>JAPCYP010000017.1:4815000-7541726 GCA_035048595.1 Echinosophora koreensis | reverse complement strand
TTTAGTCCCTGAGAGTTCATCAATTTTAGTTTTAGTCCTTGTAAAAAAATTCTTAAGATTCGTCCCTGTATTTTTGAAAATTTTGTAAATAGTCCCTATTGTTATCCCTGAGTACTAGAAATCATACTAGATGAATAATTTTGTCAATTTTAACCCTATGGCCATAATGTATGATTTTATTTCTACTTTCTAGCCAAATTTTGGAGCAAGTCGGACAAGAACGAGAAATTACCTTGGTACCCCCTAAGTACTAGATATCATACAAAATGAAGGAATTTAGCAATTTTAACCTTATGTCCCTAATATATTATTTTGTTTCTATTTTATGGCTAAATTTTATAGCAAGTCGGACAGTAAAATAAAATTACCTCGATACCTATGAGTACTAGATAACAGAAAAAATGATGGTAGGGACCATTTGCAAAATTTGTGAGACTACAGGGACGAAAACCTAAGAAAAAATTTCACAGTGACCAAAACCAAATTTGATGAACTTTTTAGGGACCAAAAACTTATATAAACCTAAAAAAGACGATTGTGTTTTTTCAATTTTATTAATATTATGAATAAAAAAAAGACGATTGTTAAAGTATTGAAATTGAAATATAAAATTTGAGTCATTGGAGATATTATTACGTTTTACGTAAGAGTACGCCTGATCAAACCTTTATGTATTAATATTAGAATTCTATTTTTACAGGCATTGAAGATAAAATTAGAATGACGATGTATTTGCCAACGAAGGTTGGTCCAATTGGTAAAAATACGGCTCATAACTCACAAGATACTTATAAATGGGTAATCTGTAAGTACCTATGTAAGTGCTCTTTGAGCCGTGAGGCCTACCCTGACCTTAGTGAGCCCCCGGACTCAACTCACCCAAATCTTTTTATAAAAAAAAAGAAGAAGAATAATGACGATGCATCTAATTTTGCAAGATTACATTATAAAATAATACCCAAAAAAAAATAAAAATATACATTCTAATATACAAATTTGAATGAAATGGATGAAATGGCAAACAACCAGATGTAGGTGGTGGTGTTGTTAAATTAGTGATGGTGGTTGTTCAACGGTAGGGGCGACGACATGTAGTAGTCAGATGGGGAGGGTCGTTGTTCGTGGAGTGCGACAAAATCTATATCGATATATATATATATATGTTTTTCAGTCACTGTTTGGGGGCATTTTGACATGTGTCACACAAATAGTAGTCCACAAACAAACATCAATTGCCATATGTAGAAAATGGCTGGCCTCTTTACAATTTCTTTGGCCCATCAACTTTAGCCCAGTTCACACAACAACTCATCGAAATACTCAAACCAAAAGCTCACCTCTGCAAAACCATCTTCCTCTTTTCACTGACCCTTTGCTCTCCCTTCTTCTCCGGAGGCCAGATTTCGAATTTCGAATTTTTGACTTCTCCCTCCTTATTTTCGTTTTTAATCTTCATCTCTCTCTCATTTTTGTTTTTCCCTTTCTTACTCTCATCTCAGCCCAGACCTCCTCATCAACTCCAACAACCAATCACCAAATCTTGGACGTGAACTACGTACTATGTTGGCAAATCACTCACCACTAACCATGTCGTGAAACTTGCATCAAAGGGTTCCCGAAAAGACGCTATCAATGTGGTTCTCACAGACCTTTCATGCACGCATTCTCCCTTATCTCCATTCACATCGCCCTGCACAAACGAATTATTCTTTCTAGGTATTGTGTTGTTTTTGGTTTCTTATTTTGTCTTCCTCATCTTTGTTATACACAAAATCTATAACACTTGGCGATTTTTGAATTTTTTTCACTTCTGGGTTTTCTCTCAGTAGTTGGTTGAACCAACAAAGTGAGTGTGATTATCTTAACAAAACATGTTATGAAGCTCACTTATTTTTATTTTATTTTTTTATCTTTTTGCTTTGATAAGGATAAAATCTGATGAAGGTGGAATAACTGATGGCAATAAGGGGATGTGTTTGTTCAGGTACTTTTATTGATTTTGGTTTGCATTACTGGGTTTTTTTGGTTTTTTTCATATATATTTATTTTGAGGAGGGGTTGTTAAACTTTGTTCAACTTTACTCTGATTTTTTTAATATATATTTTTGGCTTTGTCTTCCCCAGGTTTAGCATAGATTGGGGTTTCTTGATTCTTTCATTATTATTTTTTCCTTTTATATTTGTGTGTTTCCATTTTGTTTGATTGAAATGTCCTCTTCATTGATTCAAAAATCATACCACTTGGACAGTTGCTGATTTGTATTCATTCTCTTATTTTGTTTATATTCATATTTTTTAGTGTTGGGGTTGCTAAATGAAGATAGAAGAGACAACGAATCTGCTGTTAGTATATTTTTGTTTCTCTTCTTATTTCTATATTTTTTCTTTCTTTCTTTTCATTATACTATTCTATTTCAAAACTTTCTATTATTGACCATATTATTCGAGGATTTCTCCATATACTGGAGCTTCTAAAGGTTATAGTGTTTTGATGAATGTCATGGTTTGTTATTCCCCTGTTTTAGCTAAATCCTTTATCTATGTTAGTTTGTTCCTTCTTTTTCTTATCATTCATTTTCAGTCCATTTTGGTAGGTGCTGGACTGATGTTGTTACAAGTGTATTCATTGGCACTAGATTCAGAATTTTAAGTGATGTTGTAACTTTGTTCTTGGGGGTGCAGTGAGCAACTTTACTTTCAATTATTATTGCAGTGTCATTTTCAATTGTGAGCTTGGTGATTCCGGTATTAAACTATGAATCATTGTTCTATTTCTTATCAGCAAAAGAGATCAATGCAAAAAGCATACTTTTTCAAATTATATTGTTCAAAAGCATGTACAGATCTAGATGAAGTTCAAAAAGGTTTCATTTGTTTGAAAATTATATAGTTGTTTCATTTTCTTTATTCAGTTTCTCATTCATAAGTGAAGTAACAATATTTACTAATTGATCTTTTTTTTCCTACTGTATTAGTGCGAGTGTTGTCAACTACCCATTTTTCATAAAGTGAAGTAACAACATTTACTAATTGGTCTTTTTATTTTTTATTGATTGTGAGCTACAATGTTCTTTGCATGTGTTCAAAATATGCTATTGCTCTCCTGTATGCCATAAAGATCTCATTACAGATTTCAATGCAGCAAGAAAGTAAATATAAGTCAATGATACTGGAAATTTTGGCAGAAAAATGGTAACAGATGTTTAAATTTCTTTATATTGGTTTTATTTGTTTTAATGCAAGTTTCATTATTTTAGCACCTTTTCTTTTGTTTTTGAGATGGAGAATGATGAAGGTAGCTTTAAGTTCCAAGCATGAAGGCAGATGAAGGTACTCTGCCTTGAGGTCTTTTTTTATTTGATCTTTTTTTATTGTGTAGTGAAAATTACTGATTTTACTTCCATGTGGTGATTCATTATAGCTCCAAGATTGCTATGTGGAGAAAGCTTCGTTATGATAAGGACCCTAAACATGAGAAGTTTAGAAAGTTGTTGGAAGCCCCAGAATTGGATGCAGAGCATCTGATGGCTGAGTCTTGAACATGGCCATATTTTTGTGGGAAGTGATCAGAGTTTTGTCAACTGAAACAGGTGAGGGCTCTTAATTGTAATCCATGTTTCCTGGCATTTACTCTCACCATTTTCATCTTCATTTTCACTTGAGTGTTGTTGGCACCATGTGCTATGTGACTCTGTTTTGATAACAACTTTGATGTTTTGTTAGTTTTTACTTTGCTATACTCACGTGTTATTTTATTTCATCTCTTTTCCATCAGCATATTCTTTAATTTATCATGAAATATGATATAAAATCCTACGTCCATTCCATACAATTCTGGAAATTCTACTTCCTTAGAAACTTCACAATTGGTTTATTTGGTTGTGACCTTTTTATCCCCCAAAGCAAAGAGAAGAACTGTAAGCATTCCATGCATGGACTTTGATAGATTTCTTATCTTACTGTTCATATCATGATTTGACCATGAACTTTCAATCATGTTACTCAAGTCAACTGTTAGTAGTTTAGAAATTTATGGACACATAACAAGATATATACTTGCTGACCGAAAGTAGATGATAAATAATTAAAATCAACGCTCACAAAAAGAGAAAGGGCCAAACTTATGAATTCCTTCCATTGTCTAGAAAATCTCTTAAGGCTAACTTATACTAATTAATAAGATAAGCTGTGTTAAAAAGCAAACAGAATATCTAATTTATGATATTTTTATATATGTTTCTCAACTTATTTTAGTTATATTAATATGTAGTGCATCAACAGATTTCTTTGTTTTCTTCCTTTATCTAGGCACTAACTACAAAGAATGGTGTGATAGTTGAAAGATGATGAACAGAAAAAATCTCATGGTGTGATATTTTTCTTTTGAGGACATTTGTTATTTATATACATACAATAGTTGAAAGATGATGATCAGAAAAATCTCATGGATCTTGGGCTTGCTGAGATGGAGAGAAACAAAAGGTTGGAGAGTCTCAGCCAGAAGAAGAGCAAGGAAATGAGTGAACTTACATATTGAGAATGGCCTAATTGATTCAGTTATCCAAGAGAAATTGTGGTTAAATTTCATGATGAAATTGTAGTCTAATACCTGACATACCCTACAGTTAGAAGGTTTCCAAGTGATAATCACTTCCTCCTTATTCTTCTATCTTCATCCTTCCCTCACTGAGATTATAGAAGAAGAGAAGAGGAAAATCTGGTTAATTTTGATGATGAAATTTAATGTATTTCTTCTTACAGGTAAGGGAAATCATGGCTGATTTGAACAATCAACCTCCAAGTTGGCAGTGGAAGTGAATCTAAAGCTCTCGATCCACTAATTGAAAGAGAGGAAACAAAACGTGAAGAGAATGGGAGAAGTAAATCTGGAACCACCGGCATGAAAGATGAGAAACTGGAGAATGCTGATGCAGTAAATTGCATGTCAAGATCAAACAAGTGAGCCAGACTTAACTACAAAGAGAACAATGTTGAAAATACTAAAGTTTCAGATAAACCTGGACTAACAATCCCTAAGCCTCGTGAGAAGGCTCTCAGTTTTCCAATGATTAGTATTAATGCTACTAATATTAAATGATTCTTTCTATGAATCTTTTCCTTCTCCAGTAGGCGCATTAGTCATACCCTATCCCATTCCAAAATTTGGAATCAAACATCTTGAATCTTGGCTGGCCCAAACTATGAGCACACAAATTTAATGGGAAGAGATGTTTGTTCAATAAAAAGATGTTTATTGTTGATCAGCCTATATTATATCGTGGTCAGTGATAGTAATCAATTACTACCATGTGGTGATTCGTGTGAAAATGGTGTGCAAATTTTAGTGTGTGAATAGCAAAACTGATTTTTTTTTTTTTTTTTTGAATGGTACTTTTCTCAATTCATACTTGAACAAAGTGATTTTAGTTGAAGACATTAATGACACTTCCAGTAATTTTGCTTGAATTACTGAAGTGATATTTCATATATAATTTGGTTGAGTTTTGACTCAAATGTTTGCATATTCTTTAAGAGCTAATTCAATTTGGAGATGTGGATTACCAGGTTATGGGGTATGCATAATTTGCTGTATGTGATCACCTATGTAGCAGCTGCACTTTTTTTTTTTTTTTATATATATAATCCGAATAATAAAATTATTGAATTGTGATGGTGTTTAAAAATGAGTGATGATGAAAGTTCAAAACCGATTCAACCAGTTATTACCAAAATTTGCTTACCCACATGAAAACATAGGCAACATGGTCCTACTTGATCTACATTAGCTCTTATGGACACACCAACCCATTAAAGCATACTTTTCTCAAATTGAACAATTATAAAATTATTGAATTGTAATGGTGTTTAAAAATGAGTGATGATGAAAGTTCAAAACCGATTCAACCAGTTATTACCAAAATTTGCTTACCCACATGAAAACATAGTCAACATGGTCCTACTTGATCTACATTAGCTCTTATGGACACACCAACCCATTAAAGCATACTTTTCTCAAATTGAACAATTATTTAGTTTGAATGATATTTTGTTATTTGGCTATGTAGCAGACTTAAGCAACATACTATGCCAACTATAATTAACTTTTTCTTATAAGTTACAATCTATTATATAACATATCCATACTTATAATATTTTAAATTTCATTTTAACTTTCAATTTCAATTGATATGCTATCATATTCATACTTATAATATTTGAAGTTAAATTTCAATTGATATACAAATTAGATAACCCGTGCGTTGCACGGGTACCTCTACTAGTTGGTGGTATGAGGAGGGAGGGAGGAGCATGCAACCGGGATGAGAAGGATCAAGTTGCAATTCCTTTAGAGGGATATGCTTGCAAATATAATCTTAAGCCTATAAAACAAAATTTCTATTACGAGCCATTCATTTTTTTCTTCCTTTTTTCTTTCTTACCCACCATTTGATTAAGAGTTTAATTAGTATGCATTGTTAGTGTAAAGTTTTTTACACTGTCAACCAATCAGAAATCACGATATGGATGAATTTAAAGATAATTATGATAAGAATCAATTTTTTTTAATGATGTGTCAATTTTTAATTGGTTGATTGTTTAAAAAATCTTTACACTGACAATATATATCAATTAAATCCTTTGATTAATAGTGGGCACCAATGCGCGTGAAAACAGATTGTGTACAGTAAAATAACCCATATGAGCATATATTTGTTTAATTAAAAGGTAGTTTCAGACTTTTAATTGTTGAACTGATATTCAGAATGAAAGTTGAATTTAGTTTAAGGCATTTTCCTTATAAAATTGTGAGAGTATGAAATTTCTTCCACTCATATCACTCAATTAATCTTCTTATTATTCTAATAACTTTCTTAAACTCATAGATGAGAGTATTTGTAAGGTGAGTAAAGATATATTTTGTTTGATCGAACTAGTATGGCACCTGTGCATTCGCACGGGTTTCGTTGGTTTTTACATATGTTTCAAAATAACTGGTGTATATATTAATAAACGAATATACATAAAATCCATCAATGCAATTTATGGCTTTTACATACTAATATGCTTATATGAATACTCATACATAAAGATTAATGTTGAAAATGGTGGTGGAATCGTTTCTATGCACCATCACCTAGAAATTCTATTACCACATGATAATAATCATATATTCAGGCTGTGAAAAAATGAGTATAGTAAACATAAGTATTTTCCATGAAAAATACTAAATCAACTATGTTAACATTATAATTAAATCTGATCTACATATAAAGGAAATGTAATTATGGAATAACACATAATACTCAACGTTATGAAATTTTGGTTGCTGCTAAGAATTCAAGCATAAATGGATGTAGGAATGGCTAGGCCCTTTGGGGCTAAAACTTGCCATTTAACTCGTGATTCTGGAAGAGTATCCATATTTACAATAGCTTGAAGCTCGACAAAAAATCAAGTTGTTGCAATTTTCTAACAAACCTTACAGGCTATAATACTAATCAAAACAATATTCAACAAATTAAGGTTTGGGTCTGGGGAAGCGTCAATATCTTATGTAATTTTTTTTTTATTAAAATAGTTAACTATTCATGATTATACTTCTTGACCATGTAATTAAGTATGATAGTTCACATGGTAATGTATATAGATAGTTGATAGTGTTTTTAAACCAAACAATAAAAAAGGGAAAATAATATGAAACCTCCTGGAAAGAAAGATTAAATTGCAGGCAGCACATCCACTTATCTATAATTGATCCCATTTGCCTCTACACAGTGTAAGATTATGGTCTGCTAGTGTTGCATACTTAATAATAATGATACTTGGTTACTTGGTTACACAATGTAAATTCTCTCTTTAATGTATGAAGGAGCTTATATTTTTAGATGATTTTCACCTTACCGGAGATATCGCTGAACCATTATGGGGACAATATTTTGATCTACAATCACCTTAATAGAAGACAAATAGAAAATTCAAACTGTGATTCCAGCATCGGCTCTCATGCAATCAAATATTAAGTTGCATGGTTAGAGATGGTTTGCCCTAATATTTTGCTTGCCAAGAATTATAATGTTTGTAGCTATGATAGTATGATACAATCATATAAATTCTCAAACTACTATCATTATCACATCTGCTTATTGATAATACATTATTACTCGCAAAAAATCAAGCAATTGTTTTTTCTATTACTTCAAAAGATGATCCTTCAACAAAGCTTGCATAGTTAAAAATTATAAGTTGACACGTCTTACCTATTTTAAGCAACCTCACAGCAACATGACTGAAATAAGGTGTGATGTAAAACCAAGACATCACTTTGATTTCTCCACTCCATAATCTAATATTAACAAAGCTCTTACGCAAAACCCAGAATATTAGGAAACTATGATTGAAAAATTCTGATAGCTTGAAGCTAACTCTTTCCCCTTTATTTTCACCATTGATGTCTTCATCACCAATCAGGAGATTTTATATTAAAGAGAAAAACTCAAACCAAAACTGATTTGAGCATTCAATAGTTTCATGTGTAGAAGCCACTTTCTAAACTTAAGTGACTTATATTCTAAAAAAAATGCTAAAAATTGCACAATAAAATCATAAACTTTTGCCAATTATGAGACAATAGAAAATAAAAAGAAAGTGTGTATTCTTTTGAAGTAGAGGTTCACATGGAATGGGTAGCATATTGAAAAGATTCTTATATAAATATAGCTTTTGCTATATATGTGAGCACTTGTTTAAAGAATTTGTCTACATGTATGTGAACTACTTGTTTGGAGCATAACTTTAATTGCATCAAATAACAATATTGAGTTAGTAAACTGCAGGACTGCTACCTGTTTGGCGCATACCAACAATAAGAGCAAACCGAAGCATCATGTAACCTTTCTTAGATATTTTGAATGTTCCAAACTGCAAAATACACTAAAAATATTCCATAATGAAACATTCAATTCAAAATTCCATGAAATTAAACCAAAAACAACAGGACAAACACCATCCGTACTACAACATCCTCAAACAAAATTTCAATACTCTCATTAGATCAAAGGTGGTGATTGAAAATTATCCAAACAACCTGTCATTCACCCATAAAGAGGATAAAATAATCCTTGTTTGATAACAATAGTATAATACACATTGAAAGCTATAGTACATGTAGTTCTTTCCTTTAAACCATGAATCCACTTTCTAAATTCAACAACACTATTTTGACAAAAGTATAAGTAAATAAATTTAATTGCACACCCAATACACATTATTTTAATAAATTTTCCTTGTAAATAATATCATTACCACCTTTTTTTATGAACATATCATTACCACTTGACCATTGTCATCTCAATTTCTGATCTCTTGTAAGTGTCCAGCAATGAAAAACACATACAAGATGAAATTTAAATGAACTTGGTCGAATATCAAATTCTAAAGGAAAGACATTACCTTGAGAAACGTATTCACGTGAAGGCATTAATAAACTATAAGTTATTAGTTTAGAGAAATAGATAGAAATAATATGCATCATCATCACCAATAGTCCCCTGTTATAAGAATACAGGCTGTGATGCTCACTTATTTCTATAGAATTTGAATTTTGATATTTCTAAATACACCATAGATTTATTATGCAGAAGCAATAGCAAGATAATTCATATCATTAAGAAAAGCCTATAAAGTAAAAAGAAGAAGATATGCATTAACAAAAAATTCAAAAAACCCACAACAGGTTAGTGAGAAATGAGTAAGAAGTACATTACATGCTTTTGAATATTTGCACTCATGTCTTCCACCACCAATAGAACAAAAGGTTTGAACTTGTAACAAAGAAGAATAATAAAGAAACATATCTGAGAGGGAAAAACACAGAGACATAGAGGCTGATCATAAAGGTTGAGACTTAGGGTGGTGGTTGGGGCGGGGGGGTTGGAGAGTTTCAAAGATGGTGGTAGTCATTCCATTGGAGAAGAAGAAGGAGGCATAACATAGAGTGTGTTTGGGAAAGCTGTAAAAAATAGATTATGCTGATAATTGATTATATGTATAATCGATTATTGTGATAATCGATTATAATCAGAATCTGTTTTTGTTTGGGTATGTTTACTGAAAAACAATTTTAAAATAATCTATTTGGTTTAGATGGAGCAAAAAAACCACTTTTACACAATAAATTACGAAAAATGGTATGAAATTATTTTTTTGTTTTTAAAATATTTGATATTTTTAAAAATTAGAACTTGTTTCTTTTTTTTATATCTTGTCATAAAATAATTTTAATTTATAAAAATAATAATAAAATTTGTATCGTTTTTCATCACCATCAAAAACTTGTGAATTTTTTTTTTTTACAATATATATATATAGCTTAAATAAGTTTTTTGTCCCTGAAAAGGTCCTAATTTTTTGCTTTTAGTCCTCTTACTTTTTTTCGTAGGTATTCATCCCCACTTTTTCCAAAGTTTAGGAATTAGTCCCCGCCGTCAACTCCCCTCTGTTATCTGCTGACGTGGCAAACTTAACGGCACGTGGATGACGTGACATTGCTGACGTGACATTCTGTTAGCCACGTTAGCAGTAAACGGAACCGGTTGACGGCGGGGACTAATTCCTAAACTTTAGAAAAAGTGGGGATGCAAACCAATGAAAAAAAAGAGTAAGAGGACTAAAACCAAAATACGGAAACTTTTCAGGGACCAAAAACTTATTTAAACCTATATATATATATATATATATATATATATATATATATATATATATATTTGAGAAGTTATTTTTTAGTCTAGGAAACATGATACGTAAAAATATTAATCCACCTTCTAAACATGCTCATAAAAGAAAGATGGTGAGTAGTTTTGAAAAAATAAAAATAAAAATAGCATAAATAAATAATGAAAGAAGTCAGAAGTGAAACTGGAGTGAGAGATGACTATTGGGCGGGAAAATTTTTTCTAAGGAAGTGACACGTGTACAATAAAGGGTATCGTTTCCTTGTAGATAATAAAATAGTAGATAGTAGATAAATAGTAGATGTGACTTGATATTTTGACCAGATCATTTACTTTGATACATACTTGATGTGAATATGATAATGATCGGTCAAAACCAAATTATCTTGATATATTGATATAATATAGGTAAAATTGCACTTTTGGTCCCTTAAGTTATTTGTTTTGTTCAAATTGGTCCCTTAAGTTTATTTTGTGACAAATAGGTCCCATAAGTTAGGTTCGAGTTTCAAATTGGTCCCTTAAGTTTTTTTGTGACAAACTAGACCCTTAAGTTATGTTCGGGTGACAAATTGGTCCTTTAAGACAATAAAAATAATATATTAAGGGTCTAACTTATTGGTCCTTTCGACAAATTAAGGGACCAATTTGTCACCCGAACATAACTTAAGGGTCTAGTTTGTCACAAAAAAACTTAAGGGACCAATTTGTCACCCGAACCTAACTAAAGGGTCTAGTTTGTCACAAAAAAACTTAAGGGACCAATTTGAACAAAATAAATAACTTAAGGGACCAAAAGTGTAATTTTGCCTATAATATATAAAGATATAAATTTACATAAATGTTGTGAATCATTAAATCAGAAAACTATATAAGTGATGAACTAAAATTAAAGCATATTTTACAACAAATATTTCAAAATAACATACTATGATAATATAAATGTATTATCATGTTGTGTATAATTGTAATTAATTTAATTAAAAAAGATATTACTTATGACTTTAGTTGTGATGTTTAATGTAAATACATTACCAACCAATCATGAACTAATATACTATTTTTTTTTTGATAAAAGCCAAATTATGGCAATTCATTCATAATGATGTCATCAATACAACTTGGAGCAATGGAAAAACAACAGGAGCTAGCATACAACAAAGACGCCCTAGCCAAAGTGTGAGCCACTTTGTTTGCTTGCCTCCTAATAAACTTAGTTGAAAAGTTTGTAAAAAAAGAACGAAGACTCTTGCAGCAGTTAACTATAACACCAAATTCAGTAAAATTCCCCTTTGAGGAGGATAGTTCATCCACCACCCCTTTACTATCAACTTCAAAGAGAACATCAGTGAAACCCATCTCAATGGACCATTTGATAACTAACAAAAGACCCATAGCTTCGCCCAACTTGACGTCCAAATTTGATGAACTAATATACTATTAAACTTATGCTTAATTGGACTATTTGTCCCTCGTCTATTTTACTTGGATGAATTTTGTCCCTCCATTCTTTTTATTTGATTTTGTCATCATAAGTTGAGTAAAAACCCAAAGTGGACCCTCAAATTTTTCAAGTAGGACAGTTTGGTTCTTAAAAAAAAAGAAAAAACAATTTGATCCCCCAAATTTCAAAACGAGGGAAAATTTGGTCCCCCAAATTTCATAACGGGGGACGATCTGGTCCCTTCGTAAGGACCAAATTGTCCCCCGTTTTAAAATTTAGGGACTAAATTATCTTTTTTTTTCAGGGACCAAACTATTCTACTTAAAAAATTTAAGAGACCATTTTGGATCTTTACTTTCACAATTTTGCTCACTCATGCAAAAAATAGTTACTCCATCAAGTTGTCATCGAAAAACTAAAAAAAAGTTCATGAGGGGCACACATCCAACACATGGCACCAAAATGACATGCTCATTAATGGCAACATAAATTATTAAAATAACTAAAATAATTAAATAATATATATTTTTTACATTCATGCCTTATACCTAATTGTAAAAGTCGTAAAAGTAATATAAAATTTAAGAAAGTGTGTCACTTCCTATCAAATTAATAAAATGACTAAAGCATAATCCAAATCTAATTAAAGCAAATCAGGATTGAGTTTTGAAATGTAAACTCATCATCATTAAACTTTAAGCCAATACAAATTAGTAAAAGGGTTAATTACAATTTTCGTTCCTCAATTTTTTTAAGGGTTAAATATATTTTTAGTCCCTCAATTTTTACAAAAGTTCGGTTTTAGTCCCCCATTTGGAAAACATACTTTTTTAGTCCCCCGTTTTCTAAAATATGTCAGAAATGGTCCATACACCAAACTTCCATTTGAAAAACATAAGGGACTAAAATCGAATTTTTTCAAAAATGAGAGACTAAAAATGTGTGGTTGTAAAAAATAAGGGACTAAAAATGTGTAGTATAGGGACCATTTCTAACATATTTTAGAAAACGGGGGACTAAAAAAGTATGTTTTCCAAACGGGGGACTAAAACCGAACTTTTGTAAAAAATGAGGGACTAAAAACATATTTAACCCTTTTTTTAATTGTGTGATTTTAGTCCATCAAGAATTTTAATTGCACATTTCATCCCTCAATTATTTCAATTGTGCGATTTTGACCCCTCAAAATTTTAATTGCATATTTAGTCATCTAATTTGTAAAATTGTGCAAAATCAGTCCTTACTACACGTTAACTGGTCATGGATGGAAAGACTGATTCTGCACAATTAAAAAAGTTGAGGAATGAAATCTGCAATTAAAATTTTTGAGGGACTAAAATCGCACAATTGAAAAAGTTGAGGGATTAAAAGTTCAACTAAACCTTAATAAAAATAGTAAAGTCATGAATAAAGGAAAAAATTGATCTAAAGTGAGCTAAATTGTAAAGTGAGAACGTAAGGATATATTCATCATTAATTAATTAAAATATATTAAAATCCCACTGTACTTTGATTAATTAAGAGTGAATACATTTTTACTTTATCATTTTACAATCTTACTCACTTTAGAAGAACCTTATCCATGAGACCATGAATAAAAAGAATTTGGAATCCATGCATAAAAAATAAAATAAAAAAATCATGCATTCATACAATGATATACTATTTGATCAATCTTATACTTTTTCAAATACTTCAAGTGATTTACCCGACAAAATCCATTTTTGAATAAAAGACATTGACCGTAGTAGTTAGTTAGTCCCTCGCTAAGGCTGTGTTTGAAACGAATGAAAGTTGATGGAAAGAAAAAGGATAGATAGAAAACACATTTTCCAAGAAATTTTCAACCGTTTGGTTCTAAAGAAAAGGAAAAGGGGAAAGAAAAATTCATGTGGGACCCACCCCTTTTTTATTTCCACCCAAAATGGGAGGAAAACACTTGAACCAAGGCCCTCATGTTGACGGAGGAACTGAAAACGTGAAAGGACTGTGTCTCAAATGTAAAAAGACCAAAAAGCATAAAAACAAAACCTCCTTTCATTTTTTAAATTATTATATATGAGGGTATTTTGGTCATTTTATAAATATGTTTTTTCTTTCCTTCCACTTTCTACTCAATCAAATAAAAGGAGAGAAAAGTTTTGGTTTTCTTTCCTCTTATTTTCTCTCCTACCAAACAACTAAGTAATCCTCTCATTTTCTACTCTTTTTCTTTCCTTTCATTTTCTTTTCTTTCACTTTCTTTCCTCCCACTTTCTTCCCTATAACCAAACAGAGGGTGAATGACACAAGGAGCGAAAGTAGCAAAATACTAGATATGGAAGTTGCAGTGTAAAGCACATATATTTTACCCGCTTCTTCTTCTTTTTGTTTTTTTTTTTTTAAAGGAAAAAAACAAATCAACCCAAACTTGAATTCCTGGCGGTAAAAAAATAGGTAAGGAAAATAAAATAAAATACATAAATGTGAATCTGAATAAAATAGTAGAGCAATCCAATAATATCAGAAAAAAAATATAGAGTAATAACTATAATAATAATTATAACGATACTAATAATAATAATAATAATAATAATTAAACGAATAAAATAAAAATTGAAGAAAAAACGTCGTAGTTGAGTTGATGTTGTTGGTAGGTGGTGCGAAATCGAGGGCTTTCCGCTGTTCACTCTCTTTTCTTTTTCCATTCTCTCCTTGATTCTCTGCTAATTCTGTAAATGGATCTTTTGATTCAATTTCATTTGTTTTGTTTTTTTCGTCTTCACTGAGCCTCGAAACGCTGCGTTCAATTGAAGCCCAAACTTTGCAGTTTCCAGGTATATGCTTTTTCTTCTATTCTTTATTTATTTATTTATTTTTAAATTTTCCTGGTTCTTCGATTGCACCAACTTCAGATCTCGTTTCTCTCTTTCGGTTGTTGTATCTTCAATTCGAGTTTAGGTTTCAGGTAGCAGTGACTATTTTGGATTTGGATCTCGCGGTTTTGTTTGTCGTTGAGCTCCGAAATCCATGATAGGAATTTGCAATAGGTGAAATCAAGGATTAGGGTTTTGATATGATGGCTTCGAATCCTCCATTTCACGTGGAGGATCAAACGGACGAGGATTTCTTTGATAAGCTGGTTGAGGAAGATGATGTGGGCCCAATTAAGTCTAGCCATGTTGATGAACACGGCAATGATAATGATTCCGATGATGCTGGAGCTTTTGCGAATCTGGGTATCAGTGATGATGCTGATGCTACAATTTTGAATCCAGATGTAGGGAAAAGTGAGATTGAGCTAAAAGGGGAAGAGGGTAATGTGAAATTGGATAAGGGAGATTTTTTGGTTTCGTCTAGTTCAGTTAGGTGTGATAGTGCCACAGATCCCGGTAATCTCAACACTGGATCAGATGTTACATTGGATTCAGGGAAGACCGGTTCAGGAGTTAAGGAGGTGGATTGGAATGCTTTTCATGCTGATTCTAATGGAGGCGATGGGTTTGGATCATATTCTGATTTGTTCAATGAATTCGGAGATCAGTCTGGGGATTTTCCTGGGAAGGGATGTGATGATTCTAGTATTAGTGCGGTGAAACCTGGTAATGAAATTCGTAACGATGGGTTAAATAGTTTGGTCGATTATGTACAATATCAAGAGGGTCAAGGTTATGATGCATCTTTGGAAAATAGCACAAATGGGCAAGACCTGAGTAGCAGTCAGTATTGGGAGAATCAATATCCTGGCTGGAGGTATGACCACAACACTGGGCAATGGTATCAAGTAGATGACTATAATGCAGTGGCTGCTACTCAGGGAATCTCCAATGCCAATACTGTCGCAGGTTGGAATGCGGCTTCTGATTCTAAAGCGGATGTCTCTTATATGCATCAAGCTGCTCAGTCTGTTGCGGGAACTTCAGCTGAAACTGGCACATCTGAGAGTGTGTCTAGCTGGAATCAGGTTTCAGAAGGGAATAATGGGTATCCAGAACATATGTATTTTGATCCTCAGTATCCTGGTTGGTACTATGACACAATTTCCCAAGAATGGCGCTCATTAGAGACTTACAATTCATCTATTCAATCTGCTGTTCAAGGACTTGAAAATGTCCCCGCTTCTACTAGTACTTTTTCTCATAATGATAGTAGTTTGTACACAGAGTATGGCCAAGCTGGCAATTATGGCTCACATGATGTCGGTAGCCAAGCTGCAGATGGAAGCTGGAGTGGTTCATATGGTATTAACCATCAGCAAGGTTTCGGCGCGTATGCAACGGAGACTGCCGCTAAAAGTAGGGATAATGTAACTTCTTATAGAAACCAGCAATTTGATCGTTCTTATGGTTCAAGTATTTCTGTAAACAAAGATCAAGAAAATACTTCTGGTTCCTTTGGATCAGTTTCATTGTACAATAAAGTAAACCATGATCATGGTCTGGCTAACGGTACTGTTGAAATACAAAGCTTTGCCCCTAGTGGAAGCATTGCTCAACAACTTAATTATTCAAATGCTAAGTTTGCTGAACAAAACAGTTTCTCAAATGATTATTCGGAAAACCAGAAGCCCATCAGTTATTCCCAGCAATCGTTCCAGGATGGGCATCAGTATACTTATGCCCCTCATGTTGGAAGATCATCAGCTGGACGTCCTCCTCATGCCCTGGTAACCTTTGGCTTTGGTGGAAAACTTGTTGTAATGAAAGATTCTAGTCTTCTAAGTTCATCATTTGGTAGCCAGGTTAATTCTTAATTCCTCTGCAGTTTCGATCTATGCTTCATTTGATTTCTATGATTAACACTGTATTCCTTTTTATCTAAAGAGTGCTGTACAAGGCTCTGTTTCTGTGTTAAACTTGATGGAAGTTGTCACGGGAACCATTGATTCTTCCAGAACTGTTAATGGCAGTGGTGACTATTTTTGTGCTCTGAGCCAGCAATCTTTCCCAGGTCCATTGGTTGGTGGGAGTGTTGGAAGTAAAGAGTTGTACAAATGGATAGATGAGCGGATTGCACACTGTGGATCACCGGATATGGATTATAAGAAAGGTGAAAGATTGAGACTCCTTCTATCCTTGCTTAAAATAGCTTGTCAACATTATGGAAAACTACGTTCTCCTTTTGGGACGGACACGATACTAAAAGTAAGTCACATCTATAGTCCGTTAAATCCTTTTATTTTCTTATGTGCTTTTTCATTGAATTTTCCACAGTTTTCAAGATTGATAAAAATTCTATTAAGAGCTGCAAAGTACATTAGATTAATTGCAACATTATTGTGTTGGTTTTTATTGTTATCTTTCGTCAGTGCATTTTTTTGGATCTCTAGTTCTCTACCTTTTATGTTTGCCACCCTCCATCGTTCCTATAATGTTGATGTAGATTGACATCTGTACCTTTGGAGTGGTCTATAAAATTATATTTGCTTTATTCTCATTCGTCTTTAAGGTAACAAGGCACCATATGGTAGTTAACGTTGTATCTTCTCTATCTTCTTTAGCACAAGGAGAACTTGATGGCTTTAATGGGTTTGAAATAGGGCCTTTGAAGTATCCTGACAAACTGCAGAATTTGTAATCAATGATTTATTTGTCTGTTGTAACTTCCTGGAATTATTTCAGTTGATTTGTAAAAACTATGATTCACTTACTTTACTTTCCATACCCCTTTGGTATTTTTGATTCACAATCGCATTACTGCACTAACATTATCCCTCATGGGATCACTTCCAGATTTGGTAACCTAGTGGGTTTGTTGTATTTTATACAGGAAAATGATACTCCTGAGTCAGCAGTTGCGAAACTTTTTGCATTTGCCAAGATGAGTGGCAAGGAGTATGGTATGCTGAGCCACTGCCTGCAAAATTTGCCTTCTGAAGGACAAATGCGGGTGTGTATTAAGTTAACTCCTGAGCAAGCCCTCCTCTCAGATTGTTAATTTTTTATCCTTTATTTGTTTACTTTTTTACTTTTTTTATTTTGATCTAGGCGACGGCTTCTGAGGTGCAAAATCTTCTTGTCTCTGGCAAAAAGAAGGAGGCTTTACAATGTGCACAAGAAGGTCAACTGTGGGGACCTGCACTTGTTCTTGCTTCCCAACTTGGTGATCAGGTTAGCACTTAGCAGTCAGTTCTTCATTGTGTCGTATACAGTTACTTTACTGCATTACCGATGCTGAAATTTGTGAGCTAGACAGTCCCTTACGTGTGTGTCTTACAGTCCATTTCATCCTGGTTTTATAGAGGGAATAAATTCAATACATTTTTGCACTGCAGTTCTACGCTGATACAGTGAAGCAAATGGCACTTCGTCAACTGGTTGCAGGATCACCTCTGCGCACATTATGCCTTCTAATTGCTGGGCAACCAGCTGAAGTTTTCTCTGTTGACAGCTCAATTAGTGGGACTCCCAGTGCTTTTAATATGCCTCAGCAGCCCGCACAGGTGTTCTTGATAGGATATACTTTTAAACAATACAAGGGCTATGCTGCTGTGCAATTCAGATGTTTTCTTGCTTCCATGTTTCAATACTTGCAAAGTTATTGGTTTTTATTCAACAATGAAGGCTCATGCCCTTGGTGTGGCTTTGCAATTTCAGTTTGGATCTCGTGGCATGCTTGATGATTGGGAGGAGAATCTGGCTGTAATAACTGCAAACAGAACCAAAGATGATGAACTTGTAATTATTCATCTTGGTGATTGCTTGTTGAAGGAAACAAGTGAGGTATAGTTATTCCGAATCTATATTTTCTGCTATTTTATGTTTTTTGTAGATTTCTATTCTGCTTCTTATTTGAGACTCATATTTTAGATCACTGCTGCACATATCTGCTATTTAGTTGCTGAAGCAAACTTCGAGTCATACTCAGACAGTGCCAGGCTCTGTCTAATAGGAGCAGATCACTGGAAATTTCCTCGTACTTATGCTAGTCCAGATGCTATCCAGGTTAATTGAGATCTCTTTAGCTCTTAAGTTGCTGCTTCCACAAATTTTGGATTCTCTATTGCATGTGCCTCTTTTTAGTCCTTCTCTCACAAAATGTAATGGATGGTCTCTCTCTCTCTCTCTCTCTCTCTATCTATCTATCTATCTATCTATCTATCTGTAGTCTTTCCTGGTTCCAAGTTGCTTAGTTTTCATGGATTTTGAAATGTTCATGGATCAAACTTTGCTTTTGAAATCCTTAAGAAGATGGCATTTCCTCTCTTAACTACCTCCCCAATCATAGGTTTATCATCAAATGAACTGAACATGACATTTTCAAAATCTTGTATTCTCTATGCTTTTTAAATAGTATCTGTGTCTCTCTTTGTGACATACTTGTGCCACCTCAACTTCTATTTCTCTAAAAAAAATATTATGTTTGATATGATCCAATTTTTTGTAAGATGTGTTTCTTGAAGCACCCAAACTTATCTTTCTCATGGTTACTTGGACAGAGGACTGAGCTATATGAATATTCAAGGGTGCTGGGAAACTCTCAGTTTATTTTGCTTCCATTTCAGCCATATAAGCTTGTATATGCATATATGCTAGCTGAAGTGGGAAAGGTTTCAGACTCATTGAAGTAAGTTCGTAGAACATTATTTGTGATATTATGCTTTATGTAATCTGCCTTATTGTTGTTATGTGACTTTAGGTACTGCCAAGCAGTACTGAAATCCTTAAAAACTGGCCGCGCACCAGAAGTAGAAACATGGAAACAACTGGTAGTATCTCTTGAGGAGAGGATTCGAACCCACCAACAGGTACTTCCTTGTCCTAAAATTGATTCTTCATTATTTTGATAGTCTTGTTACTTAACCTCTTGTTTAAAATTATGTATTCAGGGTGGCTATGCTGCAAATTTGGCTCCTGCAAAACTAGTGGGCAAACTGCTCAACTTTTTCGATAGTACCGCACATCGAGTTGTTGGTGGTGGTCTACCACCACCTGCTCCATCATCATCACAAGGAACGGTTCTCGGAAATGAACAACATTACCAGGCTATGGCACACCGAGTATCCAATAGCCAATCAACAATGGCCATGTCATCCTTAGTTCCCTCTGCTTCAATGGAACCCATTAGTGAGTGGACAGCTGACGGTAATAGAATGACCAAGCCTAGTAGAAGTGTTTCGGAGCCCGACTTTGGTAGAAGCCCTCGACAGGTGTGTGATTACTATGGAAGGTGTACTTTAAAAATTACAGCTTCATGTGTGTGGTTGAATTTTAGTATATTGTATACGAACTTGATTAAAAATATTCGGTTGTTTGATCATAGGAAACGACCTCACCTGACGCACAAGGTAAAGCACCAGTATCAGGGGGTACATCTCGCTTTTCTCGTTTTGGCTTCGGCTCACAACTTTTGCAAAAGACAATGGGGCTAGTCTTGAGACCCCGTTCTGGCCGACAGGTATTATTACTTGTCTTATATTCCATGTTATATTTATTTTTCTTCTCTGCCGAGCTATTTAGTGTGCTAATTCAAATATTCTTATTCTTATTCTGCTCTATATGAAGGCTAAATTGGGTGAACAGAACAAGTTCTATTATGATGAAAAACTCAAGAGATGGGTTGAGGAAGGTGCCGATCCTCCAGCTGAGGAAACTGCACTGCCACCACCTCCAACAACTGCTGCTTTCCAGAATGGTTCAACTGAATACAACTTGAAATCTGCGTTGAAGACAGATGGATCAGCTTCTAATGGGGGCTCTGACTTAAGAACTTCGAGCCCTGAACTTAGTCCAGGGATCCCACCCATACCACCTACTACAAACCAATTCTCTGCCCGTGGCCGCATGGGTGTTCGGTCAAGGTAGATACATTTCAAGTCTTGTTATGATCATATTGTAGTTGGAAGCTGAGCTCAATTTTGTTTTGGGTTCTAGTTGTCATTTGTCAAGCTTTGCAAAGTGGACCTCTCCTTGATTTCTCTATTGGATTATAAGATTTGAAATTGAAAACCTTTCAAGGGCTATAAGATTTGTAGGACTTAAAAGGTAGAACTAACAAATTTTCGAATCTTAAGGTGTAATTTACCTTTATCAGGACTGAGTAGAGTTATAAAATGGAGGATAGTCTTGTTTCTAGTTATAGCTAAAGTGCATATACTAAAAGATCAAATATGGAAAAAAGGAAATTAACAACATATGGGTGTTGGCACTTTTAAGCAGCTAGCTCGGTTTCCAGAAACAAGAGGAAGAGTTTGTTATTGATAGTTCGTTTTCTCAATCATCAACAGCATTTGAATGCCAGATAAAATTGATGGAATTTTTATGGACTATGCAGGTATGTTGACACCTTCAACCATGGTGGTGGAAGCCCTGCAAACTTGTTTCAGCCACCATCTGCCCCATCCGTCAAACCAGTTGTTGCTGCCAATGCAAAGTTTTTTGTTCCTGCTCCGGCACCATTGTCGAATGAGCAGACAATGGAGGCTATAGCAGAAAGCAATCAAGAAGATAGTTTAGCTAATGAAAGTCCTTCGACTACTTCTCGGAATGATTGGTCATTCCATTCCCCCAATCCTGCATTGCCATTGGCCAGGCAAAGGTTTCCAAGTTCGGGTAACATCTCAAACCCGGGAGCAATGACAAATAGCAGTAACTATCAATCCCCTCATTCACGGCGAACAGCTTCATGGAGTGGAGGTATTGGCGATTCATTTAGCCCCACAAAAATTGGCGAAATTAAGCCTCTGGGGGAAGCTTCGGGAATGCCGCCATCAACATTTATACCCGCTGAGTTTTCTTCAACGCATACACCTATGAAGAGTGGCAGTTTTGGAGAAGATCTTCATGAGGTTGAACTTTGAGCAGATAAGTAATATGTAAATATCAAATTTGTTTATGGTCGTTAGAAAAGTTGGAACGTCCCTGCTTCTGCATTTTCTGAAAATATGGAATGATGGTACACATCCCGTCCCTTTCCCCGCCTCATTCCCTTTGCAATCTTTCTTAGGTGTTATTTTACTGTAAATGCTAAGGGAGTATACGCTGGCCACCATCTCAGGATTAAGGAACTTGTATCTTTAGCAAGGAATAGACCACCTGCTTAGGTGAGAAGCACAACTCATTTGTTATTTTATTAAACAAGAAAGCACGTTATGTCCCTCGAGGAAAAGATGGCCTCAACAGATCAAGGACAACAGAGTAGTCTATGGAATTGTGAAATATATGTTTTGCCCCCTTTTGTAACTGTTTCAGTTATTGAATGGAATTATACCTACAAATTAGAGCCTTCAGTCTTGATTTTAAACTTTAGTTTATTAGTTTATATATATAAATCTTGACATATTGCTGCGGCAGGAAGGCGGAGGGGAGTGGATTTGCTTGCCTGAGATAATTATTTTCTTTAGTTGTTGGAAAGGATCAAGTCTTCAAATATCTCAGTTAGAATTCAAAGACTAGATTTGGGAGGATGTAATTGAAGCATAAAGACTTCTTGCTGGAGCGGGTTATGGGAATAATGTGAAATTTTTCACGTAGTTGAGAATGTAGTAGTCTTACTTTTATTTTTATATTTTCTTCGAAGAGTCAAAATTAAGGCAGGGGTACTAATGGCCTGGCTCTGCTTGACCCGAAGTTCTTCTGTTTTAGCTGAGTTCTTAAATTAGGTTCGATATATTTTTGGATTGGGTTTGTCTTACATTTCTAGTTAGATCAACTTACTTTGATCTTTTATATTAAAGCTTATAACTTTATGAAAATTAGTAATAAATGATAAGATTTCTTAATCTGTTTTTTTTTTTTTTTTGGGTCTTTGATGGGATATCCTTACAAACAAAGTTATGACACAAATTCTCAGATTGGTGTGGTGGTTAGGTTAGGTTAGGTAATGCAGTGTTGATGGTGTCAAAAGGTTGGGTGTCTTTTTTAATTGAGTTGGCGTATTTTGATTAGAGGGACATAGAATAGGATAGAAAACGAAAACAGCTGATTTCTATCAATCATTTAGAGGGAAAAACTACATAAGTACACATAAAACCAGAGAGAGTAATGTAATTTGGCAAACCAAATGAGTGTCAAATGTAATGAGCACAAATCTTACAAGGGAAGATCCTAATATTAACACATGATTTGGTCAACAAAACAAAGATTTACATTCAAACTTAGGCTTTTACTAGGGTGAGCAATTTGTCATCAAATACAACAAGTCAACTAGGTATCCACCTGTTTCTCTCTCATTCACCCCTCCAACCCCCCCCCCCCCCCCCCCCCCAACAAAGAAAAAACCTCCAACCACATCGGAACAAAACGCTATTAGTGAAGGAGACCTACTAACCTACTAATCGATGATCTAGGTGTTGATAGAAGCACCTTCACCCTTTTTACACGCATTCTGCTACCCTTTTGTTGCTCCTTTTGCATTTGAGTCTCTAGTCTCTACTTCCTCAATCGTGATCACTGAGCACATCACCCTCTAAACAATGCACGTTTTCAATCGATTCAAAAATATATAACTGATTCAAACATCTTTCAAGCGATTCAAATATGTAACTGATGCAAACATCACATTTTCAATTGATTCAGACATGATGTTGTCAAAGAAGAAGCTTCCTTCACCGTGGCAGCCATCTTGTTGAAGTAAGAAGTTGACGATGGAGACGACAATAGTGACGGGGACATGGGAGCGGGGAAGAAACTGGAGGCATTGTAGCTGCTTCAGATCCGGCAAGCACCGTGAAGCTCCACCACCATATAGCAGAACTAAACCATTTCAGATCCGACAGCCACAGTGAAACTCCACCACCTTACAGCAGAACCCAAGCCATTTCAACACTGTCGTCCTTCTCGCAATGCCGCCATCCTTCTTGCCAAAGCCACCCAGCAGCACCACATCGTCCACTATGTCCCACCCAGAAGCCGCCGCGTGCTCCACGTAACAATACCACAATTAGCCATAGCTGTTGTCGCCCCGTCTCTTCACCATCAGCCACAACACCACATCTCATTCTGAAACAGCTCCACAAACCATTACCGCTGAGAAGAGGATTCATCGCCCCTCTGCCATCTCTGTCGCCCACCTCCACATTACAAGTTACCACCATAGGGCAACCGAGAGAAACAGTTACATGTCTTTCATCTCACCCGTTCAATTTTTCTGGCATAATCTAACAGTTAAAAGTAGGTCTTGTATGGTGAGCGACATGTTAGAGTCGCTCACCCTAGAAGTGACCTTCAAACTTGTTTGATAACTTGAGTTAAATTTAAACTTATTTTGATACAAAATTAGTTTGGATTAATTATAATATTAATTTTTTCAGTGTTTGATTGGGGTATTTTGACTAAAATTATTGTTAGACTAGATTTAAATGTTACTCTTCTCCTTTGAAATGTAGTTCGCTCATCACCATTTTTAGCCATTGTCGGGGGCACCAATTTTAATTATCTAAATTTAATAAAGTTGATATTGTTTTACAGTGTTTCACATAAATTTTTATTTAATTAATTTCTTTTATTTTAAAATATTATTCTTATTTTAAAAAATATAAAATAATAATTAAATGACAAAATAGTTACTTTGGCTCCTTATTTCTATGTTTTATTATATTTAATTTGGCCTTTTACTTTTTTCTTTCTTTAATGTGCTATACATATATTTGACCATTTTGAAATTTTTTGGTTCTATTGCTAATTTTTTTTTTTTTTTTGACCGATCCTATTGCTAATTGATAGTACACCAAAATTAACTTCATTCCTTATACCCATTTGTAAAACCAATATATATTTTAAAAAACTGTATCACTTCGTATCAAATTAAAATGGCTAAAGCATAATGCGAACTTAATTAAAAGCAAAACAGAATTAATTTTTGAAATCTAACCTCATTATCATTTAACTTTAAGCCAACACAAATTAATAGAACAAGTCATCATGAATAGCCAATAGGAGATATTGACCATAGTAGTTAGTACTCGGCACCTTACGGTACCTTATTGATTGCTGAATGACACAAAGAGCAAAAGTAGCAAAATATTAAATATGGATGTTGCAGTTGCATGTAAAGCAAAGGTATCTAGGTGCACCATTTAAAAAAAAGTGCATCCATGCACCTTTCATCTCCAGCCTTGACTTATTGTTATAAAACTTATAAGGCTAAGATTGGTTGTTGATTACATGAATAACAGTTTTTTTAAAGGAATAATATTTGCAAAATGGTCCTCAGCCCATCCCACCGTCTGTCACACCAACTATCATCGGCCTCCACCTACTCCCTCATCATTCATCTCCATCATCCTCAATCTCAAATATTCTTCATTTTATTTTGACGCATCACCACCACTCATTGGAAAACCTTCACCGGTGTCATTTCTGATGACAACTTTTTTCTCATATTACTCTCCTTAATTCCCTTAGCTGTTGGCTTCTTATACACAACTCCTTCTCTGTTCTATTCTTGCATCACCGCTGTGCATTTGGACTGAGAAGTCGTGTCATGGTTCCAAATGATGCAGCGCAATCAACCATTTCAGTCTTGGCAAGCTTTCACTAGGGCACTGGAGTTGGATTTCGGACCATCACTATACGATTTCCCCAGAGCTACATTGTTTAAATTGTCACAAACTGGATCTGTGAATCAATACTACATGGAATTCACCTCTTTGGCCAATGGGGTTTATGGTCTCAGCCCCGATGCCCTGGTAGATTGCTTCACCAGTGGACTCCAACCTGACCTTCGCCGAGAACTCACGGCAAAATGTCCCATCTCTTTGTCTAAAGCTGTGGCCTTTGCCAAACTCTTTGAGGAGAAGTATAAGCCTACCTACAAAACACCATTCACCTACACAAACTATCAGACTAGATACACTACGTACAATCCTTCCAATTCCTCTCACCCCCCAAAAAATAACCTACCACCACTATTACCCACCCCACCCACCAAACCATCTTTCCAACACCATAACAACACCAACATCAAAAATATTAGTCCAGCTGAGATGCAATTAAGGCACGAAAAGGGTCTCTGTTTTACTTGTGATGAGAAATTTTAATTCACCCATAAATGTCCTAACAAGCATTTAATGGTCCTACTGGTGGATGAAGAAATAGAACCTGACCCACTCGATAATCCCTTACCCAACCAAGAGGAACAACACCTAGACCATCACCTATGTTTAAATGCCATGAAGGGTGCCAATGGTGTAGGTACCATCAAATTTAGTGGCCAAATTAATGGCATTCCGGTTCAGATTTTAGTGGATGGGGGTAGCTCTGATAACTTCCTTCAACCTAGAGTGGCTAACTTCCTCAAGTTACCCATCCAACCATCACCTCTTTTTCAAGTATTGGCGGGCAATGGAAATTCTATGGCTGTTGAAGGAATGGTTCCCAAATTGACTGTCATAGTGCAGGGTCATGAACTATCATTGCATGTGTATTTGATTCCAGTAGATGGTGCTGATTTAATACTTGGGGCGGCTTGGCTTGCCACTTTAGGACCATATGTAGCTGACTATGCTACTTTAAGCCTCAAATTCTACCATGATAACCAGTTTATCACATTATATGGAGAGAAACCTCAACTCCCTGGCCTTGCACATTTACACAATATCATAAGATTACACCAAACTAAGGCCATTTCCCATGTCTTTGCTATTCAGTTAACACAAAATGATAAACCAAAGGACCAACAGATGACCTTACATACGAATTTACAACCTGAATTGGTTGCATTATTACAGCAATACACTGCTGTTTTTCGGACACCATCGGGTCTCCCACCTCCACGACCACAAAACCATGTCATTCCATTACAACCAGGCCTGTCAAGGTTCGGCCCTACCAATACCCTCACAGTCAGAAGGAGCGGATTGAGAAAATGGTCCATGAAATGCTGGACCAAGGCATTATACAACCAAGTAATAGTCCCTTCTCTTCTCCTATATTACTTGTTAAAAAGAAATATGGTGGATGGCGATTTTGCACTGACTATAGAGCTCTAAATGCTATTACTGCTAAGGATAGTTTTCCTGTGCCTACCGTGGATGAATTATATGGTTCCAAACATTTTTCAAAACTAGA
The DNA here is from genome assembly GCA_035048595.1 of Echinosophora koreensis. Classification (NCBI taxonomy): domain Eukaryota; kingdom Viridiplantae; phylum Streptophyta; class Magnoliopsida; order Fabales; family Fabaceae; genus Echinosophora; species Echinosophora koreensis. The sequence continues at coordinate 7,514,565 of JAPCYP010000017.1, read as the reverse complement.
CCTCAGATCAGGTTTTCATCAAATTATGGTCCACCCCTAAGATAGATACAAAACAGCTTTTAGAACCCACCAAGGGCATTATGAATGGCTAGTTATGCCATTTGGCCTCACCAATGCCCCTGCTACTTTTCAATGCTTGATGAATGAAGTCTTTCAGCCATTTCTAAATAAATTTGTCCTAGTTTTTTTTTTTTTTTTATGACATACTTATCTATAGCCCTACTTGGTGTGCACATCTTATACATTTAGAAACTGTCCTACAAACATTACAACAACACTCACTATTTGTCAAGCTCTCCAAGAGTTCTTTTGGGTTATCCGAGGTAGACTATTTAGGCCACACGGTTTCGGGGACTGGTGTGGCTATGGACAAGATTAAAGTTCAAGCTGTTCTGGACTAGCCCAGACCAACGAATATGAAACAGTTAAGAGGATTTCTAGGTCTGACTGGCTATTATAGATGATTTATCAAATCTTATGCTGCCTTAGCCAACCCTCTAACAAACCTGCTCAAAAACGATGCATTCCAATGGTCACCCGAAGCTGAAGATTCCTTTCAAAACCTCAAACAAGCCATCACTGCTGCACCTGTCTTGGCCCTTCCTGACTTCACAATGCCATTCGTTTTGGAAACAAATGCTTCTGGCATAGGTGTGGGTGCTATCTTCAAAGGGGTCATGCTATTGCTTATTCTTCAGAAAAATTGGCACCAAGAATGCAAAGACAATCAACCTATACCAGAGAACTTCTAACTATCACGGATGACATTGCTAAATTGAGACATTATCTACTTGGTCATAAATTCATTATAAGGACAGATCAAAAAAGCTTGAAGAGCTTATTAGACCAATCTCTCCAAACCCCTGAACAACAAGCTTGGCTCCATAATTGCTTGGTTATGATTTCAAGATAGAATACAAACCGGGTAAGGATAACATAGCTGCTGATTCACTTTCCAGAGTTTTCACGATAGCTTGGTCCGAGCCTCAATCACAGTTACTGCAAGAACTCAGAAATGAACTTCAACAAGATAGCCATTGCAAGGACCTCATCACCTTGTGCCAGAACAAGACAAACACAGATCCTCACTGCACGGTTAGGGAGGGGTTACTATACTGGAAAGCTAGGCTTGTCTTGCCTCCCACTAGCTCCCTAATCTCGAAAGTGCATGCTAAGTTTCATAGTTCCCCTATCGGTGGCCATACTGGAGTGGCTAGAACCTTGGCTAGAGTGATGTCCCAATTCTATTGGCCTAGTATGAAAACTGACATCCAAGAATTTGTCAAAACATGTGCTATCTATCAACAAGCTAAGTCCCTGAACACTTTGTGAATACCTAATTTTGTCCCTTTTTATTAAATTCTAATTTTTTATTTTATTGTTTGGGCAAATAATAAAGCAAGGTGAAGAAAAGAAAAGAAGAAATAAAAAGAGAGTATTGGGCTCAATTTCTTCCAAGTCCATCAGAAATAAAAGAACAAAAAGAAAGGAAAATGCACCCAGCCTATCAGAATGGCCCACAAAAAATGAGTTGACCCCGGTTATAAAATTAAAATAAATGACAGAAATAGGAATTGAACTCGCAACCACGCAGCTGGCATGTAAGGTCGCAATCACCAGGCTATGTAACTGTGTTGTGCTTATTCTGCATCGTTATTTCATTTTAACCATTTCTAAAATTTGGAAAATTTCTCACAGCACCTCCCTTTATTTTTTCCCCTCTATTGGGCCGGCCCAGAGCCTCACTGCCAGACCGGGTCGAGCGCGACCCGGTTCTCCTGACCCGCCCCACTCTTTCATTTTTTTCCCATTCTCTTCCTCATCCAAACCTAGCCGCAGCCCCCTCATCAGCAACAAGAATTCTTCCTCTTTTCCCTCCATGGCAGCGCCTCCCTTCTTGCCAAATCCACCATTTTTCTTCTCCTTTATCCCTCTCCATTTTCCTCATTTTTTTTTTCTCTTCTCCTCTGTCACACGAAATCACCGCCCATAACCTCTCTCCCTTATCCTCTGCTTGCGCCATGTGCTTGTCTGACATCAGGTTCAGAGGCATTAAATTCACCATCAACAGAAACATAAGTTGAAGAGCAACTTGTTGGGGGAATTTCTACTATCAAAAGGGGCGAAAGATCAAGAGGAAGGGGTCCCAAAAATTCTGGTTTGGAGTATTCTGTTGGGACCGAAAATTGCTGGTTTAGGGGTACTTCTCTTCCTCCTTAAGGTTCAAAAACAAAAGGGAAGGAGCTCTGTATTTTTTTTGGCTACTGTTCGAGACCTTCACTTCAACATAAGGAAGGAATTCGAAATTTGCTTGTAACATGTGATATCAACTTGGTCGAAAATTGTTACACTCTGTTTGAGTCTCCCTCTGGTAATTTACTTGTCTTTAATCCTGTACTGATGAATTTGAATAGTTGATGTAAATACATGTTACTTGACTCTGTCTGAATCTGTTCATGTATCTGGATAACTGTAATGTCATAGGTTTGCATCATTTTAATTCTCTCTTTGTGGGTTATTATTTATTTTGATGGAACACCAACTATTTGATGGAAAGCATGAACTAAATCCTTCATCAATGGCTGTATAAACAACTTTGAATATTTTCTGGTTGGTTCTTAGATGCTAACAACTGAATTCATTTTCATCTGTATCAACTTAAGTGGAATTTGAATTTTCTTATTTGTGCTCTGAATTGTGAGAACAATGTTTGGAACATAAGTTTCTGATGGCATAACATGAGTCTGATTGGAAGATGATAAACTGGTTTTATGCATTATCAAGATAGCCCTCTTGTGATCCATGTACAAAGTATGTGAGTTTTCTAGTTGATTATGTGAGCAAGGAGAAAGCCATAACTTGTTTAGTGTTTGTACCACGGCAGTGCATAGCTCCTATAATTCATGAAAATTCTATGACTGCATACTTTAGATTTGGTATAAACTAATTTAACAGCTGTTACTTGATTTTTATATGTTCCAAAATACATAACGTGTTGTCTTGAATAGTAACTCATGTGGTTTTGATAGATCATATGCATATGGTTTTGTTTAGCAATCCCTGCGTTTTGGTTCTTAATTTGTGCAAGGAAAATCACATTTCAGTTCTGTTTGCCTTGTTAAAAACCTGAGGCATAACTTGGTGAAAACAACAAGTCTTGGATTTAATCTCTTAGCAATTTTAGTGCAGATTTTTCGTTCAATTTCGTGTCTGTTTTGCAGTTTTCATCTCCTGACAGCATGATATTCTTTAATTCATAACTTTGGCTATACAACTCAGAATCAAGCACTGTTTTTTTTATTTGAAAGCTAACATATAAATCTCTAAGTCATAAAAATTTCAGGCCCAAACTCCTTCTGAGTTTGTGCCAGTGATTTTTACGAAAGCAGGGTCTGTTTCTTTGTGCTTCATTTTTTGGAAAGCATGCACCTAATGGCATATATTCATGTTTGAATAGTTTCTTGCTTCCTTCTTGAGTGTCATTGAAATGTTTAAATTGCTTAGCATAATTTGGTGTGTTGTATATCAATGGATACTTGAGATATATAGAGCAATTTGAGTCAAGCTATGATTGCATCATGTCCCATCGTGTTGGCATATTGATATTGGTACTTTGCAACCTGATGAAGTTTTGCCTTTGGTTTGAAAAAAATTAGATTCTTCATTTTGTATGGTTTGGACAGCATGTATTCATTTAGGTAAGCTTGGTTTCTTTTCCTGTTTGTGAATGGCCATGAAAAACAACATTTCTTTGATTTGCACCATGTATGTTTTGTAAAAATTGTTAAACTTGTTCATGCACAATCAAAGTACCCTATTTGAGATCCATGTCACTTGTCTGAAAGTCATCAACATGTCAAGGATGATGTGATTGAATGTATCATAAATTATCAAATGAAGAATGAAGGTCATGTTTGATTTGTGTAATTGATTTCAGTTGCTACTATACATTGCTTTTACAAATAAAGGTGTTGTAGTAAATGAAATGTGATGTTTTATTTGTGATTGATATTTAAATTTTATCACAGCAACATTCATTTTACTTTTCTTGGTATGAAAGTGATGCCGATTTGATTTAAAATTGAGTTGAATGAGTTTCATGATCATCTTTTGTGCAGATTGAATAAAAAAAATCATTTTGAATGGTGTTCTTACTTCAATGAACATTTTGTCTATTATTTTGTAAAGAATGTAAGAAGTGCAGTTAGTTTCTTAGTCATGCTGTTATTGAAACTAAATTTAGATGAGCGTATTTCCATAATGTTATTTTTGGATATAACTTCATGCATTTTTTGCTGCCCCAAGCTAGTGTTGCGTTAACACGCGAGTGCCATAATCTTGAATTGTTTGAAGGATCGAAGTATTTGAGAAAAGGCCAAACTAAAATTAGTTCAGGTGTAAAAAGAGAAAATGAAGAAAACAGGAAATATTAAGAAAGTCGATTTTATGGTTGGATTGATGGTTTCTCTGGCTATATGTTGAACCCCACTTGCGCGAAATAAAAGTCATTTTAATCGTAACGATTTATTGGCTCCTATTCAAACTCTCTTTTCTAGTAAAAATCACAAGTTCTCTTTTTAATTTAATTTACTCCTCAAAATAAAGTTCGATAAAAGGGAATCAATTTAGTGTACACTTGTAGATTACTCAATTGTTTGAGAGACGTTTGAGTTTTATAACTTGACCTCTCAGAAGCCCTTTTTTACAAATAAATATTTTCTTTTACACTAAAAAGTATTATAACTATTAATCTTTTTTTTTTTTAAATAGAACATGTCTCAAAAAAATGTAATAAATATATTTTTAAAAGGGAATCAATTTAGTGAACACTTGTTGATTTTTCAGTCGTTCGAGATACGTTCAAGTTCCTACAACTTGACATCTCCAAAATTTCTTTTTTTATAAAATAAAATTTCTTTGTACACTGAAAACAAATATTAAATTTCTTGATTTATGTCTCAAATTAATAAATGTTCAAGTGGATTAATTTAGTCGTACGATTTAGCGATTCCTTAATCTCTCGAGAGAAATCTAAGCTTATACAGCTTGATCTCTCAAAATTCCATTTTAGAAAAAAAATTCTATTTATGTTAAAATAAATTACGAAAGTTACCTTTCGAAAAATCGGGAAAAGGTCAATTTAGCTAGAACAGTTTGTTGATCTTACAATCCGAGCTATTTTAATTGTACAGTTCAATGGCTCATTAAAATAAATAAAAGGGGTGATTTTGATTTGCACAATCTAAGGGTAACCGTTATAATGACGGATGCTCTAGGGTGTCGTGGGGATAACCACCCATGCCTTCCCTAGACATAATCGACTCCCGAACCCTATTCATCTCTATTTCCAAACAAAGACCAGTCGCTTTTCAAGAAGGGTTTTCCCAACGTTTCCCAATAAAAAAAACTTTGGTGGCGACTCCATTCTGAAGAAGGAAAATCAATCCTGTTTTTCCTTCCCGCCGCGAAACCGGTCGCGACACACTTTACCCGCTGGCCTACTACAACCCCTACCAATCCCAAATCAAGTTTGGGAGGACATTGCCATGGATTTTATCACGGGTTTAGCACTATCCTTTAGCAAAACTGCTATTATGGTTGTGGTGGATCGCTTGTCTAAGTATGGCCACTTCATGCCCCTAAAATCTGATTACACAAGCAAGCAAGTTGCTGAATCCTTTATGACCAACATTGTGAAACTACATGGGCTGCCCAAATCAATTGTTTCTGACAGAGATCGTGTCTTTACTAGTCAATTTTGGCAACAATTATTTCAGATCCAAGGCACTACCCTAGTTATGTCCTCTGCCTACCACCCACAAACAGATGGTCAATCCAAGGCCCTCAACATATGCTTGGAAATGTTCCTTAGATGCTTCACATTCCAGAACCCCAAATCTTGGGTCAAGACACTTGCTTGGGCTGAATACTGGTACAACACCTCCTTCCACACGAGTTTGGGCATGACCCCTTTCAAAGCTCTATATGGTCGTGACCCTCCTACCCTAACCAGATATGTTCCCAATCCTAATGACATTATAGATGTTAAAGAGGAACTCACGAATAGGGACACTTTGTTATCACAATCAAAGGGCAATCTCATTAGGGCTCAACAAATCATGAAAGCTCAGGCAGATAAGAAGCGCAAAGAAGTTACCTTTCAAGTGGGTGATCTTGTTCTGGTCAAGCTCCAACCATATAGGCAAACCTCAGCTGCATTGAGGAAAAATCAGAAGTTGGGTATGAAATACTTTAGGCCTTTTCCATCACTGCCAAAATTGGTGTTGTAGCTTACAAATTGCTGCTCCCCGCCTCTGCCAAAATCCACCCGGTCTTTAGAGGTACTACAATTGAACCTTACATGCCTCTGCCACTTACCACTTCAGAGTTGGGTCCCATTCTCCAACCTGACAAGGTGATTTAGACAAGAACAATTCTTAGAGGTAGTGCTCACATTCCCCAAGTGCTCATAAAATGGACTGAAGTAGATGAGTCGGAAGTAACTTGGGAGGACCTGTCAAAGTTTAAGACAAACTATCCCAACTTCAACCTTGAGGACAAGGTTGTTTTTAACGGGGAAGGTATTGCAACGACATTAGCTAACAAAAGGGTCACACCAAATGAGGAAAGCATGAAGAACCAGCTAGGACAGCAATTAGTTGAGCATGACCCAAGAATCATGGGCCCTAGGAGGAGCTACAGACAAAAGAAAACCAACTCAAGGTGGAGGGACTTTGTGTGAGGGTGAGGTGTATATGAGAGAGAATGTTATTAGAGAAAAGGGTGTGCATTGTGTATGATGAGATTCTTTTCTTCTCTCTGAAACTCCTTCTCTATCTCTCTATGTACTCTGTTACTCTCCTTTCTATTTTCTGATACATCATAGTACTTTATTTTTCCATTTCTGTCCTTCTAGCCTATATACTGGAAGTTGACCTTTCCCTTTGGTTGAATTAAATAATACAAGTACCATTCAATGAATTTCATTTTAGAATCATTACAGATTGGCAGTGCGGGGGGTGCAACGATGCTGGAGGTGAGAGATGACGACAACGACAGATGATATTTTAACTTTATTTTGGGAATTTATTTTTATTTTTTGTAAAATTTGTTCGAAATCTAAAAAACCTACAATAATGTGTAGGATTAAAGGAGCATGAGGGTACACATATTTTAGCAAGTTCCACCATAGACGACACCGTAAAGTAAATACATGTACCCACTTATTCTTCTACTTCATTTTTAAAAAATAAAAACTATAATTAAATTTCTGGAGGAGAAAAAAGGGTAAGGTGAAAACCTACATATATGTGAATGTGAATAAAAAGAGCAATAATACCAGAAAAAATACAGAAATGTCATTTGATTACAACCAAACGAGACAACTTTCGGGACAACAATTAGACAATGATTAATGAAGTTCAAAATTATGACTAATGATGTGTTGAACTTGGTTAACAAGTATACATGTAGGAAATGAATAATTCGTTAACCATCTACTGAACTACCTATACCATCCACTAATATGTCCATAAATGATTAATACAATTCAGTGGATGATTAATGAATTACTCATTTACGACATATGTATCTATTAACCAAGTTTAAAACAATATTAATCACAATTTTAAACTGATTTAATCATTGAGGAATTGTTGTTCCTAAGGTTGTCTTTTTTTTTTTTTTGATGTATAAATAATAAATAGGCTAAATTAGTATTTTGGTCCCTTATCTTTATTTTAGTTTTCATTTTGGTCCCTTATTTTTTTTTTGTTTTGGTCCCTTATCTTTCAACCGTTAGCCTATTTTGGTCCCTGCCGTCAATCCGCCGCCATCCGTCGCCGGAAACTGCCGCGGCCAGTCGCCGGAATCGCCATTGTTGCAGAATTCTGAGTTTTAGAGAGAGAAAATCCCGTTTTTCTCTCTCTCTCTCTCTTCCTCCTTCTTCCTTCTCCCTCCTTCTTTCTTCTTCCTCTCCTTCCTTCTTCCTCCTTCCTCTCCATTCTTTCCGTTTTGGTCCCTTTTTCCTCGTCGTTGTCACTGTTTTGATTGGAAGGAAGCCGCTGGCGGCGCGATTGACGGCGAGCTCGAGCGGTGATGGCGGTTTAGGGAGGTGGTGGTGGAGGAAGAAGGAAGAAGGAGGAAAAAAGAAGAAGAGAGAGAGAAAAACGAGACTTTCTCTCTCTAAAATGCAGTTTCCGGTGGCGGTTTCCGGCGAGTCACGACAGATACCTAACGCCGGTAGTGGAAAACTGATAGAAAGGACCAAAATGAAAACTAATAAAAAGATAAAAGACCAAAACGGCAAAAAAAAAAGATAAGGGACCAAAATGAAAACTAAAATAAAGATAAGGAACCAAAATAGGGATTTAGCCTAATAAATAATACAGTTGGAAAAAAAAATTATTATTCTTATAACAATACAATAAACTTAGAATTGAAGAAAAAAGAAAAGCGTCTTGTTCAGTTTCTGTCGTTGGTCGGTGGGGAGGTGGTGCGAAATCGAGGGCTTTCTACTCTCTTTTCTTTTTCCTTTGTCTCTCTCTGCTAATAATTCTGAAAATGGACCATATAACTCAATTTCATTTGTTTTGTTTTTTTGTCTGCTCTGTGGCTCAAAACGCTGCGTTCAATTGAGGTCCAAAGTTTGCAGTTTCCAGGTATATGTTTTTTTTTTTTTTTTTAATTTTTTAATTTTTTAATTTTCTGGTTCTTAGATTGCGCGAATTTCAGAAATCTAAGATCTCGTTTCTCTTTCAGTTGTTGCATCTTCAACTCGAGTTTAGGTTTCAGATAGCACTGATTTTTTTGGATTTTGGATCTCGCGGTTTTGTTTGAGTTGAGCTCCGAAATCCATGTTAGGAATTTGCAATAGGTGAAATCAAGGATTAGGGTTTTGTTATAATGGCTTCAAATCCTCCATTTCACGTGGAGGATCAGACAGACGAGGATTTCTTTGATAAGCTGGTTGAGGAAGATGATGCGGGTCCAATTAAGTCTAAACATGATGATGAACAAGTCAATGATAATGATTCTGATGACGTTGGTGCTTTTGCAAATCTGGGTATCAGTGATGATTCTGATGCTACAATTTCGAATTCAGATGTAGGTAAAAGTGAGATTGAGCTGAAAGGGGAAGAGGGTAATGTGAAATTGGAAAAGGGTTCGGTTGGTGAAAATGCACAAGAGGGAGGTTTTTTGGTTTCGTCTAGTTCAGTTGGGTGTGATGGTACCACAGATCCCGATAATTTGAAGTCTGGATCAGATGTTACATCGGATTCGGGGAAGACCGGTTCAGGAGTTAAGGTGGTGGATTGGAATGCTTTTGATGCTGATTCTAATGGAGGTGTTGGGTTTGGATCATATTCTGATTTTTTCAATGAATTCGGAGATCAATCTGCGGATTTTCATGGGAAGGGATATGATGATTCTAGTATTAGTGAGGTGAAACCTGGTAATGAAATTCAAAATGATGGCTTAAGTAGTTCAGTCAATTATGTACAATATCAAGAAGGTCAAGGTTATGATGCATCTTTGGAAAATAGCACAAATGGGCAAGACATGAGTAGCAGTCAGTATTGGGAGAATCAATATCCTGGCTGGAGGTATGACCACAACACTGGGCAATGGTATCAAGCAGATGACTATAATGCAGTGGCTGCTACTCAGGGAATCTCCGATGCCAATACTGTCGCAGGTTGGAATGCGGCTTCTGATTCTAAAGCGGATGTCTCTTATATGCATCAAGCTGCTCGGTCTGTTGCGGGAACTTCAGCTGAAACTGGCACATCTGAGAGTGTATCTAGCTGGAATCAGGTTTCACAAGGGAATACTGGGTATCCGGAGCATATGTATTTTGATCCTCAGTATCCTGGTTGGTACTATGACACAATTGCCCAAGAATGGCGCTCGTTAGAGACTTATGATTCATCTATTCAATCTTCTGTTCAGGGACATGAAAATGTCCCTGCTTCTACTTCGCATAATGATAATGGTTTGTACACAGAGTACCCCACCTCTACTAGTACTTCTTCGCATAATGATAATAATTTGTATACAAAGTATGGCCAAGCTGGCAATTATAGCTCACATGGTGTTGGTAGCCAAGTTGCAGATGGAAGCTGGAATGGTTCATATGGTATTAACCATCAGCAGGGTCTCGACACCTATACAACTGAGGCTGCCACTAAAAGTGGGGATACTGTAACTTCTGGTAGAAACCAGCAATTTGATCGTTCTTATGGTTCAAGTATTTCTGTCAACAAAGATCAAGAAAATACTTCTGGTTCCTTTGGATCGGTTCCATTGTACAATAAAGTAAACTATGATCATGGTCTGGCTAATGGTACTGTTGAACAGCGAAGCTTTGCCCCCAGTGGAAGCATTGCTCAACATTTTAATTATTCAAATGCTAAGTTTTCTGAACAAAACAGTTTCTCAAATGATTATGCTGAAAACCAGAAGCCCGTAAGTTATTCCCAGCAATCGTTCCAGGGTGCGCATCAGTATACTTATGCCCCTCATGTTGGAAGATCATCAGCTGGACGTCCTCCTCATGCCCTGGTAACCTTTGGCTTTGGTGGAAAACTTGTTGTAATGAAAGATTCTAGTCTTCTAAGCTCATCATATGGTAGCCAGGTTAATTCTTAATTCCTCTTGAGTTTCGATCTATGCTTCATTTGGTTTCTAAAATGATTAACACTGTATTCCCTTTTTTCTAAAGAGTGCTGTACAAGGCTCTGTTTCTGTGTTAAACTTGATGGAAGTTGTCACGGGAAGCATTGATTCTTCCAGAACTGTAAATGGCAGTGGTGATTATTTTTGTGCTCTGAGCCAGCAATCTTTCCCTGGTCCATTGGTTGGTGGGAGTGTTGGAAGTAAAGAGTTGTACAAATGGATAGATGAGCGCATTGCTCACTGCGGATCACCGGATATGGATTACAAGAAAGGTGAAAGATTGAGACTCCTTCTGTCCTTGCTTAAAATAGCTTGTCAACATTATGGAAAACTACGTTCTCCTTTTGGGACCGACACGATACTAAAAGTAAGTCAAATTTATAGTTCTTCAAATCCTTTCATGTTCTTAAGTGCTTGTTGATTGAATTTTCACAGTTTTCAAGATTGATAAAAATTCTACTAAGAGCTGCAATGTGCATTAGATTAGTTGCAACATTATTGTGTTAATTTCTAATGTTATCTTTCATCAATGCATTTCTTGGATCTCTAGTTCTCTACCTTTTAGGTTTTCTACCCTCCAGCATTCCTATAACATTGATGTAGATGACATTTGTACCTTCGTTCTCCAACGTTTCTTAATAATCTCATTTTGTAGTGGTCTATAAAATTATAATTGCCCTCTGAAATGATTGATATGCTTTATTCTCTTTGCCCCGTTCAAAAGATCACTCTTGGGAGCAGTTATGGGAAGTTAAATTCTCATTCATCTTAAGTTAACAGGGAAACAGATGTTAGTTAATGTTGTGTCTCCTCTATCTTCTTTAGCACCAGGAGAATTTGATGGCTTTAAGGGGTTTGAAATAGGTGCTTGGAAGTATTCTGACAAACTGCAGAATTTGTAATTTATGATTTATTTGTCCGCTGTAACTTCCTGGAGTTAGTTCGGTTGATTGTTTACCATGCCCATTTGGAAGTTTTGATTTACAATCACATTACTGCCCTAACCCTATCCCCAATGGGATAATTTCCAGATTTGGTAACCTATTGGGTTTGTATTTTATACAGGAAAATGATACTCCCGAGTCAGCAGTTGCAAAGCTTTTTGCATCTGCTAAGATGAGTGGTAAGGAGTATGGTATGCTGAGCCACTGCCTGCAAAATTTGCCTTCTGAAGGACAAATGCGGGTGTGTATTAAGTTACCTCCTGAGCGAGCCCTCCTCTCAGATTGTTAATTTTTTATCCTTTATTAATTTTTTTATTTTGATCTAGGCGACGGCTTCTGAGGTGCAAAATCTTCTTGTCTCTGGCAAAAAGAAGGAGGCTTTACAATGTGCACAAGAAGGTCAATTGTGGGGACCTGCGCTTGTTATTGCTTCCCAACTTGGTGATCAGGTTAGCAGTGAATTCTTCATTGTGTACTTTACTGCATTACCGATGCTGAAATTTGTGAGCTAGACAGTCCCTTATGTGTGTGTCTTACAGTCCATTTCATCCTGGTTTTATTGAGGGAATATATTCAATACATTTTTGCACTGCAGTTCTACGCTGATACAGTGAAGCAAATGGCACTTCGTCAACTGGTTGCAGGATCACCTCTGCGCACATTATGCCTTCTAATTGCTGGGCAACCAGCTGAAGTTTTCTCTGTTGACAGCTCAATTAGTGGGACTCCCAGTGCTTTTAATATGCCTCAGCAGCCCGCACAGGTTCTTAATAGGATATAGGATATACTTATAATTAATACAAGGGCCATGCTGCTATGCAATTTAGATGTTTTCTCGCTTCCATGTTTCAATAGTTGCACTGTTGGTTTTTATTCAACACGGAAAGCTCATCCCTTTGTTGTGGCTTTACATTTTCAGTTTGGATCTTGTGGCATGCTTGATGATTGGGAGGAGAATCTGGCTGTAATAACTGCAAACCGAACCAAAGGTGATGAACTTGTAATTATTCATCTTGGTGATTGCTTTTGGAAGGAAAGAAGTGAGGTATAGTTATTCTGAATCTAAACTTTCTGCTATTTTATGATTTTTGTAGATTTCTATTCTGCTTCTTATTCAAGCTCATATTTTAGATCACTGCTGCACATATCTGCTATTTAATTGCTGAAGCAAACTTCGAGTCATTCTCAGACAGTGCCAGGCTCTGTCTAATAGGAGCAGATCACTGGAAATTTCCTCGTACTTATGCTAGTCCAGAGGCTATACAGGTTAATTGAGATCTCTTTAGCTTTTAAGTTGCTGCTTTCACAAATTTTGAATTTTCTATTGCATGTGCCTGTTTTGAGTCCTTTTCTCACAAAATGTAATGGATTCTCTCTCTCTCTCTCTCTCTCGGGTTTTTTTTCCCTGGTTCCCAATTGCTTAGTTTTCATGGATTTTGAAATGCTTAAAAAGATGGCACTTGCTCTCTTAATTACCTCTCCAATCATAGGTTTATCGTCAAATGAATTGAACATCACATTTTCAAAACCTTGTGTTCTCTATGCTTTTTAAATAGTATCTGTATCTCCCTTTGTGACATACTTGTGCCACCTCATCATCTATTTTTCTCAAAAAAAATTATGTTTGATATGATCCAATATTTTGTAAGATGTGTTTCTTAAAGCACTCAAACTTATCTTGCCTGATGGTTACTTGGACAGAGGACCGAGTTATATGAATATTCAAAGTTGCTGGGAAACTCTCAGTTTATTTTGCTTCCATTTCAGCCATATAAGCTTGTATATGCATATATGCTAGCTGAAGTGGGAAAGGTTTCAGACTCATTGAAGTAAGTTCGTAGAGCATTATTTGTGATATTATTCTTTATTCTTTATGTAATCTGCCTTATTGTTGTTATGTGACTTTAGGTACTGCCAAGCAGTACTGAAATCCTTAAAAACTGGTCGTGCACCTGAAGTAGAAACATGGAAACAACTGTTAGTATCTCTTGAGGAGAGGATTAGAACCCACCAACAGGTACTTCCTTGTCCTTTTTTTGATTCTTCGCTATTTTGATAGCCTTGTTACATAACCTCTTGTTTAACATTATGTATTCAGGGTGGCTATGCTGCAAATTTGGCTCCTGGAAAACTAGTGGGCAAACTGCTCAACTTTTTCGATAGTACCGCACATCGTGTTGTTGGTGGTTTACCACCACCTGCTCCATCATCATCACAAGGAACTGTTCTCGGAAATGAACAACATTACCAGGCTATGGCACACCGAGTATCCAATAGCCAATCAACAATGGCCATGTCATCCTTAGTTCCCTCTGCTTCAGTGGAACCCATCAGTGATTGGACAGCTGATGGTAATAGAATGATAAAGCCTAGTAGAAGTGTTTCGGAGCCAGACTTTGGTAGAAGCCCTCGACAGGTGTGTGATTACTATGGAAGTTGTACTTTAAAAAATTACAGCTTTATGTGTTTGGTTGAATTTTAGTATATTGTGTTTGAACTTGGTAGAAGCCCCCGACATGTGTGTGATTACTATGGAAGTTGTACTTTAAAAAATTACAGCTTTATTTGTTGGGTTGAATTTTAGTATACTGTGTTTGAACTTGATTAAAAAAATCTGGTTGATTGATCACAGGAAACAACCTCACCTGGTTCACAAGGAAAAGCGACAGCATCAGGGGGTACATCTCGCTTTTCTCGTTTTGGCTTCGGTTCACAACTTTTGCAAAAGACAATGGGGCTAGTCTTGAGACCCCGTTCTGGCCGACAGGTATTATTACTTGTCTTATATTCCATGTTTTATTTATTTTTCTTCTCTGCCGAGCTTTTTAGTGTGCTAATTCAAATGGTTCTTATTGTGCTCTATATGAAGGCTAAATTGGGTGAACAGAACAAGTTCTATTATGATGAAAAACTCAAGAGATGGGTTGAGGAAGGTGCCGATCCTCCAGCTGAGGAAACTGCACTGCCACCACCTCCAACAACTGCTGCTTTCCAGAATGGTTCAACCGAATACAATTTGAAATCTGCATTGAAGACAGATGGATCAGCTTCTAATGGGGGCTCTAACTTAAGAACTTCGAGCCCTGAACTTAGTCCAGGGATCCCACCAATACCACCTACCACAAATCAATTTTCTGCTCGTAGCCGCATGGGTGTTCGGTCAAGGTAAGATACTTTTCCAGTCTTCTTATGATCCTATTGTTGTTCTAAGCAGAGTTCAATTTTGTTTTGTGTAGTAGTTATCAGTTGTCAAGCATTGCAAAGTGGACCTCCTGTTGATTTCTCCATTATTTGAAATTGAACACCTTTCAAGGGCTATAACATTTGTAGGACTGGAAAGATAGAACTAACATAATTGCCGAGTGTCTTAAGGTGTAATTTACCTTTATCAGGACTGAGTAGAAATATCAAATTCTAGGACCTAATGAAGGATAGTATTATTTCTAGGCGTAGCTAAAATGCATATACTAGAAATATAAATTATGGAAAAAGGGAAATTGAGACGAACGTATGGGTGCTGGCACTTTTAAGCAGCCAGCTCGGTTTCAGAAACAAGAGTGAGAGTTTGTTATTCATAGTTTGTTCTCTCAATCATCAACAGCATTTGAAAGCCAGATAAAATTGATGAAACTTTGATGGACCAAGCAGGTATGTTGACACCTTCAACCATGGTGGTGGAAGCCCTGCAAACTTGTTTCAGGCACCATCTGTTCCATCCGTCAAACCAGTTGCTGCTGCCAAT
This sequence comes from Echinosophora koreensis, assembly GCA_035048595.1. Classification (NCBI taxonomy): domain Eukaryota; kingdom Viridiplantae; phylum Streptophyta; class Magnoliopsida; order Fabales; family Fabaceae; genus Echinosophora; species Echinosophora koreensis. The sequence continues at coordinate 7,499,202 of JAPCYP010000017.1, read as the reverse complement.
GCAAAGTTTTTTATTCCTGCTCCTGCACCATTGTCCAATGAGCAGACAATGGAGGCTATAGCAGAAAGCAATCAGGAAGATAGTTTAGCTAATGAAAGTCCTTCAACTTCTTCTCGGAATGATTGGTCATATCATTCTCCCAATCCTGCATTGCAATTGGCCAGGCAAAGGTTTCCAAGTACAGGTAACATCTCAAACCAGGGAGCAATGACAAATAGCAGTAACTATCAATCCCCTCTTTCACGGCGAACAGCTTCATGGAGTGGAAGTATTGGCGATTCATTTAGCCCCACAAAAATGGATGAAATTAAGCCCCTGGGGGAAGCTTCGGGAATGCCACCGTCAACATTTATGCCTGCTGAATTTTCTTCAATGCATACACCTATGAAGAGTGGCAGTTTTGGGGAAGATCTTCATGAGGTTGAACTTTGAGCAGATAAGTAAGCTGTAAATATCAAATTTTGTTCATGGTCGTCAGAACAGATGGGACGTCCCTGCCTCTGCAATTTTCTGAAAATACGGAATGATGGTACACATCCTGCCCACTTTCCCCTCTGCATTCCCCCTCTGCAATCTATCTTTGGTGTTTGTTTTACTGTAAATGCCAAGGGAGTTGAAACTGGCCACCATATCAGGCTTAGGAATTGGTGTCTTTAGGAAGGAATAGTCCACCTGCTTAGGTGAGAAGCACAACTCATTTGTTCATTTTATTAAACAAGAAAACACGTTATGTTCCTAAAGGAAAAAAGGGCCTTAAAGGATCAAGGACAAAAGAGTAGTCTATGGAATTGTGAAATATAAGTTTTGCCCCCTATTGTAATTGTTTCAGTTATTGAATGGAATTATACTTACAATTAGAGCTTTCAGTCTTCATTTTAAACTTTGGTTTATGTATAAATCTTGATATAATGCTGCGGCAGGGGGGTGGTTTTGCTTGCATGTGATGGCTATTTTCTTTAGCTAGAAAGAAATGGTGTTTAATCTTTTTATGATTGCTTTTAAAACAACAAGGTTCTCTCTATACACCGGCGCTCCTGTAGATAATCAATATTATTGTTAACTTGTACAATTTACACTTTGGCTCTACGTGTAAAATATCTAATAACGGGTATATATATATATATTCCACTTCAGGGATAACCACTTTCTACCAATGGGGAAGCCTTTCTCATCTTAATTTGTAAATTGAGGTGAATGGGTTTGCATCAATCAAAACCATAAATTCGATGCACAGTTGTAAAATATATATTATTATTAATAGATAATAGATGTTTGATCGATTAACGATATTGAAATAGATTGTTTCCTTTCTTTTGTGTTAGTCTATAGATATGAACATGTTGCATATACACCCTACTACTAGTTTCTTGACGTTAAGGGCATCCTCGACAACAAGAGATTTCGTGGCATTTCGGAGATGCTATATTTTATGAATATAATGATCCCTTTATGCATTTTCCGGAACAAAAAAAAAACAAAAACAAAAACAAATCAGAGTTTAATTTTCGGAAGCGAATTTCGGAATTAAATTTCTGAAATGCTACAAAGTGTGTTTACAAAATCAAAATAATGATGAATTTGCAGAGACACAAAACATAGAAGGAGGGGATGATATGAAACTATAAGGAGAAAACTATTCAAAGGGAAAGAATGAGAAAGAGGAAAAACAACCTATCAATTTATCAAGGGGAAGTTATTCAATGGGGTGTGGAGGGAGAAGAGGGAAAGAGGAAAAAGTGGGGAGGGGTCTATTTCAAAATATATATATATAAATTATGGAGTGTGTGAAGATAGTTGGGGTATTTTGGAAAAATTGGTTTTTTTTTAAAAAAGTTTTGGTGTATTAAAAATTTTAATCGTGTAAAAAGCAACACCCATATAAAAATTGGGTCGAGCATGTTTAGCGAAGGCCCACTTAATTCATATATGTCATAAAGCCCACAACCTACATAACCCTAATATAAATAGCATCTCTCATTCGTCTTTTGCTTCTCTGCTAGTAGCCGCTGCAAGTGAACCAAACCAAGAGAAAGAGATTCACACAGAGAGAGAGAAGAGCAGCAGTTGAAGAATCAAAATGGGTGAGTAAGGTTACTTTGTGTTCAATAGTATTTGGTGTTACCCTCTTTATGCTATTCTATGCATATGTGATGATGATTACTCTGTTTGCAGGTAAGGTTCACGGATCTCTAGCTCGTGCCGGAAAAGTGAGAGGCCAAACTCCAAAAGTGGCAAAGCAAGACAAGAAGAAGAAGCCACGTGGCCGCGCTCACAAGCGCATGCAATATAACCGCCGATTCGTCACCGCTGGTACTTAACCATAACCCTAATTTTCTCTACTTCATAATGTATTAGTGTTTGTTTGAATCTGATGATGTGGGTTTTGTGTGATTGTAGTGGTGGGATTCGGAAAGAAGCGTGGACCTAACTCATCTGAGAAGTAAGGAAGAGACTATTCGTTGAAGGGATGCTTTTAATTTTTATCTTGTTAGCTTGCGATATGTATTACTGTGTTTTGGTTTGATTGATGAAATGACACTGAAAGTTCTGGTTGTGTTACAATGAACGAGATTTTTTGGTAGTTAATGTTTGAACTATATTTCTTGCTTTCAATTATGTTGGAATTTTTGTTTTCCACGCAAGATTGGATTGTCTGATTATTCTTAGAAACATGTTTAGAAATAGGTTAAACGGGAATGCTGGGCTTATCAATTAGTTAAGGGTGTGCTTGGGTAAACACACACACCTTAATTAAGTACTTATTCAGTAAGCTTTTTTGAAATAAGATAAAATGAACTTATTTTTTTAAGCTTCTTTGACTTAAAAAAAACTTATAGGAAGGTAAGCTTATTTCGATAAGCTATCCTGCACAACCCAAATAAGCTTTCTGTAAACTCTTCCCAATAGTAAATACAGTGAAGCTGTTTTGTGACTTTTCCAATTTGTGGACTATTAAGGAAAACGCCATTTTGTTGCACCCTCTTCTTCAGCCCTCTACCAACTACATTACTTCATTACCTTTGTGCTAGTATATTTTTCCTTAAGAGTTGTGTTATTTGAACAAGAATATATCTCGAATAAGTCTTCCAGATGACACCTTACACATTGTGGCTGAAATAACAGCATATAACAAACATTATTGTTTACTTATTGTTTCCTTGGTGCCAGTATTGTTTGTATACTTTTGTCACTGCAAGTCATGATGTGTCTCCTCACCAACTAACCCCGTAGTTAGTTTTTGGTCCTGGCCACAAATTGCTGCGGCTTTTTGAATCTTTGGTCGATAGCGAGGTTGGTCGTGATGGACTCGTGATGAGGTGAGACAACTGCCTAAGAGCCTTAGCTCACCAGAACATGTTACTCGACAATATCTTTCTCTCCGGCGTTTGATACTTGAAACCCTAACCTTTTCCTTTTACATTCATTCCTCCCTCGCCTTTTCATTAGGCTGTATGCCCCGACCTTGCTGAGAGGTGCATCAAGCATCCCCCGAGGGAAACCGTACTTTAAAAACTATATGGTACACCATATAAAAAGAAACCAAGCCACTATTGGCTTAATGCATGTTTGGCATAACGTTTGGAGCTTCAAATCTTGAGTTTTCGTCAACTGGGTTTTAATTAAAAGTGATGAAGTGTGGTTTTTTTTTTTTAAATAGTTTTTATTTTTTCATACACATGAAGTCAAGTCTCTTTCATTTGGACCAACACGTAATGGTGAATGTTGTCTAAATTGAGTCATTAACTTTTATGTTATCAAAATATTCTTTAAATTTTTTTTTATCACTTAATCACTTTTTAGTTTTTAAGGGTAATATAATAAAAGTGTAGTTGAAAATTCAAATTAAATTTAGCAAATAGAGAAGTAAATGTTTAACTTCAACCAAGTTTTTAACTTGAACCAAGTTTTGGAGCTTAAATTCAGTTATTACTTGATGTTCTTTTGGAGATGTTGAACATGTTAAAAAAGTCAAAATTCCATCCAAGCTTAGTTATAAAGCTTTCAAACGATATGTCAAATTGAGATAAACAAAGTATTTATATATAAGTCGTTTTGAATAAAAATTTACTCAAATCAAAATTACTTTTAATAATATAAATTAGTTAATTGAAAATGATTTTTAATCAATTCCAATATTTAATATTTAATTCATTAAAAATGGGTTTTCCAAAATAAATCCATTTGAGCATTTTGTTTTACCTTAAGGTTACTAACACCGAATAAAACAATTCCCGATAGGTTAGCTTGTTTTTCACCCTCTTTGGTGCCAATTTCACTTTTGTTTGTGTTTCATTTATTTTTGGACTGTGCAGAGCTGATAAATTGCAGTAATAGGATGTCTCACGTAGTTAATGAATTTGTGATACAATCGGACGCAAAAACGTTGATATCTAATCTAACTGAGCTCTTTACACATGTAATCGTCACTGTGGAAGATGTTGCCACAAAACTGTGTTCAGTCAGACGCAAGAGACTATTTTACCCTTTTTTAGGGTAAAAAGCTGAGACTTTTTTTTAATGGAGTGATGCTAGCTACAGATACATTAATACCATTACATTATTACAACTTATAGTTAGCACTAATTTAATTAGAATGATTCAATTGGGATTAGTTGGCCAATAGATAACACTTGGATTTAACTAAAATATTTGCTACACTCTAATTCTGATGTCACGTACTGATGTGCATGGGAATGTGTAAAAAGCATTATTCTCTTTTCTTTTCGATAAAAAAAAAACATTATTCTTTTTGACACAACATAAATACAGTTTGCTTCATAAAAATGAATGTGTATTACATAGAACAGCAGTGTCTAAAACTCAGCCGAGCCGGGTGTTCGAGGAAAAGGAATGACATCCCTTATATTATCCATTCCTGTTACAAATTGCACAAGTCTTTCAAATCCCAAACCAAAGCCTGCATGAGGTACTGCAATCAACAAGATACACTATCAAAGTCACTCCCATGAGTTAAAAAGTACACAGAATGAGTCCAAACTAATTACACCTAATTAGCAATTTTCACTTTGGACCATTCCTTGTTTAGTTTCTATATGCCATAAACCAATCTTACAATAATTTACCAGCTGCATCCGTGTGAATATATTACTTCGATATTATATCAAGTGGGATAAATTGTATTTCCTCTTTCCTTAAAACTAAAACTCTCTTTTTTATAACCCCCGAAACAAGAAATCGAAGCACCAATATTTATTCAAGTGTAGAGGTCCCTATGCCCACATTCTCTTGCATTTGCTTCCACAAGAGATCAGTTTTTGTGTGTAAGCTCCGCATATATGCGAAATTCGTGCAACAAATTCTGACATGACAATATTGTAGAGGATTTGGAAAGGGACAGTTTTTTTTTTTCTTGGTTAATTGAAGAGGCAAAAGACTCAAGATAGAATGAGACCGTTAAGAGAGAGAGAGAGAGAGAGAGCTGATTTAGAATATATGAACTTTTAAACAGTGTGTTTCACAATTAGACTATGAGGAACTTAAGGAAAGAGGCTTAAAGAGAAAGATATCTGACCTGAACCATAACGACGCAAATCAAGATACCACCAATATGCATCCTTATTCAGCTTTAAATCATCTAAACGGGCTTCTAGGTACTCAAGCCGTTCTTCTCTTTGGCTTCCACCAATAAGTTCACCGATCTAACAAAGACAATAAACCAAGAAACATGTATAAATTTTTGCATTGTCAAAAAACAAAATATTACTGGTATGACCGGATTATTAAGCTGTATATTTTAGAAGGACTCCATCTTACCATCAGAAATGCATCCCAGCTTAATAACATTATTCTGACAGAAAATAGGTCCTTTTTTAAGTATTACAAAACCCAAATTGGATAGTACTGAGAATTTGCTAGTGACAAACACTACTTGATGGCAATAATAAAGAAAAAAAAGAGATATCTTATAAATTACCCTTGGAACCAACATGTCCATGGCTGCAACTGTTCTTCCATCATCATTCTGTCGCATGTAGAAAGCCTTAATATCCTGAAAACGTTAAATCAACGACCTTAGGACATTTGGTTCATCTCTCTCTCTCCGACTCTATCTCTACAAATATGTGCATGCCCGGGCCCACACAAGAGGAGTGTCTTATTATAAGAGTGAGAGGAGTAAATCTTGACCATCTGTGTGAGATTCAATGGTCAACATTAGATCCTCTTATCTCTCATAATAAGATACTGCTCTCACTTGATAATCTCCCAATATAAATATATAAAACTAGAACAAATTATTAGGTTCTTATTGTTTCTTTACATTGTCATCCATTTAACAAGATATTTACAATGCCATCTAGATATCTTCCATGTGTCATGAATTGAACATAGGAGGTCCAGAAAATGAGGGGAGAAAGTAGCATGCCTTTGGATAGTCTCTGATTACAACAGGGCATCCACCAAATGCCTCTTCAGTTATATAACGCTCATGTTCGCTCTGCAGATCGCAACCCCATTTCACCTGTGGAGACAAATAGAAAAATAAGTCAAATACAACAACCCAAAAGCACCTAACAAGTAAAAAATTAAAAAGCTAATACAACAGTCACAACCAAGCCATGTCTCATTAGGTGGGGCTAGCTACATAGATCAATCAACGACATTGAGAATAATATGACAGATTGTCAATCAAATCCATGCTACAATGGATGGAGAATGTACGAGGGGCAACGGTGCAGACAAAAGAGAAGTTACAAGATATCCTCTCAGCACAATGGACCAGGCTAAAGCTATTTCCATATTAAGTTGAACACACTACTAAAGCAAAACCTAATTGAATTACTGTTAACATAATGTGCCTCAAGTTGCACACTCATCAAGAATACATTAAAGCCTAATAGTAAGGGAATTTGCACTAACTGATATGAAATATTTAAAATTTAACATAATATTACTACGCATTAATAGACTTAGTTAAAAAATAGTGTGATTTTGGTTGTGCAGTATATTCATGGCAAACTTGTAAATGATTACCCTTTCTTTTGCCATCTGTCTATATTACTTGCTATAGAGTGTAATAGAAACTTTCCTCATGCAGTTAAGGAAGTCAGAGACAATGAACAAATTCAAAAACACCGGGTTAAAAAAACACAAAACAAAGTAACTACACATTAAACAGGCTTGTTGGAAATAAAGATGATGATAATAATGATTGTTGACTTACCGGGAATTCAAATTTTTGACTTGCTCGCAATAACAGATCTACTGCTTCAGTGTAGGTTATTTGCACAACGTCTTTATATGCTACATCCTTTTCATAATAATAATAAAATAATACAGAGAGAGAAAAAAAAGCGTTGGTTAGACTTAATATGTACAGGTAAATAAAATCTGATACGGGCAGTAATATGATGGTTACACTGAGAGCTCATACACTCAGGCGATCAATGATTCCCTTATCAATCCATCTATTGAAAAACTCCATGTCTTCCTTGCAGTTGTCGAGAACATATCTTATCTTCAAGAAACAAATACATATAGCACACAAGCTTAGTATGAAGAAATAATATAAAAATAAGCTTTGCGAAATAAGCTATAGACGATGGCAACTTATAATAGTTGTGGAAGGCAACATACTACGAACTGGAGATAGGCAGTTGCACAAGCCATGTCATCATTTAGATCAGCAAATGCAAGCTCCGGCTCAATCATCTAGAGCGAAAAATTCTTTTATAAAAAAATCATCTACTGAAAACATACGAGACTTCTCCTTTGATTCATGTGCCATTATACACACATAATAAAATAACTAATAAGAAAGACCCAGAAAGCTTAGAAACAAAAAGGAATGCATTCTCCAACTTCCTGTTTATTGAAATTGAACACATGAAAAACAGAAACCACTGACCCAAAATTCAGCCAAGTGCCTAGAAGTGTTCGAGTTTTCTGCTCGGAATGTGGGACCAAATGTATACACCTGCATGGATACAAGATTCAAAGTTTATTTCAATTGCAATTCTAAAGTACTAGATTTTAAATAACACAGAGACAACTATAAAAAACTTAAAAGAAGAAAGGAAAGAGAGGAATAGAGAAGGTATGTACATCAGAAAGAGCAGTAGCATAAGCTTCTGCATTGAGTTGGCCTGAGACAGTCAAGAATGCTGGTTTTCCAAAAAAGTCCTAATGCACAGAATAGTTAAAATTAGAATATGTAAAATGCAATAACCACATTGCACACTTATGGAATATTAACTGATATCAGAAGAGTAGGGACATGAATGTAACTCACTAGTGACCAGTCAATTGATGTGTTATTTAATTTTGGAATGGCATCAATAGGAGAATCAGCAGTTTCTTGAGAACTTGGTATCTATAAATTGAACAGAGAAAATTCGAGTAAGACTAAAAGCATGATAAGATAAGAAATCAGTGGTAATATTTCTGACGGACTTGTAACACAAATAATTCCTTGCATTATTTTTCAATTATGGAAACTAACTTCCTTTGTTAAACAATCAGCAACAACCAAAGCCTTTTCCCACTAGGTGGCTATATTCTGTTGTAAATTGTGTACTCAGAAGGTTCATTTAGTCCCGAGTCCTTTTTAATGGTTCCCTATGGTTTTTCTTTGATAAAATTCTTCTAAAGTGAGTTTGTCTCCACAGTTAGTAGGTAAGCGTATATCCACTATTAAACTTTAATGGGTTAAGATCCAACACACTGTAGATTAATTAAGGGTGATCAGTGATGCACCTTTACTTGCTTACTTTAGAGACAAGCTCACTTTAAAAAAGTTTTATCTATTTTTCTTGGTCTCTCTTTAACTATTTGGCTTCCTCACATGGCAAACTACCTAAGGTGAGATTCTAACATCTTTTCATCAATAGATTCTAGTATCTGTTATGCAAGTCTGTTATACAGAGGGGAAAGGGAAATAGGAAGGTATGGAAAGTTTTACGTTGTGAATTTTCTTTCTTGTAACTTCCTTTATCATTCAATAATACAAAGAGGCATATCATTCTATTTCTGTTTCTCTGTCTATATTTCAGTTCTCTATTTACTGATAGGAAAAACATATCAAATGCTGACGGTATAAGACTTGTTGATCATGAATTCTTTCAAAGTATTGACAATACATTCTGGACAAGAGTGGTTAACAAAATTTTTGTTGTTGTTGTTGATGTTGTTAACAAAATGCCAAAGAGGGGCATCCACAAAGGTCCTCTTCTGCTCCAGAATCCACGCTAAAACTAAATTTCTGCTCACAGGCTATAGTAAGGATAGTTTTAGTTCACTTTACTGTTAATTACATGGGTATTTTCTGGTCTATTTCACCGTAATCTGGAGAGCAGACTGCTACCCCCACAAGCAGGGTTCAGTAACAAATTTCCTACTTGTGAGATTTATTTATTTTCATATGGGACAAGGGAGAGGAGCGGGAGAGTTGTGCCCTTGAGTATTCCAAGAGCATCAATAACATAGAATTTGATAAAAGAAAATATTCATATAAAGATAAGGTATCATCTGTGAATACCAAGGTAGTAACGCAAAATTGTTCCCCCGCTCCCTCACAATCTGAAGCTGTGATAATAGGACTTGAGACCCATACAAACCCATTTTCTTGGAAAAACTTGTGCGTAGCATAGGCCAATGTGTTCCTAACCCTTGCAATCTGAAATCATTTTGCACCACAAAAAGAAAATGACAATATTAAAAACAAAAAAAATTAGGTTATCGTCACAGAGAAAATAGTAACAGAACTTGCATGAACTAATTGCCATGTTGGAATTTTATGCAAAATGAACTATATCAAAATAGCGTATGCAAGCGAAAATAGAGGGAAGGAAATTAACAGACAGCAGCTATAAAGTTCATTGCCAAAGCATACATATATGAATATGCTTCATTCATATAAAATAATAGGCTAGATTTTCAACCTATGATTTCATGTTTGAATTTGGGTTTTAGGCCTAACTCAACCCCAAAAGCTAGTAGCCTTACAAGGACTACTTTGACCATATCTTTAGTCGATGTGGGATCTCAACATACAAGAAGAAATTTATTTATAGGATATGTTGTAGTAATTTGAAGTAACACGGTCAATCAAAACATTAAAACTAGTTAGGTCAGACTCGAATTTCATGTATTCCACATAATGAATCATGCAACCAACAGCAGCCACATCCCACCAGTAACTAAATGCATCAAATTTTGGAGATGCCTATTTCCTCCATTTTTGCTTGTAAAGAAACTCTTAACTATGAACGACAAGAAACCCAGCTGCAAATCAATCATCTAGAAATTGGTATCACATTTTAGGATGGATGAAAAACAAGAATGTAGAAGAATTTCAAGACAGATCAAATTTCACATTAAAGCATATTAATGAATTGTTTCTTTTCACATAATCAAGCAGAGGTGTAAGCAGGGAAGGTAAAAATATGCTAAAATGGAACCATACTGCACCAAAAGTATTTGTCCTAGCACGAAGATGTGCTTTTGTTCTAAGAAATTCTCTGCTGGCTCTTTTCTTTTGGATGGGAAAGGAGGGGTCGCTCTTGCCAACCTGAACATGTAAGACCAAAGTTTTGCATGAAACTGCCATCTTGAAGTTAAAGATTTACATGAAATGAAGTTGGAAACATGCAATCATCATCATTCGCAGCAGTACAACTACTTTTAGTTATGAGGTTGTTGCCGTGGAAAATAGTCATCTTTGCCATTGCCATTTACATTTACGGAACAAAACCAAGCAATGGCATATGGAACAAAAATGGAAGTTAGAGATCCAAATCACATTTTAGACTTACGACTCAGATTCAATCAATAAACCAAGCCTTGTATAATGATTAATGAATTATTATAAAAACAGCATCGATTTTAGAGCTGAAGGCAAATATTTTCACAAGCAGTGCCAAAAGACCAGAGCAAGCTCTCTCTTATACACGAAGCCAAGTGAGACATTCAGCAGTCAGCATTATTACATGCAAACATGCTCACTAAAATGCTTGAAATGTAAAAATAACAAATAGCATTTACAATGCCTAAACATTAAAGGGGAGAGGTCTATGCAATGCAACATTACATTAGAATATATATGCAAATAATGATGGGGCAAAAAGGTTAAAATGGATGTTCTTGAAGAACTTTAGGAAGAGTCCGGTGAGGCTAACAGAAAAAAGAGCTGATATCTTATAATAGAACAAGATAATGACCTTGTTTCGTTTAGAATGAAGGAGAACTAACCAGTACTATTTTGTTGACCTTCAATTCCACTTTCTGTTTTGATCCTTTGCTCTCCACCACAACTCCTTGCACCCATATAGACGCACCAGTTGTAATCAAGCCAGATTCTACCTAATAATAAGTTCTAGAGAATGATGAAAGCATACAGGTAAAATCTGCCTATGTGGCGTTGATGAATTTATGCATTGGAGCATATCATATAATTTCATTTATACATAAAACAAGATAGTGAGAAAAAAAATACCTGATCATAACCTTCAGCCTCTGGGTCTATCACACATTGAATATTAGAAAGGCACGAACCATCATTAATCTAGACATGACAGACACATTACTACTAGTTAGTCATACAAACCCATTGCCATAAAAGTATGAATTCATTGCAAGACCAAACATTTTTGTCTAAATTCAAATAAATAAATGGAAAAATTACACTCCATGGCACCTCTCTTGTTTCAGAAATTACACGGAACTCTTTTGAGAGAGATTTATGGTATCATTGAATGACAACAGACGTCTCCGCAATTTCTAAAACAAAAGGGGTGTCAAGTGTAATTAAGTAAGAGTATAATTTCCCCTAAATAAATCTGTCTTAAGCAGCAACAATTCAATATCTCTAAGAAAGCTTACAACTTAAATTGGTCAATTGAATGCAACAGAATGAATGAAAGAGCCTTAAGAACCTCAATGAAGGTGACGCTACTCTGAAGCCTGAGGGTGCGGACCCAGCCATTGAGGAAGAGGGTGTGTCCAAGCATGTCCAAACCTTCAGAAGGACCACCTTTGATATCAACAACCTTAAGCTTCTTGCGAAATTGTCCAACTTTATGGTAGAGGAGGGCCTCTTCGGAGTGAAGCGTTGCGGCGCAGAAGCCGCGACGGCCGCGCGGAGAGAAAGGAAGAGGTGAATAGGGGCGGTGAAAGAAAGGAATAGAGAGAGTGGTGGTGGAAGGGTTTGGAGTGAGACAGAGTGAGAGAAAAGCGAAGGGTGTGTAAGGTTTCAGAGTGAGACGAAGGTGCCTTGTGGATGCTGGTGCTATTGCAGCAACTACGGCAGCAGCACCCATTCCCATTTTTGGTGCTATTCACTTCTGCACCTGAAACCGAAGTTTTATTCAGAACAAGTCAATGAGAACGAGAAGCAAGATACATGTGTATGCTACGAATGGGTTTTGAAGAGGAAGGAGAATCAGAGATAGAAAGTGAGCATCAAAGGAGGAAGAATTGAAGAAAGGTAGTACCTGGTTCAACTCGCGGCGGAGGAGGAAGAAAGCGGCGTGAATGAAAGACGAAGAACGAACCTGAGGTCTGGTTGTCTGAATAGGATTTAACTTTATCTTTTTATTTAATTTAATTGATAATATATAATATATAATATAATATAGAAACATATCAAGTGAGAGGGATTTATTTATATGAGAGTGAGAGGAGCAAATCACAGTCATTAGATCCAATCATGAATAGTCAAGTTTAAGTTTGCATGTGACTTTTTAATCTTTTAACTGACTTTTGATCTTGATCATTCATAATTGGATCTAATGACTATGATTTGTTCCTCTCACTCTCACATAAATAAAGCTCTCTCACTTGATATATTCCATATATATATTTGAAATTATTAAAATAGGTTTTTATATATGTAACGTCGATATACATATTTAATACTGACATGTGGGTGGTTTAAGTGGTTGGAGATTTGGTCTCTGGCTTTTGGTTAGAAAAGGTCATATCCTTTAACGTTATACAATATCTCGAGAGATTAGTCTTTGCATTTCCGTACGAGAATAACGAACAACATTACTTCTCAAGATAGGCCGAAGAGAACTTCATTGCAAAGGATCCAAGTCTCTTTCTTAGAGTTTGTTTGGGAAAGATTGATTTTTTTCTCACTCAGTTGTTCTTATTGTAATAAGTTGTTTTGTAAATAATTTCTTATGTTTGGACAAGGAGTTTATTTAAAAAAAAAAAAACTTTTTTAACCTAAACAAAATGTTTTGCAACCATCATCCTTGGAGGACAGCTTGCTGAAAAAATTTGGATTATTTCTCTCCAAGGATGGCCCTTTCCCATAATGGCCTTTTCCCGTATTATTCACTTTTTCATCAAATATTATAAACAAATAATTTCATAACCTTTTTCATAATTTACTATGTAAAAGTGATTTTTTTTTTTTTTGAAAAACTCAAACGAAATAGATTATCTTAAAATCACTTTTCAGCAAACATACTCAAACAAAAACAGATTCTGATTATAATCGATTACGATAATCGATTATTGTATTTAGAGCTTGTTTGGGAAAGATTAAATTTTTTCCTTTCAGCTGTTTTTGGTGTAATAAGTTATTTTGGGAATAATTTGTTATGTTTGGGTAAGGAGCTTATTTTTCTAAAAAGCTTTTTCTGGATTAAAAAAGTTGGTTTATGCCATCTAGTTTGTTTTAGCTTAAAATTGATGTGATTTGATTATTTTTCATTCTCAAAACTTTCTTCTCTGTTTACCCCTACAAAATTAACTTCTAATCAAATATTATTAAATTACACAAATAAATTCATACTGTTTTTCGTAATTTACTATATAAAAGTGATTTTTTTCCACCACCAAAACTAAATAGATTATCTTAAAATCATTTTTCAGCAAATAGACCCAAACAAAAACAGATTCTGATCATAATCGATTATACAAAAATTGATTATCAGCATAATTTTTTTTTCAGTTTTCCCTAACACCCTCTTAGTGTCTGTTTGGGAAGGATTAAATTTTGTTATTTCAGCTGTTTTTGTATATAAAAGCTGTTTCATATAAAATCTTTTGTGTTTGGGCTTTAACTTAAATTTTGACAAAGCTGTTTTTTTGGGGAAAAAAGTTGTTTTCAACCATCTCATTATAAGGACTGGTAGATTATTTGCTTCTGATTATTTTACATCTTCAAACGATTCTTCCCGTCTTACCCCTGGCCCTGGGATTCTCGTCACTGCATTTGCACTCATTGATGGTGCAATTGATTGTGCAAAGTATCCTTGTCAATAGGAAGAATATTGCACTTCTTATTATATAACACACTGTGATGTCTATATTTTTTTTTAATTTAAATTTATAAGACTTTGAAATAAAAAAATATACATTTAAAAAATTAATATTTTTTAAATAAAAAAATAATGAAATTCATCAAATATTATTAAATTATATAAATAACTTCGTACCCTTTTTCGTAATTTATTATGTAAAAGTGATTTTTTTTGCACCATCCAAACGAAATAGATTATCTTCAAATCACTTTTCAGCAAATAGACCCAAACAAAAACAGATTGTGATTATAATCGATTATCACAATAATCGATTATACAAAAATCGATTAACAGCATAATCTTTTTTTTTCAGCTTTCCCAAACACACTCTTAGAGTGCGTTTGGGAAAGCTGGAAAAAAAAAAGATTGTGCGAATAATAGATTTTTATGATAATCGATTATAATCAGAATCTGTTTCTGTTTGGGTCTGTTTGCTGAAAATTGATTTTAAGATAATCTATTTCGTTTGGATGGTGAAAAAAAAATCAATTTTACATAGTAAATTACGAAAATGGGTATGAAGTTATTTGTTTATAGTATTTGATGGGAAAAGTGAATAATATTTGATTTTTATAATCAGTATCATTGGAAATTGGAATTGGATCCCAATCCATTTGGGTTTTACCGCCGGATATCTCATACCACTTCTTTCTCCTTTGCAGTAGCAGCAGAAGTGTGGCGATGACAACCATGGCAAACACCGACCACCCCTCTGACGACCTCGACCAACTCCTCGATAGTACGATGATTCAATTCAACCCTCTCTCTCTCTTTCTCTTCATCACTCTCTATCATCTTAGTATGAAACTCACTCTTCCATTCAATTATTCAATCAATTTTCAGGTGCTTTGGATGATTTCCAAACCTTCAACCTTAATAATAACTCTTCCCTTCCAAGGTCTCTTCTTTTTCTCTAACCCACAACCCCCTTTGCCTCCAATTCTCATTTATTTATTTATTTTAAACTGAATAATTCAACTTTGCTTGTTTATTTTGTGTTACAAGTGATGATGAGAAGAAAAAGGAGTGTCCTCCTTCTTCTATGCCTTCAGGGGTTCAAGGATTAGGAATGGGGTTACCTGATTTGAGAGTTAAGAAGAAGGGGAAGCAGAAGGTAGTTTCCAAAGACACTCACGTCACCGCCGAGGCCCTTGACAAGCTCAGGGAGCATACCAGAGAGGCTGTTAAGGGCCTCGAATCCATGTCCGGTGGGGATGATTTGGGCAAAGATGCAATGTTAGACGATTGGGTTAAGCAGTTTGAGGACCTCGCTGCCTCTCAGGTATATGTTCTTTTTTTTTTATATATATTTTTTTAAAATTAATCTTTGCTTTCAAGAATTATTTGGAAATTTTCATATAGGTCCATGAAGTGTAAAAGTTTGTAATTAGGTCCTTAAATATATAGAAAATTTATAATTTGATTTCTCGTGCCCTTTTTAATTAGGGTTCCACATTGTACACGAGACCTATTTGACCACAAATGACGAGTAGGTAGATCACTTAACGAAATTTCAACTAATAGAGAAGTGTACGAGGAATTTAATTATAAATTTTCTATATGTTCATGGATTCAATTACAAACTTTTAAAGTATAGAGACCTGTTTAAAAATTCTCAAATAGTTTAGGAACATGCGTATTAATTTAACCATTTTTTTCTTCAAGTTCAAACCTTATTTGTTGGGTGAATGGATTGGTTTTTATCTTATATAAGTATGTATTATGTTTTGTGGTAAACGGTTTGAGTTTTTCTCTCATGAAACTGCTTGAATTTTATTAGGGCATTAGTTCAGTACCCATCTTTTCTTTTTTCTGGGTATTGTACCAATCAAGTATTTCGTTGGCTATTGGCTATGTTTGATGGAATTTTAAATATTTATTATGAAATCGGCATTTAACAAATGTTTCTCATCTTGGTACCATAGCAATTCCCATTTTATTATATTATGAAGTTGTGAAGTGAACATAAGTAATGGATTTTACACTGGTCCTTGTGTTTTGTTTCTTCTCAAAGGGTATTTTAAATAGGCTTTTTGCTTTAGAATTTGGAAATGTATTGAATGGAGGATCCGGACTATATTAGGGGGGTTTAGGTTTGTTTTCTGTATTTTTTTAGTTGATATGTTTTCATTAATAATTACAAAAATTTCTCCTTGTTTTTAGTTTTTACTTTATTTCTTGTTTTTGAACCTTTGTGAATCAAATGGTGAAAATAACGTGTAGTAATTAATTTGCCTGCTGCATCGGATGATCATAAGCTGGAAATTTGGTTGGTGTGTCCTGCATGTATGTGATAGACATGTGTGCTTAGGTATTGATTGGTGAAGAAAACAGTTGACTTGTATTTATATTTGCCTTCTCTTAAAATATGGGCTTTAGGCCTAACTTAACCTCACAAAACCGGCTTGTAAGGTGAGTATTGTCCAAGCCTTAAGGTGAGTATTGTCCAAGCCTTATAAGCACTACTTAGACCATATCTCTAGTCTATGTGGGACTCTAAATACAACCCCTCACGCTCAGGACTGGACATCTGAAGCGTGGACTGATGCGGGTGGAATAACACACCACGTGGACCAATACGGGTGGATAACAGAGATCTTAACCCAATAATAGATCAAGGATAGGCTCTAATACCATCTTAAAATATGGGCTTTAGGCCTAAGTCAACTCCACAAAACCGACTTGTAAGGTGAGGATTGTCCAAGCCATATAAGCACTACTTAGGCCATATCTCTAGTCTATGTAGTACTATCAACTCCTTCATTCCTTTATGTTCTTTGTCTGTCATTGAAATTGAAAGTAGGGTTACTTATTTTCATGTAATGACAAAATCTGAGTGCTCATGCAATAGAAATCCATGTTGGCGCATTTGTGATGACATGCTGCTTTTGCTATTTTGTCAGTTTGTATGTGATATGAATTCAGTTTATCCAAGATTTTGGCTATATTTGCAGATTATTGCTCGAGAAACACTTGGGTTCATATATTTCATTGTTTGACTAAACTAAAATAGTGCTTGCATTGTGGAATGACCTCATTATTCCTCGATTGTCAATGTTGCATCATATCTTGCATTCACCTGCAAATACCTTGCTCAAAATCATGATTCAGAACTCAAACAGATCAATAACTTCCTATTGAAGATATTGATTACTTAAATTATAAAGTTATGACAAGTCTCAGCTGTCCAATAACAGAAGTAGTTAGGTTATAATGCAATTGCAAATTGAAATTTAAAAATGATGTATGACTTTTTACTTTCCTTTATATGCTTTTTTCTCTTCTATTTATGGTCCAACATGCTCATTCTATTAGTTAATCGATATGAAGTCAATGTTCTCACTGGATTTTGCTCCTTTATTTGTTTACTTGTTTTCTATTTTGTTTGCCATGACTTGTTAAAGAGATATAGTTTTTATTATAAATAAGGTGTCTTTAATTTTACTTTATGATGTCAAAAAAATGTTTATGCTTTATTTGCATTTAGTTATGATTGCAAATTATTTAATTTGAGGCTTCTTGTGTTTAAGTAATAACTGCTATTTTTCTTGGTTGGCAATGGTGATCAACACCTTTATTTGCTTAAAGATGTTAAAAAAAGTTTATGTAATCCAAGTTGGAATCTATTAAATTAGGAGAATAAACATTAACTGAGACTTGGAATGTAGGAACTTTGATGTATTTTTTATGAAAGATAAGTGTGACTGGCCTCCATGCAGAGGAGGGTTGCTTTCATATTGATGTCTATTTGCTGAGTTCCACATGGAATAATGACTAGCGAAAGATGATGGCTGAGCAAAGCAGGCAATGAAGCCTGGAAATACTGCCTTCATTTATAAGCTTAGTCACTTTAATATCTTCGGTTAAATATGGGAATGAGGGAGAAGAGGACGAAGCTAAGTGAAATTACAAAGTTGTTGGGCTCTAAATTTTCACTATGAGGAAGCAAGTGATTAAGGCCACAATGGGTATTGTAATTTGACTAACCACTGCCATTGTAAATTTTTCCTAGAGACACCATAATGTGAAATAATACACTGGCATATCTCATCTTTCTCTGTTAGTTGTCTATTATGGGATCCTTACTTATTGTGCTCTTTTAATAATTCCTCACCATGAGGATACTATCTTGACTTTCTTTACTAGAATTAAAGCTAATAATATTCTTAATTGTTTAGGACATGGAGTCCATTGTGGAGACCATGATGCAACAACTTCTGTCCAAGGAGATTCTTCATGAACCAATGAAAGAAATAGGAGAAAGATATCCTAAGTGGTTGGAAGAGCATAAAACCAGCTTAACCAAAGAAGAATATGAACGGTATTCACACCAGTATGAACTGATATGCAATCTTAATGAAGTTTATGAAAATGATTCTGGAAACTTCAAAAAGATTGTTGAGCTCATGCATAAAATGCAAGAATGTGGACAACCACCAAATGATATTGTCAAGGAGCTTGCTCCCGATTTCGATTTAGCCAGTCTTGGCCAGTTGTAAGTTCCTTTCCAGTCTTGAAATTGCAATCTTAAGGCATGTTTTGGTGTTTATGTCAGTGTCACTAGCTACTTGTAGCAATAGTCTCTGACTCTCTAGTTACATGTTTCCAGATAATACCCTCATGCAAGAACATGCATTGATTTATTTTTGTCTCCCTACCTAAATACTCAAAAGAAATGAATGATTTGTCATGGAATTTTGAATAATTAGTATAATTTTACTGTAGAGCAGCTGTTTCTATGGGTGATGTTCAATGTTTAAGTTCATGCTTCTGGTTGATACTCAATACTCATATAAATTGGCAGTTTATGATTTGTAAACATCACTATTCTATTTTTATTTTGTTCAGTGGTGGTGGTTTTGGGGGGTGTATATAGTAGGAACTCTGATCTTAATTGCACGGAATTTCTACAAGTTAAATTGGTATTAAATCATCCTATAGAAGCGACAGTTTTATGTAGAATTTACTTGGCCCTAGTCTCTAAGATCATAGTGGAGGATGAACCTCTGACGTTGAAAGGTTTGATTATCTACTGGGCTACCCTTTCCCCCTCTCCTATTTGTGTGCTTGCACCTCCAATGTATTTTAGATATGGAAGGAATTTAGTTGGCGGCAAGCATGGTTGTTAAACTCTAGAGTCTAGAGATAACTCTTCGACTCATGAGTTTACAGTGCTAGGATGCAAAAACGAGTTTATTCACATGTAAGCTCTATTTTTATCAGACTTGTACAAGCTGTAATAAACTCTAATGATGTTTAGTTACTAAATATTTTTGAAGTATGTTTACTACTAAACAAGTTTTACCCAAACTCTTGAAATTGACAAGCTTAGTGGCATGCATTGTCATTTTATTCTTTTTGTTTTCTGGAAACTTGGTCATTAAATTTATTTATATCTCCTTATAATCGTCAAACTAGATTCTTATATGTGTGTGGCATCAACTGATACCAACATTTTCTCCTGCAGATCTCCAGAAATGCTTGAATCTCAGCCAAATTGTTGTATAATGTGAAGCTATTTCATCCCTCACTTTTTGGGAACTTCTGGTTTTCAGATTCTTAGCTACATTTATTTTTCAATTGTCAGAATAAAATGGTTTTATGCACTATATATAATTGTTATTTTCATACTCACTATAAGGTTATAAGGAAACCACACTTTATTTATAGCCTCTGTATATGGTTGTATATGATCTGAGGGCTTGCTTATTACATTTGTGATAGCAATTATAGTATGAGTCGCTAGTTGCCAATGATAGCAGTGATTTTCGAGAAGGTAAAGTCCATTCTTTACCTCAGCACACCCAATTGTCTTTCATGTATGAATATCCTGTATGACACAGTTGTGGTGAGAAAAGGTTAGTTTGCAAATGAGAGAATTGGCAAGTTTATGAAAAGAAATCATATTGAATTGGAAATCTGGGATATTCAAGACACAATGCAAACAAAATTGATTGGAGAAAGAAATGGTCTGTAAGTAATTTGCTATGACAGTAGAACCATATGGTAATGTAACACTTAATGGGTTTAATGCTAGAATATGTAGTAAAATATGATAAGGAATGACAGGTATCTGTGACATCAGTGTTCAGAATCCATGTGGAAATCCATGCTTAAAGTAGCATGTTTGAACAATGTGTCTTGGCCTGCCACAGAATATGTGCATCTTGGTTGGATTGATTCAGATCTTTGAAATCTACCCCACCTTCTGTCATCTTGTGAAGTGCTTCTTCCTTCTGGAGAAAGTAAAAAGTCAGTGTCTTAATTTTCATTCAATTATTCTTTCCTAAAGTTTAATTGCTTGACTTTTGGGCTTAATCCCTCTATAATAACCAGAGTTTTATATATCTCCCAACATTTTTATAAATAAGGATCTAGCGTTTCTTCTCCATTCGTGTGGCATTTTTGTATTGTTAAACAACTTTGCGAGCCAACTTTTACTTATATCTTCTTGACACATCTATACTTCAACAGATATATGAACTGCCTTCTCGTTACAATTTTCTATTTAAATCAAAAAAAAAAAAGGTTGCACCATATGAATTGTGAATTTATTACAACTGAACGTGATCACAGAATAATCAATATACAAATCAGTAGCCTGGAGTACAATTTAGTAAGTTAAGGAACAAGGGCCTCTCTCCAATAATTGAATAAATGAATTTCCTATGGTTAAAAAAATATATGATTAAAGAATATAATGACAACAGTAATTTTGGATAGACTGCAGCTGAATATCCTTAAATTTTTTTTCAAAGTCAACGAAAGTGATGTAACTATTTGTTAAGCATCAGAAGGTGCAATCCAGTGTCTCCCGTTGACAAAACTCTTGACCAAGAATGGGTGGGCTGATTCAAAATCTAGCTCTTGGCCTATTGAAACCCCACGTAATGTTGCTGCTCCTGGGCCCCAGCACTTGTACACTCCAAAAAACACAGTCCTAAGGTAATTGAATTCAATTTCAGCCCAAATCAAGAGAAAATATATATGATAAGTAATTATGAACATGTGTAAGCATTACTAAGCAAGCTAGTTTTTCAGCAATAGAGGGTAACGCACATACTATAGAGGCAAATCAAGAAAGTTTCTACTATATTAAGTGAGCATATCAATTACCAAAGGCAAATTGCATGATCTAACACGATTTTTAATATTCATGAGTGATGTGTATGCTTACTTGTTATTGTTGTCCTCATTGTTCCAACCATCCCAACCATGATGTGCAACGATGTCGTCGAAGTATGTATATGCATAAACAATCCTAGAGTATTGGCCCATTGCTCGGCCCACATAAACCGGGCCTGTGCCTGTTACCTTGCACCGTACGAATGCGAAGCCCGTCTTCTCGTATGGGTATTTCCTATCTTGGGCTGCTACTGACCCGAACCTCGTAGCTATTGAGTGCAGCTCGCAATCCTGAACCATAAACAATATTATTTGAGTGTAACAAAAAAATTTTAAAGATGAGAAATGTTATCGCAAAAGAAGGAGAAATATTGAATACATAGAGAATATCATCACAACTCATAAATTTATAGGAGGAAACAAAAATCATGAATAGCTTAAAGTTTTTGAGCCTTGGAAGAAATGATTAGAAATTTGAAGCCATTAATTTGAAAGTTGTGAAGATTCTTTATGCAAATTTTATATGCATGTATCATTTCTCTTTAAAGAAGCATGGTCCTCGGGATTTAAATCTATCTTTTGAGTGTCTACGATATATTTTGAGTAAGTTCAGGTTTATTATCAGCACGTGAATACTAACATTTTCAATCGGATTGCGATTCTATATGTTATAAGTGTTAGTAAACATGGTAGAGCCCATACTATATCTCTAATAATAAACGCACTCTAAATTTTGTATTGTGATTTTTTTTTTTAATTTTAATTAGCATAAGTTTTTAAATTTTTACATGAGATAAACAAAAGGACAAATTAACTAAAGGGAACGAAAGCAGTTGGAGATGGATATGGCCAGTCGTGTTGTGTTTGTGTATCCCAATATATCTGAATCTTAAGATATTCTCGCTTCTTCGCAGATGTCCAGAAACAGGGACGGACCCAGGAATTTTGACTAGTGGGGGGCAAGATTATTATACTATAATTTTTTTTATAAAAAAATATATCGATACATAAGCAATAAAATGATGACATCATTATCGTTAAACCAAAAATTGAAGATTACAAATTAAAACTATATCATCGCATATCCAAAAAACATTGAAGATACTTCAACACTATCAAAAGATCTCTTTCTAAGTATGTGACCAAACAATCATTTGATAATTCATCTCACATCAAAAAAAAAAAAAAAATTAATTTCCCATACGATTGCACATTTGATTCTTCAGAAAATTCATTGAAGGGAAACTCCTTTCAACAGTTGACAGTTGTAGTTGTCACGGGCAAAATCAAAACTATAACTTACAAAGTAAATATACCATTGAATATACAATATGCTTTCTATAAATAATAATTATATTTTAAGTTGCACTAAAAAATGAAAAGTATTATATAGAGTAGAGTTGTAAGACAATGAGGCAATATTTCTTTTTTAGTGCGGGTAATAATTATTTTTTAATGGGGCCAAAAATAAAACTAGATAATATTTAACAAATAAAATAAAATTTACTTAGTGAGAGCAAGTGCTCCCATATTGCTTAACCTGGGTTAGTCCTTATCTAGAAACATATGTCATGCATGTAAGTTTAAATAAAAACTTATCTTTAATCTAACTTTTGTTTTTTCATTTTTTAAAAACTTGATTAAACAAATCTTGAGAAACACAGTTGTATGCAAAAGTTGACATTTTTTTTCTATATGACACATGACATGCTTTTATTTTAGACCCGTAGATAAAGAATTTCTCATTGATCTTTTGGGTTTCTGCTGAGTTGAGCTGACACAAAGGAGCACCATGGCAAAAAGCTAGTTTTCTTTTTCATGACACACTAACTCGCTGTTCCAAGCATAATGTATACTTGGTAGAAAACTGCTTCAGCTACAGTATTCTTATATCAAAAGAAAAAGGTTAACTGCTAGCTGCCTAGCACATCTATTAACACACTGTATATAACTATATATATGAGTATAATATTCTTGAATATGTCAAATCCGATACTCATGACCATTGAAAAATGGAAAAAGGTTTATGGACCGGGACATCATTTGGTGTTTCCTTTTTTTGTGTTATGACTTATGATGCCATGGAATGAGAGAAGAAAATATAAACAAGCTGTTAAGTATAAAAATATGATATTTATATTCAAAACTATTACACAAATAATAGAACTCTTAAAAAAGAAGCGCCCAAACCAAAAGGAAAGGTGGTAATTAATTCAAGTATTAACATAAATAAATACCAGATTATACAGCTACTAATTAAGTTGTAAGTTGTAATAAATTAATGAACTAAGTACCTTGTACATGGATCTGCCATTCCCAAAAATGAAATCAATGGAACCCTCGATATAGCATTCCTTGAAATAATGGCGGCCAGCGTCGTCGCAGAGAGTGTCTTGTGCACCGTAGAAACCACAACCTGAGAAGTATGCTTTGTCCCCTGATATGCGAAACGCCGCCGCTTGCCATCCTTGCATCCCCGGCATTGGTGCTGGCGCTGTGTTCTGCACATTCAACCATTTTCTATTGCTTTATAACATATATATTCTAAACTTGTGGCCAAAATGGAAGCAAAGAACTTTTAAGTGTTCCTAATCCCCATTGGTATTTTAAGTTTTGTTTTCCAATAGGAATAGAATATCAGAATATGCAACCAGCTCATCAATGAGAAGTAAATATCAAAAAGGCATACATTACTCATACTTTATTTTTAGACAAGGGACTTGCTAACGATCAATGTCCTTAGGGTATTGACTAAGGAACTCAAAAATAACAAGATTTCATTGAAAAATCAAGTGTTTCTCTTTTCAAAGCATTACACAACTTTCCAATTAATAAGATATATTTTTTTTTCTTGGTTCATTAACAAGTGTCCTAAGGACACTCGTTAAAAGCATTCTCCTTTAATAATTATAAACCTAATTAAGTATAATATATATTTTAACTCCTTGTCATACTACATTTTTTGCCTCAGGAAAGTATAAAAAAACAATGTAGGAATTTTGTATTTATCATTTATTTTGCAATATTAGAGAGCTACACAACAAAAAAGTCGCTAACTGCTAATAAATATTGGTAGCGACCTTACACACAAACAGCAATTCAGGCATACAGTATACTACAGCAAATATCAGCACTTCTTATTTGATGTAATACAAATAACATTTTAAGATGTGTAAGATTATACGAGCCATATTAAAAATACACATATTTCTAATTTCTAATAATATAAATTTACACACCATTATTAAATAACTTTAGACGTAAAATAGCAAGACTTCCTGAACACTTAAAAGAGTGCAAGTTGTAAAACTTGATACATTATTGAGGAAGAATTAAGAGAAGGAGTGTTGAATGAAATTAAAATTACCTTGAAGCTGATATTCCTAGCTGAAAAATAGTTGGCGAAAACAGTGACAGAAGCAGTTCTGTAAGTACGCAGTTGTTGTCCGTTGGGACCAGGGTCACTGGCTCGATCATGCCATTCTATCACCGTCACTTCCTTTCCCGCTCCTTCAAACGTTATGTACGGCTTCGTCACGGGCACCACCACCTTCTCTCTGCAGTGCACTCGCCCCCACACCCATGTCACCACCAAAACAATACCATAAAAACTCACAACAAAAACAAGTAACGCCACCAGCAAATAAAACAACAGCGTACGTTACAAAGAATGATGCTTAGTGCATATTATTAAGGGTGTCTTTGGATTCCGGCAGAGAAGGTGTAAAATGGGCATTTTGGTAAAAGCTATTTTCGAATAGTATTTGTTCAAACACGGACATTCCAACAAAAAATTCAAATACGCACTAATAGTGTGTTCGTTTTCACGTTAAAATGTTGGAGAATTGATTCCAAACTTAGAAGCTAGTAATAGTAGCTTCAACATAAAAGCACTTTTAAGAAAGTTTGGATGTGCATCCAAACATACACTAAGTATGTGTTTGGAAACACAAGAGTCCAGGAATGGAAATATTTGTAAGAGAAGTTGATGTGAATAGTTTTTCTGTTTTAAAAGTGATTCTGAAACATTTGGAAGTGGTTTCAAACATCCTATAAGTATATGAGTTCAAAAATCAGATGAAGCTATGTGTGTGAGTGTGCATTAGACTATTAGTAATTAATATCATGCTCATGCTGTTAATTAGTGAGAACAAAAACAAAACGTGTATATTAAAGCAAACAAAGCTGATTTATGAGGAATGCAAAGACAAGCTCAAGAAAAATAGTACATGTAGTATCCGGCGCTAATTTGAATAAGGACGTTCATTCCATTGTTCTCCGGGACAGCATTGACGGCGGCTTGAACTGACCGGAAATGGCCACCACCATTAACGTCGACGGTAATTATCCGGTGACCGATGGGTCCAACCCAACCGAGAGTGTGGTTGGTGGAGGAGTTTGTAGAAGAGACTAGTATTTTTGGGGTACTATCGTGGTAGGTTGTGCATGTCACGGTTGCAGCATGCATTATACAATTGAAAGCCAAAAGCATTTGCAGAAAGATGAAGATAGGAGCCATTAGATAATAATTAATATACTATAATTGCATCGAAGATGCAGAAAATAGAGTGATGAAAGAGCTGGTAAAGAGTGAAAAGAATGTCTGATATGTGTGGAAATTGAAGAAAAACTCGGAGGAATTAATGTACAATGTGGAAAGTGGAAGTACGAAGCACAGAGAGAGGAATTGAAGAGGCACTTGTATAATTTATAGTCAAAAGGTATTTCGGTGGGTACCTTATGATTGATTATTATTTGGTATTATTACTTTACGATTTTTAATTATATTTTTTATTTTAAGAGTAGAATGGAGATGCTGGTCTTTCCAACGGTCATTTTTATTGGGGTGTATCATGCTTTTTAGGGACAATGTAGGCCATGTAGCTAGATTGATTAAAAATAAAAATCGTGTTTTGGGGAAACTATGCAAGGCTTTTTAGTTAAAAAAGCCAAAACAGATGGAAAAAGTCAATTAAATTTGGAAAGTGAAGCCAAACTCAATATTAAAAAAGTAGGGATATGCATGCCATAAATATTGTATTCTTTTTCACTGAACCAAAATTTATTTTTTAATGGCACAATTATATTTACTTATTTAGTGCCATGAAATAATTGCTAATAATTTATTCAGCTTAAAATCATATATTCATAACAATTGTTGTTAAAGGCGCATTTAAGTGCAGTGTTAGACATAACATATCAAGTGTATGTTCGGATTTGTGTTGGAATGGATTATATTAAAAACCTTGTTTGTTAAAAATGATTTTGATCAAATGAATATCTTTTGGATATATTTAAATTTACAAGATTGTTATGATTAGAGTAGTAATTAAATACAAATGTATGTGAGATCAAAGTGAAAAAGGGTTTGGATCCTTTAAGTATATTGTTCTTATTGGCGGATCTTGAGTAAAAATTTTGTAAGAGCCATTGAACATTAGTCAAAATAATGTACTTAAAATTCATAATTAATCATATATAATTTTATCACTTCAATATATAAAGTAAGTAACTATATCTATTGTGCGAACTCCTAGTTAGTATTCGCTCATCTTGCAATGGTACAAAAGCATGGAGGAGGAGATACATAGTTGTAATGAACCTATTGGTGTTGATTTGGAAATATTGTCCGTTTTGATAGAATTGCTCATGCTATTTGAGTATTTTTAAACCAATAGGTCTAACAATAATATAATGTTACACAAGATAAACTATATGATAGTTTGTGGGCTTTTCATGTGATATATGTTGCATTGTTTCAACTACAAAGTATGTTTTATCTCTCAAAAAAAAAGTCTGTTTTATAATTTATTATTTTATATTTTATTACTTAAAAAATCAACAAATGATCTTCCGAAAATTACGTGTGAATATAAAAACTCATGTTGGCCCCAACGACATGCTTGCCACTAACTAGCTTATGCGGCTAGTCATTGGGAAAGTTCATTGATTGGGTGGCATTATTTAGTACTCTCTCCAGTTCTTATTATAAGAAGTAAATGATTACTTTTTTTTTGTTCAAAATATAAGAGACATACATGTATTTTGACAAATATTAAATGTTCATTTCCAATTTTACCCTTATTTATAATAGGGTTTATATTTACGAGATAATATAACTTTCAATACAAGTAGGTTTGTTCATTAATTATTGAAGGGTTAAATTTGTAAATTTATACGAACATTAATTACAAATAGCTTATTTCAATGTATTTCCTTGATCTGTGTGTTTTAGGATTTTGCCTCTTATACATAGAAGGAGAGGTAGTAGAATTTACTTGCAAAAGTGTAGTACACGGAGACTGACATGTGGGGCCATCATCCTTTTGGCTTCGCATCTCCGATCATGCCTCTAAACTCTGACGACACTCCCGTGACTCTCATAAATGCCTAGCTAGTTCCCTCTCTCAATCTTGCTATTGGTGGTGCTGCATTCGTCTCTTTTTTTTATTTTTTATTTCCCTGATTTCTCAGGTATACTCCACACGTAATTGTGGAGATTAATTTTTCGATATATTGAATGATATTTAAGGACTGACCTCTCACAATCAGATTTTTTCCATATGCAAGAGTCAGAGATCGAACCCATAACCACTTACTTAAAGAACTCAAGCTCGTTACCACTTAGCCACATGTTGGTTGCTGCATTCGTCTATGAGTCTATCTCATTCTTGTACCGAGCAATAGAATTTAATGCTATGAGAAACAAAAATACAACCCAATTTGAATGGACTTCATAAGTAAAAACACATTTAATTTTGTATTTGTTTTCATAACATAAAGGAACTATTGTTGTAGTCTATATTTTGAAATGTTTGTTATCCTAATGTAACAAATATTTCCCTTAATTTTCTTAATTAGAACTATTGTCTCTACCCTGTAGACGTCTATATACTGATTCTGCAATGGCTGAAAGTATATACTTTTAAATTGTGATTTATAATCATAATTACAGATATAACGTTAAGGGCAATGATCTTTAGTACGAACTATTTTTCATTCGAAGCCTCGCGAATCTGTGATATATTATCACGTATGTAGCTATTTTAAGATTTTAGTCATGTGAATTGTATCTTCTTTTTTTTTTTCCTGACAAAAATGAATTGTATCTTATGGTCATAACAGATCGTTAACTTTTTGCACAATTTTCGAACCAAATAGAATTGTTCATAATATTAAAGTTTACACGTCATAATTACAACAATGACTATATTAGGATTATTAGCTTTATTTTCATTTTTCAATATGAATATAACATAATCGTGTCACGAATTTATTTAGAAAATTTAAAATGATTATAATAAAATTTTAAAAAACTTAATAATATAACAATCAGGGATGGACCCAGGTTTATGGGGTTGGGGGCATCTGCCCCCACCAATATAAATAAATAATAAATAAGTTTTTACGTACATTCAATATATCATAAGCTTATAAAAAAAAAAGTGGAAATGGTTGGACCCTTAAATATGTGACTTTTAGGTTTGGTTTATTAACTCATGTGTATGAAATAACGTTATTGAAAGGAGCCCCATATAGATATCTGATAATATTTTGAGAGATAAGTCTCTCACTCGTCTCGTCGAATATGAATATACTGTCCAGGAAAAAAAAGAATATAATAATTAATTCCCAACTAAATCCATGATCACAAAGCATCTGCGTTTTGACTCAAACGGTCATTTTGGGAGTGCTCATGCATGACAAATGATGGTCCCGGCATGGATGAATAGTGTTTTGTTTTGTATGATGCCAAATAGAATGGATAGATATACCTTTTTATATTTCTGGGCACAGACATGTTGGCCCCCACATATGCAAGGCCATGCCCTAACAATTTTTCGAACGTTGGAACCCGAACCTGTCTTCTCCTCATGGAAACAAAATTTATATTTGTTTGTATTGCCCTTTGTAATTGGCTAATTGCCTCACTTATTTAAGATTTTCCGTATGTAAGATTTAGCTGCCATCAACTAAGTTTTATAAATTTAATTTTAACTGAAACAAGCAATCAATTAAAACAAGAAATCAATTACGAAGAATGCTAACCGATGCAATAAATTAAGAAATTAAAATAGAAAAGTTACATACGAAAATAATATAATGTATTCTATATATTGAAAAGTGTTATATTTGCATTCCCAATACAAATTTTTGTTAGGTTAATTTCTTAATCAATAGGAGTATATTCTTAAGATATAGTACTGATTAGCGAAACTCCAAAACGAATCCTGAAAAGTGGGCAGCAGAAGTCATCCATAATGATTATGGCAATTAAAAAATCAACAAGCCATTGGAATTTCATTGAAAAGGGGCCTGGGCTAGTGGCTACCCATTCCCAAAAACGCTTTTCTGATTCAGGAAATGCAATGGGCTTTTGGTTTTGGCTGGTAGCAATTGGCCAGTAATGTTACTCTTATTATGGAAACTGTAACCAGCCTTATTAACTAATTATCTATAAAAAGTAGTTATCAAAATGTTCAAGAAGTTACAAAATCTATTATTACATTTAAAAGGAGAATTCTAACAAGTGTCATTAGGGTATTGTTTCAGGAATTAAGAAAGAAAATTTTGTATGAAAAATAATATATTTAGCATTTTGAAAACAGTAACACTTGATTTTTCAATACAAATTTTTCTTTTATGGATTCCTTAACCAGTGCCCTTATAACACTCATTAGCAAGATCCTATTTAAAAAAAGAGCTTATTTTTGTCATCTGAATTAAATTTTTAACATCTTATTTTAGTACATTATATTTTTATCATCTAATTCCATTAGTAGATATCATTTGGTTAAATAAATATATATTAGCACATATCATTTGAAATTTTCCAAAGGTAAATGCTAATAAGTGCCCTAAGAGTATTGATTATTAAATGAAAGATAAAAATTATATATTAGAAAGGGAGAGGTCGACAGTCCTCCAACTTAATGGTTGAGAACCAGTCATCCTCTCAGTTTTATTGGTTATTGCAGGTAAGATCTGGTTTGAAAATTTTTATCAACAAATATTTGTTTATTATTTTGGGGTCCTTCTACTGTTCATCTTCTACCTCCCACCTTCCACAATCATCTGCCCCCTCGGATTTGTTACTCCATCATCTTCAACATCTTTGATCATATTCTACAAAGTTGCATCTCCCACCCTCTGTAACACCCTGCTTTTCATAAAATATTTTATTAAGCTAGTTTTATTAATTTAAAAATGTTGGTTAAGGGCTAAGTGGAATTTTAGCTTAAAGTCCCTTTCTGGTATATGAGCAGGCCCGTGCTCATTAGCCAGCACGCCCGTGCTTAAAGTCAAAAGCGTGTTTCTGATTTTAAGTTGAGCACGACCATGCTCAACAGTGAGCACGCCCGTGCTCAAGGTGCTGACCGCGTCTCGCTGACGTTAAGTGGAGCACGACCGTGCTCAAGGGTAAGCACGACCGTGCTCAGGTCCAGACTATATAGTTTTGCACAGAGACCGAGGGTTTTACGTGAAACCGTATTTTCTTTGGTGCAGCTGCGGCCAGAACACCTTCTTTATCTCTTTCTCCTTCTTTCATCGCCATGGTGGAGTTCTGAGAGCCGTTTGGGAGATTAGCTTGATCTGCTTCAGTGTTAATAGGTAATGGTTTCGTTCCTTTTAGTTTCCTTTCGTGTTTATGAGATTGGAAACTAACCGATTGTATTCTTAATTGACCAAGGTTTATCATCGGAGTGAGCCGCTTTGGGAACGGTACCAGTTTGCTATTAGGAGCAGTGTTAGAGCTACCTTCAATCCAGGTATGGGGAGAAGGGAGTTGTACTCATTAGGCAGTGGGGTAGAGTAAGGTTAAGGGTTCCTCATGACCCTGGTTTGTTGTATGTAATTGTATGTTGATGACTATTTTGGTGTATCGTGAATATGTGTTTATATTCTTGATAATTGTTTAATGATATGATAGCATGTTAATTGTTGTTATTGACATGACCTTGGTTGATTGATGATATTGCTGTTATGATGAGTTTGAGGTTAATGAAATTATGTTAATTGGTTAAATAGGTTTAAAAAGTGCTAAGTTTAAGGGGTTTAATCCCTAAATTAATTGGCTAGAAATCGGTTACTGTTCCTGCCCAGAACAGCACTGTCGCGCGATGAGCACGACCGTGCTGGTCGTGCTCCCATTTAAATTCTGGAAAATGGCCGTGCTATTCAGCACGGCCGTGCAAGTCAAATAGCACGATCGTGCTGCTGAGCACGACCGTGCTGAGTGTGAAGCACGACCGTGCTTCACTTAAAAGGGCAGCACGCCCTCACGTGTCTAAGCACGACCGTGCTAGGGTCTAAGCGCGACCGTGCTGACCCCTCCTGGACAGTGATACAATTAAAGGACTTAAGGGGTTTTAAACCCCATTTCCCTATGATGATAAGTTGAGACAACTAATCAAAGATAAAGATTAGACAACCTGGTTATTGATTATATAAGATAATTAAGATAACAAGGTGTTAAGTTGGTATCCGTTGGGTTACCGCACGTTGCTAAGTTAAGTCTTGGGTGCTTATTGACTCAAGCGCGTTGAGTTGAACCTTGGTGCTCATTGGCCAAGGGAGCCTTGACCCCACGGTTTGGGTCTAAGGTTACGTTAAACGTTGATGTTGAAGTCTTGGGAGCTTCATGGCCCAAGCAAGGAGGTGGTGAAGATTGTTTGTTGTTGTGCCATTTGCATAGAGCATTGGAGTTGTTGATGGGGGAGGTTCGACAAAGGGGAGATCGCCTGAGAGTACGGTGATCTGGCCATCCACGGTAGGTCAGTCAAGTTTTGGTGACCGAGGCCCCCCGTGATGAGGCATCCACGGTTTGATGCTTTGGCTATCCATGGGGTTCACCCAAGGTTTGGTGAACTGCCGGTGTTGGTGCTTTTATGGCCAATACGGATATGTAACTCCAAAGTCGTTCATCCTGAGTTAGTTTGGATCCACATGCATAGTTGGAGTAGCGGAGTAGTTGATTCATTACACAGCATAGCGTACTTGGTTGACATAATGCTGTTGGATGTTGATATGTGCCTATGTTGTGTGTTTACCTTGCTTTCTATTCCCCTTCTGTATATATGATTACATGAATCTTACTCCCTGTTATTGTTTGTGTTTGGCCTGATCGGCAATTTGCAGAGGATGACGAGCAGCCCGGAGAGGAGTGACTATGAGGAGCCGCCACTCATTGTAAGGTTGTTTATGAGTTAGATATTTTGTTTTTAGTTGTATTCCGTGGAGTTGTTTCCGGAACGGTTATACCAGCTCTGAATTGTGACATCGGGGTTGGGTCATTTATTTGGTTATGTTTTCCTTTGTTAAAACTTATTTTGCTCTTCCGCGTTGTAAACGAGTTCATGTGGGACTTTTCTACCCATGGACAATTGTTTTATTTAATTCAATAAAATGCATGTTTTTCTTTTAATTGTTTTATATTTAAATGCCTTATAAATATTGGGGTAGAAGGGTGTCACACCCTCCATCACCATCTCTTCCCAAATCTGTTTTTCCCTCATCTTGCCTTAATCATAGGGCACGTCGCGGATGTTTAGGATGGCAGAGATGTGGTTGGTGAGTGGTTGTTGAGCGCCGGAGTAAGACTCGCGGATCTGTAGTCCTACAATGCGTGGAGAGCTACTCGCGGATCTGTTTCAGAACGGAAAACGCGGGTGGTGTCAGTGCGATGGTCTGGTTTATGACGATGACAGTGTCACCAGTCTTGTTCGTGATGGAGCACAATATGATTCATGATGGAGGCGGCGATGTGTGGCTTCGGTTTTCGACCCAGATGACAACAAACGTGGTTGTTCTGAGGTGGCAGAGCTCATTGGTTTACTGGTAAGGCACGGAGGAAGCCATGGATGTCGGTGAAGTACGGCTGACGGCTCAACAACTGTCACTCACGACATGGACACAGTGCTATGCGGATGTGCGTCGAGGAAGGGTGGAAATCGGCGGCGTGACCTCGGGTGGCAGCGTGGCGCGGTGGTCGGAGACACATAATGGAGTTCGTTTTGCAGTGGAGGTCTGAGAAGTTCAGATTTAAAGTTGTCCCAACCATTCCCTTCTTCTGCCTGCATGATTAAGCTCATCAATGGAGGAGGAGTTAGGGTTTCATACAAAAACTCAATAGAGAAGAGGAAGGATCATTTTACAAACTAATTAAAAATTATGAATTAAACTTTAATCACAGCCATTGTATTATTTAATTAATATATCAATGGTCAAATAAATAGAAAGGACCGATCCTCTGAATAATACACGGAGGACCTTATACGTTTTCATTAGAAATTAGTGTATTCAATTTATTCAAATTAAGTGTAAAATTCTAATATTTTTTTTGTCCTTAATCAGTATCCTAATCCTTAGGACATTGGTTAATAAGATGTTTGATGTTTTTCTAATTTATTTTTTTTATTAATAACTTCTTTTATTTCAATATATATATATATATATATATAATATTTGGTAAACATAATTACTTTTAAATTTCAACACCCAATGATATCGTATTTCAAATTCATTATACTCTCTTGTGGTGATATGCTTCTTGGAACAATGTGAATAAATAAGGAATCCAACTTTTTAAAATATTGATGGTTTTATAAAATTTATTATATTTTATACGTTGTTTAAAAAATTAAGGAAGTATTAATTTTTTATTAATTATGTTTTTAATTATTGAAACTATAGGGTCCGTTTGAATTGCTATAAAATGAGGAACAGCACAAAACAAATCAATTTGTTCTATGTTTGATTGCTAAAGTGGTTGTGGGACAGCACAAAAGTCTAAAAAGTTGTTACCCACTCAATTATGGGACAACTTTTTGTTCAATGGTACAATTCATGTACAATATCTAAAATACCCTCCACATTTCCATCTCCCATACGCACGTCTTCAACACTTCGAGTAAGTTGATCCCATGATGCTAACTTGGATGCACGTCTCCCACTGCCACGATACAGCATGCCTTCATAATTAGGGATGGCAATTTTATCCGTACCCGCGGATATCCGCGGATAAAATCCGTAACAGGTACGGGACGGGGGGCTTAATGGGTACCCGCGGATAAAATAAACAGGTATTTTTTATACCCGTTTGTTAACAGGGTGGGGAGGGGTATTGAGGTACCCGTACCCGCGGATACCCATACCCGATTATTAAATTACAAAAATACCCCGATTTTATATACATGAATAACTAATACCTAATAACCTAAATCATCCTGCGCCGTTTCTCCTTGTTTATCTCACTTCTTTGTGGGTGTTTGGAAAGTGGGTTTGAAAAGGTTGGACCTGATTTTCAGAAGGCTTCTGGACGTGCTTTTGGCACAAAATGAAGTGGTTCCAAACACACTGTTCATCTCACTTCCGCGGTTCCGCTCTCCACC
Source organism: Echinosophora koreensis (assembly GCA_035048595.1). Taxonomy (NCBI): domain Eukaryota; kingdom Viridiplantae; phylum Streptophyta; class Magnoliopsida; order Fabales; family Fabaceae; genus Echinosophora; species Echinosophora koreensis. The sequence goes on along the minus strand of JAPCYP010000017.1, from coordinate 7,464,413 downwards.
GCTCATCTCATCCCTTCCGGTCACGCTCCATTTCGAGTTGGTCACGACCCCACCGCAGCTCCTTCTCTTCAATCTGTTATGCATCTCAGTTGTCGTTCGCCCTTGCTCCAACTTGTCGTCCGTCCTTACTCCAACTCGCTGTTTCCGGTCATCTTCTCTGGTTCGCCGAGTCTGTTTCCGGTCATCTTCTCCAGTTCGTGCAAGACTTCTTAGTTCTTTCTTCCCTCCCAGATCAAAATCGCAGAAATCAACTTGAAAGTTGAATCGCTTCTTCGATAAGCTTCATTTTCTGATTTTTCCCCCTGAAATTTGTGCGAATCAGCTTGATGAAGTCACCATTCTTTTATTCTTCTTAGATTTTGAAGTTCCCATAAGTAGATCAGCTTGATTTTTTCTGAGATTTGTACGAATTAGTCACCATGTTGTATCAGATTTGAGTTATTTGGCAACTATCCATGGATATCCGTTATATCCGTGGGTATCCGCAAAACCCGTTTAAAACCAGTCTAACGGGTACCCGGTCGGGTAACGGGCGGGGACGTGTAGGGTTTTCACCCTGCGGGGCGGGAGGCGGGTGAGTGCTACCGGTGCCCGCCCCGCCTCGTTGACATCCCTATTCATAATGCATGTTTTCCATTTTTTTTATTTTGTGAAAAATATCATTCCCATTAAAAAAAAATGTTCCAGTTCATTTAAAAAAATTAAAAATTAAAATAATATTTAAAAGCATTTTTACATTATTAATAAATTAAATAAGAGTATAGTATGATGATAATTTTTTAATGATAAATAATAACAAATAATTTTAAATTTTAAATTTTTTTTAGTGTCTTTTCATAATGCAAATCAAACATTATATAGTATAAAATGTATTTTAGTAAATTTTATGTTGTTCTGTCCAGTATGTAAGCATATCAAACAATGTACCGTACAAACTCTGCATCAACTAACAAACATCATACAACACAAAAAGTTGTGCTGTGACTCAACTAATTATCCTGTGATGTTCTCTTTATTCTGTCCTGTACTTACTGGAAAACGAATCAAACGGACCCATAAAATATTTTGGGTTTGCTCCCTTCTTAATATTTTTCATATTCTTGTCGTCTAAATTTTGAAGAAAAAAAGTTTATTTTAATCCTCTCGTATTATAAGATTTTGTTTGGATAAATAACTTTTATGAAAAGCTTTTATATCATAAATCCTTTTTAAATTAAGTTATTTAGTATTTGGATACATACATGAAAAGATTGATTTAATGGAATTTCAAAATATGATATGGGTATAACTGTCCTATAAATATTCAAAACAACTCCCCAATCATGCTGAAAAATGGCACAAAGAGTTTTCTATGAAGTTAAAAAAAATTGAATTCATAAAATAAATTAAGGTAAAAATAACTTTTGAGGGGATTAATCTGTTACATATTTAAGCTTACATACCCAAACATTATTTTTTTCACATAAAAACACACTTTTACCAATAGAGAAACTCTAATAAATTATAAATTATGCTATCCAAACGGCCTAAGTCTCTCTCTTCTGTAATTATGTGACAAGCGAAAGCTGAACCCATGATATCTAATACCACGATTCCATTCATTTTGTTATGCAAGCACTTGCTGCTGGATGCTTATAAATAACATGAATGGAAACTAATAAATGTTGAAATTTTTTAACCAAAACAAAAAAGGTGACCAAATAATAAAAAGTGTTACATTCTCATATATCAAAAAAATATTCAACCCGATTTTCTTTTTATCATATCTTTGTTTATTTCCAATAGGTTGGATGGAAAGAACATTAATGAAATTAAATAATAATTTAATTAAATGTAATTATATATATTTTTTAATTAAGGGTATTTAAAAGTTTTGTTAATCTTTGTGAAAAATCATAAATAATATATATTTTAAAATATAAATAATAATAGTTTAATTTTGTTTTGCATAGAAAAAATTTACTTTACCCAAAACTAACACTTGTCTTAAATACCATATATTCTAGCTATTTTTAGGTGATTAAAAAAAGGAAAATACAAACTAATACCTTTTAAGGAATCAAAAAATAGAATTTTTTTTTATTGAAAAATGATATATTCAACTCATAGACTTGTGTAAATTTTGGATAGTAAAAATGCCTTTGTATTCAACTCAACTGGAGACTTTAATCTATACTATATACAAATACAAATAACTTCATTGATTACTATTCCAAGTGTCAACCTAATAGCAACTTAACATTTAATACACCAATTATTATTAATAATATTATTATTATTATAGTTCTCATATGACTTACAAGATGATTGGGAATTGTTTAGCATTAGTGTTAAAATAAATTATATAAAGAAATGATTAATCAGTGATATACCTTTAATGTATAACCCATGGCACAAATAAGTTTTCAGAAAAATAGTATGATAGATAAATAAATCGTTAGATTTTCAAGAGAGAAGACAAAACTAACATGATAAATAAATATGTTTTCTAAAAAAAAATGTTAACTTGCATAGGAAAAGAAAAAAAAGAAATCAAATGATTTTTTAAGAGAGAAGAAAAATAATAATAATGTAATAAATAAATAAATATATTTTCTAAAAACGATTCACTTGTACGATTAAAAGAGAATAATTAACTATAACATATTTCCAAGAGAGAAGAAAAAAGTAATATGATAGATAAATATATATATATATATATATATATATATATATATATATATATATATATATTTTAAAGATGGTTAACTTGCACGAGAAAAGATGAGATATAAATCAAATAGATTCTCAAAGAAGAAGAAAACATATGATAGATAAATATATTTTCTACAAATGTTTAGCTTGCAATGAGAAAAGAGAATAAATAAATCAAATATATTTTTATGATAGAAAAAAGTTATAATATGATAGATAAATATTTTTTTTCTAAACATGGCTCACTTGAACGAGGAAAATTTTCAAGATAGGATAAAAAAAATATGATAGATAAATATATGTTCTAAATATGGTTAACTTGCACGGGAAAAGAGGAGAAAAAATCAAATAGATTTTCAATATAGAAAAAAAAGTATTATGATAAATCAATATATTTTCTAAAAATTGTTAACTTGCATTGGACAAAGAGATGAAATAAATCAAATAGATTTTCAAGAGAGAAGAAGAAAAATTATATGATAGATTAATACATTTTTTAAAAATGGTCAAATTGCACTATCTAAAGAAAATGATTAAATCAAAATAAATTTTCAAGAGAGAAGAGTAATAATAATATAATAGATAAATATATTTTTTAGAAATGGATAACTTGCACGGGAAATGAGAAGAAATAAGTCAAATAAAATTTCAAGAGAGAAGAAAAAAATTATATGATAGATAAATATTTAGAAAAATGGTTGAGTTGCACGAGAAAAAGGAGATATAAATCAAATAGATTTTAAAATAGAATAAAAATAATAATATGATATATAAAATATATATTTTTCCCAAAACGGTTCACTTGCACTGCAAAAAGGGGAAAATTAACCCAAATAGATTTTAAAGAGAGAAAAAAAAATATATTGATAGATAAATATATTTTCTAATGATGGTTAACTTGCAAGGGAAAAGAGTATAAATGAATCAAATAGATTTTCAATAGAGAATAAAAAACAATATGATAGATAAATATTTTTTTAAATACTTAACTTGCACGGGAAAAAGAGGTGAATTAAATAAAGAATATTTTCTATATAGAAGAAAAAATAATATGATATATAATTATATTTTCTAAAAATAGTTAATTTGCATCTGACAAAGAGAAGAAATAAATCAAATCGATTTTAAAGAGAAACAAAAATATCATATCATTACGAAGATCACAGCAACGTATTTAGTATTAGTGTTTAGATAGATCATTTGTGGAAATGATTAATCAGGTTGAAAGCAGTGATTGTTTTAAAAATATACGTTTACTATTAAATGTTTAGATAAGTACGACAATAAGGTAGTAAGTAAAGAAATAGTTAGTGTTAATTTATAATTTTGCTTCGAAAAGGAAAAAAAAACAAATTCACAGTAAATTTTAATGGCGATTTTCAAAAATTATATTTTTATATTCTTCATACATGTCTTATTTTTTACAATTATATTTTTAATACTTAAATTGTGTCATACTATCTATTTAAACTTTAATGACTATTTTCAACAATCATATATTTAAAAATAAAATCCTAAAAAATTAACATATTCCCCGTGCATGGCACGGGTCCATCATTCTAGTTATCTAACAAAACAATTGAACTTTTGGTTAGTAAAACAAACCCGAGGCATGAGTTGATAGTGTGGAAGTAAAAATAGTTAATTGTGTAAATTTTTCGGTTGGTTTAGTTAAAAATTAACACCGTTACTGAAAAAATTGAGAAATTTAAATTTCAGGGACTAAACCAATAAATAGTCAATTATTACCAAAATAAGGTTTTATTCTTATTAAAATGAGTCAAATTTAAATATTGATTTTGACTTGCTTAAGCTTGAGTTTGTTGGCTCGTTTAACTCATTTACGATTTGATCGTTTCAGCTAGCAACAACATACTTTTTAATATTTTCTTTACAACACACTATTTCCTATTGATTCAAATTCATGTGGGTCTTATAGAATTCAAGTGGAACCCATGTTATTAATTAGTGGAACCCAATTCCAAAATAGTGGAACCCATTTGAGAATTTTAACCAATAGAAGGTAGTGCTATAGAGTATGTTGGTATCGGCAGTACTCCTTTTTTTTTTTTTGTCATTATCAAATTTCTCTTTGAATTATTTTAAATTATTAATATAAAAATAAATATAATAAATAAAGTTATAATTCTGTGGATAATATACACTTAATAAGCTATCTACACGCTATTAATACTAAGTATACAAATACGAGTTTAGTTGATTTAAATAATCGAGTACAAGTACAACTTCAAATTTAAATATGTTTGTTTAGTCGGAAAAATAATTTCATCAAATATTTAACTAGTCAGACTCAAATAATTTAAGATTCATGTTCACTCATATTTCTCTTCTAACTTGACCACGAAATTATACCACCACTAGCGGCTGCTCAGCTGCCACTCACTCACAGTCTAGTTTTCGTCGTTCAGAAGCCACCATGAGTCAACAAAGTTCATTCACATCCATGATTTCATCTTTGTGATTCAGTCTGCAATTTCGTCTTGTCCTTGCTTGTCTGATCTCCACATGATGTTTATTGCTGAAGCCAACAAGCCCCCACTGGCCATCAGTCACGAACCACCACTGTGACAGATTAACAATGTTGTTTGGCTACTTGTCTTGGTGATTTAATAGGAGTTTAGGACGAGGATGCAAAAAATTGTCATTGATATTATACTATTTTTTATAGGGTCTTGCTAACGAGTGTCCTAAGAACATTGGTTAAGGAACCCACAAATGAAAAATTCATATTAAAAAACTAAGTGTTACGCTTCCTCAAACAATGTCCTAAGGGCATTTGTTAGCATTCTCCTTTTTTATAAATGTTTTACAATCTTTGATGCATTATGTAATTAATTAATTCATTAGGCAAGGTCCCCCCAAACAAGACCTATTTTCATCTCGAATCATTGTAATAACTTATTGTTTTTTTTACAAACTACCATAATTAGGGTTTTTAGTTTCACAATGGCATCCCGGAGTATCCAAAGGCTTTAGCCATTTGGACCGACTATGAGACTAATTTAGAGCATGAAATTAATCTTTGATTATCGCAACCTCCTGACTAGAGTATCCACCATCAGGATTCGAACTTGCGTTCTCTTCCTCGTGCCATTATGGTATCGAGATTCTTACCACTCGACCAACCCTTGGTTGGTACAACCTATTGCTTACTCAATAAGTTTCAAACTAAAAACAAACACAGATCAAAGTAAATCCAACCTCTTCAGCAAAAAAAAAAAAAAAAAAAAAAACCTGATAATCCAATTCAACTACATAATTTTCTGTAACCAACATTATTCTTTTGTATAGAGCAATTGGAGTTTAATCTTGATATGCTATTATCATAAATAAAAAATTACACTGTCAATCAATCATATCGTTATATATATGACTTATGAAATAGTTATTATAGAAAATTAATATTTTTAATTACATGTCAATGCATAACTAATTTAAATTCAAATTGTGTTTGGGAGTTCGGAGGGAAGGGGAAGGGAGGGGAGGGCTTATGACTAACAATTTACTAGTAATATGGATAAAAATTATCCCTTAAAACCCTTCAAAGTCCTCCCCAAGTTCATTTTTTGAGTTCCCCAAATTTGGAGGATTTTGGGAGAACTCAAAAAATAAATTAGGGGAGTGCTTTGGAATGTTTTGGAGTGTATTTTTGATCATGGTTACTAATAAATTATTAGTCATAAGTCCTCCCCTCCCTTTCCCTCGTCTCCAAACTCCCAAAGACACCCTTAGCAAATGACGGCACTTAATCAAATTAAAGTCCTTGGAACGAATTTTGGATATTTCATTGCAAGGCCTAATTGCAACTGGAGGCCTAATGGCCCAATACCATGGCTTCAACCATGTGTTTTCTATTTCACGTTGAGTAGCAAACAAGGCCTATATGTTTGACCATGTTCCCTGCAAGGCCTAATTGCACGCACTTTTGGGCTCACTCGGCAAATGATGCCTTTTGTTTTTCCCTTTCTTTTCGGCTATTTTTGTCAAGCACATAATTACAGACAACGATTGCAAACATTAGCAGGGACGTGGGGGAAGTGAACATCTCACATAGAAGTCAATCAAGTAACTAATGATCGGAACACATCTTTATAGAAGCCTCTAGTATTTAATCAGGTATTTCTGCTCCTTTTATGAATTTTGTGTGGATAAAACGGTGGCAAATGAACTATCACTCTGGGGTCACAAGTAACATTGGTATGGGATTCGGATTCGCTCCTGCGACCTTCCCATCCAATGCCCCTGCAGCAAGATCCAACGGCTGGTGTGGTGTGTGGGGCTCGGATCCAGCTGCTGTTATGTGGGGGAGGGACGATCCGACGGTGTAGCGGCAGCAACAGGAGCTCCAACGGCAAGAGCGAATCCGTTCTGAATTGGTATGACCCCTCCACAAAGAGTTTATTTTTTGCAAGGATTCTAGTCAGAGACTTCTCACTTCTCAAGATTATCTCTGTACACACTCTGCATCTTACGAACCTAGTATGCTTCCACCACGCCAACCCCTTTCGGTTATGCACCTTTTATGAATAAGACTATTATTCTTTCCAACAATAAAAGCTTGTTTGGGAAAGATGAAATTATTCATTTTCAGCTGTTTTGAGAGTAAGAAGTGGTTTTGAGAATAATTTATTTTGTTTGGGTACAAAGCTTATTTTTTAAAAAAGCTTTTTAATCTAAATTTAAGCTGTTTGTAACCATCTTTATTGTTGGACTGTTTGATGTATTGCTTTTAGATTATTCAAATACAATTACCGTAATAACCTTCTTGTTATTGTGTGAAGTGGGGTAAGGTTGCATTCACATTTTATTCAAGCTGGCCATTATTTCGTGTTCTGCTTGTAACTATCATCATTGCCGGCCATTATTTAAGTTGTTCGTAATAACCTCCATGTTATTTAAACTGTTTTGGCTATTATTTATTCAAATTTTTATAAATAGAATTTTTATTTTTATGAAAAGGATATAAAAAAAAGCTAATGCTAAAAGATAAACAAATATCTCCATACCATTTTTCGTAATTTACTATGTAAGAGTGATTATTTTTACATCACCCAAACAAAATAGATTATCTTAAAACCTCTTTTCAGCAAACATATCCAAACAAAAATAAATTCTGATTATAATCGATTATCACAATAATCAATTATACAAAAACAGATTATCAGCATAAATTTTTTTTTCCAGCTTTCCTAAACATACTCTAAGTTTTCCCATGTTAAAGCATCTCATCCGTAAGTCAAGCTTGTTTACTACTTCAACCACAAATAAACATATTAGTTGGTTATAACAGCTATTGTGTTTTATGAATTCGTGCTTTCATGTATATGGATGCGATCATTGAAACCTTTTCTTGACACCCGCTTTCAGACAAGAAAGTACAAAATATGAATGGTGATATACTTTTGAGATCAATGGGATTCTTTGGAAAACAAATTTATAGAAAAGCAAAGCAATTTAGTGTTGTTAAAAGGTCTAATGATGAAGAGCGCTCTCGTCTTATCTCAGTGCTTAACAAGTTTACAAATTCATGTAACCAATAGCAAAACAATATATACACACTAACTCCCTTGTCTTCCTCCCCTTTTGGTGCAACATGGTGGCGTACTCTTGCTCCAAAAGAATGAATAATTTCAGCCGTTAAATACATACACGTTGCAAATCTCCAGAATCATATTCGAAGAGTAGAAACTACTCATAGCTTGTTTGGATGCACGTTAAAAAAGGTCAGGATCACTTTTGAGAATCAAAAGCATAGTAGTTTCAAGGAAAATCACTTCCAGAACCAAACCACCGTACATCCAAACATACCATCGGAGTAGCATTCTACAAACGAGAGCATTGGACCATTGGAAACAGAGTTTCCCAATACACAATAAGTCTTAATTGTGCAAAATCCATGGCACTTCCTCCCCCACAAGCAAGTAAAAGTGAATTAAAAAACCTCTCAGTTATGTGCACAATATAAGTGGGGTGTTAATGCCCCTACAATGTTCAATGAGCCTATCAATAAGTCCGTTTTGTCCCAGCCATTGTATTTGGAGACCTGCTCAATATAACTTGTTAAACCAAGAAGGTGGTGAAGATTCTCCCAATCTTGGCAGAAAACCTTCCCTTTCTAGAGATACCTGAAGACCTGCCATTATCCTAACCATGGAAGCCCACACAAATGGTGCAGCACAGAATGCATAACCAAAGGTACACAAAGCTCTTACTACCCCATCTGGATACCAAGGAAATGCCATCACCATCAAGGCCCCAATAATCCCAAGCCATGGTACCAAAACTGGTAACATTGGCAGCAGAAATGCATTAATAGCAATTGAGCATAGTGCAAAGACACCAAATAAATACAAGGGCCAGCCTAGTAGAGGGTGAATTGTGTGAGGAATGATAAAGAATGGTGTTGTGTAAGCAGCAAGGATGCTCCACAAAGCTACTAATTTGAGGCAATTCTGCACGATGTTGATGCTCTTATCAGAGCGCCTATAGCACAGCTTTGAGAGGCTTGGCCTTGCCAAACGCGTCATTGCTAATATTCCTAGATATATTGTGGATTGGATAAGTATCACAGCCATCTCTGCACCATAGCTGCACGTTAACAATAACAGGTCAATTTTTCCATGATCTTTATGTTAAAGATAAGCCATGTGCCTTTACTTAAGAGATTAATCACCTGTTTGCTTTGTTTTCAGTTTCATGTTTTCAAAGATTTATATAGCAAACAGTGAAGACAAAACTGTACAGATATTTGAAAACATGAAACAAAATAAAAATAAGATGACATTTTTATAATTATTAATGAAAATAGGAAAACAAGAACCTGAAAACAAAACAAACGGGTCCTAAGCTTTTTGGTGAATTGGTTAATCACATTTTACATATAGTGAGATAAATTATTTCAAAAGAATAATTATTGTTAAAGTATTTCAAATGGTGTAACAGAAATCAAAGGCAACTAGAAACAATGAAAATTCTTAGGTGCTCCTGTAGCAATACCATTAATAGTGTTACCACCTCAGATAGAGCATTAAAAATGTAGTTAAAGTAGGAAAGGCAAAAATGTTGTGTATAGACTCAATGGCAGAATAAGAGATTTCTCATACTAAGAAAGCACCTAAGAATCTCCTGCAACAAATGAACATAATAGGTTGAGTTTGGTTTACCATTGCAAACATACTTTTGGTCCAAAAGCACATTTGCCCCAAAGGAACTGTATAATATAAATACTTTGGCCCAAACGTATGTTTGCAGCTTCTCAATTCAAAACCAAACATGCACATACAAGGTGGGTTATCTGCCTTTTTACAGATATGTTCTGAAATATTGTGTTTTTAAAGTTCAAAAGGCATCACAAAAGACCACCACCATTATTTTCATCAGAAGTGAATACACCAGTTTTGGACCTTACCCCAAAGTTTTGAGACGTTCTTCATGCCATTGGATGCCTAATGGCAGGACAGGCCACGACCACCAATACCATGGCTTCAACCACGGTGCTCCTGGGAATGTGATCACACTATTTGGACCACAGGGTATGCTCCAGCGAAGTTTAAGATCTGAAACCAGTAATGATGTTAGGCATTAGCATAAACTTAGATTACACTAACTCATTAAGAATTGTAGTTTAAAATAAGGGTTAAATATGTTTTTAGTCCCCCAAAATAGAGTAATGTTCGGTTTTAGTCCCCCGTTTGAAAAACGTACTTTTTTAGTCCCACAATTTCAAAAATATGTCAGTTTTGGCCTTCAAACTTACAATTTTGGTCCCAAACGTACGTTTTAGAATTATCCAAATATGTGTTTTTGCGCCGTTTGTGGACCAAAACTGGCACATTTTAAATTTTGGGGGATAAAACCGAACATCACCAATTTTGAGGGACTAAAAACATATTTAACCCTTAAAATAATAAAAATATATGAAAACTTCCCTTCTTTCTTGTAATTTATTTACTCACAATAGTAAGAAGCATCCATCTGATAACCCAAAGGAAGCCTATATGTTCCATCAAGCTTGGTGCCATTTAGAGTTGGATGAAACATTGGCTTATCAAGCAACTCTGGAAAGTAGCTAGCAATGAAACCTTGGTCTGCACCATCTGGATTTTCTCTCCCGTTCCGTAATTCATGAACCATGTCATTGAACACTTCCATTGATGGCTGCAAATATCATATACCATATGAATATGATAGAGATCAACTAAGATGGCCACTTTTCAGATAAAAAATACAACTGATATGGTCATTTATTATTTGGAATATCAATTGTTGCAGCGGTGCTCATAAAAAAAGAGGTTTTACTCATCAGCTCATTATTTTTTCTTTCTCATATAAGGCAAAAGAAAAAAAAATTGATATTGCCTATATTTGAGCAATTAAAGAACATATATGACAGGGTTAAAATTAGTGTGAGAACACATGATAGAGCCAAAAAAAGATTTTTCTATAATTATAGGACTGCACCCAGAGTCAACTTTGAGCCTCTATCTTTTTACCTTAGTCCTGGATGTGCTTGCAAAATGCAAAGCATATCCAAGACCTGGTGTTGCAATGCATGCCTTTTGCAGATTATATAATACTAATTGGAGAGTCGAGAAAGGAAATAAATGGAAAGTTACAGATGTAGAGATAAACTTTGAAAGCACATAACATTCGTTTAAGTGGAAGTAAAACATAGTATATAAAATGTAAGTTTAGCCAAAGGCACACTAGTTCTAAACTTCTAGCATAGAGGTGAAAATTGGAGGGTATACTATATCATAAGTTACATGATTTAAGTATCTTGGGTCCATCAACCATCATACAAGATGACGGGAAAATAGAGGAAGATTTAAACCATAGGTTCAAGTAGTGGATATGAGAATATTACAAGCTCGTTTGTTTAAGATTTAATAAATAAATGATTTTGATACAAAATAATTTAGTGATTATTTTTAGATATTTTAAAGAAAAACAGAAGAAGATTTGTGTTTGTTTACAATAAAAAAAAATCATTTTTTTTAAACAATAGTTAGTTGTAAAAACTGATTTTTTTCCCAAAAGCTAATGAAAGTTGCTTTTCATTTTAATCCTGAAAATGATATTTTTTTTGCTTTTCATTTTTTTCAAAAGCAAAGACAAACACACTAAAAGTTATAAAAAATGATTATTCAGTTAAAAAATGATTTTTTTAGTAAAATAAGTAATAACAAACGCACTCTACATTGGATGAGTGAACACAATAAACGAGATGGGGCTATAAAGGAATACATTAAAAAGAAAGTTGAGGTAACAGCAATAGTAGAAAAATGGTAGAATCTTAGGTAGTTTAGGCATATATGTGGAGATAACCACTAGAAGCTCTACTAAAGAAAGTAGATAAGATGGAGGGCAACCAATAATTAGAGGTAAAGCAAGATCAAGAAAAACTATAGGTGAAATCTTGATTAAATAGTTTGTCTATAAACATGATTTATGATATGATATTATGACATCATTTTATTTTATCTATATATCAACCACACTTGTGGAAAAAGGCTTGGTTGTAGTTGTTATGTAAAAGCCAAGAGGATCACCTCCATTAGATATTGTTAAGTTGCTTTACACATACATTAATATATTAGAAGTTCAAAATACGATAAGAATTTAATTTTAATGTATTATCGGTGTAAGAATTTTTTATATTTGAAATATTTGACTTTTACAATACGCATCTTAAAAATCATATATGAAGAGTGATATATGATTGGTTCACATGTAAAAAAATTTACGTTACTAGTATATCAAAACAAGAATAATGTGATTGTGGATATAAAATATCAATAATTTTGTAAAGTTTGTGGTTATATTGCACTTTCAAAGGTAGCATTGATGGACAGATTTACCTGTAACACGAAAAGGCCTGTGTGGAAAACGCAAGGATTGATAAAGACCGCACAAAATTGTCCACAGTCAAACAACTCATCAGTTTTTTGAAGGAAGAGGTTGTCAGCGTCCAGCATGACCACCCTGTCATAGTCCACTAGGCTCCACGCGTAGAGTTTGTTCAACGATAATTGGAATCTCTTGTCAAAATTATCTTGATGCTTGTAGGGATTGTCCAAGTTTTCCACTCTTACTACTTTTGCACCATCTTCTTGTTCACTGGACCACCCATACAAAAGAAAATGGTAAATTATCCCACTCCACTAATAATCGAAAAAGACTTTATATTATAGTTTATATACATATCCGTCACAGTTACATCACTTTATATTTGTCTGAAATGATAAATACAAAGTGTAAATAATATATATATAAAAATAAGATAAAATCAAATTATAATAAATTTATAAAAATTATATCAATATAGAATAATGTGTGGATATATATGTCTTTAACATTACTATTGTATTGTCAATTATACATGCATATACGGATGTGAACTTGCCCAACACAAATTAAAGCAACAACACTTACGGTCAGGTCTACTCCATTAGATTGGTTATCTTCGTGATTTGATGGGTCAAATATTGATGTCTTTTATTATCTCTTGATTTCATTTTTATTTGACTGATTAGCTTTCACTATATACAAAACCTTTCTGAAAAGAAAAGCACACCAATGGGAGTTGCTCTGGTTATAGTAATATGAAAACCAATGACTACGTAAGAGAAACATTAGGAGTTGGGAGCTCTAGCATCTAGAGGTCAAACTATAGTTAGCCACTTCCTCATCTACTTCTAGTGAAGGTTGCGAAAATTCAGATAAGACAAAATACCGGTAATCAGATTAGGCTAACTGCTCATCTTTATAATTCCTCCATGCTTTGGTGGAGTAACAAAAATGAATTTATTCAACAAATTTTCAAAGATAAAAATTTCAAAAATAATTGTCCCTAGAATAATTGTCCAAGTGTTAGCTCAACAGACTTATAACATTCCTTAACCTAATAACCTTGAAATAAGATTACAAAAAAAAAATGGTCTCACACTTAACAGATGGTGGACAATTAGAGGTTGGGGGAAAACAGAAATAGATCGATAACAAAAGTTATGTGATGAATCATACAAAATTTGTATTGTGAATTGTATTTGTCGTTACCCTACATGAGAATCTCTCCTCGTCTAAGCTTTGACGTATCAAGAACAATTAAATAACACATTATCGCGGCAGATTATTATATAGTACTATTAATAACAAGTAAAGCATGCTCAAATCAATATAAGCATTGCATCAATCAGTACAAAGAAAAAGAATTTCAACCAGAGGCAACAGCATTATTTATAACTCTTACCAATTACTAGGGGAAAAAATTCTCATCTAAATTGAGCTGAAAGTAAAATAAAGTGATACTATATTGTTACGCTTGAATTATTTGATAAGTTAAAACTCATAATTCCCTTTATTAAATTAAGAATAAATAAACTATTATATTCTAGCTTTAAATAAGTCTTACGGTACTGATTAATGTTTGCCGACCCCATAAACAATAAACAAATAGGAACAAAAGACGAAGGAGTCAGAACGACCGTCCACGAAACCATCGTTTGACACTCTAGTACTTCACGCGCAAACCCAAAGCCTACAGTTACACTACACCTAGTCAAACTTTTAAAATATCTTCAATTATTAATACATTAAAGTTTAAATGATACTCCCTCCGGACCTAAATATAAGCAACAAAATAACTACATTATTTGGACTTAAATATAAGCAAAAATAATTAAGTCAACACTATTAAATGTTAGTATTGCAAAAATCAAGAAAATTAACCAATCAAACTAATTCTCCATTTACTTTTTCAGGAGCATTGCATATTCCCTAGACAATTAACTCTCTTTTTTACACAAATCAAGATAATTAAATTAACTTAAACTAACTTTTTTAATATGTGTGAATTTAGTTTTTTTTTGCTTATAATTAGGTCCGGAGGTAGTATTTATATGATTTTAAGCCTAATGGAGAACAGCGAGTGGACCCAGGTCAGGGGTTTCTGGGGTTTCAAATTTTCAATTTTCAATCCGGACCCAAACATTGGCATATATGCCGACAAATCCATTAACATTATGCGCTGTGACTGTACAATCAAACTAACCAAACGGTCCCGATTCCCCAACCTTATCGGTTATTTATCCCCCCTATGAACCCAGCTTATTATTCTTTTCCTTAAATGTTTTTTATAAGAACTACTATCATACTCTTTATCATATATCTCTTCAACACACTATTTATTATTCGATTAATTTTATGTGAGACCTATCACCAAAACATATGATCCCACATGAAATCTACCCAATAATAAATAGTGTTTTGAGAGCAGTGTGATGCTAGATTTTTTCTTCATATATTATGTTTTTTCAATAAAAAAAAATATATTAAATGTTTGTATTTTTTAGTATCACAACGGTACTCTCGTCACCCTAGACGGAAGGGAGCAACTAGATTCATGTAAAAACAATAAAAAAATATAACCGAAGATCGAGATGAAGAAGAAGAAGTTAGAACAATACAACACTAATGGAAAATAAATTATGCAAAATAAAAAGTACTAATAAATGGGGCAATGAAAATTGATGATGATGATGATGAGAGTGAACTTACAGAGCTCGAACCCATCGATTAGGAACATCGACGGAAGCAATAACAACAAGATCAGCTTCAACTTTGAGCCTAGCCAACGATTTAAGCAAAACGCGTATAGCTATGTAAAACTCATAGTCTCTGGGTGTTCCGACGTACATCATGGTAGCGTATGCATTCTTTGCTTCAACACTGGGTATGGTCGAAGACAAGAACAATATCCCAAACAACAAAAACATCATCAAAAACCTCGCATCATTGTAGCCACGTCGTTGTTTTGCCCACGCCATACCCCAAATTTTGGAGAAATGAAATAAACTACAAGTGGGTCTTAAAGTGATGAAGGGAATAAAGAAGGGATAGGATTATAAAAATATATATTAATAGTTAGATATTTATATATTATAATCGATGTGGTACAATATCGGGTACTCTAGTCTTTTACCATGTCCCCTCCCTCCCCCCACTTTGGCGTGTGTGGAGTATGAAGTTTCAAGAAGTGGGTAAAGACTAAAGACAGAGATGGACGGTGGAGACTCTTTTGGGAGAAAAAAGAGGGAAAGATCAGAAAGGGGAGGGACGAAAGAGAGGAAGGAAAGTACTTTATTTATCATCGATGAGGAGAAAGAGAGGAAACAGATCAGAACGAATCTACTGACATTTTCACTTTTTGATACCCCCTTCCCCTTGGACAATTATATGAGCTTGTTTAACTTAACTTACTATACCTTGATTTTGATAAAGTTTACCGAAAAACTGTTGATCTTATATGTTTTTCTAATTTTTACGTCCGTCTTATAAGTTTTTTTTTTTTTTAAATTGGTCATATTTATTATGTTCCAATTTATTGTTAGTCAATTTCGATCTTATGAAATCACATAAAAAATCACGTATCAGACTAACATAATAGTTATGTCATAACAAAATTGATAGCGTTATCTCAAAATTGATGAAAATGATCATTGTGGAAATGAACGTAATGTGTAGGAAACAATTTGAAAAAAAAAAAATTAAACTTATAGGACTGATATGAAAAGTAAAAATATGTTTAATACCAATCTACCAATTTAGTCTCAAGTTTATTTTAAGATATTAAGTATTAACTCATTTAAATAGAAATCATATTCCAAATACTATGCTTAATGCTTTCAAAAAAGTATATACAATCTAAAAGTATATACAATCTGTTTGGATTGGAGGCACACCCTTGAAATTCAATGTGTATCAAGGTCCCTGTCCGATAGTATGCTGTTTCTTTTCTTTCTTTCTTTTTTTAAAAAAAAATACTGTCATATTTTTTTGGTGAATTTTCAATGTTGTCGTCGTATAATAAAACATGAAGTCAGGGATCAATGTATTTACCGACGGCACTACAAAAATCCCCTAATTAAGCACGATACATCAAAATAATAATCTTTTGGTCAATGATCATAAAATAGATATAAAAGATTATGAAGAAAAAAATATATGAAAATATCACTTTTCATATAAAAAGGGAAAGTGTAGACTCGTTACTTGTACAATTTTTTCCATTCCCTTTTAGTTTTTTCTCACCAGTTTTTTTCTTATTAATTATTCTCATTCAAAATAGTTGTTGCCTTCAAGCAGTGGTGGATCCAAGACTCTGATCAGTTAGTAGGGGCAATCTAATTACATTTTTTGTTCTTTTATTATTGGTCAAGTGCGATTTTGGTCCCTAAAGTTTTGTATGTATATTTAGCCCCTTAAATTTTTCAATATTGCAAATTTTATCCGTTTGTCCTATGTTCGTCAATTTTTAATGATTATCAGAAAGGAACCACGGTCCCAAGCGCATAGAACCTCGCTTTTATGGTAAAGGACCTTGTCACGGGAAAAAAAAATCCCAAAAAAGGAGGAAAAACTAGTAAATAACATAGATGAACCGTTGACCATGTTGAATCAGAGAGACAGAGGATGGAGAACCTCAATCAGAGGTTTTAAACGCTTAGAGGATTGGTTCATCTATGTTAATTATTGAAAAACTAACAGATATTAGACTGAATGACCGAATTTGCAACAATAAAAAAATAGTAAGACCAAATATGTACAAAAAAACTATAGGGACCAAAATCGTACGTGGTCATTAGTCAATAGGGGGTCCGAAAGTGCCAGAAGTGCAATTAAGCCTAATTATTATCATTCATATGAAGATAAACATATAAATGTTAAAATCATAAAATTTTAATATATCCAATAAAATAAATTATATACCTCATAATTGTCATCTACGTGATTTCATGTTTTAAAATCATTGAGAAAAAAAGAGACAGTAGCATGATGCAATTTTGTCAATAATGGAGGGCAAAATAAAAAATGGGCGTTACTAACCGGTGCCCTAAGAGCATTGATGAAAATTTATATTAAAAGCAAGCTTTCATGGGAAAACTAAAAATAACACTTCTCAACAATTTGAATACACCCCTTAGCAGTGAAAACTTTCTTTTTTCAATTTCTTAATCAATGCCCTAAGGACACTGGTTAGCATTCTCCATAAAAAATATAAGATAGTGACTTTTTTTTAAAAGTGAGGGGTGCATGTGCCATCCTCACCATAGTGTGTGTCCGCCCCTACCTTCAAGATGTAGTTCAAGATGCTTGGGGAGGCAATGGTGTAGATGTGGTTACAAAGTCCGGAAAAAGTGAGAGAAGCCTCTATCAACTTTAATAAGGAAGTTTTATTTTCAAAACTAAAAGAACCCTTGAAGCTCGGATCAAGGAAGTCCAAAGAGCCTTTGACAGGGTTAATTCCCCCCGGTCCCCTCAAATTTTAAGAAGAAACTTCATTAAGAGTATACTCATTACTCAAGTCCTTTTTTTCAAAAAGAGACACTGTCATACCATAAATATAGAGGGGATTAGGTTAAATTTAGTGACAAAAACATGGATTTCTTCCATGCTTAGTCCATCACTCAAGGGAAGAGAAACAAAATTCACGGCCTTTAGTTACAAATGAGCAAATTCTTCGAGATGGGACTCGGAAGTTTTTTCAGTCATTGCTCTGCTCCAACTCCAAAACTTATGTTGGGAGTTTCCTAGCAAATAGCATGCCCCCAATTGGGTTGAGGATAGTTTGACTCTCTCTAGACAAGTTATGAAAGTGGACGTTTCCCGGGCACTTAATTCAATCATACCATATGAGTTTCAAACAATCTTCTATAAACAATATTGACGTGTGATTGGTGATGATATTTGGAATCTGGTTAGATAGGCTTTTTAAAATATATGTTTTGATCGAAAAATTTCAGAAACATTGGTTGCTTTTATTCCTAAATAATCCAGGTAACTTCAAGGAGTTCAGGCTTATAAGCCTTTTGTAATGTGGTGCATATGACCATAACTAAGGTGTTAGTTAACACACACACACACACACACACATAAAAGCCTACTCTCAACAAACTCATAGGCCCCATACAGAGGGCGGGGGTACTCAGGATAATGCTATCATTCTTCAGGAAATTTTGTTTCAAATGAATAAGTAAAAAAATATATTAGGAGAGTCTTTAAGACTGACTTGGAGAATGCCTATGATCATGTAGATTGAGATTTTTTAAGGAGTTGTCCTTGAGAATTTAAGTTCCCTTCCCTCATTATCAATTTGATCATGTTTTGTGTGTTCTTCTACTATGGTTATTCTATGGAATGGGAGGGAACTACTCTCCTTTCCCCCATTCACTTTCTTACTCGTGTATATATATATATATATATATATATATATATATATATATGAGTATGAATGATTCGCTTAATCGATAAAATCACTTTTTTTAATCAATGATATCTCCAAATCATTAATAAGAAACTAATCCCTTTCGAGGCATAGAGATCACCAAAGTGGATTTTGTCTCTTATAACAAAATATTTCTTCATACACACGACAAGAATCGAATATTTGACAACAAATTTTTTTTTTTTTTTTTTTACAGAATCTTGATAACATACTTAAGAAGCCAACTATCTACGGACTATATTGGCCTTGTTGACATGTCTTCAAGACAAACATAATTTATTAATTTTATTGTTTTCATAATTTATTAATTTCTTCTAATCAATATTATGATATTCTAATATAGATCCATATCAAATCAAACATGTGTGCTTCAGCTTTCTATTTTATTTTCATCATGACTAAGGCTCTGTTTGTTTCCCCCCTCTAACGGAAGAAAGCGGTATCCCGAGGCGTGTTGGCGGCTTCCCGAGGCGTGTTGGTAGAAAGCAGAAATTTTGGGCGTTGGCGGAATGGAGGTTCCAAACGCTACAATGCTTATACATAAACAGGCACTAAGAATGTAGTCAGTGGAGGATGAGAAATAGATAGCAGACACATAAGAATAAGTAATATTGACTAGGGATGGTCCCAACTCCCAACTATCAAGATTTTTCCTATATGTGTAGTATTGTGTAGTTATATACACGACCTTTCCAAAAGTCAAAGGTGAGAAGTGCTAGCAACATACTCTCTAACACATTCTTTCTAACACACACCCTCTTATTGATTGAAATTCATGTGAGTCATACAAAATTCAAGTGGGACCCACATGAATTAATGAGACTCATTTCCAAATTAGTGTGACCCATATTAATTTCAACCAATAAAAAAGAGTATGTTGGAAAAAATATGTTAAAGAGTGTGTTGTTAGTATTTCTTCTAGAAGGTTAACCTCTAAAATCTAGATGATGTTGCATATTGGAGAAGCCTTTAGTTGGCCTAGCTTAATGAGATTATATATATAAATTAACTTTATTATTTGAACACTTAGATTTAAACGATATTCATACTTATATTATATACAGTAAGTTTATTTTATGTCAAAATATAATACCTTCGATATTCATTTATATATCAATATATGAATATCATACATCCCCGATCAATAGTACAAAAATTATTTTCCTATATAAAAACTCACTGTAGATGAGTGGGGCTCGATCCCTATAAACAGTGCCAGAATTATGATAAGTTATTATCTATACGTATTTAATAAATATTAAATAAATTAATGAATAAACTCAGAGAAGCGACAAAACAAAATCTTAAGCAAGGGTCGATTTTTAATAAAAAAAATTGAAGAAGATGAAAGAAACTCTAAGCTTTTTTTTTATAGATGTGTATCCAGCACTTTCGATTTGCTTGTCGATTGCCATGCTGGTTATAGATATATAAGAAGACAAAGCAAAAAGTATATATGGGAGTTTAATTTTTATATATTGTTAGTGTGGAGAAGTGTTACACCTATGTTTAATGATATTTTATCAAGGTATAATTGATCAATTTTTTTTCAATATATGTCCTTATATAAAATTAAGTTGATTTACCTTGAAAATACAGAAAATCTTCTATACTTAAATTCAGCCATAAATGTTATATGTTCCAAAACAAAAGTGACACATATAAAAGGCTAGTTACATAAATGGCTAATGAATTATGTAGTAAATGTAATTGGAATTTGTAAATAATTAATGGTAGAAATAAGAATATTTTGATATAAATATATACAAATTAATAATTTTTTAATCTATGTATAAAAAACTTAAAATACCAAAGAAAGAGTAGTATAAAACTTTTTACCTATTAGTAGATATCACTCTAATCAAAAGTATGGATTGGTATTTTGATTAGGACTCGAAAAATAAAGATGCCACAAACTCACAAAAAGGAGTGAGAAGCATTAAAAGAGAAAGCAAACCTGATAGTTCTTTGGGTATATTCTTAGCACCCTGTCATCTCAGTAGCTTATCATAAACGTCAGCATAATAAAAAGAAAAGAAAAAATACTTATGATAAACGCACTTAAATACAAGAATCTTATCCGCTCAAGTATGTATGTATATATATATATATATATATATTAAATATCAGTATATTTATTTGAGCTGAATAATGACAGTATGAGTTTAATTTTGATTTATTTAATAGTGTAAAGTTTTTTTATAACATCAACCAATCATAAATTATTTTATGTGCGACTTTAAAATTAGTTACGATAAAAATCAAATATTTTTAATGAATTTACAATTTATGATTCGTTGGCGGGATATAAAAATTTATTACGTACTAGTACCAATTAAATCCTAAAATTGTTCATATACTTAAAATCTATGCTCTACTTACACACCAGTGTCACCTATACTGTACTTAATATTCATAAGTTTCTGGTTAATTTGGTGCCTTTACTTTATCCAAATAACCTACATGGGTGAAAGCACTACTTGACCACTAATGATCAATGCTTGACCACTAATGATAATGAGAAGGCAAGCTTTTGTTTGAGGTTGAAGTATAGCATGGGCTTTTTTTATCAGATAGGATTGTGTATGTATCATTTGCTTTGTAATATATTCAGGCTAGATTATAATGAACATGACTTTAAAACTTCCATGCGCACTACATCATTGTATAAAAAGATTAAAAACCTTATTGCATATAATATATTTGCATAACATGAAAAACAAGGGATAATGTTCCGTGGTATTGTCAAAAAAAAAAAAAAATAAATATGTTCCATGGTATTGCTTTAATTGATTTACTTGACATACACTATCAATGTAAAGATTTTATAAATTGCAAATTGATCAAAATAATCACATCATTATAAATGTCTGACTTTTATCAATTAAGACATTTAAAAGTGTATGGAATTAGGTTCCATTCCTTCATAAATTTTAGAGCACCTCCAACCATGCAACTCTCTTAATTTGTATTATGGGTCCTATCATGCAACTTCATTTCTCTTTAATTTATGCAATTCAAGCAACTCTCCACTCTAAGCATGCACCTTCATCAAATAGATCTCATATATATGTTACGCCACATTTTTATATTTCATTAACATTTATTTTTATTTCAACTTAAATTATTAATTATTTCTATAATTAAATCTTTAGGGCCCATATACTTTGTGCAATATATAGTTACTTGATTATGCAACCATTGCATATATCTTAACATACCTTTTGTCTTTTCAACAATGTAACACCCTGATTTTTCTGCTTTCTAAAACCAGTATAAATATAAATAAACATTTATATTTTATTTGAAACTTAGAAAATGATTTTGGATAAACCAAAGTCATATTTATACTCTACCTTATCGTAGAGAGTTACGGTTAAATTTTGGGTTGAAAATTTAGACGGAACCCGATATGTGTTTTTACTGACAATAAGATTTTACTAATCAGAAGACCTAATATTAACTCGTGAATGAAACGATTAGTATTTCTATCGAATTTCCAACGATAGTGGCTATTTTTAAAATTTTCACAAAAAAAAATAAATTGTTATACGTAATCGGGCGAATACTCGACAATCGGGTGTCGACGGAATCGGGAAAGGATATGTAGAGAGAAAGTCGGGAGCCACCTAGGGTGGTGAGTCACATGGGTGACTCACCAATGCAATGATTACATTTAGCAAATATCTAGATATTATTCAAAATAGTGTAAAGACCATTTTGCCCTTGGACTATTTTACCCTTGAACTTCCATTGAAATGCCAAGTTTGTCCCAACAATCTTGTGGACAAAAATCAGCCACACTTCTCCTCTCCTATCCACCACAAATTTTATACTAGCTCATGATGACAATTTTTATGGAAATTGCACTTAGGTCCTTAAGTTTTTAGAATTTTGCAAAATGGTCCTTAAAAGTGTTTGTGCCTTGGTCCTTAAGTGACAAACTTTCTTGCTCCCTAGCCCCTAGTGTGCACAGCCACACCCTTCTTATACACACTTGAAGACTTCATTTTCTTTCCTATTGCAAACTTGCTTCATAAACTCATAAGAAACCTTAAGGACATCCTTTGATTTTGCTTGGATTTGATCACTACACTTACTTTTCTTCAATCTTAAAGAGGTAACCTCTTTACTCATGATCAATCTTGCCTCTAATCTTCAATTATTTCACAAGTTTATGCCATGAATCATCTTTTCCAATTCCAAGATCTAGAAGTTTGAAAATCTCTAGAAAATTGTAGAAAAATCCTATGATCATGAAACCAATTTATATGATCTTATAATCATATCTATATTCAATATACAAGAGTATGCATCCAACAAAAAATTTCTTGCCCATTTATCTTATCAAGGCCGAACCCTAGCAAGTATGGGGGAAGGAACTTTGTTCAATTTTTTTAACAAATCATACTTGATTTAATCCTTTTTATTCATGTATGTATTGAATCCATGATGTTGGATCAAAATAAAATCTCTAACCTATTGTTTTGTTCATGGCCTAAACTATGTTCTTGAGGAGTTGAAAGATTTTGTTTCATTTTTCAACTTATGATAATTTATCTTAACTCTATACTACTTTAAGGTCATGGATCTAAGAGTATGTGAAATTTTTAGATCTCTAGCTAATTCATCTAGTCATGGCCGAACCTAACTCTATGTGGAGTTAGAGGATTTTATTTCAATCTTTGAGTTTTGATCATTGATCTTATGTTGCAAGTGCTTCACTAATCCAAGAGCCTAGGAATTTTAGATATTTTTAGCCAATTAAACACCTCATGACCGAACCCTTCATGTAGGAAAATAGGTGTATTTAGTTGTTTGATTGTTGATTATTGTTGTGATTTGTTGAAGGATAACTATCGTATCGGGTACGTGTGAAACCGACGCTCGGATTCACGACGAAAATCAAAATCGGAAGTGAACGTTTCTAAAAGGTAAGGGAGTACCTGAGGGATTTTTCCGATAGCTATATGCTATAAGTTGTGGTTTGTATAATTTATTTAAGTGTGTTTGTGGGATTTTTAAATTGTCTTGAGTAGTTAATCTATTTGCTGTTATTATCTGCTTTTAATTGATTATCTGCAATTATGTGTTATAGCATTTAATGCATGCTATAAACTGTTTTATATGCTATATTGTGAATGTGGAAATTTTATATATGTTGTTGTTGATTGAAAAGCCTGATAGTGGTCAGTGCTCAATTAATTACGAGTTAAAAGCGTTAAAAAGCTTTTTAAGAAATATCGAATTTTAATTGATGGAATTTAGTAATATAATATTACTTAATGTTTGGATTAGTTTAAAATTTGGAATAATGATTTAACGGCGTAAGAGTGTTTTATGAGTCACAGTGATGGCGTAACCGTGAAAATATTTTAGTACTGCTAATTTTTACGTAAGAAATTTCTAAATATTAGAAAATATTATTATAAAAAAATAAATGTCAAAAATAATTTTATTATGGTGTTGGAAAAATAATTTTATTATGGTGTTAGAAAAATAATTTTACTAGAAAAGTCAAATTTTGACTTAAAACGTTTTTAAAACGTCAAGCGACGGACAATTCCGACAATATTTACGGAAAGTATTATTAAAAACAGCAATATTAGTTAAACTAGAGAATTAGTCTCAAAACGATATTTTCTTGGAACTAAGGTTCAAAACAGAGATTTTTGGACGAAAATAAGTTTTTTTTAGTGATTTGATGATTTTATAAACGAATTTCCAATGTAAAAGGATTTTCTGTAACGTAGTTTTTATACAATGGTATTATATCCGACAACTTGGACAAGCTGATGAGGTTTTGTTTTTGATTTGTGTTTCACAGAAGGAACATGTTTTTAAATTTGAAAGACGAACCTAGTTGTCTGGATGTCGGGGTCTAGTGTTCTATGGTATGGACCGTGTGTCCTAAAGGTGAAGTTATGGACTAGATGTCCTATAAAAAGTGATATTGATTTGCCAAAATCTACGAATCTAAGTCTGGGGCATCGATCTAGATTTCATGATTTGCACATTTGGACTTGGAGTCCTTTTTATTTAAAGTGAATGATAAACTTAAATATTTAATCATTGGATTGGTCGTGAGCCTTTGAGCTTCGACAAGGAAAGAATGAACACAAAGAAAATGACGTGAACAAACCGTTTTACATATATTTTGGGGCAGTCGTGCCTACGCATTTGGACTTGAATTCTTGATGGCAAGTATTCATGATGTTGCATCACTGTGCCTTGATAGACAATGAAATCATATACTATAAATAGTAAGGACAGTGCTATGGTTAATTTAAATCCGGTATGCCTTATTTGGCAAAGAGAGCTTGATCAGCTCATTTATTTGGTGAGTGAATCTTCGGAAGATTAAGTTCCAAGGTTTAGATGATGAATATTGAAGTGTCATTTTTAAAACGATGACGACTGTCGGGTATGAAACCATTTGATAAACTATTTGTTTATTTTTTTTTATTTATATATTGATGTTATTATAATTATATATGTTATGTGTTGTTTTGTGTGTCGCGCATGTAGTTATCGTTTTAAAATTCATATATTGGTTCTCACCCTTGCATATACTTGTTCTTCTGGCTTTGCTGTTGTACCTTGGTACATGAGTACTGATGTTGCAGAGGAGTTCCTTAAGTCACTTGAAGACTTAAGTACGGATTGCGGGAAGAGGAATGTGATCATAGGGATGATCACGGGGTTTTATCATTGAGTGTCTGATAGAGCGACCAGCTTAGGTTTGTGTTTGAGAATGTATGTTTTAAGAAGTTTAGTAAGTGTGTCTTGATAATTTTTATATAGTTTATAAGAAAAGATCTTTACGAAAAACTTGTACATTGTGGAATGTTTATAAATAAAATTGATATCTGTGTATTGTCAAGTATTGGGTGAATGTAATATCGTGTTGTGAGTATCACATTCTTCCGAAGGGTTGGAGGAAATAAATTTTTACACCCATATTTTCTGACCTAAAGTATATCAATTTCCGAAAGCAACCAGCAAAATTTCTTTTTAATTTATTTCCGTAAGTGTTACATAGTAATGCCCAAAGGAGGTGTTACAAACAACGCTTTCATTGGAGATGCTCTTATTATCACTACAATTAAAATCGACACTTATGAACATCATGTTTACATATAACATATTTATTTCACTTCGAAATACATAATACTTTAATATTCACCTATATTGACATCATCGATATGCGGTATCTATATAAGTGTCTCATTTCACGTATTTACAAGAAAAAAAAGTTTTGCATTCTTAAAACCCTTCTCCCTTTATATCCCCCTTAGTTACCATACCCTACTTAGGGGTTGTAGGTCTCATGTGGGGCCGAACTTAGGTATTCACTTAACACAAACAGGATAAGGTTAGCAATCAAAATATAAAGAATCTTGTTAATTGATGCCCTAATCTCAAGGATATTGGTCAAGAAATAAATAAATAAATAAATAAATAATTTCATTAGAAATCTAAATATATTACTTCTTTATATATTTAATACATCACATTCTATTGAATATTTTTTAATTCATTATCCAGTACTAGCTAATACATTTTTCAAATATAAAATATACTTCGACATTCTAGGTGAGATTCATTGGGCATCTTTAATGGGAGATCAGAAAGGGGTTCTTGTTTGTTAGGCATTGGCTCTTAACAAGAACCCACGTTGGACCAATAGCCCATTAAGCACCCAAATCTTGTAGAAGAATTGGTGCTTATCCTGGGATGTGGGCCATCCTGACAATTTTAAAAGTAAATTATTGATGGAAATGTAAAGTATATGAGGTTATTGGTAGGGTTATTTAGTAAATTTTTTGGAGGTGCTGGGTTGGAGAGATGAGTTGCTTAAGTTGTAAAAAATAAAATTAAATGATATATAATCGTTAGACCCACTTAAGAATCTAAAAAGTAAAAATATGGAATATTGGGTTATAGATGCTCTTTTGAACCATGCTTATAAATTCACTACAGAAGGTCTAATTGTATAGTGTACATTCTTTGTTTTTTCTTTTTTTTTTTTTTTTTAAGAACAAATTTTATAAAACGAAAATGTTTTTTCCCAGAAAAAAAAAAATCCCAAACATCCACCTCAATCAATATCAAACCCATCGATTCTCTTGGAGGTGCATCACACGAAAGGATCTTGGAGAAGTTGAGCAAGGTGGTTCAAGTAACCTTATTAATGATTTGAAGTAAAACTGTGATGTCCGATGCGGCTTTTTATTCCAAAAGTTGCTTAAATATGCGCTAGGTTTGATTACTCAAATAAATTACTGTGCTACACTATTCTTAGTTTACTTCTTGGAGTGAGAAAACCCAACAAAAGATAAAGCCCCGAAATCCCAATGAAAGGAAAAACAGTTTCATTTGGGCATATTATATTATATTCTTCTAAAACGCGCAACATCCTTAAAATGTATTAATACAAAAAAAAAAAACCTTAATTATTGAACTTCGAAGAGACACACATGCTTTCGTACTCTCGAGTCTCAAATGCCCCTCACATTTTTGCTAATCGGCAAATAAAATTACACATATACATATAAGGCCTATTTGAGAAAACGACTTAATCAAGTGCTTATAGGATAAACATATGCTTATAGAATAAACATTTATTATATAAGTGCTTATATATAAGTATTTCTATAGTTAAAGAGAAAATATAATCAAACTGTTTTCATATAAGTTATAAGTTGTTTTCACAAGCTATCCCGGAGAGCTTGTTAGTCATAAGCTGTTTTCATATGCTCTCCCAAACATTCTGACAGGTACTTATGTCAGTATATAAACCCAAATAAATTGTTCATAAGCCAATCTAAACAGGCCCTTCATGTAACACCCCAACTTCTCTTGTTAGAAGTTCTATGTTCCAAGTTAGGAGGTGGTGGCCACCTTGGTTTTTTACTGCTCAATGGAACAGTGGGATTGGATATTCACTAATTTAAAGTAGATAGAATGTGTTTTGATCATTAACATAGTTAGAAAATCGTTTGCTCAATATCTTTGAAATGTTGATACATTGGTAAGAACCAGATAAATTGCACATAATGACTACGCCAATAGCGTTGTTGATCCAAACAGAAAAGTAAATAGAACAATAAATGACATAGCATGAGAATGAGTCAAATTTTACGCCTTGAAAATAGAAGATTTTCCACGCCAAGAGAGGGGGGGAGGTAGGAAGTTAGCCAAATTCGGGCACTAACGAGCACAGTGAGCCAGATTCTGGACTCAACGAGCACACACGTTACAACAATGAGTAGCATGTCAGAATACATGATATGTAAGAAAATTTCAATATATCCATCAACAGTGAATCATACATTTACATACAGAACGCAAGCTGTAAATTAACAAGTTTCGCCAGGTCTTCTGACACAAGGACTTATTTCATGTATTTTTGCAGGAATTTCCTATGGAAATCATTCCTGATGGTGTCATTGATGAATCGCTTAGCCACCTTGGTTTCACCACGTGCTTGGTTCTTAAACACCACATCATCATCCCACCTAAGCCAACCATATTCATGAAAAACCAAAATAATGAGATCTTAACAACAAACCAAAAGGCTTAACAATAAAAACAGTCATTTTTGGATTAGCAGGCAGTGAGATAAAAATTTAGATTCAAACCTCCTTTTCACATTGAAGGATGTTGGATTATTTAGCAACGGGTTTCCTCGCATAAGCTCTGCCTCCTTTACTTTAAGCTCTTCCTCTTGTTCTTGTCGTTCCTACATTTTTTGAAGATACACAAGGACAATTTACATATATCTTTACAACATACAATTAACATCACCAGAACCAATTGGCAGTTGAGGTATATGCTGCTAAAGATGTTACGTGCGCAATCACCTGTTCAGGGCCCCCATTATCTAATCATCTACTGTATTCATCGATATCCAAATGATCTATTAGAAGGATGGGATAAAGGCCACTTTCATCCACCCAGCCCCCCTTCCCCTGAACTACCCTACTTCCAAACAAAGTAAGTAACAACAATAATAGAAACTAGAAAGATAGAAAATGTAATGAGCAGTTCAATATCCCCCCATCTGGAGAGCTTCAACGGCATGTCTTGAATGAAGCCAAGTGAGTAAAAGAAGGAAAAGATTTACCATGCGCAGCTTTTCCTCTGCTCTCTCCTTCTTTATTTGTTCAAGCTCAGCCAGCAAAGCTTCAGTGTCATCCTCATCATCATCATCATCATCATCATCACTGACATAAAGTTAATGACACTTTAACATATAACTATTAACAAGTGAAGAACTTGTCTGATTCCAGGTGTTGATGTAAGAAATTTGACTTCGAATACCAAGTAAAAGAGGACTCCAAAAGTCCAAATGCACTCAAATACAGCAGAGCAGAGAATAAGGCATAATGTGAAGCTACTTGTTTGCATCCAAAATATCAACCTAAATTTCTAATTCAGCAAGATCTACAGCAATGAAGAAGCCTAAAAGGAATTTGTCTTTTTTTTTTTGCCTCATTTAATTACAAAAACCATCACACACAAAAACAACCTATCAACTGAAAAAGAAAAGACATTGTTATAAATTGAAAAAAAAGAAATATAATGTGGTGTTTAGTTTGTTTAATGTTTTTTATTTTTATTTTTATTTTTATTTGTTTTCACTTTTAATTACAAAAAAATCAGCTTGTTTTACTTTGTTTTATTGTTTTCACCATTTCCTGCACAAAATCTTGAAAACAGGAAACAAATGAAAACAAGGTGTCATTTTTATAATTATAATTAAAAGCGAAAACATATCAAGGGAAAATTAAAACAATAAACAAACCAAACACCACCTAAGTTTTAAAATATTGAAAGCAAGTCAATCCCACCCCACCTCCTCCCTTTAAAAAAAATGTGAACACACATGCAAAGGTTGCAAACAAATCCAGTTAAAAAAAGATTAACATGATTAGTAGCCTAAGTTTATTAAGAATTCTGGATTCAAGTTAAACTCAAATTTAGCCAAAAAAAACTAATTATATTTGATTGCTCATCCAGCATAACTTCTAACACTGAAAGCTGTGCCATGCACTTACACACGCTTATAGCTAAGTGTTCATTTGTGATAATATGTAAATATGCCATTACAAACCTAAGTATCACAAAAAGATTAAATATGCGGAACAAAATAGCATATGTGTTGATGCACATATGCTCATGTGTGAACATTGAAAGATCTATATATTTTAAATTGTATAAATAAAAGTAGCAATCCTTAATTGATTTGCAAATCCTAAATGATACATATGGATACATAACATACTGGATACTGGATAATATACAAATGTCTGAGGTACTACAAATCTTTATATTGTTGAATATGTTTACGCAAGTGCGCATCATATGCTTCAAAATTGGGTTGAATTTTACTCAATTGCATATATGAAAACCGAAAATACACTAAAACATTTGATAATGTTAAACATTAAGTTTATGCCAGATTATCAACCTCTCATCATCACTTTTGACTTCAACATCAGAATCATCTGCATCAACACTGCGTGCAACAATGCGGTCTTCAATTTCCCTCTTTGGTCCTGTGAAGATAAAAACCCATCAAAATAGGAGACTAAATATGAAATACCATTGTGCCTTCTTTAGCTATCTTCCCCTCCTTGTTTTTAGGTTGACCATGCTAAAGTATTTAAGTCAGTAGATACAAATTATTAAACAAAATACCTTCCAACAAAAGATGACTACCCTTTCCATGATCCCTGTCATCTGTCAGAACATTGAAAAGTTACAACTTGAAATAATAAATGAAAGCTGACAGGAATAATGTAATTCAAGTGCCACAAGAATAAATTAAGAAAAATATTGCAGACTGATATTTTTACCATTATAGGATTTATTTTTCGATGAGAAATGTCTCCGTTCACGCTCTTCCAGTTCATCACGCAGGTTCCTTCTCTTTAGTTCGTCCTGTGTATCCTGCCCTTCTTTCCTGGCAAGGTAGAAATACATTTGTTATAGGGGAAAAATACATTACTTGATTGAGTAAACTGCATATCAATCTGATGACATTCAACATCGACTAACTGTACAGAATATTCTTGCATCTTAAGCATTTAAAAAGAGGAAGTGGGAGGAAAAAAATAGGAAAATGAAAACACTTTATTTAAATTAATATCTGGACACAGATTTAATTTAAAATAAGGGAGATGAAGAAAAACCATATAAAGAAACCAAGCGATCAACTTTAAATATATACAATCCCTTGCCCTTTCCCATGGAAGGGAAGAAAGAACAGTGATAAAATTGTAGACCAAATCACTAAGTATAGGCTTATTTAAATATGATTTTTTTTGTTTATTACGATAACTTCATGAATCAATTGAGATCCCTATCCTATATGACAATGTATCAATGTATCACCACATCAATAACAATGCTACTATTACTGAAAACAACTAATAAACTAGAGTTAACATAGAGAGATTTACATTAAACTCTTTACGGTATGCTTCACCTCATACTCTTCAGTCACAGAGAAGAACAATTTTATACCAAGGCGAGGGGAACACTAAGCACTAAGGTAACATTTGCTGCACGAACAGAATGTTCTGTTTTCTTCTTTCCACTCCCTTTTAGTAGAACCAAAATGTCCCACTTTTTAACCTCTTGTCCTGTTCTATTGTATCTATAATAAAATGCAGCAAATATTGAATAGAACCCATATGTTAAGTTCGATTCCATTCCAACATGTAAGCAATACTGTTTCTCATCACGAATTTGATGCTGAAAAATGAAAACTCTATTTCCATCCATTTTATAACCAATATTACTATTAGAACACAAATCTGAAAGTACAACAGAGTTTAAGTTTACCTAACACTTGCAACTTTTCAAGTAATATCTTCAATTCACGGTAACTGAAGTTCCTTTATGAATTTCAACTTTGTAATTTTACAGAAACATATTTAATAAAGGGATATTATATACTTAACTAAAATATCGCGTTTGCAAGGAAACCCTAGGCCCCGTTTTGTAAAAGATGATACATACGTATCTGATAAAATTGGGGAAAAGACGAGAGAGAAAGAAAGAAAAAACCTTACCTGGGTTTGAGAGTGGTGTGAGAAGCGATGTCTCTGGATGAGTATTTTTGTGAAGGACCGAAAATTCGTGTACCACCTTGTTCGTTGCCACCTTTAGCAGGTGCCCACGTGGGTCGTGCCGCGGTCGTCATCGTTGGATCGAAAGGTTTTGATGGAGCTGGAGGTTGTTGATGTTCCTTCTGTTACCGCCTCTAATGGTGGAATCACCAGAAACCCAGACACGAGAAGATTGAAAGAGATGAAGAAACACAAGAAAGGGGTTATTTTACGCTCTCAAGTCTCAGCTCAAGATTTATGGGCTTACTCATCAAAACCGTATTGGGCTTTATTTAAGCTTGTGCGGTGTGCTGGGCTTTTGCACACGTAAGGATTTGTTTAAGGATCATGATTTTGGCACCTATTTCATTGGATGTTCCCACCTCCCATCTCCCAATTTTTTTTTTATTTTTGTTACAAAAATAACCCCTTCACAGCCTTCTCCAACCTCCCCACCCCTTCACCTTCTTCTCCCACCTCCCTTCGTGGAGGGCGGCGGTTGCAGCGGCAGCTCTGGCAGCGTGGTGCGGTGGTGGTTCCGATCTGGAGTTGTTCAGACACGGTGGTTGGGTAGCGGCACGAACAGGGAGGACGTGACTGGACTCAGGATGGTGGTGGACGTCGATGGGATGGTGGCGTGCTGGACGACATCTGTGCGATGGTTCTTCCCGGTGGAGCGTGACAGCGATGCAATGGATAGTTGCGTCTAGGCGGTGGTTCATGACGGAGGCTCGCGATGGACGGTGGCAGGAGGGATGGCAATTCGGACCCTACCCACTGAGCACCAGCAAAAAAATACCCACGATGGGTAGGATAAAATCCCGCTTTATGGGTATGGGTACAGGTATTTACCCACAAATCTGGAGGGTATGTAGCATTAATATATTTGTTTAATGAAATTTGTGTTCAGTCTAACCATTAATTTTATTTTTTGTTCTAATTTCTATTGGTATAACTGGATCAAAGCAATATTTACACATGAAAGACAAACATTTGCAGTCTTTTTAAGACTCTGATTCAGAAGATGAGGTAAGATAATCTAATAATTTGTTACTAATTATTGCTTTACAAGTTTATAATGTATAACTAATATAATGTATGTTTTTTATTTTACTGGTTTTGGAGAACATCGGCAACATCGGCTCAGGAATTACAACTTCATGAATTTATTGTTTTGGATGTTTATTGTTATTTACTTGTTTTTGATATTTTACATGTTTTTATTTAGTATAATACGCTGGTTTGTAATGTTTCGGGAATACATTTGAAACATCGTTGGATGATTTTTCAATTAAGTTATGATCTTTTTGTTATTTATATTTTTTCTTTGTTAAAGTGCTAGTAATGGGTGCAGGTGTGGGTACTTAGTACCCAGAGGGTATGGGTAAGGGTACTGAGGTTGCTACCCATGAGGTTACAGGTCTGGGTAATTTTTTCAAACGCGGGTATGGGGACGGGTACTATAGTACCCAACCCAAACTCTACCCATTGCCATCCCTAGGCAGGAGGTGCGGCGGACGCGGAGGATGGCGGGCCAAGAAGCAGCGATGGTGGCCTCTTGGATCTGCTTGCTGTCGATGATGATTTGGAACTTTGATTTATTTGTTGTTTTGTGTTGAAACAGAGAAAAAGAAGAAGATAGGGAGAAAAGAGAGGATGGAGATAGGGCCTGTTTGTTGAACTATGAAGGCTCAAGGAAAGTGCAGGGAGTTAGTGGGAGAGGAAAAGGATGAAGATGAAGGATATGGGTATTTGACAGTGATAGTGATGACTACACCAAGGGAGAGGGAGAGGGAGAGGGAGAGGGAGAGGGAGGAAGGTATTTCTGTAACTAAAAAAAATTGGGAGATGGGAGGGGGGAACATGAGGTGCCAAAAAGAAACCCGTTTGTTTAATTTTAAAATAGGTTAAATTAACTTGTATGTTCCTAAATTATTTGAAAATTTTCAAATATATATATACTTACTTTAAAAATTTATAATTGGATCACCAAATATATAAAAAATTTATAATTGGATCCTTTATACATTTTTTTTGTCAGGGTTTTGTTATATATCCATTAGAATTTCGTTAAGTGATTTATCCATTTATCATTTTTGGGTGTTTAAATTTTTTGAAAAAATTCAAATAGGTTTGTATACCTTTTAGGAAAATTCAAATAGCATCCTTGGAATTCTAACAAAACCCTAACAAAAAGTGTACGAAATAACCCAATTACAAATTTTTTGTGTTCAAGGACTCAATTACATACATTTAGAGTATAGAGATCCATTTTAAAATTCTCAAATAGTTAA
This sequence comes from Echinosophora koreensis, assembly GCA_035048595.1. NCBI lineage: Eukaryota > Viridiplantae > Streptophyta > Magnoliopsida > Fabales > Fabaceae > Echinosophora > Echinosophora koreensis. The sequence goes on along the minus strand of JAPCYP010000017.1, from coordinate 7,429,998 downwards.
GGTATCTATAAGTTACTTCTAAAAAAAAAAAAAAGATACCTATAGATTAATTAAATCTTTTAAAATATGAGGAGAGATCGATTTATACTAGTGTAAGCCATTTTCCATTACCTTTAGCCACTGAACTTATTTTCACTCAATGATATAAATTATTAGCAAAGTTAAAATCACAATCACCTATTTTACTAAATTCTAACTTGAATATATTTATAAATAAGCTCACTATAAATTAATTTTACTTTTATATTTAGATTTAATTTTTTTATAAAATATTTAGATTTAATTGTTATACATGATTTATAAAAAAAAAAAATTATATTATCAATGAATCATATGAATAACTACACCAGCCAACAGAAATAAACAGAGATTGTGATCAATTAATTGTTAGTATTTTTCTTTCTTTCCTTTCTAAAGATATTCTTCTTCTTATATGGCTGAGTGTCTCATTAACAGAAGTCCACATAAACAAACAAGCTGTACAACTGCTCAGATATTACCATATAAATAAAAGAATTATGAACATCAACGTCCTGCACCCACTTTTTATATGTCATGAAAAATATGATCAAAGATCAAAATACTACTTCATGTAAAACTTTCATATGAGAAGAAAAGAGATAAACAATCTAGTATTAAAGTTTTTCTATTTATTTATCTTTTTTCACCAAAAAATTCACATGATCAAATATTCTAAACCAATTTTCAGAAATTCAAATACACAATAGTAAGATACAACAAAGCACAAGTTTCATCAATGGAACATGAACAGAAACAAAGGGAAAGTACTAAAGTGCAATCATTGAAAGGTCATGGAAGGTGTCGTGCCCAATTTCCAAGTCCTCAGATGATATAGCAGTGACAAACAATCTCCCCGTCAATCTTAAAGCACGTTCCAATCTTGCACTGTTGGAAAGTGGGAGTTCCCTATTGAAGGCTATCTGAGTCATACGGAACAAGAACAACCTTGATTGGTAAATGGCTTCTTCTCGAAAGAGCCTTAAGGAACCCATCAAGAACTTGAGCACAATTGGGTAAGCAAAACCACTCACTGCAGGCTTTAAACTGTGGCTGCTAAGTTGCCAGTGGAGCTTAACAAGAGCCACCATATGGAACCCCATGCGGATCAATCTCAGGACGATTCTGAGCTGAGTTGAATCAAGTAATAAAGAGTTAATATTTCAGAACAAAGTGTAATTCAAGAGGAGGATGAGAAAGTCAGAGGCTTTAGTTTCCACTGCTGCATAATAATAATGATGGTCTCAGTGGTAGAGCTTTGATAGGAAGCAATAATCCACGGCACATAGAACTCGTGCTTTATATTAAATTATTGCCATTTAAAAGCAATCTTTTTTCTTCGCTGATATTCTATTGGACCTGTTGATTTAAAAGCATATTTTTATACTGTTGTGCTTTCAGGCTTCAAATATTAAATATGTAATTTTTATTTTTTATTATTTCATTTCATAGTAGGAGATTTGGTAGGAAGATTGCAAAATTCCGACTTCAATTATTATTTTATGTCGTTTGAAAGCACCGTTTAAAAGAAATGTGTATTTTAATACTCATGTATATCTCTTCCGAAAATTCCAAAGAGAACAATACTAGAGTCCCAAATTCAACGAGTGAGACAGAGAGCGCTCAGATACCGGGATATATTTATGCAATACGAGTCCCTATCAAGTATCAATTGTTTATGTTATGCCATTAAACAAACTTTCATTCATCAAACTCATAAAAGAACAGGATTAGTCCTTCGTAAAATAACAGAATTCACCATGCATGCAAATCATGCACTCGATAAAAAAACTAAATTAGTGTTGGCTAACATTCTATCTTGTACAATCAAAAGGTCTATTGAGCCAGGGCATTACACAACAGCTTGTGTAAAAAAGTATCATAAGAAATCAAGTATTATTTTGAGGTCCCCGTTTGATGGATTAAAAATTGCTTCAAGAACTGCAGAACAACATGCTTGAACATTTTTTGATCTTTGGGGCCCAACTGTTTTAGGTGTTGCAAGAAGCTTTACTCCCTGCTTCCAATATCTCTTATCTGCAATCTTAAAATGGAAACAATAAGCAATAGCTCGTAGTATTGTTCTAGATGCTTTATAAGATTTAGGTTTTATGTCTTAGCCCTGAGGCCTTGAATGAGTCTCATATATCATTTAGGTTGTGGGTGCACCATGCAGTCTGCCAGAGGTGTTAGAGTCTTATATTTGGAAAGTCGATTTTAAACATCAAAAGCACATCAGGCTAGAAGCTACTCTGAGTAGCTTCTAAGTCTGGAACGAGTGTCGACCCAGCATAGACACAAATCATAACACCTTATTAAAGAGCAGAGAGCAGACCAGGGGCTTCAGAGGATTAGTTAATATTGAAAAGGGAATTGAGTGTGACCTGGACCAGTTGATATAACAACAGAGTTTTGCAAATCCATCACCCAGTCAATCCATAGTACAAACCCATGGCATAACCCACTCCTGGTGAATTTAACCTGCATCAGACAATTTTCAATATTCATTATGTAAAACTAGTGTTACCTAGGTCCTAGAGTATGACACATCTACAGCAATTAAATATCATTTCAGTTCTCCAAAAGACTGAATACTCCTGTAATATAACATTCTATGAAGGGAAATGCATTTGCAAATTACTGTTCTGTAGGATATAAAGGCAGATACAATGAAAGACAACTGCTTATGCTCTCTTCTGTTCATGAATGCTTAATAGTTAGGTCAAGTTTTTCCCATGTGATGCTGCTCCCAGAGATAATAAATAAATAAATGGATTTGGTTAGGAGGCTACACCAGAAACAACTTGTTGTGCAATAAAATCATCTGACATCACAATGGGGAAAAAACTCGACCTAAAAACTGTTATATCAAAATACCTGCTGATCATGCAATTACATCCAAAACTTACATGATGATATATCATCATACCTGGGATTTTCCTTCACATTGGCATATTTGTTTAGAGAAATCAAACTCCATCACATCAAATGTCTCACTAAGCACCTGAAACATTTTACAAAATAAGGTTGCATTGATCCTAGCGCACGATTGTTAATAAATAAATAGAAATATCTTTTCTTCTTCACTGAAGGAACCAGCTTATTTGCAAAATGTGAATTATAAGTAGATTAATTACGTCAAATTCTCCAGACTGCCAGACAAAAAATGGCAGACAAGGACTCTCTTCCGATTCAGCTAGATGACCGCAAGCCCCAATGTGGCATTTGCCACTGAATGGTCAAAACCCTCTATCTTACTTAAGCATCGACGACTTTTCCAAAGATCCTGCAAAGTGTTGATCCCGTTAATCCACATATACAGCCCCACCACCAACCAAAAAACAGAAGTCATCATGCCTGTTAATTTTTTTTTATAAGATCATGCCTGTTAATTTGTTACCGAAACAAAAATAAATTCTTATTCTCCAAGCAACAAAAAATATGCAAGCTTTTTCTAATCCACAGTTTTAAGAGTTTAACTTACAGGAAGAGAGACGGCACAAGCCTTCAATATTCCTTTACTAGGAATTATCAGAGCATCTTCAGAGAGGATAGAATCAAGCGAAGAAAGATCCTTCCTAAAACAAAATTGAGTAAAATAAGTAACTCATAAGAGAATGTTATGTGCCAAAATAAAACTATATATTTGATCATTGCAAGAGTAACTACTGAGAAATATACCAAAACCGCAGGTTCTGCCATGGAAGCATGCCATCATGTCCAAAATAGAAAGGTTCCGCTAGTAACAGATCAACCTACAGATAAAACACACAAGCATAAATATTTAAAGCAATTCAAAATGGGAAAAATAGCTTGCACATTCAATGAAAATGAATTAATGTCACATATACACCTTAGATGCCATTTACTACAGCATCCAGCATACTGTTGAACACAATACATTCTTAAAATGAGTTGAATACATTCAAACTACAAATTAATATTATTTATAAAAAGGAAAGGTTCACAAGGAAGAAACAGAATCAAGTATTGTTGATATGCAATATCAGATGAAACATTTATACATAAAATTAATGCATTAATGCATATAGTCATATACTACTATTATTTTAGAACGGTCAATAGATTCCTTAAAAGTTCAATTCAAGTAATAAAATTCTATTAAAATATATATATATAAGTAACAAAGTAATTAAGTCATTTACATTTTTCATTACGCTACATAGGCAACAAATGATCTATGCTATAGGTTTCTAATAGCTAACTTGAAATTCATATATGTACGTAGTAAAAACCACAACAAGCAAGTGGAATCAAGAAAACTCAACCTTTTTCTGGTTTGTGTCATGCATAGTTAACTGTTTGACCCTTTTTTCAATAACTTCTATGCGATTAGGTGATAAATGATTAGCATGGGCAACGGCTTGCAAATATTGGAGGCCCCTTTCCTTCAGCCCTGGAAGCAATGAAATTACATGTGATGCTTCTGAAAGATGTGCCACAAGAAGAGGTAAAAAAACACTATCATCTGCAACCAGGCATAATGGGCAAACTCTTCCCTGCAACTGTAAAAATTATTAGTTAAATAGGATAGGTTAACTTGAATGAAGTAAAAGCAAAGCAAGGTGTTTCCGTTTATAATTTTGATCCTTATTCAAGCGAAAGAGCATTTGCCACAAGGAGGAGAGAGGGTCGGAGGAATAGCTTACAACACTTTCCAGTGCTTTCAACATTGAAAGCCTCCATTCTTTGTCTCCATAGATTGCAGCCCTTTCCGGCGACAATACAAGCTGAAAATCTCCAGCTGTCAGCCCACGATGCAAAACCTCAGTTGTCGGCACTTGGGTATCAAAATTATATGAGATACTAGTATCAGTATGAGTAGCATGTAAACAAATTTCTTCTCCTTTGAATATGGAAATACCACTTCCCGGAACAAACCAAACACACTGTTTCCAGTGGTCACACCAATCAGCAGGGCCTGATGTAGTATCAATGCAGACTCATTAATGAAGATTCTGAAATATTAACAACTATAAATAATCCATAAAACATGTTATTATTTACTTTCACATAATTCATATTCATGTAATCTAATGTCCAAACAGTAACATGGCAATCATATCATCAAAGTAATGGAATGTATTACACCAAAGTCAATACACAATAACCAATCAATTAAGCATAGTTGCATGACCCATAGTGGCATGCCGGTTGGACTGGAAAACCCATGACCCAGTCACTAGGCCAGGCTGGGTCATACTCATCATGGTTTTTCTTCACAATCCGGCCAAACCTGAGTGGCTCGTCCAGGTTGGTTGACCCAGTAATTTTTTATAATAAAAATAAAATCTTCAAAAACACTACTTGTGAGATTTGAATTGGGTACATGAATGTCCTAGTGAAGTATTGAATTATGTCACAAATTTTTAATTTATACTACTATCCTTTGATTTTTAACACAATTTGGACTATTATCGCCACTAGTTTGATTACATAATATAATATTTTTTATATTGTATTTTTTACAGTATTTTTCTATGAAGTGTTTTTTTTCATGTGTGTGTGTATATATATAAATATATTTTAAAAGAAAAATCATCCTTGTCTGGGTTTTCTGGTGACCAAGCTTCTATTCAGGTTGACCACCGGTCTGGGTTATACAACAATGCAATTAAATCAAGATTCATGACAAACTCTCACTTGTAATTGTTTGTGGGCTTATCCACCTAGGAGCAGTGGAATAATAGATTGTCCCTTCACGATCAAGTTGAAGTACCCACCTGAAGTACACATAGAACTGCTGTAAACTGAAAGAAAATAAAATGCTATGATAATACAAATACAGTAGTACCAAACAGATATAGGATTACCATGAGACCACAGCATGAACTCTACCATCATTAGTTGCCTTTATGCACAGCTCAGTTTCTCCATAACTCTCTGGCCGTTTCCAAAAATCAAATTCAAAAATTTTGAAGGGTTCTGAAAGCTGGATGAATCTTAATTTGAGTAGGAAAAAAACTAGTAATATTTTTTTATGAAGTGAGTTACAGAATTCTAATTAAACTTACTGGCTTGATTTCTTCTCTTATCGGATCACAATGCATGGCATATTGCTGATGTTTGACACTTAAAACACTATCAAGCCCTGAAGGGGTAAGACGAATGCCATCAGACACACTAGACTCGTTGTTATGCAAATCATGCAGCTGCCATAAGAATGTGCTTTCAACCAGCTGAAGAAGGGATATGGGGGAAGAGGCACAAACTTGTGTGAGACTCCTCATAAAGAGAAAAATGTAATGAAAAATACAAGTTAATGATAGCATCATATAAGCATCATTTGTTATCATACTTCAAACCAAAAAACAATTCATGACACAGAGAAATGTTGTAGGTCCTCTGAAATACCTGTCCATAAGTAGTTGCTCGATATGGCACAGTCAGAGGGTTTTCCACCAGTAAACTGTCATGTGCCTGTTGTAGTGTTGGTATAAGCCCCTCACCCAGTAATTCCGAGTCTAATATCTCGCTTACCTGCAATAATGATCGCGAATCTTGATTATCCTTTGTTTGAATTTGAATTTTGAAGGAGGAATGAAGGCCCTAGGTTTTTCACTTTTTCTTAAAATAACAACTTCTTAGATCTAGCAATTAGCTCTATCCTTGGCTTTTCTCCGACTCTCATAGTCACTAGTTCATTAGTATTTGACATGATTTCATACATGTCATGGGTTCATACTACTCCTTGGTTCTATCCTTGTGGGAAGCAACTAGATGATGGGATACATGATTTCGTCATTTGACAACTCCGACACATCCTCAATATCACTATTTCAAAAGAAAAATGCTAGGCAGCCAGAATTATTTGGCCAAAAATTTTTACAGAATGATTTAACATGCTCATTGCTCTTGAATGAGTGAGTGAAAATGGTCCCTATTACTTTATTCCATTCCATCCAACAACAATGTACAAAGTTGAATTCTGCCAAAATTCTGACTAAATCTTCTCAGGCTATGTAACATTACTCATTTGGAATCATTAAATTGAACATGATTTTGGAATGATAAGGGCGGCCCAATGCACAAGGCAGCAATCTTAACCTTGGACGAGCTCACCCTCGTGAGTCGTGACTTTGGAATGATAACAATGGTAAAAAATTAAAAATCAAATTAAAAAAATCTTGACTTTGATGCAATTGCACTTAGTACTTACAAGTACATGTGCACGTGAGGGGATATCAAGACCAACTTGGAGTTCATCAGAGCGTTTGTTAATAACTTTGATTGTTCCTTCCATTCCATTGAGGCGCAGCACTTTCTTCATCAACTTCACCATCGGAAGGTAAGACTCGCACGCCGAGACTCTTCCTTCTCTACTACTACCCATAGCTCGTGCAGCCATCATCGATAGTAACCCAGTTCCACTACTGCAAAAATCAATTTTTCTTCATATTAGAAAATCGTGCTTTTCATTTTCTTGATTAATTAATATGAAATCGGTGAAGTGAGAGTACCCGATATCGAGAACGTGGCAAGGTTTGGTGATGGTTTTTTCAATGGCTTGACGGAATGCTCTGTTTCTAGTGGAGTCGTTGAGCATGTCCAAATACGACGTCGTAGCGAGAAGGTTTTGTTGGTGGGTGAACCTTTGTTCTTCGTCTTCTTCTTCTTCGATGACGACCCATTCGGAGTTACCGGTAAGGGGGTCGAGCTTGAGCTGGAAGAGGCGGCCGGAGCTCATGGATCGAATAGAAGTAGAACGAATGGGTGAACGAGTGGGGAGATGAAGGAAGCGAGTGGAAATTAGGGTTTTTGGGAACAGAGAGGCCATGGAAGACCAACAACATACATGGTGGAGGAAGGAAACTCAGTAACTCTTTCACTGCTGCATCACCCTCTCATAATTTCGACAAACCAAAAAATATGTTTTGAAATAAAAAGGTTTTATAAATTTTTTTTATCAATAAACTTTTTATACTTTGATCCTTTTTGAGAATAATAACCAGACTCTTTAGAGAATTTAGCCGTGATTTTGGTCTTTCACCTTTTACGACTTTATCCCGGATTAGCTATGAGATTAATTAACCATTGGGTTAGGAGTGGTATTTAAATTGCCCACGTTTTAGGGGAAAATATAGAAGTTTTATTTCTACTTTTATATATAAAGATATTTAAATAAACTGCTAATTGCTATTACTATTTAGGGTTAAATATATTTACATTATTATATTATAATGAGTGAAACAAAAATACTAAGCTTATTGATACAATAACTATTCTACGTTAATTTAAGAAATAATTAGAGTTAATGAAGACTAAACATATTCTCAAATCCAACATTTAATTACTATTTTCTCTGAGGATACTAAAGATATTATAATTGTTATTTTACTAAATTGTCCACAATTTTGGGGGGAAAATATAGAAGTTTCACTTCTACTTTTATATATAAAGATATAATCATTACTGGGCCTATCGTAAATCAAATTGTAGCCGAAGAAGGAAAAAAATATAAGCTTGTACCCTTTGTTTCCTCCTACTATAAAATATGTATATATAATATAAAATTATGGTATTTCTAATTGTCAGCCAAAAGAAAATAATATGCACTGACCCACCTATATGCAAGTAGTAACCTTACAAATCAAAGCATTTATAGATTTTGAATCAATTTTAGGCGTATACACCTTCCTTGATATTTTATTTTTCGGTTACTTCTACAATGAGGGAGCTACTAAGTCCCTCATAGATGAAAGATCTTAAACAACAGTTGGATATATGATTTTTAAAATTCAATAACTGAGATCGTTTTGGGTTACCTGTAGAACCAGTTACCAATAATATTTATGAATTTGACCCATGAGTTATCAAAATTAAATTCTTAGTAACTCAAAAAAAATTGAAAACCCTTTTCTGGTTCAACACCAAGGTTGTCGTCGACCACGACCACGAGGGAGTTGACCCTTTGCTCATTACGACCTTCACTCATTACATGTATGGTTGTCTAGAATGGTAGGAAGGTTTTCAATGACCACAGTTACCAGATGTGTTTGTTAAGTTTCAGATGTTGATTTTATTACGGTAATCTCGAGGTTTCCGGTCAGAGGAGGAGGATGGCCTTGGAATGTCCAAAATTTTATTACGGTAATCTCCATTATTCCTTTGCTACAGGTGTTGTTTGGTGGTAGATAACCCAGTTGTCACCTCTTTGAGGGGTCAACTTTGGTACTTGAGTTGAAACACTTCATCGATGTTTTTCCTTTCTCCTTTTTTCCTGGTGACGACTCTTGGTGTTTTGGATGTCTAAGAGGATTCATTTTGCTCGGCGAGGATTTCTGTGGCTGGCTTAACAATATTTCTGTCTTATGTTGTGGCTGCCATTTTGTGGCAATTAAGTAACTCTCGACTTTGTACTCTTGTTGAGTATTTTGGTTTTCTGTGAGGTTCCAGTATCTTTTCTAGTTGCTTGGAGCAGTTCTCGAGTCTCCTCTTAGTGGTTCATCCGGCTCATTAGAGGCTATTGGATTTTGGAGATTTTTATGAGGTTCCTGCTACTATGTGGATCATGAGGAGACATTGCTGATATGGTCACAACATTTCCATTTAACAACAGTGCTAATATGGTTAAAAAAACTAAATATAAAAGAAACAAGATAAAAACAAGATCTTGCTCCAAGAAACGTTTAAAACTGATTTTTTCAGAATAACCAAGCTGCATTGCGAGAAGGAATGCTTTGAGCATAGACAATGGCCTTGCAAAAACCCAGCTCCTTTAGTTTGTAAAAACCCACCTCCTTTTTCAAAAACCCAGCTGCATCATGAGAAAGAATGCTTTGAGCAGAGACAATGTCTCAAAAATATTTTATAAAGGTACCCTCTAAGACTTTAAATTCAAGCCAAGTACCCCGTGGAAACATGAAGTCCCTGTCATTTAAGATCCCTCACTTACGAGGGACTTCATAGCTCCCTCATGTTAGACATGGCCTTATTTTTCTTTCTAATTATCAACTTTAGCCCTCCTCCTCTTCTTCTATAATTAATTAATAATAAGAATTGCATGCAGAGAAATTGATATATTAAATTATCAGATGATTTTTTTCTTTTATAGGATTGAATTAGGCTCCATAAGTTTTCCTATATATAGCCATAAATTAAAGAGACCAGTAAGTGATGAATTTTGTGTTGTGGAGGTCCAATTTAGGATTCAAAGGAGGAGCAATTCCAAGTTACCCATTTGACTGAGAATGATAAAGGTGGAATGTTTAAGATTTGAGGTAGTGAGAGACAGAAGACAAAGATGAAGTTGAAAACGCCGATTCCCCGTCGCCGTCGCTGCCGTCCAGTCGTTGGTGTCGTCCAATCACAGCTGTCATCTAGTCGCCATTGTCGCCACCCAGTCGTTGCGCCACCGCCAGAGAAGACATGGTAGTAGGGGTTCTTGAAGAAGATAGACTTAGAGAGAATAATGAAAAAGAAACTTAAAAGACCAATTTGAACAAAACAAATAACTAAAGGGATCAAAAATGCAATTTTGCCTTATTATTATTATTATTATTATCATCATCATCATCATCATCATCATCATCATCATTATTATTATTATTATTATTATATTATTATTATTATTTATTTGAGTTATGTTAATGAGTGCCTCAAGGGTATTGTTTAAGGAATCTAAACAAGTCAATTATCATGTAAAAAACTAAGTATATCGCTTTCTAGTATATTGATTACACAACTTCTCCTAAAAACCCATTTTTTAGAATTCTTAAATAATAATGTCATTAGGTAGTGTTTGATTCATGGAATGTTTTATATGCAGGTAAACTACTTTCCCGATTCCCCCGAGAATGTCATTCACAAGAATATTTCTTTCCAATCTTCACACAAGTGAATAGAGCTTTTAACTTTTATTCATTGGTCTTATTCTCGAGCATTTTTATGATTGGGAATAATTTTTTAAAACTCATACCAAACATGAAAAACTTTTATTCTTTAGTGCCCAAAATTTAGCGTGAGGGGGTGATGCCCCGGTCCAAGGCAAGGAAAACTTTCGGGCTCTATGAGCATTTACAAAGAGATTTATATTTACCTCATCCCAAGGAGACTAGTGGAGGCCCGAACCTGCAACTTGTCAAATGCGAGACCCTGTCATGCTCCACTAGACCAACCCCCTGGGGTTAGAAACTTTTATTCTAATGTCCATATTCCCGGAAATATTTAAGGTAGAGTGCTTAGAGATGAATGTGGAGTATTAAAAGGGTAGTTTGCTCCTTCGGTAATGATAAAAGACTCATATGAAGCTGAGTTTATAAGAAAAAGAAATTATTATAGAGTCGATTACCAAAAATGTTTTAGCTTGGGTAAATAAAAAAGGAGTGCACATGGAGTTTGAGGTTTTACGTACTGCAATAATTTAAGTAACTTGTGACTAATGCTGAAAAATGCCCAATTTATGCATATAAATAGAGAAGGGAATGATTTAGCTTATTCACTTTCTAAGAAACGTCCCGGATGGATGGCTTACGTGGCTAATGAAATCGGAGAACAATACCCAATTGTATGCCTAGAGTTTTTTTTTTGTTACAATTGTATGCCTATAGAGTTGTACCTTTATATATACTAGTGTAGAGTACCCCTGCAACGCACGGTTAAATGTTCTTGCAAAATAAAATACTATAATATTTAATTCAAACCCCATTGTAATTGCTATTTTTATTTTGAAATATAATTATATTATATTTTATTCATTGAAACAAAATACTTAAATTATTTGTACTATAATTATATTATATTGATATTAGTAATTGGTTTGTTTCCAAAATCCTTGAATCTGATAACTGAACCAATGACCATCGGGTTTGATTTGGTTCCGTTCAGATCCTAACACACAAAAATACGAACCAATTTGATTGGTTCATTTCAGATTTTTGGGTTCGTCAAATTATTGGTTCGGGTCTTACACCCATAAACTTTCTCGAAGAACATTTAAAAAAAAGTAAACTTTAGAAAGTCAATAATAAAATAATATAAAAATCCGAATCAACCAAAATTGGTTCGGTTTGTTTTAGTTAGTACCTGAATATATATAGATATATAAATAAAATATAAAAAATTACGAAACTATAAATTATATATAAATATTAAAATATAATATATACTAAACATTAATGTGTGTGTATATATCAATTATTAAACATATAAATATTAATACACACACACATATATATATATATATATTAAAAGAGTCCACAACATGACACACTCTACTTTTAGTTTTTACTGTTAAAAAAATAGTAAAAGTGGAGTTCCCAATTATATTATAGTATTAATTTTCATAATAATAATAATAATAATAATAATAATAATAATCTATGTAAACAATTTCAGCAATTAAGTTTTTTTTTTTAAAAGAAGAAAGCCCCAAAAAAAAAATCACATCAAGACTTCCTGGCGTTTCTTTCAAGCTTTATAATTAATTCACAGGAATCACATAGTAGCTTTATGCCCCAAACTTTCCGAAGAACATGGTAGTTTTCCTACCTTTCGTGGCTAAAAAGATTTAAAAATAAAAAATAAAATATACTTTAAAAAGTAAATAATAAAATAATATAAAAGCTGAACCAATTAAAATTGGTTCAGTTCGGATCCGAAAATATTAATATATATATATATATATAAATAAATATATAAAAATAGATTAAAATAATAAACAAATTAAATTCTATATATATATATATATATATATATATATATATATATATATATATATATATATATATATATATATATATTTTAAATATAGTAATTGGTTCGTTTCCAAAATCATTGAACCTGATAACTGAACCAATGATCATCGGGTATGGTTTGGTTTGGTTCGAACCCCAACACAAAAACAAAAGCAATTTAATTGGTTCTGTTCAGATTCTCGGGTTTATCAAATTATTGGTTCTGGTCTCACGCCCCTAAACTTTCCCAAAGAACATGATAGCTTTGCTACCTTTTTAAAAAATATATATATAAACTTTAAAAAGTCAATAATAAAATAATATAAAAATCCGAACCAATCAAAACTAATTCGATTTGGTTTGGTTTAGTTAGTATCCAAAAATATATATATATATATATATGTATATATATAAATAAAAAATATATAAAAATATAAAAATATTAAACTATAAATTATATATAAATATTACAATATAATAAATTCTAAACATTAAAGTATATATATTAATTTTAAAACATGTATAAATATAAAAAATTTAATATATACATATATATATCTATGTATAAATATTAAAAGAGTCCACAAGGTGACACATGGAGTTCCCATTTATATTTTAGTATTGATATTTATAATAATATTAATAATCCATGTAAACAATTTAAGCAATTAAGTTTTTTTTTTTAAAAAAAAGCCCAAAAAAAACTACATGATGACAACACACCAAGAAAGAGATCACCTTTGTTAAAAACATCAACCACTGTTACAGAAACAATAGACATAGACTTGGCAATTGTTAAATTGTATTGATTTTATAATTGCATTAAAGGGTTAGATAAGTGTTTAGTCCCACGTGATGACTTCCTGACGTTTCTTTCAAGCTTTAGAATTAATTCTTAGGAATCACATAGCAGCTTTATGCCACAAACTTCCCGAAGAACACGGTAGCTTTGCTACCTTTCATGACAAAAAAAACATTTAAAAAAAATAATATTAATATATGTATAAATAAATTTTAATATATATATATATATATATATATATATATATATATATATTTTACAACCACACATTTTTAGTCCCTCATTTGTGACAAAAAAAGAGGACTTAAAAAGTACATTTTCAAAACAGGGGACTAAAACCAACTTTTGTAAAAAATGAGGGACTAAAATATTAATGGATGTCAATGTAAAATTTTTTACATTAACAATTCATACTATTTTAATCCTATTTCTATTCAGATTTATCTTTTAATATTTTATTGTTAATATAAATAGTGAATTATTTTGTAAAATTTCCCTTCTATTATTTTATTATTATTTATATTCTATTCAGATTTTTCTTTAAATATTTTATTATTTTATATTGGTTCAAGTACCACGCCCCTAAACTTTCCCGAAGAACATGGTAGCTTTGCTACCTTTCGTAGTTAAAACATTTAAAAAATATATATAAACTTTAAAAATTCAATAATAAAATAATATAAAAATCCGAACCAATCAAAACTGGTTCGGTTCGGTTTAGTTAGTACCCGAAAATATTAATTATGTATATAAATAAAACATATGTAAAAAGATAAAAAATATTATACTATAAATTATATATAAATATTAAAATATAATAAATACTAAACATTAAAGTATATATAGTACATGTTTGTTTCTATCTCTCACTTATATTTTATCATCTTTGTATACACGTGTCCCAAGAATACCACAATATGGTGTCCCCAAAATGTTTTCAAAAAACATATTCCATTAATTTTACAATCCCACATTTTTAGTCCCTCATTTGTAACAAAAAATAGGGGACTAAAACCAACTTTTGTAAAAGATAAGGGACTAAAATAGGTCGATGTCAGCGTAAATTTTTTTACACTAACGATTCATACTATTTAAATCCTAGAGTAAAGGCCCATTTTGGTACCCGACAAAAAATGCGATGCCCATTTCAGTCCCTGACAAAAAAAACTATCATGTTAGTCCCTGACAATTACTAACGTGGGACAAGTTAGTCCCTGACAATTACTTTGGAACATTATAGTCCCTAACAATATTTAAAATGAGACTAATTAGTTCCTGACAATTAGTATCGTGTGACATTTTAGTAATGGATGCTGACTAACGGAAGTCACGTAGGGACTAACTTGTCTTACGTAGTAATTGTCAGCGACTAACGGGGTAGTTTATTTTTTTTTTTGTCAGGGACTGAAATGGGTACCGCGTTTTTTGCCAGGGACCAAAATGGGCCTTTACCCTAAATCCTATTTCTATTCAGATTTATCTTTTAATATTTTATTGTTAATATAAATAGTGAATTATTTTGTAAAATTTATATTCTATTATTTTATTATTATTTAAATTAATAAAAAATTTCTAGCTAATTTTATATTGTTTTATTTTATTATTGTTGTAGAATGTGCCGTTTTGAATTTTTTTGTTGATCAGGAATTTTTTTTTGCTGAAGCCAATAATGCTGCTACATAATAACGTAGGAAGCCTTGTTATTATAGGAGAAAGTCGAAGGAGAGAGTGACACGTGGAAACACTTTTGTGCTACAGTAACAAAGGGATCAGCCTTTACATGTTACTAGTTTTTAGCACCCGTGCAATGCATGGGTAAAATTTCTATTAAATAAATTTTTTTCAAATTTTATAATGTTGATAATATTGATAATTAAAAAAATTACATTATTATAAAAAATATATAGACAATATTATGTGTACATTAATTTTTTATGATAGTATAGAAAAAAATTATAGAATGACTATTTTTAACAATACATCACAATATAATTACCAAGCAATATAAAAATCGTTAAACTAATAGCATGTAAAATTTAATTTTTTCCCTTAAAACACAAACTTAAAACTTTATTTTATAACAATATCGACATTATACTTATTACTCTAATTTACTTTACATTATTTTCATTATCATAATAATTATTATTACGTTCACAAATAAAATTATTTTCATTAATGCTTCATGTATCAAACTCCAAAGCAAAGTTGGTGGCCTGGCCAAATATGGTAACTTCACCTTTCCATTCGTACAACATATTCAAAATTCTACTACGGAATTATTTTTATGTTTTCCTGACCGCTCCTCAAACCAAACCATTGCGCCACAATGTTCGCACCACCGGTTCATTCCTCCAAAGTTTAGACAAATCAGTCAACATGTAAAAAATAAAAAAGTGGCAAATTAAATTAAATTAATACATGCAAATAGACATAGACAATAATTACTAAATAAATACCTTCACGTTCATCTTCGACAAATAAAGGATTCTCCCAATTACAAACTTGAAAATCCATTTTTATTTTTATAATATCAATAACAATGAACCAATTAAATAAAAAACTGAAATGCAAGTGAGAAAAAGTTATATATAATAATACAAAAAAAAGTATTTGAACAATACGTTGTTGGCATCCCACTCAACTTGAAAATCTAAATCTATTTGTTCTTAAAAAATAGAAAGCAAAAAAAAAATATATAATCAATGTCTATTTGAAGACAAAGTTAGCACATTCACATTACCCTTTCAAAGACATAATTAAATATTGAAGTAAAAAATAAATAATAAAACTTAAATAAATGATACCTTAAAAATCAAGACCAATAATTTTATAACTACATAATTAATAAAGGTTGTAAAAATATTTAATAAATATTTTACATATTAAAAATTAAACATTGTATACAAATAAAGTCCAAACAAAATATATTAAATAATCATATTCTTATATATTTGTTAAAACAAAACAATTCTACTCCGGAACTATTTTTACGTTTTACTGGCCGTTCGACAAACCAAACCATTGCGCCATAATGTTCACAACACCGATTCATTCGTTCAAAGTAGAAAAAAGTTTAACAAATCAACGACATGTAAAAAATAAAAAAAAAAGTGACAAAAATAAATTAAATTAATATTTGTAAATAGACATTGATTACTAAATAAATAACTTTACGTTCATCTTCAACAAATAAAGGGTTATCTCCATCATGAATTTGAAAATTTATTTATATAATACCAATAACAATGAACAAATTAAATAAAAACTAAAATGCAGGTAGGAAAAATTTATACAATAATATAAATAAAATAAAAATTTCTATTACCTTGACGTATTGTGAAATTAACATTTTTTTTTCTAATTAGTATATCCCCATAACTCACTTGGATTGGTAGACCATGTTGCTGGAATTTCATGCGACTTAAAAATCTAAGTCTATGTTTTTATTTTAAGTAAAGTAAAAATAATCAAATATAAACAAACTATTCAAAGACAAAGTTATTATGTTCATAGTACCTTTTTAAAAAATATAATTAAATATTGAATTAAATAATAAATAATAAAACATAAATAAAAGACCCCCCAAAAACCAAGGTCAATAATTTTTAGAACTACACAATTATTAAAGGTTGTAAAAGATACTTACTAAATATTTTACATATTAAAAATTAAATATTGTATACAAATAAAGTTCAAACAAAATATATTAAATAATTATATTCATATATATTTATTAAAACAAAACAATTATATTCTAGGACCATTTTTATTTTTCCTGACCACTCCTCAAACCAACCATTGCACCATAATGTTCACCACACCGGTTCATTCGTCCAAAGTCTAGACAATCTAGAAAATTTTTAACAAATCCGTCGACATGTAAAAAAATAAAAATAAAAGTGGCAAAATTAAATTAAATTAAATTAATATATTCAAATAGACATTGAATTATAAATAAATACTTTTACGATCATCTTCAACAAATAAAGGATTTTCTCCATCATGAACCTGAAAAT
The DNA here is from genome assembly GCA_035048595.1 of Echinosophora koreensis. Lineage (NCBI taxonomy): Eukaryota > Viridiplantae > Streptophyta > Magnoliopsida > Fabales > Fabaceae > Echinosophora > Echinosophora koreensis. The sequence continues at coordinate 7,412,464 of JAPCYP010000017.1, read as the reverse complement.
GCATTTCTATAATATCAATAACAATTAACCAATTAAATAAAAATTTGAAATGAAAGTGGGAAAAAGTTATACAATAACACAAACAAAATAACAATTTTTATTACATTGACGGATTGTTAAATTAACATTTTTCCTTCTATGTAGTATATCCCCATAACTCACTTGGGCTAGTAGACTGTGTTGTTGGCATTACACTCGAATTTAAAAAATAAATCCTTTTATTTTAAGTAAAGCAAAAAAATTTAAATATAAACAAATTATTCGAAGACAAAGTTAGTACATTCATATTGCCCTTTCAAAAACATAATTAAATATTGAAGTAGAAAATAAATAATACAACTAAAATAATTTTTAGAACAACATGATTAATAAATGTTGTAAAAAATAATTAATAAATATTTTATATACTAAAAGGATTTAATTGGTATACACTGACAGTGTAAAGTTTGTTTAAACTGTCAATCAATCAGAAATTGACACACCATATCAAATCTTTGATTATTATCCTAACCACCTTAAAAGTCATCAATTTCATGATTTCTGATTGGTTTTCATTGTAAAAATCTTTACACTGACCATGTATAGAAATTAAACTCATATTAAAATTTAAACATTGTATACAAATAATTATATCTTTCCTTCTATGTAGTATATCCCCATAACTCACTTGGGCTAGTAGACTATGTTTTTGGCATTACACTCGACTTAAAAAAACTAAATCTTTTTTTTTTTTTAAGTAAAGCAAAAAAATTTAAATATAAACAAATATTCGAAGACAAAGTTAGTACATTCATATTGCCCTTTCAAAAACATAATTAAATATTGAAGTAGAAAATAAACAATACAACTAAAATAAATGATTCCCTAAAAATCAAGACTTTCTAATTTTTAGAACAACATGATTAATAAATGTTGTAAAAAATAATTAATAAGTATTTTATATACTAAAAGGATTTAATTGGTATACACTGACAGTGTAAAGTTTTTTTACACTATCAATCAATCAGCAATTGACACACCATATCAAATCTTTGATTATTATCCTAATCACCTTAAAAGTCATCAATTTCATTATCCTAACTACCTTATTACATTGACGGATTGTTAAATTAACATTTTTCCTTCTATGTACTATATCCCCATAACTCACTTGGGCTAGTAGACTATGTTGTTGGCATTACACTCGAGTTAAAAAAACTAAATCTTTTTTTTTTTAAAGTAAAGCAAAAAAAGTTTAAATATCAACAAATTATTCGAAGATAAAGTTAGTACATTCATATTTTCCTTTCAAAAACATAATTAAATATTGAAGTAGAAAATAAATAATACAACTAAAATAAATGATTCCCTAAAAATCAAGACCAATAATTTTTAGAACAACATGATTAATAAATGTTGTAAAAAATAATTAATAAATATTTTATATACCAAAAGGATTTAATTGGTATACACTGATAGTGTAAAGTTTTTTTACACTGTCAATCAATCAGAAATTGACACATCATATCAAATCTTTGATTATTATCCTAAACACCTTAAAATTCATCAATTCCATGATTTCTGATTTATTTATATAATACCAATAACAATGAACAAATTAAATAAAAACTGAAATGCAAGCGGGAAAAATTTATACAATAATATAAATAAAATAAAAATTTCTATTACCTTGACGTATTATGAAATTAACATTTTTTTTCTAATTAGCATATCCCCATAGCTCACTTGGGTTGGTAGACCATGTTGCTGGAATTTTACGCGACTAAAAAAATCTAAATCTATGTTTTTTTTAAATAAAGTAAAAATAATCAAATATAAACAAACTATTCAAAGACAAAGTTAGTATGTTCATAGTACCTTTTCAAAAATTATAATTAAATATTGAATTAAAAACTAAATAATAAAACATAAATAAACGACCCCTTAAAAACAAAGGCCAATAATTTTTAGAACTACACAATTATTAAAGGTTGTAAAAGATACTTACTAAATATTTTACATATTAAAAATTAAACATTGTATACAAATAAAGTTCAAACAAAATATATTACATAATTATATTCATATCTATTTATTAAAACTAAACAATTCTATTGTAGGACCATTTTTATTTTTTCCTGACCACTCCTCAAACCAACCATTGCACCACAATGTTCACCACACCGGTTTATTCGTCCAAAGTCTAGACAATCTAGGAAAATTTTAACAAATCCGTCGACATGTAAAAAAATAAAAATAAAAGTGGCAAAAATAATTTAAATTAATATATTCAAATAGACATTGATTTATAAATAAATACTTTCACGATCATCTTCAACAAATAAAGGATTTTCTCCATCATGAACTTGAAAATGCATTTCTATAATATCAATAACAATTAACCAATTAAATAAAAATTTGAAATGAAAGTGGGAAAAAGTTATACAATAATACAAACAAAATAACAATTTTTATTACATTGACGGATTGTTAAATTAATATTTTTCCTTCTATGTAGTATATTCTCATAACTCACTTGGGCTAGTAGACTATGTTGTTGGCATTATACTCGAATTAAAAAAACTAAATCCTTTTTTTTAAGTAAAGCAAAAAAATTTAAATATAAACAAATTATTCGAAAACAAAGTTAGTACATTCATATTGCCCTTTCAAAAACATAATTAAATATTGAAGTAGAAAATAAATAATACAACTAAAATAATTTTTAGAACAACATGATTAATAAATGTTGTAAAAAATAATTAATAAATATTTTATATACTAAAAGGATTTAATTGGTATACACTGACAGTGTAAAGTTTTTTTACACTGTCAATCAATCAGAAATTGACACACCATATCAAATATTTGATTATTATCCTAACCACCTTAAAATTCATCAATTTCATGATTTCTGATTGGTTTTCATTGTAAAAATCTTTACACTGACCATGTATAGAAATTAAACTCATATTAAAATTTAAACATTGTATACAAATAATTATATTTTTCCTTCTATGTAGTATATCCCCATAACTCACTTGGGCTAGTAGACTATGTTTTTGGCATTACACTCGGCTTAAAAAAACTAAATCTTTTTTTTTTAAAGTAAAGCAAAAAAATTTAAATATAAACAAATATTCGAAGACAAAGTTAGTACATTCATATTGCCCTTTCAAAAACATAATTAAATATTAAAGTAGAAAATAAATAATACAACTAAAATAACTGATTCCCTAAAAATCAAGACTTTCTAATTTTTAGAACAACATGATTAATAAATGTTGTAAAAAATAATTAATAATTATTTTATATATTAAAAGAATTTAATTGGTATACACTGACAGTGTAAAGTTTTTTTAAACTATCAATCTATCAGCAATTGACACACCATATCAAATCTTTGATTAGTATCCTAACCACCTTAAAAGTCATCAATTTCATTATCCTAACCACCTTATTACATTGACGGATTGTTAGCTTAACATTTTTCCTTCTATGTAGTATATCCTCATAACTCACTTGGGCTAATAGACTATGTTGTTGGCATTACACTCGACTTAAAAAAACTAAATCTTTTTTTTTAAAGTAAAGCAAAAAAATTTAAATATGAACAAATTATTCGAAGACAAAGTTAGTACATTCATATTGTCCTTTAAAAAACATAATTAAATATTGAAGTAGAAAATAAATAATATAACTAAAATAAATGATTCCCTAAAAATCAAGACCAATAATTTTTAGAACCACATGATTAATAAATGTTGTAAAAAATAATTAATAAATATTTTATATACCAAAAGGATTTAATTGGTATACACTGATAGTGTAATGTTTTTTCACACTGTCAATCAATCAGAAATTGATACACTATATCAAATCTTTGATTATTATCCTAACCACCTTAAAATTCATCAATCCCATGATTTCTGATTTGTTGTCGTTGTAAAAATCTTTACACTGACTATGTATAGAAATTAAACTCATATTAAAATTTAAACATTGTATACAAATAAAATTTAAATAAAATATATTAAATAATTATATTTATATCTATCTATTAATTAATAATTAATAATGTAATAAAAACAAAAACCCCAAAAGAGGCTCATCCGCATTTTACTGTAGATCTATAGTAAAAATGCGGATGAGCAATAGATATGTTTTTGGCATTACACTCGGCTTAAAAAAACTAAATCTTTTTTTTTTAAAGTAAAGCAAAAAAATTTAAATATAAACAAATATTCGAAGACAAAGTTAATACATTCATATTGCCCTTTCAAAAACGTAATTAAATATTAAAGTAGAAAATAAATAATACAACTAAAATAAATGATTCCCTAAAAATCAAGACTTTCTAATTTTTAGAACAACATGATTAATAAATGTTGTAAAAAATAATTAATAATTATTTTATATATTAAAAGAATTTAATTGGTATACACTGACAGTGTAAAGTTTTTTTACACTATCAATCTATCAGCAATTGACACACCATATCAAATCTTTGATTAGTATCCTAACCACCTTAAAAGTCATCAATTTCATTATCCTAACCACCTTATTACATTGACGGATTGTTAAATTAACATTTTTCCTTCTATGTAGTATATCCTCATAACTCACTTGGGCTAATAGACTATGTTGTTGGCATTACACTCGACTTAAAAAAACTAAATCTTTTTTTTTTAAAGTAAAGCAAAAAAATTTAAATATGAACAAATTATTCGAAGACAAAGTTTGTACATTCATATTGTCCTTTCAAAAACATAATTAAATATTGAAGTAGAAAATAAATAATACAACTAAAATAAATGATTCCCTAAAAATCAAGACCAATAATTTTTAGAACCACATGATTAATAAATGTTGTAAAAAATAATTAATAAATATTTTATATACCAAAAAGATTTAATTGGTATACACTGATAGTGTAATGTTTTTTTACACTATCAATCTATCAGCAATTGACACACCATATCAAATCTTTGATTAGTATCCTAACCACCTTAAAAGTCATCAATTTCATTATCCTAACCACCTTATTACATTGACGGATTGTTAAATTAACATTTTTCCTTCTATGTAGTATATCCTCAAAACTCACTTGGGCTAATAGACTATGTTGTTGGCATTACACTCGACTTAAAAAAACTAAATCTTTTTTTTTAAAGTAAAGCAAAAAAATTTAAATATGAACAAATTATTCGAAGACAAAGTTAGTACATTCATATTGTCCTTTCAAAAACATAATTAAATGTTGAAGTAGAAAATAAATAATACAACTAAAATAAATGATTCCCTAAAAATCAAGACCAATAATTTTTAGAACCACATGATTAATAAATGTTGTAAAAAATAATTAATAAATATTTTATATACCAAAAGGATTTAATTGGTATACACTGATAGTGTAATGTTTTTTCACACTGTCAATCAATCAGAAATTGACACACCATATCAAATCTTTGATTATTATCCTAACCACCTTAAAATTCATCAATTCCATGATTTCTGATTTGTTGTCATTGTAAAAATCTTTACACTGACTATGTATAGAAATTAAACTCATATTAAAATTTAAACATTCTTTACAAATAAAATTTCAATAAAATATATTAAATAATTATATTTATATCTATCTATTAATTAATAATTAATAATGTAATAAAAACAAAAACCCCAAAAGAGGCTCATCCGCATTTTACTGTAGATCTACAGTAAAAATGCGGATGAGCAATAGATAGTTATATAGATAGATAGAATATTTTGTTGGTATTATTATCATAATATATATTAGATGCCAAATCCAGTTGCCTAATTTGGTATGCCTAATTATTTAAGTTTAGCATCCCCACACATAATCCATTTGACATTTGGCCAACAATGAATCAAAAGGCAATGGTGAATCAAAATGCTTTAAGTCACACATGCACCGTATATAAACCTCATTATACATAGTTGCCTTAGAATATTATAAATATAACTATAACTATTACTGGGCCTATCGTAAATCAAATGGTAGCCAAAGGAAAAAAAATATAAGACCTGTACCTTTGTTTCCTCCTACTATAAAATGTATATGTATACATGTATATATATAATATAAAATAATGGTATTTCAAATTGTCAGTTAAATTAAAAGGAAAATAACATGCATCTGACCCACCTATATGCAAATAGTAGCCTTACAAATCAACGCATTTTGAATCAATTTTAAGGATACACACATTCCTTGATATTTTATTTTTCTATCTAGTTACCAACTTTCTTTCAATATAGATTTAGATTATTATTGCAACACCCCCTTGGGCATTACATGGTGAATACTTGCGGAAATAAAACTTAAAATAATAGCTGGTTGCTTTCGAAAAATATAATTTTTTAGTATCCTTAACCTTACCCGAAAATGATTGATTTTTTTTTCCCTCTTTCCCCATATAAACAAACGTCATAAATATATACACCATCATACTTATACATCATAACATCATAAAATAAAAACATAACTATAACTTAGCGATAGTCTGGAACCACAACTCAAGAAAATGGCTCTCAGCAGCCAGATATACAGACTACCCTCAATAGGATATAAAACAACCTAATATCTTAATTGAGCTGGCCACACTAACTGACAACTACTAGGAAAACCCCCAAGGTCATCCCTACAATCAACGGTATCTTCTCAATTCTCAGGACTAATGTCCTCGAGTAAAACAGGGAACTCCTCTGCAACGTCTGTATTCACATCCCATGGTGCAACAAAAGAAAAACAAGAAGACAGATATATTGCAAAGGTGAGATACCGACCAATGAGTTTTATCATGATAACTACATGCGCTACATGCGCAACACACAGACAACAACATTTACACATATGCACTTCACATAAAATTCTCAGAATAAATATACTGTTATAAGCAGTGGGGTTCATACCCGACAACCATTGTAGGTTTATAAAATGCATGATACTTCCAATATCCACTATTTGTTTCCTGATCTCCGGAGATCCAAACTTCCGTTCAATAACATCAATTGTTTTGTCCGTCAAGGTTCCGAATTCCAACTATTTAAATAACATAACTCAGTAGGACGCGAGCTCCAACCATCACCGTAACATAATTCACATGAACTCCAATGATAGTCGTAATGTAATTCGGCCTATAAAATACCACAAATATCCGAGCTCCATAAATAGTCGTAGCGTAGGCCGGCCTTTCCTGGACCCACTTTCCAATTCACCAAAGGCGTGTCTGCCGATTCATGCATGTAAAACATTAATTTTTGCCACTTTTCTTTTTTGTTCATTCTTACTTTCTCGAGGCTTACCACTCACGACTATTCTTACTTAAACATCTAGTTCATTCATTCTCAACACAGGACAGGCAGTCACATGTCCCAACTGGGACTTTAACCTGCAACACACAGGACTTTAACCCGCAACACACAGAACACGAAGTCAAATGCGTCAACTGGGACTCTAACCCACGACACACAAGACAGAGATTCAACTGAAATATGTGAGGTAGACTCATGATTGTAAATATGTGTCTGTACAATGCATTTTTACTCCCAAGAACCTATTGAAGATTCTTTTTGCATATTGAATATTCATTTATCTTTCTACTTAGTAAAATCTTCTTTGTACTTTCCTATGAAAGTAAAGAATATTGATTCTTTTGAAAAGTTTCTCTTCAAATTTCTAAAAATATTGTCTCATCATTCATCTGATGAAATTTGTCACATGTTGATCAGTCTCAAATTTCTTCTTTTAATGATGCCAGCTACGTTTATTCTTTCTCATGGTATGAGAAATGTTTTATCGAACCTTTTATAAAGTTTGGAGTACCTTCCGGTATCATTTCGAATCGAGATACAAGGTTTATATTTCGATTTTGAGTGAAGTCTGCATGAAGCCTTAGAACGAAGTTGAGGATGAGTTAACTTTATCATTCTCAGACTGATGGCTAGTCTGAACAGACCATGCAATCCTTGGAAGGCCTGCTGAGTGACTGTGTTGGAACAATCAGAGGATTGGGATTAATGCAGGTCTTGGGGTGTATGTTTAGGAAAAATGCATAAGTTAAATTATATGAAGTTTGTTATTATTATAAATTGCTCATAATTGTTTTATTTTATTTATCTATGTGAATTATGTGATTTTGAAATTAGGACTTTGTCTGATGCTATGTGACGAATTCGTACGAGTTCCTGGATTGACTGTATTGTATGAATGATTATTGTGTAAATTGCTCATGAAGTTTGTCCATTTCCTTTAATTGGTGCTTATCCCCTAAGTTATAAATTGTTTGAATTAAACTGTATTGGGTAAAATGTTGAAGAAATTATGTTGGGTTTGAGTTTGATAGCGTAGAAGAATTTCATGAGGTGCAAGTCTTGGATACATCAGGTACTAATTTTGTCTCTTTCGTTTAAAGGAATAAGGAATGTTGGAATGAGGATTATTTGGATTGAAGTTGTGGGAGTCTCTTAGGAGATTGAATGCTTAGAAATTTTTTTATGAGGTTGGATGGCTATATGGGAGTGCACATATATTCAATTTTGATAAGGCAATAAGGTGGAGAGTACTAATCGTACTATTTCAATGAGGTTAGGTTCTTATCATTGAGGAGAACAACTTTTTAAGGGTGTAGAACTTATCAAGAGGAATCAAAGTATAGTAATTCTCTTTTAAGGGATTTGGAGATACATGAGAAATTAGGGAAATGCATGATTTGGTTTTTAGTTGTTGATGCTGCTTAAGTTGAAATTAATTGGAACAATCATAGGATTGGATGACGGTTATGTTAATTTTGGATTTAAAAGGAGATTAGTCTTATGAGTGCTTCTTTGTTAAGATAAAAGGCAGAGTGGCAAAAGCACTTCGAGTGAAGTGGCTTACTTCAATAAAGGTACCTTGGATCATTACCGCTAGAGTTGCTACCTGGGATAGACCAGTGTAGACGTAGGAGTAGCATCTGTCTCTTTTGAGATATGTCAAATTTCGGGGACGAAATTTCTGTAAGAGGGGTAGTGTTGTAACATCCCTGTTTTTACATATATGTTTAATTGCTTTATTAAGGGTGGTTAATTTGCTAAATGGTTATTTATGTTGCTTGGCTTGAGTAATTTAATTTACTCATTTAAAAGATTTTACTGAGCGTGTTAACATTGTGTTGTTCCAGGGTGTGCACGCTTGCTAGACAATAGCATTAAGCTGTTATTATTCGTTTAGAAAAATACAATCTAAAACTATTTTGGTTAAAGAAAAGTTATTTTCATAGTCACTAAAAGAAATTTTTAGTATCAGAAAAATGAAAGTTATCAATTTTATCATTTGTTTTTTTACTTGGCTCAGCAGCTCCCAGATAACCCCTTCTCTCCACCACTCCTTTTCCTTTCTTTTTCTTTCTTTTTCTTTTTTCTCTCCTCCTTTCTTCTTCTCTCAGACTCATCTTCCTCCCTCTCTTTCTTCATCTTCGACCTCTCCTCCTCCACTCAGTCCAGTCGTCGCCGCACCGCCTAGGGAGCTCGCCGGTCGCGTTGCTCAATGCCAGGAGGAAAGGACCACGCGACCACCGCGTCTGGACCGTCTACTCCGATCGCGTTCCTGTTAGCATCTGGTCCTAGCTTCGCCGCACGAACGTCGCTCCTCCAACGCTGTAAGTGTTGGCCGTGCCGCCTCTTCATGGTGGTTTCTACCATCTTTGTTCTTAAGTTCTTACCTTCTCTTTTGGTCTTACTCTATCTCTCTCTCTTGTTGGAACAGAACCGCCACGAACCGCCAGGCCGCCGCCGTGCTAGCCGCCACAGCACCACCACAAGTTCATCTTCTTCTTTGGGTGAGTGGTTCTCTCTTTCCCTTGTTCATTTCAAGAACCCCAATTTGTTTCTCAAACCCTAATCCTAGGTTTTGATTTCAGTTATTAAATTTGAAATTAAACCATGTTTTATGCTATTGGGGTTGTGAATTAGAGATTTCCTAGACCAATTTCATCGTTCTTTGGTTAAAATGAGTTTTCTCCAATTTGCTCTATGAACCCTAAAACCCTAAATCTGTTTTGATTTGAAATCAATGTGATTTTTGAGAAATTAAGTATATTAGTGAATTATATATAGTGTCGATGATGAGTAATTAATTTTGAGAATTGTCTGATTGTTGTACATGCTTGGATCCTCTCTCTGGGTTGTCGTTCATGTTCGTACTTGCCTTGGGGAAGCAGAAGTTGCTACTGGGAACTATTTGGAGCTGACTGCATAGCTGTGAAGTTCCAGAAAAACCTCTGATCGCCTTAAAAGGTGGGGGAAGATTATATGTTAAGAATAGTTTGGGGTATATGCGGGTTATTATAACTGCTTAGGAATATTGGGAATTGTTTTTATATGCTTCTCAATATTCTTTTCCTTGATATTTTGATTGTCTGTGGAATTTTAGGAACTTAGTTATACCTTATTGTAACTGTTTAGATTTAATTTAGCGCTATGCTAAATTGGATCTTGTTGATTTGGCGTAAGGCTCTAATTCGTGAACCTTACTTATTTTTTTGGAACTCGCATACGTTAAGCGTTGGATGTAATTCCAAGTAACTGGGCTCTAAGTATAAGTCTCATGTCCGGTCGTTAAGTCGCTTAGGGACTTGTTGTGATGTGCATTTGTTTCCGAATTTAGATTCGGGAGGTGTTGGAATGTATATATTTTTAGTTGGTATCAATTTTTACTTCTTGAAATTATTAATTCAACATTAAGGTTTATCCTTATTCATGTTTTGTTAAGTCTTGGACTCGAAACTAATTTATTATACGGTATTGAGGAATTTTTGGAATGAATATGCTAAATGATGGTTGTTAGCGTACTCCAATCAGGACTTATGCACCGAGTTATTTACGCATATTACCTGAATGTTATCTCGACAGAACACTATGAGAACAATAGTCTCCATGGAGCAAAGTTAGGTCGATGTCTTAGGCATGCATTCGAGTCTCAGCTTTTTCTGAAATCGTATATATGTATTTTATAAAAATTTCCTTAATTTTATGTATCCACTTGATTGTTTGTTTGTCGTCGCATACCCATATCTACGTTATGAGCTTGGCATAAAATCTTAGCTCCATATGTGTTTCTTCTATCTTCTTGTGTATATGAGTAGCTGATTCTGATGGCCGCACTGTACGTGGGATCGAGATGACTGATGGTTGATGATGCATCACGTGGACTTTTGCTTCTTTTGGAGGATCCCGTGCTGGAGAGATATTCTTGAGAATCCTCTTTTATTTTGTGTTGTGTGTATATATATATATATATATATATATATATTAAGGGAAACTTTGATGTATCAGCCGTGATGGCAGTTTTATGCTTTTATGACTTTATGTTTATTTTATTTTACTAATGACTTCCGCGTACGTATGAAAATCAATTTCGGATTACTATATCTATAATTTTTCTAAGTTTTTACTTATGAATGAAGTCTTTGTATTTATTTTTTCGCCCCTGGTAGTTGATGTAAGACCAGAGACCAAGAAATTGGTTTGAATTAAGTTTTGACGTTATAAACTGTTTATCAGGTTTTCCGATTTCAAACAAATCTTCATTTTTCAAAGGAGACATTTCGAAAATGATTTGTGAAAATCCCTATTTTAATCATTATCATTAGTATTAATTAAAACTAGGCGTCACAATTTACCTCTAGAAATTGAAGAACGATTCAAGAGCTTGAAGCTCCAATAGAATCTTGTTGATGAACATTGTGTTTTTTGTGAAGAAAATGGAGAAGTGTGATAAAAATGAATGAATCTAGTTGTGGGAATGAGGATGCACGAAAATTTGGTCTAAGTGTGAGATTCTAACACACTTGTGGGACACCAAAGGAAATCAAGGAAAACTTAAGGATGAATTGGTCACTTTGTATGAAAATATCTAGATATTTCTAACTTTGTCATCATTACAAATGAATGGCCATAGATTGAGGAGAGAATTATGTGGTGGAGGTGGTGTTTAGGAGGTGTGGCTGTGTATGCATCATAAAGAGGAAGGAGAATCCAAATTATATGTATCTAGATATTTTGTTCTAGCATTTATGATAAAGGTGAGTCACCTTTCTCATCACATGGGTGGGTCCTACATGTGATATTAACCTCCCAGACCCTCTGCATATATCTTTGAATCCATTTTCGGCTCTGACATTTTACCCGATTAGGTTTTCCGCCCGTTTTTCACTAAAATTTAACCCGATAGACTAAAACATTTTATATTTGGGTAGACATTCTTGAAACATATTTTGTTCCTAACAAATGACAACATTTTGAAATTTTTTGTTTTCGGGTCGAAAATCAGGGTTTTTCTTACACGATATAAAATATAATATTTTATTTTTGAGCGAAAGTTTTGAAATAGATTCATATTACTCGAAAGGTGATAAAAATCTAAAACGTTTCATTTCCGGGTCAAAATTAGGTTTTCTGATCAGTAAAATTTTACTGTCAATGAAAACACAGACCGGGTTCCGTCTGGACTTTCAACCCAAAATTTAACCATAGTCTTCTACTATCAAATAGAGTCTAAATGTGATTTTGTTTTATTAAAATCATTTTTCTAGATCTCAGATAAAAATATAAACAAATATATATTTACCGATATTGAAAAACAGGAAAAATCGGGATGTTACAATTATAATATTTAAATAAACTACTGATTGTTATTATAATTTGTTTATATATTTACATTATATTATAATGAGTGAAACAAAAATACTAAGTTTATTGATACAATAACTATCCTATGCTAATTTAAGAAATAATTAGATTTAATGAAGACTAAACATATTCCCAAATCCAACATTTAACTACTATTTTCTCTAAAGATACTAAATATATTATATTTGTTATTTTACTAAATTGCCCACAGTTTTGGGGGGGGGGGGGGGGGGGGGATATAGAGGTTTCACTTTTACTTTATATATAAAGATATATAAAGATAACTACTACCGGGCCTATCATAAATCAAATGGTAGCCAAAGAAAATAAACATAAGACATGTACCTTTGTTTCCTCCTACTATAAAATGTATATGTATGTATGTATGTAATATATATATATATATAATTATGTTATTTCAAATTGTCAGCCAAAAGGAAATAATATGCATCTGACCCACCTATATGCAAATAGTAACCTTACAAATCAACGCATTTATAGATTTTGAATCAATTTTAGGGATACAGGCCTTCCTTGATATTTTATTTTTCTATATCTAGTTATCAACTTTCTTTCAATATAGATTTAGATTATGATTAAATAAACTGCTAATTGCTATTACAATTTGTTTAAATATATTTACATTATATTATAATCGGTGAAACAAAAAAACTAAGTTACAATAATTATCCTATGTTAATTTAAGAAATAATTAGAGTTAATGAAGACTAAACATATTCCCAAATCCAACATTTAATTACTATTTTCTCTAAAGATACTAAAGATATTATAATTGTTATTTTACTAAATTGCCCACGGTTCTGGGGGAATATAGAAGTTTCACTTCTACTTTTATATATAAAGATTATTATTATCACTATATGACAGCTGCCCTTTTCTTCATAATTTGAATGAGAAAAATGTCATTCACCAGGCTATTTATTTTTCATGGTAAGATGTATGTAGAAAACATATTACATAAAATCTGGTATAATTAATTAATTAAAAAGAATTGCATGCAGAAAAATTGAGATATTAAATTATTAGATGATTTTTTTCCTTGTATAGGATTGAATTAGGATCCATAAGTTTTCCTATATATAGCCATAAATTAAAGAGACCAGTAAGTGATGGATTTTGTGTTGTAGAGGTCCAATTTAGGATTCAAAGGAGGAGCAGATCTAAGTTACGCATTTGACTGAGAATGATAAAGGTGGAATGTTTGAGATTTGAGGTAGTGAGAGACAGAAGACAAAGATGAAGCTGAAAACGCCGATTCCCCGTCGCCGTCACTGCCATCCAGTCGTCACTGCCATCGAATCGCCGCTGTCGTCTAGTCGCCGTTGTCGCCACCCAGTCGTTGCGCCACCGCCAGAGAAGACATGGCAGTGGGGGTTCTTGAAGAAGATAGACTTGGAGAGAATAATGAAAAATAAACTTAAAAGGACCAAATTCTTCACTTGATTACTGGGTATTAACTTGAAGGCTGTGCGTTTGTAATTCCTTGTTATGTGAGGGGCTGATTTAATTTGGATGTTTTGATTTTAGTTAACCATTCAACCTTTTAGCTAGTCAGTTGTTTTTTGGAAGTGTTTAGTTGAATAACTAGCTTCTTCTCATCTCCCCCCTTCTCCCTTTCTCCTTGTTCTCTTCTTCTATTGTACATGAATTGAGTACCTCTTGTACTCATTACATTCTTACATATACATATTTGTTTATTAAAAAAAAAGAAACAAAACAAATAATTTAAGGGACCAAAAGTACAATTTTGCCTTATTCTTCTTCTTCTTCTTATTATTATTATTATTATTATTATTATTATTATTATTATTATTTGAGTTATGCTAATGAGTGCCTCAAGGGCATTGTTATTCATTAAAAAACTAAGTATATCTCTTTCTAGTATATTGATTACACAACTTCTCCTAAAAACCCACTTTTTTATAATCCTTAAATAATAATGTCATTTGGTAGTGTTTGATTCATGGAATGTTTTATATGCAGGTAAACTACATTCCTGATTCCCCCAGGAATGTCTTTTTTATAATCCTTAAATAATGATGTCATTTGGTAGTGTTTGATTCATGGAATGTTTTATATGCAGGTAAACTACATTCCTGATTCCCCCGGGAATGTCATACACGAGAATATTTATTTCCCATCTTCACACAAGTGAATAGAGCTTTTAACTTTTTTTCACTGATCTTATTCTCGGGCATTTTATTGATTGGGAATAATTTTTAAAACTTATACCAAACATGAGAAACTTTTATTATAATGCCCATATTCTCTGGAATATTTAAGGTCTAGTGCTTAGAGATGAATGTGGAGTATTAAAAGGGAAGTTTGCTCCTTTGGAGTATTTGGGAAAGAGGCTTGATTTTCAAGACTTCAAGCAAGTGTGCGCAATTATACAAGGTGGAGAGAAAATATCTAACTCGTCGGGGAGGCAAGCATAATATTACATGTTAGCTTGTGTGTGTAGGGTGCCCAGACCCTACTAGTGTCGGATAATCAACAATAGCTAAACCATTTTTGAAAATGATTTTGGAACACTTGTTGAGGGTTTAGTTGTTGTGGGCTTACCGACATTAGGATTAAAACCCTAGGTTAGATGAATATTGATTGGTGATGTTATGTTTGACTGTGTGGTTGATATGTGCTATTTGGTATGCTGCTGTTGTTGATATATATGTATTATATGTGATGATTTGTAGAATATAAATGTATCCATGTTGTTATTGAGGTTGGCTAGATTGTATGTTAGAAACCCTAGTTGACACCCTAAGGATACACTGTTTGTGAAAGTGACGAGACTACGGTGTCTGGGTACCGAGATGAGAATGTGGATGCTTGGCATCATGTGATTGGTTAGGATGAGATTGTACCGGTGTCAGCTTAGGTTGTTTTTGCATTGCATAGTTGCCAAACTGGCGAGCCGCGTGACTGGGAGTCATGTGAGGTTGATGTGCCTGGGTGTGGGTATCGGATATGGAGAGGGATGGTTCTGAGAACGTTGGGGATGTAGTCCGGTTCGGAATGATCTATAGAGACTAGTGATTTGCACCCATTATGTCGTGATCCCCGTGGGAACTTGACTATCCCAATGTATGCCCCTGAGTATTCCCGTTGCAGGTGGACCTTCCGGAGCGACTATGATACCCCTATTAGAGTTGAGCTCATAGAGGGAAGCACCCTTATGGGTGCGTTTGATACGCATTAATGCGTATGACAGCACAGGACAAGCAGGACAGCACAACACAACCCCTCGAGTCACAGGACAACTTTTTGTCATGTACATCATTTGATAGATAATGGACAGCACAAGTAAAATAATATTAATTTTACTATAATACCCATTGTAATATATATTATTATTAATATATATATATATATATATATATATATATATATAAGTATTAGTCAATATATAATATATTTTATAATATATAATATATAGTATATATGATAATATATTATTACTACCATAATAATACTATATATATATTAGAGAGAGATAGATAGAGAGAGAGATAGAGAGAGGAGAGAGCGAAGAGAGAGACATAAGGATAATTTTGTCTTTTTTGGTAGTCTGTCCATTGGACAAGAAGTTGTCTCATGATTTGGTGAGATACAAAATTTTGGGTTTTTGTCCTGTCCCTCGCCTCCTTTTTTTGTCCTGTCCCCTGACCACTTTTCAAATCAAACAGGGGATAAAAAAAATTTTACAGTCCGGCCCCCACCATTTTTGCAAATCAAACGCACCCTATTGGTCATGGTAGTTACTTGGACAAACCAACTGACATTCTCTGGGTAAAAGGGAGACACGAGAAAGAGAAAGAGAATGTTCGAGAATCAATATTCCCTGTGAGAGAGATTGTTCGACATACATAGGAATGTGACTCCTTAGAGGAATCATCCTAGATGGGATATTGAGGATGTTTGTAAATGTATGACTCGACATATGTCTATTTACGATAGATGAGCAGCAACAAGACTGAGACGACGACGTGGCAGGATTACAGACCTACACATTACCTATAGAGGATCCCACCTAGGATCCCAATTCTGGGTGACATAGAGATTGTCTACCATGATGCTGACGGGTGGCAGGTCGACCACTCGCGGTTCTTCATGACTTATATCGGCCTCGTTAGCTTATACATCAAACTTGGAGGAGGTCTGCACTTCAAGTGATCGGCCCGTACTGTATTGCCCAGCGACTGTCATTCTCTGAGATGTGTGGTATCCACCACGTCAGCAGGAGTTTCCCAATGATATGTGGAATATGGTGGATAACTCTCAGGCACTGAGCAGAGTTGGTATGGTGAACAAAGGTAAGAGGAGGAGGAGCGCACAGGCTATGTCTGAATATCGACGTCGTCAGATTATGATGAGCAGCGACGAGTCTGTATGCCAGTCGAGGGTGAAAGTTTACAGATGCAAATTCGGCGAGCGTGTGGGTAGTTCCAGACACCCACACCACTGAGGGTGTGGATCTGCCAGATGTTTTTGTAGGGTTGGAATGCCTATGTGAGCTTTTTGATATTTTGATGTATTTTTAGAGGCAGAATGGGTATCTCAAGGACCTTTATGCATATCTTTTCTGTGACCAGGTTTATGTATCTTTTTTATTTCTCAGTGTTTGTATAATTGTTTTAGGTGATGATGGTCCCACGAATGGGACTCAGCGTACTTTGATATGTCTGTCTAAATTATATATATGTTTGTTATGTGTCTGCTGTTGTACATGTTTTAAATGTTTTTAATTTACAGCTTTCATATTATAATATTTTCGACTATAATAAAACGCAACGTTAATAATCGAATTAAGGCTTAGTTAATTAGGTTCTTCTTTAATGAGATATCGAGATGTCTCACATAGCGCCTAGGGACCGCTACACCACGCTACGACGCTATTGACTACATAGTACAGATCTAATTACAAACAAGTCATATATATGTCACACCAATATAAGACATTAATGCCTAAGCATAACATGTGATTAAAAAAGTGCCCACATACCTTGATATCGGAAGAAAAATTTTTGACAGTTTTTTGGTAACCTACCCGGAGATGAAAATTTATCCATTTTAGTAGAGCACCTTTTCAGGGGACGAAGTAAGAAGCTCTTCAATATCATGAGACAACAAAAGAATACAAGATTAATCAGTCTTCCCAAAACACAGTTTGTAAAAAATGCAACAATTTTAAAAAATAAAATAAAAACTAGAAGAAAAACATTGCATATTTCATTACCTGGCTGTCATCCAGTTCCACAAGCTGAGGTGTCTTCTTAAGGTTGTGATATGCCAAAAGTTGGATCTAAAATTGCCAAGAGAGTGTGAGGAAAAGAGGGCAACGACTAAGTGATCATTTCTAAAGCCAAAAGATCTAGCAAGTCAAGAAAACAAATAATCTCAGCACACAGGCAGATTCAAATAACTAAACTTAAAATAAATGAGCATTTACCTTAATGATTTAGGAAATCAACCCTAGAACAAGATGAGGCTGCAACATAAACAAACAAAGAATAGTGAATGAAGATAAAGTACCTAAAGATCCCAAGTAAATGTCAAGAAAAGAATATCAGAAGCTCGGATTGCTAAAGCTCACTCTTCCTTCAACTAAGTATTGCGTTCCAATGTTAACCGCTGTGCAGCTAATAGCCTCGGCAGAATTGAAGCATAAAGTGTGGTTCTCATTCCTCTCCCAAAGACTAAGATTTCGTTTGGCATTGATGGCTCGCTCATCTATAGTCCCAGGCACAGCCACATTGATAAGCTTACTGCATTAAGCATGATATATATCAAAGCCAGAACACATTAAAACATGTACAAATTTAATAAAAAATTCAGCAGACCCGGCTTATATACCACAGAAGAATGCCATCTTTTACAAGATCAAATAGATCATTTTTAGCTGGGTCCATAGGAAGATATTGCTTGAGAAATGAATCATCACGGCATAGAATTTCAGCATGTGCAAAGCAATTGCAAGGAATCAGCAGCTTAGTAGTAGAAAGAGTCCATTAGACAAGCTCCTATCCTGTACATAAAATAACATCCAAAATTGTGTCACCAATAAATAATCAGCTTACTTTACCTCTTGTTTGGAGTTTTTAACAGGAAATCTAACAAAGAATTTACAATGAAGACCTTGAAACTCTATGTGAGAAGTTCTGCCAGTGGTCTTCACTTTTCTATTTGCCCACTTTAGGATATCAGCATCACTGATCTCCTTTCCCTAGGAGTGAGATCTCAAATTTTTCAACAATTGAAACATTGTGAATCTCATCAATTGCCACAATAAAGCTGGAAAATAAAAGCATAGTATTTTAGACTATGAAGTACAAACATAAAGTTTCTTTGCTGCACAATGCAACATATATATTATCATGACTGAACTCAGGTTCACAACAAAGTAAAAGTAACTGCACTGATCAAGACTTGAAAAACAACTGCAGAGAAATGGAAGGCAAGGCACAAGAAAGTGTTAAATAATAAATATTGTCACAGGACCCATTGCCATCGATGTATGGTGCTTTAAGCTCTATGAAACAAGGGACGGAGAAAAAGGCGTAATGCTTTCTAATTATTTCTGCTTTAGGCATAAAAATAATTAATTACAAACTTTTAGCAGTAAATTTGACACAAATAGAAAGCTAAAACAGACAGATTGGGAAAGGAGAAATCAAAAACTAAAAGACAGCAAATTACGTCCATAGCATTTGTATGAAAGGCTTGAAGCTAAATTGAGATGTAGGGATTACCAAGAATGAGCTTCTTATTTCCTTGCACAATGTCATTGCCATACTTTAAGCATTCCACCCGTGTAGCCTGAATCATGCCTGCACTCTGCAGTCACAGCCAAAATGGGCACATGCCAATTTGAAATATTCTCAAAGCCATCCATCGATAGACACTTCTTGTTCACATTATGTTCCATCTCTAATTCTCTTTGTCGCTTCAAATCTGTTGAAAAAGAATAGTATATTAGCAACTTGTAGAGAATGCATTTCTTGGGACATCAACGAAGATGCATGTATTCTATTGCTAGATATTCCCAGACAAGCATTGTAACTTATCTAAAAAGTTAAAACAAACAAGCACGAGTTAGTATCAAAAAATTGCAAAGTACTAGTCAATATTTATTGTTATGCAAATATGAACAGATTCTGTGGCGCCAATAACCTGTTGTAACATTCAAATAAAACTACCAAAAAGAAATGCCAATAGTTTACCGAGATAACCATGGATGACTGTCTACATGTTTGAAATTATTTCCTCCCCTAAGTACAATCTTTAATGCATCTATTTCACTCAGCAACAAGGGAGGAGGACCAATAAATACAACAATATTTCCTAAACTCTTTTCTTTCACCTTTTTCCCTTTCAAAAACCAGTTTTGAAGCATATCACAATGGGAGAACAATCAAAAACCTTCATGCAACAGGCATCGAACAAGCGAAATGTAATGGGCAGAGATGTCAACAATAATCACTAATGCTTAGCTTCACATGACTAGTATAGTACTATATTTAATGCAAATATCCAAACAATAGATTGTAGCACTGCAAATGCATGATTGACAAAGACTTCCAAATGTTTTGATTATGGAATTGGTCATTGCATTTGCATGTATATAAAGTCCTCTTCAAAAATCAAAATGTTCATTGACTATGCATCTAAGGCTATGTCTTGAATCTGTCTTACTCTTAATGGCATAGTTATTTTCATCATAAATGACTAACAATTATGATCCTCTCTTCTCCATCCCTTTAACTCCAAATAACAATGAAGTGAATACTCAAACTAAAAGAACTATAGGATAGTTTAAATGAAATATGAAAAGAATGCAATCTATACAAAGAAAGACAACCACAAAGCAACTAATATAGACGCTTGCTTTAAATAAACAAATAAAAAAACCAAACATGTCTCTCTCTATAACAACCTATAATCAAGCTACAGATAAAGCAAACCAATCTCAGAAAATGAAAGACCCTTCTAAAAAACATATATAGAGCTATAACAAACACCTGTGGCATGCCTCCATCTACAACAGTGCCTAAACTACACTAAAACTTGTCAAACAAAACCCTTAAAACGGAAGAAACCATGGTGTATAGTGTATAACTGAGAATCAAGAAGTGACTAAAAGTCACATTATCAGAGACAAAAATCACAACAAAAAAGGTAATCAAATAACACCTAAAATACAGTTAATAAATCAACAATCATCATGCTAACAATCAACAGAGTATTAAAATGGGATTTACGGCCGCAATTGAGACCATAATATTATGGTTTTGGTAGTGTCTCAATTGAGACTATAACAACCCATAATCAAGTTACAGATAAAGCAAACTGTTTATAGGCCCACACCATTAAAGAAGAGACCAGGAGTATTCGACTGTAACAGACACCAACTCACCATAATGAAGTCGAGAGAGATTGTCAGATTATAACAATAAAGATAATTGATTCATAGTGTGTTTTGGAACATTGGTTGAAATGGGTCTCTGGACCAATTTTTGATGGTTAATTTCCATGGTTTTGGCAGAAACAAAGGGGCTAAGTTTTGTGGCAATGTGCAATCTATGCTACAATATGGTGAATTTGGTTAGGGTGTAAATCTTGCATTTTTAAGGAGGTTTCTTCCACACATCATTTCATTTGAGAAGATTAGGTGATGTAAGGAAGGAGTCTAGATAGGGTTCTACCAGGAAGTAGAGAAGGACTAAGAGAAGAAAGAGTGAACACAACCGATGGGCTGATTCTTCTGGTGTTACAAACCAGTAAAAAAGAAAAGTCGTCTTGTAATTCTGGGTTTAATATTCAAATAAAAGGATCTGCCATACATGGGTTGAGGTTTAGCTTTAATAGTACAAGCTAAGACCTTTCTTTTAGGCTTCATGACCATCAAGCTAGAATTCCAAACTGCAATTATTGAACTAGAACTTCGTAGGCACAACTTACTAGAGTGCAACTTGCTAGAAACAACTCCCAAGTCCCGAAATGTAATTTTTGGATTGTAACACGGTGATAATTGTTTTTAAGACTCAAGAGTAACATAAATTGATAGTAAAATGTTATGTTTTTTCTTTAGAATTGTCAAATGAATTGAGGTATTGTTGCGGCAACAAGCTAGAGTCCCAACATCCTGTGTTTTTCTAAACATTACGTTGTTTCATAAATCTATGTAATGCAAATATTTTCTGCATCATATAAACTGTTATGTAAAATATTTCAATTATTCTATTAGAACAATAAAAGATGAAGAAAATAAACTCTTCTCTATATTTGTGAAGAAATTTCAAATTTGAATGCAAACTATAAATCAATAAATGTTAGGGAAACAATTCGTGTTACATACCCATCCATTTATGGAATTTGAATATCCATGAAACATGTGCCAAACTGATGGGGTAGCTTCGATGAAGAGATGACATCTTTTCCACTTCGAACACAAACCACATCTGCTCCATTCTTTTTCTCCAGCCATTAGAACCTGCCACATAAAATTAGCAAAAAATAATAATAATAATCAAAGGCAAATCAATAGAAGAAAAAAAACTGAAGTTTGATAACACGTGTATCTCTAGATTGAAGTCATTCAACAAATTTTTTCTCTTATCCGCAAAGAAGTTTGATAACACATCAATCTCTAACAGAGCTAGAAGGCATTTCAATTATAAATTGATCCTTGGATGCCCAATGTACGGCAAAGACCAGAATCATGGTTGCTGCTACAGTTTTTGTGACTAATGGGACCCTCCCTTGCTTCAAAAGGTCTAGCCCCTTGATCACCAATTTCCTTATTGGATTTGCAAAAGATAGTATCAGGATGAATGCCATTTGGATCACCACAAGTGTAAATAAAAGTTGTATCATCTTTTTTTTTTTTGGTGAACAAGTTGTATCATCTTTGCTGAACTGCTTGAATGTTGATTTGGACCAGAAACTAGCTCTTTCTTTGTCCTTTCTAGCACCATGTGTTTATAAATGTGTCAGCTGCTTTTGGAGATTTGAGAGGTTAGGCAAAGAATTATTCCGTGCTTTCCATGACCCCTGGAGGCACAGAATAACTTTAAACATGAGCCTCATGAGGAGTCAATGGCAACACGCTAGATCAGAATAAATATGAATATGACTTGCAAGCATTCTTTCTCTGCCTTACTACTTCAAGTACATCTTTCTTTTTCAGTTTTGCCCGAGAATATATAACACCCTGCCCCGCGATTATCTTATGTGGTGTATATATGCATAGTTTTTCTGCAAAATATGAAGGCCTTAAGTATAGTAAAAGAAATAAATACATGTAGCAGAAGTGACCTTGAAATGATAAAAGTGCAGACCTTATGATCAAGAGGTGACAATTGAACGTTCTCATGAGGTTTCCCTTCCTTACACAGCTGCTGTATTAATAGTTCAGATATCTTTAATTTCTGTTTTCTTTTTCTATTTCTAGTTTCTACAATAGCAGTGATTTATATTCTAACAAAAGTATAGCAAGCATAAGGAATTGTATCCCACTTCCTAGCAAGCTCAACACTATTCCAACACAACTCGATCATCATATTAACTAGATTTTATACCCGTGCGATGTAGGGGCAAAGGAAGGGAAACAATTCAATATTGATAAGTGGTAATGAGAAGAAGCAAGTTAACAAAAGGAAATTGCAAAGCAATACAAATTAAAGAGGTCAGATATGTATAAAAGAGGATAGATATGTTATAAACGTTATAGTCAATGTATTATCAAAATTAACATCAAGCCAGTGGCCTATCCCAACTCATCTAGTGGTTAAAGCATATGAATGCTTTATGGAACTGAGTAATTTAGCAAACACACACATAATTTATATATATATATATATATATATATGAACAGCTTACAGACCTTTTTAGCCTGTTTTAAAGGTCACCATATTCACTTGTAGCTAATTTAACTTATATATATATATATATATAGGGAGAGAACAAAGGCAATTAAATGCCTAAGTGCCAGTAACGAATAAATAAGTAGTATAATAGATAGGGATTTCAATATGAAATATAAAGAGGATATCATTAAAATCTTATTGATGACATATAAACAGGATATCCTACTTTCAAAAGGCTCAATAACAAAATTAAATAAGCAACCACAATTTGCACAAAGGATACTCCAGAATTTTTAAGCAAGCACACCGAAAAATTTGCATAACACTCATCCGCCTTCAGGTGCCATTCATTCCTCCGCAGGGGATTAGTCCCCGCTTCCGGCAGGAGATATTCCTGGTCAAGGACAAAAAAAAAAAAAAAACAATCCTGATTAGTTGAACACAGTTCCACTCCTTTAGACCACACTTCTGATAAATTTGTAAAGGTGTCTCTCTTCGTGACATCATAAACTTTAAGAAAAGGAAACAAAGCAGACAATTAGTAGAAGCCTCAGACTAAAAGATGTTAATTAGCAATGATTTAACATGTGTTCCATCTTACTCATACAAACTGGTTGACTCATAAGGCCACTATAGCCCCAAGAAAAACATGCTTAAAAATACATCATGCCATAAAAAGGATACAGAAGACAATGGCAATAATCAAGTTGCCTAAAAGATGAAGTAACCCTGGGGAATGCCCTTGAGAAGCCCTTTACTACCCTTATTCCAAATGTGAAAAGAAATGCTAATTGCAATCAAGTGTGAAAAGAAATGCTAATTGCATGTCTTCAACAGAGTTCAATGCTAATTGCAACCATTGAAGAGATGCCTCTAAAGTATAAACATCCAATAATCACTTATACATAATTAATTTTAGCATACCAAGAATGATTCCTTGTGCTCCTCTATAGTAAGAAATTGTTAACGTGGAAAGAAAAGGTTGGTCATGTTGTGTGGTAAATGTACTTGGTTAAAACGTCTATAAAAATCTGATATTTAGGCAAATTATAAAGTGAGAATAATTATAGGAAACATTAGGAAAATGAGAAATCAGAAGAAGGGGAGGCAAAGGCCTTATAAATAAGAAGCCGCTGTGGTTATTTAAATTATGTATCAAATCAAATGTATAAATAAGAACTATTAAAATGTTGTTCAAATTAAAACAACTATAACCAAGATTTATTAAAATGTTGTCCACTAAAAGGAAACACAGAATTAAAATATTGAAGCACAGATTTACACACCAATCATGCATAAGGAAGCACACTCATGAGCTGTTGTTACATGTGGTTGGGTATAGGAGTTAGAATCACCAGCTAATAGATAAGTTGAACCATGTATCAAGGTCCCAGATAAAGTCCTTCCAAGAGAATGTTCATCTAAGAGATGAAGCTTCAAAACTTGGCCAAATGAAATGTGACATGCAGTTAGACAGACCCTGGCCTCCCTTGAGCCCCATATTGCCACTGGATAGCAACAATGATGCAGAAAGAACAAAATGTTAAATATTCACATAAAATAATTAAAAGTATTTTCATTATAATCAAATTAAATCTAAAGCCTTCAAGCAAGAAGATGTCAGTTGAACGCATGAATGGACATCAATGATCACTACATACTCGTGTATATAAATATTCCTACCATTTTCAAGAGAGTTTGGAAGACCGAAGCAGTTTGAATTGGACTAACTTGGCTTCACCTCTAAACATTTTCAAGGGCTTCTCTAAATGGTAGCAAACAGCATTGGCATTTTTTTTTTTTAATTTGATAAAAAGAAGTTTATTGAGATGAAGAGAAAAAGTGAGTAAGTAATCAACCTGAACAAAAAAGGAAGAATCTGTGGCAAACTTTGTTTCTCATAGTTTTGTTTGTCATAAGTAATCAACCTAACCAACCTCTCTCTCATAGTTGTGTATCTCCTCATCAGTAAGCACATCCTCCCCAAGTTTTTTGACTGCAACCTCTGTCCCAATACCAGAATGCACTACAGAAAGTCCCCTGCCATTTAGCATGACATTATAAGATGGAAGAATCATTTAGATGCAATGGGATTAAAGATGATACACACACTTGGGTAATTATGTACATTGTACATCTAAAACTTCTTTGGCAGCGAATCTGCAAGCCTAGTCTAGATATTTAACAGCAGACAAATTCATTAAGAAAGAGGAATTAGCTGATTTCACAATAATCATATTCCCAAAACATGGTCACAAACAAAGTTATCATAAAATTCATTATTGTATAGCGCAGCTTATAGCTATTAAAAAAAACATACATAAATCATTAACTATATCTTATTATAATCAATGGGTAAATAAATAAAGTACCCACATAAATCCAAAAGTCAATGTTGCAAAACTAAACATTGCACAATAAAAGAGATGAGATTATAGAAAATCTAATTAGTTCCTCAAGGTTTCTGAAATAAAATAATATAAAAACACCCCAAATTGACTGTCAAAAAAGAAAAATAATAAATTATACCGACATTGTTACCTCTGTGATCTCCACAATGTTGGTGAAATCAAGCTCTTTAGGAGTGAATGGTAACAAAACAACCAAACTTACAGTTGATGGCCTCTCACTCCACGAAAACAGAACACCCACACCTTATTCCACCATCCTGCCTCTTCTTCCTCTTCATTCTCATGTCCCTTGATCCCTCACACCAATCTGAACCAACCTCCCCTATTCCCCAGTTAAATCATAGACTAATGAAATCTCACACAGCTCCTCAAGCATGGAAGCATTCAATCACCTCTGACATAGCTGGTTCATTACCAGTTGAGCTTGGCCTCTTAACTGACCTAGCACTATTTCACATAAATTCTAATGCCTCCCTCCGGGATAGCTTTGGCAACCTCCACCTTCTCTTTGAGCTAGACATCAGCGTAATTGATTCTCAGGACCATTCCATCCTTGAAGTTGTTCTTGGCATTCCTTCATTAAAATACTTGGATATTAGATTTAATCAGTTCCAAGGTGGCATTCCTTCACTCCTTCTCCACCTTAAACTCGATGCCCTTTTCATGAACAACGAATACCATGATTATGGTGAGACTCCCAGTAATGCTAATAGTTGTTCGAAATGGTGGGGGGCTACAAAATACTATAACACACTAACGCAATACATATGGCAAAGACGTGAAATGGTTCCAAGGCAGTGTTTGAGGTAAGGTGAAACGGTTCGGGGAAATTTTTCTTTTAATAATAAATTTAGCGGCCCTTGATGGGATAGGTTCTCCCTCGACACCCCCACCCATCCCATTCAAGCGCGATAGGTGTCCGAGTTTACGGCTCATCACCGGCCCCTGATGGGATAGGTTCTCCCTCGACACCCTCCCCCACCCCATTCGAGCGCGATAGGTGTCCGAGTTTACGGCTCATCACCGGCCCCTGATGGTATAGGTTCTCCCTCAACACCCCCACCCACCCCATTCGAGCGCGATAGGTGTCCGAGTTTACGGCTCATCACCGGCCCCTGATGGGATAGGTTCTCCCTCGACACCCCCACGGTTCTCCCTCGACACCCTCCCCCACCCCATTCGAGCGCGATAGGTGTCCGAGTTTACGGCTCATCACCGGCCCCTGATGGGATAGGTTCTCCCTCGACACCCTCCCCCACCCCATTCGAGCGCGACAGGTGTCCGAGTTTACGGCTCATCACCGGCCCCTGATGGGATAGGTTCTCCCTCGACACCCTCCCCCACCCCATTCGAGCGCGATAGGTGTTCGAGTTTACGGCTCATCACCGGCCCCTGATGGGATAGGTTCTCCCTCCACACCCCCACCCACCCCATTCGAGCGCGATAGGTGTCCGAGTTTACGGCTCATCACCGGCCCCTGATGGGATAGGTTCTCCCTTGACACCCTCCCCCACCCCATTTGAGCGCGACAGGTGTCCGAGTTTACGGCTCATCACCGGCCCCTGATGGGATAGGTTCTCCCTCGACACCCCCACCCACCCCATTCGAGCGCGATAGGTGTCCGAGTTTACGGCTCATCACCGGCCCCTGATGGGATAGGTTCTCCCTCGACACCCTCCCCCACCCCATTTGAGCGCGATAGGTGTCCGAGTTTACGGCTCATCACCAGCCCCTGATGGGATAGGTTCTCCCTCCACACACCCTACACTCTGCAATATTTCCCTTTACCATCTGTAGTACCACAGCAACAGGCCTGAAAATCTCCATCAATTTTCCCATTATTGGCTTAAACAAAGACTGGTAGCTCTCATCATCAATGCCATCGCCCAAGGGAACAGTTAATGAATAATATTTCCCTTTACCATAACCAATATCACGAATGTCACCTGTTACGGGAAAGTAATCACCAAATTTATGACATGAAACAGTCATGACCCTATCAGTGGCATAGAAGGCCTCCTCTACATATAGAACACGCTGCCTGCATAATGATAAAATAAGTGAACATTACAATGAAAGACCACTTAAGACAAAATGCTTAGCATAAGACAACAAGTGCTGATAGAATTTTAGAAGGCAATGTCTTTCAAAAAGCTGCATCTTAAATTTCTGGTCCATGGCACCCTCACATCACATGTCACAAGAATCATACATTCTTGAGGATGAAAGTTGATTACCTTTGTGTTTGTGTACCCCCACCTTCTATTAATTTCTTCTTATTCTTATTCTTCTCTGTTTCTGCTCCTTCCTCTTCACCATCTCTCCATCCCCTCTTTTCTTTCTTGCTTCTGAATCTGAACAAAAATTGGAATGCTATTATTAGGTACTAATGCATTTAAGGGGAGTGAGAGGGAATTTGTAGAGGAAAAAAATATTATTTAAAACTTGTGCAAGAAACAAGTAAAAAGAAAATGCTAACCTTTGTCTTGATACCGTTGTTGAATTTTGTAGAGAAACGAAACAAATTATTCTCTGAAAGAAGAAAAGATAGAAGCAGCAGTTGAATCTTTTGGAGCAGTTTCAATTTCGACGCTCTCTATTTGTTTGCGATGAATGAATGAAAGGGAGAAGAAGGAAGAGGGTTTTGAACCAATGTTCTGAAGATAGTACCGTTGGGACTTGGGAGGCCATCTTGAATAATGAATAGTCAAACTTTGCGCTGTGCTGCTATCTTTCAAGAATCCGGTCACCCACCTCCGCCGCTCACCGCCGCGAACCAACCCCTCCGCCGCGGTGCAAATAACAAAATACTTTGATTATGTTTCGAGTTTCTCATGTTATCTGCAGCAATTATTCAAGAACACGATGTTTTGTTGCAGGATGATTCCTTGGTGCCAATGAAAAATGGAGGTGTGAAGTCACATCCTGGTGTACAAAATGATGTCTCTAAGGTGGGAGCTTGCAGCAGAAACCTCAATGGGTACGCTAATAGATCAAGACCAGAACGTGCCGCCACCATCGCAAAGACAAGAACCAACCACCGCGTCGTCCCACAGCGTCTCCGTCCATTTCTGCTTCGCCACGCCGTCCCCGCCATCCAGCAGCCATCAACTCCTCCGAGCACCACTTCAATGTTGCAGACAGATGCTAATTTTAGGTTTAGGGTGTGTGAGAGTGTAAAGGCCATTTGGGCCATGTTTCTGAAAGAAAAAATAACGTTTGGGCCTAGTTGGTAACAATTAATGTGGTCTTGTTTTAGTTAGTTTTTTATTTTTTTAGACTGAAAATATATTTAAAAAATATAAACATTCCCTCTACTATAATTTAAATCTTTATAAGAATAATGTTCTTAAATAAATAATGTAATGCCTAATTGAAATTCATTTAAATATTCCAATTTAATTTTTAAAACTAATAAAATACAATCTAACCCATAAATATTATTTATCATTGTTTGTTGATTTAAAATTTATTTTGCCTTAAGTTTGTTACTTAAATCATTTTTTATCAAAAAATAATAATAATACAGTTAAATCACCTTGAACCGATGTCTTCATCGATTCAATGACCAATCCAGTTTTTTAAACATTACTTGATTCCTACTTTTATATTTCTGAATGAATTTAAAAACAATATTACATATAACTTTAGGTATGATAAGATTTTAGGTACATATATATTTAAGTATCTCTCGTAATTTTTTTTTAAAGAAGGTATCTCATATAGGTTAAGTTCTTTTTTTAGAAATTTTTTTTTTTTTTATGCAAAGAATGACAAATTGATTTTTTTTTTTTAGTGGATAGAAAAATATTTTCAATTTTTTTTTATAGATATTCTGATTTTTAGATTACTTTTTTAAATGATTTTCTTTTAATTTTAGAAGAGGGAATGTTTACATTTTTTTATATAATTTTCAGCCTAAAAGAAAGAAAAAAAAAACTAAAAGACCACTAAAAAACTATTACCTGAGACTCTAGGCCCAAACATGTTTTTTCTATTTCAAAAAATGGGTTTCTTAATGAGGAACTGGGCCTACAATTGACCCAAACCCAATTGAGCTTCATCTTCTGCTCTCACACAAACTCAGCCCTACAACCTAATGGAGTTGTTGTGTGGAGGAGTTGCCACGGCGGTCGGACGGCATGACGACAGCGGCGAAGGGACAGAGGTACGCGATGACGACACAATGCTGGTCTTGGATCTATTTTTATTAAAATCTATTTTTACCAACAATCCAAACGTTATCTCGATCTATGATGCAAGCAAACCTTGACGTTTCTGGTTTATTAACGTGTTGTAATATAATCTCATATTATCCCCTATCATGGTCATCCTTGGACTCGAAGGAAGAAGCAATTCACGTGTCACAACCACAATACAAGACATACAGGACTGTTACTCATTCGCATTCATCGTGGCAGCGCGAGGATGGAAGCGGCGGCGTGTGGAGGGGCATGACGGCGCGAGGAGGGGGAGAAGGTGCGTGGTGGGTGGTGGGTGGCTACTGTTCTTGGCTTAGATGGGGCTTGGCTGCTCATGGTCATGGACTCATAGGTGAGAATGGTGGAAGTAGGGATAAATAAGTCTTTTGGGTCTAAAATAAAATGGAAAAATTGAAAGATTTTTTTAAAAAAATAATAATGATACGGACCTGACATGGATCATTTAATTGAGGTGGTGTCTTTTGGTTGGACCACTTAAGCTGGGTAAAAGTTACACAAAAATTATCAGAGGTTCCAAAGAATTCACCATAATAACAAACTATTAAAGGACCAAATTGAAAAAAAAATTGAGACAATAATAAAATAGTAAATTTTGAAACTTAACAAGGAAAGTTATTATTCGAAATAATTTATATTATCACAATAGATGAAACTGAGTAAAAAATTTAATTTTTATAAAAATCATAAACAAATAAAAACATAATTTAGCAACAAAATTATTGTTTGAAGTAAAAAATAATTTAAAGATTTAATAGATATACATTGTCATTGTATTTTTTTTCCACAATCAACTAATCAGAAATGATAGCTCATTAAAAATGTTTGAATTCTTACCCTAATTTCCTTGAAAGCAACTCATACCATGAATAATGTTGAATTCTGATATTTAATGTTACTCTTATTATATTAGAATTTAGTCGTATTAAAAAAACAAGAGACTAAGAATTTAATTGAATTTACGTGTATCATTTTTGTTTCTGATATTTAATGTTCACTACAAAAAAAAGGGCTGATTACCGACGGCCAAAAGTCGTCGGTAATCAGCAGTTTCCGACGGACATGTGTCCATCGGTTAGAAACTCGTAGGAAACGGTTTCCAAAGGATCTGGGCCATCCGTCAGAAATTTCCGAAAAGGCCATCGGAAAATCGTCGGACAGGGCCCCCAACTACCGATGGACAGTAAGTGTCTATGGGAGATACCGACGGACATTTACGTTGGAAATTCTGTTGTAAACTAATTTAATGTGGATAATGTGGATTTATTTTTTTATATTAAAATTATTTAATTTAATTTTAATTATTAATTTTAATTGATTTTTTATTTTTATTTTTGTTTTAATTATTAATAATTAATTTGTTTATTTTTTATTATTAATTATTTACTTTTTAAAAATTGAATTTATTTTTATTTTAAATATTAATTATAAATTTATTTTATTTTAATTAATTTATTATATTATTATATTATTAATTAAAAACAAAATTGAAATTACAAATAAAATTAAAAAAGCAATTAAATTAAACTTAAATTAAAATAAAAACATAAAGCAAATTTAACATATAATCTATACATAAAATATCCGTCCAGCTACAAAACACTACTACATCTATAAGTATCCTAATAATCATCATCATAATAACCCTCATTGTCGTCCTAGCGGGGGGAGTTCACCAGCTTCAGATGACCATCAGGTTGCAGCTCACAAGACACGCCGGCGTCAGATGACCATCATCCTATAATTTGTTACTTTAAGTAGTTGAAGCAATGGAGATCTACAACATTAAATGCCACATTTCTCTAGGTTTTAGAAGTAATGAAATTGTTTAATATTTAATCATTATTAGTAATGTTGGGTGAATTTTCATATGATAATTATTATGTTTCATATGTCTGCTATATTATTTTGTTAATAAGCTCCATCTAATTATTACCGATATATTAAATAATGATAAAGAGTGGTAGTGAAAGAAAGAGGGAGAAAGGTTGTCCTAGTTCTTTGGGGGAAAATTCTAGGTAGAGGATGATGTCTTTGATTCGAGAAAAGACTATACAAAGAGAATACATGATTAATACTAGTTGTTCTTGTTCATATTTGATTTTAATATTATTGATAGTAAGGTTTAGAATGAGGTATTGTTGTCAACTCTAAGGATATAGATTACAGGTAGGGGATTTTTGTTTATATGTCTTTGAATCAACGTTTCAATCTCAAAGGGATGCATCATCCAGTAGTTCTGTGAAACATTTACGCGATATTCATAATGGTATGTCTTATTGTTCTTTATATTTTGCCAAATTTAATTTATATAGTTCTTTCTTTTTTATATATAATGATTTAATATATTTTGTTTGGACTTTATTTGTATACAATACAATGTTTAATTTTTAATATATAAATATCATTAATATATTTTACAACCTTTATTAATTGTGTAATTCTATAAATTATTGGTCTTGATTTTTAGGGGATCATTTATTTAAGTCTTATTATTTAATTTCTACTTCAATATTTAATTATGTTTTTGAAATGGTAATGTGAATGTACTAACTATATCTTCGAATACTTTGTTTATATTTAATTTTTTTTGCTTTATTTTTTTTAAACAAATAGATTTAGATATTTTAAGTCGAGTGGAATGCCATAAACATAGTCTACTAACCCAAGTGAGTTATGAGGATATACTATGTAGAAGAAACAATATCGATTTCACAATCCATCCAGGTAATAGAAATTGTTGTTTTGTTTTTATTATTATATAACTTTTTCCCACTTGCATTTCAGTTTTTTATTTAATTGGTTCGTTGTTATTGATATTATATAAATGGATTTTCAAGTTCACGATGGAGAAAATCCTTTATTTGTTAAAGGTGAACGTGAATGTATTTATTTAGTAATCAATGTCTATTTACTTCTATCAATTAATTTATTTTTGCCACTTTTTTTTATTTTTTACATGTTTACCGGTTTGTTGCACTTTTTTTTTTCTAGATCGTCTAGACTTTGGAGGAATGACCGGTGTTGTAAACATTATAGTGCAATGGTTTGGTTTATGGAGCGATCAGGAAAACATATAGAGTATAATTTTTAATATGTTGTACGAAGGGAAAAGTGAAGTTACCATAATTGGCTAGGCCACCTACTTTTCTTTGGAGTTTGATACATGGAATAGATCCAAGAAGTAGACATTTTCTTTAAAACATATGTTCCTATAAAAATATTTTTTCCTTTACTTCATTGGGTAATAAAGTTCAATTAGGTGTAAACCATGGCCGTGGACCGCCGCAATTTGTTCTTGGTGGTCATAGTTATCACCAGATTGAGGGGTTTATTGCCAAAGGAAGGGCAGTTGCCAAAATTTTCTCTATTGTGTGTGTGTGTGTGTGTGTGAGTGGCACACAAAATGAAATGTTGAATTGGATGTCTCATTTCAGGTATTTTTAGAAATTCATATTTGTATTCAATTAACTTTGTTAATATGTTTCTTTCACTTCTAAAAAACTTTGTTAATATGTTTATTTGGTGATTATATCTTGCAATTATTATTTATGTATTCATATCTTGTAATTATTGTCATTCTTTTTTTTTTCTATATGAATTATTGTCATTCTTAAATAAATCCAAACAGAATTGATGTTGAACAAAAATGTATTGGATCTAATTTTTGTAAAGGATTTAATGCATGGTTGATGAGTATAATGCTCTATAGCAAAATCATTTAGACGAGTTAAAAACTTTATTGAAGGAGAACAAAATTTAAATATTTCAATGAAATTGTTCCGAAGTTGTCGTATTGATGCTTGGGTGTATAATTTACCAACAGTGAATGAAGTTGTTCTTTGATAGTTTGTGATTTTGATAGTTGTGATTGCAACCGAGATATTGTGATACATAGTCGTGATGGTAATTTGCATAGAATCCCTAATACTCATGTATTATTTACCCATCTACAATATCCATTGTTATTCCCTTTCGAAGAACGTGGTTGGCAGGAAAATATTTTGTTGACCTTGAATGATTCCTTTGTTACACAATGTTCAAGAGTTCGAATTTCACCTAGAAGGTTCATTGCATTTAGGAACTCCACAGTTAAGCGTGCTTGACTTGGAGCAATTCTGGGATGGGCGAATTCCTGGGAAGTTTTCCCAAGAAGCGTGTGAGTGAGGACAAAGCATGCTGGAAAGACCTGTGTTGGTCTGTGGGGACAGTCGTCAATCCATAAAAGCAGCCTGAGATGTTAGAAATGGTATCAGAGCGGCACCTCTCCCAGTACGGTATAGTTCGGGGATGAACCATGCGGAAGCTGGTGGGCATGTGACACCCAGGGCCGACAAGGGCGGGGAGTGGTCGCGCGGTGCAAGAAGGCACAGGCAAGGAGCGGCTCCTGGCAAGCTTCTAGGCGAAGGAACACATGAATGAACCGATTACACACCAGAATGAGGGGGATCCTAAGACTGTGTCGGTATGGGACTATATAGTAGAGGATTACTTATATGAATTGATTGGTACTACCTATACTAACAAGATGCATCTTCTTTTCGGGAGCCCGTCACTTAAGAACTCCACAGTTAAGCATATTTGACTTGGAACAATTTTGGGATGGGTGACCTCGTGGGAAGTTTTCCCAGGAAAGCATGTGAGTGAGGACAAAGCATGCTGAAAAGACCCGTGTTGGTTTGTGGGGATAGTCGTCAATCCATAAAAGCAGCCTAGGATATTACAGTAACTATTGCCTAAAGTCCGTAGATTCTTCTATCAACCATGTAAAAACAATTGATCTTTTCTTTTTCGTTCCAATTAGTTAATCTTCTGACGTTTCCATAGAAATTTTCTTCAGAAAACTGAACTAATAATTCATGATCCTTTCTAGTAATTGTTGGGTAACTGTCTACAGAAGAAGGAATTATTCATAGACTCTTCATTGGTGTTTTTGTTTCGGTTTTTATTAATTTTGTTGTTTCCGATTAAGTTCTTGGATCGAGATAGACTTCTTTACCTTTCCTTGCTCTTTCTTCTTCTTGGAAAATTTTCAAAGCTTTTTCTGCTTCTTATTTTGTTGGAAATGATTGATGTTGAACTCCTGATATCTTCTGGCAGTGAGGGGCTGCTTCGTACCAGTCATCATAGATTCCCGGGCATTGATCCATTAAAGACAACATACCATTTGCTTGTTTCTTTTCGAGCTTATTCCTTGACTTTATTTGGAATTATTTCTTCTAAGAATCCTTCTGCTTTCATCTGAAGTTCTAGTACTTTTAAATCTGCTTTAATTAATTCTACCTCTGCTTTAGCTCTTTCTATTTCTTTTAATTTCTGGTTTTCCAAGGCTTTCTTGAGTTGGTATTGACTTCTTAGTAATTCTGTTGTGCCACGCTCCATTCTCTGGATAAAATATCTGCAAGTACATTCTTTTCTCCTTTAATATGAGAAATTGAATAATTATATTCGGACAATTTCATTTGACATCTGATAAATCTTCCCTGCTTATAAGTTCCTTTATGATTAATGTTCTTAAAACCTGCAACATAAGTAGAATCAGTTCTAACAATAAATTCTTTATCTAGCACATAGATCCGATTTTTTCCAACATTCGGATTAGTGCTAGAGTTTCTTTTTCATGTGTTGGATAATTAAATTCGCTATCTGAAAAGGTTTCAGATGCGTATTGGCATAGTAATTCTTTCTTTTGTCCTGGAGGCTTTGCTTTCATAACTCCTCCCCATCTTTCATTAGATGCATCGGTTTCTATAATAATTAGATCATCATCTGATGGATGATATAAGTGTGGAAGATCCTGGCATATTAATTTCATTTTTTTCAATAATTGCTTTGTCTTCATTGGTCCATGACCAAAGAGCATCCCTCTTTAATTTTTGTTGAAGTGCCTTTCTTTCAGCTGTAAGATCCTTTATAAAACCTTCACTTGAAATATATGTTAGTAATCCAAGAAATCTTTGTAATTAATTTTTATCTTTTAATTTGGTTGGAAAATTTCGTAATTTTTCTAACACATGTTTTTGCATTATTATTTTTCCTTTTTCAATTTTCAATCCTAAATAATTAATCTTATTTTGAGCTAATACTGCTCTTTTCTTACTTAAAACTACTCCATGCTCTAAACATTTATTAAGTACTAATGCTACTTTGTTAAAATGATCATTTAAATCCTTATTAATAAATACTAAGATATCATCAATATATATAAGACAAAAATCCTTAAATTCTTTAAGTATAGAATTCATTCTTCATTGAAAGATTCCTGGTGATTGCTTCATTCATGTTGGAAGTACATTTCATTCATATTTACCCAGAGGACAACTAAATGTTGTTAATGCTTTTGATTCTTCAGATAATTTAATTTGATAAAATCTTGATTTACAATCAAAAGTACTAAACCAATTCATATTTCTAATTCGTTCAATAATTAAATCCTTTCGTGGAAGAAAATAAGCATCACCTTCCATTGCATCATTTATTTGTTTATAATTAATCACCATTCTTCTTTTACCTCTTTTTATTTCATTGTGATTTTCTACATAAAAGGCTAGTGCTGGGTGCTTACTTTTTGAGGGCCTAATTAATCATTTCTTACACATTTCTTCAATGTCTTTTGCAAATTCGTCTCTATCTTGCTTTGTGTAAATCATAGATTTACATTTTACTTCCTTTGTTGGATCTTTTAACTTTAATATGGTTAATTCATTATTTTTATTATTAATAATATCTAGATCTAAAGGATTTTCATTACATACTTTTTCTAAAAGTTCTTCTATATGAGCTGGAATTCTTCTATTTGGTTCTAAATTTATTAATATATGACGAATTTTTATACATATTTCTCTAACTATCTCACCATGTTTCAGCTTGCTAAACTCTGATTGCTTACTATAACTACATTCGGGGAAATAAATAATTGGAATATTGATTATTTCTCTATGCTGTTTTTGATAAATATATGGTGTTTTTAATGATATTTATTCTAAATAATGACAAAATGGTGCATATAATCGTAGGAAATTATTTCCTATAATCATATCTAGGTTTGCATCTTGTTGTTATATTATATGTATCACCAATAATTTCTCTTGTATTATTAAAGTAATTCGTCTTGCAACCAAAAACAGTGGGTGTATAGGTCCAACTACGATTTTTATTTTTATTGGCTTTTCCATTTTTTTCCATTTATCAAACAATGCTTTTGTTGCTAAACAAATACTTGCTCCAGTATCTATATAAGCTTCAGTTTCTCTATTACTTTTTTCTACTATTATTTTTATATAGGTATTATTCGGATTCTGTTTCTTCTGAAGATAGTTCATCTTCTAGATATTCATATATACTTCCTTCAATATTAGTTAATTCTTCTTCTAATGGTTCAAGTTTATATATCTGATATACTTGCTTTGTTAATTTTGATTTTTCTTTAAAATCTTTTTCTTTTCTTTGAGGACATTCATTTGCATAATGACCTTCAACCTTACATATCCAACATATGCATTTCTTTTTTCCTTTTGGACAATATTTTCTTGGTGTTAATTTTTTCTTTCTGAAATATTTTTTCTTATTATTTTTATAATATGTTTTCCTCTTTGAATACGTTCTTTTTAATTTTGGTTTTTTTAGAATATTTTCTTTTTCTTGCAGGTTTATCACAGCCATAATTTTCAGGTTTTTTTCATTTCTGGAATATCACAACAGATTGCATTACTTCCTCTTTTTAATTGATAATAATTTTTTTGGTATTCACAAATAAAGCTTTCTATTTGACACATACCACATATTTGCATATTATTTAAATGAGTTTTAGCTTTTTCATGTAAGAATTTACTTGTTTTTTCTTATTGTTCAAACATATTATATCCTATAAATTATTGATAGGTTAAAGTCATAACTAGTTTGGCAAAATCTTGATTATTATTAACTAATTGTGAATGTTGTTGCCAAGTTTCATTTTGGATGCTATGTAAAAATCTTTGTACATTTCCTGCTGTTTTAAATAACAGAAACTTTTTTACTTCCAACATATTTAACTTATTAAATTTTTCATCAGCTGCTATTAATTGTATTATTTCATTAGTCCATTGTAATAATATTTCTTCTTTATTTCTTGCACAACCAATATTTAATATATTTCCTAATCTTATCGATTCATAAGAAGGTTTAAATTCTTCCTGAATTTTTGTCCATTTATTATTTTTTCTTGCATATCATTTATTATACATAGTTTCTTCTTCATATTTATCTCATGCTCCATCAGGAGTATATTTATATTCTTCCTATTTTCTTTTGGGTTTTGTTCCACTATATTCTCCTTTTTCCATATGTATATTTTCTTCAGATTTTGAAGACGGACTATAATTTAAAACTATTTCTTCATTTTCATCATTTTCTTTAGTTACCTGATCTATCGGATCCATTTTTTGTATTTGGTCATGTTCTTCTTCTATTAATTTTAATTGTTCTAATAATTGTTAAATTTCTTTTAGATCATTTGATTTCTTTAATGTTTCCATATATTCATATTTTATCCTCTCCATGAAGTTATTGGTAGGGATAATCTTGATGGTTCTAGACTTGTTTCTTGTTTTACTACTATTTTTTCTAATTCTCTTGATTTTAATAATTCTTCTAATTCTTTTATTGTTATGCATTTATTCTTTTCTTCATCTTCTAAAAGCTTTTCTAATTGTTCAAGAACTTTTCTAATTTTTTCAATATATTTATTTTCATCTATTTCCTTACCTTTACTTATATTATTTAGTGTATCTCTTATATTATTTATTTCATTTTGTCCTTTTTGTATTATATTATAGGTGTAATTTGCAATTTTATTAGTATTTTCTATTAGTTGGATAATATTTTTATTGGTCTCGTTCATTATTTTTTCTATTTCTTCGAATTTTATTGGCATTTCTTCAGATAAACCCATTATTTTATTATTTTAAAATTTTGACTGTCTCAATACCCTTCGAATTAAGGAGGGTATGATAGAATTTTCAAAATTTCATTGCATTCCCAAATACAAGTGGATGTTGAACATTTGTTGGGCCAGCATTTCATATTACCGAGGGCCCTTAGGCCCCAAAGAAATGTTTCCTTAGAAAATTGCATTTAATTGTGTGCTAGACTTCTGGTTGTGTATTGATAAGTTTCCTTGTTAATGGCTATTCTTTTCAGTTGTTCTTCTTGTTCCTATTTTAACATTCATTGAGGCTATGTTTGGGAGGATGAGGTGGGGTGGTTAGTAATGGAGTGTGATGGTATAAAAGGCTTAACCCATTGTTTGGGAGTATTTTAAATGATGGAGTGAAATGGTTGAAAGTGGGAACTCAAACCATCCCATCCCACCCACTCCTTTCAATTTTTCATACCCTCCAATTTGGGGGGTGATGAATTGTGTATCTTAGTCATTCTTATTCCTTTTCCTTTAGTTAGTTAAGTCTGTTAATTCAGTTAAGTTTGTTATTTAAGAGATAACAAACAGTTAGCTCATTAGCTTAAGTCTAAAGCTAAGAGTATTTTATATATACATGACTCATGTGTATCCTTTAATTCAATTCATGAAATACAATATAGATGAACATTCAGCTAAGTGGTGATTCAAGTTTATCATGGTATCTAGAGCAGAGATCCTGGTAGCTTAATCTCTCATCTGCTATCTTTCATCTTCTTGCAATCATGACAAAAGCCGATTACAAACCCTTTTGGAGCAATGATGATGATGACTTGAAATCACCCAAGAAATCCAAAGAAGAAGAAGAAGTTAGTAGCAAAGACACAATCAAGAATGAGGAGACACAGATCAACCCAATGTCACCATTCTTTCTTTATGCCTCAGACCACCTGGGCCAAGTCTTTGTCAGTGAACCCTTACATGATGGCAACTATGGTGAGTGGGTTCTTGACATGAGCAATGCTCTTTGCGCCAAGAATAAGATGGGATTTGTAGACGGATCAATTCTCATGCCTGATGCCAACTCCCCAAATCTTGCCCACTGGATTCGATGCAATGCCATGGTGAAGGAATGGCTCAAGAGTAGCATGGACAAGGAAACTCGGAATAGTGTGAGATATGCCAACACTACTCAAGAGATTTGGGCAGAACTGGATCAGAGATTTGCAAAAGGTAGTGCTCCCCGGGTGTATGAATTAAGGTGTGCCATAGCTCTTCTCAAGCAAGAAAAGTTGTCAGTTCCAGCATACTACACTAAACTGAAGGGTCTATGGGATGAAGTAATGTCAATTTCTCCTTGGCCCAAGTGCTCCTGTGGTGAATGCAGATGTGATCTTCAAAGGGCTCTCTCTTAAATGCGTGAAAGAAAACAACTATATGACTTCCTTATGGCTCTTGATGATGTTTTCATCACTGTTAAGACTCAGATTCTAAGCATGGCTCCAAACCTCACCCTTGGGCATGCTTACCACTTAGTGGCAAAGGATGAACAACAAAGACTGATGTCAGCAATGCCCAAGCCAGTTGTAGAAACAACAGCTTTTCAAACACAAAGTGCCAAATATTCTGGAGAAGATGCCAAAGGAAACAGAAAGGAAATGCCTAAGTGTGAACATTGCCAAAAGATAGGTCATACTCAAGATCAGTGTTGGGAAATCATTGGATATCCACAAGATTGGAAGAAACCAAATAAGAAAGATAAAGGTCCTTGGAATAGCAAGAAATCAAATCCAAAAGCAGCTCAAGTGACATCAGAATCAAGTCCTATTCCAGGACTCACCATTGCAACAGTATGATAGGCTAATTCAGCATTTGAGCACTGATGGAGAGGCTGCATCAGGAGCATTCCATAGTAAGCCAAGTGTCAATATGGCAGGTAACTTTAACTTTGATAAACCATGGGAGGGAACGCTTCCCTCTTTCTTATTTTACATAAAAATTTACAAATTTATCCCCAATTGAAAAAAAAAGCTCACTTTTACACTCCATCAATCCAGGTTGTTCCTCTCTCATCTC
This sequence comes from Echinosophora koreensis, assembly GCA_035048595.1. Classification (NCBI taxonomy): domain Eukaryota; kingdom Viridiplantae; phylum Streptophyta; class Magnoliopsida; order Fabales; family Fabaceae; genus Echinosophora; species Echinosophora koreensis. The sequence goes on along the minus strand of JAPCYP010000017.1, from coordinate 7,371,300 downwards.
CATTTGCAGGCAATTCATCTCTTCTCTTCAACAGTTGTTTTCTTTGTCACCAGATTTTCACTTTATCATTGATGATTTCTTTGCCTATAATTAACTTTCTAATTCTCTGTTCCTATCTTTTTTTTTATAAAAAAAAAAACCGAGTTAATCTCATGCAAATACCCAATTCCTTGCGTCGGTTCCTAAAGTGAAGCAACTTTGCTTGTCTCTGCTTGGTCATCTTGTACGTTTTTCAATTGGTTAATATTGTTGTGGGCAATAGAAATTAAAAAGGGGTAATATTGGAACTAAATTTTTTAATTCATTCCACTCCATTATTAACCATTGTAACTTCCAAACAATGGAGTGGAATCTCTCATCATTCCCCCATTAAAACTTCCAAACAATAGAGTGATTTACTTTTACCTCTCCACTCCATTTCATCCTAAACTACTTCATTACTAACCACTCCACTCCATCTCTATCAAAACTCCCAAATATAGTTTGGGAACCAAGTTGAACTGGACAATTTCCACTGTTTCAGTCATTAGTCATTACTTGGTGGTTCCTCTGGAGCGCATTCCTATTGTTAGAATCTCCAGAGAAAAGTTGAAGACCATACCAACGAAGGTTGGCCCAGTTGGTAAGGATTCGACTCATAACCCACAAGGTCGTGAGTTCAAATCCCACTGTCGATGTGAGAACCTCGTTAGTGGGTAATCTGTAAGTTCTGTAAGTTCTTTGAGTCTTGAGGCCTGTCCTGACCCTAGTGAGCCAAAGAGGCTCAACTCACCTAAACTTTTTGTAAACCAAAAAAATAAAAATAAAATTGAAGACATTACTCTCTTGGTAAAGGAACTGATGCATGTAGCAATTATAAAGTTAGAAACTGATGGTCCAATATTATGACTACCTAATTTATCAATAAGTCAATTTGAGGAGACTGTTATTACTTAGGCTGAGTTTGGTAGGGAGTAAAAGTAAGGGTAAAAAAATTTATGGATGAGTTTACATATAAAATTAATTTATAAATTTTTAACCTCCAATTTGACCTTCATATCAAACATACCATTAGAGTTAGAGTTGCACCTAAGTTAAAGCAGTACAGGTATTGTATTCTTTATACAAGCAATGCTAGCTAACGAAGTAACTCTTTTTCAATTTGGACCTATTTAACTTGTTGATAAGCCTCTGCTTATCTTGTGAAATCACTGTCAGCAAGGTTATTTCATTATGGGGTCTCATTCCTTGGGTTTTTTTTTTTATCAGCTTAATCAAGTTAAACCTGGATTACTATCAATGAACAATCTGCATCAAAATAGACAAGAATATATAAATAAACAAAAAGGTAGATTCAATCTGAAGTTAATTGTTTGACTTCAAGCATTGTTATACACCTAGTAACTCTTCATCTATAACTTCTCGATGTTTATTGTGTTAGAGACTTGTAGTGGGTGTGTGAATCAAAATCGCATGTTTGATATTCATATTAATGGAATTTGAAAATATGGGATGTCCACTACAGTTAGCAATATTGCATTCATCACTATGATGTTAAATTGTTAATTTCCCCCTCCATTATTCAATATGGTAGTTCCACTTATGGGAAAGAATATACAATAATGGAGTTCAAAATTATTTTGCATAGCATATTTTTAGCTGATAGGGAAACCACATAGACATATTTCACCCAAAAAAAAATTGCATAGCCACATCAAGAGACAGTTTAGTGAATGAAATTTTGGCACTTGGGAAAAATACAATGAAGAAATGAATAAAATGTCCAGCAGATTGATTTGTGGGACTGTGGAGTCAGGCAATAGAATATTATGGCTGTGACAACAGATCACATCCTGAATTACTATTGCTTCCTTAACTGATTTTAGTGGAGAAATTATTGAGTGTTCTTAGAGCTGTGTTGAGATTGCAAAGTAAGGCTTTTTTAAATTTGAAGAGCTTTTAAGCTACAATCACACTAATGCACATAAACTTGAAAAAAAAATCTGTTTATCTACCATTGTTTATGAAACAATATGTCAAATCAACTATGTAAGAATTTTAATAAGCAAATAATGTTTGAGAAACAAAACACGGACATACTTAATGTACAAAGCTGATGAGCTTGAATGAACATGTGAATTTGTTTATATAAAAGACTGTTGATATGACTAATGACTTGCACAATAAATCTGACATCAATTTTTCTCTTTTCCGTGGTTAGTTGATATTTTGTAAAAGTCTACGAAGATAGTCTCCATGTTTGATTTACAGTTAAGAAGCTGCAAACGTATATTGAGGACGAAGTACATATCGAGTTTTTTTGGGACAAACATACTTTTGAACCTAAAATATGTTTGTAATGGTAAACCAAACATACCATATTGGTGGGATTGGATTCGGGTCCCCTTTTCAATGCTTTTGCCAAAACTGTAGTACCAAGATATTTTGCAATGGCAATCAGCCAAACCTTTTGCACCAAAATCTCATGAGCATCCCCACTAGAAAAGGTTGTAAACTTGTAAGTAGGACGAGTATGACAGCTTTTGGATTCACAAGAAAGAGAAGCATCAACAACCATTTTATGATTATGGATTCAAAATTGATGGGTATAGGTATCTAGATATAAAATAGAAATTGTAGCCAAGAAATGTAAACAAAGAAAAAGGACAATAATTGTCAAATTTCACGTTTGATTAAGAATCAGAAGCATAAATGATCCATGATTTGAATTTGAATTTAGTAGTTAAGACATCTTATATCCGGTCTAATAATTTTTATATGCAAGCCGAAGAATGAAACAAGAAACACAAAGGATTTGGTCCACACAATTTAATATATGTATGACTTAAAGAACTTCCAAGTTCCAAATGACTAGATGAATTGGATTTTGAGATTTTTCGGGATTGGTCTACATATTAATTGGTTGATAAGAGCTTCTGAATTGCCAATATTTAGCTACATTGCCAATTTTGTTTTTATGTTCTTTCTGGTCATCCCCTACAACTCATAGAAGCATTATTATGTAATGCCTATGTACAGAACCAGACAATACATACTACTTTGTCGGATTCGTGTATCATCTATTAGGTAGCGAGTCAGTAGACAACTTATGACTCACTTTTCTTATTGCTCCCAGTTTATGCACATTTTGATTAATTGACTTCTGAGGTTTGATTAAAGACAGACTATATATGTTGGGACTAAGAGATTTACAAAATTTTGTCTTTAAATAATTGGTGTATCTGAAATTTTAACATGTAACTATGTACTTCATCATACATCAGATGCTCATCTATCGCTAGATTGAACCTTATTTATATAAATTTCACTTTGCTTTGCCAATGCAACTAATCTTGTACTATTTCTGTTATGATGTTGACCATATTAATGATAAAAAATAATAATAACAAGTGCTTCTGCTAAACTATAAAGAAAAAGCATGCAAATTAATATTCACCTAGGAAAATCCCATTTATTTTTCAATGTTTATAGAGACACAAATAATGGATAATGGAAGGGGCCTTGCTATTAACACCGATTTTTTTTCTTATTCGCACCTTGCAACTTTTTTTTTCTTCTTTTTTTCCAAAATTACCCTTAAGTGTCGTTCGTTTTCCGGAGTTGAATCATGAAATTTAACACATCCGGAATTCACTTTCCGGACACTTTCGGAATTCACTTTCCGGACATGTGTAACACTTCTTGAAAGTTTTTCCGGATTCATATTTTTTGTAAGTCCGGAAAGTATTTTCCGGAGGTGTTAAAATTAACACATCCAGAATTTACTTTCCGGAGGTACAATTTGTACATCCGGAAACTATTTTCCGGATGTGTTATTGCTGATGTTACTTTTTGTACGTCCGGAAAGTATTTTCCGGAGGTGTTAATTTTAACACCTCCGGAAAATACTTTCCGGAGGTACAATTTGTACATCCGGAAACTATTTTCCGGATGTATTATTGCTGATGTTACTTTTTGTACGTCCGGAAAGTATTTTCCGGATGTGTTAAAATTAACACATCCGGAAAATACTTTCCGGAGGTGTAAAAAGTGTCCGGATTTTGAATGTCGGATGTGTAAAGTGTCCGGATTTCATTTTCCGGAAGCTTCCGAAAAGTAATTTCCGGAAGCTTCCGAAAAGTAATTTCCGGAAGTTATGTTGCGTAAAAACTTGCACAAAATGAGTAAGTGAAAAGGGTATTTTCGGAAATAAAAAAATCAATTTAAAACTGCACGGTGCCAATAGTAATTTGCACGGTGTCAATAGTAACGCCCTAATGGAAGTTATAACTTGCAAGACCCAATTAGCTACCCCCCACCAAAGGCCTGAAAATGACTCTTGTAGGCAACGGGCCACAAGGCCCACCCACAACCAGTAATTTTAGAAGCCACTATTTGGCATTGCCCTGCAGCACCACCGCAAGGAAGCAAATATTTATAAAATGAAATATTCTTTTTAAATACTTTTTTCATGGCAAGCTAATATGGAGAGAAAAATTTATGAGAATACCTCATATGTTTATAAAATTATTATCTTGTTTTTATCTTATTTTCTGTTTTTAAAGATTTGTTCAAGAAATAATGAAAATAATAAAATATTATTTACATTGTTTTCTATACAAAATTTAAAAAACCAAAAAAAAAAATGAAAACAAAATAGTATTTTGGCCATTATTGATAAAAATAGAAAATAGAAAAGGAAGAAATTACACAAATCTTCAAATTAATGTTATAATCATGCTTACTTCCCCCAGACATCAATTAGCCATTAACATTATATTTACCATTGTAATTTTTAGGGACATTAGGTCTAATATTACAAAACTTCATATGAGACAGATGATACAACAAAACTCAACTTGTCACCCAAAATCCTCGCGAATCGACACCAAAACCACTAAATTCATAACTTAACCCACTATTGTCCTTAATTCGTCATTCAAAATCATCGTGAATTGACAACAAAGCTACTTACCATAGAATGAAACCCACCATCAACACACACATACACACTAAAATGTCGTAAATTACATTGATCTTCCTTTAGGTTTGCTTTATTTATACTTGACATCTATCTTGTATTGCACTAACCTCCCTTAGACTTTGTTTGGTTGTGAGAAGAAAAGGAGAAGAGAGAAAGAGGTGAGAAAGAGTATACGAAGAGAGAAAATGATGAGAAATAAAATAGATTTTATGTGTTGTTTGGTATAAGAGAAATATGAGAGAAATAGAGGAGAAAGATGTGTTTTCTATCTCTCCCATTTGTTTGGTTGGATAGAAAAATAAGAAGAGAGAAAAGTAATTTTTTTTAAAAGACAAAAATATCCTTAGCTAAAAAATCAATATAAAAATATTTAAATTCAATTGACTTAAGTTATTTTAACTAATCAAATCATTTAAATTAATTTAACTGATTTAAGTTATTTTAAATAAAATTTATTAGTTTAATATAATTATTTTATTTATTTCAATTTAATTTAATTAAATAAATTATTAATTTTATTTTATTTATTTAAATTTATTTAATAATTGAATTAGAACCCAAAAAGAAAGGTACAAAAGTCATTTTACATGAAACACTCCCTCCCTCTTCCATTTTCTTCTCACTTGAGGAGAGAAAAAATTTGAGGTGGGTCCCACCAATTTTCTTCTCTCTTCCTTATTTCTCTCCTCCACCAAATAAGAGAAAAATGAATTTTCTCCTCCTTTTCTCTCTTTTTGTTTTCTCTCTTTCCATTTTCTACTCTAACAAATAAAGCTTAAAGTTTATTGTGTCATTACATTTATCTCCCCCAAACATTAATTACTTGTTAGCATTATACTTACCCCATGTTTTTAGGGGTATTAGGTATAAAATGGAGCTTCTGCTGTATGGACGTGGTTTCACCCTTATTGGACGTAGGTGACTACTACTAGATTTAATGGAGTTGATTTTTGTGGCTAGTGTCTCAACATCAGTAGCAAAAGGTTTTTGGTAGTGGTTTGCAGGTTATAGTTGAGTTTTATTATGAGTTTTATCGACCTCGCCTAAGGTAATGTTAGTAACAAGTTGACGTCAGGAGAGATAAATGTAATAGCAGCATAAACCTTATAAAAAGTTTGTAATTTTTATAACATTTATTTTATTAAGCTGTTCTAAAATTAATATTGACACCCTTAAATTAATGTTGTTTAAATAAAGAGAAGGTGATTTTATCTAATATAAAATATGTAGGTTGCCAATTCATCCATGCACAAAAGGAGGTGAATGCATATTAACAACCAGTTTGGATTCTCTGTAGCAGGGATGGCTCCAGCCCCTCTCCAGTAGAGAATCTCAGCCATCCAAATAGATCCAACGGTACAAAATAAGCAACATTTAATACATTAAAAAAATTCAAATAATTAAAATACAAAGAAATGCTCATCTCTTATTTCTTTCCATCGTCTTCCATGCTCATCTCTCACCACCACCATCCTGCCGCCATTTACATCCAGTCGTCGTTGTTGCCACGTCTCCCTCCCTCTCTCTCTCCCCCTCCCTCCTCCTAGCGCCGTTGTCACTCCATCTTTCTCCTTTCTCCACCATAGCTTCAAAGCCTGCCACCGCCTATCGCAGTGCCATTGTCAACAAGCACATCGACGACCACTGTTCATGGCAAACCAACAAGCATGGAAATGTTATACAGAAAACACCACAAGTCATACCCCTCCCCCTTTCTATGTGACTTTTATTTGCTTCTCCTTTTTCTTCTCTTTGCCTGAAGAAGAGTCAGTTATATATAAGAGATTCCATTAGTTCCAAACAAATATTCATTCACAATCCACCTTTTTACACCATTTGCTTATCAGAAAGTTAATCTATCAATATACTGTGAAAGTCTATGCCAACCTTGTGCAACTTTCATTATTAAGAATCTTGAGGAAATCTTCAACAACGATCGGTGGAGGTGAGGAGCATAACTGGAATGTCGGGGGAGTTCTCTTAAATCATGTTTGGACATGATGAATAACAAGCTACAATTTGTAGCTTCTGCAGCATGGACTCGCTTCTGGAGTTATTGATCATGTTTCCAAACACAACATAAATCTTAAGTCCCTTGGGTCAATGCTTATGTCTACATGACTAAAGGCGCCGGTGGCGAGGAGCATGAAACACGATGTAAAGAAAGAAGAAAATGGGCATTTCTGTGGGTTTTATTTGAATTTTTTAATGTTTTAAAATGTTGATTTTTTTGTGAGCTATTAGATCTAATTGGATGACTGAGATTCTATGTTGAAGAGGGGTTGGAGACATCTTGCTGGAGAGAATCCAGATTCCTTAAAACAACAGCCCTAGACACTATTGATAGGAACTTAATTTAAGGATCCTTTTTTGCTAATAGTCTCCAACATCTCGCGTTGCAGTCAACATTGATGTTGATATTTTTATACATGTTTTCTCTTTAAATATTTATTTGCTTTTTATCATTTTATCTAAAGAACCGTGTGCTCTCCGGACAAGGCCCTTGAATAATTTCATGACAAGGACAAGAAGAGGATGTGAGAATAAATCCTAAGAAAAAGGAAATTAGGATAAAAAAAGCATTTTGTAGAAATTGAATGATATTATTACTTTAAAAATGTTTTATGTATAGCAATTTTGTATTACACAAATTTTGTACATCTTTAGGACAACATACTGTGGTTCTCCCCCTTACTTTCTCTTTCAATTCCTTTTTTTCTTTGAAATTTATGTTGGTGGTGGATGGAAGCTGACAAGGGTAGCGATGGCAGCCAACAATGGCAGTTGAAACAGTGGCTGACAACGATAGTTATTAGTGATTGCCGGCAATGGTGAATAACAATAGTAGTGGGAGAAGGATAAGATAAAAAAAAAATAAGAAATATATAGATCACTATATAAAAAAACTTGATTAACAAAATAAAATGTAATGATATGAAGTTATTTGTGGGGTTTATTTAGTTAAAAATTTTAAGGAACTGGATTTGAGAGATGTAATACTTAAGTTATAAAAAGTAAAAATAAATAATGGAAAAGAAAATCTAATTAAGATTCACAAGACATAAAAATGTGGAGTGATGTGATAAGGATGCTCCAAGAAGTGTCTTGCTAACTTTGCTATCTATAGCTTAAAAAGAGGATGTCAACTACATGTCAAAAGCCCGTGATTCTAAAATTAATACACGGATCATTCATCACTCAACTTAAAATGATGATTCCTTTAGCTGAGCTTCAATGTACCATTAAATAAATTAGGGCGATGACATGTCCTGATACCATGGCTTCCAAGCCACCCACTAGAGCCTGTTTATATTAGATTTCTGTAGCGGGAAAACGGAGTTTGGGCCTGCAAAATAACATTTGACCAAAGGAGCATAAGAGGAGCTTTGGTCAAAAGTGTCTTAAGATGACAAATTTTAGCACTGTTCTGTTGGCCATAATCTTAAACAACTAGGCCATAGAAAGTTCGTACACCTTACCTCACTCTCATTGTTTGAGGAGGGAATCCGGAATTGCTCAACTCAACTCTGTTATTCCTTTTTTTTCTCGATGGGAAAAAGTTTAGGTGAGTTGGGTCTCGGGTACTCATCAGAGCTAAGGCATGCTTCACGGTTCAAATAACGCTTATAAAGGTACCCACCAACGAGGTCTTTACATCGGCAGTGAGATTCAAACTCATGGCCTTATCGATTATAAGTTGTATCCTTACCAACTGGATCAACCTTCGTAAGCTCAATGTTATTCCTTTTCTGATGTTTACTCTACTTAACTATGTTATTTAAATATTTAATTTAAAATCTTACATTTAGAGTGTGTTTGGGAAAGCTGGAAAAAAAAGATTATGCTGATAATCAATTTTTGTATAATCGATTATTGTGATAATCGATTATAATCAGAATCTGTTTTTGTTTGGGTCTGTTTGCTGAAAAGTGGTTTTAAGATAATCTATTTCGTTTGGGTGATGCAAAAAAAATCACTTTTATATAATAAATTACGAAAAAGGGTATGAAGTTATTTGTATAATTTAATAATATTTATTTATAAGTTAGTTTTGTAGGGGTAAACAGGGAAGAGAGTTTTGAGAATGAAAAATAATCAAATCACAACAATCTTAAGCTAGAAAAAACTAGATGGCATAAAACAGCTTTTTTTTCCTAAAAAAAGCTTTTTTATAAATTTAAGCAAAATGCCAAACATGATAGATTATCTATGAAACAGCTTTTAAGCTAAAAAACAGCTGAAATGTGGGATTATAATTTTTCCCAAACACACTCTTATATTCCTTATATAGAAATTAGATTTTGAATTTTGATAGATACGCATAAAGTTGAGTTGGTACACTTTACCTCAGTCTCACTCCCCCTTTATAAACTCTGCCTCGTGCTCTTCTATTTCTAACCCCTTCATCACTCCACGAACAAATTTGAAAAAACTCATCCTCTGTCTCCACTATCCACTCCTCTCTGCTTCCAACTTCAACCATTTCTCTGTTTTCGCTTGTACTCATAAATAAATGGCTTCTTCACCCCTGCTGTTTATCTTTTTCATTCTCTCTATTTCACATTTTTCATCTTCATCAACATCACAAATGCTTCTATTACCCCTAACACACTCTCTTTCCCATTCCCAAACCCAATTCAACAGTACCCACCACCTCCTCAAATCAACCTCCACCCGTTCCGCCGCTCGCTTCCGCCGCCACCGCCACCGCCACCACCAAAACCAACTCTCTCTCCCTCTCTCACCAGGCAGCGACTACACCCTCTCCTTCAACCTCGGCTCCAACCCTTCCCAACCCATAACCCTCTACATGGACACAGGCAGCGACCTCGTCTGGTTCCCCTGTTCCCCATTCAAATGCATTCTCTGCGAAAACAAACCCAACCCTAACCCTAACCATTCATCCCTCATCCCTAACATCTCCAAAACCGACGCCGTTTCGTGCAAATCCCCTGCATGTTCCGCAGCACACAACTCCATCTTCTCTTCCTCCGATCTCTGCGCCATGGCTCATTGCTCCTTAGAATCTATCGAAACCTCCGATTGCTCTTCTTCCAAATGTCCACCGTTCTACTACGCCTACGGTGACGGAAGCTTAATCGCGCGTCTCTATCGCGATACGATTTCGCTCTCTTCTCTCGTTCTGAACAATTTCACCTTCGGTTGCGCTCACACCGCGCTTGCAGAACCAACCGGCGTCGCCGGTTTCGGCCGCGGATTGCTCTCTCTACCTGCTCAGATATCGACGTTTTCCCCTCGACTCGGCAACCGTTTCTCTTACTGTTTGGTCTCTCACTCGTTCGACTCGGAGCGAGTTCGGCGACCGAGTCCACTCATTCTCGGCCGTTACGAGGAAAAACCAGGTGTCGCCTCCGACACGGCGGACTTTGCCTACACCCCGATGCTCGAAAATCCTAAGCATCCGTATTTCTACACCGTAGCGCTCGTCGGAGTTTCCGTCGGAAAAAGGATCATTCCGGCGCCGGAGATTTTACGCAGGGTGGACCGGAGAGGAAACGGCGGCGTGGTTGTCGATTCCGGCACGACGTTCACGATGCTGCCGGCGAGTTTTTACGGCGCAGTGGTGGAAGAGTTTGATCGCCGGGTTGGGCGAGTTCGCAAGCGTGCTGGTCGGGTCGAAGAGATGACGGGTCTCGGCCCGTGTTATTACTTCGATGGTGACGTGGCGGAGGGAGTGCCAACTGTTAAGTTGCACTTTGCGGGTGGGAATTATTCCAGTGTGGTGCTGCCTAGGAGGAATTACTTGTACGAGTTTTTGGACGGTGGTGATGGGGTGAGAGGGAAGAAGGGGAGGAAGGTGGGGTGTTTGATGTTGATGAACGGTGGAGATGAAACTGAGTTAGAGGGTGGGCCCGGAGCCACACTTGGAAATTACCAACAGCAGGGGTTTGAGGTTGTTTATGACCTGGGAAAGAAGCGCGTGGGTTTCGCGAGGAAGCAATGCGCGTCGCTTTGGGATAGTCTCAACCATGAGAAGAACTAGGGTGCTTCACTGGTTTCAGTCACGGGTCGGGTCTTTACCCATGAATAAGGTGGGCTTTGTGGGTCCATGGACTCAACTTGTATATTTATGTGCAGTGTATGTATGTACTTAATAGGGAAAGGTTGACACTTGGTAGGTACTTCATTTTTTGGTTAATTTTTTAAGTATGATTAGCTCGAGAATTTGAATGTAAAAACTAAAAAGTGTAAGTGCATATAAATAATAAATAATGGAGAATAATATTTTTGAGTGCACCAAAAATCAGTTCTGGCGAATGAGCCATGTAGAGATAATCCAACGTAATGAATGTAATTCGAACCACTTTCAACTCTTTTCGGGCCATTGCTTTTTTCTATTATTTTCTAAATAAATTACATATTTTTTTTTTCAAAATAATGAGGGGAGGTGTATATTTGTGAAATAATATATTTTTTTTGTTCAGTTTAATATTTTTACCAAGATACCACGGTATAATAATTCCAAGAAAGTAAGCCTCCATCGGCCAAGAATGAATGAATAAGCTATTTGTGAATTTCCACATCCACAGGTTCACGGGTTGTTTGGAAGTATTCTTTTTTCTGGTCTTCCCCACCTTCGATTCTAAGCAGTAGGCAGGTCCCTTAAAAATGGCATGCATGCCTTAATTCTGCGCACGTTGTTTTGATGATGCGTACTTGTAGTAAACAAACTATTTTTTAATGATGTAAGAATAATAATAACCATTTTTTTTTATTAGATGGAGTTGGCTATATAAATCATATATATTGTGTTATAATATTTTATTATAAATCAAATTTATAAACAAATCATTGATATCTAAATTATTTTTAAAATTTTGTTTATAATTTTTCTTGACCTCCCTTAACTTTCGACGATGGGGGCATTGGGGCTACACAATATTTTTTAATACATATAGAATAAATTAATTATAAAAAAATAATAACCAGTATCGTATATTCACCTACTTACACATAATTGGTACACATCAAAATTTATCTCTGTCAATGAAGCATAACGTCTTCAAACCATATTAATATATGATTAACTTTTTAATATGTTATTCATTCATTTTATCTGTAAATTCATTCACAATAGTTATTCTTTTATATTTTTTGTACAGCGGAATTTGGACACCTATAGACAGGGACGGAGGTATGTAGTACCTAGGGAGGGCAGCCCTCCCTGAGTTTTTTTTTTTTAAATAAAAATAAATGATATATACATATATAAATAATTAGTAGTAGATTCTAAAGACTATACAATACATTTAATAGTAAGCATTATATTCCTAAAAAGTTTAGTGTAAATTCAATTATACCTATTTTTCCGTGACATGAGGGAGAGGTGTTGTGTGCTTTGATATATTATTAATATAACTAATATTTTGAAATATATAATTATAAATATTTTTTATAAAATTTAATACATATATAAATATCTGGGTCTGGCTCCGTCCCTACGTATAGATACCATGGATTGATGTGAGTGTGGGTGGGATGGAGACGTATTGTATTTTGAGATAGAGTGAATGTATAGTACTCCCTCTGGTCCTTGTTATAAGAGACAACTGACTACTTTTATTTGGTTCAAAATATAAGAGACATGTGTGTATTTTAATAAATATTAAATGCTCATTCCAATTTTACTCTTATTTATAATAGGATTTATATTTATGAGACAGTATCAACTTTCCATATAAGTAGGTTTGTTTATTAATTATTGAATGATTAAATTTGTAAATTTATATGAATATTAATTACAAATAGCTTATTTCAATGCATTTCCTTTGTCTATGTGTTTTAGGGGTTTTGTCTCTTATATATAGGACCGAAGGGAGTATATAATTGTGAGTGTGAGTGTCATTTAGATGTCCATAAAAGTTACAAATAACATAGCTCAAAGTTATTTTATTATTACGGTTTTTCTAACCTATGCAACTTTGCACATATTAAGAAACCAAAAATAGAAATATTATATTGGAAGTTGTGTATTCAATTCATTAAAAATTAAAAAGTCACTCTTTCTAATACAATATTTCTATTTTATGCTTCTTTAATATGTGTAAAATTGAATATGTTATAAAAATCCTTATTATTATTTGTATGTTCCTTGTACACGACTACACTCTACACGGGTACATAAAGTAACTCAAATTTGCAAGTCCGAAATCACGAGGGATGGTTCAAAAGTTGGAGTGCCAAGAAGCTGACAAACAGGCGAACAGCTGCTTGAAAGGTTCAAGCCTGGATACAGCTAGCTTCGCCATCCTCACTCTCCACACGTGTGCGATCTACTCCCCACTGCAGACACGTAACCTCTGCAACAACATGATGACGTGATTAACTGATTATGAAACAAAGGTTCAAAGTTCAGACCTTTGTCACTTCAAATTATCTACTTTGTCCGGTCCACAATATAAGCAAAAATTTTCAAATTTTTATCCAAAATATAAATAAATTTCAACTATTTCCATCCTATTTAATGAAGTTATTCTCAAAATACCATTCATTTAATACAAATTTTGTTTTCCAATGATTCCTTTTATTCTCAACAACACAAGTTTAATAAATAAGAGGAAGGGTAATTTAGGTAACAAACTTAATTTTTTATTCCCAATGACTCTGTTAAATGAGATTAACTAACTATCTAAATATGTGTGTCTCATTTAATTTTTGCTTATAATAGAGATCGAGAAGGAGTATTCCATTCTCTTTATTGGTCAACAATAAACTTTATTATTAAATAAAAAACCAAAATTTTAGAGATAAAAACTGTGATCCATGCGCATCTCTAGAGTGCACATTCTTACAAACGGTGGGATAAGTTCTGATTAAATATTAAAATTATTTAAATATAAATATATGTATGTATATAGTGTATAGATTTGAGTTATCACTTTAATATCATCACGAGTTTAATTTCTTAAATTATCATTACTACTCAATAATAACATGGGAGATGAATGTGTCGTGTTAAAATTTTTCAGGGAAGATGGTCATCTATGGGCCAAAAAGGTCTCGATCACTTTCGTTCTCTGTTTGTACTCCATGGTGCATGTACATCAGCAGTGTTAGGTTACTAGATTTGATTTCAGAGTTGGGTGGTACTGCAAAAAGAAGCATTTTCTTGTCCTATAACCCCCAACAAACAAAATAAGGACCACTTGTCCCACGACGTACCTCCCCCCGCGAATGAAAACTTATGATAGCCTTTTTGAATTTCAAAACACTTGTTTGCCCTCAACTATATGTACCTTGGTGGTCTGTATTTCGCACAAGAGTTTGAGAGAGTTTACTTTATGGTTTGTGATCATAATGTTCACCACTCTACAACAACCAGCTTATCTTAACCAGGATTCGTAAAAAAAAATAAAAAAAATATATATATATATCTTATCCTAACCAGGATAACATATAGGATTAATTAAGATTTATTGTTTTATTTTGTTGTCACACCTTCTGTTTATATTAATAATTAATAATATCTTATCACATATTATATCTTTTTAATATTATATGAAATTTTTAACGATGTGACAATATGATATTAATAAAAACAAGATGTTAATAGTAAAATGAGATAACAAATCTTCGTCGAACACTGTAACCTGTTCGTGAGATTGTTCTACAACAAAATATGATTAAAAATGAATATGCCGGGATAATATTTACAATGTGAACTAATAAAGTTGAGTTCCTCTCACGTTTATTTAATAGTTTATGTGGAACACCTATATATAACTTCTATGTTACATTGTTACTTGAGTGATAAATTTGTACTCCCTCCGTTCCCTTTCTATGGTAATTTAAGATTTCTATACACAGATTAAGAAAGCATTAATTTATTTACATTTGTACCAAATTACCCTTATTTATAGTATCATTAATTATTTACAAATTCTAACCTTGGTCATTTATGTACCTTGAAAAGAAGCATTTGTGTACCTTGATCAAATGTAAGATGCATTGATATGTGCCACTTTTTGTTTTGGAACAAGCAACATTTATGACTGAATTTAAGTAGGGAAGGTTTAGTATATTTTCAATGTATTTCAATTTAATTATATGATAAGGGTATATATATGGAAAAAAATTGTCAAATATACATTGGGTTTATAAAAGATCCATTGTTTTGGAACAAAAAACAAAAAGCTAAAATTACCATAGAAAAGGAAACGGAGGGAGTAATTTAAATCATGATTATGCACAATCAGTATACCCCAAACGTCTTCGCGATGTTTATAGAATAAATAGCCTCAGTACTTCAATTAATGTATATAACATAACTTACTCTAAGATTTAGGATCACTAAAATTGTTAAGTTGTTCGAGAACTCGAAGCCTACGCTAGCTTAACCTTCATTCATCTCACCTAATTGCCAGCGTCAGGAGTGGCTTTGAATTTGTTTTTCTTTCCCTAGAAATGCTAAATTCCAGGCTATGTAAGCTTGCTACCGTACTCCCCCGTCCATATTATAAACAAAAAATTAATGGAACACACATGTTAAGATGATTAATTAAATTAGGTTTGTTACCTAAATTACATTTCATCTAAAACTCTAATCTTCATTAAATGAGTCATTAAAATTTTATTAAATGAATGATATTTTGGGAATAATGTCATTAAATGAGTCATTGGAAAACAAAATTTGCTTATATATTGGACCAAAAACGTTGGGACTTTTTATCTTGTATATTAGACCGGAGGGAGTACCATTATTACTGAGCCAGGCATTCTTAATTATCATCCGTCGTTTTCTTCAACGTATAAAGTACTTCATCCGGTCACTATTATAAGCAAAAATTAAATAAAACACACATATTAAGGAAGTTAATAAATCTCATTTAATTTTGTTAAAAAATTAGGCTTATTACCTAAATTACCCTTCATCTAAAATTTCAATTTTCATCGTTAAAATACATCTGCATTAAATAGATCCCACTTTCAATAAGGATGAGAGGGAAGATGACCTTTTATATGTCAAGGAGTATTAGAAAATAATGTCAGCATTAAATTGGAAGATGACCCTTTATATTCAGCATTAAATTGGGAATAATGTCAAGAAGTAATTGGAAAACATAATTTATATTAAGTGGGGGGTATTTTGGAAATAATAGCAATTAATTGGATGGAAGTACGAAAAATTTGCTTATATTTTAAACCAAAAAATTTAGGGTTTTTTGCTTATAATATTGACCAAAGGGAGTATAAACAAAACTAGCATGAAAGGAAAAATTACAAGCCACCAGAACGAGGTATGCTGCTACTAAAGGGCGTGTTTCAGCACGTAGATACTCTAGAGAATCTTTCACGAACAAAATGAAGATATCATCTTCATCAATATCTTTATTTGACCCTTTGTATTATCGGCAATATTGTCTGTGTACGTGTGTGTATATATAGCCGTCGACACTTTTAATTGATTATTTACATATCTCACTAATCAATCATACAGATGCTGAGTTTTTCGCTGCAGGGGTTACTAAATAGGTTTCTTAGGCTGGAACTATCAGATGGAAGCTGATAGTAAAGTTCACAAAAGGGAACATCTCTTGTTATCTCACTGTAAGTGTTGATCTGTAGGAAATACTATATGGGGAATTTTTATGGGTTGGTTGCTTGTTGCAATTAGAACAATTCTGATCTGCAGCAAGTTTGTAAAGCTTTTCTTGGTTATTTGTATTTGGGTTAGTATCCTTAGTACTCTATTTAATACATTTTTGGTTTATCAAA
Organism: Echinosophora koreensis; assembly: GCA_035048595.1. NCBI lineage: Eukaryota > Viridiplantae > Streptophyta > Magnoliopsida > Fabales > Fabaceae > Echinosophora > Echinosophora koreensis. The sequence goes on along the minus strand of JAPCYP010000017.1, from coordinate 7,354,601 downwards.
AAAAAAAAATTACTAGTATTTCTGTAAAATTAAACTTAGAACAATATTTTTTTTTGATTAAAAAACTTAGAACAATATTGATTAATTGATAGCGTGTGTTGATAAATAATTTGGAGTATCAACAACATTACCTTCCATCTTTCTTTCTTTCTTTCTTTCTTTTTTTTTTTTTTAATAAAGGTCCATCTTTCCTTAATATATGATACTTTCAACTTTCCTTCCTCCTTCTATCCCCTAGGTTGGAGACCGTCATCCATAGGGAGAAGGGCCCAACAAGTTGAGACCTAAGTAGTTAGAAAAAACAAACACGATTCATTTTAATTGCAAACGAGTTTGCATACAAAGTTGTTTTGAATGATATGAATTTATTCAATTCATGTATAAATCGTTTTATGAATCATATTAATTGAGGATAAATGATATGGTTTATCATCAATTATATAAAAATCACTTTCAAAAACCTTGGACTAACATAGAAGAATTAAATAATTTCTTTAAATACACTAAGCCAAGTCCCTAAAGCCAATATGAAGATTGCGCCCTAAAACCTCTTCGAATTAAGAAATTCGGTCTCAGTATTACAGTAAATCTTGTACTCCTATAATACAAATATACTTTGTGGAATAAAAATAAAAAATAAAAAAATCGGTCTCAGATAAAGCAAAAGAAATATTTTTCCAAAGCCGCACGTTCCTTTCTTGTTTTCGCGGTTTTCTTGGGCACGCATGCCACTGATTAAGTCCAAAATGCATGGTATATATATGTATATATAAAATGGTAAAGGAAGAAAAGGTATGTTATACAAAATAAAGTTTAATTTATATACACTCTATGTGTAACAGGTTTTTATATAAACATCCAATAATATCTTGACAAATCAGTATCATTATTATTATTTTTTCTTAGTCATTAAAATAAAAATACACATGCATTTATATAAAAATATTAGCAGAAGTCAGTGTAAAACTTTTTAAACTGAAAGTATATACTACTTTAATTCTACATAATATTGATATTCTATTCTTTTCTTTTTCCTTTTTTGTATTGCATTTAGGCTATCAAGAGACTAATTTGTTTTGAGACGTAAAGACCATTCAAGTATATTTTATCTCTTTCAACAAAAATTGCACATACGATAACATGTTTAACCCAACTGTCTATCAATTCAATTGTGATGCGGGTTGTATGTGGTATTCTATTTTCAATTCTATTCAAATTTGATCATTTCCCAACACGTGCTTAATTTTTTATTTTTTTTATCGCTTCATTCTTTTTTCTTAATCTTTCCTAAAACGCTCTACCGATTATTGTTATGAGGAATGATTTTTGAACACCTCCCAATGAAACACTGTTTGGGGACTGGGATGGGTGTTTTGAGTTTTGAAAGAATATATATAAAAATAAAAACATGTAAATATATCCTTTTATGTTATTTTACATTTATCAGCTATTCCAACCGACCGTTAGTATTACAAAACACTTCAAATCCAATCTACTAGCTAATCAGCTATCCGCTATCCACTAACTTATCCGGCTATCCGCTAGTTTTTACTAAACAGAGTCTAAATATATTGTGTTGGGTGTTGATTTTGGATGTACAAATACCATAACTCTATTGTTATTCTATGGCTTAATGACCAGAGAGCGCTTGTGTGAGATGGCATGGATCTATTCCAACTTAACCAGAGGTCTTGAGTTCGAATTCTGGCCCTGGGAATGCAGCAACGTTAAAACTATTGAGGGAGAGCTTTGCCGCGCCCTTGTGGTCGTACGTACCCGGCTCGAGGGATTAGTCTCCGCAGTTGCGCACGTGGAGGATACTTGGGAAACCAAAAAATTCTATGGCTTAATAAACATTTTGGTCCTTGTAAAATAAGGGTGTTTTGGTTTTAATCCCTATTGTTTTTTATTTGCATTGTGTCCTGGTAACTTTTAAAATTTTGCAATTGGTCCATACTATCAAGTTTGATCGTTAAGTGATGATTTGTCTGACTTAGACGACACTTCAGCATGCCACGTGGAAAAAATTAATATTTTAATATCATATGGCATTTTAAAAAAAATAAAATAATTTTTTTGAAAATTTTATTTGTTTAACCTTTTTTAAAATTTTTTCTGTTTTGATTAAGTTATAAATTTTTTTTGAGGAACCCTAACCATTGTTTTCTAACATCTTCCTCTGCCTCTGGGTATATTGAACGAACCCAAATCAGAGGGCCAAAAGAATGAGGTAAGCCACAGAATAGTGGACGGCACGGCGAAGAAGGCTGCTCGTGTGGCGGTTGGCCAGCGACAGCCAAGTGGTGGCTGGTGGATGGTGGGAAGGACGACGCTGAGGCGGCGGCGGTTCGGATCTATACGGTTTGTGAGGACGTGGCGGAGAATGGTTGATCGTGTGGGGAGGAGGGCTTGCTAGCGGCGGTGGTCACGTGTGGCGCTAGCTTGCGGTGATGACGGTTGGCGGAGCAGCTGTGCAGGACGGATCTGGGCGACGTTGGGCGGAGCAACGCATAGGAGCACGACTTGGTGGCGGTTCGTGGCGATGGTGACGAAGGACGGAGAGGCGCAACTGGTGCGGGCGTGTGCGTAAGCGTGTGGGGAGTTCTACACAAGAGGCTGCTTCTTTTTTATCCGATTTTTCTGTTCTGAAAATTTTCCTGTGTCCTTGTTCTTGTAGCATTTTTCTCTCTATTGTCCTCTCTATGTAGTGGTTCGTCTGCTATGGGGATGTTGGGTTTTTTTGTTGTTGTTGGTGGTGGCAGTCTTCCATGGATGCAATGGTGATGCTGCTGGTTATGGTGAAAGATGAAGGAGAAGAAGAAGGGTCGGGAGATGGAAGGAAGAATAGCATCTCGAGAAAGGGGAGAAGTGAAGAAGAGGGAAGAAGATGAATGGAAAAATAAGTAAATAAATAAATAATATTAATATATATAATTGTTAAAATAGAAAAAAAAATATTTATTTAAAAAAATTCGAAATTGCAATGTGGCATTAAAAAATTAAATTTAATATCACATGGCATGTTGAAGTGTCATTTTCGTCAGACATGTCATCACTTAACGGTCAAATTTGATGACCGGAATCAATTGCAAAATTTGAAAAGAGACTAAAACCAAAACATCCTTATTTTATTTTCTTTTTTCCTAGTAGGTTGGTCGTGTAACGCTCACTAATGCTTATGTTTGTTCTCCGTTTTAATTTCTCACATGTTTTTTTATTTTTTATTTTTTTATTTTTTTCATACTCAAATATTCAATAACATTGCACCAACGTGTACTTTCTGTTGTGAAAAATGTATATTTTAAAAGAATTATTTTGTTATTTAAAATTAAAATAGTGAATAGTTTTTATTATTTTATTCAATTAATTTTTCTGAAAATTAATTTTACTTTTTGAGAATGCTTATCCAACAAGAGCTATTTTTTGCAACAACAAATTTGATTTGATCTCTATTGATTTTCGGAACTGATGCATCAATGGATTACAACTTATCTGCTGAAAACGGTTTAAACTTCTTTTCCAATTGCTAAATGTGCTCTTGTTTGGTTACTAAAACTAATTTGTTTTTATCCTATCCACTACTGGTTCAGGAGCACACGTGTTTCAAGAGACTTGTTTCTTGTTCTATTTTTTCGGGTTAAGCTCTCTTGATAGTTTTGGGTCTGGTGAAGAAGAGCATGTTATATTTTTGAGGATTTTTTACGACACCGAAATAATTCTTGAAGGCTAAGGTAAAAGATATAGTTATGGAAAGAGATGATATTGAAGAAGAGTTACTTGGTTTTCAGAGGGTTGATGATACACATTGGCATGTCCCTCCATCATCTAAATCACCCATCAAGTCATTACTGCGTTGCCTGCGCAATTTTCGAGACTCCCTCAAGAAGCAAGGAAGGAGCAAAAGGCTTCAAAAGGTCTTAGAAGGATCTCACGAGCCTGAAGATGAACATGATCTAGTCGAGTCTTTCCGCGAGATGCTTTCTCTTGAGGGTCTATTACCGGCCAAGCACAATGACTATGACACTCTTCTAAGGTGTGTGTTTGTCTATGTATATATGAATATATATATATTTCTTTTTGAGTACCATGTTTGCTCCCTGAAACTGTGAAATAGTATTAAGTCGATCCCTGGATTTATCAAAATTCCAAATTAGTCCCCGAAGTTGTAAAACGATAATCAACTTAGTCGCTGCGTTGAAAATCATATGGAGTAAGTTGATTTCAAATCAGCAGTGTCAGAGAATTAATTGATGTTAAGTGAGTAAAATAAAGGATCAAATTGATACTAACTTATCATTCCAGGACTAATTTGGAATTTCAATAATTTTAAGGATCAGGTTGATACTATTTCACAATTTCAGAGACAAAACTGGGTGTTTACTCTAATTTTTTTTTTTTTTTCAGCACCCATCTAATATGAGTGTGAATAAGCATCCAAATATCTTGTTTTTTGAGGTAATATGTATGTATTGTGTACAAACATGAAAGAGGTTCCGAGTAAATGTTGATTTTGGTTGTTCAATGTATATCAATGTATGAATGTATGAATGGTGAAGAGGTTCCGTGTAAATGTTTATTTTGGTTGTTCAATATATATATATATGAATGTATGAATGACAAGTTTGCATAGTTGGTTTTCTAAATGAGTCCTCTTTTCTATGTAAGGTTTCTGCTCGTGAAGGATTTTGATATGTTAAAGTCCAAAGACATGTTCCTGAAGTATCTGAAATGGCGCGAGGAATTTCGAGTAGACATGCTTCCTAAGGTGAATTTCAAGCTCCAAAGTATATTCTTTATTACTTTTAAGTATCTGTATATCAGATCTTGTACAAGGCTTCCTTGTACAAATGGTTCATTGTTTTAATGTTTTTCCATGATAAAAACTACTTCAGTAAGGCTATATTAATTATAACATTAATCTACATTTAGGGATAGGTACACTCTTTTTTTGTAAAATCTGTCAGAGCTTTGGGATCTAATTGGTAGAAAAGAAAATGAGGAATGAAGGAGACAAATGCAAATCAGCAATATACATCAAGTTACAAAATATGTGTCTATGAATTGGCTTATTTTTATCTCATAGAGAAGAATATATGATCACAATACATTCAATCTCTTATCTCATGTCATGACACAACACAACACAAATGGCTCTAACAATATGAACTCAGTGTTCTTTAACTTTTTCCCACTTATAGAATTAGTGTTCTCTATTCCTTAAGATTGAATTTGGAAGTGCTCCACTTCTAGTTATTGATGTGATTTTTCTTTAAAATCATTAAGTTATCGAGTTTGATTCATTCTTTGATACATAATCAGGAGTTCAAATTCACGGAGTATGCAGAGGTAAGGAAATGCTTACCTTATGGATTTCATGGAGTTGATAGATATGGAAGACCTGTGTCCATTGAAAGAATTGGAACGGCAGACTTTAACAAACTGCTGCAAGTAACCACAATTGAAAGGTTTGTTAAATATCATGTGACAGAACAAGAGAAAACATTAAACATAAGATACCCGCATGTTCACTGGCAGCTAAAAGGCACATTGCATCCACAACAATTATCTTAGATGCAAAATTATTGGTAAGCAGATTTTTCATGTATATATAATGCCTTTATGTTAGAACTTTGCTTTCCATTTTTTAATTCTTGTATTGTTCCAGGGGGAGTCTGTTTCGTCTAATAGGTCTGTAAGCTGCCTCTTCAAGGAAATTCAGAAGATTAATAGCAATTTCTATCCTACTAAGGTTTTATTCATAAGCTGATGATTCATAACATTTTGCTACTATTACAATAATTTTTAAACCAAAATAAAAATAAAAAAATTAGATTGATAGTCAATCAGTGCAAGATGGAAAGAGCTGTTTAATTTTTTGTTTATGAGCATTTCTGCTTTTGTGTGTGAGTTAATTAGTTTTCCTCAATGTTCTTGCAGACTCTAAATAAAGTGTTTATTATTAATGCTGATTTTGAGCTTAGGATGTGGTGGAAAGTTGTGAAGGTCTTCCTTGATAAACGCAGAGTTGCAAATACTCAAGTATGGATCATTCAAGTCCATAGTATTATTTTGTTCTCAGATAACAGATTTCATATATATATATATATATATATATTCTGATGTTGAACATGGCTGTTTCAGGTGTTGGGTTCTGATTATCTAAGCGTGCTGCTTGAGGCTATAGATCCAAGGTAACATGGCTTCAGCTTACTTTACATGAGATATGAAAATTGTTGACATCTTGTTCATGGTTGCTTACAACTTGCAAGTGAATGGTTTTAAATGATCCATCTGCATATATATAATGAAGCTACTATAGATTTTGTTGTATGATTTTTGCAGTAATTTGCCAAGTTTTCTGGGTGGTAGCTGCAGATGTTCTGATTTTGGGGGTTGCCAGATGAGTGATAAAGGGCCATGGAACAATCCAGAAGTGTCTGAAATGATTCAGGTTATAAACTTTAGCAGTACTATATTTCAATGACTTCTGTAACTTTTCCAAGGAATTAGTTTCTGTATTTTCATTTGTCATCTAGGATTTGGTGAGATGAATTATTTAATCTTGTAGGCTGGTAAAGATGAAAATGGTGATGTGGCTTCAGAATATTCCTTGATGCCCAAAAATGTATGGTATTATTCATTTTTGGACGTTACATACCCTTAATTCTACTTATTATATGGGGGCATCATTGCATAAGGTAATGAAATGCAGGTGGATAATATCCTAAACAAAGATGACATTGGTATTTGTTTGGACAGCATGTTGGGGAAGAGACTTTGCTTATAAGTTAGCATTACAAAAAATTAATGGGCTAGAAGCTGTTCTTGGAGATACCAAGAATGTGAGTATTCTTATAATGATTTTTCATGTTAAAACAAAGCAATCCGAAATGCTATAAGCAGATCATGATGCTGATAATTTTTACATGTAGCAGAAAATCACCACACTGGAAGAGGCACTTGAGGACACCAAGATGGTGAGCTCAACAATTTTATTGAATCTTGCCTCTAGCAATGTGAAATGACATTTGTTTGTGTTGTTTTTTCCCCCTCTTATAGGTCTTGAAAGAACTTGCACGGCATATAGAACAGCGAAAAATGTGAAGTGCATGTCTGGTGACCCGGTTGAAAATGTTAGAAGTGATTTTACAAAAGCTAATAAGAGTAGTTTTTGTTTTGTTTTCAAAAGCAATTCTGACACTATATTGAAGTAGTTCCAAACACACGAAATTGGCAAGTGTGACACTTGGAACGAGTCCATTTATTTTTCCGCATTCTCATTTAGATGAAAGTTCAGCAGATTCTGATATATCAATAATATTCTATCTTAATGACTGTTTTGGCATGGAATTGACCATGTTTGGTATGTTTAAAGACATAGTTTAAACATGTACATCATACAATGTTAAAAAGTCATTTTCATAACGTTTAAAGAAAGCTAAATTGCATGTCACACACTTGCCAAAGACATGAAAGTAAAAGTGATAAAACAGCTTTTTGAATTTTTTGAGGCACAATCCGCAACCACAGTGCCTCCCTACTGCCCCCTTCAATATTTTGTTTTGGCAGAACCGATCACTGATCGTGTTAATTATTCCATTTTATGACTTTATCATTTTTTTATTTTTTATTTTTGGTGCTAGACTTTATCCTGTTTTACTTCTCATGTCTTTCAGTGAACTATTCAATACTCCTAATTGGTCAAATCCATGCCGGTCCAAAACAAGTAAAGGAAATGAGTAAAAACAAGGAATGAGGTATATCCTTCCTTTGTTGCAATAAGATCTAGGGGCTTATGTAGGATTAAGTTTTTATTTGGTTTAGATTTTGGATGATCTAAAATTATATTTACTTTCAGTGAAAGTGATTTTGGGATTGTGAATATGTTTGTTTTAAATTTAGCATCCAATAAAACCAACTCTGGGTTGAATAGAATAGGAGTGTAACGGGTCGGTTTGATTCAGTTTTAGTTAAGAAAAAAAATCCGAACCAATAAAAAATGGTTCGGTTCAATTTTGGACATTTTTTCCTACAAAACCCGAACCAAACCCCTATCAAGAACGGTTGGTTCGGTTTGATTCGGTTTGAACCCGAAAATTATTTAATTTCAAAATATATATAAATATTAAATATATAAATATTAAAATATATATAAAAAATACATATAATAAATATTAAACTATTAAAAGATATATAAATATTAATATATAATAAATATTAAATATTAAATATTAAAATATAGTAATTGGTTCGGTTCCAAAATCATTGAACCCGAAAACCGAACCAATCACCATCGGGTTTGGTTCGGTTCAGTTCGGACCCGAACATCAAAAAATCCGAACCAATTTAATTGGTTTGGTTTGGATTGTCGGATTCATCGGGTCATTGGTTCGGGTCTTACACCACTAGAATAGAATTGATTTTAAGAAAACAAGAATTTCTAGCTTTTTCGTTGAGTATAATTGATTTTAAGTGTAAGATCCAAAATATTATTTATATTTACACTTCAAAAGTAATTTTATTTAATTCACCAAAAAAAATATTTTTATTTTATCATCCAAACACACAAATTATTCCTTACTCACTTTTAAAATATTATTATCGAATACAAATAAATTTTTTTTTCAATTCTATCAAAAGTTAAAACCCACTGCCTTATTTTAAAATTACTATGTAAAATTTACTTTAATAAAGTAGATCCCTTCTTGCAATAGACCAGGAATGGGTAAAAGTTTTTTTTTTTTTTTAATAATATTTGTGATTCTCTTTTTTTCTCGATATAACTATATGACAAATTGACAATGCAAGAAGAAAAGTTCCGAGCGAGACCATCTATTTCTAAAGTTATTTAAAAATAGCTTTATCTTAGAGATTTAATTGGTATACAACTATATACTATTAAAGTAAAGAAATTTATAATCAAACAGTTAAATGTAAGTGGTTAACGCACTGTTACTTAAGAATGAATCGTTCGGGCTCTGCCCGAGTTCGATTCTTAAATATACAACAACCCTTGGCCAGGCTTTATTAACCACGCGGTCGACTCAGAGATTAGTCTCATAGTGGGTCCAAAGGATCTAAGCTGGGGGATACTACGAGGGCTCACTCGATCCCAAAAGCTAATTAGGGTGAGTATCAAACAAAAAAAAAGTAAAGAAATTTACATTATTAATTAATCATAAATCATAATATGAATGACTTTTAATATAGTTAAAAAGAGTTACATATTTTTAATGATATGATGATCTATGATTGGTTAGTAATGTAATTTTTTTTTTAACATTAACAATATACATCAATTAATCCTATTTTAAAATGAATAAATGAGAGCTTCTAAAAAAATATTTATCTTTAAATTATTTAATGAGATGATATCTTAATACATTTTACTTTCTTCATCTCCTTAAAGAGAAATATTTTGGTCTCTGACCAAGTATCCCATATGTATAGGTGTGAGACTAACCTTCGGGCCAATGATGGTGGTTAGATAAAGCACTCTCTAAGATGACAATCCGCTCTAAAATTTGAACCTCTAAATTCTAACTTTGCAAATAAAGTTCGCTAGGGGAACAATCCACTTCCACGCACGACCAACATTGTGTGTTCGGTTCTTCAAAGAAAATATGATTGACATAAATGTGATTAACTTACTCTTTATTCTTATAATTTTTTTTTTTTTGTGGAAAAAAATTAGATAGGTTGGATCCGAGTAGAGATCCTCTCCATTTCTCAAAATAAATGAAGAGCTCCATTACTATAGTTTTTAGGTGTATACATGCATATATTTCTAAAAGTGGTGTCATAAAATAAGATTTTATTGACATTTATATACCAAAATTATAGTAATAGAGTTCTCCATTTATTTCGAGAAATGGAGAGGATATCCACTCGTTGGATCCGAGGTGCTAACTAGAAGATTTTATCTCTCTTCAATCATCACTGATATATATAATTAATAAATTTAATTGTGATAATAAATAATAAATAAAATTTAAGCAATGAATCAATTTTATCTTAATATTTGTAAATAATAAATAAGTTAAATCAAAACAAACTTTTGAAAATATAATTACGAAAAAAGTATTAAATTGAAATAAATGTACCTTTTTTACAAAGTTGAAGGAAACTTATTTTTGAAAAAGTCTTATTAGTTGTATCTGTAAAGCATAAAAATATTTTTTATTAAAAAGTTAATACATTACTTCTCATGTATTAAATATATTACTTATCAATAAAATTTTATTTGATTTATCATTTGGAAAAAAAACCTTATCCACAATTAAGTGGTGGCTTGATTAGGTTGAACAATGGAAGCTGGATCACTGGTTTTTCATATCATATTGGTATTTGCACCTCTTTTGTTGGCGAGCTTTGGGGCATTTTAAGAGGGTTGGAGTTAGCTTGGAATAGTGGCATCCAGAAACTAATTGTTGAATCTGACTCCAAAGCCATCATCTCTCTTCTTTCTCAGACTTACTTGTAACAACCACAGGATTTTGGCTTGGATCTATGATTGAAGCAGTAAAAAGTGGCAAATCCAGCTCGTTCATACCTACTGCCATGGCAGCCAATGTGCTGATTAGCTTGCCAACTGGAGCTTGCATCAAGACCTTGGGATGAAAGCTGTAGACTCTACCCTTGTGGGGCTTGCTAGAATAATCTTTAGTGATTTAGTTGGGGCTTCCATACCTCGAGTAGTTTTTATTTAATTTTCTTTTTGTTGTTGTGCTTTAACCCCATTATTCACCAAAAATAAAGATAATTTTTTTATTAAAAAATGATGCATTCAACACAGAGAATTGAAATGTTGTAATTTTTCATAAATTTTTTTAATATATTGATTCCTTAATCAATGTTCTTAAGATATTAGTTAGGAAAAAAAATTCATTTTTTAGAATCTTGTTAACTGGTATCCCCAAAAGCATTGATTAAGAAATCAATAAAAAAAAAATTTTATCTTGAGAAATTAAGTGGAATATTTTTCTAAATAATAAATATACGAAGTTTTCATTACAAACTTAATTTTTTATTATTACTTAACCAGTCTCCTATTTTTTATAGTTCTTGTACAAACACTTTCAAATTTCAAAGGATGTGACCTTTGTCAAAAAACTGTTTTTCATGAATCGTTTTCAAAGGTTAATTAGGAGCAATGATTGTTACACACCCAAAATTGACACCCAAAAGTGACATATTGGTTAATCGGTATAAATATTTGGTTAATTCAGTTCATTATATGGTTAATCATGTGTAAATATTTGGTTAATTCAGTTCATTATATGGTTAATCATGTGTAAATATTTGGTTAATTCATGATGACCCATTAATCATATAAAAAATTGAATTAACTAGATATTTGCATGTGATTAACCAAATATTTACATGATTATGAAAAATAAGTTTCATATAACCCATTAATCATATAATTAACTGAATTAACTAATCAAAAAATTGACTCATTTAAGAGTACGTTTGAATTAACTATATTATTTTAATAATGTATTACATATATATATATGGTTATTATAGTAGATTATAATAGAATTAATCTTAAGTTTAGACGTGTTTGTTAAAAAATAACTTATGCTAATTTGTTTTCTTGAGATATGTAAGGAAAAAAAAAAATCATTTTCACATAATAAAATAAAATGATAAATAAGGTATTGAATTATTTTACCAGTCATGTTATTTAAACGTCAAAATTTGGATACCATATATGATACCTTATATATTTATTTCTATCTTTCACTTATTTTTTATTTTCTTGTATATACGCATTCCAAAAATACCATAAAAAACAAAGGACACTGTATGATATCCCTTATTTGGTTGCACTTATGTATTTTGAACACCTAAATATGGACACCCGTATAGGCACCATACATTGATGTGAGTGTTGGTGGGATAAAGGTGTATTGTATTTTAAAATATATAGAATAGATATATTATATGTAATTATGAGTGTGAATGTCATTTAGGTATCTATAATAGTTATACAAATATCATAACTCATTTGGTTGTTCAACAAACTTTTCTCTTATTTTGCAGATTGGTGTGACAATCAGTTAAGTTGTTTACTAATTACTACACTACCTACCAATATGGATCCAGCATATGGGGGCCTTTTGTTTTTATTTTGGAAGTGATAGAAAAGGAAAATATAAATAAATAAAAGAACTCGTGTTTATTTTTGTAGCCTTTAGTAGTTGGGGGTTTTTAAAATTCGGAAAACTTTCCTTGTATTATTGTTTCAAGGTTTCAACGCACGTTGATACGGCCACTTTCTCAACCACAGAGAAAATTAGAAAATAAAAAAGAAAACCGAATCCCTCTCATCACTTTCACCAAATTCCATTTCCAATTTCCTTCTCGATCTCGATCTCGATCGTTCTGTTTCCTTCAATTGGTCCACGATGAGCACTGGGGAGCTTCTCTCCATCGAACCTCTCGAACTCAAGTTCCCCTGTGAGTTTTCCTTTCAATCTCCCTTGGATCTGTTTTCCTTCTTCTACAATTTCACTCACATGTCTTTGATTTCGTTAGTTGAGCTGAAGAAGCAGATCTCGTGTTCTCTTCAATTATCAAATAAGACCGATACCTATGTAGCTTTCAAGGTAACAACAACAACAACAATCTTTTTCACCTTTTTTCTTCCAATTTCTCATTTCGCAACGCTTCTTATTTTTGTTTTCGTTAATTCGGACCGCGATTTGATTGTGATTTGTGAATTGTAGTTTTGTTTCTCTTTTAAGATCTGTGAAATTGGCCTTAGCAGCTAATTATAGTTTTTTGCGCAATGTTGGATAGAAACAAACGATTCTTATGTTTTTATGCGTTGAAATGCGAGATTTGCGTGTTTATGTTTGTATTTTGACTTTTGTATAGGTGAAAACAACCAATCCCAAGAAGTATTGTGTTCGTCCAAACACTGGAATTGTCATGCCACGATCCACATGTGATGTTATGGGTACCAATCTGAATGCATATTACTACCCCTTCTGATTTCTTAGTTATGATTTATCATCAATCAATGGATTGAGGACAATTTTTTTTTTTTCAGTGACCATGCAAGCGCAAAAAGAAGCCCCACCTGATATGCAATGTAAGGATAAGTTTCTTCTTCAGAGCGTAAAAACTAATGATGGTGCGAGCCCGAAGGATATCACTGCAGACATGGTATAATACATCATGCTAGTTGCATTTGCATTTTCGTTTGATTTCTATTCTGTGTTAAATTATGAGACTTGTGTTGTGCTATTGGGGTTGTCTAGTTCAACAAGGAGGCAGGGCATGTCGTTGACGAGTGCAAATTGAGAGTGGTGTATGTTTCACCACCTCAACCACCATCTCCAGTCCCAGAAGGTTCTGAAGAAGGGTCATCGCCTAGAGGTTCTGTTTCAGAAAATGGAACCATCAACGGTTCCGACTTCACGCAAGTGGGTTCTTAACATGCCCTGGTTTAGATGAACCTTCCTTTACCACTATAAAAATTCAAGGATATCAACTGAGATGCCTTTTTTTGGGTATTGCAGGCAAGAGGATTTTCTGATCGACCTGAGGCTCTAGAAAAATCTGCCGAGGTAACGATAAAGGTCTTTTGTGTATTGTATTTGTTGTTTGTTAAAATGCATGTTGATTTGTGGATGGATGGCTGCTCTGTTGACTGATTGTGATTTGTTGCTAATGTAGAATATAGTCAGATACCCACGGTTCTTTTTCAGGAAAGAAAATAAACGGAATTGATTTTTCTTTTTCAATTATCCAAAGATTTTATCACTTGATAATTTGCATTGCTCTACTTTTCTGGAATGGGTGTTATTTTCCTTTTTGCCTCTGGAAGCCTAGTTACATTTGGTCTTATTATTTTGTCTGTCTATCTGTCTGTCTGTTACCTTTCAGCAGTAGGAAATAATATTGGGATTTCTGGTCTGTGTCACTGTCATACATTATTTGCTAAGTTGGGGATGTAAATACACAATTGAGTTGTTAAAAAATAACCTTATACTCTTACTTGGAGCATATTAATTACTTGTGTAAAGAGTAAACAGATGGATTTAGGAAATAAAAACTTTGTTGGACTTCGAGGGATATAGTTGTGAGGTTTTTAGTAAGCCAATCCATATAGCTTTAGAATGTTCCCAGCTTTTGTGTGTTTCAAATCTGTGACACTGTGACCTTACTTATACAAATATACCATCACAGTTTGTATTAATAATAGTGTACATACCCATAAGCATGAGAAAAGCATACTTGTTTTAAGTTTAAAATTTTAGGTATGAATGTTATAATTTTTTTTTTTAATCTAGAAAAGGTTCGTTAAATAACCCCTAGCTTCCTAGATAGTTTTGTGCTCCAATTTTGTAGAGCGTTCTTGCTGAGATGGTAAATGATTTTAGCCAAACTTACCTATTGGTCTAGTAATTTCATGTTTCACTTTAAGCTCAAAGCTGACAGATAAGTTCGTGTTTTCAGGTTTCAACAGGGCTTGTTAACTTGTTGTATGACTTATCGTTGGTACTGTGTGGCAACTTTATTTTGATTATAGTTGGTTTTTTGCAGGCAAGAGCTCTTATCTCAAGGCTGACTGAAGAAAAGAATAATGCAATTCAACAAAATAGCAAGCTCCGTCAGGAACTGGTGAGGACTTACAAAATATACAACTTTTGTCCCTCCATCTGTATAATCTATAACTTTTTTTTTCCCCTTTTTGGTGACGGACGATTTTAAACTAAATATGAAATATTAGTTCCCTTCACTAGGACTATTACCTCTCCTAAAGGGTATTATAGTTCTAAACCCAACCAAGGGAAATCGCTAGAGAAAAATAGGAACTTGGTTCATGACTGAGCCTGGTTGGTGTGTTGAGATTACTTAGAAAGGCCTGCTTCTTCTCTTTTTAACATAAAAGGACTTTTTTCCAAATCTTATTGGATGAGAATGGTTCTGTTTTGGTTATTGTGGCAGTATATGCCTTTGATTTCTGTTTTGGTTTTTTTAGTTTTTTTCCATCTGTCTTTGAATATCATGGGATGTTCTTGCTAATCATTATTTTGAAACCCTGCTCAACTAAATAATAACTAAAAGCAAATTATGTTCTGTGACAGATGGGAGAAAATGTAACAGTTTTTGTCAAAGTAACTTTAGGAGAGGGATTTTGCTTGAATAGAATTACACTCTTTTGTTTCTTTCTAAAAATATGTTTTAGGGTGTTCAATCAGTCCAATTATTTTCATGATATTGTGTAGTATTTGGTACTAGGGAAAATGGTGAACATAGATTTTCAGCTCCAGCAAGTGAGGTTTAGTTACAGGAACATTTTGCAGGACATGGTTGGTATTTGTGCTTCACGTGGTTTCATATTAATTCAATAACGTACATATTTAACTTGAGATTGTGTTGATTTTTACTCCCCCACCCCGCAATGATGTGTTAGGAATGTAAGTCTTCCTGTCAGTTGCTTTCCCATCAGTTTATTTGAAACAACATAGTCTTCCATGATCTTGGTCTGAATTTGATTTTATTATTATTATTATTATTATTATAGGAAAGTATGTGATAACCAAATAATTGAATGTGGTATCATTTGTATATTAAAGCAAGTTCCTTTTTATGTGCTGCTACTAGCCTACTATAGTGTTGAGGGGAAATAGAAATGTACCATATCTGCCATTTGTTTTCTTTTCGGGGATGGGTAATTTTGAGGGCTGGGTAGTTACCCGAACAAGCACTTTAATTTCTGCCAAACATCAACTGTTTCTTTCAATGTTAATTTTGGACTGAAGGAAACACTTAATTCAATGATTTTATTACTTGTAGGAGCTGCTAAAGCGTGAAGGCAACAAAAGTCGTGGTGGAGTCTCGTTTGTCTTTGTGATATTAATTGGCTTACTTGGCATAATTATGGGATATCTCATGAAGAAGACCTAAGCATTTCCGCGATTTGAGCTTACCATACTTTTTGGTGTTAGTTTCCTCATTGCTCCTGGCAATTCAAAGCAATGGCGAAGAAAGTTAAAATAGATCAATTCAGCAGGTGTTGGTTTTTCCTTTTATTTCTCCTTTTTTTCTGGGTGGATAACAATTTGGAAGTAGAAAACATTAGGGAAAGTCGTGGGTCCGCGGTTGCTTGAAGAGATTATTGCGAACTGACTCATGCTTTCGGTGACATGCATTCTTTTTTTTAACTTAAGAGGAGAACTTTGTTGCTTCTTCTTGTGTGGTTCATCTAGTGACTATTTGGTAATGTCAAGTTGTCAACAATGACCACTAATAACATAAATCTTCAGTCTTACCTTTTCATGTCACGAATGGCCATCAGTTGTTAGATTAGCGGCTGCACTTTTTCTATAGTTCGTGTTATTCTGTAGGTCCTTTCTCATTACAGCGAGGACCTGCAAAATTCTCTCATTTTATTTTTTTTGGTTTTTTTTGTTTGTAGTAGGTCATTTTAGCATTTTATAGGGATTATTGTGGAATATGAATCAGATATTTCATACTTCATACTTACTAAAATGCGCCTACTTCGTTTATTTAACCATGCTGAATAACTACGTTTCTTTCTTTCTTTCTTTTTTTCTTTTTTCTTTTTTTGAATAACTACGATTCTTAAAGACACAAAAACAGTCAGCTAAATTAGTCTATGCTATGTAAAGTTCACGGGTAGGTGTTTTTTTGTTATTTTTTATATTTTCATTTTCGTACATCTCTATTGAGTTTGATTATTTTTCACAAATTATGGGTTTATGTGCTAAGAAGGAAGAGACCACCCGTGTGAATTCCATCATCTAAATAAATTGATCAAAAGAAACAACAATATCATTGCAAGATGGCTTGTTTTATTCCTTATATTGATATCTTGAGTTTGGACATGATGCGTTCTTTTCCTTTTTTATGAATGACCTCATTGGTCGGGCCATATAAATTTCTTCATCCGAATTTCCATTTTAAAAGGAAGTCTTCACATTCTTTTGGTGTATCTATAAACCATACCGATTCACCAATATCATGATAACTCCGAGAAATATTTCTTCATGATTAGGAAAAAAAAAAAGTGTTTCTTTATAATCAATGTCATCCTTCTGAATAATTCCTTTTATAGCTAGTTTGTCCTTATAATGTAGCAAGTCATGTTTGATCTTAAAGATCAACTTGTAACCAACTCTCTTTCTTTTACAACCTTTTGGCAACTTAACAAGGTCTTAAGCTTCATCAAGTTCTAGAGATTTTCACTTTTCTTTCATGGACCCTAACCACTTATCAACATCATCACTATTCATGGCTTGCGAAAACAAAATTAAGTCATTTCCATTCCTAGATCAACCTTTGCTCTTATAGATATACCACGTAATTAAGTCATTTTCCATTTTTGATTGCATTTGAGTTGTTGATGATCTTAGAGAGGTTTTATTTTCTGTATAACAGTACAAAGAAAAGGAAAAAAACTTGCGAAAAATAAATGAGGCAATTTCTTACCTCACAAGTTACACGCAAGGTGCTAAACTGATGAATAAATAAATACATCTTGGGCCCGTTCAAGTACCATTTTTTCTTTTTTCTTTTTTTTAAAAAAAATTTCTTGTTTGCTCAACTATCATAAATTTCACTGGTTATTATTTTGGTTGTATGCAGTTAGTATAGTCATGTAGTATGAAAGAGAAACAAACAAGTGAGTCCTATAATTAAATTTTGCAGTTGCAGCCAGGTTCTACTTTTTGTTAGATAAAGTGTTTGTCAAAGTGAGTTAAACATGTAAACAGGCACTTGAGTGGATACATGGCACTCTTCATGGTACTGTTTCTAAGGCTTTCATCCTGGAATTTGCAATGTGCTATGAAATCTCCCTTTAATAGTTACTTGTTTCTTGCTCACATCCAATGTGTACTCTGTCAACCCTGCATATTATAGTTTTGCAACATGAAGATAATTCACATTATCACATATTGAATTAAAAGAGCTTAATGGGATGAAAAAGACTAGCCCATATTATTATTGTGACATCATGTCTTAATCTAAAGGATAATTATTCATAAATATCATATTGTTTGACTTTGAATGAGTGGTTATGATGAATTGAATATTGCTTTGAATATGATTCACATGACAATTTTACATTTCTCCACAAATGACATAGCAGAGTTGGGAACCTCACCATTCATTTTTGAGACAACTTGGGAAACTCTCCCTCTACAACGATTACATTCCATATTTGCTGTCATCACTACGACCTGAAACTGATAACAAAGCATTCAAAATAAAGCAGTGAACTAGACATGTCTACAAGTATCTAACTTTGTCAAAACAATTGCCTAACTAGATTGTGATGTTACAAGAACTCATTGGAAGAATTGCAACAATTGTTTGTTTGGATGATTTATAGTTACCGACTGTTCTCTCATTAATCTTACGTACTGCATATCGAATTCGACGTACCATGTATTGTATATCGGGTTCGCTTTAAAGAAAGATTTGTAATAATAATATAAAAAGTGATGAACTGTGTACCAAATAACCCATGTAATACGTAACCGTACCGTGTACCTGGTAAATATGGTATGATTTCTCAAAAAACTTTATATAGTTTAGTTTCCCTGACATGAGGAAGGAAGAAAGGGAGTAAGGAGAGAAGAAAAGAGAAAAATAAAACAAAACAAAACAAATCGAGGATTTTCTAGACCATATGGTAAGGATTGGAATATTTACCTTGTATAAGCAATCATTCAAGTACTAGGAAGAAATAATCATATGGCAAGAGAGATATTGAGATATGAATTTTAAAACTATGGAGAAAGAATTGTAGAGAATATTGAACCTACTGAGGGGAGTGTCAAGTTTGCTTTGTATAAAAGAGAGCCCTTATCATAGGTAGTGGCCTTCAAGGAATTCTCTCTTTTTGTTATGGCCATATGATTGATTATGTGCAATCTTTGCTTTTCACCTTGATATGGTTCTAAGTCTGGTAGCCCTATAGGAACATAGCTTCTACCGTTCTCTTATCGACCTACAATTTTCTTGCTAATACCATCTTTTTAAACTATACCCTCTTATTCAACTATGTGATGTTTGGATAAACAATTTCCAAAATGTTTATTTGAATAATTCATCAAAGATGCTTCCATACGCAAGGCTACCAACCCTTTGCTAAGCATTTAACATTAGAGATTGGCTTTGCAGAATTGGCACGTTGCAGCAGCCAAATTCAACTAGCAGACTTTTTGGCTTCATATATGTTACTCGGTCTTCTAACAAATAAATATGTGTGTTGTGATCTTAAATGGAGATAGACAACTTTAAATTAGAGACTACTAATGAATGTCATAAAATATTGTTTATATGAAGGAACCATTGAAAGAGTCGCTTGGAGAAACTTATAGTTTATTTACCAATGGACTCTAAACGTAAATTATAAATATATTGATCCTTAGACTTCAAAAACAATTTGGAAATCATTACAACCAAAATATTATATCTATGGAAAAGACGTGATAACAGTTTGCCAACTATATACTCCATATCTTTTTATGGAGGTCACAATCAGATGCAAATCCTCACAACTCATTTTAAGTAATTGATTCAAACAAACCGAAGGTGTAGATCTAGACCTGTGTTGGAGCCCACATTGGATAAAGATATGGCCTGATAAATGTTTATAAGTAAGAGGCAACCCTCACCTTACAAGCTAGCTTTTGGGGTTGAGTTAGGCCCAAACCCAAATTCTAAGATGGTATCAAAGCCTATCCTAGATCCGTTGGGCCACCCGCAGATGTCCAGTCCTGCAAACTTCACGCTCCAGATGTCCAGTCCTGGGCGTGAGGGGGGTGTGTTGGAGTCCCACATTGGATAGAGATATACTAGCTTTTGGGGTTGAGTTAGGCCCAAACCCAAATTCTAAGAACCTGCAAGTTTAAGAAGATACTAACATGAAGAGGGAAGAGAAAAAAAAAAGGTAGAATATCTACTAACTTCTGAACCATACTTGTTTCTTATAAGAAGTTAGGCTTCTGAAAAGAAATCCAAAGAGTGGATTAATTGTACAAAGATGAATTATAAAAGAGAGACATCTTAAAAGCATTTTAGAAGTTGATTTTAGATTGATAATTCGAGGACAATGAAAGTTAATTCAACTGATGAGATCAAATTATGCATAGTCTCCAAATTCTTAGGTTCCATTCAGTTAATGGTCCTTTATTGATAAATTATCTATAAATATTACTTGCTTAAAAGTCACTGCTGAAGCTTATGAAATAGCATAAACTTGAAACAAAGCAACATTCCCTTTTATTTAACTTATAGCCACTCAGATTCCTTTCAAACAAAACAACACCCACATCATACTACTGGATGATGAGCAAAACTTAATTATCCGCATCACACATATCATTAATGACACATCTCCAGTTCATTCTTCACGTACAAGGCAATGAGAAAAATTTAGTAAGCATTTAATTCAGCTGGTACAAGCTTAAGAAACTATAAGTTGGATTTGTTATCTTCGATGAGACATTTTCCTCGTCACTCGTATCATTAGTAGCACATTGCAAGTCACCATTCATTCGGATTTGGATTCCCAGAAGTTCCTACATTTATGCAAATTTTGAGGGTGTTTTTATCTTTTTTACAACCAATAAATTTGACTCCAAAACCTACTTGACACAATTTTGCCTAACTTTAGAAAACTTTAGACCATTCATGAAAACAGCTTACTAGCACTAGCAAGGTTTTTTTTTTTTTTTTTTGGTTTTTAATATGGATATTAATTTTTGGATTAAAAATATTTTTCGTCCCCCTAAATACTTCATTTTTTATTTAATTTTTTACGATTTATATTCATGTAATTCTGTAAGTGAGTGTATTTAATCTGTCATCATTCAAAAGTGAGTAAAATGATCTTAATTCAAAAATTCAATGTGAGGAAATTAAATTGATTCATTTCACTCACTTTTAGGATGAGGAAAGAGAAGAGTCACTCAGTTTTTTATTTTTATCTTTTTGAAATTACAAGAACACAAACCGTAACAAATTTTTTGAAGGACCCAGACCAGAAAGTGAAATATTGATAAGAACCAAAAACATAATTAAACTTTTTTTCCCCGAAGAAAACCCTATCTCTAAGATCATGTACCAAGGAAAATCTTTATTTGATATGTGTAACCCTGTAAGGTTGTGGAGACCATATAGAATTACACCAATCTTAAAGACTTTTTCTTTATACTTGTTTGAGTGCAAATGAAGTGATACATCATGCCTAACCAAAAATTTCTCCCAACACTAGCTGGTATGCAGTTATGATTGGCAATTTGCCAACTGTGCTGCCAATGATATGATGAGGATATTATACCAATGAATCAATGATCAATCCACACTAATTTGCTTCTCTTTTTCATTGGGTCAAGCAATTTAATTTACAAAATCATACTACATAGGAAGGATTTAAAACTTATTACAGGTACAAGCTTGGGCAGTTGTCCCGCACTACTCTTTATCTCATAAGGTCGTAATATTCTTGAAAAAAGGGAGGGGGTATGTGGGTTCGCAGAAGCTGCTTGTAAATTTGCTTCTCAAGAATGAAGCCAGCATGGTCCCATATACAGAAGGAAAAATTCAGGGAGAAAGAAAATACAACGTGGTGTACGTTTGTCTCAATAATCGCCTCTAGCCCTGTAGAACAATAGAATATGCCATTTCATCAGACAAAACAAAGAAAACAGAGAATTCAATACATTGGTTTTTCATGAAAATCAGCTATAGCATGCAATTTCTAAATACCATCAACCCAGTACTAACATAGTAACATCTAATACTGCCGTCAACTTTCATATTCACGAGTGCAAGTAGGAATTCAGCTTTGCATTGATCCAATTGTGTAGGATGTAATTGCTTAGTCTTTCCACTGTTTCTTTATTAAAGTTTACCAATTTGCTACCCTTAGTCCTCCACTAGAGCAGAGGAGCGTAAGGATCCAAATAGTTCATATTGTTACTCTGCCAGTAAAACTAGAACGATGCAGAACCTGGCTTTAACATGAGAAACTATGACCAATAATATATAAACAACAATCCCCTTTCCTCACTATGAAATACAACACTCGTATCAAAATTGTCCTCACCAGAACATTTCTCTTACTAACAAAATTTTATTATACAACACTTGATTATACACTTACAAACAATATTAAGTACAAAATGTATTTTAAATATGAAAATATGAATTCTAAATTTAAATGTCATCTTCAGCTATGGAGCAGTGCCAAAAGTTCGATCTTAAAAATGATAAAATCAAAATACAGTGGCCAGTGACTTACCAAAAAAGATACTAATTATTTAGGGAAAATTATCCGACTTATTTTTTGAATTATTTTTCTGAAAGAAGAAAATCAAAATAGTGTTATATATGTTTTACAATAGTAAGAGCCTTGTGCCCAGGGTCACCCTTTTTATTGGTTTTACAAATTAATTTACTGTAACAGTGATGTGAAAATAGTGATAATATAAACATATCTATACAGTGATAGTGTATCAAATATTAAATCTAATTTTTTTAGTGTCCCTTACATTCAACAACCCTGCACTTGAACAAGACGAAAAACTGATTCATCCCTATGTTAAATTTTAAAACTCTGATGCTCAAACAGTTGCAATCACATTTTTGATACTTAGTGGCATTAACCTATAAAATAAAACTTGATCAATACTATTCCAAAAGAAACTTTTAAACTCAGTAAATCCTCTATAAGTAATCATGAGACCACCAAATTTTCATCATCAACTGACTCGAAGGAAATCACTGCATATTGTGGTAATCAGAGTACTAGGAAGGGTAGTGTGACTACTGACTACCAAAGTTATAATCAAAGCGATTATCTAAGTAAAGCTCAAAGTTGGATGGCATTGAGGCATTTGAACTGAAAAATTAATAAAACTAATTTCATTAGCATAAATCAGTTCCAAAATTCACAAATAACAATGTGATCTAGTGATAATCAAATAAATCCCACTCCAGAGTTGCCAAAAAAGACCACAAACAAATCAAATAAAAGAGAACCACAATGAATGCAACTTAACTGATCGATAAGAAATAACTTTAAGAAAATCAAAAGATATTGATTAATTACATTAAAGCTGCCCAGCGCACGATGCTCCCACTTAGTGGGGTTTGGGGAGTACAGATGTACGCACAAGCGGAGAGGCTGTTTCCAGGATTCGAACTTGTGACCTCTTCACAAGGTAGCAAACTTATCATTGCGCCAAGGCAAACCCTCTTACCTTGATTAATTACATTAATCTTCCTTATACAAGACTAGTGCATCAAACTTTTATATCCTGTATATCAATTTGAAATTCTAGTTCTACATCAAAGACTTAACAAAAGAACATGAATCAAAAGAATGTTCTCACCTGGAGAATTTTCTGCTCCCATAAGCATGCCTATCATTTTTTCGCTTCTGCTGTATCAAAGCTCTTTCTCTTTCCTTCTCTGACCTCTCTCTTTTGAGCCTCTCTTCCCTCAATTCTTCCAATGTCTTCTTCCCACTCTTGTTCTTCTCTCCCTTATCACTCGTTTCAACATCATCATCAACATCACCATCATCATTAGGTTTTTGAAGATACCAAGGCAACTTAACCTCTTTCCCTACATAACTATAACCAAACCTATACTTCTCATCCTCCGGAGCTACAACAACCTCTTTCTTCACCTTCTTCGCCTTCTTCTTCGACCTGTCGCTTTCGCATTCTTCAACTTTCTCGAGATCTAGAATCTTAATTCCTTCAAAGAGGTTAATGTGACCGGATTTCGGAGAATTAGGATCCGATTCGTGAGGCGGTTCCGATTGATGAGAAGGTTCCGATTGAAGAGGAGCGAGGCCGCGAGTGGCACGAAGGCGATCGAGACGAAACTCGGCATCTCGTTTTCTGGATTGTTCGCGCTTTAGCTGTTCTTCTCTGGCGGCTTCCTCTTCGTCGCGGCGAACTTTTTCTCTGTTGTCGTAATTGTAAACGTTCCAACGCTTCTGAGGGAGGATGTTTAGACCACCGTGCCCTCCCATTCTCCTCCTCTCTCACTACTTTAACTATTCAATTCAATGCAATTCCACAAATTGGAATAATAGTAATTTGAATTATGAAGAATTAAGGAGGGAATTATCGCACCGTGTTGAACGCTAATGTCGACGGAATCCGAAACACTGCTAGAGCAAACCCTAACACCGACGATGACCAAAGTGATCATACCATGCCGCGTCACGGTCACCTTACCTTTCTGCTTCTATTACTTATTTCCTCTGCTCCTTAAACGCACCGTCGCACTACGTATTCCTTTACTTATTTATTTATTTATTTATTTATTTATTTTTTAGTAATTTTCCCTCTCTTTTAGGCTTAATTAATTATATTTTGATCCCTTATTGTTGGTCATGTACAATTTTAATCCTTGTATTTTTTTAGCATATTTGATTCCATAATTTTTTTTTTGTTGTTATAAATTCGATCCTTCTGTCCAATGTCCGTCAATTTGTCAATGATTTGTAAAAAGGAACCATTGATTTAAATATATAGAACCTTTGATTAAGCTTTTCCGATAAAAGACCCTATGGTAGAAAAAAAAAAAAAGAGGGACCAGTAATGATAAAAAAACCACAGGAACCAAAATCGCACATGATCAATAACTGAGAATTAAATGCTATTAAACCAAAAAAATTGTTTAATATCTAGTAAAAATATTTCCCATCCATCATTCACATACGTTGATATGCTAGTCGTCTTAATTTGAATGTTTGAGTAACATGCTAATGTAAATTTTACAAAGTGCCAATTTTATGGTAAGTTCAATTGAGACAAGAGACTTGACAATTTTTATAAATTTTCAAACTTACCTTCGTTAATTTTATTTCATATTTAATAAATATTCATTTACCTTTTCAAATTTTATTTAATTCAGGGCTTCCTTCCATTGAAATACATTAGATCAATCACCTTGGGATGACCTTTGGACGTGACTAACATTCTACATGATATATTAAACAATATTAACAACACATTCTTTTCAACACTTTTTTCAATATATTTTTTTATTATATGTAAAAAGCCACAAAATAGAGTAAATCCATGCAATTTAACAAGTATTACATGAAATTTATCCAACAATAAAGTGTTGAGGAGTGTAAAAAGAATGTATTACTAACATTTCTCTTGATATAAATAAAATATTCATTCATTTGACCCAACAATGATATATTCATGGGAAAACAAGTTTTAAGTGAACAGTGAGTCAGTGATCAAAGTAATTTTTTTTTTCTTTAATCAAATGTTTTCCCCCTCCTATCTACATATAACAGTTTACCAGTGACTTACTCGCTTATCTAAGAGTTTCACCCATCAAGCGGCCCTCAAACAAGAATGAGAAACTGAGCAAGATATTAGATATTCATCCCATTATCCACTGATCACAATCGTGCAATTTCAAAATATAATTCAAAATTCAGGAGTGTTTCAACCATCAAAAAATGAAGTCACTGAGTTGCGTACGTTTGCTTTTATGGCCACTGCTTTTTACAATGTACGCACTTGCTTCCACATCTGCATTCAAACAATTCATCCTGTGCCTGATCCATGGTACAAATAATGTTATTCGACGGGAACAAGGAAGAAAAATGAAATAATGAAGTGTTTAACGCATTAGATATCATCACATAGCCCCTTTCATGTTATTGAAACTAAATTTTAGAGCAACAGATGTTGATATTAATACAAAATTGGGAAATGGTATTATAGAAATTTGAAGCATAACTAAATAAAGGCATCAAACATCCCTGTATCTTACCAAACATGGTATTATAAATATCCAAGCATCTTGTGCCAGACATCCAAGATATATAAGTTGCTTATGTAGTTATGTACCAAACACTTGTTTAGGAGTAGTGACAACACTTACCAGGTGAAGTGATCTTCACAGCATATAGAACCCCAAATAATTGAAAAACCAGCTCCTTTCCTTTATATGACAAGCAAATAACAAATCTATATAAGCGGAAAAAAAATAAGGGGGACAAAACTTGACAATACAAAACATTTAACAGAAGACTAACATATTTGTATTCTGTGCATGTATATGCATGACATTAGATAAGTAGTTAAATATTGAGCAACCGCTATTTTCTATGCCATGGATGCCCCCAACTTAAAACCCTTCAGGAAGGAAAGGCAATAAAAAGGAAAAGAGAATACAACACTATACCAAAACTGCAAATGCGTGAAGGGGATTTACAATTCAATCCAGAAATATGTTTATATAATTGAATAGTTGAGAAGAAGAAGATGAAGGTGGGCAAGATATGAAGAACTGAAGATACCTACCATGTTGCAGTATACATGTCATAGAACTTTTCAAAGGCTTTATCAAAGCAGTAGTGGCAAACCATGAGATTCTTGATGTCAGTGACATTGCATGTTGACTTGCAGCATTTCACCTATATTCAACACAAATTGACTTAAGCATATAGGATGAAACATTAAACAAGATTGTCAGGAAAACAAGCATCACAGGGAATATTTATGTGCATACAAGATATGTGGCTGATACTATCCCTTGAGTCACACTCACACCTTGTGCAATACATTTTATTTCCATTCACCCCCCACCCCCACCCCCCCCCCCCCCCCCCCCCCCTTGTGCGTGCAGTCTCCCTAGTCCCCCACTATTTGTTTGGCTCTTCACAAGTTATTCCCAGCTAAAAAGTGCATTAATCTTGTTCTTCCAAAGATTTAGCAGAAACAGTTAATATATACATGCCTTTTGCAAACGATACAAGTTGGAGAATCAAGAGAATACATGGTTAGCTAGGGCTTTGGAAACAAACTTCTAAAGCACATGGCTTCCGCCTAAGTAGAAGTAAAACGGAGTCTACGGAATGTAAGTTAAAAATAAGCGCCTTGATACTAGCTTAGAGGTGAAAAATGAAGATCATACCATAGCATGATTTACAAAGTTTAGGTATCTTGGATCTACCGTATAAAATGATAGAGAAATAGAGAGAGATGTAAACCATACGATTCAAGCAGGATGGATGAAAATGAGAAGTGCTTCAAAGTGTTAATGTGATCAAAAGGCGTCTCTCAAACTTAAAGGAAATTTTACTGCACATTTATAAGACCCTCAATGCTTAATGGCAATGAACGTTGGTCCGTAAAGGGCCAACAAGAGCATAAGCTCAGTTTTATAGAGATGGGGAGGTTGGTTGGAAGAGTGACATACAAGACAAGATAGGATCAAGAATGAAGGAATTTGAGATAAAGTAGGTAGGGGTGACACCTATTGAGTAAAATCTCCTTTAGGAAGTTTGGTGGCCATGTGAGGATAACACCATTAAAAGCCCCATTAAAAAGAGTAGATAAGATGGAGGATAACTTGATAGTTAGATATCGAGGGAGACCAAGAAAAACATAGAGGAAACCATTAAAAAAGACTTAGGCTAATTAACCATTTCGAAAACATGGTTTATGATAAAACACAATGACATCATTTTATCCATGTAGCTGACCTAGTGGGAAAAGGCCTTGATTGTTGTTTTGACTAGGCTATCCTGACAGTCATTGCTAAAAGACTAATCCCGCAGGCATAATCGCGACTGGTTACTAACCATTATAACATATATATCAATATTTAATGTGTGGACAAGACTGTGTCCTTGAACTCGAAGACTTGCAAAAAAGACAAAATTGTATCATATCATATCTGGTCCTCTATTAACTCTAGAGAGTTAAATCAAAAGGTAAAATATTTCGTGGTCAAGATTAATATAATGTTTAACTCTAAAGATGTTTGCTACTCATGTTAAAATGCATTCATATAGATAAATTGAGGCTTTAGTCCTTACTCCTTATTCAATCAAATCATGGCCAAGTAAAAGGAGAAAACTCACCAGACGTTTAAGCTTGTGTGAGTAATATTTTTGATGGGATGGGTGTGTTCTTATATGCTCATCCAAGTGACCTGCCCTGGAAAATAAGAATCATAGAATTAACTGAAATGCAGAAACACTGAAAATATCAACTCTGGGAGGTCAGAAAGATAATGGGGGAATGCATGGTAATTACAGTATGGTAGTCTTCTTATCTTTAATTAAAACAAATGTCATTTTCTCAAGTGTGAAAAATATCCATAGTATTCTTGCACCCATGCAATGTTGCAGCCTATTCATTCATTGACAATGCTCATGGACCGGTTTATTTGATTGAAAAAGTGCATATATCACATCACAACTTTACACCGATTACAAACACATAAACCATATGATGGCAAAAGCTGATTATTATATCACTCAAAAAAGTAAGTGTGTTTCAAAATGGGGACAAAAGTTGCGTTAAAAGATAAAACAGAACATGAAAACAAAAACATCTTCGATCATTTGTTGTTGCATAACATTAACATCACCACCAGCATTCTTATTGTTGAATTGGAGGTTTTTAGGTAGTGAAGGAAAAGAAAGAGAAAATAGAGACTCAAAATAATAGAGAATGATATTGATATGATATGATATGATGATAATGCAATGATATGTGATATGAAACACAAAGTCAATCGTCTTATTTATACAAATAGTAGACTCCTAATCCTAATTAAATAACGAAACAAATTAGGGTTTATAAATAGGAAATAAATCTTAAGATATCATGTAGGATACCCTATAATATTCTAATATATAAAAAAAGATATTATGAGATATTTTTCAAATATTCTGACACTTATGAAGATGAAACATATGCTTGATGAAGATCATAGACTAGTAGTTTCCATACTAAAATCCTTCTAAGTCAATATATCTGAAGGGAGGGGGGAAGAAATACAGAAATCCGACATTTCTACATATTGTCACTGTGAAAGTACAAAGTTTCAGCTTACCCATCACAAAGGACAATGCTACAGTCAAGGCATGTTGCCAAATTTGATGAGCTGTGGCATGCATTGCAATTTGTAGCCAACAAGTCTTTACCAATCTGGTGGCATCTGCACAAAAAAGTCAATCAAAAAACTGCTGAGTTTGTTTCATTTTCATGGCAATCTCCAAAGCAGAGCAGATAAGTGTTAGCCTGCTTAAGAAGTACATTCATTCAACCACAAATTCTCTTTTAAAGAAAGTAAAAAAAAGGAAATTTGAAGCATGAAAGTACTCAAAAAATAGTATTCTAACCAACTTAATTAATTTGCACCATTTAACCGTCACTGTCACTATAGAAAACAAAATTCAACAAGAGAATATCCCAGTGACCCAACCAACAACACCTCCCCCCCTTTTGGTCAAGGGATACAAACAAAGAAAATATTATTTTCCCTGGGGTCACACACAAATTCAACATTAAGCAAAAAGCACATGGACTTTTTCACTAAGAGCTCATATTTATCATTCACATTCCTTACAACCCAACAAGACGAAATACACACTTCAGAATATCAATTGAAACTGAAAAAAGACTATATGAAAAAAAGAATAGGAATAATACTGCAGCAAGAGACTTGAAAGTATTCCTTGATTGCTTTGGATTTGGAGTAGTATTTGTCATAGTATCAAGCTAGGGACTGATCAAATAAAAAATATAACAAGTACAGGGAGACAAGAGGTAAACAGAAGTTTTCAAACCTTCTATACAATCCAAGAAGATCCTTGGGAATGGAACTGAATCTATTACTTGCCCCTGCGATCTAGACAAGAAACAAAATAATTCATTATACAAAAGAAAAAGGTGAACTTTTAAGCATGAAGAGCATTGATAACAAACCTGACTGCTACTATTTACTAAACAATCTTCAGCTAGGTGCCCAGGTCTATGGCATTTCCAACTACAAAACAAACAAAACCCATAAACATAGACCAAAACAGAAAACAATGAATATATGTATATTACGCAAGTGCATGGTCTGAAACATGCATGCATTTGCCATCATCATTAGGGATAAGGATATTCATCTTTGAAGTTCCTCAAGAATATAATCAAAATTGTCAACATCTGATTATATGCATCAGTATTGCATCTTATAGCTGTATGAGTTAATAAGAAGAAAAGGCTTGGCAGTTTAAACCTACCCATGGGTACCAACCCTGGCCCAACCCACATGGGGCAGGTTTAAAACCTGTCCTGCATCAAGGCAGGGTGAGCATGGGCAAGTGGGAATGGTTTAATCCACCTGCCCTTATCCACACCGTACATATAAATAAACATCATGATTAGTTTACTTATTAATAAAGTTAATTTTATTAATTATCTTTATTAGTTTAATGTTTATCTTAAAAATGTTTTTTATTTATATGAGGTGATGATTTAAGTTTGGGTTAGAAATTGATTATTTTATAAACTTAATTTGAATATTCAAAAATGTGACGCGGGTGTTGCTTTTGATATTTTTCTCGCGAGACAGGGTTGGGATGAGCAAAAACCCACCCCATTGCCAAGCCTTCAGAAAATAACAGAATACTCCATTTTATTTATTTCTCTTCATTGCTAATTGATAAAACTAGAAAGGCCAAATAAAATTCTAGAACTAGAAGTACTGGACATTTGATGAACAAATATACCATTCATAAGTAGAGAGACTAGATCTCTTTTTTGACCAGCGATGCCGATTGTAATCCCAGGTATCATCATCAAACACAGGAACTGGTAAGGCATTACTGATTCCAGATGACAAGTCTCTAACTTGGTCACGAGAAGATCCCTAAAAACATTGTGTATAAAGAAGAGAAAATTTAGGAGGTAGAATTGCCAGAACTTTTAGGCCAAAAAATTGGCATAAAAGTACCTCATTCAGTTTAAGAATTTCCAAAAGTTCAGTTTTGCACTCCATGCTACAGACATCATCATCTGTCTGTGAAAGCAAGCAACTATTATACACACCATCATTGCACAAAGCAAAGCTTGGTAAGTTAGGATAAGTCAAAGTAAATATATGTATATCACTTATATCACCTCATTACATATGTATTCGCCATATCTGCCACATATAAGACAAACAGGTTCTCCAGAGACAGGAAAACGCTGCTCATTTCGGCTTTTGATTCCATCAAATTCTTTGGTGTGGCCTGGTGAAAGCACCAAAACTCAATATGACAAACAAGCATTGCTTGATTAATGCTAAAACAGAAATGGAAAAAAAAAAATTATTTGAAAGGTGTGAAAGCAGAAGTTCAAACTGGCAGACTGAGAAACAAACCAGCATTGGGAAGATTGTGTGTTTCCTGACATTCTGAAGGAGTACCTTCATCACCTGAGCATCCACAAATATAATTGAAAATTGTTAGAAGCATAAACTGACTGCCAGATAAAAGCATATTTTGATTAAAATTTTCTTTTAAAAGATGCATTAATTGCATTGTTGTATCATCTAATCATGAAACTACTAGATACACCCATGAAAAATAACACCTATGTTATGCGGTCCGGGCCGGTCCCCATAGAATTTTATAGAATAATAACATCAACTGTTAGATTATAAACTAATGAATGACCAGTCTAAAATTTGGTATGCATGATCATGAGAACAATATCACATAATCGAACAGTTGGGCTGTAAAACTTACATTCTAAAATCAAATAAAACCACAAAACAGTGACACTAAGTCATAACAGTTTAAACAAAAAAAGTTCACGTAAGGCTCACTTTCACTTGCATAATCCACCAATGCTACAGCAGAATTAGGGTTTCCCTGGCATAAAAAAAGCGAAATGTAAAACGGAATGACGATATAGCCCTCTGGAAAGATAAGATAACAAACAAATTTCCAACAACTGAAATTACCAAGACATCTTCAGTCAATTCAACGCGATCGCAACTCCGAGACGAAGCAACTTCTTTTCTGGTCACAAAATCAAGTTATGATGGTTTACGAAGTAGAAAAAGCATAGAGAGAAAGTATAAGAAGCTATGGTTAATTCATAAGTACATAATTGAGATAAAGAAAATAAATTTGCCTTCTCTTTTCAATGTAATCGCGGTGTGACATGGAACATTGGGCATCATCGGCGTCATCTCCGTCACGGGATTGCGGTGGCAGGGGATCCCGGCGGCGTTTGAGAGAGGGGGTTTTGTGGTGGGAGGAGGCGGCGGTGGGGTCGGGGTGCGGTTGATCGGCGGGAAGAGCATTGCCGGTGGCGATGTTGTAAGCTGAAGATTTGAAAATTGATGAATGGATAATAATTAATAATTAATAATCGGTAATTAATATTATAGAGTTGGAAAGGAAAAAAGGATGATATGAAAGGAGAATTATTAGAAGTGACCTTGGAGGTTCTGAAGAACGGAGGAGAGGCTGAAGTGCTTGTTGTAGGAGATTGAAGAGTTCTTGTAGAAATTTGTTCGAGTCCCCATTTCCAAACCACACAAACAAATACGACAAGAAAAAAAACAGGAGAATGGCGTGTATGTTTATTGAACTCGCGGGTCCTTTCCTTCTCCTGAACCCAAACAAACTGTAGTTATGCTTCGAGGTGTTTTGATGGAGTATTGAAGACTTTTGTTGTTGAATGAATGAAAATGAGTATCTTTACAAAGATTTTACAATATTTTAATTTTAATGTAATAATGTACTTTTATATTTTAAGTGTTTAATTAGTATGCATGATTAGTATCCATTTTTTTATATTGTCAACTAATCAAAAATCATTATATGAGTGACTATTAAGGTAGTTAGGAAAATAATTAAATACTTTAATAATTTTTCATTTTATAATTGGTTGAAAATATAAAAAAATTAAATTCATATTTTAATATATTTATATTTTTTCTTATCACATCATATTACAAGATAAAATAAAATAAAATAGCATACAATGTCATAAATAAAAATTTTGATTTGATGTTTGATAATGTTATGGTCATGTTTATTCTTTAATTAAAATAATCTCCCTCGTAATAACCCTCAAATTTTTATCCATCGTTTACCCCATCCATTACGAGTTGGAAAAAGATCCTCACTATTTTTCATGAGAAATAAAAATGTTCATTACTATATTTTTGGAAAAATAAATGAAATAAAGATAATATGTACATAATAAAGAGTAGGGTTTTTTTTTCCCCCGATAAGCAATAAAGAGTAGGTTTAACTATTGAATTGGTCCCTGAACTATTTGAAATTTTTTAAATATGTCCCTAAACTAAAAAATTGTAATTGGGTCCCTGAACTTTGATAAAGATTTTCATTGGGTCCCTAAACTCAAAATAAAAAAATTCTAACTGAGTCCTCGAACTTATATAAAATTTTCAATTGAGTCCCTAGAGTAAGGTTTCGTGAAGAGGTCGTTAAGTTTGTTGACTTGGAATGTGACCTGAAATCCCCCGACCCAAATTTGTATTTAGGGTTGCAAGAAACCAAAATATTGAACCAGAAAACTAAAACGTGACCTACGACTTCTTCTCCTTCGTATGAACAAATAGTCCATTCCTTCCCCAATCTATGTTTCACGGTTGCATATTCCTTCCTCGAAATAATTTCGTCCAAAACAACTCCCTCACTTGCAACTTACTCCATCTCACTTCATCTTGCTGTGACAATGTCTAAAGGTTCATCCTCCACTCAAGCCACTCATAGATGGCTGATGTGTTTATCCCGCTTGGATGAAATTTATATTCTGTCCAATTCAACAGATCACTATCGAATTTTTTTACTTTAGGGACCCATTGAAAATTTTATATAAATTCAAGGACCCGATTAAAATCTTTTTTAGTTCAGGGACCAGTTGAAAACTTTATAAAAAGTTGAGGACTCAATTACTAATTTTTTTAGTTTAGGAATCTATTTGAAATTCTCAAATAGTTCAGGGACCAATTCAATAGTTAAACCTAAGTATTATTTATTTCGCCAAAAGCATAGTAATAGACATATCCGGGAAATAGAGAGGATTTTTTCTCCTATGGATTAGCCTAAGTTCGTTTAAGTTAATGATGTAAGTGTTTTGATCAATATTTAATGATGTAAGTAATATTGATGATAAATATTTATGTATAAATAAATGCTACATATTGATACGAGTTCGAATTCCTACATATTCAATTAATCATTTTGATTACATGGCTTGAATATTTTCTCATGATTTCTACACTTGTGATTTTTTTTTTTCCTTCAAATGTTACCAAGTCAATTCGTATTGTTTCATATAAATTCCTTCACATCAAATAGCAATTCTTACATTTAGGTGGCATTTGATGACATTGAATTTTTAATACTTAATTTTTTCTCAGGTGGTCACGTGGAAAGAAAAGAGATAAACATAAAGGTTATAAATGAAATTTCACAAATTGGATTGAATCTAGTAATCAAATATCTTTGCATTTATATCTTTTCTTTTCTTGTTTGGAAAAGATTTCTCTCATGTTCGCATAACCACATGAAAAGAAAAGAAAAGAAAACTTAAGGATATGACTCATAATTCACAAGGTCGTGAGTTCGAATCTCACTAACCGATACGAGGACCTCGTTGGTGGGTAATCCGTAAGTACCTCAGTAAGCACTCTTTGAGCCGTGAGGCCTGCCCTGACTCTGGTGAGCTTCCGGGACCAAACTCACCTAAACTTTAGAAAATCAAAAGGAAAAAAGAAAAGAAAACTATATTCAATCAAACATTAGATATACAACTATGAAGTACACAACATGTATTCATGTTATTAATGTTATAGCCTAATTAGCATGAACAAATGGCAGAACTTTCAGCAAATAATAAGCATAGTAACAATCATAAAATAGCCAACATTCATTCTGGAATGACAAACACATGTAAGGTTCTCTCCATTGATGCATCTAGATCAAATATAATTGTATCTCCTTCTCCCAAAGCCTTACTGCATGCGAAATGACCTCCATTCTCGAGCCAATTTGACTTCCTTAGGCGAATGCTACTGTGCAGGCTTCGCAGACTCTGATTTTCCTTGGTCCATGTTCCAGGAACTTCTAATGATTTCAATCAGGCAGTCTACATTGTACAAACATAGAAAAATAAAATAGAATAATATATAATAACGTACTACCTCATTTGCACCAACGTTGTGCTTATATATTGATAAACATAGTGAACGAGTTAGCAACGTCAGAATTCTCCACCTTAAAACTCAACGATACATATATGGTTCCATTTGGATTTGGATCTACCTTTGACCAATTCTGATTTCTACATATCTTCGTTAAAAAAAATAAAAAAACCGGCTATATATATTAGGTGTTAGCAATCCCACCTTCCCAGATGGTTCATAACCATTTTGTTTAACATTGTCCCAGTAATTGTCTCGAGATTATTTGATTGAGAAATTCTTACATGAATTTAGTATATTTAAATTGGGTAGAATCATCACATTATTTATTAACAATTGACTTTTTTTTTTAACCATATTAACAATTGACTATTATAGTTAATTATTAATTAATTATAATAATTAAAAATGTGATCAATCTAATGCCAGATCAGCAGATCTTATTTAAGTATCAATCTTATAATTTTTTTTGTGACGTGATGTATTTTTAAAAAATGTGCATGAAACATTTTTAACAAAACCATAGTACCATACCAAGTTACTGTCAAATATTATGTTACGGGGCGGACAATTTTTATTCCAATAATAAATAATAAATATCTCTACATTGTTTGATGACATCATTGTAGTGCACGTAAGATTCATCGACTTCTATAGACAATTAAACTTATAAAAGATAATTAAAAGTACAAAATAAGAAAATAAATATGTATTTATTTTTATTAAGTAAAGTGGGTTTAAATTTTAATATATTTAAATTATTCAAGGAGAGATATATTATTTTGTGCCAAAAAAAAAAGAGAGAAATATATTATTATATACTTTCTTACTTTATAATTTTACTAGTATTTTTAACCTGTGCCATATTGTTTCCGAACTTTCTATAAAATATTTTGTATTTTAAATATATAAGAATTTTCTAATAATTTGTATATAAAAGTTGGTTATTCACATGATGTGCGTGCTTTTATCAACGTTATACTCGTTGGGACAAGACTCTTTCAAATAAAGTGAAAAGGTAAAAATGTATATATTCTTAATTAGTTAAAATACTTTGAGATTTAATTCACTTTGATTAATTAATTAAGGATATATATAGAGTCCATTTGTTTATAATTAATAAAAAATAAATGATTTTGTTATAAAATAATTTAGTGATTATTTTTCAGAGATTTTAAAGAAAAACAGAAATAAATTTGTGTTTGCTTTCAATCATAAAAGTCATTTTTTTAAAAGTATTTAGTTATAGAAAATGATTTTTTCTAAAAGTTAATTAAAATTGAAGTTGTTTTCATTTTAACTCTAAAAATAATTTTTTTTTGCTTTTCATTATTTTCAAAAACAAAAATAAACATACTAAAAATTTTAAATTATTTAATTAAACAAAATAATTTTTAACGAAATAAACAATAATAAATACACTCGTAATCTTACATTCTCACTTTAGAATCCCGAGAAAACTTTTTCCACATCTTGAAAGTTAGAACCCTTCAAGGGTCTGATTCCCAACGAGTCAAGACATTCAATGTTGACTTATTCAACCTCGTTGCATCAATAACGAACATAATTCATAATTGACCAGAGGTTGACGCACCTAATCTTGTCTGCAGTATCTGACTGTCTATCTGTAGTACATCTCGAATCACAAATGTTGCTACACAAGAAGGGCGTTGTTAACCGACGCTGGATAAAAAATTTAAAAAAAGGCCAATATAAAATTAGATTGTGTTATTTGTACAACAAATTTATTTAGATGCAAAGATACATGGTCCATACATTTTCTATTATTTATGTCTGATTTCTGATTATTTTGTTACATAAAACATGTCTAAGATACGGTGTTCATATTTGATATTCCAAAAACTTTACGGGATAAAACTAAACAATTTGTTTTAAATATATTAAAATAATATAATATAATTATATACTACCTTTTCATAAAAATATATTTTTTTAATTCTTTAATTAATGTCATAGGAGCGTTTATTAACATTTGTCTTACATGAGTTAGCAACATACTCCCTCCGGTCCACAATGTAAGAAAAAATTTCCAAATTTTTGGTCCAAAATATAAGCAAATTTCAATTACTTTTTTCTCATTTAATAAAGTTATTCTCAAAATACCCTTCATTTAATACATATTTTGTTTTCCAATGACTCCTTTTATTCTCAATAACACAAGCTTAATAAATAAGAGGAAGGGTAATTTAGGTAACAAACTTAAATTTTTATTCCCAATGACTCTTTTAAATGAGATCAACTAACTATCTTAATATGTGTGTCCCATTTAATTTTTGCTTACAATAGAGACCGGAGGGAGTACTTTTTTTAATATTTGTAATATATTTTTTACTATTGGATAAATTTTAGATGAGATTCACTAAATTAAATAAGTCTATTTTATATTTTGTGGGCCTCACATAACTCCATCTAATAATACAAATTGTGTTGAAGAAATTGTTGAAAAAGAGTAGGTTCCTATGCAAGTTAGGTTTATCCCTTCCCTTACATACTTATACCTTAATTTTATTATTTACTCTTAAAGAAACGCGTTTTCAAAATATACGAGCATGATAGGAAATTATAAAGGGTTATTCTACTTTAATTCATTAACTCATGTTGATTATTTTATAAATACAATTAATTTTTTTTTTTTGAATAAAAGCATAAAGACATACAAAAACATCACAATAAAGACCAATGTAGTTAAAACCGGACCGGACCAGCCGGTCAGACCGGAAATCCGGTGAACCGGACCAGTCACCGGTCCAGAATAAGCCCAAAACCGATTGAAACAAAAACCGGGAACAAACCGTGAAAACCGGTCAAAACCGGTTTAGAACCGGAAAACCGACGGTCCAACGGTTCATCGCGGTTCGTTAAAAGTTTTTGACTGATTAAAAATTTTGACCAACTCAAGGTAAAGGAATGGCTTTAGCTCACACACATTAATTTATAACGCTTCTTTCACACTGCCCTACTTATTTTCAACGGTGTGGGACTCCTGGAAATCCAGAATATAAGTGCAGCGGTGGCTTTCCTTTCTGCCATGTTGCGTCTCCTCCTAGCCTTTCTCGAATGGCTTTGGTAACTTAATTGGAACATCTTTGGCAGCGATTATATTTGTCTGGAAGAAAAGTTCATACATTCCGTTGCACAAGTATTTGGTCAGAACTCAGAAGCATTAAAGCATTGTCACGCATGAGCAAGAAACACTCGTCCACTATGCATTGTGTCAAAAACATATAGACCAAGTCCACTATGCATTGTGTCAAGAAGATATAACCATGTCCAGTATGCATTGTCACGCATAGAACACTTCATCCATCAACACTTTATCTTCTTGTCAAGTTAACTTATGTACAGACTAACAACTTGACACGCATAATAAGCAAAAACAAGACCCAGATGCATGAAAACTTATTCATTTCAAGTGTAAGTTTCTAGTATATGAGCTATAGTTTTTATAATTTGATTTCTATTAACATTAAAGCAAGATTATTGGAGGAATGAATAGATGTTCTTGCTTATGGCTGAGTTATTTATGTTATCTTTAGTATGTTAGTTTACTTTTTTATTATTAAATATATTATATAAAATTAAAAAATATATTTAATTACAACCGGTTTGACCACGGTTGGACCGTGGTTGAACCAGTGAACCGTGAACCAGTACCTTCACCGGTTCAATGACCAGTCCGGTTTTGAAAACATTGATAAAGACCGGCCCCTATCCATCATATACAGCACACCTTAATATTATTAAAAAAAATGGAAAAAAAGAAAACAAGAGAATACAATTAAAAATTGTTAATACCTAGAGTATAAGAACGAGGTTTATAGAAACTGTGTAAATATATGTATATATCACTGCATCATCGTAATTCTCTTTTCTTTTCTTTTTATTTTTTATTTGGTAGAATTCTAGTGTAGTCTAGATTTAGGAGAGATTGGTAATTGGCAATCGACAACATGTGGAACAAAAGAGTGGTTGGAGTAAACAAATTTTTCAACGAGAGAGTAAGACATAAGAGTTTCTCCAAAATTAGATACCTGACATATACCTCTGCAGTAGAAGCAGAAACAGAAACATCAAACCAAGAACAAAGGATCACTCCAAAAATTAATTAGATGGGCATAACCGGTTCCGCTTGTAACGTTAATGGATTCTTAGATGACACAAAGTTCAACAAACCCATGCCATGGATTGGCATATACATAGTAGCAGCATCCCTTGCTTGTCTCATAGCGATGGCTGCAGATCTCATACTTGGAATCCGTGGCCGCAAACTCTGGTTCCCTTGCAAATACTTCACCTTAAACGCCACTTCCTTGGCCTTAATAGCCGTTGCAGTGAAGCTATCAGTTGATCTCAACACCCCTATGCCTCACCGCCATGATCAGCTATCAAAACTCAGTAGCAGTGCCTTGATATGCACCATAATGGGTAACTCTATGCCTTCTCTTGGTGTCACTGAGAACAAAGAAACCATGATGAATGTTGTTGCCATGGGCATATTAGTAATTACCATGATTGTCAATATCTGCATCCAATTTGTTACTGGTGTTATCTATAAATTCTGGTTAGAACATGCTGTTATCATGTTTCTCATGCTCATTTTGTTGATGACCATGACATCTTCTGCTGTGACTCTTCCAAAGATAAAGCATCATTTGGAGCTGAAGTTTAAGATTAATGAAGAAGCACTTAAGGAACACTCTAACCAAATTGAGGAGGAGGTAGAAGTGTGTCAAGTCATTAACAAACTTAGATGTGAACTAATGAAATATTGGATGATGGCACACACTAGTAGTCCCCAATTTGTGCTTGGAAGGTCAGTAACATGCACTGCTTCTGGTGCTTTTTGTCTTCTAAGTACTGTGACATTAGCTGAGGCTATGCTTAGATCATATTTGGTGCCGTGGTCCTTTAAATTCTGTGATGGCACTTGTGACTATAAATGGTCTACCATCTTGATTCTCATAGTTCAGGTTGCTGCTGTTGGAGTTGGTACTATTGCTCCTGCAGTTAGATGGTTCATTGCCATAAATTATAGGTGCCCAAATGTAAGAAACAAGAGCACCAATAGATGGTTCCAAGTAGAAAGCTACTGGACTGATAAGCTGGTGCTAATAAAAGAAAGCCCTTTTGGTTTTAGAATTCATAATAGGCAATGCAGAAAGTTGGCTCATGATGCAAAAGTACTTGTATTGAACTTCCTGTATTAAACTACACATGGGGATTGTGCTAATGAGTAAAGCAACTCAATTTGTTTCAATATCCCTTATGTGCTGGATCTTCTTTTGTTGTGATTGTTGCAAGAAGTTGAAATCCAAATTTGATCAAACAGTCTCAAGCATTAGCTCTGGAACATGCTCAACACCTGGCTCAAAGCTGGATCTAAGATGTTATGTACTGCATCTTGAAGGTGAGGAAGAACTAGTTGAGGTGATGATGAAGGACAATCGTGATGCCACTATTCATTGGGTTCAGGTAGGTGAA
Source organism: Echinosophora koreensis (assembly GCA_035048595.1). Classification (NCBI taxonomy): domain Eukaryota; kingdom Viridiplantae; phylum Streptophyta; class Magnoliopsida; order Fabales; family Fabaceae; genus Echinosophora; species Echinosophora koreensis. Next base: position 7,314,098 of record JAPCYP010000017.1, on the reverse strand, counting down.
AAGAAGCAGCCAAAACATCTCATTGAATTAATTGAGAAGTCTTCAATGTTGCAAGGTTTTAAGGGGGTGGGAGAATTTGACACAAACCAAGTTCTTTCTTTGCATGCTGGAGAATCTCCAAATAGTTGGTCACTTTCTTTAGTGACACTAGCAAGCATAATAGTTGCACTTCCAACCATCAATAGGTGTTCAGTGAAAAAGTTGATTGGTACTATAAATGAAGGGCTTCCCTATGTAAGGTTCATAGAAAATGTCTTGGACAAAGAAGGGAAATTGATCAAAGTCAGGAAGGCAGCAGATATTGTGTGGCTTGGAGTTGATCTCTATGATAAGTGGCTAGATGTGGATCTTTATAAGCTCTCCCTTCAAAATAAGAGCCCCAAAGAGACAATTGAGATGCTAGCTGATGCTGCAAAAATCAGGTATGAGAAATTTAAAGCCAAATATATCAACATATGCAGCAGGGTAAGCCCTTCATCATGGCCCATCAAAGTGTTAGCATCTGATTCCATGTACAAAATAAGTCAAACTACTCTCCTAAACCATGAAATCATAAAAGACTACACAGGTGAGAGGTTGTTTGAAGCACTAACAGCAATGATATCTGATATATTCTGTGCATGTCTCACTAACTTACCTCATGTTATATCAACCAAGTGTTTGAATAGTGCTATTGAAGAAAGGGAGGATAGTGTCAGACATGCAGTTTACATGCTTGGTCAAACCAAGAAGATCATTGAAATGATAGAAAAGAAAGCATTTCCCTGCAACTTGGATTTCAGCAGAGGGACCAACATTGAAGATTGGAGTTCAATGCATAAGCAAAACAGTCCCTTGGAATTTGTTCAATCTTCAATGGAGGATGACACTCAACCAAGTCTTCCCAAATCAAGCGAATTTCACCTAAATATATATTGAAAACAAGTGCTAATGGTGATTTACAATTTTGTACAGTTATTGTTGGAAAAGCTTCCAGTTTTTGTTTGATGTACAAGGTTTATGCAAGCTAGGATCCACCATTTGTGTGTAACAGAAACATAAACAGTAGTTCTTGTTGAATACAATTTTATGACATGCTTAATATATCTGCCATATTTTGCCTTTCTTTTGTGTTGGTTTAGTTCAATATTGAAAAGCTTAATAGCGGATATGCATTGCTCACATTGCCTCGACATGTTATTTGTTCATTAGTTCACACTGATTAAAACTATCCATATTATTACCTTAAACAGCAAAAACATCCTATTGCACATTTGCACCATCCCTTCATCATAGAAGTTATGATGAAGTCATGAAACGTCCCCCATCATATCAACTCATCATGCAAACTGTGGTTACAATTTGTTTTCAAAAATTCAACTTAAACCTTCAGTAATTGATTGAACTCACAGAAGTCAAATTTTTCTGCTGCTATAAGAATTAAGTCAGGACAGCTTGTTAATTTCTATCTTCCCTGTTGTTAGAGGAAAGATTATCTGCAAAACACACATTATTTGAGGTTTGTTCTCTTTTCCTCAATCTCCCTGCTTTGTAAACTTGATGTGAATGCCATAAAATTTTTATCCCTAACTTAGGCTATTTTTACTGCAACTGAGCTTCAAAAGCTAATATATATATATATGAGATTATAAATTATCACATCATTAAAAATAGTTCATTCTTATCATAATTATCTTAAAACTCATATATAGGATGATTTGTGATTGATTGATAGTATAATTTTTTTACCCTAGAAGTGTATCAAAATTAAACTCTTAACTTATTTAAGAAAGTAATACAACAAATAAAAAGTATCATATAATATTGGTAAAATAGATATTTTTTGTCCTCTAACTTTATTTGATTTTTTTTAGACTTGTCTTTCTAACTTTTTTTTTTTAACTAAATTCATTATCCAACTTTAAAAAGTTAGACAATGTTTTCTTCCAACATTACTCACATGTCACATCGTAACTCCATTAGGTGATTATCTTCTTCCCAAATTGGAAACTTAGGGCTTGTTTAGTTTGTTTGTAATTTCATGTTTTTATTTCCTATTTTGAGAAATAATTATAACAGAAATAATCATAAAATTGTTAAGTTATTTTTTTAAAGATTTGTACAGGAAACAGTGAAAACAACAGAATGAAAACAAACTAACAGTTTTGGAATTATTTTTGTTGTAACTACTTTTAAAATCAGGAAATGAAAACAAGAAACTGAAAATAAACCAAATAGACCCTTAGGCTTTTTCAACTCTAATGTTGTGTCAGGTTAGGGAGACTGTGGCATCAGAGTTATCATCATTGCCGGAAAAACTTATTGAATAAGTAATTAATTAAGTTGTTTACTCAAGTATACCTTTAATATTTTAGGTTGGGATTTCTCTTCACTTTCAAGTTATAACAATTGATACTTTTATATATTGAGAGTTGGACCACTAAAAAGACAAACAATAGGTTGGCTGATTTGTTGGCTAAATCTCTCTACTCTTGTGGTTCGGTTACAAATGATCAAGAGATGGAGTGGTCAGCCTTATGAGTGCTGCTCTATTTCTTCTGGTTTCTTCTGTCTGCGCTGGCTTAGTAGTTGTTTTTTTTAGGTGCATTACCTTCTTCTCTTGTTGGTTCCTGGCAGTGGCATGCTTTGAGTTAGGCTACTTTCTCTTAATTTGGCTTTATTTTGGTTGCTAAGTTGTGGGGTTGTAGCTCTGGACCTCTAATTGTATTATTCTCTCCTTTTCTTCTTGGAGTTACTTTGTACTTTTGATTATGCATTTATCCTCAAGAGGTAGAATTAACCTTACATAATTCCCCCCTTTGTGCTTCTGTAAATGGGGTGGAGTACTTCGAATACTTCGCTTCATATTAATACATTTTTTTGCTTATAGACAAAAAAATAGTGAGAGTATTTAAAGCCACCAAATGAGAAAAACTTACCACCTGGCTAATATTGATAGGCACCCGCCCTTGATGTCACATAAGAAATGAAAATGGAAAATGGAATAATAAGGGTATGTTTAGTTTGATTATAGTTTCTTGTTTTTATTTTTTATTTTTGTAAATAACTACAACACAAATAATTATAAATCCATCACATTGTTTTCATTGTGTTTCTTGTTTTCAAAAGTTTGTACGTATCGGAAACACTGAAAACAACTTTTTGTTTGTTTTCACGGTTTCCTATATAAATCTTTGGAAACAGGAAACAAAATGAAAACAAGATAACAATTTTATAATTAAACCAATCAGGCCCTAAGAGTACGAATACCTTAATACATCTAGGAATCCATGACCATCTTATATCAAATCAAGAGAAATAATCCAATCTCGAGTAGTAAGAGAAATTTGTAATTCATTCTAAATTTATTCGGTTTTGAGCTAAAAAGTCATTGGATCCAATGATGGAATGCGATTTGGATTGAATCGATTTGCTTCCTTAAAAAAATTGATCTAATCCAATCAAATGTGGTTTTGATTATATTGAATAATTCAGTTTTATCATACTTTATTTTTTCTTATGTCAAGTATCATTTCTACTGAATTAATAGTGGACAAAAAATAGTTTTCATATAAGGAAGCTAGTTTAGGGTGCACAACACCTGTTTTAACCTCTCTCTAAACTAGAACAATTGAACCTTTATGAAAGACAACAATTAATTGTTCCTTATTAACCATTATTTGATTTGATGATGAGTGAGAAAAATTATAGAGAAATCTTGACCAATTTTGGGAGTTTGAGAAAAGATAAGTATTGATATTTTTTAACACGTTCTTTTATTTCAAATATTCTATTATGTTAATTCTTTGTATCTGCTCTCATTTATCCTTTTTTTTTCCTCTGAATTAGCTACAAATAAATTGCACCTAATTATTTTTCAAATTTACTTAATTAATTCATATTTTCCATGTTTACTCAAACAATCAAAACTTTTAGCAAAATACAACTTCAAGACATTAACATTTATTTTAAATAATCTCATATATGTCATTCAAATAAAAATATCAAAGAGAATGAGAGTGTTTGTTTAAAAGTATGGAAAACAATACTTAAGTATGAATAATATTAATAATTTCAAAAATAATATTATATGTATATAGCAGGTCATTTTGGATTGGATTGGTTGTTACTAGTGGATCCAAAATTTGATCCAATCCAGTGAAAAAAATTGATTTTTCTATTTTCGGCTTTTTCGATTTTGTTTTTACTATTTGAATTAGTTTGTATCAGTTGATGAAGACCCCTACTTACTTAAACCCAAGTATTAACTACTATTAATTACAATTTCAAATATCTAAAAATATTCCACCTTCTAGCCACCAATTTATACTAGTTTGAATGCATGTTTCTTCTCATTTCTAATTAATTACTATTAATTACAATTTCAAATTAATTACTATCTTCTCTGTTTTTTGTTGTTGTTGAATAATCACCACATATTTCAAATATTGGAAAACTAAACCTCACGTTTTCAAGAGTTGTTCAAAATCTCATGACTATTCATTAATTCTCATTTATTATTTCTTGAATTTATCCACAAACCCTTAATTAAAGAGATACTATGAGTAGTACTCCCTCCAGTCAATATTATAAGCAAAAATTAAATAAAACACACATATTAAAGAAGTTAATAAATCTCATTTAATTTTGTTAAAAAATTAGGCTTATTACCTAAATTACCCTTCATCTAAAATTTCAATTTTCATCGTTAAAATACATCTGCATTAAATAGATCTCACTTTCAATAAGGATGAGAGGGAAGATGACCTTTTATATGTCAAGGAGTATTGGAAAATAATGTCATCATTAAATTGGAAGATGACCCTTTATATTCAGCAATAAATTGGGAATAATGTCAAGGAGTATTGGAAAACATAATTTATATTAAGTGGGGGTATTTTGGGAATAATAACATTAAATTGGATGGAAGTACGAAAAATTTTCTTATATTTTAAACCAAAAAATTTAGATTTTTTTGCTTATAATATTGACCGGAGGGAGTACTATCATGGAGTATTTGTTAAAGTGTCTTGGTAATGAGAGTTCTAAGTGCATTGATTAAGGGATCTACAAAAGGAAAGTTTGTATTGAAAAATTAAATGTAATGTTTTTGAATATGCTAAATATATCATTTCCCATACGAATTTTACTTTTTATTATAGGCACACATTTTATTTTCCTAATTCATTAAACAATGCCGGAAGGACACTCATTAGCATTATCACTTGTTAAATAGGAAGCTTAATTAATGTTCTACTTAAACCATGAGAGTGTCTAACCTAATTAGAGGTGTTCGCGGATTTGATTAGATCGATTTTGAGCCCGTCGAAACCGTCGTCTTAACAACTAATTTTTCGGCAACAAGGGCCAAGACCCCTCCCAAAGTATATGTAGTTCCGTCCTTGGTTTAGTTTACTTAATATCGGTTTATTTCTTACTATTATATTATTGATTCTTTCATTTAAACTACCATTTTTGCATTGAAAACTAAATCCTAAATTAATAATTAACACTGATTACTTGATTTATTTTTATCATATTCACACATTTTCTTTGTTTAAATTATTCTTCTCTCTTCTTTATATATATATATATATATACACCCATTCATCCACACCCACAAATCATATTCTTGACCAACTAGTAGCTATCTAGCTAGCTCATCTCTCCATGTCTCCTGTTGCTCTAATGCTCCTTATCCTTTTTGTTTCTTTGCATGCTTGCACCGCACGTCCTCTTAGTCTTACTAAAAAAGACACCGCAAAGTACTATCTGGCCAAGGTTAATTCTGTCACCCGTACTACATTCACATTCCAACTTTTTCCATCTAATTCTCATTTATATTTATGTAGGTTTTGGGAGGTTTTTATTACCTTTAGGTTGGGCCGTTGGGGTGTAAGACCTCAAACAATAACCAAATGAAGCCGAAAATCTGAACCAATTGGTTCGGATTTTTTTGGTGTTTGGGTCTGAACTAAACCAAATCAATCCAAACCCGATGGTGCTCAGTTTGGTTCTTGGGTTCAAGGATTCTGGAACCGAACTAATTACTATATTTTAATATTTAATATTTTATTATATATATATATATATTAATAGTTTAATGTTTTAATATTTATTATATTATATTTCTATATATATTTTAATTTTTAATAATTTTTGGGTCTGAACTGAACCGAACCAACCCCTTCTTGAATGGGTTGGTTTGGTTTGGATTTTATAAGAAAATTGCATAAAACTGAATTAAAACATTTTAAATTGGTTTGGATATTTTCTAACTAGAACCGAATCAAACCGATCCATTACATCCCTACCTTTAGGCCTGCGTTATACACTAATTACATATCAAAATTAAATTGTTGATACATGTTTTTGCTTGCTATTTCTTTCCAATTTATATAAAGTGATGAGAGATAAACGTATGCTTGTGTAGGAAGGGACGCATCGGTCAATGCTTGTACACCATGTTGAAGAAGCTATTAATCCAAGTGAAATCGATCCCATGCCAGAGGACTTTGATGAGATAGATTATGCAAAAGCCAAAGCTGCACCCCCTCACATCCACCACCCTTATCCTGTTGAAGTAACAATGATTCCAAGTGAAATGAACACCATACAAGGCAGAATCACACCCCCATCCGGGCCATCTCACCACGAACATGAAATCGCACCCACGCCTTCTGTATCGGACCAAGCAACCAACTGGGCCAATAGATTCATCTTAGCCCACAGAAGACAATGAGACCAATAGCTTTCAATTTCTGCTTTAATTTCCTGTTTTAATTCTCAAATTTTGTTATCAACTCTGTATGGAGTACCCTCCACTTGGCAATAAATCCGTATGTTTAAGAAACAGTTAGTAATTAGTAATGAAATAAAGCAGAGAAAAGAATTAACTCAATTTGTTAGCAATTCTTCGTCCCCTACTTCTAGATTATATCACATCACCCTTGAATAGAAATGTTAAATCAATCGTAGAACGTCATATATAAAACGTTCATATGATTTCTAAACTAATATAATGGCAATGAAATGCTCAAGTGTTTGAACAAAGTTTTTCTATTACTATATGATCAAAAGGTGGTCGACTGCTAGGTATCTTTGGGTGATCCATGGCATCATCACCTCCCATTAAACTTGTAAGTAACTTATTCTAATATTCACCAATAGGGCCTATAATGACACAATACACAAGATATTAAATAACTCGGTCAATAAAAAAAAAGTTTAGCACACCCTTTTCTTTCTGATGATGTTAAGAAAGGATAAAGATAATCATGCCATCATAAGGCTATCAAATATCTGTAAAACGTTAGGGTAATCACTGACTACGAAACTAACTAAGAAAAAAGCTATATCATTTTGGAGTCAATAATTCAAAATTGCATTAAATTAAATGGAAAGCTGAAAATGGCAACTCTCCATGTAAACTCAATTATCCTGACCACATCCCGTCCAACAAAATCAGTTACCGCTACAGCTGACGATAAATGGGTTGATAAATCTGATTAATTGAGATGTCCTGATCCCTAGCTTCAGATCAACCTCGCCGCCACCCAACCAAAAGAAATCTGGAGTTAGTTTTACAATAGCTTCATCCAAAATCACCTGAAATCAACCCATAAGCTCAAAAGTTCAATCAATAATGAAGCTAAAGATTAATCTTCTATAGACAAGGCATTGTGCTGTCTAACTGGAAAAGGGAATGAACTGTGATTTGAATATAATTCAACAACAGAAGAAATGTTTTAATTAATTAATTAATGGACCTCGAGCCCTTTACCATCGTTCATAGGATATGAGGTGTGCAAAAGTATGCCCCAAATCTGACTGTTGTCATAGGACGTAAAGTAACTCTGGTTTTAGACTCCAGATTCCATTATAGTTACCAGTTAAGACTTAAGATATATGTTCATACTTCACACATATTTCAATTACTTCAACTTAAAATGAGCATCATGTCTCCATAATAAAAGTGGGAATAAAAAAAGCAAGGTCCTTACAGAAAGATGTAACATCTTTCAGTGTCTACTTGTACAACGAAGAGACTAACATAAAACCAATCATGTAGACAGTATACAAGGGGTCAACCGTTACCACTTCAAAAAATTACATACGTCCCATCACTTCAAACCCGGCTTTTAGACAGGGAGACAAACACAATTTAGAGTTGTGGAGCAGCCAAAAAGCCGGAAGAAATATTGGAAGGATTCAGATGTTACACAGATGTTCCATGAAGTCATATATTCTACAGAGGAGAAACTACAAAAGAATGATGGAACCTCTGTCAACATGCAACAGCAGAGCAACGGTGGCTGCGACCAAGTGTAGACAACTAAACAAAAAGGCTTAGGTGCTGATCCAAGACATCAAATAAGACAGAACACCATGAATACATGTCAGAACACCATGAATACATGTCAGTAAAATCTTTGCGAATGGCACAACTAAGCAAGATCACATCATTACCATGAGCACAACAAGGAGCAGTGGCAGACCTTGACTATTTTTTTGGGGGGAGCCACAAGCTACTGATTAAAATAATATAGTTAAAATTCATATGAATCACATATAAGGTTTATATGTATACGAGACTTTTTTTTTAATGTAAGCAAAAGATTTTATTAAAATGAGTATAAGGGTTCCTCAAATCATAAACAATATACAAAAAAAAAAAAATGTGTTCCACAAAATAAACACAACTCTTTTAAAAAATGCATCATTCAGCTACCATATACGAGCAATAAGACACCCTTTTACACAGATCAGTGACAGCACACCAACCCCACCAAGCCACCAGAGAGCAACAAAATACAATATTAGACTAAGATTAATGATATTTGGATACAAAAATGGTATCCAACACTATATAAAAGTACTCCTCCCACTTATTTATTGTGTTTTCTTTTCTCTCACCATGTATTTCATCACTCCCAAGACACTCATAAACCCTACGGTATCTATATAAGGTGTCCAAATTGTGTCCAAATATCTTTACTCCTCGTTAGACTAACAAGATTAGGAACCATTCAATATTGAGAGGTGCCTTAAAAAAATTCACTCTAAAAAAAATAATTAAATTTTGTTTTTGAGGGGAGCCATGGCTCCCCTCACCTAACACTAAGGTCCGCCTCTGACGAGGAGGTCATAAGAATATGTAAACACTGTAAGGCAAAAATGAATTTCCATTCAGCTTTTATCTTCTGATGCGAACTGATCCTTGTTTGTATCAATTATCAATCCATGCGCATGACAAAAAAAAAAAAAGGTTCGCTATGATAAAAATTAGATAATTAGCCTTAAACTGTGTGAATGAGGACTTAATTCAGAGTTCTTGGCAAGATGCAACATTGTGTAGTGTACATATATCATAAGATTCCTATATTAATCCACAGATCCAGTCTTTACCGGAATGTCTGTTTTCATGCCAATACAAGTCACTGCATTGTGCCCATATCCAGTTAACTCTGCTGATATCTCTTCAGGAGCTAGCCTCACTGTGTAATTAATAACAACCATCATTACCTTCTAAGCAATAACAATTTACAGATAAAATCAATAGAAATTTTAAATATTTGAAAACAAAAGGAAAATGGAAAAACATGATAATTCTGCATTAATAATAAAAGGAATATAGGATAAAAGATTAACAAGGACAGGCAGAATGCTCATATGAACACATGGATTACAATAAACAAAAACATTTTCACATAGTGAATATAATTTAAGTTCAGAAAAGTGTTACTACAAAGTGATGGGTGTCAGCAAGTTGTCAAGTATGGACCTTCCAAACTTTCGTTTTATCTTATAAATTTCCTTCATGTATCTGCCACTTATAGTTGTCGTGGAACAACAATTACATGGTCAACGGTTTTGTGGGCTCAGTTCCCCTGCAGCCTTATTTGCTACAGTTTGCAGCGGTTCAAGGTTGAGAATTGATATGCAGCAGTGCATGTAAAACTAATTCAATGAATGTGAACATTCACTTCTTCATCTCTTACTGGCATGTATTTGCAGTTGACGACCCAAATTGAAAATTTCATGCACTGAATTTGATAGCCATTGTGCACTGAAGACCCATGGATATATTTAAGGGACTTAAGCTGCTTCAGCTAACCTTACCCATCTTCCAATCATGCCAACCCCCCAACACATACACCCAAGAGTTGCTGCAACACAGTCCTTAGAACTCATTGAGACCACCCAGCACCTTAAAGAAAAACTTTAAATTTAATTTTCTGCAAGACTAACCTATTCCCAGTCACTACCTTCAAGTCCATCATTTTACATTTTAGAACCATAGGAGAAGCTTTGTTCTTTGTAATCTCTCACATCCCAGCTTTTCAAGACTATAATCGATCTTGACCCAGTTTTCAACAGCACGGCAAGGAATTAATCCTGTATAAATTAGTGTAATTTGATAACTGAATAAAGAATTGAGTTGAAGCACCAGTGAGCAGTGAATAAAGAGAATGAGAGAACCGTTTCCATGGGAAGTCAATAAGAAACAAAGATAGCTGTTTAGTTTTATTTTAACAAGTTCGAAAAATGTGTGCTATAAGCTGTTGCAAACAAGACAGCAGGGAAGCCTTACCCAGTGTTGATCTACCCCAACCCAACTCATGTATTTTTTTTGATAAACTACCCAACTCATGTATAATATCTCCCTTTTATGTACAAAGAAGCTTGTGGCTTCAAAGTGCAAGAAAAGATTCATATTCAGCAAGGAAACCTCCTTGAACAACCCTACCTTAACCCTCTTTCATTGAAAATGTCATATCATAACAACTAAAGCATGCAGGCCAATTTCTCAAATATACCAACTATGTCGTGTTTGATAGGGAGAAGGGTCTACTCACTGGTGTTCCCACTATATTCAGTTTAGTCACTACCATTCCTCCACAGAGTAGGTATAAATACAGATAAACTGAAAGCTTCGTCTATTATCAGAAAGACTACCAGACAACGCTGAGTGCATTTTACTCAGGTGATGCAATCCATAGCTAGCACAAACTCTAAGATGTTTAGGCATCACTTAGGTCCAGACAAGAGGAAAAATAAATCAATATTAAATTTGAGGCAGCCCATACAGTAATATTGATGATGTATTTGAGTTGAAAAAGGTGTACATTCATCTTGTTCCTTTCACTGCCACAATGTTCAACAGTATTTCATTAAAAATGGTTATCCTATTCTCAAAAGACTCGGTATTTAATTGCATATAACTTGATAAACAGCCAACCACCAGCACTTGGAATGCCTACAAGGGCCTTTGGTACAAAATCTACACAAGAATGTAAAAAACAAAATAGCTTACAGTTGAATTTCTTTTTTGCTATACTTCCATTGTTGAGTGAATACAGAAAATTCCTCACAGCCTCAGCATTGAATCTAGCCGTGTACTGCATTACAAACCAAGTTGTAAGATTGGCAAAAAGAGGAGTGAGTGAAAAAATAAAAAGTAAATCCCCAAATTCATCCCCAAGCAAAAAAACATGTATCTCCTAATTTAGTCTTTTGAAAAATAAGAAAATCTCAGCTTGGTGCATAAGAATTTCAAATGGCAGTCAAAATAATTCCTGATAGAAAGTACCGTGTACCTAAAATGTATATTAAAAATAAATAATTTGATCGACTTTTGAGATTATATAGAAATTAAGTTGAGATTTTTCATTTCTTATAGACTACATAGTGCCAACCGCCACTTTTATTTCTTTTCGCACAAAGATCACCAGAGTGAGTTGTCTTTCTCCAAACAATTTTTTTCCATATACATGACACGAATCGAACCTGATAACAATAACATGCTTGACACCACTATACCTAGTCTTGTTGGTTCGCCTCTTTTATTTTGAACGATTTTAGATATTTACTCAAAATAAAATAAAATAAAATAAAGGTACCTGAACAACAACAACATAGTACTTTGAATTTTTGCGATCACTACAATCAATCACATTGGACGGAGCTTGAGTGTTAACCTGAACATAATCATTAATTTTATTTTAAAAAAAATAGAAAACAAATAATTAAGAATCAGAAACAAAATTATTAATTAATATATCAATGATTATAATTGTAATATACCAAAACGATGCTTTTGCAGAGATGGTCAATGGATTCAGCGCCGAGTGCGTCACGACGAGCTTCAAGGGGCCAATCGTAGTAATCGGAAGGGACTCTTTTGAAGGAGAAGTCGTCGACGCCGTTGGTGAGCAAAATGGAAGAGAGGCGAGTTACGGTGTCTGTGTTGTTGTCATCGGTTGAGGAAATGGTTATGTGACGGTTTTGTTGGGGAAGGTGGGAATGTTCTTCTAGCTTTGATATTCGTTGCAGGAGTTGAGTCTGAACTCTCTCTAGCTCCGCTAGTGCTGCCTCCATTGGTGGCTCCCCACTTTCCACAGAATCAACAACGATGGTGAGTTTATGATTTGCTCAACAAGACAAAACGACATCGTCGGATAGGTTGTATATGTTGTATGGATTTTTGTTCAAACTTCAAACTGCACTCCTTCAACTAATTAAAGGCATTTACTTTAATTTTTTAAAGAGTAAATTATATATCAGTACTTTTAATTCATCAAAAATAATACCAAACCACAAACTTCATAAAAAATTACACTTCATTCACCCCATTTTTTTTAGCAAGGATCTGGTGTCTCTAGAATTTGGTGCCTTTGGTGACTTTAGGTAAAAATGAAATGAGAGATATAGAAAAAAATGGAAGGAAGAAATGATAGAGAAAATAAGAGATGAGAGAGATAGAGAGAAAGGCACCAAAAGCACCAAATTCATTTTTTTTTTTTTTAGTATTAACTAACTTTCGAACTATTGTAAAAAAAAAAAAAAAAAAATTTCGAACTAACATCATTTAATTACTAAAAAAATAAAAAAAAAATAATAATTGACTATTTAATAATTTATATTTAAATATTTTTTGAAAAATAATTTTATGCTCTCTTTTATATAAATAAAGTTATCATAAAGATTAACATGGATGGCAACATTTTAGGGAATCCTGGCAAAGCTAGTTTTGGGGTGGACTATGTGATCATCTAGGCCTTTGGAAGGTCGGTTTTGTTGGGTCCATTGGTAAGGGTTCCAACTTGTTTGCTGTGCTCCAAGCCATGAAACATGGTTTTCATTTGAGCCGGCAGCAAGGTATGCGATTCATTATTTGTGAATCAAACTCTTTGAAAGCTATTGATCTCACCAATAGAGCCAAGGTGAAGTTTCATTTGTATGCATGTGCTATTATTGATATTCGAAGTCTTTTGAGTCAAGAGGGGCATGTGGAAATTACTCATGTGCTTCACGAAACTAATCAGGTGGCTGACTATTTGGCTAAGTTGGGTTCAAGAGGCTACTATCCTAGGATTCCTATGGATAGCCCTCCCTCCTCCCAATCTCTCTCACTTGTGCAATGTTGATTTTATGTCTGCTGCTTTTCCTAGGCCTTAGTTTGTGTTTCTTTGTTTGCTTTCTACAAAAAAGAAAACAACCGAAGGCATAAAATAAACAAATATGCACAGTTGCAACCTAAAATACTTCAATAAGATGAAATCCCAAACAAAATCAGATAATAGCCATTTCTCGTTCTTGTTCTCTAGAAGCTTACAGCGAAGTTAAAATCGAGAACGATAGATGGACTATGCAAGCATAAACAAGAGAAAAAATTAGTGAAATTTATACAAAAATAAAAGGAAAGAAGAAAACTGAAGTGATTGATAAACCCTCCTTAAGTAAAAAGAGGGAATAACATGCATAGGTAGTTGAGATTGACATGTGCGAAGAGAGCCGGGTTATTATTCATGTGATCTGATTACTGGTTATTATTCATGTGATGATAGGAAAGAAACATGTTAAATTAATCATTTGATCTTTATACATGATTTTGAATTTGGTTCCTATACATGATATTTTTTTTTAAATCGATTCTTATATATATATATATAATTATTTTTAATTGGGCCCTTGCTGTTTATTGGTACTACGTCACTATTTCTTGGAGTTAAAATATAGGATCAAATTATCCCCAAAAAATTTTTTTTATAAGGACCAAATTCAAAATAATTTTCGTAAATGGTGGTTATTATTAAATAAATATAGTATGCCCTAATCTTTGAATCCGCAAATTTTTATGTTCTACGCCTCGTAATTCTCCCTCAGTTAGACTTGGGCAGAATAGTAGAGCAAGTTTCATATGTAGGGATCAAATTCAAATTTTTTTTTGTCCCTATATGTGATACTCATTTTTATTTAGTCTCTAAATGTGACAATCATTTTAAATTTGGTTCCTACTGCTTTGTTTGGATTGGGAAGAGAGAAATAGGAAAGAGAGAAATAGGAGAGAAGAGAAAATGAGTAGAAAATGGGTAGATATTTAGGTTGTTTGGATTGAAAGAAGTATGTGAGAAGTAAAAGAGAAAGAAAAGTTGAATTTTCTCTCCACTTGTTTGGTTGGATAGAAAAGTGGAAAGAAAGAAAATAAGTTTTTTATGTAAAGACAAATTTGCCCCTTATAATTTTTTATGAAACTATAATAAATGAGTAATGGAGTAGCGACTTGTGAAATAAAATTATTTTTTTAAAAGGAGGGAAATAAAATTTTCAATTTCTTATTATCTCTAATAATTTATTACTAAAAATATTAATTAATTAAATTATTAAATTTTATTTTATTGCTAAGGTTTCATTTGATAATTAGAAATTATAAAAAATATAAAAGACAACATCAATTACAATATTACTCTTTCCAATTTCTGAAATATCCAATTACAAATGGTGCATAATCTACCGCACTATATTTCCCATCATCACGAAAAAGCAAGCTAGTGGACCAAATACATATATTATTATCGCTAACAAAATTGACAAGGGGTAGACTCGTAAGTTAAAAAAGGAGTTTCTCCTTCCTACTTCTCTTCTCTCCCAGACAGGTGAGATTGACTTTAACGCTCGGAGTTCCATCCTCCTAGTTCCCTCTTTCACACTTCCACTCAACCAAATGGAGGATATATGACAATCATTTTGAATATAATCTTTATAATTTAACTCTAACAAAGAGCAACAAATGATGAGAACCAAATTAAAAATAATTATGATCAATTTAAATTATTATTTTTAGTATGAAAACTAAATTCAAAATCAATGTAACATATATAATCACTAAATAATTAATTTAACCAAAGAAATATAAGAATGAAATTTCAAAATTTCAACGAGGATACATAAGTAAATTTACCCTCAAGAATCTAGAAGTAGAAGACTGACCGTTGAAAAGCCGTGCATCCCAAGTCCCAAACCATTGTTCTTTCCATATTTTCCATCCACAGTATTGCTGCTATAAAGTCTGAAACTGCAATCCCCGTTACCCTCCCACCATTATCACTCTCAAATCCATTTCCTCAATCCTTAACAATGCACAAGAGTCCTTCAGGTTCATCATTGGGCCCAGGTGGCTTGGACCTTACCCAGGCCTTCTTCAAGCCCATCACCAACGCCGCCCCTCCCTCCCCAACAAAGCGCCATGACAAGATCTCCGTCATCGGCGCCGGCAACGTCGGAATGGCCATAGCCCAAACCATCCTCACCCAAGACCTCACCCATGAGCTCGTCCTCGTCGACGCCAAACCCGACAAGCTCCGCGGCGAGATGCTCGACCTCCAGCACGCCGCCGCCTTCCTCCCCCGCACTAAGATCCACGCCTCCGTCGACTACGCCGTCACCTCCGGCTCGGACCTCTGCATCGTCACCGCCGGCGCAAGACAGATCGCCGGCGAGTCCAGGCTGAACCTCCTGCAGAGGAACGTGGCTCTGTTTCGGAATATCGTACCTCCTTTGGTTCGTTACTCTCCCAACACCACTCTCCTCATCGTTTCGAACCCCGTCGATGTGCTAACCTATGTGGCGTGGAAACTATCCGGTTTTCCTTCCAATAGGGTCGTCGGGTCGGGTACTAACTTGGATTCCTCACGATTCCGTTTCCTCATCGCCGATCATCTCGACGTCAACGCTCAGGACGTGCAGGTATGTTTATGTTAAGGACAAAACTTAGGTGTACTGTGCTCATGGTGCTATTTTTGGATGAGAAGAAAATATTGTGATATGTGTAAGGGTGTTACATATGTCTCATGCTAAAAAATGGGTCATTTAGATTTTTTATACTCAGCTATGAGATTAATCTATGTGAGAATGCATAGTTACAATTAATTTAAATCGAGATTCCACCTTACAAACTCAACTTGCGCAGCCAACTAAGTCATATCTGTTGATTTATGAGTCCATTGTTGCCATGACATTTTATTTTATACTACTTCAGCTATGAAACACTTAAAAATTTAAAGTCCCGCGAATTATCCGATATCTAGATTTTTTTTCTTCAATTTTTTGGAGGGAGGTCTCTGTGCAACTGAAAATTTTAAGTCCCACTAATTATCCTTCATCTAGTTTTTTCCCCCAATTTTTTGGAGGGAGGTCTCTATTATTTTTCTCTCTCTTATCTTTAGGGTCCGTTTGATTAGCAATATAGGGAGAATAATATAGAACAGTACATGACAACTAGTTGAGTCACAATACAACTTTTTGTGCTATATGTTGTTTGTTAGTCGATACACAGCACAAACGATTCTGTACAGTACGTTGTTTGATATGCTTATGCACTAGACACTAGATGGAACAATGCAAAAATTACTAAAATACCCCTCATACTATATAATGTTTGATTTGCATTATGAAAAGACACAAAACAAGGTTTTTTTTATTTTAAATTATTTTTTATTTAAAATTAAAGTATAGTATTATCATACTATCATCTTAGTTATAATTTATTAATAATGTAGATATATTTTTAAGTATTATTTTATTTTTATAATTTTGAAAAATATTTTTTCTAATTTAAAATAATGCAGATAAATTTATATTTATATTTTATAATTACCATACTATAAACTAAAAAAATTTATTATATGTATATTTAATTAATTTTAGAAAACAATTGATGATCATTATTATTGAGACTGAAATGAAATGAAATAGTATGAACTATATACCAAATTGCAATAATCATGTTCCAAGTGTAGCTTTTTGAAGGTGATGAAGTCATTGTATGGTATAGTGAGAGATTAATAACCGACGGATTGAAGAAAAAATAACTGCACATTTTGATTGATTTGTATGGAAGAAGAAGAAGAAGAATGAGTGGTAATGTGGGTTAGTGGGGGACGTGAGGGAGTGAGAGAGGGATATTTATGTCATTTTGTTTGAATTGTACTTGGGACAAAAAGTTGTTCCTTGGGTAAGTGAGTAACAAGTTTTCATACTTTTGTCCTGTCCTTGATCTATTATTTTGTGTTATCCCATCATCAATTTTAAAATCAAACATGGAACAAATTGATTTGTCATGTGCTGTCCTTCATTTTATTGCAAAACAAATGGACCCTTATTGTAGTTCTTATGGATTGTTTCCTTAACATTTACTTATTTACGTCAGTTTGCTCCAATAATACAACCCAATAAAAAACCATCTTTAATTTTAACATGTTAACCAATCCTCTTAAAAGTTACTTTAAGATAGTTACTTAGATAGTACTTAGGTTTTGTCATTATGTTACAGTCAAAATCCGCAGCTGACTTTGAACCTTGTAATGGACTTTATAAACATAGTTGCATGTTGAAAAGTTTGAACTCTATAAAGTTGTTATGTTTTGTTGCAGGCTTACATAGTAGGGGAACATGGGGATAGTTCAGTGGCACTGTGGTCTAGCATCAGCATTGGGGGTGTACCGGTGCTGAGCTTTTTGGAGAACCAGCAGATTGCGTACGAGAAAGAAACACTGGAGAACATACACAGGGCAGTGATAGACAGTGCTTATGAGGTGATAAGTCTCAAAGGGTATACTTCTTGGGCTATTGGATACTCGGTGGCTAACTTGGCCCGCTCCATTCTTAGGGACCAAAGGAAGATTCACCCTGTTTCGGTTCTCGCAAAAGGGTTCTATGGCATTGGTGATGGTGAAGTGTTCCTCAGCTTGCCGGCACAACTTGGTAGAGGAGGGGTGCTTGGTGTAACCAATGTGCACTTGAATGAAGAGGAGGCACAAAGGCTTAGGGACTCAGCTAGGACCATCATGGAGGTGCAGGCTCAGTTGGGTATTTGAAATTCTCTTCCAAGTACCCTGTGATGAAGTCACTTACATGCATACACCTTTTTGCAATGGCTGGTTTTGTGTTCTAATTTTCTTTTGGTGTTTCTCCAACATGGTATAGTTCGGCTTAAGTTGTTACTTGTGAGCCCTCCACTGTTATTTACTGATTTCTATGTTTGTCTACTTAGCTTTTATTAAATTATCATTATTATTACTAGTGTAATGTAAATTTTCCATTAATGATTAATAAAAAGATGATCGCTATTTGACATAGTAAGACAATGAAAATAGAAAATTGTATTTTGTAGGAGAGACACAATAAGGATTTGTTTATTATGGATTATAAAAAATGATTTTTCATATTTTATAATTGAGGTTTTTTTTTTTTGTTGTTGAGATTTTAAGAAAAATAGAATCTATTTAAAGTTGGTTTACAATCATAAAAAATAACTTTTTTTTAAAAAATAGTTAGTGATTTTAACTTTTTTTCCCTTCCAAAAGCTCAATTTACAAAATTAAATCTTGTTAATGGTTAATAAAAAGAAAATCGCTATTTGACATTTCTTTTTATAAGCAAGTGTTGATATGTTAGTTGTTATGTCTTCAGGGTTTAACACTGTTCCTTCAACTCCTTACATCCTTAGCTCAAACCGGTTGAAGAACATCTAGTTCAATTCTATTCTGTTCTTTGAAGTGGAAGCATAAAAAATCTTCCACTAATTTGCTAGATGAGTCTTGTTAAGTCTCTTGTCTTTCAACATTTTGTAATTAAATTTCTTTCCCTCTTAATCTTGAATGACAATTTTAGTTGTTTTGCAGTCAAATTTTGCATTCACTGAAATGAAAATAATACAAAAATAACACTGTTAAAAAATCTCTGGCTCGGATCTGTCTGAATCCACTAGGATGTGTCCAGGTGGTCCTATACCCAAGCCTGGGTGGGGGGTTGAGGTCTGTTCACAGAAGAAGCAGATGGAGCCGAGTAGACTTGACCAGAGGGTACAAGAGTAAGGGCATGCAATACTACATCTGGAATAGGATATATAATGCTCCAAGGGCCTCGAAAAGTAAAATAAGAAAAGCCCACGAACTCCAATGTAAAGGTGACTCGACCACGATAGAGCATGGTCTGAGTCACTAGGTCCGAGACAAACCTATTAGGGTCCTCCAGAGTTAGGGTCATTGTCCAAAGGCATCTCCGACATTTGGGTCCTGACATCTGTAACAACAATAAACATCAGTCCAACACAAAACACGTAAGGGAGGCGAGATAACCAATCTCAAGTCATAAGGTAGCAGAGTAGAATATAACTTAGGTACACCAAATAAATAATTCATAAAGTAATCAAGATAAATGTTTCGTTTATCCATACAGTTTCTCATCACGGTCATAATTCAACATCAAATATTAATAGATAAAAATGCATATGCATATGCTCACACATATGACTCTTTAGTGCCAACTGACTCATTCTTCGGAGAAACAACAACAACAGAGGAGCAATCAGGAGTCAACGTTTCCATACCAATAACCAAAACAAGTGCTTAAAAAAATCAATTGTGCGCCACATGGCTAATCGGAAACGTCCTTAATTGATCCTAAGTAGTTCAGGGTCTCGTCGTTGGTACATCTGTGTTGCATCGGATACCACGACAACATGGGAGCTACCACCCCGCCTAATGGGGTCCCACACCGAATATACCCCATAGGTCATCTCAACTTTCCTTTAGTACTCCCACCCGCACTTGGCTGTATCTCCTCACAGGCACCACATGCAAGAATGGACACATTGCAATCATTTATACAATCAAGTTATTTCAGTTCCTCATCTCATCCAAGTGTGTTAGGCATGTATCCATCAACCATAAAGGTTTCATCCAAATTAAATTCGTAATCATTCAAGAGTAGATAATCATCATCCAATTTCATTAGTGTTCACATTCTTCTCCAATTGATTGGGCCAAGCCCAATAAGATTCAAGGAGTCACAATAGGGTCCAACATATTTCAAGAATACACGAATGCTCTCAATTTTGGTAACAAAGTCTTCACTTATGGAAGTGTTTTAAAAAATCCTAAGTGACTCAACTTGGCATTAATTTAGTTTGTCATCGACAGCTTAGAAATCAACATTTCTAAGTTCTCAAGTGATTAAAATGGACCACTATAAAGTTTAAATGGTTATGGGCCATAATAGGGGATTTTAGGACCATTTGCTTTGTTTGATTGATTTTACTTGATTTGGGCCTAAGTGATGGACTTTGGGCCCAACCAAGAATGCTTCCTCTAGTCAAATTGGTTTATAGTCTAACTAACTAACTTTATTTAATTTGATTAGAAAGATATCCTAATTCAATTATGGAAGTTCATATGAAGTTTATCAATTTTCCTAAATGTCCTATTGGTCATATTTTTACTATTGGACCTCAGGAGGCCCAATAATTGTTCAAAACAAATTTTTTTCATGCCCCTAGACCCCATCTTGACCAAATTCTACATGTCCAAGGGCTTTGGATTTGATTCCACTTAAACCAAATTTTGGTCCATCCATTAACTTGGGTTTAGTGACTCATCATCAATCATTTCCTTCTTGATTTTCTCAAGGTTTTTTGGCCACTCCTTAAACATGAATTTGAGCGTCATTAGGAGATGATTTAGGAACTTTGGCTCCCTTGTTTTATGGGTCAAAATAGTGACCCCATATGGTGTAAACCTTACATTTTGAAAATTTTTCTAAGTTATTTTCAAGATAGATCATAAGTCCATAAACGGGCTCCAAACTTTATTTTTCAAGCCAACCTTAATTAAAGAATTCTAAATAGTATTTTAAGGACCCTAATCAAGTCATCAAACCTAAATAACATAAGGTTACATATGTACATGTGTTAGGGAACATTTAAACACATAAAATCAAAATCAAGATACAATGAGTTTTTCATCATCCTATCTAACAAATACATGACATGTCCGAAAATAGAAAAAAATAAAATCAAACATATATTATTCAAAGTGAAATGAAAAAAAAAGAAAGGAAAAGCAAACACAAAAGGGAGAGGGAATCCCCTTCTAACCCTATTCTACTCCAAACCCTTAAGAATGCATCTTCCTCCCACCTTAGGGTTTTGTGGGAAAACTTTATCCACACGAACAAATGAAGCTTCCCTTGCTCTAAGAGGAACCTATAGACCACATTGAACCATAAAAAGAAAGAAAAAGCAAGTCTTTTGGCAAAAAGAGAGCAAAACCGAAAATGGAAATGGAGATGGTGAGGACTTTCTCACCTCTTCTAACAATGTATAAGTTTGGGTTGGAGAGGGCTTAGTTTTGTTTAGAGTGAAGAAAATGATGAAGAAAAATGTATGTAAGTGATGGTGGAAGGTGGGGGATGAAGAAGACGAAGGAAAGAAGAAAACAAAGATTGAGAGTGTGCGTGTTGAGTGTGGGTAACTGAATGATGTAGTGAATGAGAGGAGAAAATTTTGTAAAGTGAGAGTGAGAGGGGATGCTGGATGGATGGGTTAGGAGAAAGAGGAAAATATGTTGCCAATTTTGAATTAATGGTGTAAGATTGGGAGACAAAGAAGCATGATCTAAGGATTAGGAATTAAAGAGAATAAAGTAAAGCATTTGATTGGTTCTCCACAAAAGACAAAATCAACTTTCTCTCCAAGAAAAGTAGTGCATACGGCTTATATTAGAAAATTCGATTCGGGGTGTTACAACTCTCCCCTTAAAAAAAAAATTCGTCATCAAAATTATTACCTAAAAAAAAGTTCTGGATATTAATCGCACATCTTCTCCTCCTTCCCAATTGCTGTAGCAGGGGCATGCCTTGCTAAAAATATAGGCCCGCAGATTTAAGCGTTGCGTATGTAGGTATGAAAAATAAAAGCCCATTTGCCACCCGGTATGCATGCCGGACGCAATTACAAAAATAAAAGAACCAGCCCAATTGATAAAAATAAACGCGAAAGGGAAAATGAAATGAAATAATCTAAAAAACGAAGTCGTATTATCGAGTTATACTTCTTTCATAGACTGCGACTGCTCTAAACTGTGGCTGTAACGTTTGGTTTGTGGAGAAAACGAAAGCAGGATCAATCAAGAGAAAGAAATCATGGCAGGGAGATTGACGAACGCAGCATCGAGGATCTTGGGCGGAAACGGCGTCGTTTCCAGATCAGTAGCTTCTTCTCTTCGCCTCCGCTCCGGTATGGGCCTTCCCGTCGGAAAACATATCGTCCCTAACAAACCCGTACGTTTTCTACCCTTTCTCTTAACCCTAAACTCTCTATCATTTTCAATTTTCACAATTTTTATAGAATTCCTGAAATTAATCGCTCTTTTTCCCCCCTTCATATATGTAATAATGTTTGGGGTTTCAGCTTCCTGCGAATGACGAACTTGTGTGGGACAACGGTACTCCATTTCCCGAACCCTGTATAGATCGTATTGCTGATACTGTTGGAAAGGCAAGAACCTTTTTTTTTCCCTATTTTTTATTTTTATTTAAATGCAAAAAGTAAATTGTTATTTTTTTTTATTTTTTTTGAAAGCAGTATGAAGCATTGGCATGGCTGTGTGGGGGATTGGGGTTTTTTGCGTCTCTGGGACTGTTGGCAGTGTGGAATGACAAAGCCTCCAAGATACCATTTGTAAGTCTTCTTCTACTTCAACTTGTTCCTCCTCATTTTTTGTTAATTCCTGCACCTTGTTTTTAGTTTGGGATTTCATTCTATTTCAAATTGCTTTATACTCAACCAGATATGCTGGAATTTGTTATCTTTACGGTTCAGGTCTTCGCTTCTTTCTTTTAAATGAATGCTTCATTAATTTAAGCAGAAATCAAATTGAATTCCCTTGAGATTTGGCTTAATTATACCCAGCTTAGTTATACCCGGCATCCTTTTTTTTTCTTCCAGAAATTAAACCAACGGTTTATGTTGTAAGAGGTGTAAGTATAATGATAATATAGACCTCAAGGGGAACTGTAATGACAAGATAAACCTTGCTTGTTTGTGAGTTTGGGAGGGGAAGGGAGGGGAAGGCTTTGGGAAAAAAGAGGAGGAAAGGGATGAGGGAAGGGAAGATAGCCCTCCAAAACCCTCCAAAATTCTCCTCTAGTTCATTTTTTAAGTTCCCCCAAATTGGAGGATTTTGATTTTTTTGTTAAAAAATAAGCTCCATGCAAGGTGGGGGAGTATCCTTCCCTTCCCTCATCCCTTTCCCCCTTCTTCCTCCCAAAGCCTTCCCCTCCCTTCCCCTCCAAAACTCACAAACAAGCCCTTAGGGAGGTTAGTGTAATTTCTAAAACAAGAGAGGCAACAAGTATAATTAAGTCAAATCATAACGGAGGTTAGTGTAATTTCCCTTTAATTTAATATATTATCTAGCAACGAGAGATAATTCATATTTGTCCATTGGAGATGTGGATAAAGTTTGCTTAATGTAGTCCATTTTCTATCTAAATTTTGTGACCGAGTTAATGTATCACATATAGGATGCTTGTTGATTTTGAATCTGATAGTTGTTCATAAAATATTATTTCGAAGGTCAATTGTAATTGAGATTGATGGAACTTGGAAGGAAATGATTTTAAGTTTGATTGGATGTTATTTTTCTCACTCCTTGCATAGGGGATGTATTTTGAGTTTTTAAGTATTTCCATACTGTAGATCCTCTGGGCCTGCTGCCCTATCACATCTTCAAGTATAAGAATCTAGCCAGAAACTTATATAACTTAGGTGTTTAATGATATCTTACTCAGTAATCAGTATATTGTGAGATTGTACATGATGAAATTTTGTATTACTACATTGAGTCTAGAAATGTTCATAATGCTGAGGCACCCTGGTGGTGAAATGAAGCACAGGGTTGTAAAAGAGGCATTCTTGGCCTTTTGGTCATACCGCAAATCTACAACTGTGGATCTTTCTTAGACCTAATGGTGTAAAAAGTTTCTATTTTCTTACTAATAGGTTTGAAAGTTCCAGCTGGTGAAAGGAAAAAAGATGGAGAAATTGAGGGATTTGGAGTGAGAGATTTTTCTGAGAGGAACCATAGACATGTTTGTGTCTTAATTAAATACAATGACATTATATTTTGAACCTAATACCATACCAAACATGTGATTGAACATTTTAAATTTGAAGAAATCCTTTATTAATTACTTGTCTCAGTTGTCTGCTATCGGATGATAGGATATTGTCCTCCTCTCTTCATCCTCGTTTTTAAATAATATCAGCAAATACCTCTAGAACCTTTTTCTTTACAATAATACTTTCAAAACCATATATTGGGAGCATAACAATCATATTTATTATTTTATGAATCAACAGTAATTTGTTGGAAAATTTGTGATCTAGCGGCTAATGGAAGTGTAGAATTACAACGATCCCGCAATATGAATTGAGCTTTGTCATTAAGTCCCATATTTGTGATATATGATGCTTTCAATAAAGGTCCCATTCTGAGATTCATGCTCAGTTTGTTCCATGGTAAACATTAAAAACCATAAAGAATTAATGAAATAATTTATCATGGACCTGGGGTAGGCTCACACCCTTGCATAATGTTTGTTTTTGTTTATGCCACGGTGGCAGAGCAGCTTGGCTATATTGAACAAGTGATCTCATTCTCTGTAGTCTATCCCTTTAAAAGAGTAGTAGTTCCATTAAATTTGAAAGCTGCGGTTATCAAATGTGAAGAAGAACTTATGATGTAAGTTTGCATTGAAAATTAATAGAAAGAGGGAAAGTAAAAAGCAAAAATCTCAGGTGTCCTCAGAAAGTTTATTAACATCCTTTATTAAATGTGGTTATAGTTTAGCATTCTATACTTGAGTTACCTAATTTATTCCTAGTACTAGCAGCATCATTAAAGTCATCGTGACTACTCCTAAATTTTTAACTGAAGCTATATGTAAAATGTTTTTTCTCACTGTTTGGTTGAAAAATGAAAATAACAGTTTGCTGGTTAGAGTTGTACATGGTCTATGGACTACGGAGGTTTTTTATCACCTTTATTATTGTCTATATGATCTGTGTATCCTGATTGCACTCTTTCCTGTACATAATGGCTATGTTTTCTTTGATATTTTTCTCTTTTGAAGCTTCACATGCAATGCTACCTTTTGCAAATATCTAGTACTTCTTATGCTGATAGATTTCTATATAATTTTCTCTGTATCAGACACCCAAAGTATATCCATATGACAATCTGCGAGTCGAGCTTGGTGGTGAACCATAGGTAGATTCAAGATAATGATGGGATGAGAACAACTTTGGTGTAATCGTTAATTTTCATTTATTTGCGCTCCTATGTATTACAGAATAATGGATCGTGTAAAAACTTGCTGATACCAACTTTTAGAATTGAAAGAGCCGAATGTGGCTTTGTTCTTTCGAGATCTAATCATTATCATGCATATGGTGGTTATTGGGACATTATTGTCGTCAATTTCTGGACTCTTTGGTACTACGTGTGTTTGTGGATTGAATTGGATTGGTTTTGAGAGAAAAAGCCATTTGAGCCAATTCCATTGTTTTTTTTTTTTTTTTGGGTTCGGAACCCACCCTAATTAGTCATTTGGGCCGAGTGGGTCTACTAGAGTATCCCACCCTTTAGACCCTTCGGATCCGCAATGAGATTAATCTCTGGTTCGATTGATTGAGTATGATTTTATCTCTTAGTTCTCAGTTTTTCAATGGGGGTGATTCCACAAGGATTCGAACCTGGATTCTCCAAGTTTTCCTTCTTATGGAGGCAAGTTGCTTCCACTTGATCAACATCCCATTGGTCCAATTCCATTGGTTTTCTTATGCTATTATCTATTTGATCATATTCAAAAAATTAATTTAATTTAACCTAAATTAAATCAATTTGGAATGGGTTTTTTTTTATTTTTTTTATTTTATATATTTCTCTCTCTCTTTCTCTCTCTACCTCCTCTCCTCTCGTGTGAACCAAGTAAATCTTCTTGCCGAACAACAGAGATCAATTCCTTTCAAGATGGAGGGATCATTGAAGTGGGTATAGCCTCTCTAAATAAAATGTTTTTCATACACATTGAATTTTGATCAACATGCTTAATGAATTAGACTATCAGTTAAAAATTTAAAATACATGAATCAAAATGTATTAAACTAGTGTTCTTGACCTGTGCCATGCACGGTTATATATTGCTTCTGAACATTTTTTATAACATATTTTATATTTTAAATATGTAAAAAATATTCTAATAGTTTATATTAAGAATTAGCTACCAAAAA
Organism: Echinosophora koreensis; assembly: GCA_035048595.1. Taxonomy (NCBI): domain Eukaryota; kingdom Viridiplantae; phylum Streptophyta; class Magnoliopsida; order Fabales; family Fabaceae; genus Echinosophora; species Echinosophora koreensis. The sequence goes on along the minus strand of JAPCYP010000017.1, from coordinate 7,287,703 downwards.
TTATAAAAACAATTGATTTATCTCTCACGCAAAATTGAGGATAAAAAACATCTTATATGAAACTTAGAAATTTTTAATTTGTATTTACATATTTTAGTTATAATGAACTTTTTATACATCATATCAAATATTATTAAATTTAATTAAATAATCAATAAATTAAAATAAGAAATTTTAAATTTTAAAGCTCAAAACTATATTATATTAGAATTAAAATGTAGATGACTAAATGATTAGCGTAACATTCATAATTTTCTTTGGTAAGAAACTGCGTAACATTCTAAATTTAATTTACTAAATCAATTGCATCCAACTAAATATAATTTTTTAGTGTTAAACAAACAGGCTCTTATTCTACATAAATAACTATACATTCATTTAGTAGTAATGATTATATTAATTGTTTAAAATGCATATATTATATCCAATTTATTATAAAAAAACAAAAATAAAGCTTATAATTGAATCTAATTTTAATATAAATAAATAAATAAATAAAATATATCATATAATGTGAGTATTGCTAATTAAAATATCCTAATTGTTTCCTACTCATAATTATTTGTGCTTGCAGCCGTATTTTACATTCCAACTTTGCTATCTAAAAAGTTGAAGATTCCTTGAATTGATCCGCACCAATATCTCACAATTTAGAATATTTTTGAAATTCAATCATGTTCATATCTTGGAATTTAGAATATATGTTGTACTAATTTATTTAAAAAAAGTTTAATTTTGTCAAACATGAATCCCTTACCAATCGTGCAAAGAACCCCTTAGGAAAATTACCTCACAATTCAGATTAATTTTCAACGGCCGCAATATATTCTTTTTCGGTGTAAGGGGGGTCCCTTTCCAAATCATGGTTATCACTACCATCCAATCCATCTTCGTAATTGCTGTATTGATCATCTTTGTCGTATTCTTTGAGGAAAATGGGAAGAGAGTGGAAACTTACCTTTTGAAGATTTGTGATGGTGTTATGGGATAGGATAATCAAAAGGAGCGACAATTAGAGGGTTGCAATTTTTAGAGTCCTGCAGTGATAAAAAAAATGAAGCAGGGATATCCTTCGAAGAAATGAGAGTCATTACCTGAGATGAGAGATAAACGAATGGGTCTGGAGCAGAGATGGTCTTCGAAGAACCTGAGAGAGAAAAATTAAATTAAAGGAATGAGCAGAGAGGCTGAAAATGAAGAAGAGAAGGGAGCCTTACCTTTTTCTTGTTCTTCGATTGGTGGTAGGTACTAACCTCCAGTGGCGAGAGAAAAGAGAGGTAGAGAGGCACAATGGTCTTCGGTGGAGTAAGGGAAATGAAAAAAAAGTATTTAAAATATATACAAAGAAAGAATGCATCTAAAGTGGTTTTAAAATGGGTAATAATGATTTCATTATTATGATTATTTTGAAATATTAACTTAAAAAAATGATTTCATTATTGACATTTATTATGAATTATTTCCTTATGGCTACTGGTAATCAAATGAAAGTCAATATTCTTATTCTTATATTTAAGAAAATTAATGACATTTAACTATTATTTTGAATTGTTTCCTTTCAAAAGTTGATTCTGCATATGTTTGGTTTTTATACTTTATAGTTTACTTAAGTATTTTTTTTTTTTGTTTTTGTTTTCCAGGGTATCCTCCACGCGCAACTGTGGAGACTAATCCCTCGAGCCGGGTAGGACCACAAGGGCGGCAAAGCTTTCCCTCAAGAGTTTTAACGCTGCTGCATTCACAAGGCCAAGATTCGAACTCGAGACCTCTAGTTAAGCTGGAAGAGACCCGTGCCATCTCATCCAAGCGCTCTTGGTTTTATAGTTTACTTTAGTATGATTATTATGGTTCTACAATAATAATAATAATTATTTTGAAATTCCAAATTGATTCTAAAATTTGAATTACTAGTGTTCTTGACCCGTGCCATGCACGGGTACACATGACTTATGAAAAATTGAATATAAATCTCTCAATTTTAATATATTATTATTACTATATTGAAATTCGAAATTGATTCTCTAGTGTTTATACTTTCTAAAATTGCTTACTCTATTATTATTATTTTGATTTTTTCCACCCAATAAAAATTGATTTCATTAATGAAATTTATTACTAATTGCTTCCTTAAAGCTACTGGTCATTAATGACATTATTTTGAATTGCTTCCAAATTGGTTATGATTGGAGTCATCATAATGGTTTGTGTGCAAATGAATTTGAGGACGACACCTAAGCAAAAATTGGAGGAAAGCATTTTGGTGAGGCCAAGTGGGATAAAATTGCTTGAGGAATTGCTCCAAAGATTGGCACCTGTAAGTTTTCTCTTTGAGATTATTCTCAGATGTATTATATAGATGTAGATATATAGATATAGATATAGATCACAACGATTTCAAGTTCAAAATGGTTAGTTAAATGAATTAACTAATGTAGTTGAGATTTTCCAATTGGATTTTCTTATACAGAGAGGGAGATAAGGTCCTGATTATTTTAGTATGAATTATTGCTAGTTTATTATCTCTTAATTATTATTTTTTCGCATTTTTAATGTCTATTGTTTTATTTAACTCTTAAGTAACGTGGATAACTTTTTAGAGTGCATTTAGAAGTTGGGATTGAAATTGAAACATAGAACTTTTTTTTATGTTTGGAGAAAATAAAGAATTATGATATATAATTGTAATTAAATTGGAGAGTGCCATTAGCAACGATGGTCAGTAGAAGTTGTCAGTGGCACTAGTTGGAGGACATTAGTAATAGTGGTTGTGTGGCAACAATGGCAATGGGCAACTAATAGTTGGACATCAAATTATTATATTTTAACATCTTAATTAATTTGTTCAACTAGATTATAAAAAATTAAAAATTTATCATTTTTTAAAACTTAACTCTAAATCTCCTCGACCCCGTACTTGCTTAAGTATATAAACGAATAATTCGTACGTTAACTTAAAAAAGTCACAACTAATAACATCAATTTTTTTAAATATATTCACATTGTATATCACGGGACAAATAGTGCTTCAAAAATCGAAAAGCTGGTTGCATAAAACTTCGATAAAACCAGTGTAACAGATCCTGTCCATAGATCATACAACAAAGTAATAGAGAAAGTTTTTTGTTTTTTGTTTTTTGTTTTTTTTTTGTTTTCCTAAATAAGCAGTTTGAATTTTAATTCCCTGCATTCAAGTCCAAAGGAAAAAGACATACTGGATGCCAAATCTTTTCAGGTATGCATTTAGACATTTGAAAGGGAAAAAATTTACAAACCATTCTAATTAATTCCATTACTTTACCGAATCACTAGCAGTAGCTAGTGAGAAATTGTCAAGTAATCTAACTTAAACTGAGAGTGAATGGTTTGACAGTATAATCATATGATCAACTTTCTAGTGTTCCCAATTGGTTCAACGCGTACGTGTGTGTATTTATAGGAAGCAGGAACAACTCACTTTAAAAAATTTGGAAAAAGAAACTGTTTGATTATTTTGAAATTAATTACGATTTCTCATTTTATTCCTATAGAACTAATTACTAAAACGAATATTATTAATTTCCGATGGAGTAATTAAAATTGAGACTTGAAAGGGGATAAGAAAATGAGATAGAAGTTTTCCATCTTTGATTTAATCAACTTAATAAGTTGTTTTCTTTTCTTGGTTTTACAAAGTCCATGGATGGAGTGATATAGCAAATTAGTCACGGGCTGGTTGCAGATTTTACCATGCTTGTGTTTGTTTTCCTTTATTTCTTTTCCTAACTTTGTTTTTCTCTTGTTGGGCATTTTGGTCGGAAGGTAGAAGGGCAAGAGTACACTTTACCTGATCAGCTACTGATCTAATCCACCAAAAAATCAAAAAGCAGGGAAATTTTTTTAGAAGGATTTGAAATTAAAAAATAATAATTATACACCCAAAATATGGCACATGCATGGGGGTACACCGTAGAATGAGGTATCATATTTTGAATGTTGAAATAATAAAAATCTTCATACTATAATCATTTCTCAATCTAATAAAGAACATACACTAGCACATCATCTTTGTTTCCCTTGCAGTCTACATAAGTAGGGGAATTTACTTATTATTACACCCTGACCAGATAACACAAATGCATTGAAAAACAACGAGCTGTTAATATCATCCATGCAAATGCAAGTACAAGAATCACGCACACTGATAAATGAATTGAAATAGGAAATTTCTAAAAACATAATCTTCACGAGATGACTCATACACCATGAGATTAGGCACATTGGAAACCATGTGGGACTTTCTTTGAGCAAACGTTGAGAAGCAAGCTAAGTGAGATTGGAACATTGAGGTTGATGCCCAAAACGTTTGCTTTGAGGGCAGTGCAAAGGCAAACTGCAGCTTCAAGGTCAACAAGGCCTTGCAGGAGGGAACAGCATGGGGTCACTGGTGGTTGACCCAAAGTCACATTCAACAACCCATTTAGCACATTGGCACACACACCTAGTTTGAGTGCATCACGTGGGCATGATGCACTTGAACCACCTGAGCCACCTCCAGAGCCACCAGACCCTCCTGAACCACCTGACCCTCCTGACCCTCCTGAACCACCTGAACCGCCAGAGCCAGGGTTTGGCTTGGGCTTATGATGCTTTGGCTTTGGGTTAGGACCAGGGCATGTCCCACAAGAAGAGACAAGTGCAAAGAAGAGGAGGTTGAGTGTAAGGAAAAGAGCAAGGGAGGAACAAGTTTTGGAACCCATCTTAATAAAACTCTTGTAGTTAACTAATGACTCGCAAATACTAGTTTTGCTAGTTAGTTAACTACCAGAGCTTAAAAGAAGAGTGTTTGTGGTGATGAGAGTTACATGCGGTGACTAGTGGTTTATATAGTGATCATGGCTGAGGAGGTGATGAGTTGTTGTAAGAATCAACTTGAACACCAGTCATAAAAAAAATTAGAAGGGCTTGGGAGATATTATGATAATGAGCAACCATGTGTTAACATGAGAGTTTTGGCTGGCAGACAGATCGAGCAAATCCTCAAATCAAATTAATTAAGGTTTTGGATGCTTGTGAGGTGATCATGGGTAGTCATGTGGACTGATACCATTCACGGTTCTAAATTGCGGTTGTGGTCACGGATGTGGTTGTAGTTGTGATCGTTGCGATTGCGACTATTGCAATCGCTGCGATACAAAATGCGTTTGCTACGGCGTAAAATAATTTTATATTCATACCAAATGTAAAAAAATTCTATAATTTTATATTCACACCAAATGTCAAAAAACTCATATGTACTCGTTGCGATTGCGACTATTGCGATCGCTGCGATACGAATTGTGGCCGTTGCGGTGTAAAATAATTTTATATTCACACCAAACCTCAAAAAAAAAAAAAACTATTATAACTATAAAAAATCTTATTGGGATCCAGAGGTCTTTCTTGTGGGGTGGTTGTGCAAGGAGGGAGATGATATCCTGGGTTAGGTGGAAGAAGGTGTGCTCTTCAAAGGAGGCAGACGGTCTAGGGCTCAAGCATTTAGATCTTTTCAACCTAAGTCTGCTTGGGAAGTGGAGATGGAGGCTCTTAGTCGGCAAAGGTGCAGTTTGGCTTGGATCATTCGGTTTAGGTATGGTGTGACACCCTCTACCCCGCATATATTTATAAAAGCATAACATAAAATAAAGAAAATAATTTAAAAAATAAAAACATGCATATCATTTATAATAAAATGAAAACCAAAGGTAGAAAGTACCACATTGTAACAAAACTAAGTAACGTGGAAATAAACAAGTTTTTAAAAGAAAACATAACAATAAAGCAAACCCAACCTCGATGTCACATTACAGAACGGGTATAACCAAATCCGGAAAACATCTCGGATAAACAAATTAAAACTGGGAAATCCTAAACTACGAGTAGCGGCTCCTCAGAGTCACTCCCCAGCAAGTTGCTCACCATCCTCTGCATAACAAAAAGGTACATGCAAGGCAAACAACAAAAGATGGGGAGTAAGAAACATGTACAAAACACAATGACAAAGGAAGCAGTTAGCAAGATGGGCATACATCACAATCAAGCATGTTATGACATCATACACAACATATTCATATCATTTACATCATCTCAACAATGTATGCTATGCGGTGCAGTACTACTCCACTACTCCGTTATGCATGTGGATCCAATCTACCTCAGGAAGTCAACTTCGGAGATACATATCCACATTGGCCATTAAGCACCAACACCGACAGTTCACCAAACCATTGGTGAACCCCTTGGATAGCTGATGCACCTTACTCTCGGATGCACCATCATGGGTGGCCAGATTCACCTAACTCTCGAATGAATCACTGCGAACGGCCAGATCGCCTTACTCTCGGATGACATCCCCTATGTTGAATATCCCCCACTAACATCTCCGATGCTTGAATGCATGAGTAACAACAACACACAGTCAAACAATCACCACCTCCGCTTTGGCCACTAGACACCAAAGTTTTATCACCATCAACACCTCGACCACTAGGTATTGAGGCCCTCTTGGCCAATAAGCACCAAGGTTCAACATCAACAACACCTTAATCAATAAGCATCAAGGCCCCTTGGCTAATAAGCACCAAGGTACAACAACGTGCGGTAACACATCATCACCATCTTAACAATCTTAACGTTTGTATTTAATCATCTCTGTTAAGTCTTCATTGAATTATCTATCTTGCTTTACTTCGAGTGGTGTCTTATTACATCATTGAGAATAATTTGGGTGAAACCACCCTTGTCCCTGTTTCAGCATTTGTTCTGTTTAGGGGAACACGGTCTTGCTTCCCCCCCAGCACGGGCGTGCTGACTTTTAAGTCAAGCACGGTTGTTCTGTCTATTGAGCACGACCGTGCTTACTGGAGCATGGTCATATTGTTTCTGGGCGGAGGGTTGAGAAACCCTTTCTTAGCTTCCTAGGGCATTCAAAGATCAATCCTATTGACTTTCAACTAACCATCAATCATTAACTTGTTACTCTCATTTAATCTTCATGTCTTATAATTATGGGGAATTAATCCTTTTAATTCCTGTTTCATTATTAGTGTCCCTAAAATACTCATGGATCAATCCTAGGGTCTTGACTATATCACCACGCAACAGTAGTCTCACTTCTCTTTTACTACGATTCATGTCTTATAAGCATTGGGAAATCATCCCTTAATTCCATTCGTCATTATTAACATTCTTTAATTCCAAGTCTTATTAATAAGCCTTATCGTTTTATTAGAGTCTTATTAACATTAACGTCAACATTCAACTCATAACATCAACCAACAACCAAGTCATTCATTCATGGCACGATAATATCATCATCAACACATCCAATTATGGCATAAACATTCATCATCAATATTAACAACAACTCAATATTTAAGCATGCCAATTACAATTAAATATATATAAACATATAGCAAATAACAAGCAATAGGGTCATGGGTTAACGCTTCATCTTACGCTACCCCCAATGCCTACATGTTCATACTATCCCTTCTCCCCATACCTGGTATGAAGATTCCACTAACGCCAAGCGTAAACAACTTTACTCTGTTTCCCTCGAGCGGCTTGACGAATTCCTCAAGCCTTAGCCAAACATGTAAAGAATAACCAATTAATCCCTAAATCCATGAAATAGGAAAAAGAGATTAATAGAGGGATAACCGTTACCTTTAATTGGTACTACCAAGCGAATCCTCTCACAAACAACGCAAGAACTCCAAGAACTTGATGGGTTCAAAGGAAATAGGGGAAAGACGGGTTGCTACCGCACTAGGGTTGCTAAAAGTGCCAATATAAGGGTTGTACCCGTAACCCTCAATAAAACCTTCCTTTTCATAAACTCTGACCCCGAGCATGGCCGTGCTTCACTTAAGCACGGTAGTACTTAACTGAGCACGGGGTCTTGCTCGTTTAACCACGGGCTCGCAACATCAATGTCACAAGGTTACATTTTTCCACACGACCGTGCTCCTCTTGAGCGAGCACAGCCATGCTCGTGGCTCAAACAGTGACAAAACATGCCAAACAAGCACGGGCGTGCTGGTACATGAGCACGATCGTGCTCATGTACCAGAAAGGGACTTTTCACTCTAAAAATCCCACTTAGCCCCATTTAACGTTCCTAAGGCAAAACTATAACAACATACAACATACATAGCACACTTATAAACACTTAAAAGCTGGTAAACGAAAAACGGGATGTTACATATGACATCATAGATTCTACCTCTAGTAAACTCCAGTGAAACTCAAGAAATTTTTCCATATGGTGGAGGGATATTTGTGCAGTTGATCAAGGTAACTATGCTCCTCATAACTGGTTTTCTAAAGAACCTAGGAGGAAGGTGGGGAATGGGGAGAAGATTGTTTTTTGGAATGACGTTTGGTTTGGGGGGAAAAGTCTGAAGGATGAGTTTCCTAGGCTTCACTCGCAGTCAACAGACAGCATCTTCAGTGGCAAAGGGGCATCTGGCTTTGTGGGAAGTGGAATTGGGAGTGGCGGTGGAGAAGGAATTTGTTTGCTTGGGAGGAAGATTGAGTGCAATTATTTACTATAACTATGGAGGCTGCTTGTTTGTATAGGGACAAGGAGGATGAGTGGGTTTGGTTGGTAGGTAGTTCGAAGGGATACACAGTGAATTCGACATACGAGCTTTTGATGAATCTTTCCTATAATGCTGATAACTTGGAGATACAGATATTTATAGGTACTTCTGGCATTGTTGTGTACCTAGGAAGGTTCTAGCTTTCTCTTGGAAAGTAGTGTTGGATTGTCTGCCTACAAGATCAAATCTTTTGATGATGGGGGTTCTTATAGACTCATTCTAAGTGGTATGTGCCGTGTGCAGCTGAACATCTGTTCATTTCTTATCCGTTCTCGGTGTGTGGTTAGCATTCTACAGGTGGCTAGGTGTTCCTTTTGTGCCACCATACAACATCGTGGCTCTTTACCAATCTCACATGAGGTTAGTAAAGGGGGAAAAGGGTAAAAAGCTTAGGCTCTTGTTCTGGCATACCTCCTTCTGGTCTATTTGGTTGATGCATAATGATGTGATTTTTAACAATATGGAACTGCGAATTTACTGGTTATCACTGATCTTATTAAATTTTGATCATGGACATAGTTCAAGAGTGCTCGTGGCACATTGTCTTTATCAGTCTCAAAATGGTATAACTGTCTACTGGGGGTGCATAATCTAATATCATTAAAAGTTATTTATAGGTGCATGAATAATTCCTTACTGGGTTCTTCAAGGGGGTCCACTATTGGTTTTAAAGATGTGGATTGAAGACTAGAGGGTTTTTCTTTTATTGTATCTTGTCCTGACTGGAGTTTCTGAGGCATATCTTGTATGCACAATGTGGTTACCTTCAGAGCATAGTGTCCTGGTGAGGAAGCAAACACTCTAGCAAGAGTGAAAACTCAGAGTGAAACATCAGTGAGGGTATGATAAGCTAGTGAGTTTTTAGAACGAGTTTGGGTCACTCTTCACAGGGTGCCTTTGTTTAATAGGTTGCTAACTTACATTGGTTTGGAAAAGTTTTCTTTGATTCTTTTGCCGGTGGCTGTCTTAGGTTAGAGCAGTCTGGGAAACAAAGTCACGAGATTTTCTTGTTCTTTTGACTTGGGCACAAACGTTAGAAAAGAGTGATACACTTGAGTGAGAAATTCTTGTACTTGTTGTTCTTTCTGTGGGAAATTCTTCTCTTGGTGGCATTATAAAATAAATATCAGTCAATAATTCAATCCGACTTACAACTTTAATATAAACTAGTAATTAGATAAACACAAATAATCTAATTACTAACATTTAATGTAAATAAATAATAAGTTAACATACAATATAATCTACTAATTGACTAAATACAATAGAATAATTGTTAACAAATAATTTGAATAAATACTAGCTTAACATAATTTATATAATTTTCCCCACAAAATTTCTTTAATGTCTGTAAACTTTAATATAAATTAACTAATACAGTGAATAGCAACAAGGATCGTGAACAATAGCAAGGATCATGAACGCCGTGCATCATTTCATCAAGGAAAACGAGAATCAGATTTGGTGCAATAGAGTTAGTGCGAGCATCGACGATGAAGACTGTTACCGACAACGACAAGAATCGTGAACGACGTTCGTTGAGGTCATGAGCAAATCATGAATGATGTTTGTTGAGAATCGTGGCATCGTTGTGATATGAACGACCTTCGTTGCGGTGGCTACATCATTCTGTTGCAATCATTTTCCGTGATTTTGAATCACACCGTTATAGTGGTGTGATAAGGTTGTCGTCGTTGCCGATAACATTTTGTTGCGGCCGCATCAACCATTGCAGACCGCAATTTAGAACATTGATACCATTCCTCGGATGCATAGCATAGTACTGATCGAGCGACCCAAGTCCACCGTAAGATCAATAGAACCGGGCACAAGATTATTCATAGCAAATACGATGAAGAAAGAATGTATATTTGATAAAGTGTTTTGAAGTTGATTAGAACTAGATTTTGCCTTTACAGTTGTACCATAATGTACAAATCTCATCTAAAAGCCAGTAAAGTGTAAAATGAGAAAACAAGAAAGTATATACGAACTCTATCCTTAATTAGTTAAAGTGGATTGAAATCTCATTTCACTTTAATCAATCAAGGTTGAATATATAAATCCTTACTTTCTTACTTTATACTTTTGCTTTCTTTAGAGTAACATAATCATTACCTTTCCCTTAGTCTCTTAGGTTACATTTGGATTGATGGAAGGGAGTGTAATGGAGGGGAATGAAATGGAATGAAAGAGTATTCCATTGTTTGGATAGTTCAAAAGAGAGTGGAATGCAATGGAAGAGAATGAAATGTATTCCATCCTATTCTATCATTTAGCTTCACTTTTATTTCCTACCGATTTGGGGGAATGAGATGGATTCAGAAATTAATCTTTTATAAAATCATAAATTACTCGTATATCCCCTAATTTACTTAATTCACCCTCAATTCTCATTTGTTTTATGTTGTTGTCTCCTTTATTCCGTTATGCAGCAAACATGTTCCACGACAACCATACATGAACCTCTTATAATTATGTCTTGTCACACTTTGTCACATGTTGGGTTGGTATATTTTGGTCCTAGTAGAGCGTTCTGTCACATATTAGAATTGCAGCCATGAAAACTTGAAGAAAAAAAATTGAAAAAGAGAAAGAAAAAACAAGGAAAAAAATGAATAAGATAAGTTTCATTTTTAAAAAATAAAATGGTTTCGGTATTTGTTTAGAGAGAAGAAAATAGTTTTTTTTAATTCTTAGCAGGTTGGTAAAGTTTTTTTTTTTTTTTAAATTAGCTTACCAGAGTTTGGATTTGGAGGAAGTTACTGTAACACCTTCCTAGGCATTACATGGTTTTCTCTTTAAAATACAACTTGATGCGAAAAAGGAATCGTTACTTATTGCTGATTACTTTCGGAAATTATTTAGAACCTTGGTCATAAAAAAAATCGACAGAGTCTCCTCTGTAATTTCAATTTTTTAGACAAAATACCTGCCAATATACTTATATTTCCATTTGAAATAAAGGCTCTCCGAGCCATAGAACATATATATATATATATATATATATATATATATATATATCTGTGCATCCATGCGTCTCAAAAATAATTACATCACGGTTTTGATTTGCACAGTAGGTGGGTCATTAGCTAGAGTTTCTAGTACTTGTAAGAAAATATATACATGATACATACGATACCAAATTAAGAGGGTTAAGTGGAGAACCAGGATTACAAAAAAAAAAACGTGGCTCTCATAAGCCTGATATACAGCTAACTGAAGTTGACACTACCCCTATCAGACAGAATACTTATGCTATTCGAACTAGTGGAATCCGTTGGGGAGACCTCCATGGTCACCCCTAACGGGAGAAGGATCGGGTGAACCTACTCCGTCATCCACCACAACAACAGGACCTATAACCTCATCATCTACAGGGTGGTACTCCAACTCCTCATCATCATCCTCTACAGAGTCTACAGGGTCTTCTTCAATAGGGTCATCTTCCTCAGGATCTTCTTCAATCATAATTTCATCGTCATTCTCTCCTCCTACAACGACTATAGGTGCAGGCAACTCCAAAACAGGAGAGGCAGGTTCAGATCCAGGTACTACTTGCAGAGGTGGAGGCTGATGATGAGTGTTCCCAGTCTCTAACAAGGTCCTCAAAAGAAGCCAAATCGGTGGTAGTGGCACTTCGACAGTCTTTAAGCTGTGAGCATACTGTGTCGCTCCTGCTTCACTTCCCTTTGTTGTCAGTAGTGGCCCGGTATATCTGGCGCTCTGGGCTCCTGGGGGTATTACCCATGCGCCTTCATCCTCTCTTTTCTCAAAAGCGAGGCCCAGAAACCCCGAGTAAGTCAGGTGATGCATCGGATCCATCTATATACCCATAATAGTGTACCATGAAAGTAAAGCACCAACCAGAAAAATTTGCAAAGGTGAGTTACCAATATATGAACATTTAATAGAAGCCACATACACCACACACAAAATCATTTTTCTAGGTTTCGGATAAAATTATAGCCATAGAAACATTTCTATTGAAAAATTTGAAAGCATTGAAAAATTGGGGTGTTACAGTTACGTTAGATCTTGTTATAGCGGGCAGATGGATAATGTTCATTAGTTTATTCTTATTTTATTAAAGGCATATAAAAAATATTAGCGTTTTTAAAGCAAGGATATTAATATAGGAATAAAAAAGATATAACTCGTTCCATTACATCCACTTCCCAAGATAGAGTGTGAACTTTATTCCATTCCTTATCATAAAATATCCAACAGTTTCTGCAACCACTTACGTTATTTCCACCTGAAGGTAGCTTTTGGCTCTCGGGTGAGGGACATAATGATAGGCCGGATAGAGACTAGGGCTGCTTCCTTCCACAACGTCCTTCCTTGTGTGTCGGAGATATAAAAAACGAGTGCATCAGAAAAGAACGGGAACAAGGTTGATCTATTCTATGGCGAAGCATCCGAAGCGATGGAATGATATTTTTATTCCATTTCATTCTATTTCACTCATGTTCCATTATATTCCATTACATTCCATCCCATGTCACCAATCCAAATATAGCCTTAGGGTCTGTTTGAGAGTTCAAATGGGATGAGAGGGAAAGGATTTGAAGATATGGGGAGGGATAGTGAAAGGAGGATAGCCTCCAAAGCCCCCCAACACCCTTCTGTAGTTTTTAATAAAAGAACCAAAGCCCCTCAAATTAGGAGAACTAAAACAATAACTAGGGAAAAGGTTTTGGAGGGCTTTGGAGGTTATAAGAGTCCGTGTTTTGTATAACTACAAATTGAACTTTGTAATTTTACACACCAATTTTTTTTTATAACAAAAAACTGAATTTCATTCAATATCAGGACACATGTTCGAACCAATACTATTTACAAGAAAATTAGGAGGATCCTAAATCCATTATTGATTGGAATGGGCCAAGGCGTTTTTGGCAAGGATATAGGCTGCAGTATTACCTTTTTTGCTAATATGAGAAAAAAGAAACATTTATGAATTGGGTTCCTAGTCCCAAACAATCAGAGACAATGGTTCCTAGGTAAGAAGAAAAAATGTTCCTACTCTGAAGTGCATGAATTGGGATTAGGGCATCTAATTCTACCTCTAACCTTAGGAACGGAAGCTCCAGCGCAAATTGCTTACCAATTCTTATACCCATGGGCTCTACAATACTCGAGTCATTGATGCAATCAATCTTCCATAAAATTCTCTTCTTCATCCCTTGTAAGAGCTCTGATTCCCCATTCTTCCAAGTCAAGGAGAGTTTTTAATTTTTACTTTAGTTAAAAAAAAAAAAAAATTGGAGGCCTAAAGCCGTTACTTTGTTGGTTTCCCCCAGATTTGAACATTTTATATATTAAAAATAAGTTTTCCTTTCTACCGATTCTTTACAATAATTCTTTCTTTTTAAAGATGAAATATATTTTTTTGACGTAGCCGTTAAGAGCAACTTCAATGGAGTTGCTTAAGTAATTCTAAATGAAAAATATTTTCTTATTAATTAGTTACATCATTAAAGCATGATGACGTGAAACGTTATCATGGGAGCTGATGTATAAATATTTTCTCTTAAAAGTAAATAATTGTCCAGTACATCAAAAAAGAAAAATTCTAAAAAACATTTTTCAAGATATTTATAGGGCATCTAAAAAAATACTAACTTAATCATATGCCCTTGATGAATTTATTCCAGCAAGGGGAATCAGGCAGGGGGACCCCCTATCCCCCTACCTCTTCATGCTTTGCATTGAGAGACTTTTCCAATTAATTGATGTGGCGGTCTCGAACAAGCAATGGTGCCCAATCCAAATTGCCAGAAGAGGACCAAAACTTTCGCATCTGGCCTTTGCAGATGATCTTATTCTGTTTGCTGAAGCTAGTCTGGAGCAAGCTAGATTAATTCAGATGATTCTCCGGAATTTTTGTTCTAGCTTGGGTCAGAAAGTAAGTAGGGATAAAACCAGAATTTTCTTTTCAAAGAATGTTGGGTGGAATGTTAGGTCTGAGATCAGTAATGAGCTGGGCTTCAACATGACTGAAGATTTAGTCAAGTACTTGGGAGTGCCCATATTTCACAAGAGAGTTAATAAGGGAACTTTTGACTTTGTCCTGGAGAAGGTTAACCAACATCTAAGTTCCTGTAAATCCAAAACTCTAACCTTTGCAGGGAGAGTAACCTTGGCAAAATCGGTGATCCAAGCCATGCCAACCTATGTGATGCAGTCTTGTTTGCTCCCAAAGAGTACTTGTGATGAAATTGACAAGATATGACATACCTTTATTTGGGGAGATACCCAGAATCAAAGGAGAATGCACCACTTGAGTTGGAGTTAAGTCTGCATGTCTAAGAAGAATGAAGGGGTTGGGCTTAAGGTATTCCAGGGAGCTGAATGTTGTCTTTATGTTGAAAGCAGCTTGGAACGTATGTAATTCATCAGGAAGTCTTTGGGTGGAGCTTATTAGAGGGAAATACAATTGTGGTAGAGGAAGTTTGCCTAAGGTGGATGTCAAGAAACCAGGCTCTAATATTTGGAATGGGATTTGCCAGAATTGGGATAGATTCCGAAATACTCTGATTTGGTGCATGGGCAATGAGGAGCAAATTAATTTTTGGACATATAATTGGGTCCCGAAAGTTGGTCCTTTAATTAATCTCATCCAGTTTGATTTAGATGTTGAGTTGAGTCAACATAAGATTTTTGTTTATGTGAAGTCTCAAGGAAATTGGGACTTGCCTAGTTACGAACATTTAATCCATGACGAGGTGGTGAGAAAAATTTCATGCATCATCCCTCCCGGAATCACGAATGAGGGGGATCGAATTGCTTGGGGCGCAAGCCCAGATGGACATTTCTCAGCCAGCTTCGCATACAAGGCCATATGTAATGTTGAGGCTAGCCCAATACGTAATCTCTTTGCTGATATTTGGAGATGGAATGGGCCTGAGAGGGAGAAAATGTTTTTGTGGAAGGCAACCCATAAGGTCTTGATGGTTAATTCGGAAAGGGTTAGCAGGCGTCTAGCATCTTCTGCTACTTGCTCATCTCGTGATCGTCAGCAGAGACCCTTTTTCACACTTTCAGAGATTGCCCGAGAATCGCTAGGGTTTGGAGCTATTTCCAAGTCCCTAATCGAGATTGGTTTTTCTCGGAATCAGATTGGCATTCCTGGTTGTTGGTGAACTTGAGTGCTAGGAAGAGGGAGAAGGATATTCATCCTTGGCACTTATTTTTTTGGCTCTGCCATCTATTTGATTTGGCGTGCTAGGAACGATTTTGTCTTCTCTCAGAAATCATCTTCACTCTCGTTACTTAGGTGGAAGATAATGGATCAGATTGAAACCATCTTGTCCTCTAAAGATAAGGAAGATAAGCTTGAATGTCATGGTAGCACAAATTTAGTGGAGCGCAATGTGACATGGACTCTTCTGCCGCAAGGGTTTCATAAACCGAATTGTGATGGTGCTATTTAAGAGCGGGAGCCATGGCTGGATGTGGGGGAATATTCAGAGATTTCTCTAGGAATTTCATTTTTGCTTTCTCCGATAAATTGGAACCCTACTTAGTTCTTGAAGCTGAACTTTGGGCAATCTATCATGGTCTCAGTTTAGCTTGGGGAAGGGGTTTCAAGAATATTGTGATTGAAACTGATTCGATTAATGCTGTGAAATTGATATCTAAGGGTTATGACCCTTTGCATCCTTGCACGCAACTCGTCATAGGAATCATGAATATGATTTTCCAGCTAGCATAGATCATATAAACTCACATTTGGAGGGAAGCCAACCATATTGTGGACATTCTTGCCAAAGAAAGTTTAATTTATCTTATTCATGTAGAATTCATAATGTTGCCCCCCATCTTTGTTCCTGGCTTTGATAGTCGATGGGTGTGGTATACTGCATTTCCTCATGGTTGTTAGTTGCTGCTTGGGGCTTTAGCCCTTTTGTTCACCAAAAAAAAAAAAAATTCATATGCCCTACTGAATCGTCTAGACACTCCCCTCTTGGAGTGTTCATGGACATGACTAGCTTGACCCAAACCCAACCCTATATTTTGATGGGGTCATATGTTTGATCTGTTTATGAATATAAAAATTGGTATTGATTAGAAAGTTTTTTTTTTAATGCTGAAACAGTGATTAAAGGAAAATTGGTCCAAGTTAGTCAAATCACTGGGTTGACATGAGCCGATTCACACCTCAAGGCAAAAAATAAAATAAAAAATATCACAATCACATAGGGTGCTTTTTTTGGATAAGTAAAGGAATTCATTAAAAATCTAGCTTTTAACATCAGAGTGGTTATTCTACCCACCTTCTAGGAAGGGTTGAAGAAAACACACCCAATCATGTGCTGGAAGTTAGGAAACAACCAAGTACATAAAGGTTCAGCCATACAAAATCTCATACAATCAGAGGTTGCGTTTGATTTACAAAATGTAAAGGACGAGACATCACAAAAATAATTGTTCTATGTTTGATTTCAAAATTGATCACAGGACATGACAAAAAATGGTCACAGGACATGACAAAAAATGGAGTAAGAGACTGGTTAAAAACCCAAAATCTTGCCCCTTACCAAATTATGGAACAACTTTTCGTCCCATGAACATATATACTACCTAAAAAAAAATTTATAGACATATTACCCAAAAGATAAAATTATCCTAATATATTTATTTATTACATATACTCCCTCCCTGCCAGTTTACGTTTATATAAGGTAATCTTATATATGTAATATTATAATATATATTATATAAATAGTCTTATATATTTTATTTATAATATTATATTATATTATCTATAATATAGATTATATAAAATAATTTAATATATTATATAAATATATATTTATTTATTACATATACTCCCTCCCCGTTTACGTTTATATAAGGTAATCTTATATATGTAATATATAATATTATAATATATATTATATGAATAATCTTATATATTATATTTATAATATTATATTATCTATAATATAGATTATATAAAATAATTTAATTATATATATATATATATATATATATATATATATATATTCTCTCCTCCCTCCCCGTTTACGTTTATATAAGATAATCTTATATATGTAATATATAATATTATAATATATATATATATATATATGTCCACCAAATGCTAAGTAAGATAAAATGTTTTCCAACAACTTATAGGTTTGTCATATTATATTCTGCTTGTTCTGTATTTCAGTGTGTATCAAACGTACCATCAAACCAAAAAGCTAATATTGAAATTATTTGTATAATCTTTTTGGATAATTCTTTTTATAATATATATAGTATACATACGAAGATTTTATTTTATTTTTTTACAAGACATACGAAGATTTATTAAAATAAAAATTTAGAATTTATGGAGAATGATTTTTCGATTTTATAATCTAATGTTAAACATTTAAAAAGTAAATATTATTTTCTAATATATATATATATATATATATATATATATATATTTTTAGCACAGGTGCTGCCATTTTCTTTGGCAACGCCCTCTCCGATCAACAATTTCAGCAGGAAACAAATGATTAGTCAAGTATGATTGCGACTCTCAGCTTGGACATTGCAATTTCACTTGTTCTGATTGATACCCCAGCTTCGTCCTGGTCTCCTGGATGAAGATGGAACTGTTCAAAATTTTTTGCCGACGACATGGGAAACAGATAATAATGCATGCTAATTAAATATTGGGTTTTTGCTCAGTGTAATTGTTACTTAAATAACAAATAAAAAATATTATATAAAACGTAACGTAATTTTTGTTAATTTTTTAAACCATAAACCCTAAAAAAAAATAATTAATTTTTATTAAATGGCTGCTTACTTTATTTTGATTGATTAACAAATATCCTTACGACACTTGTTACACAAACCCTTAAATATTTAATCTTCCATGTTTTAGGTAAACTTTTACTTTTGTCCATGCATTTCTTTGGAAGAACATCATGAAGTGATTTCATTTTGAATTTACGCGTCTAGCTAGGGTCGTAATATCTTCTGTAGAGATCTGGATGAAAATTATGGCATATTTCCTGCTCGTTATGCCACTACAAGAAATATGCTTATTGCCGACGTGGGAGTCCTCTTATTGTATATTTGCTTGGGACCTATATTGGTGATTGTATCATCTTGAGTACTTCCAGAGTTCCGGTACTCCATTATATACAACTTTGGTTTATCTAAAAAATGCTTATTGCCGACGGAATTTATCGATGAACTCAATATATTCCATCGGTAAATAAAATTTACTAACGAATTTTTCTGTTGGTAACAAAAACTATCATCGATGTAAATCAGAGAAATAGAGTTACCGACTAAAATATGGATATGGCATGTCTTCGAGATATCATTTTTAGGGATACAAATCTGTTGTCCCAAAAAATGGTACCTCAGTGTCCTCGGCCAATCAAAAGCTTGAAATGTGCATAAGTGTTAATGATTGGATATTTTATTTTATTAAGTGACAAATTATCATTGGTGGGGGAATAGAAAATGTAATAGGAAAATGAGATAGAGGATCTTGATGTCTAATTCCTCCCTTACAGAAGGGATAGTTGATTCTCCTTTAATGGCCTACTAGGCTAGTAATGGTATACTTTTGAAGTTCGTCTTTTATCGTTTTTTGGAGATACAACCAATCGTGCCCATCAGGTTTGGTGCTTATTGCCGACAATACGCTAAAGAGTACGCCCTTGCCAATAATATACTTTGTCTTTTGTTCACGGGTATTGGCAAATGGCAAGATATTAGTGCAGTCTTTATAGAATTTAAAGACTTAAGTAAATCAAAATGTGTTGAGCAATCATGCGTTTACATTGTCGTAACCATATAGATTTAGGTGGTTATAATTATAAAAGTATCCGTATTCCTTTCAAATATAGCAAAGAATTACATGCACGTTACAGATATAATTGTACACACAATGATATAAAAAAAATAGTTTAAAGATTATAGTGTGTCAAAATATAATGTGGATAAGTTTGCATGACTAATAAAATTAAGTTAAGAATATTAAAATAATAACTCTACCTAAAACTCACTCTCTTCTATACCACCTTATCCTCTCATATGGGAGACTCTCGATCTTCCCTCTTTCACTATCTCAGTCTAAGACTCGAGATACCGCATATTAGATTTCAACCTAAAATCAATTGACGTCAAGTGGGATTGCCCAACAGGTATATAAATCATACCTCAAGAATTAAGATAAGCGATGCAAGTCTTCCTACACAGAAAGAGCGTGTTTGAATTGGCCAATTCATGTCATTTCCTGTTTTCAATTCTAGTGAAAATAGAAAATGGACTTGAAAATATGTTTGGTTGAGTGTAATGAAAATGTTTTCACTGAAAACATTTCTTGAATTGGGCCTAAATCTGAAGATAGAAAAAAGTTTTCAGTATTTCCTTCCCAAAATTTTGAAAATAGGATATGAAAAGAAAAATAGGAGGTCAAAACAAACATGTTTTCAAATTTTTGAAAATAAAAATAATTTTCAGAAAATACAAACAGGAAATGAAAATAGAAAATGAAAATATAAACCAAACAGACCCTAAGCAACATGATTAACTCTCTAGATTATGAATGGTTTATATGACCCTGGGAGTTTGAACTTTGAATGCTCTTTTTGTTGTATTATTTATACTTATATTTTAGTCATTTAATTTATTGATTTTTTAATGAGCAAAAAATATTATTAAATGAATATAAGGGGTACCGCAACTCATGAACTTTACATAGGGAAAAATTTGGCCAAAGAAGCCCACCCAAACCAAACTAGACAAAAGCATCAAATCAAATCAATTAATCTAATACAAATCAATTCGATTTCAACATCAAAATTCATTCAATCTAAACCAAATCACACCTAGTTAACACATTTAAATGAAATAAATTTTACCTTAAAATCGACTCAAACTGTACCCCAAATACCCTACTCAAGAATATAATAAGGTATATGTTATTGGTATAATTATTGAGTTAGTCCTTAAACTATTTGGGAATTTTTAAATAGGTACCTGAACAAAAATGTTTCTAATTAGGTGCCTGTACATATATAAAATTTTCAATTAGGTCTCTGAGGCTGCAAATGTGTTAGTGAACCGTGAAATTGAATGAAATATCTGTGAATCCCTCTAATCTGGACACTCATATCAGCAATTTATGCATAATTATCGGAAATTTGGGACATTTATTCAAGTAATCAACAAATTGATGGTATGTCAAAAATCATACTTGTGTGTATGCATACAAAATTCTTGTTGATTACTTAATTAGATGTCCCAAAGTCTGAATAATTATGCACAAATTGATGATATATGTGTCCAGAGCTAAGTGGGACTAACGGATATGTCGTTCAATTTCACGGTTCACTCACAGATTTGCTACCACATAGTTCTATTTGAAAATTTTATGTATGTCTAGGGACCCGATTGAAAATTTTATATATGTTCAGGAATCCAATTAGAAACTTTTTTTAGTTCAAAGACCTACTTAAAAATTATCAAATAGTTCAGAGACCAATTCAATAATTAAACCTAAGGTATATACATTTTTTATAAACAAAGATATTATTAATCGGGATAATCAACCCATATACATTACATAGAAGAAAGTAAAAAAATAAAAATAAAAAGATGTGTTAAGATCCCTTTAGATAAAACCCATCCCCATAAAATGAATACTAGCAGCTGAGACCGCTACATGAAGGTGTTGAAAGCAGTGAATGGCATTCAGCAGCTCACCAAGCACTGAACCAAGTGGATCACGTTAAAAGCAAAAACAGAGTGAAACAAGCCATATTTGCTAAAAAAGCTTTGCGTGAATTAGATATGTAATACAGAGTAAAAAGCTTTGCTAATTAAGCTAAGCGTGAATTAGTTATGTCGTACTTCCTTCAATATTCGACACAAGAAGTTGACTTGCAACTTGTAAGAGACAAATACAGAGTAATAAGAGTAATCTCGAGCCTTTGTTCATTCATTTTCAATAAGAAAAATGTCAAATAATCCCGCAATACCTTTTTTGAAATTTTGTAAACTATTCAAACTTTCACAACGATATGCATGAAATGATTTAATCGGAAAGCCAGCGAGCTGACAGCTAATTAACCACGCTGCAAAATGCAGATGGTTCCAAACTTGACATGTAGATTTTTACCATCCATGTTAAGGTCCCAGCCCAATGGGCTCACAAGTCCATGAATTATTTGAAAATTTTTAAATAAATTTTTAAATTTTACAAATTTGTATTAAGTTCATAAACTTCTAAATAATTTATAATTGAATCTCTTGTATTTAATCGGGTTCCTAAACTTATAAATAATTTATAATTAGATACATGACTTAGGATTTTGGAACCGCGAAAGCCGTTAATGGAACCATATCCTAAAGACCTAATTACAAATTATTTCTAAGTTTGGAGACCCGATTACCTACCTGGAACCCAATTACAAATTATTTACAAATTTATAAACACAATTACAAACTTTTAAAGTTTAGATACTTATTTTATGAATATTTTCAAATAATTTACAACCTTGAGGGTAATTAGACCTTAAAAGGCAAATAAACACACCAAACTTTCCCTATAAAACCCCACTCACATTCCTCTCACTCCCATCACTCACACACCAAGCCAAAGTAACACTTGTATTCAAAAAGTTACTAACCTGCAAAATCTTTGTGAAATGGCTTCCAAGGCAGCTCTTCTACTTTCTCTCAACCTCCTATTTTTCACTGTGGTTAGCTCCACCAATGTCCCATGCCCACCACCACCCTGTGTCCCATGCTCACCCAAAGTTCCCAATCACCCACCATCCTCAAAGCCACCTTCCTCAAAGCCACCATCCTCAAAACCACCACCCTCAAACCCACCTTCCTCAAAGCCACCACCCTCAAACCCGCCATCCTCAAAGCCACCTTCCTCAAAGCCACCACCTTCAAACCCACCATCCTCAAACCCACCTTCCTCAAACCCACCATCCACTAACCCACCATCCTCACAGCAACCCAGTTGCCCCAAGGACACCCTTAAGTTTGGTGTGTGTGCTGATTTGTTGGGTTTGGTGAACGTGCAGCTTGGGGACCCATCAAAAACCCCATGCTGCTCACTCATTCAGGGTCTGGCTAATCTTGATGCTGCTGTTTGCCTTTGCACCGCTCTCAAAGCTAACGTGCTGGGCATCAACCTCAACATTCCTATCGACTTGAGCTTGATACTCAAATACTGTGGAAAGGAGGCCCCCAAGGGATTCATGTGCAATTAAATTTAAACAGCCACTTCATATAATATATCATACCTTCAAGTTAATTATGTCATAAAAGTTCAAGCTATATGCTGGGATACGTGCTACTACTTTAGTCTTTAAATTAGTTTGAAGTTGTTTATGGATTTATGTCTCGCTTGTACACCTTTAATAATATTTTTGACTTATATCAAAAATAAAATAAAGTCCTATTCTCTTGACTCTTGCTATATTCGTTTTTCGTTATTCATCATGATGTGTACTTTGGAAACTGTGATTATCATTGGCACGAGCCGTTTTGCTATATATTATCGTATTATTACTATTATTATTATTATTTAGACTTAATTGCATTTTTTGTCTCCCGATTTTTTCAAAAGTGCGATTTTGATCCCTTGAAAATTTTAATTACCCTTTTAGTCCTATAATTTATTAAATTGTGCATAATCAGTCTAAATAGCCTAAAAAGACTAAGTCTAAACAGCCTAAAAATGATCAATTTTGCACAATTTAACAAATTAAATAATCAAATATGTAATTAAGATTTTCGAGGGATCAAAATCCCACATTTGAAAAAGTTGTCGGATGAAAAATACAATTAAGCCTATTATTTATTATTATTGTGATGGTTGGAAGCAGGGTCAGCCCAATGCTTATTGAAACCTAAAGCGAAATCTAAAACGAGACCTTTTAAAATTAAAATAAAAAATTTAACAAATAAGTGATTTTTATAACTATTAATAAATACAAAATAACTTCTTTCTTATTTTTTAATAATCAATTTTTATACAACATAAAAATTACTTTTTAAATCTTGAACAAACAGATATAATTTTTTTGATGTAGTGGTATCATTTTAATTATTTTTAACTTTGTTCTCATTTATTAGTTTAATGTTATTTAAATCAAATAAAAGAAATTAAAAGGTAAACTACTGTATAAAATTATGACAAGAGTTTTGATGCGACCACGACAAATGAACCGAGTTCATTGCAAATAATAAAAATGGTGAGAACCAGATATCGTCTACAGGGATTAGTTACCAAGTACTAATTCATAAGTTAAACAACATGTAGACTAAAATTTTGTATGAAGAGAGCTCAAGAAATAAAATAAAGCAAAAAAGCAATAAAATATTTTTGGAATGTTTGTTGAAAATGAAAAATAGAAATAAAAACGCTAGGGATTTGATTTCGTTCAATTATGAATTCAGACTCTTAATAGACAAAGAGTCCTATGAATTATCGAAACTCTAATTATCCTAATCCCAATTAGTATGTTGAAGGACAATTTCTTTTAATTAATTGAAGCCTAATTCTTTAGTGAATCAATTCTACCAAACTTCACTAATTACCCTAATTCCTTAGGTCCAATTAACAAGGCATAATGATGAAAACTCTATGAAATTTGTGAAAGACCCACATTAATCAAGTTACCTATTCCTAGACAAACTCAATTAAAAATAACGCTTACAAGAGGCAAAGTTCAAAAATACCATTCCTAGCATGTAATTGAATCCTCAAAACACAAGAATGATGACCAAACATTCAAATGCCATTACATACAATAAACATTACGTCAACAAAACCAATTGTTCATAAGATAATCAAAGAGTCAAATAAAACTTTATCATAAAAGAATTACATCAAAACCCTAACAAAAAGGAGTTTAGATAGACATATTAAACCCTAAATAAAATAAAATAAAATAAGATAAGATAAGATAGAGAGAAAGAGAGAAGGAAACTCCATAAAGAAGTAGATGATCCTAGTAGTGTCCAAGCTTGACAGCTTTGTATGCTGCCCTGTTCCTCTTCCTGTGCGCGCACGCACTCCGCCTCCCCGCTGCTGCCTTTTCACCTCACGCCCCCTTTCTCTTTTTCTATCTTCAATTGCTCACATTTTCCTATTTTTTAGGCTTCCTACTGGACTTGGACGTGATGTCCATTTTCTTCTGAAATGTCGATCCAAAATTGGATTGGTTTTCAATTTGCCCAGAAGCAAAAGGTGGGGTTCTTAAATGCCCTATAATTCCTTGGCCCACTTCCATATTCTATTCCAATTCGATTTTTCTATTTCTTTAACTATTTACTTTCAAGTGCTTCATTAAAAATGATGTCTCCATGTTTTCATCTCATCTTTATTATTTCCTACAATCACAAACAAGTAAAAGTACAATTAGATTAACTCTAAAAACATAAAAATAAACTAAAATATGTAAAACATTATTAAAAAGTAAACTAACTAAATTTAGGGATAAAACTCAATCATTTAGCATAATTGGGAACAAAAATCCTTTCAATAAACATACAAAAATCACATAATCTAGAAGATTGTCAAGTTTCAAAGCATATACATAATGGAAGGCAGTGGGAGTTGAACACAAGTGTTGGGTTTGAAGACAAACTACACAACCACTCCTTCCATGAGGCCTTTTATTCAAGTTGTAGTTTACAAAATATATTAGGTTTTTGGTGAGGCTTCTACAGCCCAATATACGAGGTTTTGGGGAGGCCTAAAGCAAGGGCTTTAGGAGCCTCACCCTTGGGCCGGCCCTGAAGGTTACTCTTTCTGCACTCACTTGTCTGTTTGGGAGTGAAGTTGCTTTTGAAATGCTATATATAGGTTGTAGAACTCAGTGTAATAAAGAGGCAGAGGATGTTGAGAAATGAGAAAAATTATGCTTCAATTTTATTTTAAGTCGAGTGCATAGAAATATTGAAATAATAAAAAATCACAGGTATTCATGAACAAGAAAAAGTTTTTGCTTTTACCTCAGCTTAAATATAACATTGAAAATATAAGATAACTATAAACTATATATAGTTAAAATGATATATGTATGTGAGGTGGGGTAGCTCGAGTTGTTTGAACTAAGGGCATAAGGAGTTGGAGGTTTAGGGTTCAAACCCTGACAAAAAACAATTAACATACCAACATATGCCTATCAAATATATATATATATATATATTATTATCGAGGATGAGAACACGGATAAAGCATATCACAAAAATAATAATAATGGAATACATGAGATTTATTGGTTTTGTATCATTTACCTATGTCCACGGAAATACTCCAACACAATATTCACTATGTCAAATAAGATTACGATTTTTGTGAAAACTTGAAAATCATCCCAAGATATGTACCATCTAACAAATTTCAAATTTGAGTAGCTCACTCAAGAGTTACAAAGAATAGTAAAAATTTACTCACGCGAGACTCTCCCACTTATCAAGTAATCACTCACACTTGATTTACTCACTACTCATAAATGTTCCAACATTTTTAAGGTTCTTTTTTTTTTTTTTTACTGGTAGGATTTAGCTATTTCCTAAATGGATATATAGGTAGGTATTAATTTCACTTCACATTTGAAAATCCTTTAAATTAAATTTGTCATATCCTTTTTCAATGATGAATGTGTATTTTATCAAGAGTCGTAGAAGAAATTCAAATGTCATCTCACCCAAAGAGATCATATTGGGACCAATGGAAGGTACAAACATTACATTAAGTTTGGACTACATCATTGTGGAGATTCATTCCCATACTCGGGCCTGAATGCTTTTAACCTATCTTTTGTTTCCATTTCGGCATTTCCTAACTTGAAATTACTAAACTCTCCATCAGTTTTCAAGGTGTCGAACATCTCTCAATCTCATCAAAATATGCATTGATGCAACAGAATCCACCACTCATTCCAATCGACTTAATTAGCTACCTCCTCATGTGTTGCTAAAAACATCTCATCTTTTTCCTCGAGCTTGACCACATTAGTATGGGAGGGACGAGGATTTTTAACTGGTGTTTGTCTCATCCTTTTAAATATTCCTTTATCTATGGAAACATCAGCTTTAAATGTGACCCTTTCAATGCAATAGTAACACGTCTTTTTTCCCCCCTATATCTTGTTGTTGCGATTACGATTGTGACCTTCCTCCCTTACCACCTTCCCTTTTCGACTAGATCCTCCCTCGCCATGATCCTCCATTACTTGTAGATGATCTTCGTTATGAAGAATATCATTTCTCACAATTCTCTTATTTTCTCATAAGGTTGTCATCACATTGTCACACTTCAACCTTTTGTCCTCCCTATAAGCATAATTTTGCACCAAAAGCTTGTAAAACTTAGATAATGAGGCCAACAATATCAACGTCAGCTATTAGAGATTTTATTGTCAACATTCAAAAGTTGGCATAGTACGTAGTTTGTACAACTCTATCTTCATGAAGAGTTGACTAATTGGCTACTTTAATGAATAGATGCTCTTGAACTTCTCCCACAGGACCTTCGGTGTTGTCTCCTTCAACATATTGCACTTGATCTCTAGAGTAAGAGCCAACTGAATCGTCCTCAAAACCTTCCTTTTTATCTTACTCCAGTCAATGGCAATCATGGTAGCTCCTCCTCACCAAAAGGTATTGAATGGTAGTTTTCCAAACCGTAAAATTTCTCTTCTCATCAAATAATGGAATCTCAATTTTAGATGCATTTCCTGCCATACCCATAGCTTTGATACCACTGTTGGAAAAAATCACACACCATGATTGAGAATAGGAACACACACAAAACACATCACAAAAGAAAATGATGGAATACACAAAATTTGCTTGGTCCGGCACCATTTACTTAGGTCCACGGAATTACTTCTCCAGTAAAATATTCACTATCTCAAAATAAGATTACAAGTTTTGTGAAAGCTTGAAAATTTACCCTAAGATGTATGCCAAACTTCAAACCTAAGAACCACACTCAAGAGTTATAAGGAATGATAAACACTCACTCAAGTGACATTCTTGCTAATCAAGTGGCAACTTATACTTGATTCACTCACTGCTCTTGGATGCTCCAACACTTCACAAAGGCTCCCTTTATATTGTGGTGGAATGTGACTTCTTCCAAGACTCTGTAATTGACTATAGTGATTTTAACTGGATTGCTTTTGATTTTTACTTAAATTTAGGAAAAAAATCCCAAAAAATGTGTAAATAAAAAATCACAAAAATATTTTGCCTTTCATTTATTTAGTTTTCTTTATGTTTGTCTTTAAAATTTAGAAAATAATTTTAAAAGAAAAATCATACAAATATTTCTGTTCTATATTTATTTTTATCGTTACTTGTAGATTAATTTGCCATTTTAGCTTATCAATAAAAGAAAATAAAAATAGAAATAAATGAATAAAGTAAAATATATTGATCATTCTTCTTATTTATTTCATGAGTTATGATATTTGAACACAAATTTTGGACACCGTATGTGATACCATATAGGTTTATCTCTATCTCTCACTTACTTTTTATCTTCTTTGTATACATGTTTCTAAAATATACACCCAAAAAACAAAGGGGTACAAAAATCATTTCTCTTCCATTGTCTATTCATCGTTAGAGACATAGGTAAGCCAAGAAAAACTATAGGAGGAACTATTAAGAAAGATTTAGAGGTCAATGATTTAACTATAAACATGATTCATGATAGAATATCATGACGCTATTTGATCCATGTAGCCGACCCCACCTATTGGGATAAGGCTTGGTTGTTGTTGTCGTTCATAGAATTCATTTTGAGTTTATCTTATAAGCATGTAAATAAATAATAACAAAAAAATAATATAGTCATGGACTCATGGTGTTTTCAGTTCTTGGGCCCGAATAAGGTCCACTTCCATCTCTAATCCAAACGCATGACTTGGATGCAACTCTATTCTTTCACCCATTAGAAACATTCCCCTTCTTCATCCAAACCCAATTCATTATGGATAAATATATAGTCTATAGGCAGTTTTAAATTTGTATGCTTCACTAATATCATGGATTGAACTATTGATAAAACAAATCAAAATAAAAAATCAAATTCACAATTAAATCATAAGGTGTCGCGTGAGTAAGAATTTGCATGGGTAGCTTCCCTTCGTGTGATTATTTGGATACGCATAAAGAGAAAAAATGTGAACCAACTTCCTGTGTTTGGACAATTGTGGCAAAACATTAATAAAACACTATCGATCTTGTAGATTTTCAAAATTAATTAATAATCCATTATCCTTAAAGTTGTTATAGTTGTTATGAAATGAACAAAACTAATAGCGAGATATTATAATCTAAGAAGAATAGAGAGAAAGAAGTAAGAGAGAAGAGATGAGAGAATAAGAGTCTTTGTATCATACTCTTGAAAGGGACAAATTTACAATGCTCATGAGTCCTATTTATAGGATACAAGACTTGTAACTTATCAACCAATTAAAAGCCAAAACATAATGAGCCATTACAATATAATATTATGGCTAATAACTTGTGATGAAAACTTTTACTCGTGGAAGTTACAAGACTAAATGGACATCCACATTTTGCACCTTTTTCATAACACTCCCTCTTGGATGTCTATTAAGGGTATGCCTCGTTAAAACCTTACTAGGGAAAACCCAGTGGGAAAAAATCCTAGTGAAGGAAAAAGAGTATAATATCCATTACATGGGAACTGCCTCATTAAAAACCTTATCAAGGAAAATCATGTAGGACAAAACCTTGATTAAGGGAAAAAAGAGTACAGTTTTCTCCCCCTGTTAGAAGTATCACTTAAAAATATGAATTCCAACATTTTGAGTATCTCCCCCTGAAGCAATTTGAACCAATATTCTTCTCTTTGACACCTTTGACACATCCTCCTTGACCTTTGCATGACAATAGTTTCTTTAATTGAAATCACAAGATTCTTGGATCAGATGAATCATAACTTCAACCAGAAACATTAACAACTTCATTTGGAACGGAGACTTTTGCAAGATCAATTGGCAATAAGCTTGATCGAAAAAATATTATATCAAGCCTGTAATATTTAGGAATAAGTGGGCGTGCTTCTTTAACAATAATATATGATCTTCAGGACCAATATATCCTTCAGGGAGTTTCATATAAATGTCATCATCAAGTGATCCATACAAATAGGTTAACACAATATCTATTTGATGTAAATTGAGTCCTTCATGTGCTACCAAACTAATTAAGTATTGAAAACTACTTGCATCCACCACAAGTGCACATGTCTCTTCAAAATCAATGTTAGGTTTTTGTGAAAACCCTTAAGAAACAAGTCATGTTTTGTTTCTCACAATTTCATCATTATCTCATTTTGATTTTGCGCAAAAACTCATTTGTATTGATCAACTAGCTTTACAACTTCAAGTGTACGGACTACAGGTCCAGAACCTTTTCGCTTGATAAGCAAGTTTAATTCTACCGCAATTGCATCTTCCCATCTTGGCCAAACATTTCTTTGTCTACAATCCTTAATAGACTTTGGTTCCTGATCCTCATTATCAGTTATTAGATTTAGCGCTACATATATATATATATATATATATATATATATATATATATATATATATATATATATATATATATGAAAAGTCATCGTCAACGTTGACTTCATTTTCGGTTCCATCATATTCCATTCATGATATAATTTATCGAGATCTCTTTACTTTCACTAATTTCAGGTACCTGAGTTTCTTCTGGAACTGAAAAATTATTTATGTCAGTGGACTCTTCTGGAGTTTTCAAATCCTCAATTTGGCCATCTTACTTTTTAGCTCCTTTTCTTGTTTGAGGTTTTTTATCTTCGGAACCGACGAGTCTGCCACGCTTCATGCGTGCTTGAGACTCAGTTTACAATATAACATTGTCCAACAGGGACATAATTTTAATTGGATCAATAGCAGTTGGTATAGTCAATGAATTATCTTTTGAACTTCTAGTTCATATTCTTTTGTACGAGGATCAAAATTAGAAATGATAATTCATTCCAACTAATCTCCTTTTCCAACTGCTTATTCCCTCCCCCTAATATTGGGAAAACTAATTCATCAAAATGACAATCGGCAAATCGAGCCATAAATAAATCTCATATTGATTGTCCAAATATTTTACTATAGATGAAGATTCATATCAATCACATATTCCCTACCTTCTTTAAGGACTCATCTTTGTGCGTTGTGGTGGAGCAATTGAAACATATATAGCACATTAAAAAAAAAATTCTTAGAAGGGGAAATATTAGGTTCTTTACAAGAAACCAAATGTAAAGGGGAGGACTTATAATAACTTCTTGGCTGATGCGAAACAATGTCTAGCATATAAGATTGCATGTCCCCAAGTATAAATCGGAAGTTTTGATCTCATAAGTAATGGTCTTGCAACCCTTTTGTGTATGAACATATGCTTCTGGATGTTCACAATACTAATTAAAGGCTCGTAACTTTACCAACATTAAGGCATATTTTCTTAATTTGATAATCAGGAAAACGAACTCTTAGTCGAAATAGTTGAGCAAACAATCACGCAAACTTCTGGTTATGAGTCGACAAACATGTGACCATCTAGTTGATGCATCAATTAAAACCATAAAATATCTAAATGGTCCATTCAGAGAGTGTATTTGTCCGCCAATATCATTTTGTATATGCTCTTAAAAATGATAGAGATTCACTCCCAACTTTTTGTTGGTGATTGCCAAATTATCGACTTCCTTTGGGAACAAGTACTACATATTGGATTGAAGAATCTTCTGCCTCTTCAATGGATGTCTACATGATTTTTCAATTATTTTTCCGCATCATTATAGACCCGGGATGGCCCAACCGGTCATGCCAAACAACAAATTTATTAAGATCCATAAACTTCTGGTTTACAATGATATATTGGACTTGGTTTACATGTGCATTGCAAACTTCTGGTTTACAATTAACACGTCTTTCAACTGTACTCATATCTATTTAAATTGATAATGCAATAACATAATTTATTTGGTTATCCAAAGAAAACAATATAGTAGATATCCTTGAGACTTGATTTACATACCTTTGTAAAGAAGTCTAGAACCAACATAAGTCTAACTTTCTCCAATTTCTTTATGGGAACTCATATCCTTGTATAATACTTCAAACATCAATAAGGAGAGTGATACACTTTTTAATATAATACACAATCATATATAATGGTTACCAAATAAGTGCAATAGTTACAAAAGAATAAAGTATACTAAAAGTTATAATCAAAATCCTTACCGAATATACCTTTAACAGTACCAAATATCAAAGTTTACCATTTATATATAAAGATTTGAAATCACAAAATTTTCATCAATGAATAAAACTCTAGAAACCACATCATATGTATTTTATTTAATTACTTATAAAACAAACAAAATAGGCGAAAATGTGTACATATACATCTGAAATCACATAAAAAAAATGAAATAGAGCATGCGAATTCCGAGAAAGTAATTCAACTACTAAAATATTCAATTAAATGTAATAAAACTTTCCTTCAAAATATTTAACAAAACAGACATGTACATGTCCAAATATGTATTATTTGTAAGACCATGATCAAATGACTATTTTTTTTTTAAGCAAAATTTGAACACTAACTCATAAAACAAAATGATAGTTCATAATATTTAGATTATTCTAACATCTAATAACTTTTTCAAAGCACAAACGCTTGTATATCAATAATCCTTTCATTTTCTAAAACAAATATTTACACTTTACAAGCTTTACAAGCCTTTGTGAGTTTTCATTAATAATTCGCTATTGTAGGGGAGGAAGTTACACTTCTACATAACGTATATGAGTTACTAAATCATTATCAAGAATAATAAAGGTCATAACCACAAATCATACTAATGGCATTTTACCACATTTACTGTCTAATGAATATGATAACAAGTAACACATTCAATATTTCCTCCTTCTCCTCCTCCTCCTTCTTCTTCTTTTTTCATTGTTGTTCTATTCATATATATTCTCATATGATCATCTTAAATCAAATGGTAATCTCTACCACATCAATAATCATAACACCCAAAATTATATTATGATACATTCACTTCCGGGAATGGAGTTCAATCCATGAGATGACGTTTCTCATTTTTTTTTATTAATAACCACTCTTGTGCTCAATCACAATAAAGCTTCAAAATATTCTTTAAAATATTTTCTCATTTTTGCTACTTCGGGAGCACATTTGAGTGACACAAAATAGATGATATTTTTTTTCTCATTTTGCTACTCCGGGAGCATAGTTGAGTGACACAAAAATAGATGATCAATAGACGATCTTTCTCTTACTTTCTTTTGTTTCAAATTACACTAAGATCAAATAGATCTTTTGCATTTCAATTATGGTCTAAAGGTCTAGTTCTTCAGGAACTAACCACAAAACTTCATACAAATGATGACCAAAAAAATATAGTTGTGTGCATCCTACAGGGAAGCGTGAATATTAAATTCTTCCAGAATATATCAAACAATAACAAAATAAAATACGATAATAGAGAACAAAATTCATAATAAAATTTCTATGTGAAACATTAAAAGAAAATTCATACTAAAATTAACATGAAAAACAAAACAATAAGAAAGGATATGATCACCCAAAGAGAGTAAGAAGAAATGAATCTTTTCAATACAATCTCCAAATTGATTAAACCATTGCTCATAAGGTAGAGACTAGTGCTGATAACGTGTTATGAAATGAACAAAACTAATAGCGAGATATTATAATCTAAGAAGAATAGAGAGAAAGAAGTAAGAGAGAAGAGATGAGAGAATAAGAGTCTTTGTATCATACTCTTGAAAGGGACAAATTTACAATGCTCATGAGTCCTATTTATAGGACAAGACTTGTAACTTATCAACCAATTAAAAGCCAAAACATAATGAGCCATTACAATATAATATTATGGCTAATAACTTGTGATGAAAACTTTTACTCATGGAAGTTAAGTTACAAGACTAAATGGACATCCACATTTTGCACCTTTTTCATCACAAAAGTATCAAAATAGTAGTTTTTTTTTCCCAGCCTTCCCATTTCTTTGGTATTACATTTTTTTTCCCCACAAAAATTAAGTTGATAATCTCGTGGGGTCCGGTGAAGGCTGAGAAACCTTGTTGCTGCACCATGTCTGTGCTTTTCAGAAAGCACTCTGCATCAGCTTCATTTTTGAATTTCTGTCTGTAAGCCTTGCGTACGTTAATAGATATTAGGACCCTTTACAAGCAAAAGAAAAAGAGAAAGAGGAGGCAATTTCCTAAATTCATCTGTATTTTAACCTTCAATAATCCCTTTTAACCTCTAATGTTACAGGATGATCTTGGATTGATTTCTTATTTGATTTAAATTAAAATTTTGGTTTGGATGTCATGGCCAGTTGTGTTGTTTGTAATTATTGTCAAAAGCATGTGAGTTAAGAGGATGAATGTCGCATTTTAAATATTTGATAAAACACCTAATCCACCAGAACAATTTCCAGTAATGCCTTTCTTTCTTTTCTCGAGAATTACCAAACTCTAGTTCATTTCTATTCAGCATCTCTCACATCAAACAAATATCCTCATATATACTTCTTAACTCAAATATCAGGCAAGGATTTATTGATGCTGCAAATATTCCTTCTCTATCTTCATCATCTCCTCATCTCCTCCACGAGTACTATATAAGTCACCTTGTCTAATTTGAATATCAAATTTTAGACACCGTATGTAATACTGTATGTGTTTATTTCTATC
The DNA here is from genome assembly GCA_035048595.1 of Echinosophora koreensis. Classification (NCBI taxonomy): domain Eukaryota; kingdom Viridiplantae; phylum Streptophyta; class Magnoliopsida; order Fabales; family Fabaceae; genus Echinosophora; species Echinosophora koreensis. Next base: position 7,253,265 of record JAPCYP010000017.1, on the reverse strand, counting down.
GCTCACTTATTTTTTATTGTCTTTTATATACACGCATCTCAAAAATATAATAAAAAACACAAGGGATACCATCCCAATTTGTAACATATTCCATATAAGTCCAGCCCCATCAATCCTTCCTCGGACTTGGATTCCTTCCAATTTTCCCTGATACGTAAAATTTCAGAACACACCCAACATGTGCCTCCCCGTGTTTCTGGGAACAAAGTTTACAGCAATCCAATCCAGGACATATGGTATGATGATACCAATATATAACTATGGCATGTAATGTAAGGCGTGAATGTGGAATCCCTGTTTCAAGTTTATTAAAGTAGGAAAAGCTGTAATTTAACTAAGACATCTTGATTGTTATGAGTGCATTTTTGACATGATGTGTAATGTATTTTTCTTTCTTTGATATTTCTAGTTATCAAATTCATGTAAATGAGAACCTTATTTGCTGCCTGAGCCCCAAATTGAGAACTAAATTAAACCAAATATCAAAGAAATAAAGTTAGAAAACTGATGCGTAGCCTATGTGTCCAAACTCATAAAAAGTATCAGCATTTGATAAATATCAATTGAGTTGTACGTCTTCATTTTCTGTTAACGAGATATTCGACATAACATTGTTAGTTTGTTACCCTTATTTTGATAAAAAGAAACCCAAAATTGTTCTAGCCATTAGAGTTTCTCTTTAATTTTTTAAGTATTTCTAAATAGAAATTTGCATTTATATATTAGATGCCTTAATTTTAAATAAAAATAAGAGCTTTTATATATAAAAATATTTTACCAAACAACTTTTAACTTAAAAGTAGCGCGCTTTCTAGTTACTTAAATTTAAAAATTATCAAACAGCTTTAATTTTATTTTTAAAGCTCTTAATTTTAAGTTTAACTTAAAAATAACTTATAATCCCAAAAATAACTGGATCAAACGCTACCAGAGTTTACATACCAAGTATTATTAAAACCAAAATTTTAGAATTTTTGGAGAATGATTGTTTAAAAAATATTTTCGATTAGGAGAATGCTAACCAGCACCCTTAGGACATTGATTAAGGAAATAAAAGTGATAGATTTGTATAGAAAATTGGTGTATTTATTATTTCGAAAAGTGTTAAACTTATATTCTCAATATAAGCTTTCCTTTCATGGTTTTCTTAACCAATACGTTTAGGGCACTCGTTAGGAATACCCTTTCGAGTATAATCCAATGTTAAACATTCAAAAGTAAATATTATAAGGGTGCTAACTAGTGCCCTTACTGGTTAAGGAATGTAAATAAAGAATGTTTTCGTTGGACATCTACTATATTATGTAATATACTATATATTTTTAGGGCCCTTTACTGACCAACATTTTCCATATTATGTAATATACTATATTTTTAGCACAGGTGTTGCCATTTACTTTGACAACGCCCTGTTCGTTCCGCATTTTTAGCATGAAACAAATCTTTATTATTAAAAGAAAGGAAGTGATTGAGGGCATATCTGTAAAATCACTTGAGAATAAGGAAAAAAGTGTTTGGGGTTATATTTGTAAAATCACTTGAGAATGACATGTAAAAGTAAGGTGGTGCTGTGGGCAAAATTGTAAATCTACTTCTAAACAATTGTAATTAATTGTAAAATTGTCCCTCTTCTATTAAATTCCATTCAATACATTTTCCATAGGTATCTAACTCTCGAATCCACTCAAACGTTAATTAATCGACACTTAAAGAGAATAGAAAGGTATTTAAGCTTCACACTGATGTTATAGGTATCTACACTTTTAGGAGGAAGATCAGTTCCTGTCCAATTTTTTGGAACTCGTGACTTTGTAAGGTTAGACTGCAGCAGGTGAAATCATTTCTCAATGAACTTCTTACTGATCTACACTTGAAGTGATACTGTGCAACAAACTTAGTTTTATTGAATGTTTAGAAGAGGCAAAAAGGTATTTAAGTAAGCATAAGCTTCCTGAAATGCTAGAGTTGTAGAAAGGAAGTACAGTTGATGACTGTAACAATGAAAATGGAGAGGATGAGGGATATAATGATTCAGGTGAAGATTATTTACAAAAAAATGAATTTGGATGGGAATGGAAAACATTGAAACTTTTCCTTATGAAGTCGGAGACTTGCAAATTATAAGCCTTGGTAATCTTTAAAGATTGCTTGCATTTTATTTTACGTTCTTATGAATTTCTTCATGTAATTTTAACCGTTCTTTTTTGTTGGATCTTTATTTTGTTGATGCTTGCATCATATTATTGGTGTTTTCTAATTTCCCTTTAGTGATGTCAAAGGGATATGATATATCGAATGTTTGAAAAGGCTAAATTGTATCGGCTCAATCACACATGAGGATTGTGATTATTAACAACACAATAGTTACAGCTCTTTTTCTTTCCTTTCCAACCTTAAATTTCTCAATCTCAACAGGTATATTTTTTCAAAGCATTCAATTTCATGTCTTTTAAAAAATATCTATTAATAAAATTATAATGTATGTCTCAAAAAAAAATTTCAATGTAGAAAAAAAAATTATACAAATTTTAAAAAATTAAATACTATATAGTAAGACACTTTTTTGGATTTCATAAACCTTTCTAAATTACCTCTTCCTATTTGAATTAGTAAACTATTTCAATTACATTATTCAAACAATTATGTAGAATGGATTTTGCATTAAATTTTTAGCATCGAGTGAGGGAACATTACAACCATATAAATTTTGAATGGATTTATTATATAACTTTTTTTATATATTTGATTTTTAAATGTTAAATTCATGTTAAATTTCAAGTAAACTTTCTAAAATATATTTTTATGTCAACTTTTAAAAATATTAAATTTCCAACTAAATGATTTAGTTGTGTAAAAAAAAAAACTAAATGATTTAGTAAATTATTAGGATTTTATTTTAACTTGAATTTTCTTCATCGCATGTTAACACCACTAAATTACAAATGACTATTTAAATTATCAAGTTAATCCAATTAAATAATTTAATAATTTTTTTAGATTTGATCATAAATTGAATTTTCTTCATCAGATGTTAATTATATCTTTTTTATTTTATTTTTTGGCAGAAATTATCCTAAGTTTATAATTTTATTTCCTCCTTTTTTTTCCTACTCAATATTTTTGGATCTGATTATTCAATTTATTGTTCACTAATTGGTTACGTCACTTAGAACAATGACTTCTTGATAATTTGAACTTTGCGATTTGGACACTTTCTTTTTTATTTTACAAAGTTATAGCATGAGGTCGTGTTGGGGTAACTATAAGTAAGGATTTAATGGATTTATGTTGTATGTATATTTGTTCATTGTTTTTTTTTATGGATATATATATAAGTAAGGATTTTAATTTTTTTTGGTGTTGTGTCAAAAAAAATATATTTTTTTTTGGTGACTATAAGTAAGGATTTAATGGATATACAATGACAATATATATTTTTTTTTTACATAATTATCCAATCATATCTCACTACGTAAAAGTAATGAAACATGTGATAAGGATTAAACCAATTTTTTATTTTCCTATTTTAAGAGTCGTTTATACCTTTCAGATTTATATGATTTTTACCTTTTTATAAATATGATCTTAGATGTAATACCTTTCATGTTGACAATTTATACAAATTTACATACCATTTATAATTTAGTTATTTATAAATAAATCATCATATAATCGTGCTTTGATGTTAGGATACTTTTTAGTAACAAGCTAAATCTTTAAAAATCTGAGAATTAAAAAAAGTTTGCAATTTTATTTTCTATTTGTAACTTTATGTTCTAAATTTGGAATAAATTGCATTTAGAGACTAAATTTTACAAAAATTATTTATAAAATGAGATAAAAAAAAATAGAGATAAGTGACAGAATAAATAAGTGTTTCATTACGAAATTCTTTCAAATTATCATTCATCCTCCAAAACGAACAGGAAGTCTCCGTACGATTACATTCAAAATCAATCCAATTATTTAATATATGTAACTCAATTTTTTTAACTATAGTTCTCTTTTTTTTTATTTTTTTTATGAACATATTTCTCATTTCAAATATAACACATATATAACACGTAAAAAATATTATTCATATATTGGAATATCCCGTGCATCGCACGGGCATCAGTGCTAGTGATTAGTCAAAAATGATTGCGTCTCGCAGCTTCGAAATTGCTATTTCACTTTTTCTGATTGATCCCCCTGCTTCGTCCTGGATGAAAGGAACCATTGAAAAAATTTTATAGACGATAATGGGAAACAGATAATAATGCATGCTAATTAAATATTGGGTTCTAGGCTTCTAGCACAGGGTATCTTGTTAATTAATCAAAATAAAAATAAAAAATATGAAATAAAACGTAAATTTTTCAGTTTTTTAATGCATTGAATATTTTGATTTTTTTTTGTTACAAAAAGTTTAGGTGAGTTGAGTCCCGGGGAACTCATCCGGGCTAATATTTTGATTTTTACTAAATGCGAACTTACATTATTTTGATTCATTAACAAGTATCATTAAGACACTTGTTACACAAACCCTTAAATATTTATTAATCCTCCATATATTTGACATTTGAGGTCAACTTTTACTTCTGTCCAGTGTCCATGCATTTTTTTTCAAAGAACATCATGGAGGTGACTTCATTTTGAATTTACGCGTCTAGCTAGGGTCGTAATCTTCTGTAGAGATTTGGATGAAAATTATGGCATATTTCCTCGTCATGGCACGTCTTATTCTGAGAAAGCATTTTTGGATAGTCTAATTCCACCCCTGGACAGTGGACATGGGATAGTTGATTATCCTTCAAATGGCCTACTAGGCTAGTAATGGAATACTCCTTCCGGTCTCTATTATAAGTCCAGCCCCATCAATCCTTCCTCGGACTTGGATTCCTTCCAATTTTCCCTGATACGTAAAATTTCAGAACACACCCAACATGTGCCTCCCCGTGTTTCTGGGAACAAAGTTTACAGCAATCCAATCCAGGACATATGGTATGATGATACCAATATATAACTATGGCATGTAATGTAAGGCGTGAATGTGGAATCCCTGTTTCAAGTTTATTAAAGTAGGAAAAGCTGTAATTTAACTAAGACATCTTGATTGTTATGAGTGCATTTTTGACATGATGTATTTTTCTTTCTTTGATATTTCTGGTTATCAAATTAATGTAAATGAGAACCTTATTTGCTGTGCTGCCTGAGCCCCCAATTGAGAACTAAATTAAACCAAATATCAAAGAAATGATGTTAGAAAACTGATGCGTAGCCTATGTGTCCAAACTCATAAAAAGTATCAGCATTTGATAAATATCAGTTGGGTTGTCTTCAGTTTCTGTTAACGAGATATTCGACATAACATTGTTAGTTTGTTACCCTTATTTTGATAAAAAGAAACCCAAAATTGTTCTAGCCATTAGAGTTTCTCTTTAATTTTTTGAAGTATTTCTAAAAGTGACAGATTTATATGAAAAATTGGTGTATTTATTATTTTGAAAAGTGTTAAACTTATATTCTCAATATAAGTTTTCCTTAACCAATACATTTAAAGTACTCGTTAGCAAAATACTTTTGATTATAATCCAATGTTAAACATTCAAAAGTAAATATTATAAGGGTGCTAACCAGTGCCCTTATTGGTTAAGGAATGTAAATAAAGAATGTTTTCGTTGGAAATTTACTATATTATGCAATATACTATATATTTTTAGGGCCCTTACTGATCATCATTTTTCATATTATGTAATATACTACTCCCTCCGTTCTTTTTCTTTGGTATTTTAAGGTTTTTACACATAGATTAAGAAATTATTAATTTGTGTATATTGATACCAAAATACCCTTATTTCTACCATTAATTATTTACAAATTCCAATTACATTTATTACATATTCTACTAGTCATTTATGTAGCTAGCCATTTACATGTGCTACTTTTGTTTTGAAATATGCAGCATTTATGACTGAATTTAAGTATGGAAGGTTTTGTGTATTTTCAAGGCAAATCAACTTAATTCTATATAAGGGCATACATGAAAAAAAGAATTGATCAATTATATATTAGATTTATAGAACACTCATTGTTTTGGAATAAAAACAAGTAGCTAAAAATAACAAAGAAAAAGAACGGAGCGAGAATATTTTTAGCACAGGTGTTGCCATTTTCTTTGACAACGCCCTCTTCGATCCACATTTTCAGCAGGAAACAAATGATTAGTAAAAAATGATTGCGTCTCTCAGCTTGGAAATTGCTATTTCACTTGTTCTGATTGATCACCCTGCTTCGTCCTAGATGAAGATGGAGCCATTCAAAAATAAAAATAAAAATTTGTAGACAACAATGGGAAACAGATAATAATGAATGCTAATTAAATATTGGATTTTCGCTCAGTGTATTAATTAATAAAAGATAAAAATAAATAAAAATATGAAATAATTAAAAGGTAAATTTTTCAGTTTTTTAATGCATTAAATAGTTTTATCATTAAGATACTTGTTACACAAACCCTTAAATATTTATTAATCCTCCATATATTTGATATTTGAGGTCAACTTTTACTTCTGTCCAGTGTCCATGCATTTTTTTTCAAATACATCATGAAGGTGACTTCATTTTGAATTTACGCGTCTAGCTAGGGTCGTAATCTTCTGTAGAGATTTGGATGAAAATTATGGCATATTTCCTCATCATGGCACGTCTTATTCTGAGAAAGCATTTTTGGATAGTCTAATTCCAATTTCCACCCCTGGACAGTGGACATGGGATAGTTGAATGATTCTCCTTCAAATGGCCTACCAGGCTAGTAATGGAATACTTTTAAAGTTTTTTTTTTTTTTGGAACAAACTTTTGAGGCTTTTTTACTTAACTGGTGTAATTTGCCGGTGCAATTACGTGAATGGTGTAGATTTTAAAATAATCACAGACCTGGGGTAAGTCGTAAGAGTGAGTTACGAAATCAATATAAAAGTCGTAAACACTATCCCCGAATCACTTTTATATTCGAAAAAATAAAAAAATGTGAGGGAGTCGTATACAAAACTTACGACTTAATTTTTTTATTATAAATTTTTTGTAAGTAGTGACTTACATTAACGACTTTAATTTTATTTTATTTTATTTTTTTAAATTTCCATGCTTTTACATACGATTATTTATTATTATTTTTTAAAAAAAAATGTCAAGTCGTATGCCATATATACGACTCAAGTGAATAAAATAATGAAGTCGTGATCCATGAATACGACTTGACCATTTTATTTTAAAAAAATTTTTTACTGAAGTCGTGATCCATGGATACGACTTATTTTAAATTAAAATAAAATAACGAAGTCGTGATCCATGGATACGACTTGCTAGACAATTTTTTTAAAAAAATATTAAAATAACAAAGTCGTATTTGCTAGAAACGATTTGTAATAAAAAAATAATAACTATCATAAGTCGTATGTGATGTATACGACTCCTTAATTTTTTCCTTATTTTACAAATATAAAAATGAGTCGTAAGTGGGGGTTGCGACTTTATATTTGATTTCGTATTTGTGAGTTACAACTTACCCTAGTAGCGTAAATATTTTAAAAACTACACTATACACATAATTGTCGAATCAAATTACACTACTCACGTAAAAAAGCCAACTTTTGAAGTTCATATTTTTTGTGTCTAAACCCAATGTATCCCAATGCTGTCAACGAGGATTAATCATGTTCGCTAGCCATGGCTTCCGCTGGCCAAACATTATTTTAAAACTTTTGAAGTTCTTATTTTATCGTTTTATGGAGATACACCGATATCATCCCACAGGTTTGATGCTTATTGCCGATAAATACGCCAAATAGTACGCATTTGCCAATAATATGTTTTGTCTTTGGCTAAATTACACTTTTGGTCCCCAAATTATTTTTCAATGTTCAGTTTGGTCCCCAAGTTTTTAAAATATTCATTTTGGTCCCTAAGTTTCTAAAACTTATTCAATCGAGTCCTTCCGTCAAGTTGACTAACGGACATGGACGTTGACCCCGTCTGATTCGTCGGAATTGGGGACCAAATTGAACATTGAAAAACAACTTGGGAACCAAATTGAACATTGAAAAACAAATTTGGGGACCAAATTGAACACGGAAAAACAATTTGGGGACCATTTTTTTGGGGTCAACGTCCATGTCCGTTAGTCAACTTGATGGAAGGACTCGATTGAATAAGTTTTAGGAACTTAGGGACCAAAATGAACATTTTAAAAACTTGGGGACCAAATTGAACATTGAAAAACAATTTGGGGACCAAAAATGTAATTTAGTCTTTGTCTTTTGTTCACGGGTATTGGCAAATGGCAAGATGTTTGTCCGCAGTCTTTATAGAAATATTTAAGAGTTAAATAAATAAAACGTGTTGCAGTCATGCGTTTACATTGTCCTACATAATAACCATATAGATTTAATTAGGTTAAAATATCTGTATATTCCTTCCAAATATGCCAATGAATTCTTGTTACAGGCACAGGTTGAACATCATCCAATCAATCAGTTCATTTTTAATACTTAGGAATAAGGTTTTAAATTGAAGTTGCGGTCGCTTTGTGTTTATCGCAATTGCTGATAATTGTAGAAAATGCGGCCGATACGACCACAATTTCGGTCGTGTTTCGATTTTGGAGACCTCCAAAACCAACACATTACAACCCCAATTACGGTTGCATATCTTTATTTAAAATCCTGCTTAGGAATGATTTACTGTAGGAGTATTCTCGTTGAATTAGAGAACCTTCAAAGAGCACAAACTTAAACCGAGGTCATTGTTTTTTGTATGGAAAACTCAAACTGGAAGGGTGAAATTAAATATTTGAGAATTGTGAGTTTTACACATTGCCTTGTTTCTTATATTGAGAAAAAGCAATAAAACTATTGGTCAAAAATCAAAATGGTTGAAGTGAAATGATTTCCACCAGATTCATGTTTGAGATCAGCTTATGAGGGCGAGTTATAATTAATCTCATATACAATATACAAATACAATTGAAGTTAGCTGTCATCTTATAATAGTATTGCATAGTTTTTTTTTTTTGAAAGTTTAGTATTGCATAATTACTTCGTGGAGCTCGTGTTATTTAATATGCTGCATGACGAACCTTTAACTGATCTTGTAAAACAAAGAATATCTTTTTTGTGATAATAAATTAACAAAATGGCGAGGGCATTCCAACCCTTATACAATATACACAAAGAATACAAAGCACCGCCTAACGGAGGAAAATCTCATCCAAAGAAGAACCATCTTAATGGGATTATAAAAGCGGATACATACAAGACAGATACCCAATAATGGTTGGTCGTATATATATAATGCGTAGAGTCGTATAGAATAATTCAATTTTGTTTAGAGGAATAGCATTGATAGCAGGGGCAGAACCTCTAGAAGATATATTTTTAATATATTATGCATATAATTCTTTTAATGGTTTCTTTAAATATTGTTAATTATTTATTTTTTAGTAATAAGATTTTAAAGAGTAAACAAATAGATTAATTGAGAACCCCAATACAGATTGTCTGTAGAGAAGAGATACCCGATCAAAAACCAAATAAATAGATTAATTGATACACAACAACTATTATATACATAATAATAATAATAATAATAATAATAATAATAATAATAATAATAATAATAATAATAATAATAATAAAAATAACAAGAAATGGAATATGACTTTTAAAAGTTTTACACACACAATGATAAAAATAAAATTAGGTTAAAGATTTAGTGTTAGGGTTTAAAAGTCCCAAAAAAGTGTTGGAGGTTATGTTTTGGTTCTCTATAATTTGATCATTGTGACTACACAGGAATGATATCATCTTTACGCAAGGGAAGCTTGACTTCTCTAAAGTGTTTGATCTAATCAAGTTCAGGGCTTGGAGCTGGTGTTCTGTATCAAATCCGGGGGCCTACTTTTCATATGTTGATTGGTGTAATAATCCTATTTGTTGTTAGGAAGCTTGTTATAGGAAGTAGCTACCTTGTTATTTTGGTGCTGTAACTCTCTTGGTTGTAATGGATTAGATTATCCCTTGTACTCTACTTATTATAATTTTTCGTTGCTAATAAAAAGAAGTTTATAGTATAGCGTGTAAAAATATAATGTGGATAAGTTTGCATCACTAATAAAATTAATTTTAATAAATACTACTTAATTATAACCACTCAATTTTTTTTACTCTTCTCTTAATGAGTTTACCATTTATCTCTTTTATCTCTAAGTTCTTACTTGTGTGTGACTTATTCTATTTTAATCAACGTGCATGCAGTAATTTTTTGCTCTTGGTTGATCATCTATCTTGTTTTGCCTTTTCTTTCTTTTGGTTTCATCCTTGTATTTGGGTTGAGCTCCCCTAGTACTCTATGCAATACACTTTTGCTTATAAAAAAAAAAAAAAAAAACTTCTCATTTTCTTTTCACTCTACTTCTCCCCTGCATGTTTTCATGATCTGCCCCAACCTTGATAAAATGAAGAGAAGTGGTAAACGTTTTTTCTTTTGATTTTTTAATTTTTTTTTTTTATTTCAAGAGAGACCAAGTATATAATCATTATAAATCTTTTAATTATGGGTTAAGTTCAATATATTAATTTTAGAAAGAAATATTAATTTTTTTTTTATAGTTTTTTGGCCCCCTCGAAAAATAATGGCCAACTCCACCCTGAATGATAAACTCAAAACAACTTGGCCAAACTTTATTTGTGGCAAGGATCAAACTTATGATCACCATCTGGTGACGGAGACTCCTACTATAATAAGAATTATTTCTCTTGAAAGCTTAAACTATTAGAACAACCCGTTTTGATGTCTTATAATATTTGAAATTTATATTTTTTTTAAAAAAAATAATACTGAACTATAGAAGCTTTTGACTTAAATTAATTTTTTTTACATAATATGATAATATGTTTATTTATGTAATTTATTTTAATATATATTATTAAATATCTTAAATTTCGCTTCTCCAACTTTTAAATTTCATAATTTAATTATCTAATTATATATATAATGTCTAGATTTACACTTAATATATAATTTTATCTGTGCAATACTCTATCAAAGATTTACACTCAATATAAATGATCACTCATAGCCCACTACCGAGGGTTTTTCCCAATATACCCCCTCACATCCAACACTATTGGATTTGGTGTGTGGATAACATGGAAGGTAGTCCAACCATGGATCTAGAATAACTCTGATCACATATTTGATTTTGGGCCTAACTCAATCACAAAAACTAGCTTATAATGATGAGGATTGCCCACTACTTATAAGTTATTTAGATATTATTTTTAATCAATGTAAGACTTGGGTTTTTCGTAATACAGCCTGATCCATGGGGATAAGGCCAAATTAATTAAACCCAGCACATGATCACCTATCTCCAAACAGCATAAGCTGTTAGGTGAATTCACAATACTGATTTTAACCTCTATGTTTGAGTTCCTACTTCCTATGCACTGCAATTACCGGTTTACTGCACCGGGTCAAATTTACCATTCCCAGATTGTGCTTGCTATCAGTGACAATCCATCTCAGGTTTCAAGGTTTCCATCTTTTGGACAAAGTGACAATTGTTTTGCAGCTTTCACATGTCCACTGATGATCAGCACATGATCATAGGACTTCAGCTCATTATAAATCGCATTTTAATTCAAACAGCTTTCAAATGCATAGTTCAAACAATTGCAAACTCATGTTTCCTACGTACAGAAATAGGAACTGCTTTTACCTGTTACAGCTTGGGTCATTTTATTGCTATTATTTATACTTATATTTTAGTCATCTTGTTGGTTAAAAATAAAATCATCTAACATAATCCAAACTGCTTCGGTTTTCAATGTCAGAATTAATCCAAACCAAATCATAGCTAGCTAGTGAATAATTTTTTACCTTAAATCAACTCAAACCTATTCGCAAAAAACTTTGTTAATTAAGCTAAGAGTGAATTAGATATATATATATATATATATATATATATATATATATATATATATATATATATATATATATATATATATATATATATATATATGCCGTACTTTCTTGCATATTGACACTAGGTGTTGACTTGGAAGAGACAAATACAGAGTAATAAGAGCAATCTGGAGCCCTTGTTAACTCATTTTCAAATAAGGAAAATGACAAATAATCCCGCAATACCTTATGCTTCATTATTCTTTTGAAACTTTGGCAAACTATTCCAATTTTCATAATGATATGCATGAAATGATTTAATCCGAAAGCTAGCGAGTTGACAACTAACCACACTGCAGAATGCATATAGTTCCAAACATCAATATATATTTTTATCTCCTCCATCCATGTTAAGCTGCCAGCTTATGCTGGTCCAATTTCCACCCAATGGGCTCACTCATTCACATGGCCCTCCAAATAAACCAATTATTTAAACCTTAAAACCCAAAGAAACTCACCAACCTTTCTCTATAAAACCCACCTCACATTCCTCTAATTCCCATCACTCACACACAAAACCTAAGTAACACTAGTAGTATTCAAAAAGTTACCAACCTTCAAAACTTTTGTGAAATGGCTTCCAAGGCAGCTCTTCTCCTTTCTCTCAACATCCTATTTTTCACTGTGGTTAGCTCCACCTATGTCCCATGCCCACCACCCCCCAAAGGTCCCAAACACCCACCATCGTCATCAAACCCACCTTCCTCAAAGCAACCCAGTTGCCCCAAGGACACCCTTAAGTTTGGTGTGTGTGCTGATTTGTTGGGTTTGGTGAACGTGCAACTTGGGAAGCCACCAAAGACCCCATGCTGCTCACTCATTCAGGGCCTTGCTAATCTTGAAGCTGCTGTTTGCCTTTGCACCGCTCTCAAAGCAAACGTGCTTGGCATCAACCTCAACATTCCCATCGACTTGAGCTTGATACTCAACTACTGTGGAAAGGGGGTCCCCAAGGGATTCGTGTGCGCTTAAATAGCCACTTCATATAACATATAATACCTTCAAGTTAATTAAGTTATGTCATAAAGTTCTATTTGCTATATTCGTTATTCTTCATCATGATGTGTACTTTGGAGTTTGGACACTGTGATTCTCATTGGCTCGTGCTGTTTTGCCAATGAACATTTCTGTCATAGTTGATTACTATTATTATTGTGATGGTTGGAAGGTTACTCGCCTTCCGCCCTCACTTCTCTGTTGTATTCAATCTAAGTGAAATTTGTACTAATAAAATTCTATATTGAAGCATGGATTCATGATTTCCTTTTCCTCTATCAGTTATTATTTTTTTAAAATTTCCTTTCTTGATATCCATTATTTAAGCAGTGAAGCCGCTTTTGAAATGATATATATAGGCTGTAGAACTTCGTGCAATAAAGAGGTAGAGGCTGTTGAGTAAAATTTTTCTTCAATTTTTATTTTTATTTTAGATCAAGTACTTTGTATTGAAATAATAAAAACTCAGAGATATTCTTGAGAAAGAAAAAGTTTTTGCTTTCACCTCAATTATAACATTAAAAATATAAGATAATTATAACCGATATAGTTAAAATGGTATATAATAAGAAGAAACGAAGAAAATTCATTTAATTGGGAAAAATTGCATTCCAAGGATCGATCTAGTTAGAATGAAAACACATATAGAGCACACCACAAAACTTGAAAATCCATCCTAACATATGTATAAACCTACAAATCCGAGTAGTCCGCTCGAGAGTTACAAGGAATATTAAAAACTTACTTACAAGATCAAACTTTCATTTATCAAGTATATATCACTCACACTTGATTTACTCACCGCTCTTAGATGCTCCGACATTTAACAATGTTCCGTTATATAGTGGTGAGAGGGGCATAAAATCCATTTCACCTTTCATAAAGTCCTTTAAAAATTGTCATATAATTTTGCAAGGATGAATGTGTATTTTATCAAGAGTCAAAGACGCATTCTAAATGTCATCTCACCCAAACAGATGTTATTAGGATCGACAGAAGGCACAAATCTTGCATTATGGAAAGTTTGAACAACATCATATTGTGGAGATTCATTCTCACACCCTTAATGCTTTTAACCTATCTTTTGCCTCCATTTCCTAACTTGAAACGACCAAACTCTCCATCAATCTTCAAGGTGTCGAACATCTCTCAATATGCAAATTAAAGGTAATAGAATCCATCTCTCATTCCAATCGACTTAGCGACCTCCTCATGTGTTGCTAAAAACATCTCATCTTTTTCCTTGGGATTGACCACATTAATCAGGGAGGGACCAATATTATTTTTAAATTGTTTGTTTCAACTTTTAAAATCTTTCTTTTATTTGTGGACAATGGCTTTGAATATGACACTTTCACAACAACAGTAAACTTTTTTCATAGATCTCGTCGTTGCGATTATGACTGTGACTTGCCTCTCATGCCACCTTCCCTCTTCGACTAGCTCCTCCCTCTCGCTCATAATCTTCCACAACTGGTACATGATCTTCGTCATCAATATAATTCTCATTTCTCACCACTCTCTTATTTTCTCATATGGTTGTCATCACGTTGTCTAACTTCATCCTTTTGTCCTCCATATAAGCATACTTTGCACTAGAAGCTAGCTCGTAGAACTTAGATAATGAGGCCACCAATAGCAGTGTCTTCTATTAGAGAACTAGCTATTAGAGATTTTACTGTCCATTTTCAAAACTTGGCATACTAGCTAGTTTAATGCATTAATTTTGTCATGAAGATTTCACCCCTTCCCCATTTTGAACTTTTAGAACTCTATCTTCATCTAGAGAGGAATGGTTGGCGAATTTAATGGATAGATGCTCTTGAGCTTCTCGCACAGGGCCTTCGGTTGTCTCCTTCAACACATTTTACTTGCTCTCTAGCTAGAGTAAGAGGCCAACCGAACCATCCTCACAACTTTCCTCTGCATCTTACTCAAGTCAATCACCCTCATGGTAGCCGGTTTCTCCTCCTCTAAATCCTGATTAAGAGTTAAGACCTCATTGCACCAAAAGGTCTTGAACGGTACTTTTTCAAATTGTAAAATTTAATTATATTCTCATCGAATAATGGGAACTCAAGCTTAGGTACATTTCTTGCCATAGCCATAACTTTGGAACCATTGTCGAGAAAAATCACATAACAATGATGGGGAATAGGAACATGTAAAAAAAAAAAAAAAACCACAAAGAAAATAATGGATCGAACATACAAGATTTATATGGTTTGGCACCATCTGCCTAGATTCTCCAATAAAATATATATTCACTACTGTCTCAAATTAAGATTGTAAGTTTTGTGAAAACTTGTTAAATTCACCCTGAGATATATACCACACTACAAACTTAAGTACCCCTCTCAAGAATTATAAGGAATGATAATTAAACACTCACTAATCACTCTCACTAATCAAGTGATCACTCATACTTGATTTATTCACTGCACTTGGATGCTCCAACACTTCACAATGCTCCTTTTATATTATGGAGGAATGTGACTTCTTCCAAGGATGTGTACTTGAGTATAGTCATGAACACCCCATTTTGATCCGATCATTTTTGAATTTTACTTAAATTAATATAGAAAAAATCCAAAAGATGCAAAAAAAATTACAAAAATATTTTGCCCTTCATTTATTTAGTTTCTTTATGTTTGCCTTTAAAATTTAGATGGATCCAAAAAATTGAAAAATCATAAAAAATATATTTTTATTATTATTATTTTTATCATTAGATTCGCCATTTTAGGTTATCAATAAAAGAAAATATAAAAAATGAATAAAATAAATTAAAAAAAGTAGCTCAAGTGTTAGTAGCTCATCAATATTTCCTGTTTCATGTGTAGGATAATAGGAAGACAGCAACCATTCTTCTTAGTTATTCATTGTCTAGTTATTTTGTTACTTTACTTCATTTTTAGTTTATCTTATAAGCATACAAATAATAACAAAAAATAAACAGTATAGTGATCATATATAATGTTTTCAGTTATTGGGCCCGAACCAGGTCCACTTCCATCTCTAATCCCATCAGAAAGAATTCTCCTCCATCCCATAAATATATAGCCTATAGCCAGTTTTAAAATCTGTATGCTTCACTCATAAGTCATAACATATTTATATGATCTATTGATAAAACAAATAGAAAAAAAATCAAATTCATGATTAAATCATAAGGTGTCCTGAGTAAGAATTTGCATGGGTCCGGGCAACTTCCCAACTTTGTGTCATTATTTTGCCAAGTTGCGATTTCTCTTTTATTGGGATACACATAAAGAGAAAAAATGTGAACCAATTAACAACTTCCTGTGTTTGGACAATTGTTGCACAACACGATCGAAACATGATTTTGGAGATTTTCGAAATTAATTTGTAATCTATATCCTTAAATTTAGTCGATATTTGCATTTGGCTCCAGATGCATGCATCTTATTTTTATGGGTCTTGCTAACGAGTATCCTAAGGACATTGGTTAAGGAATCCATAAAAGAAAAGTTTGTATTGGAAAATGAACTGTAACACTTTTTAAAATACTAAATACATTATTTCCCATGTAAATTTTCCTTTTTCCGGTTCCTTAAACAATGTCCTAAGGAAACTCATTAACATTTTCCTATTTTTTTAATTTAAGTGTACACAAGCAACATCAAACCAATTGTTGGTTATATACCGAGACAGTTTATATGAAGTGTGCTCCACCTTGACGTTTTCGAAAGTCTTCTTATTCTTATACATGTCATGAAATATTGAAAGAGGAATGATTTTTATACATAAAATAGGGACATCATAAGGTGTCCCTTTTGTTTTTTGAGTTTATTTTCGAGAAACGTGTATATAAAAAAAAATAGGTAAGAGATAAAGATAAACATATACGATATCATATACCGTGTACAAAATTTGTGTTCAAATAATATAACTCATATTGAAATATAAGTATGATATGTATAATATGTGAAAAAAACAAAGGGATATTCATTAAAAGAAAAAAAAAAAAAAAGGATAATGCAAATGAATATCTGTAAAACTGCACTTGTTTCAGAACTCAAACTGGCTGGTTCACGGATTGTACTGAGCTAGTCACGGATCGTCACTCTCGAAATCAGAAATCCTCCAACAAAACTCCAAAAACTCCAATTCTCTGTCTTTCTCTCTAGCTGCCACTCTCATTAAGATGTCTTGAGAGATGTTCTACATGCTGCCATGTGTTACTTACTTAAGTTGAAAATTTTATTTCTTACTTCAATGAAAGCTTAAACTAAGATTGAACCGTCACGGTCTCACGGATTGCATGCATATGAAGAACTCAGCATCTGTATATATATATATATATTACACCCTTTCATTCTAGGATCAAATCCCATGTCGAAAAGAGCAATAAAAACTAAGAAGAGTACTTTAGTTTCTACTTCTAGCCAACTAATATAGAAGAAACCAAAGTGATCATGTTTTCAAAATCAAGAGTTAAAGCTTTGTTCATCATCTTGATGGTTTTCATGTTGAATTCTATGCCAACAATATATGCCTGTGGTCCCTGCACTCAGCCACGTCCACCCAACCACCGACCGGCTCATCCAAAACACCCGCGGCATCACGGCGGAGGCCAACCAAAAGTCTCCCCTCCTCTGCCGCCAGTCATTGTCCCTCCGATCATCGTAACACCTCCATTGCTACCCCCTCCAATCATATACCCTCCACCAACCTCACCTTATTACCCTCCACCACACCCCTCTCAACCCACTTGTCCAATCGATGCCCTAAAGCTAGGGCTTTGTTTGGATGTGGTTGGAGGGTTGGTGCATGTGGGAATAGGTAACCCTATTGAGAATGTTTGCTGTCCTGTGATCCAAGGGTTGCTTGATCTTGAAGCTGCAATTTGTCTTTGCACCATTATTAGGGCTAGACTTCTCAACCTCAATATATTCCTTCCTCTTGCACTTCAAGTCCTAATAATTTGTGGGATGACTCCTCCTCCTGGTTTTGTTTGTCCACCTCTCTAATTAAGCACTGCATGCACTTCATATACTCAATATTATCAAGAGTACTAGATATATAGTATTAATTAGTAGATAACTAATTAACTATAGTTGGAGTTACTAAGTTACATGTGTAACGTGTTTCTCTCTTCTATTAAGGTTTCAGCGTTGATGTAACTCTGATCATGTATAATATAAATACATACGTTTAGATTTCAACTTGTGCGCAGGATTAACTGTAAGTTATGGTTGTTGTGACTTGTTCAAATTCTTTGCTACGTATGGATTGAAGGTAAATTTTCATAAAAGTAGACATCATTTTAATTTCAACAACTTGGGGCGCTTTTTGCAAAAATATACTGTTCATAATAACCTCCAAATTCCAATTAGCCAATTAGGTGAACAAAAGTCAAAAGGTATATTGTTACACCTTTTTTTTCAAGGTGCAGCCTCAAAATTAGGGCCACTTCACTTTAATTGTTGGGGCAAATCATTTGCGACGTCAATATATTTGCGTCTATTGCTAATTACTTGAATCCTACATTAACCAGACTACCTTATCTATCTATAAATTTTTTGTGTGAACTGTACTATATTTCTGTTTATATATGATTTGGATAGTTTAGATGTATCTATTGTATAGTTTTAATTTTGGTTGAACTTCTAGCTTTTCCATTATGGAATTGATTCCTATATTCTTTTTGCAAATGGGTTATGGTACCCCTTGTATCTAATTAATACAATTTTTTGTTTATAAAAAAAAGAAGAAGATGTATCTATGATGAAAACGGGTTCGGATTCGCTCCTGCCTTCACTGCTCCTGCTGGCATCCTGCTGGCGAATCTGGGCCGTCCGTCCAGATCGGACGGTCCAGATTAATTTGCCTGTAAAAAAAAAAAAAAAAGATACTTTTCTTCAAAATCCCGAAACCCCCCCCCCCCCCAACCCTCTGCCCGCTCCACGACCCATATTAGCAGCGCCCCTCCCCCACCCACTTAGTTACCCACCGCAGCGGCCATCGGCGCAGCCGTCAGGCCACCATCGCGCCGCCCATCGCAACGGCGGTGCGCAACCTCCATAACTTGGCCGAACCATCTCTCTCCCTTCCATTCTCTCCCCCTTTCAATCCATTATCTCCTCCTCTGCAGGACCGCCGTGAACAGCAGCAAGCCGCCGCCGCCGCCGCGCCATCCACCACCATCCGCCGCCATCCCTGCCTCTCCTGCCCAGGTTACCTATTTTTTTTTTTTTCTTCATGTTTACCCCTTCACAATGAAATTTGTATCTGCTTGTAGATTCAAATAACATATAATACGATCTGCAGTTGTGGTCCTCACCCATGTCCAGATAACAAAAACAACATATAATACAATCTGTATTTAATAAAGGTCAAGAGTTGTCCAAGGTTATTTTATTTCTGAATTCAAATGCCATGGAAAATGTTTCTAACTTTGAATACAAAACTGGATAAGAAAAGATTATCAAACCAGCATGTATTCTAATCACACAGGACATATCATGTGAATCAACTTATCATGCATGTAGGCACGTGTTTACCCCTCTGATTGCCTTTGTGGGTGTTTTGGTTTTTTTTTTTAGATGTTTATTATTGCATATGACAGAATTGATGATTGATGATTATTATTGGTTTTGATTATTTTTAAACTGAAATGATGATTGTTGTTGTGATTTGATAATTTGTTAATTGAAATGATGATTGTTGTTGTTGTCTATAATTAGGATTGGAAGCAACAATGCAAGAAGTTTCTAAACCAAAAGTGGGTATGGTTTTTGATAGTTACGAGGATGCTTGGAATTTCTGGGTTGATTATGGTGGAAGAGTTGGATTTGGAACGAGGAAAGAATGGAGACATTTCAAAAAAGATGGCTCATTTGCTTCTTGTAGGTTTGTTTGTTGTAAAGAAGGCTTCCGAAAAGCAGACAAACGAGAGAGTGAAATAGTTAATTCAAGACCGGAAACAAGAACAGGTTGTCAAGCAAGAATAGGACTTAAAAGCATGGGTGAAAAGTTATTAGTGCATGATTTTGTGGAGGAGCATAATCATATTCTACATATAGAAGAAACAACTCATATGCTGTCATCTCAACGAAAACTTTCAGAGGTTCAATGCCAACAAATTGAACTAGCAGATGACGCTGGCCTACAACAAAGAAAGTTGTTTGATTTAATGAGTAAAGAAGTCGGTGGCAGAACTAATTTGGGATATAACCGCATTGATCAAAAGAATTATCTTTCCAAAAGAAGGCAAAAGAGTTTGGTGCACGGGGAAGCCGGTTTTTTGTTGCAATACTTTCAAAGAAAGCTGGTTGATAATCCAACTTTCTACCATGCCTATCAAATGGATGCGGAAGAGCAAATCACTAATGTTTTTTTGGGCGGATGCAAGGATGGTCATTGATTATGAGTATTTTGGTGATGTGGTTTCTCTTGATTCAACATATTGCACAAATAAGGAGCATAGACCACTGGCAGTATTCTCAGGATTTAATCACCATAGGAGGGCAGTGATCTTTGGGGCCGCACTATTATATGACGAAACAACAGAGTCATACAAGTGGCTTTTTGAGACATTTCTAGAGGCGCATAAGCAGAAAATGCCTCAAACAGTTTTTACTGATCAAGACCAGGCAATGGCAAAAGCATTGCTTCAGGTTATGCCTGGAAGTTACCATGGCCTATGTACGTGGCACTTGATGCAAAATTGCATCAAACACTTAGGCAATTTAATGAAGGGTGGATCACATTTTCTTACTGACTTTAAGAAGTGCATGTATGGGTATGAAGATGAAGCACAATTTGAAGATGGTTGGAGAGCCCTACTTGTAAAGTATGATGTTACAGAAAATACTTGGTTGCAAAGAGCATACACTTTGAAGGAGAAATGGGCATCTTGTTACATGAAGAAGGCTTACACATTAGGAATGCGAAGCACTCAACTAAGTGAAAGTGTGAATGCCGGTATTAAAAGCTTCATGAGTGTTGACTTGGATCTTGTCAAGTTTTTTAAGCGTTTTGAGGATGTTGTGGAAGAAAAGAGATATAATGAATTGAAGTGTGAATATGAAGCGCGCCAAAAACTTCCAAGACTTAAGAACCCTTTTTCTAGTATCTTGCAACAAATGGCCGAGCATTATACTCCAACTATTTTTGATCTATTCCAAGAAGAGTATATCTTGTTCGAAGCATGTTGTGTGAAAAGCATGAACATACAAAAGCCATCAATTGATTTTGTTATTGCCATGGTAAGAGATTTGGGTGAGTGGCTAGTGTCCTTTGATTTGGAAAGAAACACAATTGTTTGCTCTTGTCGTAAGTTTGAGAGCTATGGTATACTTTGTTGTCATTGTATTAGAGTATTTATTCACATGGATGTCAAATCTGTGCCCGAGCAATATATCTTGAAGAGGTGGACAAAGTTAGCAAGAAGTGGGACTTTACCTAATGTTGGTGTTAGTCATGTAATACAAGATGTTGATATGTCTCCAACACAACGCTACAAGGAGATATGTCCACGTCTTATTAGGATAGCCACTGAAGCATGTAGAAGTAATGAAACATTCATGATCCTAAGCAAAGTTACCGATGAGTTGGATAGGCAAATACTTGAGTATCAAAATAAAGAAGTAAGTGTTGCTCAAGTGAATGAGTTCCATAGCAAAGTTAAGGAGATTGCAAGCAACAATGTTGACTCAACACAAGTAAAGGGGTTCAAGAAAAAAGAAGGCAACAAGAGTTCAAAACGAAGAAAAGGTTGGGTAGAGCACCATCTAACAAAAAAAAAGAAAAATGGTGGATCAAGTTCTTCACAAACTCAAGAACATATTGTGGTATTATTAAATTATTTCGTGTTCTTATTATATTTGCTCATATACACAAATTGATTTTTTTTTTTTTTTTTTTTTGTGATGTAGAGAAATGAGGTGCCCAATATAAGTGTACCTACATGGCTCAATGATGCATACAATCAACCATCCATGGTAACTTAATAGCATTTTGAGTATGTGAATGAACTTCATGTTTAGTGATTAAATGATTTTACTTTTTGTGTAGGAAAGCAATGAAACTTTAAGCCAATTTGGTGTCACTAGTTTTACTAGTTTATTGATGGTAAGTTTCATCAATTATTAATATTGAGGTGATTTCTTTTCATATCTATATTTAAAATATTAACTTGCTTTTTTTCTTTATAGGCACAATATGATGACGATCTCACAACATCATCCAACCCGTAAAAACATGGAACAAAGCTTCTTTCGGGCTACACAACTTCTTTTGAATATAGTAGACATGTTTTTTTTTTGGTATAGTTACTTTTGGGGATATATACTGGAAAATGTAATTTTTGGATATATGGCTTTTTGGGATACATATATGATTTTTCTCCAAATTATAGGAAAGTTGTGTACACACAAGGAATTGATCTATAAATATCATTTCATTGCAACAATGGTACTTATTCAACAAAGAATACATAAGTCCTATTTTAGAATTTCTTCAACTTTGAGCTTTGCAACTTGCAACTTCAAGCTTGCTTTAGTCTTGTTTCTGTTACATAACTCCTGTTGTACTTCAGTTTAACAATCCAACAGAAAAGCACTTGTTGTCCAATACAATCATATGACCACACCAGGCCACCAAAACAGCACTGTTGTGACAGAATTCATAGGATCCTTCATTAGCAGACAAAAAAACTTCAACCATTCATGCCCTTCTTCCTTGATCTAAGCCACTGCATGACAGAATTATTGCAGAACAGATGAAATAACAAGATAAATGGTTGTCAACAATCAACAATTCAATAATCAAACACAAATCTGCAATTTCATAATGTAATGAAGGCCAATCATCAAGGGGAATTAGAAAAACAATGAAACAAGAAATATAGAGAAGGAACAACATGGATGGCAGAGAGATGGTTCATGAGTGGGCCAAAACTCCAAAACTTCATAAACTGGGCAGGAGAGGCAGGGACGGCGGCGGATGGTGGTGGATGGCACGGCGGCGGCGGCGGCTTGCTGCTGTTCACGGCGGTCCTGCAGAGGAGGAGATAATGGATTGAAAGGGGGAGAGAATGGAAGGGAGAGAGATGGTTCGGCCAAGTTATGGAGGTTGCGCACCGCCGCTGCGATGGGCGGCGCGATGGTGGCCTGACGGCGGCGCCGATGGCCGCTGCGGTGGGTAACTGAGTGGGTGGGGGAGGGGCGCTGCTAATATGGGTCGTGGAGTGGGCAGAGGGTTGGGGGGGTTTCGGGATTTTGAAGAAAAGTATCTTTTTTTTTTTTTTTTTACAGGCAAATTAATCTGGACCGTCCGATCTGGACGGACGGCCCAGATTCGCCAGCAGGATGCCAGCAGGAGCAGTGAAGGCAGGAGCGAATCCGAACCCGATGAAAACTGGTTGAGTTATTATCTGGAAAAAAAAAATAGTTGCACAAGCACTGTATATTAATAGCAGCTAAAGTAATGCGTAAGGCCTAGGCAAAATAATCATATGATGATATGATCGTGTCTGCCAAATACACATAAATCCAGGTATTCAATATTTTCTAAGAAAGAATGAATCTTATATATTGCCCCTGCTACCAACTCAAATTACTTTTATTAACATTTATTGAAAAACATGATTGGGAGAGAGCAGAGAAATGAAAAGAATATTGAATCAATTTTTTTAATAATATCCGATGTGGATGCAGGGTGCAATGTCAGATGTGACAGCATAAGGTTCACGGGAGGAGGCCACCGGCAGAAATGATAGTTGCACACCTGACACTAATTTTTTTTACAAATTTTGACCTTTTCTAAAAAAAATTAAAAATTTAGCTTTTATGAATAATAACATTTTTGGTTAATTATGTGTAAATATCTGGTTAATTCAGTTTATTATATGATTAATGACTCTTTTTTTTTTGACAAATTTCGACTTTTTTTTAAAACATAAACACGTGGTTAATCCTTTGAAAATGGTTGTTTAATTCAGTGTATTCTGTGGTTAATGGGTAACTCTGATGCTTGAAATAAGATTTTTACATGCCATAAACAAGTGATTAATCCTTTGAAAATGGTTGGTTAATTCAGTGTATTCTGTGGTTAATGGGTAACTCTGATGCTTCAACCATTCTATATGGTTAATCACATGCATATATTTGGTTAATTCAGTTCATTATATGGTTAATGGATCATCCTGAAGCTTACAATCATTTTTCAAAACCATATAAATATTTGGTTAATCACGTGCAAATATCTGGTTAATTCAATTCATTATATGGTTAATTTGTGTAGAAAATTATTGTAAGTTTCAGGATGACCCATTAACCATATAATAAACTGAATTAATCAGATATTTATACTGGATTAACAAACAATGTTAGTATTCAAAAAATCTAAATTTTTATTTTCTTTAAAGAAGTCAAAATTTGTAATAAAAAAAAAAGAAACACTATTGTAGTACTACAGTATCCGGGTGTCGTACCTGGGTGTACAAATAGCGCGACCCAGCACGGGGGCTAACTGGGACCGTTTAAATTAATTATAATAACCACATATATGCTAAATGGGAGAATAAGCCCATAAACAAGGCCATAAAATTATACGCCAATTAAGCGAAAGATCTATCCAATGCCAAATGTAGATTGTAATTTTCTTTCACTGTGCTAGAATTCTATAACCAATTTCTAAAACTAGGAGAAGTGCTTTACTCACGCATTCTATCATGCTGTTACCAAGGTTTTAAAATGAGATTCGCAATTGTAATTTAAGTGGCAATTATAACTACAGTTGTAATTTAAAATCTTGGTTCTTTGTGTCTAAAACTCAAATATAAATATTCCAGGCAGGAGCTATTATTAGCTCGAGAAGTTTAATTTAATCACAGGCAGTCATTGAGAAAAACAAAAGAGGGCAAGTACGGAGAGAATCGTCAATTCTACTTATGTCTTTATCTCCCGCTCCTTCGCAAACATAATAGAATTATTTTTGTTTCTTTCATGGCTAAACAAGGAAAGATTCTTTCCGTTTTTCATAAAAAAGTTTGTCCTTACCACTCTGTTTGGTTTTAGAGGAGAAAATGAGAGGAAAGAAAGTGAGAGGAAAGAAAGAGAAAAAAAAGAAAGATAGTAGAAAATGAGGGGATTGTTTAGTTTTTGGTTGAAGAGAAAATGAGAGGAAAGAAAATAAAAATTTTTCCTTCCATTTGTTTGGTTGAGAAGAAAGTGAGAGGAAAGAAAAAATTTATTTATGAAATGACCAAAATACCCTAATATAATAATTTAAAAAATAAAAAATAATGTTGCATTTAGTCATTTTACATAAAGTAGTCGTCCCTTCAATTGTACAATCCTTGGTCCACGTGCCATGCCTTGAAATGTATGCTTTCTCTCCATTTTGGAGAGGAAAAAAACTGGGGTGGGCCCCACATTATGTTTTCTCCTTTCTCTCAATGTTTCTGCCTCATTGTCATTTTAACAAGGTAACATGGTGCTTAAAAAAAAAAAAAAAAAAAAAAGGTAACATGGTTTTATTAATCGCATGATTGTAAGGAATACACACAAAAGAAAATTAGAAAATAAGCTTTCATCAACCTATAATGCTAACTAAACCAGGAAAACATCACATAAACCATGAGGACTAACTTTAAATTACTCGATAACAAAAAACCATCTTTTCTCCTCGCTAATATAACAATTTCTAATTTCCTAACCGTAATGACAGGATAGTTGTTAACCTTCAGCTCATTCAATTCCATCATGTAACCCTGAATTGTGTGCTTTTCCTTGTAGTGTCATTAACCTCGAATCAATGTTGCTATTGCAGAACTCTTACATTACATTGCTTAATTTTAGGGTTCAACTATGATGCTAGCGAGCTCGGATCCGCTCCAGCGGCAGGATGCTCCTGCCGTTCCTCCAGCCGTTGGATCGTGGCCCCACACGCAGTTGAAGCTGGTCCCACCCTCCCAAAACAACCCTGCGCCATTGGATCGTTGCAGCAGCACCGCAGGACCACGGATTCGCAGGAGCGAATCCGTTTCGTGATGCTAGCTCCTTTTTTTTCATTAATTCAAGTCAATAAATTAAACAAAGGAGTAGAAGGGTACTCCAACAGTCCAACGCTACACATAAGTTCAAGAACATCTTAAGAACAAATCCTAATACATTGTAAAAGAGCGGAACACCAATCCGAAAAGTCAAAATCACACCCAATGTGCTTATAAAAAAAAATTACACCCAATGTGTACAGCTCTTCTAAATCCGCATTTAAAGATCCACCTTACATTGTTTAGTTTATCCCACAAGATTGACATTTAAGTTTATTTTGTAAAAATTAACTTTAATTAATCAGATTGTTTGAACATGTATAGGAGAAGTTTCTCATCGAAATTATGGGCTATGAAGTTTATTTTTAGATGCCATGAACTTGTCTCGGGGTTGAAGAAAACTTTCATAAGATCTTGTATCATTTTATTTTTTGTAATTCGTAAGAGGAGTATCATTGGCATTAACATGTGTGATTCTTTTTTGAATGTTTGCTACAGAATTTTCGAATTGCAAACTTGGTGGTGTCCCTTTTAGATACTTGGGAGTTTCTATTGGGGACCAATTAATCCAACAAAATTAGGAAATCGGATGCCTATCATTGCGAAAGTGATATGGAGACTTCTATATTAGAAGAGTAGACTTTTACCTTGGTGGAAAAATTGTTCTAATTAATTTGGTGTTGTCTATTCTACTCAATTATTTTTATCTTTCTTTAAGGCTCTAAATAATTGAAGATCCTTTACTCATATCCAGCGATCAATTTTTGGGGTGGAAATGGGAATTATCCCGTCATGAATCTCTGCGGCGAAAAGCCATGACACCTTAGTGTTAAAAGTGGGAACAGATTTTGAAAGTGTTCCCTTTAATTTCAAAAAATGTTACCGTCTGTTTTCAACATCGGTTAATTTGGAACCGATTGTAAATCTTGGCGTAGAAAGCATATTATGCATTATTGAAGACAGGAGTTAATTAAATAAAAAGCGTAATTGCATTTTTCGTCCTCAACATTTTCAATTGTGTGATTTTGGTCCCTCAAAAATTTAATTGCACATTTAGTCCTTTAATTTGTAGAATTGTGGAAAATTAATCTTTCCGTTCATGATCAGCCAATGTGTAGTAATGACTGATTTTTCACAATTTTACAAATTAGAGGATGAAATGTGCGATTCAAATCCTTGAGGAACCAAAATCGCACAATTTAAAAAGTTAATGGACGAAACGTGCAATTAAAATTTTTAAGACACCAAAATCGCACAATTGAAAAAGTTGGATGAAAAATACAATTAAACCTAAGTAAAGTCAAATAGAATGATGTATGCTGGTCAAAAAATTATGGAGGATATATAATAAGGAGAATGCTAACAAGTATTCTTAGGGTATTGTTTAAGGAACCAAGAAAGGAAAGTTTGTATGGGAAATGGTGTATTTAGCACTTCGAAAAGTGTAATACTTAGTTTTTCAATACAAATTTTTATTTTGTGGGTTCCTTAACCAGTACCTTTAAGATATTCGTTAGCAAAACCAATATAATAAAATCGGGCGATAAAAAAACGTTATTGACCTTCAAACATGATCATAACTTAGTTTGAACTCGTCCAGCACTACAAAGTTTTCAATTTTCACATGATTGTCTTGTACTTTGGAATATTGTCATTGAATACTGGCAAATAGATCTTCATGGCGTGAATCATTTGCTTTCGTGTGAAGTGTTTAATGAAAGTGAAAAGGGATTCGACCTTTCATCCCACCTTTTTCTTATAAGTGACAAGGATATGTTTTCTTTATTCCTCTTCTGTCCACATTGCATATTCACGGGACAAATAGTGCTTCGAAAATCGAAAAGCTAGTTGCCGCAAACTTCAGCAAAACCAATGTACCATACCGTCAATACAACGTGTATATATATATATATATATATATATATATATATATATATATATATATATATATATATATATATATATATATATATATATGTGGAGCGACTCAATAGGAGTGTGTTATTATGAGAGATGAGAGGAGTAAATCTAGATCTTTAGATTATATATGAATGGTCAGGATTAAAATATAAAATTATGTGACTTTTTTAAATGATCACATAACTATCAACTAACTTCTAATATTGATCATCTATATGTCAAATTATGATTATGATTGATGGGGACGGGATATGATACACCAAAATAGGACAGTAGATCCTCGTCCGAAAGTAGGAACAACTCCCTATATATCCAAATGGGATCGAGTTGGCCTTGAACCGCTAATATAGATTTGGTTTGATTAGCTTAAAAAAGACAAGGCTTTTTTTTACTTTATTTATTTTTTTAAAGAATAATAGCCCATTGCATGGGAGTGATAGCAGTATGGCACACTAGTCACGGGCTCATGTGGGGTTTACATGCTTGTGTTTTTTTAACCAGATTTTCTGTATCTCTTGTTGGGTGGGCATTTGAAAAGGGAAGAACTGTAGAGGCAAAGTAACTTAATTACCTCATCAGCTGAAGACCTGATTCGATCACCGAAAATAAAATAAAGATTACATAAAACATAATACACAGTTGCTCATATACATCGCAAAAATAAATTAGGAAGGATATGGAATATAATCATTAATTAATTTCTGAATCAAATAAAGAACACTAGTTCATCAATCTTTGGTTCCCTTGGAAATTACATATATAAGTAAACCTAGGGAATTTATTTACTGTGACACTATGACCTGATAAAGCAAACACTGAATTGAAGGGATATATAACGAGCAGTTAATCATCCATGCACGTACAAGAATCACACACACTGATAAATGTAATTGAAAAAGCAAAGGAAAAGCCACGGCAACTAGCAAACACGAAGCATATATAGGTAGAGAGATGATGTTCATGACGATAAGATGTGTTGTTTGTTTATACTCCATGATTAGGAGCATTGGAAATTACGTGGGGCTTGCCTTGAGCAAACATTGAGAAGCAAGCTAAGTGAGATTGGAATGTTGAGATTGATGCCCAAAATATTTGCTCTTAGGGCAGTGCAAAGGCACACTGCAGCTTCAACATCAGCAAGGCCTTGAATGAGGGAGCAGCATGGGGTCACTGGTGGTTGACCCAAAGTCACATTCAACAACCCATTTAGCACATTGGCACACACACCTAGTTTGAGTGCATCACGTGGGCATGATGCATTTGAACCACCTGAGCCACCTCCAGAGCCACCTGAGCCACCTCCAGAGCCACCTGAACCACCTGAGCCACCCCCAGAGCCACCTGAACCACCTGAGCCACCTCCAGACCCTCCTGAACTACCTGAACCACCTGACCCTCCTGAACTACCTGAACCACCTGACCCTCCTGAACCACCTGAGCCACCAGACCCTCCTGAACTACCTGAACCACCTGACCCTCCTGAACTACCTGAACCACCTGAGCCAGGGTTTGGCTTGGGCTTATGATGCTTTGGCTTTGGGTTGGGACCAGGGCATGTCCCACAAGAGGAGACAAGTGCAAAGAAGAGGAGGTTGAGTGTGAGGAAAAGAGCAAGGGATGAGGAACAAGTTTTGGAACCCATCTTAAAACTCTTGTAGTCAACTTGTTACTCTACTTGCTAGTTAACTATAGAGCTTAAGAGAAGAGTGGTGGAGATGAGAGTTATTAGGAGTGAATGGGGGTTTATATAGTGTTCATTGTGCTTGAAGGCTCTAGGGGGGTTGATGAGTTGTTATAAGAATTGAAATGAACAAAATTATAAAAAAGATTTAAATGGGTTTTAGAGGTATTAAGCTAATGAAGCAAGCAACTAAGTTTGATGTGAACGCGAGTGTGTTAGCTGGCAGAGACCCTTAAATTAGGTTTTGGAAGCTTGTGAGGTGATGTAGGGACTGGCACCAATTCTGTGGATCCATATCAAAGTTTTGCACTGATAGAGCGACTCGGTTTCACTGTAAAAAATCAATGGAATCCACAGAGTTATTAAAACGATAGCTTTTGCACGTGGAATTGGGGGTCCTCCAATTGTGAAGTGTCAGTGTGTCACTGATCATTGTGGCAAGAAATTAACACCACCCTCCCTCCTCCTCACTCCCTTGTCTCATAGAAAAATAACTTTTTCACATTCCAGATGTAACATTTACGAAGAATATTAGTATGAGTTTGGTAAATATAACTGGAAATTGTTATATATATATTATTTTTGTGGAATACATATTATATATATTATGGAGAATGTCAAAAAAGTAAGTTTCTATAGTAAGTGATATATTTAATTTTCTCATAAAAGTTTGCTTCCTTTGAGTTTCTTAGTCAGTTATCTTAGTAAAACCAATATATTATATACATGTGTCACTATGGTGTTATATAGATGTACTATCCCAAATTTGGGAGCTATAAGGATGGGTTGGTGATTAAAGGCAAGGAACGTAGGGGTTCGAAGGTATAAGGAGGATAAGGTTCGATACTCACTCACTACCATTTGACACACCAACATAAAACTTACTTTGGCCTATTAAAAAAAGGGGTTTTCTATCCTGTGTAATTTTGCACAGGTTAAGGATCTCAAAATAGTAAATTTGTATAGGAAGTTATGTATTTTATACTTTCAATACTGAAATGCTTACTTTTCCAATAAATAATTGCTGATTTTGGGTTTTTTAACCTGTGCAAAATTATACATGATAGAAAAACCCTTAAAAAAAATACTTTCCCAAATATGACCCTCCAACTCCTTCCACTAACTGGCTACTAAGAAAATAGAAATGGTAATGTGTATCCCAACAGCACACCAACTCGTCACGCTACCACTTGCTAGTTGCTAACAGCTTCTGCTGTTGTATTTTTGTAGGCATAAATAGTTAGTGAAAATGATGTTTCTACTTTATTTTTTTTAGACTTTTTTTTAATTTGATTGATTGGGTGTAAATATTTGGTTAAAACTAAAAGCATGTGTTACTTGGTTACTTGGTTAACGAGATTGCTCGATCGATTATCATATATATTAGTAATTGATTGATAATTTCATCAACCACATAACACATGTTTATTAGATATTTGTTCATCATTAACTAAACAAAGAACAATGTATAAAAAATGGTATGCAGACAAATTAGATCGATAAATGCACAAATTTTGAGACATGTATATCTATGGATAAAGGGAATCGAAAGATAATTAATGATCAAAACCCGTACGTACATAACATAAGCTAGTTTAATTTATTAGGCAACCTTCATAGGCCTTATTTAGCCTCTGGTGAAAATAGTCTTCATCAATGATGATCCTTTCAAACAAGAATACAATATCATTTTTACCTATTAATTAATTAGTCTATGAATTGGGAGTATTGTAAGTTAACTCATTCTTTTTGGTTCATGTTAATTGACATCTTTTTGCAGTTCCTTTCACGATAGGCAAAATATATATATAAAATCAAACTCACCTACTGTAATAACCAGAAACCTGGACAGGTGAAAGTGAAATCATAATTTCAATGCTTACGTTATTTTTTGTTCTCGCCAATTTGTTTTCATCTGCGTCATAATATCTTAAGGATTTAAAAAGAAACAACTGGAGATTAGAGAAGTCTATTTATTTAGGAGCCTAAACATAGATGCCTACCAAACTGAAGCCCAGAAGGCACTGAAATTTGTTGCACTGTAAATTATTGAGTTGAAATTTTATCAATAAATAAATCCATTCCAGATTAGGCTATGGCTGTTACTGCTAATTAATTTTAAAAACAAATCAAAGTTTTCCACGCGTTTTACGCCATGGCATGTTCTTAATGGAGGTACTTCCACAAAACTAATTTTTATATTCAATCATTCTATATATATTAGAGAGTCACGGGCTTCGTTTAACCAAGACGGGCTCCACCACAGCTTCCCTCAGTTCATTTAAGAATTCAGCGCGCATCCGGCCAAGATCTCAATTCTGAATATCAAAGGTTGCGGAAAGTAGGGTGCTGCTTGCCAACTTTTCCTTTTTTTTTTAAAAAACAAATCTTAAATAGGCATAATTTGTAAGAGTTTAATTTTGATATGTTGTTCGTGTAAAATTTTATATATTATCAATCAGTCACAAATTATTTTATATGTGATTTTTAAGATAACAATAGTTATAATAAGAGTTTGATAAAAAAAAAAATTATAATAAGGGTCAGATATATATATATATATATATATATATATATATATATATATATATATATATATATATATATATATATATATATATATATGTTTTTTTGATAAAAGGGTCAGATATTTTTAATGATACAAGAATACAAAAAATCTTAACAACACCAACACATATCAAATAAGTCGAATTTTGGCAGAAATCACAAACACACGCTTAATGTACGAAATAAATGCATATGTGAATCATACTCCTTCTCATAACAGTCGCATTGATATTCAAATCCATACGAGATACACACTAATAATTTTATTAGAGAAGCTCATTAATAATTAATAAATAGTTGGAATTCTTTCTTTTTATTAAGCACTTAACGGTCTTGGAGAGATACAAATAGGTTCAGAGAAGAAAATTATGTTGCAGATTGGTTGGCAAATTACTTTCCTATAACCTTCCACCTCCATCCTGTGGTTTTCTTTTGTTTCAGGATTTGTTGGGTCTAGGTTCCCATCGTGGAACTCTTGCCTAGTTGGGTCCTTGACCCTCCGTATTATCTAAAAGAAAAAAGATGAAAAAGGACGATGAGATTCAATTTATAATAATTTTGAAGTTCTGTTATCTATGATGGGGTAACTTTAATTACAAATATTTTTGTGAGACTTGTGTACCACCGCATCTAACCCTTGTAATTAGTATTAATAATTAATTTCAGAGTTTGCTATCAATTAAAAGAAGGGAAATGCTAATGAGTGCCTTAGGACACTCGTTAAGGAACCAAGACAAAAAAAGTTTACATAGGGAATTGATGTATTTAATATTTGAAAAGGTAAAATGTTTAGTTTTCCAATGAAAACTTGCTTTTCTTGATTCCTTAAAGAGTGTCCTAAGGGCACTCATTAGCATAACCCTTGAAAGAAAACTTGTAATTAATTATTCTGTTTTATTTCACTCCCGACGCTACATCGTGTGCCACGTGGATTAGAGATGTTCACATGTCAATTTGGTTCGAACTTGTATGGGAAAAAATTCAAACCAATCAAAATCAATTGGTTCTATTCAAATTTGTAATTTCTGAAAATCTGAACCGAACCAAATCGTCCAATAACGGGTTGGTTTGAATCAGTTCGATTTAAACCCAGAAAATATTGAAATATTAAAATATATAAATATTAAAATATAACAAATATTAATATATATTAAAATGTAGTAATTGGTTCATCGGGTTTGATCTAGATTGAATCGGATTGAATACCGAAAATCCCAATCAATTTAATTGGTCCGATTCAGATTTTTAGGTTGTGGAGCCATCTAAAATTCATTATTCAATTAATTTTAATATACGATTTAATATTTATGGCTAATAAAATTAAGTGGTTAGTTGTAGTGGCGTTAGACTTTGCCCCAGATGAATTTTACCTACAAGTTTAGGGGTTCGAATCTTGGAGTCACCAATTTGGGGATGACTTTACCAAACTATCACTCCTAATTTGATGATTAATCTCACAACTTTACCCGTGAGAATATCCTATCAAATACCAAAAAATATATATGGCTACGACCAGTTTTAGATTGCAAATTGACATGTTTAGAAAAAGAAAGTATTACATTATTCTAATTGGATTTTTTTTATCTTTTCCATCAAATTGCATTTATAAAGTCAATTCAAAGAAGGCACTCATCACTGTTTGTAGTTTACCACCGATGGTGAAAGGTATAGATTAACAACTAACTCGTGTTAGTCGGCATCTTAGATATTGTACAAAAGAAAAAAAAGAAAGAAAGAAATGACAATTCTAGCAAGCTTTTAGAGTCCAATCGGACTTTATTGCATTTCAAGAAGACAAGTCTACACGTGAATCAAAAATTAAAATCCATAGAGATATGTAATGTGTCGACCAATTACTGTTTCCACGTCTTAAAATCACATCACTAAAAGGTTGCTAGAAAAACGATTGCGAAACGCTAGTGAAATGAAGACGAAGCAGCTACATGCATGTACTGCATGGTTGGCTGGATTTAGAGTTGGGGTAGGAAAGCTTTTCCGGCTTACCCCTACGGCGGGAGCCAGATATTTCATCCAAGTTTTAAATTGTTATGGCAGTTGCGGTCATGTTATGTTTTCTGTTATCACGAATAATTGTGAAAAAATATGGTTGATGTGGTTACAATTGCTGTTGCAATATGATTTCGAAGACTACCAAAATCACAACATCGCAGTCTTAGTTACCATGGCCCAGATTTAAAATTCTAGTTTCATACTATATAAGTGAGGTTTGCACTTGAGGTGATCAGAGAGTTTCATTGGAGACTGATGAGAAAGGTGCAAGAAGCTCCATGCCCAGGCTATCAAATTAGAATTATGGTAAGTACTAAGTAGGTATTTAGACTCTAGTAAACATGGTTTATTTAAGGTGTTAGTGGTGTTAGGAATTATAGGTTGATCCCTAGTGATAATACCGTAGGAGGAGGAACTAGGGGGTGGGCTGAAATTGAACAATTTCTAATAAGGATCAACCACATAATCATAGTGATATTATTAATATGATTGTCATGATTGTTGGCAAGAGGCTAGTCACCTACAGGGGCGTCTGTGATTCCCCTTTCATCACATGGTTTATATTTTTGACACCTCTGAGTTTGGGCTTAATTAAGTTTGAGTTGAATTAGTTGGGCCGAGTTGGATCCTAAGACTTAACTGCGCATACCCAAGCTCCCTGAATTAATTAATACTTCAATTGTCATACATTATCAATTCCTCTTACCCATACAGAATTAATGTAACAGACATCCTTGAAAATCTACATGAATGGTTTAACTATTCTCAGTAGGTTCTCGTTTGAACTAACATGTAAGACCTCTTATATATCTAATAGCAGTGGGCTACAAACTATTATAAGTACCAACACCAGTTTTGTCTTGGGCTGTTGTGGTCAAGTACCCCAATTAGAATCATATTAAAGTAGTTTGTTATTTGGGACAGTTAGGCCCAAATTGATCTCAAGCTCAAATGGAGTCATATCTACAAAATTTTAGACAGTTATAAGTCCAAGAATTATTGATAAAGTTCAACAGTGTCTTGTCTTGTGCATAGTCATAGATTCCTTATATAGCAATGATGAAGTCTGTTCAACAGTTTTCTTCCAATTCCAATTGTTTATCACTAGAAAGGCATTTTGGCTGTGAACAGGAAAAGGAGAGGCAACCAGTATCATTGGAACCAAAATAGGGCCAGAACTATCCGCAGAAGATAAAGTTTGGAGGGTTTTCAGTGCAATGGGAAACATAGCACTTGCTTGCACTTATGCTACCGTTATTTATGATATAATGGTAAAACACAATTTACTTGTTATGATCACTATTTTAAGAAAGTTGCTATAGTAAATTGGAATTGAGTTGTTACACTGAATCCGATTATATTCTATGCTTTGTTTAGGACACGTTGAAGTCACCTCCACCTGAAAATAAACAGATGAAGGCGGCTAATGTGATAGGGGTCACAGCAATGACAACATTATTCCTGCTTTGTAGCGGCCTTGGCTATGCTGCTTTTGGTGATCACACACCAGGGAATATCTTCACCGCATTTTATGAGCCCTTTTGGTTGGTCGCCCTGGGGAATGTATGCGTTGTAATCCACATGGTTGGAGCATATCAGGTTGGATAATCATTTTAGAAGTTAAATTACTGCTCTGATCCTTATAGTTTTACTTGATTTTTAAATAATTCCCTGTAGTTAAAAGCTTTTAATCAAGTTCTTATACTTTAAGTAAGTAACCTAATTATCCTTAATATCCTATTACCAAGAGGGAAAAAGGACACCAAAAATAAAATAAAATTAAGTGTACATAGGAATACGGTCATCGATAAATCGATTACACTGAATTCTGGGATTGTTTATAACACACCACCAATTACTTATGTTACATCCCTTGGTGTTATCTAACAAAACTACCTACAACAAAAGGAACAATTAAATGAATTTCAATTTCGTCCTATGAGAACTTAGAAAAGAAAAAGAGATAATTTAAAGAGGTTCAATTCAATCCCTCCTCCTCGGGGATATGGATGGTTGAGACCTGCAATTAGGGTGGTTGAGCTCTCTCAGAATATCATTCAGGTACTAGTAATTAGCTTTTACACCTTACAGAGCTATATTACTGACTGATGTTCTTCCTTTCACCCGCTTCCCCAGTCTTGTTCCCAAAAGATAAGGCCCTTCGAATGGCATGGGGCCAAACTGTAGAGACTTACCCTTATTGTAAGTGCAAGTGTTCTTGATGTGACTTTTCCTATTCACTGTCCACGGGATAGTACCGGTTTTTAATGCCTCTGGGTTTAAATAGTTTTAGGTCTTTGTCCACTTAACATTGAATCTTGAATATATTAGGCCTAATCAATGGTAATGTCATAAATGTTTTAATTCTTTCGTAAATGTTATGACGCAGGCAGTTCCTCTTAGTGCAAGAAAGATAGCTGGTGGATTTAGTGAAGGAATTGCATCCTTTCTGCAGTTGCCTCACTTCAGTGAGGCCGTTGTCAAAAAGATTGCACGTAAGGTAATTTTGTAATTTTAATTTTGCATTAGAGTTTAGAGGCTAGAGCTGTTGTATGGTGTTCTCTTTTCCTGTAACGTAGTGATAAGTTGTGCCAAAACTGCTTCTTCATGTCCAGGCCTGTTTTCCTTTAGATATTGTTTGAAAGAGAATTTTCTTCTTATATTGGTAGTGGAACAGATCAAAGTAATTGTCTGAGAGGGGATTTTTGTTCTACCTTTTAGGATCTATTATTTGGCTATCTAACTAGGAATATAAAAGTTATCCTTGTTGTCAAAAGTTACAGTGTAAAAATCTAATCCATCTGTTATTTGCAGAAATTCGCACATTTGGAGAATTTCAGGACATGTTATCACAGGAACGAACTGACCTTCTGATTCAAGTTGCTAGGCTTTCGGGGTCGTTCTGTTGCACCACCTTCGCATCCACCTTCATCTATTGACCAAGATAATCGGCAAAATGAGGGAGATAGAACTAATGATGGGTTTGACTAGTATCATTGATGTATTTGAGTTTTTCATGATATATTGGTTTTGTTCCGATTTGGTTATATTAGTATGACAAACTTTTATACCACTAGATATCTGTAATTGATGTATACCTGATATTGGTTTTGGGTCTATTTGGTGTGTTAGTAATTGATGTTTACCTAATATAGATATTTATTTGGATTTGGTTATATTGGTGTATGCTTGATATTGAGTCTATTTGGTGCATTTTTAATATTGAGATCGGTTGGTTATTTGATTTATCAGGGTATAGTTGACATTTACGTAAAATATGTAATAAAATGTTGCAAAAATTAGCGATGAGTTCTTTGTCGTCGATAAATCCGTCGCAAAATACCTTTTTTAGTTCTTTAATTCGTCGCCAAAATGCTATATTTGTCGTTAAATTTGTCGTTAATTACGACGAATAGTTTAATTTTTGTCGTAGGTAGCGACAACATACTGTCGTCGCAATCAGTGACGAATGTATTTTCGTCGTAAACAGTGACGAATCCCAATTTGTCGTAAACAGCAACGGCTGCCCATCCGTCGTAAACAACGACAGAATTACAAAATTTAAAGTTATGTCTTTTAAGTATTTTTAGCGACAAATTTTTTATTGTTAGCGACGACTTTTTTTTGTCGCTGATAGCGATGACATACAAATTTCGTCATTAAATTTAGCGACGGCACTTTTTTCGACGAATTTTTTCTCATCACTAATTTCGACATTAATTAATTTAGCGATGAAATTTTCTCCTTTGATGACGAAATATGTTCGTCGCTGATTTCAATTTTTTTAGTAGTCTCAAGTACCCCAATTAGAATCATATTAAAGTAGTTTGTTATTTGGGACAGTTAGGCCCAAATTGATCTTTTGGATCTTGCATGTCTCCTTGTTGGACAATGCTTAAATTTGTCCGTATTACATATTATAATATTCATAAAACTATTTTACAGTGATTTTATATTTAAAATTAAAAAGTATTATTGACTATTCTGTATATGAAGAACGCGAATCAATTTATTAATTAAAATTATATATATATATATTCACCTTTGAGACAAATTCTTTCAAAGATTCTGTAAGAGATGTTTTCATATATTGATTCAAAGGCCCCGGGAATCAAATCGGAGGCTGTTTCCTGGATGAAGTTCACGGGAGTGGTTCAGTGATTCCCTCACATGCCAATTGGCCAATATTATAATCTTTCTTTAAAGCATAAAAGAAAAACAAACATCGCTTTTGAATAATTAAAATGAAATATTTCCTAGTGGAAAGTGAAAAATCCTACCATTTTTTATGTTGTTTCACTTGCACTGCCAGCTAAACTTACAGACAACTTTATTGGTTCACATGGCTAGCTGACACCTCAAACATCAAAACTTCGAAAACACCCAATTTGATCCCTGAAATTATGAAGTAATATCAATCTGATCCTTGAAATTATTAAAATTCCAAATTAGTCATTGAAATTGTAAAACGGTAATCAAATTAGTCTCTCCGTTGAAAATCGTATGGACTAAGTTGATTTTAAGTTAGCAGTGTCATGGATTTAATTGATATTAAGTGAGTAAAATGAGGGACCAAATTGATACTAACTTATCATTCAGGGATGCTTTTGGAATTTTGATAATTTCAAGGACCAAGTTGATACTACTTCACAATTTCATAGACCAAATTGGGTATTTACTCGATAAATATTTGTTGTCTCATTTTAGTATATCACACCTTGTTTCTATCACATTTTACCATATAAGTAAAATTTTAAGTAATTTTAAAAAAATAAAATATATGATAAAATATTATTGATGGAGACAAAATTTGACACACCAAAATAAGGGATTGGGATTCCCTGTATTCACACATTCACAAAATCACAAGATACATCATTAGATCAATCTTGTTTTAATTTTTAATTTTTTTTAATACACATTCAAATACATCTAATAGTCTATATCAGTAAATACATGAATCCGTGAAAATAAGTAATGCATGAAATTCAAATCCCAAAATAAGACAACAGATTCCCGTCTCAAAAACTTGTGACCAACATACTTTAATCTTGGGCAAAAAGTACACTTACTTTGAACACTATAAATAACCACGTTGCTACTTACATCTTCACACAAAAATATTACTTCCTTATGGATTCTTCTAGATCTTCAACAACTCTTGCTCTCGTTCTCTCCATCTACTTGCTTTTCTTTGTGTTGGCAAGTGGGTGCTACACTTGCACACAACCAAAGCCAAACCCTAACCCTAACCCTAACCCATTCTCTTTCCCAACCCCAAGCTCAACCGCCAAGAGCTGTCCCAGAGATGCATTGAAGCTGGGAGTTTGTACTAAGATACTTAATGGGCCAATTGGTGCAGTGGTGGGGTCACCACCAGACCACCCATGTTGCTCAGTGCTAGAAGGACTTCTTGATCTTGAAGTTGCTCTTTGCCTCTGCACTGCCATCAAAGCTAACATTCTTGGCATTAACCTTAATATCCCCATTTCACTAAGCTTGCTCCTTAATGCATGTGAGAAGACACCACCCTCTGATTTTCAATGCTCCTAGTTAAGCGTCATTCTTAGATGAGCGTTTGTTTAATTTGTGCCCCTGATATTTTGATGTGCGTAGTTTGCTAGCTCGGTGCTAAGTGCTCTGTACTAACTCATTGATTGAGATTTGAGAATGCTGTTGTATTTGTAACTGTAATTTCTAGATGAATGAAGTGTTGAGTAACTTTCCAGTTTCTGAAATTTAATGTTTTGTTAACGAAGTTTTATTTTGAGATGCTGAAATTATATTTCCATTTAAAGTATAAGCTGTTTGTTATGGCCCAGAATATGGTTAGTCCAAACCTAAAGCCCAAATACAACGCATTAAGAATA
Organism: Echinosophora koreensis; assembly: GCA_035048595.1. Classification (NCBI taxonomy): domain Eukaryota; kingdom Viridiplantae; phylum Streptophyta; class Magnoliopsida; order Fabales; family Fabaceae; genus Echinosophora; species Echinosophora koreensis. The sequence goes on along the minus strand of JAPCYP010000017.1, from coordinate 7,213,192 downwards.
GAAGGGTCTAGAAGCATTTGTAAGCATTCTATTATGTAATTTTGTTCTCATTGCTCAAGTATTACTATATATATAATAATTTATGCAATGAATGAACAAGAAGAATATTGAAAGAAAAACATTAATTTTGCTTTTGTTAGGAGGATTGCTCCTCTCGAAAGGAGCTTTTTTTTTTATACTCTCCTTTATTTTACTGTTTCTCTTAGTTTCTGTTAGGTATAATCATTATACCTTATACTGTTGCTGCCATATTTTTACCTTTTTATTTTGCTGTTTTCTCAAAAACTAAATTTTGCCCCCAATAATTGAGAACGTAAGTGATTTGCATTCACTTAACTTTTATAAGGATTGCATGGCTTGCGAAGATTATCATCAGCATTATTCTTCAAGAATCGGATGGAAGGCATACCACATAATAAAACTTCAGCTAAAATTATTTTTTGTAATCAAACATAGTTCCAAGCCTAAGATAACAAATTAACACACATGGGCAGAGGGGATACTCCGTTTGAATTTTTCCAAATAATTAAGTGCGCGAGTCATGACTTGCATCACCAAGGTAGATATATCATTATTTTTTCACTCATTCTCACTATTGATAACGCAAATTCTTATAAAATACTTGGAGTTTTGATTCAACACAAGAAAACAAGATCAAACAGAAGCGACAAATACATCAATAGAGAATACTGTAGTTGGGAAAATTTCTAATCGATGGTTCAGGGGAACTCACGAGTCACGATTACTATCTATAGAAGAGGGATAAAATAATTCAATGAAAAAGAGATAAAATAATCAAAGCCACATAATGCTCAACGATCAACATGTGAACCCACAAGCCACAGTACTTTGAGCATATATAACTAACTTTTAAAAAAAAAAATATATATGTTTAATTTCTTAGTTGAATATATAAAATTATTTTTAAGATAATATATTTTATTTTAATTACATAAAAAGATATTTATATATAGTAAATTAATAAGTATTAAGATATGAGCTTAATTAGTATGTACTGTCAATGTAAAGTTTTTAATACTGTTAACAAATCATAAATTACAGTATAAGTGATTTTTAATTAATATCTTTTAATCTAACAACCCAAACATATTGCAAAATAGTAAAAATACCTATTACAATGAAAAAGCTGTTTGATAAAATAATCTAGTAAAACTAAACACGCACAGTCAAGGGATATTTTGCATGAATGGTTAATTACCTGAGGTTATATGCTACCCCAAAGAGGTTTTGATAAATCCAAGTGACGAGACATAATAAATTGGTATGACTAAACGGTTGCATGAATGGTTAATTGAACCATTTATCGTGAGTTTTTGGATGATTGGATCAGTTTGATATGGTTGATGTGTTTATGGTTAATGACATGTAAATAAATGCTTAAATTAATTCAACAATTAGTTAAAAACGCATGTTAAGTAGGGTAGATAATAGTAATATGATAAAATTGAGTAATATTATGTCTTTTTTTTTTGTCCAAATGTTATATCTTTTTAATATGCGCATATCATAACACCTTCTTGATTATTTAAAAAGGAAAATATTGTCTCTCTTAAAACTGAAAATATTAAATGAAAATGTAAAGGGTTATTATATTGAAATCCTAAAAAAAGTATTGTCAAGGAATGATCCAATCGAGTTGAATCTGGATCGGGATTCCCTGAAGTCAAGACATTCACGTAGTCAATCACTTTATCAATATTGGATTTGTTTCTTTCACACTCCCAATCCTTTATTTGCTTTGTAAAAAAATAATACAAGTACAGAGAGATAAAAATTGATGACTACAGAGAATTTGCATATCCGTTGAACCTCCGCTTGTAATTGTCCTTGGTCTGCACATCCTCCAATGGGCGAATCTGTTGCCGTTACTTCCAAAGTTAGTTAATACATTAGACGTCATAAATTAAACAATCTGTCAATAATAAACAGTTAATATGACATGACAGTTTGGGAACCGTTGTCGTCAATGACGCTAAAAAATGGCTCGACACCTTAAGCTATATATGTGGGGTGCAACCCTTGGTATGGGTAGCTCCTTCTCACACTAGCTAGAAAAGTGAGAACAATCCTGATGTTAAAGTGAATCTATAAATCTTTGATTAATTAAAATAAATTGATTTAAATCATTTTAACTAATCAATGATAACCAACGGAGGTTGGCATAAGTAGTGGTGAACTTGTGCCCCTTAACCAAGTGACTGGGAATATCAACTCTTGTGCATGGAGCGAATTTCCGCTGGGAGGGGGGTTTCTCGCCTTCAGGTGCCATTCATTCCCCTGCAGGAGATTAGTCTCCACTTCCGGCGAGGTATACTCCTGGTCAAGAACCACAAAAAAAAAACAAAAAATAATAATCAATGATAAATACACATTTACTTGTTCACCTTAAACTCAAACTCATTTAATCCATCTTTGAGAATGAGCCTAGTTCCTTAAACTAAGTTCTAAGTTGCTAATTGTGTGTTTGGATTAACTGAGAAAAATTGATTATTTCACATTACAATATAATCAGTTTTATATTTAAATGTGCTTGTTGAAAACGATTTTAAGATTATCTTTTTCATTTGGATTGTGTAAAAAATCATTTTTATGTAGTAAATTACAAAAAAAAACAAAGCTTATAACATTATTTGTATAATTTAATAATATTTGTTTGAGAGTTAGTTTTGCAGAAGTAAAATGGAAAGATTGTTATTGATTTCAAAATAGTCTAAAAGTTTTTTAAATAAGCTTCAAACTTCTATCTTTTTTAAAAGCAAATTTTCATATAAAAATAATTATATTTTTCAATTTAATTAGTTTAGCCAAACATGTCAAGTTCTATTGAAAAACAACCTTTATGTCATGAAAAACACTAGTTTGATCTTACCAATCTTACCCAAACACATAGCTGCGAATATATATATATATATATATATATATATATCAATAATTGATTATATGTATAATCGATTATTGTGATTATAATCAGAATATGTTTTTTTTAGGATATGTTTGCTGAAAAGCAATTTTAAGATAAGCTATTTCGTTTGGAAGGTGTAAAAAAATCAATTTTATATAGTAAATTACAAAAAAAAAAAAAAAGGTTAGAAGTTATTTGTAAAGAATAATAATATTTGTTTGATAGTTAGCTATATAAGGATAAAATGGTAAAATGTGATTGGTTTCAAAATAATTAAAAAAATTCAAAAAAGCTTCAAATTTTTGCTTTTCTGAAAATCACTTTTTTCCTGTAAAAAAGTTTTTTTTATATACTTTAAGATAATTTGTCAAACATGTCGGATTAATTTCAAAATAGCTTTATTTTTTAGGACAATAAATTTTTTTTCTATAAAAATAAGCCGTCCCAAACAGTAGATATTTTCCTTTGACATTGGATTCATGAGAACTTATCCCTACAAGAGGCAAAGTTTACGGATGGCATATGTCTAGAGTGTAACACATGCTTCTTTTTCAACAGGTCGTTCAACTCTACCTCTAACTTGTGGACTATTGCTGACCTAATCACTTTTTAGCTGTAGACTCAATATTAAGAAATGGAGATGACGATTATTATAGTTTTGGAGAGAAAAATGATATTTTTCATTATGTGTGTATCATGTTCATTCATTTATTTCTCCAAAATCATAGTAATGAATATCCTCATTTCTCATGAGAAACGAAGAGGATCTTTTCCTCAACAATATTATAGGTGTTAGTGGAAAGAGATTGTATGTGGATGGTATGTACCCTCAAGTAGGGCTGATCATCAACTCGAGACCCGTCCGAACCCGAACAAACCGATTCGTGATTTGGTGAAGTGGGTGGGTTCTGGCGGGTTAACACGTTAAACTGATGAAAAAAATGGTTTGCTATGGGTATCGTTGGGCGAGTTTGGTTCCAGAAAATTAAATCCATCCGTAACCGAACCCGACCGACCACTGGTAAAAAAAATGTTCACTACTTTCTGCCTCTGACTAAATCTTACTTATCTTGCTTGCCTCTCCTATACCCAGTCCCTTCAGCTTCCCTTCCCTGACCCTCTATGATATCGCACTCTTGTCTCGCCTAGTCCCACCCACGTCCCATCTTCACCAAATCATCTTCAAATCAGCTTCTTGTTTCCCCTCCCTTCCTCCCTTCCACCGTGCAGTACCACGAGACACCAGTTTCCGCCATGATGAGGTCAGATCTGACGGTGGCGAAAGAGGATCTGGTCCCGTCTTCTTCAACCACCTTGTACAGCCACTCAGTACCACCAGTCTCGATGACAGTTCAGCCCTTTAGCACCAGCAGCTTCGCCTTGCACAGTCATATAACGCCATCGTTCAGCGCTGCTCGGCTCCTTCCCCCGCCTCTTCCTTTTAGCGTCAAGTCACAACCGTTCTTCATCTTGAAATAGTGCATCCATGGACAGGAAGCTAGAAGAGTCCAGAAACTCCATTTAGGTTTTGTTAATTGTATTTTTTTTTTTAAAAAATTATAGTTTAGTTATTTTTTTCCTTTGGTCTTTTGAGTTGGGTTTTTCACAGGTGTGGGCCAATAGATGAATAAGGCCCATTTGAAAAAATTATCAGAAATAAAAAATGTTAAAAAAATTGATATGGCCCAAAATTAGCATACACATACCAACCCACCCACCCGCCAACCCAACCAACCAACCTGCCGCCCGACCAACCCACTGAAAAGAATGGGCGGAAATGGGCCACATATTTCTCTCAATCGATTTCAGGCGGATTGAGTATTTTTTGCCCGAAACTGACCGATGCTCGCCCCTACGTACCCTCATGCATAAATCAAATGTTTAAAATTTTAACCGTAGGTTTCTTCCAATGGGGACCCTGAAACACTCCTAATGCTTATGTTGTTAAAATTTGGGGCGTGAGGAATGGATTTGTGTCCCGTATTTCAAACAACCCTTCTCATTATTAAAGAACTTTTGTAGTATATATTTAGTTTCGCATCTAAACTCTCTCATCTTATCTCATCTCTAAAAAGCTTGAAACTTGTGTATAATATGACTGATCTTTGTAGCAACTAAGGGTTGGTCGAGTGGTAAACACCTAGACCCTATAAGGAGGAAAACGCAAGTACGAATCCTTATGACAAACACTTTAGTTAAGAGGTTGCAAAAAAAATAAGGATGAATTCCCTATTTTAAGTAATCGACCGAGGATTAGTCTTATAGTCCAAAGTGCCGAAGCTTGTGGAGATACCCAAGATGCCCCTGGGGAGCCAAAAGCCTTAATTATGGTCGTTCATAAAAAGAAATGATCTTTATTGCGTATTATTAGTATGTTATAATGTTATATATCACATCAACATAAGCCTAGAAGTCAATCACGGTTTAAATTGATAAATCACAGGACGAGCCATGTTCCTTTGGGAAGAAGCCCACGAGGTTCCAGCTCACGAGTTTAGAAGGCCTTTTCACATGTACGCTGCTCTGCCCATTGCAGAAACAAGAAAAGGTAGTGATGCAGGGCAATTTTAATTCTTTTGGGTACAAATGCTACAAAAAGAAAATTGAAACAAAAATGAATGGGTCATAAGTGATTTTGGAGCAGAGTCTTACTGGGATTTATTCCTACAAATATAGGATTTATCATTTTATGATCGAGCTTAACAATCATATTAATCTTTTACAACTAATATATATATATATATTGTCGCAACCAGAATCGCGACGGGAAGGCGAACCTAAAAAAAACAATAATGTTTGAAACAAGGAATCGCCACCAAAATTTTTTTTTAGGGAAAATATTGGAAAACCCATTGAAGGCAACCTGGTCTATTAAAAAAACTGAGATTGAGTTCGGGAGTCGGTTACGAGTAGGGAATGTATTAGCACCCTACATCGCCCGTTCCAAGAACGGTACCTCAAGTTAATTGTTCAAATTCTTTGATAACTTTCTAAATGTTTATTTTCCCCTTTTAAAAATAGAAAAAAAATAAAGTAAGAAAAAAAAAAGGGAAATTTTTACATTTAGCTTGACAGAATGATTATTCTGCTCCTACGTATTCCCCGGTGCAACGGGAAATTCAAAGCCACGTAGCTCATTAAAAAGGACTGATTTTTGCTTTGTTTTGTCTTTTTTTTTTTAATATTTTGTTTTTGCTTTGTTTATAAAAGAGACCCTTTATAGGACCTTATAGCTGTCACAACTCAAGTATCCCGAAAGGTTGAGATTAAGAAGACATCACATCCAATCAAATATTTTTGAAAATGATGATTATTATTATGATAGTTATTGTTATTGTATTATATATTTTTTTAAAAAACAAAGGAATTTCAAGATTTTTGAGTTGTCACAACTCATACGTCTTGAGATTGAGAAGACGTCACGTCCCATCAATCCCTTCTTTTTTTTAAAAAAAAAAATCTTAAATATAATTATTTTATTATACATTAAATATATTTTTTAAGGGAGTTTCAAGATTTTTGAGCTGTCACAACTCATATGTCTTGAGATTGAGAAGACGTCACGTCCAATCAATCCCTTAAATTCAAAACGTTTTTGAAAATGATGATTATTGTTGTTATTATTATTATTGTTATTATTATTATCATTATTATTATTTTTTTAAAGAGAGTTTTAAGACTTTGAGCTGTCACAACTCATACGTCTTGAAACTTAACATTGAGAAGATGTCACATCCAATCAATCATTTCTTCTTATTGAAGTAAAAGTTTGAATTTTTTTTTTATAGATTTTTACAAAAAAAAAAACTGTAATTAAAAAAATGATTGTGAAACAAGACCCAAAATCCGAATCAGTAAAATATAGACATCATTGGATGAAAAATATTAAAACCCACTTGGATTATATTGAGTTGGCAAACAAATGTGAAGTAAAACAGGCTGAGCCCAAATTGATTCATTCATGAGATAAAGTCAAGAACCCAATTTTAACATAAAGATCCATATAAACAAAAGATTAAAATTAAAATGAATGAAAAGATAAAACAAATATGTTTCTTATTTACCCTAGTTTAGATAGAATCTGCTAGGAAAGAAAGAGAGAAAAAAAAAGGAGGGGGTGACGGCAGAAGAGAACGTGAGAAAGGGAGGGGGTGGTGGCTTCTGCCACCTGCACCGACGGCTTTGAGCCTGGGGGAGAGCGGCCCATGGCCGTCACGGTGGAGAACAGGAGCTTCAAACTTCGTGCGCGGCGGGTCGAGCGGCGACTGGGGGCCGCGTTTTGCGCAACGGCGGAAAGAGAAAAAGGCCGTCCAGGGCTGCGGCGAGGAGGGAAAGAGAAGAGATGGGGGATGGTGGCCTCCTGGCAACCCGCGACTGAACGGATGGAGGCCGCATGGCGGCAGCTCACGGAATTCGCGGCGGCAAAGACGGATCTATGGTGGGGAGAAAGATACGCGTCACGACGGCGACGCAGCGGAGAGAAAGAAAACACACTTAGTGGCAGTAAGAGAGGCCGCGAACGGTGCGGCCAAGGAAAGGGTGGTCGGGTATGACGGAGGCGCGGCGGCGGAGGTCATCCCTCTTCCCTCTTTATTTTTCTTTTTATGCTCTTTCTATTATCCTTCTTCTTTAGGTGATTATCTTTCAAAATGGCGGATTTTTATTTCAAGTTCCTCTAATCTATAGGAGCCGCAGGACAAGGAAGGACCAGAACTCCTATTTCATTTTCCTTTTCCATCATTTATGTTTTCATCAAGTTTCATTTGTATTTGCATTGTATATTGAACTCTTACTGTACATTGCCACTGAACATTGAAGATTAGTTAGATTGGATGCCTCATATATGATGTTAGAACAAAAAGAAAATGTTAAGGCTCAACCATTTTGGCTAAAGGCAAACATAACACTTCAATATTTAGTATACAGTTTAAGGAGTACCTCAAGTGAGTTTCAAACTGATTTTCTTTTTGTAACTGTAATGAACTGGCTCCTCCTCTATTTCTTACTTTGCACTTTCAAAATCTTTTCCCTCTTCTGAACTCACTGCATCTTTCTCTGTATTCTGAAATCTTTTCTCTCTCTTTTTTTTTTGTATCTATCGTCCAAAATTTCCCTTTATGATAGCTTTTTATAGCATAAACTGAAGGCTCCAATTGCCCCACTTGATCCGCAAAATATGGGCAAAAGGAAGGATTTGACAGGGGCAGAGGGATAAGGGAGGCAAAAACTGAGCAGGACGGCTCTGTGCGACTCTGTTTTGAAAGATCTTCTGCAGATTACTTTCCATTATTTTTGGTTTTTTTATTTTATTTTATTTTTTGTTTTGCAGTGGGCCCAATTTACCCATTGAACTATTTTTTGTTTTTCCTATATTGAGCCCAACTAGCTCATAAAATCTGTTTTCAATTATTGGGCCTTTATTGACCCAAAGGAAACATCTTTATGTTGTTTCTTTTTGGAAATTTGGCCCAAAATGGTCCATTAGACCTTTTTATTTTGTTTTTTTTAAAGAGAAACACAAAGTAAGTAAAAAATAAAAAATAAAAATAAAAGTACAAACAAAGAGGACAAAATTGGGTGTTCACAGCTGCCCCTCTTTACTTACTTTTTACTCGAAAATATGAATAACCGTAGTTTTCATATTATCGTTGTAAAAAATAAGTAAAGATATAAACTCCAATTTTGTCTGAGTAAATGCAAAAGAGCAAAGATACAAAGGAAGGCAAAGAGGTGCGGGTTGCCACCCTGGCTTTGACAGAAAAATAAAGGATGCGGGTCATTTTCCCGGCTTTGACAGAAAAAATAAAGTGCGGGTCGTCATCCCGGCTTTGACATAAAAAATTAAGAATAAAAAAAATAAAGTGCGGGTCGTCATCCCGGCTTTGACATAAAAAATAAAGGATGCGGGTCATTTTCCCGGCTTTGACAGAAAAAATAAAGTGCGGGTCGTCATCCCGGCTTTGACATAAAAAATAAAGTGCGGGTCGTGATCCCGGCTTTGACATAAAAAATAAAGGATGCGGGTCATTTTCCCGGCTTTGACAGAAAAATAAAGTGCGGGTCATCATCCCGGCTTTGACATAAAATAAAATAAAGTGCAGGTCGTCATCCCGGCTTTGACATAAAAAATAAAGGATGCGGGTCATTTTCCCGGCTTTGACAGAAAAAATAAAGTGCGGGTCGTCATCCTGGCTTTGACATAAAAAAATAAAATAAAATAAAATAAAATAAAGTGTGGGTCGTCATCCCGGCTTTGACAGAACGAATTTTGGGGTTAATATGCAATGAATGATGTAACATGAATGATGGATGGACATCTAAGACATCTAAATGGAGATGCCATCTTCTTTCTTTTCTTTCCCGCGAATCCCTTGAGGACATTGCCTTTAGTCTTATGGACGATCAAACATCAAATTGTGCATCCAATCCTGTTAAAGCTTAAAATCCATTGCCGCTTCGGTTCTTACTTTAAATTAACCACCTGACTGCTCTCCTAAACTTGTCTTCGAGAGTTCATCAATTTCCCTTTGATCTTTCCTAGCTCTTTGTAAATTTTTAATGCTTTTATAAAATTTACACATGTTTCATGCCCCAGCATTTATTTACCATAGAATGCGAAAGGACACAAATGTGAGAATGGCAAGCGCACATAGTGAATTGTATACATGAAATGATACATTCAAGGATAGGCATGGTATAAATGAAGTTATCTACACAAAAAAAGGACAAATGGGAACAAGTCAAAGTTCCATTATGAGCAAAAATAAAATGTACATGGGTAGAGTAACAAATGGAGTTCAAGCATATATTGAAATTGACATGGCTACAAAACGAATGATTTCAAATCCACAAATGAAAATTTCAAAATGAACAGTACTAATCTCGCGCTTTAATCCTGACTCCATTTTAACCCACTTCAGAGGATATTGTATGCCCCAGTATTTAGGTCTTGATCATTAAACTTGCCCTTGGTTTCCTTCGTTTGAATTGCTCTAAATTCGGCCAAAGGTTCCTTTTCTGATTTCAAGTTAGCAAACCGCCTTTCTTTTCCTTTCTCCCAAAGTTTTTCTTCACTTCCATTTTTTGTATGACCCTAACTTTTGCCTAGGTTGCTCTTTTCGAGTTTTCAACCTACCGGGTTGCTCTAATTTTTGCCTAGGTCACCTTTTCATGTTTTCAGCCTAGCGAGCTTTTCTTTTTCTTTTTCTTTTTTCTCCTTTTTTTTTGTATGACCCTAATTTTTGCCTAGGTTGCTCTTTTCGAGTTTTCAACCTACCAGGTCGCTCTAATTTTTGCCTAGGTCGCCTTTTCAGGTTTTCAGCCTAGCGAGCTTTTCTTTTTCTTTTTCTGTTTTTTTTTTTTTGTATGACCCTAATTTTTGCTTAGGTTGCTCTTTTCGAGTTTTCAACCTATCGGGTCGCTCTAATTTTTTTTGCCTAGGTTGCCTTTCAGGTTTTCAACCTAGCGAGCTCTTTTTTTGTTTTGTTTAGGCATAGTATTTTCTGACTGCATCAGAATTCACAGGAAGGGGCAAATCTTCACCATCCATATTTGTAAGGATTAAAGCTCCGCCTGAGAAAGCCCTTTTTACAACATAAGGTCCCTCATAATTAGGAGTCCACTTTCCACGTTGATCTTTCTGAATAGGTAAAATCTTTTTTAACACCAGATCTCCTTCTTGAAATTCACGAGGGTGCACTTTTTTCTCATATGCTTTCTTCAACCTCCTCTGATACAATTGACCATGACACAACGCTGCTAACCTTTTTCCCTCTATGAGATTTAGCTGGCCAAACCGAGCCTGGACCCACTCCACCTCTTCTAATCTTGTCTCCATCAATACTCTTAATGAGGGGATCTCTACTTCAAAAGGGAGGACTGGCTCCATCCCGTATACCAAGGAGAACGGGGTTGCCCCTGTTGAGGTACGCACAGATGTGCGATATCCATGTAACGCGAATGGAAGCATTTCATGCCAATCCTTGTACGTTACTACCATTTTCTAAATAATCTTCTTGATATTCTTATTTGCCGCCTCGACTGCCCTGTTCATCTTTGGACGATAGGGGGATGAATTGTGGTGTTGAATTTTGAAACTGTCACATAATTCCTTGATCATCTTGTTGTTCAAATTAGTTGCATTGTCAGTGATCTTGCTTGGTAAGCCATATCGACAAATCAACTCCTTTTTTATAAACTTGACTACCACATTCCTCGTCACACTAGCATAGAAAACAGCCTCGACCCACTTAGTGAAATAATCAATCGCCACAAGGATGAAACGATGCCCATTTGAAGCTTTGGGCTCAATGGCTCCTATAACATCCATTCCCCACATTGTGAACGGCCATGGCGCTGTTAAGACATATAAAGGTGCTGGTGGTGCATGAATATTATCAGCATATATTTGGCATTTATGGCATTTCCTCACGTAATTGAAACAGGCATTCTCCATAGTCATTCAATAATATCCAGCCTGCAAGATCTTCCGGGCCATTGCATGCCCATTCGCATGAGTCCCGAACGAGCCTTCATGAATATCTCTGAGAATCTTTTCTGCTTCTGCTGAGCCAACACAACGGAGATATACCATATCGTGATTCTTTTTATAAAGCACGCCCCCATCTAGGTAGAAACTCATTGCAAGTCTCCTTAGGGTTCTTTTATCATTCTCTGAGGCACCTGGAGGATATTCTTTATTTTTAAGGTAGCACTTGATATCATAATACCATGGTTTCCCATCTGGCTCTTCTTCTATTATTTGACAGTAAGCAGGAAGATCCCGACTCTCTATCTTGATAAGGGGCATCTCTCTATCAGAACTTATTTTGAACATAGATGATAGTGTAGCCAATGCATCAGCCAATTGATTATCTTCTCGCGGGATGTGATTAAAGGTGATCTCATCAAAGTTCTCAACCAACTCTTTGATATAAGCATGGTAGGGAATTAACTTTGAGTCTCGAGTTTCCCATTCCCCATTTAGTTGATGAATGACCAAAGCAGAATCTCAGTATACCTCAAGTATCTTTACTTTTGTTTACAAAGCTGTTCGGATTCCCAAGACACAAGCCTCGTATTCTGCAATATTGTTTGTACAATCAAAACATAGCCGGGCGGTGACAGGAATGAAAAGATTCTCTGGAGAAATGAGAACGGCTCCGATCCCATGCCCCAACGCATTGGAGGCTCCGTCGAACAACATGATCCATTTGTCTTCTGTTAGGTCTCTTTCTTCAAGTAATGCCTTGATATCTTCATCTGTGAATTCACACTGCATTGACTGATAATCATCCACGGGTTGGTGAGCCAGATATTCTGCCAAGGCACTACCTTTGATGGCCTTTTGGGTGACATGCACAATATCATATTCAGATAATAATACTTGCCATCGAGCGATTCTCCCCGTAAGAGCAGGTTTTTCAAAGATATACTTGATTGGATCTGTTTTAGACACCAACCAAGTCGTATGAGAAAGCATATATTGTCTTAAACGGCGAGCAGCCCAGGCCAAGGCACAACAGGTACGTTCTAGCATTGAATACTTTACCTCGTAATTAGTAAACTTTTTGCTGAGATAATAGATGGCATGCTCTTTCTTACCAGATTCATCATGTTGTCCCAGCACACAACCCATGGATTCATCTAACACTGTCAAATACAGGATGAGAGGCCTTCCTGGCACTGGAGGCACCAAGATAGGAGGTTCTTGCAAATACTTTTTGATTTTCTCGAAGGCTTCTTGACACTTCTCATTCCATTCAACTGGTTGGTCTTTACGTAACAACTTAAAAATTGGCTCACAAGTTGCTGTTAATTGTGATATGAATCTAGCAATATAATTTAGCCTTCCTAAGAATCCTCGAACCTCCTTTTCTGTGCGAGGAGCCGGCATTTCCATGATGGCTCAAATCTTTTCAGGTTCCACTTCAATCCCTTTCTGGCTGACCACAAATCCTAATAGCCTTCCTGACCTCACACCGAATGTGCATTTAGCTGGATTCAATCGCAATTTGAATTTTCTTAATCGCTCAAAAAGTTTTTGTAGATTAACAATATGGCTTTCTTCTGTTCGCGACTTAGCGATTATATCATCTATGTAAACCTCAATCTCCTTGTGCATCATATCATGGAATAAAGTCACCATAGCTCTTTGGTATGTTGCCCCGGCATTCTTCAAACCAAACGGCATTACTTTATAACAAAAGGTGCCCCACGATGTTATGAACTTGGTTTTCTCCATATCTTTAAGTGCCATTTTGATTTGATTGTATCCTGAGTAGCCATCCATGAAAGAGAAGAAAGAATGTTGAGCCGTATTGTCTACTAGAACATCAATATGAGGCAGTGGGAAGTCATCTTTAGGACTTGCTCTGTTCAGATCTCTGTAGTCAACGCACATTCGAACTTTTCCATTTTTCTTAGGGACTGGGACGATGTTGGCGACCCATTGAGGGTACTTGGCCACGGCTAGGAAACCCGCATCAAACTGCTTCTCGACTTCTTCTCTGATCTTTAAAGACATATCAGGCCTCATCCGTCTCAATTTCTGCTTAATCGGAGGACATTCGGGCTTTAGTGGCAGCTTATGCTCAACAATATTAGTATCCAATCCTGGCATGTCTTCATACAACCATGCAAAAACGTCACTGTAGTCATGCAGGAGTTTACTCAATCTGTTGCGCACATCCTCACTCATAGCAGTACCAATCTTGACTTCTTTCTTATTTTCTTCGGTTCCCAGATTAATCATCTCTATGGGCTCTTCATGGGGCTTTATTTCCCTCGCTTCCTGTTCTATTAATCTTAGCAATTCTGGAGAGGGCTTCCAGTCATCTTTATCATCCTCATCAGTGTGATTAATAGGGCAATCAAAATTATGGGGCGAGATTTTAGCACAGCCATTTTCAAAAGAATCACTTTCAGATCTGCAATTTTAAGGTTAGCATAAGGAAAGAGGAAACAAATATTGCTAAGAGGGCGAAGTAAAAGGAAATAAGATGGACAAAATGAGAAAAACAAAATGCATTCATTGATAATTAAATACTGAAGGAAACATGTGAGCCCTTTCACAAAAAGTTATCCTAAAGTCTTGGGCAGAGCAATAGGATCAGCATTAAAACATTACATTGAACTAGCAAAAGAGATTTGAGGAAGCTCGATGATCTCCCAGTTATCCAGTTCTGTAGCTGGGGAGCATGGGTAGACCATGTCAATATTACTGACAGCAAGATCCTCCTCGGCAATAGCTATCTGATCTGCAAATACCCATCCGGCACTTTGGAAGCTTTGTCGGAGATCACAGATAGGAATCCTCCCTGTTCTTGGCTCTCAGTTTTTGTCGAGCCAACCTTTTTTCTCTCTTCTCTTCAGTTATTCTCCTCTTGTCCTCCTTAGTGGGTTTATATCCCAACCCACATCTGTCTTTGTTTTCAGGGAACACTAACAACTTCATGATACCTTTTTCATCTAGCCCACGTCCATGAGGATGTTTCCCTTTCAGCATGACTTTGGCAGCCATCATAGCAGCATTTGATGGCCGGGGCTTCCTAAATGGGGCTTCCACATAAGCAGTACTTATAATCTCCAACGCCTGAAATGAAGTCTCGAGAGCTTCTTCAGCAGCTTCAATATAACGGGTGGAGGATGGTTTAGTTATCAGCATATCTTCCTCACCTGCCACAATCACCAACTTATCATCGACTATAAATTTTAACTTTTGGTGTAAGGTGGAGGGCACTACTCCAGCAGAATGGATCCATGGCCTTCCTAACAGGCAGCTGTGTGCTGGCATAATTTCCATTACTTGAAACGTTATTTCAAAAGTGAAAGGACCAATTTGTATAGGAAGCTCAATCTCTCCCATGACTTCTCTACGAGATCCATCAAAAGCTCTTACAACCATAGAACTAGGCTTCATGTAAGTCCCATCACAAGGCAACTTTGATAATGTTGACTTAGGCATCACATTTAAAGAAGAACCATTGTCGACGAGCACTCTAGCCATGATGTGGCCTAGACATTTTACTGAAATATGCAAAACCTTATTATGCCCCCTTCCTTCAGCAGGAATGTCCTCATCTGTGAAAGTGAGGTAATTATATGCAGTGATGTTGGCAATAATGCCCCCAAATTTGTCTAACGTAATATCTCGGGCCACATGGGCTTCATTCAAAATCTTCATCAACATCTTCCTGTGACTTTCTGAATTCATCAGTAATGCTAGAAGAGATACCCTTGCTGGAGTACGATTCAACTTGTCAATCACTTTGTACTCACTTTGTTGGATGAACTTGAGGAATTCTGAAGCTTCCTCATCGGATACTTCTTTTTTACTGTCCTTCCTGTCTTTCACCACCTCTTCCACAGCTTCCTTTTCTTTTCCTTTTCCTTTCTGTTCTTTCTCGGAATTCCTGGTTGTTTCTTTCCTAAGATCCTCAGGTGCATAAACCCGACCACTTCTCGTCATGCCACCTATTCCAGCAATATTGGTAACAACGGATGTTCCACCACCAGAGGCGTCCTTTGATTGGTTATTGTGAGCACCTTCGACTTGCACTTCTACATCATACTTCCATGGTGCCGCTTTTGTATCCTTATAAGGAAAAGGAGTTGGCACTTGGATAGTGATAGGCTTCAAACCATTAAGTGGTGCAGGAGGCATACTTTTATTGTAGTGGATTACCAATGGTCTTAGAGTAGACGCAAAACTATTGGGTTCTGGTGGAGATGTATTTCCGGTACAGTCTATTACCAAAGGCCTTGGAGCAGACACAAAAGTATTAGACGTCTGGGGAAGCGCTCTTTCGGTGTAGTGGATTACCAAGGGCCTTGGAGCAGTCACTTTTCCATCTGATTGAATCATTGACACCTCTTTGTCTTTCCTTGAACGGACAATCTGAACCCAGTTCATATCCATCAACTTTTGAAGGTATTGCTTAAATTCCCCATATTCTTCGAGAGAGTGTTTAAGGCCATACATTCCAATCTTCTCAATCATACCGCATTTATTCATTTCAGAAAAGATGACCCCTACAGGAGTTTGGACCTTCTCAACCTCCCTTACCAACTCCTGTTCTAACCCTCCTTCAATTATGTTCACAGAAGAACCCCCATGGCCTGGTAGTGGATTGTCCCCCACATTGGGACTATCTTTTTTAAAGCTCAACCACTTAGCATTCATCAGGTCTTGCACCTTGTATTTCAAAGCTATACAATTTTCAGTTGAATGCCCTGCAGCCCCTGAATGGTACTCACATTTAACATTTGGATCATACCCCCTGGGATATGGAGGTTCAACAGGTTTTGCTGGAACAAGGACAAGCATGGAGTTACTGATTAATTGTGATAGCAGTTGGGTATAAGTCATGGGTATGGGGTCAAATCGTATTGGTTTCCTTTCCTGGTTGTTGGGTTTCCTTTGGTTTTGGTTAAAGTTGGTATTTTGGTTCCATTGCGGGCTAGGCTAGGGTACCGTAGCTGAAGGTGGTGATGTTTGCGTGTTGGGTTGGGGTTGGTAAGGCATTCTCGGTTGGTGAGGTTGGGGGTATCGTGTTGGTGAAGCAGTGGCAATGTAAGGGTTTTGCATGATAGGTGGTTGGTACATCTGACCGAACTGCATAGGCCTATAGTCAGGTCTGGGAGGGGTTGTTATCACAGCGTGAGTTTCTTCCTCTTTCTTCTTCCCCATGTTTGGTTGAGGCTTTCTCATGTTTGATGATCCTGCCGCATTGTGAGCAATCTTCCCATTTTTCATCGCTATTTCTACTCTTTCCCCGATAACAACAAGGTCATAAAAGTTTGATGATACGCTTCCAATCATCTGGTCATAGAAGGGTGATTGGAGAGTATCAATAAACATAGTGACCATTTCTTTTTCTGATAATGGGGGTTCTACTTGAGCAGCCAGTTCTCTCCAAAGCTGCGCATAATTCTTAAAAGTTTCATTGTCCCTTTTCGCCATATTCTGCAATTGCATCCGATCAGGGGCCATGTCAACATTGTACTTATATTACTTCAAAAAGGCATCAGCCAAGTCCTTCCAAGAGCGGATCCGGCCTCGCTCCAGATGCATATACCAACTTAAAGCTGCCCTAGTCAAACTTTCTTGGAAAAAGTGGATTAGGAGTTTGTCATCATGTGCATGGGAAGCCATCTTTCTGCAGTACATGATTAGATGGTTTTTTGGACAAGTGATGCCTTTGTATTTATCGAACTCGGGCACTTTGAACTTTGGGGGAATCACCACATCAGGGACTAAACACATGTCAAAAGCCTCTAAGCCATAATGGTCGCTTCCTTCGATTGCTCGAAGCCGCTCTTCCAGAATCTGCAATTTCTCCCTTGACTGAGTATCTTCGACTGAAAACGGAGGTGAATGCGGATCCATATGGAAGGTTTGGCACAGGTTCTGAGGGTTTGTCATCATACTAGGCCCTTTTCCCAAGGGGATAATGTTTTGTGGTGTCTGGTTTGTCTCATTCGTGGTAGGACTTGGGTCTTGTGGCTGAGTTGAACTTTGAGGATCAGAATTAGAGACTGGTGGGTTGTTTTCTGGGATGGCAGGGACAATAGGTGGAGTATAACCAGGAGTTAAACCATAGAGAGGCCATTGCACTTGGTTTTCTTGAGAACTGGCTGGTGGGGTAAATCCGGGTGGATGGACAGGAGTAGCTTGAGGCGCTTCATGAGATGCTGGAGGATTCCCATCTGTGTTTCTTCTCATCTCCATTGCTTGCAAGACTTCCAATATTTTGTTCATCTGCTCTTTCAGTGGATTAACATCCTCTCTCAGTTCTTGGTGTGTCTGCTCTATCTCATCCGCCACCCTTGATTGAGCACGTGTCCGATAAGGGTGTCGCGGGAATTTCTGTTTTGCTCGAATTGTTGCTTTTTCTGATGCAGCACATATTATGAGTATGCAATGAATATGAATGATATGAGCATGTATTTAAATATTTTTATTTACTATTTATTATCTTAACGTAGATGTTGGGGGAACCATAAGTCTCCTTCGTTCGCATGTGAGTACCTTTGAAGTGTTCCTTAGAATGTCACATTCTAGGAAACTAGGTTTCAATGAATATGGGGTAAAGAGATAAGACAAAATAAACATCTTCATTGATAATCAAAGTATCAATCACTTTTGCTAAGTTTCCTCAATTTTTCCAACACAGATTTACAATATTCAATAAGTTCAACTACTTCTGCTGGTGTGGTGGTAAAAGGGTTCATCGTTGCCTCAGCCTCCTTCAGTAATTCTGGGATACGATCGAAAGCACCATTAGCAAGCCACACAAGCTTGGAACATCGTTCCATCCAATATACGCCTTCTCGCTCAAATTCTTCAATAACTTTCCTTTGATGCCCCACTTTCTCTTTCAGACTGCAGACTTGCTCATGATTCTCTTTAAATGCTATGTGATAGGTATCAGCCATCTCACTTGCTCGTCTTTTTTCTTCTTCGATCCTAACATTGTATTCTACCACTACTTTCTCTAATTGTTGCTTTAGGTCATCAAGCTGTCTTTGTATACCCCGCTGTGTCATCTTAGAATTTTTAAGCATTTCTTTTAATTGTAAGTTTTCTTCCAATGCCTTATTCAGCTCTTTCCTTCGCAGTCCAAGTTCCGTGTTTGCAGCCTTCAAGCAGTCCTGGGTCCTTAACTTACATTCTTCTTCTATCCTGGCCTTTTTTCTAGCTCTTTCTAGAGAGTGAGTTTTGCTGATATTCTCTAACTTCAAAGCGTCGCATTCTTGATGCTTCGCGATGATTTCCCCTTGCATCTTCTCCTATTCATCTTTCATTGCTGCTAATGCCACTTTCAACTTCCCAACCTCTTCACTGACAATAAGGGTTGCTCTGATATTTCTTCAATAGCTGGAATCATGCTACGAAAAGGTAGCTTGATTTCCTGAACCCTGTTCCTGATCCACTGGCGGTAGCTTTCTTTGGCAGCACAACTTCTACATCCAAGTTCCTGCCGCTTTCTAACAATTCTGTCCCAGGCTCGACATACTTTCCTTAACATTTCAGTGCTCAATGAATCCATGTAGTGTAGAACAAAAGCAGCTATTGATTTCTCCATTGGTGGTCCCAACATAGGATAACCAAGTTGCCTTAAAGCAAGATCCGGGTTGTAATTAATACATCCTTTGGTTCCTATAAGAGGTACATTAGGAAAGTCCCCGCATAGGTAGATCACTTCTTGTATCTCTTGTTCTCGTGAGTACCATGAAATTGTCTTTTCATTGAGATTGGCTATGCCTTGAGCCCAATCACGGTTATTTCTAATTTCCACTGGACCTTTTCTCTTGAACATATGAGATGTAAACCACACGTATAGAGCAGGCAGACAACATATGATCATTCCACCCTTTTTCTCATGGCGTGAATTGAGAACGTAATACATATCAGCGAGAATAGCTGGTACTGGATTCTCTCCTCTGTGCTTGAATGCTAGAAAAACATCAATGGCTGCGAAATCCACAAAATTTTCGACGTTCGGGAACAAAACAATTCCATAGATAGCAAGGGCTAACACGTCCATGAAGGCATTCCAACTTCCATTTTCTGCCAAGTACTGAGCTCTTCTTTCCAAATATTCCCTTGAGAACCCATTCACGCTGCCTTTTTTATCTATCTTCTCCTCCAGCTCCCTTACACCAACTTCCAATGCTTGGGCAATGGTTGACAATGAAGGGTAGTGCCCCAAATACCGATAAGGCTTTCCACCTTCCAAGGGATAACCTAGTATCTGTGCAAACTCCTCAAGTGTTGGTGCTAGTTGGAAGTCTTGAAAAGTGAAACATTTAAGAGGAGGATCATAGTATTGGGCCAGTGCAGTTAGGGCTCCCGCTTGGACATTCACTTCTAGCAGATCCAGGATCTTTCCATATCTCTTAGCGAAAGTTAAGCGTTGTATCTGTTTTAACTTGTTGCTTAGGCTCTTTAAGCTCTTCACTTCGGGCAGTCTAACCTTCAATTGCAAAGTCTTTCTTAGATTTGACCCCATACTTCTATCAAAGGTACTCACAAAAACGAGATTTGGATCCTTATGGTTCCCCAACAGCCCTGAAAAAACATGTTATAAAAGATTTTTATTTTTATTTTTCATGAAATGTGACCAAATGAAGCATGAAATGTGATTGACAACAAAATTAGCATTAAGAAAGTATCACGTTGCAAAGGTAGAGTATGCTCCCTTTCGTGTCCTATACGGGTTTTCCTTATGCTTGATATCTATGGTTTTTTTATTATTATGTGCACCTTTCCCATGGGTGGTTCTAAGGTTCTAAATTTGGTTCCTAGAGCCAAGGATCCCATTTCAAAATATTGTCACAACAATAGGTAAACTATTAGAAGTGACAATATCCCAAAAAGGAATCAAACTCTAGGTGAGGTCTTCGTGATAACCAAACAGGATGTACATCCAAAAGGCTACCACTACCCAACCTTTTTACTTATCAAAAGTTGCACTCAGGCCCGGGTATAGAGCCCCACTCATTATCAAGAATGTGTAAGTGAAGTATGTGAAGGGAGCAAAACCAAAAACTACCCAACCTGCAAAACAAACACGATAGAACCAAAGGTCTTCTAGCTTAAAGTTTAATATATTACAAAAAATTAAATAAAGAAGGAAGGGGGAAAAAACAAAGACAAAGTTATCAAATTTTGCATAATTAACTATATTAGGCTTGACTCTCGAAATTATCCCCAGTGGAGTCGCTAGCTGTCGCAAACGGGATCGCGACGGGAAGGCGAACCTAAAAAAAACAATAATGTTTGAAACAAGGAGTCGCCACCAAAATTTTTTTTTAGGGAAAATATTGGAAAACCCATTGAAGGCAAGCTGGTCTAAAAAAAACTGAGATTGAGTTTGGGAGCCGGTTACGAGTAGGGAAGGTATCAGCACCCTACATCGCCCATTCCAAGAACGGTACCTCAAGTTAATTGTTCAAATTCTTTGATAACTTTCTAGATGTTTATATTCCCCTTTTAAAAATAGAAAAAAAAAAAAAAAGTAAAAACAAAAAAAGGAAATTTTTACATTTAGCTTGACAGAATGATTGATTTTGCTCCTACGTATTTCCCGGTGCAATGGGAAATTCAAAGCCACGTAGTTCTTTAAAAAGGACTGATTTTTGCTTTGTTTTGTCGTTTTTTTTAATTTTGTTTTTGCTTCGTTTATAAAAGAGACCCTTTTTAGGACCTTATAGCTATCACAACTCAAGTATCCCGAAGGTTGAGATTGAGAAGACGTCACATCCAATCAAATATTTTTGAAAATGATGATTATTATTATGATAGTTATTGTTATTGTATTATATATATTTTAAAAAAAAACAAAGGAATTTCAAGATTTTTGAGCTGTCACAACTCATACGTCTTGAGATTGAGTAGACGCCATGTCCCATCAATCCCTTCTTTTTTTAAAAAAAAAAATCTTAAATAAAATTATTTTATTATACATTAAATATATTTTTTAAGGGAGTTTCAAGATTTTTCAGCTGTCACAACTCATATGTCTTGAGATTGAGAAGACGTCACGTCCAATCAATCCCTTAAATTCAAAACGTTTTTGAAAATGATGATTATTGTTGTTATTATTATTATTATTGTTATTATTATTATTTTTTAAAAGAGAGTTTTAAGACTTTGAGCTGTCACAACTCATACGTCTTGAAACTTAACATTGAGAAGATGTCACATCCAATCAATCATTTCTTCTTATTGAAGTAAAAGTTTGAATTTTTTTTTTAGATTTTTACAAAAAAAAAAAAAACTGTAATTAAAAAAAATAATTGTGAAACAAGGCCCAAAATCCCAATCAGTAAAATATATACATCATTGGATGAAAAATATTAAAACCCACTTGGATTATATTGAGTTGGCAAAAATTTGTGAAGTAAAACAGGCTGAGCCCAAATTGATTCATTCATGAGATAAAGTCAAGAACCCAATTTTAACATAAAGATCCATATAAACAAAAGATTAAAATTAAAATGAATGAAAAGATAAAACAAATATGTTTCTTATTTACCCTAGTTTAGATAGAATCTGCTAGGAAAGAAAGAGAGAGATAAAAAAAGAAGGGGGTGGTGGCTTCTGCCACCTGCGCCGACGGCTTCGCGCCTGGGGGAGAGCGGCCCACGGCCGTCGCGGTGGAGAACAGGAGCTTCAAGTTCCCTGCGCGGCGGGTCGAGCGGCGACTGGGGGCCGTGTTTTGCGCAGCGGCGGAAAGAGAAAAAGGCCGTCCAGGGCGGCGGCGAGGAGGGAAAGAGAAGAGATGGGGGATGGTGGCCTCCTGGCAACCCGCGACTGAACGGATGGAGGCCGCATGGCAGCAGCTCACGGAATTCGTGGCGGCAGAGACGGATCTATGGTGGGGAGAAAGATACGCGTCACGGCGGTGACGCAGCGAAAAGAAAGAAAACACACTTAGTGGCAGTAAGAGAGGCCGCGAACGGTGCGGCTAAGGAAAGGGTGGCCGGGTATGACGGCGGCGCGACAGCGGAGGTCATCCCTCTTCCCTCTTTATTTTCTTTTTATGCTCTTTCTATTATCCTTCTTTTTTAGGTGATTATCTTTCAAAAAGGATGGATTTTGATTTCAAGTTCCTCTAATCTATAGGAGCCGCAGGACAAGGAAGGACCAGAACTCCTATTTCATTTTCCTTTTCCATCATTTATGTTTTCATCAAGTTTCATTTGTATTTGCATTGTATATTGAACTCTTACTGTACATTGCCACTGAACATTGAAGATTAGTTAGATTGGATGCCTCATATATGATGTTAAAACAAAAAGAAAATGTTAAGGCTCAACCATTTTAGCTAAAGGCAAACATAACACTTCAATATTTAGTATACAGTTTAAGGAGTACCTCAAGTGAGTTTCAAACTGATTTTCTTTTTGTAACTGTAATGAACTGGCTCCTCCTCTATTTCTTACTTTGCACTTTCAAAATCTTTTCCCTCTTCTGAACTCACTGCATCTTTCTCTGTATTCTAAAATCTTTTCTCTCTTTTTTTTTTTTTTTGTATCTATCGTCTAAAATTTCCCTTTATGATAGCTTTTTATAGCATAAACTGAAGGCTCCAATTGCCCCACTTGATCCGCAAAATATGGGCAAAAGGAAGGATTTGACAGGGGCAGAGGGATAAGGGAGGCAAAAACTGAGCAGGACGGCTCTGTGCGGCTCTGTTTTGAAAGATCTTCTGCAGATTACTTTCCATTATTTTTGGTTTTTTTATTTTTGTTTTATTTTTGTTTTGGAATGGGCCCAATTGACCCATTGAACTATTTTTTGTTTTTCCTATATTGAGCCCAACTAGCTCATAAAATCTGTTTTCAATTAATGGGCCTTTATTGACCCAAAGGAAACATCTTTATGTTGTTTCTTTTTAGAAATTTGGCCCAAAATGGTCCATTAGACTTTTTTATTTTGTTTTTTTTTTTAAGAGAAACACAAAGTAAGTAAAAAATAAAAAATAAAAATAAAAGTACAAACAAAGAGGACAAAATTGGGTGTTCACACACACACACACACACACACACACACATATATATATATATATTACAACTTATTCGAAATATAACTTATCAAATTTAGTTCTCTACTAATTACAGCTTTGAATGTGAAAGTTTTACAATTGAAAGTTGTGAGATTCTCGTAAATAAGCTAAGTAAGAGATACTAAGATGGGAAGACTTTCATATGCTACTAGGAGACATGAAGAAAAGAAAAAACCTCCCCTTCGTTATGGAAGACAATATTAAATGTGAAATAAACTGCCTTCATGCCCTATTAGCTTTCCTTCACATGGTCCCGAACAATATGAGGTAAGGCTTGGTGTAAAGAATGAAATTTTATGAAACAAGAATATTAATAAATTAGGAACTACTTAATAAATATTTGAAATGAGTTTTTTTGTCATAGATAGGAGGAACCCTCTAATTCCACGATGAAGGCATAATATGATACCACCAAGACCTTCCAATTAACTACCGAGCAGTGGCGGAGGGAGGGTGAGGCCTATGGTTGCCATGGCCTCCCCCAAGTTTTCAAATATATATATACTATAACTTTTCTTCCCTTGAAAAAAATTACCTACACCCAACTCCTCAAGCCCAATCTTAAACCAGCTTAAATTTTGATATCAGATTCAGAGAACCAAAGAACTTTGCTTTCACTCGGGCTGGCGCTGGCTAAGGTGAAGACTTGTTTAAGTCTCTCACCATGAGCAAGTTAAGGGAATTAACCACAACCGTTGAAGAAGTGAAGTTGCATGGATCTTATTATGCACCATCAACACCTTATCATCTCCCTCTTTCTCCCTCGATCTCTCTCCTCTGTTTTTGCTTCGGCCAACGGTGGCGGTAATCTTCTTCCCCCTCCCCCACCGCCATCTTCCTCCTTTTCTCTTCATCGCACCAACCACCTCCCCCCTCGCCATCCTCCTCCTTTCCGACCACGTCCGGTGACTCCATTGGCACACCCATTTACTATCAACGTCGTCGACATCCTCGCCGCCATGGTTGTCCACATCCAGCTCTTCGACTCAGATACAAAACCCAGCTTCGATCCAGGCTCTGCTCAAAGTCACCGCGGTCTCCACCCATCCACGCAATGTCTGGACCTGGGCTCTGTCCAACGCCGATCCAAACCCGCGACGCCGTCTAGATCCATGCCCCTTGCTCAAGCCACTGAGGCCTCACTCGGATCACAAACAGTGGGTCATGAACCATTTCGCCCTTGACTTGATGTTGCAGAGCATCGTTCGTTGAGGAAGGGTAATGGGTGATAGAGGGATAGTTGGGGGTGTTAGACGGTGGTGACAACGGCGGGCTTTGTGACTGGGCGATGGGTTTGCGGTGGGTCACTGATGGGCGGTGGGTTTGGTCACTGATCTGGCTGCAGGGAGACAATTTCAAGGCCGGTGGTGGGCTGTGGTTGGTCGAGCGAGATGGAGGGCCGATGGTGGTGGGCTGTGGAGGGAGATGGGAGAGGGATAATGTGTGGATGGTACAGGGTATGATCATGGGGATCACTTCAATCCAATGGTAAAATCTACTTGCTCACGGTGAGAGACTTAAACAAGTCTCTCACCCTAGCCAGCGCCCACTCGGGCTTCCTTAAGTATTGTTTTGCTTTTGTCGATGGTGAGTGATGGTTTTATACTTTTGTAACTTTGATTGTTTTTTAATGTTTGCTACTTTTCATATTTTTGTCTTTTCTTTGATTTTTTTTTGTTGAATTATTTTTCAATTGTTCAAATTTTAAAAAATTGTTCTTGTAAAATTAATTTTCTAGGTTCATTAATGGAGTGACGTTTAAGAACAAAATTAGAGGCTCATTTATAAAAATTAAAGAGGGAATAAATGATGAAATATAGGGGTTTTGACCAAACTGACCCACTTTTAGAAACTATTTACCAAAATAACCTAGTTTTGAAACTATTTACCAAACTAACCTAGTTTTAATTAAAATAATATATTTTTTTTTAAAATAAAAAATAAAAAAAAGCTGGCAGGCGCCACGTGGCACCTCCCGGTGCAGTGGCGCCACTGCCACATGCGCCACTAATGGCGCTGTTGGCAGTGGCGCCACTGCACCGGGAGGTGCCACGTGGCGCCTGCCAGCTTTTTTTTTTTTTTTTTTTTTTTTAAAAAATATATATTATTTTAATTAAAAATAGGTTAGTTTGGTAAATAGTTTCAAAACTAGGTTATTTTGATAAATAGTTTCTAAAAGTGGGTCAGTATGGTCAAAACCCCCAATGTTTTCGTAGCCTGAAGATTGAAGTCCCATTATCCAATGTTGCCACTGTGTTTACTGCCATCGAGGTGGATAAGAAGTAAGAACAAGTCCCCAGGAAAATGAAGGTGGTCCAAGTTCCAACTTGGTCGGCAAGTGTTCATTTTTTCTAGCATAAGATCTTGGTTTTTGTTAACGTTACTCATTGTCGCCTATTAAGAAAGAAAACTAATACTAGTATTTATTATTTCTAATTAATTTTTCATAAAAATTAATAATTTTTTTAAAAATTTAAATATAGTAATTAAAAAATATTTAATTATTATTATTAATTAAAGAAGTTAAATTTATTAAAATAGTTTTTGTTAATAGAAAAAATTAAAAAGTAAAAATTATATAACATGAAAAAAAAATAAGGAGAATGCTAACGAGTGCCCTTAGGACATCGTTTAAGAAATTAAGAAAGAAAAATTTATATAGGAAAATAGTATATTTAGTATTTTGAAAAGTTAGTTTCTCAATGCAAACTTTTCTTTTGTGGGTTTCTTAATCAATATCTTTAGAACATTCGTTAGCAAATTTTAAATTTTAAATTGATAAATATCATTAAAAAAATTCTTATTAAAGTTAACTTCCATAATTAAATAATTAATAACCAAAAAAAGGTTTAAGTCCTTAATTAATAATTTAAAATCCTTAATTAATATAACAATAAAATAAGACAATGAGCATAATATAATTATTTTACAAATATTAATATGTTTATTTTATATATTTAAAAGCTATCGTGCCGATTACAAACCAAAAACAAAACCACCACGCGTTTTTTTACTAGTACCATTTTTAGTAGATTACTACTGTGTTATATATGAGACAAGAAAATAGAATTGCTCACATGGCTAGTCTGCTTGTAAACTAGTTCTATAGCACTGTTCTTACCTGTATTGTATAAAAGTTGTTTATCAAGAAATGCAATAAGCTTTTATTGTAAAAAAAAAAAAAAACAAGTGATAGTTTTTTTTTTTTACCCTGACAACAAGTACGTGTTTTGACCAAACTGACCCATTTTTAGAATCTATTTACCAAAATAACCTAGTTTTGAAACTATTTACCAAACTAATCTAATTTTAATTAAAATAAATTTTTTTTTTAAAAAAAAAAAAAAAAAAAAAAAAAGCTGGCAGGCGTCACGTGGCACCTTCCGGTGCAGTGGCGCCACTGCCAACAGCGCCATTAGTGGCGCATGTGGCAGTGGCGCCACTGCACCGGAAGGTGCCACGTGGCGCCTGCCAGCTTTTTTTTTTTTTTTTTTAAAAATATATTATTTTAATTAAAACTAGGTTAGTTTGGTAAATAGTTTTCAAAACTAGGTTATTTTGGTAAATAGTTTCTAAAAGTGGGTCAGTTTGGTCAAAACCCCTGAAATATAACCTAATGTACCAATTTTGAAATCAAAGAGTAATATTGAAAATGTTGAGCAACCTATTGAACCATAATTTAAATTTGTTTCATTTAGTTCACTTATATATATTACTTAAATTTACCAATATATGGTTGGTCCAAGTGGTAACGAGCTTGGGCACATTAGGCAAGTGGTCAGAGGTTCGATCCCTAGCTCTTGCTTATGGAGAAAAACCTGATTGGGAGAGGTCAGCCCTTAAATATTGTCTAGTACCTCGAGGGATTAGTTTCCGCAGTTGCGTGTGGAGGATACCCTGGGAAACAAAAAAAAAATATTACTTAAATTTTTTACTATTATGTGTGTTTAAACTTGGCCCCCTCTTAAGATATTCCTGCCTCCGCCTCAGCTACCTACCAAGGTCTTTATTATATGAGTTTTTTTTTTTTTTTGACAATTATTATATTTTTTTTTTATAAGCTTGACAATTATTATATGAGTTAGTTAATACCTTCAATGATAATTTTTTGTTTTTGGTAAATATAAGAATCAAACAGAATGTTTATTAATTAAAAGATCAATTTTTATTTTTATTTTTTTAAGGGAATTGAAACATCAAGTTGAAATCTAAAAAGAAGATAAAGAATCAAAAGAACAACTCCGTCCATAAAATCTGTCTCTGACTTTACTAGACACGCTACACATTTAATGACAAAAAGGGACGGATTAGCGGTAGTGGTGTAACAGTGAAAACCATATGGGAAAAAATAAACTATTAAAGTTATACAAAAGAGTAAAGTGTTTTTGGATCAAATTACGGGTAGGAAATAATAATAATTACGGGTAGGAAAATTTACCCTTAGAGCTTGTTTGAGAACTTGCATTTCACCTGTTTTTCATTGAAAAAAAGCTATTTCATACAAAATCATTATGTTTAGGTATTTAACTGAAATTTTGAAGAAAAAAAATTATTTAAAAAAAAAAAACGTTTTAAGCTTTTTTCATCCATCTCTTTGTATGGACTGTATGATTATTTTAGTTTTCTGATTATTCACTTTTTGAACATGTGCTACCATAAATGCCCTTTCTCACCCATGCACGTAGCAGCTACAGATTATTAAACGATTCATGTCTATAGCAGTAAACGCCAATTGACGAAAACGAGATCCAGTAACTACATTACTTACGCCATGACCTTGAAATGATCTAATAATAATATTTATTAATATTAAAGTTTTACAAATTTTATTCAATTTCTTATAATATAAAAATTATTGATGATAAACAAGAAAAAAAATTACATATAAAAATGTTAAAAATCATCAAATATTTTTAATCTAAATAAATAATTACATACTTTTTTTTGTCATTTACTATGCAAGTGATTTTTTTATCTCATCCAAAGAAAACATATTATCTTAAAAATCATTTTTCAGTAAATATTCCTAAACAAAAATTGATACTGATTATAATCGATTATCAGTATAATCTTTTTTTTACAGCTAGCTTTCCCAAACACACTCTTAATAAACACTCTTAAAAGGATGTTGAAAAAAGGATTAATCCAGCACATGTGGATAGTATAGTATATGTAGAGGGACCGACGTTAGACATGATTGAATGAATTTCTTTTTCTTTACGTAGTTTATCTTCACTTTTATTCTTTCAAACATGCCAAAAAGCCCCACCCCAGATGAGTACTTCCTTCGCTTGTTGAGGATCTAAATGGCATTGCCACGTGAACTACTTGTGTCCATGTGTAAATTTATACATTCAACGAAAAGAGATTCTTCCTCACGGCGTGGCTCCCTCCACCTGTATCTGTATTTTGACCTTTAAATTAAGGGACGGGGAATCAATTATGGATGTCTGTGACGATGTTCATTCTATGGTACACATCTAAAATTTACATCATCCATTGTATCATCTATGTCACAAGTGTTGAACCAATCATTTTAACACCTGGACATTTGACTTTTCAACTAGTCAAGGTTTGAAAATTTGACTCACCTATATGGCTATTTGATTGGTCCAAAATTTGACTCACCCGGAATCGAACCCGGGTGCATGATGCAAGGGACACATCCGCTGACCGCTTGGCCAACAGATGTCTTGTGCCAGTTAATGAGCGTTAATACTATTTATGTATTGTATTTGACCGATTATGGAATTTTCCAAGAGTTATTTTCTTTCACCAAGTGACATGAGTTGGTCTATAAATAGAACCATCTGCATGCATTAAAACATACGAAAAACTCAGAATCTCTCAATCATTCTTCATTCCAAATCACCTTCTTTTCTCCCTTATGCGCAGAGAGAGTTAAGAAGACTATTGCTCTGTAAACTGCCATTGACGATATGCTTGGTTTAGGGTGTGCAAACCAAACCAAGGTTACTCCATTGTATCCTGAAGGGGATTCACCGGTTACACCTGTTGCATCCAATCTACGAGGAGAGATTGATGGGGGCGAATCGAACCTAAAGCCTAGTGTTCCTACACGCCTTGGAGATTGCGCATTACCTTTGTTTGTCTCTTCTTTGTTGCAGGCCAGACCCCATTATCTAACAGGTACCACATTCAGCACTCTAGTGGTGGGTAAGTGGTCACATCAAACACCTCTACTTTACCATAAGAACTGGTCACAACACAATACCCCTGCTGCTGCACAATATTTGCATCGTTATCTTTATTTCCAATATGCGTGGAAGTGGTATCCCACAGTTGCTATTTTATCTAAGTTTCTGGAAATAATATATATTTAAGAATATAGCTAGGTTGCTAACTTGCTTATTGCTATGTATTTAAGTTCATGGGAATGTTAAAAGACCCTTCCCCTTCTACCAACGGAACTGGACCAAGAGTAAGAGTGTTAATAGTGACTATAAAAGTATGATACAATAAAAGGAACTACTGGTTCTTTGAAAATACATTTCACACTACGCGAAAGTTGTTTTCAACTTAAAAAAAAGCATTAATGGATCATCCATCTTGTTCATCCATAGCGACAAGAAAAACAAATTATGGTGATGTATACACGTAAGTACCAGAAGGTTACGACTTACGAGAGGGGGCGAAGAAAGAGTGGCCCAAACGAAATCGATTTGCCCGATAGCAGAAGGAATCCACGCTCACTTGGTAGGGGGTTGGTGCAATGGCCACATCGGACAGTGACGATCTTGAACAAGATTGTACAACGAATTACAGCTACAAGAAATGAGGGAATTAATGAGGTGGAAAAAGATCAACCAGCAATAGGACAACTAACAGCATCCATGATGGTAGAATCATA
Source organism: Echinosophora koreensis (assembly GCA_035048595.1). Taxonomy (NCBI): domain Eukaryota; kingdom Viridiplantae; phylum Streptophyta; class Magnoliopsida; order Fabales; family Fabaceae; genus Echinosophora; species Echinosophora koreensis. The sequence goes on along the minus strand of JAPCYP010000017.1, from coordinate 7,182,822 downwards.
ATTTGGTTATTATCTATTATATGATGGCTTCAAAGATATTATTTGAAATATAAGAATTCAACCTCCTTTTCACTCCAATGGAAGAACTTATTTTGAGTTCTTAAATGGGTTCCACATGTGACCTCATTTATTATTTATACCTCTATTTATTTTTATTTGTATTTCAATTGAAAATATTAACTCATATATATTTTAATTTAAAAAAAACAATTTTTATATTAAAAATAATGGACAAAAAAGTAATCAAAAAAATAAAAAAAGAAAAAAATGTCAATTTTTTATATTATTTATAACAAAAAAGTTAAAACAATGAGCAATATATAAATATAGAATCATTTTTTTTGCATTTTCTTTTTTATTTTACTTGCATTTTTTAATTGAAAAATGTGATGAAAAAAAATTTGTTTGGCAAGAACGGTTCTTATAGAAGAACCGTTCTACACCTTGACAGCCACTTCATTCACCTCCAATGGAGGTTCTTACAAGAATCAGTTCTTATGTTTAAGAACTACCTTAAGAACCACCATTAAAGTTGGTCTAAGGAATTAAGAAAATAAAGTTTTCTTTGTTTTCCAATAAAATTTTTTTTTTTTTTGTTCCTTGATGAATGTCCTAAGGGCACTCGTTAGCATGACCCTTTTGAAATGAATTAAAAAGAGTTATAGAAAGATCATAAATAATTTTTATAAACTTGTTCTAAAAAATTATTCTCATAAATCCAAATAAATTATGACAATTAAGGAGGTGTACTATATGTATTGTATATTTAAATTTGAAATTGAATTCAATTATTTTTCTAAATATAATAGCAAAGCAAAATAAGGGTGCACGGGCCTTAGAAAAGCAGTCTGGCCCAAAATTGCCCTTGCTATATGAAAGATAAAAAAAAAATGGGGCTTATACTTCCTAATCCACTATTTCACCCATGGTTTTCAAAAAAGGGTCTTGATTTTAATACCCATAAATTAATCCCCTCACCTCTTACCTTCATTTTTTTTTTAAAATTTATTCCCCAAATACCCTTTTTTTCGTTCTCCTTCTCACTCCACCCTTCCCCTTTCCACCCCCTACTTTTCTTCTTCTCTGTGCCCTGCGCTTTCCCTTCCTCATTCCAAACCATGTGTTATGAAATTTTTATAATATATGGAAACTAAGTTTCCGTGCATTGTTATAAATTCTTTTAACACACGGAAACTAAGTTTCCATGTGTTATAAAAATTCTTAACACACTCGAAAACTTAGCTTTCATGTGTTATGAAATTTTTTATAACACATGAAAATTTAGTTTCCGTGTGTGTTGAAAAATTTCAATACACACAGAAACTTAGTTTCCATGTGTGTTATGAAATTTTAATAACACATGGAAACTAAGTTTTCGAGTGTGTTAGTGTGCTAAAATTTTTTGACATACACATAATTTGTGTGTTAAAAAAAAAATTTAACACACTTGAAAACTTAGTTTCCATGTGTTATGAAATTTTTTATAACACATGGGAACTTAGTTTTCGTGTATGTTGAAAAACTTTAAACACACAAAAACTTAGTTTCCGTATGTGTTATGAAATTTTCATAACACATGAAAACTAAGTTTCCATACGTTGTTACACACGGAAACCAAGTTTCCTTGTGTTATAAATTTTTTTAACACACTCGAAAACCCAATTTCCATGTGTTATGAAATTTTTTATAACACGTGGAAACTTAGTTTCCGTGTGTGTTGAAAAATTTGAACACACGGAAACTTATTTTCCGTATGTGTTATGAAATTTTATAACACATGGAAACTAAGTATCCATGGGTTGTTATAAATTTTTTTAACACACATAAACTAAGTTTCCATGTGTTATAAAAAATTTAACACAGTCGGAAACTTAGTTTTCATGTTTTATGAAATTTTTTATAATACATGAAAACTTAGTTTTTGTATGTTACTCAAGGTAAGGATTTTCTATAATTTTCGTAAAGTGGTTTAAGAGAAAGGTTATTTTTGATTTAGGAGTTGTTGCCTTTTTAGCGTTGTAGAGTATGTACACATGGGAGAAGAAGAAAAAAGGTGGGAAGGGGAAGGGTGTAGTGGGGAGAAGGAGAAAGAGGGAAGGGTATTTGGGGAATAAATTAAAAAAAAACTGGAGGTGGGAGGATTAATTTTTTTTTGATAAACAAAAAGGATTTTATTAAGAGGAGTACTTAGGGTACCCCAACCCATATACAATAGAGCCATTATCTAATGTAAATGAAATACTAACCAAAAAGGAAGGATAGTATTATCTTTACACAAGCCCCAATCAATCAAAACAAAGAAAACAGTTAAACCACCCAAAAACTCTAACAAATGTAAATGACAAAGCCAGACCCCATCAGCCAAAAAGCCAAAAGGCAAAAGGCACCAAACTTCCACAAATAGAGACTGAAATCATCACTGAGAACACCAATTCCACTGAAGACAAAAGATCCAATAGAGACCACAACAGGAAGAACCCAACAGGAGGAACCACAATAGCCAGGGAGGGACGAAACAAAACTAGCAGACAAAACTGGAACACAACACAGAAGAGGCCACTCAACCAGAGCACAACCACAACTAGTCGAGGTGGGGGGATTAATTGACGGGGTATTAAAATCAAGACCCTTCAAAAAAATCCTACTTACTCTAGTTTTTGGTCCAATTTTTTCATCTAGCAAACTAAATAGACTAAAATATACTATTGATCCTTTATCTTTTGATTAGAATTTTGTTTGGTCATTTATCATTTAAAATATCCATTTTGATCCTTTATTTCTCTAACGTTGCACAAATTCGTTTTTCAGTCATCTCTCTTACATCTATTGATGGAAATCATGTTAAAAACCAAACTTTTGCAAAACAACCATGAAGGCAGGAAGTTAGTGTGACATAATGTTCATTCACCTTATCAGCCAATAATTAGTTGTAGCAGATTCCATGTCCTGTCTTTTCTTGGCTCACCTCTCCATCAAGTATGCATGTATGTCCTCAATCATGGTCACTATAGGCTTTTGCCTTGGCTCTAATATCATGTTGAATGCTTTAGATAATAGATGTAAGGGAAATGATGGAAGGAATGAGTTTAGGTAACAATAGAGAGATAAAGAACCAAAATGAATCTTTTAAAAGATAAATGACTAAACTAAATTTTGATCAAAAGATAAATAATCAACAATATATTTTAGCCAACCAAATATAAGTTTAAAAAAATTTAATGATGTATGTAATATTTTTATACATTTATTTTATAGCTAATGAGTGTCAATATGAAATTTTGCTAATTCCAAGAGTGTAGCACTTGTCAATTTATACTGAAATTGTTATTATTATTTTAATTTATCCAAACTCATGATTGTTATGCATTTCGTTGTCATGTGTACCAAAGGGTTGGCTAGGGATAGGCTAATATGAATGTTTTAATCAATTATGCTATTTGAACAGTAGATTATAATAATTATATAATATTTTATTCACATTTGTATTCATGACATATTTTTTCTGTGATATATACCAAGAGTTTTTCCGGATGATACCCAAAGATTAATCCCTTTCAATACGTATAAAGACCATCAAAATGAGTTTTGTGTATCCTAAATAAGGTATTTTCATATACACAATATGAATCGAACCCTTGACAATACGTTTAGAGCATCTCTAACAGACAATATTTTAGAAGTTCTTAACTCCTTTTTATAGGTCCTACCCATGCCACACAACAATTTTAAAACTTAAGCAACATTTCACTCCAGTTATCCAACCCTTTAAGAACTTAAAATGGCTTTGACAAGTTATCTCACATTGTTATATTTCTTCAAAATGGATTACACAAGTTACCTCACAATTATTTTTTAATGATTAGGAATCGATCCGTATATAAGAAATGTTCTTACACTTTTGTGAACCCAATTAAGAACGGTAAGAACCATGTTAAGAACCATCATGACCTTAAAGATCTTAACTATCTATCAGGTATATATCAACTATATATATTGGACTTTATTGGTGTATACATGACATATTTTTTTTATATAATATATGGGATAATAGTTAGTGACACTCCCACATGAATATAGTATTTTATGTAAATATTATATTTATAGAGAAAAACAAGAAATATTTCTCCTTTTAAAATCCTGCTGGCATGTATATAACCCCTCACATGCACATATAAAGGCCACAACACCATAAGCCTCTTCCAGACCTCCCCCAATTCCCTTCCTACCACATCCACCTCCCCCCCAAACACACACAAAAAAAAAAAAAAAACAATGAGCACCCTCCCTCAAAGGCAGGGGGAAACCATCCCAGATGCGTGGGACTACAAGGGACGCCCAGCAGAGAGGTCTAAAACCGGTGGTTGGACTGCAGCTGCCATGATTTTAGGTCTCCAACAATACCTTTTACCTTTCTTCTATACTACTCTTTCTTTGATACTCAATTACACATTTTCAAAGAAAACACATAAAAGTCTTATTCAGATTTCGGGTTGTTTTCTTTTGTTCACTTTAATATATTAGGAGGAGAAGCATGCGAGAGGTTAACAACACTTGGCATAGCCGTAAATTTGGTCACATATTTGACCGGTACCATGCATTTGGGTAATGCTTCCTCTGCCAACATAGTCACCAACTTCCTGGGAACCTCTTTTATGCTCTGTTTGCTCGGTGGTTTTCTAGCTGACACTTTCATCGGCAGGTTTGTCTCCACTCATTACAACAACATTAATTTCTCAACGAAAATCAATTAATATTTGTTACTTACTAGAATTTCCACTTCCTTGTTTAACAGATACCTCACCATAGCTATATTTGCAACCATTCAAGCAACTGTAAGACATTGCTTCATGTTAATTAATTTAACAATAGTCATGTCTTGTTCATTTATTTTAATTTCTTTCTTGGATCTTAACGAAATTTTGTTTGTTTTGATATTGTGGAAAATACGTATATACTTTAACAGGGTGTTACAATTTTGACAATATCAACCATAATCCCGAGCCTACATCCTCCAAAATGCACACAAGACACGACCAAACCATGCGTACCTGCAACCAACTTGCAATTAACGGTTCTCTACTTAGCACTTTACACCACAGCACTTGGCACGGGTGGTTTGAAATCAAGTGTGTCAGGTTTTGGGTCTGATCAGTTTGATGATTCAGACAAAGGAGAGAAGAAACAGATGACGAAGTTCTTCAACTGGTTCTTCTTCTTCATAAGCATAGGGTCTCTGGCTGCAGTGACCATTCTTGTGTACATTCAAGATCACATAGGAAGAGATTTTGGTTATGGGATTTGTGTGTGCGCTATTTTGTTGGCCCTTGTTGTGTTCTTGTCGGGTACGAGGAGGTACCGGTTCAAGAAATTGGTGGGTAGTCCTCTGACTCAGATTGCGGCGGTGTTTGTGGCTGCGTTGAGGAAAAGGAACATGGAGTTGCCTTCTGATTCGTCGTTGCTGTTCAATGTGGATGATATTGCAGATGAAACATTGATGAAGAAGAAGCAGAGGTTGCCCCATAGCAAACAGTTCCGGTACAACTCTTCTCACCTTCTTTTTCAATCATTCATTTCATTGTTAATGCTTAATTCCTTTATTTGTCACATGGAGTTGAGTTGAAGATTACACTTACCTTCAAATTATTGGTAGAATTACAGAAAAATGATGCGCTCACAAAGTATAAAAATAAGTATATTAACATTCCTTTTTTAATTGCATGATTTGTATACTACTCATGGTTAAGATAATAAAATAAGATAAGGACGCATCTAAACACACATCCTTTATTTATTTATTTATTTATTTATTTATTTATTTTGTTTTCCTGAATAGTACTATATAGAAAAGAGTGAAAAAATTTGTATTTCTATGTGATCTTCATTTTCCTTATAAATATTAATTAGACGCGTAAACGCACAAACGACATAAGGGTTCGTTTAGTGGTCAGGATATGATAGGGGCGGATAGGATAAGAGAACATGATAGGAGTAGGATAGAATATGAGCAGGATAAGCTGTTATCATATCCGACGTTTGGTATCCACCAGATAACCATCTGGATAGCATTGCAATTTTAGTAAGAATTTTAAAATTTTAATTTTTGTTCTGAATGTTTTCAAATTTTATTAGATTTTAGTTTTTTATAATTTTCATTTTTAAGATTATATAAAAAGGCAAACTTGTCCTTGTGATAAAATTACATATAATATTTTAAAATTTTAAAATATTGTTTAACTTAAATTATTATTTTTATAATTTTAAATATTCATTTTTAGTACTTACTTTATATATAGTTAAATTATTAGAATATTTTTTATTTATTTTTCAGTGTTTTAAAATAATATAAAAGAACATAATTAGCCTTGTGACAAAATAAAAATAATTTTTAAAAATTAATTATTATTATTTTTATTATTTTATGTTTTATTATATCTTTTTTGGTAACCATATTATATTTTATTATACTTTAATTATTTTATATATAAAATATTTTTATATTTTATTATACTTTAAATCACCTTATCCTATCCTGTTGAGTTCTAACCCAGCTCCCCCCTCAGGATAGAATTTTAACTAGATGGGCAAGATATGATAGGTGACAGGATTGGTTTATCCTATCCTGCTGGCTCACCAAACAATAGTTTTAGACATGATATGATAGCTTATCCTATCTTGTCTCTCTTATCCTGACCACCAAACAAGCCCTAAGGGTTTGTACTTGAATTCAAATAGGGGCATCAACATATTTTCTTTTAAAATTAATACAGGTTCATCAGCTAATTAGGTATCATACTCTTTGATTTTAAGGAGCATAATCTAAAGTTTGGATGATTTTAAGATAGTTATAATAAAAGTCAAACATTTTTACTAATGTGACAATTTATTAGTTGACCGTATAAAAAATCCTTACCCTTAAATTACATACCAATTAAATCCGTAATGTATTATAAGAAAACCATTTTTGGTTTATTATTATAGACTATATTCGTAGAAATAATAATTTAATAATTGTTTCATGTGTTTGAAGTTGTGTTTTTTTTAGGATATAGGGATCTCCTGTCCCATTTTGGTGTATTATATCATATCCCAATCAATAATATCTTTTTTTTTTTTACTAAAAAAGATATTCATTCATTCAAATTGATAAAATATATCGAAAACAGCACAAATTCAACATCGCTAAAAACCGAAAAGGATGAATCTGTGAACAAACTCACAACACCCAGGTTAATAGCATAACACTACAAAATGCCTACAAATGTGACAAAATCAAAGTGACCCATGCCTCCTGATCTATAACGTTGATGCACAAGTCTTGATTGAATCTGTAATAGATCGAAGCTAATCTGTCAATTTGAACCAAACGAACACCGCAACAAGACGGGAAACCAAACGACGCCGCAACAAGACGACGAACAAAACACCGCCACACGCAGACGACGAAAACACGGAAAAACACGAAAGAAAAACCAAATCTATGTGGAACAACCACTTATTTAGATAAAAGGAGAGAAAAAAAACGATGTAGAGGGTTGATTCCAGGCCAAAAGATGGCCCAAAACTACCCCCTTCTGGTGGAAGGGAAGGTTGAGAGAGAGAGGCGACTCAAATTTACTTTAAACCAGTAATATCTTATTCTTTATTCTACTTTTTCAATATTAAATTAAATTTTAACTTACATGACATGATATTATTGGTTGGGACATGACGTAGTACACCAAAATGGGAGATGAGATCTTCATCTTTTTTTTTAATAAGAATAAAACATATATAATAATTATTACACATGTTATATTTTTATCAATGAGTTATAATTATGCTGTCTTGTCTTGTTGAGAACATTCCCACAAAACAGTACTTAAGTTTTGTCATGTTCTATTTTAAAGTTTTTTCACCCACCAAACATGAAGCTTGTTATTGAAGTAATTCTTTTACTGTTCCATCGACCCTAAAACAATTTTCTATGTATTGGCAAAGATTTTATGCACGTATATTGTGTCTCCTTGATTTTGTAATATTTTTTATCAGGATTTTATAATATATTTTTAAAATAAGAATATTAAAAAAATTTAAAAGTAAGTAAGAAGTTAAAATTAAAATATACAATATAAAATATAATGTACAACATTTGTGTCTAAATAACAATATTCTTTTCCTTTATTCAAAAAGGTTTTCGTTGGTTTTGTTAGCAGATCATATAGGCGCCTTTTCCACATTGAGAGATTTGTGTATTTGATTTAAGCTCACGTTAGAATGTAATTGAGCATACAAATCATTGCGTGCGTGTCTAGGATACGTGGAATCTTTAAAAGAAAAAAACTTTTAGGAAGATCATTTGATTTGGTAAAAGCATGAATGATTGAAGTATTGAACCAAGAGTTGCGTCATCCATAGGTTTAGGACTAGTTGTTGAGGTAAACAGTTGAGTTCATGAGTAGTGGAATGGTGGGATCTCCACGTTTCCAAATCAAAGGCTAAAATAACGATCTAAAGAATCTCCATTATTGGGCACCCGAAATGGACAGGTGATAATTCAAGTTGTTTTGGCACGTTCACTGGCTGGTGTGTTCCTTCACGAGCTTAAGTAATATTTATTATTGGATAGACACTAATTATTATAAACATTTCTATCATATTATATATATATAAATTTGTTGAGTTCATGTAAATAATATAACATTATCTGCATATTAATTACTAAATGATATATCTAAAATTAATATAATCCACCGTTAGGGGAGTCATAACTCATAATGTGATTAAGGTGATTTGGGATGAAGGACAAATGTGTTGGGGGTATAAGGTGCAAGATTCAAATTTCACCTTCTACTAACATATCAAACTAACAACTAACATTTGCCTAAAAAAATATAATCCACCACAGTCATCTAATAGAAAATCAAACACACATTTAGAGTGTATGCTTTAAAATTTGGATGATATATGATTAATTAACATATATATATATATATATATATGTGTGTGTGTGTGTGTGTATATATACACATGTCTGATGTGTCATTTTCTAGTTATACTAAAAATACCTTCCCTCATTTTTTTTTGTAATTATTTCCTTCACTTTATTAACCATGGAGCATTTCGGGGGATAACTCAGGTGGTAAGAGCTAAGTGTTTAAGAAATTAGAGGTCCAAGGTTCAAACCTTGGTAAAGGAGAAATTAGTAGATACCTAGATTCTACAATTATACATGCATGATGGGTTCTTAATTATATGAGATGAATTTTGTCTTTCTTTCACCAACACCATATCATGTTGTTCCTAAACATGAGAATCCATTTCCGATTTCTTATGTTTTTTCATAATCATTAATCTAATGTTTTTCCCCTTGAAAACAATAATAGATATATTATAAATGTTTGATTCATGTATAAAAACATGACGTGATAAAGAAACTTTTCTGAGACCCAATTTAATGGAATCTCTCCCCTCCAAGTCTCTGCTATTAGTTTTCATCAATACATATTCGATGGGTTCTAAAACTAGGTAAGAGGAATCGGAAAGCCAAGTCGAATCACGAGGGACACAGCAATGTCAAGGCTGTCTTTTTTTTGTTTTTGGTTTTGCATCATGTTTTGGTTTTTGTCAAGGCTGTCTCTAAGTGGGTGTTCACGCCTCATTTGTCCTGCATCAATGTCTTTCTTTCTTTTAGTTTAGAACGATGAAGGCTCTCCCATTACTACAAAAAGGATTTATATTGAGACTCTCCCGCTACCTCTGTCACCGGCATGGCTTTGATGTTTGTGCTTCCCCTATGCCTAACAATTTGTCTGTGATTGTGAATACGGTGCACATAATTGAAAACTCACCATTATATATCTATATTAAAAAAACGAATTTCTTTGGCTGTTATGCCTGAATGCCTGATAGCATAGAAGCTTTCTGCCAAAACAAACAAACTCTTTGGCCTAGCTGCCAAAAACCTTACTGATGCGCACAATATATCATGTAGCAAGGACTGCAAACTTTTCTTACGAGAAAAAAAATTAAGTACTCCCCAAAATATCGTATATTCTCTTGTTTGTTGGTACAAGAGTTAAGAGTAACTATTATCATTATTATTATTATTATATTATTATTACTAGAGTTTTTGCTAATAAGAGAATCTTCAATAATAGTTGTTTAATGTTCTTATTGAGTTGCATAATTAAACAAATTGACGTGCACAGCGAGCCCAAGGGGGAAACCGGTGAAGCAAGGATATTAGGCCTCCAAAAAAAAAGTTTGCTACTTGATGTAAATAAAAATAAAAATATAGTATTAGTTAATGAACAAGAAAAATAAATTAATAAATTAGAAGAATCCAGTACTAAAAATATATATCAACAAAGATTATGTAAGATCAACAATGTCTCAACAAAGATTAAATGGATTGGCTTATTTTTTTTTTGGAAAAGAAATTTTAAATGAAATCGATTATAATAGTTTAATAAATGATTTTGCATTTCAAAAAAATGAAAGATAAACTTTAAATAAAAATATAATAATTTTAATAAAATATTGTTATTTGTTTTAAAAAGGCCCCACCCCTCAGAGTTCGCTTTAGGCTACAATGGATGTTGAGCTGGCCCTGTTGACGTGGATGCCACGTGTAAGAATGGTTGCTCCTATAAGCAACCAGTTCTTATATAAGAACCTCCAACAAGACAATGAGAAAGAAAAATAATAGAGAATTGCATTGACTATCTTTATTGGAAAATTGAAATAAAAATTAATATAAATAAAGATATGGGAAACTTGTGGGACCTATTTGGTGAACTTTGTAGAATTACATCATCAAAGATGAGAGTTATTTAAAGTAGTATAAAATAAAAAATAGTGAGGTGGCATGTTAGGATCCATAAAAAAAGAGTTAAGCAACTTCAATGAGTTGCATCATTGGAGATGTTCTGAGTTCTTTTAAAAGCTTCAGCTTTACTGCATATTTAATAATTTTATTTTTTTCCTTTAATAAATGTTAAAGGACATTTCTTTAGACAAATCTTTATGGAGTATTATGTGAAAAATGCTAACCGAATCACGGGTTAAAATTTTTAAAATGGTAGGTTTTTATTAGAAAGAGGTGAATTTAAGATGGATGAGAAATGATGTTCTTAGTTTTCAATTTATCTCTTATTGACCTGTTATGATACTGATTAACAAGTTGCTTATTATATTCTGTCAAAAAAAAGTATAAAAATCAAGTTGCTTATTTATTTATTTATTTTTTCTTTCAAAGATTAATAATTGAATATTTTGTTGAATATATGTTGATGGTGCAGCTTCTTGGACAAGGCAGCAATCAAGGACCCATACACAAATGGTGAAGTCACGGTGGAGTACAAGAAGTGGCATCTATCAACCTTAACAGACGTTGAAGAAGTCAAAATGGTGATAAGAATGCTACCCATTTGGGCCACCACCATCATGTTTTGGACAGTCTATGCCCAAATGACCACATTCTCAGGTATCACAAGCCACCACCATGGACCGCCACATCGGAAAACTCATTCCAGATCCCGGCGGCATCTCTCACCGTCTTCTTCGTCGGAAGCATCCTCCTAACCGTCCCCATCTACGACCGTCTCATCGTTCCCATAACAAGGAAACTCTTCAAGAACCCACAAGGGCTAACCCCATTGCAACGCATTGGTGTAGGGTTAGTCTTAGCCTTCTTTGCAATGGTGGCAGCAGCATTAACCGAAATAAAGCGCTCAAGAGTGGCTCAATCACATGGTTTAACACATGACCCTGATGCTAAGATACCCTTGAGTGTGTTCTGGTTGGTACCACAATTCTTCTTTGTGGGGTCTGGGGAGGCATTTACCTATATAGGGCAGTTAGATTTCTTCCTTAGAGAGTGTCCTAAAGGGATGAAAACAATGAGCACAGGGTTGTTCTTGAGCACACTGTCATTGGGGTTTTTCTTTAGCTCCTTATTGGTGACTATAGTGCACAAAATAACTGGCCACAATAAGCCATGGCTTGCAGACAATCTTAACCAAGGGAAACTCTATGACTTCTATTGGCTTTTGGCTTTGTTAAGTGCTATAAATGTGGTCATATACTTATTTTGTGCTAAGTGGTATGTGTATAAGGATAAAAGGCTTGCTGAGGAGGGAATAGAATTGGAGGAACCAGACACTGCTTATCATGCTTAGGCTTTACTTTTCTCTTAATCCTCTATGTCTCTCATTGTATTTTTTTTTTTTTTTTACCAAGCTGCTTATTTGAATGAAATATTTTAAGTAGTTAAAATTTTTACCACAATGTTGAACATTATTTTTAACCACTATCAATCCTTAAATATATATTGGCAAATTCTGGAATTTGTTAACTAGGCATTTTGATCGATGTAGGAGAAAGCATTGGTTATCACCAACTTAAAGAATATATGATTAAGGTTGTAACTATTTCCTGTGAGCATACATGCTTTCTTTTCTTCTTCCTTTTTTTTTTTTCTCCTTCTTTTCTATAAACAAAGGTAGTATATTGAAAAAAGGATAAGAATACTCTAAGTGGGGTGTATTGGATTGAGATTTTAAAAGACTTTTTTGTGATAAAAAAGTCTTGTGGTATTCAATCAAGACTTTTAGGTAATTAAAATAAGTCTCTAACCCATATACCAAAGATCAAAAAAGGTACAAGTGAGTAATTAATTTGTAAGCACCATTAACAAACGGAAATACCACATTTTTTTAATCAAAGTGGCATGCAAGGTATCACACAATAGATAGAGAGACATTCCAACTATATTGGCACGTTAATCCCTGTCAATTATTGAAACCTAAAATAAAGATAAGCGATCAAAATGGAATAAAAAGTAAAATAATGTGGAGACTGAAGTGAGCTGTGCACATGAAAATCCTTCAAGTTTGGTAGGCAAAATCGTTCTATGTTTGGGATAATGGGATTTTGTCGCAACCACGGGAAGCAACCCCTGCGCGTAGCGAAAGGTTCCCCGAACGCTATCATTTACGATATCACGTCCACAAATGTCCTAGAATCTCTATATGTATGTCAAAATTCAATCATTCCACCATAAACTAATAATGTTGACACGTAACATGTTTTTGATCTAGTAGTAATTTTGCAAAATAATCCTTAAAGAATACAGAGATAATGGTTGTACTCACTTTTATATACTTTTGCTTATAAATTTTTTTTGCAACGATGAAATCATTATTAAAAAAAATATGACACTGAATTTTGTATAATTTTATGAAGGAATTCTACCGGATAATTTCAAATAATCTTAGGATTAATATAAATATTTGTCAATTTGATGAAAATGGACCAATCAAGGATTTTATTCCCCATCTGTGTCGTTAACTAGTTACCCAAATGTTATGAACTAGTACAATACATGTGCACAATAAATGAATTGATTCCTCCTCTTTATAACTCCTTCTGGACTTAATTATAAATAAAATTAACTAACTTCACACTTATTAAAATAATATCAAATATTTATGCATGAGAACTAAGTGTGTGTTTGGTTTGGTGGTGAAGACCCTCCAAAGTGCTTCTCCAATGGTCAAATGCAGTTTGACTGAAAAAAATGATGTTTGGCTCCCTAGGTTGTAAATTGCTTCTGGTCCCAAAATCACTTTTAACCCAAAGCAGGAATTTGTAGCTTCTACGGTGCTTCAAAATTGATTCTGCATGTAAGGTAAACTCCCTTTATTGCCCTAAATAGCTTCCCTCACCACATTCTTGCCATGGGATATTCTCGTTTTTCAAATATACTTTCTCTTTCCCTTTTTATACAAAAAGAACAATTTAGGCAAATCAAATGGTTTTTTTGCCTCTTTGAAGTTAATTTCGTGTTTGATCTAGTTAATTCCATGATTGTTCTCAATTTCTCTAATAGCATGAAGTTTAACAAATTATGTGCAACGGGAGCACTTGTTTCAGGAAGATCACTCTGGTGAGTGTAGTAGCACTGGGGCAGTTTGCAGAAGCAATAGGAAGGAGGAACAGAGGAGACAACGTAGTAGTAGAAGTGGTGATTAGTTTTAAGTTGCGTTTGGTAAACAACTTAATTGAGAGCTTATCGCATAAGAGCTTATCGCATGAGAGCTTATGTCATAAGCGCTTAAATTCAATAAGCTATTTACGTTTGGATGCACACTTTCAAAAGCACTTATACAAAATTAAAGTGTTTGGATGCATCACTATATAAGCGCTTATGAACATTTTAAAATTTAAAAAATTGACTTCATTAAATTAAAAATACAATTAAAAATTTAAATTTAAAAATAATTTAAATATTGGGTTATTTTACGTCAACACAGAAAGGTGGGTTTTGTTAACACAGCAAAAAATCATTAACATAGAGCAAATTATACAAATGGAAAGGGAGAAAGGGAGCTCAGGTGGGTTTTGTTAACATAGCAAATGGAGAGGGAGAAAGGAGGGTTCAAGCGGCAGAGGGAGAGGGGGAAGAAAAGGGAAAGGGGTAGAGGAAAGAAAAGGGAAAGGGAGAAGGGAAAAGGGAGTGGGAATCATCTGATCTGTGACGAGGATGACGGCGCACAGAGGGAGATGGTGGACCAACGGCGGTGGCGGCGCACAGAGGGACTTGTGAGGACGACGGCGCAGAGGGATATGGTGGATGAACGGCGGCGGCGCACGGAGGGACTCGCAAGGTCAACGGCGGACAGCGACGCACAGAGGGACTCTCTAACCCTGCACTGCAGCTATATGAAGAAGGAGAAGAAGAAGAAGAAGAAGAGAAGAAGAAGAAGAAGAAGAAGAAGAAGAAGAAGAAGAAGAAGAAGAAGAAGAAGAAGAAGAAGAAGGGAAACGTAACTTGAGAAAGAGAATAGACAAAAATAAGAAGAAAAAAAGAAAGAATGGGGTTAGAGAGGTTCGAAGAGTGAAAAACACGGGGGGCTTGAATCCGCATAAGTTATTTTCAAAAGGACCCATAAGCTTCTCCTACCAACTTATGAAAATAAGCCCAAAATAACTTATGGGATGACATAAGTTATTTTGATAAGCTCTGCCAAACACACCGTATAAGAGCTTATGACATAAGATAAGTCAAAAGGAGCTTAAATAAGCTATTAACACCACCTTAATCCTTGTTTTTAAAATTTTAAAAAATAAAATGAAATTATATGAAATAATCGCAGCTATCTATACAATATATAAACTAATCCCTATTAGGAGGAAAGTATGGACAGGTGCCACGTTGTCATGAAATTGCTTCCTCTGCAAGCCTCTAAATCCTTCCCATAGGTATACAATATATAAACTAATCCCTATTAGGAGGAAATATGGACTGGTGTCAGAAATTGCTTCCTCTGTAAGCCTCTGAATCCTTTCCATATTTAGAAATAAAAAATAATTTAAATTGATATAAAAATATTTAAATTGATATGGAAAATAATGAAAATGGGAAATAATAATAGTTTTTATTGTTATATGCTAAAAATAAATGATTTGTGTATCTTTCCCATACCTATTCAACCTTTTCACAGCCCAATAATTAAAAAGGCATTAAAAAACACTTTGATAATTGTACATATGCTTTTGATCGTGGATGACAACCTAATATTGTATTCATTTTGATTTTAATTATTTTGTTTATCTATTTTAAATTTTAAATTTCAAATGTATTAAAGCTTTTCCAATGCAAGACACAAATATTTTATTAATTGCATAGTAGAATTCCAATACAATCTTAGAGATTCCAAAGCAATATTTTCTATCCTACTCCAATATCTCTCTATCTATACCTTAATTCAAGGTATCTCATTATCTCTCAAAGTCATCCTTCAATTTGCCACTTTCTAACCTTCTTCATTTTCTGTCTGTAGTTGAAGAATCCCAAATTGAAGAACTCCAAATCGTGAAACCAACAAGCATAGTGGCGTGGTTCTGTCTTCCATTATTGCTTTTCCACTCCCATCTCATGTAATCCATTCTATTTCTGCTTTCCTTTTCTCTATTGCTTGCTGTTCTTCTTTGATTTGATGCTGAAGCACTCAAGCATCACTTATAAAAACCCATCTGAGGATGTGGATGCTCCTTTAGTCACAATGAAATGAAACAATGCAACATCGCTTCAATTTTTTTTATAGTAATTTGTTGATGTCGTGAATTGTCTAAGGTCGCCTATTACGTGGAGTGATGTTGGTGTTTGGATGGCTACTTTATTATCCTCTAGCTGGGGTAAACCGTCAATCCCGATATTCCAAAACTATTTTGTGATATCATTTTTTATACATATTTAATAATGTGTAAACTGTTTGTCAAATCTCTGAGTGATTACTCATTTACCCAACGATGTTCGTTTTTTTTTTTTTTTACTCAGGTGAAGCGGTGGAGAATCTGGTTGGAATTGTACAAACACAATGACGTGTTTAGTTGGATACAAATCTGAGAAGAAAAGGCCCTTGAAGTTGCTGGTTGTAGGTGTATTCAAGGTTGTTTTTATTGTGGATCATGTGATTCGTGGGAAGTTTAAATTGGGATGGAAAACTGGAGTGAGTCTCTCGAGGTGTGCTCCCTTTAGGTGTGCTCATGTTTCATTTTCTTTGTAATTCTATTTTTGATGCATTATATTTTATTATTTATTTAATCATATTCATATATTTAAATATTTATATTTGAATTGTTGTAAACATGTTTCCTCTATTCTTTCTTATGTTAGGCATTAATGTACAAACTGAAGAGGAGGTAGCTGTTAAGCTGGTACATTTAGTTCTCCTCAAGCTTTTAACCCTTTTTGTTCATGTTCTACCACTGAATCGGAGATGTCTATTAAGCTGATATGTTTAACTCTCCTCAAATTTTAACCCTTTTGGTTTAGGTTCTACATAAAGCTCGAGATCATTAGACTGATGTTTGTCCCAAGCTTCAATGGTTCAAAAATACCATTGATGAAGAGGTCAGTTATGAAGCTTTCTTATGTTAGTTCACTTTTTTAATAATTGCTTTTGTTCATTATAACTTCATATAAAATCATAGCAAACAATAATTAAACAATGTCAATCCGCAAGTTTTTTCTGCAGGTTTATCCGGTGGTTGTGTTGATATTATAAATCAATTTGCTGATATTGGAGTCCAAAAGAAAAAAGGAATGAATGGACATGAAATTTATAACCTTCAGAGAGAAACTGTTGAGCTTACTCCTTCAGATTTATTGCTCTTCTACTCCAACGTTTCAAAACAATTTAATAGTATCTGGATTTTGAATTTGTTTCAAACTTTACATTGACAATGTTTTTTTAAGTTAGCATGAATATCAATTAAAAGGTAGTTTCATGACAGTGAATGTGTTCCAACGTTAGCATGAGTAATAATCAGTAATCATCATTAGCATGGTTAACTTTTATGGGAATAGAAGATAAACAAATCAAATAGATTTTAAGGGAGAAGAAAAAGTTCAATATGACACATAAATATATTTTCTAAAATTGATTAAACGTGCACGAGAAAAAGAGTAAAAACAAATAAAATAGATTTTCAAAAGAGAAGAAAAAAAGAGAAATGTCGATAAGTACGTCAATGAATTTCGTAGCATGTGTAATGATGTTTTCTCTCTCCTACATTAATCTTCTCTTTCCATTTCTAATAAAGAGTGATGCAATTTGATTGGTTAGAAATCATTCGTTGGAATTCGTACTCAAATGTGTCGTACCATAGCACCATTGAAGAAAAAATAATATGGTAGATAATTTTTTTTTCCTAAAATTGGTTAACTTACACTGGAAAATAGGAGAATTAAATCAAATAGATTTTCAAGAGAGAAGAAAAATAATAAAATATTCGATAAATTTATTTTCTAAAAAAGGCCACAGAAAAAAAAAGGAGAAACAAGTCAAATAGATTTTCAAGAAAGAAGAAAAAATATGATAAATAAATATATTTTATAAAAATGATTAACTTGGATGGAAAAAAGAGGGAAAACAAATAAAAATATGATAAATAAATATATTTTATAAAAATGGGTAACTTGCATCAGATTTTTTTTGGACCTAAAGAATATCATCCCAACTAGGTTGGCACCATATCCGACATCGATCCCAGCCAAGAAACTAACTCAATATTATTAAAATGTAAAAAAAATTAAAGAATACAAAAAACATGGATTTTAATCGCAATAGGCTGGTTTTTTTTATAAAAAAAAATCGCAATGGGCTAGGCCTACCTAATTTTATATTTGTTGGATGTTATTTATTTCTTTTACATGGGTTTTGGAACTTGCATCAGATAATAGAAGAAATAATTCAAATAAATTTTCAAGAGAGAAAAAAAATAATAAATAAATATATTTTTTAAAAAAATTTAAGTGTATAATCTAAACTTATAAGATGATTTTTATTTTTTTAATCGATAGAGATGATTTTTATTTATATACTATCTAACAACAAATTCAAATATTTCTCATAAAAAATAAAAAATTTCAATTTCATATTTTCGATACATGGCCGACATATAATAAGTGCACCCGTCTTTTTGTAGGACATATTTCCGTGCATTGTATGGGTAAAATCTATTTGAATCATCATTAGGTAAATACGAGGATGATTAGTATCCAAGCTTATCTTGGTCAGAAATAGGAAGCATTCTACAGAAAAAATTGTTTGGAGAGAGAAAGCACTGTTTTTTTTTCTAGAAATTAGGGAAGAGAATCATGCACTTTGGTTAATATAACGAAGATCTTATGACAACAATAATGCTGCTTGATTGATTAGTCTTTCATTTTCTCTTTATCAGTTCAATTATTATTGTACAAATATACATCAAGAACTTTATCAGTTGCATTATTATACTATAAATGTCATAATGTTTTAGCCTTACAATGTTCCTTTAGAATATACATTTTCTCCCTATAATTTGTCTATAATGTGAAATTTATATTTTAAGCATCATCTAGTTGAATCATTAGCCAAAAAAAAAAAAAAAACAACAACAACAACAAATATGTCTAATGGTTTAGACACTTTTGCATATGCGAAATATATGTAAAATATTTTAACAATGTCTAAATGTTCATATTTTTTTTTGTTCAAAATAAACAAATTTAGATAACTTACAAAACACAAATTTATGATAAACAAATAAAAAAGATTTTCATAGAGAATAAAAAATAACATGATAGATAAATATATTTTCTAAAAAAATCAACTTACATGGGGAAAAGATGATATCAAATTTATTTTCAAGAGGGATAAAAATAATAATATGATAGATAAAAATATTTTTTAAAAATGGTTAACTTGCACAGGAAAAAGATGAGAAATAATTTAAATAAATTTTTAAGAGAAAAATGTGTTTTAATAGAACATCTTTGCTAATTATACTAACAAATATACTTTTGTAACTGTAGAATTTACCTGCTCGGTTTGTGAAATAGGCTCTTTTCTCTAGGCCAGTCAATTGCACTATCAAGATGATTCAAAAAGAAACTTTTCTTGCAACAATAGATAGGTAGAGAGAAGGCAATTTGAAGGATACATAACGGGGGGTTGGGTACAATTTTGATGGATAAACAAACCGAGTAAGGAGAGCAAGATTGAACTGAAAGTGAATGTTGCAAATCAGAAAATAATATATGTGAAGACTCGACTATTTTGTGAATTCTGTTTATCAATCAGTTTCCTCTACTATATCTTTTCGTTTATTAAACTTTAAATGATTAGATACTATATTATTGATCATTCATATATGTATCACTCATAATCATATTAGACAATTTTTTCCCGTGCCGAGCACTGGTGCACATACTGGTTAAAAATATTTAAGGGTTCAGATGAGTTCACTTTACTCTCTAAAGTTAGTGGTCTCACTTTAAAGGAGTAATATCTATTATATATAATTATTAATAATTAAAATGTCATTGAAATCTAGTTAAAGTATATATATACTAAAACCCATTTTGGTAAATGCAAATCCAAAAGCAATTTTGATCCAAATTATCCAAACAAGAAGAATTGATCAAAATCACTTTTTCATGAAGTTGTCCAAACATAAATGACTTCACTGTTAACTCACTTTTAACTTAAATCAATTCTACAAAATCAATTCTTCCTAAAATCATATTTATCAAAAGCTCATCCAAACACAGAACAAGGCAGTGTTACCCTTCTCATGAGATAACACATCTCGGCGTTATTTCCAAGAAAATGCAAACAAATATGAAACAAATCAATAGCCTCTCGGCCAAGTCAGTAGCTCTATATCAGGATAAGGGAGGAGAGAATCTCACAGAAGCTACCCCAAATAATTACATACTAATTTATAACAATTAATTTTTTTTTTTTAAAAGAAAAAGATTATAACAATCTAACACAGACGACCCCTAATCTTAACAACTGTTGCTAAGCTGAATTCTTTGCTCATATAGATATGCTCAGCTAAATGTAACAGCCTCGGTTTGATATTCTCAGTGGAACACAGCTCTTCGTGCAACGCTTGATCCATTAGGTCAAGAAAATTACAACAATTGGTGATTGAAGTCATTTACATAAATTCACAAAGCAACTTTCACATACAATTTCCTTCTAGTTATTTTTGCTACTCCATCCCCCGTGTTATTTTTGTTCATGTCACAACACAAGGGCAAATATGTCCCAACCATAACAACAAAGAGCCTCATTATCAGAGGTTCCAAAAGGCAAGTCTCCCTTCCCAAGTTATCTCCATGCGAGAAGGTTCAAGATAAACCGGCCACAGGCTAATATCAATTCATTATCTGCATTCTGCAATAGTGTTAGCATGTTATTGCCATTGGATAGCTATCTCTGAAGTAACTTGTATTTCAAAGACCAAAGAGTCGTCTTTCGAATTTGGCTCCTCTAAGGTGAGAAAGTAAGAGTGTATCTACCCTTGGATATCATTTTTAGTGAGTTAAGATATCTGTATTTATCAAATCAATGGTGGATGTATTATCACTTTCTTACTTTAGAGACTTTCTTACTTTAGAGAAATCAAATCCGTGTCTTTCACACGAAGAGTGTATATTTTGTTGGGTCTTGCTAACGAGTGCCCTTAGGACATTGGTTAAATAATACATAAAAAAAAAATTTGCATTGGAAAACTAAGTTTTAACACTTTTATATATACAAAATACATTATTTTCCATACAAAATTTCCATTATTGATTCTTTAAATAATGTCCTAAGAGCACTTGTTAGCATTCTTCAATTTTGTTTAGAGAATCGTATCAAACATGTTTAGAACATATGTAAATGTTACCTGAACTAAAATCAAGAAGCATCTAAAGGATCAACATTCCCTTCATTAAATTCACCAAATATATCCGGGCATTCATTCCATCTTCCTAGAGCTCTCGCTTCCCAATACCCGCCAATATATCGAAATGTTCCATTTTCCCCTTCTTTGTGGAACCACCTAGGCCTCCAACCATTTTCTTGCATTTTCCTTGCCTAAACGAAAAGCACGGTGATCATGAAAATATCGGTAAAAGAAATTAGAAGAATGATGACCAACAGCTATAGGTGGAACAGGAAATAAAAGGTTACATAAAAATGTGTAGCAGCTTTTAAATATGGCTGTCTAGTGTCTAAAGGCTACTGTTGAAGTCCCACATTGGATAGAGATATGGCCTGATGAACGTTTATAAGTAAAGGGCAACACTCACCTTACAAGTTAGCATTTGGGGTTGAGTTAGGCCCAAACCCAAATTCTAAGATGATATCAGAGCCTATCCTAGATCCGTTGGGCCACCCATAGATGTCCAGTCCTGCAAACTTCATGCTCTAGATGTCCAGTCCTGGGAGTGAGGAGGGTGTGTTGGAATCCCACATTAGATAGAGATATGGCCTGATGAACGTTTATAAGTAAGGGGCAACCCTCACTTAGTCACCTTACAAGCTAGCTTTTGGGGTTGAGTTAGGTCCAAACTCAAATTCTAAGAACTACCAATACAAGTACAGATGAATCACAATATACAAGTATAAGAAAATAAGTATGACAGGTCAAAAAAGCTATACACGAATAAGGTCACAGATTGTGCCTAAAAAAAAGGTATTTTAGCGATCAAATTTAGCGACTATAGTTAATCAGTCGCTAAATATAGAAATTTAGTGGCTAAATCAGTTGCTAAATGGTTTAACGACCAATTTAGCGACCATCAAACGGCTTAGAGACTAGGCAACCTACTACCATGTTTGATAGTAGCTAAATGGTTTAATGACCGAATTCCTATATTTAGCGACCGATATACGAGTACTGATGAATCACAATATACAAAGTGTAAGAAAATTAGTATGACACTAATTGAAAAGAGAGAATGCATGCTTCTTTGCAAATTACGAAAAACGAAAGAGCTTTCAAACAAACCATTCTTTATGGACCAAAAAAACAAAACAAAACATACCATTCTTTGCCTCTTTTCCAGCCTTTGTTTCTCCACATTAGCCTTCTCGTATTCCCCATTCTCTAGGTGCCGCTGGTCTGGTCTCAACCTTGAATCCGTGGGTGGGAGCTTCTCCTTTAATCCGTGATCAAATACCCGGGATCAGAAAAGGCTATAACAAACAATTAGATAATGCATAAGAAGATAAAAAGAAGATGCATACCAAATAATGATATAATACATCATTATACCTTCAATCCTGGAGTAAGCTCATTCAGTGTGATGGCAAATGATGTCAAATTGTACCGAGTGAGATTAACAGGTGGCTTAGTCCTTTTCCACAACAAGGTTCCGTATTCTGAGGAAGTGTAATCTTTTGGCTTCACATTAACATTTCCACTAACATAATACAAGCTGTCATCCCACTTGCCAAATAATGTGGCAACTTTTTTCCCCATTTCATCTTCAACAAACCCATGCACCTAATTAGACATAGGATACATGTAATGTTATTGAACAAGAAGTTATTAGATTAATTAAAAGGGCATAGAAATTAAGGTTGCTCCGGAAATTTGGAGTGGGGGCACATGCGGGGCCAAAGAAAATTAAGGGAGGAAAAGAAAGTGAACTTTGACTATATTGTAAATCACTCTCACAAACTTAAAAAACTTCACAATTAATCCCTAAACTTTAATTAATACTCTAATAAAGCCTTCTGTTTAGAATTTGTTAACTAATTAAAGATAATATATACCAGGTCAAAACATCTTATTCGTCCATTAACAATTTATTCATCAAAACTTGAATTTTACTAAATTTTATTCCTTAATAAATAAAATCAATGTCAGGGGCTTCATTACCCCCATATAGTTTCTTTGTAGTTTCTTTTCTTCTTTTTTGGGCTTAGGCCCCTCCTTGTAACCAACAAAAAAAAATCAATTGTTCTTTTTGAAATAATTAAATTTTTGTAAGAATAAAATATAATTAAAATCATGTTTAAATAAATAAAGGATTTAATTAGTATACACGGTTAGTATAAAGATTTTTTATATTGTCAATCAATCATAAATTGTCAAATCATTAAAAATATTTAACTTTTATCATAACTACTTTAAAAATTTTACACAATATATATTTAATTTGTATGTACTGTCAGTATAAATATTTTTTTACACTGTCAATCAATCATAAATTATCATAACATTAAAAATGTTTGACTCTTATCTTAGCTATCATAAAAATCACTCATATCGTGATTTGTGATTAGTCGACAGTATAAAAACTTTAAAATGATTTATAATTAATTGAAAATATAAACAAATTAAACTCAGAAATAAATTAGTGAGGGGGGAAGTGGTTGCGCCGGAAGTAGAAAGGGCAGATCCAGATCTTGGCGGCGAAATCGACGATGCAGAAAGGGTTAAGGATGGACCGGCAGGTGCGGTGGCACTCTCTGTGTTCGCCGTGAACGAAGAGTGCAACGGCGGAATGTGATGCGGCGGCGGCGATTCATGATGCGGCGGCGGATGTACAATGATTGTAAAGAGGAAAGAGAATTTAAAAATTGTAAAATGAAGCAGGGGTCGTGAGCCCCAAAACCTCTCGCACTATCTCCTGCTCCTAATTTGTTCGCAAGTGTTACTGTTGCAAGAATTAGAAGATGGAAGGGAAGAAACGAGGGGGAATCAGAGGTGATACGAGAGAAGAAATTACAAAAGACAAAAGTGAAGAGAAAAAATAAAAAGAGAAGGAGAGCGAAGGAACTGCAAAACGAAATAAAAAAAAGTACATATAACGTATATACGGTGTCATAAATACGATGTAAAAGTTGGATGTCAAAATAACATTTTCGATATACAAATAAGATGTTCTCGCATGGTATTACCATGAGAGTTAACGAACCATAAATGGAAGAAGCTACTGCGATGTTAGTTAAATTTAAGGACTACTTGAGAAAATTTTAAAGTTCACTGCTAATTCACAAAACAATCAAAATTAAGGGGTGTGAATACTCTTTTTCCGAATAATAATAATAATAATAATAATAATAATAATAACAATAACAGAAATAAATTAAAAATAAACTACAGCACTAGAAATAAAATAGATCAGGCTTCAAAACGGATAAAGCAGTTGTTGTTGTTGCAGACTACAGGAACACCCTTACCTGGTGAGGATTTCGGTCAAGAATCGTCTGCTCTTTGAACTTGAGCCTGCATGAATATTGGCGATTACCACGTATGTCCATATTCCCATGATGATCACAATATATTTTGCCAAGGATCAGATTATAAATTGTTGTCGTGACCTAATAGGAGAAACAACAGAGATTATAACAATAATTTAGGCATATCATATGTATTATATAAGATTAATTTAGAATATCACTAGTACCACTCTGAAGTATATATTATAGTCCATGCAAACAGAGTGATTTCAAGTTTTATAACCTTGCTCCACTGGAATATTTCACCATCATCAAACTCTAAGGTCAAAACTCCCACTGGGTCTAGTTGGATTGACCTCCCCCAAAACTTTGAACGGATGTTGCTGTCAGCATAAAACTTCCATCCTCTACCTTCACAGTGGCAAGCAACGACAGTTGGATGGTGACTGACCTGTTTCACACATAATTACTGTGAGAAAACAACGCATATTGTTATTGTTACTATTATTATAATTGTTATTGTTGTTGCGGTTGTTTTGGTCTTTGATGAGGGTATCTTCACAGGCATTACTACAATGAAACTAACCCATCTGTGAAGACAAATTAGACAAATACATGTGGAGAATTCCATGAACATGTATACGCATTTAAGCTTAGGATAATACAATCATTCTTCAATTGAAAAAACTTTATTTATTCTAAAACCAAAAGAATGACATAGCAAAACCATTCTTCAATCTTCAAATTTGCATGCATAAACCCAACTAGTGTGTGTTTGGATAAACGTTTGATAAACATGATTTTGAATAAAATTGATTTGGTTGCAATTGAGTTTGAAGTGAAGTGATTTATGTTTGAATGTTTTTTTATTTTGAAAGCAAGTTTGATGTAAAACTTAGTGTAAAATTTTCAACCCAACACAAAAGTTACTTTTTGTAGCTTCTAGTCAAAATCATTTCTCAAGACAAAATCAATTTTGTCTAGTAGTAACTAAAAACCTCATTTTTTACTAAAATCACGCTTCATAGAGGGCAAAATCAATTCTGCTCTTAGAAGTTAGAACAGTATCCTCTTTACTTTCATCCCATTTCTCAATATAAGTTAACAAATTGCTCTATATTCTATATTTCTATGTTTGCAACTGAGAAGTGTCTTACGAAAGTAAATATGTTGGAAATCTCATTATCATTAAAAAGATGAAGGTTGAGTTATATATTTCAAACCAAAATACATGGTAGCACTTCTTAGCCCAAGTTAGGTACCACTGCTGCATAACAGCCTATATATCTCAGCCAAATTATCTCTGCATATTAAATCACAAGGTACTAACCTTCTCAGAAAAGAAGCGAAGTCCTTTGTCAGGAAAATCAGCTTCATAAGTTTCCCCTAACAAAGGATTAAAGGGTTTACAGTGACGACCTTCAGATGATGCATACCCAGAAATTGCAAAGGCAGCAACATTCAGAGCCCGCAGGAGACTGTTTCCCTGAAAATGAAATTCAAAGGGTTAAAACTTCAAGTCCAATAGCATTAAATAATGTCACATTTTGACTTAAATTAAATGTTACCAAAACATGTAGCCTAATGGAAAGCTAAAACAATTTATCAAATGTTGTCAAATGATTGGTGCGGGACTCCCCCCAACAAAATCCCTTGATCCTTATTAAGAATAATTGCACTTGTCATAGTCATAAACTCACAAATATAACAGCATAAAGCAAACCATCCATGATCCAACACAACTATTATATAAATCTACCGATACCAACCAAATAAATGACTAAAAATCATTCCAAGTTGTAGGACAATAGATACATTGAGACAACAGAAGGGAAAATCATTTACCAGATGGACAGTAGAAATCATATAGCAAAACCAGTTTGAAATTTAAATTGTTCACAGTACAAGAGAATAACATAATAGCAAGATGTATATCTTACAGATTTTCCATACTCATAAGCTCGATCCAGAAGATAAGAGTACTCCAAGTCCTCGAAACATTTTTGAAGGGATGATATTGGCTCATTAAAGTATACAGGAAGACAAACTCGTGTGAGATCTTTGCCCACATTGTCTTTGATCATCGACCAAAGACTAACACCCTTCTCTTTCTCAATAGGATCCGGAAGCTTTCCTCGTCTTGCTATCTGAGGATATCCATAATTACATATCGCCTTCTCAACATGAATGTTCTCCATATCAATGCATTGTGTGTTAGCTTCCCCAGACTTGTTCACCCGTTCCAGTGCTCCAACTGACCCAAACCCAAAACCAGGTAATGTAAAATCCTCTCTAGTATCATAATATGGAATTTCATCGTCATCTGACACTTCCTCCATCTCCTGTATCTCAATATCATCGGATGATTCAGTTGTGCTGCATTCTGAAAACCAAAAGTGTATGTGAAAAGTGAAAATTAATACTACATATTGAAAGGATGAGATCATATATATGGAAGGTTGCAGATAGATTCATTGTAAACAATTTTAGACAAAGAAACGTTCACAGTTATCAGAAGACGAAATGGCATTTTATATTTTATATATATATGAAATATGAATTCAACCACTGCATGAAGATGCTTGTGAAATACTAACAGGGAGTGGTGGGCTTAAAACAGCTTCTAGATAAAATAGAAATATACAGGTTCATATTGTAACAACAATTAGCAATTACTTTCCACAGTTCAAGAAGAGCTGAAACAACATGATGTCAGCAATATTCTGTGTTCATGCAAGACAGAACTACATGCCCCAATGATAACTATCAACACATAAAGATTCTGAATACGACCATATGCTTATTGCTTGAAATAAGGATAAGAACAAATACAGAATAACTATAAATTATAATGAGAAGCATAAGGGACTTGTATAGTGGTACCACTATATTTTCCACGTCCTAGGCTTGAAAATACATTCTTGGTTAATTGGTATTCACTGTCATGTATGGCAGAGGCCCCAGCTTCAAGATTAGCTGCCTGTTTATGATCAATAACAAAAGATTAGTTAGCAAGTCGCATACAAAGATTCCACACACATGCTGACATGCAGAAAGCAGCATACTGATAAGATAGATAGTTGAGTTCCAATATAAAACAAAGAAGAAGAATAAATATGAGGAGGGGAAAAATGGCAAATGGTAATCAATTATGATATTTCTTTTGGGTGGGGGATAGATACCATCATACAAAGTCACCAAGTGACATGACCCTTTGAGAGACAATTTAGAGAAACCAACAGATCAGCCAAAATACATGACCAAATGAACCAAAACATTGTCGTGTGATCTAACATATGCAATTTGACCTACTTCTTGTTTCTAACAAAACAACAATACCACTTTAATTTGAATTGCACCAATACAAGTTAGTAGCTTATCTAATCATATGATGTTAGAGCCACATATATCTAGGCAAGTATATACATCCATGTGTTTTTACAAACTCGAGGTACAACAATTATATAATAATGTAGTGTACTAATACATACAGTAAACTCATCACAACAAACGGTAGTCCAGAAAATAAAACACTCACAATAGTGATTTGGGAGACAATACATCAACATTTATCATGAAATATTTTTTTATTGAAAATTGAAACTCTGTCCAGAATAATCTGCATGAATTATAGGCATTGAGCAAGACCAAAAAAGAAGAAAATTTTTTTTATGCAACTTTTAGTATTGGCTAGAACCATGACAAGAAATCTAATTACATATAAGAAAAATGGAAAAAAGAAATAATTTGTCAAATTAGTATAAAGTTTGCAAGCCAAAATGAAATTCTGTTGGAAATATAACAAATTTTAAGTTCAACTCTACCCAATTCAAAATGGAAGACTTGTTGTATGAGGAGCAAACTAATATAATAAGCAAAAGTGTTGTGAGTTTCTAGATGAAGGCAAGCAAACAAAGAAATTGACACAAGCATTCCACAGGTAAGAGCATACAATACAAGTGATCAAATTACCTCCAACTGCCTTATTGTATCAAGCAAATTCGTTCGTTCTTGACATAAAATTTTAAGTTGCCCTTGTAATTCGGAGAACTCAGCTAGCATGATTTGCTCACACTCTTTTACAAGGTTCTCACTGGTACCCTCTTCAAGCATGCGTTTCTTAAGCCTCGCGGTTGATACAGATATATCATCACTGAGTGGTCGAAGTGGATACAAGCCACGAGTTGACACCAAAGCTTGAATCCATGCCACACGGTCTTTCCTTGAATCAGTTCTCAGGTGAAGAGTCTTAGTTGCTGTAAATATATAGAACTTCCTATCATCTGACTTGCTCTCTCTAAATGATGATATCTGCTATACAATATTAATATAAGATAAGATATTATTTTCTGTGTGTATAAGAAAAGGAAATAAAAATAATAGACATGATTTATAGTTATAAGAGGAAATATTAAAATACTAAACAAAGTTTAGACTTTAGAGTAAAATGAGACACTGCAGCAACTATCAAACTATAAGAAGAGTGAGAAGATTATTCAACATATTCCGTAGGGAGCACAAGTGGGAAAGAGAGCCCCACCTTGAGAAAACAAAAGTTATATACAGAATGCTTGAAAATGAAATAACCTCACCAAGGCTATATCATGGAATGACGCTAATAGTACTATAGACTAGAATGATTCAAGATAGAAAGTAAAAAACAAAAACTTACTGTCTTCAATTTTCTTTTGTTTTTCCCTTTTATTCAGGGAGTGGTTCTTGAATCTTGACCTTAAACAGTAGTAGAAGCACACATTTGAACAATAAAAAAGTGTTGAACTACACGATACCCCACCAAAATGGTGGCAAGTCCCCACGTATATATATTTCTGTTGACAAAGACAAAAGAGAGCTACATATGTTTTCACTTTTCTATTTCTGATCAATTGTATAAAAAAACCAATAATTGAAAAAATTAAAACTCTTTTATATTATATAAGGTTGCTTTACAGTAACGTAAAAGCATTACAATTTACAAAGAAACTCGCATCCTGAACGAAAAACACACAAACACATAGTCCAATATCCTTAATTACCTATATTTTGAATTGGATCACACCGCACTGTTATTATTTTATTTGTTTCTGCTCTAGAATGTAACGCCTTCAAGTTCTTCAAGTCTTCTATGCAGTTAAAGAATAAAAAGAGAAAACAAAAAGCCAATAAAGTATGCCACCGTCATTGATCTTATTTTCTCTCTCTCTGAACTCTGAAGAGCAAATTATAAAACCAATGCAAGTTACTACTACAAAAGACCTCAAAAAGATTGTTTGGTGTGTTCATTGTTGGTTTTTACCTTTTTAGGCTAAAATGGCAAAGAGATAAGGTTGGAATTGCAGAAAAAAATGGTGTGCTGAGCAAAAAAAAGTAGGAGGGAGAAGGATAGATACAAATAGTAGTAGTATGAGAAAGAAAAGATGGGGAAAATTTTAATGCTGAAGACTGAGCCAGTGAAAATCCATTCCAACCAATGCCGATGAAGGAAGGGAAAGGGAAAAGGCAGAGAAGAGAAGGATGATGTGACCGCAAGTTAATGCCATAGGGCTATAATTTGTAGGCTATCCCTACACTCCTTCCCTCAGCCACCTGTTGATGTGACCCACTATACATTAACAACCAGTTAAAACTGTAAAACAAAGGAATTCAATTCAAAAACTGTGATTTTTTAGATGCAAATCACACAACACAGATGAGAGACAACAAAGGGTAACACCAGTACCGTTGTAGAAACCCCCGGATTTTCACATTACTGCTCGGGCATCAAAGAAATCCCTTTTATATATCTTGCCCCTTTTCGCCCTTTTCACTGCCAGAAAACAAGGACAATCTGGATCTGATTCATGTTGTTTATAATTTGAGTAATAATATTCTAATACCTGATTTGAATACCTTCAACAATATCTTGGTTAATCACGTATAATTTTTTTGTTAATTCAGTACATTATATAATTAATGGGTCATCTCAAGCTTATTTTTCATAATCATGTAAATATTTGATTAATCACATGTAAATATCCGGTTAATTCAGTTATTTATATAATTAATGAATCATCATGAATTAACCAAATACTTACACATGATTAACCATATAATGAACGGAATTAACCAAATATTTACACCCATTAACCAATGTATCAAAAGTTGACCAACTTTTGACGTTACAATATCATTACTCTTATAATTTTCATGCCCAAAAAGAAAGAAAGGAGGAGGAAAAATATCAATGAATTGTAATTGCACCATGTTATTATTAAGAAAAAGAAAAGTTAAAATTAAAAAACAGAAACAAACGTAAGTACTCCAACAAATAACATTTTGTGGTGTTTTTTTGAAATAAAAAAAATGTTGCCTCTACAGGAAAGTTGTAGTGAGGTAGCGCCAAAATGGTGAACACGACACTGCCAAAGCAAGAACCAAAGACCTGACCCACATTATAACAGGTGATTCAGATTCACATTATCACAAAAACTGATATCTTTCTTAATGTTTCCATAATCATATTTTTGCTTTAAGATCAAAATCCAATAATTTTATAATAAACACAAATAATAACAACTAATTTATTTTTTTTTGTTATATTTTTATTTTTTACCTTGAGATGGACAACCCCAGAAGAAGAAGGAGGTTTGTGATTCTTCCGTCTCATGGTGGCGGCGGCGGGGAGGTGATTGGCGG
The DNA here is from genome assembly GCA_035048595.1 of Echinosophora koreensis. Classification (NCBI taxonomy): domain Eukaryota; kingdom Viridiplantae; phylum Streptophyta; class Magnoliopsida; order Fabales; family Fabaceae; genus Echinosophora; species Echinosophora koreensis. Next base: position 7,151,647 of record JAPCYP010000017.1, on the reverse strand, counting down.
AGATTTCTCCGATGAGACGAACGTCGTTGAGGTTTAGATTTTCCGGCCACCGGATCTTAGCATAAGAAAGGACGCCATTGCGCAAGAGGAACCACCGGGATCTCCACCCTTTGCCGTAATTTGTCCACTTGTAGAGAACGCCGGCCACCGTCGCCTCCGATCCCCAGTTGTGTCCACCTGCGGCGCCATTGCCGAAGCCGAGTCCATCGGCCGCGAAACTCGCCGGAAGACTCCTCGCCCTCGATAGCGCCGCCGGGTCTGGCTCCGGTGAGTGGTTGCCGATCCCTGGACTCTCCAAGGAGATGCAGCACAAAGGGTGCATTTCCTTCACTCGCATTTTCACTCCAAAAATCACTTTGCTATTTTTCTCTCCTTTTTTTTTTTTGTTCAGTTCTTCATTGCTGCATTGAAAATGGCATGAGGTGAATGGTTTAGGGTTCTCGAGAGAAAAAAGAAGAATGAAAAATGAAAGTTGGAGTGTGAAAGAAAAAGCTCTGAAACAGAGAGAGATTCGAAAGTTAGATCGAAGGATGAAGTTTATTTAATTAATAAAAAGAGGAGAAGAGAAAAGCGAGGAATCAGGAAGATGCATTGATTTGATTAAAAATATCAGGTGTGATATTTGAACACACCACAGCGATATCACACGCGACACCTATGACACTGTAAAGCTATTGTCGTTCTTTTTTTTTTGACTTTTTTAAAAAAATAAAAATTTTATTTCTAAAAAAACCCATTTATCATATAATGAACTGAATTCACCAGATATTTGTATCTGATTTACCAGATATTTGCACATACTTAACCAAAAAATTTATTTCTCACAAAAATCCAATCACCAGATAATGAACTGAATTCACAAGATATTTATACCTGATTCACCAGATATTTACACATATTTAACCAAAAAATTTATTTATAAAAGAAACATTTAAAAAAACTAAAAAAAAAACCCACTACAAAACTACACAGTACAGCTATAGTGCGGCATATATTATGTCACCGTATTAATATCATTTTTGTGTGTCAAAATATCATTTTTCCTAAATGTGTGGGCCATGTATAAAGTATGGTGTTGGACCTGTTGGTGTTTATATTAATCTGGAAATAATAAAATTACAATAGGTCTTACAGTTACAACTTATTCCCTCTGGTGCTATATATAAGAGGCAAAATCCTAAAATATATAGATCAAGAAAATATATTGAAATAAGCTATTTGTAATTAATATTCATATAAATTTATAAATTTAACCCTTCAATAATTAATGAACAAACCTACTTGTATTGAAAGTTGCATTATCTCGTAAATATAAACTCTATTATAAATAAGGGTAAAATTAGAAATGAGCATTTAATATTTGTCAAAATGCATGTATGTCTCTTATATTTTAGATCAAAAAAAATAATCATTTACCTCTCATAATAAGGATCGGAGGGAGTACAAGACAGTATAGTGCAATACAAGCACTTCGTGTGGCTTAATTTAAATACATCTTTAATTTCCCTGCTTTATCATCATTACTACTCTTAACTCTCTGGGCATTTATGAAACACATTTAAACCTTAGCAAATTATCTCTGATATTGAATTATTGATATTGATTTTGGACGCGCAGAGCTGTTACATTTTAGTTAGTTCTATTTAGAGCGTATCTCTGTTTCCATAGCCAGCTCCATTTTTGTTCTTTTTATATTATTATTAGAAAACCATTTGACTGTGTGTTTTGTTGCAGGCAATAGAGAGGGATTTACAAAATTTCTAGAAAAAGACAACACGATATAAAAGGGTTTAGAAGTGGCCAGATTTGGCTTGATATATCTTGCAATTATGCATATGCATGTGGTAGTGGAAACACGAAGGAGGATATGATTTTGAAATTTAATTAGAACTGGTATTCTTTTAAGTATTAAATAATAGCAGCTAGGAAGATGAAAAAAGATGGTCGAATAAGGAAGTTGACAGTTAGGAGAAGATAAGAATTAAATGGATTTTGAAGGAAAGAAAAAGTAGCTTTTTTATTAGTCTTTTCTCTTTCGTATAAACTCATCATCATATATTCTAGTAGATATAAATAAGATTTTATTTCATAAATAGTCTATTTATATTTTAGTCCTTATATCATTGTTATATAAAATTAGTCACATTTTTATTTTTTAGAATTTGATTTTTATCATTAAAGTAATGATTCCTATACTTTTATTTTATTAATTTAAGTTTGTAATCTCTATAATTTCGATGAGTCTCGGTTAAAGAATCAAAGATAAAAAAAATTTATAAAAAAATAGTATATTTAAAACAATATTTAATTGGGATATGCTATGCCCAATATTGATTGAATATAATATAAGTGGATTGTGTCTTCACACAAACTTTGTCTATAAGATTAGAAATTCGAATCTTGAAAACATAAATTTGGGAATAACTTCAGCTAATCGCTATGCTCAATCATTAAACCGTCGTCAATCAATCAAAACTTTATACATTACGAATTTTTATAGAATTTTTTTAACTCTATTTAATACATTAGAATTTTGTAGTTTCGATAAAAATAACTAATTTTCTATTCTTTATACTAATTAGCCTTGCCAATTTATATTCATCAGAGCATTAATATAAATTTTTTTTTTTTTGGATGAAAATCGGTCTCTATAATCTTTATTTATTAAAAAAGTAATCCTTAAAATACTAAAAATCTAAATAAATTAAAATATAACAACTGAACTTTTAATAGAAAGAATTATAAAGACTAGCCAAAAGACCAATGTTTTATTTGAATCTATTCTAAAATCTAAATCAGATACTCATATACTGTGTGGGAACAGGAAGGGACAACAACAATCCGGGTCCGGAATCGTTTTTGTTTTTTTTTTTTCCTTTTTTAAGGTGCTCACGCATTTTAAATGTCAATTTGAGAGAAAACAAATCAAATCACAAACACTTACCCAAAAATAATAGTGTCAGCTCTTTGTGAGACCAAAATTATCGACTTATCTCTAAGCCATGTGTCTGTATTAAGGGTATCTTAATGCCCCTCGCCATTCCATATGTCTGGCCCCACACCCAACTAAACCAAGCAAGATAGTTAGTCCCAATCAGAAGTCTAGTATTTGCACTATATTTATGCATAAATGCTGCTCTATAAGACGAAAAGGCAAATCCAGTTATAAGCTGCGAGTGTCACATAAGAAGGACTTTTAATCTTCACTTTGCAACTCTAAAGTTCAATATCTCATATTTCTGTGGTTTTATGGGCTTATAGATATACGATAATGTATATATCATACCAACTTTATAAATTTGTCCTTTTTTATATCATACCAACTTTATTTTAATTGATGTGTTTCTCACATATATTTTTTGTGATAAAATCAAAATAAATATTTAGAAAAATAAATAAAACTATTTTTTTTACCGAAAATAAAAATAAACATAATCAACTAGTAAAATATATATAAATAAATAATAGAACTTAATTTTGATATATTGTTAATGTAAATCTTTTTTATACTGTTATAAATCATCTTATGAATTAAATATTTTTAATAATATACTAATTTAATATTAATTAATAATATAAAATAAAAATTATATAAATACTAAATAATGTATATCAATTAAATTCAACTGAAAAAATACATATGACTAAGGTTACATTTCTTTTATTCATTCCGTCGGATGCTGATTCGGCTGTGTACTTTATTTGTTGCTTATTCATTTTTGTTACCAAGATTGAAAAAGTGTTTTTTTAGAGAATTGGGTTTGGGGATCCGGATCCCACGTGTTCATGTGTTAAAAGGAGTATATAACGCATTGACATAAGGGTTAATTAACTGATATGATGTCACCATAAAATTAAAATATCTCCCAAAGTTAAGTAAGGGTATGTTTGGTTCCATGGTGAGAACCATCAAAAATAAGTTTGAAGTTGTCAAACGTAGGTTTGACCAAATTTGAGATGTTTGGCTCTTTGTTGGAGAAGCAATTCTATCTCCCAGAATTGATTCTCAGAGAAGCAGCTTGGAGTAGCTTCTGTTTTTGGGTTGAAAAATCACACTAAGTTTTACATCAAACTTACTTTCAAAATAAAAACATCCAAACATAAATCACTCAACTTCAAAATCAATTATATTAAAATCAATTCTATAAAATCAATTCCATTTAAAACCACGTTTGTCAAACGCTCATCCAAACACACACTAAATATCAATGTAACGTTTTTTAAACTAAAAATAAAATTACGAGATGCAAATTTTATTCACTGTATTACTTTATTGATTAGATTTAATCGTAATATATATTTATTTTTTTTACTATGACATAGATGTGAAATATTCACCAACTTCGCTGATAACTAATCTCCACAGAAGAACCTAGCTGGCCACTTTTAATGGGCTCTTCCCTTTCAACCACATTTTTTTCCATCCACAAGACTCGAACTCGAAACCTTGTTTAACGGATTTGAACCCAATTCCACTCGAACCAACATAATATTGGTTAATTGTAATAATTGAAAGTGTAAATATTTTACAATAATAATATATCATAATTAAAATTTTAAGGATTTAATTGGTATATATGTATTGACAGTGTAAAGATTTTTTTACATTGTTAATTAATAGTGTAAAAATACTTTATACTAAGGGGGTGTTTGATAGATAATTTTATTTTTTTTGAAAGGAGAATATTTTTTCCTTAGAAATCATGATTCATGAGAATGTTAAAAAAGCGTTTGGTAGGCGTTAAACATTCCCGGAAATATTGTTAATTTGAAATCTTTAATTCTCATACTTGGTTTAAGGGTATCTTTCTTAGGAATGTTAGTTTTAGTTTCAAAATCACCCTTAAATATAGATTAATTAAAAATAAGAAAATTGTAAAAATATTATAAAAATCTTAAAAAATAAAATAATTTTAAAAAAATCATTGCATAGCCAGTATTTGTTCATATATCGGAACTATTTTCTCTTTAAAAATATATATTATATTATAATATTAATATTATTCATGAAAATTAAGAGTATAATAATCTTTTCAATAAAATAAAACCCTTGCCTTATCCATAGGCACTATGATTCTCATCCCCTCCCATGAGAATGTTTTAGGAAGAACATAACAACAACAAAAAACATTCCTTGGAATGTTACTTTTCTAGGGATGTATGATATTCATGTTAGGGTTTCTAGTAAACTAAAAAGAATCCTTCTACAAACGTGTCACAGTGGTGCATACTTGTTAAACTCAACTTTTAATTATTTGACTCACATTTTTTTTTTGAAAACTTTGATTTGATCATCATTGAATTGCAATAAATGTAAAAAGATTTTGTTGATATAAAAACTTTGTATACTATCAACTATTCATAAATAATTATATTATTTAAAAAATAAAATATTCAACTTTCATCATAAATATCTTATAAGGCACACAAAAAGAGATTTATGATTGATTGATAATGTAAAAATTATATTCTACTAATTTATCAAAAATTAAACTCAACTTAAATTACAAACAAATCATATAAAATATCAAGCTATAGAAGACACTTGTAAAGATATATCTATCTTCTCATATTCTTATCCAATAGTTTGATGGGATGTGAAAGCAGATCCCAATAGCGACTGCTTGTTTGTTTTCCTCCCTTTTTTACCATAAATAAACGACTTCTTGGTTTGCAAACTGTATTCGGAGATGGGCATTAGGAAGTGAACACTGTGTAGATATGTAACATATGTTTATCCTTTATCGTATAATCTTGATTCTTCCTTTGTTTTCAACTACTTTTCCCCCAATTAGGGCCGGCCCAAGAGTGAAACTGATAAAGCTAGGGCTTTAAGTTTAAAAAAAAAAAAAAAATTTTACTACCTATTTTAATAATATTTTTTTAAAAAAAAGTTAAGGGTCAATTGTATAAAAGACTAAGTCAACAACTACATAAAAGATTCCTAGTTTGGAGTTCGCTTTAAAAAGCCTCATTTTGGAGTTCGTTTTAGGCCTCCAAAAATGTTGGGCAGTCCTACCCCCAATTGTTTTCTACTTTTTTGGATCTCAACATGTATGACAAGTGTCAAGCTTGAATTGATTTCACGGAGAAGCAAAATGGATCGCATCATCCCAAGAGGCCTCTGTGCAAAAGTCTTCAGCACTTAATTGGCTGTTATGCATTATTACAAACTGTTGTTCCAGCCATATTGGCCTTATGACAGCAAATCATTAACTATGTGTGATTGTGATGTAAAATGACTCGTTACCCAGAAAACAGAAGCACAAACATAAAATTAATCAACACATCGTTAAAATTGATTAAATCAACAGATATATTTTTACTAGCTAAGGGCATTATTTGGTCAGCATATAATTCTTGAATGATGCATAATGCGCTGGCATACAATCCTTGACATTTTCTTCTTCTTGTTTTTTTTTTAGTTTTATAAGATATTTTTTTATTGAAGCATGGGTATGTGAGATAGCTAGACACTTTAGTGTTCACTGCTCCCTCCGATACCCAATATAAGTAAAAAAAATTTAAATTTTTTGTCCAAAATATAAACAAATTTCAACTACTTTCATCTTATTTAATGAAGTTATTCTCAAAATACCCTTCATTTAATATAAATTTTGTTTTTCAATGACTTCTTTTATTCTCAACAACACAAGCTTAATAAATAAGAGGAAGGATAATTTAGGTAACAAACTTAATTTTTTATTCCCAATGACTCTTTTAAATGAGATCAATTAATCACCTTAATATGTGTGTTTTATTCAATTTTTGCTTATAATAGAGACCGAAGGGAGTATTTAGCTAATATGTAAGTTAACTTAACAGTATCATATGTGATATATAGCGAGATGTTGGGTCATGAGGGAGCCTAAAATATTAGGGAGATCTCCATATTGGGTTAAGAGCAAATCATACAGGTGATTTGGACACTACATCTTTCAATCAAAACCTTAAGGCAATGAGTGTATGTGTCCCCTCACTTATATGTTGCTCAACATGTTCATTTACATCTAATGTGAGACGTCTCACTCACACTTGACACTCCAACAATCTCTCTCTCAAGTGTGAGTCCATCCATTCATCTAGCATGCTCCCTCTCAATCGGAAGCTTTTACTTATCAACATACTTGTACTTATCAACATACTTGTAGTTGTACTTGTACCACCGTTGGCTCACACACACATCAACGAGACACACCGCTTGACCTTCACATTGCCAAGAAGACTTTCGATATAGGGAGCCGGTCACCTTAGTCAAACCATCGGCTTTGATACCACCGTTGGGTCATGAGGGGAGCCTAAAACACCAAGGAGATCTTCATATTGGGCTAAGAGCAAACCCTACAAGTGATTTGAACATCATTTCTTTCACCCAAAACCTTAAGGTAATGAGTGTATGAGTCCCCTCACTTATATATGTTGCTCAACCTTAGGCAAACTTTACCCACAAGGTTAAGGGTTCGAATCCTGGAGTCGTCACTTTAAGGAGAGTTTTATCATAATCACCCACGACTCGAGAGTTAGTGTCACAATTATAACTATGGATATACTCCGTCAAAAGACAAAAAAGTGAAAAATAAAAAAATAAAAAAAATTACTCGTGCATACAAAATTAAAAAAGAGCATTTTTTAAATATTGTAAAGTCATTAATTATGTCGCAGATTGCATACATGCCATCAAACAAAATCACCCATGTTTAGATATTTTAAAATAATATTATACTAAATATGAGAATCTTACATGTTTTTATATATAATTTGTTGTTCTTGAATTGGATTCCATATGACGTGCTTTTTATTTAAGAAAGTTTAGAGGGACGGTTTTGTTATTTATTAGCTGTTTACCAAATCCCATGAATATTCGAATAAGCTGTTGTATGCGTAATAGGAAGCAGTAGTGTGTGGGAGCATCATTTCCAAGTTATATGGGATGGTGTTAATCCTCAGATTTTATTATAGTAATTTTGTACATAATGACGGATAGCTTTATGCTTGATATGCTGGTTGAGTAATCATGCTAGTAGTAGGTGCTGCCTCGATCCAGCATATATAAACAGGAACATATACAAAAAAGTTAGAAGGTCCACACCTCGATCCAGCATATATAAATAGGAACATATACAAAAAAGTTAGAAGGTCCACACTTTCATTGACCTTAAACGTAGTGATGGGTTAAAGTTGATTTTATTTTATTTAATTAATTTGCTGATGTTTTTGTTTCAATTTGTACACACAATTTCACCTTCATTTCTCATAGATATATATTAATTGTTCCTGGAAATATGAAAAAGGAAAACATGGGTCTCTTGGAAGTAGATGGTTAAATATATATATATATATAATTAAAAGTGTCCCAAACTACTTGTCTCAGTGATGACAGCTAGCTAACTTGGTCACTGCGATCCGCTGATCCACCTGTTTACTCCTTGTGCCCCTCTCAAAGACTGAAACGTTAATATTCTTGCTTGTAATTTAGATCTATGTCCTTTCGGATTTGAGTTCACTATATTCAAATTCACTATATTCACTCATATACACCGATGGATATATTTGAGTGTGTATTAAATAAATGAAATAACAATGACCCAATGGTGGATATGAGTGAATATAGTGAATGTAGTGAATTTTAAATATAGGGAATCCAATCTGCCCTTTCCCCTCTCTCCCCAGCTACCTAATACTGATAATGACCAAAGTAAACAAAAGATTTTGGCATGGTGAAACAGATTTGCATATAAACCAATATCTTATTATGTATATATGCATGCAATGAGAGGCTCTTAATTAACTGCATGGAAAGATAAGACCCTATTTGAATAGATTTTCAAGGGGTAAGGTGGGGCAAAGTCAAGTTCAGTGCATGCAGGATGGCCCCCAAACCCAACAGCTAGCCTATAGAATATAGATATATACATTCACATAATTTGAAGTAATGAATGAATTATATTAAGACAGAGAAAGTAAGGGTTACCAAAGAAAGCAACAAGCAACCATCAAATCCTTGTTTATAATAGTACGTACTATTTAACACAATAAAGTTATAAACATGAACTTCCCTCCATGGGATAGGTTCATATTAGTCACCATTCACTAAACTCTAGAAGTTGGGAAACAACTCATTGAAGCATTACCAAGTAGTAACAACCGGCTGGCCCCTCCCACAGCTCCTCATGTCTTCTATGAATGGAGCAACATTTCTTCACTTCCCCACTATATCATTTCAAAATTTATATATCATTTCATCAAACTTTAATTTTGCCTAACCAGCATGGCATGTGCTTTGCCCATACTGACAATATTCTTTCGAGGAAAAAAAGAGATCTCATTTTTCATCCAATTGTAGGTTAATGAATCCACTCACTACCCTTTAATTTGCACGTATGTACTATACCCTACTACGAAATCCAATATTTTACCCATAATATTTGCCTTCATTACTGTTAGATGCCTGTTGGAACAAGCGGTATACAGGAAGATTGCCATAACATGTGACAAACAACGGAGATGAGCTCTTGGCTCTGATAGCATATTAGATTCCAACCTAATACCAATTGACGTTAAGTGGAGTTGTCCAACAAATATATAAACCGTATCTTAGGATTTGAGGGAGACGATGTGAGACTTACAACAATTACTTTGTTATTGCCTACCATCGTCAAAGTCACAATAGGTTAACCAATTGATTTGAAATCTGGTGTGAATGAAAGAAATTAATGTATAATATGGTGTTTACGTTGACCGATATTGCAACACAAATATAATTGATGTGGGGTGTGCATGCAAAAGCAACCACACTCTAAAATGGTTGCATTGCATGAGTGCATGGGGGAATTTATGATTGCAGTTCTGTCCGTGTAAATGTAATAGCAAGTTGTATCACACAAGGAGAGGGGTCGGTGGTACATTTTTTGCATGTGGCCTTTTATGATGGCCGTTCTGTGCAGAGAGGCATATAGCCTTGCCCACAATATAGCTACCTAGGGACAAATTTCTGCAGTGCTCGTTAGGGCCATCCTTTTGGACCTTTTCCCTTTTCTAAAGTTGATTAATTTAAGTACGCAAGCAAGCAAATAAATAATATACACTGTACAATCATCCAGAACAACACTCAAAAAAGGAAACAATACATGATAGGCAAACTGACCATCTTCAATTATTGAAGTGCAAAATAAAGGATCAATCTCATGGGGCATCCAGCAAAACTTCCCTGGCAGCTACTTTTAAGAGTTTTACTGATTGGAACTAGTTTTTGGTCTAGTGAGGTGAAGTTCAAAATTACTCAAAGAGTTGATTTACTTCCTTAGTGAAAAAAATGTCCCATTTTAAGAAACGTACATTAGTTAGTATCTAGACTTAAAAAAGTGGTAGAATGCTTCTTCCTTCACACATTTGAGATATTTTTCTGCATGTTTGGAACGACATCAAATATAGGGTAAGAATTGCTTTTGGAAAGCAAAAGTTATTCTTATTAACTTCAGTAAAATCATTTCTAGCATTTTCAATCGGGTTACCAAACATGAACTGTATTGCCCCGAACTACAACTTGATTCTCAAAACTCAATTCCCTGTAAAGTGAAAAAAATTTGACACATTCCAAAAATCATACACAAGTCAGTATTCAGGCTTTAAGAAAGTGTTGGAAAACTTCCTTGAAACATCTGAGATAACTTTAATGCTCTAATCGACAACATGGTTTTCAAAACTCAATTCTCATTAAATAATATCAGGAAGCATGAGGTTAAGGATTTTTTCTTACTGGTTACACTCATCTTCTATCCTCTTAGTTTCCAACCCTCTTTCAAACAGTGATTTTGTTCTGATGCCATGCCAACAACCCAATAACTTGAGATAACACTTACCAAACTCTCTCTCACCCCCCTCCTTTTCTTTGAGTGTTTGGACAGAGACAATGAGTCACGCGTTATTTTTGTACATCTCCTTTATGCCTCGACAACAGTTTTTCCTTGTTGCCATAATTTATGATAAATGGTTAATTTGCCATGTGATTACAAATAAGTCAATGGTGGACGGAATAACATTTCTTCTGCACCATCTCACATCAGTTTGGTACATTATTGCAGAGAAAGAGAAAAAACCATCTGAATGATTTAGAGAAACTTATGGGAGCCGTTCTGAATAACATTTCTTCTTCTACCGTTCTGAATTTCACATGGTGTCAGTAATCTTTCTCCCCTGAATCCCTCTGCCCATTTCCTCAGATTGCTGCAGTGTGATAAAATTGGATACATGGCAAAATTAGAAAGACATGTAAAGTTCAGCAGTCTCTGCAACCAGTATCTAATTTGGATGAGTGGTCCTCTACCTCTAGTAGGTACCCGAGATCATCAGAATATAGGCCATCAACATGTGAAGATTCTAGTATCCACCCTTTTATAATATGGTGGGTGGTATACTCATTAGCTTACCAATTATCAGAAGTAACATTACTTTTTAACTAGATTGTTAAAGGAGAAGACATCCATTATATTTGAACTTGACTTTCATCAAAATGTAGTTATGTTTGGGTGATCATTCTATATCTCGTATGTCATTAAATCTTACCCATGATATATTTTAAATATAATTTAACAATTACTCCCTCTGGTCCTATATATAAGAGGCAAAACCCTAAAATACATGGACCAAGAAAATGCATTGAAATAAGCTATTTGTAATTAATATTCATATAAATTTACAAATTTAACCTTCAATAATTAATGAACAAACCTACTTGTATTGAAAGTTGCACTGTCTCGTAAATATAAACCCTATTATAAATAAGGGTAAAATTGGAAATGAGCATTTAATATTTGTCAAAATACATGCATGTCTCTTATATTTTGGACCAAAAAAAAGTAGCCATTTGCCTCTTATAATAAGGACCGGAGGGAGTATAATATAAGGTACAATTTGCACTTTTCAGGCTAAGATGCCTATTATTAGATGCCACCCATCTCCCACCCATCTCCCAAAATAAAACGTACGAAACCGACAAAATATCACATGATTGCATGTCTTTCTAAGGCCGCAATCACAATTCAGTATTTACAATTCACAAGCTGACTGTCTGACCATGAGTTGTGTTCATCATTGTCCATCATGTGTTATTATGAATGCAAGTTCATGCTTCACAGCTAATACTTGTCCTAACAAGTTTGGTCATGGTCATCAGGAGGATACCACATTTTGACTGGTCCAACACAATATTTGAGAAGCTTTATTGTGCATGGTCCAAGTCTCACACGAAGATCCAAATAGGTGCCTGTACGAATGAATGCGACATCAACCACTCTATGACATAGGCCATGCTACACCTAAGAACTGGGGTTTCAGGGTTGCTGCCTTGGTGCGATATCGATTCTCGAAGACAGCAACGCTAACACAGATGTAAACACTAGCACTGACCTCTGCTCAATCATAAAAATCAATACATTATGTTGACCCACGAGGATCACACATAGGTTTGGGAACGCAGAGCATGTTTGGATTCACTTTTGTGAGAGACAAATGATTCTAAAAACATAAAATTGATTGACATGTTCAAGTGTTTTCGACTAGAATTGATTTTACCTATGAAATCTTCTAACTAAAGCTAGAATTTGGAGCTTCCGCCCCCAAACATGATTTTTAGCTTCAAATTTATATTGTTCAACTCACTTTTACATGAATATATCCAAACATAAATCACTTTACTTTAAACTCAATTTTATTGAAATCAATTCTACAAAATCAATTCCATCAAAAATCATGTTTCTCAATTGCTCATCCAAACACACACTCGGTACAAAGATCAAATAGGTACAATATCTGAAAAGTGAATGAAGTAAAAAAGGCCAACATTCAAAGTAAATGTATGGTGGCGGCTTCTACCGTGAGCGAGTGAAGCATATCGCTCACGGTGAGACATCTATTCTAACCGGCTATAAGCAGTATAAACGGTAGAGTTTTTTGGTAAAGTTTCTTACTTTTTTTTTTTGGGTAAATTTATAAAGGTTGATTAACAATAATTCATTATTATTTTTATAGAGATAGAACCCAATTACTGTTCATTGTTCATCGTCTCGAGTCTCGACCCACCTCTTCTCACAGTTTCAAGCTTGAGAAAATCAAAGCCAGAGTATGAACCCCATAATCGGTACCCCAAGTATGATACCTTGATTCCAGTTTTATAACCAGTTGTACCACAATAAGTCAAGAATTCAATCTATGCGTCTAAAAGAAGGTCAGAAATGAACGTTTAAATCACCAATCGCTTAAATGTTTAATTCAATTTAATCTGCATATATACAAAAAAAGAAGAAGTACAACAATAACAATTACAGACCATGAAAATCAGAATCGAAAAATGAAAGAAAGTTCAATCCCTAAAACATCATGAAAATCAGCTACAACCGCTATAAAATCGAGTTTCAAATTCAAAGTAATAGATCTGAGATTCGTGATGAGCAAAGGACAGTGGCTCGTGGGCGGCGGCGTAGCTGATCGATGGCGGAGCTCGCGGATCTTCTTCGGACGTGCGTGGATCTGTGCACAACGGCGTGAGGCGGTCAGATCTGGACTGCGGAGCAGCGTTACAGGGTGATGACCACGAGCCCAAGGGAGTACGCACTGTGACTTCCTCTGCCGTCTTCTCCTTCTTCTTCTTCATCGATCAGTGTCACCAACGAGGTTGACAACGAGATCGACATCTTGTCCAAAATTCACCAGGGAATGGGAATTGCTTGTTGTTGTGCGACCAGGTGAGATTGAGGGAATGGGACCAGGTGGAAGTATTCCTCTGCTTGCCTCTACCACGAATCGATTTGCAGGTGAACCAAACGTGTTCTTGCCCTCCGGTGGGATGGTTGGGGTTGACGGTGATTTTGAGTGTATTATGAAAATGTTTGAAAGAGACAAATTGGTTCCTTTATTTTACCGGGAGCTCAGGTTACACTCACTTAATCTACACCGTCCAAACATATATTTAATAAATCCGACGATTAGGAATTGTCACTCATGGTGAGAGACTTGATCAAGTCTCTCACCCTAGAATTTGCCATGTATGGTTATAAAAACTATAAACGAGTGGGAAGTGTAAATTCATCAGCAAATTCATATTTTCGTATTAATTTTGCCCCAAAAAAATTAATTTCTAGCCAAATATAACATTTAGCAGCATCCCAGTTCTTGGCGTACAAATCACTGCACTTAAAAGAAAAAAGAGTGCTATCAACACAGTTTTATTTTATTGGTTAAAATTCAAATAGGTCACATTATTTTATAAATGGGTTCCACTTGAATTCTATACGATCCACACAAATTTTAACCCACAGAAGAAAGTATGTTAAAAATATATATTAAAGGATATGTTAACATTCCTGAGAAAAGAGAGGGAGAAAATTAGACTTTTGCAGAGAGCCAGTTTCTCATTGTTAAGAAAACAATCATTCGAGAATAACGAAATGAAGGCAGGCAGGTGTCCCACAAAATATAAAGTTCCAACCACTCCCAACCTTGAGCAGTAACTCTGTTTTCACTTGGAAAAATACCAGGCATGCAGTGCTACATGTACCGGTAGGCCCCTCAAGTTGTAGGGATTCCACCAGTAAACCTGTTTGATCAGCATCCAAAATACTTCTTAATCCACGGTACCAAACTCCGAACTCAATTGTAGATGCAATTATTTTTAAGCAAAAGCACAAAGACACACATCAAAAGAGCGAGATTGTCAATGTTCCGCGGACTAATATGAAAGATGATGAATGCCTCTTCCAAATGTATATGCTTAAAATTCTTCTGGAGTTAACAGACATCAGCCCCACCTGTCAAGTCAACAAAACCAAAAACGACTTGTTTCACTCGTCTTTTGGTGTGTTCCATGTCCTAACTATGGCAACGATGCTGCCAGCACAACATAACAACCACCGTCAGCGCTGATTTAGTAAGTTTATGAATCTTTTTCCAAAATCGAAATGTAAGCAAAGAGCAATCAATCAGCCAGCCAAAAACATCTAATCAGATAAAGCATCACACACTGTAAGAAGGCACATGCTAAAGAAGCAACTGGCCCAACAACTTTTTGTCTTTCAATTGATGATGGACTATGTTTCAGTTTACGGTCGGTGCCAGACAAACACACGGTCCCTCAAAACAAATCCTAGAGCTAGAAGCACACCCTTCTTTGATCAAACATATTAGATTAGAATATGCCATTGAGCATGTGCTTGCTTGTAATTACTCTGTAGGCGCGGGCTAAGGTGAGCTATGAGTTCGTATCTTTCATGGTGAGAGAGATATGGGAGACTGGCGACTGCAGGTGACTTGAAATGAGAAGCTCACGTGTCGGTTGGCACAATTGCTAAGTATTTACACATTAGCCCATATTCCCACGTTAGGCCCCTAAGTGCAATTATTGGAGCTGAGAGAAATTAAAGTGACTAAGTGACAAAACTAAAACAGTGTGCCTTATTTTAGCCGTAACTTTACTTGACCATGTGTCTTCAAGATCGCAAAATCTCCACCCCAGTTTCAGGCTAAATCAAGATTGTCTTCACATGGTTCTTTGCAGCTCCTAGATCTGTGGGTGGTGACCGGTTTCAGGAAAGCAAGTGTGTTTCCCAGGGTTGTCTGCCACTGTCTCAACCCATCTTGTACGATTGAATGCTTCGTTAATCCAGTAAAGACCTATTGAGCTGCGTCTTGATGGCTGGTGGTAGTAGATCGTGCAAGGAGGCAAGGTTTTGAGGTATGTTGAACTTGTATTTGAACCATGTATAGCAGTAGGAAAGCGATTGTTAGTGTAATCAAAGTGTCAAAGTAACTGTACTTGTGAATAAGAGTTGCTTGTTCGGATGAGATATGTTGTCAGTGAGATATATGGAATGTGCCATTTGTGAAGCAGTGTACTGCAAATCTGATCCCGTTGATAAAAAAGCGAAAATGCTATAGAATTGTAAGTTTAAGTTTTTTTTGAATGATTATGGATCTCTTAGTTGAACCACCTCAAATTTGTTAGGGGGAATACTAACTTTCTAGCAGATCTTTTAAAACTTTGAAATAATGTTTGATGTATGTTTTGCAGGTGATGGATGTACCATCAAATGAGCCAAATGGAATGTATTTTAGTGAACTTGAAATGTCCAACGTAAGTACATTTTATTTTGATAGTTGCCTAAATTGTTGATTTAACTGACTTTATATGAACTGTGAATGATGGGTGAAATTTGTTATCCTTAGGGCGTGGATGATGTAACTATTGATGAAGGTGATCAGCACGAAATTAATGCAGAGGGTGACTATGATGGTTATTCAGAGGAAGATGAGTTTGAATATGAAGCGCAAGAGGTGCATTATGATCGAAAAGGTGTTTGTGGTGAAGAAGAGGAGGAAGGTTCTGATAGGAGGAGTGATAGTGGAAGCGAAGACAACGAGGATAGTGATAAAATAGAAATAAATGGCCTGAGTGACATCCTAAACATAGACATGAAAAAAATCACATTTGATCTAGTGGACAGATTTGATTTTAAAGATTTGGAAGTGGCTTACCAATTTTACTGTTGGTTTGCCAAAATGAATGGTTTCTCTGTTAGGAAGGGGCAGGTTCTTAGAGGCAATGGTGGGGTGATAGTACAACAGAATTTTCTTTGCTCACGTCAAGGATTCAGAGAGGATAGGGGATTGACCCCCGAAACGAGGACTCGTCAACCAAAAAACGAAACAAGGTGTGGTTGCCGGGCATATTTCCGCGTCCACGTTGATACTAACACACAACGATGGTATGTGTCAGTTTTCAACTTTAACCATAATCATGCT
This sequence comes from Echinosophora koreensis, assembly GCA_035048595.1. Taxonomy (NCBI): domain Eukaryota; kingdom Viridiplantae; phylum Streptophyta; class Magnoliopsida; order Fabales; family Fabaceae; genus Echinosophora; species Echinosophora koreensis. The sequence continues at coordinate 7,134,856 of JAPCYP010000017.1, read as the reverse complement.
CTCCTGGAGGATAAATATTGTGTCCTTTTGCCAGCACATAGGAAGATGAGCACAGCTGATATTATGCAAATTGAGAACTTTAGAAAAGTTGGCATACGTTCGCCGCAAATGTATGGTGCATTTGCTGGCATATCTGGTGGGTATGAGCATATTGGGTTTGTAAAAAAGGATATCTACAACCAAATTGGGAAACAGAGAAGGCAACTATCATCGGATGCTTTTGGCGCTATGAAGTACCTCAAAGGTATATCCATCAAAGATACCCATATGTTTATTCGACACACAATCGATGAACATGGGAGGTTGAAACATCTTTTTTGGTGTGATGGGGATAGTCGGTTGAGTTATAAAGTTTTTGGAGATGTCTTGGCCTTTGATGCAACCTACAAGAAGAACAAGTATATGTGTCCGTTTGTTGTTTTTTCTGGTGTGAATCACCACAATCAAACCGTAGTGTTTGCTACTGCATTGGTATCCAATGAGACCGAAGAGACGTATGTATGGTTATTGGAACAGTTTATGAATGCGATGGAGGGCAAGGCTCCGGTATCTGTGATTACGGACGGTGATGTCGCAATGAAGAATGCAATAAATCGAGTATTTCCTAATGCTCGTCACAGGTTATGTGCTTGGCATTTGCTTCGCAATGCAATGACTAATGTTGGTGTTCCTGAATTTATGCCGTACTTGAAGAAGTGCATGCTAGGTGATTATGATGTTGCAAAATTTGAAGAATTATGGGATGACATGGTTGCAAAGTTTGGTCTTGAAGATAACACGTGGATATGTGATCTTTATGAAAAAAGAAAGATGTGGAGTACGGCACATATTCGGGGCAATTTTTTTGCTGGGATAAGGACCACATCCAGGTGTGAAGCACTACATAGCCATATTGGAAAGTTTGTTCACTCCAGGATTAACTTGACCGAGTTTGTACAACAGTTTCAACGATGTTTGACATATTTTAGATTTAGAGAAGTGGAGGCTGATTTTCAATCTGAGTATGGGCAGGCGGTATTACAAACTGGCCTGCGTTTTCTAGAGCGGTCCGCTTCAAAGATTTATACCAAAGAAATATTCACCCTGTTTCGTAGAGTGTTAACAAAAGCTGCTCTTATCAAAGTAATTGATTGCCAGGATATGGCGATGTATTCAATCTATTCCGTGTCCAAGTATCGAGCACAGGGTTCCATTTGGCAAGTGTCTTATTGTCCATCGGTGGTTGAAATTAGATGTTCGTGCCTAAGGATGGAATCCATAGGGTTGCCCTATGAGCACATTGTTGCTGTCTTAGTTTACCTAGACATTCCTGAGCTACCCAAATGTGTTGTACTTGATCGGTGGACGAAATCTGCCAAGGATGGTATCCGTGGAAGCTATGATGATGGTTTATTCTATTGGAGTTCGCAATCTGTTGCTAGGTACGCTACACTTGTCCACATATCGAAGGAGGTAGCTGGGCTTGCCCATCGTGATGTTGACGAGTATAACCAACTAGTCGAGTATTTAGCAAATGAAGTCAACCGGCTGAAACTAAAGTATGGAGCAGTTGCTAATGTGAATACTGAGCCCGAAACCCAATTTGAGACGTTGCAAGATCCCCCTGTTGTCAGAACCAAAGGTTGCGGCCCCAACAATGCGACCACCGGAGGTAGGCAGAGGCGGGTGCAGACTTGTGGAACCTGTGGTGCAACCGGACACAACCGACGTTCTTGTTCTACCTTGAGACAAAGTGGCAACGGTGTTGAGGGAACCCACCACGGACCGAGTGACGTCTCACAAAATACTCACTTGGTAAATGGACAACACAACTATGTGTTTTTGGATTAATGCCATTTACTATTTTAGATCATTAAATATGTAATTTGTGCTTCTCTTGCATGAAACCTTATGGTAACTTACTTGATAACGTTTGTCATATGTTTTATTCGATACACGTCAGTGATTTAATCGATTCCATGTTAACATTGCAGTTCCAAGAGTCACACACATATGTAGGGTCATCTAGCCAAGCACCATCGGAAGCAGATTTGCATGTGCCATGATATGAGGGGATAGCTTTATGATCAGCGCCTGTGATATATTAGATAATACAACTATGTTTATCATGGTGATTACAGCAATTTAATATAAATAGAGCAATTGAAGACATGATAGTGGTTATCAGGTTTGTCTTTTGATGGGGACGAAATCCAATGCTTGGGTGATAGCCCAGGGAAGCTAACGTGGACAGCCACCAGCTTTTAGTTATGTCCTCTGTGGTTTTGTTTTTATGTATAATTTTCAATTATGGGTTAGACATTACATTAGTGGCCTCCACTCTGTTTTCCTGGAATAATTATTTCAATACCTTGCGTATAGTGGACTCCTAATTTGCACAATTATCTTTATTAATGGGATGTATTTAGATGGCTCGTTAAGGTCCCTTATCGAATTTGGCAAGGTTTGTGCACTTGTTTTCCATTTTATACAGCTACAGCGATTATGACTAATAAATTGGTACATGTACGATCATTAATTGTTACCACTGACACCTGCAGATGCAAATGTGTACAAAATACCACTGTGTATATGTATAATGAACTTATTTGAATAAATTATAAAAGTTACCCCAATATAACTGCTCCACGGGGCCTCTAAAATTTTCATCTTCATTTATAGTTTGCAGAAAACGATTGTTTTCAACATTGGCCAAGTGATGGAGGTGCCAACTAAATTATTTGCTCCGTAAAACACCAAATGTCTGCGAGTGATGGTCAGGTACATTATGTTTCTTTTGTGCTTGTGTGGATATCTAAATATCCAACTTACTACCCATAAAAATGTCCTGTTTTATATGATAAATGTGTTGTATAAATAAGTATTTTGGTAAGTCTTACTGGTCCACCCATTAGCTAGCGAAGTAGGGATTTGGTTCGTGCCTATAGAATTTAGATGAATTCGTAGGTTGGTATAATAAGTTCACAGGAGCTACTATGATTGAAGAAGCCATGGAATCATACACCAAACATGCTCCTACTTGATAAGATAAATACACTGCAAGTCTAAAGTTTTTTGGTTAACAACATTACCCACTACTAAATCAAAATACATAAACCTTCGTTCCTAATGTCGATTAAGTAACCGTAGCCTTTGCAATGACCCTGGCCCAAAAAAAATTACAAATCAGAGATGTGTCTAATAAATATATTCTAATGTACCCTAGGTGCCAGCTAATCATAGGTGATAACTAAATACCCGTTTCACAAAGGCTACTATTACTTCAAAATTAGAGTCGTCATGTTCCTACTTCAAATTATAGGTGATGCGGTGACTTGTAGCCAAAACTCTGCAGATTTGTGAACCAGTTCCTTCTTGTTTTCGTTGTTGTCGTCCAACAATAATCTCATTGCCACCTCCATCCTAACATGGTTTTCGTCCACCTACAAAAAATTTGAATAAAAAACATGTGTGGAGCTGTATAAGACTGGTGTTCTTTTTGTAACTGTTACAAAATGTCACTGAAAAATGTTACAAATATAAGAGAACTCACAACCCCAATGACATTGTTAGTGAAGTTGTGTTGCATGTGCATCCATTCAGCCACCCAAAGACCAGATGTGTCACTATTTGAGGGTCGATCACGACCATTGATTAATATACCAGTAGAAGCCATCAGACGAGGGAAATAGAAACATGATGTTATAAATCTACTCTACGTGTGTGATACCAATTTTATGAAAAAAAATGAAGCTTACTATAACAGTCGTACCTGTTCACACAGTTAGGGACTCCCTTTGCTTGTTCGATGTCATATTTTTCAAACTCGAGATCTTTTTTTTTACTCAAGTGGCCTTCGTACATGTTGGGTATCATGGTAGACAAGGCTGCCGCCTTTTTCAGTTAATAGCAAAGTCGGAAATGGATTTCAGTTTTTTAAGAAACGATTACTACCAAAAAATGATCAATGCTGAAGAGTAGGAACACTGACTTGTTTACGTATGTTATATCGCCTGCTGTCTAGCACAATATCAGGTAGGCATGAGTCCATCAGATAGATCTTTTTGTCCCTGATTGAGATTACCATCAAAAACCAATGTCCATAGTTGTCAACAATTGGGACATACACCTGCACAAGCATATCATGGTGACACATTATGTTAGATCCAAGTGAAAAGTTTATTTGTACAAAGTAAATTAAATTCTACTACAAATATGTATGTCTAAGGATGGAGAAACCCAACCAGTCTTAAATGATCATAATGTCCCATCCAATCCCGTCCATAGAAGTTTATAAGTTCATCTGTGGTGGAACCTATAGCAACATCATCCTATATATCCATAGGCAATCAGTTTTGAGTAATATAGAACGTATGCTTGTCATATGATAGAATGTATATTTGGGCACATGTAAAGCACTCTATGAAACTCACTGCAAACGATGGTGGTAGACACCATATGGACGGGATCTCACTGTTGAGCTGAAGATGTGATCTTCAGAGCAGTCATTAGTAGAATCTGTTTACCAATAGCATTATGTTATCAATATTCAATTTTCCAGGTGCATAAATATAGAATTTTGTAGTTTCTTAAAGAACACAAGTGTACCTCACGGGAGACCTTTTTTCCAGGGCAAAGTGAATCAAAATCTGCACGTGTGCCTTGGTTTCTTCCCACGGTGAAAAGTACCTCACTCATATTTTGGAAATGTCCACAAGTTAGAATCGTGGTTTTCTGTATAGGAGTACATTGTTACTATAACAATGTATTGATTTTTTTTATTTTCAGGAACATACCTTGGATCCAAATTGGCCTGGAAGACATAGATTGCCACATTTGTTGCCGTAGGAGATAGATTCATTGTTGTGGTGGGCTTAAATTTACCCGGGACATGCTGTATAGCTAAACATGTTAACATTCAAGTATGGTTTGCATAAATTCCAGACATTGCTAGTAGCACGTATTCACTTGATTAGAAGCAGCATGTGACACTTTGAAATAAAGCTGGTAAATAAACTAAGAAAAACCTTGTTCCTTCTATCATTTTGCGTATAGGAATTTTAAGGTCGCATGTTAGCACACATTAAGCCCATCGTAAAGCATTATACGGCAGTCTTGTAATTAATCCAAATATAATCTGACTGAAATGTTCATCTATAACCAACATGATGGACTCCAAAGTCAACAATTAACTCAGAGCCACAGCAAGCCCATTTTAAAGCATTTTACGTACACATTGATGTAGGAGCAGGACACAGTAGGTCTATTATAATTACATGTATGGTGTCTTAGTTTCTGTTGGATCAAGTATCCTTTCAGGGGATCAATTAGAATTATCCCATAGGGTATGACAAGTTTTTAATTATGAATTGTATCCTACATAGAGGGGTTTAATGGATAAATCAAACCCTGAGAAAGTTGAATGGGAATCGCAATACTCCAATAGCCAAAAACCAAAAGTGGTTATCACAGTAGAACTATCTTGTTATTCATTTGTTATTTTAGCTCAATCTCTTGTATGAGACTGATGACAATCCACCTCATCTTCTATCATAGAACTGAGTTTGCATTTCGGCACCATACTTGATAGCACATCTTGGATTTACAGAAATAAAAACAACCACATATAGCTGCTAGCATCACACAATATTTAAATGTGGTTGACTTTGGCAAGTATACACATCAATAATCATCGTCTCAGTATGACCCTTAGAGGAGCACAATGTTGAAAGCATACCTTTGGCACAGATTGACCGACACTCCTTACAGGAACCCCTCCCCTTGATACTTTCTTGGATGGTGATGGTCGTTTGCGCACCCCACTTGTGGCAGCTTTTAATTTCTTCTTCGCACTTTCAGATTCAGTTGGAGTGAAGGATAACCTCCTAACAGATGGCAGGGTGGATGAACGCCCGGGACTCACCTATGTTGTTGCAAAGTTGAATCAAAAGCATTTCAAACAAGAACATTTGCACAATGCTTAACAAACCTGATATGTCTTAATCAGCGTACTATCTTACCTGCCCCTGAAGACCACGATGGTAATTGCTGCTAAACGGTTTTTTTGCCTTGATCATTTTCAGCTTCAGTACCTTCAATCGGTTGAAAGTTGCTTTTTCGCTTGTTTTGGCTTACATCCAAACTGTGCCCCACGAACATACAGACCACATGGAGCTTGTTCATGTTTTTTTACGCGGTCTTCTTCATCAGAGGATATTAAAATCGTAGAGACATCCTTCAGCTTCTTAAAGGCATCTTTGGGAACACCAATATCATCAGCCATGATAACACCTTTTCCTTTTTTATTTTCCATCTTAACGACATCATTGACCTTTGTCGAGGTGTCCTCATATGCCCAATGTGGAATAGGCGTTGGTGATGGTGATGCCCCATTGTTTGTAAGGCCAATCAACGCCCTAAGCATAGCAGTATTTGTTTTGTCCATTGACTCAAGACTTGTGCTAAGACGCTGGAAAAATAAAATGGTTGTGTGAAGTACCAATATGTAGGACATTAAGAGAATATTAACAGCATTATTGAGAACATACCTCAATGGCCACCAGCAACTGCCTAAGCAGTTTTTCCTCCTCTGACTTCTTTATTGAGGAGGGTTTTTTTATTTTCTACAGGCTCAGCTTCATCCTATAAATGTGGTGTATTTTATTACATTAGCTTTGTAATAGTACAAATTGTTCATTTTAATCTTGTATCAAAGTTGTAGAGTGTCTTACATCCTCCATATTGCTGTTATCATTCTTGTCATTTGCTTCAGCCTTTACACCTTCGTTAGGTGAAACCCTACATGATGGTACGCCTCACTTAAGTAAACTGTGTTGTTAAAACCACGTAATAAAAAACTTGGAGGTCAACGCAATAGTTGAATAACGCTAGCATTACCTGGAAGTGAATGGATCTTCTGGGCTTTGTGATTGAGCTCCAGTACTCATATCCTCATCTTGGAAGTCTTCGTAATTCTCCATTGAAGCAGAGACCAGCTTGTAAATTTTTCCCCTATGCCTGTTGGAGTGGGTCAGTATAGTTGATATTTTTTATGCAATATTTTGGTATCTTGTAAATGCCTCATTGTAAACACGCTATAAGCTAAAAGTTGTAGTCACTATCAAGTACTTTCACACTTACATAGTACAAATCATCTGACTTATTGTCATTTTCAACTTTTAGTAATCCAATGAACACAGTCTGCGGTCATCTAATTTCGTGGTTAAAGCATTTTCAAAATTGCCTTGGGAAATCTACTCTCATTTCCTGGCTCGCCTGTGTAGGTTGAGATGTTCTTTAGAATTTAACCATTGAGCCTTCTATATCCTTTTTTATAAAAATTTATTATATCAAATGTACTGGGCTATTTCCCAATGGGCTTATTAATTAGATGACGTTGGGCCAAGGAATGATTAGGTATGAAATAATCATGGATAGGCTGGTCTTTGCTAATATTTGTGGCCAAAATTCTTTAAACAGTACTGATTAATACTTCATTGATATTTTTACAAATTACACAACCACATAAACAACATGAAGACATCCCTAACACCTAGGGCACAAAATGAAGGGGTGTTCAAAGCAGGTCAGCACAAACACAAACACACTACTAGTAATTTCCTTACAGTTCGATACATTGCACAACCATAGAAACACAACTAAAAACATTGACACAGGCACAAAAACAAACTACTATAGTGAGTTCCACATGACTAATACTGGTGCTCATTCTCCTTCTAGGACATGCATCATCCTCAACTTCTCATTTAAGATGCTGATTTCCATCTCTAGCTCTAGCTTTTCATCAATGGTCTTGTTAAGTTGTTCCTCGAGCACCTCAACATTATAATGGTTGTAATCGTGTATTTTTTTCCCAGTTGAGGTCATAAGTCTTCGGAGCAACAATGCAGCTGCATCCTCACGGGCGTCATTCTCGTTTCTTCCCAGTCGACCAACAGCTACGATTGGTCTACCCGTTGCATGAGTGGCAACTGTAGCATAATATCTCTGATATTGGATGCCTTCTATGACCCTTACTTCGTGCGGTCTGTACATGGGGGATTGGATGCCCAACATACTGCAAACAAGTTCAAGCTCAGCCTGCACGCTTTGCTGCACCAAAAATTCCTCAGAGGCAGTGTCCTCAGCTAGCTGTGATGCCATACGTTCTATGTTGTTCACAATAAATTAGTAATGAGTTTTATATTATAAAAATTAAATTTTTTAATGATAACATTGTTACGTAAAAACACGAAGAAAATAAAACAAACATAAGGTTAGAATACTGTACGCAAACGGTGGCTGCCATGGGGCTGTGCATGCCGGTTGTTTTGAACATGCTGGCTGCTGGAACCTGTCTCATACAGAGGAGGCACGTGCATGCGAAGGTACTCTTCACCACGAGCAGTCTCCATGCAGTGTGCTCTCCATTCCGCTTCAGCATGATGGTAACTGTGGTAACCCTTATAGCTATTTCCCTTCCAACCGTTGACCTGTGCACCACATGCTGGCCATGAGAAATAAATCCCTGGCCTACGACCTTCAAAAACCACGTACACTTTCTTATCACTAGTGACGCTCAATGTTTCTTTCTTCGTAAAACACACGTTTGTAGTGATGACGGAGACAATGGGAGCTGGTCGTCATATTATATAGAGCTGTTCCTTGTTTGAAGAAGCATTCAGTTGGTGTGTGGCTTAATTGTGGTAGATGGGGGATCACCAACTCATTTACTTCGCACATTCAATGGTGTAAGTTGGGTGTATTAATAATGCAGGGTAGCCACCATAAATATTGATGAGTTAAAGAGTATATGGCCTGGTAATTTTTAATCTAATATTTTAAAAATACAATTATATTACAAATCACTATATTAGGATATTTAATACAATTGTAGAAGGCATAATACTAACTTATAAAATTGTTTTAATTATTTCATACGATTATTTTTTAACCGTGACTTCAAAACAAAAAAGTTTATTGTATTGAAACAATTTGTAATAGCAATTTTATTATCATTATTTAACTTTGACTGAAATAAATACGATAAATGATTCTTTAAAATTTAAATATTACTCAAAGTTTACGATTTTTGTTGATGATTTAAAAATCACGTGCCAATTTATGTAAATGAAATTGCGAAACAAACTATAATCCTATAAGTCAAATATTAATAAATAACTTTAATTAACCAACAATGTAGAAATAATAACTAAAGTCAAATTATTTTTAATTTATTGCAAGGCTAATTTTGTTATTTTATACCATCTTAAAAACTGAAAAATAAACAAAATCTAATAATTTAACTGTTTGTAAAATAAAAGATCAAGATAAGTATTGAAAATTTTAAACATAATAAGTTAAGCCAGACAATATTTGTAAAATTTATAAACCTGTATGTAATTTTATCACTACGATAATTTTGTCTTTTTTTATAATTGACAAATTGTAAAGTATTAAAAAAAACAATAATCTAATAAAATATGAGAGCATCTACAATACAAACAAAAAAACTACAATTTATACTAAAAATATGATGTTATTCGGTTGGTTATCTGGTGAACACCAAACTTCAGATAGGATAACATTTTATCCTTCTCATATCCTATCCTACTCATATCCTAGTAACTTGTCCTATCTGTAACATCCCAGGTTGCTCTACGGATTGATGACTGACCCCACAGACCAACTCGGGTTTTTTCAGCATGGTTTGTCCTCACTCACACGCTCCCTGGGAAAACTTCCAAGGAGGTAACCCATCACAGAATTGCTCCAAGTCAAGCACGCTTAACTGTGGAGTTCTAAAGTGATGGGTTACCGAAAAGAAGATGCAACTCGTTTGTATATGTAGTACCAATCAATCCATAAAGCGGCGAGGGATGTTACACTATCCGCCCCCATCATATCCTGACCGTCAAACGAGCCCAAGGGGAATAGCGATTAACACAGCTATCTATACTAGTTCACTCTATAACAGAAACAGCTACGTCAAGTCCTTGGCAGCACCTAGGTTTATACAGTGTGATAGGTCAAGTTAAATACCCCAATAAATGCAACTTGGGTCATTCTGCGCAGCCATCAATGCAATATGAACGTTGATTATACTCTATCAAGGGGGAAAATGCCTTTAGGCATCGACCATTAGACACATCAGAGATGTGAATGTGTCGCTCATTGTAGTTTGCAGAGCACATTGCCCTTTTCGTGTAACAATCAACAGTACTAGTCCATAAAGCATGTTGGAAACATTCTGTAAGTAGATGTTATCTTTGATTTCCTTGGTTGCATGTGATAATCACCTTCTGAATTCCTTGATAAGCGTGAGGGGCGTCGGAGGATTTTGAGTCAGGGGACAGCTTCCAAAAGCTTTTTCTCCTCGAGTTCCAATCCAACAACATTAGACGAGTATGAGAGCATATCAGAGACAACATGAAACTTAATTGCAAAATTGCAATATCCAGGTCAGCAAATAGGTTGACTTCTACTTCTCAATAGAGGTGGACATCTATGTGGCCAGACAAGTGAGAAATTGACTTCTTACAGTTTTGATCTCCAGAACTGAATTGGTTCACAAATAGAAAGGAACACTACTACAAAAAAATTAAATTATAAGTATGAGGAGTAACAATAACATTAATGATAAAATTAATTAATGTATTTATTTAAAATAATAAGCAACAAAAAAATTACCCTAATAACAAGTAGCAAATAATATAACAAGAGACATTAAAAAAAATAGCATTACCAATTTATATAAATAATCATCAATTATTACAATAGCCATAAAAAAATTACCTTGTAGAAATTTAACAAAGTTTTTCAACAATTTGAAAGGAACACTACTACAAAACGTTAAACTATAAGTATGAGGAGTAACAATGACATTAATGATAAAATTAATTAATGTATTTATTTAAAATAATAAGCAACAAAAAAATTACCCTAATAACAAGTAGAAAATAATATAACAAGAGACATTAAAAAAAAATTGCATTAACGATTTACATCAATTATTACAGTAGCCATAAAAAAATTACGTTGTAGAAATTAAACGAAGTTTCCAATAATTTGAAAGGAACACTACTACAAAAAATTAAACTATTAGTATGAGGGGTAACAATGACATTAATGATAAAATTAATTAATGTATTTATTTAAAGCAATAAGCAACAAAAAAATTACCCTAACAACAAGTAGCAAATAATATAACAAGAGATATTAAAAAAATTTGCATTAACAATTTATACCAACAAATAATCATCAATTATTACAGTAGCCATTGTAGAAATTAGACGAAGTTTCTAACAATTTGAAAGGAACAATGCTATAAAAAAATAAATTATAAGTATGAGGAGTCTAAAGAGGGAGGAGGAGGCTGCAGAAAAATGGTGAAATTTTTGGGTCAAAATGCTATGGTATTTATAGGAAGGGGAGTGGGGCCTGGGGAGGTTTTTTTGGGGGGGGGGGGGGGGGGGGGGGGGAGGAACTAATGGGGACGGTTGCGGTGGGTGGGTTAACAGAGAGTTTCCCAAGTAACAAAATTTCGATGACCAAATTGACCTTTTTTTCAGAAACCAATAGAGGGTACTCGAAAATTTTGTGGGATAGGAATGGGCCTATAATCATTATAACTAAATAAATAACTGTCCTCTTAATTTCCAACTCAATTGTTAACTGTGATTATATATATATTTGATTAATGATAGGTGAACACCCATATGAGATACATGCTTAATCATGTATAAAATTTTAGTTGATTCAATTTATTAAATGTTTAATCACGTGCAAATATTTGGTTAATTCATTATGACCAATTAATCATATATAGAGCTACATTAACATGATATTTGCATGTAATTAACCAAATATTCATATATTTATGGTAAATAAGCCCATTAACGTGATTAACCATATAACGGACTTAATTAACCAAATAATTATACACGATTAACCAAGTGTCCTGAATGAGTGTCCCATTTAGGTGTTCACCTACCATTACTCTATATATTTTGCCATAGCTGTTCCAGTGATAAAAAATTTAAGTTTAAGATAATGTTTTACTGTCTAAACGTGTCACTCAATTTTAAATGAGTCCCTATACAAAGATATTCTCATTTTAATCCCTATAGGTGCAACCGTTATAAATAGCTCCCTGAAGTTTAACGGCCGTTAATGACGATCATTTTGTTGACCCATATATGTGTCGCTCATTTTTAAATTGTTTTCAGACATGTGTCACTTATTTTTAAACAAATGATGGTGCCCCTGATTGGTCCTTATATGTGTCGCTCATTTGTAATTTGGTCGCTATATGTGTCACTCATTTTAAAATTAGTCTCTACATGTTTCACTGATTTTTAAATTGGACGATTCCTTCTCCCACCTCTGCCATCTTCTCTCTCCCTTTCTCAACTTTTCCTTCCCCCTAATTGCCCCCGATTGTGCCCTAGCAGCCTTAATCTTCCGATTGGCCCACACTGCCACCTATGGTGAGGTTTCGCAGCGATTCGAGATCACTCCAGCCAAGGCATGCCATGCGTTCTTCGTGGTTTGCAAGACCGTTAAAGAAAAATTGGGGCATTTGTTCGACCTTCGTATCGATTCTGGGAGGGTTGTTATGGAGAGCACAACAACTTGCATGCAAGCCTGCTAAAATCTTCAACAGCACTGGATTACACTCTCTCAGTTGGTTGATCATGGAATGATATAAGTTCTTCTCTGATATGAAAGTAGGTTAAAATTCCAACTGAGTGATTCCAGTAGGCTTGCCTGCAAGTAGGGGTGGGAATAGGCCAGGCCAGGCTAGGCTTTAGGTTAAATAGGCCTGGCCTACTTCACAAATACATGGCCTAAGCCTGGCCTATTACCTGATGCAGGCTATTTTTTAAGGCCTGGCCTGGCCTTTTTAATAGCCTGATATGGCCTGAAAGCCTATTTAAAAGCCTATTTGACATTAAAATTTTAATTTTATATTTAAATTTAAATTTAAATTTATTTTATATTTTAAATAAGCCAATAAATTAACATTAACATACTATTAACATACTAATAAATAAGTAAGGCCCCAACATGAAGTTCCCAATGGGCCTTCTTAATTAGTCATCCAATAACTCTATTATATGTTTGCTCTTTAGGTTTTAGAATGATAGTCTGCTTCATATGTACATTATAAACAATGTGGGACTAACTCCTATGTGGTGCAACTTGTCAGTGTGCCTTTCTGCGGTGCAACAAGCTCTTCCTCCTCCTTTATATAAAAAGCTTGATAAAATGTTTTATATCGTCAAGGTTTAACACGTTGAGAGCTAAAGTAATGAAGAAGAAAATCTTTCTATGAGGTGATTTTACTATTGGTGAGGTTGGACTAGTTTTTGCAGGTGGTGCCATGAAGGGTTACACTTGTATTGACAATTTTATTTTGCATGTTCACGTCACTGTAAATTATGGCAGAGAAAAGAAAAGTCTGACAAGACTAATTGGGTGATACATTAATAATCATCTTGGCATTAGCAAAGAAGAGAAAGATGGAGAATTATAAAGGATCCGAGACAGGTAGGAGCCCCATAATCGGTTGAAAACTAGTAAAAAATGGGTTCATATATACAACAATGCTTCATTGGAGTTGGTCCCACATCTCTCGGAGTATACATCTGAAGCAAACCAACATTTTATAAATAAAGAGCAAACTACATCCTTTATTTTATTTTATTAATTAATTTTATTATTTAATTACTATTACAATTATTATTATTATTATAAGAAAAGAAATATCATAATTATTATTATATTATATTATATTATACTATATTATTATATTATAAGATATAAGAAATACTACCACAAATTATATATTATTAATACATATTTTATAAAATATAATTATTTAATTTATAAGTAGGCCGGCCTGTCAGGCTTAAAAGGCTTTTTTATAAGCCTAAGCCTAGTCTTTTTTAACTAAAAAGGCTTTTTGAAAAGCTCAAGCCTAGCCTTTTTATTAAACAAGCCAGGCCAGGCTAGGTCTTAAATAGGCCAGGCCATAGGCCTCTGACGAGCGGCCTGACCTATTCCCACCCCTACCTGCAAGCTGTTGTATTTCAGTATCGCCACGACCCCGCTGGAGCGATGCCGAATCACCACGAAACCTCGCCATAGGGACTAATTTATAAATCAGTGACCAATTTAAAAATGAGTGACACATATAAGGACCAATCAGGGGCACCAGCCTTTCTTACAAATTAGTGACACATGTCTGGACCAATTTAAAAATGAGCGACACATATATGGGCCAACAAATGATCGTCATTAACGCCAGTTAAACGTCAGTGACCTATTTGATAACGGTTTGCACCTCTAGGGACTAATATAAGAATATTTTTGTTTACGGACTAATTTAAAATTGAATGACACGTATAGACACTAAATCATTATCTTAACCAAACTTTAAAATGTCACACTCCTCCGCTCCCTTACCATTCATCAGTGCAAAACATCCCATCAGCACGTAAAATACTAATAAATTGATAAAATAATTATGCACAACCAGTCCCAAAGATACACGCCGCCTGCCACTTACGTACAGCCTTGGTTACTTACCTGCACACGCTACACGATTCCAAATACAAACTGCTGGCGCCTTTTACTCACAAAAATTTCCAATCAAATTTGATACCTCATCCCTTAACCTTCTGCCGCCAACCATGGCTCCATTACCTCTATATTTCTTTTTAAAATTATTAATCTTTTTAATTCTTTACCCGGTTGGATTTCATTTTATTTAATAATATCTTATTCTTTTTTTTTTTCCCAATGTTTATTCATTATCTTGGTTGGCCTACCATAAGCCACTAACCATTTTGGGCCCTTTAATGGACCAGCCTCACAATCGCCTTTTGGGCCAATTGACCATTATACCAAATAAACTTCCTTGTTTTTGCACTGTCGTCATTTGCTTTCTACTGTTCATCTTCCCCGGCGAGCTTCACCACCAAACCAGATTCGTTTCAACTGTTCGTCACTGATACCCACACTCCGACGATATCCACCACCAGAGCAAATTCGTCGACAACTGATGCACCCATGTACGATGCAACTACACTAATTAATAAACATTTTCCATGGGTTTCCCCTAACCCATTAATTCAAACAGGTTCAATACTAAAATAATCACAGAAAATTTTCATTTTCCCAATACATTTTGTTCATTACATCTCGTCACACATCACGTATTTGAAAATTTCATGACCATTGCCGTACATACCCACCGGAACTGCATCCGACCAGGCAACTAGAGAGGGACACAGGAAACGAACTTTGGCTGGGGTTTTACCACTATTACGAAAGTTGGTTGTTTCAATGGTCGCTGCGCCTCTCAATCGATTCAAGCACTCCACGGCGGGCATCCTTCAATCAACCCTAGAAGAATCATGTGTTCTGCAAAATAGGGAAGCACTAACCGTACGATGCTTCTACGGAGGCCATAATTGCGAGTAGGGACCGATTGGCAAATTCCATTAAATTAAACACTACCGGTTGCATCTGAACAGATCAGGGTCGTCCATTTTTAACTTGCAGAATCCAACGGTCAAAAGGTGTTTCAATTGCCTCTCTCATATCTCTCTCACCGTGAGAGATATGGGCCACTAGCTCACGCTAGCAATCGCCTTATGAACTTATGGTGTTTTCTTGATGATTACTACCAGAATTCAAACACTAATGCTCAATACACCTGAACCGGCAATCTAGTAATAGGAGATAGACAGGGCATAAAACAACTCCAGATCCTGGCAGCAATTGTCAGAAAAGAAAACTTATTTAAGTCTTACAGATTGTCTTTGCATCATACATCTGCAAAAATTAGAAACATCTGACAGCTGCATCAGATGTGCACAACCCATAAAGAACTCAATACATACCATACATACATCCTCTAGTTTGATTGAACATAAGACAAAAAGCTGCAAATGAATGATATGCATTTCTGGTGTACCATGGATGCTATATCACATGTCTACAATTATTATCCGTATATGTGTAGGGGAGAGTAGGAAGAAGCAGATAGTTAAATGCCAAGGAATAAATTACTACATACAGCAATGAAGCTCCAAAGCAATTTTAACAGATGAGTGAAAAGACCCTGCATAATTATAAATGTAAGATAACAGTGCATCGAGGCACAAAGAATATAAAATGATTTATTCAAGAAGCACCTTATCACTGTATCTTCCAGCAATATCACTCCCAGCTGCCAGTGGAAAACGTTTGACAAATTTGACCCTTTAAGCTGATCAACAACTTTTAGAACAGATGTTTTCAAGCCTCTCTTAGAATTTGCAGAACAACAAGCGACCTGAGATGAAGTAACGGTGCTAGATTGAATGCCATTATTCCGACATTTTGTACTGGAAGTTGAATGCCCTTCACTTCTAGGACCTAAATTAGAATCAGCAAGTTCGTGTGTCAGGCAGCTAATTTCAGCTGACTTCAAGGTGCTACCGAGACGTCATCTTTGGTCCTCTTTTTTTTTTGATAAGCCAAACAATGTATTAAGATATAGTACTAGGGGTACTCTACCCTTTTACATAGTAGCCAAACTCTAAAAATAGAAGACTACGACAGCCCAGTCAGTTAGCAATACAGCTATTTGATAATTGTAGTAGATAACAGCATAAAAACTATTTGTCCCTAAAACCAGTACTAGCAGCTTCCACCAATTTGTAACCAAACAATGTTTTTAGCCATCAATTTCATGTCCCGAGACACTGCCAGGTGATGCAAGAGATGGGATAAAACCAAGTCTGGCACTTGCAGCCAAAAAGAGCATTTTAATCTCAACCCAAATTTCTTAGCCATCAAAACCAGAAAAGAGCAAGTTAAACTGAATCCAAATTCTTTGTCAATGACCTGCATAGCATTTCCACGTTTAAGGGCCCTAACTACATATACCCCTAAACTCAAAATTGCAGCTAACACTGTGCAGCTAACACGATGATTATAGTGCTGGTGATTATAGAAGGCTGCACCATTGGACTTCCAATTTTTGCAAAAACTGCAAAAACTAATGGGATAAGCCCATTTGTGTTCATTGTTTATACCAATACTCTGGCCACTATGATACTCTTTCCTTGTTTGTTTTTATTACAACACAAGGACAGGTCTCTAAAACAAAAAACTTACGGAAAACAATATCCGTAAGTATGGGATTAACTGATTCTTACGGAAAAATACACTTTTCGTAAGTATCAGTTAATCCCATAATTACGGATATTGTTTTCCGAAATATTAAAAAAGAAAAAAAAAGAACTCACCTGAAACAAAGCCGTCTCTCCTCGCTGTCGTTCGACGCCTCGCTTCGTCGCCACCTGTTTCACCCCCGTCGCTCGCTGCTTCTTCGTCGATGACTATTCCTCCTCGCCACTGTCCTCGTGTGGTGGTGGCTAGTGTGTCTCGCGGTAGGGGAAGGTGGTGAAGGTGAAGTGAAGGTGAGAAGGTGGGTTAGAAATTTGAACCAGAACCAGAAAGAGAGGGGAAGGAGTTGAGCACCAAATGAGGGTTTAAGTTAGTGCATTAGTTGAGTAGATGAGTGGGGAAAAAATGGGTAAAGCCAAAAAAAACATTGATAAAAGAGAGGTGGGAATATCAAAAGTGGGAGGTGGGGACTCAATATGTACTTGGAAATTGTAACTAGATGGCAACGTAGCCCATTTGAAACCTTTTTCCATGAGTTGAGGGCACTAGTTGTATCCTGGGTTCGGCTTTGGTACCCAAAGCATGACCAAAACATGTTGAAATGGTTTTGAATTTTGTTGACGTATATTCTGTTTAGGAAATTGTTTGTTCTTGTTCCTCTGCTGTCGAATGACCAAAAAGTTTCCCAGGTCCACGAGGGCAAAAGGAAAATAAAATATGACCTAGGCTACAAATAGATCATAGTATTCAATATTGATTCTTCCTAATGTAATATACTCAGCTGTATCTTGGAACAACGTTGTTGGAAGAGGTCCTTGCTTGCTTTCTCAGAAAATAAAAATGAGTTCGTGCTGCTGACAACATTATTCTTTGTGAATCTTTTAGTACAAGTAACACTCCCATGATTATGTTTCATGTTTATATGTAAGGCTAGTGCGACTTGTATAATTAAGGTTTTGTATAGTATTAATGAATGATGCACTTTTGCCTCGACATTACGTGACATAATATATACCCAAGACTTTAAGGATCCAAAAATGGCTGGCTAGTTCAGTAATCCAGGGCCAATTTAGAAACTTTCAATTTTCTGGACAAAATCATCAATTTGATCTTCAAAATATTGACGACATCAAGTTAATTGTCAAATGAATTTTTCCCCATAAAAATTAGACGTGTTTAGATCTAAGTTCAAACCCAATCTAAAAAACAACTGAAAATTATTTTTTTTTTTTATAAAAAAACAATATTTATTGGATTGATTTGAATGACATTTTCAATGAATTGATTACTTCAGTTCAATTTCGGTTTAACTTTTTGAAGTTGATCCAAATCAACCAAATCAAACTTACGCATATATCATTTTGTCTTTAAAATAAATAAAAAAAGTTTAATTGATATGTACTGTCAGTATAAAGTTTTTACACTGATAACTAATCAAAAATCATGATATGATTGACTTTTAAGGTAATTAGGGTAAGAATCAAATATTTTTTATAATGTGTTAATTTCTGTTTGGTGGACAATGTAAATTTTTTTTTATACTATCAGTACATACTAATTAAATCTGTCAACATAATTCTTCTTTCAATATCTTATTTTTTCAATATTATTTCATTCAACATGATGATTTTAATGAAGTGCCCACTATCGCCTAAATGGTTTCAAAAATATAAAAATAAAAATAAAACTATCGCCTAAATAATTTCAGATTAATGTAAAACTTTTTAGGTGAATTCTCTGGAACCTGGATAAATTTTGGGTAAAATTTACACTTCTTAGGTGGTCCAATCAGGTTGTACCAACTCATTTAATGAAGCCACCTCATCCCCAAATAAGACATACTTTAATATTTATATTCTAACCCATAGGGACCTATCTGCAAAATTAAAAGTTGCAGGTCCCCTAATCTTTTAAAGTTTATCTTTAGATCCTCGAGACCCAATCTTTTGCAAAATTGAAACTCAATCAAACAAACTGGAACACTAATTCCCAATTGTAGCTCGCCAGAGCTCATTGTGCATGGCGGCGGCAGCGGGCTCATTCCTTTGAAGAACAAACCGTGCAAGAGGGTTCAATGGGTTTCAATTAATTTACTAAATTCCAAAACTTGCTCTGAAGCCCATTTCATGATTAAACCGAAAAAAAAAAAACATAAAGAGAAGAAATTTCTTGAAAAAAAAAAACCATTTTTTGGGTAAAGTTTTAATCTTTTAAGATTATTAGCAGAGGGAGGGTTCAAAATTTCTTTAAACTTTTTTTAAGTTTTTCTTTCAAACATGACACACTAGCTAAGGTTAAGGTTTGGCACAGACAAGATTATAGCGCCAGAGGGAGGGTTCAAGAACAAAACTCAAAGCGACAAGGTTAATTTTAAAGGAAATAGGGTCAGGTTCAAATGGCATTTTTCGTTTACAAAGTTTTGGCCTTTCTAGCATTTACGACAACATGCCCTTATTAACTTACGAAAGGTGTCGTTTGTACCTCTGTTTCTTTTCATTCATGTCTGTGTCTCAGTTTGTTCTTCTCCGGTTCTACCTCTATCCATAAGTCTGAATCATTTTTGTTTCAACATGCCCTGTGTAATGAGCTCGCCGCCGCCGTGCAAAATGAGTTTCGATTGGGGATTAGCCTTCAGGTTCCTTCGAAGGAAGGGAAGGGTTCAATTTTGATTTCAAGTTTTCAATTTTGCAGATCGGGTCTCGAGGGTCTAAAGTTAAATTCTGAACCTGCAACTTTTAATTTTGCAAATAGGTCCCTATGAGTCAGAATGTAAATGTTAAAGTATGTCTTATGTGAGGATGAGTTGGCTTCATTAAATGAGTTGGTACAACCTGATTGGACCACCTCAAAAGTGTAAAATTTACCCAAAATTTATTCAAGGTTCCAGAGAATTCACCAACTTTTTATCTATGGTGTACATACCATTGAAGTTATCGATACAATGGATATCTGTTATTGTAAGAAGTGAGGAGAATTGTCACTACGGAAATCTTTTAATTACCTATGAATTTTCTTGTGAATTTTGTACAAAAAATTGCAGGAAACAAGTTTCATGTGAATTTTCCTACAAATTTTTATCACTAATTAATATCTTCGTAGATAATTTTTTCCTGCGAATTTTTAAATGCTGTAAGAAATTTACTGCGGATTTTCTTTTGAAAAATTTAAACCGGCAAGAAATGTCAAAATTTCATGTAAAATTTACTACGAATTTAAATCTATAGAAAAAAAAACCCTTAATTTTGGAAAAATTGTAACAAAATTCGCAGGAAATTTATACGAAAAAAAATTGTAGGAAAATCTACAAGTAATCCCTGAATTTCTAGTAACGTGTATTGACGATTGAACCTTACTTGAATGATTAAAATTAAAATATAAATATATATACCTTTTTTAAATACTTATATGATCATTAAATAATCGATTTTGTTATAATGAAACATTTATCAATATATAAAATACATCATTTCCAATATAAAGTTACTACTCCCTCCGGTCCTTATTATAAGAGGCAAATGACTACTTTTTTTTGGTCTAACATATAAGAGACATGCATGTATTTTGACAAATATTAAATGCTTATTTCCAATTTTACCCTTATTTATAATAGGGTTTATATTTATAAGACAATGCAACTTTCAATACAAGTAGGTTTGTTTATTAATTATTGAAACTATAAAAAATTATGTTTACATTATTAAAATAATGGATCAAACATATGGAAGGACTCGGTGGTGGCATATGTGAGCTTTCCAAGAGCATTATTGCACAGTACACTAAACAATAGCAATTCGCTAGTAACAGGGACCCCAATTCCAAAGGCGCCTGATGAATCTCCATGAATAAAAAATGTCCTTGCAATGAATATTAGGAGTAGTATAATGCACTGTTTACAAGTTCCAAACAATACATTAATTATACGCTATTAAAATTTTTATTAAGATTAGAATGGGTAATTTTGTAAATTTATATGAATATTAATTACAAATAGTTTATTTCAATATATTTTCTTGGTCCGTGTATTTTAGGGTTTTGCCTCTTATATATAGGACTAGAGGGAGTATTTTTTATTCATTAATCAGTGCCCTTAAAGCATCTCTACATTCTTAATTAAAAAAATGAAAATCCCACAAAAACTGAAAATCCCACAAAAACTGAGTGGAAACCCATTTAGGAACCACTTAACAATAGGTTTTCTGGGAAAAATTGGAATGAAAAAATGATGCAAGAACAAATTGAGGGTTAGGGCATTTTTACCTGGAACAGAGGACGATGCCATGGTTCAGAAATCGCAGGGTTCTTCGCTTTGTGTTCAGCAAAAAAGGGGGGAAGACGTTCTTATTCGCTCTCTGTTCTTCTCTGCTACTCAAGTTCTATTCTTGACTCAAGTTGGTGTAATGTGGAGAATGGAGGGAAACTGGATGTTTTCGTCCATGGTGGTGGGAGGAAAGGAGGTCAAGCCAAGTAAGCAAACATGGCACAAGGTGGATGGCCAGCATGGAAGATAACATGACAGATAGGATCGTTACTAACGGCAGACAGAAAGTGGGTAACGTCAGGGACGAAAACGGTAACGGCTGCATGTATAAGGACTGGTTTAAAAAATATATATATATATAGGGACTAAATTCAAAATCAATGACACATATAGGCATTAAATGTTTATTTTAACATTCTCTCAAAGTTCTTTCTCATCCAATTCTTTTACTCACATGCTCTCAATTCCTAAACTTCCTATTTTATTTGTTTTCACCCAATGGATCCAAATCAACATAATATCAATTCTTTCTTAAATTTCATGCAAAATTATCAACCTCGCGTCATTCCAAATTTCCCAAATCCTCCACTTTTGCCACACCTACAATTCCTAATGTTTTAATTTTGTAATTTCATCATTTTAATGTAATTTCATCCTATGTTTTAATTTTTATTTTCAAAACTTTATTTAATAGAAAAATTATTACAAATGAATTCCTTAATTTTTATAATTTTATTATTTGATAAGTCAAATAATTATGACGTAATAAAAATATCATTGATGAAATGTAAGGATGTGAAGCCAATGGTGGCCCCATTTAGGAAACTTTTTGAAGTTGCTGAGTTGGAAAGATGTGGTGCTTAAGTTGAAAAAAGAAAAAAATAAATGAGTGATATGTAAAGGTGAGACCCATTTAAGAACTTAAAAAAGTAAAAACATGGGGAGTTGGGATAAAGATGCTCTTGGGACACTGATTAGTATTTACCTTAATTAATTTTTTATCTTCACTAATCATATAATTATAGGGTAAATAATGCAAAAAGGTAAAAGTTTCATTGAAAAACTAAATGTTAATGTATCATTCTTTCAATTGCTTAAATCAAATCCATCTAATTTCAAAATTGAACAAATCAAGTCTCTATAGTTTCAATTGCTCAAATCAAGTCTACGTAGTTTCACAAACGAGTCATTTTGGTCACTGTAGTTTCACCAACGTGCTTTGAGCGTGCATTCCTTTTTATCATTTTTTAGTTTTAGCCTTTTTTTTCAACTAATTAAATAAACTTAATCCTACACTAATTCCATGTCACAAAGGGTTAGTCAGGTCAACAACCCTCGTTAAGTATTGGATACGAGGTTGACGGCAGGACCAAATTTGTTCGGTTTCAAAATTAGAGTGACTTGATTTAATCAATTAAAATTACAATGACCAAATCACCAATTTATGAAATTATCGGGACCAAAAGTGTAATTAAGCCTAAATTTTTTCTTAATTCCTTAACTAATAACAAGTTTTTTACCATGTCATTGGTACGAAGTATCTGCTATCATAAACAAATAGTGACTAATCTCTTTAGAGGGTAATGAACGATATTTAAGAGCTGTCGATCCCAATCTGATTTTCTCCATACACAATAGTCAATAATCGAAACTCTAAGCCTTTGTTTGGATAAGAGAAGAACTAGGGAAGAAAGAAGTAGGAGATAAGAAAAAATGAGTAGAAAATGGGTAGATTAACCATTTGTTTAAGGGATTTGAACCCGTTATCACTTGGCACAATTAGGGATGGCAATTTGTACCCTACCCATAGGGTACCCGCAAAAATTATCCATAATGGGTAGGGTAATTACCAGCACAATGGGTAAGGGTCCGGGTACGGATAATTACCAGTAAAAATGAATGGGTACGGGTGCGGGTGCGGGTACTATGGTACCCACCCCGCCCCATACCCGCACATATGTATACGTATGTATAATTATTTATTTATTTATTTATTTATATTACTAATTCTAAACTTTCTAAACCTAATTGCATCCATAATTCCTTTTTGGGTGTTTTTATTTATTTAAATATTTTGATTTGTAATATTTATTAATAGATTTAAAAGACCTTTGGATCGTTTTTTAATTGTTATAACTTTCTTTTGTTCTTTATTACTTTTTCACTGTTAAAGTGCGGGTAACGGGTAAGGGTACGGGTAAGGGTACTAAAGTTGCTACCCACGAGGGTACGGGTCCGGGTACGGGTAATTTTTTCAAATATGGGTATGGGGACGGGTACTATAGTACCCTACCCAAACCCTGCCCATTGCCATCCCTAGGCACAATCACATATATGTTGTTTTAACAATAAAAAAAAAAATTTACTTAAAAGAATAACTTAGGAATACTTGAATGTTGTGCCATTAAACGATTGCATTAATGAGTCGTCGGTGAAGATTATGACTCTTCTTGGGTTTTAGCAAGCTTACAAATGTTCAACCTTCGAATTCGAGCGATCTGTTCCATCAGTTATAATTAAGTTGGTCAGACTGTGAGAAAAAAGAGAAAAGGGTCATCAATAACTCCTGGAGTTAGGGCTATTGTTTTGCAACATTTGTTTCTTAAAAGACAATATGATTAGCAAGGAAGATCACTCCATTTCTTTTAACAAAAGCCATGCTAAATTTGGTTCCCGCTTTCTCTAACTCATCCCACTCCTAATTGTAGTTTGTCAATTTTTTTTTTGACAATGTAGTTTGTCACTTCAAACTTGAATTTATTGAAAACTTATTTTAATATTTTTTAAGTGAAAAAAACCATATTAATGTGCTTAGCGATTAGTACAAGCCAACTTGTCCAAGGTTTTGGATAAGCTTCCCCACTCTTGTTCATCGCGATTGAAGGCATATGTCATTGGATCCTAACCAATAATATTGAAATACCTATTATATCCATCCTCACACTTTTTATCCAAAGAAACTAAAAGATAAAGAAAATTTGAGTGTTGCCAAGCCTTCAAAAACAAAATCCCAGTAATTATTAATTAAGTTCTTTAAGTTTGCTCGCAGAAGCTTTGAATACTACCTTTTTTTTTTTTTTTTTTTTTAACTTGTGGAGAGCGAGCAACCACTTTGAGGTCACGGGCAATATGGGCATGACCCCTCCTCAAAATGTATTTTTCGCAAGGATTCGAGTAAGATATATCTCACTTCTTGATAGTATCTTGTATACACTCTGAGGTCACGAGCAATATGGAGGTCACGAGCAATATGGGCATGACACCTCCTCAAAATGTATTTTTCGCAAGGATTCAAGTAAGATATCTCTCACTTCTTGATAGTATCTTGTATACACTCTGCATCTTACAAATCTAGCACGCTTCCACTAGGCCAACGACTAACCCCTTTGGGTGAATACTCCTGCTTTTTTTTTAGTTACAAGGAGGGGCCTAAGCCCAAAAGAAGTGAATACTCATGCTTTTTATTTCTCCAGGAAAATAGAATACCATATACCTTATATAAGAACCAAATTATGGAAAAAGCTTAAAAAGGAAACCAAGTTGAATAGCTTATGAACAATTCTAAATTCCTTTTGGATTCTTCCTACTAATCTTTGTTTTTATTAAATAAAAAATGTATCGAACATTTTTTTTATATTTTCAACATATATATATATATATATATATATATATATATATATATATATATATATTTGGTGAACAGGAGGCCAAAAGCCAAAACAACAAAACTAAAAAGCAACTACTCTAGGGGATGAAATTCCCATACTATCCTGAAGTAAAAGGAGTTGACATCTCTCCACAGGGGACTCCCACAGATGAAGACCCACATCCAACAAATGACCTTTAGTTGCCAACAAATCTGCTACCATATTGGTTTCTCTGAGAATATGACAAATATGACAGTCTCACTCCCTAATATTTTCAACATATTGAATGTATTAGTTTTTCTTTTAAAATTTTCTTTATATCCTACCAATCCTCGTGATGTTCGGAAAAGAAAGTAATAAATAAAAAATAAATACATTCAATGTCGTCAAAATGTCAAAAGCATTCAATATATCATTTGATATGTTTAAGGTTACAGAGAGTTTAAAGAGAAAAAAAAAAACACAAAATTTTAAAGTAAATGATAATTGGTGTACTAACAAGCAAGTTTTTATTGAGAAGTTGTGTTTTTAATATGTGAGTGTTGCTAATCAGTACCTTAATGGAATTGATTATGGACTCAAGAAAACTTATAATAATCTAAATTTCTAATATTTGTATCCTTTTTGGGTGGATTATTACCCATAAGTGCTCCAATTGATTATGTTTTGTCCCTAAAGTCTCTTAGTGTGTGTTTGGATAAGCGTTTAATAAAAGTAATTTTAAATGAACTGATTTTGATTACAATTGAATTAGAAGTAAAGTTATTTATGTTTGAATTTTATTATTTTAAAAGCAAGTTTGATGTAAAACTTAATGTAAGTTTTTCCACCCAACTCAAAAACTACTTTATGTAGCTTATAGTTAAAATCACTTCTGAAGACAAAATCAACTTTGTCTGACAATAACTAAACATCTTTTTTTTTTTTAAACTAAAATCACGTTTGACAGGGGGCAGAATCAATTCTGTAGCTTTCCACCATAGAACTAAACACACTGACAAACTTGATTTTGGATGGAATTGATTTCAATATAATTGAGTTTGAAGTAAAGTGATTTATGTTTGAATGTTTTTATTCTGAAAGCAAGTTTGATGTAAAACTTAGTGTAATTTTTCATTTCAAAAGCAGAAGCTACTTCAAACTGCTTCTGATAGAATCAATTCTGGATGCAAAATTGATTCCACGAAAGTGTAACCAAACACCTCTTTTTCTACCAGAATCACGTCTGACAGGTATAAAAGCACTTCTGGGGTTCCCAGAAGTGAAACCAAACACACACTTAGTTTAGCCCTTGCATGAAGAAAATTGATTCGGACTTGCAGCACTTAACAGTGATTCTTGTGTGTTAAAAAAATCACATTTTACTCAAGGGATCTTTAGTGCCTGATTTGCAGAAGATTCGAAGTTCTACTCTAATTTAGCTATTTCCTTGGTATGGTGTGAAGAGAAGATATTACAGATAAATTAGAATCACAACAGTTTTAGTAGATATTTCTGGTATATCTTTCAAATTCAAATAGACCAAACAGTATCAAGAGATGATCAAGAGAAGATCAACCAGCAAGAGAAGATCAACCAAAGATCAATCAGAATCCAGAGAAGATTTATAGATATTTTTGTTATACTTTCAAACTTCAAATTTTGTACGTTAAATTTAGTCTTATCTTTATCTTTTTACCTTTTGTAAACAACTCCAAATATAGCAATGCAATTAATCTCTCTAATCAGTTTTTATGAAAGAAACAAATCATATCTCTAATTTATTATGGTATCATTTTGTTAACGTGTAAAGCCTTCTACGAATTTTGAATCATGTACGACTCCATTGACAGCTCTCCTCCTTCTTCTCCGACCTCCGAAAATCACTACCCCCAAAGCCAGTGCTGCTACATCCACCAAACCTTCTCCACATGATCCTTATGTTATTTACCTTTCAGATAATCCTACGTCAGTTTTCTTTTCTCCTTTACTTCAAGGAGATAATTATCAGACATGGGTTATTGGCATTTCCAAAGCCTTGAATGCTAAGGCTAAACTCTGTTTTATGGATGGCTCTCTTCCTCCTCCAACAGATGATCCTATCATGTATGACTGCTGGAAGAGGTGTGATGACCTTGTAGGAAGCTGGATCCTCACTTCTGTTTATGAAAGCATTCGTCCGAGCTGCATCTTCTCTAAGTCTTCTCATGAAATCTGGAAAGACCTTTAGGTACGGTTTTCCCATTCTAATGGTCCAAAACTCTTTCAATTGAAGACTGCTATTGCTTCATTCAAACAGGAGAATCTCTCTGTCACCTCTTATTACACTCAATTGAAAAGTGTGTGGGATGCTTATGACTCTTTGGTGCCTGTTGAACCCTGCATATGTGGGACAAGTAAATTAATTCTGGAACGCTATGAGCGAGATCACACCATGGATTTTTCAAGGCCTTCATGACCGCTTCTCGAATATTCGTAGTATTATTCTTCTAAATTATTCATTGCCTCTTGTCCTTCGCATATTCAGTCTTATTCTTCAAGAAGAAGAACAAAAAAATATTAATTCCAAATCATTGCCTCCAATTCAAAGTGATGCCCTCAATGTTAATAGGGGTTCTTCAAACACTAATCTCCCTACGAATCAAAACAACAACAATGCTTACACATCTACTGCCAATAAGCGTCCCAGGACCTTTTGCGACCACTGTAACAAACACGGTCATGTTCGTAAGACGTGTTATGTGCTACATGGTTATCCTCCAGGCCATCACGCTACCAATCAACCACTAGCTAGGGATCACTTGGTTGTTGCTCCAGCGCTGCCTCCTCCTATTGCATCTGAGGATAGAAATGTTGCTCCTTCATCCGGCCCGATCTTCACTTGGGACCAATATAATCAATTTATGGCACTTCTTCATCCTCCAACTGAAGATCATGATATGACTCCCAGTGTAACACCCCGATTTTCACTGCTTTCTAATATCGGTAATAAATATATATATGATTATATTTTTATCCGAGACTTAGAAAATGATTTTGGATAAACCAAAGTCATTTCCACGATATATGTGATATTATAAGGTTACGATAAAATTTTGGGTTGAAAATTCAGACGGAGCCCGGTCTGCGTTTTCACTGATAGTAAAAGTTTACTGCTCAGAAAACCTAATTTTAAGTCGTGAACGAGATGAAAAATATTTTTATCATATTTGCTACGATATTGGAAGTTTAGAAAATTTTAGCAAAAAAATAAAATATTATATTTGCTGCGGGCATATACGTCGAGATATCTCTAGGAAATCTGTGTCAGGCGAACAAAAAGGGTCAGCAACGGAGCTCAGATGATTGGTATGACTGATGTGACTAGCATTAATGACAATCCTATCCGTATCATAATGGCCATAATGGCGCATTTATGACAAATGAATATTTTTGCGTAGAATGGACGATTTTACCCCTAGGTTGTCATGATAATTACAAGTTTGCCATTGCAATTTTGGACAATTTTGCCCCTCCACCCACGGCTTCCCCCTTCATTAGCACACTTAGGCAATTTTTCAACTCACTTATATCATCTTCATGAATCAAGACTCATTTCTCTCAAAAAACCCTAATTGGGAATCGGGTACTTTGTGCAGAGATATATCGGGAAACAGACAAGCCATCTATGATGACTCAAGAGGAATGAATTATCATGATGATAATTTACTCTAGTCATACAAAGAAAATATCTAGACATTTTAAATGTTAACCTAACCTACGTCTGGTTAATTAACCATGATTTGTCACACAAAATATCTTCTCCCTAATATGTGGTATAGGAGGCGACCACACCACCCAAACACCCTCATCCACATCATTCTTATGGCCATAAGGCTGCCCACCATTCACCATTTCTAGCCAAGTCTTCATCTTCCATTTCCACCACAAATTCAAACAAGACTACATGGTTTTTTCTCTACCATTCATCATCCTTTAACACAAAAGATCTTTTATTCATTCTCCTCTCCTCTCCTTCTTGTGCGCCAGCCATCACCTTCCCCACTATACCATTTCTCTTCATCATCTTCAACCATTTCCTTAAGAACTCCAAGAACATCCATAAGTGTTCATACTCGCCAGAATTTACACAGCGATTATGACCCTTTTTCGTTATGAATCTCCGAAAACTTTCAACATGAAAGTTGTTCCTCTTTCTCTCTTATTTCCAACGAGGTAAAGATCATCAAAAACGGATAAGTAGATTGGGAGATATGTCCAAATTACCGAAACTGCTCTAAATCTTCTTCATCTTCATCTTTCTCTCTTAACCTCTCAAGAACACTTATGAACACCAAGATATTTTTTGTGAAGAAAACTTGATCATCTTCATCACTTGTTCATTATGAAGAGGTATAATCCTTCTCTCCAAGATTACTCATGTGTTCTTCTTTATTCTTTTCATGAAAATCAAGCCAAGAACATCATTTTCAAGTTTCTAGATCCATTCTTCAAAAATCCATAACTAATTCTAGAAAAATCCTTTTGACATGAAACCAATTGCTATGATCTCATAATAATCTCTATATTCACCATCTAGAAGCATATGATCATGAGAAATTTCCTTCCTATTTTTCTAAGCTTGGCCGAATCCATGAAAAAATGGAGTTCATGGGTTTTGTTTCAATTTCAAGTCTTGAATCATGATATAATCTTTTAGTACCTTGATAGCTATTATATGAGAGTGGTTTGAAAACCAAGAACCTACTCCAAGCTATTTGTTTCATAAAGGGCCGAAACCCTATGTTTTGATGTTGAAGGGATTTTGATTCCAAAGTTGTCTTAAACCACTTGAATCCAACTCTAGGTTTTTGTATGTTGAGTAAATCCAAGAGTTGAGAAAATTTTGAAAATCCTTAGCCTATGATCTTGAGGAAAAACCGAAACTCTAGTTCTTGGAACTAGATGAGTTTTATTCCATGTTCTTAGTTCATGATCTTGGTTTATGTACTTAATCATACTTAAGGATCATAAATCCCTAAGTTAACAAATTTTCAACTTTCCTAACCTAGAAATTTTAAAGAGGCCGAAACCTAACCTTCATGATCTAAGTATGTTGTTGTTTGATTTGATTTATTTTGGTTGCAATTCGTTTGAAGGAATCGATCGAGTTTGTTTAGTCTAAGTCGCCGAAGAAGAATAGGATCGAGATCGGGAGATTACTTGAAACTGTTAATTTAATTCTTGAGGTAAGGGGGGTAAGCCTGAGGAGTATAAGATAACCACATGCTTATTTGTTAGAGTCATCTGTATGATCGTAGTAATTTACTGTGTTTTAAATTATCTACTGTTAATGTTTTAATTGATTGTCTGCTGATTATCTGTTTACTTGAGTAATTGAGCTATATGATATGTGAATATATCTGATTATAATTATCTTGTGATATTATAATTGTGGTGCATGTCATGAGTTGATATCTGTCATGCTGTTCTGTGATGAAAATTATCTGCTGTTGACTATTGGACTGTGAAACTTGACATTGGTCAGTGTACAATTAATTTTGAGGATAAAAGCTTAATAAGCTTGATTAATTAATCAGAGTGATTAATTTATGTAATTTTGAGAAAAAGTGGAAAAATATTATTTTAATAATATTTTTGAGGAAAATACGTCAATACAGTGACAGTAAGGGCGAAATTGTGAAAATTTTCACAGGCTCTAGTTTTTCTAAAATAAATTCAATTTTATTATAAAATGTTATTTAAAATGATTAAGTTCCGAAAATGACGTAATATAGCAGTCAGAACAATTACTTCTGACAGAAAAGTTATTTAAGTTATAAAAAGATTTTTATGAGAAATTTTGACAAAGAGATTTTATTTTGTTATTATTATTTATTAAGGACATTTTGAAAGTTGACTTTTATTGAGAACCATTTTCAGAAATAAAGTGATTGGAAAGAAAAGTATTTATCAATGATTTTTACGTTTTATCAACGTTTTAACATAAAAGAATTTCTGTAAGAGGATTTTTATTCAGTGGAAGTATTCCGTTAAACTTGGATAAGTTTTCGGAGATTTGGTTTTTGTATTTGTTTTTCACTGAGCGAACTATTTTACAAAGGATAAACGATCCTAGGAACCGAGACGTCGGGGTTCTAGTGTTCTGTAGACACGTAGATCTGGGATCTGTGTCATTGGACTGAGGGTCCTGCAATGATTTTTGTGGACTGTGTGTCCTAATTTGATGTGGAAAATGTGAGTTCCATATCCGCGAGCCTAAGACTGGTGCATCAGTTTAGGGCTTTGCGATTGAGCACTCGGACTGTGTGTTCTGTGTTGAGTTTAAAACATTTGGACTGTGTGTCCTGTGTTTGTTTGTAGTAAAAGTCTTAATAAGAAATTAAGCATGGTCGTTAGCTTTGTGCTTCGACAAGGAAAGATTATTACAACAAAGAAAACAAACGAGAATAATAGTTTTTCTCATGCATTTTTGGCAGACGTGCCATGTAATGTGATCATTGAGTCCTGAGTGGATCAATGTATCTGGTATGGACTATGGTTCCATATGACACATTGGGTTTCTGTGTGAACCAATGTATTTTGCTGGACTGAGTGTCCAATTTTATACGATAACTATTGATGTTCTGAGTGATGCAATAGGTTATGGACAATAAACTCCATTGTTCGCAGTGACTATTGGGATTCTGTGTGAGCCAATGAGTTACATTTTTGAACAATAACCTTGGTACGTGGTATGTTGGAGAGTTGCCATTGTGTTATGTGTTCTTTTCTTGGGCATTGGTTTATTTCGTTTTTACAATGTGCCATGTGCGAGCTTGATCTGCTCAAAACGAAACAGAAAGTTGTGGGATCTCATGAGATTAGGTATCAAAATAGAGCCGAAATATTGAAGTGTGATGCATTTTTCTAAAATGACGATGACTGTCGGATACGAAATCCTTTGAATTATTCTATTGTTATATAATTCTGTATATTGTGATTATATGGTATGTGCTATTTGTGTGTCGTGCATGGGGTTGTCTTTGTAAAACTCATATATTGGTAACTCACCCTTACAATATATCAGGTTTTATTCGTTCTCACCGTTGTACCTTGGTACTGGCAGTAGATGGTGCGGAGGAAGTTTTAACTTCAATCGGGGATATTACTCTTGATCCTTGAAGAGGTCAGTAATAGTGGCAAGAACTAAAGAGTTCTTCCATTTGGAGTTTTGTAGAGTGACCAGCTTAGGATTTCCTTTGGGTAGTTTGTTTTGAGAAAGTTTGTGTAGGTGTTTTGAAAACCTTTATATGGTTCAAAGTTTTGGTATGAGTAATATGGTTTTACTATTGCGATGTGTACATTATGTTTGTAGTATTCAGAAGAAAAAATTTTATACCCAAATTTTCCGACATTAAAATAATTCAATTTCCGAAAGCAACCAGCAAATTCCTTTTAATTTTATTTCCGCATGTGTTCACAAGGTAATAATCCTACATGTACAAAATCCTACAACTATAACTATCGATCCACACATAAATAATCCTACAACTATACAATATCGATCCACACATAAATAATCCTACATGTACAAAATCCTACAACTATAACTATCCTAATAACCCTCATCATAATAACCATCATCGTCGTCCTGGCGGGGGGAGTTCACCGATGAAAGATGACAATCAGGCTACGGCTTAAAAGGAACACCGACATCCTGCTGCTGCGGAGGTGCCTCGATAGTAGTAGAGGGCTGCCTGCTCTGGAGGATCCCCTGCAGCTAGGTGCGCCTCTCAGGTGAGAGCACATTGAGCACAGCGGTGACCACCGTAGAGAGTGCCTCCATCCGCTCGTTCTCTTCCCTCTGCTGCTGCACCTCCTCGGTGTCCTGTGAGCTAGAGGATCCAGGCTCCTGAATTGTCAAGCTCGGTGTCTCCCGATGGAAGGTACGAGCCAGGCTCTCAGTACCGTAAATTGATAACATTGGGAAAACTCCCCACTAACAATGGCAATCAAAATGGTAAACCCTAACAATGGTCCAACAATTTACAACAAAGCAATCCAACACATTTAAAAAAAAAAAAAAAACAATGGTCCAACAAAACAGTCCAACACATTTTATCATAATCCTAACAATTTATAACATCCTAACAATTTGAAAAATCACCACAGTCCATATAACAATTAATTAATATACAAAAAAATTAAAAAAAGTGTTTGGAAACTCACTTGAAACAACCACACTGGTGGCCAGAAATCGTCAGGGATAGTGGCTGGCGGTGGTTCTCTGGAGAACAAAAATATACAATTTATATTATTCATAAACAGAGGAAAGAGTTGGAGGAGAAGGTGGCTGCTTACCTCACAATGGTGGCGTGCGGCGGAGAAGGTGGTGGTAGTGGTGGCGCGCAGTTGTGGTCTCGGACGGAGAAGACAGAGGAAGAAGAGAAAGGGGGAAGGGAGAAAGGAAGAAGAAGAGGAAGGGGAAATGGGTAGGTGGTGGGCGGTGGTCTCGGGTGACCGGTGAGGAGTGGGAGGTGGAGGCGCTGCTCGGGCCGCCGGTGAGGAGAGGGAGGAAAGTGGGGAGAAATGTGAGATGAGGGTTAGCATGAGTGAGGGGGAGATGGAGGTGTTTCAGTACATATTAGAAAGTTGCTGACAGCCATGCCAGACGGTAACTTAATGACAGATTCAAATTACCGACGGACATTCCGTCAGTAAAGTCATTAAATTTTTACCAACGTTTTACCGACGGACAAATCTGTCGGTAAAGTTCCCGCTTTTATTTCGAGCAAAAGCATGCCAATCTTTCTGACGGCAAGCCCGTCGGTAAACCTTCCACCGGTCATTCCAGAGGAAACTTCTATGACTTTTCAAAATCCGAGTTTCCGACGGCCTTTTCCGTCTGTAAATGATAAAATTTCCGACGGATGCCCGGTCGTCGGTAATACCCTGATTTCTTATAGTGGTTCAATTACCAAATGGCGATTTTTCCCAAGTTAAACATGTTGGAGAAGTTTCTTTCTCTCCTACATTTAAGCTTACTCGAGTCTATCATTTTCCTAGTTTCAAGTTCAACTTGATTTTGTCCCTCATTTAACTAAATTTCTTCCTTGTGTTGTCTATTTCACGAGTTCATTATGTTATTTTCAGGACCTGTCAAGGAAGATAGTGATTGGTTAGGCTAAATTAAAGGATGGCTTATATCAACTCCTACTAGACTCTAGTTTGAGTTTTAGTTCATGCTTTTCAAATAAATTGGTAGTTAATAAATTGTCATTGGATGTTTGGCATTGTAGGTTAGTTCACACTAGTGGTGAACATTTTCGTTTTTTATGTCGATCTTATGATTATATAAATCTGATTTTTCTTTCCAATGTGATGTATGCCCTCTGGCAAAACAAACTCGTCTTGCTTTCAATAAAAGTTCAATTTCTGCTTCTTATTGCTTCCAATTAATCCATGATGATATTTGGGAATCTTTTATCGATCCTTCTATCTCAGGAGCTCGTTATTTCTTAACCATTGTTGATGACTTCTCTCGTTGTACATGGATATTTTTAATGCACGTTAAATCTGAAAAATCAACTTTCTTAAATATTTTTTTAGCTTTGTTATTACTCATTATAATCAAAAAATCAAAACTATTTCTACTCATAACAAAGTTCCTTTTCTTCCAAAAATGCAACATTTCCAATCAGATAATGATAAATAATTTCTTTCTAATGACATTCAAAGTTGGTTAAATGATCATGGAATTCTTCATCAGAGAAGTTGTGTTTTCACGCCACAACAAAATGGGGTGGTTGAACGAAAACACAGACATCTTCTAAATGTTGCCAGATCCCTCAAGTTTCAGGCAAATCTTCCTATTACATATTGGGGTGAGTGTGTTCTAGCCGCCGCCTATCTTATAAACAAAATGCCTTCTCTTGTCTTATCTAATAAATCTCCACATGAAATCTTACTTGGCCAACTTCCAAACTATCGTAATTTACGAGTTTTTGGTTGCTTGTGTTATGCTACAAACACAAAGATAAAAAATAAATTTGATAATCAAGCTACTAAAGGTGTTTTTCTGGGGTATCCTTTTAATCACAAAGGTTATATTATTCTTGACCTAGATACCAAAGAAATTTTTGTATCTAAAGATGTTGTATTTCACGAACAAATTTTTCTTTTCAAAGATAACTCATTATCCACTGATGATTTTCTCATTAATCAAGATTATAACTCATCAAGTGAAGATTTTTCTCTCCTCCTCTCCAAGGTATAACACAAACTTTATCTCCTAGTCCCTCATTTTCGCCAACTATTTCTTAATCAGGTTTGCAATCAACAAATTCTACTCCATCTGATTCTCAACTGAATTTGCAATTATCCTCTCCAAATTCATATCTGAATTTATCCTCTTCAAATTCGAATTTGAATGTTTCGCCAACTTTCGTTAGTTCTCCAAATCTAGATATGTCTCATTTAAAAACAGATTCAACATTAGCAACTCTTAATTCAAAGTCTTATACCGAAATTCAATCTGCTGTTGTTCCAATTCAACCACACGTTCTAGCATCCCCTTCACTAAGGCAATTCACACGTACTCGCAGGCCTTCCGTATGGCTTCAAGATTATTGTTGTGCAAATAAAGATTGCACATCCACATCTCCTTATCCTCTAACGAATCATTTTTATTTTGAACAATTTAATCAATCTCATAGAGCTTTTTATCTTCAGTAATCAAAACTGAAGAACCACGAACATTCACTGAGGCAATGAAACATACTCATTGGCGGGATGCTATGGCCAAAGAAATCTCGGCCCTTGAATCTAAAAATACTTGGACCCTTACTACTCTTTCATCTGGCAAAACAGTCATGGGTTGTAAGTGGATTTATAAAGTAAAATTTTGAGCTGATGGCACAATCGAGCGTTACAAAGCTCGACTAGTTGCCAAAGGGTACACGCAACAAGAAGGTATTGATTATCACAATACTTTTGCTTATGTTGCTAAGTTAGTAACAGTCGGTGTTCTTCTATCGCTAGCTGCCATTAAAAATTGGCCTCTTCATCATCTTGATGTAAACAATGTCTTTCTACAAGGTGATCTTGAGGAAGATGTTTACATGCAAGTTCCCCCTGGTTTCAAACAAAAGGGTGATACTCGGATTTGTAAACTAAACAAATCCTTATATGGTCTTAAACAGGCCTCCCGCCAATGGTTTTCTAAGTTTTCAAATGCTCTTTTAGATGAAGGATTTAAACAATCCCGCAGATTATTCTCTCTTTACTTATGAAAAAGACTCTATTCATACATATATTTTGGTATATGTAGATGATATAATTATCACTGGTAATGATGATGCATTCATTACTACACTCAAAAACAATCTTGAATTTCGATTTTCAATAAAAAAAAAATCTAGGACGTTTACAACACTTCTTAGGCGTAGAAGTTTCACGATCACCTTTAGGAATATTTTTATGTCAAAGAAAATATATCATTGATATTCTTAAAGATGCATACCTTGCAGATGTTAAGGCTTCAACATTTCCTATGGAACAACATCTTAAGTTGTTACCTTCTAATGGCATTCCTCTAGATGATCCTTCTCATTATCGTCGCCTTATTGGACGACTTTTTTATCTTTAGGTTACTCGACCGGACATAACTTATTCAGTTAATTACTTAAGTCAATTCATGCAGCAACATAGATCAGTTCATCTAGATGCTACTTTCCGGGTTATACGGTACTTAAAAGAAACCGTTAATCATGGCATTTTCCTCTCTGCTACAAGTACTTCAACATTGCAAGGATACACAGACTTGGACTGGGCAGGTTTTCCTACTACTCGTCGATCAACCACAAGGTATTTCACAATGTTAGGTGCAAATCCTATTTCTTGGAAATCCAAGAAACAACCAACTGTCTCATTATCATCTGCAGAGGCTGAATATCGTGCTCTTGCCAAACTCACTTCTGAACCTCAACGGTTACAATACCTATTCAATGATTTAGGAATTCTTATTCCTAAACCAATTTCTATTTACTGTGACAATCAAGCCGTAATTCACATTTCAGAAAGTCCAGTTTTTCACGAACTAACAAAACACATTGAAATTGATTCCTTTTTCGTTCATGAAAAATTATTATCAGGTCTTATCCATCCCATACACATCCCTTCAATGCAATAACTCGCAGATATCTTTACCAAGCTATTTGGGACGGATCAGTTTCGTAGACTTGTCAGCAAGTTGGGCGTTTGTTGATGGGCATCGACAAGTGTACCGGACCGAAGCAAGTAATAATTAAAACGGCAAGTAAATTACCGAGTATCGAACACAGGGATTGGGTGACCAATTATATCAAAATTCAAATATAGTAACCACCTTTGACCAAGTCAAAAGAGAGAGAATTTGTAGAGATCAAGTGAGATAACAAATCAATTATCTAATTAAAGCAAGATAAAAACAATTATCTAATTAAAGCAAGATAAATAGAGTTATCTAATCAATTATCAAGCAATATCAAACATTTATCTAAAACAATTATCAAAGGTTGTGACTATGGGTTGGAAGATCTAAGTTCACAAATTCACCTACCCAATTAAGCAATGGATCCAGGTGATTACTTTCTACCCCTAAGTTCAATTACATGCCAACCAGGAACCCTGAATTAGTCTCACCTACCCAATTAAGCAATGGATCCAAGTGATTACTTTCTACCCCTAAGTTCAATTACATGCCAACCAGGAACCCTAAATTATTCTAATGTCTCAGTCGAGCACAAGAGAAAACACCTAATCATGAGTGGATTCATCGATCCCTCAGACAAGAGGATTAGCTCCTCATCACGTTCATAATCAACAAAATAGTAATCGAAAGCATAAAGAAACAGAAGATAGACCTAAAATACTAAGGGAGGCACAGCTCCAAGAGAAAACAAAGATTGGATATATAATTTGCACTGAAACAAGCTATTTATTTATAAGAAACTAAATCTGCGCTCGCTCGCGGGGCGAGCACTTAATTTTGGCTCCTTCTGGATTTTGAACTCTTGTGGGGCGAGACAGAGAAGCTTCAGAATCCTGGTGTCTGGCTCGCGAGGTGAGCCTGAAAGCTTTACAATCTTGATCAGTCTTCAACTCTGGCTCGCGGGGCGAGACACTCCTTTTCTGCTTTTTGCCTGTTTTCTTCAAGTTTTCCTTGCTTTCTCGAGCTTCACTTTTAACCTGAAATTAAAGGTAGCAATACTTGCTTTATTTGACTCAAAATTAATAAAAAATCCTATAAATTACCTAAATGACTCCAAACATTGCTTAAGAACAATAAAAGCTAAATTTGGGCAACTAGCGAGGTTAAATCGCTCAATTGACATCAAAACTACGACCTTTCTAGCTATAAAACTAGATAAGCCAAGAGCTTATCATTTGCTCTCCACCAACCGCTCCCACTTGAAGGGGGTATTACAGATAAATTATAATCACAACAATTTTAGTAGATATTTATGGTATATCTTTCAAATTCAAATAGACCAAACAGTTTCAAGAGAAAATCAAGGGAAGATCAACCAGCAAGAGAATATCAAGCAAAGATCAATCAGAATCAAGAGAAGATCTGTAGATATTTTGTTATACTTTCAAACTTCAAATTTTGTATTTTAAATTTAGTCTTATCTTTATCTTTTTACCTTTTGTAAACAACTCTATATATAGCAATGCAATTAATCTCTCTAATAAGTTTTTATGAGAGAAACAAATCATATCTCTAATTTATTAGAAGACAATATTTCTACTTTCTCTTCAACACAACTTCATAGAGTTTTCCTATCTTCCTTTCTTTTCTTTTGTTTTAGGATTTAGCATGTCTAGTACAATCTTTTTTAGCTAGAGTAATGATGTATTTCAACTATTGATGAAGTTTTATTGATTACTAAGTTATTCTAGGGGGTGTCCATGGGTCGGTTTGGGTTGGGTTCAATGGGTTTTAGGACCCAACCCAGTCAAAGTTGAGTGGGTTAGGTTGGGTTGGATTTGCAAAAAAAAACATGAAACCCAACCCAACCCAACCTAACCTAATCACTCATGGGTTGAGTTGGATGGGTCATTGGGTTTGGCAAGAAATACACATATTTTCACCTTTAGGTTGTGTTGGTTCAGGTACGCAGGTTTGTGAGGACAAAAATCGTGAAAAAGTGCCGAAAATCATAAATAAACTTGTTTAAAACTTCAAATTACATCAAGAAGTTATGATAATATGATCTAAAAGTCCAAACCACCAATTATCCACAACTAAAAAGAAGATAATGTTATGATAAAAGTAATTGAAAATGAAAGTCCTCTAAACCATCAGAAGTCTAAAAGTCTAAAATCATCAACAACCATCAATTAAAAGTCTAAAGTATTATAATGAGAAACTAAAAGTCATCAACACAAAACCAAGTCAAAAATCACCATTAAGCAGCAAGCCAGCAACACAACCATCAACTAGGCGGCAGCAAGCCAGCAACACAGGATCTAACACGTAATAACAACATATATTCTATGGGTTGGGTTGGGTTGGGTTGAGTGAGTTTGCAATTCTAAAGCCCACTACGCAACCCATATTCTATAGGTCCTCTTTGTTTTTACCCAACCCAACCCAATCACCCAAACTAACCCACAAAATCAGGGTTGGTTCGGGTCGGGTTGGTCGAGTTCGCGGGTTTACCCACACCCATGAACACCCCTAAGTTATTCTATAAACAATTTGTCAGGATGACTAAACATGCGAACTAATAATTTGAGATCTCAATTATACTAACAATCAATTATAAATTGTCACATAATGAAAAATGATTATCTCTTATTCTAACTTATATCAATATCATGATTTATGATTGATTGCAGTGAAAAATTTTTTATACCGACAATATATATTAATTAAAATCTTTCAACTTATTAAACAGTTTTTTATTTAAAACATTTTTTTTTTTTTGAATTTCTTGAAAGGGTCACCAAGTCAATTTTTAACTCGAACTATTTGGCTATTTTGGCTACTGTACTTAATTTGAACTTAGTGGGCGCAAATCCTGAAGTTTTGGACCATTTGGTGGTTTGATAATTGATGTATTATTATGAAGCCTTTAAAATTATAGATAAGCATTGATTATCTCAAGGTGATTGTCTGCTTCAAAGGAACTAGAGTCCATTGTCCCACTAAACTTTATGAACTGCTACAGTAGGGATGGCAATTTGTACCCTACCCATAGGGTACCCGCAAAATTTACCCACAATGGGTAGGGTAATTACCCGCACAATGGGTAAGGGTTCGGGTACGGGTAATTACCCGCAAAAATGAATGGGTACGTGTGCGAGTACGGGTACTATGGTACCCACCCCGCCCCATACCCGCACACATGAATACGTATATATAATTATTTATTTATTTATTTATATTACTAATATATATAATTTTAACTATAATACAAATTATAAAACCAAAATTAATCTAAAGATTCTTAACTTTCTAAACCTAGTTGTATTCATAATTCCTTTTTGGGTGTTTTTATTTATTTAAATATTTTGATTTGTAATATTTATTAGTAGATTTAGAAGACTTTTGAATCATTTTTTAATTGTTATAACTTTCTTTTGTTATTTTTTACCTTTTCACTGTTAAAGTGCGGGTACGGGTACTTAGGTACCCATAGGGTACGGGTAAGGGTACTAAAGTTGTTACCCACGAGGGTACGGGTCCGGGTACGGATAATTTTTTCAAACGCGGATATGGGAACGGGTACTATAATACCCTACCCAAACCCTACCCATTGCCATCCCTAGGCTACAGGTGCCTAGAGTAGCAGATGCTGGTATAAACAATACGCTGGAGGAGGCATTCCTTACACTATAATATGACCAAGGAAACAACGAAAGTGGAAGAACACCCGTCGTTTTACAAGTTTAAATTTCGACAATTTGTTTTTTAAAATTTTTCACATTGATCCTATAAGTTTTTTTTTAAAAAAAAAATAATTGGCCCTACACAGTATGTTACATTACGTTTTCACGTTAGTTCTTTCCGTCAATTTCGACCTAACGCCGTCAGTTTTAATATGAAGTGGTTATCACGTTAGCCTGACATGTGGCTATCATGTCAGTCTCTGACTTCGTAAAATTAAAATTGACAGAAAAAAGTAACGTGAAAATGAAATGTAACGTGTAGAATCAATTTTAAAAAAAAATTTATTATAAAACTGATGGGAAAAATAAAGAAAGTATATACATCGAATTTTCCTATTTTTTCTTTATGTGCTTTTTAGTTTTCACATATGCATTATGGTCGTGTCAGATTCCACTCTCTTTCTATTCTATGTTCCATACTTCTATTCCCCACGGGCCATTCCCCACCCCAATTGTTCCACTTCAGAATTATCAATATAAAATATTTATAATTAATGATTTATAATTAATTATCAATATAAAATATTTACATTTACTTTTATAATAAAATACTTTACATTGACAATATATCAAAGTTAAATATTATTTATATAATTTTTTTTACTCGTTCCGCTTTAGTATTCCATTTGTTCTAAAATCATGATAGTTGTAATAATTTATTTTTATCCAATTTAATTGGGGTTTTAAAATATCAATAAATATTTATTGGAAGAGATGATTTTTACTTCTTCGGCATAATGATTGGCAAGCCTCTTTACAAAATTCCTTCAGAGAGTCCAATAAATGTGCAGATTTTTTTTGCAAGAAGTGGCTTTGATGTTCCAATGCAAGTCCAATTAGCTACTAGTTCTCTAAATCCGTTATTAGGAATCTTTCTAAACAATTATTGTAGTGGGTGTTCCAGTCCACGGTTTGTTGCTTAGTAGTTTATAATATTTTCCCTTTCTATAAAAAGATATTTATTGGATGTTTTAACAGTATCCTTACGTATTTATGACACAACAATTTCTAGTATTTGTAACATGAAACAACATTTTCCAATAAAAGCAATTTAGTCAAGTAGTATGATTTTTATTATCAATTAATGTTATGTAATGCAATTCTTATTCTTAGTATAAAGGATGTTGTTAATCAGTATTCTAGGTGAGGTTTGGATGTCTAATGACCGAGTACAATAAAATGAGACGAAATGGGGTGGAGTGAAACAAAGTTGCCATATAGGAGTATACCCTTATTTGGATATTTTGTATTTTATAAAAGAATGAAGTTAATAATAAGTTAGTTTTATTTCATTTCATCTCATACACCCAGAATTGGGAATGAAGAAAAACAGAGGTAATGGATGGACATGTTTTATTTCATCCGATTATATTTTAAACATTTCAAACAATTTCCTTCCATTTAATCCATTTCTATCAATCCAAATATAGCCTTAAGAAGGCTGATTAAGAAATAAAAAAAATCATTAAAAATTAAATATATCACTTCATGATATATTAAATAAATTATTTTTCAATTTTTTTTTAATTCTTTTGAAGGACTATTATTTTAGAACAAAGTAGTAAATCAAGTAAAATCCAAAAAATGAGCGAACCCTTATGGAGTCATCACTATTGGAAGGCTGAGAATCAATGGGTAAAACTCTGTTCATAGCGGGCCCGAAGGGTCTAAGATATGGGATAATCTGGTAGACCCACTCAGCCCAAAGAACTAATTATGGTAGATTCTGAAAAGAAAGAAAAAAAACTAAAAAGGAAAAAATCAAAAACAAAGAAGAAATGCTCGATTGCATTGAAAACACTAGCCTGAATGCCAAAATTGACAATTCAAGTCCACTGCCCCCACTGCACTGTGATTCTTGGACATAGGAAATTGAATTATTTCCCTTGTTTTGGAAAATAGACTTTACTGTTTGAGGCTCCTTGGGTTTACTGTTTCATTGAAACTTCAATCTGACGACACACAACCCTGCAGCTTAGTAATGGTTGCTTTGATTTCAAGGAGCAACATTGCCACGAAGCATTCATAGTTAGATGGCAGGCCAAAAGCTTTTATTAGAAAATGACTTGACTTGATTAGCAACTCACCAACTGAAATTGTGTTGGTTCATTAAAAAATAGGGCAAAACGTTTTCAAAAAAGTGCAAATCAATATCCTGTCACTATTTATTTGGGTTTTTTTTTTTTTTTAAATATTGACCAGCCACAAAATCTATATATAAGGGGTAGATTTTGTAGTCGTTGTCTCATCATGGTAGTCTTATCCCGAACTCTTGAGTCTTGAAACACATACCACTAAAATTACTGTCTAATGCAATCATATTCATTCCAAAACTCTTTAATTAAAGCGATAGTGTTAGTTTGTGAGAGTCTATAATAATATCACAATACACCTCTTTAGGGAGTGGGGAGGGACATGAATATTGGCCTTGTTGAGAAGTAGTAAAAATTACTCCATAAAAATGCCAATTCATCCGGGACGGCAAATTGTTCTTATTATTATTATTACTAGTAGCACGCATACATTAAGGAGAAACCGCAAATTGTACATCAATGTGGGCAAGAGGTTTCACATGTACCAATTTCAGGCTACTAAGCAACTAATTTGAAACCTTGAAATTTTCAGCTAATAATAACATAGAATGTGTGCGTTTTTATTTTATTTTATTTTATTATTATTGTGATGACTAATCTTACTTTAGATTGCATCCGAGTTTCCTAATAGGCTTGAACCCCAAGAGTGGGGTTGCAGTTGGTAATAAGCCTTCATTGAATATCTTAATTCTCACTAAATGAAAAAGGTCCTTAGCAAAATGGTTAGCACTTACCAAAAAAGAAAAAGAGAAAATCCTCTGTTGTAGGGAAATGTCATGTTTTAATCCTTACCCATTTTTTAAAATTATAATTTAGGTCAAATCCAATATTTATGAGTATCAAAACTTACTCGATAAAAAAATTACTCGACAATTAAATACTTAAATTAATATTGAGAATTTGAAACAAATCTAAACGATTTTTTTTTTAAAAAAAAAACGTATATTCGTTACGCACTCTAATACAGTGGATCAAATTGAATCTGCCGTTTCATGAGTTATTATTCTCCGATGATGTTTATGAGGACGTTGAAAACGGCTCAGAATATTGAGTTTTCGGAAGTCATAACGTACAAGAAGTAAATGAAAATTTCTACTATTTTTTTTAGCCTTTTCTCTATATTTTACTTATGTTATTTTATTTTTGATTTCTTCCATGATTTTATACTAACATTTTAATAAGATTTTGTTTAGTCAGAGAGCCATGAAAGAATGAGACAGAATCCACGTGGGCAATTCCACAATCTTCAGGAGGGTAGAACCATGATTTCGTAACACATACGGAGAAAGTAAAACCC
The DNA here is from genome assembly GCA_035048595.1 of Echinosophora koreensis. Taxonomy (NCBI): domain Eukaryota; kingdom Viridiplantae; phylum Streptophyta; class Magnoliopsida; order Fabales; family Fabaceae; genus Echinosophora; species Echinosophora koreensis. Next base: position 7,090,501 of record JAPCYP010000017.1, on the reverse strand, counting down.
ATTTATTATGGCGCCCCTCTCTCCTCATTCCCCCAACAACACCAGCACAAGAAGAACACAACACAAAGAATCACATACATTACATATTTGATATTTGATATTTCGCTTTACATGGCGAGTGGGTGGGTGAAGTCATGGCAATGCAAGTCAAGAGCATTTGAAGACGTTTACCACCCTAACCCTAAAATCTTCATACCCAGTGCCGGTTGCAGAAAGACCGTACAAAACATCAAAGACGTGATCGACATACCCAAGCCCAAGCCCAAGCCCAAGCCCAGAAAACCCAAGCCTAAGCCTCTCCTGGAAAAACATCCCAGTTCAAAATACCCAACCACCACCATACCGGAATTTGAACCGAACCAAAAAGCCACCATGAACCGCTCACGAAGTAGCACAGCCACTGCCACGTCGACCCGACCCGTCATGGAGCTTCCAGAAGGTCACCCTTCTCGTAACGTCGTGGAGATCATCTTCCGCACAAGCTGGGGCCTGAAACCATTTCCGGGTCGGGTGGAGATGATATTCAAGATTCAGAACGGGAACCGGGCGGTGTCGCGGTTCGAGGAGTTTCGCGAGGCGGTGAAGGGCCGAGCCGCCGAGGTTGTTCCGCCAGAGGGGAGCAACTGGGAGGAGAATGCGCGGTGCGTCGCGGATGGGAACGAGGTGATGCGGTTTCACTGCTTGGGCCCCACCGCTGAGGGTGGTGGTGGTTCCTACGACGGCGCCGCCGGTTGTGCATGGTCGTTTCCAGAGAGGAAGGGGTCGGCGATATGCACGTTTTCCGGCAGCGGTGAGGCGCATGAGAGCGCCGGCGGAAGCAGGGGCAGGATGGCCATGCTGGTGTGTCGGGTCATAGCGGGTCGGGTCTCGAAGCAACTCGGGTTCTTGGACTCGTTGTTGGACAAACGAGTGGCGTTTGACTCGGTGAGTGGGAATAATGGCGAGTTGTTGGTGTTTGACTCGCGTGCCGTGTTGCCTTGTTTTCTCATCATTTACAAATTGTAAAAAATTATAATTATAATTATTTACCTTTTTCTATTTTTTTCTTTAACTGTTCATTTATTTTCATTGAATATGTATGTATGTCGTTTGTTCGAGGTCTTGAAAACGAAACCGATGTAGTTGCATTTATCAGGCCAATTTTTCTGTTTTGGCTGACACTTCAATGTGTTTTGTGTAGTTATGAGAAAACTGAGTTGATAAATGCGCACTGGAAAATACGATCGCTGCAGTTGCTTGCTTGGTTTCATCTATTAGAGTAAAGACCCAAAGTGGTCCCTTAAATTTTTCAAGTAGGGCAGTTTGGTCCCTGAAAAAAATAAAGGACAATTTGGTCCCCTAAATTTCAAAACGGGGGGACAATTTGGTCCTTAGGGAGGGACTAGAACGTTCCCCGTTATGAAATTTGGGGGACCAAACTGTCCTACTTAAAAAATTTGAGGGATCATTTTGGGTCTTCACTCCATCTATTATAAGGAACATTGTATTGTAATTAAATCCAATGATTTTTGCGTTGTTATGTTTTTTATTCTTATTATGATTCTGTTTCATAAGGCTAAATCGCTAATTTATAAAGAATGTATTTGTAACTTTGTTTAGTTAAAAAATTTTAAAATGCCTTATAGAATTTTTTTCATTAGCTTATAACATTTTTCTATACATTAGTTAAATAATGTTTGAGTTTATAATTTTTATTTTATTTTAATTCATATTATTTTAGTCAAATTTCACATTTATTCTTGATCAAATAAAATAAAAAAAAATATCCTAATGGTTTCGCACCTTTGGCATCCTTCAGTATTATGCTTTTTCTTTTTTTTTAACACAAATCAAATCATATTATTTCATTGCATATAATGTCCCAAATACAAATGAATACTAAATGAAAAATAGTGCGAGGAACGTAATTGATAAACACCTCAGCTAAGCCGTGAGCGCTACCATTTGCTTGTCGTCTAATAAAAACAACTTTGTAGTTGTTGTGAACAGAAGAAGATGGATCTACATTCATCAAGTAGACAACCAAATTCAGACAGATCAGATTTAGCACCTGATATAATCTACTACCTGTTTGCAGTCCATCTCAAAAATTACAATAGGTAGATTCAGGAAAATTGCCCACTTTATAGCTTGTAATAATCCCCGCGCCTCACCTTCAGCAGCTGACATAGTAGCTTGGACCCAATCAGTTCTCGCACTTATGAACTCAGCTAGATGATTGCGCAAACAAAGTCCTGTACCCACCGAATTTCTACTTGTGAAAATTGCTGCATCAACAGTACATTTGATGTAGCCAAAAGGTGGTGGAATCCAACCTGTGTCATGTGTTTCTGCATGTGCCCTTGTGTCCGGTCTTCTATTGCGTGCATGGCTCCACGAATTCAGAACTTGGGATGCTCTATATATAATTTATTGGGGAGTCTCATCGACCTGATCCCAATATTTGGAGTTGCGGTGCTTCCAAAAACTCCAAAGGGTCATCCCAAAGATAGAGAATTGCTGCTTGGTAAATCTAGTGGAGACCTGAAAAAAGAATTCTGAAAAATCTTCACAGCCCATGCTTGTTGGGTCAATAATATGCCACAAGGAACTCCTCCTCCAGCACTCCTTGCTCACTGTGCAATCCAGGAATAAATGCCAGCAAGTCTCACTGGTTCCATGTTACAGCTAACACACATCATAGAACAGTTAACACCTTTATTTTGTAGGCGAGTTCTAACAGGAAGACAATTCCTGCAAAGTCGCCAAATGAAGCTTTTAACTTTTGGTGGAACCTCCATGGACCATAACACAGGCCAATCACCTTTTGCCTTCAACTGGGGTTATGCCCAATGGCAGCCCCTAAAAAATCTCCATGAGAGAAGTATTTTGCACTTAAAACTCTAGAAACCATAGTATTTGGGTTGGTCATAAATTTCCAACATTGTTTCCCCAACATCGCAATATTAAAAGCATGAAAATCTCGGAAACCCATTCCTCCCTACTCCTTTCTCATAGTTAACTTATCCTAACTAAGCCAATTAATTCCTTTTTTATCACCTTTTCTCAATCCCCACCGAAAAGAATTTAGCATTCGTTGAATTTCCTCCTCGATGGAAGTTGGATGAAGGAAAACACTCATGCAGTAGGAAGGGATAGCTTGAGCAACAGATTTAATTAAAACCTCTCTACCGGCTTGGCATCTTGCTACTCCAGCTAGAAATTCTTTTCTAAACCCTCTCTTTAATATAATTAAAAATTGATATATTAGTTTTACCTTTTAGTGTCTATATTTATTGCTTACACAAAATTGTGTTTTCTACACTCAATCTTTGTCATTTTACTTTCTATGGAGTTCCTCACCATGACTCATGGAGAATATATTTTTGTTTAAAAAAAAAAAATGGTAATATGCCATTTTATTTATATTATCTCATTTTATTTAATAAAAAATTAAAATTAATATTAAAAGTAAAAAAAATCATTTTTGAGGAGATAAATAATTTAAACAAAATCAAGTATCAAAGGTGATAATTATTTTAAAATTAATAACACACACACACACACATATATATATATATATATAATATAAAAAAATATAAACATGTACTTTTATGTCATTTTATATTTATTAATCAATTTAACTGCTTAATTTTTGAAATACTTCAAATTTAATAAACTAGCTTATTCGCTATCTATTATCAACTAATTTATTTCTTGTTGTAACCAAAAAAAAAAAAAAAAAACTAATTTATTTCTTGTTTTTTAGTTTTTTACCAAATAGAGCCTTATGTCAATAGCCAATAGGGCAATGGTTCACAGTTTCACTTTGTTTTCTTGTTCTTAATTTGGGTCGAAAGTGGAGAGTACATAAATTTGATGAAATTAGAAATCCAACTAGTCATTTTGTTAATAAATAAATAAAATAAATCCAACTAGTCATGTTCATATCTACACCACAAAACACATGTTTGTTATAACTTACAAGCCACACAGAGAAAGGAGTATCGTATATTTTGGTCTTTCATAGGGGTATCCCATATATTTAGTGTGAAATTAATTCTCGGGCTGAAAATGGTGATTATGTAAAATCTCCTTCAAAGTGAATTTTGAAATTCGAACTCTGTAAGTAAAATTTCATATAGGGACGTAGTCCACTTTTACTGGAGACAATCACTATTGTGTGAACTGGTGAAGTGTCCTTTATTGATTATAAATAAGAGTAGCATTTATAAATTACTGTGGTTAGAGATTTCTCTTTCGTTAGAAAATAAAAGAGATTCTCTTTACTCTTTAGGGTCCCGCCCTCAAGCTTATGGGTAAGGCCATAGAGGAAGTATAGCGCAAGTCACGCAATGGGTTCCAAATCCAAACCACGTCTTAACCTTTGCTTGTCTGATAATGGAATATTGATATAGAAAAATTAACTAACTGCAAAAGGAGTCTTTGTCTTTGACGGGAATGCACCTTTGCAATCTGCCACATGTTAGTAGGTTGCTACGTTAATTTCATTCTGTTCTCTCTATATTCTGATTTCTTCCTTTTCTATTAAGTTGCACATATGACTCAAACATTATATAGTACTAAAATGCATTTTTCCCTTTTTCTGTTTTTGCCTTCAACAAACCATCCGGTATCTACCTTAAACATTAAGGTTTGAGTAAAACAAAATTTGGAAAAGAGTGTAGAGATTAATCAAATTTTGATTCTTTTATAAATTATTATTGTGAATTTTGAAATCTTCATAATTAGTTTTTTAAATTTAGTTAATGTTCTAGGAGATTCTTATGTTTAATTTGCATTTGTTTGTTTACTAATGATAATATTGCATAGTGTAACACCCTGTTTTTCAGAATATTTTAATTAAGCTGATTGTATCAAGTTGGATTTATTGTTTAAGGGCTTAGTGGAATTTTTGGCTAAAAGTCCCTTTCTGGTACATGAGCACACCCGTGCTCATAAGTCAGCAAGCCCGTGCTTAAAGTCAGAAGCGTGTTTCTGATTTTAAGTTGAGCACGACCGTGCTCAACAGGGAGCACGCCCGTGCTCAATGCGTGGACCGCGTCTCGTGACGTAAGTGGAGCACGACCGTGCTCAAGGGAGAGCACGACCGTGCTCAGGTCCGGAAGTTATATACGTGAGCAAAATCGAGGGTTAACGTCATAACCCTATTTGTGACGGCTGCTACTGCTCTGTTGCGGCCAGAACTCATCCGTTCTGTATTTTCCCTTTTTCCAGCGTTGTAGGAGGACTTTGAAAGCCGGTTGAGAAGCTGATTCGTCCGTGGTAGTCTGGAGGTAATGGTTCCCTCTTCCCTATTGGTTTCCTTTTCAGATTTATGATTGGGAAATTAATATTGGTGTGTTTCCTTTGTTTAAGTCATAGTTGAGGTTGAACCTGATAAAGAGGAGGAACCAGATTACTATTCGGTGTTGGGAGAGCTACCTTCAATCCAGGTATGGGGAGAAGGGTAGTATATTCATAGGCTTGGGGTTAGAGTAGAGTAAGGGTTCCCATAACCCAGTTTGTTGTGCAACTATCTGTTGATATGTGTTACCTTTTTGATAACATGCTCTGGTTGGCATTATGATTTTGTTTATGCTTTCTGTTCATATGATGATTATGTTGATTGGTTGATATGAACATGAATATGTTGATGATTATTTGGTTGATGCCAATGCTGTATGAATGCTATTGTTAACGCTGTTGTTCAACTCTTAAAACGTGTTAAAAATGGACTTAGGATGTTAAGTGATCAAATCCTTAAAATCGGTTAAGTATCAGCCTCTGTTCCTGCCCAGAACAGCACTGTCGCGCGTTGAGCACGACCGTGCTGAACAGGGAGCACGACCGTGCTCCCAGTTGAATTCTGGGAAGATGGCCGCGCTGTTGAGCACGGCCATACAAGACAAAGAGCACGATCGTGCTGCTGAGCACGACCGTGCTCATTAAGAAGCACGACCGTGCTTCACTTACAGGGGAGCACGCCCCTCACGTGCTTAAGCACGACCGTGCTGGGTTACGAGCACGACCGTGCTCAACCCACCGAGACAGAATACAATTAAAGGACTTAAGGGGTTTTAAACCCCACTTCCCCATGACGATAACCGATTAGACAACTTGGTAAATGTTATTAAAGATAATTAAAGATGATGAGAGGGTGAGATGTTAAGTCGATACCCTTTTGGGTGCCGCAAGCTGATGAGTTGTGCCTTGGTGCTTTTTGGCCAAGGAGGCCCTGACCCCACGGTTTGGGTCTAAGGTGTTGTTGTTACGTACCTTGGTGGCCGAGAGTTTGCCCCAGGTACTGCGGTTGATTCCGCTTAAGTCCTCGGGTAGATTCCGCGAGGCAAGTTGGTGCGGTTGATCCCGCTGTTACCTTCGGTCGATCCCGTTGGAGTTATGGAGGTGGCGTTGCTGTTGTTGTTGTGTTGCATACGCATTGCATCGGAGTTGTTGTTTAGGGATGTTCGACATAGGGGAGATCGTCCTAGAGTACGGCGATCCGGCCATCCACGTTTGGAGTAGATTCTCCTAGCGCCCCCGTGACGAGGCATTCGTTGGTTTGATGCGTTGGCTATCCAAGGAGTAGATTCTCCGGCGTTGAGTAGATTCTCAATGTGGATATGTAACTCCGAAGTCGTTCATCCCGAGTTTAGTGGATCCACATGCATTGATGGTTTAGCGGAGTAGGACTGCATTGCACTGCATAGCATGACGATGATGTCGATGTTTGATGTGATGCTGCTATGCTTGCTGTTTACTTTACTGCCTATTCCCATGCTATTATGTTTATACGATTCTTACTCCCTATATATGTTTGTTGTTTGTGTTTGGCCTGATTGGCACCTTGCAGAGGATGACGAGCAGCCCGGAGAAGAGTGACTCTGAGGAGCCGCCACTCATCGTAGGGCTAGTTTATGTTTCGTAGTTATTAGTTTCAGTTGTAATTCCGTGGATTTTATTCCGGAACGGTTTATACCAGCTCTGTATGTGACATCGGGGTTGGGTTTGTTGGTTATGTTTTATTTGTTTAAAACTTATTTAATTTCCGCGTTGTAAACGGTTCATGTGAGACTTTTCTACCCATGGACAATTGTTTATTTTATCCAGTATTTGCATGTTTTCCTTTGATTGTTTTTAAATTAATTGGCTTTTATACATGCGGGGTAGAAGGGTGTCACACATAGCAACAGTTCATCTATAATAACATTAATTAGACTGTTTAATAACTTATTTATTAATATTTTACTTTCAATGTGTATTTTTTCTTAAAAATATAAAAAATTAGATTAAAATATATTTGTTTTTACCTATATTGAAAATAATGAATATAATTAAAATCAAATTTTAATATAAGGCCTAGAATTAATGTTACACATCTAGTATGATCGTTTGTTAATTAATAGATTCAAATTAAATAAAAGGATTTGTTAGCATATTTTTGCGACAAATTGGAATGATTCTAAAGTGTGTGGTAGTGATTTCCAAAAGAAATATTTTCAAGTTTTTTTTTTTTTAGCCGTATGTTTTATTGTAATTACAAAAATATTTGCTTGCTTTTACTCTATCTTATTTGTCTTAAAGATTTGTGGAAAAACATGATAGAAAGGCAATATTTTTTTAACTCTAATAAAATATGAGGTTAATTTTGACACACATATCAAATATCAACCGGTCACAAATCATGCTAGATGTGACTTTTAAGGTAATAATGATAAGAGTCAAACATTTTTAATAATGTAAAAATTTATTATTGGTTGATAGTGTATTTTTTTTTTTACAATGATAGCGCATACCAATAAATCCATAAAATATAGGAGAAATTACATTGATTTATCTTGGGTTTTAACTTAATTATTATAAACGCTAGTTCCTTGTTTCAAAAATTACATCAACCTCTCTCGATATTTATATTGTCATTATATTTATGCTCTTGAGATTTATATTGATAGTATATATTTTTTTTTAAAGTAATTTCATATATATAATTAAGTCAAACTCAAAGAGGATTATCCTTTTACATGACCAAAAAATAAAACAAAAAATGGAACTGTGGAATTTGTTTGGTTGGATTAGGAGTCCAGTATGTGGTGACTGGTGAGTCTGTTCATTTCTCTGCTCTAACATTAAAAATGGAAGTTGGAATGATAAAGGATTGGGCGGGTTCTAAGGTGAAGCTGGCAATATTTTCATGTAAAATCTCCCTTTTACCCTCATTATCAACTTCTCCCTATTCTTCACCACCACCCACTGACCACCACCACCACCATTACAACCCCACCAACACCTCTCTGCCCATATGCCACCACCAACATGCCTATCACCACGCCGCCGCGAATCACATCTTTGCCCTCCACGAGTTGGAGTATTGAACATAATTGTTCATTTTCATTCAGTGAAAAGTGAAATATACATTTACACAACTGCTCTATTTATACAAGAGTTCAATGATCTAAAGCTAACTTAACTAACTTTAGTACAAAGGCAGGTGCATAACTAATTTAAGTTACTTTAACTAACTTACAACTAAGTCTAACAGAAATACAGTTGAGGAGTTGGAGAGTATTCATAATATGCCCCCTAAAGTTGGGAGGTATATGTCATGAACTCCCAACTTGAGAATCAGAGTCTGAAAAATCTGTTTGGACACAGCTTTTGTTAAGGGGTCTGCGAGCTGTTGTTGAGAACTAACGTGTATGAGCTTCAAGAAGCTGGAACTGACATATTCTCTTATGAAATGACAATCAATGTCCACAACTCGAATGATCTAAGGAGTTGCTTTAACTATAAGAGTTCAGTAGTGAAAGATGCCAAAGCCCTGTACTCGGCTTCTGCTGATATTTTCTCCAATGAAATCCAAACCAAACCAACCCGTTCAAAAACAGATTGGATCAATTCAATTTGGGCATAAGCCGATCAAAATGAAAAAAATAAAATACAAAAAAACTAGTACAAAATTCATAGTTTCACAAATTCAAAACTCAGATTCATAGAGGAGATTACCAAACATAGTTCACAAATTCACTCAATTTCACATTATACTGGACATAAACAATATACCAAACAAAAATTCCCACTACAATTCACAAGTTCACAACTCAGTTTCAGAGAGGAACGAATGATGGCAACAACGCTGAGAGTAAGGAACGAACTGCGACAACTGCAACCTTCACGTCTGGATGCATGACTATGACTTTAGTCAAGACGAACGACGGTGACTTCAGTATGGACGAATGATGGTGGCTTCAAAAAGGAACAATGGCATCTTCAGTATGGACGAACGAACAGAAGCACGACGGACGAACGGACTCTGGATGACGAACATAAGCATGATGGTTGCACTGAAAGAAGGAATGCCATGCAAAGGTGACTGCCAGCAGAACGACGGACTGACGAAGACGACCTGAAGAAGACAAGGGAGTGAAGGATGTAAGAAACCCTTTATCTATTCTGAAGTGAAGATGGAGTTGTGTACTAAATTAGAAATAGTAAATAGAAATTACATATGAAATTAATTTTTATATATTAGAAAATAATAAAATATGGTAGTTCGGTTCAGTTCAGATTTAAAAACTCTGAATCCGAAGACGAACCAAACACTATCGGTTCCTCATTGTTTCGGTTCATATTTGACCCGAACACTCAAAATATCCGAACCAATTTAATTGGTTCGGTTCGGATCGTCGGGTTGGACGAGTCGATTCGAACCAATGAACACCCCTAATCAAAGTTTAAAAGCTTAAGACTGTGGTTAGCTAACTAGTATGCACAGTGATTACTCTAACAAAGAATATGATTGAAAACAACCATCCAATATAAAATTTTAACTTTACACTTATTGTTTAATTCAACCTTTATCTCCAAGTCAAAAGTGATATATATATATATAGTGTGTGTGTGTGTGTGTGTGTGTGTGCGTGTTACAACTTAACTCTTTCTGTCCAATATATCTCATAAATTAGCTAGTATCATCACGATTCAATTTAACTCTAACCTAACTCGGACTCTGCCAAATAAAAATGTTGGTTCAAACCCAACCTAATTTGTCTTCCTAAGTTAACTCAGTTGATAAAGCTGTGAGACATGAATTGTAAGTGTGCAGATTCAAACTTCCGTAATGTGTTCCGCTCCTTTATCATTCCTTTCTCCTCCCTCCTCCATGTAAGGCCTCATATGAGCTTTTCCTTGGAAAAAAGAAAAAGAAAACTGTTGTCTCACAACCAAACACTTACAATAAATTACGTAAAAAAAAAAAAAACACAGTTACAATAAATTAAAACTAAATCTCAAAGTTTATGGTTTTGATACCATACGAGAAAAGTTTGTGGATCAATCAAACTGAAACTTGAAAATTTTTTTTATAAAATCAACTTCTCTAACATGGGATAATTTTTGTCTCCCTACTATTGGTAATATGCGATTTTGGTTCCTATAATTTTTTTGTAGGACATTTGGTCCTCATATTTTTGCAATGTTGCAAATTCGATTCTTCCGTCCAATGTCCATCAATTTTTCATGATCAACAAAGGGAACAACTGCTTTAAGCACATAGAACCTCTGGTTGAACTTGTGTGATAAAGGACCCTGTGGTAGTACCAAAAAATTAGTCCTAAAAAGGAGGACTGAATCGGTAAATAACAGAGAGGAACCATTAAATCATGTTAAAACGAAGAGACAAAGGAGATAGCAGCTAAATTTGAGGTTATGTGTGCCTAGATCGGTAGTTCTTCTCTGTTGATCAATAAAAAATTGACGAACACTGAACGAAATGATTAAATTTGCAACATTGAAAAAAAATAGGAGGATCAAATGTGCTACGAAAACCTATAGGGACCAAAATCGCACATGACCAATAGAGGATGACTAAAAGTGCAATTAAGCCATTTTTTTAAGGAATAGCTCCAAACTCCCTTGCATTGGTTTTCATCTAGCTTCGGTTAATTTAAATATTTAACATCCCACTCTCATGAAATATTTTCACTTTGTTTTGACAGTTGGTAAGCTCTTGTTTTCTTTCATGAATATTTAGCTAAAAGTGAGACGTTAATTATTATCCTACTGTTACTTTTAAAAAAAAATTTATTATTATCCTACTGTATAAGGTTTATTACGATGTCTTCTCTTGAACTAACCAAATCTGATATATAGTTTTGGCGGTGAAATATATGTCACATGACATGTGAAAAGTGTAAGCACCAAAAGAAATAAATACGTCACTTACCTGCTCCAGGGAGCCCAAATTCCCTTTGTTTTGGACTCGTAAGCCCCGGATAATTAGGCATTTTGAATACCGTTGCCTTTCTGACCAAGAGAAGTTAGAAGTTGATTATCTTGAGCAATTGGTAGAAGTGAGTTGCCGCAAGCTCATAGATTCTGAGGGTGATTTACCCGCATTGACCTCCTATATAGGTGAGGTCTTTTTTCTCCAGAGTTCTTCTTACCTTATTGATTCTATCTTATCAGTGTTTTCGAATTTTTGCTCTGAACAGGAAAGATGGCAACCAAGATGTTTAAGAAGGCCATGCTTGAGATTTTAGAGAGGAAGAAGAAAACTGGAGGTAGTGTCGGGGGATCAGGCGAGGGTAATCGGGGCAAGACGGTGATCCAGTTCGAGGACCACCCTGAATGCTCCGAAAGTGGACTTAGGCCACAGAAGAGGAATATCGGGGAGATTCAAGAAGATACGTGGGTTGTTTCCAAGAAGCGGGTTGAGGGCGTAGAGTTTGGCATCCCTCCTTCGGCAACTTTACCTGACAACGTCTTTGGGCAGTTATTGGCTAACCGGGTGAACTTTCCTCCTGATGTTGTTTCTCTTTGGAATTCTCCATTTCTCTTGAGCATTACTCCGAATACTCAGCTGCAATATCAACCAGATGTTGAACTCTATCGCTCTCTGTCTCGTTCTCAAATAGCTAAGATGACCGAGATCCTTGGCCTTTGTTTGTCCAGTTTAGCCTGCTTTTCTGAGATGGACTCGGCTCTGATTGATACTAGGATTGCCTAGCTTGAAGCAGAGAACAAATGTTTGAGTCAGAAGATGGCTAGCGATCGGCAACTGATGACCGAGGTTGCCAACATGACTCGAGAGAACGAAGAATTGAAGGTTAAACTGCAGCGATCGACTAACAACGTATTTAGATTTGAATAAACTTGCTCGACTCTGTTATATGCCAAGGACTCTCTTCAAGCCGACCTGAATGAGTCGAAAGAAAAGGTGGTTCAGTTGGAAGGTAATGTGGAAGAGTGATAAACTGCCGTTTTGTATACTTTATTGTTCGGAAATTGGGTGTAATTTATTGTTTATTTGGAAATTATTGTGGATACTCACCTGATTTCCTATGATTATTGTAGGATATACCACCATGGCAGGAGATCATCAAATTTAGAGAAAAAAGGAATAAATCTGGAAGGTTTTTGAAGAAAAAAAGCTGTGTTCTGAAGTTATCAGAGGCTCAGGGACGTGCTCACCATAAAGCACGACTGTGCTCATCAATAGACCCTTTGCTGATTAGCAAGGCCTTGCTTGTTTGCTGGAGTTGACGTCGATTTTTGAGCAAGGTCGTGCTCAATATGAGCACGGCCATGCTCATTAGCAAGGCCGTGCTAACTTTCTCACTTTTAGCACGATTTGACACCGTTTTCATTAAGTACGGTCATGCTCAACATTAAGCACGGTCGTGCTCGTGTTTCAGGAGCCCAATCACTTAGGTTTTCGTATTTGGCAATAAAAGGAAGTGGTTGGGCACAAATTGAGGAGACTGGTTACACATAGAGACAGATAGAGCTGTTAAGCGAAGGACCGTCTCCTAATTGATTCGAAGACTGCTTTGCATCAAAAGGGTGTTTCGGGTTTTAGTTTTTCGGATTCTCTTTTATGGATTGTTACATGTTTTTTATTTGTATAGTGATCTTTATGACTATGCATAGCTAAACCCATACCTAGGGTATGGTGGATCTTATGTCTTGATATTTTTGATATTTTCCCAATTTTTATATGATTCAATGTTTCCTTTAATTGGTTGGATTTATCCTTATGTTTGAATTTCTAAAAGGTTTGATCACCCTTTATCAAGTTAATTAATTGGCTGGCAACCGTACCATAATTAATTAACGAAACTCTAGGATTAACTGGATTTGGGGTTGCGTGGACCAAGCGCAATCCCCTGTTTTCAACCAGTTATTTAATTAACAAACTTGCCAGTTCTTTGTGCTTCTCTTAACTGTTTGCCTTGCATGACCATTGGGTGTAATTGAGTAGGGGAAAGAATATTAATATTGCATGACCATTGGGTATTGATAGTTTTAGAGCGAGTGATTGGCAATCAATAAGAAATATATATCATTGAGAAATTTGATAATATCATAGATAGTGGCATAAGTGAAACCAGACACCCTAGGCTTTCCATAATTGAACATTTGCTTGTGATTCTTTGTCTTTCTTGGTTTCTACCATCTTCTTCTTTTTAATTATTTGATTACATACTGAACTCGATTGTCTGGATAATATAAGGAAGTAGTTAATCTAGCAATTGTCACCAATCCCTATGGGTTCGATACTTGGAGTCCCAAATACTCCTATATTACTTTTGAGATAGGGTGCACTTGCCTTTAAGTGCAGTTTTAGCGTAACAAGCTTTTGGCGTCATTGCTGGGGATTGTTTTTGACAATATTAGAGAGATTGACTCCTAGTTAATTTAGATTTTATTATTATTTTCTTTATTTGTTTATACTAACACTTTCCTAAGAGCCTATTTGTAGTTGATCATTGGTAAGAAGGGAACTCTTGAAGATTATCTCACACCCACTATGGAGCCAGCAGGCAATCCTTGGATTGAATATGAGAGCCAATCCAACTGGGGCCAATATGATTCTTATTAAGATAATGTCTACGAGCTGCCTTACTTGCAAAATCAGTGGCCACAACCAGAGGAGCAAGAGCCAGACCTTGAGGAGACCTTGGCTAAAGTCATGGAATGGACCGATGACCGATTCATGGCTTTGAGACTCAAATCTCTACCCTTGTTATATTGATATCTCAACAAGTCCAAGAATCACTGTCCACTCAAGCTGAGTCAAATCTAAAGGTAGAGGCTCAAGTTATCACTTTTAGGAGTGGTAAAGAGTTGAATGAAGAGCTCAAGCATGAGGCACATGTTTACATAGAGAGGGATGAAGCTCTCACTGATGGGAGCATTTATGAGGAAAATAAGAAAAACCTTGGAGTTCTGGACATGAAGAAAAAGGAGGAAGTCCCAATTATTTTGGGGCAGACTCTCTTAGCCATTGGTGATGTTGTAATTGAGGTTCAAAAGGGAAAGGTAACTTTAAGATGTGGTAAGGAAGAGGATGTGTTAAAGGTTTTTAATTCTACCAAATACTCTTCTCCTTTTGTTTCTTCCTATTTTATTAATGATGTGGTTGTTTCTAACAATTTTGGTGATCAAAGGATGCAGGACCCTATGGAAAAAATTCTTCCTTTGCAGGATCCTAGTATATTGGTGGGTGGTGAGGAAGCAAGAATTACATCATCTTTTGAAGTCCATCCACCACATGGGAAACGTAAAATCCACTTGAACCTCATGGTTAGAAAATTGAGAAGGGGCAATGCCTTAAAGGAAAAAATTGCACTTGGAGAGCCCGCTGATTGATCACTTTTGAGGTACCGTTAGGCTCAAGACTTTAAACAAGCGCTTCAAAGGAGGCAATTTGTGGTGTTTTCCATGTTAGTTTTTTTTTTATTTTTTTATTTTTTTTATTTTAATTCTCTTAGCAAAGGAGTTCAAACTTCAAGTTGTCTCAGGGAAGTCCTCTTTACTCTCTTTCCCAGTTACTTTTATGCTTTATTTGTAGCATTGTGGACAATGCTTGGTTTTAAGTGTGGGGAGGGGAAATTCAATTTTTCTCTATTAGGTGCACATATTTTCACTTAACGTATTTGTCATATGCACTTAGTTGATTGTGGCGATTGCATTATATTTTTGGGTGATGATTTTGTGCCATATTTTTGTAGAAATTAGAGATCTATATCATTAGGGGACCCCCATGTGAATTAATGCTTTGACAGACATATAACTGAAATTGAATTGGGATTATCTTTTGAAAGCTGAAAATTAGCATGAGGTTCCTTATTTGATTGTTTTTCATTGAATTGAGCTATAAAATGTGAGACTTGAACCATTATAGGGGTATGTGCTAAATCATGAATTTTCACCCCTCTCTTTGTTTGAGTGATGTTTCCCGAAGTTTGTGTATTCTAAAACTTGTTTTGTGACCATTTCATGGCGAATTTGATTTCTATGCATGTTGGAATATGGTTGAGGCATTTTAGGTATTTTTCTGGCTTTCAGATGTGTTGTTTTGCCATGTCCATTAGTTGCCCATTTTGAGCCTCAAGTAAAATTATTTTCCTTGGTACCCAAGTATAAATTCATAATTGTTTGGCGGTAACCTCTTGGAAACATAAATGGAGCAATTAGATGTGGAATGTATTCATGTGATATTGTTTACTTATGGCTGGCAAAGTGAAGTTGGGAATTCTTCTCTTTTTGAAGAAAGAAATTTTTTGTGAATTGAAGCAGTTGTTTGATTGGCAAAAAAAAAAAAAGAGAGAGAGAAAGAAAGAAATAAAGAAAGAAGAAGAAAAGAAAGGAAAAATAAAGAAAAATAGGGAATTCTTTTGAATGAATGATGGTATCATTCTGTGATTCATATTTAATACTCCATTAATGCTCTAAGGGTTATTTGCTTAATTCTTGATTTCTTTTAGCCCTTTTGCATATCCCTTTTCTTTCCTTTTCCTACCTGACATTATTCTCATGGCCACGTTACAACCTATCTGGATGCATGTAAACTATATAGTGGAGATTTGGTCTATGAACAAGCTTATGGTAATGTGCTTTCTTCTGGGAACTTGAGTGATAATTGTCTTTATCCGTATACACTTTGAGAGTTATGAGAAGAGTGGCCCCCTTATTCATTGAGAAGTTTGATTTCAGGGAACCTAAGCCTCTAATTGGACAATCTCTTGATTTTTACCATAAAAATTTGAGGTTAATTTTTCTGTCATTGCTTGTTGAAGATTTAGGGTCCCTTGATGGTTGGTTCTTTAATTTTCTCAGGTTTCTTTTAGGTCAGGATTATTGCTTGAGGACAAGCAATCCTTAAGTGTGTGGAGGTTGATAAACTGTCGTTTTCTATACTTTATTGTTGGGAAATTGGGTGTAATTTATTGTTTATTTGGAAATTATTGTGGATACCCACCCGATTTCCCATGATTATTGTAGGATATGCCATTATGGCAGGAGATCACCAAATTTGGAGAAAAAAGAATAAATCTGGAAGGTTTTTGAAGGAAAAAAAAGCTGTGCTCTGAAGTTATCAGAAGAGCACGGCCATGCTCACCATTAAGCACGGTCGTGCTCATCAACAGACCCCTTGATGATTAGCAAGGCCTTGCTTGTTTGCTGGAGTTGATGTCGATTTTTGAGCAAGGTCGTGCTCAATATGAGCACGGTCGTGCTCATTAGCAAGGCCCTGCTAACTTTCTCACTTTTAGCACGGTTTGACGCCGTTTTCATTAACCATGACCGTGCTCAACATTAAGCACTGTCGTGCTTGTGTTTCAGGAGCCCAGTCACTTAGGTTTTTGTATTTGGCAATAAAAGGAAGTGGTTGGGCACAGATTGAGGAAGCTGGTTACACAACAGAGACAGACAGAGCCGTCAAGCGAAGGACCGTCTCCCAATTGATTCGAAGACTGCTTTGCATCAAAAGGGTGTTTCGGGTTTTAGTTTTTCTGATTCTCTTTTATGGATTGTTACATGTTTTTTATTTGTATAGTGATCTTTGTGACTATGCGTAGCTAAACCCATAACTAGGGTATGGTGGATCTTATGTCTTGATACTTTTGATATTTTCCCAATTTTTATATGATTCAGGGATTCCTTTAATTGGTTGGATTAATCCTTGTGTTTGAATTTCTAAAATGTTTGATCACCCTTTATCAAATTAATTAATTGACTGGCAACAGTATCACAATTAATTAACGGAACTCCGATTAACCGGATTTGAGGTTGCGTGGACTAAGCGCAATCCCCTATTTTCAATCAGTTATTAAATTAACAAACTTGCCAGTTCTTTGTGCTTCTCTTAACTGTTTGCCTTGCATGACCATTGGGGGTAACTGATTAGGGGAAGAATATTAAAAGTGCATGACCATTGGGTATTAATAGTTTTAGAGCGAGTGATTGACAATCAGTAGGTGGGGATGACAATAGGTAGGGTTTGGGTAGGGTACTATAGTACCCGTCCCTATACCCACGTTTGGAAAATTTACCCGTACCCGGACTCATACCCGCGTGGGTAGCAACTTTAGTACCCTTACCCGTACCCTCTGGGTACCTAAGGACCCACACCCGCACCCGTCACCCACACTTTAACTAAGAAAAAACAATAAATAACATAAAGATCATTATAACTCAATTAAAAACCATCCAAAGATATTTCAACTCTACTCATGAAACATCACAAACCAAAGTGTTAAACTAAATAAAAACATCCAAAATGAGTAAATATTACAATAAACATCCAAAATAATAAATTAATGAACTTGTAAGTCCGGAAAAGGAAAAAACACTAATGAGCCCTAGGTTTAGAACTTTTACATTAATTTTATTCTTAAAAATTGATATGTAATTGTTTTTTTATATAAGCAAAATTGAATAAAAATGCTATTAGGAGTACCAAAACCCGTATACATGGTAACACTAAGGATAATAACAAAACACATCCTGAGTGTTAAGTTGTATAAAAATAAATTTAAGTAAACTAAACCAAACACCCATATTTCTTTTTACACAACCTAGATCCAATAGAAAAAGAATTTCCTTTTGAATAGCCCCATCTTCGAGCCAGACCTTCATAGTTGTAGATAGACTGAGCCACTAACACAGCCACACTGAACTTTGTATAGAAGCATTCCTTCCTTTGACTAAACTGCCGCAAGGAACCACAGAGAACACATAGCAAGGTGTGACAAAAGAATTTCTAACCACCAACAGACTGAGATCGAAATATACTAAAATATAATTATACTAATATATAATTATAAATATATATACTAACATACAATATATAATTATAATTATATATATATATATATATATATATATATATATATATGCAAGTGCAGTGCGGGACGGGATGAGTACTAGAGTACCCGTACCCATACCCACACCCATACCCTCTCTAGTTTGCGGGTAATTACCCTACCCATTGTGGGTATTTTTTGCGGGTACCCATAGGGTAGGTTCCAAATTGCCACCCCTATCAATAAGAAACATATATCATTGAGAAATTGGGTAATATCATAGGTAGTGACATAAGTGAAGCCCTAGGCTTTCCATAATTGAAACTTTGCTTGTGATTCTTTGTCTTTCTTGGTTTTTACCATCTTCTTCTTTTTAATTATTTGATTACACATTGAACTCGATTGTCTGGATAACATAAGGAAGTAATTAATCTAGTAATTGTCACCAATCCCTGTGGGTTCAATACTTGGATTCCCAAATACTCCTATATTACTTTTGCGATAGGGTGCACTTGCCCTTAAGTGTAGTTTTAGCGCAACAAAGAGCTGGAGAAGGAGGTAGCCGAACTTCAAGTATTCTCGGCCGAGCAGCTCGAGGTGGATTTTGAGATTGCGTAGGAGCAGTATAATAGCATTTACTCCGATTTGGATCATGCGCAGTTCAACGTGCATAAGGAGGTCTGGGATGGCCAACTGGAAATGCCAGCTGATCATGCTGAGAGGGAAGTGGTGGTGCCGGCTGAACGGGAAGTGGTGGCTGAGAATGAAGCTCTGGAAGATCGGGAGAATGCTCCTATTATCTGATGTAACCACTTTTCTTTTCTGCTTATCTTTGATGACCCTGCGTGGTCGAGAACTTATTTTTTTGGGTATCTTTGAATGGGCCGTGTTCTCGGCCATTCTTTTGATTTTGCTGACACTCATGAGGCCGGATAAGGTCTTTTAACAAATAGCTTGCTGATTTCCGACCTAGTCTTCAAAAAGACTTTCCTTTATGCACCGTGCCGACTTGTTTGACTTAGATCTTTTTTCCAAGATAGCATTTATGTTCTTTATTTCGTTACACTTTTCCAAGGTGCGGTTTATTTCCAAAGTATTCTTTGAAACATTTATTTTCAATGAGAAATCAGTTTCGGTGCTGCTCATTTATCGTTTTTCTTTTGCGCACGTTTCACGCGTTTTTCCGAGGATTGGCTTTAATGGTTCCAATTGTTGCTTGGAAAAGTAATTGGCCATTACTTTTGTTTTCAATGTCCTCTGACTGCTTTGGCTATAAATATGAGGTCTCTTGTTGCTCATATGTGCTTCATTCTTCCTTCTTGTCTTTCTTTCTTCATTCTTTCCTTTGTGAGCTCTTATTGCGACGAGATGAAGGAGGGAATTGAGCCTAATGGTTAGTTTTACCTTGGGCTATGGCAAAGTTCGTAATGTTACAAGTGGGCCACAGCAAAGTTCGTAATGAACTTTGCTTTATGAGGAGGATTAGAAAGGGAGTTCATGCTCTTTGTGTCTTCTGGAGTGCTCCTTCAAATGCATGGGAATTCTTGCTCCAGCGCATCAGCTTCAATTTGTTCCTTTGGGTGGGTCATAGAAAACTTCCTCCTTGGACATTCGAGTGGATTCACCCCTGGAGCTAGATCTGCATGTGCTTTGGAACTGCCGTGGATGCCTCAGAGCACTAGTCTTCCCCTCTCTTTTCTTCTTCATTGGGATGTGGTCTGTTTTAGGTAGGGTCCTCCTTTTGTACTTGGAAAGGAGGACCAAGTAACTTCTCTTGTACTTGGAAAATTATCAATAAAACGTTATTTTTGGATGTTCGTCCTTATTTATTTGCCTTCTGCTCCCCCTGTCCTTTTTTTTTTTTTTAGCCTTTGAGTTCAGCCTTGCAGTTTTTAAAGGGAGCCCGGAGCTCTACCTTGTAGTCTTTAAAGGGAGCCTGGGGCTCAACCTTGTGATTTTTAAAGGGAGCTTGGAGCTCTACCTTGTAGTTTTTAAAGGGAGCCCGATGCTCAACCTTGTGATTTTTAAAGGGAGCCCGAGGTTCAACTCAACCTTGTGATTTTTAAAGGGAGGCCGGGGCTCAACCTTGTGATTTTTTAAAGGGAGCCCGGAGCTCTACCTTGTAGTTTTTAAAGGGAGCTCGGAGCTTAACCTTGAAGTTTTTAAAGGGAGCCCGAGGCTCAATCTTGCGATTTTTAAAGGGAGCTCGGGGCTCAACCTTATAGTTTTTAAAGGAAGCCCGGGGCTCTACCTTGTAGTTTTTAAAGAGAGCCTAGCGCTCAACCTTGTGATTTTTAAAGGGAGCCCGGAGCTCAACCTTGTAGTTTTTAAAGGGAACCCGAGGCTCAACCTTGTGATTTTTAAAGGGAGCCCAGGGCTCAACCTTGTAGTTTTTAAAGGGAGCGCGAGGCTCAACCTTGTGATTTTTAAAGGGAGCCCAGGGCTTAACCTTGTAGTTTTTAAAGGGAGCTCGGAGCTCTACCTTGTAGTGCAACTATGATTGACTCGAACAACGTTTGACAAAAGGAAATTCCCGAAATACTCTTTTGATTAATATAAGGGAGGAGCCTCATCAAAACCCTTTGACGAGTGAAAGCGTCAGATAGGAAAAAGAGCACTCTTCCTTCTTACATCAGTTTTATCATAGCACTTCAGGTATGAGGTCTCCTGGGTCCTTCATAGTTGCTGTTGTTCTGGGTGACCGTTGACTCTTGGGGCGAACGCTTGGTGGTCCTCATGACTGCTCGTGACTCCAGCTAAATGTCATTCTTTCATTAGGTTCATCATTACCTTTTTCAGAGTTCTACAGTCTTCCGTGGTGTGTCCAAAACTTTGATGAAAATGACAATACTTTGATCGGTCATTCTTGGTCCGGTTTCTCCTCGTTGTTGGCACTCCTAAGAAGCGCTTTGCATACAAAGCTTGTGAGTTCTCGGGTCCTTCCATACCATATGCAGCGTTGTTGTCATACTTCGTCCTGCTCTTTTTTTAACCAGTCCTGTCATGTTTTCTCCTCTGATTCTCCTTCTCCTCGGGATGTTCTTTTCTGCATCTGCCCGTTCGTTCAGACTACTTCGTCTGGATCTGAATATCTCTTCCATGTTAATGTATTCAGCAGCTCGACGCTTAAGCTCGTCAATGCTATCAGGAGGCATGCGAGCTAAAGAGTCAGCGAAAGGCCCACTTCTTAACCCTTTCAACAGTGTGTGTAGTAACACGACTGGGCAAAGATCTCGGATCGGAAGGGTTTCTTGGCTGAAACCCTTAAAGATTCTGAACTTCCCTGCCTTACATTAATAAGACTGGCCGATGTTTTGGGGTATCTTCGGCTAGTGGCGAATCGGGCAAAGAAAAGCCTAGCAAGGTCATCGAAACAGGAAATTGAATTTGGAGCAAGTTTAGAATACCATACCAGAGCCACCCCTCTGAGGGTGGTGGGGAAAACCCAGCAACAAACCGGATCCGTGGGAGTGAAGAGCAGCATCCGAGTACTGAACATGATGAGGTGTTCCCCCTGGTCTCCAGTTCTATCATATTTTTCCACTGCTAAAGTCTAGAAGATCCTTAGTAACGGGGATTCCATGACGTTCTCTGTGAATGGATGTCTTAAGCGAGGGATACGCTCGTCATGGCACCTGAGCTCGTCATGCTCCCTTCTCTGGGTTTGGGCATTTGAGTGCCGAAACGGATATCCTCCAGCTTCTTGATTCCCTTCTCGCCGCTCCTCGTTGAAATGATTCATACGGCTGGGGTTGCTAAAAGGTATTCCCGATTCCAGGTTAACTCTTCGCAACTGCTCCATGGTATCCATTAACTGCTGGTAAGTTTGCTCTGCGGAGAGCTGGGAATCAGTGACTGATTCAGGATGATAGGTGGGAGTTGCCTCCCTAGGCTTCGTGTTACTCATGCTTTCCTTAGGTGGCGGAGGAAGAGTTTTACCAGAGCCCCACGGTGGGCGCCAATGGTTTATGCTAAAACAATAAAGGGAATAGCAAAATGGGTTGCTGTATTGATTATTAGGAACTAAGTACAAAACAATGGAGGTTTCGGTACAGAGTATGAGTAATTCCCAGTATTTAGGTGTGTGTATACAGTGTGTGTCCAAGGGATGAGGAACCCAAAATATATACAGCCTACTCGGCGCGTGCTATTCACATGAGTTGGTTACTCAGAGCAGGTCCCACCGAGCCATTGGCGCGATTCATAGGTGCGTACGTAGGATCTTCTTCTCTCTCCAATCATCAAGAGATCCTTCTAGAAGGTAGTGACGTGCCCTCTGCTTTGTCTTATTAGGACCATAACCTTTGACCAACCAGGATGTCTTTTCTTCCCGACTCTGAGGTTCTTTGTTCTGATCGGGGTGTTTTCCCTCTTCTCTGGGATACGCGAGCTGGTCATGGCGTCCAACATGATAGGTTGTTACTGTTTGTGTCCATTCATCCTGTCATTGCTATAATCCGATTTGTATCCGACTTCATGGTTGTAGGCTAATCGATGGGCTAACCCGACCTAGATGGCCTTGCACCATCCCGGGAGGAAACGTCTCTACTTATGTGAAAAATTTGTAAGATCATCCATTCCCACTGACTCGTTTTCTCCCCTTTTGGGCAGTTTTACTATGTGTTCCGTGATTTAGCTCCATGTGAGCTTGTTAAGTAACAAAATTAATAATGGAGTATTCATCCTTAATTTGGTAAAATGCATAGAGAAAAGTGTAATTGACATTGTGCAATAGTAAAAAATCTTGCTACCCTTGAGGTTTTTTGGAGGCCACGTACAAAAGGGCCAACCCAGGAGCACATCCATATCAAAGAAATATGAGACCTTACCCTTGATGTTTGTAGAGTTTGCAGAAGTTCTTTAATTTATCGCTCCATGTGTTGTAGTTCTGATCGCTTAAGAGGACTAATGCACCAAAGAAATGGATCTAATTAAAATATTAACTTTACCCTAAATGTCCAACTAGGGTCATGTATATATAACCCCAGTACTTTAAATTGATCACCTAGCAATATCCAATAAGTATTTTCATCAAATATGTTGATATTTATAAATTTTTTTATAAGTTTTAATTAATTTTTAAGTTTTGTATCCATACACGTGTTTATACTTTATACTGAATATTGATAGCAACTCAAGTGGAATGTCGCGCATAGCACTACGAGTTATGATATCTTGACATCAAAATTTGACACCATGGGAGGACACCCTAATTTTGAGTAGGTTGTTTATCACTTTACTCTTTCTCTCTCTTTATTTCATTGGTTCACAACCTACTCAAAACCAGGGTATTCCCCCATGATATCAAATTTTGGTATCAAAATATCATAACTCTAGCACTACCAGGTTTGTACCTTATCTGAAGACAGAATTTAATCAAGGACTGGCGACAACTATTCAACATTATCCGTAGAAGACTACTCCTCACCCACACCTGGATGATTTTTAGTTTTCTTTTTGGGCTTTGGAGCTTTCTACGGTGGGGGTTTTGTTCCGGAAGGTCACACTCTGCAATAAAAACCAAACGGGAGCCCCAGCGTTTGCACCCAAAATTCATACGGCTATTATTTCAAATACCTAGCACTAGCAACAATGTGAATTATGCCCAATCTAAAACATTTTAAAAAAGGCACATGACCATGTGACACACCCTCTCATACCCAGTGCCTGCTGTTTCACAAACCTTATGGCTGCCATAGAATATAGGCAGCTTTGAACAGCTAGAGAAACAGTCATCTAATCTAACATTACCTTCTACGGCAAAACTGGCACAGGAATTATCTCAAATCTACAATGTAGAACGCATTAACAGAAGCTAAATATGGCATCAACCATACACGAGAAATGAATCACACCTATAAACAGGTAAATAAGCCACAAGTGCAGTTGTGCAAGAAGGTAAGTTCTCAAAGGAAAAAATAACATCTTAGATAGCAGCATCTTTATACAGTACCTTTATTCGACATAACAGTGTACAACATTACAAACCAATTATAAATCATGAAATATGCAACAGGACATGAGATTAAAAAAGGGAAATGTGACGAATTCCAATTTTTTCGCCCAAAAACTAGTGACAAGTTCAACACCACTGCATTAGACAAGAAAACAAAAACACAAATATGAGTACAAAACACCACGGCATAACAAAGAAGCATTGCAATTCTCACTTAAAATAAACCTTTCCCATCAAACTTTCAAAAGACAGAATACAAAGAGATTCACAAAAAGAAACTAAATTAAGGGAAAAGATTAAAAAAAAGCTGATGCCTAAAATGGTATTGCATGAGAGGTAGTGTCAAGCAATCTAATAAAACATGATTAAAAACAGTATAAGAAACCATATATGCTTATCTTCAGTTAACCAGAAAATAAACAGTGCTTCAAGAATACCGATCATTCAGCTCATAGCAGCCAAGTGTCCTTTTGCTCTCATCATTAAAAGTCAAGTTCCTCATATAGTAAATAACTGATAACAGTGACAGTGCAATGTTCCAGCTTCAATTCTAATTCAAACCAACTCCAGAATCCGGGAAAAAACATCTTATTTCTTATTGCATACCAACACAATGTTTTAATAAGAGCACATTGATAAAGTTAAAAAATCAACCTTGAAGGACTAACACATTATTCAAACTGTATGCTACCCTACACATTATTTGCAACAGCATCCTAAATGTTAGGGCAACGACAAAACACATCAAACATTGAATAAATTCAGAAAAATACCTCAGTTAGATTTAGGTGGGGCAGAGGAATAATGTTGGAGGACGTCATCGTAAGGGTCCCTGCGGCCAGGAACTTGGCTAATCTGGGCATCCCAATAGAGCTGAGAATTGTGGCGTTCAAATGTCCAGAACCCATATGGTCGCATAGGTAAGCTCCACATCTCCTTGGTCTTGCCACACCTGTCCTTCACCTTATAAACATGCTCCCTGAATTTCCTATCCCTTTCCTTTGGATCTTCCATCATCTTCAAAATCAAGTTCTCAGCAAATTCCATGATGAACCCCATCTTCTCTTCTCTTCTCTTCCAATCCAAAAACAAATACAAATAAAAAACCCCCAAATTTTATCCGATATAAACCCTAGATCATGAAATCAAACCGGGCGAAGAACAAATCAAAACTAGCTTTGTTCAAAACTTCATTTGAAATATTAGAAGAATCGGGTTCCCTTCAATTTCATCAAAGTTTAATTCTTTCATTTTTCTTAATCTCCAATTCAGAAAGACAGAAACAGAATCGAAATTAGAAAACCCAATGTACAGATATAAATATGAAGAGAGCAGAAGAATTGGTTAGCCTTATGCTATAATCTTTAATGATGAGAAATTTTTCATACAAACATGAAATATGGAATTAATATAATCGTTCCTTAAATCGTGATAAAGGCTATGAATTTAGAACCTATCGGGAAGGTTCTAGAAAGACAGAGAGTAGATCAAGCACAAAAACGATGGGGTGCACTTGAAACGCAAAGATTAATCTGAAACGAGTGTGAGAAAGTGTTCAATTACCAGTTCTGTTCTGCACCTCAAACGAGACTTTGCCTTCAGCTTCCCGGGTTTTCAACCTAATAGCCACATCACAGATTTTTCACCAGTTCACCAACCTATTTAATATATTTTTTTCATTTTATTTTTTCCCCTCTCTTTTTTACATAGTTTTCAAAACCGGACCTAACCAACCAGTTCTATCGGGACCGGTAGGCAGTCCGATCCAAAGACATAAGAAAATGGTCCATTCACAAAAATGACCAGAACCGGTGTTGAACCGGGAAAACCGGTGGAAACCGATGGGTCATTCGGTTGAAACGGTTCAGAAAAAAAGAGAATTTTTTTTTCGTTTTTCATTTTCAGAAGGTTTTTTCTTTAAAAAACAGTGACGAAAAGTGGTCAAACGAATAAAAGAAGCTCCATTCGGTGCGAGAAATGTAGAATCAGTGATGAGAAGACCTCATTATCTTCACCAGTATTATAAAAACCGGCTCAGACCAGGAGGTCCGGCTGGTTCACCCGGAAACCGGTCATACGACCGGGCCATGTGGTGCTTTGGATCGGTCAAGCAAGCAATCCGGAGAGAATCGGTTCAGCTCATTCGGTTTTGGAAAAAATCAGTGAACCGGCGGGTCATGTAAACCGGGCGGGCGGATGAAGGGAAGATTGAGAGAGGAAGAAAAACAAAAACTTACAGAGACGAAGAAGCAGTAAGCTCGAGAGAGAAAGAACCTCGAAGGACAGGAAGAACGGAGGACGTGTTTGCCCTTTGTGTTTGGTGAAGAAGAAGAAAAAAATCTGATAACGTGAAGAAACATGTGGCGGCTAAGCTTCTGTTATGTACGCTTTTAGGCTATGTTTGGGAGTTTTTATGGGGATGGAGTAGAGTGGTTAATAATGGAGTGGTTAGTAATGGAGTGGGGTGGAAAGGCAACGGTATCTCACTCTATTGTTTGGAAGTTTAACGAGGGATGTAGAAGAAAATCTCAAACCCCCCAATTTGGAGGGTATAAAAATGAGGGTTTTGGATGGAGTGGAGTGGTTTGAGTTACCATCGTAAACCATCCCTCTCCATTAATGAAAAAACTCTCAAACAATGAGTTAATGGGTTTACACCACTCCACTCCATTACTAATCATCCCACCCCATCCTCCCAAACATAGCCTTAGGTTTCAACTTAATAAGGGTAGGGTTAAGTTAACGGTAATTGGGCCAATGATGAGGTTGGGCTTGTAAATGCCCTTTATAATACTAAGGGGATTGCTACCTACACTCCACATATTTGATATTCACCCCACAATTTTAATTTTAATGTGTGACGTGACAATTATAACCCTACAAGTTTGAAAATCTTTTCCCATCCTTCCTTTCTCTCTGAAACACCCGCACACCCCACCCACCATCTTCTTTTTATTTTCTTCTTACTCTGCGCACACCCCACCCACCCCGTTTTTCTTTCTTTGAAGTTTCCCTCACTAATATCCTCTCCCAACAATGGAGGAGTAAGAAAGACACTGACTAAGATGGATTATAAATACACAACTCAGAAAATCCCAAAAGCGGACCCAAAAATTCATTATACGTAGAATCTGGGACACAGATCAAAAGCCTTTCAAATTCGGGAAACTGAATGAGGAGCATGTGAAAGTGTGATTGAGGCTCTATAAAAAGGGGCAAAACATGAGCAGAAGGGGACAAGAAGATCAAAACGAATTTCTGGGCAGAGAGCAAAAAAAACGAAAATACAATGGGAAAGAGAGAGTTTCGAATTATGGGTCCTTTCTTTGGGAGGGAATAGACGAGTACCACAAGAGAATAGAGGTTGTACTACTATTGCTATTTTGTTGCTACTGTCCATTGGTTCATTCTGAGTTTTCTCTCAGTTCGAGGGATGAGAATATCACAGAGGGTAGTGTCGAGGCGGAGGCGGAGACTGTTCCAAGATTTGGAATGAATGTACTGCTGATTAGGAAGAGATTTAGCATTCTCCCACAATTGTTAGCATTGGTAAATGACAACATCATTTTATTTTTAGTTTTTTTTCATATGTATTGAACTGGTTTGGATTAATAAGGATCATCATATATTGGCCTTCATCCTGTTTGTAAGGATTTTTTTTTTCTTCATTTGTTTCCATTGTTATTGCTTGTTTTCATTGTTACGGAGAGCATAAGGGTGGACCGGCGAGGGTGATGAGAGAGAAGAGGGGGTGGGTGGTGATTTTTATCAAATAATTAGAGTAGATAGGTTTATTAAGGGTAATTTAGTAATAAAAAAATATTTTAAAAGTTGTGTGGGGGTGGATGTCTATGTGTGGGGTGTAGGTAGCAGCCCCCTACTACTAACTCAAAGTATGCGTCAAAAAAAAAATCAAAGGAAAAATACGTAGTGGAGCTGTCCAATCCAACTTTTGTACAGTGTTGCAAGTTGCAACAGTGAAAATGTAAGTATATATTTGATTATGTTTTGCTGATTGACAAAACACTAACTATAAGCATGCAGGATAAAAAGAAAATATAATTTATAAGTATGCAGGTACTCAAAAGCTAGCAAAGCAAGACACAAATAAGCTAGGAGTATCAAGTTTCAAGCATCAAGACCGTAAGCAAGATTGGGTAAATATACTAGGTCTTAGATGTCTTGTAAGGGTATGATGACTAAACTCACTTCGGCTCATTTAATTAATTTAAATAAATACTACACTTTTGGATAAAAGGTTTTTAATCAAGGCATTTGACTAACAAAGTGTTTATCAAATTGGTTTCAAGTTAAAAGCTGTTTTAGTATAAAAGAGTCGTTCTTAATTAATATACACGTTTTTAATTAAAACATTCAGCATTTAAGTTTTCTTATTTTGTGATCAAAATCATTTTTCACGCAAGTCTCTAAATTTGTTTTGTAACAGAGGAAGATGATTATGAGTATCCAAGCATGTGTTGTCCCTCAACGTTCATATTCATTTCAATTAGCAAAACCAATTAATGGGATTTATTTCCTTTAATAAGAAAACATATTTTCATTGAATGAAATTGATAAAAGATCCTGGTATATTGATATTGGCTCAACTCAACGTTTTTATTCTTTATCATTCAAAATCAATTTGCATTCAACATATATACCTTCAATCACATCAAATATATTCAGATTGCAAACTATGTCCCCGTGGTGTGATTCCTTGTATCGTTGAACAACGGTCTTTATCAATTAATACCATTTATTTTCCAATCAATTCATTGTAATTTTTCTTGACCGTTTGAGCTAAGAAATATTATGATAAAACGACTATTTGCTAGAAATACATATTAAGGTGCAACGGTCATATTTTAAAAAAGGTTATATAAGTGTGTTTCTTGGCTGAAAACAACGGAGAAGAATTTTTGAACAAATATTGTCTTACACTCTAAATAATTTGAGCCAAATTTTGTGAGAATATCATCATACTCATAGTGCTTCAATTTGTATCATCTGCACTATCTAGAGTGCTTCAGTTTCTTCTACTCATTGTGTTAACTCAGAAATAGGGTGAGGTATCCCTAAGTTGAGGATGAGGTATTCCTCCGATTAGAAGGTGGGGTATCCTTCTGTTATAAAGGGTGTGGCATCCTTTGGTGTATGACTTTAGGCTCAGAAGCGCGGGTGAGGTATCCCAGAGGCGCGAGGGAGAGTGCTAGAGTTTGAGGCTCTTACACGTGGTGGGTGAGGTATCCCAGGAGGCGTGGTTAGAGTGCTCTGTTTTGTACAAAGGTTGCAAGCACCAGTTTATAAGCTTGTCTATTAGTGGAAGAAAATCCCACAGGTGGAGTGGGGACTAGACGTAGGTCACAGGTGGTTGGTGGCCGAACCAGGATAAAATCAGTGTGCAAGTATTCTCTTCCCTATCTCCATATTGTTTAATTCATATTATTTCTCACATATTCATAATTTGTTTATTTATTATTAAGTGATTTATTTTTTTTTTATATTGAGAAAATCATTTTTGATAAATTAATTTAGAAATTTTTATAAACCCAATTCACCCCCCTCTTGGGTTATGGTTGCCACGACCAACAGAAAATGTTTTATTTAATTCATTATACCAAATTAATTTTAATAACATCATTACTGTAAAAAAAAATTTACTTATTTGATTAATTATATATTATTATGTTGTTAAATGTTTTTATATTATAAATTAATTTATAAAAAATATTTTTTGAATTATTTTAATATATACCGAGTCAACCAGTTCAACCAGTGACTCAATGGTTTGACCAATAACCCATTAACCCAATGTCCTGGTCGAGTCGATGAGCTATTCGAGTTTTATAACATTGATCTTCACTCTCTGTGTGGTCGTTGCTAAGATGACAAATGAGAATTGTAGAATCGATAAGGTAATGTTTGTTTGGAGGGGAGGGGAGGGGAGGGGAGGGATTTTTTTTAAAACTTGCATGTTTGGTTCAACTTTTGGAAGGAATGGGAGTAAAATCCCTCCTTAAGTGAGTTTTGGCTCCCCTCCAATAATGGAGGATTTGGAGGGGAGGGGAATTTTAAAGCATTCCATATGTATTAACTAAAATACCCACTTATCCATTTAAAAATAAATAATTACAAGGTTTAAAGTAAATTTGTTTTAAAATCCCTCCCCTTCCCTCCCCTCCCCTCCTCAACCAAACATGAAAGTGTTATTTCCCCTCCCCTTCTCTTAACCAAATACAATATCTAATTAAAATCTTTCCCCTCCTTTGAACCAAACATATCCTAAAAGAAAGTAGGGTTTGGTGGGCTAAGTTGTTTAATCTAGAGGATAAATGGGTTGGGCTATTTTTGTTTCCCAAAGCCAGAATCCATGATTTTGAATCTTTATCCACTCCACTAGAGCCACACTAAAATAAAAATAAATTTTATTTACTTATTATAATATAAGTGGAATAATGCCATAATGTACACGTCTGACGTCTCCAAGTAGTCCAGCATATATTCAACTAGTGGAACATACCCGTGCGTCATAAATTTTCCATTAAATATTAAACTATTAAATTATATATATATATATATATATATATATATATATATATAGTAATTGGTTCGGTTCACTTCGGACCTGAACACGCAAAAAAAAAAAAAAAAAACCAAACCACTTTATATATAAAAATATAATATTAAAATATATATAATAAAACATATCAATATAAAATTGAAATATTAAACTATTAAATTATAAATAAACATATAAATATAATAAATATCAAATATCATATATATATATAATAATTAGTTCGGTTTCAAAATTATTGAACCTAATAACCGAACCAATTCATACCCGAACCACTTTAATTGGTTCGGCTCAGATTTTCGAGGTTCATTGAATTATTGGTTTGGGTTTTACGCTCCTAAATTTTCCCGAAGAACACGGTAGCCTTGCTACCTTTCATGCCTCAAACCGTTTAAAAACAAAAAATTATAAACTTTAAAAATTCAATAATAAAATAATATAAAAATTCGAACCACTCAAAATTGGTTCAGGTCCAAAATCTTCGAACATGATAATCGAACCAATGACCATCGTGTCTGGTTCTGCTCAGTTCGAACCCGAACAAAAAAAAAAAAAATTGAACCAATCTAATTGGTTTTGTTCGAATTTTCGAGTTCATTGAAAAACAGTAGCCTTGCTACTTTTCTTGGCTAAAAACATTTAAAAACAAAAAAATATAAATTTTAAAAGTTGATGATAAAATAATATAGATATCCGAACCGATCAAATTTGGTTCAGTTCGGTTTGAACCCATAAATATTAAAATATATATATAATATAAAAAATGTTAAATTATATATATATACACACACTTCAGGTAATCATGTCTATTCAAATTAAAGCCGACAAAATATATAAATATAAGTTTTAAAAAAATAAATAATATAAAAATATCAGAATAGTCCATAGCTTAACACACAAGTTACTGTTATAGGAATAGTCTCACAATTGTTAAATTGTATTAATTTTTTGATAGGCAAATATTAGTTGTTAGCTTGTTATAATGTTAGAGTTATAGCCATAAAGATTTTTTTAATAATATAATTACTCATGATTACATAACTATATATAAATCTCTACATCTATCGATTGTCAACATTTTTCGAATGAATCCAAACAATTTTTTAATAAGAGGAATATTATAATAAAATAAACTCTGAAAATATCCTATAATAACTAAATTTATGTTAATTTGTTTGTGATATATTTAAACAATGGATACTCTTTAAGAAAAAAAACCAAGTTATGACGATGATATAAAAGTAGTATAAAAATTAAAAGTAAAAAAATAGCTTGGATTATTACCACCTTTCATAAGGCCAAATGTGATATTTTGCGACAAATGTTATTGTATATAATATTATTATTTATTAAATTATTATTATTTCAATATTTATTAATCTCAATTTGATATAAATTCAGTTTAGTTGTGAAAAATAAAGTTAAAAAGGAAATTATTATTAAACAATAATTATAACATTTCAATTTTTAAATAATGATGTTATTTCATTATAAAGTAGAAGAATCAATATGGTAACACCACCTTAAAAAATGATAATAATAATTATAATTAGAATTTATCAAGAAAATTGAAGAATCGAAATCTCAAAAATAAAAAAAGACTGATCATATATATAATAACAGAGAGTACATTTAGATAGTAAATAACAAAATAAAATGAAAAGACCAAACTTAAGATTAGACAAATGTATGATAGAATTACCCAATAGTAAGAAAAAGATTCAAAATGGACACCGTTGAGTTCAACTTTCAACAAAAAAATATACATTAATAGTAAAATAATACAAAAAAATGCATTAGGATGATACAGGGCACAACTATTGTGCTACACGTGACACAACTATTTACTTTTACTTAAAAAAAAAAATTACAAAATAAAAAATAGATGTTAAAGCTATGAAAAAAATAGTAGTTTGAAATGCCAACTGATGGAGATAGGTATGTCGTTTTTTTTTTTTTTTTTTGATATGAGAATAGGTATGTCTTTATTCGACAAACTTTTCTCCCAAACACGGCACCTCTACAACAGTAATTAAAAGTTCTAAAATTATCTCTAGAAAATGTTAAGTTATCACGTGGTATCCTATTACAACTAAATTTATTTTAATTTGTTTGTAATCAATATTTAAACTATGGATATTCTTTATGAAAAAACTAAGTTATAACGTTGATAAAAGTATTATAAAAATTACAAATTATGAATAAAAAATATTATAACCGACCAAATGCTGTGAAAAATATTAATTTTATTATTTAAGTAATATTATTATTTATTAAATTATCAATATTTCAATATTCATTTCTCTCAATTTGATATAAGTTTAATTTAGTTATGAAAACAATAAAGATAAAAAGGTAAAAATGTAACTATTATTAAAGAATAATTATAACATTTCAATTTTTAAATGATGATGTTATTTCTAGAAAATGTTATGTCATAATGTGAGAGGAATAGTAAAAATCAATTTCTCCTTATTTAATGTATAGACCACCTATTAATTTTTTTTTAAAAGAAAGGAAAAGAAACAAAAAAACCATAAAGTAAAAGTAGAGGTCACAATTGTTCAATCGTATTGATTGAATATGAATATGTTGCATGTGGCGCAAGTATCTGGCGCAAAAATTTTTTTTTTAGTGTGTGATATATATATATATATATATATATATATATATATAATAAAAAAAAATATTTAGGGTTATTGAAAGGGAAAATCAAAAGAAGATGTAATAGAGGATTATTGAAAGGGAAAATCAAAGATAACACACGATAACATCAAAGTTTCCATATATCAAAGCAAAAGGAGTAGAACCAGTGTGACCTTGATTGTGGTATTCATACTAGACACTGGTTGAAATCCTGCTAGCTGTACTTTTTTTTTACTGCAAACCTGCTAGCTATACTCATAAAGAGTCTGAGAACTTTGGATTTCAAAGGTGGGGTATAAGTGCATAACATATAGGAATATTTAGAGCAGCAGCAACAATTGACCACATCAGTAAATTCACAACCAGCTCAGGAAAGATCTGAATTACAATAACCATTATCAATGATAGGCTTGGGAAAAACCGAACTAAAACAAATTCTGCATACATCAGCCTATAATGATAGGATGACCAACAACCTGGGATAGCCATCACACAACAAAATGCTTGTGAATCCAGTGATAATCAGAAATAATCACACCGCTGAATTATCAAAATATGCCATATGCTTAATAATAGTAAATAAAAATTGTTGATCTCAAGAAATCTACTAAACCAGAGAGAAATTGATAGCCCCCTCTCCCCAAATTGTCACGATCTGATTCAATGAAGGCAAGATAGTAATGACATGAAAAGATAAAAATCAATAAACTTTGAAACCATGCTAGCCGGAACCATCATTAATAAAACCTTCCTTGCGACCTTCAAAGCCAGGCCGCAAAAGCTTTTTTCTCTCTCTTTGCAATTTTACGCATTTTCTTCTGATGACTCCTCTCGGCTAAATTTTCTGACCTTCTTTGCTGCTTCTCTGCCTTCAATTGATCCCGTGTTTGAATTCTGTCCTTCCATTTCTCAGCATTTTTTTGTTGCTTCTTCTTCTCCTTCTGTATGCTTTTCTGTAACAGTTTGGGATCATCATGGACCTTAATCCCTGAAGCTCTATTCATTGCTGCTTTCCATGATTGCTTTGTAGCAAAAGCATCAGCCTTTTCAGGATCTTTCTTCTTTTCTTCCTCCAATTTCTTTGCCCTTTCAAGTTCCTTATGCTTTGAAACTTTCCTCCTCTTCTTCCCTAGCATTTCCTCATTCGCAAGTTTGACATGGCCAAACACAAGCTCTTTGGAAGCCTCATCAGCATCCTTCTTCACTTTCTCTGCCAACTCATCAGGTGCAGATTTAATTTCCTCATTTCCACTATCCCTCTTGCGTTTCTTGTCCTGAAATCCTCTCTTTTCATTTCTATCATCCTTTCTCTTAGCTCTCTCCGAATTTCCACAGTTACGACCTGCACGGAACTCTTCAAGTTTGCGATGAAGCCTTTGCCGAAGTTCTTCATACGTCACAGAGCGATCATCTCCTTCCAGGCTGGACATTAAAGGCTTAACCACACCCTGCTCTTCATCACTGTCATTCTCTTTTTCTTTTACCAAGCTTTGCTTGAGCAAATCAAGTGTGGTAGCAGTGGGTTTATCAGGGTCCAAACGGTCTCTACGAGACTTCTTAATGTTTTCCTTAGTTTCTTTCTTTAACTCGGCTTTTGCAGCCTTGCTGAGACCTTGAAACCATGGCTTCTCCTTGTCATCACTTGGCAAATAAAACTTGGCAGGGATGAGCTCAATCAACTTGTCAAAGAAGAGGGTATGCTCATGGATCGCACAATCCATGTCTTCACCAGCATCCCCTTCTGCAACAGACTTTTGCTTCTTCTTCTTAATCTTCATCATTATGTAACTACAAGATTTCACTTAAGGAATTAAAACTAACGAATAAAAAAAAGGAAATTTCTAACAAAATAAAATTTATACTTCAGTACAAAGCTTGTGCATCAATGATTTTGAACTCGAAGCCCTAAATTTATAGTTTCTTACAGAAATTAGATATCTGGTTTTAAGGGTTGTGTTAGAGTCAAAAACAAAATATGGAATCGACAAAAATGAAATTCAAATACAAAAATGCAAACATTCATAAGATCTCACCTCACTAAATGGTTCCTTAGTGTAAAGAACGCCTTTCATCTTCAATACAACTTCCCCATCCAGTAAACTAAGAGTGTATTTCATTTTACCCACAGAGATCATAAATTTTTAATTGAGAAAATAAGAGTGTATTTTCGTTTTACCCATAGACCACCAAGAAATGCAGCAGAACACCAATGACCAAACCCAGAAAATAGAACAACCCAGAACATGCTTAGATGGAACTCTTCATTCTTATGATGGGAGAGACGGAGTGGGACTTACCAGTTGCGCCTTGGCGGTGAAACGGAGGCGAGTGGCAGAGGTGAGCCGCGCGAGGGCGGAGAAGGGACGAGAGTGAGGCGCGCGAGAGGGAGGCCGCAAGGGCGGAGAAGGCCGCGCGCGGCGGCGGAGAACAGCGATCGATCAACAGGCAGAGAAGGAGCTTTTGGGACTTGGGTGGAGAGTGGAAGAGGGAGCGGCGCAAGTAAGAGGGAACTGGGAAGTCACTAGGGTGTGTTTGGTTCAACGGAGTGGGAAGCAAGAGGAGGGGAGGGATTTTAATAAAGGGGAGGGAAGAAGGGAGGAGAGAGACTTTAATTAGATATTATATTTGATTGAGTAGAGAGGAGTAGGCAAAATAGTATTTTCATGTTTGGTTGAGGAGGGGAGGATATAAATTTTAAAGAAAATTTACTTTTAAGTCTTATAATTATTTATTTTAAAATTGATAAGTGGGGATATTTTAGTCAAAACATGTGAAATGTTTTAAAATTCCTCATCTACCCTCCAAATCCTACCATTATTGGAGGGGAGCCAAAACTCACTTAAGGAGGGATTTTGCTCCCCTCCCCTCCAAAAGTTGAACCAAACACAAAAGTTTTAAAAATTCCCTACCCTCCCCTCCTCTCCCCTCTAACCAAACAATACCTTAAGCTTTGTTTGTGAGTTTAGAGGGAAAGGAAAGGGAGGAGATCAAAGGGGAATGAAACGAGAGGGAAGGGAGGGAAATGAGAGTATTATCCTTCACCTTGTTTGTGAGTGCATGGGAAGTAAATGGAGGGCTTATAACATACTTTTACAGTTTTACCTTTATTTTAGAAAATTAACATAAGTAATATTTTTTAAATAATATTAATGCACCTTTCAAAAAAATTAATACTAATGCAAAAAATAAAAATAATAATTCCCTTTTCTCTAAAAATTGGGGTAAACCCCCCAAAAAAACCCCAAATTGGGGTAAACCAAAAAATTGAGATGAGGAGGGGCTTGGGGGTTTTCTAAAATCCTCAAAATATTCCCTTCCAATTTTTTACACTCACAAACAAGGGAGAGGTTCTCATAAACCTTCTCTTTCCCTTACTTCCCTTTCTAAACAAGACTCACAAACAA
Source organism: Echinosophora koreensis (assembly GCA_035048595.1). Taxonomy (NCBI): domain Eukaryota; kingdom Viridiplantae; phylum Streptophyta; class Magnoliopsida; order Fabales; family Fabaceae; genus Echinosophora; species Echinosophora koreensis. The sequence goes on along the minus strand of JAPCYP010000017.1, from coordinate 7,053,847 downwards.
AGACTTAGGGTTTTTACTTTTTCAGAAGTAAGGAAATAAGATGTTTAAAAATAAACGGTTAAAGTAATATTTTGGTCCCTATACTTGACACGAATTCTCGATTTGGTCCCTATACATAAAAAATTATTAAAATGGTCCTTATACGTACAAAAAGTATCCATTTGGTTCCTATACATTACCCGTTTGGTCCCTATACGAAGCAAAAAAATTATTAAACAGGTCCTTAACATAGTGTACGGTAGGGACTAAACGAGTACTTTTTATACGTATAAGGACTATTTTAATAATTTTTATATATATGGATCAAATCAAGCATTCATGTCAAGTATATGGACCAAAATATTACTTTAATCCTAAGTCCCTCACTCAGTAACTTAAAGTATGGGTAGTTTAGTAAATTCGCTAAGACGGGCCGGGTTCGGGGGCGGTTATCAACATCCTCATTCCCGCCCCTGTCCCCATATATAGAAACCAGGTTTTCCCCGAACCCAAAACCGAATCAGGTCAAACTGGGGTTTCCCATCAAAATCTGCACAGGATCGGACAAATACCCACGGGTTCGGATTCTTTTGCCATGCCAACTCACTCTTCGTGGTCGAAGTTCGAAAGTTAACATCTATCCCCAACTCGAGTTTCTGTTCTTCTCTTTATCCTATGCGGCTATGCCCATGCGATGCGCTCCAAATTAGGGTTCATAATTCTATTCTTTTGTATTTTTTGGGTGACCCATTAAATCTGGAGAATACAATTGGGCCAATGACCCATTAAGTTGGGCTGACCTGACTCATCATCACGCTAGTTCAATCTATTCATTTCTTTAGGACTTTCGTAGTATAGACTTTCGAAACCAACCTAATCATGCTTGGCTCGGATTGGTATGTTCTTTTAGGCAAAAAATTTCTATTGTGTCTATAGGTATTGGTTTAAGACTCTAGAATATATTCTAAAATAAGTCATGTGAGATGATGCATTTAATATTTTTTATCTAGATAAATGATATATTTAGTTTTCCATTAAAAAAAATATTATTCTTAAACACACACAATAGGAAAACAAATTTGTAAGAGATTGGAATCCTCTTTTTTTTTTTTTTTTTTTTCCGGAACCCACCTTAATTAGCCCTTTGGGTTGAGTGGGTCTACCGGAGCATTCCCACGGTTTAGAGCCTTCGAGCCCGCTATGAGACTAATCTCTGGTTCAGCTGATTGAGTAGGGTTTTACCCCTTGATTCTCATAAGAGATTGGAATCCTCTTTTTTTTCTCTCTCTCTCTCTTATGTTTTCCCTCAATGTTATGAGAGAGTGACATACAAGCAAAATTAGAGGTTCATTCAAATTTGATTTTGTGCCTTTTTATCTCATAATAACATAACATGGAGAAAACGCACATTGCTGCTATTGACAATATAATTCAAGACTGTATAGGCCTTATGAGGCAGATTGGTCTAGTTAGAGTCACTCATATAGGGAGGCAACTCAACCAAGAAGCTCATAATTTAGTTGGGACAGCAAAGCATGTAGGTTAAAGAACATGGTTGGGGTATGTCCCAACGTTGGCTGATTTGGTCCCTTGTAATGACTGAATCTGGATACATTTTTAAATATAATAAAGCGCAATAAACTGACTTTTCTATTTTAGAAATAAGAACAAAAGGTCAAAACATGATAACATTTCTCAAGCTCAATGGACGTTAAGTATAAGTTGTAAAAATTCTAACAACCCAAAATAAAAATCTAACACAAATTTATGTTCATCAGAGAAAAAAAACTCATTTAGAGTGAGTTAGTACATAAAGTGAGCAAAGAAAGATATATTGATTCTTAACTTAATCATAACTCTTTTTTATGTTATTTAATTAAATTTAAAATTAAACACTTTATTGGGTAATACATTAATGAGGGCCACTTCTCTCATTCCTCCAACTACCAACAAATAATAAGTGATACTATTTATAAAATTCATTTTCAAAGATTTTATGTTGAGATTATGAGTGTATTTAAAAGAACTTATAGAGAGTTTATTTAAACTTATAAAAAAAATATGAAATAAAACATATTCAAATAGTTTATAAAAATAGCTTATGATCTTCATATAAGCTCATTTTAGCTTATAATAATAAGCTTGTTAAATAAGCTTACAAAAATGAGCTGTTTTAAACTTATTTTGAAAAAGAAAAAAATCATCTAATAAGTATTTAATTAAGTTATTTACACAAATAAAGGCTATAGGAATTACGTCATTAGCACTTTAAATTGACTATTTAAATTTTCTGCTAACTCATTATTTTTTTAATTTTTAATTTATAAAATTATACTTCATTAATAAGAATGGATATATAAGCAAATATCAACAGTCTGATACTGATGTCGCTTTTTATAGTTATGACATTGGATGCATGCTTAGAAAGGATTGGCAAGTGGAGCTCACTCATGTCCTTGTCGACTTCATGGCCAAGTTTGGAGCAAAGAGTCAAGATAGGCCTTTTTATGCTGTAGGTATAAATTTGACTAGCAAATTCTAGAAATGACGTAAGTTAAAAAATATTTATATATATAGGGCAAGTCGAATGTAGGGGTCCGATTTTTAAATGTAAGTCGTATATGACATTAACGACTTGCATGTTTATATTTTTTTTTAATTAAATAATATAAGTCTTATGTAGTGTTAATGACTCGTATAGTTATATAATTTTTTTTTAATTAAATAATGCAAGTCGTATTTATAGTTAACGACTTGCATGATAATATTTTTTCTAATTAAATAATGCTAGTCATATGTCTTATTTGTGACTTGCAATTTTTTTTTAAAAATAAAATAATACAAGCCGTATCTTATGGTAACGATCGACTTATATCTTAATTAAAATTTTCTATGTGGCGCAGAGACTAATTGGTAAGAGGTGTGTTATTTACGCACCTATTTTGAAAACCTACACAATATTTATACATTTCTACACTTATATATTATTTTCTTCTTCCCAAAATCAACACTCGACACCTAAAAACCCCCCCTCCCCATACGGTGTACATACCTAGGTGTTCAAAATTGGTGTTCATCTATCATTTCTCAATTGGTAATTGCTTGTTAATTTTTTATAGATTAAATAATGCAAATTTTTTTTTATATAATATTAGACTACCAACATATGGTTGGTCCAAGTGGTAACGAGCTTGAGCCCCTTAAGTAAGTGGTCAGGGTTCGATCCCTGGCTCTTGCGTATGGAGAAAACCTGGTTGGGAGAAAACCTGGTGCGCGAAAGATACCTTGGGAAACCAAAAAAAATATATTAGACAGGGTATCTTCCGCACGCCAGGTTTTCTCCAAACCTTCCCAGGGTATCTTCCGCGCGCCAGGTTTTCTTCATACGCAAGAGCCAGGGATCGAACCCCTGACCACTTACTTAAGGGGCCCAAACTCGTTACCACTCGGACCAACCACATGTTGGTAGTCTAATATTATATAAAATTTTTTGCATTATTTAATTTATAAAAAATTAATAAGCAATTACCAATTAGTCTCTGCGCCACATAGAAAATTTTAATTAAGATACAAGTCATTACCATAAGATACGACTTGCAATATTTATTTGTTTTAAAAAAATTGCAAGTCACAAATAAGACATATGACTAGCATTGCTTAGTTAGGAAAAATATTATCATGCAAGTCGTTAACTATAAATACGACTTGCATTATTTAATTGAAAAAAAATTATACAACTGTACTAGTCATTAACACTACATACAACTTATATTATTTAATTAAAAAAATATATAAACATGCAAGTCGTTAATGTCACATACGACTTGTATTAAAAAATCGTATCCCTTACATACAACGTGCACTATATATGTAAATATTTTTTAACTTATACCATTTCGAGAATTTGCTGGTCAAATTCTACCTACACAGCAAAAAAGTCGTCAAGATAGCTGGTCTTTGTTTGAGTTTTTATTCGCCTGTGGTGTTTTTTTTCTTCTCTTTTGTTTACCAAAAAATGTATATATCAATAGTCCCACCTGAATTTAGCAAGGCTTGGTATGATTATAAACCACATCGGAAATGCAGTATTCACAATATCCATTATCACCTATACTTATAAAAAGAGTTAACTATGGATATAAGCTTAATCCACTATCAACTTTTTCTTTCATCCAAACTAATCTTTGATGCATGGACATGCTATAAACGAGAGAATTCATTAAATTTGTTTTACCAGACAATTGTCATTTGTATTTTGTCGAGCAACATAATTCCCCCAATGACAATGACCCAAATAAAAACGATGGAATTGATTTTTGCGATGTTTCACTCCCAATCAAACTGAAGAAAATATCACAGTAATGCAATGAGGAATAATCTCATTTATTGTCAAATGATCCCGAATACCCGATTGCAACAAAGCTTTATTTAAATTACAAGTTGAATAATGAACAGGAAGTAATACATCAAAGCTTAAAGAAGATAAGAATGAGCAGTTCTGCAGAAATCAAAAAGCTTATGTGTAATAAAGGGAAGGATTAGCTAGAGTTGGCTTTGTTAGTTAGAATCAGTTAGATTCTGTTAGCAGTTTTGTTAGATGCACTGAGTTGTCATAGCAGCTATATATAGCATGTATGTGTACTACACAAATTACTCCATACAATCATACAAACTCTTCTCTCTAACTCTCATTTCCTCTTCTCAATTCTCTCTTCTCTTCCGCTGGACTCTAATACCTTTATGGTATCAGAGCTCGATCCTCTCCAATGTCGAGCTCAAGCTCTGCCACGGCTTCGCAGCCATTGATGCATTCTTTGTCGAGCCCAGTTTCAATTAAGCTAGACGATGCAAACTTCCTCACATGGAAGCAACAAGCCCTAGTAACCATTAAAGGCTTCAAACTACAGAAATTCATCTCAGAATCACAAAAAGGAGGTAAACCAAAGAAGTTCCTCAGTGATGAAGATGAAGCAATTGGCAAGATCAGTGATGAATTTGAAAACTGGGAGCAGCAAGATCAGCTCATTCTCACATGGCTATTGGCCTCAATGTCACCAAGTTTGCACGCTAGAATAGTTGGTTGTGATTATGCATATCATATCTGGAAGAAACTCGAGGTATTTTTTGCTTCACAAAGTAGAGTTAAAATTAGTCAGCTGAAAACTCAGCTCAAGAACATAAAGAAAGAAGGAAATTTGAATGATTACTTGTTGTCAATTAAAAGAATCATAGATACACTAGCTGCAGTAGGCTCCCCTATTAGTGATGTTGAGCACATTCAAGTGATTCTTGATGGATTGTCTGATGATTATGACTCCATTGTAGCATCAATTCTTCCAAGAATTGATCCTTATGAAATTGCTGAAATCGAAGCCTTACTTATGGTTATTGAGGAAAGAATTGAGAGACACAAAAGGCAAGATCCCTTTGCCATGCAAGATATGCAGGCAAATCTGATGCATACTCAACAGTATAGAAGAGGTAGAGGAGGAGGCAATAGATCTCCACTAAACCTCAGTGCCAAGTATGTGACAAGTATGGTCACACAGCACTAAATTGCTGGCATAGGTTTAATGAAGATTATCAAGATACTAGTGCAAATAATGATTCAACAATGATAAATGGCGGCAGAGCTATGGTGACTGAGAACACCAATCTTGATAACTCCAACATGTTAGCAATGCTAACTCTACCTAAGACTGTGTATGATCCAGCCTGGTACCCAGATTCTGGAGCAACCAATCACACAACCTCTGACTCAAGTAACTTGCTCAGCAAATCAGTCTACAGTGGTGACAACAGAATCAGAGTAGCCAATGGAGAGCCTACTCACATACATCACATAGGTAATTCTTACTTCTTCCCTCCAAACTCTATAAAGCCTTTGTTTCTTCAAAATTTACTTCATGTACCTAACATAACCAAGAATCTGATGAGTGTGTCTCAATTTGCTCGAGACAATAGAGTTTATTTTGAGTTCCATGCTGATTTTTGCTATGTAAAATCTCAAGTAACCAATCACATTCTTCTGGAAGCGAAGTATAGAAATGGATTGTATGCCTTTGACAATATTACCTTGAAGTCAAATTCTCCTTCTGCTCATTGTAATAAGAGTCTGTTGTGTAATAATGTAGTTCAATCTTGTAGTAAAGAGACTGAATCAAATACTGTTGATGATGTATCTAGATTGTGGCATGCAAGATTAGGTCACTCTTCTGCCAAAACTGTTTCAAATGTACTCAAACTCTGTAAAATCTCATCAAATTGCAATAAAATTCCTTCTGTGTGTAAAGCATGTGTAGAATTCTGGTGAATCTCCAATTAGTTAAGTTAGTTAGGATATGCCATGTATAATAAAGCTGTGTGATAACTGTATATAGGCCATAGAGTTTCTGTTTTCAGTTTCTGGTTTGTTAGTGTAACTGAATTGTAACTAACTTTGGCTATGTACTAGTTATATAAAGTCATAGCTTGAGTTTAGCATAGGCAATGCACAATTAAGCAATATGCTATAGAAAAGAGTTGAGTGATTCATAGATAGGCAAGTGAATTCAAGTGAGGGAGTGTGTGAGTTCATACCCAAGATTCTTGTAATCTGTAAAGTCTTGGTAGTGATGAATGGAAGTCTCAACTGCAGTGTGGATGTAGGAGCTTGACCAATAAGCTCTGAACCACGATAATTTCTTTGTGTCCTCTTCTCAATCCCTTTCTCTTTCTATTTCTTGCACCGCAAGCACCATAGTGCTGAACCTCAATTCTGAGTTTTTCACAACAACTGGTATCTAGAGCCTCTGCTGGGAGGCGTGTTCCGCAATGGGTTCAGCAAAGTTTGATGTAGATAAGTTCAATGGTGAAAACGATTTCAGTTTGTGGAGAATCAAGATGAAAGCACTCTTGGTTCATCAAGGACTCGAGGATGCATTACAAGGAGCAGCTAAGCTTCCGGAGGATCTTTCTGACAAAGACAAGAAAGACATGCTTAGCAAGGCTCATAGCATCATCATTCTCTCCTTAGGTGATGAGGTTCTCAGGGAAGTAGCTCAAGAATCAACTGCAGCCGGTGTTTGGTTAAAACTGGAAAGTCTCTATATGACTAAGTCTTTAACCAATAAGCTATATTTGAAGAAGCAACTTCATCAGCTCAAGATGGAAGAAGGTATGTCAATCAAAGATCACGTCTCATCCTTTACAAGAATCATTCTTGATCTGAAAAGTATTGATGTTGAGATAAGTGAAGAAGATCAGGCAGTGATGCTTCTTTGTTCTCTGCCCTCATCATTTGAGAACCTTGTTGATACAATGCTGTATGGAAGGGATACCCTCACATTGGAAGTGGTTAAAGCAACCCTGAATTCCAGAGAAATGAAGAGGAAGATCACTGAGAATAGAGGAGAAACTGGTGATGCTGAAGGTCTGTATCCTCGAGGAAGACCAGAAAAAAGGGAAGGAAAGGGCAAGAACAAATCAAGATCAAGATCCAGAGCCAAGAAGAGGTGATACTATTGTCAAAAGGAAGGTCACTTCAGGAAAAACTGTCCTGAAAGGAAAAGAAAGAATGGAGGCAGCAGTAACAATAATAACAGCAATTACAATTCCAATGACATGGCTGTTGTGGCAGATGGATATGAAAGCTCTGATGTACTGGCAGTCACTGAAGAAATGGGAAGTGATGAGTGGATTCTTGATTCTGGATGCTCATTTCATATGACTCCAAATCGAGAATGGTTTGATTCCTACAAGGAAGCTGATGTAGGAAAGGTCCTAATGGGCAATAACATTGCTTGCAAAGTTATGGGAGTTGGCACTGTCAAGATCAAATTAAGTGATGGAACAGTCAAAGTCCTCACTGATGTGAGACATGTACCTGAGCTCAAGAGGAACCTGATATCTCTAGGCATGCTAGACCAAGCAGGATGCTGTTTTACTGGTGAAAATGGAACCTTGAAGATCAGCAAAGGATCATTGTTGATCATGAAAGGAACCAGGAAGCATGGCTTGTATAGACTGCAAGGTAAAACCATTTTAAGCCCTTCTAGTTTAGTCTCTATGTCAAAAGTCAATTCCACTGCACTTTGGCATTATAGACTTGCTCATGTAAGTGGTAAGGGTCTAGAAGAACTATACAAACAAGGCTTAATTGGGAATGGAGATTTTGAAAAACTTGAATTCTGTGAACACTGTCTTTATGGCAAACAGAAAAGAGTCAAGTTCCTAACTGCATCACACACCACTAAGGCCATAGTGGAATATGTTCACTCAGATATATGGGGACCTGCCAAGGTTCCCTCATTGGGAGGAGCTAGATATTTCATATCCTTCATTGATGATTGTTCAAGAAAAGTTTGGATTTACTTGCTAAAACATAAAAACCAAGCATTTAAATGTTTTAAGCAATGGAAAGTACTTGTAGAAAATCAAACAGGCAAGAAGGTGAAAGTCCTAAGGACAGAAAATGGTCTGGAATATCTAAGTGAAGAATTCACTGAATTTTGCAAGGATCATGGCATAGTAAGGCACAAGACAGTAAGGCACACACCTCAACAGAATGGTTTGGCAGAAAGGATGAATAGAACCATCTTGGAAAGGGTTAGGTGCATGCTCTCTTTTGCAAACCTGAACAAAAGCTTCTGGGGAGAAGCTGTCCATACAGCTAGCTACTTGATCAATAGGTCACCCTCTTCTGCCATAGGTTTTAAAACACCTGAGGAACTGTGGTCTGGAAGGGCACCTAGCTATGATAACATTAGAATATTTGGCTGCCCAGCTTATATTCATGTCAATCAAGGAAAGCTAGAGCCAAGATCAAAGAAAGGAGTCTTTCTAGGGTATCCTGATGGGGTGAAAGGCTACAAGGTATGGTTAACTGGTCCAGGAGGAGGCAAGTGCATGATCAGCAGGGATATTGTGTTCCTTGAAGAAGCAATGCTTGAAAAAGGTGAAGACAAATCCAATCAATTACAGGACAATGGCAAGACAAAGAAGAGTGTTCAGCTGGAGGTGGAGCATACTGAAACAGACAGGCAAGTGGTCACACCTGAACCAGAAACTAAACCTGAAACTGAACCAGAAGTTGAAACTCCTCAGTCCACAGCAGCATCAACTTCATATAATCTGATTAGAGACAGAGAAAGAAGGCAAGTTAAAGCACCTCAAAGGTTTGGCTATGCTGACTTGATTGCATATGCTTTAAGTGTTGAAACAGCAAAGCAGGATTCTGATCCTGGCAGCTTCAAAGAAGCAATTTCTGGTCCTGATCATGAGATGTGGAAGACTGCCATGATTGAAGAAATTGACTCTTTAATGAAGAACAACACTTGGGAATTAGTTGAAAAACCTCCAAAGCAAAGAACTGTTGGCTGCAAGTGGATATATAAGAAGAAACCTGAGTTCCAGGAGTAGAAAGAAGTAGATACAAAGCCAGGCTTGTAGCTAAAGGCTACACACAGAGAGAAGGGATAGATTTCAATGAAATCTTCTCTCCAGTAGTTAAGCACACAAGCATAAGGGTCATTCTATCTCTTGTTGCTGTCTATGATCTAGAATTAGAGCAAATGGATGTAAAAACAGCATTCTTACATGGCCAGCTGGAAGAAAAGATCTACATGAACCAACCTGAAGGATTTGAAGAAAAAGGGAAAGAGCATATGGTTTGTTTACTGAAAAGGTCCCTATATGGCCTGAAGCAATCACCTAGACGATGGTATAAGAAATTTGACTCTTTCGTGCTCTTAAACAACTATGTCAGAAGCTCATTTGATAGTTGTGTTTACTTCAAAAGACTTGAATCTGGTTGCTTCATATACCTTCTACTTTATGTAGATGATATGCTTATTGCTAGTTCAAATATGAATGCAATAAGCAAGCTTAAAGATCTTGTAAATACTGAGTTTGAAATGAAGAACTTGGGAGCTGCAAGAAGGATTCTAGGCATGGAAATCATGAGGAAGAGATCATAAAAACTTCTCTACTTGAATCAGTCCAGCTACATTGATAAGGTTCTGCACAAGTTCCACATGCATGATGCAAAGACAGTTGTGACTCCTATAGCTGGACACTTCAGATTATCAGTAGATCAGTCACCTAAGAATGATGAAGAACTGAGATACATGAGCAACATACCATACTCTAATGCTACAGGTAGCCTAATGTATGCTATGGTTTGCTCAAGACCTGACTTAGCATATGCTGCTAGCTTAGTCAGTAGGTTCATGGGAAATCCAGGCAAGGAGCACTGGCTTGCTGTTAAATGGATTTTCAGATACCTTAAGGGTACTAAATCCCTTGGATTGATCTTTGGCAAAACAGAATCAACAAACCAGAATCTTGCAGGGTTTGTAGATACTGATTTTGTAGGGGACATTGATAAAAGAAGGTCACTAACAGGCTACATCTTCACCCTGTATGGGAATGTAGTGAGTTGGAAGGTAAATCTTCAATCCATTGTTGCTCTATCAACAACTGAATCTGAATATATTGCTCTCACTGAAGCAATCAAAGAAGCAATATGGTTGAAAGGGTTTATAACTGAGCTAGAAGGGAAGGATATCTCTACAACTGTTTGGTGTGATAGCCAAAGTGCAATTTGTCTCTCAAAGAATCAAGTATTCCATGAGAGGACAAAACACATAGATATAAGGTTGCATTTTATCCGAGACATCATAGCACAAGGAATGGTTGAAGTGAAGAAAGTGTCCACTGAACACAACCCGGCTGATATGTTGACTAAAGTGGTTCCAAGCACCAAGTTTGTACACTGCTTGAATTTGGTGAATATTGGGACCTGCTGCTGCAAGTGAAGTCCTCAAGGGACTGATGGCATCTCTAACTACTTGTATTGAAGATTCAAGGTGGAGAATTGTAGAATTCTGGTGAATCTCCAATTAGTTAAGTTAGTTAGGATATGCCATGTATAATAAAGCTGTGTGATAACTGTATATAGGCCATAGAGTTTCTGTTTTCAGTTTCTGGTTTGTTAGTGTAACTGAATTGTAACTAACTTTGGCTATGTACTAGTTATATAAAGTCATAGCTTGAGTTTAGCATAGGCAATGCACAATTAAGCAATATGCTATAGAAAAGAGTTGAGTGATTCATAGATAGGCAAGTGAATTCAAGTGAGGGAGTGTGTGAGTTCATACCCAAGATTCTTGTAATCTGTAAAGTCTTGATAGTGATGAATGGAAGTCTCAACTGCAGTGTGGATGTAGGAGCTTGACCAATAAGCTCTGAACCATGATAATTTCTTTGTGTCCTCTTCTCAATCCCTTTCTCTTTCTGTTTCTTGCACCGCAAGCACCATAGTGCTGAACCTCAATTCTGAGTTTTTCACAACAGCATGCTGTATGGGCAGAGCACATAAACTGCCATTCTTTGACTCCACTACTGCCTACAATGAGCCTTTACAACTAATTTATTCATACATTTGGGGACCCTCACCTATACCGTCAACTAATGGTAGTAGGTACTATATACACTTCATTGATGCTTATTCCAAATTCACTTGGCTATACCTAATTCACAAAAAGTCTCAAGCACTGAATTGTTTCATACATTTCAAAACCATAACTGAAAACCAGTTAGGAACCAAAATTAAGTCCCTGCAGACTGATGGGGGAAAGGAGTATGTATCCTTTTCTCAGTTCCTTAACACCAATGGCATTGTGCATAGAGTCAGTTGTCCTTATACACATGAGCAGAATGGATCTGCATAAAGGAAGCATAGACATATAACTGAGGTGGGCCTCACACTCTTGGCCAATGCTTCCATGCCCTTGCAGTTTTGGGGAGAAGCCTTCCAAACTGCTACATTCATAATAAACAGGTTACCTACCCCTATCCTAGATGATATATCCCCATTTGAGACATTTTCATAAAACTCCCAATTATCTAGACTTAAAGGTGTTTGGTTGTGCTTGTTATCCTTATCTCAGACCCTACAATAGACACAAAATTCAGTTCAGGTCACAACTATGTGTGTTCACTGGTTACAGTCCAATTCACAAAGGCTATCATTGTCTTGCTCAAAATGGAAAAACACACACACACACACACACACACACACACACACACACACACACACACACACACACACACACACACACACACACACACACACACACACACACACACACATATATATATATATATATATATATATATATATATATATATATATATATATATATATAAACATGTGATATTTGATGAACACTTGTTTCCTTTCCAAGTTAACTCTAATTTTCTGTCACAATCCACCCACACCTCTTGTTCTAATTCTGCTACACCTTCTACTTTGCCTTCAATTCCTGTATTACCATGTACTAACCATTTTATGCCTTTGTCCATTGATGCTGCTCCTAATCATCCAACACCACTTGAAACTGATCACACTGAACCTGCTGAGCATGTTACTGAGATTCAGGAACCACAAGAGCTTCAGGAATCACAACCTACTGTCACAGTCTCTCAAGACACTGCCTCATGCTCTCCTATGCCAGCTGCCACTATCAATGCTCACACTATGCAAACAAGGGGAAAATTAGGAATTCACAAGCCCAAGGCAATGCTGGTAGCTCATGCCAATTCAGAACTGTACACTGAACCCAAATCAGTGAAAGCAGCTCTCCCTCACTGGAAAGCAGCCATGGATCAGGAATTTGCATCACTGTAGCAAACTAACGTGTGGTCTTTAAACACTCTTCCTAAGAACAAAGAACCAATAGGATGCAAGTGGGTATTTAGGGTGAAATATAACCCTGATGGCACTATCAGCAAGCATAAGGCAAGGTTGGTGGCCAAAGGCTTTCACCAACAAGAAGAATTTGACTTCTTTGAGACATTTAGTCCAGTAGTGAATCCAACTACAGTCAGAGTTGTCCTCTCCATAGCATTATCCAACAACTGGCCTCTTAAGCAAATAGACATTAATAATGCCTTCTTAAATGGAGACTTATCAGAAGAAGTATACATGGTCCAACCACCAGGATATGAGCAGAGTGATCTATCATTAGTGTGCAAACTCAACAAGGCCCTCTATGGCCTCAAGCAGGCCCCAAGAGCCTAGTTCCAAAAGCTTCAAACTTATCTCCTTGAACTTGGTTTTACCTCTGCCAAGTGTGATGTTTCGTTATTCACAAAATTCAATGGAGGTGAAACTACTCTAGTGTTGGTATATATAGATAATATAATCATCACAGGTAGCTACTGAAGCAATCTCCAAACTGATCAGCTCTCTAAATGCTAAGTTTCCTCTTAAGGATCTAGGAGAACTCAATTTCTTTTTGGTCATCCAAGTGCAGAAGTCCTCCAATGGCAGTATCACACTCTCTCAGACAAAGTATATTTAGGACTCATTAACTAAGGCCAACATGGCTACAGCCAATCCTGTGAAAACACCAATGGTGTCAAACCAAAAACTCACTGCTAATGACTCAGTTGATGCAGAAAATCATAGCCTATATAGGTCACTAGTTGGTCGCCTACAATATGTTATAGTGACTCGGCCTGATATAGCTTATGCTGTGAATCGTGTTTGTCAGTTTATGCATGCCCCAAAGGATTCTCATTGGCAGGCAGTGAAGAGAATCCTAAGATAACAAAGGAACATCAACTTATGGGCTGACTTTTACCAAGTGCACAACTCTCAGCCTTACTGCATTTTGTGATGCAGATTGGGCCTCGGATGTGGATGACAGAAGATCAACCACTGGCTATTGTGTGTACTTAGGCTCAAACTTGATTTCTTGGTCCTTGAAAAAACAAGCAGTGGTCTCAAGGTCAAGTACTGAGGCAGAATACAGAAGTCTAGCAGCTGTCACAGCTGGGTTACAGTGGCTCAAATCCTTGCTCTCTGAACTTCATGTTGCATTACCTTCACCACCTCGAATCTACTGTGACAACCTTAGTACAGTCCTACTTGCAACCAACCCCATCCTACATTCTAGGACAAAGCACTTTGAACTAGACCTATACTTTGTCAGGGAAAAGATTCAAGCAAAGGAAATCATGGTGCATCATATCCTATCTGCAGAGCAAACTGTAGATACTCTAACTAAGCCCCTTCCACCCAACTTATTTCAGTAATGCAGACACAAACTCAAAGTTCGGGACACCTCACCACTGTTTCATGAATGCTCGTAAAAAATGATTGGTCTTATGATACAAGACACATGTTATGACTCCTGACACAATCTATCTTTGTGAGTCCTTCTTTAATGACTTTGATTGTATATGCCCATCACCTGCCATATTCTTCTTTCTCCTTAATGCTCCCACACCGGGTTCCACCAACGGGCCTGACCAAGTTTGGATATTTGCTTTTGGATATGACAGGTTTGTGGAACTAAATGGAACATCAGGAGGATCATAAACTGGATCCATGTGATGTGAAGAACCCAAAGGATTGAATTGAGTTAACCCACCTCAATGTTGAACAAAAGGAAATGTAGCACTCACTTTTTCAGCTATTAAGTTGGAAGAAAATTACCATGAACCCAAATAAAAACATTTTGAAATCTGAATGTTAATTTCTAAATTTTCCCTTTCTTTGGTTGCATGCCTATTAATAATACATGAGTAATGATTGTGGTTTGTTATCTTTAATGTTGCAGAACAATCTTCATGAACTCTCTGGTCTCTTCTCAACTTTCTTCTGCCTGAAATTTTTAGTTCTACTGAAACTTTTGTTGAATGGTTTCAAATCTCTGGTGAAAATGACTAACAGGAGGTTGTTCAACAACTACACAAGGTAAGCCTTGTGAAAACTATATCTAGTAAATGTAACTGAATATACTTTGTATTGATTCTCATTGAATTGAATAATTTGTTATAGATTACATGCCTATCAACTCTTACTTATATAGACAAAGATAGCTGAGCTTCTAAGCTATCAATATCATGAGTTTGTTATAACAAACCAACTTACTTAATAAAGCTATAACTAACCTAACAGATTACAAACTAACATAACTAACATATCTGAAACTACTTTCTTCACTCCCCCTCAAGTTGGAGCATGCAAATTCACAATGTCCAACTTGAAAAGAAGTAGTTCTAATTTGTCTCTGCCTAGTGGATTGGTTAACATATCTGCAATTTGATCTTTGGCACTGATCTTGAGTGGTTCAGCCTCCTTAAACTGAACTCTTTCTCTTACAAAGTAGCAATCCATCTCCACATTTTTGGTTTTCTCGTGGAAGACTGAATTGGCAGCTATGTGTAATGCTGCTTGATTGTCACAAAACAGTGAAGTAGGGCCTTCTTGACACACTGTTAATTCATTTAGTAACCACGTAAGCCAAATAATTTCACTGACAGTGGCTGCCATAGATCTATACTCGGCTTCAACAGAAGATTTAGCCACTACTGTTTGCCTTTTAGTTTTCCATGAGATAGGTGCTCTTCCAAGGGTAATTAAGTATCCTGTGCAAGATCTCCTAGTAATTGGACAACCTCCCCAATCCGCATCACAATAAGCTTTAAGTTGAAGGTTATTGTTGCTTGGAAGAAGAAGACCTTGTCCTTGTCCTGGAGTAGTCTTGATATACTTTAACACCCTTTAAACTGCATCCATATGAATCTTCTTTAGAGAGGTCATAAACTGGCAGAGTGTATTCACTGAATAAGTGATGTCTGGCCTGGTTATAGTAAGGCATAGAAGTCGCCCTAGTATTCTTCTGTATCTGGTAGCATCTACATCAGCTTCATCAGTGTTTGTCCTTAGGTTGCAGTGCTGCTCCATGGGAATTTTGCTTGGTCTACAACTTTGCATTCTGGTCTCTTTTAGGATGTCAATAGCATACTTTCTCTGGTTTAGCATGATCCCTTTTGATGATCGTGCCACCTCAATCCCTAAGAAGTACTTTAGTACTCATAAGTCTTTAATACTGAATTCCTTATCCAAGAAAGTCTTAACCTGTTGCATAAGATTCAAATTGTCACCAGCTAGAATAACATTATCAACATATATCAAGGCTGTAAGAAAAACTCCCTGTTTGTTATATATGAAAAGTGAATGATCAGCCCGAGACTGCTTGAATCCTATGCTTTCCAAAGCTGTGGTGAATTTTTGTTACCAATTCCTTGATGCTTGCTTTAAGCCATACAGTGACTTCTTGAGTTTGCAGACTCTAAGATCACCTCTCTTTACAAAACCTTGAGGCACTTTCATATAGATTTCCTCTGTTAGATCTCCATGAAGGAAAGCATTGTTTACATCAAGTTGATGTACAATCCATCCTTTAGCAGCTGCTATAATGAGTAGAGTCCTAATGGTTACTAATTTTGCTACTGGAGCAAAAGTATCATGGAAGTCCTCTCCTTCTATTTGGGTGAAGCCTCGAGCAACCAGCCTGGCCTTATACCTTTCAACCTGGCCATTTGGTTTGTACTTAATTTTGTAAATCCATTTAGAATCCACAGTATTTTTGCCTAGTGGAAGCTCTGTCAAGGTCCAGGCCTCATTATTCTCTAAGGCTTCAATTTCTTTCTTCATAGAATCTCTCCAATGCTTGTATTTTACAGCCTGTGAATAAGATTTAGGCTCATCTTGTAAAGAGATGGCAGCAAGATAAGCATTGTGAGCATGAGAAAACTTATTATAAGATACAAAGTTAGATAGAGGATAAGGTGTAGGATTCTCAAAAGTAGGATCAGCAGATGTTGGAATAGTTAGGGAGGGTGGCAAACTAACTTCTAAGTGAATTGGAAAATGCCTAACTCTTGCTCCTACATTCCTTTGTTCTACATGACTGCTAGTTTCTGGATTTTATGTGTCTGTATTACCCTGCACATCTTCAGGTTCCATGTCATGATCCTCTAAGTTATTCAATTCTTTAGAAAAAGAGTTTTGTTCCACTTCTTGTGAAGAATCCTCCCACTATGAAGATTGGAGTTGCTGAGATTTCTCAGGCTCAACCTTCTTATAGGGAAACTCTTCCTCAACAAATGTAGCATCTCTTGATACATATGTGTCTTTAGTAAGAATGTCATACATTTTGTATCCTTTTTGACCTAAAGGATAACCTATGAAGATACATGGACTCCCCTTTTCATCAAATTTCCCTTCTCTTTTATGTTTTAATGCATATGCTAGACAACCAAATACTTTTAGGTGTGCATATTCACGTTTTCTATTTTATAGAATTTCAAAAGAAGTCTTACCACCAATTACCTTTGATGGCAACCGATTGATGATGTGTACTGCAGCAAGTACACATTCTCCCCAGAATTTGATTGGCAGGCTAGCATGGAACCTGAAAGCTCTAGCAGTTTCCAAGATATGCCTATGCCTCCTTTCCACAACACCATTCTGATGTGGAGTATAGGTGCAGCTCAGCTCCATTACAATTCCTTTTCCTGCATAAAATTCCTGCATATGTCTAGAAGTAAACTCCAAACCATTATCAGATCTTACCCTTTTAATCCTTTTATCAAATTGAGTTTCTATCATTAAAATGAACATAGGCAAAAGAAACTCAATCTCAAACTTAAGTCTCGTGAGATATACCCAGATTCCTCTACTAAAATCATCTACAAATGTTAGAAAATAATGTGCTCCAGTTAGAGAAGTTGTTTTATAGGGACCCCATATATCACAATGTACAAGATTAGAGCAAGAATTTGATTTTAATTCACTTAAAGGGAAAGGTAATCTAGTCTGTTTTGCCCTCATAAAAGAGTCACAATGTGTCATATTTGCAAGTTTGATTGAGTCTAATCCTATATGTTTGATTTTAGCACTTGAGGCATGTCCAAGTCTACCATGCCATAGATGACTATTACATTTCCTACTTTCATTGCTACAGTATTCTGTTGAATAGGTTCAAGCAGATATAAGCCGTCTTGATGCCTACCCATCCTAATCAGGACTCTCGAATGTAAGTCCTGTATCATGCAAGAGTCAGCAGTGAAAGTTATGGCACAGTTATATTTTTTTGTCAGTTTACTAACAGAAACTAGATTGCATTTGAAATCAAGAATATGCAGGACATTATCAAGTTTTAAACCATTTGGCAGGCTTGATGTTCCAAAGCCTTTTACTGGTACATTTGTACCATTAGGTATGTGAACAGAATGCTGTTGAGATGAGTTAATCTCTCTTAGCATACTTGCATCACAGGTAATGTGCTCTGTTGCACCAGAGTCTATTACCCAAGGTTTCTTAAAGAAAAAGTTACCTGCCATATTGACTATAGCCTTGCTTTGTTGAGTTTCTGTTCCAGGGTCATGATCCATTTTCAATTGTTGTATCAGCCTCTCATACTGCTGCATGGTTAGACCTGGTATAGGGTTGTTCCCAGTAGTCACATGTGCTGCCTTGAAACCAAGTTTGTTGTTGTTCCAAGTGGTTGACCTTTCTTTCTTTTGTTTTCTCCAATCTAGAGGATAACCAATGATTTCCAAACACTCTTCTTGTGTGTGTCCTATTTTTCTGACAGTGATCATACTTAGGCCTTTCCTTCTTGTTACCTTTCCTGTCTTCTGCAGAATATCTAGATCCTTGGGTCTAAAAAGCTGTTGTATCTGCTGTTGGTTTGTGCATAGCTGAGATGAGTCTTTGCTGCTCATCCTCTGCCACCAAGTGATATGCATGCCCAAGGGAGAAGGTTGGTGCCATACTGAGAATTTGTGACTTCACTGTATTGAACACATTATCTAGCCCCATCAAGAAATCATATAACTGCTCTCTTTCTTGCATCTTAGTGAGATTCTTTTGGACCTCACATTTACATCCACCATAAATACACTGGGCCATCGTGAAATGGAATGGATTTCATCCCACAGTCCCTTCAGCTTTGTGCAATAGAGTAGAACTGATAGTTTTCTTGCTTGAGCATAGCTATGGCTCTTCTAAGTTCATAGACTTGAGGAGCACTGCCCTTTGCAAACCTTTCTGCAAGTACGGCCCAGATTTCTTGTGCAGTGTTGGCATACCTTACACTAGACCGAGTCTCTTTATCCATGCCACTCTTAAGCCCCCTTTCACCATAGCATTGCACCTCATCCAATGTGCAAGGTGGGGTGAATCAGGCTGTGGCATAGAGATCGACCCATCTACAAAACCGATTTTATTCTTTGCATACAAGGCATTACTCATGTCATTGACCCATTCCTCATAATTTCCATCATGGAGAAGTTCATTGACAAACACTTACCCAGGATGGTCCGAAGCATGAAGATAATATGGAGACATAGCATCAATGGAATTGTTGTTACCTGTAGTCTGTTCTTAATTGATCCTTTCCTTGATTGAAGAAGACGCTGGTTCTTCTTTATGTTTAGTTTCTGAATCTTCTGAATCTTTTGTCATGATGGATCAAGAAACTCTATGCAAGAACCGCCAGGATCTTATTTGCTCTGTGATACCATTTGAAAACTATATCAAGTAAATGTAACTGAATATACTTTGTATTGGTTCTCATTCAATTGAATAATTTGTTGTAGATTACATGCCTATCAACTCTTACTTATATAGACAGAGATAGCTGAGCTTCTAAGCTATCAATATCATGCGTTTGTTATAACAAACCAACTTACTTAATAAAGTTGTAACTAACCTAACAGATTACAAACTAACATAACTAACATAGCTGAAACTACTTTCTTCATGCCTTGAACCTACTTTGGTTGTTGAATTTCTGTTATGATCATCTGATATATAGCAATATTTGCATTTTGTGCATATTAAGGTCCTCCACCCATTTCTGCTTCGAAGGTTGAAATCAGATTTTGAGAAAGGGTTGCCACCAAAAAAAGAAACCATTCTCAAAGTAGGCATGTCCTAAATGCAGAAACAGTAGTATAGGGCATTATTGTAGAAGGATCTTGAGGTTGTATGCTAGTGGAGAACGGAAACGTCTCCTAAATATAGCAATGCAACTACGTAAGTGTTGTAATCACCCGTATCTCTTCCAAGGTGCTGAACCAGGTCCTCCATATACAACAGGAGACCATCTCATTACAAATGCTGGTAAATTTCTGTTTACATTTTTGAAAGTTCTTTTTAGACATATCAATAAGATCTGAGATCATTTAATTTTTTAAAATATTCCGTTTGCAGGTAAAATGGTTCTACTGGACAAGTTACTTCCTAAATTGAAAGAGCGTGATTCAAGGATCCTTATATTTTCACAGGTTAGTTCTATGTAAGAATAAGATTTTTGTCACCATTGGCTGTTAATGTCTTATTTTGTGCAATCTAGTGTATTTGTCTCATTCTTGCTTTATTTTGTTCTCCTCCCAGATTACTAGGCTACTAGACATACTTATTAGGAATTAGAGAAACTAATGCTTAGTAATCTTGCTGAATTACTCATCTGATTATTCATTGAAAGACAAGAGCCTTTATAGAGCTACAAAGGAAGCTTGTAATCCAAGCTAACTAACTAATCAAGGAACTAACAAACTATAACAGAAAAACCGATTCCTATATACAAGAGTAACTAACATAACAGAAACAACTAACTAACAATCCCTCCCTTAAACTAGTTGCACGAAACACAGGACAACTAGTTTAACTTAGGAATTTTAAAAACTCCTAGCTGCTCCCTTAGCTTGAGGAAGGAGTCTAATTTCAAAGGCTTTGTTAACAAGTCTGCAACTTGTTCCTTGGTTCCACAGTGAATCATTTCTATCCAACCATCTCTAGACAAGTTTCTCAGGAAGTGAAATCTAACATCAATATGCTTGATTCTCCCATGCATGACTGGATTCTTGGAAAGCTTGATAGCTGAGCTATTGTCACACATTAAGGTGGTGCAGCCTCTCTGAGTGTGTCCCAATTCCTTTAAGATTCTTCTCATCCACACAGCTTGACAAGCACAAGCTGCAGCTGCCACAAACTCAGCTTCTGTGGTAGAAAGAGTCACAATTGGTTATTTCTTGGATGACCATGACACTGCTCCATTGCTCAGTAAAAACACATAGCCAGAAGTGCTTTTTCTATCCTTCAAATCACCTGCATAGTCACTATCTGTGTAGGCTAATAGCTTTTCATTTCCTCCCTTCTTGTATAGAATTCCAAAATTCACAGTAACTTGAAGATACCTAAGAACTCTTTTTGCAGCCTGCATGTGTATTTGAGTAGGTTGGCTCATGAATTTGCTGATTAGACTAACTGAGAACATCATATCAGGTCTAGTAGCTGTGATGTACATAAGGCTTCCCACCAATTGCTTGTACTGAGTCTCATATACTTTTAAGCCAAATTCATCCTTACACAACTTGAAACCAGGCACCATAGGAACACCAACTGAGTTACAATCAGTCATGCCAAATTTTTTCAGTTCTTCCAAAGCATACTTTTTCTGATAGATGTAAATGCCATGCTCCTCTTGTAAGACTTCAATTCCAAGGAAAAATCTCATCATTCCAAGGTTTGTCATGTCAAATTCTTCTTTCATTGTGCTTTTGAAATCACTCATTAAGGACTCATCATCACCAGTGTATATAAGGTCATCAACATACACACTGGCAATTAGAATCTTACCTTCTGTTGAGTATTTCAAGAACAAGGTCTGCTCATGACTGCTCCTTTTGAAACCTGTAATGATGAAGTATGCTTCAATTCGACTGAACCAGGCTCTTGGTGCTTGCTTTAGACCATATAGAGCCTTGTGAAGCTTGTAGACTTTGTGTTCACATCCCTTCTGTACATAGCCTTTTGGTTGTTCCACGGAACATATACATCTTCAGAGAGTGTGCCATACAAGAAAGCTGATTTTACATCAAGCAGATACAATTTCCATCCTCTATATGCTACAATGGCAATGATCATTCTCACAGTATCCATTCTACTCACAGGGCAAATACTTCTGTATAGTCCGCTCCATACTATTGAGAGTATCCTTAGGCCACTAACATGGCCTTGTGCTTATCTACTTGACCAAGTTCATTGAGCTTAGTCTTGTAAATCCACTTAACTCCTATCTTTTTTGCTTCAGCAGGCAAGTCAGTAAGTTCCCATGTTTCATTCTTCACAATTGAGTTGATTTCAGCAGCCATGGCTTGTCTCCACTTGGAGCTTTTCACTGCATCTTCAAATCTTATTGGATCTGTGTAATCAATTTGAGCTATATTGATTGCATCTTCTGACTCTGAGAGCTCTTTTCATGTTACATAATCTCTCATCCAGCCAGGTGGATGCCTGTTTCTGCCACCATCTTCATTAACAAGTTCACTTTCTGCAAGTTGAGACTGATTTCCTTTTTCTTCATCACTTGATTCACTGTCTACTGCACTTTCTTCATCACTTGATTCACTGTCTACTACACTTGATTCACATTTGTGGTCTCAGTATCTCCACCTTCATCATCTACAATCAATTCTTCCTTGTGATTTTGACTCCAGTTCCATTGAGTATCTTCCTCAAAGACTACATCTCTACTCACTACAATCTTCCTTGTAGTTGGATCATAGAGCCTGTAGCCTTTAGACTCCTCAGTCATTCCCAACAAAACACATTTGCAACTCTTATCTTCCAGTTTGGTCCTCTTGGAATCTGGAATGTGTACATGAGCAACACAACCAAACACCCTAAAGTGCTCAATTGAAGGCTTTGCACCACTCCATGCCTCTTCTGGTGTTTGATTCTTAACAGCTAATATAGGTGACCTATTCAACACATAAGTCACCTAATTTACTGCTTCTGGCCAAAAGGAATTTGGAATCTTCTTTTCTATCAACAAGGTTCTCACCAAATTCATGATGGTTCTATTTTTCCTCTCAGCCACACCATTCTACTGAGGAGTGTATGCTGTGGTCAGTTGCCTTCTAATTCTTGTTTTCTAACAGAATTCATTGAATTCTAATGATGTGAATTCTCCTCCTCTATCAGTTCTGAGATATTTGATCATCAAACCAGATTCCTTTTCAACTAATTTCTTAAAACATTGAAAATGGTGAAAAGCTTCTGATTTTTCCATCAAGAAGTAAATCCATGCATTTCTAGAAAAAAATCATCTATAAAGCATAGAAAATACCTCTTTTGGCTGTTAGATGATGGAGTGATAGGGCCACAAATGTCTGCATGAATCAATTCTAGCTTCTGAGTTGCTCTCCATTGGCTCTTCTTTGGGATTGGATCTCTATGTTGCTTTCCTTTCATGCAATCTTCACACACTTTTTCTGTTGTAGACAGTGTTGAAGGGAGACCTCTGACTATTCCTTTGCTTAGTAGAGTCCTTAGTCCTTTTTGACTAAGATGAGCATATCTGCAATGCCATAAAAGTGACAGATCCTGAGCAGTAGTATGAAAGCATGCATCATTCTTGATTGTAGGCTGAGCAAACAAGATGAACATCCTGTTTGTTGTTGCTAGTTTCCAGAATCAACCCCTTATCTGGATGGAAAAGCTTGCATGTTCCTGACTGAAACATTATTGTTAGGCCTCTTTCTTGTAGCTGCCCTATACTTAAGAGATTGTTCTTGAGTTCTGGTACCAAGAACACATCTGTAATGACATGAATGACTCCTTTAATGCTCAGTTTCACACTTCCTTTGCCAGTCACCTCCATTCTTGTATTATTGCCAAGTTTCACATACTGCTTGAAGGTGTCATCCACTTCCTTAAACCAAGATATGTTTCCACACATGTGGTTTAAGCATCCTAAATCCAAGAACCAAGCATCAGATCTTTGCACATCATGTAGTTCCTCAAAAGCCATCAAAAGAAGCTCTTCTTCCTCATTGAAAACAGCATAGTTGGCTTCTTTATCCCACTCGGGACATTCATACTTGTAATGTCCAAGTTTATGGCATTTAAAGCATTCAACAGTGGCTCGGTTCTGCCTGCCTCTTTCTCTCCCTCTTCCTCTATTGCTGCCTCTACCTCTGCCTCCATTATCACTTCTTTCATCTGAACTGACTTTGAGTGTCTGCTCCTCTCCATGGTTCTTGTGAAACTTTTATTCATGAACATCAAAGAACTCTGAAGTTCATCAACAGAGAGACAATCAGTATCCTTAGACTCCTCAATTGAACAAACTATATAATTAAATTTGTCAGTTAAGGACCTAACAATCTTCTCAACAATGGTCACATCCCTCATTTGTTCACCATGAGTTCTCATCTTGTTGGCCACACTCATGACCCGAGAGAAGTAATCTGTTACAGTCTCTCCAACCTTCATTTCCAAAGTCTCAAATTCTTTCCTCAAGGCCTGAAGAATTGATCTTTTCACTCTTGGATTACCTTCATACTTCCTTTTCATCGAATCTCATATCTCCTTTGATGTGTTCTTTTGCAAGATAGTCTCCAAGATTGTTCTATTAATGGCTTGAAACAAATAGTTTTTGACTTTCAAATCTTTCAGCTTCTGTTCATCAATTCGTCTCTACTGAGCTTCAGTTATCACAACTCCCTACTCTGGTTCTGCAATGCCCGTATCCACCAAGCTCCAATACTCCTTGGATCTTAGGAAATTCTCCATTAGCATGCTCCAATGTCATAATGACCATCGAAACGTGGAATTGCTGGTTGCACAAAGCTGCCATCATTTGTATTCGACATTTCTCTCTTCACACTCAAGATTGTGACTCACACTTTCTTCTCAGGCCCTAGTAGGAGCTCTGATGCCAAAATGTTAGGAATTAGAGAAACTAATGCTTAGTAATCTTGCTGAATTACTCATCTGATTATTCATTGAAAGGCAAGAACCTTTATTGAGCTACAAAGGAAGCTTGTAATCCAAGCTAACTAACTAACCAAGGAACTAACAAACTATAACAAAAAAACTTATTCCTATATACAAGAGTAACTAACATAACAGAAACAACTAACTAACAATACTCGAGGATTATTTGATGTTTAGTCAATATCAATATTGTCGCATAGATGGCAATACTGGTGGAGATGATCGTGATGCTTCCATTAAGGCTTTCAACAAATTAGGAAGTGAGAAATTTGTCTTCTTATTATCTACTTGGGCTGGAGGTCTTGGCATTAATCTTGCTACTGCTGATGTTGTCATTCTTTATGATAGTGACTGGTGAGTATTTCAATCGCTTTTGTCATCAGCCTTCTGATTTGCATTGGTATCATAACTAATTGTTTGTTGATAATTAGTGGTGTTATAAAAGGAACCCACAAGTTGACTTGCATGCTCAGGACCGTGCTCATAGGATTGGTCAAAAGAAAGAAGTGCAAGTTTTTCCATTTTGTACCGAGGTTTGCAATTTTGTACTTTTATTATTCTGTTCACCATTAGCTATGTAACCTATAAACATGGGGCACAGATACAACACGACAGTGGATACGTCAAATTGTTAAAGATATATTACATGACATGGCTAATAAATAACATAAAATTCTTTTTAACATTAAACACATACTAAACTAGAATAAAATATTGATGTTTCATAAGTCAGCGTTAGTCATTGTAGATAGTACATACAATAAAATACAATCATTTATCTAAGCATTGTGACATCATACTTGTATTGGTCAAAATTTGGAAAATCATTTATCTAACCTTATATTTTATTTTATTTTTGGTTAATAAAATTTTAGGTGAGTTGGGTCCCGGGGGCTCACCAGGACCAGGACAGGCCTCACGGCTCAAAGAGCGCTTACAAAAGTACTTACAGGTTACCCGCCAACGAGGTCCTCATATCGGTAGTGGAATTCGAACTCACGACATTGTGGGTTATGAGTCGTATCCTTACCAACTGGACCAACCTTCGTTGGCCGGCTCTAACCATTTTTTTTTTTTTGAAGTGTCGAGCTTCCTACTTTCTATTTGTATTAATATCTCTTATTATGGTAATTGTACAGTATATGATTGAGGAAAAGGTCATTGAAAGGGCTTACAAAAAGCTTGCACTTGATGCTTTAGTTATTTAGAAAAGGAGATTAGCTGAGCAGAAGAGTAAGGATTTTCAGGATGACTTTTCTTATTTCTTTCTTGCAAGAATTATGGTTTGTCTAATATGATACAATTGGTTTATGTGTGCAGCTGTAAATAAAGATGTTGCTTCAAATGGTTAGATTTGGTGCTGAAATGGTTTTTAGTTCCAAAGACAATACAATTACAGATGAGGTATTGCTAAAGGGCAGGAAGCAACAGCTGAACTAGATGCTAAGATGAAAAAGTTTACTAAAGATGGATGACAGTATGTAGCCCAAACAGTAACTGTTTTTCATTGTTGTTACATCTCGTGTTGTTTAAATTCCTGTAATATCTGTAATTTACAATCTAATTTTACAATAAAATCGATTTGCTTGTTTCATTTAGCAGATAATTAGTGTTGAATGTGTTGATCTATTGAGTTAAACTATAGTGCACTTTTTTCTTTTTTATTGTGTGTAGATTATGATAGAATTATTAAAAATATCGAAAGAGGGGAGGCGAGAATATCTCGTAAAGATGAGATCATGAAAGCTATTGGAAGAAGTTGGACTGCTACAAGAATCCGTGGCAAGAGTTGAAAATTCAATATGGGCAAAACAAAGGGAAGTTGTACAATGAAGAATGTGACCGATTCATGGTTATGTACACTTTGTTATTTCGTCTTTGGTATTGTGGCAGGGTCAGAGGAGAAAATAAATGGTCGTATGCTCCCATTACTATGGGTAAGGGACGGACGTAAGCCTTGTTGATTTTGATGGTTAGGTGTCACTTCCCAACTCCAATGCCGCCCCTCTCTTTTTTGTAGGCCCGAAAGATAACCTTGAAAGGGTAGTTAACTGCAGTTAGTTCAATATATTATTTAAATTCAATTCTTTGAAATTGACAGTTGTGGAAGTGGTGATGGTAATGACGATCATGGCAGTGGCCATGGAGTGGTGGTGGTGGTGTGGCGACAGCGACGGGTGGTGACAGTGTTTTGCTTGTGTAATCTCTCAATATACATAGAAATGATGATTTTTAGGATAGAGGTTAAAATTGGAAAAGAGTTTAAGAGTGTTATATTTAAATTTCATGGATCTTGAAATTATGATTTTAATTCTAAAAGGATTTTTAAACAAGAAAATTAGAATTCAAAAACCCAAACCTACTTTCAACCTCCAATTTCATACTCAATTCCAAAAGCAAGCAATATTCATATTAGGCAGTGGACGGGAAGGCTAGTGCAGTTTCATTATTCCAGATCTCGTATGGTTTAGGTTTTGTTTGTTTAAAATTCTTGATTTCACAACAGGTGCTTTTTTTAATAAAGAAATTACTCTTGATACTTACGTTTATTAACTTGATTTTTTTACTAAAAAGCAGAAGTTAAACAAGCTTTGATTTACATAAAAAAATTACTAAAATTACTTTTTATAATTATAATTAAACATAAAATAAAATAACTTCTAATTTACATAAAATCTATAAAACAAAATTAACATTTTAAAAGTATTTTAAAATTAAGTTTTTTAAAATTAAACAAACACCCCTTAGTAGTTTCATAGATTTTCATATTGATTCCATGCTGTAAGCTAGCTTTCATAATGACACCATTGACCATTGAAATTAAACACCAGATTTTATTATGTTCATTTCCCAGTGTCCAAGGTTTCGCACCTTAGACTGTACACATAATTCGTTGGATGCTAAGCCACAATTGGAATTTACTATATTTGTTTAATTCAGTTTTTGTGTGCTCTAGAGAACATGATATCGTGAAAAATGACATGTTCAACCTTTTTTTTTTTTTTTGGGTATATAAGCCGAAAACATGAGACTCAGGGTACGTTTGATTCGCGATACAGGACAGAACAGAGGAAACAGTACATAACAGTATAGGACAAGTAGTTGAGTCACAGTACAACTTTTTGTGATGTATGATGTTTGTTAGGCGATGCACAACACAAATGATTTTGTATTGTATGTTGTTTGATATGCTTACGTACTAGACAGAACAACGTAAAATTTACAAAAATGCCCTTATTATATAATGTTTGATTTACACTATAAAAAGACACAGAACAAAATTTTTTATATTTTAAAATATTTTTATTTATCATTAAAATATTATTTTTTATGATCATTAAATTATTATCTTTGTCACCTGTTTTACTCACCTGCAATTCTTGCCACCGCCAACTTACTTTGCGAGGGAAGCAATAATAATTGAAAACCTCGGGCAAGCACTTATCTTGCTACCATTGCTAGTTTCCTACTCGCATAACCGCTTGCCACCGCAACCAAATCAAAACACAGCCACAACCATTTTTAGTGGGAGACGTGCATAAAATTGAAGGCTATTTTTGTCATTTTATTTGACAAAAAGTTGTCCTTTGGTTAAGTGAGTAACAAATATTGATAGTTTTGTTCTATGCTTTGTCAGTTTTTTTGTTCTATCCCACCTTTATTTTTGATATCAAACATAGAACAAATCATTTTGTGTTGTGCTGTCCCTTGATTTACTGCGAATCAAACAGACCCTCAGACATACAATAGAGACTGTAAGAGGACAAGATGTGACAGCATGTACAAGCAAATATAAGGGGGCAAAAATTATAAACCTTTCTTGCTCTGTAACACGAACCCACAAATCCTTAGTACATTGACATTGTACAGAATGATTGCAATTATACTACATCCAAAAACCCTATACTTTTTTCAACTGTGTTTCCTTGATTGATGCAGGAGAACATTCAGAGTTGGATCCAAGATGCTTATTCCTTGGGCAGACATGTGACCCTTTTGCAAATTTCTCTCCTGTGACTCAATCAACATATATGTCTTGTCTTCTCTAGAAGATGAATTGGTGTTCTGGCATGTTTTACTCATTTGTAGCATCATTTGCTCGCTTTCTTTCTCTCCCTCACCCCATACTTTAGCCTCTGCAACTGCACGTTCTCTGTCTAGGTCGCGATTCCTTGGAGTTCCTCTAGCTCTTCCAATATTTACAGGGCTGCCTCTCTGAGATTATTGCCTTTCTACATCATCCAATCCCCATTTCCTACCCGACCCACCACCAGTTTCACTCCTGCCTAACTCTATCCCGGCACTTGTGTCCCTACCATCTCTCTTCCTGAAATCAGGTGAGCCAAGCCATCCACGATCCGGGCTATCCATGCCATTTTCAATACTCCTCCGGTCATCCCTATTCCTAGGCGTCACGTTCTCTGTCTATGTCGCGATTCCTTGGAGTTCCTCTAGCTCTTCCAATATTTACAGGGCTACCTCTCTGAGATTATTGCCTTTCTACATCATCCAATCCCCATTTCCTACCCGACCCACCACCAGTTTCACTCCTGCCTAACTCTATCCCGGCACTTGTGTCCCTACCATCTCTCTTCCTGAAATCAGGTGAGCCAAGCCATCCACGATCCGGGCTATCCATGCCATTTTCAATACTCCTCCGGTCATCCCTATTCCTAGGCGTCGATGAACCAACTCTATTAGACTGATTGGCTGCATTTGGGTCAAATGTTTGTGAGGCCAGGTATGTGAGAGTAGTCACAACATCCCCAATAAGAGGCCTTGTAGCAGCCTGTTCCTGCAAACACATTGCTGCAACAGCAAGTGCTTGGTACAGCCTTCGCATGGGATAACGACCTTGAAGTAAAGGGTCAACCATTTTGGGGAACTTCCTACGGTCTTTAAAAAGAGGTCGTGCCTACAAAGTTCTGTTCCCAAAAAAGATATTAAGGCAAATAGAAGGTTACTGAGATATTAACATCCAAACCATTGTTCCATGATGTATGGTTTCAAAGGTAAAACAAAGATGACAAGGTGAACAACTTACCCATGCAACTTAGAAGGGTCTGTCCATCATGTACAATACACTTCCTAAATCCTAACATACTTCTAGAATTATGAAATCCTGTAAACTTAGAATTAAATAATCATATTTGCAGTAGCGACAGAAACCAGCAAGCATAAGATCGGCCAAGTAAGAACCTACAATTGTTGTTACTATGAAGGAAAAACGGAATAAACCTTGACAGAAAACCAAACATTGCTAAGGTCAATTAATCCTGTGATTCTTTTAGGCAAAATGCTAAAAAATAATTAAGGGGTGAAACTGTATCCAAGAAATTGGATAATCAGTTAGGAACTGATGCGAACCTTGGGAGAACCACTCAAGTCCCATACCTTGCAACTGGATCCTAACATCCCACCACGCTCCGCAGCCCCGGCGCCCAAGCGGGCTGGCTGTGCACTAGCCCTTTGGCTAGTCCCGGGTGAACACTGCAATGTCGGCGTCACCACCTGCGCCGCACGTTTGTGGCAGAGAGACATGGTGAAAAGCTCTGATTCCAATTGATACGAACCTTGGTAGAACCACACCACAAAAGCTAGCTATTGTAGTTGGAGAGCCCAAGGCTATATAAACCCCACACCGGAATCTCATACTTCCGATGTGGGTCTCAAGTCCCATACCTTGCAATTGGATCCTAACAGGAACTTCTAGACAAGATTTATGTTTCTTTATTTTTTTTTTTTGGGGGGGGGGGGGGGGGGGGGGTGGGCAGGGCAAAGGAAGAAATTTATCAGAGAGGATGAGCTATGACAAAATATAATGGCTGCAAGAAAAACAAGCATAAATACAATAAAGCTTTCCCATCCCACCACATAAATGACAAGGAAAAACCCTAAAAATAATAATTGTGCAAATACCATAAAAAGGGCAAAAGACAATACTACCCAATGTATATTGCCTAATTCCCTTTTGAAGACTTTTGGCACTCGCATCCAGCCAAATTCAGCGAATAGCTACAAACAGCAAAGTTCCTTTATAACTTACCCTCTTCACCAATCCCTAAACCCCAATAATCAATCAATATGAATTGCTTTAACTTAGCAGAAAAAAAAATGTTTTTCTGAATACTCCCTATGGCTACACAAAATAGATCTAGCAGTTGGGCATGAACTAGAATATTGTAGACTTTTAAAAGGCATAAGCAAGGCCATTTGGTTTTAGAAAATAATGTAAACCCGTCATTCTTTGTTCTCACCACCTAAAGTTACAAAATGAAAAAGGCATAAATCCTAAGCAAATGGCCATTCATAAATCAATCACCACTTGTCAACTTCCTAGCCTATTGATACATGACGTTATCATTGCAGTTAATAATGAGCCAAAAGTAATAAGTAAATTACAGAATATAAAGTCAAGTTTAGTAATTTAAATAGGTTTCCTTCTGGTAAGTTATCGTTTAGTTTTACAGAAACCAACAACTGCCAAAACCTGCATCATGACTTGGTGAATCAATTCATGATCAATATTTCCATTTGCCACACAACTGGAAAAGTGTCTACAATAATAATACTCTCAGAAGTGTTCATGACACTCCCTGAATCCTAGATGCATAGCTAATCTTAGGGTAACAATTAAGAGCCATGCATATGACCAATGCAACATCATGGAAACAAGATAAAATCAATGAATGTTATGAAGTGCAAACATCCATATAGAACAAAATAACAAATAACAATTATCATCTGATAGTTTGAAGAAACCACTAATGATATATTTAATGGAAAATATCAATTATTTAATGGGAACCATTATTTTGCAAATATTAAATGATCTCCTAGGAGACACAAAACACCATTGACTAGCAGAAGGACAAGATAAAAATACTTCTTGAACAGTATATCTCACAGACTTTGATGTTTTAACAGCCCCTTAAGATTCCTCTTTGTTTCTCCTTGCTGTCACATCAAATAATAATGGCATACAAACAGAACTCTTTGTTTGGTAACAGAAAATTTAACCACAAAATGGAAGAAATTGCCAATTCAACAGAGCATCAAATAGTTTTCCTTCTTCATTCATTACCTTTTAACGCTATTCTTTCTTAAATCAAACCTTTGGATTTTTGACATTTTGAGACATTAGAAAAATTTGTTTTAATGTGAAATTTATTATTATTTTTATAATATGAAAGCACAATAATCCAGGCAGTAGAGATTTTGGAAGAAACAAAAAGGAATGTAATATGACCATGTAAATGATCCTCTAAAGACCCCAATGGCATAAATTCATAAACAAGCAGTCGCTGATCACCATCTGCACAATAACCAATTAAGTTCACAAGATTTGGGTGGTGTAAGAGGCTGAGCATGAGAACATCCACCAAAAATTCTCTATTTCCTTGAAGGCCATTTCGGTCAAGCTGTTTTACAACAACTACCTGCAGACATTATTCCATCCACAAATGACTGAATGTAAATTGATGATGGATGTATATTAGTTTCCAAGTCTGAAAACAACGCATTATCTTTTTAACATATGAAAGGTATTAGGTTGAGCACATATCATGAGTCCAAAATCGTTCTAGCGGCAATTGTAACTTACTTGCCCCATGCTCTCAAGGTAGCCTTTGTAAACACGCCCAAAGCCCCCTTCACCTAATAAAGATTCTGGCTTGAAATTCTTTGTAGCAGTTGCAAGTTCTCGGAATGTAAATGTTTGTGCAGCAATAGTGGCTGTTGGCCCATCCTTTGCAACTGGTGGTTCCTTCTTAGGATCTATCAAAGTAATCAAGGCCCTCAATTTGGTTGAACCCTTTTGCAACCAAACGGGCCTTATACCTTTCAATATTGCCATCAGCTTTATACTTAGTCCTATAGACCCATCTACAACCGATAGCAGTCTTTCCTTTAGGTAAATCAACAAGAATCCATGTCTTGTTTTGGTGAAGAGCTAAAAGCTCATTCTGCATTGCCTGAACCCAATGAGAATGCTTAATAGCTTGTTTATAAGTGGTAGGATCAGTAGTAGCAGAGATGGACAAAGTATATTGAAGATGATTAGGGGAAAATCTAGAATAAGATAAAACAGAAGATAAAGGATAAGAAATTGAAGAGGGATCAGGAATTGTTGAAGAAATGATGTTACAGTGAAATTCTTTAAGATAAGAGGGTGGATTAGAGGGCCTAGTAGATCTCCTGATAGGAATAGGAGCTGGTTCTGCAGAAGTGTGAACCGGTTCTTCAAAAGCAGTAGTTGATTCTGCAGAAGTTTGAACTGGTTCTTCAAGAGCAGGAGCAGGTTCTGTAATAGGTAAAGGATCAGTAGATGTGATGATGGGGGATGCAGGAAGAAGATGAGATGGATGTGCAACAGTGGTGGTAGGCTGCTGATAGAGAAAATCAAATAAGAACAAGGGATCAGTAGCATTAGTAGAAGAATCTAAAGTAAATTCAGAAGTGTAGGAAGATGAGGAATAAGGGAAAACAGATTCATAAAAGATTGCATGTCTAGATACAAAGGTGGATCTAGTAGAGAGATCATACAATAAGTATCCCTTGGTGCCAGGTTTAAAACCTAAGAATATGCATTTTCTAGCCCTAGGATCTAACTTTTGTCTATTTTGTAATAAAGTTGTAGCAAAAGAAAGGCATCCAAAAACCTTCAAATCAATGAATGTTGGAGGTTGATTGTATAGCAGTTGATAAGGGGATAGATTATCAAGTACAGGGGTGGAAAGCTTATTAATAATATGAACAGCATGACATAGTGCATAAGACCAGAAAATCTTAGGTAATCTAGATTGAAACATGTTAATGAAAGTAGAGATGCAAGTCCTAGTATCAGATTTATTCTTCATAAGAAAAATCCAAGTAAATCTAGTAAAATCATCTACAATGGTTAAAAAGTAATGGTGACCTTGAAAAGAAGAAACATTAATTGGTCCCCAAATGTCCATATGGACAAGATGGAAAGGGTGCATAGTAGATGTAATACTGTCAGGGAAAGGGAGTTTACACTGTTTTGCATAATGACAACAATCACAAACATTATTTTTATTGAAAGAAATATATGGAAAAGTAATACTCATTTTGTGCAGTACATTAGAAGAAGGATGTCCTAATCTAAAATGCCACAAATCAAATGAATTGGACATTGTTGAAGCAGTGTTAGCAGAACTGTCTAAAATAGGAGCAGCAGTGTGGTGAACACTATTACAAGAAAAAGAATAAGGCTGCAACTGTAAAATGTAAAGATTATTGAAAATTTCAGCATGCCCAATCATCTTCTGGGTATGGATATCCTGTATATCACAAGAAGAAGAAGAAAAAATCAATTTACAATGAAGAGAAGAAGTTAGTTTATGTATGGAAATGAGGTTATACTGAAAATTAGGAATGTATAAAACATTGTGTAAAGTTATATGGGAAGTAAGTAGGATGGAGCCAGAATACTTTGCATAAACCATGGCTCCATTAGGCAAAATGACTGTAATAGGTTTAATAGGTGAGTAAGTGTGAAAAAATTGAATATTTGGACAAACATGGTCACTTGCCCCTGAATCTAAAATCCAAAAAGACAGTGATTGAAGAGAATTACCTGTCTTAGTGATACTGGATACTATGTGAGGTGCAGGGTCATGAGAGGATTGCTTACTGTTCTGAGGTGCAAAGACAGAATTGTCTTTCTTGGAGGCATGTAAAAGAGAAATCAGATATTGATAGTCCTCTCTACTAATAGGAGGGGAAGAATCAGAATTGAGTGCAGGGTGCTTAGAACATTCAGTAGAGGAAATTTGTAAAGAAGTCCCCGGACTCTGAGAAGAAACTTGCAAAGAAGCTCCTGTATTGTTGGTCCTGTAGCCGGGAGGAAAACCATGCTTGAAGTAGCATGTGTCAATGGTGTGATTGGTTCTTTTACAGTAAGTGCATAGCATTTGTTGTCTCTGATTTGATCTACCACGACCTCTGCCCTGAGAATTATTGTTTCTGCTAGGTTGTGTGAAATTGTTGGAGTTGCTTGCAAGAATTGTAGAATCTGTAGTAGGAGTATTAAGGAGAGGCCTTTCTTGTTGAAGAACCATAGAATAGGTCTGACATATGGAGGGTAATGGCTTCATTAGAAGAATTTGGGATTTAACAGGAGCATAAGAGTCATTGAGACCCTTTAGAAAACAAAGAACAAGCTCCTTGTCTTTGTAATTTTGAACAGCTTGACTCAATGCACAGGTACAAGAAACATCACAAGAACAGGTTGGAGTAGGGCGAAGAGAATCTAGTTCATCCCATAGTATTTGCATATCAGTAAAGAAGACAGAAAGAGATCTATCACCTTGTTTCATAGAATGAAGCTCTTGAAGAATGTCAGACATACGAAAATGGTTTTCTTGGGTAAATCTTGTTTCTAAATTCAGCCATAGGGTTCTTGCATTGTCAAATGAGGCAGTGCTTTGAGAGATATGAGGAGATAAGGTTCGATTGATCCAAGATACCACCATATCATTGCATCTTTGCCAAGCATCAAGAAGAGGATCAGTTGCAGCTGGCTTGGTGATGTCGCCATTGATGAATCTAAGCTTGTTCTTGGAGGATAGAGCTCGTTTAATGGCCCTGCTCCAATTGTAGAAATTGTCCCCATTGAGGGGTGGGGAAACCAATACGAAACCTGGGTTTTCACCAGGATGAAGGTAATAGGGACTAGAAGGGTTTTGTGAAGGATCAAGGGGTGGAGGTGGTGGTGGTTGAACACCATTATCAGGGCTGCTGGTTGTTGAATCGTCAGCCATTGGAGTGGAATGCGGAAGCAAGAATGATCAGACTGATACCATATTGGATTACACAGAATGAAGATAAACTGAATGATATATTTTGATTAATTGAATCTTTTGAGATTACAAAGAAGGGATTATATAGCTAAGATATAGCAAGCCTCTTTGACTAAGTCTATAACAGAAATGTAATCTACTAAAAAACAGAAAGGTAACTAATTGAAGATAGTAAAAAACTAACTAACAGATTAGGAAAGCTAATAGGATCTGAGCCACTCCGTGATTTTGATTTATCTACATAAATAATAAAAAGTAACTAGGCATGAAAAAGAAAAAAAAAGGAAAAATATAGATACTAGAGAAATTGGAGAATAAAAAGTATGCAGAGAAGGTGATGTTGTGAATCAATATGCAGCCACAAAAGGAGTAATGAGAATGACATATAGCACTTAAAAACAGCAAGACAACCATATGCTGCTTCCTTGTAAAACACAATAGCAATTATCTTTCAATAAAACAACCTAATGACTAGGGCTTCATATTGTAAAATCACATATTGCATCACATCATCAGTTAGAATGTGACTCGTGTAGTTTTAATAATCCCAAACGTCCAGTATAACAAATTAACGCATGGTATTTAGATTCATCTAAACAAACATAACGTTTCACTAGATAGGGCATTACACATTTTCTAGAGGTACAAACCCATCTTAGTAAAATTATACACCTCTGAAATACAATTATCTAGAACATTGCATACTTTACTCAAAATGCAGCTTTTGGCACCTACAAACGCCATCAAACAATATGATATATCCGAAGTCAGGAACAGATATTCAATGGTGTTAGTTATAGTTATAAGTTATATGCCTCTGAATAAAAATGAAATTCAATAAACTAAAGTTTAAAAGCTCTCCACAACCATTCAGAACAAAGCAGTGGAAGCACAATCTCAAATGAAACAGATGGATGAAAAAACACGGCCAAAAAACTAAGAAAAAGCGTAAAAAAAAAATACAAAATTAAACAAAATTGAAGGCGACCCAGTAAGGAAAGTAGGTGGAAAATGGAAGGGAAAAGCAGTTTACGAAAGAAAGATGGGAAATTTGTTGTGACCTGATTGGTGAGAGTGAACAAGTGAAGCTTCTTTGAAAGAATTGTTGTTGGGAACTCGCTTCACCACAGTGTCCTCCCTGTTGGATGATCCAAAACAAGGAAAACACCCACCCATTTCAATTATCCAAACCAAACCAAAGCTTCAACAATCACTGTGGTTGTGTATGTCTGTAGAGGATCTTCATCGACCAATATAACACCCCGATGTTTTGTAGACCTTTATCTAAGTCTGAGCTTATATCTTAAGGATGATTTGGAGGATTGGAATTGATTAGAGATGGTTAAAATAGTTAAAAGTTGGTTTTTAAGTGTAATAATCGATTATGTTTTAAGTATAATCGATTATGGGTCCTCTGGAAAAAACGAAATGACAAACAGGCAGCATATAATCGATTATAGAGATCTTCATAATCGATTAAAAGCTCTCTGGTTTGAGAACCAGAAGTCCAGGACGTACATAATTGATTACATAATCGATTATTAGTCCAGAATATATATAATCGATTACATAATCGATTATGAGCTCGCTAGAACTGAAAGAACGGGAAATGAACCCAGAATAATCGATTATTGAGTTCCTAAAATTGACTATCAGTTGTAAAATAATCGATTATGCTGTTAAAATAATCGATTATAGCAGCAAAATATATATACCCCCTGTTGCGAAATCAGAGACAAAAGGGAGGGTTTTTAGGGTTCCGAAATGGCATTCTAGAGAGGGAGAAGAGAGAGAAAGTGACGAAAATGCATGGAAATGAAGGAAATCCAAGAAAATCAAGAAGATAACAAGGATTGAAGTTAGAATCAAGCCACTTGGAGGTTGAAGAACAAGAAGGTTGAGGAAGAGAAGAAGAAGATGAGGAGAAGCAAGAGGTGCAAGGGTTCAAGATCTCCATAAGAGATGAGGAATCACAATCTTTAAACCCCTTTACGATTTAATAAGATATTTATGTTAGAAACTATATGTATGAAGGTTTTATGTTTGAGGATGTTAAATTGTTGAACACTATGAAGCTTTATACATGCATGATGTCTATTATCAAAGGATATGTTTTGAAAGGGGATTTGAGGAACTCATAGTAATAATTTTGTGAGTGCTTATGCTCCTAAAAGTTCTTGCTTTCGAATGTATAGAAGATAGCCCCTAAGGTGTTTGATGAAATGCTTGAACTAATAATTTGTTATTGGTTGAGCTAATTATGAATAAAGTTAAGCTATGGAAAGCTTTAGCTATAGAATATGTTCATATGATTTTAAGAACATGAGTTAAGTTATTCATAAATATTTATGTTAAAAGGATATGCTATAACAAATGATCTGATGAGCAAAGTTACAATGATGTGTTTATGAGGTTTATTTATGAATTCAAGTTAAGGAAAGATTTGAGACGGAAAGTATTAAGTTATTATACTCTATAGATATTATATGATTTAAAAGGAAAATGATTTTCATGAGAAGTTGAAGATTATGTTTAAGTTTATGTTTTTATGATAATGTTGAGGATTGCTTCCATGAACTAAGTTTTCACTGATGTTGAAAGTCCTTAGGGACATATGATGTTATTATGAAGTTGATGTATGAATGTTAAGATAAAGGAATATGATTATTGTGATGTTGAGGGTCATTTTCATGTCATTTGCATTTGATCAGGTAAGGCAGTAGGACGCCCTGTCAGGTAGTGAGCTCACGTACCAAAGAGGTTGAGGATACATTCCCTAGGAGTGAGGTTATTCATGTTGAAACATGTGTGATGATGTTTGAATGATTATTCATAATGTTTCTTATGAAATAATGTCTATTAAAGCTTATGATGTTTTAATGATATTTATGATGATTTCTATGATATAATGCTTTATTAGAATATAACGTTGATATTGAAACATAAAAAGTATAATATGATAAAGGTTTAATGTAAAAGTATGAAAAATACTTTATGATAAAGTTTGATGAAAAGGCATACAAGTATTTTATAAAGAATTTTTATATGTTTTCAATTGCATAGTTGTAATTGATAGCTTGAGGGGATTTTCCGGAGTTCCTCCGGCTGATTGTACTGTTGTTTTTTAAATGATTGTAGTTCCTCATTGAGACGTAGTCTCACGTTAGTAATACAATCAGATGTGGATGCACGTTTTAGCAAGGATAAACGTGAGAAAGTGAAGATGAAGACATGGAAGATTAGAGGAGTAATTAGTTGCCCAGTGACATGTTAAAGTTGTTAAGTTATGTATTTTAGTATTTTTGATGTAAAAATGTAATTTATTATAAGAAATAAGTATGTATGAGGAGATTTTATTAAGTTTTCAAAATCATGTTTTATTTAAAATGATGAGGTTTGTTCATTCTGATACATATATAATAGTTAGACGCGTATAACTGTTATATGTGATGTAACCAAGTTAAGGTGTTACAACCAACATGTCCGAGAAGCAGCAGATCAACCAATCCAAGAAACTGACATGGTCTTGGTGTAATAACACAAGGTAAACAAACAGGGTTTAATTGATATGTACCGTAAATCAATCAGAAATCACGGTATATATGACTTTCAAGATAATTAAGATGAGACTAAAAAAATTTAATGAGATGTCGATTTCTAATTGATTGCCAGTGTAAAAAAATATTTACACTATTAGAACATACCAATTAAATTCGAAGAAATAAAGGTAAACAAAATCTAATTGTAATAATAAATAATGATAGAAGAAAAAAATTAATATATACATATACATTATATAAAGAGAGGGAGTTTAATTAATTTTAGAATTTAAAATAATTATTGGGTTTGAATGGAAAACAAAGAATTTAAGGTGAATTAATTGATGTCTAATTTGGGACATGGTTACCTTACATAATATACAATCTATGGATTATGGGACCATCAGGTGAGGGCCACGACTATTTTGATTATTATCAAGTTTTTGAATTTGAGTCCTCTAAAACGAGGAAAATATGTACAGGGAGAAAGTGAGATATATCTATCCTTAATTAGCATTCTCCTTTTAATTAATAAAAAATAAATACATTTTCTTGGTTTACCGAAGTTTGTTTCACCCCACCAATTCTGAATAATTATTACCAAGGCGTAGTTCAATAATCATCATCGCGGTCGGATAGTGGGTCCCACCCCGAAGATGTGTGATGGACATTCTTAACACATGTTTTTAATTTTTTGAAAAAACTACAATAATGATTAATGGCTACCAACAAAAACAAAACAAGAATAATCCACAGATGCAAGAGAACAAGATGCTGTGCGGTGTCAATTGTCTGCCGTTGGATGATGGGTCAATTACGGATGCATCCACCGCTGCAGATTCTACACTACATCATCATTTGCAGGTTCCAATTTTTGTTCCTTAGTGGCATAAAAAAAAAAAATGAGGCATTTGTTATGGTTAATGTGGTTAAAATTATGCTGCACCACCCACATGATGCACCATCCATTATACTACCCACATATTAAAAACTCCATCACTTGCTAAATGGGTGGTACACCTTAGCCCAAACCTTAAACTGAACATATGTTTGGATCTATAATGGGTTGGGTGGAAATTGTATTTGAACGTGAATTTAAGAAGTTATAATTATGGATGTTTAACATGCTTTTGGGCTGCTTGGACCCAGTTCCAAACATGTAGATAGATTTTCCTTATCATGTACTACCATTGTTTTTTTATAAGCAAATGTTAATTTGTTGGTTTGTTATGTTAGTTGGGGGTGACATTTGAACCTTACATCTTATACCTCCCAATACTTTTGCCCCACACCCTAAACCATCTTAACCAGCTTATGACTCACGTCCTATACTACCATTGTATATATGTCACACCAACTTTATGAGCCATTATCATCAGGGACTGAGGCATGTGTTAGATGGGGAGGACCTTGGCCCCTAAATAATAAAACACTATCTTTTATTTTAAAATTATTAATAGGTTAGGAAATTATTTTTGATCCATGCCATTGGTTGATAAAAACTAGAAGAACAAAATCTATCTTGTGTATAGACCGGTAACTTTTACCTACACTTCGTGTTTCGTGTTTCTATGTACAATTACTATATAGCTATTATTTTCAATTATGAATATAGTTAACACGATACTTTGCAATAGAATGAAAAAAATATTTTTTGACTTACTTTCTGTTAGTATACATTTAAAAGAAAATTGCTCAATAGTTTAGTGCGTATTGTATTTAATTATAGATGATTTTCATGATATGCGAGAAAAAAGTTCTATATTTTGATAGATTATTACTAATGTAATTAATGTTTTGAAACAGAAGTATGAATATTTTGTGTAAAATTTCATGTGTAAGCATTTGTTAGATAAAATTTATTTTCATAGTTGGCCCTCCTTACAATTTATTTCTGGCTCCTTCCCTGATTATCTTATTATCTTATCTCAATTTAACTACATTTTTACTGATGAAAAAAAAAAATCTCACTTGGAAATTACATTAAAACTCAGGGAGACAAGCATCTGCTTCGAGGGGAATATCAAATATATATGCATGAGAACTAAGGCAGTGGTACCCTTCGCATGAGATAACACATCTTGTCGTTATTTCCAAGAAAATGCAAACAAATATGAAACGAATCAATAGCCTCTCGGCCAAGTCAGTAGCTATATATCAGGATAGGGGAGAGGATCTCACTGAAGCTACCCCAAATAATTACATACTAACAATTATTATTTTTTCTAAAAAAGGAAAAAGATTATAACAATCTAACACAGACGACCCCTAATCTTAACAACTGTCGCTAAAGATGAATTCTTTGCCCATATGCTCATCTAAATGTAACAGCCTCGGTTTGATATTCTCAGTGGAACAAGGCTCTTCGTGCAACGCTTGATCCATTAGGTCAAGAAAATTACAACATCACCAACCATTGGTGATTGAAGTCTTTTACATAAACTCACAAAGCAACTTTCACATACAATTTCCTTCAAGTTATTTTTGCTACTCCTTCCCCCTTGTTACTTTTGTTGATGTCACAACACAAGGGCAAATATGTCCCAACCATAACAGCAAAGAGCCTCATTATCAGAGGTTCCAAAAGGCTAACTCTCCCTTCCCAAGTCGCCATGCAAGAAGGTTGAAGATAAACCCGCCACAGGCTAATATGCATTCAGTATCATTATCTGCAATCTGCAATAGTGTTAGCATGTTATTGCCACTGGATAGCTATCTCTGAAGTAACTTGTGCTTTAAAGACCTAAGAGGTGTCTTTTCGAATTTGCCTCCTCCAAGGTGAGAAAGGTCTCTAAAGTGAGAATGTAAGGAAGTATCTACCCTTGGATATCATTTTTAATGGGTTATGATCACTGTATTTATCAAATCAAGGTTGGATGTATCATCACTTTCTTACTTTAGAGACTTTCTCACTTTAAAGAAATCAAATCCGTGTCTTTCACATGTAGAGTATACTTTAGTTTAGAGAATCGTATCAAACATGTTTCGAACAAATGTAAATGTTACCTGAACTAAAATCAAGAAGCATCTAAAGGATCAACATTCCCTTCATTAAATTCACCAAATATATCCGGGCATTCATTCCATCTTCCTAGAGCCCTCGATTCCCAATACCCGCCAATATATCGAAATGTTCCATTTTCCCCTTCTTTGTGGAACCACCTAGGCTTCCAACCATTTTCTTGCATTTTCCTTGCCTAAATGAAAAGCAAGGTGATCATAAAAATATAGGTAAAAGAAATTAGAAGAATGATGACCAACAGCTATACGGGTAATAGGAATAAAAAGTTACATAACATGTGTAGGAATTGTTAAATATGGCTGTCTAATGAATCACAATATACAAAGTATCAGAAAATGGGTCTTGCTAACGAGTGCCCTAAGAATATTGATTAAGGAACCACAAAAGGAAAGATTGTATTGGAAAACTAAGTGTAACAATTTTCAAAATGCTAAATACACAATTTTCTCATATAAATTTGTTTCTTGATTCCTTAAATAATACCCTAAGGGTACTTGTTAGCATTCTCCTAAGAAAATTAGTACTTCTTTTACAAATTACGAAATTAAAGAGCTTTCAAACATATCATTCTTTTTTTTGTTTGAAACTCATCCTAATTAGTCCTTTGGGCTGAGTGGGCCCATCAGAGTATCCCAAAGCTAAGGTCCTTCGGACCCGCTATAAGATTAATCTCTGGTTTGGCTGATTGAATAGGATTT
This sequence comes from Echinosophora koreensis, assembly GCA_035048595.1. Lineage (NCBI taxonomy): Eukaryota > Viridiplantae > Streptophyta > Magnoliopsida > Fabales > Fabaceae > Echinosophora > Echinosophora koreensis. Next base: position 7,011,155 of record JAPCYP010000017.1, on the reverse strand, counting down.
TACCCATTATTCTCAGCCTCCCAATGAGGGTGAGGTGACTCAATCATACCATTCTTTATGTAACAAAAATAAACATACCATTCTTTGCCTCTTTTCCAGCCTTTGTTTCTCCATATTAGCCTTCTCGTATACCCCATTCTCTAGGTGCCGCTGGTCTGGTCTCAACCTTGAATCCGTGGGTGGGAGCTTCTCCTTTAATCCGTGATCAAATACCCGGGATCAGAAAAGACTATAACAAACAATTAGATATGCATAACAAGAAAAAAGATGCATACCAAATAATGATTTAATACATCATTATACCTTCAATCCCGGAGTAAGCTCATTCAGTGTGATGGCAAATGATGTCAAATTGTACCGAGTGAGATTAATAGGTGGCTTAGTCCTTTTCCACAACAAGGTTCCATATTCTGAAGAAGTGAAATCTTTTGGCTTGACATTCACATTTCCGCTAACAAAATACAAGCTGTCATCCCACTTGCCAAATAATGTGGCAACTTTTTCCCCCATTTCATCTTCAACAAACCCATGCACCTAATTAGACATAGGATACATGTTATGTTATTGAACAAGAAGTTATTAGATTAATTAAAAGGGCATAGAAATTAAGGTTGCTCCGGAAATTTGGAGTGGGGGTTATGCGGGGCCAAAGAAAATTAAGGGAGGATAAGAGAGTGAACTTTGAGTCTATTGTAAATCACTATCACAAACTTAAAAATTTTCACAATTAATCCCTAAACTTTAATTAATACTCTAATAGAGGCTTCTGTTTAGAATATATTTTTATTAACCAATTAAAGATAATATATACATACCACATCAAAACATATAATTCGTCCATTAACATAAATTCTAAATTGTTTAACAATTTATTCATAAGAACTTGAATTTAACTATATTTTATTCCTTAATAAATAAAAACAATATTACTTTTTGAAACAATTGTATTTTTAATAAATTATAATTAAAATCATTTTTAAATAAATAAAGGATTTAATTGGAATACACTGTTAGTATGATGATTTTTTTTTTTATAAGAAACGGAATGCATTAAATTAAGAAGGAATAGAGGAGGGAGCTCCTCTTACATCATTCTGAAGGAGTAAATCTAGCAAGGGCCAAGGACTTTCAACTAAAGACAATGAGAAAGACCCTGAATGCCCTTTATTTGCCAAAAGATCTACACAGCCATTGGCTGATCTACAAAGATTTTTTATATTATCAATCATAAGTTGTCACATCATTAAAAATATTTTTTTTTTTTGAGGCAAACATCATTAAAAATATTTGTTTCTTATAAAAACTACCTTAAAAGTCTTACAAAAGATTATGGCTTTAATTTTTATTTACTGTCGATGTAAATATTTTTTATATTGTCAACCAATCATAAATTATCATATCATTAAAATGTTTGACTCTTATCCAACTATCATAAGTCACTCATACCATGGTTTGTGATTGATTCACAGTGTAAAAACTTTAAAATGATTTGTAATTAGTTAACACTATAAAAAAATTTACACAACATATCAAAATTAAACTCATAAATAAGTTATAATAATGCAGATTTAATGTACATAAATACACAAATAAGATGTTCTCACATGGTATTACCATTAGAGTTAAACGAATCATAAATGGAAGAAGCTATTGCGATGTTAGTTAAAATTTTAAAGTTAACAGTGCTAATTCACAAAAGTTTCGTGCATACTCTCTTTTCCGAATGATAATAATGGAAATAAAGTAAAAATAAACTAAAGCACTAGAAATGTAATAGATCAGGCTTCAAAACGGATAAAGCAGAAGTTGTTGCTGAGTGCTGACTACAAGAACACCCTTACCTGGTGAGGATTTCGGTCAAGAATCGTCTGCTCTTTGAACTTGAGTCTGCATGAATATTGGCGATTACCACGTATGTCCATATTCCCATGATGATCACAATATATTTTGCCAAGGATAAGATTATAAATTGTTGTCGTGACCTAATAGGAGAAACAACAGAGATTATAACAATAATTTAGGCGCATATATTATATTATATTATATTATATTATATTATATTATATAAAAGATGAATTTAGAAGCCAAATCATTAGTACAACTCTGAAGTTATATTATAGTCCATGCAAACAGAGTGATTTCAAGTTTTATAACCTTGCTCCACTGGAATATTTCACCATCATCAAACTCTAAGGTCAAAACCCCCACTGGGTCTAGTTGGATTGACCTCCCCCAAAACTTTGAACGGATGTTGCTGTCAGCATAAAACTTCCATCCTCTACCTTCACAATGGCAAGCAACGACAGTTGGATGGTGACTGACCTGTTTCACACATAAATACTGTGAGAAAACAACACATATTAGCAGGTAATACTGTTGCTATAATTATTATTGTTGTTGCGGTTGTTTTGGTCTTTGATGAGGGTATCTTCACAAGCATTATAATGAAAGTATGAAACTAACCCCTCTGGTAATGTCGTAACCAGGTTGGACAATATTGGCAGGTTATTTGTTGCACATTATGTGAAGACAAATTAGACAAGTACATGTGGAGAATTCCATGAACATGTATGCGCATTTCAGCTTAGGATAATAAGCCCACTATCATTATTCAATTGAAAAAATATTATTTACTCCAGTACCAAAAGAAGAGTAAACACCCAATTTGGTCCCTGAAATTGTGAAGTAGTATCAACCTAATCCCTGAAATTATCAAAATTCCAAATTAGTCCCTGAAATTGTAAAACGGTAATCAAGTTAGTCCCTCCATTGAAAATCGTATGGACAAAGTTGATTTTAAGTTAGCAGTGTCAGTGACTTAATTGATATTAAGTGAGTAAAATGAGGGACCAAATTGATACTAACTTATCATTCAGGGACGCTTTTGAAATTTCAATAATTTCAAGGACCAAGTTGATACTACTTCACAATTTCAGGAACCAAATTGGGTATTTACTCCCAAAAGAATGACATACCAAAACCATTCTTCAATCTTCAAAAGTGATTATAGAGAGACAAAATTAATTTTGATATGTTTGAATATTCTCGATTAGAATTGATTTTGCCTCTGAATCAATTCTAACTTGAAGCTAGAATTTGGAGCTTTTGTCTCCCAAACTTGATTGTGTCAAATTTATTGTTCAACTCACTTTTATATGAATGTATACAATTTACAAACATAAATCACTTTACTTCAAACCCAATTCTATTAAAATCAATTCTACAAGTTTGATGTAAAACTCAACGAAAAGCTACTTTCTGTAGCTTCTAGTCGAAATCACTTATGGAGGAATCAATTGTGTCTGACAGTAACCAAACGCATCATTTTTACTAAAATCACGTTTGAGGAACTCACGGAAGGGAAAAATCAATTTGGCAGCTTTTCACCGTAAAACCGAACACACACTTAGAAGTTAGAACGGTATCCTCTTTACTTTCGTCCCATTTCTCAATATAAGTTAACAAGTTGCTCTATATTCTATATTTTCTTAGTTTGCAAGTGAGAAGTGTCCTGCGAAAGTAAATATGTTGGAAATCTCATTATCATTAAAAAGATGAAGGTTGAGTAATATATTTCCAAACCAAAATACCACCACAGGCTATTTATGGTAGCAATTCTTAGCCCAAGTTAGGTACCACTGCTGCATAACAGCCTATATATCAGCCAAATTATCTCTGCATATTAAATCATAAGGTACTAACCTTCTCAGAAAAGAAGCGAAGTCCTTTGTCAGGAAAATCAGCTTCATAAGTTTCCCCTAACAAAGGATTAAAGGGTTTACAGTGACGACCTTCAGATGATGCATACCCAGAAATTGCAAAGGCAGCAACATTCAGAGCCCGCAGGAGACTGTTTCCCTGAAAATGAAATTCAAAGGGTTAAAGCTTCAAGTCCAATAGCATTAAAGAAAAACTCACATTTTGACTTTATATTAAATGTTACCAAAACATGTAGTCTAATGGAAAGCTAAAAAAATTTATCAAATGTAGTCAAATGATTGGTGCGGGACTCCCCCCAACAAAATCCCTTGATTCTTATTAAGAATAATTGCACTTGCAATGGTCATAAACTCACAAATATAACAGCATAAGCAAACCATTCAACACAACTATATATAAATCTACCAATACTAACCAAATAAATGACTAAAAATCCTTGCAAGCTGTAGGACAATAGATACATTGAGTCAACAGATAAGCTAAGGGAAAATTCATTTACCAGATGGACAGTAGAAATCATATACCAAAATTAATTTGAAATTTAAATTGTTTACAGTACAAGATAATGGCACAATAGCAAGATGTATATCTTACAGATTTTCCATATTCATAAGCTCGATCCAGAAGATAAGAGTACTCCAAGTCCTCAAAACATTTTTGAAGGGATGATATTGGCTCATTAAAGTATACAGGAAGACAAACTCTTGTGAGATCTTTGCCCACATTGTCTTTGATCATCGACCAAAGACTAACACCCTTCTCTTTCTCAATAGGATCTGGAAGCTTTCCTCGTCTTGCTATCTGAGGATAACCATAATTACATATTGCCTTCTCAACATGAATGTTCTCCATATCAATGCATTGTGTGTTAGCTTCCACAGACTTGTTCACCTGATCCAGTGCTCCAACTGACCCAAACCTGAAACCAGGTTCTGTAAAATCCTCTCTAGTATCATAATATGAAATTTCATCATCATCTGACACTTCCTCCATCTCCTGTTTCTCAATATCAACGGATGATTCAGTTGTGCTGCATTCTGAAAACCAAAAGTGTATGTGAAGACTAATACTACATATTGAAAGGAAGAGATCATATATATGGAAGGTTGCAGATAGATTCATTGTAAACAATTTTAGATCACAGTTATCAGAAGACAATGGCATTTCAAACATATATATGGCTATTATTTAGCACATGTGATTTCAACCACTGCATGAAGATGCTTGTCAAATACTCACAACAATTACTTTCCACAGTTCAAGAAGAGTTGAAACGACATGATGTCAGCAATCTTCTTTGTGCTCATGTAAGACAAACTACAGGCCCAAATGATAACTATAGAAAGATTCTGAATATGACCATATGCTTATTACATCAAATAAGGATAAGAACAATCAAAGAATAAGTATAAATTATAATGAGAAGCATAAGGGATTTATATAGTGGTACCACTATATTTTCCACGTCCTAGGCTTGAAAATACATTCTTGGTTAATTGGTATTCACTGTCATGAATGGCAGAGGCCTCAGCTTCAAGATTAGCTGCCTGTTTATGATCAATAAACAAAAGATTAGTTAGCAAGTCGCATACAAAGATTCCAACACACATGCTGACATGCAGAAAGCAGCAAACTGATAAGATAGATAGTTGAATTCCAATATAAAACAAAGAAGAAGAATAAATATGAGGAGGGGGAAAATGGCAAATGGTAATCAATTATGAGAACCATGAATTATGATATTTCTTTTGGGTGGGGGATACCATCATACAAAGTCACCAAGTGACATGACCCTTTGAGAGACAATTTAGAGAAACCAACAGATCAGCCAAAATACACGACCAAATGAACCAAAACATTGTCATGTGATCTAACAAATGCAATTTGGCCTACTTCTTGTTTCTAACATAAAAACAATACCACTTTAATTGGAATTGCTCATCACTATAGCTTATCTAATCATATGATGCTAGAGCCACATATAACTTAGACAAGTATATACATCCATGTGTTTTTACAAACTCGAGAGGTAAAACAATTATGTAATAATGCAGTGTACTAATACATACAGTAAACTCATAACAACAAACGGCAGTCCAGGGAAAAAAAATGACAACAGTGATTTGGGAGAAAAGACATCAACATTTAACATGAAATATTTTTCTGTTTATATTGAAATTTTGAAACTCTGTCCGAAATAACCTGCATGAATTATAGGCATTGAGCAAGACCAAAAAAGAAAAAAAGAAAAACACTTTATGCAACTTTTAGCATTGCCAAGAACCATGACAAGATTAGTATTAACTTTGGAAAGCCAAAATGAAATTAAGCTGGAAATATAACAAATTTGAAGTTCAAAAAAGTGAAAGTTTAAGCATTACAAAAAATGTCTCGTCACTTTAAAGAAAAACGAAGGACACAAACAAAGCATATATCTGACATGAAAATTTTAGAATATTATACAAGTAATTTCATTGAATAGTTAGTCAACCTGACCCATAGTTTGATCCACCCAAGTTACTTTAAGTCACTTGGAGTCACTATATATGTTGTTGTGTAATTCATGATTTAGAGAACCTACATGATCTAATATCTATTAACTTCTACTTTACCAAATTCGAAATGGAGGACTCTTGTTGTCTGAGGAGTAAATATAATAAACAATAGTTTTGTTAATTAGTTTCTAGATGAAAGCAAGCAAACAAAGAAATTGTCACAAGCATTCCACGGGTGAAAGCATACAATACAAGTGATGAAATTACCTCCAACTGCCTTATTGTATCAAGCAAATTCGTTCGTTCTTGACATAAGATTTTAAGTTGCCCTTGTAATTCGGAGAACTCAGCTAGCATGATTTGCTCACACTCTTTTACGAGGTTCACACTGGTACCCTCTTCAAGCATGCGTTTCTTAAGCCTCTCGGTTGACACAGATATATGATTTGGTGCAAGGGAGAGATCATCACTGAGTGGTCGAAGTGGATACAAGCCACGAGTTGACACCAAAGCTTGAATCCATGCCACACGGTCTTTCCTTGAATCAGTTCTCAGATGGAGAGTCTTTGTTGCTGTAAATATATAGAACTTCCTATCATCTGACTTGCTCTCTCTAAATGATGATATCTGCTATACAATATTAATATAAGATAAGATATTATTTTCTCTGTGTATAAGAAAAGGAAATAAAAATAATAGACATGATTTATAGTTACAAGAGGAAATATTAAAATACTAAACAAAGTTTAGACTTTAGAGTAAAATGAGACACTGCAGCAACTATCAACTATAAGAAGAGTGAGAAGATTATTAAGCATATTCCGTGGGGAGCACAAGTGGGAAAGAGAGCCCCACCTTGAGAAAACAAAGGTTATATACAGAATGCTTGAAAATGAAATAACCTCACCAAGGCTATATCATGGAATGACGCTAATAGTACTATAGACTAGAATGATTCAAGATAGAAAGTAAAAAACAAAAACTTACTGTCTTCAACTTTCTTTTGTTTTTCCCTTTTATTCAGGGAGTGGTTCTTGAATCCTGACCTTAAACAGTAGTAGAAGCACACATTTCAACAATAAAAAAATGTTGAACTACATGATACCCCACCAAAATGGTGGCAAGTCCCACGTATATATATTTCTGTTGACAAAGACAAAAGAGAGCCCTTCACATATGTTTTCCCTTTTCTATTTCTGAATTGTATAAATAAATAAAAACCAATAACAGAAAAAAAAAAAAAAAAAAAAAAACTCTTTTATAAGGTTGCTTTACAGTAACGTAAAGGCATTATAATTTACAAAGAAATTCACATCATGAACGAAAAACACACAAACACACAGTCCAATATCCTGAATTACCTATATTTTGAATTGGATCACACCGCACTGTTATTATTTTATTTGTTTCTGCTCTAGAATGTAACGCCTTCAAGTCTTCTATGCAGTTAGTTAAAGAATAAAAAGAGAAAACAAAAAGCCAATAAAGTATGCCACCGTCATTGATCTTATTCTCTCTCTCTCTCTCTCTGAACTCTGAAGAGCAAATTATAAAATCAATTTACTACTACAAAAGACCTCAAAATGATTGTTTGATGTGTTCATTGTTGGTTTTTACCTTTTAAGGCTAAAATGGCAAAGAGATAAGGTTGGAATTGCAGAAAAAAATGGTGTGCTGAGGAAAAAAAAGTAGGAGGGAGAAGGATAGATGCAAATAGTAGTAGTATGAGAAAGAAAAGATGGGGAAAATTTTAATGCTGAAGACTGAGCCAGTGAAAATCCATTCCAACCAATGCCGATGAAGGAAGGGAAAGGGAAAAGGCAGAGAAGAGAAGGATGATGTGACCGCAAGTTAATGCCATAGGGCTATAATTTGTAGGCTATCCCTACACTCCATTCCTCAGCCACCTGTTGATGTGACCCACTATACATTAACAGCCAGTTAAAACTGTAAAACAAAGGAATTCAATTAAAAAGCTGTGATTTTTTTAGATGCAAATCACACAACACACCATACCCAGGTGAGAGAGAACAAATGTAACCCCAGTACCATTGTAGAAACCCTTGGATTTTCACATTACTGCTCGGGCATCAAAGAAACCCCTTTTATATATCTTGCCCTTTTTTCCCCTTTTCACTGGCAGAACAAGGACAATCTAAATCTGATTCATGTTGTTTATAATTTTCATGCCCATAAAGAAAGAGAGGAGAAGGAATAATACCAATGAATTGTGTACCATGTTGTTAAGAAAAAAGGAAAATTAAAAAACAGAAACAAACGTCAGTAACAAATAACATTTGGTGGTGTTTTTTGAAATAAAAAAATGTTGCCTCTACAGGAAAGTTGCAGTGAGGTAGCGCCAAAATGGTGAACACGACACTGCCAAAGCAAGAACCAAAGACCTGACCCACACTATGACGGGTGATTCAGATTCACACTACCACAAAAACTGATACCTTTCTTAATGTTTCCATAATCATATATTTTTGCTTTAAGATCAAAATCCAATAGTTTAATAATAATCACAAATAATAAAAACCAATTTATTTATTTTTTTGTTATTTTATTTTTTTACCTTGAGATGGACAACCCCAGAAGATGAAGGAGGTTTGTGATTCTTCCGTCTCATAGTGGCGGCGGCGGCGAGGTGATTGGCGGAGATTTCTCCGATGAGACGAACGTCGTTGAGGTTTAGATTTTCCGGCCACCGGATCTTAGCATAAGAAAGGACGCCATTGCGTAAGAGGAACCACCGGGATCTCCATCCTTTGCCGTAATTTGTCCACTTGTAGAGAACGCCGGCCACCGTGGCCTCCGATCCCCGGTTGTGTCCACCGCCGGCGCCATTGCCGAAGCCGAATCCATCGGCCGCCAAACTCGCCGGAAGACTCCTCGCCCTCGATAGCGCCGCCGCGTCTGGCTCCGGTGAGTGGTTGCCGATCCCTGGACTCTCCAAGGAGATGCAGCACAAAGGGTGCATTTCCTTCACTCGCATTTTCACTCTCCAAAAAATCACTTTTCTCTCTTTTCTATTTTATTTTTTTTCCCGGTTCAGTTCTTCATTGCTGCATTGAAAATGGCATGAGGTGAATGGTTTAGGGTTCTCAAGAGACAAAAGAAAAATGAAAAATGAAAGTTGGAGTGTGAAAGAAAAAGCTCTGAAACTGAGAGAGATTCGAAAGTAGATCGAAGGATGGAGTTTAATTATTAAAAAGAGGAGAAGAGAAAAGCAAGGAATGAGGAAGATGCATTGATTTGATTAAAAATATATATCAAGATGAGTGAGTATATTAAAAAAAATAAAAAAAAATGATTTGATGTAGAAAAAAGAGGTTGTGGTTGTAACTTGCAAGTGAATAAAACTTTTGCTTAATAAGAGAGTTAGAGACGTAGATGTAGATAGTATCAGATTTTTATATAGAGGAAAGGGCAATGACGGTTGGTGTAGTGGTAATAAAGAGGGTGGGTAGAATGGTAATAATTAGAATAAATGGTTTTCATTTTCAATGTTGAAACTTGAAAACATAGATGGAAGAGCACGGTATATAAGCAACTCATTTTAGCTTTTTAAGTGAGTTATCTTAATTTTAAGCAATTTAAATAATTTTTATTCTAACGAGAGTTTTTATAATAAGTTGGTTAACTTATCATCTCTCTTTAACATTATATATTCTCTTTCCTATATTTACATACAAAAATTTTAAACAACCTATAAAGAATGATTGCTTATATAAGCAACTCTCTCCAATCTTAAGCAACCCAAAATTATATATAACACATTAAAATAATATTTTATTATTAAGTAATCCCTAAGCAACTCCCATAAAAAATACTCACGGGGAGGGAAGAACTTAATCTCAGTTGATGCTTGTGTTGGGTTGTTGCTTGGTCGTCTTTTTCTTTTTCTTTTCCTCCTTTTAGTTTTGGATTTTTTAACTTTTTGCTTTTGGTGGTGGGGGCTGCGAGATTTTGAGAGAGGGTGTGAAATTATCGGTAAAATATCGAGGGAAGGGAGACAGGGTGGCATTTGAGGACGATGAGTAGGAAACTGAGGCGAGTTATAAATGTTATTTACAGCATAATCATGAATTTTTCATCTTTCCATATATGTTTTCTCTTGTATTTTTTTTTTCCGGAGAAATTTTCATTTTACTGCTATTTTTATTAAAAATTGATTTTAGGCATCCCTAGGAAAAATTTAATTCTTTTTGTAAATTTTTAGTGACACTAGTTAACATTTCTCGATATAGAATAAGGGGCTTGTTAAAGGAACTATTTAAAGAATTAAAAATAATAAATATTTATGCAAATAAATAGATATATTATCATTTCCTAATGAAAACTTATTTATTTTAATTCATTTCTAGTTCCCTAAAAATATTTTTCAGTATTTACCATAAAATAATTGAGGCATATGTCCATTCCATTGAAATGTTGGGCTAAAATATGAAAGGACATGAATAAATAATAACACGGTTTTGCTATTCTTAGCCAAAAACAATGATTAAGGGATTAAAAAGATATGTTTTAATTTATAACGAGCACATATTTAATAGGTTAAAGAGAAATATATTTATTTTTTTAATAAAACTTATTTTTTTATTATTCTTTAAACATTGATTTTAGGGCAATTTAAATGCGGTAGATAGTGAAACCAATAATAGTATGAGATGTTTAATTAAGGCTATGTTTAAGAAGATGGGATAGAATAATTAGTAATAAAGTCAAGTGGGGAAAAGACGTTAACTCGTTATTGTTTTAATATTTTCTTCATTAATGGAGTGGGATGGTTGAGGATATGATAACTCAAACCACTCCAATCACTCCATCGAGGTGCCGAACAAACTCCCACGGGAGATTAGTCCTCGTCTCAAGTTGGCGGTAGGATACTACTCGAAGCAGATCCAAAAAAAACCACTCCAATCACTCTCATTTTCATACCCTCCAAAATGGGGGCTTAGAACTATTTTCTTTCATTCTTTCGTTAAACTTTCAAACAATTAAGTGATATATTTTTACATTTCCACCTCATTCTATTATTAACTACTCTACTCCATCTCCTTTAAAACTCCCAGACATTGTCTAAAAAGTTATAGTTAAAATTTGTACCCAAAAGAAGGGTTATATTTAAAATTTAGTTCACTTTTCTAGTCATATACTTTGAATTATTACAAACGAAAATCTAAAATTTATATATGAATGAATATGATCACTTTCATTTTTCTTGTACATTTCTACTATACAATTTTCATGTAGTTTTTTAAGGAAAGGGGACGGAAAGAAATAAAACTTTGATAGTTAAATTAAAGAGATTAAATTTTATATATTTTAGCATAAGATTTTATATTATCAATTAATCATAAATTATTTTATGCGTGACTTTTAAGGAATTATGATAATAATTAAATATTTACTGATATTGTAATTTATTATGGATTAACAATATAAGAAATCTCTATGTTGATAGCACATACCAATTAAATCTTAAATTGAAACTGAGTTTCCATTAAAAATTTGCGTTTACCCTTTCTTTAAAAGCAAAGGTAAAGTGATGTTTAAGTCCGAAAAAAAAAAGGTAAAGTGATGAGAAATTGTTTCATTATAGCAAACTGCAGTGTCTGAATTTGTTAAGGTAACGAAAAATCTGATGTTAAATTTTTAAACATTTATAATGTTGTTTATCAATCAAAAATTTTATTTTTTTTTATTTTTTTATCACATTATTATTGAGTTATAAGAAACTGATATGTGTGTGTGTGATATGTATTTTCACTGACTACAAAAATAAATTTTATCCTTGGCATAAACCCCGAGTGATAAATGCCTAATAAAAGTTTACTGTGAGTTTTACAAAGGTAACTTATTGACAAAGGACCAATATATACTTCTTCTCACTTTGATGAATTATGTTGATCCGGTTTTCTTATGATATTTTACCTTTTAGGTATAAGAGTTTTTTTATTTTTTTAATTCAGGGGGCTCACCATAATTAGGGCCTTTAGCACCCCAGTAAGTCCAAGAAATATCCCACTACTTAGGTTCTTTGGACTCGCTATGGGACTAATCTATGCTCGAGGTGCAGTAGCAGCTTAAGGTCTAGCCCCCTCTCCTAGGATGCATTCAATGGGAATCGATCATGAGACCTTCCCCCACCAACTCAGCGTTGCTTGCCAACTGAGTTATACTCTAGCCTTAAGAGCGACTGCATTTGCTTGTTTTCGAACTAACACTAAAGTTTGGTAAACAAAAAAGGAGATTCTTGCACTTAGAAATAATAGCATCATATTCATTAGAATCCACTTGAGAGCACTCAAGAGAATCCACTACTGGCTTGCAATCCAATTCAAACACATTGTTACTGAGACTAAGTTGTTGTACCCAAAGGAGAGTCTGCAATAGAGCAAGGGATCCATCTTCACGGAAGGGGAGAAGAGGAGTTGTCCAAGTTGTTAGCGCAGCTACAAATTGACACCTCTGTTAAGCCTTGATCATTGAAGAAGGATGCATCTACATTGCATTTGAAGAATCCCAATTCTAGGATATGCATCTATATATATCTAAAAGCAGATGTGGTTGCACATAATTAAACATAATTCTATATGTATATATCTTAGAAAGAAAAATCAAAACTCTAGGATCTACATCATAACAAATTATCAAGGATTCGTAGATTTGAATAAATACTTGGATCCATTGCAATTGATCACCAACTTTGCAGAGTTTTTGTGACAATAAAACATGTACAAGGGGATGGTTTATGATTTTCTTTAACCAAATCACCTTAATTCCTCAACGGGGCTGTTCTCTATCTTTTAGATGAGGAGATGAAATTGATATTATGATCTGGTGTATTAGCCTACTGAGAATCATCTTTCATAACCATCAGTTATGTATTCACCAATTAGGGTTCTCATAATTTCCTAATGGGTTAGTATTAATGTTCACTCATTAAACCCTATAGCAATTTGGACATTTGGTAGTTTATGGACTCACCAAATTATACCATATAAAACTAAACCAATTGAATTAAATAGCTAGTTGGCTGGATTGAGTCAAGTTTATTTTGACCTCTCAGTCGAACTTATGTAGGCTGTGAGTTATTTGAGACAGCACATTTATTTACATTCTCTTTACATGTTCATACAATTAAAGTCTTAAAATGATAATTTCAAATAATTTACTGTTCACCTTGTGCTAACAGACTTAAACTAATTTTTATCATAAAATTTTAAATTATTTATTACTTAAAACAAATGAATATCTTTCCTAAAATGACATATACATCGGTAAACTTTAAAAAAGAAAAATTAAATATATTTGTGCATGATAAATTTCAAACTTATCAGGTAATCTGACTTCGGATGAACTTGCCCACAATAGCTAATTCGTAATCAAGATGGGCCAAACAAAAATTGGTCGGTCTAATTGTAACCAAGTTGTATAAAAAATAAAAAATATAACCAAGTTTGTGCGTATTTGAGAATGAGAATCCATTTCTGCACAATTTTTTATAAATTGGCTTTTGTAAAATTAGTTTTGTTAAAAATTGGTTTGTAACAACTAATTTATGTTTGGGTATTTTATTGTTAAAAATATTTTTGATTGAATGAATAAAAGGATGACACAACAATCGGCTCCTTTAAACATATTATTGTTGAAGTAATAGTTAAAAATTCAAACTAAGTTTTGATGAATGTAGAAACCAAAATTTCTTATCTTTTCTTCCACCTTCAAACTCAATTATATCTTATTTTTGAAAATGTTAAACTCATTGAAAAAATTCAAAACTAAGTTCGAATTTCCTAACACAATTTTAATAGCTCCCAGATGGATGCCAAATACACACTATTGAATGAACACCAGGAAAAAAGAAAACCAAAGCATCATAATAATAAAGGAGAAAACTTAGGTACAATTCCATAGGTAAATTAGCTACTGTTTTTCAATAGAATTATGACATGTATAACGGTTTGTGAATGAAAACGTAACACATGTATGAGTTGTTACACATGTAAAAATTCTATTGGAAAATAACACCTAATGTACTTATGAAATTGTACCTAAATTTTATCCAATAATAAAATAGAAAACACTGCATAGAGAAAAAATGGTTTACATTAAGATGGAGTTTATTTATTTTTTAACAAAACAAAGGGGTGCTACTACCCTTCTACAAAAAGTGTTCCCTCCTATATTTAGTATTATTGCATCAACGTATCCATTCAATACAAATCGATCTCAAACAATCAAAACAAAAGAATTATAGCACCCGTTCTTTATCAAGTGCGTAACTGCGAAAACTAATCCCTTGAGGTACCGAACGATAGTGAAGGGATGATATTTGCTAACTAAATTTTCTCCATACGCAAGAGTCGGGGATCGAATACTTAATCATTTGCTTAAGGAGTCGGAACCCATTATCATTCGGATCAACCACTTATTAGTATTTTAACACCAATGTGAAAAGGAAATTGTAACATTATCATATAAAAATGGAGACTTAAACACGATGATGTATTTAGTAATTTTTAAAAAAAAAAATGGTGGTTTTATGGCAAAGAAGGTGAACTTATCTTTATTTAATTGAGTTTGAATCTTGAACAAGTATTAAAAAATATACTTTCTACTAATGTATGTTGAATCAAGTAAAGGGGGCTTGGGTCTCTTAAGTATATGGTCATGAATTCAACTCCTGGATATATGTATATGAAAAAATACTATTGAGAAAGATCTCCGTGTTTTATTAAGATCAGTTTCACCACTTAAACTTTAATTGATGCCAAACTAAATTTGGAATACCTTAGTGTAACAAAATTTGTTAGATTTGAATATTTAAAATTATTTTCTCATATTGTTAAAGATTTATGCACATTGTTTAAAAAAAATAAAAAATTTATGCAAATCGTAACACAAATTAAGTGGTGAAGTAGAAGAGGCATTTCGTTTATTATTTAAAAGAAAAAAGAAAAAAAGAGAGTAGACAAGGGCAGGCATGTCAGAGCGGAGTTTGGGTACATTGGGTCGTGGGTATATATATATAAAAAAGCTAGTATCTCATTTAATTATGTGACAAAACTAAGATCAAGATATATAGAAAATAAAATAAAGTATTACACAAACGATAAAAATAATATAAATAGGAATATAAATATGTGGCTATTTAAAAAAAAAAGTTATTAAGATCATTGAAAAATAAAACGCAGTACCATGTGGCTCATTCTTCCACTTCCCACTTCCCACTTCATTTTCCCTTTTCTCCTTCGTCCCTGTCTTCAGGCTTTTTTATCAAACGGGTGTCTTTTTAGAAACTATTTATCAGTTTGGTGTCATTTTAAATCAAATTATCAGTGGGGGATCCTTTTTGATACGGTAACATTTTTTTTTGCCTGACAGGGAGAAGCGCCACTCTGACTAGCTCCTCCCATTTAAAAAAAAAACAAAAGTCAAAGGCGCCACTAGTAGTGGCGCCTCCCTTTTTTTAAAAAAAATAAAAATTAAAGTGGCGCCTCCCACTTTAAAAAAAAAAACAAACAAACGTGAGGTTGATGAAAATTGCCTTTTTAAAAAACCATGACTTGATGCAAAAAATATGACATCATGCAACAAAATTGAAGAACCTCAAAAAAAAAAATCCTCACCAGAATAATGAATTTTCATTGAGGATATTTTCATTAAAAATATTTTCATTAGAATTCACTAGAATATTTTCACTAAAAATATTTTCACTAGAATTCATTAATGAAGGACGTGGTGCCTGAGGGTAAGGAGCTACTGGCACATAAGATTCAGTTTTGCACTGCGGTTGACTCCCAGGCAGATATGAGAGTTACAATTCTCAACTATAGTTGTCATGTACATGATTAGGTTATTTTGTTCAGTTGCTACTGCCTAGTAGCCTATCAAACGAAGGTTCTGATATATATAGTATGTAAATTTTTCTATAAAAGCCAGTAGCCTACTGCCTTTGAAGGGTGACTTTGTTATGGCTTATATCCAGGATTCACCTCCCTGCTAGTAGTCTATAGCCTACTGCCTTTTGAATGGTAACTTTGTTATGTGATTGCTTATATCCAGGATTCACCTCCCTGTTGTTATTATTATTATTATTATTATTATTATTATTATTTGGTTTTTGCCTGTACAAATGCAACTTATTGGAAGACTGCTTCATTGCTTTTTTTAAAAAAATAGTAGTATATCACCTAATGAAAAATCTAACTTCTAACATCATCTAAAAATATTTTTAGTAAAATAATTATTAATATTTTTATAATTTTAAAAATGGAAAATGGGGGGGGAAAATTAAAAAAAAAATGAACGGTTCATATCGTTTTTCACCACCAATTTTTGATCGACTTTAGTTCTTAACCAGTTTTATACAATAATAAAATCAGTTGTTTTTTTAATGAGTAAAATAATAATTAGTGATTATTTATGAAGAGTAACAATGATGCTAATCACCATTTTATACTGACAATCAACTATCAAAGAATGAGAGGATCATAGTTGATGTGTCATATAACTTGGTGAGGCACTTTTTTTTTTTTTAAATGGGAGGCGCCACTAGAAGTGGCGCCTTTACTTTTTTTTTTTTAAATAAAAAAAAGAGAGGCGCCGCCTTTTACTTTTTTTTAAAAATAAAAATAAAAATAAAAAAAAATAGGAGGCGCCAGTGGCGCCTCTCCCCTATCAGGCAACAAAATGTCACCGTGTCAAAAAGGACCCCAAACTGATAAATAGTTTCTAAAAGGATGTCAGTTTGATTAAAAAGCCCTGTCTTCGAGGTCTACCTTTTGGCCCATCAAATTTTGCATACAGGGCATAGTTGTGTGAATTGTAGTTGTAGAATGGAAAACCCAAATTGTTAACTTGGCAAAAGGAGGCTTTTTATTTCCTTTATAGTTGACTTTGGGGAGTGAAATCAGAGAATTGAATTTGTAGCTTAAAATTTTAACTTTAAAGAATTAGAATTACTATTAAGTTAGAATTATAAATTTTATGTCTGAGTTACTAAAAAAAAACTTAAGATATAAATTAGCATAAAATATACTTTTGATCCTTTATATTTTGGTTAGAATTCATGTTGGTCCTTTATCTTTAAAAAAATTATCTTTATCTCCCAAATGTTACTCAAACTCATCGTTCCCGTCAATTCTATTAGCGACGTTGTTACCTATGACATGACAAGTGTTCCATTCAAGAGCTGACACGTGGAAATTGACATGGTAGCCCTTCCAATATTAAAAATATAAAAAAAATCTTCTACTCTCACTCTCACCCTCACTTTCTCTTTCTACCATAACTAAAATGAGTCATTCTCATCCTTTTCACCTCCTCCTCCTCCTACTCTCTGCCATTGCCGCCACTGTCACCGCCCACAACATCACCGACATCCTAAATTCCAACCGCGACTACAGCCAGTTCAACAGCTACCTTTCCTAAACAAAACTCTCTGATGAGATCAGCACCCGCCAAACCATAATTGTCCTTGTCCTCCACAACTTGAATTCTCCCCCATTGCCGACAAACACCCACTTTCTGTCATCAAAAACATCCTCTCCCTCCCACAAAACTCCACCAGATCTCAAATGGCACCACCCTCAAAACCCCCGATTTTCCATCCCTTTATGAAATTAGGTTTCCGATTTGTTGTTCAACTTTATGGAGGGCGGTGGGCGGCAGCGATACTGTGGATCTGGATCGGTGCCGGACAGTGGTGTGGTGGTCGTGGCTTGGTTCTTGCTCGTGGAGGGGCTCTACGCCGGTGGCAGGGGTGCGATCCGAGGTTGCGAGCTCGTGCACTGGAGGTGGGCTGGTTTGTAGTGGCAGAGATCTGTTGGAATCTGGGAATCTGACATTCAACCTCTCTCTCTCTCTCTCTTCCATTCTCTCCGAACATGCATGTTAAACAAAAGGAACACATCACACAGAAGAGAAGAGAAAGGATTTGATGAAGATGAATGATTTGATTTATTACTACGTGTGTGTATTGTGTTGTGTTTGATTCAGATTAGATTAGAATTGATCTGAGAATGTTTAGTGTTGTGTTGGGGTTACTGTGTTGCGAGATGTGGAATGAAAGAAATCCTTTGGCACATCTGATTTTTTTAGGGTTTCATTTGGGGAAGAAGACTCACTTGGGGAAGAAGAAGAGTGTTATGTGGCTCCATCTCATTGGTCAGAGTGGAGGGTGCGCCACCTCACTTGTCCAAATCGTCACTTAGTTGCCACATAGGCTATCACTAATGGCGTCACTAACAGAATTGATCGGAAAGGACGAGTTTGAGTAACATTTCGTAGATAAAGGACCAAAAATATCTTTTTTTTTAAAAATGTCCAAAATGAATTTTGACCAAAAGATAAATGATCAAAAGTATATTTTAGCCTATAAATTATGATTCTACATTTAATTTCTTAGAATTAACCATGACAGTCAGGGCGGCGATCAAAATATACAACGAAAATGATAAATAATCATGATATATTGTTTTTAACTTTTATGTTTAGAGTTTATAATTCATACAGTATAGGCTAAGAAATTTAAAAATTATAAAATAAATGTTTTCTGATTCTATGAAATTGACCTTAGATTTTGGAATTTCAATTTTAATATGCACCCCAAGCAAAATAATTGAAATTAGAAAGTTCATTATAATTCCAAAATTTAATTCCAAGCCTAATTTTATTAACCAAAATGGCACCTTGGTAGAATTCTTTTTCTATTTTCTATTTTTATAACTTTAAAATAATTTAGCAGAGATGTGATTAAAAATAAAAATAAAGCACCGTTAAAAGTAATTTTAATATCTAGAATATGCAATATAAAACTTCCAACAAAAACTATACTATTTTAAAATGAGTAAGGATCCTCTCAATTTCCCATCCATATAGGAGAGATGGACATAAAGGTCTCATTTGTGCCTATATCTCTCCTAAATGAAAGAGAAATTGAGAGGATCTCTACTCTTTTAGAATATGTCCCCTTCAGTCAGTTCCATTAGTTAAGTTGCAAGATATGAATTGTGAGTATGAATTTGAACCCAACAATGCATTTGCCCATTTCTTATTTTCTTCTCCCCTTAGTCCTGTAAAAAATAACTTTGTTTTCAACTATAATTTTTTCCATTTTCAATTTCTGTTTATAATGAAATGACATTATGTGCATGTTTGATTTCATTTTTATGAGAGGCAAAAGTGATTCTAAAGACATAAAATTGATTATGGCATATTTGGGTGTTCTCGACTGGAATTGATTTTGTATCTGGAATCAATTCTAACTTGAAGCTAAAATTTAGAGCTTTTGCCCCTAAACGTGATTTTTAACCTCAAATTTATTGTTCAACTCACTTTTACATGAATGTATCCAAACATAAAATCAATTTACTTCAAACTCAATTATCTTGAAATCAATTCTACAAAATCAATTATGTCCAAAATCACATTTATCAAACACTAATCCAAATACACATTATATCATTAACACGCACGGATATTAGAATCCGGAATAATAATATTACAATACGTCTTACAGTTACAAGTTACAACTTACAAGACAGTACAGTGCAATACAAGCACTACGTGAGGCTTTTTTTTTTGGTGGATTAAAAAAAATATATATATAAAAAAAAAAAAACAAACAAACAAACTACGTGAGGCTTAAGTTAAATACATCTTTAATTTCCCTGCTTTATCATCATTAGTTTAATACTTCTCTTTGGGCATTGACGAAACACACTTAAAGCCTCAGAGCTGTTACATTTTAGTTAGTTCTATTTAGAGCGTATCTCTGTTCATTTTATATTATTATTAGAAAACAATTTGACTGTGTGGTTTGCTGCAGGCGATAGAGAGGGATTTATTAAATTTCTAGAAAAAGACAACACGATATAAAAGGGTTTATAAGTGGGCAGATTTTGGCTCGATATATCTTGCAATTATGCATATGCATGTGGTAGTGGAGACATGAAGGAGGATATGATTTTGAGATTTAATTAGAACCGGTATTCTTTTAAGTATTAAATAATGAACAATGATATTCTAACATCAAAAGTTGACACCAACTTTTGACACCTTGGTTAATCGGTGCAAATATTTGGTTAATTCAATTTATTATATAGTTAATCACATGCAAATATTTGGTTAATTCATGATGACCCATTAATCATATAAAGAACTAAATTAACCATATAACCACATGTGATTAACCAAATATTTACATGGTTATGGAAAATAAGCTTCAGATGACCCATTAACCATATAATGAAATGAATTAGCCAAAAATTTACACATGATTAACCAAGATGTCGTTGGAGGTATCCAAATCAGATGTTAGGATATCATTACTCTCAATGATAGCAGCTAGGAAGATAAAAAAGTTGGTCGAATAAGGAAGTTGACACTTAGGAGAAGATAATAATTAAATGGATTTTGAAGAAAAGAAAAAGCAGCTTTATTAGTCCTTTCTCTTTCATATAAACTCATCATCATATATTCTATTAGATATAAGGTCGTCATAAGATGGTTAAGATGATTTGAACAGAGGAGTTAAGAAATGAAGTGATAAGAAGTTTGAAAGTTCAAACCCCACCCACTAATAAAAATACTAATATTAACAAGACTAATATATATATAAATAAGATTTTATTTCATAAATAGTCTATTTATATTTTAGTCATTATATCATTGTTATATAAAATTAGTCACATTTTTATTTTTTAGAATTTGATTTTTATCATTAAAGTAATGATTCCTATATTTTTAATTTACTAGAGTAACTGTAACGCCGATAGAATATTGGTATTTGATGTAAAAAGTAAATTATTATATTTAATAGATGTTATTGATAATAAAGAAAAGGACAATAAATTGTATTAAGAAATTTGTTAAGATTTTAGATTTGAAACCTATATGGGTAATGTTCATCGTTGTGAATTAACTGAAATATATCTTTAAGTGTAAATCCCCCCATTGTTTTTAGAGTTTAATTGTTATACACTGTCAGTATAAAGATTTTTTACACTGTCAACCAATAATAAATCGCCACATCATTGAAAACTTTTTATTCTTATTCAAATCACCTTAAAAGTCATTGATTTCATGATTTGTAATTGGTTGACATTGTAAAAAACTTTACACTGACAGTGCATACCAATTAAACTCTTGTTTTTATGTAAAATTTTATTCCCATATGTAATGTTTCTATGATTTCCATATTCATCAATTTATATATAGATATTAATTAATGTTTTTCGTGTAAAATATGTGTTGTGTCATGTATGTAATTTTCCCATATTTTCTTGTACAACATTCATCCTCCTTTCTTAT
Organism: Echinosophora koreensis; assembly: GCA_035048595.1. Taxonomy (NCBI): domain Eukaryota; kingdom Viridiplantae; phylum Streptophyta; class Magnoliopsida; order Fabales; family Fabaceae; genus Echinosophora; species Echinosophora koreensis. The sequence goes on along the minus strand of JAPCYP010000017.1, from coordinate 6,989,616 downwards.
ACTTTATATATTATACTAAAAAAAAATTGAAATTTTCTTGGTTAAAAAAATATTTTACACGAAAAACATTTTAACAACATATATGTTGGCCCGTGCTACATGCAATACATATTTAAAGAAATTATAATCATACACCTAGGGTTTGGAGGAAGTAACCTTCTGTATATAATTTTTAAAAAAAAAGACCGGCATGCTATTAAAAAGATTGTGTACTCGTTTAAAAAAATATTATTAATTGATGCTTCTAAATGTATATAACCTTTTTTGAAGACTTTATATTATGTTTAATGCTAGGGAAAAATGATTTATTGCCATCTTAGATGTGTGCCCATGAGCTTAATTTCTGACTTTGAATTAAATGTTATTTTACTCATAGGTTGACACATGAATGAGAATTCAATGTGATTACTGCTATATTCTTGATGTGAATTAAATGAAAAGCTTTAATTATAAAATATTTTTGTTAATTAAAAGCTGGACATAAAAAGCTTCTATAATTATGCAGAAGAAATCGTTAGGTGCATAAATGTTTTTTACGAAATAATGCATTAAATGTGATATGCATGAGAAGATCACACTTGTAAGAGCATTCAATGAGTTTTATTCTTAAATGTATATAGTATAGATAGATTAATTTAAGTTTGTAGTCTCTATAATTTCGATGAGTCTCGGTGAGTCTCGATTAAAGAATCAAAGATAAAAAAGATTTTATCAAAAAATAGTATATTTAAAACAATATTTAATTGGGATATGCTATGCCCAATATTGATTGAATATAATATAAGTGGATTGTGTCTTCAGACAAACTTTATCTACAAGATTAGAAATTCGAATCTCAAAAACACAAATTTGGGAATGATTTTAGCTAATCACTACGCTCAATCTTTAAACCGCGGTCAATCAATCAAAACTTTATACATTAGGAATTTTTATAGAATTTTTTTAACTCTATTTAATACATTAGAATTTTGTAGTTTCGATAAAAATAACTAATTTTCTATTCTTTATACTAATTAGCCTTGCCAATTTATATTCAACAGAGCATCAATATAATTTTTTTTTGGATGAAAATCGGTCTCTATAATCTTTATTTATTAAAAAGGTAATCCTTAAAATACTAAAAATCTAAATAAATTAAAATATAACAACTGAACTTTTAATAGAAAGAATTATAAAGACTAGCCAAAAGACCAATGTTTTATTTGAATCTATTCTAAAATCTAAATCAGATACTCATATACTGTGTGGGAACAGGAAGGGACAACACCAATCCGGGTCCGGAATCGCTTTTTCTTTTTCTTTTTCTTTTTTAAGGTGCTTACGCATTTTAAATGTCAATTTGAGAGAAAACAAATCAAATCACAAACACTTACCCAAAAATAATAGTGTCATCTCTTTGCGAGACCAAAATTATCTACTTATCTCTAAGCCATGTGTCTGTATTAAGGATATCTTAGTGCCCCTCGCCATTCCATATGTCTGGCCCCACACCCAACTAAACCAAGCAATATAGTTAGTCCCAATCAGAAGTCTAGTCTTTGCACTATATATGTTTATACATAATAATGATGCTCTATAAGACGAAAAGGCAAATCCAGTTACAAGCTGCGAGTGTCACATAAGAAGGACTTTAATCTTCACTTTGCAACTCTATAGTTCAATATCTCATATTTCTGTGGCTTCATGTGCTTATAAACATACGATAATGTATATATCATATCAACTTTATAAATTTGTCCTTTTTTATTCTTTTTAAGGCTGCTAGCATTGATTGACATGGGAATACTTTTGTTTGATTGAAAATTTTTTGTTAAAAATACATTATTTTAATTGATGTGTATCTCACATATATTCTTGTGATAAAATCCAAACAAATAGGTAAGAAATAAATAAAACTAAATATAATCGAATGATAAAAACAATATAAATATATAAGAGTTAAATTTTAATACATTGTCAATGAGAATTTTTTTTACATTGTTAATTAGTTATAAATAATTTTATATAGAATTTTTAAGATAGTTATAATAATAATATAATAATTTATGATTGAATAATAGTGCAAGAAATTTTCATATTAACAAGGTTTAATTATTGAGTTGGTCCCTAAACTATTTCATAATTTTCAATTAGGTCCTTAAACTAAAAAAGTTTTTAATTAGGTTCCTGAACTTATATTAAATTTTCAAATGGGTCCCTGAACTAAAAACTCACTATTTAAAATAATAATAATAATAATAATAAAAAAAAAAAAAATAAATAAAAATAAAACATAAGAGTAAAGCTATTATTGCTTATCATAATAATTAAATAAAAATAGATAAATTTGATAGACAAAATTTAGTTCTTGAAATGATAATAACAAAATAATAAAATATGAAATTGTGTTAGAAAATTCATATTTTATAACAAAATATTAAAAGATTAAACTGATTAACCTCAATTAAGAAATATACATTTTTTGAATAGTAATTATATTATTTTATATTTTAATTGAGGTTTTTATTAAATTATTTAAATATTTTTTAAATAATATTTTTGCTTGCTATATTTATTATTAGTATTATTATTTTAATGTTATTTAAAATAATAAATATTTGACACAAATTAATCTCTTAATTTTTTGTTATAAAACATGAATTTTCTAGCACAATTTTATATTTCATTATTTTGTTATTATCATTTCAAAGACTAAATTTTGTCTCTCAAATTTATCTATTTTTATTTAATTATTATGATAAACAATAGCTTTTCTCATTAATTTTTATTTTTATTTTATTATTATTGTTATTTTAAATAGTGAGTTTTTTTTTTTCTCAAATTCATATTTTGTCATTTTATTATTATGTCAAACATTATTTTTTTCCTAAATTGTATCATCTATCATTTTATTATTTTTATTTTGTATAGTCACTTTTTTTACTTTAGGGACCCGATTGAAAATTTTATATAAGTTCAGGGACTCCATTAGAAATTTTTAGTTCAGGGACCCAATTGAAAATTTTATATAAGTTCAGGGACCTAATTAGAAACTTTTTTAGTTTAGGGACCTAATTGAAAATTCTCAAATAGTTCAGGGACCAGTTCAATAATTAAACCTATTAATAATATAAAAATTAAATCAAGGTTTAACTATTGAGTAGATCTCTGAACTATTTGAGAATTTTCAAATAGGTCCCTATACTAAAAAAATTGTAATTGGGTCATCGAACTTTTACAAAATTTTCAATTGGGCCCTGAACTAAAAAAGTTTTTAATTGGGTCCCTGAACTTATATAAAATTTTCGATGGGGTCCCTAAAGTATAAAATTTATTAGTGATATGTTGTATTCGATGGAATATTATTTGTTTCATCCAATTTGGATAACCATATCCGCCATTTATGAGTGGTTTTGGTGAAAGATGAACCTTGAGACATTACTACAATAAAATGCAGTAAGATGTAACAAGATGAAATGAGATGTAGTAAGCTGCAAGTGGGATAACTATTTTGGACGAAATTATTTTGAGATAGGGATATGCAATCATGAAACATAAATCGGGGAAGGAATGAACTATTTGTTCAGATGGAGGAGAAGCAATCGCATGTCACATTTTGGTTTTTCTATTTCAACATTTTGGTCTCTTTCAACCCTGAATACAAGTTTGGAGGCAATCCCAGGTCACATTTTACGTCAGCAAACTTAACGACTTCTTCAGGGAACCGTACCCCAGGGTTTTAATTGAAAATTTTATATAAGTTCAGGGACACAATTAAAATCTTTTATAGTTCAGGGACCCACTTGAAAACTTTATAAAAGTTCGGGGACCCAATTACAATTTTTTTTAATATAGGGACCTATTTAAAAATTCTTAAATAATTCAGGGACCTACTCAATAGTTAAACCTTAAATCAAATAGGATCCTTAAAAAATAAATAAATAAATAAATAAATCAAATAGGAAAAGTAGATTGACTAAAGTTACTATTTTTTTTTGTAAAAAAAATTACTTGTTTTTTTGTTCAATCCGTATGATGCTGATTCGGCGCTAACCCCATTTGTCTAATTTATTTGTTGCTCTTTTATTTTATTTTTTATATCAAGATTGAAAAGGTGTGTTTTTCAGAGAATTGGGATTGGGGACCCACATGTCCATGTGTTAAAAGGAGTAGATAACGCCTTGACATAAGGGTTAATTAACTGATCTGATTTTCTTTTGCAACAAAACTGATCTGATGTCACCATAAAATTAAAATATCTCCCAAAGTTGAGTAAATACCAATGTAACGTTTTTAAACTAAAAATAAAAAAATTGTATAAAAAAAACTAAAAAAAACAATGACATGTAAATTTCATTTACTCTATTACTTTAATTATTAGATTTAATTGTAATATAATCTAAGTGCAAAAGTTTAATTATATATTATCACATTATAAAAAATATTTAAATCATTTAATAACTATATTAAAACTCATATGTAATTCCAAATTTTAAGGTTGATTTTATGAGGAGACAAGTAAATATAATTGCTCCGAAGTCTCATATAAAAAAAAATCTCTTTCCATATCTTCGAATACAAGCCATAAAGGTTTGCCCGTTGTTTGTACATAAATCATTGTTGTAAATACAGTTGCACATTCCCTGTATCTATAGCTAGTCCCCAAATTTTTTATTATGTTTCTCCTTGTATTGCAAACGTTTTGCTATTAAAATGAAATAAGTCTCTTGTAGTCAAGACAAAAAAAAATCACATGTAATGGTGTATAGTTAGTTGATAGTGTAAATATTTTACAATAATAATATATTATAATTAAACTTTTAAGAAACTAATTGGTATGTACTAGTAATGTAAGACTTTTTATATTGTTAACTGATCAAAATTTGTTACATCATTAAAACATTTGACTTTTATCATAGTTACCTAAAAGTCATTCATACCATGATTTTTGATTAATCGAGAGTATAAAAATACTTTATTACTCAGGAAGGTTGGTAGACAATTTTTCTGTTCCCAATAATCATGATTATCAGGAATCATGGTTTATGTGAATGTTTTCTTTTTATATAAGTAACAAGTATATAAATGAAGAGTATAAGGGGTGATCAACCCATATACAAGAGGGAATCAAAAGTAGAAGGAAGACTGTAAGACTAATACTACTAGACTAACAAACCAATATTAACTATTACAGGACCCCAATCCTTAACCTCAACACCAGAAAAACAAGAAAAAAGTATAAACATCATCCATGTTCAATTGTAAAAAGCGCCTTTACCAATCAACCAAGAGTGTGTTTATCTACTTTGTCTACATTAGTAGTGTAACCCCCACCCCCCAAGTTCCAACAATTTTACAAAGAGTAAAATACCCAATAAAAGCTGTTCAGAAACCACCACATCAACCCCTGCACTTATAGCAAAATTGTCAACACTATTGTCAGCCTGTAATACCTTAACTTGCAGACTCCATACAATACAAAGGGTTGATTGTCCAATCTATGAAAGAAATTAGTGTTCTTAACCAAACCTTTACACCAAGTTCATACCCTGATTTTTATCAAGCCTGTTACCTTACCAAAATCCAAGGAATTTTGCTTGAAGACAATCTCATTCCAGTGTAACGAAATTGACCATATAATTGCAAACCAAAACAACCTTCAAATCCTCTTTGATTCCCTACCAATTCGCAGCCCATCATGCTGAGAAAGAAGATCCCAGGCATTGCTCTGAAGAGCACTGTCTATACCTAGCCAATTATAAATGTACTTCCAAACTGCATAAGTGAAGTTGCAAAAGATGAACAAGTGTGAAGAAGTCTCTATAAATAATTCTCCTTCTTTGTAGATTGGAAGCCGTTGGGATTCAATCGAAATTCATTCTCCAACAAAAAGCAACGAAATGCTCCTATCCCAGAAAAATTTGTAAGTTGTACTTGTTGTCATTTGCCCTACAACTAGAGCTGGGTATATGGACCTGAGTCCGCATACAGTCCGTTTAATCCGCAGTCCGCGCAGACTTGGACACCCTAAAATACAAGTCCATTTAAATGCGGGTTTTTTTTGGGTCCAGTCCGTTTAAACCCGCGGGTTTGACGGACTCGGTCCACGGATTTGCGGACCCCTCCGCGAACTGGTACAATTTTAATAAAAGAAATTTTTTTTACCTATGTTGGACCAAAAAAAGGGATCAGACAACTTTGAAACTCCTTTTGCTGCTAAAGAATCGGACATTGGCTCTCAGCTAATCAATTGCTTCTAAATAGCTTTCTAGATCCTCATGTGGCCTTCGCAGTATTTTAGCCTCCGCCTAATAATTAAGTTTACGTGAAAATCTTAAAACGGTTGTTAACATCTACTACTAATTTAATTGAATTAAAAATCATTTTAAAAAATATTATATTATCAATCGCCCCAAACTGTACAGGATTTCAATTCTAGATGCAATATAAAGAACAGCACGGTAAAAACATTAGTTGGAAGTTCAATACTGAACCTCTACCCAGAAAAAATGTAGGATAACAAGAAAATCAATGGGCATCAAATTTGTCATTGGACAAAATCCCTAGCTAACCTAAAATTCTTCATTTTTCAGTTAAAAGGTAAATTAAAACTTCCTAGACCATTTTCATACTGTACTAGAACATCAAATACGAGTACTACAATAAAAGACTATTTCAGAAGCTATCAACTTCCTCAAGGAGCTAACTTTTGTTCTTCTGTGCCTTCCATTTTCCTTGTATAACAAAAGAATAAGCTAGGAGAGAGATCGTAAATCAATCCAAGACATAAGAAAAGAATTTACTGAAAGGATTAATATCAGGGAAGTCAATAGGCACTCAAACAAGTAGAATAAACACAATAGGCACAATCAAAATTTGACAATTCCAGTTTCTCCAACAATATGCTGATAGCATTTTGAACGCAGCCACATATTAAACTCTTGGTGAAAGCAAAACCAGTAGCCACTATTTCTGTATCACCTTGGCACATCAAATTCAGAATCTTATCAAGCAAACGATTGAAAATGAAGCAAAATAGAAGCCTACCTTGCTAGTCTGGTCGAATTGCGCCAAAATCACCTCTGCTGCCTCAGAGTCTTGTCAATATCATCATGTGCATTATTTGTTTTCGATGGAAAAAAATAAAAAATAAAAAACCGGAGCAGAGTCCTCGGACAGTCTGTTTAGTTCACGGACTATGCGGATTGGATGCGGACTCTGTTTTTCAGAGTCCATTTATCATGCAGACTTTTAGGTCCGGTCCGTTTAAGTGTGGACCAATGTAGATCGGACTTAAACGGACCGGACCGGTCCACATACCCAGCTATACCCACAACAGTAATATGTAGATATGCTGTTTTGACAGCATAGGGTTTCTATTTTTGCCCAGCCAGCACCATGTATCTGCCACCTCTTCAAACAATTGTTGATCCGCCAGAAAGATCATCAATTCTTCTAGCTCCTCCTCCTCCCAAACGAATAGTCTTCTTCTCCAACAAAGGTTCCAGCTCCACAAACCATTTGTCCAAGTGCCCATTTCCGCAACCGTGGCATCCTTTGCCGACGTAATACTGAATAACATGTTAAACCTATTTGCTAATGACACTGACCCTGCCCAAGTCTCCTTCCAAAAAGAGACACTTTTCCCACACCCCACTTTTTTTGAGATCCTATTTGTCAACCACCCTTCTCTGAAACACTCTTCCCCCTCCAACATTCCTAAGTCTCTCCACCATAAGGAAACCTAACCCCCATCTAAAGGCTTTTGACACCAAGGCACCCCCCACAAAGAAGCATTCCCATATTTGACTCTAAGAATTTTTGACCAAAAAGACTCTTTTTCTGACAAAAAACACCACCTCCATTTCCCAAAAAGAGCATAATTAAACGCTCTCATATTTCTAATACCCAAATCACCCTCTTTCCTTGCCACTTACCCATCCCCTCCATTTAGCATAAAAAACCAACCTCATAAGCTTGTAGTCAAGAAACTCTCAGCTAACCGAATCGTAGGCTTTCTCAAAGTCGACCCTAAAATTCATACACGACTTGCCTCTTTTCTTCGCATAATCCATTACCTCATTAGAAACCACCACCCCATTAAGAATATTCCTTCCTTTCATGAAAGATGTCTGGCTATATGATATAATAGAATTCATGACCTTGCCCAACCTCTTCCCTAGCAGTTTAGCCAACACCTTGTAAATACAACCAACAAGAGAAATCGATCTATAGTCATTTAGACCCAACGGGCTGTCTTTCATAGGAATTAGGGCAACAAAGGACGATTTGCATCCTCTTGTGATCTTGCCACACCTAAAGAAATCAGAAACCATATTGTAGAAATTGCCTGACATCAAATTCCAAAATTTCTTCATGATGGAGAAATTGTAACCATCTTGGCCGAGCCTCTTGTTTCCTTCACAATCCCACACCGCCTTTCTTACCTCTTCCCTAGAGAACCCATCTGTGAGCATTTTATTTTCCCCCTCCAGAGTAGGTCGTAGCCAATTGTTCTGCTTGAACCGCTGTTCAAAATGGCTTGCAATCCCTTCCTTTACCAATTATGGTTCCTCAATCCACCTTTCATGAAGCCATAACCCATGAATTTTGTTGTCATCCTCTTATGAATGTAAGCGTGAAAGTAAGCTGAATTAGTATCTCCCAACCTCAACCAATTCAATCTTGATTTTTGAAACAACAATGAATCCTGCATCCTGGATTGATATTTTTTTTTTGATAAACCAAAATGTATTAATGAGAGTACTAGGAGCACTTAAATCCGTATACAAAGGAGAAGACATATATACATAAGGCAAGATAAAAGTTCAACCAAGAGTAGTTCACTAACAACAAGGTTGAAACCTTAACTTGCCAGCTAAAGCCACACCAAAACCTTACTAGCTAAATACAACATATTTGCTGCCCAAAAGAAAAACACCCAACTTAGTGTTTGTTGCAGAAATATAGCACCAAACCTGCTTCACCATGCAACAACAGATAAAACGGGTGCACCTCCAGCTTATAGAGACTTCAAATAACCACCTCCAAACTGAAAAAAGCAGACCCATAGTAACACCAGAAAAAATCAGGAACTTACAACCAAAAGCTTTACACATCTATAATATTTCAATGTGTCATTGCAGCAAATAGCAGATAAATCAAGTCCTTAGCTACTCCAAAACTTAACCTACTCCAGAACAGGACACCTCAAGTCAAACACCATCATTGTCATATTTTAGAATTAGTAACAAAAATCCTTTTGAGTACTAGAACAACGCCATGTAGAATAATGCTATCGAACCTGCAGGGGAAACCGAGCGCTGACCAATATAGACCTCTGATTACTTTCCCACTCCCTTAGCCTACCTCCCCATTTCCCCACACCACAACCCAAACATGACAGAGTAGAATGCATATTTTCACCTTGTTTTCTTCACACAATACTCCAAACATGGCATGGGATTTAGACACCAATCAGAGAAGGAAAAGTAAGTTTCTGTTACCAAGTCAGTACTCCAACTCCATCTGATTAAATCGAACATCTTATCTAAGTCCAATGAGCAATCATTAAAGATTAAGTCATTTCTATTTAACCATGTAGACCAAAGCACGAGAAACCATAAAAGCTCCCAGGCTGGATTCTTTTTCCTGCTCCACAGCAGACCAAAATGTTGAAAAAGATGAGATTGGGTGTTTGCAGGTAGAACCACATCAATCCCAACCCAATTATATACTATCGTCCACACCCTGTAAGAAATAGGACAAGAGAACAATAGGTGATTTGTTTCATCCATACTTGACTTGCAAAAGATGCAGAACATATTGTTATTTTCCAAATGCACCCCTCTTGAAAATAAGTTCTGGACAGTAGGAACCCTGTCCAAATAAGCCCTCCAACAGAAAACCTTCACTTTGACTGGTGCTTTGTTGTTCCATAGAGACTTGTAAAAGACAGCATCAACTGAAGAATAGAGATTTGAAATCAAGCCATATGCTGATTTTACAGAGTAAATGCCCGATGGTTCACCAAGCCAGGTCCACAAGTCAAGTTTGTTTTGTTGCACAGAGTACGTCAACAATAGGTAGTTCAGACATTCCAAACTCTCTTCTTCCCAAGAGAACAATCCCCTACGCCAAGGTGGCCTCCAAACCCATATGCCATTACTCCAAGCACCTATGTCAGCTATCCTTGCATCCTTGATTCAGCTGATACTGTACAGCCTTGTGAATTTTGATCTTAAAGCCTCATTTCCCACCCAACAATCCTTCCAGAACAAGGTCCCTCTACCATCACCTACATTTCTAACCAACCCCCTGTTGGTGACTCTCTCCCATCGACACTCCCAAGATCTCTCCATCACTGTGAGTCCAACCCAGACAACTCCCTGAAACCTAAACCATTCCCATATCTCACCCTGAGGACTTTTTTCCAAAGTCCCTCACCTTCATTCAATAGTCTCCACCTTCACTTTCCTAACAAGGATAAGTTGAAGCTAAACATATTTTTTTATCCCTATAAATCACCTTCCTCCCTCGGTCTACAAATTACATCCCAACTTACCCATGATATTTTCCTTCCCTCCCCAACCCCCCCCCCCCCTAAAGGAAACGTCACTGAATTTGGATCAAATAGTTGATTACCTTTTTGGGAGCTTTGTAAGAAGAAAGGTAATAGACCGAAAGAGAAGTGAGTACCGCGTTTAATAAAACAATTCGGCCTCCCATAGATAGATGTTTGTTCCTCCACCCCTGCAACCTAAACTTCAAAGACTGTAACAAATCAGGCCATGTGGTTGCTTTCCTCGGATTGGCACCAACCCAAATTCCAAAGAATTTAAAAGGCACCGAGCCCACCTTGCAGAACATGTATGCTGCTAATTGATTGATGCATCCAGCCGAGTCTTTCAACCCCAATACTCTGCTCTTGTGGAAATTAATTTTCAGCCCCGATGCCAATTCGAAGCACCTTAGTATTCCCTTCCAGGCGAACGCATTGTTAACAGATAATTTACCCACTAAAATTGTATCATCTGTGTATTGAACGTGTGAAACCTCCACTTGCTCCAGATTGCTCTTGATCATATACGGCTCATATAAACCCAAGCTTACCGTTTTCTTGATTAACCCTGCCAACCCCCTGCCACGATCAGGAATAAGAAGGGTGCCATAGGGTCTCCCTGTCTCAATCATTTCGACACATCAAACTCATTTGTTGGGCTATCGTTCATAAGCACAGATACCGAAGCTGATGATAAACACGTTTTAAATTTCCAGAATTCCTCAAAAAGCTCATTCGCTTCAAGACAACTCCCTCCTCTAAGAAGCCATTCTCGGTCCTATCATTAAGTGGTTTTATTTTTGCAACAGCATTGCTGATTTTTCCATCTAGATTGCCAAAAGAAACGTTTTTCCAGTCTCTCATCTTTGTTTTCAATCATTTCAGTTTCTCCTTTAGTACATATGTACTCGACCCCTCTATTAATAGCTGCGACCATGAATCAGAGATAAATTTCTCAAAATCATTATGCTACAGCCAGCAATTCTAGACACGAAAAGGTTTCGGCCCCTAGTTCCTTGAGCTTGTCTTCAAAATAAGGGGACAATGATCTGATACCGAACACTTTAAACCCCATTGTGTTAGATCTAGCCGTCTAACAACCCACTCATCTGACAACAACAACCTGTCTATTCTGCTCACGCACCTTCCGTTACGTTAATGTTAAAAATGTGTTTGGTAGACCTTAAACATTCTCGGGAATATTAATTGGGAATATTTTTATTCTCATGTTTGGTTTAAGGCATCTTTTTTAGGAATGCTAGTATTAGTTTCAAAATAACCCCTAAATATAGATTAATTTAGAATAAAAATTTAAAAATACTATAAATTCTTAAAAATAAAAATAATTTTAAAAAATAGTGCATACCAATATTTGTTCATGCCTTGATTTCATATGGAGATTTTTTCTCTTAAATAAAAATATATTTTAACATAATATCAATATTGTCCATGAAAAATTAGAGAATAAAAATTAAAAAAAAAAAAAAAACTTTGCCATGTCCATGAAAAATTATGATTCTCACCCCTGAGAATGTTTTTTGGGGAGACCATAGCAACAAAAAAAATATAAAAAATTCTTTTGTTTATGCAAAAAATAAACATTCTTGAGAATGTTAATTCCTAGGGAATTTTTTTTTCTTTTACAAACATATTAAACAGGAGAATTAATGATTGCCAAATTAGGATTCATGAAAAACTAAAAGGAATCTTTCTACCAAACGCCTCCTAATAATGCTTATCAATTAAACTCAACTTTTAATTATCTAAGCAACATTTTTTTTTCAAAATTTTAATTTGCATCAAATGTAAAATGATGTTGATATGCACAGTTAGTGTGAAAAATTTTCACAGTCAATTAATAATAAATCGTTATATAATTAAAAATATTTAACTCTCATCATACATATCTTAAAAGGTACAAAGAAAATTATTGGTGATTGATTGATAATGTAAAACTGTACACCGGTAATATATCAAAATTAAATTCAATTTAAATTATAAACAAATCATATAGTATCAAGCTATATATACTTATATAGAAGATTTGTTATTAAAAAAAAAAAAAAAGCTATATATAGAAGACACTTAAAGAAAAAAGGTGCAGATATATCTATCTTATCATATTCTTATCCAACAGTGTGATGGGATGTGAAAGCAGATCCAAATAGCGACTGCTTGTTTGTTTTCCTCTCTTTTTACCATAAATAACGACTGCTTCTTGGTTTGTAAACTGTATTCGGAGATGGGCATTAGGAAGTGAACAGTGTGTAGATATGTAACATATGTTTATCCTTTATCGTATAATCTTGATTCTTCCTTCGTTTTCAACAACCTTTTTCCCCAATTGTTTTCTACTTTTTTGTATCTCAACATGTATGACAAGTGTCAAGCTTGAATTGATTTCACGGAGAAGCAAAATGGATCGCATCATCCCAAGAGGCCTCTGTGCAAAAGTCTTCAGCACTTAATTGGCTGTTATGCATTATTACAAACTGCTGTTCCAGCCATATTGGCCTTATGACAGCAAATCATTAACTATGTGTGACTGTGATGTAAAATGACTCGTTACCCAGAAAACAGAAGCACAAACATAAAATTAATCAACACCACGTTAAAATTGATTAAATCAATAGATATATTTTTACTAGCTAAGGGCATTATTTGGTCAGCATATAATTCTCGAATGATGCATAGGCGCTGGCATACAATCCTTGACAGTTTTTTATTTTATTTTTTTAGTTTTATAAGTTATATTTGTTTGAAGCATGGGAATGTGAGATAGCTACACACTTAAGTGTTCACTATTTAGCTAATGAGTTATGATATTTTGACATCAAAATTTGATACCACGAGGGGACATCCTAATTTTGAGTAGGTTGTGAACCAATGACATAAAGAGAGATATCCCATGGTGTCAGATTTTGGTGTCAGAATATCATAACTCTTAGCTAATACTCCCTCCGGTCCTTATTATAAGAGGCAAATGACTACTTTTATTTGGTCCAAAATATAAGAGACATGCATGTATTTTGACAAATATTAAATACTCATTTCCAATTTTACCCTTATTTATAATAGGGTTTATATTTACGAGACAATATCAACTTTCTATACAAGTAAGTTTGTTCATTAATTATTGAAGGGTTAAATTTGTAAATTTATATGAATATTAATTACAAGTAGCTTATTTCAATGCATTTCCTTGGTCTGTGTGTTTTAGGGTTTTGCCTCTTATATATAGGACCAGAGGAAGTATCTAAGTTAACTTAACAGTATCATATGTGGTACTACCTCCGATTCACAATATAAGAAACAAATGAATCCTTTTTTTTGTTCAAAATATAAGAAACATGTATCAATTTTCACACATATTAAATACTAATTTCCAATATTGCCTTTATTAATTATTGTATCATTAACCATAGGTCATCGGAATATTAATTAAAATTATAAGGCGTGTTTTTAGAAATTTATATGAGTATTAATTACAATTAACTCATTCCAATACATTTCCATGATTTGTATGTGTTAGGGTTTTATTTCTTATATTGTGGACCAGAGGTAGTATATAGCTAGAAAGTTGCATTTCAAGAAGCCAAAAATAATAAATCTTGGCCATATAAACCTAGCTAGATGGTCAACATTAAAAATTGCTTAGTAGCCACACGATCACTTAAAAAATTATAGAATAAAGACTCGATTTGATCCCTTAAAAAAAGTCATGGGGTACAAATTTGATCCTGAAAAAATAAATTAACCACTTGGTCCCATAAATTTACAAACGCAGGACATGTTAGTTCATCATATCAGTTCTAACGTCCGTTTACTTGATTATGTATCATTTTAACCATCCTTCTTAGTCCGCTAGTGGTCCTGCATGACCTATGATAAATTTTCACCACTAAAGAACCAAGCGTGATGGATAAAGGGACATATAAGGAAAGGAGAGTCACTAGAGAGTGAAATCAAGCAAGAGAGCTCGAGTTGAAATTTTTTTTGGGAGTTTTGTAATCTCTTGTAAATAAGTAAATTCTCTTTCTTATTGATACAACATTGTTAATGATAGATAATGTTTATTATTTTTTATATTTTAAATTTATAAAATGTGTTATAACATTTTGATATAAATTTAATATTACTTGTGTATAATCAACATGTGGTTGATCCAAGTGGTAATGGACTTGGACACCTTCAGTAAGTGGTCAGGGTTTGAGTCCTGACTCTTGTGTATGAAGAAAACCTGGTTGGGAGGGAAGAACCCACCTTGTGTGCCCAACAGGTTCCCCAACAGAGATTAGTCACTACTAACTGTGGTGGATACTTCGTACCTATAACATGATTACCTAAAAAAAATATTACTTGTGCATAATCGAAACAGTGTTTGGTTGTAGTGGAAGTAAACTGTGTTCTCAGGGGTTCGAATCTCGACGTCATCACTTTGGAGAGAACTTTACCTAATCATCACACACGGTCCGATAGTTAGTGTCACATTTATTCCTATGGATATACTCAGTCAAAAACAAAAATAAATATTAGTTTTTTTTTAACAAAAAAAAATTAAAAAATAAATATTAGTTGTGCATACAAAATTAAGAAAGGAGAGCATTTTTAAATATTGTGAAGTCATTAGGTCGTAGATTGCATACACGCCATCAAACAAAATCATCCATGTTTAGATATTTGAAATATTATACTAAATATGAGAATCTTACATGTTTTCATATATAATTTGTTGTTCTTGAATTGGATTGCATATTCATCCTTTTTATTTAAGAAAGTTTAGAGGGACGGTTGTCTTATTTATTAGCTGTTTACCAAATCCCATGAATATTCGAATAAGCTTTTGTATATGTAATAGGAAGCAGTAGTGTGTGGGAGCATCATTTCCAAGTTATATGGGATGGTGTAATCCTCAGATTTTATTATTATTTTGTACATAATGATGGATAGTTTTATGCTTGATATGCTGGTTGAGTAATCATGCTAGTAGTAGGTGATGCCTCCATCCAGCATATATGAATAGGAACATATAGAAAAAAAGTTAGAAGGTCCACACTTTCATTGACCTTAAACGTAGTGATGGGTTAAAGTTGATTTTATTTTACTTAATTTTTGCTTCTGTTTTTGTTTCAATTTGTACAGTTGTACTCCCCTTCAATTCTCATAGATATATATTAATTGTTCCTGGAAATATGAAAAAGGAAAACATGGGGCCTCTTGGAAGTTACAAGTGTCCCAAACTACTTGTCTCAGTGATGACAGCTAGCTAACTTGGTGGTCACAGTGATCCACTGATCCACCTGTTTACTCCTTGTGCCCCTCTCAAAAGACTGAAACGTTAATATTCACATTACTTGTAATTTAGATCTATGTCCTTTCGGATTTGGGTTCACTGTATTCAAAATTCATCACACTCACTCGTATGTACAATGCTATCATTAGATATATTTCAGTGTGTATTAAATAAATAAAATAAGAATGACCCAAAAATAGATACGAGTAAATATAATGAATGTAGTGGATTTTAAATGTAGGAAATCCAATCGGTCATTTCCCCTCTATCCCTAGCTAGCTATGCCTAATGCTGATAATGACCAAAGTAAACGAAAGATTTTGGCATGGCGAAACAGATTTGCATATAAACCAATATCTTATTATGTATATATGCATGCAATGAGAGGCTCTTAATTAACTGCATGGAAAGAAAGACCCTATTTGAATCAGAAATGTTATTTACACACTCAAATGGGACACCCATTTGAGACACCTTGGTTAATCATGTATAAATATTTAGTTAATTTAGTTCATTATATGGTTAATCACATGCAAATATTTGATTAATTCATTATGACCCATTAATCATATAAAGAACTGAATTAACCAGATATTGACATGTGATTAACCAAATATTTACATGATTATGGAAAATAAGCCCATTAACCATATAATGAACTGAATTAATCAAATATTTAAACGTGATTAACCAAGATGTCCCAAATGGGTGTCCCATTTAGGTGTGCAAATAACCTAACCGATTTGAATAGATTTTCAAGGGGTAAGGTGGGGCATAGTCGAGTTCAGTGCGTGCAGGATGGCCCCCAAACCCAACAGCTAGCCTATAGAATATAGATATATACATTCACATAATTTGAAGTAATGAATGAATTATATTAAGACAGAGAAAGTAAGGGTTACCAAAGAAAGCAACAAGCAACGATCAAATCCTTGTTTATAATAGTACGTACTATATAACACAATAAAGTTGTAAACATGAACTTCCCCTCCATGGGATAGGTTCATGTTAGTCACCATTCACCAAACTCTAGAAGTTGGGAAACAACTCATTGAAGCATTACCAAGTAGTAACAACCGGCTGGCCCCTCCCACAGCTCCTCATGTCTTCTATGAATGGAGCAACATTTCTTCACTTCCCCACTATATCATTTCAAAATTTATATATCATTTCATCAAACTTCAATTTTGCCTAACAAGCATGGCATGTGCTTGCCCATACTGCAATATTCTTTCGAGGAGAAAATAGATCTCAATTTTCAATTCAATTGTAGGTAAATCAATCCACTCACTACAACTCTTAACTTGCACGTATATATTATACACTACTACCTAATCCAATATTTACCCATAATATATGTTTTGTGGTAATTTCATTTACCTTAGTTACTATTAGATTCCAACCTAAAACCAATTAGTGTTAAGTATAGTTGCCGATATATAAACCGCATCTCAGGATTTGAGACAGACGATGTGGGACTTCCGACTCATATATGCCTGTCAGAACAGGCAGTACACAGAAAGATTGCCATAACAGATGAGAAACGACGGAGATGAGCTCTTATACCACGCTAGATTTCTACCTAAACCAATTGATGTAATTAAGTGGAGTTCTGGCGAGACTTCCAGCAATTACTTTGTTATTGGCCTACCATTGTCAAAGTCACAGTTTGGTTAACCAATTGATTTGAATTCTGGTGTGAATGAAAGAAATTAATGTATAATATGGTGATTACGTTGATCGATATTGCAACACAAATATAATTGATGTGGGGTGTGCATGCAAAAGCAAGCACACTCTAAAATGGTTGCATTGCATGAGTGCATGGGGAAATTTATGATTGCAGTTCTGTCCGTGTAATAGCAAGTTGTATCACACAAGGAGAGGGGTCGGTGGTACATTTTTGCATGTGGCCTTTTATGATGGCCGTTCTGCTACCTAGGGACAAATTTCTGCAGTGGTCGTTGGGGCCATCCTTTTGCACCTTTTCCCTTTTCTAAAGTTGATTAATTTAAGTATCCCAGCAAGCGAATAAATAATATACAATGTACAACCATCAAGAACAACTCAAAAGAGGAAACAATACATGAACTATATAGGTAAACTGACCATCTTCAATTATTTAAGTGCAAAATAAAGGATCAATCTCATGGGGCATCCAGTAAAACTACCATGCCAGCTATTTTTAAGAGTTTTACTGATTGGAACTGGTTTTTGGTCTAATGAGGTTAAGTTCAATATTACTCAAAGAGTTGATTTACAATTCCTTTGTGAAAAAAATGGCCCATTTTAAGAAACGTACATTAGTTAGTATCTAGACTTAAAGAAAGTGTTAGAATGCTTCTTCCTTCACACTGTGTGTTTGGAACCACTTCAATATAGGGTGAGCATTGCTTTTGGAAAGTAAAAGCTATTTTTATTAGCTTCTGCAAAATCATTTCTGGCATTTTTAACCGGGCTACCAAACATGAACTGAATTACAACTATTCTCAAAACTCATTCCCTATAAAGTGAAAAAAAAAAAAAATTGAGTGATTCTAAAAATCATATCACAAGTCAGTATCCAGAGGCTTTAAGAAAGTGTTGGAAAACCTCCTTGAAACATCTGAAGATAACTTTAATGCTCTAATCTACAACTTGGTTTTCAAGACTCAATTCTCATTAAATAATCTCAGTAAGCATGAGGTTAAGGATTTTTTCTTACAGGTTACACTCATCTTCCATCCTCTTAGCACCTACCCTCTTTCAAACAGTGAATCACGCGTTACTTTTGTACATCTCCTTTATGCCTCGACAACTGTTTTTTCTTGTTGCCATAATTTAATGATGAATGGTTAATTAGTCATGTGATTACAAATAAGTCAATGGTGGACGAAACAACATTTCTTCTGCACCATCTCACATCAGTTTGGTACATTATTGCAGAGAAAAGAAAAAACCATCTGAATAATTTAGAGAAACTTATGGGAGCCACGCATTTTCAAAGCTAGATGTGTTTTCAAACAGTCATTAAAAGAAAATCGTAAAAAGAAAAAGGTGCCTCATCACGGCTCAAGATCAGATATGATAACCAGTGGGGTAAAGAGACACAGGTTTCAAATGATGCTTGATGTCTTCATCTCTTGAAACTCTTCTTCTACTGTTCTGAATTTCACATGGTGTCAGTAATCTTTCTCCCCTGAATCCCTCTGCCCCTTTCCTCAGATTGCTGCAGTGTGATAAAATTGGATACATGGCAAAATTAGAAAGACATGTAAAGTTCAGCAGTCTCTGCAACCAGTATCTAATTTGGATGAGTGGTCCTCTACCTCTAGTAGCTTTTTGAAACGAGGTACCCGAGATCATCAGAATATAGGCCATCAACATGTGAAGATTCTAGTATCCACCCTTTTATAATATGGTGGGTGGTATACTCATTAGCTTACCAATTATCAGAAGTAACATTACTTCTTAACCAGATTGTTAAAGGAGAAGACATCCATTATATTTGAACTTGACTTTCATCAAAATGTAGTTATGTTTGGGTAATCATTCTATATCTCGTAAGTCATTAAATCTTACCCATGATATATTTTAAATATAATTTAACAATTATAATATAAGGTACAACTAAGATGCCTATTAGATGCCACCCATGAACATGAGTCCAAAAATCATTTTAATGTTTCCACAGCTAGATGTCCACAACCTCCCAAAATAAAACGTACGAAACCGGCAAAGTATCACATGATTGCATGGCTTTCTAAGGCCGCAGTCACAATTCACAATTCACAAGCTGACTGTCTGACCATGAGTTGTGTTCATCATTGTCCATCATGTTTTATTATGCATGCATGCATGTTCATGCTTCACAGCTTATCCTTGTCCTAACAAGTTTGGTCATGGTCATCAGGAGGATGCCACATCTTGACTGGTCCAACACAATATTTGAGAAGCTTTATTGTGCATGGTCCAAGTCTCACACGAAGACCCAAATAGGTGCTTGTACGAATGAATGCGACAGCAACCACACCATGCTACACCTATATTTGGTTAAATATGGGGGCTTCACCTTGGTTAACAATGCCCGTTTTCTAAGAACTGGGGTTTCAGCGTTGCTGCCTTGGTGCAATATCGATTCTCGAAGACAGCAGCACTGACACAGATGTAAACACCAGCACTAACCTCTGCTCAATCATAAAAATCAATACATTATGTTGACCCACGAGGATCACGCATAGGTTTGGGAACTAAGAGCATGTTCTCACTTTTGTGAGAAACAAAAGTGATTTCAGAGACATAAAATTGATTTTGATATGTTTAAGTATTTTCGACTAAAATTGGTTTTGTCTCTGAAATCTTCTAACTTGAAGTTGGAGCTTTTGCCCCAAATTTTTTTTTTATTTCTAGCCGAATGTAACATTTAGGAGCATCCCAATTCTCGACGTACAAATCACTGCACTTAAAAGAAAAAAAGAGTGCTATCCTATCAACATACTTTTATTCTATTCTGTTGGTTAAAATTCAAATAGATCACATTATTTTAAAAATAGGTCCCACTTGAATTCTATAGGACTTACACGAATTTTAACCAACAGAAAATAGTAGGTTGAAAACTATTAAAGATATGTTAACTTTTCTGAGAAAAGAAAGTGATAAAGTTAGACTTTTGCAGAGAGCCAGTTTCTCATTGTTAAGAAAACAATCATTCGAGGAGAATAACGAAAAGAAGGAAGGCAGGTGTCCCACAAAATATAAAGTTCCAACCACTCCCAACCTTAAGCAGTAACTTTGTATTCACTTGGGAAAATATCAGGCATGCAGTGCTACATGTACCGGTAGGCCCCTCAAGTTGTAGTGGATTCCAAAATACTTCTTAATCCCAAACTCCGAACTCAATTGTAGATGCAATTATTTCTAAGAAAAAGCACAAGACACACATGAAAAGAGCGAGTTCGTCAATGTTTCGCGGACTAATATGGAAGATGATGAATGCCTCTTCCAAATGTATATGCTTAAAATTCTTCTGGAGTTAATAGACATCAGCCCCACCTGTCAAGTCAATAAAACCAAAAATGATTTGTTTCACTCGTCTTTTGGTGTGTTCCGTGTCCTAACTATGGCAACGATGCTGCCAGCACAACATAACAACCACCGTCAGCGCTGATTTGGTAAGTTTATGAATCTTTTTTCCAAAATCGAAAGGTAAGCAAAGAGCAATCAATCAGCCAGCCAAAAACATCTAATCAGAGCATCACACACTGTAAGAAGGCACATGCTAAAGAAGCAACTGGCCCAACAACTTTATATCTTTCAATTGATGATGGACAATGTTTCAGTTTACGGTCGGTGCCAGACACACCAGACAAACACACGGTCCCTCAAAAAAATCCTAGAGCTAGAAGCACACCCTTCTTTGATCAAACCTATTAGATTAGAATATGCCATTGAGCATGTGCTTGCTTGTAATTATTCTGTAATGAACTTATGATGTTTTCTTGATGATTACTACCAGAATTCAAACGCTAATGCTCAATACACCTGAACGGGCAATCTAGTGATAGGAGGAGATAGACAGGCACAAACCAACTCCAGATCCTGGCAGCAATTGTCAGAAACGAAAACTTATTTAAGTCTTACAGATTGTTTTTGCCTCATAGTATCATACCTCTGCAAAAATTAGAAACATCTGACAGCTGTATCATATGTGCACAACCCATAAAGAACTCAATACATACCATACATACATCCCCTAGTTTGATTGAACATAAGACAAAAAGCTGCAATTGAATGATATACATTTCTGCTGTACCATGGATGCTATATCATCTACAATTATTATCCGCATATGTGTAGGGGAGAGTAGGGAGAGGCAGATAATTAAATGCCAAGGAATAAATTACTACATACAGCAATGAAGCTCCAAAGAATTCTTAACAGATGAGTCAAGCGTTCCGACCAAGTATTTGCGACATTTTAGTTGAAAGGTCTCCAATATTACCTGTGTGAAAATCAAGATGCCAATGCACTAAAACATTGAACACCTCATTATCCATTGTAAGCAAATTAGAGAAAATCCATCCGGTCCAGTTGCATAAGTTCAATGCCCTCCATGAGAACCTAAAGCATTAGAAAAAGGACCAAAAAAGCGTACAGCCATCAGATTCTGTGTCATTTTCCAACTCATGGTATTCATGAATTAATCATCTTTTTAGTTGCTTACATTTTAGGTCCTTCTCCTTCACACACACACACAGAGAGAGAGATCCAATGGTAGGAAGTACAGTGAAAACTCTGAGGAGGGTACACACACAGAGAGACATTGGGGGGGGGGGGGGGGCGGCGGTTTGGACAGAGAGTAAATGGTTGCAAGCAGCCAAGCACAGACAAATGGTTACATTTTAAGGTAACCTTCACAGCTGCCCATCTTAAACTTATTTTACATGCAACTATTCTAACAAGCCAATCCAAAAAAATAAAGCTAAAGAAAAGGAAGAGATGCACTTCAAGAATTAGTCACAAATCTTCTCCAAGAACCTCATCCTCAGTTTCTCATGATTAACTATTAAGAACCTTCCCAACCATTAACATCCGCCCCAAATCATATATGCATGACTGAAAAGCTTTGATCACAAAAAAAATCAATAATCTCTCTCCCTATCATCTCTTTCCTTTTTTTTTTTCTTTGGCTAACCCTTTTCATTTTTATGGTCTTTGAAAAGCTGGAAACTCTTCTCATTCTCAAATCTCGATTATAGATAATGAAAATTTAAGGAGGAGAAGAAATGACAAGCTAAAGCATACATGGATTAAAATAGCAAGGAAAGAGATGTTTTTATTTTTGTTGAAAACAAAGAATAAAAATAAGTTCATGAAATGGTTAATCAGTAAAAGCATCCTGCAATGAACAATTTTTTTTTAAAAAGAATTTCATATTCTTTAAAATGAATATTCTTTTATCGCATGTACATAATAGAAAAACCGCACATTATATGAGCAATTTCTCCTCGCTTACTTTTTGGGCAACCTACTATCATTTTTTCTGGAATCAAATTTCGTGGGTAAATTTATAACCTCCAACCATGGTTGAATATTATTTGGCAGAGAACAGAAGAATTCAATAATAGGTTAAAGTAATATTTTGGTCCCTATACATGACACTAATTTTCAATTTGGTCCCTATACGTCAAAAATTATTAATTTGGTCCCTATACATGATACTGGTTTTCAATTTGGTCCTCACTGCTAATTGGTCCCTATATAAGAGGATCAAATTGCAAATTATTGTCACATGTAGGGACCAATTCAACAAAAAAAAATTGAAATCGGTCCCTACATGTGACAATTATTTTTAATTTGGTCCCTACATGTGATAATAATTTACAATTTGGTCCCTTTTATATAGGGACCAATTAGCATCGAGGACCAAATTGAAAACCAGTGTCACGTATGGGACCAAATTGATAACTTTTTACGTATAGGGACCAAATTGAAAATCAGTATCACGTATAGGGATCAAAAGATTATTTTAACCTCAATAATATAACCTAAAAAAGAACGAAGTGCTTTCATTCAGATAATCAATTAATCATATTTGCAGCTTCCTTGGCATGGCCTTTCTTTTGTATGTAAATTGTTCTTTCTATTTTCATTCGAATAATCATAAGCCACTCTTTCTATGTTCTCCTAAGCTTGTAATTGCAAAATCATTCAGGGCCACTTTTCACAATTAACTTCTCTCCATTATCTTATATTTCATCTCAGCGAAAAAACCAAGTTGATAACTCTATCAACAACTATAGTCACACTGGATAGGTGAACGAAAAAAAATATATATGCAATGAATCATCGAATTACCTCAAAAATCAAATCAACAATTGTAATTTGAGAATCTGTAAAGTGAACAAAGCTTCAAGGTAACCGAAGCAACCTCCAAATAAGACATCGAGAACGTAATGCCTCCCGAGAATAACCCTAGAAATCACCGTCGTCAACGCCCAAGACCAAACGACGCCGATTAACACCGTAACGGCAAGAACCTCGTCACCTCCGATCCAGCGATGAATCATCATGGCGAGACGCGGATGGTTCGGATCGGCGACGGCGTCGACGATCCACGGTCTCGAGAGTGAAAAAATGGAGGCGACGAAGCAAACCCTAGAGGAGTGACCGCTAGGGAATGAGTAGTTGTCGACGGAAACGACGGCGTTGTACGCGTCGTGGCTAGCGTAGGAAGGGCGAGATCGGCGAACGAGGAATTTGATGAGAGCGATGAAGAGGAGGTCGAGGAGGGAGCAGAGGATTAGAGGGAGGATGAGGTGGGAGCGCAGCGGAGAGGAGGGAGGAGCAGCGAGGAAGAGAGAGAGGGAGACGGGGAAGAAGAAGCGGAAGTCGGCGAAGAGCTCGAGGAGGCGGAGGAGAGGGCGAGGGAAGAGGGTTTTTGTGAGGGTGTGGAGGTGGAGGGAGATGGCGGCGTCGAGGGCGAGGATGCGGCGGAGTAAGGGTGGCGCTGAGGTAGCGGATTTGGGTGGGAGTGGGAGTGGTAGTGATTGTCGGTCCATTGGAGCGAGAGAGTTGGTTGGCTGTCGTGGATTCGTGTCCCAACGAACCAATACGGTTTAGGGATTTGAAACGACGCCGGTTTCGTGGTCAATGGATAATCAACCTTTGAATTTGAAATATTTGTATAATACTTCCATGCAAAAGCAATTAGGGTGTTGAGATCCAAATCGAGCTTAAAAAAAAAAATAATGTAAACTGATTCAAAATAAACAAAAATTGATCAAAAACAAATTTATTGATTTTTTGGATATTTTTTTCAAAAAAAACAAAAAAAACTGATCGATTCAGTTTTCGATTATGTTTTCTAAGTGCGTTTTATGTCATTCTCCTTTAGGTTTTGCACTTTTACAATTCAGCTTTTGAGTTTGTTCTGGAATTTTAAACATAGTTACATCTACATGAATGTACGAAACAAAGTGAGTGTATTTACAAGTTTAATATTTTGTTTATATCATACTTGTAATATTTTTTTTTTGACGTAAGATAAATATGTAATGATGTGTTAAAAAAAAATTGGAACTATCAAATCTAATCAAAATCGAACTGAACCACATATTATTTTAATCTTTGAATCGGATGATTTTTTGTCTCAAAACCAATCCAAATCGATCCACAAACACCCCTAAGAGCAAGTCTTAATCAAGGTTTTTTTTTTTCTTTTTTTTTTTAAGAAAATACTCAAGGTTGTTATATAGCAAATGGAAAAAGATTTCAATTCACGTTTGACCGGTTAGATTGGGTCGTCTAACTTTTTGGTTCTCTTGCATATAGTTACAGAGATTAATCCCTCAAGTCGAGTAGGATTATAAGGGTGGTAAAGTTCTCCAATAATTTTAACGTTGTTGCATTCCCAAGACTCTGATTCGAATTCAAGACTACCAATTAAGTTGGAAAAAACTCATACCATCTCATCTAAGCGCTCTTGAGTGACGGGGTCAACTAAGTGAACAAATATATATACATATGTATTTACCAATTTTTTTTGGTTAAAATAGTACTGGAACATTGGTTTTATTTGGAGAATTTGACTTCTTAATTGCCACTTAAAATGTTTTAATTTTCAAACAACACTTAGAATAACTAAGGAAATTCTATTTTTTACGATTTTTTAAGGTTTAATTTTTCATCAACCCTATTTTACACTCAACTGTATAGCAATTTGTTAATAAAAATCGACTATAGTGCAGCTCAAAAAAAAAAAAAATTGGGCAACATTAACGAGTTAGTGTCCTCATAAGAAAATAGCCAATGTTCGAATTTTGGAGTAAACAGTTTTTTGGTTAGTAATTAGTTGCAATCTAGTTTGGTAAATTTATTTTACATCAATGTTCATGGGGACACTAACTCATTACTATTGTCAAAACGATTTTTTGACTATTTATATAGAACTTCTTTTATCGTCGTTGACTTTTTATATTCAGTTGGACCTAGCACCATTTTTTCTCATTCACATTCAGCCATGCATATATACTATTATTTAATAAATCTAGTAATTTAGTAGTTTATCTTCAGTTCTTGCCCTTTGTGTAATCGATTGGGCTTCTTTTATCTACTAGGTTTCATGTCATCATTAGTAAATGGGCCGAGACTGCAACTGTTTTCTAGCTGAATCAAACTGAAAGACAATGTACTTGTAAACTGTAACTAGATGGCAACATAGCCCTGTATTCTGTTTGGGAAAATGTTTGTTCTTGTTCCCCTGGTGTCGAATGACCAAAATATTTCCCAGGTCCACGAGGGCCAATGGAAAATAAAATATGACCTAGGCTACAAATAGATCATAGTATTCAACATTGATTCTTCCTAATGTAATAGACTCAGCAGTATCTTGGAACAACGTTGTTGGAAGAGGTCCTTGCTTGCTTTCTCAGAAAATAAAAATGAGTTCGTGGCTGCTGACAACATTATTCTTTGTAAATCTTTTGGTACAAATAACATCCCATGATTATGTTTCATGTTTATATGTAAGGCTAGTGCGACTGGTATAATTAAGGTTTTGAATAGTATTAATGAATGATACACTTTTGACTCGACATTACGTGACATAATATATACCCACGACTTTAAGGATCCCAAAATTGCTGGCTAGTTGACTATACCAGGGCCAATTTAGAAACTTTCAAGTTTCTGGACAAAATCATCAATTTGATCTTCAAAATATTGATGACATCAAGTTAATTGTCAAATGAATTTTTTTCCATTAAAATTAGAGGTGTTTATATCTAAGTTTAAACCCAATCTAAAAAACAACTGATTTTTAAAAAAAAAAAAAATCAATATTTATTGGATTGATTTGAATGACATTTTCAATGAATTGATTGCTTCAGTTCAATTTTCGGTTTAACCTTTTGAAGTTGATCAAAATCAACCAAATCAAACTGAATATATTAATTATACGCATATATCATTTTGTTTTCAAAATTGAAAAAAAAAAAGAGAGAGTTTAATTAGTATGTACGGTTAGTTTAAAGTTTTTACACTGACAACTGATAAGAAATCATGATATTATTGACTTTTAAGGTAATTAGGATAAGAATTAAACGTTTTTTTTGATAATGTGTTAATTTTTTATTGGTTGACAGTATAAAAAATATTTACACTATTAGTGCATACCATTTAAATATGTCAACAAAATTCATCTTTTTTTGTTTTTTTTATAAGAACAAAATTAAATCTTTCAATATCTTGTTTTTCAATGTTATTTCATTCAACATGATGATTTTAATGAAGTTCAATTAAATGATGAAATGAGTAACAATTATCTCCTAAATAATTTCATATTAATGTAAAACTTTTTATCTATGGTGTAGTACGTAGGATCAAAGTTATCGATACAATGGATATCTTGTTATTGTAAGAAGTGAGAACTGTATTGACGATTGAATCTTATTTGAATGATTAAATATATATATATATATATATATATATATATACCATTTTTAAATACTTATATGATCATTAAATAACTGGTCTTGTTAAATGAAACACTTGTCAATATACGAAACACATAATGTCCAATATAAAGTATAGTTGAAATGTGAGGTGTTTATCCCATTATGCATCGATGTTTAATTAGAAAGTATAGTTGTAGAAAATTCTTAATAACCACCCCATTTTTTAGAGGGAGCTTCCACAAGCATCGGTAATTGTGGGAATATTGCAGGTAAAGAGCAGTTCAATGGCTATAATTATGATCGTTTGGTCTCTCTCTCTTTTTTTAATATATCAATTCCTCCATATATATGTGATCAACATCCAATTTTTTTCAAACAATCAAGCCTATCAAATTTCTATCATTTATTCTCATATAGTCCTCAAAATATCTTCCTCTTTTTTTCTTTTTTCTTTTTACTCATATATGATATATTCTCTCAAAGTTCTATCTCATCCAATTCTTTTACTCACATACTCTCAATCCCTAAACTTCCTATTTTATTTGGTAACTCACAATTCCTAATGTTTTAATTTTGTAAATTCATCATTTTAATATACTTTCATCCTACATTTTAATTTTAATTTTCAAAATTTTATTGAATAAAAAATTATTACAAAGGAATTACTTAATTTTTATAATTTTATTATCTGATAAATCAAATAATTATGACATAATAAATAAATTAATGATGGAATGCAAGTATGTGGAGCCACTGGTGGGACCCATTTAGGAACTTTTTTAAAGTTGCTGAGTTGAAGAGATGAGGTGCTTAAATTGTAAAGAGTAAAAATGCATGATGTATAAATGTGAGACCCATTTAAGAACTCCAAAAAGTAAAAATATGGGGGTGTTGGGATAAAGATGCTCTTAGAGCACTAATTAGCATTTGCCTTAATTAATTTTTAATCTTCACTAATCAAATAATTATAGGGTAAAGAATGCAAAAAGGTAAAAGTTTCATTGAAAAACTAAATGAATCACTCCTTCGATTGCTCAAATAAAGTCTATCTAATTTCAAAATTGAACAAATCAAGTTTATATAGTTTCAATTGCTCAAATCAAGTCTATGTAATTTCACAAATGAGTGATTTTGGTCACTGTACTTTCAAGAACGTGTTTTGATATATTGTGCATTCCCTTTTATCATTTTTTTAGCTTTTAATTTTAGTTTTCGCGTTGTTTTTTTCCAACTAATTAAATAAAATTAATCCTACACTAATTCCATGTCACAAAGGGTTAGTCAGGTCAACAACCCTCGTTAAGTATTGGATGCTAGGCCGACAGCAGGACCAAATTTGTTCGATTTCAAAATTACAGTGACTTGATTTGAGCAATTAAAATTACAATGACCAAAATCACTATTTTGTAAAACTATACTGACCAAAAGTGTAACTAACTCTAGTTTTTTTCCTTAATTCTTAACTAGTACTCACTCTAGACTCAATTATAAACAAAAAAGTACATATATTTTGTGGGCTCAAATATAAGCAAAATCCAACCAACTCAACTATATTTAATGTCAGTATTCCAAAAATCAAGAAAATTAATCAATCCAACAAATTCTCCTTTTACTTTTCCAAAAGCATTATACACTCCCGAAACAATTAAATGGTAGTTTAGTAATTATAACTTATTTTTTTACATAAATCAAGGCAATTAAACTAAATTAACTAACTTCCTTAATAAGTATGAAATTAGTTAATTTTGATTATAATTAAGTCCGGAGGGAGTACCAATTTTTTTTTAACTTATCATTGGTACGAAGTATCTATTATCATAAACAAATAGTGACTAATCTCTTTTGAGGGTTATGAACGATATTTAAGGGTTGTCGATCCCAATCTGATTTTCTCCATACACAATAGTCAATAATCGAAGCTCTAACCATTTGTTTAAGGGATTTGAACCCGTTACCACTTGGCACAATCACATATATGTTGTTTTAACAATAAAAAAAAAATTTACTTAAAAGAATAACTTAGGAATACTTGAATGTTGTGCCATTAAACGATTGCATTAATGAGTCGTCGGTGAAGATTATGACTCTTCTTGGGTTTTAGCAAGCTTACAAATGTTCAACCTTCGAATTCGAGCGATCTGTTCCCTCAGTTATAATTAAGTTGGTCAAACTGTGAGAAAAAAAGAGAAAAGGGTCATCAATAACTCCTGGAGTTAGGGCTATTGTTTTGCAAAATTTGTTTCTTAAAAGACAATATGATTAGCAAGGAAGATCACTCCATTTCTTTTAACAAAAGCCATGCTAGATTTGGTTCCCGCTTTCTCTAACTCATCCCACTCCTAAATCCCAATTGTAGTTTGTCACTTCAAACTTGAATCTATTAAAAGCTTATATTAATTTTTTTTTTTAAGTGAAAACACCATATTAATGTGCTTAGCTATTAGTACGAGCCTCCTAGTCAAGGTTTTTGATAATTCCCCACTCTTTTTCATGGCTATTGAAGGCATATGTCATTGGATCCTAACCAATAACATTGAAATACCTAGTATATCCATCCTAGCACCTTTTATCCAAAAAACTAAACGATAAAGAAAAATTGAGTGTTGCTATAATAGGAGTGAGTGTGGGATGGGTTTTGCTTGTCTCTTACCCGGCCCTAAACATTGATAGGGCCAATTCTTTGAACCTGAACCCATCTCTAGACCCGAAGGAACCGGACAATATGCAGGTTGGTTTAAGATCGGGTCTAAATGGGATGAGACCGGGTTGACCCGAAGTTAAATAAATTCTTTACAGACTAAATTTCTATAGTGGAAAAAATGTTATTTTTTTATAAGTAAAAATATCGACAAAAGATGCTACCTAAAAGTCACCAATTGATCTCATGTCACCAAATAGATTCAAAACTGCATGTTACAAAATATCAACAAATAGATCATTTTGTTGGATGTTTCCTTGATGCTCGTGTTACCAAAGTCACATTATTAAAAATATGATACTTTCATCAAACATAATTCTTTCAATATTACAAAAACTACAAAATATATCAAACGTGAAACATAAGCTAGGGAGGAATAAAAATAAAAGTATTTTTTTATTATATGAGACGGGTTGGGTAACCCGAAGGTCAATCCGGACCCTTCCCTAACCCGACACTGGGTCACTGAATGGGACGCGTGTTCGTCCTTTCTCTTCTGTGGGTTAGGGTCAGACCCGACCCGAACACTACAGGTTGGGACAGGTTTTAGGGTCGGATCGGGTTTTGCATACCCCTAGTTGCTAAGCCTTCAAAAACAAAATTCCATCTATTATCAGTAATAAATAAATAAAAAATACATACAATGTCGTGAAAATGTAAAAAGCATTCAATAATTCGGAGAATTCAGAATTATTCTTAATAAGGGGACAAAAGAATCTTATATCATCGAAAGATGGGGTGATTCAAATACACTGCACTCAAAATTATCATTTGACATGTTTAAGATTACCGATCGAGAGTTAAGAAAAAAATACACAAATTTTTAAAGTAAACGATAATTGGTGTTCTAAAAAACAAGTTTTTATTAAGTGACGTTTTTAATATGCGAGTCTTGTTAATCACTATGTTAAGGGCATTAATTATGTAGTCAAGAAATTTTATAATAATCTAAATTTCTAATATTTGTATCTTTTTGGGTGGATTATTACCCCTAAGTGCTGCAATTGATCATGTGTTGTCTGTAAAGTCTCTTAGTGTGTGTTTGGATAAACATTTGATAAAAGTAATTTTAAAAAAAATGATTTCTTAAAATTGATTTGGTTACAGTTGAGTTTGAAGTGAAGTGATTTAGGGCCTGTTTGATTACTGTTTTATAAAACAGTTTTTTTGTTTTCCAGAACAAAAGAATAAAAAAACATGTTTGATAATGATGTTTTGTGAAAATTGATTTTGAAAACAAGATTTGTTTTTTAGTTTTTAAAACAGAAATTAGAGAACATCTCCAGGTTGTTTTGGTTTCGTTTTAAATGTTCTATTATGAAAACAAGAAAAACACGGAGAACATGCCATTTTCATTAATGGCAATTGTGTAATTATTAAATCATCCAAAACACTCCCACCCTCTCTCGTTTATCTCTTTCTCACTCACAGAGACCTCTCATCTTGACTTCTTCTTCATCTCAGCAACACGGACCTTCTCTTCCTCTCATCTTCTTTTTCATCTCACCCACACACACTGTCAAACTCTGAAGGACAACAATGACATGTCGAAGCTGATCCAATTGGGCCTTACCATCTCTGATGAGGACGAAAATATTCCTGCTTATGGCACTGACTATGGTGCGAATGGGACACGGTTGTTCATGTGGCAGAGTAGCGGTCAGGAGTGGAGAGGACGAGTGGTGGTGAGGGGTGCTACTCGCGGTGGTTTTTGGTCGGCGCGAAGCAGCCCGATTTGGGGGTTCACACTGGATAAGCAACCGGATTTGGAACGACGGTGCTTGACGGCGTGGAAGCAGTGACGGTTCTGGGCAGAGCTGGAACGGATCCAAGGGATCGATTTCAAGAATGATGGTGTGCAAGGATGGACAACCCAATGACAAAGATGGAAACACAAATTGAAGGAGATGGCTGAAATGGAATTGATGGTGGTGGAATGAAAAACAAGTGGTAAGAGAGAAATGGTGTTAGAGAGAGGTTGAGGTTCAGAGAAAGGACGGTGGTTGGTATTTGGGAGTGAAACGTAAAACAAGTGATAATTCAAAATAAAAATAATTTATGTTTTGAAAAAGTATTTTTAGAACAAAATTACCAAGCAGATTTTTTCGTTTTTATAACTTTTAAAACTCTTTTCATAATAATATTATCAAACAGGTTTTTTTTATTTTTTGTTTTAAAAAATAGTTTTTAAAATTTATTTTATAAAACAGTTTTTAAAAACAAAAAAAATCAAAACGCAATCTTATGTTCGAGTTTTTTTTTTTTTTAACGCAAGTTGGATGTAAAACCAAGTGTAAGTTTTTCAACCCAACTCAAAAGTTACTTTATGTAGCTTATAGTTAAAATCACTTCTGGAGACAAAATCAATTTTGCCAAGACAGAAACTCAACATCCTATTTTTATTAAAATCACGTTTGACATGGGGCAGAATCAATTCCGCAACTTTCCACCATGGAACCAAACACACTTAGTTTAGCCCTTGCATGAAAAAAATTGATTTTGACGCTTGACAGTGATTCCCGTGTATTATAAAATCACATTTTACTCAAGGGATCTTAGGAGCCTGATTTGCAAAGGATTCGAAGTTCTACCCTAATTTAGCTATTTCCTTTGTATAGTGTGAAGAGAAGACAATATTTCTACTTCCCCTTCAACACAACTTAATTGAATTTTCCTATCTTCCTTTCTTTTCTTTTGTTTTAGGATTTAGCATGTCTAGCACAATCTTTTTTAGCTAGAGTAATGATGTATTTCAACTATTGATGGTGTTTTATTGATTACTAAGTTATTCTATGAACAATTTATCATGATGATTTTGTGATTGTTATTGTTATTGCTATTGAATGTTTGGCCATCTCATGAGTTGTGAGCTCATTTCCATGTTTGGAATAGTGAGTTATCAATATGCCTCTCACAATTGTTGTCATTAATTGGATTAATCTAGGAATAATTAGCTTGGGTAATGTTGTCGTGGTTAAATAACTAAAAGCATAAGCATCTTACATTATTAACTTGACTTATTGAATTAGACTACTTGGTAGGATTAATTAGGTCTCAATTAGTTAGGGGGTTTTCACCTTCAATAAGAAAATTGATGTTAGAATAATTAGGTAATTGGTAATTCAAAGGCTCTTTATTTATGAAAAACCCCGACTTATAATTGAAAGAAATCAGATTCGTAACACTTTCCTTAACGTGTTTTTCACCTCAAGTATTTTTTTTTTTTTGTTGCTAAAGCTAAAAATTCAAAGAAAGTTAATTGCTATCCTCTTTTTTATTCCCTTTTTTTCCTGTGCCATATGAGCTCCATACTCTCCAAATGAAGCACATATGAAATATACAGATGTAAACATTAGAAAGGGGTTGAATTTTGTCTACCAAACTTTTTGTCAAATAGAAAACTTTTACAAATAGAAGCAAACGACAGACACTTGAAATGCTCAATCAGACGTGTGACTCGTCTGATGATTTTTTATCTAGAAATAATTAAGTACTTCAAATAGAGATTTGTTTAATAGTCACAAATTAACCCCTTAGTTAAAAACACATTAGATAAACAGATAATAATGTAAAAAGATAGGGATAAGAGGATCACACAACTTGTTTATTCAAGTTCACGCCTTAACAACGAAGGCTATGTCTAGTCATTGGCTTCATCAAGTTTTTTTACTATAACAATCAAAGTTACAACAAGCGTTGATTTTTGCACCTAGTGTCTCCGGGCTCCTTTCAAGTATTTTTTGCATACTTACCTCTTTAGGCTCAACTATAAGTGGAAACGAATGAAGCGTATTAATTACAACTTGCAAGTCTTTCACAAACACTCAGAATGAATTAAATGTGAAGTGTGGAAAGATTGCAAACTTCTCAACAAAATAAATTGAATGAAAATTGAGAAGATGGAATGAACACTTGAGTAAATGCTTGGTATGGTTGCTTTATTACTTTCAGCATGTTTTCAATGTCTTTTATTTATAGTCTTCATTCAAACTAAATTTGTTAGTACATTCCTTCAAAGCTTGGCTCTAAACACTACTATAAATCTTCTTATTACCTGTAGATTTTCCTGCTGATTTTACTCAAAAATTCGCAGGAAATAGGTTTCATGTGGATTTTTCTACGAATTTCACCTATAGGTAATATCTTCGTGGGTAATTTTTTCCTGCGAATTTGAAAATCTGTAGGAAATTTCCTGCAGATTTTCTTGCGAAAAATTTAAATTCGCAGGAAATATCAAAATTTCCTACGAATTTAAATCTATAGGAAAAAACCTTATTTCTGGGAAATTTGCAGCAAAATTTGCAGGAAATTTCTTCGGAAAAAATCCTCAGGAAAATCCACAAGTAATCCATGAATTTCTAGTACTGAAATTGATCATCATTAAATGTAAATAGAGTAGTTTTGGACAACCATTAATGCTAAGGAATGTTTGCTTGTATCCTATCTGAGAAGTTATTGCTTTATTCTGAGCACCTACCAATACAGAACATGCTTTGTTGTTTGCTTGTGCTGGGTAGTGCACAGTTTGCTTCCTTGATGCAACAATCAGGATGATCAAGAGATAAAGTTCTTTTTGTTGCATTCCAGTTGAGTATACAAATTTGCTTCTTATCATATAAGCAAAATCCTATTAACATTTCTCTTAAACATGCTAACTAATAATTTGAGTAATTAAGATATGATGTAATATTTTGTGCTATCTCAATTATACTAACAAACAATTATAAATTGTCATATAATTAAAAATGATTGTCTCTTATTCTAAGTGATCATTAATATCATGATTTGTTATTGATTTACAGTGTAAAAATTTTATTCTAACAATATATACCAATTAAAATCTTTCACCTTATTAAACAATTTTTTATTTAAAACTTAATTATTTTTGAATTTCTTGAAAGGGTCACCATATCAATCTTTAACTCGAAATATTTGGCTATTTTGGGTTTTGGCTACTGTACTTAATTTGAACTTAGTGGGCGCAAATCCTGAAGTTTTGGACCATTTGGTGGTTTGATACTTGATGTGTTATTATGAAGCCTTTAAAATTATAGATAAGCATTGATTATCTCAAGACTCAAGGTGATTGTCTGCCATTGTCCCACTAAACTTTATGAACGGCTACAGGTGCCTATAGTAGCTGATGCTGGTATAAACAATAGTACGCTGGAGGAGGCATTCCTTACCCTTTAATATGAACCAAAAAACAACGAAAGTGCAAGAAAAACCTTGGTTTTACTTAAGGATGGCAAAACGGGTTGAACCCGATGGGGTTGAACTCGATGGATAGACCCGTTTAACCCATCTTTTTTGTGGAGCGAGTTATATTTTTCAACCCACCAACTCGTACCGCCTAATCCACCAAGAAAACGGGGTGGGGGCAGGGCGAGGCAGTTGACCCGTCGGGCCGACTTTCATTTTTTAATTGTTATTTTTATTTTTTTATATTAAATTTAAATATTTAGTGTAGGCATACATAAACGTAACTATACAGTGTTTTTTTGTATCTATATTATTATTATGTTTATGATGTTTAAAATTTGTAACAATACTCAAATATTATTAATAGAATTCGAATAAATAATAAACAAGAAATATTTTTTCCCAATATTATAATAGTAAAATCGTATAAAAAGAAATTTATCACAAAAACGGGGTAGTGTGATTTTAAAGTGGCAACATGATTAATTTAAACATTTTTTTTAAGGGGATTAATTTAAAGATGTTTTAAGGACTAAAATATTTATTTTTTAAATTTTTGGTGGGCCAACCCGTCAAACTGCCAACCCGCCATTAAACGGGGGGGGGGGGGGGGGGGGGGGGGGGGGGGGGGGGGGGGGGGGGGGGGGGGGTGGTTTTCAACCCACTTTTAACTTTCAACCCTCCCCGCCCGTTTTAGGCGGGTTGGTGGCGGGACTGGACTGGGTGGGTTGGCCCGTCGTTTTGCCATCCCTAGTTTCACTGGTTTAAATTTCGGTAAAATAGGTGGATTGGTCCTATGTGTTTTTTTTTTTACTTTTCACATCGTTCCTATAAGTTTTATTTATTTATTTTCAAATTGGTCCTGCACGTTACGTTGTATTTCCACATTAATTATTTTTTGTAATTTTGACCTAACATCGTCAGTTTTTACCTGACGTGGGTATCACGTTAGTCTAACATGTGGCTATCACGTTAGTTTGACATATGACTTTTGATCTGACTTTGTAAGGTTAAAATTGACAGAAAGAACTAATATGGAAATAGACACATAATATGTAGAATTTTAAAAAAATCTTATAGGACTGATGTTTAAAAAAACACATATAACACCAATTTACCAATCAGAAATGATATTTGAACACCCGGGTGTCCCACCCGGGTGCGACACCTGCACTGTAGCGCCTTTTTTTTTTTTTTTTTTTTTTCAAATTTTGACTTTTTTTAAAAAAAATAAAAATGTAACATTTTTAAATACTAACACTTTTGGTTAACTACGTGCAAATATCTGGTTAATTCAGTTCATTATATGGTTAATGGGTTATCCTGAAGCTTACAATTATTTTTCACAACCATGTAAATATTTGGTTAATCACATGCAAATTTTTGGTTAATTCAGTTTATTATATGGTTAATGGGTCTTTTTTTTTTTGTCGACTTTTTTTAAAACAAAAACACGTGGTTAATCCTTTGAAAATGGTTGGTTAATTCAGTGTATTCTATGGTTAATCGGTAACTCTGATGCTTCAACCATTCTATATGGTTAATCACGTACAAATATTTGGTTAATTCAGTTCATTATATGGTTAATGGGTTATCCTGAAGCTTACAATCATTTTTCACAATCACGTAAATATTTGGTTAATCACATGCAAATTTCTGGTTAATTCAGTTCATTATATGGTTAATTTGTGTGGAAAATTATTGTAAGTTTCAGGATGACCTATTAATCATATAATGAATTGAATTAACTAGATATTTGTACTGGATTAACAAAAAATGTTAGTATTTAAAAAAAACTAATTTTTTATATAAAAAAAAGCCAGAATTTGTAAAAAAAAAAAAAAAAAAAAAAACTGTAGCACTACAGTAGCGCTACAGTACGGTACAGTACCCGGGTGTCGCACCTGGGTGTCGCACCCGGGTGTTCATATATCATATCTGTTTACCAATTTTGTCCATATAAAATTTCTGTACTTTTTAGTTTTTACATGTGCATTATGGCCGTGTCAGATTCCACTCTCTTTCTATTCTATGTTCTATTCCCCACGGGCCATTCCCCACCCCAATTGTTCCACTTCAGGCTCTCATGACAGATTTTTTTTTTTAAATGAATAATGTTATTTTGACACCTAAATTGGATATCATAAGGAACACTCTAATATTTTAGTAGGCTATGAACCAATAAAATTAAGAGAGAGAAAGAGTAAAGTGATTAATAGTCTACTAAAACACTAGGGTGTCCTCCATGGTGTCCAATTTGAGTGTCAAAATAACATTACTCTTTTTAAATTTGTATCTATCTTAGTATCCTTTCCCCTGTAATATACTACCTCCGGTCCACAATATAAGAAATAAATGAATCTTTTTTTTGTCCAAAGTATAAGAAATATGCATCGATTTTCACATATATTAAATGTTAATTTCCAATATTGTCCTTATTAATTACTATCATTAATTATAGGTCATCAGAATATTAATTAAAACTATGAGGGGTGATTTTAGAAATTTATATGAGTATTAATTACAACTAACTCATTCCAATATATTTTCTTGGTCTGTGTGTTTTAGGTAAATCTATTAAAATAGACCCGGCACAATGGGCTGGCCCGTTTGGTCAGATATAAATGGTGGGCTGGGTTGACAAAATTAGAGCCTGGACAAAATTTGGCCCGATCCGGCCTAGCTCGAAAATTTATTAACCCATTTGGGCTGACCCGAGATGGGCTGGCCAGCCTGTTGGCCCGAAATATTTTCAAAATAACAAAAAAACAAAAAAATAATTTATACAGGTGCGCAATTTCGTTCACACTAGTTAGTCACACTGGAGCCGAATACGGCTACACCGCAGCTCCTGCACAACACCTTGAACGCACTGCACCTCACCATTAGTCATTAGAGCCATTGGCCAATTAGATTAGTACTCTAAAGCCATGGTTCTATCACAAAATGGCCATATAATTAAAAGGTTTGCTAGTTTGGTGCTCATATATTTTTTTAAAGTTGCTTGTACTTTTTTTTCCTTTTCTTATTCTTTTGAATATGTACAATTTGATATGATCTATTTGTTACTTTTTGTCGCTTATTTTCTTTTATATCTTTTGAAAACGTAATTATTTTTTAAGTGAATGATAAGTCAAATATAATTTATGGATCCTTAAAAGATGTAATTTATGGAGATTTATTATAATTAAAAAATAATTTTTTTAAAAAAAGAACAGTAATTTTTTGAAAAATATTGGCTCATGGGCCAGCCCGTTTGGCCCGCAGCCAGCAAAAGGGTTGGGCTGGGCTAGCAAATTAACATCTCGACTTAATTTTGGGCCAACCCGAAAAGTGGCTTGGCCTGAATGGGCCTGCCCGGCCCGAATTGACAGCTCTAGTTTTAGGTTTTGTTTCTTATATTGTGTATCGGAGGTAGTATTTTTTTAAAGTGTCTCCTTTAAACTATTCTCTCAAATTTTTCTCTTATACTTAAACCAAATCCCCAATAAGAATTTTTAACTTAATTATTATACATTATAAATATAAATATTTTTATATTGTCAACTAATTATAAATTATCATATTTTTATAAAAATTTGACTATAATCATAACTACCTTAAAATCACATAAATGATGATTTATAATTAATTATCAATATAAAATACTTTACATTTACTTCTATAAAAAATACTTTATATTGACATATAAAAATTAAATACTTATTTATATAATTTTTTCCTTGTACTACTCTAGTATTCCATTTGTTCTAAAATCATAATAGTTTTAAGAATTTATTTTTATCCTATTTAATTGGGGTTTTAAATATCAATAAATATTTATTGGAATAGACTATTTTACTTCTTCGGCATAATGATTGGCAAGCCTCTTTACAAAATTCCTCCAGAGAGTCCAATAAATGTGAATATTTTTTTTGCAAGAAGTGGCTTTGATGTTCCAATACAAGTCCAATTAGTTAGTTCTGTAAACTCGTTATTAGGAATCTCTGTAAACAATGATTGTAATGGATGTTCTTTTCCACGGTTTGTCACTTTGTTGCTTAGCTTATAGCCTTATAAAATAGGGTCTTGTTAACGAGTACCCTAAGGACATTGGTTAAGGAATCCTCGAAAGGAAACTTTGTATTGAGAAACTAAGTGTAACACTTTTCAAAATGCTAAAAACACTATTTTCCCATACAAATTTTCCTATATTGATTCCTTAAACAATGCTCTAAGGGCACTTATTAGCATTCTCCTATAATATATTCCCTTTCTATAAAAAAAAATAAAATTATTGGATGTTTTAACATTATCCTTACGTATTTTTTTTTTAAAGCAAAGAAAGGCATGCTAAGGCATCACTGTTCAACTAGGCATCCCAACTAGGTTGGCACCCCTAGCAGAACCAATCATCTGCAGCACACCTAATAAAATTGATAGGAAAAAAAAATACAAAGACATGGGGGGGCATTAACCAAACCCATGCAAAAATCAATGAAATCTATAGTTAGGCAGCCCCATTCCATTTTTAAAAACATCTTCAAAAATGAAAGAAGGGAGTCTCACCAGACAAAATCAGTAACAGAAAAGCCAAAAGTGGCTAGCTTATTTGCACAAGAATTGCCTTCCCTAGAAATGTGAGAACAAACAGAGTTCATGCTCCTAGTCAGAGAAATACAATTGAGCCACCTATTTCGAAGCCTCCGAGGAACCAAGTTGCTATTCTTGAAGGTAGAAATAACTAACTCTGAATCACTTGCCAACCAAAGGGCAAGCCAATTCTTCTTAAAAGTTGTCTCAATAGCTAACATTGCACCAATCAGCTTTGCTTGATAGGCATTCTTCAGACCACGATTTACAGAGAAACAACCTAAAACAGTTGAGCAGCTGCTTCTGAAAATTATCCTTACATATTTATGACACAACAATTTCTAGTATTTGTAACATGAAACAACATTTTCCAATAAAAGCCAGTTAGTTAAGTAGTATGATTTTTATTTTCAATTAATGTTGTGTAATGCAATTCGTATTCTTAAAAAAAAAAAAGGGTGTTGTTAATCAGTATCCTAGGTGAGGTTTGGATGTCTAATGACTAAGTGTAATAGAATGGGGGTGGAGTGAAACAAAGTTATCATACTAATAAGTAAATTTTATTTCATTTCATATAGTACACCCAAAATTGGGAGTAGAAGACAAACAAAGCTAATGGATGGACATGTTTTATTTCCTTTGAGTATGTGTTTGGATGAGCGTTTGATAAAAGTAATTTTGAATGTAATTGATTTTGTAAAATTGATTTGGTTAGAATTGAGTTTGAAGTGAAGTGATTTATGTTTGAATGTTTTAATTTTGAAAGCAAGTTTGATGTAAGACTTAGTGTAAATTTTTCAAGTCAACTGATCAAAAGCTACCTTTTGTAGCTTCTAGTCAGAATCACTTCTGGAGGCAAAATCAATTTTACCTGCCAGTAACCAAACATCTCTTTTTACTAAAATCACGTTTGACAGATGACAGAATCAATTCTAAAGGTTTCCAATGTGAAACCAAACACACGGATTATATTTTAAACAATTCAAACAATGATGATTATTATCATTTCATTCGATTTCCTTCCGTTTAATCCATTTTTATCAATTCAAATATAGCCTTAAAGAGGCTGGTTAAGAAATAAAAAATAACTTTTCCATTAAAAAACTAAATATATTACTTCATAATATATTAAATAAAGTTTTTTCAATATTTTTTTAATTCTTTTGAAGGACTATTATTTTAGAACAAAGTAGTAAATGAAGTAAAATCCAAAAAATGAGCGAACCCTTATGGAGTCATGACTATTGGAAAGCTGGGAATCAATAGGTAAAATTCTGCTCAATCAGTCAAATTAGATATTAGTATCATAAGCTCATAGCGGGCCTGAAGAGTCTAAGTCATGGGATACTCTGATAGACCCACTCAACCCAAAGAACTAATTATGGTGGATTCTGAAAAGAAAGACAAAAACTAAAATGGAAAAAATCAAAAGCAAAGAAGAAATGCTCGATTGCATTGAAAACACTACCCTGATGCCAAAATTGACAATTCAAGTCCACTGCCCCCACTGCACTGTGATTCTTGGACATAGGAAATTGAATTATTTCCCTTGTTTTGGAAAATAGACTTTACTGTTTGAGGCTCCTTGGCTTTATTGTTTCATTGAAACTTTAACCTGACGACTAGAGCTGGGTATATAGACCTGAGTCCGCGGGCTGTCCGTTTAACCCGCAGTCCACGCTGACTTGGATATCCTAAAATACGAGTCCATTTAAATGCGGGCTTTTTGGGTCCGTTTAGCCCGCGGGCTAAATGGACTCGGTCCGCGGATTTGCGGACCCGTCCACGAACTTGTGCATTTTTAACAATTTTTTTTAAACTGTTATTGGGCCATAAAGTCTCGGTTCAGCCCAAATCAAAAAAATGACCTAGCTCTTAAGTGATCTAAAAACCTAAAAACCTCATACTGCCTCAACCCCATCTACTGTTGTAGGAAGTTTTAATTATCGTGTGACTCTGGAAAGTTTGATGGATCGCTTAGATACAAACATGCATGAAGCATGCCTTCAAATTGATAAAGAATGCAGGCTAAGGAAAAATTGTTTGATCCCTTTTGCTTCTAGTGTTAAATTTACGGAGCTTCTATAAAAATGTTTTATAAAGCAGAAGCTACAAAAGTTTGTATAATATCAATGGTTATACCAAAGTGTTTGGTTTGGTATAATATCTTTGATTAACATGAATTTGGTTTGGTATGTGGTTTGGATTTAATGTTTATTTGGTTTGCTTTTCTACATAAGCTATTATTTGTTTTTGATGCTTGATATGTTAAAAAAAAAAAGTGCATAGTCCCGGACAGTCTGTTTAGTCCGCGGACTATGCGGACCGGATGCGGACTCTGTTTTCTTGAGTCCATTTATCATGCGTACTATTAAGTCCGGTCCGTTTAAGTGCGGACTTATGCCGACCGAACTTAAAAGGACCGGACCGCTCCGCATACCAAGCTTTACTGACGACACACAATCTTGCAGCTTAGTCCATCTTTATCGGTTGTCAATGTGGGGTTCTTAATATTTTAAGCACCAGTGCTTACAAAATTGGTCCTGATGTGGGAGGTGCTTATATTGGTGCTTAATAGGAAGAGATCTTGCACAATCACTTGGTGCTTGTGCTTGATCTATGATATTTATTTATTTTTTAAATTAAAATTGATTTAAAAGTTGGTCGAGTTACCATTTTGTAAGGATGTGGGGTCACTGGTGGGGTCCATTTAAGAACTTTTTAGTAGTTACTGGGTTGAAGATATGAGATATTTAAGTTATTAAAAATAAAAATGAGTGATATATAATGATGAGACCCATTTAAGAGCTCCAAGATGCTCTAGTAATGGCTGCTTTGATTTCAAGGAGCGACATTGCCACGCAGCATTCAGAGTTAGATGGCAGGCCAAAAGCTTTTATTAGAAAATGACTTGACTTAATTAGCAACTCACCAACTGAAATTGTGTTGGTTCATTAAAAAACAGGGCAAAACGTTTTCAAAAAAGTGCAAATCAATCAATATCCTGTGTCACTATTTATTTATTTTTTATTTTATTTTTTAAATATTGACCTCCCACAAAATCTATATATAAGGGGTAGATTTTGTAGTCGTTGTCTCATCATGGCAGTCTTGTCCCGAACTCTGAGTCTTGAAACACATACCACTAAAATTACTGCTTAATGCAATCATATTCATTCCAAAACTCTTAATTAAAGCGATAGTGTTAGTTTGTGAGAGTCTATAATAATATCACAATACACCCCTTTAGGGAGTAGGGAGGGACATGGATATTGGCCTTGTTGAGAAGTAGTAAAAATTACTCCATAAAAATGCCAATTCATCCGGGACGGCAAATTGTACTTATTATTATTATTACTAGTAGCACGCATACATTAAGGAGAAAGAAAATGAAAGAATAACCCACGAGACTATCATATCGTTTGGAACGATAGAAAATGGAGAGGAAAGAATCTGTGAGGATAGAAAACACACTTCCCAAAAATCTTTCCATCGTTTGGTTAGAGAGGAAAAGGAAGGGAAAAGAAAAATTCTACTGGGTCCCTCACCTAAAACTTTTCCGCCCAAATTGGGAAGAAATCCAGAGGGAGAGCTATATTCTTGTTGAAAAGACGAAAATAGCCTTACAGATGCTCAACTTCTATTATCTCCTGAAAAAGCATTTCACACCGCTCATGAAGAACAGATTTGGAAATGTTGTCATCGTCCTCCTCCTCCTCCTCCTCCTCCTCCTTACCATTTTTTTTATGCACCCAATCGCTTACCAAAAATTGTCATGCGAACATTGAACCAGGGTTT
Organism: Echinosophora koreensis; assembly: GCA_035048595.1. Classification (NCBI taxonomy): domain Eukaryota; kingdom Viridiplantae; phylum Streptophyta; class Magnoliopsida; order Fabales; family Fabaceae; genus Echinosophora; species Echinosophora koreensis. Next base: position 6,946,078 of record JAPCYP010000017.1, on the reverse strand, counting down.
GTCTCCTATGAGCATGGACTTTCACCCTGTTCAATAGACTTTACTTCTTGGTTTGCTTCCAATATTGTTGACTTATCTCTTAGTTGCTTGTATTTGCTATTCTTACTAGTAATTAATTATGAGCTCTTATTGACGTACTCCAATGTGTTTGCTGGTAAGAATGTGAGAGACCTTGCTTGGGAAGTGGGTACTAGGGAGCGATTGGTCCGAAGCTTCGTGAATTCATTCATTCTTTTTTCCCCCCCTATTAATTATAACCAATTTTTATTTTTATACCAATTTTTATTTAAGGGTATTTTGGTCATTTTGTAAATATTCTTTTTTCTTTCCTCTCACTTTTCCATTCAACCAAATAAGATGAGAGAAAAGTTTGATTTTCTTTCCTCTCATTTTCATTTATACCAAACAACTAAATAATCCCCTCATTTTCTATTCTTTTTCTTTCCTTTCCCTTTCTTTTCTCTTACTTTCTTTCCTCTCACTTTCTCTCCTACAACCAAACATAGTGTATCTGTTATCTGAGTTCACAGTATGGACAAAACAAAAATGTCCACGCTCTCTCAATGTGGGCAAGAGGTTTCACATGTACCAATTTCAGGCTACCAATTAACCAACTAATTTGAAACATTCAAGTTTTCAACTAATAATAACATCGATATATTTAGTTAATTGTATATCAAGTTATTGGGATCCTTATATTCTAATTAATATCTCTCATTTTCTTATCTCAAACAATTTTATCATTTGGTAAAAAAAAAAAAAAATTATTTTATCATATAAATATTTATAACTCACAAAAACTTACTTACAGCATCTCCATTGCTAGTTGCTTATGGATTGCTTAAAGATAAGCAAGGGTTGCTTATTTATTTTTAGCATTGGAGTTGTATCATTGGTTGCTTAAAATTAACCATAATTTATGAGTTGTAACTTGTTTTAGCATTAGGAGCAAGCTTCATATACCTTTGACTTAGGTTTTTCATTAACGAAAATCTTACTCATAATTTATGTGTATCTTAACCATTTTTTAATATTTAATAAATACATTTTACACAGCTCAAAATTAACGACAATATATAAATCTATCAACAAAATTAAAAAAAAGTTCAATTTTATTTTTAAAATAATAATTCAGGTCTAACCCAATATTTATGAGTATCAAAACTTACTCGATAATTCAATACCCAAAAGAAGAACGTACTCATCAATTAAATACTTGAATTAATATTGAGAATTTGAAACAAATCCATACGATTTTTAAAAAAATAAAATAAAACGTATATTCGTTACGCATATATGATCGTAGACATAAATTCTAATCTAGTGTATCAAATTGAATCTGGCCGTTTCACGAGTTATTGTTCTCCGATGATATTGTAATATTTACGTTGGCGTTGAAAACAGTTCAGAATATTGAATTTTTGGAAGCCATAACGTACAATAAGTAAATGAAAATTTCTATTTTTTATAGTCTTTTCTCTATATTTTACATATATTTTTATTTTTGATTTCTTCCATAATTTTATAACATAACATTTTAATAAGATTTTGTTTAGTCAGAGAGCCATGAAAGAATGAGACAGAATCCACGTGGGCAATTCCAAAATCTTCAGAAGGGTAGAACCATGATTTCGTAACACATACTGAGAAAGTAAAGCCCATTTATGATGGCGCCATTCCCATATCTCTCTCCTCATTACCCCAACAACACCAGCACAAGAAGAACACAACACAAAGGCCTGTTCTCACCAAACAAAACACTATACAGAGAAACAAAGAATCACATACATTACATCACATATTTGTCACATGGCGAGTGGGTGGGTGAAGTCATGGCAATGCAAGTCAAGAGCATTTGAAGACGTTTACCACCCTAACCCTAAAATCTTCATACCCAGTGCCGGTTGCAGAAAGACCGTACAAAACATCAAAGACGTGATCGACATACCCAAGCCCAAGCCCAAGCCCAAGCCCAGAAAACCCAAGCCTAAGCCTCTCCTGGATAAACATCCCAGTTCAAAATACCCAACCACCACCAAACCGGAATTTGAACCGGTCCCAAGAGCCACCATGAACCGCTCACGAAGTAGCACAGCCACTGCCACGTCGACCCGACCCGTCATGGAGCTTCCAGAAGGCCACCCTTCTCGTAACGTCGTGGAGATCATCTTCCGCACAAGCTGGGGCCCGGAACCATTTCCGGGTCGGGTGGAGTTGATATTCAAGATTCAGAACGGGACCCGGGCGGTGTCGCGGTTCGAGGAGTTTCGCGAGGCGGTGAAGGGCCGAGCCGCCGAGGTTGTTCCGGCAGAGGGGAGCAACTGGGAGGAGAATGCGCGGTGCGTCGCGGATGGGAACGAGGTGATGCGGTTTCACTGCTTGGGTACCACCGCTGAGGGTGGTGGTGGTTCCTACGACGGCGCCGCCGGTTGTGCATGGTCGTTTCCGGAGCGGAAGGGGTCGGCGATATGCACGTTTTCCGGCAGCGGTGAGGCGCATGAGAATGCCGGCGGGAGCAGGGGCAGGAGGGCCATGCTGGTGTGTCGTGTCATAGCGGGTCGGGTCTCGAAGCAACTCGGGTTCTTGGACTCGTTGTTGGACAAACGAGTGGCGTTTGACTCGGTGAGTGGGAACAATGGCGAGTTGTTGGTGTTTGACTCGCGTGCCGTGTTGCCTTGTTTTCTCATCATTTACAAATTGTAAAAAATTTAAAATATAATTATTTACCTTTCTCTCTCTCTTCTTCTTCTTTTTTTTTTTGTATGTCGTTTGTCGAGGTCTTGAAAACGAAACCTATGCTATGTGGTTGCATTTATCAGGCCAATTTTTTTTCTGTTTTGGCTAACACTTAAATGTGTTTTGTGTAATTATGAGAGACCAGAAAATTGAGTTGATAAATGCGCACTATAGTTGCTTGCTTGGTTCCATCTATTCGGAACATGAGGTATTGTAATTAAATCCAATGATTTTTGCGTTGTTATGTTTTTATTTTTATTTTTATTATGATTCTGTTTCACAAGGCTAAATCGCTAATTTATAAAGAATGTGTTTGTAACTTTGTTTAGTAATTTTTTTTTTTAAATGGCTTATAATTTTTTTTTCATTAGCTTATAACATTTTTTCATACATTAGTTAAGTAATCTTTGAGTTTATAATTGTTTTTTTCATTTTAATTCATATTATTTTAGTCAAATTTCACATTTATTCTTGATCAAATAAAATAAAAATAATATCCTAATGGTTTCACACGTTTGGTATATCCTTTAGTATTGTGCCTTTTAGTTTTATCTTCAGGTGACGTTTGGTATCCAGAATGTTTTATTCTCATGTAAACTATATTCCTGTAAATCACATTCTTGTGATTCTTTCTTTCCCACATTCACACTTTGGAATAGAGTTTTTCCAAGTTTCTAACTATCATTATTTTATTACCAGGAATCTTTTATGTCTGGAAATAACTTTTTAAAACTTGTACCAAACATGAGAAACCTTTATTCCTGTACCAACATTTCCGGGAATATTTTTATAAAACTTGTACAAAAGGCAACCTTAGTTTCTATATATTATTGCTTACACAAATGGTGTTTTCTACACTAAATCTGTGTTCTTTTACTTTTTATGGAGTTCCTCACCATGACTCATGGAGAATATATTTTTATTTATAAAAAATTTTTTTAAAAAAATCATATTAATGTATCATTTTATTTAAAAATCCTTTTATGTCATTTTATATTTATTAATCAATTTAACTGCTTAATTTATCAAATGCTTCAAATTTAAAAAACTAGCTTATTCGCTATTTGTTATTAACTAATTTATCTCTTATTTATTGTTTTTACCAATAGAGCCTTATGTTTCTTAGCATATTCGTTTTTTATTTCAGAGTCTATATTGTTTTCTGAGAGATACTGAGCAGCAGGGCAATGGTTCAAAGTTTCACTTTGTTTTCTTGTTTAATTTGGGTTGAAACTGGAGAGTACATAAATTTGATGAAATTAGAAATCCAACAAGTCATTTTTTTTTTTTTTTTAAAAACCAACTAGTCATGTTCATCTCCACACCACAAAACACATGTTTGTTATCAACTCACAAGGCACACAGAGAAAGGAGTATCGTTTATTATGGTCTTTCATTGGGTATTCCACATATTTAGTTATTAATTCTCGGGCTGATAGTGGTGATTATGTAAAATCTCCTCCAAAGTGATAGTTTTAAAATTCAAATTTGATTTCTGATTTTATAAGTAAATTTTTATCTAGGGATGCAGTTCACTTCTACTACAAGCAATCACTATTGGGTGAAGTATCCTTTATTGATTATAAATAAGAGTAGCTATATTAGCATTTATGAATTACTGTGGTTAGAGATTCTATTTCGTTAGAAAATACTCCCTCTGGTCCTTATTATAAGAGGTAAATGACTACTTTTTTTTTGTCCAAAATATAAGAGACATGCATGTATTTTGACAAATATTAAATGCTCATTTCCAATTTTACCCTTATTTATAATAGGGTTTATATTTACGAGACAATGCAACTTTTAATACAAGTAGGTTTGTTCATTAATTATTGAAGGGTTAAATTTGTAAATTTATATGAATATTAATTACAAATAACTTATTTCAATGCATTTTCTTGGTCTGTGTGTTTTAGGGTTTTGCCTCTTATATATAGGATCGGAGGGAGTAAAAGAGATTCTCTTTACTCTTTAGGTTCCCGCCCTCAAAGCTCGAGCTGAAATATGGGTAAGGCAATAGAGGAAGTATAGCGCAAGTCACGCAATGGGTTCCAATCCAAACCACGTCTTAACCTTTGCTTGTCTGATAATGGAATATTGATATAGAAAAATTAACTAACTGCAAAAGGAGTCTTTGTCTTTGACGGGAATGCACCTTTGTCCTTTGCAATCTGCCACATGTTAGTAGGTTGCTACGTTAAGTTCATTCTGTTCTCTCTATATTCTGATTTCTGCCTTTTCTATTAAGTCGCACATATGACTCCAACATTATAGTACTAAAATGCATTTTTCCCTTTTTCTGTTTTTTCCTTCAACAAACCATCCGGTATCTACCTTAAACATTAAGGTTTGAGTGAAACAAAATTGGGAAAAGAGTATAGAGATTATTCAAATTTTGATTCTTTTATAAATTATTATTGTGAATTTTAAAATCTTCATAATTAGTTTTTTTTTTTTAATTTAGTTAATGTTCTAGGAGATTCTTATGTTTAATTTGCATTTGTCAGTTTACTAATGATAATATTGCATAGCAACAGTTTTTTTGACAAAAGAAAAGTTAAGCAATTTCATTAATAATAGAGAATACAATACATCCAATAACATCATCACAAATTTGGAGAATAGTAATATTTGTAGCAACTTCTAACAAAGAGTGAGCAACTACATGGATTTTCCTCCTATCAAACTCTACCAAAGAGTTGTTAACATAAGATGATAAAAGACTTCTACAATTTGAAATAACAGCCCTATAATTAGCTTGGTTCTCTTGAAGGAGACCCAAGACTTCCTTTTTTTGCACCTGGAGTCTAGGAGAATAACTATAAAATTTAGCTTTGAAGAAATATCCTCTTTCATCACGTAAATTGTGATTGAAGTCGATGTTTTGAGCTACCTGCAAGAAAAGCTCAATGCACTGCCAATTGTCTTCGACTTTATTTGCATAAATTAAAAAAACCAAAATTAAAAAGAGAAAACGACAAAACACGTATGACCAATAATACAAAACGAGGTATTTGTGGATAGAAACTGCATACAGGTTACCCATGCCTCGATAATTCCAACTAATGATACTTATGGCTTCTAGAAGGCCTAAGAACCAGAATCTGCCAATAAAAATGGAGAGAAACAATTCATTCATCTTCTTCATCTAGCAACGATAGACTCTTACAAATGGAAAGAAAAACATAGCTCTCACAAGCGGAGAAAAAAACATAATACTCCTGAAAAGCATAGCTCTCACAAAAGTGTTGATAAAAACGAAGTGGTGATAAAAACAGAACCCTAGCGGCGTTGTTCAAGTAATAGGGTAGGGACTATAATAACATTAATATTTTAATTAGACTGTTTAATAACTTATTTATTAATATTTGGCTTTCAATGTATATTTTTCTTAAAAAATATAAAAAATTAGATTAAAATAAATTTGTTTTTTTACCTATATTGAAAATAATAAATATAATTAAAATAAATTTTAATAGAAGGCCTAGAATTAATGTTACAGCTCTAGTATGATCGTTTGTTAATTAATGATTCAAATTAAATAAAAGGATGTCTTAGCATATTAATTAAAAAAATTGGGACAAATTGGAATGATTCTAAAGTTTGTGGTAGTGAAATGCAAAAGAAATATTTTAAGTTTTTTTTCAGTTCGTTTTTATTTTGATTTTTAGCCGTATGTTTTATTGTAATTACAAAAATGTTTGCTTGATTTTACTCTATCTTATTTCTTAAAAGATTTGTGGAAAAACATGATAGAAAGGCAATATTTTTTAATTCTAATAAGATAGGATCTTTCTAACGAGTGCCCTTAGGACACTGGTTAATGAATAAAAAAAAACAATGTTTTATGGGGAAATAAATATAACACTTCTCAAAATAATAAATACATTATTTTTCATAAAAACTTGTTATTTTTATTCCTTAACCAATGCCTTAAGGCACTCGTTAGCATTCTCAAATAAAATATGAGATTAATTTTGATACATTTATCAAGTATCAACCAATCACAACTTATGCTATATGTGATTTCTAAGGTAATTATGATGAGAGTTAAACATTTGTAATGAAGTAACAATTTATTATTAGTTGACATTTTTTTACAATGATAGTGCATACCAATTAAATCCATAAAATATAGGGAAAATAGGGAAAATTACATTGGTTTCTTGAGTTATAACTTAATTATAAAATATGGTTCTCTTGTTTTAGAAATTACATCAACCTCTCTTGATATTTATATTGTCATTATATTTATGCTCTTGAGATTTATATTGTTATTATGCTTATCCTTTTACATGACCAAAAAATAAAATAAAATGGAACTGCGGAATATGTTTTGTTGGATTAGGAGTCCAGCATGTGGTGACTGGTGAGTCTGTTCATTTCTCTGCTCCAACATTAAAAATGGAAGTTGGAATCATAAAGGATTGGACATAATGATGTTAAACGAAATGCACTGTCAGAGGAACACAGGCTTGAGCTCTTAAGATGTCATCGTGGGCAGGCTTAAATGTATTGTTCACTGTCCAAAGAAGATTAGGGACACAAAGTATGGGATATCTTAAGATAAATAAAAGTCAGAGCAGATAGTTTAATATTTATGGATAAATTTGGTTTCATGATTATTATTGTGTTAACACGTTAACTATAAAAATTGAAAAGTACAATCTAATCTTCGAATTGGAAGCTTAAATTTGCAAGTCATCTACTTTGTTTTTTTTTGCCATCAACAAACCACCAAGTATATACCTTAAACATTAAGAATTGGGTAAAACAAAATTGGGAAAAGAGTATAGGTCACTCAAATCTTGAATATTTTATAAATTATTATCATGAACTTTTTAAACCTTAATAATTAGTCTCTAGATTTTAATTAATATTAAGATATTTTCTATATAATTTGAATTTATTAATTTACTAACAATAATATTGCATGACAATATCTTATTATTAGTAATAAAAATAGAGTTTTATCAATTTATTTGTTAAAATTTTATTTTAATATATTTTTTTCTTAAAAATAAATAAATACATAAAATTTGTTTTGAAGTCAGAAATCTAGTCAAAAGCCTGCTTGGGTTGTAATCAAACATGCACGCGTTCATCACACAACACAATCACACATTCGATAAGTTAACCCTAAGGTGACGTTTGGTTCATGGAATGTTTTATTATCAGGAAAATTATATCCCTGAGAATCTAATTCTTAGGAATATTTGTTTCCCACCTTCACACTTGAAAATAGAGTTTTCCACTTTCATTCAGTAATTTTATTTCCGGGCATCTTCTATGTCTGAGAATAATTTTTTAAAACTTGTAACAAACATGGAAAACTTTTATTCACATACTCATATTCTCTGGTTTTGTCACTGTATAAGTGCATAGGACATGCCACTCAATAAATAACCCACAAGTTCAAATATACATTGAACTAAGTATACATGACTTATAATTACGTAATAGCTGCGAGTGGTATGCTCTCTTATCATACTTCAAATTAAATGTCTTTCATGGTTCACAATCATGACTAGATGATCATAAACCAGAACAAAGTAAAACACCCTTGACCAACAAACCATAGAAAATTTGTTCCATGTTATAATGATACTCTGCCTATATTACAGAGAGCAAAAACTGATTTTGCTGAGATTGAAATATGATATGCCAAAATAACACTATTGATAATATAATAGAAATTAGAGCCGTCAAATGGGTCGGCCCTAGCCCATTTAGCCCTAGCCCATGTGGGTCAGGGTCAAATGGGCCATAGGGCCAAAAGGCCCACATTAAAAAAAAGCCCACAGGGCCAAAAAGCCCTTAAATACACTAAGGGCCAGGGCCAGCCCATGGGCCATAATTTTTTTGATAGACCTATTTTTTTTATTTTATAAAACTTGACAAAAAGAACAACAACTATAATCACTCTAACATTATGTAATAATATCATTTAACCTATGAAATTATCTATTTAAATATGTATTACATGCTATAATTTTTCCTTCACTAACCGCACAACCACTTAGGTAATCCAAGTGAGTGATTTCCCTTAGCTGGAATATTATCTATTGCAATAATTTGATATCAGTTATCTATTTTAACAATTCATTTCATATAAAGACAAGGATGAAAAGAGAGAAAATAATGTTTTCTCTTCAATTTTTTAGAGAAAACTATAGCATTTAATACATATTTGAATAATTAATTTCATAGGTTGAATGATATTATTACATAATATTATAGTGATTATAATTGTTGTTCTTTTTGTCAAGTTTTATAAAATAAAATAAATAGGATTATCACAAAAAATTATGGCCCATGGGCTGGCCCTGCCCCCTAGGGTTTTTTTAGTGCTTTTTGACCCTGTGGGCTTTTTTTAATGTGGCCCATTTGGCCCTGACCCACATGGGCTAGGGCTAAATGGGCTAGGGTGGCCCATTTGACAGCTCTAATTTATAGGCTAAATGGACTGGGCTATTATTGTGGGCTAGATGGGCTGGCCCTAGGGCTTAAGGCCAAACTGACAGCTCTAATAGAAATGGTAGTCAAATAAACAAAAACCTCAAAATATCTAATCATAAAAGCTCTAAAGAATGAATGAGAAGTATGTGCGACCATACTAGATCCCTAAAGTTACAGAATAGTGAAATTTCAAACAAACATGAAATTCAACAATGTGCCGTAAGATATGACTATAACTATATCAAATTTCAGAAAACCCAACAGGATCTCTATCAAAATATGCAGTTCGAAAATCTATAAAAATCAACCCTGGACAGAGCACGGAGGTGGAGTGAAGCGGCATCGGCGACGGAGAGTGTCAACTCATCTAGTTTGTGACTAGTTTGAGGGGGTGAAGTAGCGGAGATGGAAATGGCGACGTCAGAGTTGGGGTGGGAGCATCTCTCTAGATAGCGGTGACGCAGCCACAGGAGGAGAGTTTCCTTCTTTCCAAGAACAATATAAGTGTGGTATGTAGAAGGCTAGGGATTTAGGGTTTCTAATTCTAATCCTATTTAGAAAATAAATGGATATTATTTTGTTAAAACAATATTATTTATTATTATAAAAAATATTATTAATTATTAATTATAAACAGGCTGACCTACTAGGTTTAAAAGGCTTTTTCACAAGCCTAAACCCAGCCTATTTAATTTAAAAGACTTTTTAAAAAGCCTAAACCTGGCCTTTTTATTGAACAGGCCAGGCTAGGCCACTGTTGTGACAATCACACAACCACTGTTGTGAATGTCACCCAATAGTTGCCCAATCTGTTCACACCCTTTTGTCCATCACCAACTGTCACCATCCAAGCCAACGCTGCCACCACAAACCACTGTGACGACTTCCGCTACCCAACCATCATGGTTTGTTGTCGGTAGCCGAGCACCATCATGCCTCCTTTATGAGCCTTATCCCTTGCTATGTGTTTGTTCCTTTGGTTCATCTTCACTAAAGTTTGTCCTTTATAATAAATGTAACACATAATTATTGAAATTAAATTTTAATATACTGTGAGTATAAAAGTTTTGTGAGTATAAAAGTTTTATACTTCAACGAGAAAGGTCATAGTAAACCTTACACAAGAGAATGGAAAGATGAGAGAAGAGGATGAAAAAGAAACAAAGCACATATCGAGAATTTGAATCCACATATTCATAATTTATGTCGGTTGACTTAAGGGTATAAAGAATAATCCGTTTAGAGTCTCTTTGGTTGCAAGTTCAATGACCACGTTCCCGCAATTTTTTGAAGCAATAAATAGTAGCTTTCACGGTGGGCATTGTTCCCACCGTGATTCCAAACAGGCACTTAAACGGTCTCGACATCATAAGTTGTCTCAATTGTACTTACCAATACATCTAATCCTTTATAAGTCTGAGAGTAATATGGCCCAATTTAATTCTTTATAAATAGAAAATTCTTAACATGACTCCTAATAATTTCAAATGTTAATCAAAATAATTTTTAATAAAAACTAATATATTCCTAGAAATTATTTTTACAAAGACTATCTAAATTATGTTTGAGATTTTTAAAAACTATATTCTTTATTTCTCACTAGCTAAACTAAGAAATACATTTTTCATGAACGAATTTAAATATTCACTTTAACTCTAACTTCCTTTTATTAAGGTGGATTACAGGTTTTTCCAAACTTTTAGGCAACACTAATGCCTACATGGCAGAACTTTGGGGAGTGTGGGAGGGTCTTTGTTTGGTCAAGGAATGAGGGTTTTTACACATTGAACTGCAGTCAAAAATCAGAAAGCTACTTCAACATAATTGGGAAGTGCAGATATCCCATATGTATAGGGAAGCTAACAGGTGTGGAGATGTGCTTGCCAACAGGGGATGTGAGCTTGGAGAATCCATGGTAATCTATGAGGAGCCTCCGGTGCAAGTTGAGCACCCGTCAATTGCTGATGTTTTAGGGGTCTCTACCCCCTCGCTTAATTTCTATGTAATCTTTCTATGTTGTCCCAAAAAAAAAAAAATCGGCAGTCCCGTTATCTTTTTTGGTCACGTAAATCTACTATAATCTACCTTAGTCAAAGTAACGATTGAAGCAGAGAGGGGAGAGTCGAGTGTTGGAATATTTTACTCCAATATCATAATGTGGGCAGATATCGGTAATTAATTATATTAGCTATTTATCAATTAGGAGCCTTAATTGATATGTGATCAAATTAAAAGATAAGGCCAATCAGGTTCCTGATTTGATAATTGATTATCATTAATTATCCGATATGGGCGAAATATGAGTGAATGTCAATGATAACCAATTTCGGAATAATGGGAACCCTAATTAGTCATCACCCTATATACAGGCTATGGACCCCAATACACCCGACATAACGCACACCGCATCTTCTCCCCATCTGAAGAGGGACTAAGGCATAAGAAGTACAGGTTGAGGAAGAACCACAAGCCAACGGGTGTTCATTACCCGTCCCTCTCTTTCTCCCTCCTTCTCTGTTTTTTCAGGTTACCGCACATTGATCATTAGCAATGGATCTAGGTATTCATATAATCTTTGATAAGCCAACATGTTTCCGATCCTAAAAATTATTGAGATACCGTTGTTCTTGATAATATGAGATGCATGCTTACATGGTTATTATGTTTCCGCAATTAAGATTGATGATAGCATACCTTGTATATGATTTATTGAGTTTAAATCTTACATCGAGGACACCAATAGGGAAAGAAAGAGTCATACAATTTGATGATTAGTTCGTAGTTCCAATTACAAGAATTTGCCTCAAAAAGCCTTCTTTCCATATCAAAATCTTGGGGGCAAAGCATTGGGCCTGGATGACCAGCCTTTCAAAATCAATAATATAATATAATCAATAAAAGAAGACAGGAGAGAGGAGGGATCTGAACAAAATGGGATTCCAAATTTCCAGATGGGAAAGTGCCCACTGAGCTGCACATCCCCCAATCTACATCTTCATCTACTTGCAGCACTCAAAATATTTGACTAACACATATAAGGGCTTCCCATTCAACCGCTCACGACCCTGTCACACATTATTCACAAAAAAAGAAAAAAGAAAATCATTAACACACGACTGCTTTCTTGAAAAACTATTTTTAATTAAGTATAACATTGAAACGACCCAAAGAAATTCGATTAGAAGAGTTGATCATATAAAAGATGCTATTAAATTATTATTATTATTTTTAACTTTATCCTTAATATTCATAAATAAAAAAGAAATAGTGAGAAACAGGCAACCAAATAGATGTCTTTGTAGTCCTAGAACAAAGTAACTCTTACAATCGAGAAGCAAGAATTGAGCTTCTTATACAAAAGTGGACATCCATTAAAAATACCTAATAAACGACAAACCAAATATTCAAAGATTACACACACAAAATCTATTCCATCCTGTAGTTGAAAGTAGTCTTGGAGACGAGAGAAAGGGTGGTGAATGAAAAAAATAGGGAGAAACCTAGACCGACGATGCATACCTTTAATTCTGGTAATTCAATAACACATGCGCACTCGACTACCTCTGCTCCCACACGTTCTGAAACACGGGGGGAAAAAAAAAAGAATCAAATCCCAAATGGGCTTATAAAGCGAATAATGCACTTGTGAGCTTAGTCTAAAGGGAAAAAAAAAACTTATTGTGATGCAATAGGACCCCTTGATCGTGTAGATTCGTAAATCATATTCAATAAAAGAACACCACTACTAGTTACTACTTACTAATGAAATCTCATACATGGTTAGTCAAATGAACTTGCAGATTACATTAGCAGAGATAAGGAAATAATAAGAAACCATGTTTCGATGTGCTTATTCACTAATATATAAAGCATGAAATAACCATATAAATACAAGTCAAAGAGCCTCAAACATTGGCCTACTATTCCTGATATCAATGCATAATAGTTACAAAATTGATTTAGTCCTTTTCACGTCAAACTATTGAATTGGGGAGAAAAATATCTCAGGCGTGACCAATTAAGCTACCCGTGAATATACTTATTCAATAAAGAGAGGAACAAATAAATGGAGCACCATAATGTCCAACAATGGCATATTCTGATATTACCAATTTCAATTTACATTAAAATTTGCACACAAGCATTTACCTAGTAAGTCCATAGCTGCACAGAGTGTTCCACCAGTAGCAATCAAATCATCAACCACCAAAGCACGCTCACCAGGTTCAACGGCTCCAACTTGCATCTCAAGACAGTCCCTTCCATATTCCAAAATATACTCTTGAGAAATAACTTTGCCTGGATTCATAACAATGTTGTGTTAACACAAACTGAGAGAGTATGTTGCAGTAGTCAGTAACAATATAGGCAAAAGCTTAAACCTTACTGAAGCATTAAAACATGTTCTTATGTAGTTCATGATTTCACTTTGCTATAAATAATAATGCAGAATAGAATAAGTGGAGATTAAAGTTAGAGGAGTGCTAGCAACACACTCTCTAACACATACTTTCCAGCACACACTCTCCTATTAGTTGAAATTCATGTGGGTCCCACTTGAATTTTGTAGGACCCACATGAATTTCAACCAATAGGAGGGAGTGTGTTGGAAAGTGTGTGTTAGAGTGTGTGTTGCTAGCATTTCTCTTAAAGTTATCCGCTCAAAAAATAGAGTTATGCGAGGTTTTCTTTGGTCGGGAGTGGGAGACTCTAGTAGAGAGTGTAACACCCCGTTTTTCGTAAAATATTTTATAAAGTTAGTTTTATTTATTTTAATAAGGTTGGTTAAGGACAAAGTGGGATTTTAGCCTAAAAGTCCCTTTCTGGTACATGAGCACGCTCGTGCTCATCAGCCAGCAAGCCCGTGCTTAAAGTCAGAAGCGTGTCTCTGATTTTAAGTTGAGCACGACCGTGCTCAATAGTGAGCACGCCCGTGCTCAATGCGTGGACCGCGTCTCGCTGACGCTAAGTGGAGCACGACCGTGCTCAATGCTAAGCACGACCGTGCTCAGGTCCGAACGTTATATACGTAAACAGACCCGAGGGTTTGACGTGAAACCCTGTTTTTGGTGCAGCTGCGGCCAGAACTCGTTCTTGCGCTACTTTTCCTTCGTTCATCGCCGTAGTGGAGTTTTGAGGACCGTTTAGGAGATTAGATTGATCTGCCTCGTTGTTTATAGGTAATGGTTTCGTCCCTTTTAGTTTCCTTTCGTGTTTTTGGGATTGGAGACTAACCGGTTGTGTTCTTGTTTGCCCAAGGTTCATCATTGGTGTGAGCCGCTTTGGGAACGGTACCAGTTTGCCAGTAGGATCAGTGTTAGAGCTACCTTCAATCCAGGTATGGGGAGAAGGGAATTGTATTCGTTAGGCAGTGGGTAGTGTAAGGTGACGGGGTTTCCCGTGACCCCTGTGTCGTTGTATGCATATGTTTACGATGTTGAATTTGGTATATGGTTGTTTCTGATTTATATGTCCATAAATATGTATTTTATGTTCATGATGATTGTGCCATGTTTATGATGTTATGAAAATAATTGTTTTCGGCATATGTTGGTTGAATGGTTGATGACTGTTTATGTTGGTTGGAATGATGAGTTTTGGTCCTAAAAACACGTTGTCAACTAACTAGGAATAATTAACTAAGAATTTTAGGTTTTTGGCTACGAACTTGGTTTCTGTTCCTGCCCAGAACAGTGCAGTCGTGCATTGAGCACGACCGTGCTGAACAGGGAGCACGACCGTGCTCCCACTTAAATTCTGGAAAATGGCCGCGCTGCTCAGCACGGCCAAGCAGGTTAAATAGCACGATCGTGCTGCTGAGCACGACCGTGCTGAGTGTGAAGCACGACCGTGCTTCACTCAAAAGGGCAGCACGCCCTCACGTGTCCAAGCACGACCGTGCTAGGGTCTAAGCACGACCGTGCTGACCCCCTGGACAGTAATGCAATTAAAGGACTTAAGGGGTTTTTAACCCCATTCCCTTACGATGATAAGTTAAGATAAATAATCAAAGATAAAGATTAGACAACCTGGTTATTAATTATATAAGGTAATTAGATAATCAAATATTAAGTCGGTATCCGTTGGGTTACCGCACGTTGATAAGTTGAAGTCTTGGGTGCTCATAGACCCAAGCACGTTGAGTTGAACCTTGGTGCTTATTGGCCAAGGGAGCCTTGACCCCACGGTTTGGGTCTAAGGTTACGTTGAGTTTGATGTTGAAAGTCTTGGGAGCTTCATGGCCCAAGCAAGGAGGTGGTTGAGATTGTTTGTTGTTGTGCCATTTGCATAAAGCATTGAAGTAGTTGATGGGGGAGGTTCGACAAAGGGGAGATCGCCCGAGAGTACGGTGATCTGGCCATCCACGGTAGGTCACCCAAGGTTTGGTGACCGAGGCCCCCCGTGATGAGGCATCCACGGTTTGATGCGTTGGCTATCCATGGGGTTCACCCAAGGTTTGGTGAACTGCCGGTGTTGGTGCTTTTATGGCCAATACGGATATGTAACTCCAAAGTCGTTCATCCTGAGTTAGTTGGATCCACATGCATAGTTGGAGTAGCGGAGTAGTTGATGCATTGCATAGCATAGCATACTTGGTTGTTATGTTACTGATGGATGTTGATGTATGCTTATGTGTATGTTTACCTTGCGTACTATTCCTCTGCTGTTTATATGATTACATGAATCTTACTCCCTGTATTGTTTGTGTTTGGCCTGATTGGCATTTGCAAAGGATGACGAGCAGCCCGGAGAGGAGTGACTCTGAGGAGCCGCCACTTATAGTAGGGTTGTTTTAAGTTTAGATAGTTTGTTTCCAGTTGTATTCCGAGGATTTATTTCCGGAACGGTTATACCAGCTCTGAATTGTGACATCGGGGTTGGGTTATTCTTTTGATGATGTTTTTATTTGATTAAACTATTGTTATTTTCCGCATTGTAAACGAGTTCATGTGGGACTTTTCTACCCATGGACAACTGTTTTATTTAATTCAGTTAAATGCATGTTTTTCTTATTAATTGTTTTATACGTAAATGCCTTATAACATGCGGGGTAGAAGGGTGTCACATTTAGTGGTATCAGAGCAGTTCGACCTTGTTCGGACGTGGTATGAGTCTGTTGTGAGTCTGTTGTGTGACTCTTGTGTGAATTGTCTATACTTGTATAGATAATGATGTTTTAAGTTAGTTGCCTGTAGCTTTTACTCGCTTAAGTTTCTGTATTAAGAGGTGTGTTGGACTGGTACAGGAACTAATGGCCGGTAGAGGACGCAACGATCAGGCGATTGCTGACGCATTGGCACTGCTAGCCAATGCTATTGGTCAGGTTAACCCTAACAACGGTGGGCCAGCTGAGTTCCAGGGACTGGATAAGTTCCAGAGGAACAACCCTCCGTCGTTCAAGGGCGCGTACGATCCGGAAGGAGCTTTGTTGTGGCTGAGGGAGACAGAGAAGATCTTCAGAGCCATGGATTGTAACGATCAGCAGAAGCTCATCTTTGCTACCTTCATGCTGACCGAGGAGGCTGAGCATTGGTGGGATAACTGCAGGCAGAGGATGCAGGCTGAGGGCACAGCGGTTACATGGGCTGTGTTCAGGCAGAGGTTCCTGGAGAAGTACTTTCCAGCGGATATCAGAGACAAGAAGGAGATGGAATTCTTGTCTTTGAGGCAAGGGTCACGGTCAGTCGGTGACTATGCGGCCAAGTTTGAGGAGCTGGCCAGGTACTACACTCCCTACCAGCATGAGACGGATGACCGTTCGAAGTGTGTGAAGTTTGAGGCTGGACTCCGACCTGAGATCAAGCAGGCCATCAGCTACCAGGAGATCAGAGTCTTCCCTATTCTGGTCAACAAGTGCAGGATCTATGAAGATGCCAGCCAATTCAGGGTTGCTAGTTCCAAAGGGTCAGATAGCCAGAGTGGCAAGAGGACTGATCAGAGGGACAAGGGTAAGCAGAGGTATGCTCCGACCGGCAGAGACTTCAAGCAGAGTGGTAAGAAGCCACAGTTTCAGCAGGATGGGTTCAGGGGCGGGTTCTCTAACGTCTCTAGGCCCATGAGGTGTGGCAAGTGTGGTGCTACAGATCACTACTCGTCTCAGTGCAAGGAGACGCAGGTTATCTGCTTCAGGTGTGGCAAGCCAGGACACATCAGCCGAGAGTGTGAAGGAGCCAAGGCCGAGCCTCCCAGTGCCGGCAAGAATCAGAAGTCCCAGGCCAATCGACTGAAGACCACTGGAAGAGTCTTTACTCTTAGTGGAGCTGAAGCCTCCGAGTCTGATGACTTGATTCAAGGTACATGTTTTATAGATGGAACTCGATTAACTGTGTTGTATGATTCGGGTGCTACTCACTCATTTATATCGCATGATAGGGTCAAGAGTCTTGAATTGCCTGTTGCTTTCCTTGAGTATGATTTGTTGGTTTCTACACCTACAAATAAACCTGTTTCTACTTCTTATGCATGCAAGAACTGTCATATAGTTATAAATGATAGGACATTCATTGCTGATCTTGTATGCTTGCCTTTGAAAGGCCTAGATATTATTCTGGGTATGGACTGGTTATCTTCCAACCATGTCCTCCTGAACTGTTTCGATAAAACCCTGATTTTTGGAACTCCAAAGGAGTCTAAGAATCCGGACCTTCTCTCTGCCAGCCAAGTTCAAGCTTCGATGAAAGACGAAGCCCAAGTGTACATGATGTTAGCTTCCCTGGAAGTAGAGAGCAGCCCTCCTGATGTCGCCAGCTTGCCTGTTGTGCGAGAATTTCCCGAAGTGTTTCCGGGGGACGTTTATAACTTACCCCCAGAGAGAGATGTTGAGTTTACCATAGACTTAGTGCCTGGCACCGGGCCAATCTCCATAGCACCCTATAGAATGTCTCCTCTTGAGTTAGCTAAGTTGAAAGAACAGTTGGAGGACCTGATGAAGAAGCAGTTCATTAGGCCGAGTGTGTCTCCGTGGGGAGCACCTGTGTTGTTGGTGAAGAAGAAGGATGGTAGTATGAGGTTGTGTGTCGACTTTCGACAGCTCAACAAGGTGACCATAAAGAATCGGTATCCCCTCCCTAGGATTGATGATCTTATGGACCAGTTGATGGGCGCTTGCGTCTTTTCAAAGATAGATTTGAGGTCAGGGTACCATCAGATTCGGGTTAAGTCTGAGGACATCCCGAAGACAGCGTTTAGGACACGATATGGTCACTATGAGTACTTGGTTATGCCTTTCGGTGTGACCAACGCTCCTGCGGTCTTCATGGACTACATGA
Organism: Echinosophora koreensis; assembly: GCA_035048595.1. Classification (NCBI taxonomy): domain Eukaryota; kingdom Viridiplantae; phylum Streptophyta; class Magnoliopsida; order Fabales; family Fabaceae; genus Echinosophora; species Echinosophora koreensis. Next base: position 6,927,614 of record JAPCYP010000017.1, on the reverse strand, counting down.
ACAGGACATTTCACCCTTACTTGGATAAGTTTGTGGTAGTGTTCATAGACGACATCTTAGTGTACTCCAAGAGTAAGGAGGAACATGAGGAACACCTGAGGGTTGTCTTGCAGACCCTTAAGGAAAAGCAGTTGTATGCTAAGTTGTCTAAGTGTGAGTTCTGGTTAGAGGAAGTGAGCTTCTTAGGACATGTCATCTCTAAGGGTGGCATAGCAGTGGACCCAGCTAAGGTAGAGACGGTGCTCCAGTGGGAAGCGCCAAAGTCTGTAATCGAGATTAGGAGTTTCTTGGGGTTAGCCGGGTACTATAGGCGGTTCATAGAAGGTTTCTCTAAGATAGCTTTACCCTTAACCCGTCTCACCAAAAAGGGACAGTTGTTTGTGTGGGACTCTAAGTGTGAAGAGAGTTTCCAAACCCTTAAGAATAGGTTGACGTCAGCACCAGTGTTAGTTTTGCCAGATCCTAGTGAACCCTTCGTAGTTTACTGCGATGCTTCTAAGCAAGGGTTAGGTGGTGTGCTGATGCAGAATGGTAAGGTAGTTGCTTATGCTTCTAGGCAGTTGAAAACCCATGAGAAGAACTACCCTACCCATGACCTAGAGTTAGGAGCTGTGGTATTTGCCTTAAAGATCTGGAGGCATTACCTGTATGGAGCAAGGTTTGAGGTCTTTAGCGATCATAAGAGTTTGAAGTACCTCTTTGATAAAAAAGAGTTGAATATGAGGCAGCGTAGGTGGATGGAGTTTTTAAAGGACTATGACTTCGAGCTGACCTATCACCCAGGAAAGGCCAATGTGGTGGCCGATGCCTTGAGTAGGAAAACCCTGCATGTCTCCGCTTTGATGGTTAGGGAGATGGATTTGATTGAGGAATTTAGAGACCTTAGTCTAGCTTGTGAGTTTACCCCTAAGAGTATTAGGCTTGGTACCTTGAAGGTTACCAACAGTTTGATGGATGAGATTAGAGAGGGTCAGAAGTTAGACAAGTTTCTCTTAGACCGGCGAGATTTGCTCGCTCGGGGTAGAGACCTAAGTTTTAAGGATGGCAGTGATGGCATCTTGAGGTTTAAGGATAGAGTTTGTGTGCCTGATGTTCCTGAGCTTAGGAAGTTGATCTTAGAAGAAGGTCATAGGAGTGGATTGAGTGTGCACCCAGGTGCCACTAAGATGTATCAGGACCTTAAGAGGATGTTTTGGTGGCCTAGGATGAAAAAGGATGTAGCTGAGTTCGTGTATGCGTGCCTAGTTTGTCAAAAGGCTAAGATAGAGCATCAAAGGCCTTCGGGTAAGTTGCAACCTTTGAGTATCCCAGAATGGAAATGGGATAGCATCTCCATGGATTTTGTGTCTGGACTCCCTAGGACTCCAGCTGGTTTTGAGGCTATATGGGTTGTTGTGGATAGACTGACTAAGTCTGCCCATTTCATTCCGATGAACATGGAGTACCCATTGGAGAAGTTAGCTAAGCTGTACATCAGAGAGATAGTTAGGCTTCATGGTGTACCCTCTAGCATAGTTTCAGATAGAGACCCGAGGTTTACCTCTAGGTTTTGGAATAGTTTGCAAGAGGTCTTAGGGACAAAGCTTAGGCTTAGTTCAGCTTACCACCCACAGACTGATGGGCAGTCTGAGCGGACCATCCAGTCCTTAGAGGACTTGTTGAGGGCTTGTGTGTTAAAACAGTCAGGAAGTTGGGACAAGTTTTTGCCCCTGATAGAGTTCACCTACAACAACAGCTTCCATTCCAGCATTGGGATGGCACCTTATGAAGCTCTGTATGGGAGGAGATGTAGGACACCCTTGTGTTGGAGTGAACCTAGTGATAGTGTGGTGCTAGGGCCAGAGATAGTCCAGGAAACAACAGAAAAGATCAGGTTAGTTCAGGAAAAGATGAGAGTTGCACAGAGTAGGCAGAAGAGCTACCATGATAAAAGGAGGAAGGCGCTCGAATTCCAGGAAGGTGATCATGTGTTCTTGAGAGTTACCCCGACGACTGGGGTTGGTAGAGTGATGAAGGCGAGGAAACTTACTCCGAGGTTCATTGGTCCTTACCAAATCCTTAAAAGAGTCGGCGAAGTCGCCTACCAAATAGCCTTGCCACCGTTCTTGTCAAATCTCCACAATGTTTTTCATGTGTCTCAACTCAGGAAGTACATTCATGACCCTAGTCACGTGATAGTTCCCGATTCAATACAGTTAAAAGAGAACTTGACATTTGAGGTGTTACCCCTTCGAGTCGAAGATAGGAGGGTGAAGCAGCTAAGAGGCAAAGAGATTCCCTTGGTTAAAGTAGTTTGGAGCGAGGCAACTGAGGAAAGCGCTACCTGGGAGCTCGAGAGTCAGATGATGGAGGCGTATCCGCATCTTTTCGTTTGAGGTACGTAGAAATTTCGAGGACGAAATTTTTTATAAGGGGGGTGGAATTGTAACACCCCGTTTTTCGTAAAATGTTTTATAAAGTTAGTTTTATTTATTTTAATAAGGTTGGTTAAGGACTAAGTGGGATTTTAGCCTAAAAGTCCCTTTCTGGTACATGAGCACGCTCGTGCTCATCAGCCAGCAAGCCCGTGCTTAAAGTCAGAAGCGTGTCTCTGATTTTAAGTTGAGCACGACCGTGCTCAATAGTGAGCACGACCGTGCTCAATAGTGAGCACGCCCGTGCTCAATGCGTGGACCGCGTCTCGCTGACGCTAAGTGGAGCACGACCGTGCTCAATGCTAAGCACGACCGTGCTCAATGCTAAGCACGACCGTGCTCAGGTCCGAACGTTATATACGTAAACAGACCCGAGGGTTTGAAGTGAAACCCTGTTTTTGGTGCAGCTGCGGCCAGGACTCGTTCTTGCGCTACTTTTCCTTCGTTCATCGCCATAGTGGAGTTTTGAGGACCGTTTAGGAGATTAGATTGATCTGCCTCGTTGTTAATAGGTAATGGTTTCGTCCCTTTTAGTTTCCTTTCGTGTTTTTGGGATTGGAGACTAACCGGTTGTGTTCTTGTTTGCCCAAGGTTCATCATTGGAGTGAGCCGCTTTGGGAACGGTACCAGTTTGCCAGTAGGATCAGTGTTAGAGCTACCTTCAATCCAGGTATGGGGAGAAGGGAATTGTATTCGTTTGGCAGTGGGTAGTGTAAGGTGACGGGGTTTCCCGTGACCCCTGTGTCGTTGTATGCATATGTTTACGATGTTGAATTTGGTATATGGTTGTTTCTGATTTATATGTCCATAAATATGTATTTTATGTTCATGATGATTGTGCCATGTTTATGATGCTATGAAAATAATTGTTTTCGGCATATGTTGGTTGAATGGTTGATGACTGTTTATGTTGGTTGGAATGATGAGTTTTGGTCCTAAAAACACGTTGTCAACTAACTAGGAATAATTAACTAAGAATTTTAGGTTTTTGGCTACGAACTTGGTTTCTGTTCCTGCCCAGAACAGTGCAGTCGTGCATTGAGCACGACCGTGCTGAACAGGGAGCACGACCGTGCTCCCACTTAAATTCTGGAAAATGGCCGCGCTGCTCAGCACGGCCAAGCAGGTTAAATAGCACGATCGTGCTGCTGAGCACGACCGTGCTGAGTGTGAAGCACGACCGTGCTTCACTCAAAAGGGCAGCACGCCCTCACGTGTCCAAGCACGACCGTGCTAGGGTCTGAGCACGACCGTGCTGACCCCCTGGACAGTAATGCAATTAAAGGACTTAAGGGGTTTTTAGCCCCATTCCCCTACGATGATAAGTTAAGATAAATAATCAAAGATAAAGATTAGACAACCTGGTTATTAATTATATAAGGTAATTAGATAATCAAATATTAAGTCGGTATCCGTTGGGTTACCGCACGTTGATAAGTTGAAGTCTTGGGTGCTCATAGACCCAAGCACGTTGAGTTGAACCTTGGTGCTTATTGGCCAAGGGAGCCTTGACCCCACGGTTTGGGTCTAAGGTTACGTTGAGTTTGATGTTGAAAGACTTGGGAGCTTCATGGCCCAAGCAAGGAGGTGGTTGAGATTGTTTGTTGTTGTGCCATTTGCATAAAGCATTGAAGTAGTTGATGGGGGAGGTTCGACAAAGGGGAGATCGCCCGAGAGTACGGTGATCTGGCCATCCACGGTAGGTCACCCAAGGTTTGGTGACCGAGGCCCCCCGTGATGAGGCATCCACGGTTTGATGCGTTGGCTATCCATGGGGTTCACCCAAGGTTTGGTGAACTGCCGGTGTTGGTGCTTTTATGGCCAATACGGATATGTAACTCCCAAGTCGTTCATCCTGAGTTAGTTGGATCCACATGCATAGTTGGAGTAGCGGAGTAGTTGATGCATTGCATAGCATAGCATACTTGGTTGTTATGTTACTGATGGATGTTGATGTATGCTTATGTGTATGTTTACCTTGCGTACTATTCCTCTGCTGTTTATATGATTACATGAATCTTACTCCCTGTATTGTTTGTGTTTGGCCTGATTGGCATTTGCAGAGGATGACGAGCAGCCCGGAGAGGAGTGACTCTGAGGAGCCGCCACTCATAGTAGGGTTGTTTTAAGTTTAGATAGTTTGTTTCCAGTTGTATTCCGAGGATTTATTTCCGGAACGGTTATACCAGCTCTGAATTGTGACATCGGGGTTGGGTTATTCTTTTGATGATGTTTTTATTTGATTAAACTATTGTTATTTTCCGCGTTGTAAACGAGTTCATGTGGGACTTTTCTACCCATGGACAACTGTTTTATTTAATTCAGTTAAATGCATGTTTTTCTTATTAATTGTTTTATACGTAAATGCCTTATAACATGCGGGGTAGAAGGGTGTCATAGAGAGCACCTTGTTAATTGGAGGATTGTTGTAAACAGAAGAAAGAGGGGCATTGGGCCTTGGCAATTTGGTGACCTTTTCCTTTTGGCATCAATTGCACAACTAAGTCACTCATGCAAATCCTTGGAAATTTATTTCTCTAGGTTTTCCTTTTTAGTTCCTTCTTGTCCTTGTAGTTCGGCGATGGCTCGCATATTAAATTTTGGCAAGATATTTGGGTTGGTGAGGGTGAGCCTTGGTACAATGGTAAGGTTATTGCAAACAAACTCTTCGCTTGCGGGACAAGGTTGCATACGGTATATCTACCCTCCCAAAAATGGGAGCCTTCTTTTCGCAATGCATCTGTGGTTACTTCTCTGGAAACTTTTATTTTATTAGAAACTTACATGATAGTGAGGTTAGTGAGTTAGAATATCTTTAGATTTTAATTAACTCTATTAATCTTTCTTTTGTTCCTGATTTAAGAACTTAGACTCTTTCTTTCTCGAAAAGGTTCACTTGTGAATTATATTTTTTCAGTTCATAGATTTCTTTTGGATAAACCCATCTGAAAGTCCAAAGCTCTTTCAAAGATCAAAGCTTTTGTCTGGAGTGCCATTCTTAATAAGTAACACTAATAACATACTCTAGAACCGTAGGCCGTGACCTTTTACCACTTTGTCTCCTAATGTGTATTGTATGTGGTTCAGATTTGGAATCCGGGCCTCATCTTTTTTGCATTGTTCAATTATGAAGCTTTTTTGGAATAGGTTGTTTAAGATCTTTGCAGAGTCTTAGATCTGCCCTATAGATTTACATCAATTTCTCTTTACTAAATTTAGAGGTTTTGGATCTAGTAAAGAAACAAAAATTCTATGGTAGTATGATGTTTCTTTGTTAGACATGCAGAAGGAGTTTTGTGAGGATGTCTTATCCTATGATCTCTTTGTTAATAAATTTGAAGAAAAGGAATAGAATACAGCATAAGTACTAATTGGTAAAGCAAGAAAAAGATGTACAAACAAGAATTGGCAAACTCATGCTATGGACATAGGATAAATGACAGTGATATAGTCAGCAGAGTTACGAGTATAAGAGGAAAAACACGTGCTAATGAAGGATAAAACATACCAGGCAACTTCTTTGGTTTCCTCAAGGGTACAAACTTTGCTCCTATTGCCAATGCGATGGGAGGACCAAAAATAAAACCCCGAGCTTCAATTCCTACAAAATTGAGAGGGATTCATTTTTCAGAACACAACTTTGTGCACAAATAATACAAGTGTCATTTCATTTTCAGGTGACTCTAGCTCCATACCATCAACAAGCTGTCTTTTGATGCTACTACAAATCAACTAAACATGACGGAAAAGATCAGATGACATAAACAATTATTCCATTTTTCCTATACATGCATTATAGAAAGTTCTTTTTACCATTGGCCTCATATCATTGAAGAAAGGCACATTATATAACAAGAATTCTGTAAAAGGGAATTTTAAGTATCAGTGCTGTCAGATTGCTTCCCAGGTTAGTGGTGATGATTAGGTAAAACCCTCGTCAAGATGACAACTTTAGAATTTGAACCTTGACATCTCAGCTAAAGTTGCCCGGAGTCACAATCCACTGTGACCAACCACTGTTAGATAGGAAGCTTCCCGATCATTAAATGATATGCAATTATGGATTTAACAAATTACATAATTAAGATTGTAACCAGCAGGGACCCAAAATATAAAAATGAAGGAAAGAAAAAGAAAACAAGCATTGGTCATTATACAGTTAAGTGGAAGTGAAAATGAGAATAATGGAGGGAGAGAAGGATTGAACATTAGCACTAGGCAAGACACCAAACCAAGTGGACGAAAAATAATAAAATATTGTCAAGTAGCTTGAACCATGATAAATCCAACTAGAATATAATCAGGTGCAAACACCCAAAATAAGACCAAAGCATAGCCAATTTAATGATGTCAAAAAGGGACAAATCAATATATTCAAAATGGTAAGTGGAACATTAGACCCCTATATTAGTAATTTATGTTCTACTAACAAGCAACTCCAACAAGCTGTAGCAGCAGGATCAGTGAGCTGTAAGCTAAAATGCCAATTGGTAATATACTAATAAAGACATTTGATATCGAATTCTAATTAGTAAAGAGAAGCTTTCGGGATGGTCTCACGAAACCGATATAATGGCAAATATCCACATAAACATGCACAGACAGACCCAAATGCACACGCATAAAGACAAAATACATCCACCCCGATTGTAATCTAGTTCATTTTCTATTCAGAAAAGACCAATAAAATGTTAACGAAAGGCCCTACCAACAATTTAGGTGGAAGCTTATCTTCAAAAAAACATACATTACATCAAACATCTAAAGTACTAAATTAGATATGAAATCTACATATAATAGCTTTCATGAGGTCACATATCCTTCGGAACATAGAACACAAAAATTCGAGCACATCCGCCCCTGTGGGACAAAAAAATTAAAAGCAATAACAAAATTAAAAGAAGACAGTTTTCATTTTATTCAGTGCATGTTTATTAAGTTTTTTTTAAGTAACTTTTTATAAAATAAAAAATTATAACATTTTACTGTAGTTCGGTTTATTGGGAAAAACCCAAGTCCCACATTGACTAGAAATAGTCTCTAATAAGAGTTTATAAGTAATGGGCAATCCTCATCCTATGAGCTAGTTTTTGGGATTGAGTTAGGCCCAGAATCTAATATGGTATCAGAGCTATCCTAGATCCATTATTGGGCCACCCACCATATTATCCACGCATGAAGCCCAATAGTGCTGGGCGTGAGGGGGTGTATTGGGAAAAACCCAAGTCCCACATTGACTAGAGATAGTCTCTAATAAGAGTTTATAAGTAATGGGCAATCCTCATCCTATGAGCTAGCTTTTGGGATTGAGTTAGGCCCAAAATCTAATACGGTTTTTATTAAAATGCAAAAGCTAAAAAAAAAAACTGAATTTCAGCTTTCATGTGAATCTACAGTTTTCTGAAAAAAATCATTTTTTTGTAAAATCATATTTTAAAATATTTTATAATCATTTGTTTAAGTCTATACAAAAATGCAGTTAAAAACAAGCACACTGCAACAGTAGTAATGGCCTTGGCGCGTATTTTCAAGAAGGAAATTATCTCACGTCTGCATTAAGTAACCGAATTAGAGAACGAGGTTGCATAAAATGAGGTAGAACCAACTAAGATCACAAGATAAAATACATGAAAAATATTAATCTAGTACTGTTAACTAGTCATTTGCAGGTGCCAGTGACATCCAAATATTACGATGGATTTAAGAAAAAAGAAAAAGACAAGGGAAAAAACAAAAGAGGCATTGGAGCTCCAAGTCACCCAAGACAGTGAAATGGAGGAACGAACCCACCCACAAGCATAATGGTGCCAAAAAAAATCGGTCCAATCGAAAGTCATGTCATGCAAATTGGATCCAAGTACATATCCACGAGGAGAAAGAGTAATGATATTTTAACACATGATTGACACCTCCAACGATACCTTGGTTAATCACGTGCAAATTTTTGGTTAATTCAATTCATTATATGGTTAATGGGTCATCTGAAGCTTATTTTCCATAACCATATAAATATTTGGTTAATCACATGCAAATATCTGGTTAATTCAGTTCTTTATATGATTAATGGGTCATCATGAATTAATTAAATATTTACAAGTGATTAACCATTTAATGAACTGAATTAACTAAATATTTATAATGATTAATCAAGGTGTCAAAAGTTGGTATCAACTTTTGGTGTTAAAAAAGAGTAAGGAAAGGAAGGGCATCACAGAAAAATTCAAAAAATCCCTTATCAAAATAAAATGAAAAAAAAAAGAAGAAGAAGAAAACTTTGTTCAGATTTCAGAAAGCAATCAATGGCACAACCCACTAACCAGAACTCAAAGTCAAACGAGAAATCACTCCCCAAACCCACAGTTACTTCCATTCCACAATGTCCCTTCAAAGCTATTACAAGTGATGACTCATAATTCCAAGGTTTTTTTTTTTTTTTTTTAAGAAAAAAGAGCTCAAATCAAGCAGTTCATCCATTTTCAACACTTTTTCTTTTGTTCTTAAAAGACCAACAAATTATTTTATTTTAATTATTTATTTTATTTTTTTGCTTTCTTACCTGCAACAACAGAAATGCTTTTGCCTTTGTATCTCTCAACGAACAAATCTATTGTGTCCTTAAAGGCTTTAGGATCGAGCAACATAGTGGTGATGTCTTGGAACATAATACCTGTCATTGCAACAAAAAACAAATAAATTAGCATAGCAAGCAAACTGAGAAAAACACGAAGGAATCAGAAAACAGATAAACCCCATTTCCTCAAAGACAAGAAAGTTTAGAAATTTGGAAACAAAACTCCAAACAAAATAAGAATCCAAAGCCCCATGTATTCACAGGTTTTTTTAGTTCAAAACAAGAGGAAAAAAAAATTGTAGAATTACAAAGAAACATAATAGGGGCCCAAACTGTGAACAATATGAACAAAAAGGGTATTACTCATACTATTTTCCTCACATTTTCACGCGAAGCTGGTGAAAAAACACAGAAACAAGAGCAACAAAGGACAGTAGAGAGAGAAGAGGATGAGGTGAAAAAAGTAACATAAAAACCAAAAAACATAAAAGTAAAAGAACAAACCAGGTTTGGGGAAATTGGGGACAACACGAATCTTAGTTTTGATGCCATGAATACGGGGATCCTCGTCTCTGTGAGCCGACATTGTATGTATGATTCGAGACAGAAAAATAGCAAATATTAACAAATAAAAAGGAATAGTAAACTAAAAGAAAGGAGAGCTCTCTCTCTCTCTCTCTATGAAAGTAGAAATGAGTAGAGTAAAATGGAAGAGTGGGATGAGAAAAACAACAAAAAATATTTAGAGAGTTTCTGAGTTGGCAAAGAAGGGAAATTGAGTAAACAGGATCCTGGGGCTGATTGGCTCTCGGCACAATACGATTATACAAGAGAAAGTGTGGATATTTCGATGACAATTATCATTTTTTATTTAAAAACAACATAGTTTATGTGAATTGTGCCCTAAAACATGGTGAAATCTACGATTTTTTTCTTGGATCGAATCCTTAACCACTTATTTAAGAGGTTTGAAGCCATTATTACCGGACCATCCATATGTTAGTGAAATCTAGGATGCCTTCTCCTTTGTTAGCATTATGCATCTTGTTATTTTTAAATTTAAATGTATTTTTTATTTTATTTTAAACTCATATTATTTATGTTTTAATTACATAAGTATTGCTTTTTATTTTTATTTTTATTTTGAATCCCACCATCATCTCTCCACGATCGACCTTATCATCGATGACTCACTAGCAACCTATGTTTCCATATTGCTATCGTAGATGGAACCTCAACGAGTCCACAACCATGATGACCATCATCCCTCACACCTTATCATTGCCCCTTCTCCACATAGATTCTATTTCTCTACCCTCATAAGGGAAAAATATATTCTTCATTTCTTTCCATTTCCAAAGTATTAGAAAAATAAATGTGCATATTTACATGTGTGTAGCCTCTCCATCCATTTATTATCTCTAAATTTTAGAAATGAGCATCTTTATTTCTCATGAGAAATAGAGAGAATCAACCCCTCAAGCAAATCGAAAAAAACCCCAAATCTAGGTGGAGATGTTGAATCACTTAAATTGTGTTTGGTTGTAAGTAGGGGTGTTCGCTGTGTTTGGTTCGGTTTTAAAGGAAAAAGTAATCCGATCCGAAGTAAAAAAGTACATGTGGTTCGGTTCGGTTTGGATGGCTTCTAAAAAAAATCTGATCCGATCCGATCCAATTAAATTCGATTTGGATCGGTTCGGTTTGTTCAATTTTTAACCACGCACCATTACTTATTTATATTACATTATATAAAGTCCAAAAAATATAAAGAGTGATGAAAGGCCAAACTATTTTCACACATCATTGCTTTTTTTTCTTAAGAAATAATTCTGCCTGCACTTTAGAAAAGCACATTGCATAAATAGTGGCTTAAAAGCCATCCTAAATCCAACTTTAAAAAGCCATGTAAAAACCAAACTGTGGCTTAAAAAGCCATCCTAAATCCAAATTCTCAAATCCAAAAAATAAAATACATGATGATACAACCATGTTCTTGGGCTTAAAAAGCCATGCTAAATCCAAATTCTTAAATCCAAAAAATAAACATACAACCATGTTCTTGCTCCAAAGTCCCAAAGTCTCAAAGTCCACAACATACATCAAATATAAATATTAAAGTGAAAAAAACAGTCATGCTCCCAACCAAGGCCTTGCTCCAAAGTTAACAACATACATCAAATTTAAAGATCAAAATACAAAACCACCATGCTCCCAACCATGGTCATTCTCCCAGCCATTGTCTGCAAAACAAAAATACAAATACAAGGAATTAAAAACATCATATTCTCATGTATTTAGTTGGTAAATATAAGAATACAATGTAAATATGATCATACCATTTACCAAACAGCAACATCATTTGAACTAATCAACTCCAAGTGCAGCAACTAATCAGAGTCATTATTGGAGCAAGTTCTGAAAATGTATAAAATATATTAATCAATATGAATGAGAAAGCTACACAAGACAAACAACTATAATTGAGTTTAATAAATAAAATATAATAATAAATACCTAGTTCCAGCTTCTCTAAGTCCTCCATGAGCTCTTCAACATCTGTTGACAATGGGGAGGAGCGACACCAATTCTGTGTACAAATTAAAGCTTCAACCGTCTTTGGTGTAAGAGAGCTCCTATAACAATTAAGCACTCCACCTCCGGTGCTGAAAGCAGACTCCGAGGCAACAGTAGACATAGGCATGGCCAATATATCTCTAGCAATTTCTTATCCAAAGTCTCCATGAGATACAAATCCACTTCATTTTGATTCATAGTATCCTTAAGATTCATGTCTTTCTCAAACAATTTGGTAACTAAATCATCAGATGCATCAACTTCCATTTCAGCCTCATGAGAGGATTGTGTAGAATTTTCAGCCTGACTTTGATTAGCAAAAAGCCTATAACTATCAAACATTTTATATAATGTCTCCTTGACAAACACAAAAAATCAGCAACATCCTTCTCACAAGTCTTGTCCAAGCTCCACTTAACGAAATGAAACTTATTTCGAGGATCAGGCATCATAGCAACAAAGATCAACATATTCATATTTTTAATATTCCCCCAATACTTATCATATTTAGCTTTCATTTTTTCAGCCATTCTGCCAAGCAATGGGTCAGAACTCCTCATCCATGTCTTGAATGCCAACAATATCAAACAATGATTATTGAAATATTGAGAAGAAGTGACAAAAGTTGAACCTGACACCTTTTTAGTGATATCATAAAAAAAAATTCAGGAATTTAACAAAGCACCTTGCACTATCCTAATCATCATTATTTGGGATACCACCTTGCATCATCACAAATTCAGCACACTTCTCACCCAATCTCTTAAATGCCTTCTGAAACTTCAATGCACTTTCAAGCATAAGGTAGATGGAGTTCCACCTAGTGGGAACATCCAACTGCACGGTACACTTGTCTTGTATCCTAGCTTCCTCGATGCAAGTTCTAAACCTATCCATGCAACCAGGAGATGCACGAACATATCTAACTGCATTCCTAATCTTGCTAATTGAAGAATGCATATCCTTCAAGCCATCATTGACAACAAGATTTAAAATATGCACACAACACCTAACATACAAATGTTCCCCCTTTAATGGATGTGAATTCCAATCCTCCATTCTACTCTTCAGGTAAGAGAGAGCAACATCATTTGAACTAGCATTATCAACCGTAATGGTGAAAACTCTACCTATTAGCCAACCCTCTAAACATTTTTCAATTTTTCTACCAATTGTTTCTCCCCTGTGATTCATAATTGGACAAAAATTAAGAATCATTTTATGCAACTTCCAGTCTTTGTCAATGAAATGTGCAGTAAGACAAAGATAACTCAAATTTTGCACAGATGTCCAACAATCAGTTGTGAGACTGACACTTTGATTTTCTTTATTAAAACATACTTTTTAACTTATGTTTCTCATTTATGTAAACATTCCAGCAATCCCTAGCAATTGTAATCCTTCCCGGAATCGAGAGCTTAGGTTGCACAACACTCATAAAATAGGGAAATCCCTCTCCCTCAACAAACTTAAAAGGCAACTCATCCACAATTATCATCCTAGCTAGAGCTTGCCTACATGCATCAGCATCAAAATGAACACCAGCAAGAGCACCACCAATTTTCCCATCTTCTTTTTTCAATTGTTGAAGGGTAAGAGTCTGTTGAGTAGGATCTTTAGACTCTCTAGGAAACTTTTTACATTGATTCAACAAATGATTTTTTAGATTGCTTGTACCATTTTTATGTGAATCACATGCATAGGATATCCCACACCAATTACATGTTGCTCTAGGTGGATTTGACGAATCAATTTTTGTAAAATGTTCCTAAGTCTAAGCCCTAGGCCTACAAGCTTTTCTAGTGTTACCTGGATCTTCAGCTTTAGAGTCGTCAAGTGTGGCAGATGCTTCTCCAACTTTCCTTTTCTTCTAAACATTGGAGCCTCCCTCTTTGTTCAAATTGTCTTGCTCCTCCATAACTGGTGCCGTTGGTGCTGCTGGTGCCGGTGGTGCCGATAATTCGGTTGTAGACTTGATAGATTCAATATTTGAAGAAATTTTTCCTTCACCACTTTGATTAATTTCAGTCTGCAAAATAGCAAAATAAAAAAATCAAAACATGTTGAAGAAGAAAACAGATTCAATAAACTGTGGTATGGTAAAGTGATTACCTCCATGGTGATGACTGACACTGTTACTTTTAAAACAGACACAGATGGAGTGAATCAAGTGAAACAATGTACCAGATCTGCATTAACACATAAGGAAACAAACTCAGCAATTTGAAACATAAACAACACCAGAAGCAACATAAAATTAAAAGGCTGTGTAAACAACACCACAAAAACAACACCAGAAGCAACACCACAAAACACACTAGAAGCAACATAAACAAAGGCACTAAACAACACCACAAAAACAAAGGCACATCCACACAAAACACACCAGAAGCAACATAAAATTAAATTCAAGACAAAAAAAAAATGAGTACAACTTTAAAGGCTGTGTGCTCACCTGTCACCACTCACCAGAAGCGGCGCCGGCGACCAGCGAGAAGGAGCGGCGAAGCAGGAAGGAATGGCAGGGACAAGATCGCGGTTCGGTTTGCACTTTGCAGGGAGGACAGGAACGGGCTCGCCAGCAGGGAGAGGGACGAGAAGGCAAGCTAGCTGCGAGAGGGACGTAAGTGGCGGCGAGAGGGGGTCTGGGTGGCGGCGGCAGCCAGAGGGGAAGGGGAGGAAACTTAGGTCTTAGGGTTAGGGAAGAGAAATGAGATGTGAAGTTGTGAAACCGTGTTCTCACTTCTCACTGTTCTGTCCCAAATGTAGCTGGTACGCAACGCACAAACGACAAGGCACTAAAACGACACTACGACAGGAGCTGGTACGCAACGCACAAGACCTGTCAGGTATTATATATCGGTTCGGTTCGGTTTCTGAACCACCAACCGAAAACCGAACCGATCAATTATCCCCTAAACTAGTCCAAAAAAATCCGATTAGGTTCGGTTCCCATCGGTTTTCGGTTTTTTTGGATAGGTTATGCGATTTTTTTTGGATCGGTTTGGATCTGAACACCTCTAGTTGTAAGTGTTTCTTAACTCTTGTTTATGAAGTCGTCGGAGACTATGTATTTTTTTGGTTGGAATATTGTGTTATATTGGAAAAAGAAAACCTAAACCATAATTTAAAATGGTGTTGTTATTGTGTTGATTCATAACAATTACTAACATGATTTTGTTTTTTTGCATGGTTTACTACCTGTTTTAAAGAAAAGTTATGCTTGATGAACAACACAGAAACTATGTCTAATATATATGGAAGAACTTCATCGAGCAATGGAAAGACAAAGAGAATAGGGGCAATGTTTAGGGTGGACCAAATTGGGAAGAATAAATGCACTGGTTAAGAAATTAAAAATGTAAGATTTTACGATGATATATGGTGTAGTCAATGTATTGAGAAATTAAATTTCTGGTTTTTCAATAAAACCTTGCATTTTCTTGAATACTTAACCCCGCCCTTAAGACACTAATTAGCAATACGCACAAAATACTGACTAAATAGGCTGTATTTTCATATTTAATAGGGTTTTAAAGCATCTTTAATGAGAATTGTTCAAGAAATAATAGGCGATTCTTACATGACAACACCACTGAAATACTAGTGACATGGTATCCAAATGTAAGCACAGGTACTTATAAAATCAATCGATTCTTATAGGAGTGTTCTATCTTTTTAGAATTGCATTATTGAAAAGGAAAATTACTTAAAGTAGTATAGAGTAAAAATTTGATGACATGATATGGTAAAACCCATAAAAAAAAAAAGATAAGAGAATGTAATAAGTTACACCGTTGAAAAGAGAAATGTGATATTTTTAGCTAAATAGATTTTTCAAAAAAAAAATTTGACACAACTTATTTACTAAATTGATCAGACTATTTTGTTTGTTTTATATTTGGATAGAATTGAGTTTGATAAAATTGAGTTTGAGAGAATTGATTTTTTTTAAAAAAAAAAAAAAACAAGGTGAGAAATAATGATGCGTCCTGAACACAAAACATGGTTTTCTACCCATTCAAACACACTTTTTTTAACTTTGTTTTTTGATCCAAACAATATTTTTGGTTGCAGCCTCAATTTTTTTCAGTACCAATGAAAAAAATAGGGTTAAACATGTTTTTAGTCCCACATTTTTTTACAAAAATTCGGTTTTAGTCCCCTGTTTGGAAAATATACTTTTACAGTCCTCCTTTTTTAAAATGTGTAAAAAATGGTTCCTACACCACACTTTAATTTAAAAACGGGGGACTAAAACCGAATTTTAGTAACAAAAAAAAATTGATGAGCTAAAAATATATGATATAGAAACCACCTCTGATACATTTAAAAAAAAAAAGGGTACTAAAAAAAGTAGGTTTTTCAAACATGAGACCCAATTTTTGTAAAAATATGAACACATATTTATCCCAAAAACTTAAAAAAGTATCGGTTTAAATAAGCTTTTAGTCCCTGAAAAGTTCATCAATTTTGGTTTTAGTCCTTGTAAAAAATATTCTTAGGATTTCGTCCCTATATTTTCGAAAATTTTGTAAATAGTCCCTATTGTTACCTTTGAGTACTAGAAATCATACTAGATGAATAATTTTGTCAATTTTAACACAATGGCCCTAATGTATGATTTTATTTCTACTTTCTAGCCAAATCTATGATTTTGTTTCTATTTTATGGCCAAATTTTACAGCAAGTCGGACAGTAAAATAAAATTATTTCGATACCCATGAGTACTAGATAACGGAAAAAGATGACGATAGAGACTATTTGCAAAATTTGTAAGATTACAGGGACGAAAACCTAAGAAAAAATTTCACAGGGACCAAAATCAAATTTGATGAACTTTGTAGGGACCAAAAACTTATTTAAGCGAAAAGTATCTCTACAATCTGAAACAAACAGGGGTGGGGGTGAACCGGGGAAGGATAGCAACAACCCGTAGGATGAATGGTGGGTACTAGGTAGGGCGTAGGACAGGGGTGTTCCTTAACCTAAATAAAAACGTAATCATTGTGTAATCACAATCATCCAATCATATAATTTTTTTCCTTTTTTAAATTATTTTTTATTTCTCCAATGATTGGTATTGTATTTATATGAAATAATTGTGCAGAAAATGTTTGTTCAAGTACCATTTCTCAAAAAAAAAAAAAAATCTGATAGAGGCAGAGAGCAGAGAGAACTGAGTTTCTGAGTGTGGATTGTTTTCTCATGCACGTAAATCATGGGAAGAGTAAAGGTTCAAACTTCAAAGTCGTCCCTCAAATTTTTTGAGGAGGTCAGTTTGGTCCCTAAAAAAATAAAATGATAATTTAATTTCCGAAATTTTAAAATGGGAGATAATTTAATCCTTATAGAGGAACCGAATTGTCCCCCGTTTTAAAAATTTAAGAGATCAAATTGTCCCCCATAAGAATCAAATTATCTTTTTTTTTTAGGAACTAAATTGGGTTGCTCAAAAAATATGCGGACCACTTATGGGAATCATCCTTGGAAGATAGTCCGCAGATTTTGTTGTCCCTACTTTTCCCATCTTGTTTCTCCACACGCAACTCAAACATTAATCCCCATTCGGCATATTCATCTGGTTTTCAGTTTTGTTGTAAGTTTTAATTAACAATCCCTATAAATCAGACTATTATTAGATTACCAATTGTTCAATTTACCTTTTTCAATTCTCTCCTTTGCGCCTAGTTCTCATACCTCTTCAATGAATAAATAATCCCATAAATCTGTTAACTGAATTGCCAATAACAGGTAAGGAACTACATCGAGCTTAACTTAAATGATTTAACACAATAATCTTTATACATCTAAGGAGGCTCAACTATTAACAGTTCACACTCATAGCAAAGAAGTAATTAGCAAATTGTAAAATT
This sequence comes from Echinosophora koreensis, assembly GCA_035048595.1. Classification (NCBI taxonomy): domain Eukaryota; kingdom Viridiplantae; phylum Streptophyta; class Magnoliopsida; order Fabales; family Fabaceae; genus Echinosophora; species Echinosophora koreensis. The sequence goes on along the minus strand of JAPCYP010000017.1, from coordinate 6,910,179 downwards.
GTATGATGTCAGAGCACCCAAAAAAAAAAAAAATTGTATGATGTCAAATTTGAAGAAGCAGATTTGGTGAGAGACTAGACATGGATTAGATTAGCAGCTCTAGAGAGCATTTCAGTTGTGTGCCCCACCAGTGGTTATGGGATTAATTAGGATCCATTTATTTTAGATTTTGATAGAATTAATTTAGATAGAATTGATTTTAAAAAAATTGATTTAAAAAAAGATTGAGTTTAAATTTCTTTTGTTTTTGTTTGGTAATGATATTTTAAAATTATATGAAATTTTAACTTATGTGACAAAATACTATTGATGGGAACATGATGTGATATACCAAAATAGGACAACAAATCTTCATCCATCACAAAGATAGATCACGACATAGAGGCACCCATAAGATCATCAAAGACAAGGGAAGCTAATCCCCTATCAGGTTGACTGAAAATATGCAGATCCTAGTTGAAAAACTTGAGGCTATGGTTAGCTAATCAGTCTGTGTAACGATTACCTTTACAAAGAATATGATTAAAAACAGGGGCGGAGGGAGGGGGGGACCAAGGGATGCCATGGCCCCGCTCCCCATGTCGTCATCTTTATATATATAACAATTAACTCTTATAAAAAATGATTGGCTCAAATTTAATTAAAATAAGTATAATTTCAAACACTTAAATTACACTTTTTTATAATTCTAAGATAGATACAATTGTTTACATTAAAAAAAGAAATTGATAAAAATAGACCACATATGATAATATATGATTTTTTACTCTATGAAATGTCGTGTGTACAATTGAAGAAGTGAATGTTTTAGATATAAATCTATTTGAGTAGTTTATATTATATTAAGTTATTATGAAATTTGTATCATATAATTTGTTTTTATATATTAGTTAATTTTTTATGAATTAAAGTAGTATATACTGTCAGTATAAAAAGATTTACACTGACATCCGCTAACATTTTGACATGTGTGCTTTTATTTTAATAACTATGAGAGAGAAATAACAATTACGCTGATTTATCAAGATATCATTCGATATTTGCATAAACAAAATTACACTGACACTGTATAAAAATTAATTAAACTTATTTTTTATTACTATTTCATGTTATGTAAATTAGATTTTGGCCCCCCTCATCGAAATTTTCTGGCTCCGCCCCTGATTAAAAACAACCCTCCAATATAAAATGTTAACTTTAGACTTATTGTTTAATCCAACTTTTATCTCTAAGTCTAAAGTTATAAATATATTAGGCAGAGCTTAACTCTTTCTGTCCAATCCCATTAATTAGCAAGCATCACGGTTCAATCTAACTCTAACCTAACTTGGGTTATGGTAAAGAAAAATGATGGCTCAAATTTAACCTAACTCGTCCTCCTAAATCAACTTAATTGGTTAAGTTATGAAACATAAATTATAAGTGTGCGGGTTCAAACTTCCTTAATGTATTATGTCCCTTTTTCATTCCCTTCTCCTCCTCCCCATCCCCGCCTATCTATGAGCCTTCCTTTAAAAAAAAAATGAGAAATGTTGTTTCATAACCAATTAACCAAACACTTACAATAAATTAAAACTAAATCTCAAAGTTTACGGCTTGATACTGTAGGAGAAAAATTTGTGGATCAATCAAACTGAAAGTTAAAACAAATTTTATGAAATCAATATCACATTTCACATTTCTTCTTTTATATATATATATATATATATATATATATATATATATATATATATATATATATATATATATCCAAACTCCCTTGCATTGGTTTTCATCTTGCTTTGCCTAATTTAAATATTCAACATCCTACTCTCATGCAAGATTTTCACTTTGTTTTGGCAGTGGTTAGCTCTTGCTTTCTTTCATAAATATATATTTAGCTAAAGTTAGATGTTAATTATTATCCTACTGTATAAGGTTAGTTGTGATGTCTTCTCTTGAATTAGCCAAATCCCATAAATCCTGACGTGCATCTCACATGATATATAGTTTTGGCGGTGAAATATTTGTCAAATGACATGTGAAAAGTGTAAGCACCAAGAGAAAGAAATAGTATGTGAAAAGTGTTTGTTCATAATAATTATAATGGAAATCTAGGAAATTTTAATTTAAAGACGGAGACAGAAGGAATTTTTCAAAGAACGATCATGAATGAAAAACTTGATCAACTTTTCCTTGCTTGGAAATTTTATTAATTCATCCACCACAATTGATGGATTTCGATGTGCATGTGGCCCCCAAAGTGTGATTCCTGTTTGCCTGCAGCTATGTCCATGTACAATCATAGACAGAAGATTTTGGAAGATATGGAATGAAGATTCATTGTCTCGTATTCGTGGTGATGAAATATGAAGAGATTGGAGATCTTAGTCCGAAGAGACGTTGGGCCTACCACCAAAACAAAGCATTACTGGGAAAACTTAACAAATGATGGTGCCCAGCTACATATAGCTTAGCTTAGCTTAGCTTAGCTTTACTTTTTTTTTTTTTTGGTTCTAAACACAGTGTCTCCTAACGCTGTCAACGAAAGACTAGTCATTGTTCGTGGGGCGTGGGTTCCGTTGGCCAAGCATTATTTTAATATCGGCAGGAATCGAACCTGGGAGCAAATCGAGTCAACCCCTAGAGTGTCTTAGGGCAAGCCTTACAACTACTGGACCAAGAAGCTCGATTGTTTTACTTTAAACCTTATGCTACTACTCATCGGCCACTCGTGGCTAATTAAACTTTCCATCTCTTATATAACTCGTCATCATTCGATAAGTAACGAAGCATACTCAAAAAGAATATCATATTTATTTCCAAGAGGACCCTAATGATGCAATGCAGGATATAATGATAAGAATGATATTTTAAAAAAATTCAATGCAAGATTGAGTTCTGGATTCCTAAAGCAATTTAAAGGAGCATCCAATGTCTAATCTAATCTTAGGATATGTGATCGGAAACCCCACTGTTTGAATAGTAAACAATTTAGCCTCCTATAAGAGAGGCTACTTAGAGTTGCAGCTACTTTCATTGTTGCAGTGAGCAAATTAAGAAGCCGCGAAAGTTAATTGTTCTTTTGACAACAGTTGAAAAATAATTTTAAATCTGTCCTACTAATTAAGGATCAACAACGAAATCCAACAACTCCAGTTTTAATAAGAAAATATTGAAAGAGTTTAATGACGAAATAAGTAGAATAATCTGTTCTATGATTCTTCTGTCTGAATTTCACAAAGTCTTCTTAATTTCCACTTAAATTTACCTGAAATTTCTTTTAATTAATAGAAACGATAATTAACAATAATTGAAGTTAGTTAGCACCAACTATTTGTTGGGAGTGGGGTTATGGAGGGGATGAAGGGGAAGTGATTAGCAAGGGATTTGGGGATGATAACTCTACTTCGAGGGTAAAGGACCTCCTAAGAAAATAATAAGAGAGGGAAAGAGACTTGATTCTTCATTCATTGATTCTCAATAATGAGGTCATACAATGATTATATAGGGCTGGTGCGTACCCACAATAAAACAACTACGTCATAACACATACTAATAAAATGCATAATAGATCTTTCTAGAATTAACCTAGTCATTATATTCTAGAACTAGCTGAGTCATCATTCTCTTGGGCCTCTAGAATCATAACATTACTGACCCCATCAAAATCAACCTTGCCCTCAAGGTTGTAAAAATTGACACTGAAATAAATTTCCCTGGGTCCCACTGCTTGAACTAGGATGACCTAACAGCTGTAGCCAAATGTCCACCGGGGTCCCCTTGTTGCCATTTGCCAATGCTCACCGAAAGATGAACACAAGTTGATGATGCCCTTTTGCACTAATTTTGCCTTCAAGTCTCGAAAAATTCCCTCAGCCTTCCAGATCTTGGGTTGTGGAAAAATCAATATTTGTTGCCCAATACTGAAATAATTCAAATAAATTGGCCCAACAGAGAATGAATTCTGGACATAGGTTTTGGACGCTAACCCATACTCAGCAAATTCACTTATTATAAAATGGCCCATTTTATCAATCAATTCATCATCAGAAGCAAGATTGGAGCAAGTAATAAAAAATTGAGATGAATGAGGCTGAGACTTCTCTCGTGAATGGGTCACATCGAATGGTGCAGGAAAAGCATTGGAAAGAGGAATAACTAGCCAATTAAATGGGAGCACATGGGAAATAGCTTGCAACTTGCATTTTTTTTATGATAATTCCGCATTGAGTGGCTGAATGGTGCATAAACAGCCGCATAACACGCGTGAGAGCAGGAACCACATGTCCAACGGCAGTGGCATTTGAGGGAGGCACAAGGACTGTGTATTCGTGTGACGGCTGTGATTTGTTTGCACAAGTAAGATGCGAATCAAACGACCTTGAGCGTTGCCGATGTGATGCGATATGCCAAGCTGAAAATGCACTTTGATCCTCAATTAACGACTCAGATAGTGCATTATTTTCCTGTTGAAGATCAAACAGGGGAAGACCAGTGTGCGAAAACAGGTTTGGGGCAGATGGCTGATTTTGCTTTCGACCTGGTGCTCCAAACGACTCGTTGTTGAACAGCAGCAGAGTGGGATCTTGATACATAGTTGGAGGAGACGGTGGAGATTTGTGGAGATGGGAATCCAATGGTGTAGATGTCCGATCAGGTGGTTTCGGTGGTGGTCTGACCGGTCGTCAGGGGTGTAATCGGGTTGGGTTGGTTCGGTTTTGAGCATTAATAGCACCCGAACCAATCAAAAATATTCGGGTTGGGTTGGTTCGGTTTTTTACGTTTTCAGGTGGCAGACCCGAACCGAACCGATCATGTTCGGTTCGGTTCGGGTCATCGAGTTCCCGCTTTTTTTAACAAAACTGAAAAATACATTTTCTTGGTCCTCCTCTTATTTATTCCTGTTCCACCTGTTTCAATTTCCATTTCTCCTGGATGCAAATTACATATCCCACATCAAACCAAATAACCAATTGCAAATTCTTGTGCACAACTTTATAATATTGAAAGCCATAAACATCACCATAATACTCTCAATAGTGAAAGATGATCAAACCAAGGAACTAAACATTGAAAGCCACAAACAAGAACTAAATATCGCAGATGCTGGTCTTTTTAAACATAAAACCAAGGAATTAGGAAAGATAATCTGTCAGTCATGTCACCATAATACTCTCAATAGTGTCCAAACATGAAAGCAAGGAAATGCAATACTAAAATCAAAGTGTTCACCAAAATACATAAAAAAAAAAGACACAAAATACATCCAAAAGATCATATTTGTCCTTCATCTCATTTCAGTCATTTGAGTCTTTTGAGTAGTCCTGTTGTAACTCCTGCAATATATGAAAAAAATATATGAGGGAAATAACAAAGCAAAAAATACAAGTACTAGAATAAACAATCACAATCCCATAACAATGAATGAAGTGTAAAACAATCAAAAAATAAGTTACCTTAATCCAAGGCCATAAATTGACTACCAGTGTTCCCAATATCCTGCTGCAATGCATTTATCTCTTGAAGCTCTAATAATATAATAATACAAAAATATATATAAGAGAGTTTAAAAGATATCAAATTCAATGATAAAAGAATTAATCAGCTTTTTACCTGAATCATCTTCAGTCATATGACTTCGTAGATTATCAACTTTTTCAGGTTTACTCCTCAACCAATTTTGAGTACAAATCAAAGCCTCTACTGTGGAGGGATGCAATGAACTACGATATGGGTCAAGAACACGACCCCCGGTACTAAATGCGGACTCAGATGACACAGTAGACACCGGGATAGCTAATATGTCTCAAGCCATACGAGAAAGAACATGATACTTCACTGTCTTGCCTCTCCACCATTTGAGAATATCAAAATCATCACAATAGTCTTCAACATCATCTTCAATATATCTTTCCAACTCATTTCTCTTCAGCTCACCTTGCTTCCTCTTTACCTTTAGTATGAACGCACCTTTCATTGATATTTCACTCTCGTCGTTTTGACCACCTTGTGCTTGAAGAGTACTATCCGAGGGTTGGGCAGTAGAATCACGAGTATCATTGGGAATAGGATACCAAACAACATACTGAGCAAATATTTTTTTTACAAGATCTTTCAATTTTTGTAATACCTCCATCACAATAACCATATCCGAATTGAATACCTGATCCAAACAGCACTCAAAATACTCCAATTTATATCTAGGATCAACGAAAATAGCCACCAATAATAGATAATTCAAATGCTCAATGTCCCAATATTTATCAAATTTTATCTTCATATTTGATGACATCCTATACAGCACCTCATCATCACTTTGCATCCACTTATTCAATGTAGCTTGGATTTCACACCACTTATCAAAGAAGCCATTAGAAGTGACATGCAATGATGCAGAAAAAGTAAGGGTAGCATCATAGAAAATCTTTAAAAATTTAGTGAAAACACGGGCACGATTCCAATCATCAATAAGAGGAGCACCCCCTTCACTATCAACAAATGCTACATAAGAGTGGTCATCAAATTGTAAACGAACAAACGCCTTTTCATACTTTTCAGCTATGTCCAACATCAAATAAGTGGAATTCCACCTAGTTGGCACATCAAGCACAAGCATTTGACCCATGGTTATGTGTGCCTCCTCTAACACACCTCTTAAAATAGGCCAATCTTTGTGGAGATGACCTCACATACTTGCAAGAAGCCCTTATCTTTGCAATAGAACGATCTAGTTCCTTCAACCCATCACTCACAATTAAGTTCAAGATGTGAGCACTACATCTCATATGCAAATACTCCCCTTTCAATATAGTAGTACCTTTCCAATCATCCATACCTCTAACCAAATATGACATGGCTCTGGTGTTAGCACTAGCATTATCTACGGTTACAGTGCAAATCTTGGTAATTCCCCAATCTTTTATGCATTTCTCTAAAGCTTTTCCTATGGTTTCCCCCCTATGGTCTGCAATCAAACCAAAACTCACTATCTTCTTTTGCAATTCCCACCCCTCATCAATAAAATGGGCAGTCACACACATATAATTCATGTTTTGAATGGAAGTCCAAGTATCGGTTGTAAGGGAAACCATTTGATAGTTTTGTTGCAACAAAGATTTCAAAAGTACTTTCTCAACCATAAAGAATTGCATGCAATCCTTTGCCATGGTCACACGACTAGGGATTTTAAATCGAGGTTGAGCCACACTCATGAAAGCTCTAAACCCGGGGTTATCGACAAACTTAAAAGGGAGCTCATCCATTATTAGCAACTTAGCCAAAGCATCTCTACAGTCATCTTGCTTAAACTCAACAAGCCTCATTGACACAGCGTTATCATTCTCACTTTGTTTTCCTAAGACAATCGTTTTTGCTTCTTGTCAGTGTTACTTGGGTTTTTAGTACACTTATTCATATGTTTGTTGAGGTTGGTAGTCCCATGATTAGTACTACTACAAGCATACGGTTTGCCACAATAGATACAGATAGCCTTATCACCCTCTTTCTTAAAATGATTCCAAGCCATAGATGGAGGTCTACTGGGTTTTTGTTTGACACGTACCTCTGGTGCAGGCGGAGCAGATTGACCTTCAACCACTAGTGCAGAAAAGAGATTTCACATCGGTTATTTTTGGCTTTTCACATCGGTTTTCAAACTGATGTTGAAAAGGCCGATGTGGTTTATTACCACTTTTCACATCGGTTTTAAAACCGATGTAAAAAAGTCTCTTCTAGAAAGCCACGTCTCCTTTTCAGCAATTTTCCACATCGGTTTTTCATAAAAACCGATGTGGTAACTCAACTTTCCACATCGGTTATGCTAAAAACCGATGTGGAAAACAAACTTTCAACATCGGTTTTTAGAATAACCGATGTGGAAAGTTGAGTTACCACATCGGTTTTTATGAAAACTGATGTGGAAAATTGGGTTTACCACATCGGTTTTATGAAAACCGATGTGAATTTTAGTTTTTTTTTAAAAAATCAGCCTTTTCAGTATTGACAGTCATTTCCCCTGTTTCAGTAATCCAGATCAATACAGTATCTATATTGTCTACAGAATCATTTTTGTCCAACCAAAACACACTAAATTAAAAGTCTACTAACAATAAATATATTCAATAACATTCACACAACAAAGATAATTAGAAACCAAAAAGCTACATATGATATATTATAGATTTCATGTCAAAACATATATCAGTCAAAAGTACACTATAGCTATTACATGATGCGTTTATATACTAACTACATACAAACTAATGTTGGTACACTTCAAGAAAGAAATTTGCCCAACGTATCCTTATGTTTTTTATGTCGGCATCAGAGAGTGGAGTCGGATTGTTGAATATCTGCAAGTTTAATTGGACATAATTAGATTATATCTTTTAAGTAATAAACTAAAATTAAACATATAACGAATCTATATATAATTGTTACAACTAATTGTACCAATTAGCATTTACCTCCTGCCATCTTTCAGTGATACCGGAGGAGATAATTTCGACCATCCACTTCATCACATAGTATCCACATTCCCATGATCCACGTTGTCTATGAGACTACGTACAAATGAAACCCAGTTAGAATATGAGAAATTAAATAGAAATCAATAATTATACCCACTGCGCTTGAAGCGTTTGAACTAATATTTATCTTACGTTAGGAATAATCCATCTAATAGGCCGACGCCTTTCACCACACAGCATGCGGCTTGCATCAATAGACCTATCATAAGAAAATAAACATTAATTAAAGTATATCTAATAGATTTCAGATAATTAAAACAACTTCATTACTGATTCTAACTTATTTTAATGCTTACGTTTCCATGATGTTCTTCAGTTCATTCTCCGGCCTATGGCCCATCGAGCAGAAGAAGACCACGACATTCACACGAGGGCACAAGATCAACAACTGCCAATGTCGTCTGCATTTGCGGAACAATTAGTGACTAAGTCATATATAGTTATAATTAAATAACTGGTACTTACTTATAGAGATAAGGCGCAAGGTAGAACTGATGATGGTCTCGGGCAACTATATCACGTATGGTGGCGACCGGGTCTTCTGATGCTAGGAGAACATCACCCTGAATGAGCATGGGGTCAATGAACCCATAAAGGGTGAGGTTGCCCTGATTACCTAGCATGCGATGCAGATACCTAATATATTGATAAAACATGTTAATTATCATAGTATTTAAAAATTAATTATTTAACTTATAAATAAAATGTACTTACGTGCACCATAACGAGATGTGTGCAGCACTAGCCATTTCATGGTGGAGCGCCATCTCCATAAGTTCCTTCTTTGGGATATACAGATCGTCATCCGCCCTGCCATCATGTTCCAACCTTACCAAAGCTGCATCAACCTCCATGGTGACAAGCTTTATAGCAAGACGTTGAAAAACATCACCAGGATCCCCTTTGTCGTTCTCCTAAACAACAAAAAAGATATACATTAATAATCACATTTAAGTTATTTCATTCGTAATTAATTGAATGGTCAAATGAATACCTGAGCCGGAGCAGATTTTCCGGTCTTCCTGGAGCTGACCTTTTAGGAAGAATATCATGATGATCATCAACATTCAGCTCACACCTATCAGGGGCGTCATCATCATCATCATCATCATCATCATCATCATCATCATCAGGCTGATGAGGAGGATCACATGAGCCCTTAGTGCTCACATGGACAGAGGGTTGGACAGAGGGTTGGACACTTGTGAATTGTTGGGACATAGCAGCCATTATTGCCATCTGCTGGTTAAACTGCTGGGTCATCTCCTGTCTAAGCTCAGCTGCAATCTCCTGTTTTAGCCGTTCTCTATCTACAGCAACATCCCTGTGGCGTTGGTGTGAAGATGAACCATGGTATTGGCGAATGCCAACGCCCCATCCAACACCAATGACACGGCCCGGGCTGGTTTACCGATGGCAGCAGCTAAGATATCCTCGCGTCCTCTAGGAACAAAGGTTCCTTGAGTGGCCTGCTCGTCCAAGGCATCCTGCAACATATAAAATATTAGGTCACATTACAATTCTGTAACATTGTTAAAATCACAATTACAATTCAAACTACACATACAATCTTCTCAGCTACTTGGCGTGCCTCCTCTGATGTATATTGTCCCGTTTTTCTTTGTCGGGCCCTCTTCCATTTACGATGGCGTGGGGGTGGAGGTGGATCAACAACTTCAGGATGATTTTCAGCATTAGGATCTGCCTGAGATGCTGCTTCCTGACATGCTTTCTTTTCCTCTTCCACCATGGTCTGAGCAAGCTTTTTATATCCCCCACGAGACAATACATGAGGGTAGACATTCTTGCTTTGGTTTTCCTGCCCCTTTTTCCTCTTCTCCTGTTATAAATAGAAGATAATTAAATTACATCAGTAAATTAATAAAATTAATGAAATTACATCAATTTAGAGACAACTCAAATAAGTTAACCTGAAAGCTAGGATCATGTCGGCTCTGAACAAAGCGATCCCACGTCGCCTGGTCAAGAAACGGGTACACCTCAAGTGGGTTCTTTTCACAGCGTGGATTGAATACATAGTATCTGCCCAGGTCCACCTTAAAACCCCTCCAACGCTCACCAGCATACTTTATCCAACGCTTCTTCATATCCGTCGTATCCGGCAGGTCAAAGGTGAGCTACATTAACAACAAAAGAATCAACGAATTACTGTATGATATTAATAAGATTAAAATAAAATAGATACAGACACAGGACGGAAAAGTATAGATACCAGAATAGTCTCCCATATCTGATCCTTCACGCCCTGAGGTACATCTTTCCAAGTCTCAATAAGTATGCTAGGCCTGCTTCGAGCAAGGGACGCCACAAAACTAATAAACTGCTCTGCCATTGGCCCAATAGGATTGAGGTTACAATCAAAGTCGATTGTTATCTTTTGATTTGAACCACGGTTGGCAGAATCTTGATTTCCCTCACTACTATTATACATGTTTTTTCCCTGGAGAACCACTGACCACCTTTTGTTATAAGGATCACGGATATAAAACACTTGTTATGTCATGATGAAAGGCTCGTCTTTATTACCTACCTTATTAAGGTCCACCAATTTGAATCCTAACTCATCAGTTTGCACACCATTGTTACTGTCGACCCATTGACATTTAAACACAGGCACTCTAAACTTCATGTAATCAACCTCCCAGATCTCTTCAATGATCCCAAAGTATGAAACGGATGCCATAACAGGGTTTTTATCTTTCGAACTAGAGAAATGCATGGACTCAGCGACAACCATAACCCCACTGTTTTGCATAGTACTTTTGTCATCCTGGGACTTTGTATAGAAGGAAAACTTATTGATATCGTACCCACTCCAGCATATGACATCAAAGTTAGGTCCCTGTGCTAGCCATTTTAATGTTTCAGAAGCAGTACCATCCTTTGCAATTTTTTAAACCAGTTCAAGAAAGTCTTATTATGCTTGTTCAAACACCATTTTTCATTCATTCTAGGGTAAGTTTCGTTGATGATGCTTTTGTGCTCACATAAGTATGGTTCAACCTCATCAGTGTTATTCAATATATACAAATGTGCTTGAAGCACTTCCTCCCGATCCATGCTCTTAACAGTGATACCTCGTGTACCCTTCCCATCATATCTTCCTTCATGACGAGACTTCGGAAGCCCTACAGGTTCCGCTTCTGACATGTAGTCTGTACAAAACTCAATAGCTTCTTCTGCAACATACCTTTCAACAATAGATGCTTCGGGACGGTGTGGATTCTTCATATATCCTTTCAAGATCTTCATGTATCGCTCAACCGGGTACATCCACCTTAAATAAACGGGGCCACACAATCTAATCTCCCTCACTAGATGAACAATCAAATGAACCATGATGTCAAAAAATGAAGGTGGAAAATACATCTCCAATTGGCACAAGATAATGGCTGCCTCATTTTCCAAGTCATCCAACTTTTTAGTGTCAATGACCTTGCTACATATAGCATTGAAGAATAAGCATAACCTAGTAATGGCATGTCTGACTTTTTTAGGCAAGATGTCACGAATGGCCACCGGTAGTAATTGTTGCATCAAGACATGGCAATCATGAGACTTTAAGCCAACTAATTTGAGATCTTTCATTGAGACAAGTCTCTTGATATTTGAAGAGTAACCCTGTGGCACTTTGACTCCCCGTAGACATTCACAGAAACTTCTTTTCTCTTTTTTTGATAAAGTATGACATGCTGGGGGCAAATAAGTCTTCTTATCCCCCACTTTATGTGGAGCTAACTGCTCTCGTATACCCATCGCAACTAGATCCAGACGAGCATTCACACCATCCTTTGTCTTGCCTTGAATGTTGAGAAGCGTTCCGATTAAACTGTCACACACATTTTTCTCCACATGCATCACATCAATACAATGTCTTACATCAAGCTTGCACCAATATGGAAGATCAAAGAAGATCGACCTCTTCTTCCATATATTCTTCTCAGTAGCCTTCTTTTGGGACTTCCCATAGATAACATTAGTGTTCTTCACCCGTTCATAAACTTGGTCTCCAGTCAAGGCCACCGGAGCAAATGCATTCTCCGGAAGTCCATTGAAAGCTTTTCTCAACCTACGATAAGGATGATCACGCTGGAGAAATCTCCGATGCCTAAGGTAGACTGTCTTCCTTCCATGTTGCAGTTGATGGTAACATGTGCCTTCTTCACATATTGGACATGCTTTATGCCCCTTAACACTATACCCGCACAAGTTCCCGTATGCTGGAAAGTCATTGATGGTGCAAAATAACATGGCACGCAATCTGAAAGTCTCACGGCAATACCCGTCGATCACATCAATGCCTTCATCCCACAACTTACTCAAGTCTTCAATCAATGGACTCAGATAAACATCAATATCATTTCCTGGCTGTTTTGGACCCGAAATCATCATACTTAACATAATGTATTTGCGCTTCATGCACAACCAAGGAGATAGGTTGTAAATTACCAGGAGAACAGGCCATGAACTATGAATACTACTTAAGTTTCCATATGGATTCATTCCATCGGTAGCAAGTCCAAGCCTGAGGTTTCTGGGCTCATTGCCAAACTCCGGAAACAAACTATCAATTCTCTTCCACTGCAAAGAATCAGCCGGATGACGAAGCTGTCCATCACATTTCCTCTCATCTGCATGCCATCTAATATTCTTTGCATCCTTTTCATTAGCAAACAATCGCTTGAACCGCGGAATTACTGGAAGGTACCATAACACCTTCGCAGGAGGACCCTTGGTGACCGCATCACAACTAGAATCATCATCCTTCATTTTGTATCGTGATACCCCACACCTGGGGCACTCGTGCATCTCTTCAAACTCCTTCCTGTACAATATACAATCATTGGGGCAAGCGTGTATTTTCTTATACTCCATACCCATCGGACACAATATCTTCTTCGCCTCATAGTTTCGGGATGGTAATGTGTTACCTTCTGGAAGCATGTCTTTCAACAACTCAAGCAATTCGGTAAAGCTTTTATCGCTCCACCCATTTCTCGCCTTCACATTGAACAATCTTAACACCGCTGACAACCGTGTGAAATTAGTGCACCCCGGATACAAAGCCACTTCCGCATCACTGCACAAAGTATCATACACATGTGCTCGCCGAAAGGACTCTTGCCCAATATCACGGATCATGTCCTCTAGTCCATCGTCCATATCTACGTCATCAACTTCCTCTCTATCCGACACCCTTGGCCTGTCTAACGATTCACCATGACATATCCATATTGTATAACTCTTGCAAATCCCCTCACAAATAAGATGATCCCGTATCTCGTCAGCTTCTAGTCATCTCTCATTCAAACAGTTAACACAAGGACAACAAAACCTTCCGTCACTACTATCAGGAGCATTTGTTTTAGCAAATTGTAGAAAATCTTCCACTCCATTCTCATACTCATCACTTGTCCGTCTAGCATTCATCCAACCGCGATCCATGACTAAAACATTAACTTCATACTTAGTCCAACATCTTCATCAACTACTTCTTATGATAGGGTATGGCCCTATCCCATTCGAGAAGAAACTTTTTCAACATTCGGTTAACAGTTAGTCCTTAACTCTCATGGTCATACTCGACGAAATTTCGGCAGCATTTCCCTTCGGTCTCCGACGTACACAACTTGAACGCGATGCCATCCACCACGATAAAGTATGCACCTGGAGAACGAAAGGAAATGTACCAATCCGAACTTTCATCAGGTATATAACATGAGAATCAATGAATAACTATTTTAACTGAATGAAGAAAAAGTTTTTTCCCAAACTGTCCAACTTGGACAATTCAAGATCCAATATAATGAGCTGTACAAGTACCTTAAGCAGGTACACGTGTGCTCATTAATATTGCATCTCAAACGGGAAACTAAGGCTTTACTAATTAATAAACACTAAAAAATTAATAAAAACACTCCAATCCCCAAGTTAAAACAAACAAAAATAAAACTAGAAAAATAGAGATGAGAAACTTTACCGGGTGTGGAAGAAAAACAACAAGTGTGGAAACGAAGTCCTAAGTTCAAATAATCAAGAAACCCTGAAAGAAAGAAAATAGATATGATTCTTAGAAACATTTAGAAAATAGAAACTTGTTTTGAAAGCATAATGCAGACATGAATCAAACAATACAAATCTCAAATCTCAAACAATACAAACCAAAAAAGACCATCCAACAACACCAAAATTTACTCTTTAGCTCTTAATGATTGCCAAGAACATAGTCTATAATCTATACACAACATTCATGTCTGCATTATATCTTCATGAACCAATATATAAACCATAAGGTATTCTTGTTTACAAAAGAAATACATATTGCTTCAAAAGAAAAAGAACATATATTCATGAATGCAAGTGGTTCTTATTAGACTTCATTGTTGTATATTATTTCCTTAGAGTGGTTCTTATGAGACTTTATTGCTCATTCAGTAAAGACACAGAAGCAGAGCCACCATGCCTAGTAATTAGTTTAAGCACACTGTTTACAGAAAGATGATATATCTCTTATCATGTTAAAGAGTGAGAGTCATTATCATTCCTTGCAAAGCCAACCAAAGCATTACTTGCAGAAATTTTTAGTTCTATACATATATAAATATAATAACAGTTGTGAACAGTCTATTCTTTACTATGTAGTACTAAGGAAACCCATCCTCAAAACCAAAAGACAATAAGAAAATCAAGACAAAGTATATATAATAAACACAGTTTTGCTTGAATAAATCAATTTCATAAGAAAAATTAATAAAAATAAAAAAAATTCCTCAATGAAACAGAAAGAGAAAGGGATAGAAAACAGAGGAAGCAAAGACTCACAAAGTGGAAGCTGTTGCGTTGGGAAACAGAGAGTGGCTATGAAAACCTGCAATGGAAGACATTAACAGAGTACCCATTAGTCACAGTTCAAAGAACAAATAAATGTAAAAATAAAAAGAAAGGGAAGGGGCAAAACCTGAAATCAGAAGAGGGCAATGGAAGGGAAGAATGGGAATGATGGGGCAATGTTCATGCGCACAGCAGTGACGCTATCTGACTGTGAGTTCTTAGGGTTTGATGGCGCGACAGCAGTAGCTTCGATGCGATGACAGTGACGCGATGACAGTGAGAGGAACGGAAATGGAGTTGGAAAGGGGAGCGTTTGGGTGTCTGAGTGTGGGAAGGAGAGGGAAGGGGAAAGGGTTTGGGTGTCTGAGTGTGGGAAGCAGAGTGAGCATTCAGCGCGAAAATGAAATAAAACAGACATTCCACATCGGTTATAAAGACAACCGATGTTAAAGTGTTTTCCACATCGGTTATTAGTAAAACTGATGTGTAATCTTATGCATAATTAAATTTTTTTCTTTTTTGTTTTTTCATTTTCCACCTCGGTTTTCATAAAACCGATGTCTAAAATATATTCCACATCGGTTATTTCAAAACCGATGTCTAATCTTTTGTCTGATAAAAAAATATTAATTTTTTTTTCATTTTCCACATCGGTTATAATAAAACCGATGTCTAATATTATGTCTGATAAAAAAATTAAGTTTTTGGTATCACTTTTCCACATCGGTTTTTATTAAAACCGATGTTAAATAATTTTTCACATCGGTTTTAATGATAACCGATGTTAAAATACTTCAGTTTAATTTCAAAAATGCCACCGCCTCCTTTTTCACATCGGTTTTTATAAAACCGATGTTAAAACCTCGATGTTAAATGCGTATCTTGCACTAGTGAACCTGAGGTATCTCACTGGAAGGTGTTTCTGTTGGTGGAGTAGGTGCACTAGAAATTTGAGTCCCAGTTGTGTCTTGATTCTCAGTCATTTTGCAGCAAACCTAAGGAAATAAGAAATGCAGCTTGGATGAATAAATCAGAAAGAAACAATCAATGAATCAAAATTTGTCAAGATCAAAAATCTCAAAATCAAAAAACCCTAAAATCAAAAATCCCAAAATCAGAAATCAGAAAACCTAAAATGCATAAATCGTGTACGGTGTACCTAGCTGGGAGGGTGTCGCGGTGATGAGGTCTGCCAGTCTGATGGAGAGGTGGAGGCCGGAGGGAGGTCTAGGCGTCTCGGCGTCTCGCGAAGGGATGAACGGACCGAAACCGATGCTTGCTTGCTGCCTTGCTCGTTCTGTCTTCGAGTGTTGGACTTGGTGAGGTGAGGTGTCGTGAAGGTGAAGAGCTGGATGGTGACGCCGTGATGCCGCCGCCGCCGCTGGAGTCGTGGATGAGAGGTGAAGTAGGGTAAGGGATGAACCGAAACCTCCTTGCTCAGTTGCTTGCTCGTTCTGTCTTCGTGAGTTCGTGTGTTGGTCTGTTGGAAATTCGAATTCGAGGGGCTGCCGGGCTGGGCCTAAGTGGTAAGTGCCTAACTTACATAAGTAAAAAAAAAATAATAAAAAAATTGAGGGTTCGGTTCGGTTCTACCGGGTTCAATTTTCCTGGACCTGAGAACCGAACCAAACCATGATCGAGTCAATTGATTTTTACCCGAACCGAACCAATGATCCGATCCAAACCACCAAAACGGATCGGTTCGGTTCGGGTCCGTAGGTTTCGCGGGTCGGATCATATCCGCTTACACCCCTACCGGTCGTTTCCTCTCCATAGTCCGGGTGACGCCATCTCCCTCCATGGCCGCGTCTGGCTCGTGCGGCTGTAAACACTCCCCGCGGCCATTCGTCTCAACTGCTTGGCCACCCAAAATCGCAGCTGCGAGTGGCCCAGCCTCCACCATGGAGGCATCCAGATCTGGTGGTTTCGGTGGCAGCGGCGGCGGGAATGAAATCGAAACGTTGTCTGGTGGTTTAGGTGGCGGTGACAGGACGTGGTTGGTGCCTGGTAGTCGTGCATCACTTCTCCGCGGTTCCAAAGCAACCTTGCCCTCAAGGTTGCAGTAAGGGGAAGTCATGAGGAGGATAGTCCCACCAGGATCGAACAGAAAAAAATCGAGTGGTGGTGGCGTTGCAGAAACAGTTCTCAGAGACGACTTTTCTGGTGACGTTATGGTGGTTGCCTGAGGAAACAGAACAGCATTTCGACCATTGTGATGTGGATCTTTCCGCCATGAGACCCTCAGTTGTTAATCAATTGAAGATTTAGGTGCGAAGGATCGTGGGGGTGGTGGAACTAGATTCGTAACGTCTCCGGTAACTGTGTCGTCGTGGTTGGGGTACTGAATCTGAGACAATGTTGCCATGGTTAGGGGTAATGGTGCGAGGGGGGTGAGTGCCTTCTGGTTTTCTTCCACTGCTTTATATTTCTCCGCCGCCACTGCTTCAGAATTCGCCGCCACTGCTTCAGAACCAGTGATGGCCTCGGTACCAGTCTCGGTGAGTTGCACTGCCAGCGTTGGTGGTGTTACTGAATCTGTCTCCACTGCTTCATCTGATACTGGTAGAAGATGCCGTCATTCAGGCTTGAAATGCCATAGAAGGACCGTGGTGAAGATATCCTAACTGGGTTGTGGGTGACCACCGGAGCCACCAGTGGAGTGCTCTACCTCTCAAGGCCAGTACAGCTTCTGGTAACTTCGCTGCCTCTGATGTGCCCCACTCTCGGAAATAGTTTTCAGTGCAAAGAATCCACCAATAAGCATCTTCGTTGTTACCGTCAAAAAAGGAAGTGGCCATGGATGGAAGGCGGAAGAGAGTAGGCTCGATGAAAGCACCAATGTTAGGAGTGGGGTTATGGAGGGGATGAAGGGGAAGTGATTAGTGAGGGATTTGGGGATGATAACTCTACTTCGAGGGTAGAGGGCCTCCTAAGAAAATAATAAGAAATGGAAAGAGACTTAATTCTTCATTCATTGATTGTCAATAATGAGGTCATACAATGATTATATAGGGCTGATGCATACCCACAATAAAACAACTACACCATAACACACACTAATAAAATGCATAATAGATCTTTCTAGAATTAACCTAGTCATCATATTCTAAAACTAGCTGAGTCATCATTCTCTTAGGCCTCTAGAATCATAACACTATTCCAGAAGACCAGAGCAGCTAATATGTTATGTGCGGGTCTAATTAATTCATACACAAATCTTTTAAATTTAGATTTCAGTTTTCATATATTGTTAGTGAAAAACCAATCATACATCATCTAATATGTGACTTTTAAATAATTGGTATAAAAATTAAATATTTTTAATAATGTTATAATGCATTATTAATTGTTAGTGTACAAACCTAATCAAACCTTGTACTAAAAAGTAATTATACATATAAGTTTTGGTGCATCACACGTAGCTCATATATCATATTAATCTCTTGCAAAAAAACAAAGACATAGAATGAAAAAAAGAAGTCAAATGATTTCTATGGTGCATGAGTGCATCACACGTAGCTCATATCATATTAATCAATAATCTCGGCCCAACTCGAATTTAAGCATGTTATTAAGTCTGTTTGGGTCAAACGCGTACATAGGTCCAGAATGGCCTAAAAAATAGTTCTATCAAAAGTTCAAAACTTCTTATCGAGTCTGGGCTTAGTACAACTTAGCTCAACTTAACCCTTGTGGATACCTAGTATACTTTGCCCAACTTAAACATCAAAGTAGAGCTACAAAAAGAAAAACATAACGTTAAACATCAAACTTCAGAAGCTGGTTTCCAGGCCCAAATTTAAGGGGGTTCAAGGATATCGAGTATTATTGTTATTTTTTGTGAGCCAGTACTAAAAGGAGATCATGTAATGAAAAATGTTCACAATTGGCTTAAAATTAATCAAAGAGATGAAAATGGAAACCAATAAGAAAAAAATAGGAGAATGACGGTCTATTTTAGTAAAGCCCAAGATGGAAACAGCACAGTGCACACACAAGACTACAACTTCTTTTTTTTGTCACAAGTAATAAAGGAAATAAATAATTAACGATGGAGAAAATAAGAGAAAAGGTGGTCAGGAAAGGCTTTTTTGTATTTCTTTTTGACAGAGAAATTATAATTTATAGACGTGGAAAAGCAGCTAAACACAATAGAAGTATGTATCACTAATGGTTTGTTTGGTTTGAGAAAGAAAATAATAAGAAAAAAAAGGAGAAAAAAAAGAATTTGAATAGAAAGAAAATTGTTATAAAAGAGTAGATTTTAAGAGTTGTTTGATATGAGAGAAATATGAAAGAAAGGAAGAGAAAGAAATGTAAAACTCTCTCTTTGCTTGTTTGATATGATAGAAAGTGGTGAGAAAGAAAATAAGTTTTTGTTAAATAGACAATTTTACCCATACTATACTTTTATTATATTTTGGTTGAAAATTATTATATTTTATATTTTATGTTTGAGTATTATTATATCAAAGGCTATCCGAAATTCAAGCTCTGTCATCTTCATTGGCACAAAATTAGTAAAATATCAATAAGAAAACCATGACAGGACCGTGAAGGAACCACACCCCCACCCCTCATACTTATCATACATAAAAATGACGTCAAAGGTAAAGAAGAAGGGTAAATGAGTAATTTTATTGGATAATCTCTTTTGTCCTCGCGTTTTCTTCCCACCAATGAAGAGCTTTTGGGTGGCTCCCACTCTATTTTTTTTTTCTCTCTTCTTTAATTCTCTTCATAACCAAAAAAGAGAAAATGTAATTTTCTTCCCCTTTTCTTTCTTCTCATTTTTTACTCAATCAAACAAAGGCTAGGGCTTTGTTTGGTTTGGGAAAGAAAATGGAAAGAGAGAAGATGAAAAGAGAGACCTAACAAGAATCAATGTCTTGAGTGTGTTGATTGCCCTTAAACTGGAGATGTTGTGCAATAACAACTCTAGCAACACATGTTTTGCACATTTGTTTTAACACACTATTTAATATTCAACTAGATTCATGCAAGACTCATTAAATAGAAAGTGAACTCGTGTGGTTTAGTGGGCTCCACATAAAATCTATTCAATAATAGAGAGTGTGTTGAACGTTCTGGCTAATACAGTTTTTGGGCAAACAAAAGGATAAAAGCGAGCAAGGTTAAGGTCTTCTAACTTTGAGGTTGAGGATTGGTCCTCCTTTTGACAATTTATTAATTAATTGAATAATTTAAAATTAAATAATTTTTGTAGGTAAGTAAAAATAATATAAATAAAGAAAAAAACTATAAGATTACAAGGGGCAAGCCAAAAAAAAATTTGTTTTTTAGGGGGGGAAAATTGGGTGTTGATTCGAAAGCTAGTAAATTTGAAACATACAATTTTTTTTTAAAAAGAATGTAGATACTTACAATGGACTCAAAATATTAAAATATACATACATAAAATAAATTGATTAAAAGAATTTAGATACTTACAATTTGTCTTCTAGTTTTTGTTTTGCTTGTTCACTCTCCGTCTCTCCTTTGATCTCTCCTCTTTTGGACTATTTACTCATCTGAAAATATAACAAATCTCTTTTAGTGATTAGAACTTATATAGACACAAGAATGGTTGCCTTTCCTTTATGTTAGGGTTGGTAAAAGGATCCGCGGATCAATTATCCATCCGGTTTATCCATGACGAAATCCATCCAATCCATCGAATAATCTAAAATAAACTAAGTGGATTGGATTGGATTGGATTATTTTTATTAATGGATAGTTATTGATCCATCCAATAATTTTTATTAATCCATTGGATCAAATACAAAAAAGAAATGGGTCATTTATTATCCATTTAAAAGAAATGGATCATTTAGGATATGATTTTTTTTTTACACCAGGACCTGATTAGTATATGAATGCTTCTTGTTTCCATTTTCATTAAAAATAAAAAATACATAGAAAATATATTTTACTGGATTTTTTAAAATATTTTATTTGAAAATATTATTAAAATATGACAAAAAAAACATTAGAAAGATGAAAATGCAGTGGCTCTGTAAGTCGTAGATCTGAGAAAAATGAAAAAGTTTCTCTTCTTCTAGCTATTTTTCTTCTTCTCTCTCTCTCTCTCCCCCTCTCCCTCCCTCCCTCTCTCTCTCTCTCTCTCTCTCCCCCTCTCCCTCCCTCCCTCTCTCTCTCTCTCTCTCTCCCCCTCTCCCTTCTCTCTCTCTCTCTCATTGCTTCTGATAATGTAGAGCTTCGTTTTGAGGATCTCGATGTTATAATTGGCGACGGCGGCGAAGTAGTGGAAGTGCGTCGAATAGCGCCGGCAACACCTACACTCTCTCTCCCTCTATTTCTATCTCCATGCGCTATGGTGAAAAACTTGTTCAAATTGTGATTAAGGCAAAATCTGATTTGTTTTCGTCACTTGTGGTGTTCACTTCTTCATTTTATTTGTTTTTTTCCTTATTTTTTCTATTTATTTAATTAAGTATTTTTTATTTTTATATTATTATTATTCCTAGTCAAAGGCACAAAATTGAGACACAAGAACAAAAGCGCGTTTGAGTGTTAGATTGTGAAATTTCGGATTGGGATCATGGTATATTTATTGGTATAATTTATTCTTTATTATTTTATTGTAAAAATATAATAGCTATTTTAACTTTATATAAAATATTATATAAAATATTTAGAGAAAGAAAATATTTAGTTTTTAAAATTTTAATGTATAATATATTTTTAAATGGATAGATCGGATATCCATCCATATAAAAATAATTAATGGATAGGTTGGATGGTTTTTTATGAAATGGATCATGGATTGATTGGATTTTTTCAATAGATTTTTAATGGATCAAAATAGATTGATGAATTATTTTTATCCAATCCATTATAATCCGAATCAAAATCCATTCAGGCCATCCGTTTGCCACCCTTACTTTAAGTAGTACTATAGACGTAATAATGGCATAAGATTCCAGAACACGAAAAAGTGAAAAAGAGGGATGGACAGATGGTGTGCGTTAGTGCGTGAGAATTGAGTTGAGGGAGATTAAGAGAGTGGTGAGTGGGAGAGTCAGATTTGAAAGGTTTAAAAATCACCTTTCATATAATCAATTCCATGATTGAGCCTCAAGTTTGAGAGATGGTAATCGAAAAAAGGTCTTATTAACAAGTATCCTAAAGATATTATCTAAGAAATTAACAAAAGAAAGTTTGCATTAGGAAAATAAGTATAATACTTTTTAAAATATTAAATACACCACCTTTCTATACAAAATTTTCTTTTTTTATTCCTTAAACAATACCCTAGAGACACTGGTTAGTAGGGGTGTTCATGGGTTGGGTTTAGTGAGTTTTGGCAACCCAACCCAATCAAAGGTGACTGGGTTGGGTTGGGTTTGTCAAAATAAATTATGAAACCCAAACTAACTCAACCTGACCATTTATGGGTTGGGTGGGTCGTCGGGTCTGACAAAAAACACACAAATGTTCAATTTTGGGTCGGGTCTGCGGGTCTATCAGGGTAGAAAACGTGGAAAAATCTCCAAAATGATGAATAAACATGTTAAAACTTTAAATAACATCAACAACCATGAATTAAAAGTCTAAACTCATCAACAACTGCTAACTAAAAGTCTAAATTATTACAATGAAAAAGTAAAAGTCATCAACATTCAACAAGATTCAACACAAAACCAAGTAATATGAGTTGGGTTGGGTTTAGTGGGTTTGGAATTCTGAAACCCATTGCCCAACTCATACTCTTCGAGTCCTATGTCTTTTTGTCCAACCCAACCCAATCACCCAAACTAACCCACAAAATCTGGGTTGGGTCGGATTAGGTGGTTTCGTGGGTCTATCCAAACCCATGGACACCCCTACTTTTTAGCATTCTCCATAGAAAAATTAGGGGCCATACAAAAATAAATTTGACTTTTACTTAAACAAGGATTTAAACCTCATTCCCCAAGCACACATAGTTAGCACTACACTTAGCCAATTAATAATATAAATTTTATAAACACTAATACCATAATAGTAAGTTTTTTGCCGATGGTCCTAGAGTAAGTGCTGGGCCTACTTTATGGTTGGGCCAGCCTGATCCATACATAGTTAATTAAGCCTTTCGTAAAGGAGAAAGACTTGTATAGGCACATACTCAACACCTCTTTGTTGGGCACAACCAGTAATAAACTGACAACACATTAACATTTAAAATATTTATTTTAAAATAAAAATAAAAGAGACAACTTATTTATGTCAGCCCATCTCTTCTTCTTCCTCATCCAAACTCCATTTTTCACCTCCATCATTCTGCAGATTTAATGGAGCTATAACATATGAAGTTTTGAAGTAAAGCTTCCAACTTTTCAGTGTATGGTCTCCTTCAGCAATTGTTGGCATCGTTTTTGAATAGAACAACTTTTAGGAATCCATTGTTGAGTATCTGAAATCCTAAGAATAGAGATTGAGTCTACAATAATGTTACAGTACCAATAATATCACCACCCTTCCAAACTGCAAGCGATCACCACCATTTCCCCCACTCATCCCACTATTTTTTTTTCAAATTTTAAAAAAATACAGAAATTAAATAATAAACTCTTAATTTTTTTATTGTATTTTCTCCAATCTAGTTACACACAGACCTTTCTGTAAAATCATAGTTCATGAATTGAAAGTAACGAAGAAAATGTTTCAATTTTGAGAAGGGCCAAAAGGGTGTATGAAAATATAGGTGAAATCTGATTTGGTTGAGTGGTTGCATAATCAGATTTAGGTGTTTCTCTACCTGCCGCCGTCGTCGAGGAAGAAGAAAGAGACGATCGTTGCCGAGGAGGGTTACTTCACCCACCTGATCTTGATTCCTTATTTGTAGTTCCAAGTAGAAAAGAAGCTTGTGCCTGGCAAGGTAATATCTTTACTTTCTTAAAAAAAAAGTTTAATTGTAGTTGTTAGAACTTAGAACAAGTATAGGAAATAGTTGTTGTAACTTGTGAAATTTGGGCAAGGACGACGAAACAATGCATTGGAAGGAGAGAGGAGAGAGAGAAAGGAAGTGGGAGAAGGGAATTAGGTTTTCTCTTTTTTATTTTATTTTAAAATAAATATTTTAAATGTTAATGTGTTGTCGGTTTATTATTGACTGTGCCCAACAATGAGGTGTTGGGTATGTGCCTATGCAAGTCTTGTTGAGAAAATGGTAGCAAGAAGCTAACAAGTTTCTTTCACTCACGCACACAATAAGGAAGTAAGGAAGCAAGAATTGAATTGCTTTTCAATTCATTACACACACACTAAAACAATGGTACAACATATGCCTTATATAGGCAAACAAAAAAAAAATTATTAAGAAACTTATCAACTAAGTAACTTAACAACTAAGTAACTTATGAACTAAGTAAACTTAGGAGCTAAGTAATCCGAGTCAAACTTTGCTACTCAAGTCAAAGTTTGCAACTCATGTCAAACTTTGCCACTTCAAGGTCAAAGTTGACAACTCAATTCCAATTTGGATTTATGCATCCATAAGTGAAGGCTAAACAACCTTTCTTGTCATGAGAGATAATAATTATTGATTTTCTCAATACTCCCCCTCAATAATTATTTTCTCTTATCTTGGACCTTGTTGTCATGCCGAGTTGTCTTCTAAATTCTTCAAACTTCATGCCATTGAGTCCTTTTGTGAAAATATCTGCTACTTGGTTATTAGTGTTCACAAACTCCATTCTTATATCTCCAAGCAATACTTTTTCACAAACAAAGTGGTATTGAATTTCTACATGCTTTGTACGATCATGAAACATCGGATTCTCTGCCAAGCATATTGCAGACTGATTATCACTATACAAAGGTATAGCATAATCAACTGGTTGGTGTAAGTTCTTCAAAAGTTCTCGTAGCCACAAACTTTCTTGAGCTGCCATGGCTGCTGCTCTATATTCTGCTTCAGTGGTTGACAAAGACACTGTTAGTTGTCTCTTACTGCACCATGATATAGAACCCGAACCCAGACTAAACACATACCCAGTTGTGGATCGACGCGTGTCATGATTGTCGCGATCGTCCCGTCCGGGAGCCGCGAGAAGATAAGTAAAAAACAGAGGAGTCGCCACCAATATTTTATTTGGGAAAAACATTGGAAAAACCATTTATTTTAAGGAAAACTGGTCTACAAAAAAAAAGACAGAGACTTGAGTTCGGGAGTCGGTTACGAGTAGGGAAGGTGTTAGCACCCTACATCGCCCGTTTTAAAACGGTACCTCAAGTTAATTGTGCAAAATAATTTTAATAATCTTTGAAAATATTTATTTTACCCCACTTAAAATAAAAATAAAATAAACACATAAAAAAGAAAACAAAATTTTGGCTTGACAGAATGATTGATTCTACTCCTACGTATTCCCGGGTGCGATGAGAAACTCAAAGCCACGTAGTTCTTGTAGAAAATGTTTGATTGATTTTATTTTTTTTGGAAAAGATCTGATTTTTCGAAAGGATTTTGAAAAATGAATTTATTAAAAAAAATAAATTCACTTTTGCACAGGGTCCAAGATAACAAAGTTATACGATAAACCCTTACAATCTTTACGACACTTGAGGATGAAAAATCATACATCAACGTCATAAATTGTTGCGTGAACTAAAAAAGAGATTTTTTTTATTTTTATTTTATAAATTTGATAAAATCTTGTAAAAAGAAATTGAAGGCATTTTATTATTTATAACATGATTGAATTCACCTTTGCACAGGGTTAAAGATAGCCAAACTATACGATAAATCCTTACAATTCATACGACACTTAAGGATGAAAATCATACATCAACGTCGTAGATTGTTGCGTGAATTTAAAACAAATTATTTTTATTTAAGGATTTTTAGGAAAAAAAGTTTTTTATTTAAAATAAGAATTGAAAACATTTAAAAGATTTTTTTTTTGTTTAACGTTTTTAGAAATAAAGTGAGATATACTATACACTAAAAGCCCAAGACCAAAGCGCAATCACATGCTCAAAACACATCAGTTATTAATCATCTAATAAATTCAAAACAAAATAAAACACATGCTTCTGTGTTTCCATCGTTACCAAGTGCTGAGGCTCAAGGGAAGCTATTGGCGGATCCGTACGGCGGAATGGCGATGCTCCGGCGAGGTGAGTGCGGACGGCGAGCGGCGGAGTCTCACGGTGGTCCACGAGACTGAGCGGTGCGGAAAGGGCTGGTGAGTCGCGGTGGTGGCGCGTTGGACTGAGATGGCGAACTGAGCAGATCTGGGCACAATGCACGCGGCGGTCCGAGGTCGGGGCAGCGGAGATGGCGGAGCTGGGTGGCTAGACGGCTTCGGGTTGGAGCAGCAGCGGCGGATCCGGGCGGAGGAGATGGGCTACGGTTCGAGGCGGAGCGGAACTCGCGATTGAACGCGGCGGTGGCTGGTGTGGTCAAGGGTGGCTGTTTCGCTTGCGGTGGTGGTCGTATGAGGGGCGTGTGGCTTCGGGCGGAGGAGATGACGCAGTGGCGTGCGGTGGCAAGGCGAAGCGCGGCGGAGCTGGGCAGTGGGTCGCCGGAACCGGAATGGAAGGGGGCTGGTTCTGTTGTGGTGCAAGGGTGGTGGTTGGTGGTTTAGTTCAAGAGTGAAGGAAGAAGGAGATGAAGTTAGGGGGAGAAAGTGGAGGAACTTAGAACAAGAACCTGATCTGTTTGTATGTGTTTGTATTTTTCCCTTTTTGATTTTTTTGCTTTGGGGTGGAGTGGTGATTTTGCTGCTGCTGTGATGGTTATAGAGATGAAGAAGGTGTTGGTTATGATGAAGGTTTTGGCATTGTTATTGATGGAGGTTGGGGAGAGATTAAAATAAAGTGTTGCAGAATTTATCATGCTTTGGTCTCTTTCAATTCCCATTTGTAGGTTTCATTTCTCTGATCAAGGCAAATACTTCTTCCATGTTCTGCCAATTAACCAAGAATGGTGCCTGAGGGCCTTGAGCCTTGTGAGGGCTGCCACAATGGACAAAACACAGTGGGCATAACCATTAACTTCCAGAAAATCAATTCTCTTTTTCTTTTTCTTTTTCTTTTTTAAATCTTTTTCACTTGGCTTGGATATTGGGCTCAACAAAAAACTTGTAACTAAAAAAAGATTGGGCTAAGTCCGGTCATGTAGTTGGACCAAAAGTAAAGAGCAAATTTTTATTTTTATGCATTTTCTATTTTTTTTTTAATTTCAAAATATTAAAGGAGAAATACTCAGACAAAATTAGGTGTTCACAATGATCACCAGTATAATCAGCGTCACAATATCCAATCAACTTGCAGTTTCCATTTTTCGAATAGAAGATACCATAATCAAATATACCTTTAATGTATCTTAGAATACGTCGAACCATATCCAAATGAGGCTTCTTTGGATTTTGCATAAATTGGCTTGCTACTCCAACTGCAAAAGAGATATCTGGGCGTGTCAGTGTCAGATAAATCAGGCTTCCAACTATCTGCCTGTACATAGAGGAATCTTCTAGTTCTTTGCCTTCAACTGCACGAAGTCTGGCATTAGCTTCTATCGGGGTTGCTATGGGCTTGCAATCCAGCATTCCAAATCTTTCTAGAAGATCTCTTGCATATTTCTGCTGACATCAGAACAATCCTTGGCTTGTATAGTCTATTTCAAGCCCAAGAAAATGTTTGAGTTGCCCAAGCTCTTTCATCTGAAAACGCACAGACAAATTCCTTTTAATCTGATCAATTTCTTCTGTGTCATCTCCTGTAATGATGAGATCATCAACATAAACCAGCACAATTGCTAGTTTTTCATTTCGAATTTTAATAAACAAACTCGAATCAGCCGGTGCCATTGCAAAATCATTGCTAAGTAAGAACTCATCAATTTTCCCGTACCATGCTCTCGGAGCTTGCTTCAAGCTATATAGAGCTTTCTTTAACTTGCACACGTACAATGGATGAGACTTGCACTCAAACCCTTGCGGCTGCTCCATATATATTTCTCGATCCAACTCACCATATAGAAATGCATTTTTAACATCCATCTGCCAGAGATTCCCTGATTTACTAGCTGCAATTGCTAATAAAACACGAACGGTGGTCATTTTTGCAACTGGACTAAACATCTCATCATAGTCCAGTCCATACTCCTGAGAAAATCCATGAGCTACCAAGCGAGCTTTATATCTATCAATGGTTCCATCAGGGTGTACCTTCAACTTGTAAACCCATTTGCATGAAATAGGTTTCACATCTGATTTTGCTTTAATGCAAGAATCTCTTCTTCCATCGCCTTCTTCCATTCTTGCTTTGTTGATGCCTCATCATAAGCAGATGGTTCTTTAACCATATCCAATTATGCTAAAGCCATATTAACATATTTTGGATTTGGTTTCCGTTGCCTCTATGATCTTCAAGGTTGTGATTGCACGGGAGCTTCTTCTGGTTCATCAAAGTGCTCTTCTTCAGGACTCTAATGATGTACTCCGGTTTGCCATGGACTCCTCTCAACTTCAGCTTCATCTTCAATTTCTGGTGTTGATTTTATAGATTTTTCAGGAGTTGAAGATGATTCTTCTGGCTTCATATCAAGCTTCTCGTGCAACTTGTCTTCTATCTCTTTTGTATCAGGTAGAACAACCTGTTCTGGGGACCACCAAGATGATGCCTCATCAAATACAACATTCCTTGACACATGTATCCTGTTTGTTGTTGGATCTATGCATCTCCACCCCTTTCTTTGATCATCATAGCCAACAAAAATGCATCGAACTGCCTTTTTGTCAAACTTGCTTCGAAGATGATCGGGAACAAATATATAACAGACACTTCCGAAGACTCGAAAGTGACTCACCACTGGTTTGAGACTCCATAGCTTTTCAAATGGAGAAACAAAATCTAATCGTGCTTGAGGCAATCTGTTGATCACATGGGCTGCAGTCTTCATGCACTCGGCCCAAAATCTGGATGGCACATTTTTGGCGTGCAACATGCTTCTACATATTTCTGCCAAATGTCGATTCTTCCTTTCAGCTACCCCATTCTGTTGTGGTGTATTAGGACAAGTGAACTGCCTTCTGACCTTATGCTCTCGAAGGTATGTATTGAACTCATCAGATGTGTACTCCCCACCATTATCTGAGCGCAAACATTGTATCCTTCGACCAACTTCACTTTCTGCCTTTTCTTTGAATTCTTTGAACTTAGACAACGTTTCAGATTTTTCTTTTATAAAGAAAACCCAAACATACCTTGAAAAATCATCAATGAAAGTCACCATATATTTTAATCCACTTACCGATGGTTGTTTGATAGGCCCGAACACATCTGAGTGAACTAACTCCAGTGGTTGCTTGGTTCTGAAAGTTGACTCCTCAAATGGAAGTCGATGAGCCTTTCCATATTGACATCCTGCACAGATTGTGTCTTTTCTAATGTCTAATTCGGGAAGGCCTTTGAGCATAGACTTCATCATCATCACTTTTAGCTTGTGATAGCTAACATGTCCCAATCGAGCATGCCAAAGATCTGCCGTCTCGTTCTTTCTTATCTTATCTACGTATGCTGACTCGGCTGACATCACGTAGACAGATTCATTTTTCTTCCCTTCTATAAATGGCGTACCAATAATTTTCACCTCCTGATAGACTTTCACATCATCAGGACCAAATACAACATAGTTACCTGGAGCCGTCAGCTGAGAAACTGACAATAAATTCTTCTTCATCCCAGGTACATGGTAGACACCTTGGAGTTGCACCTGCTTTGAACTGAACTGAGGTACGACAATAGTTTTACCAATATGACTTATTGGTAATCTTGAATTATTTGCTGTCACGACCACTCTATTGCCTTTATATTCTGATAAGTTGAGGAGCTTCTCTTTATCACCCGTCATGTGATTAGAGCATCCTGAGTTAACAATCCAACTCTTAGTATAATCAATTTTAGTAGGAGTGGATATTGTTAATGCTAGCTCCTCCTTCTCTGTCACAGCAACTCCAGTTGCAACTGCATCACCGATATCTTCAATTACTGCATAAGAGGCCTCCATATCCCATTCATCTTCACTATTCTTTTGATTACTTGATGTAGCTGTGTTGCCTTCAGCTATCCGCCTTTTAAATCGACAATCACGAGCAAAGTGACCCTTCTTTCCACAATTATAACATTCAAAATTGTGGGATTTGCCCTGCTTTTTATTGAAGCTTTGATTCTTGTCAGCTCCCCCTGCTTGGTTGCTTCTGTTTTGGCGGCCTTTCTTTGAGTTGTCATACTTATCTGCATGTTGATTTCTCGATCTATTTTGCCTTTTGTTGCTAAAAAGTGCTTCTTCTTCATTCTTCAAAGAAACACCAGCTACTTGCTTTACAAGAGTCTCTTGGTTAGCTATAAGATTTTCTAATTCTTCTAGTGATGGTTGAACTGGCCACCCTTGGATTGCAGTGATGAAACTTCTATATTCAGGCTTTAACCCATGAATAATGATTCTTCTTTTCCGATCATCGTTGATATTTGATGCAGCATCTAATTCAGAGATCTCCCGACATAAAGACTTTACTTTTGTAAAATACTGATTTATCGTCAAATCACGTTGTGTGAGAGACATCAGTTCATTTTCCAAAAGTTGTAGTCTCATATCATTCTTCTTAGAGGATCGTGAGACAAAAACATCCCAAGCCTCCTTTGGAGTTGTAGTATGCCGAATGTGTTCCAGCATCTCCTCCTCAATGGTCGTCTTTATCACGAACATTGCTTTTCCAGTTTTGATGCGCCACTTTCTCAAAGATTCTGCATCTGCTGGTGGTGTGGTATCGCTTCCGTTGACAACTTCCCACAAATCTTGACCTTGCAAATACGATTCTATGCAAGTCTTCCATGTGCTATAATTTTGATTGTTGAGTTTCTTGATGCAGCCAATAGAGATAAAATCTGCCATCATGATAACTTGTTATAACTTCCTTAGTAATAGGAAAGTTTGGTCCCAGACCAACAAGCTTTACAGTCCCTAACTATGCACGAGCAGAGTCTCTACTATGGTACCTTCGATTTGGCACCTCCACTAATAGTCCCTGACTATTAGACTTTCTTGGGCAGCACCTCAACTCTCTAGCACCTCACCTGGTCCTAGACCGTATGGCTTTTGATACCAATTGTTGAGAAAATGGCAGCAAGAGGCTAACAAGTTTCTTTCACTCACGCACACAAAAAATGGTACAACATATGCCTTATATAGGCAAACAAAAAAAATAAAATATTAAGAAACTTATCAACTAAGTAACTTAACAACTAAGTAACTTATGAACTAAGTAAACTTAGGAGCTAAGTAATCCGAGTCAAACTTTGCTACTCAAGTCAAAGTTTGCAACTCATGTCAAACTTTGCCACTTCAAGGTCAAAGTTGACAACTCAATTCCAATTTGGATTTATGCATCCATAAGTGAAGGCTAAACAACTTTTCTTGTCATGAGAGATAATAATTATTGGTTTTCTCAATAAGTCTTTCTCTTCACAAAGTCTATTTCAATGGCTAACGCCATAACCACTACTAGAACATGAGTGGCTTCATCAATAGAGAAACATCAATGCTCCTCGACCTTGATAGTTTTATCGGAGAAACTTTAATGTCGTTCCTAGTTATCTACTACATGTGTATGTCACTTGGCAAGAACTTCAACCACTTTCAATCTTGGCCCGTATATCGAGGATCTCCTTGATTTGGCCACACATAAGCGTGAAAACATCATGTGAGGTTGAGTTGATACTTTAATATGGCTTGATTTTCAATTGTTCTGCTCTTTTCTGTTGTTGATCTGCTCTTAACGTTGGGGTCTAGTTAGTGGGAAAAGGGTTTAAAAAATGGTGGCATTTGTTGTGGCACTTAGTTGTGAGGACCCAGTGAATAATGTGTAATTGTATAGTTTTCATTAAATATAGGTTTGATTTTTCTCTCCATTTCAGACTTCATTAAGAGAAGTCCCCTTAGGATGATGACTTTGACAAATTTTGGATACATGTTCGTGTTTTAAAATTATAATAAGTCCCTTATCGGGTATGTCATTTGACCCGGCCTAATTGTGTATGATTTAGTTATTTTAAATCTACATCTAAACTTTTTTAATTGGTTTGATACTTTCGATGTTGGGAAATCACATTGAATTATGACTTATCTCAGTCAATTCAATAAGACTCATTTAAGTGGATAATGCTCTCTCATCATCTATTTTTCATTCACAGTACTCGAGCTGAGACTTTACTTAAAGAAATTTTAATTCATTGTCACTTGCACCAATAAGTGTTGGTGAAATATGTTTAATCGATTAATTTAAAGATCAATATGCTTTCTAGGTTGCATGCTGATCTACAAAATTTAAACTTTACGTACACAAATTGAAATTTTCAATAATTATCTAAGAGTATCTAACTGATACAGCTTGTGCTTGAACCATTTTGGTATCATGTTTTAAACTTGTGCTCTGTTATTGCTCGTGCTCCTCCCACAATTAAATTACAAAAAAACGTTCTACCTTGAAGTATTTGTCAATGGCTCTATTTGATAAAAATAATTGATAAGCTAGCTTATAAATGATAAGTTAATTTTTAGCTTATGGCTCATGACTGAAAAGCTAGCCGATTAAATTTGAACTGTTTGGTAAAATTAGAGGTTGAACTAGCTTATAAATATAAAAGGACATATTTATGATAGATATGGTAAAGTTAGAATTTCATTAAATGAATAGCATAAAAACTAGAAAAAAAAAAAGTCAATAAGCTATAAACTATAAGCCACAAGCTAAAGAAATTAGTTATAAGCTAAATAAATTAACATATGAAGAAAAGCTATAAACTAATGAGATATAAGCTAACCTATTGGATTTGGCAGTGTCTAATATTGTCTACTCCCTCCGGTCCAATATATAAGCAAAAAAGTCTCAAAGTTTTTTGTCCAATATAGAAGCAGATTTTGTTTACCAATGACTCATTTAATGACATTATTCTCAAAATATCCTTCATTTGGTACAGATTTCAATAACTCATTTAATGAAGATTGAAGTTTTAGATAAAAAATAATTTAGATAACAAACCTAATTTTTAGAAAATTTAATAAAATTAATTAATACTCCCTCTGGTCCTATATATAAGAGGCAAAACCCTAAAACACACAGACCAAGGAAATACATTGAAATAAGCTATTTGTAATTAATATTCATATAAATTTACAAATTTAACCTTTCAATAATTAATGAACAAACTTACTTGTATTAAAAGTTGCATTGTCTCGTAAATATAAACCCTATTATAAATAAAGGTAAAATTGGAAATGAGCATTTAATATTTGTCAAAATACATGTATGTCTCTTATATTTTGGACAAAAAAAAAGTAATTATTTACCTCTTATAATAAGGACCGGAGGGAGTACCTTAATATATACTCCATATTTTATTAATTTTTTTTTTTTTTTTACTTATAATATAGATAAGAGAAAGTATTCCAGTACCTCAATAGTAATAGCACGTTGGTATGTATCGCCAATAATTGTGAGCTGAATTTTTTACCTTTTTGGGAAGCAGTGAGCCAATAATAAGGCGTTGCACACTTGTACTTTCGTTGGGGTCCACGTGGGCATGTCACTTATGATTAAGACGCTTTCTTGTCTGGTCTCGTGTATCCCGAACGATTCTCAACTGCCTCTTTACACGTAATCTTAATTAGTTAATTATAAGAAGAAAAAAAAAACCTATATTTTTCGAACTCAAACACAAACAAAATTCAACCAAATCAACTTTATTTAATATCAGTATTACAAAAATTAAAAAAATTAACCAATTTAATAAATTCTTCTTCGACTTTTCCAAGAACATTGTAATGTGTGTTTGGATTAGCTTTTGACAAACGTGATTTCAGAAAGAATTGATTTTGTAGAATTGATTTTGATTAAAAGTGAGTTGATAGTGAAGTGATTTGTGTTTGGATATCTTCATGAAAGAGTGATTTTTATCAATTCTTATTGTTTGGATAGTTTGGATCAAAATAGCTTTATTTTAATATATTATAAGATAATTATTTTAATTTATGTTAAATTATGAAGAACAAACCAAACAGAAATACTTTTCATAAATTTTATTTCATTACAGTTGGAATTTTATATTCATTGATTTATTTATTTTTTGGTATATTATTACTCATTGATCTTAGCAACTCATTATTTTTATTAAGCAACCCATTGATTTTTATCTCACTCTGGAAACTTCCCTCGGTCTGTGCCAGCCAGTATGCCTTCTCTTCTTCCTCGGTCTCACTTTCATTCTCTCAAACTCATCTCTGTTCTGTATCCTCCCTTTCTCTGAAACTACCATCAAGACTAAAAAAATCATTCACAATGCAGCAAATAAGACTAAAAACAGTGCAGTAAAACCATGGACATGATTCAAGTTTACCGTAGAAGCTACAAAATCTAGCTTCTGTATGGACGTGAGTTTGGGACAAAAAGCAATTTTCGGACTTGGAAGCCAAACATCAAACTTTTTTGGCCAATAGTGGTTTGACCATAGCAGAAGCACGTTTCGGGGAGAAAACCAGTGAACCAAACATGCACGTAGACTCCCAAGACAATTAAAGGGTGCTTTAACAATTGTAAGTTTTTTTTTTTTTTTTTACATAAATCAAAACAACTAAACTAAATTAACTAAATTTCTTAATAAATATGAAATTAGTTAATTTTGCTTATATTGAGTCCGGAGGGAGTACTTTGCTTCGCATCTCAGCTTTTTAGTGAAATTTTATAATTTTATTAAGAGTTTAATTTTCATATGTATATTAATTATGAGATAATGATTTGTTCAAAATACATTATGAGATAATGAAAATTTTCTATTGTTAATTATGTAAAAAGGCATTTTAGTATACTATCGCCGACAACAACCAAGGGTAACTATTGGAGATAAGCCGGTGGAAGGGCAAAAAGAGAGAGGGATATGTGTTTAGGGTTGCAAACTTGCAATGAAAAATTTGTACAAAAGTTATATATCACCCAATCAAGCCTAATTCCACCTTATTGCTTGATTAGTTAATCCATTATTTTAAGGGTATATATAAGAGAGTTGTTTGATGAATAAACTTATGTAATACAATGCTAATCTATACGATCATATTGTATTAATTTATCCTATCAGGCCTAATACAATATGCCAAACAAGCTTTTAAAAGTGCAATTGATAAATTACGAGTATCAAATTTGACGACGAATTGATACTTTATCCTTTTTTGAAGAAAAAAAATACTTAATAGAGCTAATATTGTTGTATTTTAATTTATTTGTTATTCTAGAAAACTAAGAAGAGGAATATTAGTAATATATTTTTTTTCAACATTTTCATTACTCTCTTTGTTATTAAGTGGAGTTTATTTGGGACATAATTAAATAGAGAGCAAATCCTTGTGATTTAGTGGATTCTACATGAAATTCATCCAATAATAAATATTGTTCGAGACAATGTTGAAAAAAGTGTGTTTTAGTATTTCTCATATATTAATTATTCTTTTTATATATATATACTCGTCGCTTAGGACTCTTAGAATAGTATCTCTACTAAATGGAATAAGAAAGAACTAATAAAATAAAATAAAAAAGTATTTTAATCAAGGTTTAACTATTGAGTTGCTCTCTGTACTATTTGAGCATTTTCAAATAGGTTCTTAAACTAAAAAAAAGTATTTGGTCCCTGAAATTGTATATAATTTTCAATTGGATCCCTGAACTAAAAAAGATTCTAATAGTATATAATTTTCAATTGGGTCCTTGAACTGAAAAATATTCTAATTTGGTCCCTGAACTATATAAAATTTTCAATTGGCATCCCTAAAGTAGAAAAACCGTTAGTGATCCAATGAATTGGATGAAATATTTATATTACTGATTTCATCCAAGTTGGACACCGAAATCAACCATCTATGAGTGGTTTGGGTTGAGGATGAACCTTGAGACACTGTCACAGCAAGATACAATAAGATGTAGTGAGATGCGTTAGGTTGCAAGTGAGAGAGTTGTTTGGGATGAAGCTATTTCAAGGGGGATATGCAACTGTGAAATAGATATCAGGGAATGAAGGAGTTGTTTGTTTACATAGGAGAGAAACGATCGCAAGTCATGTTTTGATCTTCTGGTTCAACATTTTGATCTCTTGCAACCTGACTACAAATTCGATTAAAAAAATTAAGTCATATTCCATATCAGCAAGCTTAACGACCTCTTCACGAAACTCTATTCTAGGGACTCAATTGAAAATTTTACATATGTTCAGGGACCCAATTAGAAACTTTTTTAGTTCAGGGACCCAATTGAAAATATTATATAAGTTTAAAGACCCAATTACATTTTTTTTTAGTTTAGGGACCTATTTAAAAATTCTCTGTATAATTTAAATTTGTAATTATATTTGAATGAATTAATATTGCATGTCTTTTTTATAATTTATAGTATTATTTATTTTATAATTGTTATTTATTTGAATGTTATATCTAATGTTTAAAAATTTTATATATATTTATTACTTTTCAAATGATAATAATTTATATGTACTTAAAACTATTAACATTTCTAATTCTCTATTCACACTTATTATTAACTAAAAAAAATTAATAAATGGGGAACAACTTGGTTTTCTCCCATTCATCTCAAATGGGGGACAACCTGTGGAATAATGTCACGCAACAAACTCACTTCATTGAGGATGTGATGGCAAATCCGCTAAGATCCAGGAAAGCACACCAGTTCATTCCAAATGCGACCTGGAGAAAGCCCTTGCAGGGCTTCGTTAAATTGAATGCGGATGGTTCCTACTGGAACTCTACCCAGAGCTTGACTTGTGGTGGCCTACTTAGGGACGATTCTGGTTCCTTCATCAAAGGTTTCTTCTGCAAAATTTCTTCAAGTAATGCTCTCTGGGCAGAGCTTTGGGGGCTTATTGCAGGGGTGAATCTTGCATGTGATATGGGATTTTGAAGAGTGGCAATAGAGGTGGAGCCCTTGGTAGACATGTTCAACAAAGGAAATGCAACTAATCCATCTCTGCAAGTTCTTCTGGTCGAACTCAAGAGGCTGGTTAGATTGAATGATTGGGTCAGTAACATCAGTCATGTGTCTAGATCAGCAACTAAGTGTGCTGATGCCCTTGCCCAAAAAGGCCATAGTGGCCCTTTTTCTCTATCTTTAGTTGATAGGCCCTGCCCGTTGCTAGGGACCTTGTTAGAGGATGATGTAAAGGGCTCTAAGCCCGCTATTGTTTCGTTTTAATATAAGTCATTTTTTGATAAAAATAAAAATAAAAATAATTTAATAAACAAAAAAATATATTTATATTAATTGATAAATAATATAAACAAATAATCTAAAATACCAATATCATTTTTATATATATTAGGGTAATACTCCCTCTGGTCCTATATATAAGAGGCAAAACCCTAAAACACACAGATTAAGAAAATACATTGAAATAAGTTATTTATAATTAATATTCATATAAATTTACAAATATAACACTTCAATAATTAATGAACAAACCTACTTGTATTGAAAGTTACACTGTCTCGTAAATATAAACCCTATTATAAATAAGGGTAAAATTGGAAATGAGTATTTAATATTTGTCAAAATACATGCATGTCTCTTATATTTTGGACTCAAAAAAGTAATCATTTGCCTCTTATAATAAGGATCGGAAGGAGTATATATTAGGCTAATATTTCTGTTTCCTTTTGGCCAAGTGGCTGCATCTAGAAAAATATAAATTAAAGCTTTTAAATATCTTTAGCCGAAAAGTAAATTAGAACCCAGACAAATGCCAACTCTGAATGAGTGCGACGTGAGAGTAAAAATTTGTCGTTCTTACGTTGATGGCCCATCTGACACATAGCCACATCATCACAAATGTTCACATGTTCACACTAATTCAGTACCCTTCTAAAAGCTTGTTACACGTATTTTCTCTGTCATTCCGGAATAATAAAAACCCGTACATATGTTGCACCATAAAAAAACAAAAAACCGATACATATTTTCATCAAAGAGTTACGATATTTAAATACAAATTTTAAATATCATATATGATATTGTATATGTTTATTCTATTTTTTACTTATTCTTTATTTTCTTTATATATTTGCTTCTAAAAAATATACCCAAAAAATAAAAAAAACATCATTCCCCATTTTGATATACACAAATCATTCCCCATCATTAAATATCATGCTTTCGACAAAAAAAAAAAAAACAAGAAAAATGGTGTTCATGACTCAAATTTATAATTGGTTTTCAAAAAATAATTAACTAGTTGATAGAATACAATTAAGCAATTAACGATAGAGGCTACGATATTCAATGACTTAGAAATCATTATATACTTTTGGAATGTCACACTATTGTGCTCAATCAAAATTTAAATCCGTTTGCATTGTGTTTATTAATTAACCTATATATTTATTTATTTTTAATAATAATTTTAACAAACTAAAGTAAATTGTTTACATTGTGAATTAGTTATAAATCATTTTAAGTATATTGTTTTTATTGGCTCACTAAGGATATTCTCGGGTCGATACCTTAAGACTATCCCTTTTGAAGCGTAGAAATTATTGAAGTGAGTTTTGTGTCTCCAACAAAGTCTTTTCCATACATTTATACGACAAGAATCGAACCCCTAGACATGTTTAAAGAATTCAACTATCTCGGACGTTATGGTTGTTTAATACTTGTTTAATTTTCTCATTAACAAAAAAATTGAAAGAAGTAAAAGATTAATTAATTATTTATTTTATTTTTAAAAGTAGTATTATCTTAATAAGTTATAGAATATTTATTGATTATCTCTACTTAGACCAACTTCAATGGTTGTTCTTAAGGTGATTCTTCACTGGAGATGAATGACATGATAGTCAGGATAGAAGAACCGTTCTTGCCAAACATTTTTTTTTTCATTGAGAGTGTGAGAGAGTGAGAAAGTGAATAAATAAAACTTGTGGGACCCATCTAAGAATTCAAAATGATTTCTTCCATTGGAGTGAAATGGAGGT
Organism: Echinosophora koreensis; assembly: GCA_035048595.1. Classification (NCBI taxonomy): domain Eukaryota; kingdom Viridiplantae; phylum Streptophyta; class Magnoliopsida; order Fabales; family Fabaceae; genus Echinosophora; species Echinosophora koreensis. The sequence goes on along the minus strand of JAPCYP010000017.1, from coordinate 6,870,783 downwards.
TGGGTTCTTATTTCTTATATCACATGTGGTATCTTTGGACCCACAAAATAATAGATAAGAACCAAAATATGGTTCTACCATTGTGGATGCTCTTAGGCATGTTATTAATGTATTCACTTGGAATATAAGAACATACCTTGATTATTATTTTAATCCTAATAATAAAATATTTGTTAGTTTTCACAATAAGTATTTAAAGTATGATTTAAATTTTTTTTTGACTGGAAAAAGTATGATTTAATTGTATACAATAGTATCTGCTTAAAATTATTAAAAAGAATAATATGATGAAGAGCAAAGTACAACAAATATCAGACTTTTTCTTGAATAAAAGTTTAAAAATGGACATATATATAGATACAACATATATCGATTCCATCTGCCTTTTCTTTTGGGACCTTTGACCGCAAGTTAATACCTGTAGATTTGTAATGATGATTAAATGAGACATAATTCTGTACATAATTTTCAATGTAAAATGGACAGTTATTTTGTGTTCTAAACATTGTACTAATTCAAGGTTTGTACTAATACAACAACATACTTCTTAAAGGTATGTACCAATGTGCTATCTGGATGCAGATGCATGTGTATGTTTAATGCACATTAGCCGAGCTAAGAAATCAAAGGTAAGGACATCTACGAACGAAATCTGTAAGTATTATGAATAGAGGTTATGTTGTTGATAAATGAAATGAATAGGAATTAAAAATTATGTTTTTAGATTTAAGGTCTATAGAACTGGAATGAATTATATATAAAGAAAATGTAAGAAAAATGCTACTCAACACAGGAAATTGATGATAGAAAGAACTTTGATGAAAGCTACGAGTTGAATGGTACTAATACTACAGAGAGAAATTTGAAGAAAATAGAAATCAATTACTCAAATTACAATTGATAAAACGCTCATATGCATCTTTGTTGACTTCAAATATTGTATGCAAGATTCCAAATAACATAAATAGAAATAGCAATTAATTAGTAATAACAATAACAATTAATTAATGGATCTTAAAACATGTTTGATAAAAGATAAAAATAAAACGTAAATAATCAACCCCTAGAAGATTTTTTTTTTTTGGTTTCCCAGGGTATCCTCCACGTGCAAGTGCAGAGACTAATCCCTCGAGCACCGGGTAGGACCATAAGGGCGGTAAAGCTCTCCCTCAAGAGTTTTAACGCTACTGCATTCCCAGGGCCATGAATTGAACTCGAGACATGTGGTTAAGCTGGAAGAGATCCATGTCATCTTATCCAAGCGCTCTTGGGTATCAACCCTTAGAAGAGATTGTGTAAGCTTGAAGACATCAGAATATTTAAAAACTAAATTACTTACCATCAACATATAAAAGTTGAGTCACTCGTAATATATTATATATGTTTAATATAATATTCAGAAATTTAATATGTATTTTATCTTACTCAATTACTTATTTAATATTATTATCAACATTCTTTTTTTTTTTGACATGACATTCTATTTTATTTTGATACTAATTAGTTTCTCCCGTTTCTTGAGAGTGTGTTTTTCTCTCGTTCTTGAGAGTTTTCTTGCTGGGTTCTCTTGATCTGGTGTCATGGCTATTAACCTAGAAGGTTTGTCTTTGGGGAATGAGGAGGAGGAGGGAATGGTTTTCAGTAAAAGGGGAGGACAGTCTCAACAAACAAATCTGGATCTATGCCTCATAGGGAGGTTCCTTACTGATCGAAACATTTGTCTCAGCACCATGACGGATGTGATGGCAAGTGTTTCGAGGCCTGGCAAAGGGATGGCGATAACGGAGACGGAGCAGGGATTGTACTTGTTCCAGTTCAATCATCAGTTGGATATGGAGAGAGTGGAGGGATGGGGTCCATGGAGCTTTGATAATTATTTGTTGGTGCTGGGTAAGGCTTGGATAGGAGTGGCTCCTGCTACTATCCCATTGTTTCATGTTGCTTTCTGGATTCAAGCTCATAATCTTCCTCTGGGATTTATGTCATCTACAGTTGAGACTTATCTTGACAATTATATTGGGTCCTTTCTAGAGTATGACTAGTCCAATAATACCAGTATTTGGAGGAAGTATATGAGGATTAGGGTTATGATTGATGCTAGGATGCCGTTGAAGGGGGAGAGAAAGGTGAAGGTGGAGGGAGGAGAGTGGAATACTATCCTGTTCAAATATGAAAGGTTAGGGGTATTTTGCTTCCTTTGTGGGCTTTTGGGTCACAGTGATAAGTTTTGTGATCAACGATTCACAATGGGAGTGGATGATGGGTCTCGACTGTGGGGTGTTGAGTTGCGGGCTGACTCCAGGCAGCAAACCAGCGGCGGTGGAGGTAGCTGATGGGTGAGGAGTTATGGGGGAGATTCTCAGGCCCTAAACTTCGCACATCCAAATCCGTTTGGCCATGATTCTAAGGGTTTCTGAAGCTGGAGGTGGGAGTGGATCAAGGGATTCAGTGGTTAATGCTGATATGGGTATTTCAAATTCAAATGGTGCATTGAGTTTGCAAGTGCAGGGCCCATGCAATAACCACGTCAGTCATTTTGAGGATTTGCATAGTAAAGGAAAAGCGGTTATTTCCACTTCTGAAACGCCTCCCTTGATTGCTTATGGTGCTGACTTTATGGATGTTAATTCCACTGGGCCCCAGGGCACTATTGTGGTTGATGTTGACACTCTGCCATGTACGTGGAGCGAATAAAACGTAGCAGAACTGTTTATGTTCAGGGGAAAATAATTTCTAAGGAATCTTTTTCTCAATGTTCTGGTCATTTTTTTATCGGTAGGTCCTGGTGCTCAGGTCTACCAGGACCAATGACGATCCTTAGTTGGAACTGTCGAGGCCTGGGTCACCTGAGTGTAGTTCCAGCATTGAAGAACCTAATCCGGTCTTACAAACCTGAAATTATTTTTCAGTTTGAAACTTTGGTGAATGCTACTAAAATTGAGGAGGTTAGGAGGCGTATTGGTTTTGATAGTTGATTTGCTGTGGATAGGGATGGTCGTAGTGGTGGGGTTGCTTGTTTTTGGCGTAACTCTGTGAGGTGTGAAATCTACAATTTTTCTCTTCATCATCTAGATGTTCTGGTTGATAATGCTATTAAAGGAAAATGGAGAATTACAGGTTTTTATGGTTTTGTTAATCGTACTCGTAGGAGAGAGTCCTGGGCTCTTCTGAGGAGACTCTCTGGCATTTCTCATCTGCCATGGTGTGTTATTGGGGGTTTTAACGATCTTCTTTCTGCTGATGATAAGATTGGTTGGGTTGATCACCCGAATTATTTGTTGACTGGTTTTCGGGATGCAGTTCAGGCAGCTTGTTTGATTGATATCAATTTAGAAGGTTATCCGTTTACTTGGAGTGCTAGTAAAGGATCAGATAGAGCTATTGAGGAGAGACTTGATCGAGCTATGACTAATAATGACTGGTTAGACTTATTCCCTCAAGTTCGTTTACTTAATCTAGTTGCTCCTATTTCTGATCATACTCCTATTCTTCTCCAACATGATTCTTTTCCTATGTCTATTCCCATGAAACGTTTCAGGTTTGAGAATGTGTGGATTCAGGAACATGATTTTTTAGAGGTGGTGCGCAAGGGTTGGGAGAGTGGCAGTGATGGTGATATTGTCTCCAAGCTGATTAGTTGTGCGGATAATCTCCAATCTTGGAGCAAGGGGCTTTGTGCGGATTTTAAAAATGACATTTTATCTTGTAAAAGACAATTGGAGGATTTGCAAGATAGGCGTGATGAGGCTGGTGTGAATGATTTTCGAGCTACTAGAGACCGTATGGTTCACTTACTTATTCGGGAGGAAAGCTTTTGGCGACAAAGATCGAAAGTGTTTTGGCTTCGAGATGGGGACCTCAATACTCGTTCCTTTCATGCCTCGGCTACTTCTCAATCTAAGGTAAACAAAATTCATAAAATTCAGGATGAGGTTGGTATTGTCACAGAAGATCCAAATCAAATTAAAGCTATAGCAAGGAATTATTTTGATAATCTTTTTATAGCTTGGGTTGGTGACTATGATCCAGTTGTGGATACTATTGAGCCATGCCTTTCTAGTGAGGATAATGAATTGTTGTTGCGTCCTTTTACTAGATTGGAGTTCTCTTTAGCTCTTGGTGAAATACATGCAAATAAGTCCCCGAGACCAGATGGATTTAATCCATCTTTTTATAAAAATTCTTGGGAGCTGTGTAGTGAGGAAATTTTTAATGCTTGTTGCTTTTGGTTGGATAGGGGATTTTTCCCATCAACAGTTAATGATACTAATATTGCCCTTATTCCGAAGGTTGATAATCCTGAATCTATGAAGGACTGGCGTCCTATTTCCCTTTGTAATGCTGTTTATAAGGTGTTTTCTAAGGTTTTGGCTAACAGATTGAAGCTGGTTCTTCACAAGTGTGTCTCTAGTGTTCAGTCGGCTTTTGTTCCAAGCAGGTCTATTCTTGATAATGCTATGGTGGCTACGAAGATTATTCATTATTTGAAAAGTAAGACGTTAGGAAAGTTGGGGGATGTGGCTCTGAAGATTGATATGAGTAAGGCCTATGATCGTGTTGATTGGGGTTACCTCCGAGCTGTTATGAGTCGTATGGGTTTTGCAGAGAAGTGGGTGGAGTGGATTATGCTTTGTGTGGAATCTGTTAGCTATTCGTTGCTTGTTAATCAAGAGCCTGTGGGTCCTATTCATCCTGGTAGGGGCCTCAGGCAAGGAGATCCTTTATCCCCTTGTTTATCCTGTGCTCGGAAGGTTTGACATCTCTTATTAATTAGGCTGAGGGTAGAGGTGATCTATATGGTGTGAAGATTTGTTGAAGGGCTCCTGTTGTCTCTCATTTTCTGTTCGCAGATGATTGCTTTTTTGTTTTTTAAACCAAAGAGAGTGAAGCTGTTGTGATGAAGAATATTCTCTCCACTTATGAGGCTGCTTCTGGTCAAGAGATCAATTATCAGAAGTCAGAGATTTTTTATAGCAGGAATGTCCAAGGTGGGATTCGTGATGTCATTGCTGATTTGCTTGGTGTCCGGATTTGCTTTGGCACAGGAAAGTATTTGGGTCTCCCATCGATTATTGGTAGGAGCAAAAAAGCTTTATTCAGTTTTATTAAGGACCGTGTGTTGAGGAAAATTAACTCTTGGGGTGGTCGTTCATTATCTAAGGCCGGGAAAGAGGTTATGATTAAATCGGTTCTTCAATCCATTCCTACTTATCTTATGAGCATATTTCTCATTCCTTAATCTTTAGGGATGAGATTCAAAAGATGATGAATTCATTTTGGTGGGGTGGTGGTAGTGAAAAAGGGAAAGGTGTTAAATGGCTCTCTTGGGACAAGCTGGCTATGCATAAAGCGGATGGTGGTATGGGTTTCAGAAATTTGTATGCTTTTAATGTGGCGCTTCTTGGTAAATAAGGGTGGAGGTTGTTGTCTAATCCTGATACTCTTGTGGGGAAGCTATTCAAAGCTAAATATTATCCACTTTGTGATTTTCTGGAAGCCAATATTAGTAATAATTCGAGTTATGTTTGGCGGAGCATTTGTGAAGCAAGAGTTGTCCTCAAAAAAAGGATGAGGTGGCGCATTGGTAGTGGGACTAATATTAGTGTATGGTCTGATATCTGGACTCACGACTTGGCTTCCCCTCTTCCGCTTGATCCGAGTTCTTTCAATCCGTTCTTACGAGTTTGTGATTTGTGGCAGCAGGATAAAAAGTGTTGGGACTCCTCTATTGTTGAAGTCGTCTTGTCCCCTGCCAATATCAACTCAATTATGCAGACTTCCCTGTTAGACGCGGTGCATGTGGATGGTAAGTTTTGGTGGCCTGATCGTAAAGGGTATCTACTCTGTAAGGTCATCTTATTGGCTTTGTGTGAATAATACCTTGGATACTTCCTACTTGAAGGTTGCGGGTGACTGGAGTAGCTTGTGGAATCTTAAGGTTCCACCCAAAGTAAAGAATTTTCTTTGGAGAGCTACAAGGGATATCCTACCTACTAGGGCTAAGCTTGTGGATTATGGGGTACAATGCCCTATCCATTGTCCCTGGTGTGATGTGAATTTTGAAAATAGTTGGCATATCCTTTTTAGTTGTGCAAAAGCAGAAAGTGTTTGGAGGAGAGCCAATCTTTGGGGAGTTATCTCTAGCAAGATGGATAATGCTAGTAATTTGGGTGACTTGTGCTTCCTAATTCTTGGGAGTCTAGCCGAAAATGATAAGTACAGGTGGGCTATGTCACTATGGTCTTTATGGAGGAGTAGGAACCAAAAAGTGTGGGAGAATGTGGATGAATCTGCAGCTTCTATTGTGCAATGTGGAATGTATGTCTTTAAAGAATGGAAGGAGGCTAGAAGTGTGATCTCCTCTGCTGCGCCTAGCTTTAAAACTCCAGGGAGTAATTTTTGGTGTAGACCTCCACATGGCTTCTTGAAGTGCAACATAGATGCCTATTTTCCTGCTGTTAATAATAAGGTGGGTATTGGAATGTCTTGAGAGATGAGTTTGGCAATTTTATGGGTGCTAAAACTCTTTGGCTAGAACCTCTCATTGATGTCCACTTGGGGGAAGCAACTGGTCTTTATTTTGCTATCAAATGGATGGTTGATCTTCGCCTGGATAAAGTTATTTTTGAGGTGGATTCTAAGTTGGTAGGTGACAACATTTGCTCTGTTAGTGAGGGCTACTCTTCTTTTGGTGCTATTATTTCTTCTTGCAAGAATTTACTTTTGTCTTTTTGTCAAAAATCTCATGTTGAGTTTACTAGGAGGCAAGCTAACATGGTTGCTCATACCTTAGCTAGGGTGGCCTTGTCCCATGCTTGTCGTCATGTCTTTATGATGTTCCTTCATGTATTGGTGCCTTGATTATTAATGAAATGCAGTAAGCTGTTTTTGTCAAAAAAAAAAAAAAACATAGCTCTTGTAAAAAAAAGTAACCAACATAGTAATAAACCATTACAAATAATTGATTACCAATCAGTCCCTTAATATTAATATCAGCATTCTATTTAATTTTGATACCAATTAATTTTTAACCTTAAAAGGAGAAAAAATAAAAATAAGTAACTGATATAGTAATAAATCATTGTAAATACTTGATATCTAAATTTGACACTAACAACTAACAATAAGCAAATTTTAAAATACATCAAAAATTTAAAAATGCTAAAAATTATAGAAAATGTCACATATATGCTATTGAGGTAGAGAGGGATTCTGGAGAAGCAATACATTCAAGATTCAATACTCTAATTACATACTAGTATATAGAATTGCTAACCAGTGCCTTAGGAATCAAAATAATAAGTTTATCTGGGAAAATGATGTATTCAATATGTTGAAAAGTGAAATTTGTAGTTTTGCAAAGAAACTTACTATTTATTGATTTCTTAACCCAGTGCCCAACGAGACCCTATATATATATATATATATATATTAAGTGAGAGTGACATTTCTATGTGAGAGATGTGAGCATGATATAACATCCCTTAGATCCTTTTTAACGGCGGAGATTAAGTCCCCAATTAAAAAACTCACAGCACTGCCCCTGTTTCCTTCTTCCCCATTCCACACTTAGCAGCTTTTCTTTTTTCCGCATCGTAACTATCAAATATCGGCCTATAATAAAAATAACATGGATGCATCAAATTGTATTTGTTGGTAGGTACATATGAAGTGTGAGGAATCTATACGAGTGTGGCTTCAAGGAATTAATCATTTTGATTCCTTTGTTTGATTTAATAAAAAAGTGAAATACAAGAGAGGACAGTTTGAGATAGCAGATGTAGTTCCAGGAAGATGTCGAGATCTTGGCGATCATGAGGTGAAAGAGAACGTTTACCAGAGGAGAAATGAGTGAAGAAGGAAAAAATTGGGAGAGAAAGAGAGAGAAAATAAGAGAAGAGAAAAATGCTATTGAACGTGAGAGAAGAAGGAAAGTTTAAGAACTTGAAACATGAAAGAATAGCATGTTAGTTTTTTAGTTGGGGACTTATTCTCAGCCGTTAAAAAGATCTAAGAGCTGGTATGCCATGCTCTCATCTCTCATAAAAATGTCACTCTCGCATGATTGATGTTTTAGTGTTGTTATTGTATCAAAATTTCTTAAAAAAACATGATGTCTAGATGACGCTTAATAACACATCATAGTCAAATGATATCTACATTGATTGGGTTGGTTCAGTTGTTGTGAATTACGGGTATGCAACTTGAACCGAACCAATCTGATCTCATTCGAGTTGGTTCTGATCGATTTATTTCATTCATCACCATATTTTTAGTTTTATTTCACTTAAATTTTCAAAAAATAGTAAAAGATTAATAAAACGCTAAAGAAATCGCTATAGACGTTTCTATTCTCAAGTAAAACAAGAAAACTATCCGCCTCTTCTATTCAATCAATGGAAAAATTAAAAGAAGGAAACAAAGTTCCATTCCATCCAAAACCTAACAATACCAGAAATGGTGACTTCAAAGAAGTCGTCACCGACATATGAACAAGTCGCCAAAGATGAAGAAAATGATGTCGTTTCGTAGTAAATGAATCTGCGAAATCCCAAATTGCAATGTCACAGTTGGATGATAGAGTCTTAAGCCTGAAACCCTGTCATGGCAATGGTTGTCGATACTCATTCCCATTCGACCAAAGACTGAGTCATCGAAGCCTAGCTCAAAGAGATCAAGAATGCCACCACCGTTTAAGAGTAGGTGAGGGTCCGAAGGAGGTGGAGGCAGCGCTTTTAGGGTTCTTCGGTGATGGAAGGGAGAAGGCAAAAGAGGATTTTAGTTGGGGTTTACTTACAAAATGTGCAATGGTTGCGAGAATAATTGTCGAGTCTTATAAATTGATGGCCTATTTGTTTTGTTTAAGTTTGCTATTTTATTTTTCTTTTTCTCTCTAATAATTGCAAAAATCAAGCTATTCTCATTTTATGTCTTGTTTTCAAGATTTATATGAGAAACAATGAAAATAACATGTTTCCTATACAAAAATTTTAAAAAAGGAAGGTGAAGGAAACAAAATAAAAATAAGATGATATTTTTGTAATTATTAATGAAAACAACAATAAAAAATAAAGGAAACGGGTCTGTAAAGCTTTAATTCGGTTTGGTTCGAGTTTTGGTTCGGATTTCATTAACTTCATATTAGAATTGATGGTCTTAAGAATCTAATATCTAAGGGTCCATTTGATTTAGATTTTGATAGAATTGTTTTTGAAGGAATTGATTTTGTAAAAATCAAGGTTAAAAAAATTGATTTGCGTTTGGTAATGATGTTTCAAAAGTGAGTTTAAAAGAATGATTTGTGTTTGGATGATAAAGTAAAATCACTTTTGATGTGTAAATATAAAAAAATTTTGTGGATCCCACACCCAGAATCAATTCTACTCAACAGAAAAGCTAGAAATTCTTGCTTTCACCAAAATCAATTCTAGACACCTCAGAATCAATTTTAAGTACCACAATTTTAAAAATAAACACATGAACAATGCTCCAAATGGCGTTTGAACAGTGCAACAGGATTCTGAATGCTTAACCAAACAAGCACTATGTCTAATTCAATCCAATTTATCGATTTAAACCACCTAAATGAATTTGATTCAGTTGGTCAAACAAGCACTTTTCTAAATGGGGATTTATATCATATTACACTAAAAAAGTATGAAAATATCTTTTTTTTAACGAAACAAAATGATGGCATTTCATTGATCAGAAAACATCCAATATAAGTAGGAATAGAATTAAAAACATTAGGACTAGCATTATTATTAGCTACCCTTGCTAAGCAATCAGCCACCATATTTGTTTGTCTCCGAATAATCTTAACTTGATAGTTTTTGATATTGTGAAAGAAGGCTTCTATAGATTGTAGAAATAGCAAATTGTGCAGATTTACGCATGCATCGTCTTAATTCATAAATTTTTTTATTAGTTAATTATAATTGATTTTAACTTATATTTTACATAATTATTTTTTTTATTCTATCTTATTTTATTAGATATGGAAGATGTACATCATGAAAATTGTGCACATTTTTATACTTACAACTAGGGATGACAATTTCCATCCATTCGTGGGGATCCCCGCGGGGAATGCCCCGAATGGAGCCCCGCGGACGGGGAATTTTTCCCCGTGGGGACGGGGATGGGGGACAAAATCCCCCCGTAGCCAATTTGGGGACGGGAGCGGGGACCATACGCCTCGCCCCGCGGGGTCCCCTCCCCGTGGAAAATACATATTTACCCTAAATATAAATACATGTATTATATTATATCTATTAAAATATTATACCTCACATGTTGGAGAGTTGGAAAAGACATGGAAAAAATTTTGATATTGTAGTTTTGAAACTTTTTGTAATGTTTATTTAAATATTATGTTTGTCTTATTTGAGTTTGAACTTGTTATAACTTTAAATTTAAGACTTATAAAGGCTTTTTTTAATTTTATTGAATTTTAATTTATGATTTTATATTTTTTTAATAAATGTTCGGGGTCCCTGTGGAGACTGCGTGGATCCGCGGGGACGGGGACAGGGGAGGAAAACTCCCCACGACGGGGATCGGGAGCGGGGACGGGGGGATAGTTGGGGGGCGGGGATAGGGAGCGGGGTAGTGCCCCCCGCCCCCACCCCGCCCCGTTGACATCCCTACTTACTACTCCCTCCAGTCCACAATATAAGAAACAAAACCCTAAAACATACAGATCAATGAAATGTATTGGAATAAGTTAATTGTAATTAATACTTATATAAATTTCCAAAACAACCTTCTAATTTTAAGATATTCTGATGGCCTATAATTAATGACAGAAATTAATAAGGGCAATATTAGAAATTAATATTTAATATATGTGAAAATTGATGCATGTTTCTTATATTTTGGAACAAAAAAAAAAACCCATTTGTTTCTTATATTATGGACTTGAGGGAGTATTATATAAAGGCAATTCCCTTTTTTTTAATGTCTAACATATTTTTTCTTCTACAATTTTTTTTACAAAGCAAATTAAATGAAATTTGTCAGCAAATATCAAAATTAAATGAGGATAGTACCAAACCAAAAATAATAATAATTAAATGAGGATATAATTTCCAGTTACGAACAAAATCTAGTTATGTGATTTGTTATTTATTTAAAGGGTCTTGCTAACTAGTGATTTAAGGACTACATAAGAAGTAAGGCCCTGTTTGGTTTACTTCTTATTTCCTATTTTCATTTCTTGATTTTAAAACTAATTACAAAACTTTTAGTTTGTTTTCATTATGTTTCCTGTTTTCAAATATTTCAGGAAACATTGAAAATAATCAAAAAGTTATTCTCAATGTTTCCTGTACAAATTATTAGAAACAGGAAACATAATACAAACAATGTGATAGTTTTATAATTATTTCTGTTGTAATTATTTCTTAAAATTGGAAATGAAAACATGAAATTAGAAACAAATCAAACAGGCCCAAGTTTCTCACTTTTCAAAATATCAAATGCATCAATTTCCAATAAAATCTTCCTCTTTCCTATTCCATAACCCCTGCGCCCTAAGGTAGTGTTTGTTACAAGTTTTAAAAATTTATTCCCAGACATAAAAAATTCCTGGGAATAAAATTAGTGAATTATAGTTAGAAAATTGGCTCTTTTTTTTTTCCCAATTAACCCACTTTTACAAAATATATACCAAAATAACCTACATTTGAAACAATTTACCAAACTAACCTACTTTTGAATAAAATATTTTTTTTGTTGACTAGTGGCGCCAATTTGACTGGCGTCATTGACTTGTTGACCAACCACGTGGCAGGTCCTGATTGGTCTGGAAAATCTGAAAAAAAAAATCAAATTTTTTTTGGCGAAAAATAAAAATTCAGATCAGCGCCACGTGGTGCTCTTTGATGGAGTGGCGCCATTTTGATTGGCGCCATTGACCTGCCACGTGGCAGCTTCCTATTGGTCCGTCAGTTTTTTATGAAAAAAATTAAGTAAAGTTTTTTGGGGTTAAAAAAATTTAAAAAAGAAAAAAATAGATTATTAATTAATTAATATATTTATATTAATAAATTTTATCATTATATAATTATGCTAATTAATAATATTATTAATTAATTAATACCAATCAAATTTTATCATTATTTAATTATACTAATTAATATAATATACTAATATAATATTGATAATTATAAACAAAAATAACTAATTACTAATAAAGGAGAATTGATTTTAAAAATTCCTCATTGATATTTAAAAAAATTAAATAAATACTAATATAATTCCATGAATTAATTAATATAATTCTATTGTGAAAAAATTTAAAATTGTTATGATTTGATTAATTTTCTTTCTCAGAACTCTTTTTTTGTTTACTTCTATGAAACTAACTTCTAAACAAATATTATTAAATTATACAAATAACTTTATATTAATTAATTATTAATTATATTAATAATATTATTAATTGGTATAATTATATTTAAAAATTCATCAGTGATGTTTAAAAATATTTAGTTTGGTCCCTCAATTGTTTTAATAACATAATTATGTATTAATAATATTGATAATTATGTATTAATAATATTAATATGTATTTATAATATTGATAATTATGTTTTAATAATATTATTAATATATATTAATATAATTAATAGAATTATATTAGTATTTATTAATATTAATAACATAATTTTCTTTTACTTAAATTTTTTAACCCAAAAAAACCTTTTAATTGGTATAATTATATTTAAAAATTAGTATATTATTATTAATTAGTATAATTATATAATGAATTTAATTGGTATTAATTAATTATTAATTATATTAATAATATTATTAATTATTATAATTATATAATGATAAAATTTGTTAATATAATTATATTAATTAATTAATAATCTAATTTTCTTTAACCCCAAAAACCTGTTTTTTTTTGTAATTTTTTTCATAAAAAACTGACGGACCAATCGGAAGCTGTGGCAGGTCAATGGCCCCCGTTAAACTGGCGCCACTAGTCAACAAAAAAAGATAATATTTTATTCAAAAATAGGTTAATTTGGTAAATTGTTTCAAAAGTAGGTTATTTTGATATATAATTTCAAAAAGTGGGTTAGTTTGGGAAAAAAAGCTTATAAACTTGGAAAAACTCTATTATCATGTGCGAACGTAGAAAAACTCACTCTATGTCGGGGAATACGAGGATTGTGATTCCTTGGAATAGAGTTTGCTTGCCTATGAAAAAACATTTCAGTTACTAAATACCACCTAAGAAGTGAGAATAGTGATTAACATTCTCCATATTTAAATTGTCGGTTTGTCAACAACAATAAATTTATAGTTACGGAAAAAAATAAAAAATGTGGATACTAATCATCTTTATATTTCGAATTATATTATATATATATTGTGCGGGAATCGTGGTGAAATTATAGTGTGAATCAAACTACCTTGATAGGCAAGTCTCCGTATACCCTCAAACATATAAATACCCAAAGCCTCCATCCTTCGTTCTTCCCTTCCCCTCTGTCATTTTTCGTCTTCTCCCTTTTCCAATTTCAAGGTGATTTTTCGTCTTTCTTTTATATTTTCCAACCTTTTTGGTGTACAATTTTGTTTCCCCGTTTTCGTTCTTTTATTTGATTGGTTTGATTTTATTTCAGGCTTGTTAGTGCGTTTCTGTGCCTCTCTGAAAACAACGGTAACCGGTAAAATCAGGTGTGTTCTCGATCCTCTCTTGATTCGAATTTTAATGTTGTCATGTGTGAGTCGTGTTCCAAGTAATCAAGTACGATCATACGAATACGAATTTCATCGTGTGTTAAAAAAGCTCTGTTCCAATCCAATTTCGTGTGATATTTCTGATAATAATTGGCCTAATGGCAATGAATCTTCATTCTTTTTTTTGATAAACAATGAATCTTCATTCTAACCACGATCTGTTATATATATATATATATATATATATATATATATATATATATATATATATATTTTGTCTAATTTTGATGTCTCCAATAAGCTTTTTGCAATGTTTTCAATCTGAACCTGTGTTGCATTTGCCTGATCGATATGTGCGAAGTGTTGATTCTTAAAAAAACAAAGTGATTATTTTTGGGCAAAAGAACATGAGAAAAAAAAAACTCAACCTTTTCATGGATTCAGCTGAAACGGTTGCTTTTTTCCTCATGTTTCGGTTTGTTTATGTTGCGCCGTTAGGTCCTTTTTTTAACCTTTTGGTCCTGGAAGACATTTCACACCCTACAGACATATATTTTTATTGAAAAATAATGGATTTGTTTATTGTGGGAGCCGCATGTATTGGTGTTGGACAATGATTTGACAAACAGAGTTATCAATTGGGAGAAATTTGCTACGGGTAATTGTTAGCGTGTGTATAATTTTTATCCTCCAATTCTATTTCATTTGATTTGATTTTATATACTTATATATTCTGATTTTATCATATAAATAATCATATAAAATACATGTGATATGTATTTAGTTTTTTCATTCAAGGCTCTGCCATTAGTCTCTCAATTAAGAAATAAAGATGTTGTAGTTGAGTTTAATTTTCTGTTTTTCTTTTTTGTTTTTCATGGGTATAGAGGATGTTGAATTTTCGGAAACATGCCTTGGTCTACTAAAACAAAGGAGAGAATAACACAATACCATTGAATGGGAGTCTCTATGCCAGATTTAGATTAAAGAGAAACGGATCTTATGTAGTTTTTATGAGAACAGCTTAAAATCTTCATTGTAAAATATTGTATTGTATAGTAACATTTTAATGACAAGAACTGTACTTTTCATTTTTTGATAAGCTAAAATATATATTGATGAGAGGCACTTGGAGTCCTCCAACCCATATACAAGAGAACCCATATACAAGAGAACTGCATTTTTCTGTAGTGCCCTTTTTTTAAGGAAACATATACAATCTAGGATCCGAATTCAATTAGAGTAATTTTAACCATACATACATGTTTTCACTTCAGTCACTTTTATATTACTTTACGTTTGTATAATTTTTTGATAATTTATAGTCCTAGATACCTTTATAATTAGTTTGGGTATATATAAGATACACTGACCTTTTTCTTCTGATTAAAGCTTTCTACTAGTCTCTGGTACTTTCTTTCCACACTCCACATTGACCTTAACCTTGGGGGCTTAAAGCCTCCAAAGATATTAGATGGCAGCCAACTAAGTGGCATCTTGTGAAAATCATATTTGATGGCGACCTTATGCAAGTTTTCTAGATTTTCTTTTTCTTTTTTTTTTTTTCCTTTCGTTCTTTCATTTTTTTCCTTCTAACTTCCAAAATCTCCACCTTTTTCTCTTGCTTTTTGTGGTGGGGTGGTTAGAGTTTGGTTTTCCCTGTGTTGGTTGGCCGTTGAAGTGTCAAGTCAATGAAGGAAATTATTTATAATGTTTATTAATTTATACAACTGTGGAACGTGAAGGTCGTGCGTTGGATCTACAAGTGTGACAAATTGACAGCTCCATTTTTCATCATTTTAAGCCCAGGTAGGTCCATCAACAACAGAATACAGACATAAATGCAAGTATATATATATGACTCATTCACATTCAGTGCATCATATTAAAACCCTCTGTATTTTTAACAACACTTGCCTTAGTATTTTATTTCATTTCTTTATCAAATGTTACTGCAAACAATATATCATTAATATATTTTAGCATTTAGTATATTTGATCCTAAGCAAGGTTAGATTAGACCCCCTCGTACTATGTTATATACAGTAAGAAGAAAAGTGAGGGCAATTAATAGTTACTTAGTGACTCACGTGGGGAAGAAAGAAAATATAAATGACTATCATTTTGGAGATTTGAATTGAAATCAAACTGCACACGTGGTAGGTAGGTTTGGGGGAAGGGAGGAATTCCTCAAAGTGTTTGCAGTGTTTCTACTTTCTATGTCTATTTTCCGGTTTATATGCACGTGTGAAAGTTTCATGCTGAGATTATGTTATATTTGGGTTCCTATCAGTATCAAGCAATGATGATTACATAGAAAAATGGGTCATTTGTGTAATTTGCAAATAAGCTCAAATAAGTGACTGAGTGACTAGATGAAAGTAGAGCATGATGTATGCATCATCCGGGTTAATCAGAGTTTAATGATCTAGTGCACATCTTCCACATGGTACATTAGATCTTATGTTTCTTTGGAACCCTGGTTGTTTGTTTTCATATATTGTTGTATATATTTATTTATTCCACCCCATAAACTTGCTTAGAAATTTGAATATTGCAGAAGAACATAGTCATAAGCATTTCTCTATGGTTTTCGAAAGTCTCTTGTTTAGTAAGTAAAAGTTTTTCTTACCTACATGCATTCATTTGACAAGTATTATCTTACCTGGGTGATGCTCTTCCTCTTCCTCATTGGAAAGTAAAATAGGGGTAGGAAAAGAAAAGAATCCTGCTGAAGTGTAGCTAGTTATGAAATAAGAGTTTTCCCCTGTTATTTTTATATCCTATTGATTTAATTTTTTGAGAGTAAGTAGAAATAAGGCTAGAAGCTTTAGTCTTTTTTCTTTTTTGTAGTGAAAATTTCATAATCTATCCGAGTTCGCAAAAAGTGACATGTTCTATCTCGTCTTCCTAATTGGACAAACACGTGGTATCTGAATCTTGACTGACTAATATAATAGCAGAATCATATACTCTTGAAAGTTATTCAAACTTCCATTGTCAGACGTTTATAAAAAAAAAAAACTTCCATTGTCAGACTGGTTTTGTTTCAACAGTCAATAGAACTGGAAATTCTCCCAGTCACTGAATTAGTGTTTGTAACCACTACAATGGGACATCATAGTTTATTGTTTGTTAGCCTCTGACCACATTCCTAGGTTTGTGCTCAATGTAACCCCTTGCATTGTACCATTTACAGTTCTACACTCTCTAGCATAGTGATTAATAAAATCTTAATTATGCATAGATGTATAATATTATCTTCATTTTATCATCTTCAAAACAAATTTAGTTATTAATTTCTTGGGGTTGCAGATGCTGTAATCATCACTCTACTCAGAAGACCTAGTCCTTTAATACCATCCCCTGTTACAAAATGCAATACGATATATGACAAGGTATATATATGTCATATACAAAATGCTATACATTTTTCTATGCATTTCTTAACAAAACCTGATTTGCTTTCTCTGTAAGTATGTAACACTGCTTTTGGTTCTTTCCAATTAAAGTTTCAGGGAAACCTTTGCTTGATGGACTGCTCACCCAGTAGCAGTGACAAGAAAACCTTAAAGCGGTGGTTTTTCATAGACAAGAGAGTTGGCTAAGCAAAAAAATCTCGGATAAGGCTGAACATAAATCAGCTCTGTTTATTTCAAAGTAACTCAGAATATCAAGCATAATCATTTCTTAACTTTCTTGATACATACATACCCATCAAACAGTACTCTAGCTAGGTGCAATGGATTTGAAGTCCTCTCAAGCTTCTCCTGTTCTGACTGATCCTGTTCCAGTCAGCAAGTCGAGGCTTGGAATCCATTCTAGTCTGCTGGCTTATTCCCAGCAAGATTCACCACTCTCTCCCGGGAAGTACTCAAGAACAAATTCAAGGAAAAGTGCAGGGAGTCTTGATGATGTCAGGTCTAATGGTTGGTTGGATGCCATGATGGCATCTTCACCTCCGAGGAAGAAGATACTTAAAGGTTCGCAGGTTGCTTCAGTTGATGATGATATTGAAGACTATTTCTCATGGATGGTATACTTGCTTCTTAATTTTAGAAAAAGAAAGTGTGTATCATAATTCTAATTCACCAATTATTTAAGAATAAATATGTTCTTATTTAATTACTTTACACTTAAACTTGTTACTAATTTCTGCATTCAATTTTAAGTTTGGTTTATTTGAAATTTGAAATCACTACATTGACCCATTTGACCTTAGAATTCTTTTCTAGATTGTTGTTAACTCATTTCCTTTTTTGGCAGCTTAATTATCCTTCAGCACTAGACTCTTTTGACAAAATTATTGACAGTGCAAAGGATAAGCAGATTGCAATGTTTCTAGATTATGATGGCACACTTTCACCAATAGTAGATGATCCAGATTGTGCCTTTATGTCTGAAGCTGTAAGCATGTGCAAATGTGTACTGAATTGTCATTTAGTTGCTATCAAGTTTACTCTTCTTCAGTTCTAAGTGTTAATTTCATTTTTATTTTATTTTTGTCATCCTCAAAATCATGTTTAGATGCGTGCAACTGTTAGAAGTGTAGCAAAATATTTTCCCACGGCAATCATCAGTGGAAGAAGCCGTGACAAGGTATCCACGATGATCATTATTTCTTGAAATCTTTCAATCCAATATTCATCTTTTTATATCAGATTTATTATTTTCACTAAGTCACGAAGGTGCGGTTATTACATTTCAGGTTTTTGATTTAGTTAAACTAACGGAACTCTACTATGCTGGTAGTCATGGAATGGACATTATTGGTCCTGTTAGTGAGACTCTTTCCAAAAATCACCCAAATTGTGTCAAGTCTACTGACCATCAGGTGAGTGATTATTATAAAGCAATTATGTGGATTCAGTTAGAAATTTAATAAAACAATTTATAAGTCTTCACCTAACAGTTTTGAAGAAGTTGGTTCATGATGATATTAATCATATTATAGCTTCTGTAGCCAAGTAGTTTATAATGTGTTTTGTCCCATCCCATGTCCAAAAGTCACAGAATCACTCATGTGAATCAAAAGTTACTTGAAGTAGCTTTCATAAAACGCATGACGGACCTGACAAGAACGCATTTTCAAACATTTAATTAGTGTTTAATCTTTGCTGACTTCATTATTTTAAATAAAAGTTAAAAAGTGAATTTAATCACGTGATGAAGATAAAAATATGTATTGTTATGCCTCATACCCAAAGGTTCTTTTGTAAAAGAGCATGCAAGAGATATAAAATCATTGACATGTCTTCATGTAATGGCTTAAGTTATTAGAATAACTAAAAGTTAGTTTATGATTATACATTTATATATGTAAGAGAATTCAGAAGTTAACTGTCTATGCATCTCTGACTGTGGCAGGGAAAGGAGATAACTCTCTTTCAACCTGCAAGAGAATTCCTGCCTATGATTGATGAGGTTCAAAATTCTCTCATTAATATATAGTTAGCGAAAAACATTCACTTTTTAATGAATACGAAAGAAATTAATGATGGGATGTTTTCATGCAGGTTTTTAGAACCCTCGTCGAGATTACTAAAGATATAGAAGGCGCAAAAGTTGAAAACCACAAGTTTTGCGTTTCTGTACATTACCGTAATGTAGATGAGAATGTAAGGATTAGTAACCCCCCTCGTGACGTGTTGATATCTTTATGTTTTTCAATGAATTATTTGTACATCAAAATCTAACATTTAACAACGTATTATTATATTTCACATATTTATTTATTATTTTTCTTTCATATTTATTTTCCTATATAAAAAGTACCACTCAGTTATGGTGTTGGATATATATAATATATATATATATGTACACCTTTGATGTTAAAAAATCTTATCGTTTTTCATTCTCATTTCATGTTCTGATTTTTATTTTATTTTTTTACTTAAACCGACTGCAGAATTGGACAACTATTGGACAACGTGTCCATGATGTCGTGAAGAATTACCCTCGTTTACGCTCAACTCATGGACGGAAGGTTTTTATCCCACTATTCCTCCTACGAGTGTTGTTGATTGGACACTGAACACTTGGTTCCTTTCATAATTTTAAAACTTTTGATCAAAGTTATTATTAATTTATAATTTTAGTAACTCAGGAGTCAAAACTCAAGTGTGTTCTGTTCGCGCACTCTATAGTGTATTTACATTTGTTAACATTGTACACCCTTTCCCTGTGTTGTTGTGGTGTGATAGGTTTTAGAAGTCCGTCCTGTGATTGACTGGAACAAAGGAAAAGCAGTTGAATTTTTACTTGAATCTCTAGGTAAAAATATCTCTTTTGCCTCTTATTAGATAGAAAAAAATGACATTTGCTTTTTAAAAAAATTACACAATATTGACAATTTGTTTGTCGGGAAATAAATAGTAAGCAGAGTCTGTTAGAGTTTTTGTTTTGTTTTATTATTTAAAAAATATATATTTTAAGAAAAATAATGTGTAAATATCATTACACAGGACAAAGGTGTTTAAGAATATACCATTGATTGCAAAAACTGGGTTTATGCAGGGTTGACTGATAGAAATGATGTGCTTCCCATCTATATTGGAGATGATAAAACTGATGAAGATGCATTCAGGGTATTGAATTTAAGCAGTAAAGCAGAGCATATTCTAAATATTATTTTTTTTACCTCAATTCAGACAGATTACTATGATATAATATAAATTATGACTTTTGCATTGCCTGTATTAAGGTACTGCGGGAGAGCAATCAAGGTTATGGGATTTTGGTTTCATCATCGAGGAAAGAAAGCAGTGCCTTCCACTCTCTTCGGGACCCCACCGAGGTCCAAATCCAACATATATAGTTTATGTGCATTCTTTTCTATACACTTACTTTAATTTGTGGGGTTCTTTTTTAGTTGGAACTAAGATTATTATTATTATAATACCTTCAGGTCATGAAGTTTCTCCAGCTCTTGGTGAATTGGAAGAGGCATGAAGAAAAGAAGAATGGGAAGAAGTAAACATATAGTTTAGGCATATGATTTTTATATTTAAAATGTCTTTGATCAGCATTTGTTTATACAATTTTGTTTTAAACAAATCACGTTGGTTTCCAATAATTGATTATTTTCTCAGGTTTCAATTCGAATAGGTTATTATGAATAGTTTTCTCTGGAAGCTAACTGGAGTATGTGGATTTTTGCTTACATTACTATGAACCATGGTATTATTGCTTGCTTTATCTTTTCGAGTTGTATTTGGTTGAGAGACGTCTATTAAGCCATATCCCCAGCAAATCAGGTCAAATATGACCTAAGTACACTCTTTTACTTACATAAAGCAAAAAGGTTAAATATGCTAGTAAAAAGGTTCAATCTGACCTAAGTACACTCTTTTACTTACAACAAAAAAGGCCTCACTCACTCTTGAGCCGGCCTTGCAGGGCCTGACCTGCGTTTTAATATTGAGGCCTGAGCCTAGCCTATTAGCTTAATATAGGTTAATTTTTAAGGTTTGAGTCTGACATACTTCAAAGTCTGACCTGACCTAAAGGCTTATTTAAAAGCCTACTTTATAACAAGACTATTTTAATGCCTCCACCTATAATGCTAAACTTTCACTTGTAAATAGGCTCATAAATCTTTAATGGAGGTAGGTAGACCTATACTGATAAACAGATCACTAGGCCTTCATAAATAGAAAGGCAAATAGGTGACATTTAAATGGATCAAAAAACCTTTACTATCAAATATTATAAATAATATATTATAGTATAATAATATATTTTGTTATACATAAATATTTATATGCATGTATGTTTTAAATAGACATGTCTGATAGGTCTAGTTGTTTTTTTTTAAGGGTAAAGGCTCATTTTGGTCCTTGACAAAAAGTGTGTGGGTCATTTTAGTCCCTGAAAAAAAAAAACTACTTCGTTAGTCCCTGACAATTACTATGGGATATTATAGTCCCTAACAATATTTAAAGTGGGACTAATTAGTCCCTGACAATTAGTATCGTGGGACAATTTACTAACGAATGCTGACTAACGGAGTCAACGTAGGGACTAACTTATCCCAATTAGTAATTATCAGGGACCAACGAAGTAGTTTTCTTTTGTCAAGGATTAAAATGACCCACACACCTTTTATCAGGGACCAAAATGGACCTTTACCCTTATTTTTAAAGCCTTAAGTCTCACCTCTTTAATTATATAAGTTTGGAGGATTTATTACTCTGGGTAACAGTGTGAGTGTCTGAGTAAGCTTCCTAATCTCCAAAATCCAAAAATGTCGTTCACGTTGCAAACTCCGCCTTCTGCTTATGCACCCCTCTCTTCCTCTTCTTCTTCATCCATTCACACTACACCAAAATCCACTCTTCTCTTCAACTCTCACTCCCACAGACCTCTCCCTTGTCGATTTCAAATTCGCGCTTCCTCTATCCACACTGGTAATTCCTCTCCTTAATTATTATTACTATTTCTATTCCTTCCTCTCTTGTTTCACAATCTCAATCTTCAATTGTCGTTTTGGCTTCAGCTTCCACGACTGAATTAGATGCCGTGTCAGCATTCAGCGAGATCGTTCCAGACACTGTCGTTTTCGATGATTTCGAAAGGTTGTTATCTTCTTCGATCTGAAATCTGAATCTGATGATTGAGGAATCATTATCAATGTGTTCAATTTTTAAGGGTTTAATTTCTTACATTACAGGTTTCCACCAACAGCTGCTACTGTCAGCTCATCGCTTCTCCTGGGTATATGTGGCCTCCCTGACACCATCTTTAGGGTCAGCTTTTTTCATCTTTCAAAACCTAACTTTTATGTTTCACTTTCTCGTTCTGATTTTCTGATCGAGTTTTTATTGCCTCTAGAATGCTGTGGAAATGGCCTTGGCAGATTCTCAGTGTTATGGCCTTGAAAATTCTGAAGCAAGATTGTCTTGTTTCTTCAACAAGGTACTCTTTGTTGAAATCATGGTTGATCGATTACTTGCTAATCAGCTAATGCCGGTTTATATTTTACTTGTTGAAATCATGGTTGATTAATTAGATTTACTTAATTAAACCCGACACCTTTTTAGTTTCAAAACTTACACCTATGTTGTAAAGAGTGTAAGTGTAATGACAACAATGTTTGTAAAGCTATTCTTGGAAATGTGAAGTTGTGAATAGGATATTTCCATGTTTGGTACAAGTTTAAAATTAAAGGGAAATGCTAACCAGAAATTAGAAATAGAAACATTGTCTTGGAAAGTGGTGCATTCAATACTTTGAAAATTTAAAAGTTACACTTTTCCATATGATTTTTCCATCTTTGGAATCCTTAACGAATGCCCTTAGGGCACTGGTTAGCAAGATCCAAAATTAAATTCCTGGTTATGATTGATTTTCAGGAAAGCCAAGCTCCCATGTCCCCCCGTTTTTATACCCACCATAAGGATTGGGTATATTATTTTCCCATGCAATGGGAATAAAAATAAACTTGCAAAGGAATGAAATAACTACCAATAACTTTTACTCTCACGACTCCCATTTTCTTTCCCATGATTTTAAAAAAGATTCCCAAGAATAATAAATTAAATACCAAACAAACATGTTGTAGAATTTATCTAGAAAAAATATTTCTAGTCATGGCGTTTCCGGAAACACTGCCTAACGAGTATATAATGACGACATAAACTTCAAGGAACGTTGGTGTAATTTTTAAAATAAGAAGGGTGTTAAGTGTAATGAAGTCAAACCTTGGGAGAACTCAGTATAATTTCCCCTTATTTAAAATTTTGAATTTTAATAATAATGACTTGGAAGGCACGTTTCATGGGTTTGGTTTTGGAATTGTAGGCTTTGGTGAATGTGGGCGGTGACATGGCAAAGCTAGTCCCTGGCCGGGTTTCAACTGAAGTGGATGCACGTCTTGCTTACGACACGCATGACATTATCAGGAAGGTATTTGGTTCTATTTCTCACCGAATTTGAAACAAATGCATATGCACTTCTGCCATTGTCTTCAGAAGGAAGATAAACGTTAAAATTCTATTGCTATGCATCTTGAACACGAATGTTGAAGACATTTAGAAGTGCAATATTTCAATTTCTTCTTTCTCAGAGGTGCTAGATCCAGAGTCTCCCAAAGACTCAGATTTTCAAATTTCATCTTAAAAGATATCTGCTGAAGATACAGTTTTAATTTTGGCACTGGATGTAGTGCATGTTTGGAAACTGGGTCACAACTCACAAGTCATGGATGCGCATTTTCCCATAAGCTACCTAGAGACTAGAGTAGCTTCTGAATTGAGAATGTATTTTTGTGAAAGTGGACGTGGGTCCAAATACAATAGTAGAGAAAAGATAAGTTAATTGACCACCATTTTCTTGTGAGCAATGCCCACATCGAAGAGATAAGGGTCCTTGTGTGTGTGTGTATGTGTAAATTCTAAAATTTGTAGTGTGTACACAATTTTAAGTTTTTAACAGTGAATGACTGTTTATCAATTTAGGTCACAGAAACAAGTTTTACATTTTGTGAATCTTTAATGCCCAACATAATTACAAGATCTCTCCTGACAAAACACTACCCAAACCCCATAGTCTTGGCGAAATCTGATGCTACTGTTACCAAATTTTACAGGTGCATGACCTGTTGAGGTTGTACAACGATATTAATGTCCCTCCTCAACGTCTGTTGTTTAAAATTCCTTCAACTTGGCAAGTGAGTAATCAGGCAAAATGGAATTGCAGTGCCAGCTGAGTTTGTTTAATGATGGTGCTTTACTTAATGGGCTTATGGCTTGTTTGTTTTTTATTTAGGGAATAGAGGCTGCAAGATTGCTGGAATCTGAGGGCATACAGACACATTTGACTTTCGTTTACAGGTTTTTAGTTGAATATTTCATAGAAAATTCTTGAGTTTAATGGTTAATACATGAAGGATGTCATTTGATTACACTGCTTAAAGGCTTGTGTGCGCGTCATTTTGCACATAAAATTTCTGTTTTCAATGTTCCATTTGAAGAAGCACATGTTTGTATTTAACATAGATGTCGATTTTTTCTAGCTATATTCATAACAAGTTTTATTCACTTGACATGTATGTTCACTATTCTTAAGTAGGCTTGGCAACGGGGCAGGTCTTTGCCCAGCCCAACTGCACTCCACACCTATAGGGATTAAAACCCGAACCTGACTTGCAAGAAAAATATTTAACTTGCATCTGCTCTGTCCTACCTCGCATTTATGAATATTTTAAATTAAATTTATACACTAGTTACTCACAATCTTAAACTTAATACATTATCTCATATAAGCTAAAAAACATGTTCATGATAAGTGTTAAACTTGGAGGTTTTCAAGACCCGTCCTATCCTGTCCTATTAACGCGTCTCGACCTGAAGGTAATTGTGACAGGTTCAAATTTTAGGAATTAACCCAATATGTTTTTAGGTTGGGTTCGAGATATACTTCGGTCATCTCAACCTGACTTTGGGCTGGTTGTGTACTAGCCCTTTGACTAATCTCTGGCGAACTACAATGCTGGCATCACCATTCACATCACCTGTTTGCAGCCAAGAGACATGGTGGAAAGCTCTAATACTAATTGATATGAACTTTGGGAGAACCCCACTACAATAGGTAGCTGTTGTAGTTGGATAGTCCCGGGCCATAAACTCTACATCGGAATCCCATACTTCCGATGTGGGACTCAAGTCTCATACCTTACAATTGGATCCTGACATGTTTCTTCTGTTATATGGAATCTCTTATCTGATATATTTGTTCCATAGCCATGATAATTCTATATTAGTTTGTACTTGGTTGAGGCTTTGCATATTAGCTTGAAACTCGAAAGTAGATTTAAATCCCAATCTTCAAATGATAAATAAAAAGTAATCCCTGTAAGATGATATCTAGAATGTATAAATGGATACAAAGCTAGAGTCATATTTTCACAAATAACAAAATGAAAGGCATCTGTACCCTGAAGACAGAAATTTCTTGTACCCGAAAAAAGATGACAAAAATGTCGTCACCCAAAACCCTAGATGTTTAAACTTGAATTGTTTCACACATTAGCAAGCCTTCTTCTGTTTTTTTTTTCATTCATTGTTTTTTGTTTTAATATCTTCTGCTGGTGGGAGGAAACCTTCCTCAAATAGCAGGCTGCTTTGAAGTCATTCTTTATTAGGTACATTGCTTTTGTTTGGACTCTGAACCACTAATCTGACAGCCTATGCTATATGGCATGATATCATGCCTTCTAATTAGAAATTTTGGAAGTTATTCTTCTTTTTATCGCTTAAAATGAAAAAAGGAATTATTTGCTTTGCTGAAAATCACATGGTTGGGTACTGACTACTGTTATGAAAAATTTCTCCTGATTTTTTTTTCGAACATCTAAGTTTGTATCCTGATCATGGGACCATGGCTTATCCCATTTGATCTTAGCAATTTGTTTATTTTGTATTCATTCCTAACCATTCTATGGATTGATTCTATTTCTTCAGCTTTGCTCAAGCTGCTGCTGCAGCTCAAGCTGGTGCTTCTGTTATTCAAATTTTTGTTGGCCGCATCCGGGTACTTTCTACTCTTACTTATATGATAAGAGTGTTGGATAACATTCATTAGGGTACCTTATTTAGGGTATATAATTTTTCAGGATTGGGCACGCAATCATTCAGATGACCCAGAGATAGAATCTTCGCAGCTAAGAGGAGAGGATCCTGGGTTGGCATTGGTCCGTTGTGCAATATTGCTATTTTATTCCTACTCTTTCACTCTTTGTCTATGCTTAGAATTTAAATTTGATAAACATAACTCTTGGTGAAACCTTAGAAATAAATATAAATATAAATATATGATACATTTCTGTCATCTTAGTTTTAAGTCAGTAATTTATATATATAACTACTTCTGGGAACCCATCTTTGTTATCTCAAAAACCAGAGCCTAGGCTAAAAGAAGTTATGATAACAGCTCACACCTGAAAGCATCATTATTATTTCAGGTGACAAAAGCTTACAATTATATTCACAAATATGGACATAAGTCAAAGTTGATGGCAGCAGCAGTTCGCAACAAGCAAGACCTATTTAGTCTTCTGGGGTATTCAAAGACTTCCCAACAGTCATATCCGATTTATGAACTGATTTTTGGGGTATTTTATCAATTTTCTTGCTTTATATTGCTCCTTGTCCAGGGTTGATTATATCATAGCTCCATTGAAGGTATTGCAGTCTCTCAAAGAATCTGTTGCTTCTCCTGATGAGAAGTACTCTTTTGTTAGGAGGCTATCCCCTCAGTTGGCTGCCAAATACATGTTTAGTGATGAAGAGGTAAATCCCAGCCTCTATTGTCATTTGCCTTCCCTATTTACAAAGTAGGAATATCTTATTTGAAGCCCCAAAATTAGGTCGGTATCAATAAATCTCCTTCTCATAATTGCAAAACATAATGGCAATGCTCCTTGGTTCTTTTTTAGTCTTTTAAATGGAAATTGAAAAACTGCTTATCAAAAAACAAAAGGAAAATGAAAAACCATTTAGGTGAAGAACAGCTTCAGACTTCATATTGCATGTTGTGATGTTACTCCCCACTAATCTAGCTAGATTGGGGACAAGGATTGGGTCAGGTTCAACTGCAGATATCAATGAGCATAAACCACAATTCCTGAGGAGCATCGCCTTTTTGTTTTATTTTTTTCTTTGATATTTGAAAGATGACATGTTTAGAGGGTGAGTCTTGGCACAACGGTAAGGTTGCTGCATTTGGAGGTCACGGGCTTAAATCTTATAAGGAGTGTCTTTGTTTGCGGGGGTACAATTGTGTATATCTACCCTCTCCAGATTCTACTAGGTGGGAGCCTCGTGCAATTTGCTGTCCTTTATTTGAAAGATGACATGTTTACAAAGCGATGCCATTGTTTCTGGATCCCCCCAATTTAATTTTTTTTTTGAATAAATAAATAAAAGGTTTAAATTAAGTTTTTGGTCCCTACAAAGTTCACCAATATTGGTTTTGGTCCCTGTGAAATTTTTTCTTAGGTTTTCGCCCCTGTAATCTCAAAAATTTTGCAAATAGTCCCTACTGTCATCTTTTTCCGTTATCTAATACTCATGGATATCGAAGTAATTTTATTTTACTGTCCGACTTGTTGTAAAATTTGGCCATAAAATAGAAACAAAATCATACATGAGGGACATAAGGTTAAAATTGCTAAATTCCTTCATTTTGTATGATATCTAGTACTCAGCGGGTATTGAGGTAATTTCTCGTTCTTATCCGACTTGCTCCAAAATTTAGCTAGAAAGTATAAATAAAATCATATATTAGGGTCACAGGGTTAAAATTGACAATTATTTCATCTAGTATGATTTCTAGTACTCAGGAGTAACAATAGAGGACTATTTACAAAATTTTCGTAAATACGGGGACGAAATCCTAAGAATTTTTTTTACAAGGACTAAAACCAAAACTGGTGAACTTTTCAGGGACTAAAAACTTATTTAAAACCATAAATAAAATCACGTACAGGACATTCTGGTATGTTGGGGGTAGCTTTTAGCTTAATAAATATTTTGATATTACTCAATCACTTCACTTTGATATTATATTTGAGACCTTTTTTCTTCGAAAAAATTGAGTTGTGTGGGCAATGAACATTTTTTCAGTAACAATTGACAAATTATCCCTTATCAAGAAGCTCAACCTTAACTTTCCTCGCTTTATTGGTGTGATAATTTCTTAATTTAAGATTTCTATTGGTAATATTGAGAATGTTGTAGAAAATGTTAGCATTAATTGCCATTTATGAAGACTGTTTATGCCACTCTAACACTGTTTTTTAACACTTTATCTACTATTGGTCGAAATTCATGTGGGTTCCACTATTTTGGAAATAGGTCCCACTAATTTATTTGCCCCCCTTAAATTTGTAGGGTCCTCATGAATTTCAACCAATAGGAGGGAGTATGTTAAAAAGAGTTTCAGAGAGTGTTGTTAGCATTTCTCATTTTATAAATATTGTTTACGTTAAAACAATACTTCTCCAGTAGAAGGAGGAGTTGTAGTATTGATGGGGGATCGAGTACAAGGAGCCATGGTAAGCTTATTACAAAAGACCTAGTAGAAGAGTGTGTGCTTATGAGGAGATAGGTTCTTATTATATAGCTTTCTTAGTGGGCTTAACTTAATTCGGTCTTCAGGGAATTGGGCCTGGCCCAATCGACCGAGTTGTCTTCTTGTTCCAAACGAGATGTTTTCTTGTCCTGACCGGGGTTTCTTCCTTAAGCCATCTCATTCTTATCCTTCGTACTTGTGGGCCTTGATCTATTGGGCCCTAGACCAATTTTGGCGGGAACAAATATCATTCTTACTCTGGTGTTCGTTAGATTTTGTAGATAATAAGGGGATTGCTTTGCTAATTGTTTGCATTGATTATATTCAGCTTGTTAAATGGGACCAAACTAGCCTTGCAAGAGCCATGGGGCCAGCAGCTGTTCAGCTTCTAGCTGCTGGACTGGATGGTTATGCTGATCAAGCAAAGCGAGTGGAAGAGTTATTTGGGAAAATTTGGCCACCTCCAAATGTATGATTTCACTTCATGTGGCTCATTGTTCTTTTGCCTAACGGAAAAAACAGAATACAAAACACTTGCCCGGAATCTCCTTTTTTTTTTTTTTTTTTGTTAATTTTCCCTATAACGTTGAAGTCTTGAACAATTTCCTTCCATGTAAATCCCACTGTTACCTTAAAGCACATTTTATTATCTCTCACACACACAATGCGCTTGCGCACACACAACAGAGGGGCAAAACCCAGGAAGAGAAAAAAAAAACTACAAAGAATTAGTCACTAATTCTGTAGGAGGAGGTTGTGACAACACACACAAACACTATGATGTTGAAGCATACTGTTATTATTTGCAAGCCAAAGAGCTGGACCATTGTTCTCTCTGAAGGTGTGGCGCAAGGAGACTTCCCAGTTACGCTATATATCTTAAACCACAAAACTGGAGTATACGACAATGCTTATGGTGATCGTGTTCACTACTTGACAAAGTACCAATGATGGTCTTTGAATCACTCTCAATAATAATATGTGGATACCTTCTTGGAGACTTGGACACACAATCATAAATGACTTTCACACGGAGTGGAATCAAAATTTTAATTTGAGGGGTTAAGTCAAAACTAGTATATATAAAAGAAATTTGTTTGAAGGAGGTCAGCCTAAACTGAACTTAAGAGAATATATAAGATAATGACAAAAATTAGAGAATCGTGGCATATTCATGTTCCCCTCCCTTCATCCCTGATTATTACATTGTTCCTGTCACGTGTCTTATATCATGTCGATAATACTTTCACAACTAGTAGCCAATCATGTAAATGATTGCATCATTTATATGTATTGGATTTGTTCAACAGCAATATTATTTGAACAGTATCACGTTTTGAATTTATTGATTTATTTTCTATTAAAATAATACAAAATCAAAATCGAACTAAAGAGAATAAATTTTAAAAAAAATTTAATTTATACTTCCGAAGGAAAATAAAACTCATTAGATATAATTGATTACTTGAGATAAAAAAATAAATATAAGATAATTAAATTTAAATCATGACCATGCTTCCAAAAGGAAAATTTTGAAAGCAATAAAATGAAAAAAAGAAAATCAACCAAATAATTGAGGCAGTAATTGACCTCTAAATTAAAAAGAACCAATGGCTAAAGGACACAGTTTTTGGGGTGCATAAGGCATAATAAAATCATTTGAGAACAAGCATCAAAGACAGCGCGAGTTTGAGAGCAATTTGCTTGAGAAAGAGAAGATGAGTAAGTATCATAGACTTATAGGGATGGAATGGGTGCTCTGGTAGGATCCAGTAGTACTAATCCCAATATCCACGTTTGAAAAAATTACCCATATTCAAATCCGTACCTGTGTACCCATACCCACACCCGTTATCCATACTTTAACTGTGGAAAAACAATAAATAACAAAAGAAACTTTATAACAAATAAAAAATGATTCAAAGCTCTTTTAAATCTACTCATAAAACATTACAAATCAAAATATTTAGCTAAATAAAAACATCTAAGATGAAGTGTAGATGCTGTTAGGTTTAGAAAGTTAAGATTCTTTAGATTAATTTTGATTTTAAAATTTATATTATAGTTAAAATATATATAGGTTTAATTATTGAGTTGGTCCCTAAATTATTTGGGAATTTTCAAGTAGTTCCCTGAATTAAAAAAAAATTTAATTGGATCCCTAAACTTATATAAAATTTTCAATTGGGTTCGTGAACTTATATAAAATTTTCAATAGGGTCCATAAAGTAGAAATGTGATTATATAAAATAAAGAATAATAAAATGATAGATGATGAAATTTAGAAGAAAAACAAATACTGTGTGACATAATAATAAAATAACAAAAGATGAATACGAGAGAAAAAACTCAGTATTTAAAATAATAATAATAATAAAATAAAAAATAAAACTTAGTTAGAAAAGTTATTGTATAACATAATAATTAAATTGAGAGACAAAATTTAGTTGTTGATATGATATTAACAACAAAGTTATTGTTTGAAATAATAAATAAAAAAAGAATCTAATTAAGTAAATGTCACATCTTATTTTGATTGTGAATTTTATTTTGAGTTATTTAATTTATTTTATTATTTATTATTTTATTTTATATTTTAATTGTTGTTTTTCTTAAATTATTTTAATATTTCTTAAATAATCCTTTCGCTGGCTATGTCTATTATTATTATTATTATTATTATTATTATTATTATTATATTTTAATGTTATTTCAAACAATAACTTTGTTGTTAAATTTTTATTTTCTGTTTTTTTAAATATTGAATTTTTTTTATAAAACGTGAATTTTCTAGCACAATATCATATTTTATTATATTGTTATTATCATTCCAAGAACTAAATTTTGTCTCTCAAATATATCTATTCTTATTTAATTAATATGCTAAGCATTAGCTCTTCGCAGTAAGTTTTTTTAAAATTTTAAATAGTAGGTTTTTTCTCTCATTTCATATTGTCATTTTATTATTATGTCAAACAATTTTTTTTCTAAGTTTTATCATCTATCATCTTATTATTTTTTATTTTATATAGTCACTTTTCACTTTAGGGACCCGATTGAAATTTTTACATAAGTTCATGGACCCAATTAAAATTTTTTAAATTTAAGGACCCAATTGAAAATTTTATAGGGACCTAATTAACGTCTAATTTAATGATATCAATAATTAAATTTTAATAAATTTACCTGGAAAAAAAATTTTTACCTGGTTGATTCTCAATCCCTAATGTTCCACAGGGGTCCTAGTCATGGATCCGTATCCAGGAATCTCTTATTTCTTATATATCATACCGACAAAGCAAATTTATTTATTTGGTGCTATAGATATGGATCATACCAAAAAAAATATTAAAAGATTAAATAGTCAATAAATATATAATTATGGAATTACATTTTAGTGCATACTATGTGCAATAGTTTTTATACCACATGTGTACAATACACAATTTTTTTAAAAGTGATAAGTTAACATATTTTAATTTTAATTTGCCGTCAATGTTATGGTTTTATTATATAATCATATATCATCAAACTATTAAAGAAGTTTTAATATTACATCCAATTGCTACCTAAACATCTAATTTTTTTCTTCATAATATACAATTTATTTGATAATATAAAAAAAATAATATTAACATAATACATCAAATTTATATTCAAAATAATAAGGATGTACTTTTACATGCTTTTTTTTACCATAGTCCACTCCTATTGGATGTTAAATTACGAGTCAGTAACATTGGATCATAGTTATTGTTTATATTATTATTATTATTATTTTTTTTTTTTTTTTTTTATTATTATTATTATTATTATTATTAAGCTTTGAAATAATTGACTCCTCTCTGTCGGTCAGTGTTTTGGCCGTGCATTGTGAAACATAAATAAAACATATATTGAGAAAATATGTGG
Source organism: Echinosophora koreensis (assembly GCA_035048595.1). Classification (NCBI taxonomy): domain Eukaryota; kingdom Viridiplantae; phylum Streptophyta; class Magnoliopsida; order Fabales; family Fabaceae; genus Echinosophora; species Echinosophora koreensis. The sequence goes on along the minus strand of JAPCYP010000017.1, from coordinate 6,838,101 downwards.
TCATAAAATTGTTGTGATTAGCTAGCTCAATCGAAGTAGGAGGGAGTGAGGGACTGGGGAGGGGTATATGAGAACTAAACACTAACAGTCATTCATTGTATCAAACATTATTGAAGCAGAATATAATCAATCATATCGCACATTGCAATCTCATGAGCTGGGGCATGTGAAATCTGAAACACCGCGCGGCGCTGCATGTGGCAAACTAATAAGCTTGGTAGGGCATATCATCATCCTGACTTGGAAATTTAGAATGTTATATAACAAGAGCAAAGCGTAAAAATGTGGCTTCGGTCTTTTTCTGTTTGATATGTTTTGTCATTTTCAATAATGAAACATTATTGGAGGCCGAAAAATAACCAACCACACAAACCGCAAGGAAATAACATAAAAGAAAAGTTTTTGGACCGCCTCATCTTTGGACCACATCGTCATTTACACGTGGCTTAAAAACCACATATTTGTCTCATTAGTGTAGCTCAAGTGGTAGAGCTCGGGGACATTTGGTGTCAGTGAGGTTGCGGGTTCGATCCCGCAATACCCTTAATTTCCCCATTCCCTATAAGACTTAAGTAAGTCTCCTGTGAAACAAAAAAAAAAAACCACATATTTATTTGGTAAATAGAATAGCCACGGCAATGTGTGTTGGCATTTGGCAATTGCATTATTGGGTGGTGGAAAGGGAAAGGCCAAAAAAGGTATGCACCATATGACTCAGCAAAGAGTTACACTTGTCATCGATTTCTTAGTTACAATGATATGGGAACTGATTGGAAAGTTGAGGACTTCTCACTCTTTTTGTTTAGAATTATTCAATGGAAAGAAAAAGACTTTATTCCTTAAGAATATCGATTAAAGAATATAAAAATTTAAATTTAAATAGTATGTATCGTCGGTGTAAAAAGTTTTACAGACATTCATTAACATTCTGACATGTATATTTTTATTTTAATAACTATTACACTGACGGTACATAGAAATTAAACTCCAAGAATATTATCTTGAAACATTAAGTGTTTACTTTTTAATATGTTAAATATATAATCTTTTCAAACAATTTTTTTTAATCTCTCAATCAGTACTTTTAGGACATTAATTAACATCTTCCCTTCCTTTACTTTTAATTGTTCCAACAATGCACGATCATATTGAACTCTGATTAAGTTGAATTGAGTCGGTAAGACCCATTTAAGGAGGTAAAATTTATCAAGCATCTATTTTTTTTTTCATTCACAAGACTCGAACATAATACATTACTTAAAAGAAATCAAACTCCTTGCAAGACGTTGGTGCAAATTACTACCTGGTGGAGTAGATTATTATATCCTATTTTAGAACACAAATAAATATATACTCCATGAAAGATCCTTAACCTTAAATCAAGGAAAATGTTAAGAATACTGGTTAAAGAATAAAAAAGAATTCATATTAAAAAATAATGTATTCAATATACTGAATATTTAAAAGTTATATTTTTCAATAAAAAAAAATTTAAGTTTGAATTCCTCAACCAGTTAACATTAACAAATAACAAGACCTTAAATTAATAACTTCAAATTTATATATTTTTATTTGAAATTGATGGCGAGTCCTCCTGCGGCATGCACTTATTGAACTTCTGGATTCTTCCCTTGCTGCTGTGGTGTCCTCAGTTTTCTCCAATAAGCGATTGCCAAATTAAAACATGACTTGAATTCCTAGTCGTTGAACTGTTCCTACAATCTTATTTCTTTCGCTTTTATACTCAATTTCTTAGGAGAAAAGTTATTTCAACACCAAAATAAGGGTGTCCCTTTATTTTTATGGTATATTTTGGAATGCATGTATACAAGAAAATAAAAAATAAATAAGAGATAGAGATAAAAATATACGGTATCATATATGGTATCCAAATTTAGATGTTGATATAACATAACTGATTTCTTAGTTGGAAGAATTTGGCATGTGTGGCCCATGAGAACGGTTTTTATGGCATTATTTCTAGGCTTTTAGGACTATCGGTACATTATTGCCTTGACTGCCGTAGGCTCCTAGTGAACCTTGATTAAATGTTTACTTAATTTTATGAGGTTTAGTATGTTACATATTATTTAAAAGAATCATGTTAACAAGGGCTTTAAGAGTAATTTCAATGGTGTGACTTATTAAAGTTGCTTGACATTTTTTTTATGAACTTCATTATATCATATTACTCTATTTTTTATATTTTATACCACTTTAAGTAATTATCAATTCCAATAATATAATTCTTAAAAGTTAATTTGCTTCTTTAATAATCAATTGCTTCTATAAGCAACATTTGGTTACAATTATTTGGATGTCATGTCACTGATGCTTCAACAATACTATAATATAAGAATTGGTTCTTATTTCTTAAACAACTCTTGTCATTGGAGATGCTCTTATATCAACTGTTAATGAAAACTTTCTTTTCTTGATTTGCTAATCAGTGTCATAGCCTGATGACACTTATTAGCATTCTTACTCTTATTTTTTAAAAACTAGACAATGAACCCGATGCACGTATGAAATATGCACCTATGTCATTAACTTTGGCATAATTTAATGAGTAGCAAACAAACTAACCAACACACATGTTACACCTTCTTTCAAAAAAAAAAAAAAAAAAAAAAACCACACACACATGTTAAACCAGGTTAAATGCGGAAGCTGATTGCAAATCATTACAATCATATGTAAAAGGTTGTTTATTCAAATGACATCAGGGAGAAGACATGATTTTTATTTCAATTCTTTACAATGATTTTTTACTGGTTAAGCTAGTTACTACTTTCGGATGAAAATTTGATTAATATTTTAAAAAATAAAATAGTATATTTAAAATAAAGTATGTTAAGATATAGTTTCGTGAGAATTGGATTAGTGTTTTTTTTTTTTTTTTTGACAATATACCTTTGAAATCAGGGAGAGTATAGGGATTGATTTGATTTACGAAATATTCTTTCTTTAGAAAGCTCTAAAATAAGAATTAGATTTAATTTGAAAATACTTTTTTTTTACTTTAATTAATTGCATTTACACACTCATTTAAATTTGGCGGGATCTGATTTGATTTTAGTTTAGTTTAAATTTTAAAATTAGTAATTTTCCCTTATTAATTAAATTTTTTATCTTCTATACATAAAGTTAATGAGAAATCTATTAAAATAAAATAAATTCATTACTTCTTTAATAAACATTGGATTTGATTTATAATTCAATTATAGAAATCTTTTGTTGTATTGTGATAATGAGTTACCATTAATTTATAAATCAGAGATTCTTCATTCAATACGTTTAAAGCAGTGATTACTCTTTGTTGTTTATTGAAAAATTATCGGACATTGAACGTAAGGACTGAATTTGTAACCAAAAAAAAAAAATCAAATGTCCTAAAAAAACATAAGAACCAAATTGCAAATAATCATTAATAGAAGGACCAAAAAACAATTAAGTAAAAAAATGTATTAAAAGTAATAGTTCTAGCTGACACCCCAAAAACTAATAGTTCAATCAAAATAGACTAGTCTTTAAAAAATTCCTAAATTGGATTGGTATTCATGAATTATGCACGCGTTTTAAAATCAATGGTGCTATTTAGTACCCCAAAAAAATTCGTACAGTGTGTGCAAAATAAGGGTGAGAATAGTATAGTACAAAGTTTTAAACAACAAAAACAGTGATGCTTTTTAGTTGGCCAACAAAAAAATCACCGTGCTCTTAGAATCACGATCTTAAGGATACGAATTCATCTCGTCATATCAACCAATACTCTTTTAAAATCGGAAAATACTAAATTGTACGAAATTTTTTTCGTGTAATGATGTACGAAAATGCAACTATGCAGTAAACTGTTTGTGTTTTATCATGAAAATAATCTAGGCCTTAAAATATTCTAATTGACAGATGTGTATTCTATCTTTCGTCAAATTTTGTCATTAACCAATCCGCACTGCATAGCATTGCTCTCTCTCTCTGTTTTTTTTTTTTTTGTAAACGAAAGTTTAGGTAAGTTGGGTCCCATGACTCATCAGGATTAAGGCAGATCTCACGCCTCAATCTCTTTTAAATTATAGAAGGATTGTAACTATTTAAAACATAATTGATGTCATTTATTGTATTTAAATTTAAATCATTTCTTTTCCAGTTGAAGTACATTAAAGTCAATTTTATCATATATATATATATATATATATATATATATATATATATATATAAATAAATGTGAGTGTCTATATATGATTTAAGTTACCAACATTTGTTTGGTTAAAGTGGTAATGAGCTAATGACTTAAACAAGTGGTTATGAGTTCAATCCCGACTCTTGTATATAGAGAAAATTTGGTTGGAAGGGATCAGCCCTTTAGTACGACTAGAGGCGGCAAAATGGGCCGGGCCGGCCGGGCCGGGCCGGATAAGCCCCATGAATTATAGGGCTTGGGTATTAAAATTTGAGCCCATTTTAATTTCGGGCCTTTTTGGCCCTACCCAATGAAGCCCGAACCCGCATCGGGCTCGGGTAGCCTAGTCACTTTTATATATTTTTATTTTTATTTAACTAAACAATAAAATAAATAAAATAAATGAAAAAAAAGGCCCAAGAGGAAAGACTGAAAAAGGCCCAACCCAATTTCTAGTCACTAGACTCACTACCGTATTGAAACTCCTATTCTGGGCTATGTTACTGTTGGACTTTCTTTGTTATTTGTGAAGTTTATTTTTGTTGGACTTTTTTATTGTTTCTATTGTTGGACTTGCTTATTTTTTTATGTTCTTATTGGACTTTAAATATATCTTTATATGAACTCACGGAGCTTGACTTTAAATATATCTCTATATGAACTTAAGGAGTTTTTTTATGTTTCGTATGGGAACTAATTCTGAAGTTCTCTTTTACAACATTGATTATGATTATTATATTTTCAATCATATCGTGATGTTTTCAATATAAATAATTAGGTTGATTGAAAATAAATATGTCCTGGTCAGTTGGTCCACACATATACACAATGCTATTAGCCTAGTCACTTTTAGGAACTTCAAAATAAAAATGATTGAAAATAAATTTTTTATTGCGAAAAATGCCCAGCCAGCCCCCATAAGCCTACAGCCCGCATAGGGCTGGGCTTGGGCACTTGTTTTATAGCCCATATTGATTCTGTGCCTTTTTGGCCCGGCCCTATAAAGCCATAGCCCGCATAGGGCTAGCCCACGACGGGCTGGGTAGCCCATTTTGCCACCTCTAAGTACGACGGTACCTCAAGGGAAACAAAAAAAAATATGATTGAAATTTATTTATAGAAAAAATAATAAATATAAAAATAGTTTCCAATGATTCAGTAAATAATGTGGTTATTATTATTATTATTTTTATTATTTTTATTATTTTTATTTTTATAGGCAAATGTTAGTATGTTAATGTTAGTATTTTTATTAGTGGGTGAGGTTTGAAACATCAACCTTCTTATCACTCCACTCCTTAACTCCCTCACCCAAATCACCTTCACCACCTTGTGACTCCTAATGAACGTGGTTAATGAATCATACGTGAAGATTGCCAAACAGCCAAAGCGCCAATTACTCACTAATCATTTTATTTACACGTCATTTTTATTACACTATTCCTACATTAATTTTTTAAGTAATAAAATAATAATAATCTATTTATCATATATAAATTTCCGTTACTTAAACGTGTTGTCAAATCTTCTATTATGATATGTATGAAAAATGCTTTATTGGTAGAGACAAAATTCGTTTTGCTAATCTATACGTCTTGAAGATAATTAATCTCCAACTATAGCGAGAGGATAACCCTGGTTAAAAAAAATAAAGTTTAGGTGGGTTGGATCTCATGAGATCACCAGAGACAGGGTATGTCTTATGGCTCAAAGAACACTTACAAAGGTACTTACAGATTATCCACAAATGAAGTCCTCACATCGACAGTAGGATTCAAACTCACGACCTTGTGAGTTATAAGCTTTATCCTTATCAACTGGACCAACCTTCGTATCCTAATGACATTATTTCGAAAACCAGTATATCAACCAATTGGGAAAACGAACAATGAAATGAGCCAGACCAGATCATTGGGTCAGAAATCATTGCGTTAGAAAATTGTAGGGGCCACCAACCCCAAACATTCATGTGATCGATGTCTCTCAACCCCTCACTCAATGGTCCATATTCCATGTGATCTCTCCGGTGGGAGCCCGACCCCTATATAAGTATGCCAATGTGGCAAAAGCTTCATCTCATAATTGTCTGATTCACTTCACTTTCTCTGTGATTTGGCCAATCGTATCCAATTACAATCCTCTGCTTCTCCCTTTTTTCACTTCATAGTTCATACCTCAGCCAAGTCACAAGCAAAATTTTCTCTCAAAATCATCGAAAGATGTTAAACCCCAAAACGTTATTTCCTTCTTCCTCTAATGACCCTCAAGACTCTCCCATTCTCCAAACTCCATACACTCCTCTCCTCAATGGGCCCCACCCTCGCAGACCCATGAAGGAGCTCCTTGTGATCCTTTGTGGGTTGCTTCTACTTGTTTCTCTGGTCGCTTACAATGGCTACAGAGCCTCCAATGTACATGGACAAGTGTCATTATTGAATGAAGAACATGATGACAACCCAAAAACGGTTCCTTCCTCGTCCTCCTCGACATGGTACCCGGTTTCACGAGGTGTTTCTGAAGGGGTGTCTGAGAAGTCTAACAGGTTATTCTCAAGCAGCAACAACGGAGAATCCGAATACTATCCTTGGAACAACAGCATGTTGTCGTGGCAGAGAACAGCTTTTCATTTCCAACCAGAGAAGAACTGGATGAACGGTAATTTATTCAGATCATTTTAGTGTTTTTTTTTAAGTGGATTTGTTTTGTTCTTAGCTTAATCTGCTCCCCAATCACACTGACGAAATTATTAAAACTCTACAAATAAAACCTCCATGTCATATACTCTCTAGAATTGTCATACATATTACATAAATAATTGTTAAATTTCGATTTTATATCATTTGATTTTTGGTGCCAACCTAGTTAGGATCAATCTCCTCAATCCTCATAGTGATCATTAAGCATGTCTTAGCCCTTTATCGAAGAAAAAAAAAATGGCCCCGAAATACTTTTCGTCTAACTTTGTTATTTAAATATTCACAAGATCTATGATCGCTTATTTGTTTGTTTGATAAGAGGAAAAAAAAAATGAAACTTTTCTTACCTCATAAAAATATATTTATATAAAAAGACATAAACACTACTCCCTAAAAATTGAATGTAATAAACTTAGGGATATTCACATGTTTTTCACGTTTCTCTCTCCTCTAATCACTTTTATTGCTAGTTGGGTGGATTGCCTTTTTGTGTATGTATGGCCCACAATTTTCTTTTCTTTTTTCTTTTTCTAAAGAAAGAGTGAAGGCCTAAATTAATCCATGAAAAATTTTGGGACCCACTTTTAGTCACTGAAAAAAATAAATTATTCATTTAGTTCCTTAAATTTTTAAATGTGGGACACATTAGTGCCTAGATTTAGTTCCAACGTCCTTTTACTTGCCTACGTGTCCCATTAACCATCCTACTTGGCTCGTTAGTAATCATGTATGGCCTATGACGAATTTCTACTATGAAAAATTAATGAAAAGTGAAAAAAGAGCATAATTTTCAAGTATTTGAATGCTAAAATTATGCATTTTTTTCACATTTTTTTCGTTTTCTACTGATGAAATTCATCATAGGCCACGCAGGATCACTAACGGGCCAAGTAGGATGGTTAATGGGACACATAGGCAAGTAAATGAACGTCAGAACTAAACCTAGGGACCAATGTGTCATGCATTTAAAAACTTGAGGGACTAAATGAGTAATTTTTTTTTTCAGAGACTAAAAGTAGGTCCCCAAAATTTTTCAGGCACTAATTTGGGTTTTTACTCTGAAAGGAACTTCCTTTTTCTACTCTTTTCCTTCTTCATTTCTTTCCTTTTCTTTCTCTTTTCTCATAAAACAAATATAGGGTAAAAGTCACACATAAAATATCAATAATATATCAAAATTAGACTCGTATTTATAATACTGTTTTTGGATGATACTACTTATATTTATATTATTATACATTCATTTTATTTTGGTATATGCTATGCGACAATAATAAATCAATCGTATTCAACCAATTGGGGTTGGTGTGAGTGGTTAAAGGCCTCTCGCCCCTTAATCAAGGTTTCGGGTTCGAGCTTTGGGTATGGAAAAAACCTCAGTTGAGAGGGATGCCACCCATCGAGGTGCCGAATAAACTCCCGCGAGAGATTAGTCCCCATCACTTAACGATGGGATATTCCTCGAAGTAGATCGAAAAAAAAAAAAAAACAATCATATTCACGAGAACACGATATCCCGCATCCTGTTTCACGTGCTGAAAAACATTCTTACTTTTCTTCATTCTCAATCAAATGGGAAAAAGATCCTGTAAACAAAAAGAAAATCCATGAAAAGTCATAAAGGCATTTATCATTATTTACTAAATAAAAAATGATGTAATAATGAACATTCAAAAAAAAATTCTTTTATAGGGACAACAATAATCTTTTTTGAATGATTTTTTTTAATTAGAAGTATCCGCGAATCAATTTGCATCAGTTTTAATACAATATTCAATTAAGATAAATAGTTTCGATGGATTTAGAATGGATTATTCCAATATTAAAATCTAATCATTCCTCTTGCTTCTGACAATAAGACCAGTGGAATAGAAGATGAGCTGACTCAATTTTTTTTTTTTATCTCGGGTATCCTCCAGCCGGGAGTCAGAGACTAATCTCTCGAGGTTTTTTTTTTTTTTGGATGGTTTTTATTTCTTGTGTGGATTGGATTGAATTTAAACACCCCTATTTTTTAATTAAAATAAAAAATTAATTTCTTCTCAATGTTTATGACAATTAGTGGTGTGATATCACTTCTCTTTTATCTCTAGCTAATATATTTTTCCTATATTTTTTTGGCCGGTTGTTACTTGCTCTGATGGGGAAATCTGGTTTGCTCTGCTTCAGATCCTAACGGTAAGAGCATCTGTACCTTTTCGTATTGTTTCAAGTTTACTTAACTCTGTTTAATTCATTGCTAATTTTCTACTAATTTTCCCATTTTCGCCTTGAGTTAACAACTTAACATAATAGTATTCAAATATACTAAAGTCCCTATTGTAACTGAACAGATTATACAACAGTCAACAACAGAGTTAAATTCCGTTTTGACACCATGAACTATGTTTAGCAATAAAATACCAAAATTACATAAGCCCCACAACATTATTAAGCAAAAGCATGAACTTTTACAACAGTAATGGAATAATGTCACCACCTTTTTGACATGGTTGTTGCAACTTATGTATTTCAGGTCCTATGTATTACAAGGGATGGTATCACTTCTTCTACCAGTACAATCCCCATGGTGCAGTTTGGGGTGACATAGTTTGGGGACACGCTGTGTCAAGGGACATGATCCATTGGCAACACCTTCCACTAGCAATGGTGAATGATCAGTGGTATGACTTAAAAGGTGTGTGGACTGGTTCTGCCACCATCTTACCTGATGGTCAAGTCATCATGTTGTACACTGGTTCAACCAATGAGTCAGTGCAGGTGCAGAACCTTGCCTATCCTGCTGACCCTTCTGACCCTCTCCTTGTGGATTGGATCAAATACCCTGGGAACCCTGTTCTCACCCCTCCACCAGGTACTTCTTACATCTATTATTCTATATTAGCCATATGATTGACCTAAATCACCTGATATATACATATTTCATGTTGAGTAAAACTAAGATGTAACCAATAACGTGGAGCATAATTGCTAGATAGCCGAGTTTCTTGAGTATGTTGTCAGGGGTTAGTGCTAGATAGCCGAGTTTCTTAAGTATGTTGTCAGGGGTTAAATTCCTGTCATGTGTATGGAAATGGCTTCATTGGAAGAGATAAAACATATTTCGGTGATCTCTACGTCTCGAAATGGATTAGCCTTCGGTTAGGATGCTCTTGCATACCAAAAAAAATATATATATATATATATATAATTTGAATAATTGATTTAGACAACATTTCACCACACATAATAGATTTTAAGCAAAATATGTGTACTTTGTATATAAAACTATTAGGTTTCTTGTTCGAATCTACTGTTGAAGGGGAAATAATATTGTTCTTGAGTAAAATCTTATTTTTGTGCTTATTATCTCTTTTCTATCACGTTTTCCAACACCAGGCATTGGTTACAAGGACTTCCGTGACCCTACAACCGCTTGGCTCACCTCTGATAAAAAGTGGCGCATCACCATAGGATCTAAACTGAACAAAACTGGCATTGCCTTGGTTTATGACACTGAGGACTTCAAGACCTATGAGCGTAAGGAGGGAGTGCTTCGCGCCGTGCCAGGCACCGGCATGTGGGAGTGTGTGGACTTCTATCCAGTATCCAAGATGGCTGAAAATGGTTTGGATACCTCATTTAGTGGGGCTGATGTGAAGCATGTTGTGAAGGTGAGCCTGGATGATGATAGACATGATTACTATTCAATAGGGAGTTATGATGAGAAGAAAGTTAAGTTCATACCAGATGATGTTAAGAATGATGTTGGTGTTGGATTGAGGTATGATTATGGTATATTCTATGCATCCAAGACATTTTATGATCAGAGTAAGGGTAGGAGAGTGTTGTGGGGTTGGATTGGAGAGTCTGACAGTGAATATGCTGATGTGACCAAAGGTTGGGCTTCAGTTCAGGTAAACTTGTATATACAATATTATAACCCTTTTTTTTTAAATGTGTCTATTTAATTTAGGATAAAAATTTGGTACAATTCTATAGGTACATTAGATGTTGTTTTTCAAAGGCAATAGGACATGTGTAACAGTTGTTACACATGTTATGTTTTTATTGATGAGTTGTTACAAATGTCTTTTTGTCTTTGAAAAACAACACTTGATGTACCTATGGAATTGTACCTAAGTCTTGTCCTTTAATTCATACTCAATTAGCTAGCAATAACACTGTCAAATTGTACAGAGCATTCCAAGAACAGTGAAGCTTGATAAGAAGACTGGCAGCAACTTGCTTCAATGGCCTGTTGCTGAGGTGGATAGTTTGAGATTGAGAAGTGACGAATTTAAAAATTTGAAGGTGAAGCCAGGTTCAGTGGTGTCACTAGATATTGAAACAGCCACACAGGTTAGTATATATATTTATGTTGTCAAATTTTTTAAGTGTTGTAATTAAGAGAAACCTTGCTAGACATAACTAAAGGTAAACTTCAATTTCATGAGTCATAACATTTTATCTACCAATGCAACAGTTGGACATTGTTGCTGAGTTTGAGATAGACAAGGAAGCCCTTGAGAAAACAGCTCAGTCCAATGTGGAGTATCAATGCAGCACCAGTGGTGGAGCTGCAAAACGTGGTGCCTTGGGACCTTTTGGTCTTTTGGTTTTGGCTGATGAGGGACTTTCTGAATATACTCCTGTGTACTTTTATGTCATTAAAGGAAGTGATGGTCATCTTAAGACTTTGTTCTGCTCTGATCAATCAAGGTATGGACTATTTGCTTTTAAAGTAGTGTAGTTATAATTTAATTTCCTTTGGTAATTAAACATAGAATAAAAACTAAGCTAGTTTATAGAAATGAAATAATTTTCTATTAAGTTGTGATAAAATCAATATTGAATTTGTTACATTGTTTCTGCAGGTCTTCTCTGGCAACTGATGTTAATAAACAAATCCTTGGGAGCATTGTTCCAGTACTTGAAGGAGAAAAGCTCTCCTTAAGGATACTGGTAATTGTGCCTTTTAATTTTCTATTATTTTCATGCACAAATCAAAGGTGGACACATATCTTATCTTATCCACATTATACAAACCAACTAATTAACTTTAATCTTTATGGAATGTTTTGTTATGATAATTTAGGTGGACCATTCTATAGTTGAAAGCTTTGCTCAAGGTGGAAGGACATGTGTGGCATCCAGGGTTTACCCAACAAGGGCAATCTATGGAGCAGCACGATTGTTCTTGTTCAACAATGCTACCGAGGCCACTGTGACAGCCTCACTCAAGATTTGGCAGATGAATTCTGCATTTATACGTCCATTCCACCCTGATCAAAAGAGTTAAAATGGAGATACAAGATTCATAATCACAATGGAAAAAGATGTTGGGTCGGTAATTTGTAGTTTTATACCCAACAATTGTAATGATCTTCTTATCAACCCATCCAAAATTATGGGTTCTTGCTCAAAGCCCATTCTCTAATTTTCGTCCAATTTATTTTTATGGGAATGCTTAATTGCAATTTGGTTGCAGCATTTGTAATGATATTTGCAAGAATCCATTCATTAAAGAAAAAGAGTGGCGCTATTTGGAATATGATGTTAATATTCTCCAATTCTGTAAAATTCTTATTTTGGTATTTGAATGATATTATTTTTTTTAATTAGTTTCTTATCGGTTAATTTTATCAATTTAATTTCTAAAACTTGAAATTTGAACTTATTTCACTCCTAATTCATCTAATTTTAACCATGTTAACTTTAAAAGTTTTTTTTGGCATAATGTTAACTTTAAAAAGTTTATTCATAACCTTAAAATGTGATATGACATGTCTTAGTCAATAGGTCAAAACTTTGTTATTTGACTAAAATGTATTTAAAAACATGCATAACCAAACATTTTTAATTAATATTATTTGATAAAATTATACATACATATACACATGTCCTTTTAGGTTATTAAACACCCATAAGCTAATTGATCGGTTAATTTTGTTAAATAATTACAATTCAATCTGCTAGTTTATAAGTTTTTGACTTTCAACTCCTAGTTTTTTAGGTAGTTAGTCAGCTTTTAGCTAACTTTTAGGCAGTTATACAAAAGAGAAGCTTATTATCAATTAGCATAGCTCACATACTATCGACCACAGTTTCTACAATATTTTATTTAATTTAGGGCATGCTTGGATAAAGTGTTTGTTTAATATGCATTTATCACATGAGCCGGTGATCTTCTCATAAGCTCTTTTTAGTTTATTTGGTAAGCTTATTGAAATAATGTAAAAAGAATTTATGATAATATTATAAGTTATTTCCATAAGCTTTATTTTTCAAATGCTTTAAGTCCAAATATATGTTTGTTTTAGATTTCCCATACACTGAAACCAAGTCTAAAGCTCCATTTCCTCAAAGCCACAAATTGTAGCTTTGGAAAAAATTGCCTCGGTTGCGTTGAACATAATCTATACCAAACATACGAACTTTCAAGTTATAATAACAACGTGAAATGAGCTCAGCTCAAAATAAAACCATGTAGATATGGCCTATGCCACGGGCTGATAAGAATTGCATTATGTCCAGTCCACCCGTTCTCACACTAGAAATGGACCAATGGGCCAGGAAATTTAAAAGTAATTGGATTTTTCTTTTTGGTATTATTTAGCATGAGGGAGTTATTAAATCCCTCATAGTGAGGGACGCAAAAAAGGAGCAATTAAAAATTTTTAGAAAGTAGTAGCGCAAAGAAAAAACTCTTATGTACCTGTTGAACTGGCTGCTATGAGAGACCCATCACAGCATGTGGAGTCTTAGGTTGCAAATGTATGTACAAGAAAGGTTGCTGCACCTTATCCAATATAACCCGAAAATATCTGAGAATAAAAAAGAAGTCACGCACCTTTCGCTTTTGATGAAGCAACGATATAACAGAATTTTATATTTTTTTTTTGAGTTGAGCAGCAACCCTTGTATTTACTTAATAAAAATATTACTTCCATATATGCCACGGTTTAACAGATAATGCATTTTAGCCGCTTTAATTATCAATTATTTTGTTATTTAATTGCATCAAATTAAGAAAGAATTTTGTCCAAAAATATCATAAAAGTTGCAGTATATTTATCAGTTGCATGTGCTGACAGTGTGGTTACTACTATTTTGGCAAGTATGTGTCAAATTTTAATAACCAAAGAGAGAAATAATGACAGGGGATATAGATTTATCAAAATACATGCATGCGCAGATATTGATAAAACTTTTTACACTAATTGACAATGTATAAAAATTTAAACTTTTTTTTAAGAAAAAATAGCAAAAATGTAGCATGACCCACATTGTGTTTGTGAATAACAATTGAATAATATATCCTTAATAATAATAAGAGTAATATCATTATCAAATGAACCATTACACGACCTTTGCATTAACATTTTGACATGTGTGTTTTTATTTAATAATTTCATGCTGACGAAAATAGTTCCCTATTTCAATATAAAGCATGATTTTCATAATACTAATGTGTCAAGTTATTATTGGGATTAAAAAATTCATTTACATGGCCACAATGCATATTATTAAACTCTTTATAATATATGGCCAAATGCTAATTATATTCCTAAAATACTAGTGGTATGATTAAAAAAAAAAAAACAACTAGAGAAAATATTATGTTGTTAAGACATAATATATTAACAATCAAGAAAATTCAATAAAAATTGCAAACCGTGACAAGCCCCAATGCCAGTCAGGCCTTCAAGGAATTTTAGCTTTTTGGAGAGTTGTTTCACAACAATGGATCTTTTATAAACCCAAAGTGTACGGGGTTTGACAATTGTCCATATATACCCTTATAATAAAATAAACTGAAATTTCACTTGAAAACACACTAAACCTTTGAGGTCCCTCACTTAAATTCATTGCTCCCTACACATTAGACATAGCCTTTTTTTTTTATTATTTATCAATGATAGGTTATACGGGTAATTTTGTTACAAATGTAAAGGAAAATAATGCTTTCTTAATCTAAAACATAGAAACCTAGTACGCAAAGAAAAAAATATAAGTGAGTGGAGTATAGAGACCCAATTACAGCATTGTGTTTCGATGGGAAATTAACTAGAACAAGAAATCCTTTTCGAGCCAACATTAGAAATGGACCCGAAAAATAAACAATAAAATAAAATATAGAGTTGTTAGCAACGAATAAATATTTTATGAGACTCTCTTATGCCATAAGAGCTTTTATTTATTAAGAAAAGGAGAGGATTTTATATGACCAAACATTGAGGGATCATTTTAATTCTTTAAAATTATTTTTTTTCGTTATTTAAAGGTAGAAGACTTAACGAAAGAATTTTGTCCAAAATCTATATAAAAGTTGCACCAACTCTTACTTTGCATGTGCTGCAGTGTTGGTTAGTCCGCTTTGGCAAATGTGTCAAATTTTGCATCAGTTGACAGGGGGAGGATAGATAATACATGCATGCGCGGTGGGGTTGATTACAAACGCCATCATTGGAATGTTCATTTTCTGTTTCTTCCATTTTAAGAAAAATAGTTTGACACAAATGTGGTTTGGATATTGTGTTTGTGAATTTATAAGAGAAATTCAAATAATTTCTTTGAGTAACTTGACAAATCAAAGCACAACCAATCTTGTTGGTGTTGCTAATAAGAATTTTGATATTAATTTCATGCTGACGAAAAAACCGTAGTCTTTAACCCTCGTTTATATAACGAGTAACATAATCCTCTCGAGATAACACGCTTTTTGGATTAACGAAATGTTTACATGGCACGTTACTTTATTACAATTAGGCATCACGGTTCGGAAAAGGATTAAAAAAAATCCTCGATTTAAAAAAAAAAAACAACCAACTAGAGAAATCAACTCATGTGTTGGAAGACATAATAGTAACAATCAAGAAAAATTCAATATACATTTAATGCCAACCGTTTACATAAATACTCCCTCTGTTTCGTTTTTATGGTTCGTTTAGCTTTTTTTTTTGTTCTCACAACAATAGTACTTAATATGATTCCCAATTATTTTTTCTTACTTTTTTTTAATAAATGCAAACAAATTAAACTGAAACTTTACATTGAAAACACACTAAACCTTTTTGGTCCCTACTAAATTCAGGTGCGTTTTGATTTTACACTACACTATCAATGATACTATTTTGTTTTTATCCCGTATCAATTTAAAATAAGGGTTTGTTACAAATGCCGTAAACAGTCACCCTGCTTAAGTGCTGACGTGGCTATACATAGAAACCACGTAAATTACCATAGAAAAGGCCACGGAGGACGTATGAGATAATTACATATGTTGTGTTTCCCTGAAAAAGTGAGTAAATTTTGGTTTCAGTCCCGTTTTTTTCATATGGGTTTTGAAACCCTGTAAATTAAAAGCTTATTTTAGTCCTTGCCATTAGAGGACACTCTGCTAAGTGTTGATATGGCTTATGAAGAAGGGGCAGCAAGAGGATTCGAACAGCAAAGAAGTAAAGCGCAGGGATCTAAAGCACTTGTTAAAAAATGTCCATTAGATGGTATGGAGAAACGACTTATGAAAATAAGTAAAGCAAGATTACTGCAGAATGAAGGAGGAACGGGGAGAAAGAGGAAGAAGAAATGACCGTCATGTTTTAGAAGAAAAAATAGTTATAATCAGTTATAAGTCAAAAGAGCTTAAATAAGCTCTTTCAATACGCCACCATTGTCATTTAATGTTAATCCATTTCAATAAGTTAGGAATAGTTTGATTCTCAATCTCATTTGGGGCAGCCTTTTGACGTGACTTAAAATAGAAATTGAGTTTTTAAACTTTTCGTGACAATGCAATGTGAGGCTCTGTTAGCCATATCAGCACTTGGTGTTTGACAAGAGGACTTAAAAAGTGAAGATGTTTTTCGAAGAAGTTTACAGAGACCAAAACCAACGAAAAAAAAAGTACAAGGACTAAAATCACAATCCTACTCGAGTGAGTTTGTCAGCATGACTAAAACACGTTATTTTTATTGACACGGTTCGGAAAATGGATCAAAAATCAAAATGATTTCACATGACGTGACTGTGCTACGTGGCACTAATCATGTTAGCCACGTCAGCGTTAACGGATTATACATTTAATGAAGTTTACAGGGACTTTTAAATACGTCAAAAGTTCGTTTAAATTTTTTATAAGGGGACTCAAATAAAAAATGTACTTAATATGATTAATTAATTTTTTCTTACTTTTTTTTTTAATAAATGCAAAACAACACCCTCTTTACATTTCCCTTTTAAAAATATTTGTTATTATCTAGTACGTTTCATGTAAGACTCGCTTAATTACATGAGTCTCAGAGTCTGCCCATTGTTTAGTGGGTCTCGTATAAATTTTAATCAAGAGTAAGAAATGTGTTGAACAAAGTGTATACAATAATGTGTTGTCAAAGCACCAAAAAAAAAAATTATTAAGTGTGTTGTCATTATTGTTCTACTTTTTTACTCTCAAATTATCACTAATATGTATATTTAATGAAGAACTATGATATGTATATTTAATGAAGAGATTATCTCTTCAACATTCGTTTAGAGAGATCAATAAATGTGTTGATTTTCTAGTTAAAAGTAGGTTTGATGCCTCGGGGGGTTTGCAGTTAGTTAATTTTATTAGTCCTCTGTTGAGCATGTTTGTCAACAATGATTGTAAAGGGTGGTTTTCTCACGGTCTAGGTAATTAATATATTTAAAATTGTCTTATTTAAATATTATATTTTGAGTATTTAAATAATATAATTCTTCGAAAAGAAACTAAATCCTATGTCATAAACCATAGTTATAAATTCATGCTCTGACAAGTTTTCTAAATTCTTCATTTTACCCTTGTTTTACTTTTAGGTATTATTTATGGCATGTTTGTTTTAGATTCTTAAAACAAGAAATCGTCATTTAACAATTTTGTTAGCCTAAAACTTATACAACTGTGGAAGTCTGCTTATTCTTACTATTAAATGTGGATCTAAAGCTTCTCACATTTGGAAAGACATTGTCGACGCATGGAATTTGGTGGAGCAGAATATCTCATGGGTTGTTAGAGATGGGCATAGTGTCAGATTTTGGCAAGATGTTTCGGTTCCAGGCATAGGTCCTCTGTTTGATCAAGTCCCTTCTTTGCCGGAGCATACATGGAATGTCAATGTACTTGCTTTTGCCTCTGAAAATGGGTGGCAATGAGAAGAAATCCAAGCAGTTCTTCCACACCAAATTTGTCAAAGGATAGCAAGCATAAGGCCCCCTTCTATGGGGTTTGAAGACCTTCCAGTATGGAATCATTCCTCGGATGGTTTATTCACTATTAAGTCGGCTTATCAACACTTGTATAAGGAAATTGCGATTCAAACCCCCAATTTCCTTTTTGATAAAATCTGGAAATGGGGTCCTCCTAGAATGCA
Source organism: Echinosophora koreensis (assembly GCA_035048595.1). Lineage (NCBI taxonomy): Eukaryota > Viridiplantae > Streptophyta > Magnoliopsida > Fabales > Fabaceae > Echinosophora > Echinosophora koreensis. The sequence continues at coordinate 6,819,850 of JAPCYP010000017.1, read as the reverse complement.
ATCCTTGCTCTGGAAGCTTGCGCATGGAAGGTTATTGACAAATGAAGAAAGATGTCGCAGGAATATAGTTGCTGATCCATTTTGCCCCCATTGTAGATTTCACCCAGAAACTCTTGCTCATGCTTTTCGGGATTGTGAAGATGTAGCGGAGCTATGGAACAACTTTGTTATTGTTACTGATGATAATTGGAGGGATTTCTTCAGTGTTGGGTTTGACCAATAGCTTAAGAACAACTTGTTTTCGATGGATTTTGGCAATGGGCAGTGGAATTGGCCGCTTCTTTTTGAAGTCGTTCTCAGCTCGTTGTGGCAAAATCGCAATCAGCTGGTGTTCGCTGGAACTCTTTCCAGCGTTGAGGATATGTCCGATCGGTCACCAAGCAATTGGAGTTTACAACTCATGAGATCCTGAGCTCTGCTAATCCCTGTGTTCTGGCTTCCAAACATTCTGTGCAGATAAAGTGGTTTCCGCCATCGCAACATGTTTTAAAATTGAATACAGTTGGATCGCATATTCAAGCAACTCGGCTCTCTGCCTGTGGTGGTTTAATTAGGAATAGCAATGGTCAGTTTGTTGCTGGATTTCATTGCAACCTGGGGGTTTCAACTTCTGTTTTTACAAAACTCTGGGGGCTAGTAAATGGCCTTAAATTAGCGCAGAGTCTTCACCTTCATCAGATAATTACTGAGCATGATAGTGAAGTTGTGGTAAATGTAACACCCTGTTTTTCAGAATATTTTAATTAAGCTGGTTTTGGTTAAGTTGGATTTATCGTTCAAGGGCTTAGTGGGATTTTTGGTTAAAAGTCCCTTCTGGTACATGAGCACGCCCGTGCTCATTAACCAGCAAGACTGTGCTTAAAGTCAGAAGTGTGTCTCTAATTTTAAGTTAAGCACGACCGTGCTCAACAGTGAGCACGCCCGTGCTCAACGTGTTGACCGCGTCTCGTAACGTTAAGTTGAGCACAACCGTGCTCAAGGAGGAGCACGACCGTGAAGTTGAGCACGACCGTGCTCAAGGAGGAGCACGACCGTGCTCAGGTCCGAACGTTATATACGTGAGCAGAGTCGAAGGTTTATCGTGATAACCCTATTTTGGTAAGTTGTAGCAGCCACAGTGCGGCCAGAGCGAGGTTTCTTCCTTCTTCCTCCTTCTTGAGCAGTTTGGTGGACAGTGGAGGCTCTGGGAGACTGTTGGATCATCTGTGTTAGTTTCTTAGGTAATGTTCGTTCCCTTTTCTTAGTTTCCTTTTCATTATCTTGAATTGGGGAAACTAATTGTTGTCGTAATTGTTGATCCAAGATTTTATCTGAAGTCGAGCCGTCTTTGGGTGGCGCCGGTTGCTGTCAGGACTTGTTAGAGAGCTACCTTCAATCCAGGTATGGGGAGAAGGGTAGTGTGATTATAGGCTCGGGGTTAGAGTAGAGTAAAGGGGTCCCCATGGCCCCGGTTTTGTTTATACGATAATCTATTATGCATGTATACTTGTTGGTTATTTGATAACATGATAATGATTGAAAATATGTTATGTTTATGTTCATGGTTGGTTGAGTTTATGTTGGTTGCATTGCTATGAACATGTTAATATTTGATGGTTGTTTTGGCATGTGTTATTGGCTGAATGGTTGATACCATACTTGAGTTGATGCTGTTGTTATCGATGGGTTTAACCCCTTAAAACGTGCCAATAATGGATTTAGGATGTTCACTGTTTAAATCTTAAAAGTTGGTTAAAACAGAGTCTCTGTTCCTGCCCAGTACAGCACTGTCTCGCGATGAGCACGACCGTGCTGAACAGGGAGCACGACCGTGCTGAACAGGGAGCACGACCGTGCTCCCAGTTAAATTCTGGGTATATGGCCGCGCTGTTCAGCATGGCCGTGCAGGACAAAGAGCACGACCGTGCTGCTGAGCACGACCGTGCTCAATGAGAAGCACGACCGTGCTTCACTTAAAGGGGAGCATGCCCCTCACGTGCTTAAGCACGACCGTGCTGGGTTACGAGCACGACCGTGCTCAACCCACCTAGACAGAACAAGATTAAAGGACTTAAGGGGTTTTAAATCCCACTTCCCTATGATGATAACTGATTAGACAACTTGGTAAATGTTACTAAAGATAATTAAAGATGATGAGATGGTGAGATGTTAAGTCGATACCCTTTTGGGTGCCACAAGCTGATGAGCTGTGCCTTGGTGCGTTTCGGCCAAGGAGGTCTTGACCCCACGGTTTGGGTCTAAGGTGTTGTCGTTGTTGTGTACCTTGGTGGCCGAGAGTTTGCCCCAGGTACTGCGGTTGATTCCGCTTAAGTCCTCAGGTAGATTCCGCGAGGCAAGTTGGTGCGGTTGATTCCGCTGTTACCTTCGGTCGTTTCCGTTGAAGTTATGGAGGTGGTGATGCTGTTGTTGTTGTGTTGCATACGCATTGCATCAGAGATGTTGTTTAGGGATGTTCGACATAGGGGAGATCATCCTAGAGTACGGCGATCCGGCCATCCACGGTTGGAGTAGATTCTCCTAGCGCCCCCGTGATGAGGCATTCGTTGGTTTGATGCGTTGGCTAACCAAGGAATAGATTCTCCGGCGTTGAGTAGATTCTCAATGTGGATATGTAACTCCGAAGTCGTACATCCCGAGTTTAGTGGATCCACATGCATTGTTGATTTAGCGGAGTAGGACTGCATTGCACTGCATAGCATAATTATAATGTTGATGTTTGGTGTAATGTTGTTGTGTTTACTGTTTACTCTACTTCCTACCTCTTGCTATATATGATTACATGAACTTACTCCCCATGTTTGTTTGTGTTTGGCCTGATTGGCACCTTGCAGAGGATGACGAGCTGCCTGGAGAGGAGTGACTCTGAGGAGCCGCCACTCGTTGTAGGGCTAGTTTGTGTTATGTTAGTTTTCAGTTGTAATTCCGTGGGTGTTTATCCCGGAACGATTATACCAGCTCTGTAGGTGACATCGGGGTTCGGATATTTATATTGGTTTATTATGTTTAAAACTCATTTCTTTTCCGCGTTGTAAACGGTTCATGTGGGACTTTCTACCCATGGACAATTGTTTTAATTATTCAATAATAATTGCATGTTTTCCTTTAATTGTTTTTAAATTAAATGGCTTATAACATGCGGGGTAGAAGGGTGTCACAGTAAACATGATTAATTCTAAGCAAAGCCATTGTCTTTACTTAACTCCCCTGCTTGAAGAGGTTGTTCGCATGATTGAAGATGATAGCTGGGAGGTGTTAGTCCAGCACATCTATCGTGAGGCCAATAGGAATGCGGATTGTCCAGCAAATATAGGCCTAGGGATGGGAATAGGCCAGGCCGCTCGATAGGGGCCTATGGCCTAGCCTGTTTAATAAAAAAGGTCAGGTCTAGGCTTTTTCAAAAGCCTTTTTAGATAAATAGGCGAGGCTTGGGCTTCTGAAAAAGCCTACGAAGCCTGATAGGCCGGCCTAATTAACATTACTTTTAATTAAATATTAAAAATATATATATAATATATAATAAAATATTTATTACAGAAATTAATAATCCTAATTCCTAATTAGTAAAAATATTGAAAAAACCTAGTACAAACTACAAAGAAAGAATGAAACTTAATCTGAGTAAACCCTAACCTAACAAAGAAAGAGTGTTCTCTCTTCTTCCTCCTGAGACTCAAGCCCCTGACGGTGCCGCTCACCACTCACTAGTCGCTGCCCGTCAAACTGCGTCACCACTCACCAGTCGCCGGCCGCCACACTGCGTCACAAGCAGTTCATTCGTTTCGTTCGGCCGTCCTCACAAGCTGGTTTGTTCGTTTCATTCGACTCCTCCTCGCAAGCTGCTTTGTCGCTCGCTCGTCGTTTCCTAAGATCGGTTCTCCTCGCTTGTCGTTCGGCCGTCCTCGCTTCATCGTTCTGTTCTACCGTCGTCACTCGTGATTCGGCCATCATCGCCCGTCATTCTGCGTTGTTGGCTCCTCCCTTTTCCAGCGGTGTCCTCTCTTCATTCACAGGTATTAATGCTTCCTCTTTACCTTTGCTTTACCATTTTGTGTTTGCTGGGGTTTGGGGTTTATGTGTGTGGGTCATTTTTTTCTGTTACAAAGAGGGGCATGGTCGATTTCATCCCTTGCAGCATTTTGTTTGGGTCGATTTCAGTTTGTTGCTACACTGTGTGTTTCGATTTCATTCTAGCAAAATCTTATGTCTGCATTCTGTTTTCTAGGTTCACAAAATGTCTTCTCCATTTAGGGACAGCAATGAAACTATTTCATCTATTCTTGCTTGTACTAATGAGGTGAGTGAACATGCACCACCAAATTCAAGTCAACCAGAAAACACACAAGGAAATGAAAAAGACAAAGATCAGGTAGCTGAAGAAGTTGTCATTAAAAGGAAGAGGCAGAAAACGTCAGTTGTATGGAATGATTTTGATGAGGTTGAAATTACTGGAGGTGCAAGGAAAGCTGTTTGCAAATTTTGTAAGATAAATTCGCTACTGGTGGGAAAGGGTCTAGCACTAGCCATCTTAAGAGACACTCCGAAAATTGCTTGCAAAGGAGGTTGCAAATGGCTCAAGAAAAGAAGCAAACAATCATTCCATTTCAGCCTTCTAATCCGGGTAATCCATTTGTGAGTTCTAGTGTTAGATACTCTAATGAGAAGATGAGAGAAATAATTGCCACTGCTATTATGATTCATGAACATCCTTTTAGTATTGTTGAGGATGAGGTTTGGATGTGGGCTTTCCAATATGCAAATCCAGATTTTCAAAATGTTAGTCGTAAAACTGCTAGAAATGATTGTTTAGCAATATATGAGGCGGAGAAAAAAAATTTGAAGATGTTGTTGAAATCTGTGAGTAAGATTAGTTTAACAACAGATATGTGGAAATCAAGCCATCAAGTAGCAGAATATATGGTTATCACTGGCCATTTCATTGATGCAGGGTGGAAACTTCAAAAGAGAGTGTTGAGTTTTGTGAAAGTGCCTGCTCCAAGGCGTGGAATTGATGTGGCTGATGCAATTTTTAAATGTTTAAAAGCTTGGGGGATTGAAAATAAAGTTTTTTCGGTATCTGTTGATAATGCTGCTTATAACGATTTATGCCTGAGAAATCTTAAGGAGAACTTGTCTCTTAGTAATAAGTTATTCCTTGGTGGTGCCTTGTTTCATGTTAGATGCTATGCACACATACTAAATTTTCTAGTACAAGATGGACTTCGTAAGATCAAGGATATCATTTTCAACATTCGTGAAAGTGTTAAGTATATTAACTATAATGATGCAAGGCTAAAGTCTTTTTGTGATGTTGTTGAGCAGAAAAGGTTGAAAGATAGGAAGCTTATCATTGATTGTCCAACAAGATGGAATTCAACATTTCATATGTTATCAATTGCTTTAAAATTTAAGATTGTTTTTGCTTCTTATAAGGAAAGAGAGTCGCACTATGATTTTGCACCTTCACTTGAAAATTGGGACAAAGTTGAGAAAGTTTGTAAACTTCTTGAGGTGTTTGATCTAGCTACTCATGTAATCTCAGGTAGTAAGTATCCTACTGCTAATTTGTATCTTGCTGAAGTTTGGAGGGTGAAACAAGTGATTGACAATGTGGCTGAGGATCGAGATCTCTTCATGAGAGAATTGGCCTCTCCAATGAAAATAAAGTTTGACAAGTATTGGGTGGAATGTAATTTGCTTATGGCGATTGCTAGTGTTTTAGATCCCAGGTGAAAATTTCACATTGTTGACATATGTTTTCCCTTGATATATAAGCCTGAAGAAGTAACAAAAGAGAGTATAAAGAAGGTACGAAGTTCATTGGAAGAGTTATATGATGAGTGTGTGTGTCTAAGTCTGGAAGAGTCATCCTCTACAGAAGGAAATAATGGTGGCAACAATCCAACATCTTCCACTGAACCTAAATCTTCAGTCATAACTGGATTTGACCAAATTTTGAGCATTGTGCGTGAGAAGGAAGCAGTTCCTCTAATGAAATCAGAATTATATGCTTACTTTGATGAAGGCGTTTATATTCCTGATGGTAATAACCCCTTTAGTGCCTTGGAGTGGTGGAGGAGTAACAGCCTAAAATACAAGGTTTTGTCAAAGATGGCTGCTGATATACTAGTCATTCCAATCTCAACTGTGGCTTCAGAGTCTACATTTAGTGCTGAAGGTAGAGTTATTGATGAATATCGCTCTAAATTAAATGGAGAATCTATTGAGGCACTCATTTGTGGTGGGGATTGGCTTCGTCATAAGTTTAATTTGAATAGAAAGTTAAAGGTTAGAACTTTTGCATTGTGACATGTTTTTTTTCTTATATTTGTTAACATAATTATTTTTAAAGTATTTTTCAGTCTAATGACATTAATTGTTTTCTTATTTTGAAGGTGAATGAAGGACGTGAAGAGATTACCTTTAAGATTTGATGTGTTCTTTGCTACTTGTTGTATTTGTTATTGTTTTGTGTTTTTGTCATAGACCTTGAATATTTGTGTTGTATTTTGTATTTTATGGTCTGAGGCCTATTTGTTTTTGTTTTTATCAATTTGAATTCCGAGACCTACTTTAATTTCTCGTTTACAAATATTAGCAGGTTTATGGACTTTATATATGGATTCTATTACTCTATTGTTTGCTGCAATTTATATATGCTGAGAAATCATTTCATGCAAGTTGGTATTAGGTGTTGGCCTATTTAGTCATTGTCCTATTTGGTTCGGCCTATTTAGCAGTAGGCATGTGGCCTATATAGCAGTAGGCCTGTGGCCTTATTAAAGGCCTTCATAGGAAATAGGCCTTTAAAAAGGCTTTCAAGCCAGGCCAGGCCTTAAAAAAAGCCTATTTCAGTTATACTTACTTGACAACAGTTCCTCCTCAGTTGAAGCTGGTTTTGGAGGAAGATGGCAGTAGTTTTAGTATGTCTAGAAATGTAACTTAGCCAGTTTTTGTAGGGTTGTTCATGGGTCCAGGTCAACCCGATGAACCCGATGACCCAACCAAGACCGATATGTTTGATTTGGATTTTTCTGTTCTTCGGGTCCAACCTGACCTAACCCAATCAAACCAGAGCTGGTTTGGTTCGGGTAATGGATTTATCAATTTCAAACCCGAGACCCGTATACCCAACCCATAGACTCGTACACTTTTTTATTTTATTTTAATATTATTAAAATGCCTTTAGATCTCGAACCTTCCTCTGATCTCAACGCCGATGACGTGCAGCAAGCCTTGCCCCATCGTCAACATCGACAAGCTCTGGTCCCTTGGCAACAACGTCTCCGAAAGCTCTGTAGGTGGTGACCAAAATGTCTGTAAATGCATTGCAGGAGGTGACCAAAATTGCAACACGGCATTAGATCCTTCCTTATTTTTGTAATCCTTGGCACTTGCGGGAAATTGGTGGTATTGGGTATCAATACAAGTGAATATATTTGAGAGAAAACACTTCCACTTCTCACCTTTCTTGCTCTGTTTGTATGTGTGAGTTTTAGAGGAAATAATTCCCGCTGATAGAGAGTGGCAGAGAGTGATGAGATTTAGAGAATGGCAGGAGTGATGGTTCGATTCTAGTATTGAGATTGGCGAGTGGATGAGAACCCTAAATTTTGTGGATTTTTTTAGTGTTTTTTTTTTTATTGTTTTAATAATAAACCCGATGACCCAACCCAAACCAACCTGTATTTCAACTGGTTGGTTTGGGTCGGGTTTGTTCAAAAAAATTTATGCACCCCAACCGACCCAACCCATCAAATAGATATTGGTTACCCCGACCCTTGTACACCCCTGAGTTTTTGTTTTCCTCCCTTTGTAGAAATTTTTTTTTTAATGTCAAATAGCTTTAAAAAAAGTGACTGAATTTTTTCTCGTGGGCAAAAATAAAAAATAAACACACCGTTAATATTTTGCTAATTATATGTGATAACACTCAAGAAGCGATGGGAGATTGTGAGGTGGGTGACATGTCACCTTTATTTATCCCTTCAACAATGATGCAGCTCACATGGGTGTAGGTTGTTTATTGTTCATATACATTTTGTTTTGGAAAAGTAATTGAAGATTTTGAGCTTACAATTCGTGCTTTTGTGTCTATCAAGAATGTTTAACTCTAATAAGGCGAACACTTATCAAATATCATGGTCTACCTCTGCCAGATGATACAAGGAAAAAGGTAAGACCGAGTCAGGAGAATCATGGTGTTAGTTCGATGAGGGTCCTAGTACAGAAAGGTTTCTTTCATTTTAGCTTACAATTATTTATTTCCTTTTGTAAATCTCCGTAATCACGAAAAGATTTCCAATTTTTTAATGCTTACAAATTTCATATCCAAAAAATTGACCCTAATCTATCACTACTGAAATTTAAAAAATCACATTTAGGGTGAGACTAGTGTTACACTTCCAATTGTCTATTCACAGTATTCATTGATCAATGATAATTTGTAAAATACAATTTTTAAATAATGATTAATTAATAAAAGGAAAATGTTAATGAGCATCCTTAGGACATTGGTTAAAGAACCAAGAATAGAAAAAAATTATTGGGAGTTGTGGTATTCAAGACTTTAAAGAGTTATTCAAGACATTGGTTATCCTAAACCAGTGCCATAAGGATACTGATTAGAATGACCCTTAATAAAATACTTCCTTTGGACTCAATTATAAGCAAAAAAGTACTTATATTTTGTGGACTCAAATTTAAGCAAAATTCAACTCTATTTAATTTCAGTGTTTCAAAAATCAAGGAAATTAATCAATCCAACCAATTCTCATTTTACTTTTTCAAGAGTTGCACACTCCCGAGACAATTAAAGGGTATATTAGTAATTGTAACTCATTTATTTACACAAATCAAGACAATTAAACTAAATTAACAAACTTGATTAAAAAAAACTAAATTAACTAACTTCCTGAATAAGTATGAAATTAGTTAATTTTGCTTATAATTGAGTCCGGATGGGAGTAATATGTTAATAAACTCTCTTCATTGAATTGCCTTAATCAACACTGCTACTCCCTTCGGTGTTTAATATAAGAAAAAAAACTCTAAAACACACAGACCAAGAAAATGAATTGAAATAAGCTAATTGTAATTAATATTCATATAAATTTCCAAAAATACTCATTCTAATTAATGAACAATCTCACTTGTATGAAAAGTTGATATATCTCGTAAATATAAATCCTATTATAAATGGGGGTACTATTAGAAATTAGTATTTAATATGTGTGAAAATTGATACAAGTTTCTTATATTTTGGACTAAAAAAAAGTATCCATTTGTTTATTATATTAAGGATCGGAGGGAGTAATACTTGCACCAAAAAACACACTACTATTACACACACGACAGAGTCTTCAATGTTCACAAAATTGTAGAGAGCGATGAGCTGTGAGCATACCCATTTTTAAGTGAGCATTGATGCTTACTAGATTATGTGAGCATTGTAGTTTTTTTCTCACGTACTCCCCGCATCTTTATTATAAGTAAAAAAAATTCCAAAGTTTTTGATCTAATATATAAATAAATTTTATTTTTTATTGACTTATTTAATGATATTATTTAAAAAATATCGCTCATTTAATACAAATTTCAATGATTTATTTAATGAAGATTGAAGTTTTAGATAAAGGATAACTTAGGTAATAAACCTAATTTTTCACAAGAATCAATGAGATTAATTAATATGTATGTTTTAATTAAGTTTTGATTATAATAGAGACTGGAGGGAGTTTACGTAACATGTCCATGATATTATGAGCATTATAGATTTTTTTTTTCTTCCGGATATGAGCAATTTAGATCATTTTCTTACATACGTAACATGTGAGTGGACATTTTCTCATATTAGGTACATGTAACACAATCAAAATATAGGTGTATATAAAATGGTATTGATTAATTATAGTAAGATGATGGAATACTAAGTTTGTTTTTTTAACTAACTAGCTAACGGCTTGTGAGGGTATTTTAACTATTTTCACCATTTTGTGTCAAAATCCAAATTTTGTCCTTAATCTAAAGAAATAAAATTATGTTTAAGAGTATTGGAGGTTGGGAATGCCGGAATGGGCACTTTACTTGGCTGGAGTCACGTGGTATGCATCATGCTCAGGGACCGTTGAGAAAAGTCAAAACCGTAAAGTCAGGATGGAACGGTAATTTCGCAGAGGCGAGTGCAGCCCACAAAACATCGCGTAGTGGGGCCCACAGGGCTGGCAAGCATGTGGGGCTTTTTGCACAAATCCGACCGTTGTAACGCGATTTACGCCGTTGCCATTAGTCAGCCTTTGCAAAACCAAACCAAAGGGAAGGGACCCAATCATCATACACCAAATTTAATAAATCAAATGAATAATATAAGGTTTAAATAAGTTTTTTGTCCCTATAAAATTTATCAAATTTGGTTTTGATCTTTGTAAAAAATTTTCTTAGGTTTTCGTCCCTGTAATCTCACAAATTTTGCAAATAGTCCCTACCGTCATCTTTTTCCGTTATCTAATATTCATAGGTATTTTATTTTACTGTCCGACTTGCTGTAAAATTTAGCCATAAAATAGAAACAAAATCATATATTAGGGATATAAGGTTAAAATTGTTAAATTCCTTCATTTTGTATGATATCTAGTAGTCAGGGGGTACAGAGATAATTTCTTGTTTTTGTCTGACTTGCTGCAAAATTTGGCTAGAAAGTAAAAAATAAAATCATACATTAGGGCCATATTATTAAAATTGACAAAATTATTCATCTAGTATAATTTCTAGTACTCAGGAGTAACAATAAGGACTATTTACAAAATTTTCGAAAAATACAGAGACGAAATCCTAAGAATTTTTTTTACAAGGATTAAAATCAAAATTGGTGAACTTTTCAGGGATTGAAAACTTATTTAAACCATAAAATAAACAGCCAACTTACCCCTGTCTCTTTATAGAAATTCTACTATGTTTATTTAATTCTAATATTTATTTAATTCTAATTATACAGCGCCTGCAGGCTGCAACGAACACCTCAACACCCAAAACCTTTCTAAACGTTATTTGGAGAATTTCTATGGATTATTATACAGTGCCAGCAACTGCTACACCTTAAACCTTTCTAAACGTTATTTGGAGAAATTTATGGATTTGGATAGTCTATTTTTTTTCCTCTCACATTTTCTCTCATATGAGAGAAAAAACTAAAGTAAATTTATTTTTATTTGTGGAGTTCAATGAAATTTGTTTTTGGGTCTTTGTCTTTCATAAGATGAGAAGAAATATTAGAGAAAAAAAAATGATCCTAATATAATTTGTATTATGAATTTATATGTAAAAGAATGAAATCTATAAATAAAATTTGATTATTAATTGACAAATTTTTTTTTTGCTGAACTCCTGCTTTTAGGGATTTGTTAAAAAATAAATTTTTTATTTAAAATAAAATATTTAATTATTTAATATTTTTGTTTACTCTTAGCCAATAGTTTAGCAAGTCGGATCATAGATATATGAATAATAAGTTAAGCCGGAGAGTTTCATCATATTAATGAAGGATAAACACCTATTTTGGTTCCTTATCTTTATTTTAGTTTTATTTTGATCTCTTATCTTTTTCTCCCCGTTTTTGTCCCTTATCTTTCAATCGTTAGCCTGTTTTGGTCCCTTCCGTCAGTCCACCTCCGTAAGTACCCGGAAACCGCCTTAGTCAGTCGCCGGAACCACCAGCGACTCACGGCGGATACCAACGCCGTCAGTGCAAAGCTGACGGAAGGGACCAAAATGAAAACTAAAAAAAGATAAGGGACCAAAATGGAAAAAGAAAGAAAGAAAAAGAACCAAAATGAAAACTAAAAGAAAGATAAGTGATCAAAATAGAGGTTTACCCTATTAATGAATTACATAACCTTATGTCCAAAAATTATGTCTCTAGTAACACTTAAACCTCTTCATTCAAGTTAACTAGCATTTTACCCTATCTAATGAGTGATGGCCACATAAAAATTTCAGACCTACTCTCTTTAAAAAAACATTAAAATTCTAGATTGAGTAGAGACGAGAGTCAAATACTAAGCAAAACAGTAACATGAATGATTTTTTGTACATCTAAATGGTGTCCTCTTTATTTTTTGGGTATATTTTTTAGAAACGTATATATAAAATAGGTGAGAGATAGAGATAAACATATACGATATCATATATGATATCCAAAATTTGTTTTCAAATATCACAACTCAAACAAACAGTATCACAACTCAAACAGTAAGGATGGAGGAAGGTATGAACTGGCTACTGGCTGTCACTCCTTGAAAGCTTTTCATTTAGCTTCTTCCGCTATCTACCACAACAATACAGCTTTCACAGCACAGCCAAAACTAGTGTCATACTGTTCCTTCTCCCACTCCCAACTCCAACTCCTCTTTTCTCATTCTCTTCCAACCAATACTACCACAGCCACACCCAGACCCACACCACCTTCTTTCTTATCCCTTTTCTTTTCTCATAAATCATAATTTGATAATGTAAAGAAGAAAAAGAGAGGAAAAAAAGGGTACTCAAAACTTGGCTCTGAATCTTTTGAACAAGAACCAAAAAGTTCCATACAATGGCTTTGTCTAGAGCTCTATTCTTCTACCTCATCAACATTTCCTTGCTTCTCACCTTCTCTTCAGCTGCTGATCCATTTGCTTTCTACAACTTTGAGGTCTCTTACATCACTGCTTCTCCTCTTGGAGTTCCTCAACAGGTTCCCTTTCTCTCTCATCTTTCTCACTCTCTATTTGCTATTTTAGGATGTGGGTGTGCTCCTTTTGCTATTGACTTTCCTAAAGTTTCAAGCTTTACTTGCAGATCTACAGCATAGGTCACTTGAACTTGAAGGGTTATATGAATGTCATTATGAACTTTTTGACATAGTTAGTGTTAGGTAGAAAAAACTAAACAAAAACATGTTTTTTTTTGTTGTGTCTCTCATATATGCATTTTTTTTTTGCAGGTCATTGCTATCAACGACCAGTTTCCTGGTCCTACTATCAATGTAACCACAAACAACAATGTTGTTGTCGATGTTAGAAACAAATTGGATGAGAGCCTCCTTATTCATTGGTAGGAATATGCTAAGTTTTGAAGTTTTGAAAAGTACAAAACTTTAGATTTGTTTTTGCTCAAAAAGTCATTGAGCTACATTATGAGCTTAATTTATGGAACTTTTATTGAGACAGGTCTGGGATCCAGCAAAGGAGGAGTTCATGGCAGGATGGTGTTCTTGGCACAAATTGTCCTATTCCTTCTAAATGGAACTGGACTTACCAGTTTCAGGTGAAGGATCAGATTGGAAGCTTTTTCTATTTTCCTTCTCTGCATATGCAGAGAGCAGCTGGTGGATTTGGGGGTTTCATCATAAATAATAGACCAGTCATTCCTATTCCTTTTGATACCCCACATGGGGACATTGTCATATTTATTGGAGATTGGTACACGCGTAATCATACGGTTAGTGTTGGTTTAATTTATGGAAAGTAATGCACCTGCTACTTAATACTTTCATTTATGTACAATAATAGCACTGGGGCCTAACTGATTGTTACTGGTTCTACTTTTGAATGTAGGATTTGAGAAAGGACCTTGATGCCGGAAAAGATCTTGGCATGCCAGATGGTGTTCTAATCAATGGGAAAGGTCCTTATAGATATAATGATACACTTGTTCCTGATGGCATTGATTTTGAAACCATTGATGTCCATCCTGGTAAGTTCTTGGAAGAAGTTTAATATGTGAATTCTGTGAATTTTTTATTTATTTGATAGTGATGTTCTTGTTTTAGGTCTTATGATCAATTTTCATTCAATAAACATCCTATGTCAAAGTGAAAAAGTTAATAATTTCTCTAATGTTGGACTTCTTTAGGCATGGAAACAGATAATCATTGCTTGAGTTGTGTATATGCTGGTTGTTTTATTTTTAGTAAATTAAGTTTAGATACATGGAGCATAACCATGCTTGAATTGTGAGAAAAACAATAGACAGAAAGAGATGAGGAGGCAAGTTATGTCTTCATGTAGTGTATTGATATACTCTAGTTATATCTGTTGAGTGGAGAAAATGGTATGTGTTGGGAAGAAAAGCTTTTTGTGGTTTTCACAAGTGTATTCATTATAATTTGTTACTTGGGTTGCAACTTGAGGTTGATCATCACTGCTGATGCATCAATAGAGTGGGTTTGGAATTTATAAGGTAGCTGGGGGGGTTTGGTGTTATTACCACCTTGATAATGATTTATCTGTTAAATGTATTAATTGTCTCTCTCATGATTTTGAACAGGAAAAACTTATCGAATTCGTGTACATAATGTTGGAGTGTCAACAAGTCTGAATTTCAGGATCCAGAACCATAACTTACTTCTAGCAGAGTCTGAGGGATCTTACACAGTGCAACAAAACTACACTAGCTTAGATATTCATGTTGGACAATCTTATTCTTTTCTGGTCACCACGGATCAGAATGCAAGTACAGATTACTACATTGTTGCGAGTGCGAGGTTTGTGAATGAATCACGTTGGCAAAGAGTAACTGGAGTTGGAATCCTGCACTACACAAACTCCAAGGGGAAGGCAAGGGGTCCTCTTCCACCAGCTCCAGATGATCAATATGACAAAACATACTCAATGAACCAAGCAAGATCCATCAGGTCTCCTTATGTTGCAATTTTATGCCTTTTATTATTCTAGTATTCTATTGAATAAGATTGATTATCTGTTATCTACTCACATTTACTCATGATTCAGTTTTAAGGGACATTGTCAAATTAAGTGACATATATTCTTTTATTTTTTATGGTTGAATAATTTTAAGAAGAAACTTCTGGATACTTTGTATATTAATTTTTAAAACTAAACACAAAATGTTTGTGTCATTCCACTATAAACTGTATACAAGTCACTATGTCTGAACTGCATGTGTATTAAATTTGTTGGAAAAATTTGAACTTTATTGATTATTAAATCATAGCTCCACTAGAATTTATGTGGCTTAGATTCTCAAATTTGAGAATTGAAAATAGATCATCACTCACTCTTGCAATTCTGTGGTTAACTGTGTAGATGGAATGTATCAGCAAGTGGTGCTCGTCCTAACCCACAAGGGTCTTTCAGATATGGTTCCATAAATGTGACTGAGATTTATGTACTAAAAAATAAGCCACCAGAGAATATTAATGGGAAGAGGCGAGCAGCACTCAGTGGAGTCTCTTTTGTCAATCCTTCCACTCCAATCAGGCTAGCTGACCAATTCAAAGTAAAGGGAGTATACAAGCTCGATTTTCCCACCAAGCCTCTGACTGGATCGCCTCGCGCAGAAACATCAGTAATTAATGGAACTTATAGAGGATTTATGGAAATTATACTGCAGAATAATGACACCAAGATGCATACCTATCACTTGAGTGGATATGCATTTTTTGTAGTTGGGTAATGACAGATTCCTTATCTTTTACCTGCCATTCCATATTTACATGTTATGTTATGCTTCAAGAGTCAATAATACTTACAACTTGATTCATTGGGTGCAGGATGGATTATGGTGATTGGTCTGAGAATAGCAGGGGCACATATAACAAGTGGGATGGAATAGCTCGCACTACAACACAGGTATATATTTGTCTGAGATATATGTGGTGCCTCCCTTGAACCTCTATTCTGTTGACATCACAGATCAGAAAATTTATGTTAATAATTTCATTTTCTCAACATGTTCTCATACACATTGCTGTTTCAAGACATTTGTAAGGTTGAAACTTTTTGCTGCAACTGGAAACTTAATAGACTCCTGTTTATCATATCGCTAATGGCATACAAGTTTAGTTCAGAACCTAGGATAAAGCTCTAGAAGTCAATTGTGCCATTAATATCTGGATAGCTTGTGTTCTATACCACTAGAATCTCATAACTGTTGACTTTGATAAGGACTTATATACCTTTGAACTTAAATGGTTTTTAATACTTTTAATGAGGGTAGTGACTATCAAAATGTATATCATTTGTCAAAGTATCTGTGGTACTATGTCAATGCATCACTTGAGCTAGCAACTTACTGTTGGGTTCTTACATGTTTTTCGTGTACCCTGAATGATATAACAGCTGCTGTATCATGATTACTAGAAGCTTTAATCATATGTCTTTTTATTTTCCTTGCCTCACATCTAGGTTTATCCTGGAGCATGGACGGCAATTTTGGTCTCGCTCGACAATGTTGGGGTTTGGAATATCAGAACAGAAAACCTTGATTCATGGTATCTTGGTCAAGAAACATATATCAGGGTTGTCAATCCAGAGGCTACTAATAAGACTGAGCTTCCCATGCCAGACAATGCCCTTTACTGTGGTGCCCTTGCTAAATTGCAGAAGTATGTTACATAATAATCCTTCTCTACCAACCACCATTAACTAAAGAGTGTGCATGGTTCTAAATTTTGATACCAATTTGTTTTTCTTTCAGGCCTCAAAAAATTGCTTCAGCAGCTCCACCAATCAAGGGGAATAGACTGAAGCTGTTCTTCACTTGGTTGATGTTTTTATGTGCCTTAATCCCCATTTTCCAGTAAAACACATTCTGAGTCATCCTCTCTTAGTTGCTTTGTCAGAAGGCTTGATTTGATGAGGTTTGTGGTTGAGTTCTTAGTTTGTAAGTCTTGTTTATATTAATCTTCTTGTGATTTTGACTTGTATTCTTTCTTTTTTAGCTTAATGGTTGTGGTTCCCTGTTTAATTGATTGGGACATGTAATTCTTTTAATGCCTATAATTTATGTAGTAAAGACAATCAAATTCTCAATACATGCAACCTTCCAACTTGGTTAACCAGTTACCACTAGGATGATTATCCTCCTTCCTTTTCATCTTCATATTTGTGTCATTTGTAGCTTAAGATAGTTCAATTAGCCTGTGCCGAAGATTTTTCTCATGTACCGTTTTCTTGTACAAATTTAGCAACATTTGCCTAATTGAGCTTGGTAGTTGCTACTGTGAGATTTTGCTTTTGCTTTTATTTTTTCTGCGATATTGCTTGCTACATTAACTTCAAAACCCAGTCTCTTGCAATTTTTCTAGACTTTTCTCAGTTTTTATCATGGCTCAATTTGTCCTTGAGATGGAAGTCAACCATTTTTCCCTGCCCACAGGTTGGGAGAAACTGTCCACATTCATTTTTTAATTGAGTAAATCATCATTTTGGTCCTTGAAATTGTAGGACGGTGGCACGTTGGTGCCTCA
Source organism: Echinosophora koreensis (assembly GCA_035048595.1). Taxonomy (NCBI): domain Eukaryota; kingdom Viridiplantae; phylum Streptophyta; class Magnoliopsida; order Fabales; family Fabaceae; genus Echinosophora; species Echinosophora koreensis. Next base: position 6,802,605 of record JAPCYP010000017.1, on the reverse strand, counting down.
CATCAAGAATTAGGCAAAAACGTCCTAGAAATTGGAAAGTCTTCATTACATTATGGTCCCCAAATTGAAAAAATGTCGCCAAATTGGAGTAATATGATTGATTGACTATTTTCAATTTGGAGGATTATTTGGCCTATTTTTTAACGTGAGTGATCAACTTGCTACCGTCATCCCATCAAGAATTAGGCCAAAACGTCCCAGAAATTGGAAAATCATCATTACATTATGGTCCCCAAATTGAAAAATGTCACCAAATTGGACTAATGATTGACTATTTTCAATTTGGAGGATTTTTTGGCCTATTTTTTTAATGTGAGTAATCAACTTGCCATCGTCCTATAATTTCAGAGACCAAAATGACAATTCACATTTTTTAATTCCAATTTCAGCCCATAATGGTTAGTATTAGAAATCATCATAGGTAGCATACTTGATGAATACATAGGAAAAGGCCCTATTTGACTACAGGCTAAGATAATAATTACCTAAATAATAGTGAATTATAATTTTTATCTTTTAATAATAATAAAAAACTTTAAAGAAATCTACGTTTTAAAGCACCAAACACGCACGTACAAATTACACAAAAGGTTTAAAAAAGTCCACGAGATGTGTGGATCTTGTCGCAGCACAATGCTGGCAAAGCTAAGCAAATTCATTAGTTTTATATGGGTTAAAACATTTCCAGCAAAGACATGCAACTACTCCCACGGTTGAAAATTGTTGCTTTTAAGACACAAGAAAACTGATTTTTACCGACCAATGCATAAAACTTTATTATATATTCCAACTTCTCTCTATATATGAACTATATATGAATATTGAACCTCCATTTGAGATGGATGAGACAGCTGTTACTTATCCAAACGAGTTTGTCAACATTTGATACAGCTGGTCCAACAATTAGAACCCTTACCAACCAACCAAATAGGCAAATACACCAAAATGGAAAAGAAAAAGACAAAAATAAAAAGATGAGTGATCTACCGATATATACGGCCTGGATTTTCATGACTATGATAGCCCGACTTTCCTTAAATGCAATGTATTTTTTCTTTCCAAAAATAATTTGGAGTGGTTGCAAGTTGGATTCACTCTATTTTCTTCCTCTAGATGTTGAACCAGGGTGTTTATTGTCCGGAACAACTTCAATCATTTTCTTAAATAGATCTTCTCCAGATCTTTGCATGTGCGCGGGATAAATCTAAGAAAAAGAAAAATGTAATATATAAAAAGAAAGTACTCTAAAATATATAAAGACTCGTTCAAACTGGCATAATTAGCAAGTTTACCTATTGCCAAACAGTCAAGGAGACTGTTTCGGAGTTGGATGCAACTGGCCTGGTTATCACATAGGGATGGAGATCACTGGTCCAAAAATGATGTCTCATTCTCTGTCACATCCAAAGTGTTATGTCATTTAAGAAGAATACACTTATAATGAATAATATAATTAATTTTTCAATTGGCATATTCTAAGTGGACGAGACAGAGAATGAAAAACTATTTTGGGACAGGTGATCTTTATCTCATAACACACAGTAAGCATTGAGTAGTACATAATTTTTTTTCTTGTGCTTATGTCAAAATTGGATGAGACTCAATAACAGCAAGGCCCAACAACTTTAACACTCAAGAATAAATGCAAATCTCGAGGATTTATATGGAAAAAAATATTATTGTGAGAATTTTCCATTTAGATCTTTGACCGTATTTTGAGAGATTAATATTAGGCCAATTCTATCGTATCCATGTTAATTCAATGGGTTTTAGAATATTTATTTTTGAACCAATAGATAAATGATCTTCTATTTAATGAATTTAGATCAAACATTTTTTTATTTAAACATAAAAACTTTCACTTATTTCAACTGAGTCCTTAACTAATTAAATATTTTTTCTATTTAAAATTAAAAATTCTTTAATTTTAATTTTAATAAATCAGGATAAGTTGTTTTTTTTTTTTGAAAAACAAATCCAACAATCCCCCTTCTTTTCCGTCTCTTGTTGAAAAAAAAAATTATGATAATTGACAAACCAATCCTCTATTTTAGCGTGGTTGTGTTCTATTGATCAGGGGTTTCTATAATCTTTATTTTATTTTATGCCCTATCCTGTGTGCGAATTGTGAGACACTGAAATGAAGGAGAAGATGAAAAAGAGGTTGAGATGGAAGTAGTGGTTACATGACTAAATTACAATAACAAAAACTTTGACTATTATTTAATAAAAAAGAAGAGATAATGAAACGAAGGTGAATTATTGGCTCATGAAAAAATGTTCCAAAACCCTTGTTTTTTTCATGGGTACTGTAGCAGTCCCCTTAATATTATACCTTTTTTTTAAAAGGGAATACTCTTTAGAAGAACCAATAAAAAAAAAAGATGTTGCAACCATCAATATGGTTCCATCTCAAAAATAAATTCAGAGTAAATCATTTTTAAAAATAGTTTGACGATAATATAATTTTTTATTTTAAAAATATTCTTATTTTGTATTTTCAAGAAATTGTACAGCCATCGACAAAGAAGCTCCTGTTGGTGGACCTTTATTGATAGCCTGATAGGTTGTCAACGTAACTTGTTTTTAGATTTGTGGTATTTCTTGATATCTTAACTTTTCTTTTTCCTAAAATCTTAATTAAAAATGGAAGATTTGCATACGTAATTCGTGTCCTAAAAAATTGTAACATATAAGGAGTATTTTCTAGATAGAAATTTAAAGTAAAACTTCTTTTTTATTTTATTTTTACCTAAGGGGAGACTCATAATAGACCTAACATGTGGAGAAAGAGAGGAAATGGAGAGTATCTCCATCCGGAGAGAAGGGAACTAGAAAGGAGTGAAGCGTATTATGGGGGTTTAAACCCGTGTATTCATAATTTATGTCCTGTATCTTAAGCAAATGAGTTGATTTGAGAAGAAAAATTGAAAGTATAACTCTTATTTGGTAATGCATGAGACCCCTAACAGAATCTAAGTGGGAAATTAGAAAAATTGGAAATTGGGAGCCCCAATTAGGGGCTACAAGGCCATAATTAGTAGTAAAACTAATTTTTTTTATAAACAAAGAAATGATAAATGTAATTTTATCCGAATTGAAATAAAAAAACTTATTTTATCCTAAAACCCCACTCTAACTTTTTGTATAAATACATAAATACAATAAATATTGTTGAAATAAATTGTACAGGTAGCAATTATCTATTGTTGTTAGAATGGATTGCGTTTTGATCATCTTGGAACTAAAATTAGCATGGAGCAACTATGACAGGTTGATTGAGTCTCACTGTCTTTTATATATGGTACTCCCTCCGGTCCTTATTATAAGAAGCAAATGACTACTTTTTTTGGTCCAAAATATAAGAGACATGCATGAATTTTGACAAATATTAAATGCTCATTTCCAATTTTACCCTTATTTATAATAGGGTTTATATTTACGAGACAATGCAACTTTCAATACAAGCAGGTTTGTTCATTAATTATTGAAGGGTTAAATTTGTAAATTTATATGAATATTAATTACAAATAGCTTATTTCAATGCATTTCCTTGGTCTGTGTGTTTTAGGGTTTTGCCTCTTATATAGGACCAGAGGGAGTATGTAGGATACAAATTTGCTGTCCCAAGAAATGGTGTCTCGATGTTCCCTATCAGTCAAAAGCTGGGAATGTGCATAAGTATTAATGAGTTATAATTTTATTTTATTAAGTTACAAATTATCATTGGTGGGGGATAGAGGATGTGACAGAAAGGTGAGACAGAGGATCTCCATCTTGGTATGGATACAATGCTTATGCTTATGCTTACATAGCTGAATATGTTGGAATTTTGACAGGAAATTACTGGTTTGTGGTCTCTTCTTTTCATATAAATATATTGTCCATGCTTTTTCCATAAAAAGGCTGAGATGCATGCTCAAAGAGTTGAGCGTGTTTACATGTTGGAGCCAAGGAATGCATTTCTGCTTTCTGAGTATAATGTCCCATGCTTTTGGTGGTTGAATGGATGAGAAAAGGTCAAGTACAGAGAAGCACCAAATACTGTTAGCAGTCATTTGTGGAATGTGGGGCTATGCTATGTGCCTCTTTTCTTGATTATAAGTTTACAATTACGACTGTGCAATGAAAACCCTTTTGCGGGGGAATAGTCTCTTGGTTATGGACTTATGGTACTAGCATCCAATGCACACAAGAAACTTTTTTACATGTCTGCTAAATGCCAAAAAAGTATAATTAATGTATTGGAGAGCACAGATTAAAATGAAGGACTTCCAATAATTCCCGTTGATCAAAACATTCCCTCATTGATCTTCTTTCACATTCTTTAATTTGGAACATTGTTTTACCTAGCAGTTATTAGAAAGGCACCAGGCTCAGTAGCTTCACACTCGGTAACAAATTCATCAGTACTGATAACTTTTGGCAGTTTTTGTTAGAAACAATGAACGAAAACAGTTCTTCATGTACTAGCACAGGCTCGTGTTGCCAGATGGAATTGGATTCATTCTAAGTTTCAAATCTTTTTCAGAAAGGAGAACTTTTAATTTCATTTGTTTTATGTCCACTTTCCAATTATTCTCAATTTATTCACAGCATTAATTATTTTAAAAGGTTATTGTTAGTAACACCAACGGTGTATTCGGTTTTCCATCTTCCAAAATGGTAAATTTTTATATTTATCGAATTATATGGACTTTGAATAATCAACGGGCTTCAAATTATTTTGAATCATAACAAAATTGGATGTCCTGTGCTGTAATATTGGAATCCGATTCTCTTGTTTAGAAGTTGAGTATGCGTGACATATTATTCGTGAAGTCAACCAACCTGTGAACCTTCTTGGCTATGCTATAAGAGAATATAAAATATGAAAAATTGCTTTGGGGTATTACCTTTTTTTTTTTTTTTAATAATAGAAAGTGGATGAAAAACAAAAGTGATGAATTGATTGATTGTTTCTCATTAATTTCTCAATTGACCAGGTTAACATATATAGGAGTTTGACATAACAAACTCTGTAATAGAATAGCAAAAATAGCCTATCGCCTATCACTAAAAACAGAAGATAAGATTGGAGATTAACTTCCTAATCAACAAAACAAGAATAACAAATTCAGTTGCAGCTGCTATGCTATCTATCCTAATTATCCTCATTACTCCCCCTCAAGTTGGAGAGTGAAGATCATGAATTCCCAACTTGGAGACAAGATACGGAAACTTTTTCTATCCCTATGCTTTGATAAAAATGTCAGCTAGTTGTTGCTTAGTGGACAAATGAGTAGTCATGATTCTTCCAGCTTAGATGTGCACTCGAACAAAATGGCAATCTACTTCTATAAGTTTTGTACTTTAGTGCGTTCATGAAAAACAGGATTGGCAGCTATATAATTAAAGAGCTAATTGGTTATCACAAAACAGTAGTGTAGGCTCATGAAAAGAGACTTGAAGAGCTGATAACAGATTTCGCAACCAAACAATTTCACTGGCTGCATGAGACATGGCTCTTTACTCGGCTTCACTAGATGATCTTGAGACTGTAGTTTGTTTCTTTGTCTTCCAAGAAATTGGACTACTTCCTAGGGTTATGAAGTAACCCGAAATTGATCTTCTTGTAATTCCAATAATTCATTAACTTTTTCTAGTGTTTTTTTTTCCTATAAAAAATATATATATATATGACGCCATTTTGTAATCAAAACATATAACATTTTTAATAGTTGCTACAAATATTATTATTTTCATTAATGAATTGTTACACATTTTATATTTTTATTGGAAAATAACACTACAAGCCCTCGAAAAATTGTAGCCTTAATTCATTCCTCTCATTCTTTGTTAAGAAAAAAAAAAAATTTATACTTCCAATATTTTCACCTTAAACTTTATTACAATTGTGCTTTATTTCATTAAAGTATTGAAAATTTTATTTACTTATTTTTGGTGAATAATCGAGCCTAAAACCCAAAAAAATAAAACTCAGACCAAAAAAGGTACCTCGTAAATCTGCTAGAAAAGCAATAGAGAGGAAGATGAATCCATAAAAACAAGATTCAATGGAAAAACTAAACATACAACTTATCAAATATGTCTCATTTCCCCATAAAATTTTGGTGTTTTGGCTTATCATTTTTTTTTAATTCCTTAATGGTGTCCTTAACATTTTCCTATAAGATATAAGCTCATTGGTTTTGGCCTCCTTTATAAACCAAACTTCCGACTTCGCTCTTGGAGGCAAGACTTGGAACTCAAATCTAACAGTTTTCAATAATAGTTACTGATGTAATCTATATACAGCCACCCATTAGTTATATATTGGAATTAATTAATCGAAGGTCATAATTAGGGTGAGAATTGACTAGGCCGCTCGTCATGAGCCTATAGTCTAGCCTATTAAAGATTTAGCCTGACCTGACCTATTTAACAAATAGATCGATCAAGTCAAGACTTATTAAAAAATCTCATATAGCTAGAGAAGTCAGACTAAGACTTTAATTAACACACGCACACGCATGCGCACACACATATATTATAATTTAATATAATATAATATAAAAACTATCAAAATCTATCATCCTAAACTCACGATTAAAAGTAATATTTATAATATATTATTTATAATATTTGAAAATAAAGACTTATTGGCCATTTAAATTTAGAGGCCTACTTGCATATGTATTTGTGAAGGCTTAATTAGTGGCCTATTTATTAGTTTAGGCCTACCGATCTCTTTATCATTAGAGGCTTACAAGCTTATTTAAAAGTGAAGGTCTATTACCTATTTATAGGTGGAGTCGACATATTTAAATGCCTCATTGAGAATTAGGTTTTTAAATAGGCTTCCAGGTCAGGCCTCAAAACTTGGCTTATACTAGCTAATAGACAAGACTCAGGCATTGAGATTGAAACACAGGTCAAGCTTATTTATGTCAAGGCCTAACCCGGCCTAGTTTATTCCCACCCCGGCCTCCTTGTGGTTAATTTCCTCATATTGAGTAACTTCAATAAATATTATGTATCTTGAGCAAACATTTTTGCTTCAAATCATGCCAAACATGCATAACTTAGCACCACTTTCCAGGCAACTTTTGAACACAAATATACTTTTGAGGTGTTTCAATGTCAAAGCAAACATGCTAAAAGTTTATCCAATTATTACTACTCTTTTAACAAAGTCTGAGCTTGGGGGTGACAGTATCGTTGCTAATGAAATAGGAGTAATAAAGAATATGTATTTATTTTAAAAATGTTATCAGTAACCGTAAGTTCCTTACTTTTCCTGTTAAATGATAACAATATACATTTTATGTATTCTTTCTGAAACAATACAAATTAGATAATCTTTTTGTAAGCATTGCTTAAAATTTTGAGAAATAAATCCTTGGAAATTAACCAATGATTTTGATTAGTCATATTGATGCAATAATGTTTTATTTTCTCAGAAATTTAGGCTACAATGACAGTATTCATAAAACTTTATTGATTAGTTGGGAAATAGTAAATAAGATCATAGTTGAGTACCCTTTTACTCTTTTATATACATTTTGCTTATAAAAAAATTTATAAGGAAATGTTTATGATATTATCGTAGTGCAGATAAGCAGGTGCTACATAAAATAGAACCAATGGTGATAGACAGATTAAAGCTTTAACTTTATGCGTTTTTAGTTTGTACTAACATTCAAAGAGCTTAATAAAGCAAACGTTTGGATTTACTTTTTCTAATAACTAGATATACCTGTTTGCTTTTCTAATTTTGGTAATGACAAAGCATTCTTTTTGGCATTAACAGAAAATTCCTCAAAAAAGCTTGTGTCGTAGAATTTTGGTCGATAAATGCTTTGAACGAAGACGACTCATCTTTTATCTTTTATACGGAAGAATTTCGAGAAGAAAACATACGATGGCAAAACAAAAACTTAACCTAAACGTACATATAGACCTCGTGGAAATTGTGTCTAGAAGTCTAGATCAATAACTTTCTTCCTTATGTAGGTTCCGTATGATATTAAAAGATCAACCAGCATTACATACGACTTGACACGTACCGTAATTTTAGTTACATCTTGAACATTTCAGAATCAATAATAAATATTTTTTTATGAGCAAATATATTATTAAAGGGTACAAGTGGTACCGAAATACATAATGACTGTTTTGTATATAAGTTGGAGTACTTCTTCTATGATATTTTATGTTTTTTTTTTTGCTGTTAAAAAATATAAAATAATTAACATGTTGACGTGTGACATAATGTATGTATATGAGGGTTATATGTGTGTTAAAGCACAAAAAGGAGCAGGCTTGTAGGTAGAAATATGGCTAATTATTCATTAGATAACTAATCAGCTGCAGTAGTACTGGGAAAATTTGAAGAACATAAAAGTTTGATTAAGGTCTGCTAAAACGAGAGTACATGCATGCATACACAATTCCAAAACAGCTAGTCATAGTGAATAGCCCTTACATAGATGCATATTTAAGTTAAGGATTCAGAGATCCCTGAGCTTGAAAAAGGTTGATAGAATTGGAAAAAACATCCTCTTCCATATTACGCGAAAGAGAAGACATATAGTGCTGAATTAGTAGGGTGAAACACCGACATTAGCCGAAGCATAAAACCCATCTTTGATGAGGACCTCTTCTCCTTCCTGGACAATAAAGAAACAGACACGAATCCACACATGCACACACAGAAATCAAAGTCAGGGATATTATATATGTATTGTTTTGTCTGCAACATTGTGCTAGCTAGAACAATTGAGGGTGCATGATAAGTTACCTGCTGGCGCACATTTGTCTTCTTCACAGTCTGATCAGGCATGAGACCAAAGTGAATGTGTGGGAAGTGGGCCCACTGAAACACACAATCATACATCAGAAGAAAGAAGTCCAACATGAACTTGAAAACCATAGCATTTTTATTTGGGCGAAGGCTACGGTGCAATGCCAATTAAAGTGGTACAGTGATATACCATTCATGTGGACCAATCATCATTCTCTAATTTGACACATGTCATTAACCATTTAACCACTCAAGATTAGGTTGAAAAGTCAATAGTTCAAGTGATATTCTGAATGGTCCAGAAAGCCACTTGGGTGGTCCACCACTACACCACTTTAATAAGTGGTACACTATAACCTTCACCTTTTATTTGATAACGGAAGGAAACCTCATAAATATTACCAAACATTATATTTAATTATAATATAATATTGTTTTAGTATAGGATGATAAGATCATACATTCTTGGCAGCTGCGCTGAAGGCTTCCCTGTGAGTTATATCGGGATTAACAGACTTGATGCGTTGGATCTCGTCCCTGAAGATATACATATGGATCATTCAAATATGCTTCAACTTTAGCAACGGATCGAGCACACATATAATGTATGAATATGAAGTTTTCTAATAAACTAAATGGGTTAAAGTAACCATTATATTTGTTTAAACAATTTTTTGTTCATAAAAAAAAAAAACTATGTATGTATAGAGAAAAGGGTTTAAAATGAATACTTACTTGATGAAGCGGTTGTAGGCTGAGGGGACTCTCTGTCTCTTCTCAGGAGCTGGACATGGCACACAGTGATATCAAAATCATTTTCTTTGACTTTTTGCTGCAATTTCTATTTAATATTTTTTTTTCCATTTAGTTGCCTAATTTTCCTCGCATGAGGCATTATTGACTTCTGTCAGCATATCTTATCTATGATTCTGATTCTGAATGATATGATACATTTACTGTTATAAGTTTGAAGCAACTACAATTCCGGGGGAAGGTGTCACAAAGGAACACACTCTCTCTCTCTCTCTCTCTCTACCACATATATATTATTTGCTTCATCTTTGTTGCTCATAACTTGAGATTAACTATAATAAAGTTGAAGTTATCAAAAAGTGAAACAGCTTTGTGAAAACGGACTGTGCCCTAGCTAGAATCTAGTAATTATCCGCTTTTATTTATTATTTATTTTGGTTTTGCAATAAATCCTCCTTGATGTCGATAATATTTTGTAGGCTGTTATTTAGGGCAAAGCTATTCTATATAGACTTGTCATTACTCATTAATTAGGATGGTTGATTTCTTTTAGGCAAGGGAGGGTTCAGGTACTGTTGCAATGATGCCTTAACCCTTAAGAGACCCTTTCCCTTCTACCAACGGAACTGGACCAAGAGTACCTGATTCAAGACTGTTCACAGTGACCACAAAATGATAAAAGGAACAGCATTTTTTTTTTTATAAGCAGGAACAGCATGATTTGGTTCTTTGAAAAACTACAGTATCACTACGCGAAAGTTGCTTTCAATAGTGGATGAACAAGAAAGGGAAGTATCAATTTGACCCAGAGAAACCTGAGTTATCCTCCAGCTAAATATATATATCAAATAAAAGGGTAGAATAGAATTTAAATAAATCTCACGTCTATTTATGACCGGTGGTCGTGGAAGCTCATCAACTGCAGTCCTAGCAGGCATAGAAAAGTCATTTGCTGTGTTTGCACTCTGATTGATGAAAAAATTTGGGGACGGGTTTGGCATCTCCTCCTACAGATAATTAAAAGAATCATCCACCAAGCAATAAATTAATTAGCTATCATGTTCAACATATCATAGTTCTTTTTCTCTTCGCACAAAAATTACTTAGCAGTAATTAATAGTTTCATTGTTTTATATAATATACTTTGTTTAAGAGAAAAAAAAACAAACTGTGATGTATACACATAAGTACCAGAAGGTTATGAGAAGGGGAGAAGAAAGAGTGGCCCAAATGAAATTGATTGGCCGGTGGCAGAAGCAATCCACGCATGTTCACTGGCAGGAGGTTGGTGCAATGGCCACATCGGACAGTCACGGTCTTGAACAAGCTTGTACAAGGAACACTTACCTGAAATGATGCAATGTTTGAGATGGGAAAAGTTTCAACGGAGAATAGGAGAATTTAGTCAGTAAATTACATACTAAAAGCATGTTTGGATTTAGGTTTCAACAACCCAAACCCCATCTTTAGCTAGCTCAAGGTAAACATGATTCAGCAAAATAATTATATGTTTGGTTGTCTCCAACCAAAATCCATTTTGTTCTAAACCCATTTAAGCTAGAAGCCTAAAAGTGATAAAATGATGTTTTTGTGTTTGATTGAAAATCCCATTGTGAGTTTTACTACAAACACATTTTTAAAACAAAAGTTTACGAACATAAATCATTTCAGTGTAAACACACCCTTTTAAGCAAAATCAATTTTGAAATATTAACTTCAGTCAAACTCACTAAAACGTTGTTAAAAAGAAGGAAAATTTTAGAAGATAGGACTACAGGGTCTTGAGGGTAGCATTAAGGTAAAAGATATTAGGTGAAGAAAACCCTAGAACAGCCAAGTGAGAATGAAATTTTGGTGTGTAAAATGATATATTTCATACAGCGAGGACAGTGTCACAAATGTTGCACTGAACATAACAAAGCTGCTCGGAAGGAGGGAGGTGGTCCGGTGACAGTGTAGTTGAAGAGGATGACATCTTCGGTTAAGTCCCTTTTTTCTTCTCTTATAAAAATTCGGTTTGATGATTGGTCTCTTGATTGATTGATTGAATTGATAGATGGACAGGTTAACCACCCACCACCTTGGATATGCTTTTTTTGATTATGAGTTGTGAAAGAAAGGTGCAGGAGACAGAGAAAGAGTGTGAGAGGGAAAGAGGCTGATCTGGTCTGGTAGATATACAAGAGAGGGAAGGCACAGAAAACCCCTTCTCTTTAGAATGATGATTCACATGCATGTATGTATGCGATGTGTGCATGCATATAGCATGCATGCATATATTTACATTCATCATCATTTATAAATTAATATGTACTAGGTAGAGGGGTTTTATTATTATATGTACCATTGAACATGGCTAAGTTGCACAAGGAAAATGATTTTTAAACATTCAAATTGCGACAACACATTTTTGGAATGTGTATATTCAAAAAGATAAAAAATAAGTGAGAGATAGATAAATATATGGATCCCGATTCCCTGCTGTCATGGAAGAGTGTATTTATACGTGTCGAACAATATTGACCATTGATCGGAGGTCGGGTGGCTCACATTACACTTTTACTAAACCAATTTTAAACAATATATGCTATTAAAGTGTAACTGCATGTAAACGTGTGATGCAGTTACATCAGGAAATTCATTTATATAAATATATACAGTATTATATATATATATATATATATATATATATATATATATATATATATACAACAAAAAAAGATGTATTTAGAGACCACCAAAATCGGTCGCTAAATAAGGAAACTCGATCGCTAAATCATTTAGCAACCAATTTAGCGACCACCAAGTGTGGTAGCGAAATGTCTGGTCACAAAATCGTTTGGTGGTCGCTAAATCGGTCGCTAAATGGTTAGCGACCAATTTAGTGACCGAATATCTATATTTAGCGACCAAATTTCCATATTTAGTGACCGATTAAGTATGGTTGCTAAATTTGGTCTCTAAAATACCTTTTTTTTGTAATGTATATTCAAAATTTGATGTTGTAATAGCACAAATTCTTATATAATATTGAAACATATGTGGTTGGCATTCCCGATGGTTATGTGTTGAGAGATATAGAGAGAGAAGCGGCAGATGTGGGGGAGAGGAGCCAGAAAGGGACGTGTGCATGGGGTGATATAGCTTTCACATACTCACCTGTTGTTTTCAATAGTTAAAGAGGGTCTTGTCTTGTGGTGTGTGGTCTCATAAACCCTTTCTTTTTAAAATCAATTTTCATAAAATTCCGTACAAAGAAGAATGAAACAAACATACCCTATTACTCCACTAGCCAGGCAGTGAAGTGAACCCAATGCTTGCATTTCAACTCTCTACACTCTCTTCCTCCTCCGTCTCCTTAGGGCTCCTGGCTTGAAGCCACAGCCAGTGAAACTAGAGAAACTCCATAATAGCATCATGATATAATATATTATTATAATAATAATATGATATAATGATAACATTTATGAAAAAGAGATAAACAAGTTTACCTTTGGTGATTTGACAACACCTCCTCGCAGGCCTTACACAGACTGATACGTATTTAAGTCAGTAAAAAACATCTCAGTGAGCAGACTTTCCTCTTGCTGCTTACCGCCTTTGTCCTTTACTATATTTCTATTTCTTTTGGCTTATGTTAGCTAATTGGGTTAGAATCTTTTCCTATATGCTCCCCTAGGCCTCAACAATATCCATATCACCATGGCTCTCAAACTCTAGCTTAATTCTATTTCAAATTTTGGTGAAATTGATTGTTCCCAACTCCTATCGTGATCCATTGATCTGAGGGAGATCCCATCGGAACCGTCACCATCCATGCCCATGTAAGCAAACCTATAGGATTGATTCCCTTATCCCAAAAAAGGCAATCGTGTCAAGTGTCATAACATTCACTTGTAAATGGGATGGGTCAATTAGTGCAACTTCTATATGCAAGATTATTAAATGTGCTCCTAATGGGGGGAAGTTGTAAAGTTTGTCTGCCCTTTACAATTACATATCATAGTGATGGTCCTATCCAAAATGGGAGCCCGACCCGGCATTAATTAAATAGGTTGAAAGTGAACGAGGTCAAGATGCCAAAAGCTTTGGCTATTAGATAAACATATATGAGTAATATTTTTTTTTTTTTTAGATAAGCATATGAGTAATATTTATATTTCTATAAAATGAGACTCATTAGTTTAGACACAATTACTGTTTATACTATTTTAGTCAACTCTCTATTTCAATGGTGCAACTCTACAAAACTTATCAAATAAGTCTCGCAAGTTACTCTATCTTCATTGACATTTATGTTAATTTGTTTTAATTATTGGAGAAAATTAGCTAAATGCAATTTTCTATTTGCATAAAAAAATTTCATAAACAACTCACATAAGTTCAAATAAGCTCTCTATAAGCTCTTCCAAATCTACCGTAAATTACTTACTACCTAACTTAAAAGTACTTAATTATCATTTAATATTAAATTATTTACTACTACACGATGTGTACTAAAGTAAATGAAAGAATTCAAACTTTTTGGGAGTTTATTGGATACTTAAATGAGTTACTGCTTAATCTATTTACTATCTTAAATTAGTTAATAGTTATTAATTTTTTTTTGCAACAAAAGTTAATAGTTATTACTAGCCTTTAAGGTAAAAAAAAAAAAGTAAATAAAAAATGGTGTAAAAAGTGATGTAGCCACTTTTAGTGTGAGAAAATCAGGACTAAAAAATTAAGTATGGAAAGAAGATCAAGTGCACAACCACACATCCCTGTAGGGTGTATTGGGAATACTCAAGTCTCATATTGATGATTAAAGATAGTGTCAAATAAGAACTTATAAGCAGTGGGCAATCCTCATCCCATGAGTTATCTTTTGGGATTGAGCTAGGCCTAAAATCTAATATGGTATCAGAGTTAACTTAAATCTCTTGTTGGGCCACCCATCATATTATCCATGCACCAAGCCCAATAGTGTTGGGCGTGTGGGGTGTATTGGGAAAAACTCCTCTATACATTGATGACTAGAGATGGTGCCAAATAAGAGCTTATAAGTAGTGAACAATCATCATCCCATGAGCTAGCTTTTGGGATTATATTAGTCTCAAAATCTAATAGATTGTATCATGTAAATATGTCTATATATTTCAAAGATTTGCACAGGAAACACCGAAAACAGAAAAAAATTGTTTTCAGTGTTTCCTAAACAAAATTTTGAAAACAGGAAATAGAATGAAAACAAGATGACAATTTTGTAGTTATTTTTGAAAGCAGGAAATGAAAAGAGGAAACTGGAAACAAAGCAAACAAACCCTTAATATTCACCATTTTCGTATGGTGTATTTTGGGATAAATGAATCCACAGTGTTATGTAACACAGTGGCAGCAGTAACTGAAAATTACTTAACTAGTTACTGTATAGTTTGTTAGAAACAAATTAAGATCAAAATCCAAATGGCATCAACCTTCATCTTTAAGATGAAGTGTGTTTGATGCCGTGAGTTTATTGCTATTCCCAGTTATTTTTTTCCCTATTACTCTTATTTGGAATCTGTGACCTTTAGTCCTCGCGGTGATAAATAAAACTAATAACTGATTGGCAATAGCTAGTCAATTTCAATTTGTACTTGCTTGTTTTGTCAACTTATGAGCTGTTGCCAAACAAATCATTCTTCTTGCCTCTTAACCATACGACATTACTAAAGCAACCAGGATATATATGAGGAGAAGAGCAAAACATGGCAGCAATATTTTTATATAATAGTCCAAAAATTATTGTCAAGACAGGGGTTTGTTTCGATAATTTGTGTATAATTGATAGAATTTAGTTATAAAACTAATTAAAGGTTTGTTTCGGTATATATTGTGTTTGTGTAATTAAATGACATTTCAATATCAACGTATCATATGACAAAATTTCAGAATAATGTATCTTGCACATCATTTCTTTACACAATGGATTTCTTCTTGCATAGGAAATAAGATAGAGAGAAAATATGTTGAAATGTATATTCTAACCAACATTTTGATAAAGAAAAGAAAAGAAAATTTTAGAGGGTATTTGTTTCATCTGTTTTTTTTTTTTTTTTTAAATTTTCGTTGATACATTTTTATTAAAAATCTTGAGTATCACTTTATTTTTAATTTTTATAAAAAATGGTAAAAACAACAGTTGTCTTCGTTGTCTTCCTCTTCCTTTTAATGACAAGAACAAGAACCAGCACAAACATTTTTTCTGTCAGAAGCATTTGTACCACGAGTGCCTGTATGTATAAAGATTTAAACACCTTGTCGCAACAGTCATTCAATGTCTAATTGTCTATGAGGAGTTGCTGTTGAAAAAAACACTTAATTATTTTACTCTTTTAAATAAGAAAGTAAAACTTAAAACTGTTGTCCTACTGCATCTTATCTTTTATGTTTTGAGTCATGCGGAAATGAGACTAACATTAAATTTGTATGCATTTAAATAATCTCTGCTTGCATTTGTTTCAATAAAAATGTGTAATCGGGGAGCTAACTAAATTCAATGTCAACCCCAAATCTGTACAAAGGCAAAATAAAGGACTTCATTTATATTCATTTTCGATCTTTTAATTGGAAATAGAGACATGAACGGTGGATCGCTATAGCTGGCTGGCTAAGTAGTATTAGGAGAAAAAGACTATTTACATATTACTCCCTCTGGTCCTATATATAAGAGATAAAACCCTAAAACACACATATCAAGAAAATGCATTGAAATAAACTATTTGTAATTAATATTCATATAAATTTACAAAATTATCCCTTATATAATTAATGAATAAACCTACTTGTATTGAAAGTTACACTGTCTCGTAAATATAAACTCTATTATAAATAAGGGTAAAATTGGAAATGAGCATTTAATATTTGTCAAAATATATGCATGTTTATTATATTTTGGACCCAAAAAAGTAGTCATTTTCCTCTTATAATAAGGACCGGAGGGGGTAATATTTTATCCTTATACTAATATTAAATTGATTAAAAAAAAGAATGAATGAATATTAAGACATATTTTATTAAATTTTAATATATATAAAAAAAATGAATATCATCGTTCCGGGGTATATGAAGTGGGAGTTATTCGTAGCAATTGCACAATTAAGATAATAGTGCTAATAATAAAAGCTATAGTACTAGAGCTACAATATCTAGTAGGGTAGACTAATATTAGGGCCTTGTGACTGATTAAACCGGAGGAGAGTGAGTACAGAATGCAGCTGTTTATAGGCACCGGCCACATTGGCCAGAGGGGTAATGTCATAATCGGGCAGAAGTTCAGTTAATTACTGCACAGATCTCCTGAAGCACGTAGCTCAAGTCTTCACCCTTTACTC
This sequence comes from Echinosophora koreensis, assembly GCA_035048595.1. Taxonomy (NCBI): domain Eukaryota; kingdom Viridiplantae; phylum Streptophyta; class Magnoliopsida; order Fabales; family Fabaceae; genus Echinosophora; species Echinosophora koreensis. Next base: position 6,785,712 of record JAPCYP010000017.1, on the reverse strand, counting down.
CTAAGCCAGCGAGAAAATTTTTTTTATCAGACAAAAAAAACCATAAAATGAATATAAGAGGTAATAAAACCGGATACAAAAGGAGGAATCCTAGACACGTTGCAGGCTTATAGTACCAATTACAAAAGCATAACAAAAATGAAAAATTAGAAACTTTTGCTTTCAATCACAACCAAGAATATCTTAGTTTAACTAGATCCATGACCTAATCAACAACTTGTTGCATGTAGGCAAACCCAATATTTGCTTTAAAAAATTATCTTTTGTGTTATTAGGCAAAACAGAAAAAAAAAAAGGTTTAAATAAGTTTTTGGTCCCTACAAAGTTCATCAAATTTAGTTTTGGTCCCTGTGAAATTTTTTCTTAGGTTTTCATCCCTGTAATTTCACAAATTTTGCAAATAGTTCCTACCGTCATCTTTTTCCGTTATCTAGTACTTATAGGTATCGAGGTAATTTTATTTTACTGTCCGACTTGCTGTAAAATTTGGCCATAAAATAGAAACAAAATCATATATTAGGGACATAAGGTTAAAATTGCTAAATTCCTTCATTTTGTATGATATCTAGTACTCAGGGGGTATCGAGGTAATTTCTCGTTTTTGTCCGACTTGCTCCAAAATTTGGTTAGAAAGTAGAAATAAAATCATACATTATGGCCATAAGGTTAAAATTGACAAAATTATTCATCTAATATGATTTCTAGTACTCAGAGGTAACAATAGGGATTATTTACAAAATTTTCGAAAATACAGGGACGAAATCCTAAGAATTTTTTTTACAAGGACTAAAATCAAAATTGATGAACTTTCCAGGGACTAAAAGCTTATTTAAACCAAAAAAAAAAACCATGAGACATTCCATCCACTGCTATAGAACCTTAAAAAAAAATAGATGCACTGAATTTTTTTTCCTACCATATTGCAGCGGGTATATGAGACATTTAGTTGGGGGAAGACCTCTCTTTAGTCTTTACCAAGTTTATCTTTAAAGGAATATGATCCAACAACATCTTCCCCGCAAAAACATTCATCTTCAAAGGTAACACTAGATACAAAATCGCTTGAAGATGGATATGTCATGTCAAAAATATCCTCTTGAGATTACATTATTGGTGTGTTTGAATCAGGGACAGACCCAAAATTCTGGCTAGTGGGGGCGAGATCATACACTATAAATACCTTTATAAATAAAATATAAATGGATAAACAATAAAATAAGGACATCGTTATCATTAAGCCAAAAATTGGAGATTATAAAAACTATATCATTGTATACCAAAAAAATAATAGATAATCAGCTTTCACAAACTATAGCTGCTCTCTATGTGTCTTCATATTTTGAAATTGTTGTATAATTTTTTCATCTTTGACACTATCAAAAATATCCCTCTCTATGTATGTGACCAAACAATCATTCAATAACTCATCTCCCATATGATTGCGCACTTGATTCTTCACAAGTTTCATTGTAGAAAAACTCCTTTCAACTGTTGTAGTGGCCACAGGCAAAATCAAAGCTAACTTCACAAATCAATATACCATTGGATATACAATATGTTTTCTAGTTTTCACCAACATTTCTGAAAGATCACTAATCCATTTAATGCTTCAAGCCACGACCACTAGAAATTTCTCCACTCTCTATTGCTTCATTTACTTTAAGAGTTTGATCACATTCTCTAAGAATCTCTCTACGCTTACATGAAGCTCCAACAATATTAGATAAATTGTTAACTACAATAAAAAAAAGAAGCAATATCAACTTGCCTTTTTACAACCGTCACAAGTGCCGATTGGAGTTGGTGAGCAAAGCAATGAACATAGAATGCACACTTGTTTTCTTTCAAGATCAAACTTTTGAGGCCATTAAATTCACCTTGCATATTACTAGCCCCATCATATCCTTGTCCACGCACTCTTGACAAGCTCAAACTATATTTTGCAAACAATGACTCCAATGCTAATTTTAAAGATATAGTACTTGTATTTACAACATGAACAATACCAAGAAACGGCTCAACCACATGTCCTTTGTTATCTACATAACATAAAACAACAGCCATTTGCTCCTTAACTGATATGTCCCGAGATTCATCAATTAAAAATGGCAAAGAAATCATCTCCCAGATCTTCGATAATAACTTTTGTGGTCTCACAAAAGCAGCAGCTCTCACAATATCTTTTTGAATTTTAGGTGACACTAGCTTGAGATTCCCACTAGATTTTTTCAGGACATTACCAATTTCTTCATTATGTTTGGCAAGAAAATGATGAAGCTCAAGAAAATTACCTTGATGATTTGATTGCATCGACTCATCATTACCACGAAGTGCCAACCCCAGCCTCAATAGAAATCGAATACATTCAAGTGTTGCAGTCAATTGAATCCGATATTCCCTTTTGACCAAGTCAGATTGTCTACTAATAGCAACTTCAATATGTTGTTTTTGATTCATTAATACATCACATTTTCTCCAAGCTTGATTGTGAGCACTATTAGGGCCTCCAGCATGGGTGTTAAGCGTTTCTTTTTTTTGTTTTCCAGTTTGAAAATCCCTCTGTCAAAAATGCATCTATACTTTTTTGTTCTCCATTGTCGGATCTCATAAGATAACAACATAAACAAAATATAGCATCTTTTGATATACTATATTCCAACCAATTGCTAAATTCAAGAAACCAATTAGGATTAAACTTACGAAAAGAAGTCCCAAATTGTCGTTGTGGGAAATCATGCTCTCTTGGTTGACAAGGGACTTTTTGCAAATAAGCTCTTCAGATTTCATCTCAATCATTGGGATGATAACATGATAGTTTCTTCCTCTCTCCAGGATCAGCTGGAAGATTTTCCAAATCAGCTTCTATAAATCTTTTTTTCATGGAGGACTCAGCAGTGGGTTGACATGGTGTTGATGTATTTTCTGCTCCAATAATTTCTTGAGGCTCTAATGTTGATTTTCTTTGAAAATATTTTTCCATTTCTAGCACACTAAAATAATGATGCTAATTAGTTACTTAATTAACATTTAAATAAAATATTACATCACACAGTACAATATAGGACAATCAGAAATTGCATTTGGGGTAAAAAATTAAAAAATAGTGCAAAGGTAAAGGTAAGAGAAGGGTCACCACTCACCTCAGGGGACCACAAGTCCACAAGCAGTAGCTCTCACAGAACAATCCACTCACAATATTTTAAACAGAGCAATCTTTTGTTTCCTATATACAACAATCACAGCATAGAGTTAAAAATTAAAATCAAAAGAGATTTACCACAAATAAAATGGAAGAAAGAATGAAACTTGAAGGCGAAGCTTTCTCTCACAATCTCACCGTTACGCCGCACGCCCTGCTCCAAGCGAGTGAGCGACCAAGTGAAGCCTAGCCTAGAAGAAATTGAGAGATGGAAATAGGAATAGAAAGATCAAGAGACAAACAAAAAAAAAAAGTTGTAGGGTGGTGTGATGTGGTAAATGGTAATTAGGCATAAAACAAAAGCTTTCAAAAGGCATAATGAATTTGTTGACTTCTTGTACAGTGGTGTCATTGCCTTTGTACCATATTTTCATTTAATTATTTCATTACTTCTAATTAAATTTATAATTTTTGTAGTGTAAAATAAAAGTGTTATGTAGAGTAGAACTATAACACAATAAGGAAACATTTTGTAGTGTTATGTGAAGTAAGGTTGTAGGATAGTGGGGGCAACATTTATTTTTTAGTGGGGGCCAAAAAAATTTTTTTAAAGCTAATAAAAAAAATATTGGTGGGGGCAGATGCCCCCATACCAATACACGTGGGTCCGTCCATGGTTTGGATGAGAGAATTTAAGAGGATAATGTATTTTTAGAAGGTAATTAGAATTCATCGATGTAAAAAGAGTTTTTCTACCCTATGCAATTTTACACTGATTAAGAAACTCAAAAGAGTAAATTTATATGGAAACTTATGTATTTTATACTTTTAAAACTGAAATGCTTAATTTTCCAATAAATAATTGCTGTTTTTAGATTTCTTAACCTGTGTAAAGTTGCACATGATAGAAAAACCCATGTAAAAATAAAATATAGTTTACATTGATGAATTCTTATTATCCTATAAAAAATACATTATCCTCTTAAATTCTCTCATCCACACACACCATATTGGTTTATTTATCATGTATTTTCCTAAGAGATTCTCGTTCGACCGTTATATTTCCAACTGATTTTCTTTGAAAGAAACCAAATTTAAAAGCACATACAAATTTTTTCAAGTATCCAGCTCCAACTAAAAAAATATTATTCTCCAATACCACATCTTTTCCCTACATTCCCTCAAATAAACCATTGTACGTAGCATCTTTATGAGACATTATGCTACATAACCTATTAATCTAAGATTAATTGAACTCCCTCCGGTCCATCTGACATGCCAAAAAATATTGTCTTTACCATCATCCACAATATTCAACATTAAATTTCTCACCCATTCCACTCTATTTTCCCCTCCGACTTCTAAATTTGCTAAGTTTGTCCATCATTTAGCCTAGGCAATCCCAAACTATATTATGTGCAAACTCCCGGAAGGTTGCTGCAGTGAAGTAGAGAACCACCACCACATATCTATAACCACCGTGATAGATATGCCATCACCATTGATTTAAAATTTTTAAAAAATTCATCAATAATTGAATTTTATGAAGGATTAATCCTAATCTATTGATTAGAGTACTGTAATAAAATTGACCTCAACAAACATGTATAAGAATATGAAAGCGTTTTGGTACAAGTTTTAAAAAATTATTCCCGAGAATGTTGGGATGAAAATAAAAGTTTCTCATTTTTTATACAAGTTTTTAAAAATTATTCTCAGGCATAAAAGATATTTGAGAATCAAATTAGTGAATAATGGTTAAAAACTTAAGAAACCCTATTCCCATGTATGAATGTAGGAAAGAAATATTTCTAAAAATATGAATCCCAAAAATATAGTTTATCTGAGAATAAAATAATCCGTGAATCAAAAGCTAACTAAGATGGTAGTACTTATTTTAAAGTGTACCAATTTCAAAATAAAACTTTAATACATGTCAACTATTAAATGAAAATGCATTTGTATGTGCTGATATATCATGCAGGATGGTGTAGCCATGTATGTATGTATTTAATAATCATGAGAAATAATTCTTTAATAATATTTATTTAATTTAATAACAGTATATGGCAATACAATCAGTGTAACACATGTACGAATATGGAAAATGCAGTCTCTGTAGAAAGCCTGCTTTTAGCTGTTTGTTGCTGTTTGTGGGGATATGAGGATCTTTCAAATCTATCTCTCATGGGGGCTGGGAGAGGCTTGCCTTGGGGTCGGGGTTAGGGCTGTGCAGAAACCGATAAAGTGGAAATTCAATGTGCTGTGCTACATCTATATATATATTTTTTTTAAAGTAAATACTCAAAGTGGTCCATCAAATTTTTCAAGTATGACAGTTTGGCCCCTGAAAAAAATTAAAGGACAATTTGATCCCCCAAATTTCAAAAAGGAGGACAATTTGATCCTTACGGAGGGACTAGAACGTCCCCCGTTATGAAATTTGGGGGACCAAATTGTATCCCGTTTTAAAATTTGGAGGACCAAATTGCCCTTTATTTTTTTTAGGGACCAAACTATCCTACTTGAAAAATTTGAGGGACCACTTTAGTTCTTCACTCTTTTTTCTTTTTTTTTTTAATGACCTCTCCAGCGGAAGTACGGTGGTGATAGCACGCAATTTTAGTATTTTTATCATGATATATATATTTTTTAAAATATGAACAATGCCAATCAGTATTCCTAAGAATTGAAAGAAGAAATTTGAATTGATGTGTTTGTTGATTTAAAGAATGATAAACTTAATTTTTTAATAAAAATTTGTTTTTTTTTCTAATTTTTAATCAATATTTTAAATACGTCCTTAAAATATTGATTAAAAAAATAGGAAAACACTTCTGTATTAACACGGGTGTAAGAACCCTGATTAGGCAGACACTTCAATATTTGTAACAACATTTATATAAAAACACTTCTGTATTCACGTTACTATAATAAATATTAAAATGTATTATACTTGTGAAAATAAAATAAGTGTACAATTTGTTGGCATCGTAAACATATCATATGAGAATTAAATTCAATACCACTGTATCTTCAAAACAAAACAAAAAAATAGCACTGAGTATAAGAGAATTGATAAATAATATTTTATTCAATACAAATAAAGTAAAATAATAAATCTACCAATATTTTGAGATATAATTTTGATAAAAAGGTATTTTTTTTGTTAATTATAATTTCTAAATATACTTTTTAGTAAAAATAATAATAATTAAATACACATAAAATACAAAATTTTAACCAAACCCTTTAATTAACAGTGTTGAGACGTTTGACTCGCTTAATAAAATCGTCAAGGTCGGTCCTAGCCCAAAGCAACTAAGTTAGAGGTTTAGGCCTCCAAAAATTTTTAGGTTATTAAGACCTTCAAATTTTTTTTTTTTTGTTATTTGAGCTAAACAAGAAAAATAATTTACAACCTTAAAACTATAAATCATAGGAAAATAGGAAATCATAAATATGATTGCATATACATACAATAAAAATATACACCAAATATAATAATTCTACTTTAAAAATATAGAAATTATAATAAAGATAAATTTTAAATAAAATATATTCTTTTAATAAAATATTTTATTGTTTTTAAAAAGGTCTCATATCAAATTTCAATTTAGGCCTAAAAATACGTTGGGCCGTCCCTGAAAGTTGTAATTCATAAACATGTAGACTAAAGGTCCATTTTGGTTGCTAAAAAAAATATTGGGACACTTTTGGTCATTGATAAAAATTAATCAATTGGACCCTCACAATTAAGATCGGGACATGTCAGTCCTTCCGTGTTCGGTTTGGGTTAGCTACTATACTTACGTGGCATGTTAATGACCCAATTGAGGTCGTTCTTGGCTCTTAGAAAGAGCTTGTTGAGACATTGCATGCAAAAAAAAAAAACAAAAGTTGGAAATTTTTTTATTTTAGATATAGATTACATGTCCATTTTGGGGCCTAAAAAATCTATGACTACACTTTTGATACTTGAAAAAATAAATTAACTACTAGATCCCTAAATTTATAAACACATAACATGTCAGTCCCTCAGACCAGTTCTAAACTTTGTATACTTACTTATGTGTCCCGTTAACCGTCCTGTATGGCCCGTCGGTGGTCTTGTAAGGTCTATGTGATGAATTTCGAATGTCGACAAAAGGAAATAAAAAAAATGCTTAATTTTTAGGTATATGAGTTTTAAAATTGTGCACATTTATTAACTTTTCTTCGTTTTTCATGGAGAAAATTTGTCATAGGCCACACGGGATCACCGACGAGCCAGACAGGATGCTTAACGGGATACGTAGGCAAGTAAACAGATTGTGAAACTGGACAGAGGGACTAATGTATCCTATATTTATAAATTTGAGGGACTAAGTGGTTAATTTATTTTTTTTCAAGGACAAAAGGCGTTCCCATGATTTTTTTTAGGATCAAATTGGGCATATAGTCTTAGGTAATATAAACTAATTTTTGATATGTGAAAAACTAAGCGAGTATTTTAAATATGTGATTTTACTTGGGATGCATGGTCAATCTAAAGTTTTTTCTACCGTAAACAAATCATAAATCATGACATGAGTGACTTTTAAGGTAATTACAACGAGAGTCAAACGTTATTAATTATGTGACAATTTATACATTACTAATTGACAATGTAATTTTTATACAAATAATATATACCAATTAAATCATATATATATATATATATATATATATATATATATATATATATATATATTTTAACATAACTTTATACAAGTCAAATATTGATTTCTATGCATAATATTGAAAATTTTCCGTCAAAAAGTTCTCATTATGTGCATGAAAACATTAGTTGATTTAAGGATTTAATTTGTATATACAGTGATAGTGTGTCAAGTTTTTTTAGACTATCAATCAATCAAAAATTAACATATCATTAAAAATGTTTGACTCTTATCCTAACTACCTTGAAAGTCATCAATTTCATGATTTCTAATTGGTTGTCGATGTAATTTTTTTTTTTTACACTGACAGTTCATACAAATTAAACTCTTGATTTAAATGTACATACGCCTAAACACGTCATTTTATATACCATTTAATTGGTATGTGTGGTCATTATAAAGATTTTTTATATTGTTAGCCAATAAAAATTGTCACATCATTTAAAATGTTTAACTCTTTAATCATCATCTTAAAAGTCATGCATTTTGTCAATATTTGTGATTCGTTAACAGCGTAAAAAACTTTATACTGACAATATATTAATGATATATAGTTCGGCATAATCAGTAATTTTGTCCTCTAACTTTTTTTTGTTTTGTTAATTAAGTTGATTCTCTAACTCTTATTTGTGATAAGTTGGTGTTTTAACTTTGTAAACATTTTGCTTCCAAAAAAAAAAACTTTGTAAACATTAACAACATTAACATAATAATTAGAGACGTTACTACACCGTCTAAAAATCTGTTAAAAAAATATTTTCTCTCTATTTTATCCTTTTATTTTTCTTAAATCATAAACTTCGTTAATGACTTCCTTCAAATTTTATCATAAAGAAAACATAAAACTATAACAACATAAAGGAACAATTTCTACAATAAATGCCACAGCATACTCAATTTTTAACCGTTATATTCACTATCTTTTATTTAATTATTTGATTTTTTTCTTCCTTTTTCTGCCACCCCAGTTTCCAATTTTCCACTTTTCTTCATAAATTCCATCTCCAAGTATGTTCCCAGCACTATAACAAACTCTGCACACAGGAGGTGTACAAAGAAACAAGCTTCTTCTTATGCTGATTTTGCTGCATCTTGTTCTTCCTCTATTTCTTTCTTTCTTCTTTCTGGGACACCAAGTCAAACACCACAATGTCTCCTTACAAACCAAGTTACCAAATACTAAGAGGATCAAAGAACAAGCTTGAAATTCAAAATTGCTGTGAAATCAGGGAAAAATGGATTGATTAAGCAGTAATTCAAACCTCCAAAGTTGAATGAAGCCATTAATGAAGTGTTTGAAGTTTGAAGGAAGTCATTATTCATTAATGAGATGTGGAAATTAAAAGAAAGAGAAAGAAGAGATATAATTTTTTTTATTAACTTTGAACGAATTTTTTGATGGAGTTATAATGTTTATGACAATAGATTAGTGTTGTTAATGTTTACAAAGTTAAAGGATTCACTTATTACAAATAAGAGTTAACTAGCCAACTTAAAACAAATAAGTTAGAGAACGAAAATATTAATTTTACTTATTTAGTTCTATATCATATTTTTGCATGTATATATGACTCAATCTATATATGCTACGCTCCTCATGTGAAGTCATGTGAGTTTAGATACTGTGCATCCAATATTTTTCTTTAATTTTTAAATGTTTTATGAAAATATGAAAAATTGATATTAAATTCGTTATATTGCAAGGAAATCTCTTCAATTATGGATTACATGTTAAAAGTTTTCTCCACCTTTAAATTTGCCAACACGGCCTTTGAACTCGCCGAATCATCCAGTCCTCATACAAATGGGCTTCTGTGTTTAGTCGCAAGGCTCAATGTTGGGCCGGTTGCTCTGTCTATTGGGTCGTTAGAGGGAATAGGATAATATTTGGATAACAAAAACATTGCATGTATTAATTTTTCCACCTCCCATAGTAATCTCCATCTCTCTTTTTCCCTCCTAAATACCCCTCCCCTTCTCAATAGGATTCTTCTTCCTTACCCCCTCCTCTTCATCCATTCTTCACCCTTATGAAACCCATGCACCCAACCCACACCCAATCCCACCAGTCCAGCGTGGCGGTGAGGAGAGGCAGAGGCAAATGGCAAGGCGGCAAGGTGGGGAGGCAAACATAGGCGAACATTGGGCATGGAAAAAATATAAACTTTAAACATACGAAAACTATAGTCTCCATGTGTTTAATTTATTTATTTTTTGTAGAAGTTTGATTTTATATATATGGTAAAGTTTAAATTTTCGTATGTATTTGATAGTGTTAATAATTAATAATATTAATAATTGTTAAATATAATAATAATATTATTTTTAATCTATTAATACTCATGCAATTTTTATTTTTATGAAATTCATGCAATTTTTTTGAACCAGAATCATTAAATTATGAATAATGATAATTTATTTATAAGGTATACATTTTTTGTTGATAAATTAATTTATCAAACCGAGTTAAACACTTGTTTACATAGAATTAATTACAAATTATATATCCAATGGAATCTATGTTATAAAAATTGAATCGACCATCAACTCCGTCATGATTCAGTATATATATTAAAATTTTCTTAATAAAAACTAACATAATTAAATAAATGACAGTGACCAATCACAACAACAATACAAAACTGAAATCGTATTATATTAACTCAAAATTCCATATTGCAAAACAAACCACATCTCTAAGACCCATATTGCAAAAAAAAATAAAAAATCATCATTACCAGGATTGGAATATTTCTGCTCAATGGGTGGGGGATAGGGATATCTCAGATCATTGTCCGGTGTGGTTGAAAGGAGGTGTACGGAATTGGGGCCCAAAGCCGTTTCGCTTCAACAATTGTTGGTTGGAACATGATGGATTTGGGGATTTTGTTAAAAACTGTTGGGTTGATTTTAGTGTGGAGGGCTGGAAGGGCTTTGTTTTAAAGGAAAAACTCAAGCTTTTGAAAGATAAGCTGAAATGGTGGAATAAAGAAGTTTTTGGTGTGGTTGATTTAAGAATTGACGAAGTTGTGCTGGGTTTGAATTCTCTTGATGAAATAGCTGCCAGTGGTGGTGATCCAAAGCCAGAACAGAGACAAATCTTGAATGGTCAGTTTTGGAATTTGCTTCATAAAAAAGAAAGTATTCTTCTTCAAAAATCCAGAACAAGGTGGTTTCAAGAGGGTGATGCAAACACTTCTTTTTTTCATGCCTATATTAAAGGTAGAAGGAGGAGAAATCAGCTGGCCGCGTTGAAGATTGATGATTCCTGGATTGAGTCGGTTGAGGATATAAAGAATGAAACGCATAGGTTTTTTAAGGAGCAGTTTTCTTCAAATCTGTCTTTCAAGCGTCCGAATTTGGATGGTATTTCTTTTAAAGAAATTTCGGCAGAAGATAGTAGTCTCCTAGTTGATACGGTTTCTTTGGAGGAGCTTCAAGAGGTTGTATGGTCTTGTGATGGTAATAAATGTCCGGGGCCGGACGGCTTTAATTTTAATTTCATTAAGGCGAATTGGGAGTTATTAAAGTCGGAGCTGCTGGAATATGTTCTGGAATTTCAGAAAAATGCATGTCTCCCTAAAGCTATTACATCCTCTTTCTTGGCACTCATCCCAAAAACTAAACATCCACAGTCCTTGAAGGAATTCCATCCTATTTCCTTAATTGGTTGCTTGTATAAGATTATTGCAAAGTTATTGGCTTCCAGGCTTAAAGCAATTTTGGGCAAAATCATTTCTCCGTGTCAGTCCGCTTTTTTGCCTAAAAGGCAAATTCTGGATGGTGTCCTCATTGCTAATGAGATGATTGATTTGGTTAAGAGGAGGAAAGGGAAGTGCTTACTCCTTAAGGTAGACTTCGAGAAAGCATATGACTCGGTGGATTGGGACTACTTGGATTATATGATGTCTAGGATGGGTTTCTCTTCGGCTTGGAGAAGGTGGATGAGAGCATGTATTAGATCTAGTTCGATGTCAGTGCTCGTGAATGGCAGTCCTACTAGGGAGTTTCAGATGTCCCGTGGTTTACGTCAAGGAGATCCACTTGCTCCTTTTTTATTTCTAATAGCGGCTGAGGGTTTATCTGGACTGGTATCTAGTGCTGTTGAGAGGGGCAGTTTTACTACTTACATGGCTTTTCCCGAGGTGTCATTTCCAATTTTGCAATACGCGGATGATACGATCTTTCTGTGTGAACCTACTTGGGATAATTTATGGAGCTTAAAATCTATTTTGAGGGGTTTCGAGTTGGTGTCCGGTCTTCGAATTAATTTTTCCAAGAGCAGTTTGTTTGGCATCAATGTTAATGAACGATTTATGGTGGCGGCTACTAATTTCCTATCCTGTGCTTCTAGTTCACTACCATTCAAGTTTCTTGGAATCCCGGTGGGGGCAAATCCCAGGAGATGCTCTACATGGGACTCTTTGGTGGAGATGATGCGTAAAAGGTTAGCTTCCTGGAAACATAGGCATCTTTCTATAGGTGGAAGGGTTACGTTAATTAATTCGGTTCTGTCTGCTATACCTGTCTACTTATTTTCCATGTATAAGGTTCCTAAGAAAGTGCTAAAGGTTCTAAATAGCATCCAAAGGAATTTTTTGTGGGGTGGCTTTAATGAGTCCCGAAAAGTTTGTTGGGTGAGTTGGGAGAAGGTGTGTAAACCTAAAGAGATGGGAGGTTTAGGAATTAAAAATTTGGAAGTCTTCAATATCAGTCTTCTCTCAAAGTGGAAATGGCGGTGTTTACATGATTCTGATGCGGTCTGGTATAGATTTTTATCTCTTAAATATGGTCCTCTAGCCAGAATTTTCCTTGAGGGCGTCCGAGTTCGCAGTCATGATTCATTATGGTGGAGAGATTTAGTATCTTTTCATCCAGGCTGGTTCAGTGATGCAGTTTGCATTAAACTTGGAAGAGGGGATGTTGCATGCTTTTGGGAAGACAATTGGTTGGGGCCTTGTTCAATTAAATCTACTTTTCCAGTCTTATATGATGCTGCTGCAAATAAAAATGCCTCTGTTGCTGAAGTTGGTTCGTGGATCAACGGTACTTGGGTGTGGAATTGGGTATGGAACCGTCATCTTTCGGCATTGGAAGAAGTCTTCTTGGTGGAGGCACAAGCCTTGTTACATGGGCACAATCCTAGTGAATCGGAAAATGATATGTGGAGGTGGAAACTTGATCCCTCAGGTACCTTTTCTGTTAAATCAGCTTATTCAGATATCGTTTCAAGAGAAGATGGGTTAGCTTTGAATCAGAATTTATCTAGAGCTATTAAGGCTTTATGGAAGACTTCCATTCCCTCAAAGGTGGCTGTTTTTGTCTGGAGGCTTTTGCTAGATAGGTTGCCAACTAGGGATGCTCTTCTCAAAAGAGGCATTATTGTGGACAATCATAACACTTGTTGTGTTTTTTGTTTTGTCGATGCTGAATCTGTTAGTCATGCTCTTTTCTCTTGCCCCTTTGCTTTTAAAGTGTGGAGCTCAGTTTTTGATTGGATTGGTTTGTCTGGGGCTTGGCATCATGAGGTAATTGAAAATTTTGTACAGCATTGTCTTCCTTGCAGAGGCAGGCGGGGTAAGAAGGTAAAATATATTATTTGGTGTGCGGTAGTATGGTGTCTATGGCTATTACGTAACAGAATCATTTTCGATGATGGTGTGGCTGAGCATTCTGCTGTTATTTCTAGTATAAAATTGGTTTCTTGGGGCTGGTTTTTGGCTAAGGAAGGTAGAAATTTGAAGTGGAACTTTTCAGATTGGTGTATGAATCCGTTGGGCTGTTTTGAACCTGTGCTGTAAACACTTAGTATTGTAATGGGTTAGAGTACCCCTTGTACTCCCTATTCAATAAAATTTTTGCTTATAAAAAAAAAAATCATTATAAACCCAAACCTATTCTACAGGCTACAGCCCAACTGTGTCTTTTTATGTTTTTTTTGTCACTTCTCATCTTTTAATTTTTACCTTATTTGTAAAAAACTAAAACCACTCGTTTTGGACTTCCAACGTTACCAAAGAAAGAACTAAAACCTATCTTCCAATGTTACCGAATACCTACGAACAAAAACTTATTGGGCTTCCATTGCCTATGAAGCTGCCTACATCCATGACCCAGAACAAACATCTAATGTATTGTATTGTCTAAGATATTTAAATATATTCTAAATAAATTTAAATATATTCTACCATACCTAACTAAAAAAATTGCTACAAAGCATGTTTAAGTTTTTGCTAATTGCTATGATAGATGAGGCCTTAGATGCCAAAGGCAACTTGCACGAAAGTATCTTTTGCAAAAGTTAAATCATCCAATAAAAGTCCACAATGACACAAACAAAGGTGAACATGTATCCCTAAGTCTCAAGCCAAGATGTGAACAACCTGCTTAAGAAATCATTCATGTTGCTTGCTCTTTACTTTTTTCTTCATTTTCTTGTCTTTATTCCCTTTTCCAAATGAATTACAAACTAATTAACAAAAAGAGTGAGACATCAATAATAAACAAGGAATTGCTTGTCTCCTTTATGACTGTTCCTCCAACATGTCATATGTGGAATGTGCCCTGTTAGCGTTACAACTCCTTGGTCATGTGGTTTTCGTGTTGCACTAATTTTTTATTGTTTGGAAAGTGGATCACCCTCAAGGCTTGAAGTTTTACCACGGACTTGATGGTGCTTTCGTCACCTCAAAGTCCAAACTTTTCTCTATTACCATTTGATGCGCATGTTCCAAACATATGATTGTTTATCAGATTTAGAGTATCTGTATTGTCTGTATAAGATGACATCTGATGTAATAATATACGTATAGTTAGTTCCTTTTGGCCCTTCTTCTTTGTCAATCATTTGCGGATACTGTGCTTTTTCTATATATATAAAAAGGCAACAAAAACCACAAACACCTTATCAGATGAACTTATAAACAACAAGCAGGACTCGGAAAGACTAAGTTGGTATTTAGAAGTATCTAGTAAATGGCCTACATATATATATATATATGACAAACATTTTAATGTATCAAATTTATCAATGATCACTGATGGTGATAAGGAGTAGTTGGGTGCAGTGACAAGTGAACCGCACTTCCAATTAATTTGATCTCAGTTAATCAATATGTACTAACACAATTCTTGTAGGAACCATGCTCATCTGTAATCTGTAATACTTATACAACGCGCTATACTTTTCGGAGGACTGACACTTAAAATGGTCAATTACCAACGTACTCTTAAATTTTTTTTTTTATAAGCAAAAGTGTATTGGTTTAAGGGTACATGGGGTACCCAACACGTATACAAGACTGATCCGTAACCAAAAAAGGGACCAGTGTAAGTGTGTAACTAAAATACTGTTGGATATTTCCCACATAGACAAAGGATCGTGTGAACACACAAAAATACACTACATAAAATAATAGAGAACACAATAATTTACGTGGTTCGACACCTCTTGCCTACGTCCACGGAAACACTCCAATAAAATTATTCACTATCACAACAATGATTACAATAATTGTAACCTACTCCAATTGTGTATCACTCTACAAACCCGAGTACTCCCTCTCAAGAGTTATTACAAGAAATGATAACACATTCTCACTATAAAAAGACTCTATTTTTCTCACTATCCTACTCTTGTCAGGATCTAATGCACAATTCATGAAGAGTAAAGCTCTATTTATAGAGGCATGCTCCTCCACCATCCAACTACAAGTTTGACAATTTGTTACCAAATTTTATTGCACCGAAAACAAATGCTTGCTGGTTGAAAAATTTCAACCATTGCAATTAATGACCAATCACAATTGGCTGGAACCCAACAAATACCACTGCCCCAGAGAACCCAATATTGGTATTACAAAGGCCTACCCAAATCCCCCAACAACAGAAGAAAAAAAAAGAACTCTTACTAATCCCAATTATTCAGTCACACACTAGTATAGATGAGCATGGCATGCTTGTTTTGGCTTTGCAGGGCGAATTCAAGCCTGTAGTCTCTTTCTAGTCTATTATTCCGCTAATGAGAACACGTGATGCAATATTATGAGGGAAAACCCTAGATGAGGGGTAGAGTACAACTCCAATTTAAACGGGGCCAGATAGATTTACTTGTACTTGATAAAGTAAGTTATTTTAATTCCCTTCTCAATCCGTTAGAGGCAAGAGCATGCTGATCTCCTTCACACTCCTCTCTCTCTTGTGTGCAAGTGGTGAATTTGACTATGAGTTGAAAATATGCATCATGATTAAGTTGACGGAAGCACGCCTAATCATTGTGTCGTGTCATTACTTGAAAGGAATTTTGATTCTTCACTCCGACACAAGAATTTCACTGTCGTCATTATTAACTATTTGTTGCCTTTGAACCGCATCCATATATAAAACCATTGACATTTGAAGACACACTCACACCCGGTGGCACTTTTAAATGCATGCCTCTATTTTGGACCTGGTTATATATGTAAAATCAGCTTGAGACCTTGTCTTACCGTTGCCGCGCGCGCTCGGAGCTAGCTATGGCTACTTATGAAACTCTAAGTATTACGTACGTTTTACCAAGAGGACGCATGTCGTAGATAGAGGATTAATGTTAGCAGGAAGATGAGAAGCCATCTTAACATTCAGGTATGCGTTGAGGCTGGAGTTAATGTCTCATAATTATGGTATTAGTTCTGATATAGAACGACATTTTTAAATTCAGGAGTATCAGTAACCAGTATTTTTCCGAGATTTTGATAGCATACATTCTCTTTGTGATTAACTACGTAGTTGAATACTTAAACTCATATGAATGCCATGTTATCTTCCAGTTCTAGCCTATGGCATGCATTCGCGATTTATAGGGTCTTTCATCTTGGTCAGTTGTTGCACTTAAAGTAGTTCTTTAGCCAACACTGTTGCTTTGGTTTAGGCTAGCTAAAGCACCTCAAGTATTATATATATAGGCAATAGCAGTGCCAACTCTTATTGAATTAGATATCGACATGAACACTACTTGGATAGCCGGATGTCGTTGTTCTAGCTTCATGGTCACAAGGGTTCTGTTAAGGAATAAAAATAGATTTTTAATAAATTAAATGCTTATACTTTTCATTTAATCATTTACTATAATAACTCTGGCATTTTTTTTTTCATCATTTGGGCCGAAAGGAATTAGGATTATTAGATTGTATTGAATTTTGAAATTTCCCCATGAATTGATTTACTATTAGTAATTATTATTTTTAATTCTTTTCCATAGTTTCTTAAGGAAATGAATTAAGCGAAAAATGAAAATAATAAATATAATCAATGACTCAGCACTTGGCCAAACTGGGATCGAGATCTTCTATCTCACTGTCATGTCACATTCTCTGTTCCTTACTAATGAAATTTGCTACTTAATGAAATAAAATCATAACTCATTAATACTTATGCATATCATCAACCTTTTATTAGTATGTGACACCGAGACACCATTTCTTGGGATAACAGGATCTTGTTAGCCTCACACACTTACATTATTTCAATAACAAATTGATGCTGCTAGAATGAGGTTGGCGAGTCACTAAAAAAAAAAAGGACATTTCATTCTAGTTCGAATCTTTTTGGTCTCCAACTAAACATTCTGCAACTTCCCTTTTCAATTTGACAAAAAAATGGTTTACCGTTTAGTTGTTTATGACAATGCTAGGATCGAAGGAAGTTGGCTTTGCCCTTTCGTACGTTTATCTACTGATATCTGTTTTTACTTTTCAACCTCAGTGATTTGGATTTAGGTTGTGTCTGTCAATTTATGGGATTCAAGTTTTGGGTGTTCGAAATTTGGACAACATTCCTAGCCAAATGGTATTTTCCTAATTTCAACGACTAATATCTCTATCTAACATTCAACATTTTACATAATTTCTTATATGCTATATGCAAAATTGTATATATATCCCTTAAAAAATCAGCCATGTTACAGTCAATTGCACGCTTGATTTAGATTAGTCCGATTATATGAACACCAGAGTGGGATAATTTTTTGGAGCACCATATGCACTTATTAGAATCTCTTTCCAATCTTCTACACTCCCTTGTACAGCTACAACACTTCCAATTTCAAACCTGTATAGATGTTTCATTCGGTGTCTAAAAAATGATGTTTAACAACCATTAATGGTTTAGATTATCAATTTTGTTATTTCTAGTGAAGAAACTAGAGAATCTAAGAGAATTGAGAAGAATCATCTGAATTGAATAGATGTAAAAATGTTATTACACTGAGCTTATGCTTTGCTCTCATATATATATATACAAGCTGATGATAGAAGCTTAGTCACATGCATGTGAGTAGTTAGTTACATTACAGCTGTACTAACTGAATTAGCTATTACAACTAACTTTCTATACTAACACTCTAATAACCCCCCGCAAAGTCATGGTGGTTGAGGAGAGGCAAGCACCTTGAGTTTGCTTCGAAGGTCTTCAAACCTGGTAGAGGGAAGAGGCTCAGTGAAGGAGTCTGCTAGCTGAGCAAATGAGGGAACATGTTGGACTGTCAGGGACTTGGAAACCACTCTTTCTCTGACAAAAATGTATGTCGAGCTCCATATGTTTGGTCCTAGCATGTAGGACAGGGTTGTGAGAAAGTAAGCAGGCACTGAGATTATCACATAACAACATTGGGGTCTGAAAGGGAATGTGAAGTTCTTGCAACAGAGATTGAATCCAAAGAACTTCTGCAGTTGTGTGTGCCATGCTCCTATACTCTGCTTCAGAACTGGATCGGGCAACCAATGATTGCTTTTTGGAGCTCCAAGATATGAGATTAGGGCCAAAGAAGATACATGAACTTGAGGTTGACCTCCTGTCATCAGGATCACTGGCCCAATCCGAGTCACAGTAGGCTCTAAGGGTGAACTTGGCATCAATGGTAGCAGGTTGAAGAAGTAAGCCATAGTGTGCAGTGCCCTTAAGGTATCTTAGGATCCTTTTAACTGCCCTCTAATGAGAGTCAAGTGGATGCGACATAAATTGACATACCTTGTTAACACAAAATGAAATTTCCGGTCTTGTTAGTGTTACATCTTGTAGAGCTCCAACAATAGACCTGTAAGTGTGAGGATTAAAGAGGGAGTCTGTTCCATATCTACTGAGTTTACAATTAGCTACCATAGGTGATGAAATTCCTTTGGAATTAGTCATGTTGACCCTATGTAGTAGATCCCTGATATACTTGGACTGAGTAAGCAGCATGCTGCCATTAGAGAGATGCTTTACTTCAATTCCGAGTAAATAGTCTAGTTTTCCCATTTGTTTTAGAGCAAACTTGAGGTTAAGCTTAGAGATTAGGTCCTGAATAAGCTTGGAAGAGGCACCGGTTATTAGAATATCATCAACATATATGAGTACATATAGATAAGCACCTTGGTGAGAGTAAGTCATTAATGAAGGATCACATTTACTTGCAACAAAGCCAAACTGAATTAATTTATCAAAAAAAAAAAAAAGCCAAACTGAATTAGAGCAGTTGTTAACCTCTCATACCAGGCTCTTGGAGCCTGTTTGAGGCCATAAAGTGCCTTGTTCAATCTGCAAACCAGTGATTTATCAGAGGCTTCAAAGCCTGGGGGTTGAGCCATGTATACTTCTTTAGTCAATAGGCCATTGAGGAATGCATTGTTGACATCTATCTGTTGGATATCCCATCTATATGTGAGTGCCAAGGTGAGAATGATCCTTATTGTAACAGGCTTCACAACAGGTGAGAATGTCTCACTGTAATCAAATCCAAACTGCTGATGAAACCCCTTAGCCACCAATCTAGCTTTAAACTTGTTGATGCTTCCATCAGGATTTTCCTTGACTCTGAAGACCCATTTGCAGCCAATAGGCTTTCTATGAGGTGGGAGGGACACTAGGGTCCATGTGTTATTAGCCATCAAGGCATCATACTGAGTCTGCATAGCCTTCAACCAATGAGGCTGTGAGATAGCTTGTTTTACAGTGCTAGGCTCAACATGAGCCAGAAAGATCTTTGGTTTCAGGTTTCCTGTTTTGGACCTTGTGACCATGGGATGATTATCAGTGGATGCAGGCAGGGAAGTAGAAGTGGGCAAATCTGTGCATGACACAGGAATTGTGGTGTCTGCAGGTGGTTGGACAGAAACAGACTGAGTGACAGAGTGAGGATGGTGATCTGAACTAGAGTTGGACTGACTTTGAGTATTAGAAGAGGATGTTGCAGGTGACTCTGCAGGTGAGAAAGTGCCAGGTTGCACAGAGGGACTTGGAGCTACACCAGTGGATTGAGTGACCTGAGGAATGACAGGAATGTGGGAGGAGTATGTAGGACAAGTAGAGGACTGAATGGAGACACTTGGGAATAGTTTTTGATAAGGAAAGTTGATTTCATTAAAGACAACATCTTTTGACGTACTCAC
The DNA here is from genome assembly GCA_035048595.1 of Echinosophora koreensis. Classification (NCBI taxonomy): domain Eukaryota; kingdom Viridiplantae; phylum Streptophyta; class Magnoliopsida; order Fabales; family Fabaceae; genus Echinosophora; species Echinosophora koreensis. The sequence continues at coordinate 6,765,466 of JAPCYP010000017.1, read as the reverse complement.
CCTTAATCAAATCTCCCTGATTACTTCCCTCAATCTTCTCTCACTATCATTTCTCTAAGATTGGTAGGTGTTGGGAGAGGTGTATGCGTTTGGGGTGTAGAAATAACAAAAATGTTTGGATTCTCAAGTCTCAATCCATTCTTACACTATCCATTATCAAGTACAAGTAGAATCAATCAATTGGCTATTTCGGATACAACTGAGTACATCTGAATATAATTTTAATTTATAAATGCAAATTAATCTGTAATAAACAAATAGTCAAATACACTTTTTTTTTTTTTAAACAATATTCATATATAGAACTCGTTCCTCCATCAGCATCTGCAGCATAGTAGTACTAATTTATGTGCTATAGGCATATTCCTGGCAACTGATCAATTGCCAAGTAGTAGTGGATACATTCGGTCCATACTCAACTCCAACTCCATAGGTTCAATAGCTATGGATATATAACATATTTAGGTTTTTATTATGTACAACAACACGGGGCAGTACTCTGGTCTTTTTTCCCACATTAAACTGTACGTACTTCCTATAATTAGTATGCATGCATCTTACTATATGAGTTTTCACTTCCACAGGTCAACCTGGCCACCACTGGAGGTAGATGTTGAAGCATATTCCTGTGAAATTTGCTCCCTTTTGGATCCATTTGCTAGCATTGTAATTTGTTCAGCCACATGGATGATAGTTGCATTGGAAACATTATTTTGGTCGTGACTAAGCTGAGAAGCAACAAATTTGTCAAGTACTCGCCAATCTGTCACTTGGTCCACTGCTTGATCATTGCTACCATAAACTGAGTGAAGATTTTTTTGATGGCAATGTTGTGTATGTTCTTCTTGAATGAGTGATGAGAACTGGAAGGTGTTTCCATTGTTGTTATTATTGCTATCAAAACCATAAGGGGCAACTGATTGAGGAACTTTGGGGCTTTCTAACTGTGGAAGTTGGAGGAAATTATTAGGGTCATGGGGTGTGTTGTAGTGTAATTCCAGCTCTGGCTTGCAAGGGTTGTGTTGGTGGTATGATGTGTAATTAGGGTGAGAAATTCTACTTGGAGATTCAAGATCTTGCATGAAGGAAACTTGGTCATCATACCAGTAGGATGAGTCATACTCCCCCACTTTCCGCATTGTTGGCATTCGCTTCTTGAACACCCTACATACAACCCAGCCTTCTTCCTGGAAACAGATGATATACTTAATTATAATTAGAAAATCACAAAATTTAGAGGGAGAGGAACATGTTGGTTTAGATAAGTAAGATTTTTTTTTATAATTTCTTAATTAAGGAGCATTTTCAACTCTTTTTCCTTTTATTTCTAAAACCTTGATTTGTTCATATTTCGGTTATGTATGTTCTTTTTTGTACTTGCTAAAGGTGGGCACATATTGTGCTGTCTTTAGTGTTATTTGTTTTGATAAAGTTTTCTTTGCTGATAAAAAAAAAAATCATTTAGTAAGTTTGTCTAGTGAGTGTCGAAAAATATTAGTTAAGCAATTAAAAAATAATAAGCATTAAGTTGAAAGTATAACATGTAAGGCATTAAGATGTTAATTTTTTTTTTACTTTTTATATAATATAAACTATTTTATTTTGTTTTCTTGACGGTGCTTCTAGCAAAATCTTTATCTTTTAGCAACTTAATATAAACTACTCCCTCCGGTTCATATTATAAGAGACAAAACCCTAAATCACAGAGACTAAGGAAAAGTTTTGAAATGAGCTAATTGTAATTAATACTCATATATATTTTCAAAAGTACCCCTTCTAATTTTATCAGTTTCAATATTTAATATTGATGAACCAACTCACTTGTATGGAAAATTGATATTTCTCTTAAATATGAATCCTATTATAAATAAGGATAATATTGGAAATTAACATTTAATATATGTGAAAATTGATGCATGTTTATAATATTTTGGACCAAAAAAATGGACCGATTTATTTCTTATAATATGGACAGGAGAGAGTATTATGTAATTATGTTGTCCAACTGTGTATGATTTTATTGAAAAATATTTTTACGTATCCAATTTTAAGTGTGAGGATTTGAATCTTAGAATCGTCACTTTAGAGAGTTTTAGTACCTCTAGTGCTCCCTTTTAATATACTTTGGCTTATAAAAAAAAAAAAACCTTTAGAGAGAGTTTTATCTAACCACCACTCCAATCTGATGATTAGTCACAATTATGTCTGTGTGGATACTCGGTCAAAGACCAAAAAATATAGATCTAGAACAATTCCAATGTTGCAATAAAGAGATAAAAGTTCTTGAGTGTGAAACCGTTTATGTGTATAATATATATTACTCTTCTTGAATTATATACTCAGCATGCATTCTACAAAGCTATAAAATAAGTCACTGCAGTTCTTATAAATCAATTTATTAGGTGGTAAAATAAATATTGATTCAAACCATTTGGATTAATATATATATTGGTACAAGATAAAAATAAGGAAGTGAACAAGTGACCTGAAACAATTTGTGGTTCAACCAAAGTCTATATAATTTGGTTGAAGTCAATTTAATGTGGTTTATCTGTATCCGATTTGTAGCCAATTTGAGTTCATTCCTTGTCCAACCATAATCACAGCAATTGGATAAATCTAAGGAGAGGGGGTGTGTGTTTTTTCTTTAAATCCAACGACTGTAATTGTGGCTGGGGAGAAGATGAACAAAATTGACTACAGAGGCTTTAATTTGTATAGAGTTGTCATGTGAGAAATCATATCAATTAAAGGAAAACTTGAAAATATTTTGAATTAATATCTATTCCAACTAGTAATAAATGAAAATATATAGCACTTGATCGATAGAGTGCACTGAAAAACCAGAAATGGGGGATAAAGGTTATTGGGTATATAAATATTACCGGAGTAGTTCCATTTTCGTTAGTTTCTAGTCGGTACTCATGCATGATCCAATCAGATTTTTGTCCATTTGGGGCTCGCCCTTTATAGAACACTAGAGTCTTTCTCATGCCAATCAAGCAATGCTTAGAGTATATTGCCTTATCTCTTCCTGTGGCTTTCCAGAATCCTGCTTTTGTAGCTCTATTGGTTCGAGTTCCAGTTGGGTACTTCTTATCCTTATGACTGAAGAAATACCAGTCATTTTGTTCATCAGTTCCTATTTTGCATAATTCTGTTCACAAAACCAACAAATATCGTGAGTTTTTATTTACTATACGTACTATATGTATGGAAATGGATTTCCTGGTGTAACTGCATGATGCAGTTACAGCTTAATAGCAAATATTTTTTTTAAGTTGTTTTAATGAATATGTAATGTTAGCCATCCGATCTTATATCAAATTATCAATGACCGAGATTGTTCATTGTGTGTAAATATGTGCTTCCATCACAGCAGGGAACCCGAATCCCTATATGTATACTATGATTTGTTCTCAATTCTCATATGCATGTAATGCTTTATCTGAGGCTTCATAAAAAGGCTTGATACCTTGAAGATCCCATGGCTCGATTTTATAGAGGTCAACATCTTTGATGACATCTAGATCAATCCTTTTAGAGGCTACCTTTTTCCTAAGGTAGTAATCAACAAGTTCTTCATCAGTGGGATGAAACCGAAAGCCTGGAGGTACATGTGAAAATGTATTCATATCTGCTTCAAAGAATTAAAACCTGTATTTGAAAATAGAACAAAAAATTAACAAGATCACCTTTAATTTCTTGTAAAACATAAAGTTAAGCATGTTTTCCTTGTATATATATAATGAATCATATTGCTGCCACGCATATTAAAAGATTCAGTCACTCCAGAACTGACAATATATATATATATATATGTCACAAGTTATGTACGCATGCTTTAAAAAATTAGAATAATCTTCGAAGTTGCAACAGCGGCAGACATATATACACTAATCAATTATTTAAAGGAGTATATGAACCAATAATAGAGAACACAAAATGCTTATCAAAAAAGGGAAAAAAAAAAAAACACTAGAGAACATAAAATGATCCAAACCCATTATTTGCCTCTAATCTCCCGACAAAACATGAGATGTGCTTGGTGATCAGGACCAAGGAAAACAGTGAATAATTATAGTGCTGAATGCAACTATATACAAGGTCACCAGAAGAAAGAAAGAAAAGAAACAATCACGATGAATACAAATTAACTCGATATGAATTATCTGGAGAATTGTACCACCAAACTACATGTTAATTCGTCTACTGAATTGTTATGAAACTGATAAGTATTTAACTAATTATTTGACAACATTATAGTCATCTTATACCAAGTTATCATAAAGCAAAAAAGTTAAAACGTGTATAGAATCAACAAAATTATTGATGACAAATGCACAATTCTCATTCTCTCCAGTTACTTGTGCATATATTGAAGTTGGAAATAAAAGAAGAATGAAATCAAGAAGAAATTATACTAATACCTATTTATAATCATACATCAGTTGAGATTGTACTTAAATAAAATGATAAAAACGCAATAAAAGCAATAGGATGGTTTAAGTAATTGTTTCACATATAGGCATACAAGATATTCCATAATTTTAACTTGTGAAATTTTCACTCATTTTTCCTCAAAAATAAAAAATAAACTATACGTTGTAACACGCGATAGAGAAGGCACGCTTTTTACAATGCAATTATGGGGGTGGTAATGTGGCATGAAGCATTGAATGATGTTGTAGGATAATAGCTCCAAACATTTAGCTTTTCCAAAGAGATTGATAGAGCTAGCACTCAAAGTGAGTGGCATTTACATAATGGCTCAAAATATATCATCAAGTATAGAAGACAAACATGACTTAGAAGCTACTAGTTCAAACGATTTGAGAAAAATATCATCAAATGCAAAAACCAATGGCCTGTTCTCAGTTCTCAGGTTTGATATGGAAAGAGAATAATATTGCTCTAAACTCCAAAACCCACACAAAAAAAAAAGAACAAAAAAAAAAAATTAGAAGAGGGAGAAAAAGTGAAAGCATGATTTGGAGGTTGGTGCCGATGAGATCTAAACTCCAACAGAAACACAGATCAAAGTCATGTCAAAGATTTTATGCAAGTGACATTAGCATTTGACTATTGCTTCTCTCTGTCTTTTAGTTGTCTTTTTTTTTTTTTTGGACTCATTTTTCACTTGAATATATATATTATATAAACTGATCCACCATTTTGATACAAGGGTAATAATTTAGAAACATTCACACGATAATATATACAGTAAAAAAGAAGATGAATTCATGGACTGGGAAGCAAGAATCCAAACCCCAGACGATATATATAATAGATCGGCATGGAGAAATATATAAAGCACTAAGAAATAACAAAGAGCTTATGGCAAAAGAACAACCTTGATATTCCGGTGCGGATCTGATGAAACCAAGTTTCGGATATAAGAAACTTGTTTAAGGTGGCTTTCATCAACACAACAACCTTTTGTAGTAACTTTGTCAAGAACCAGACAAAAAAGAAAACAGCACTAAAATAAAAAAGCAGGTCCAGGGAGACACAAGCAGACAAAACAGACAAGAAAAGAAAAGTGGAAAGTTAATATTGTGATCCTCGGGAATTGAACTGAAACCCCTCCTTGACCAAAAACTGCTTTGCTTTCAGGAACTGTGTCTTGGAGAGAGATCAGATCCCGAGGAATACTAAAAAGGGAGAAGAGAGGAAAGTGAAGGAAAAGGAAAAAGAAAAGGAGAGGTTCAGGAATGGAAAAATGGAGATGAGATAGGGTTAAATAGGAAGCAAAGGATGATGAAGAAGGAGATGAAATGATAAAATAAAATGAAAATGAAAACCCTAATGAACCATGAGTTTCTCTCTCCTTATCTCTTTTGAGTTGGAGCTAACTAGAGCTAGATTGCTGGAAAAGAAAACTGAGAGAGATAAAAGGGTGGCGCTAAAAACGGCTTGAGAAAGAGTAATAAGACATGTCAAAATTTAATTCCACCAACTAGCAACTGATAGTGACAAAAAGAATGATGTGGTGTTAACGTTTAAGGTGGTCGGGACCGGAGAAAAAGAGAATGCAACAAAGAACAAACCCTGAGGGCGAATGGGAAATAACTATGAGTTATGACCAAGTTCATATTTAATTGAAATATACGAAATTATGAATAAATAAAATTTATGATAATGATAGGCAATCGATGAAGGATATTTTTTATTAAGGTGGTGACCCTTAATGGTGATATACTGATAACATCATCGATCCCTCCCGCCAAAAGTTACACCTTCCTCCTATTCCCATATATATTATCCCATTCTTTTTTCTTTTCTTTTTTTGATGAAATATTATCCCATTCTTTTATCTTTGCTGTTGAGTAGTTTTCACATGCATTTGCCAGTTGAGTCAATACCGCGTGGTGCACACGATCAGACTTAGAAGTTTTATAGTATACCGACACAGTAATAATAATCATAATAATAATACAAGGACATGGTTCTTCACTTATTCTATATGAATCACAATGCTTTGTGGTTGGCCAGGTGTTGGTCCTGGTTTGTTGCATGTTGTGGTGTTTCTAGTTTGGGTTTTTCTTGTTGGTGTAGTTGTTCGTTTGATTGTATTAGGTCCATTTGCTAATTTAGGTTGGCCTAGCTTTATATTTTTGTGTGTAAGGGTTACTTCCAGTAATGTATTATTTGGCTTATAAAAAAAATACGTTGTGGTCAAAGATTTAATTAATTGTATAATAGAATCATTCATTAAAGACTTAACTAATTGTAAAAATTAAATTTTAAGAGCATAGTTATTTAGTACGAAGATGTCATGGTATGAAATTGACGAAGAGTAGTGTACAAATTGACAATACACTGTAATATTTGTACCGCAATTTCATCACATACCTTTAATTCTAATTGTTATCTATGGCCAGTAACTTTGGCTTGTGGTTGAACGGTTACCTTCTTCATCACTTGTATATATGCTCTTCTCTTTTTCTTCTATATGCCAGTTTGCCTGCTCCCATGGAATGTGGGCTCGAGTCACATTATAGGAGGAAGTGGGGAACCACTATTGATTCCCTTTGAAAAAAAAAAAAGAGAGTACCTCTTATCATACTATAAAGGATTTGTCAAATTTTAAATATGAATGCAGAAGTCTCATATTAAAAAAATGAATAAATTGAAAGTCATATAAGTGAATGAATTCATGGACGTAATGTTATAATTTTTTGGGTCAATTAAAACATGGTGTCAAGTTGATCATATGACTTAAGCCTCGAGATTTAAGTTCACTTATGTGAAGTGGTGCGTCACTTGGACACAAATTAAGATGAGTTAATCTACCTAAAGGGATATGCTAGTGGAAGCGTGCTATGTTCGTCAGATATGAGAGTGTATACAGGGATATTCTCGGAATGTGGGAGAAGTCATTGGCTCGAATCCTGACGAAAAATAAACTCCTTAGGAAGGGGTCGTAACCATGTTGCTCCAGGTCCTGAAGTGGTAGCTCGCTCATCACCATTTTCACATCATAAGATGAGCTAATCTTCTAGCACATTCATTAGTATTAAAGTTAAAGCTAATTTATCTTAAGCGTTGAAACCTTTTACAAAAGTTTTTCTGCCTTTCTTTTCCCGCTGGTGATGTAATTAATGAAATTATGTATGAACAATTATCGCGTGATGCTATGGGCTGACCATCTTCAACATTTTCTTTGGCAACAGATGTTTGCGTGTTCACAAAACGTACAACCAGTGCTTTTATTAATTATTTCTCTTTCTAAATATGTGGGGTTTAACAACCTAAGTGTTGCTCCATGTTGCTTCTGCTCTTGCTGGGTGAAAATGAGGTATTGAACGAAGCACTCACTATGCAGCTGCAGGTCCTCTTCAAAAAGTTAAAGTGCAAATAAATTAGTAACACGCAGGTGCTCTCAGCTCTATCATTTAAAAGTTTTAAAATAATAATAATAATAATTCTTTTTCAGTTGCAGCAATTGCACGCGAGCTCTGGTTGGTTGGTCTACAATATTTTTTAATATATAAATGCAGAATTGTTTTATTTTATGCATTCTATTATTATTAAAATACATAAAATCAGTCGTAAAGCTTTCACGAGCTGGGCCCACCAACCGACCCAAGGTAAATACGATAGCGACACCTCTCCAAATACACCTCCCGGTAAAGTAAAATAAAATATCACATTTTCTTTCCAATTCAGTCAGCGGCTCTGCTAAGCCGCTAAGCAGAGCTTAGGAAGACGAACTCAAATAGTGTTATTAGGAATGTTTCTGAAGAGAAAAAATTATGTTAAAATCGAATCAATAATTGATTAGATTGGATGGTTAATTTTTCGTTAATAAAATGATTAAAGTACAAGTCTAAATAGTAGTAACAAAAATAGCATTGAAAGTCATTTACCGACGTTCATTTAATTATGTTAATATATCTTGTAGAATAATTAGAAACTAGGATACCCATAAGGCGTGGTCTAAGTAGCTAGTAGCTCGGGCCTTTTAATCATATATTTACTATTCAAATCATGGTGATGGAAACAGAGCTGCATTTGTGGTAGAGGAGTTGTCCCTAAATTAGTACTCTACATCCTCGGGGGATTAGTCCTACGACTTCTGACTGTGGGGATGCCCTGGGTTCCATCCCGGACCTAAATAATAAGAAACTAAAATAAAAATATATTAGAGTTTAATTGGTATACACTATCAGTGTAAAGGTTTTTTTACACTGTCAACCAATAGCAAATCGTCACATCATTGAAAATCTTTGATTCTTATCCAAATCACCTTAAAAGTCATTTATATCATGATTTGTGATTGGTTGACGGTGTTAAAAACTTTACATTGACAGTGCATACAAATTAAACTCTATATATTATTATTGTTGAAGAATGAATATGAGACTTGTCTCTAAAGAGAGTAAGAGAAGAAAGAAATGGAATTAGAGGCTTATAAGAGGACAAGAGAAGATCTGTTGTATCATTTTGGTATGTCACATCCTATTCCCACTAATAAAATTTTGTCACACATGCTAAAAAAAAAAATTATGTAATTTTTAAAAAGTGGAATATATGGCAAGATATTATTGCAGAGGACGGAGCGGGGTGGAGGCAGGTGTTGCCTTCCCCAACCCCGCCCCGCTCCTCTTCGGGTTTAGAAAATAAATCATCATCCCCGCCCCAGTGGGGGTCGGGTTTCTCCGTTAGTGCCAGCCCCTGTTAATGAGTAACCAAATTTAAAAATTATATTGATTTAATTGAAATTAACAGCTTAAAATTTGTACTTTCAAAAAATAAACAAATAAAACCTTCACACAATCAAAACAAGCAACCAGAAATTGGAACGTAATTATATTTAAGCTACATAGAAATTTATACTTTAAAAGCACTTCGTTATGCTTCAATTAACACTGATAGCATCAAAATATCATAATAAAAGCACAATTAAATGTTCTGTAATTTTTCAAAAAAAAAAAAGTCACCTTTTATACAGAATGAAACCTTTCAATAAAAACAAAACTAATATCCTATATAGATATATGAAGATATTATTATACTCCCTTCGTTCCTTATCTTTGGTGTTTTAAAGTTTCTACACATAAATTAAGAAATAATTAATTTGTATATATTTGTACCAAAGTACCCTTATTTCTACCATTAATTGTTTACAAATTTCAAATGCATTTACTAATCTAAATAAATATTCCATACTCCACTAGGCCAATGAAGGCAAATCGGCATTTATGACTAAATTTAAGTATGGACAATTTTGTGTATTTTTAAGGCAAATCAATTTAGTTCTATATAAGGGTATCCATGGAAAAAATTGGTCAATGATACCTTGGGTTTATAAATACCCATTGTTTTGAAACAAAAACAAATAGCTAAAAGCACCAAATATAAGGAACGGATGGAGTAATTATGTAAATAGCAGGACGAGTTCCGGTTCGGGGTAGGTATATATCTTTATCCCCATCCCCGCCCCCATCCCTAGTCAAAGAGGGTTTCCCGCATCGATCAAAGTTGGGGCGGGTTCATGTGGGTGCCCGCAGGTTCTGATTTCATTGTCATGTCTCCTTGGAACAAGGTGTAGTTCACCAAAATAGGATGGCAAATTCTCATCCCACAAAATTTAGGGGAAATGAAATGAAAGTTTCTAAATTAGGAATATTTGATAAGAGGATGTGTGTAATTTCAGACTATTAAAAAGGTCAAGAGTAGTGGTACCTGTGGTTCGATTTGAGTTGATTTAATTTTGATTTTAAAATGAATATGAAAATTAAGACGAACTTATCAGCTCAGTTCTTTAATCAATCCAAAATGGTTTAATAAATTTCGATTTTGATCGACATTTAATTCTTTTTTATTTTTCTTCAGCTTTTTATTGGATTGCATTTGATTAGCATTTGGCAATGTCACTGTGTGTACAAAAAATGTCTTTTAATGCCCCAATACAATATTTGGTTGGGATATATTGTATTGTATATGAGTGTAATTATATATTATTTTCTATACTGTGTATTAAGTTAAAATTAATGTGTCATATATAAATGTGGTTGAATTGTTGTCTAAGTGTCATATTTTGCATGTTCATAAAACAACCCATGTATTGTATTTTTATTTTGTAACAATGTTATTGGTACGAAATATCCACCATCATAAAGAGTGATTAAACCCATATATTGCAATTTTAGTTGTGTGTGTTTGTTATTTTATGAGCAAAAAAAATATACAGATATAAGTATAAGGATTACTTGAACCCGTAAACAACCAAAAAAAAAAAAAAAGAGCATCAAAGAAAAGGTGAAAGTTTAACCGAGAGTAACAAAATAACAACTAGTAGTCTCTTTGTATTAAATTATTTTCAATGCAAACTTCCGTTGAAAGTTGCGTTCACTGAAAGCTCTAATGTTGAGCTGCAAAAATAATTGTCTCGGGACGTTGGATACTTACGTTTGCATCAATAAGAATCTGAAACAAACAGGCAATAAGTTGTTTTATTTCTCTTTTCTTATGTAAGGATTTTATAAGTGGAATTCGAAGCAATTTAACCTTTAGCATCATATGATCCAGCATTTTGATTGATAAGGCTAACTTTTTGACCTAAATTTAATCTGTCATGTTTTGAGTAATGACTATAAATTTGAATATGATACATAGTTATAAAATTCTAGAAGTTAAAAATAAAATTAAGGTGGGTTTTATCATATATTTTTAAATAAATAATGTTATCATGTTATTCAAAATTTATTGATTTAATTTAAGAAGTTTTATTATTTATAATTAATTATAAAAGATTTACAAGTTTTAAATATTATATATTAATGTGATCATTGTGAGATTGGAATTAAATATTATTTTATATTATATATAAAATTAATAAACATGTTGTATCTAAAATATAAATAAAATATTATTTAAGTGTTATATTTTAAGTAATTAAATATTAAAAGTAAGAAAATGAAAGGGAAAGAAAGAAAGAGGGAAGGGTAAAGAGGTAAAGTAAATTAGTTTATGCATACTTTGTTTGTAGGTTGAAAGTAGCAAAGAAGTGAAGCAAAAGTCACAGACGTGATCCAAGTGCCATCTTGTCCCCACCATCTCACCAATGGCTACAAGCTATAAGAAACTTCAATCAACCTCCGTTAACATAATATATTCACTATCCAAGCCAGCTCAACCCCATAGTCATGAACAATGTTCCTGATGCTACCTCTGGACTCAATTATAAATATAAATATTTAATTTTATATTTATTAAAAAGTCAGCTAATTTAGTTTAATTATTTTGATATATATAAAAAAAAAAAGAGTTATAATTACTAAACGAACCTTTAATTGTCTCGGGAGTATGCAAATGCTCTTGGAAAAATGAAAGGAGAATTGATTGGATTGATTGATTGTCTTAACTGTTGGAACACTGACATTAAATAGAATTGAATTAATTGGCTTTTGCTTATATTTGAGTCCAGAAAATAGAAATATTTTTTTACGAATCTAGAAATAGTCTTTTATCTTTGTTGTGTTAAGAGAGATGCGGATTGAGCTGCTCTTCAGTTTTAAATAAATCTGTAAGATAGATCAATTGCCTCACTTTATAACAATACGATAAAAATTGTGAATGCTTATAAAAAAAATTGTGAATAAATTTTAATAAATGTAAATCACATTGGATGATAACTATTTTTTTTTTTTAAATGGTAGCTAGGAAAGACACTCAAAACTATGGGGCAGGAAGCAATGACATGTTGGGGCTACCAGCAGAGACCCAATGCAAAGGATTACTGCACAGGCTCAAACCGCAAGCAGTCTCACTCGATTGCAGCTACTCAACCAGCCCCTTAGGTGTCAGAGGATCTCCCTAGGGATCGTTGCCTACCAAGGAAATTTTAGTGTCATAAGAGATTCGAACCCGTGCTTATGAGGAGAATGAGAGTTCATCTCGGGCTCCTTAGGTGATAACTGTATTTTTCTACAATTCTTTTTTAACTCCAGAGAATCTTGGTCCGAGAAAAGTTTCCCTTACATTTTTTCTATAATTTTATTATACTTATTTGTTTATAAACAAAGAAAAAGTGTATTAGAAAATATATTTCTTATTTGCATTATTAAAAAAAGGTGTTATAAGTGATATAATAAAGGTTATGTACAAATAACATTGTCATTGTCATTGTAATAAATGTTAAAAAAAAAAGGGTTCATTTAATTTTTCCAAGTGTTAAGTGTTCATTTTATTTCAAGAAATTACCAAACATACATGCATTTAAAATCAATATATTAATTAATACCCTTGAAACACTAGTTACCAACACCTTTTAAAAAATTAATTAAACATTATTCTTGTTTATAATCATAAGTTGGAAATTTATTTTGGACTTTTCAAAACATAAAACAAGGCTTATATTATCATTACAGCATAGCCAATCAGCTATGCTCTACAGTCTGCTGTTGAGATCAGTTAGTGCATGTTAGTTAACAAAATTAGTTAACTACAGTTGTCTGGTTAGTTAACTAAATGCCACCTATACAAACGTGACATGATATCATTTGTTCACCGGCCAATTCTACGGTGAGAGACACTCTCAAGTCTCTCACCGTGAGAGACCAATATAAACCGTTGATTCAGGGTAATCCACAGGCTATTATCATACATCATCTACACTATAGTATTCCCCAGCTCTCACCACGGCTCCATGACAACTCCCCTCAGTCCCTCCTTCACAGCGGAAGTCACCACCACCACCTCTTCCTAAATGCTTCCAGAAACCAAATAAATTTCTACGGCCCCTCCCCAACTCTTAAACTTCGACTTTTCATCCCAGTGCAATTTCCCCAAACCCCATTTCCTTTACTTCATTCACTGTATCCCTAAATTCATTATAATTTTTTGCTGTTGAAGTCTTTGCTGTTGCAGTGGTGGTGGTCGAAGCCGAGCTTCCATGGCTTCGTGCTCCGGCGAGGGTGGGAATCGTAAGGGTGGTCTCCTCCGAGCTTCCATGGTCTACGCTGACATTTCGATCCGATGGGTTCAAAGGGGTTAAGAGGGAGGGTTCATCCTCTCCTCTCCGTCGCCACCACTGACACCGGAATCTTTGCCATTTTCTTCTGTCTTCGCTTAAATTTGAGATGGTGCAAACAAAATGGTGTTTTGTCAGTTAACCTGATTTGGGAATTTTGAAGAGAGTGAATGAGTTATGGTTGGATTTTTGTTAAGAAGAGAGAGTGGGAGAGAATAAAGGGAAGAAGAGTTATGACGGTCGTAGGTTCTACTCAATGAGGGCGGCACTTGGTTCTGGCGGCGGCGGCGGCGGTGGCGCGCCGACGAGAGGTGAAGAAGAGAAGACAAGCAGAGCAAGGTGAGAGAGGAAAATGCAAAAAAAAAAAAAAAAAAAAAAAATCTGGTGTGGACAATGTATCATAAAATCTGGTGGAACTCTTGATCCAACGATAATAAAAGGTTGCGCACCGTGAGCGATATGCATCGCTTGCTCACGCTAGAAGTCGCCTTTGTTCACCTTCTTGAACAATGTATATAGCTGCAAATCACAAGTTGCAGTAGCTGATTTTATATTAATCCTCCAATGAAAACTCTCAATATTCAGATATATATAAAAAAAAATTATTCCACATATGAAATATAGATTAGCCTGAACGTAATGGAATGAGCAAGTGGAAATCCACCAAGGGTAGAGTGTGGGGGGCATAGATAATCATTGCTTTTTTAGACACATTATTGTTTCGGTTCCCCACGTTTCGTTTGAGGATTAGCAACTCCACAAAAAGTGCTCTTTAAAAATTGGGAAAAGCTTTCTTCCCCCCTGCCATCTTGCTCGAATGCCTCGTGGCTTATCCTACACACTTCGTTATCAGAATTTTTTTCTTATTTCTTACCTTCCTCCGTACTTTCAGTAATTTTAACTATTTGTTTTTGTTTCAAAATAATGGGTGTTTTTATAAATTCAAGACATATTTAACAATTTTTTTTTTCATATATACCCTTATAATAAAATTAAATTAAAATACCTTGAAAAAACACAAAACCTTTCAAGTACATAAATGACTAGTGGAGTATGGAGTAAATGTAGTTAGAATTTGTAAATAATTAATGGTAGAAATAAGGATATTTTAGTACAAATATAAACACATTAATGATTTCTTAATATATGTGTAGAAATATTAAATTACCAAAGTAAAAGAACGGAGGGAGTACTATTTTACGTGGGGTTGTGACGGTCGTGTATATGATCAATTTTGGGTCTTTGGTAGAATTTTCAAAGAAACTTAATATTAAATACATTATCAATTCTTATATTAATCTTCTAATTTTTTTCAGTTGTGAAATCATTTATCAAAGTTTTATAATCAAATAATTTTAACATTTTACTCTCAATAAAATATGAAATGAGGAGAAAAAGAAAGAAAAAATGTGAGAGCCCAAGAAAATTTGATGTGAAAATATTAAAGTTTTATAATATATATAGTAAAATAACAATTAAGTTTTGGAAATATAAAAATAATAATTAAATCTTAACTAATTACATCCAACGACTATTTTATCTTTTTGTGTAATTGCATTCTCATTTTTCAATTGTTGATTATACGGATTACCTTCAATGACAATTAACTATGACGCTATACACGAAAAAGTAATAAAGACAATCAGGCATAAACTAATAACATAGCAGGTTGGTGGTATTCCTTGACTTTGCAAGGAGGCATGCCTTCCCTCAACTAAACTTATTGTGAGCCAAAAATAAAAATAAAAATTAACATATTAGGCTGTTATTAGCGGCAACCAAAGTTAGACCCAAACCAAATACCCAATACCGCAACAGAACCAGCATATACCACCCCCCTTTTACACAGCATTACACTGCTTTATAAATACTCTGTCGTGAATTATTGAGATTAACTCATCAAATACTCAATCAAATTCATTTATTTCAATAATTAAATGAGTTCAAACTTAAAGTTAGGTTCGATTATTTAAATGAGTCAAGTTTAAACCGTGCAAGCTTGACATTTATAACTCATTAATAGCTTGTGTATATGTGTATTATGCATAGAGTAGTGATAGAAAGTTATGAATTATTTATGTAAAAAATTATGAATACAATATTATTTTTTATTTTTATTTTTTATTTCATATTCTAGTATAATATGTTTGTTAAATATTAAATTAGTAATTTTAAAATAATTAAAGAAAAATTGATAAATAAAAAATTAATTAAGTAGTAAATGAGATAAAATCAAGCTTTATATTTTTAAGCAAACCATTTTTAAGCTTTAAATTTGGCAAATTTAAATAAATAAGCCAACTTGAGCAATTCCTTTTTCACAAATCATATTAGCTCAAGACCCTAAATCAAATTATTAACTAAGAACAAACTCTTTTAAAGTGACTTTAAGTGTGAAGTGAGAAAGTAATAGTATATATATTTACCTTTAGATTATTTAATGGGTTAAGATCTTAATATATTTTAATTAATTAAGGGTAAATACAATTTTATTCTCTTACTTTACATATTCAATTGTTCTGGTGGCGGTACAGGGTTTAGGACATATCTTAGAAATTAGGGTTTAGTAGGGTATTGGTAGGTCTGAGTATGGATTAGCTTGGTTTCTTAATGGGTGAACTCTTTATATACACGCGTGAGGGATCCTTCCGTACGTCACGTGGTCCCCTCCTTAGGCCGTTAGCGGGTTTCGCGGATGGGAGAATCCTTTTTGAATCTCCAATATTCTCACACTGCGTGTCCTTCTAGAAGGAGTTCGTTATTATTGCCAGCTAACATTTGGGACACGTACCCCCTGAGGGTATTCTAGTACATTAGGAGGATGTGGTTGGGAGACGCTTGAGATGCTCGATATTTTATGAGAGATCTCGACCAAGTATTGAGTAGCTTGACTAGCTATATGTTCGAGTAGGATATCTGATACTCGATCGGGTGAGCCTTTTCCTACGTCAAAGTATTATCTATTTCCCAGATCAAGCTGTCGGTCTGAGTTTGCTGTCTGGAAATGTTCTCGGTCTTGATGCGGGACCCAAGGATGGCTTTGGACCGGCTTTATTGTTATTAGTCGATGGGCTATCTTCTTGGGACCCGTCAACTATGTTCTCATAACGTCAAGCTCAGGCCCAGATTTTGGCAACAAACCACACTTGAGAGCAAGGTGATCAGGGTAGTCGGTCAAATAATCAACCTTCTTGGAGGTGAACATCTTTTCTCGGTCTAGGCTGAGTAAGTGAGTTACTCCTTTCCTGGGTCCTACTAAGTTCGATCGTAACCTTGTTTTTGGAATGGGCTCAACCCAGATCTCGATCAATGTTGGGTCGTCGTCTAGGGTTACATACGACATGTGTCTTACCCGAATGTGAAGTGGGTCGGGAGCTAGCCTGTGACAAAAACATCAATCATCTTAAAGAAGTTTTATCTAATTAAATACAATACAACCATATATAAATGAAATGACTTTACGCCCCTCAAAATACTTTGCACTCGTTACTACTATCTTTTTCACTATTAACCGGGACAAGTTTATCTAGAATTTTTGCAATGAATGCACCCAACGGATCAAATAACTTAGGACTTGTTTGGTTTAAATTATTTTGAAACTTTGTTCAAACGCTGCATTGAACGCCGTGCTACGTTGAAAAATATTTAAAACAAACAGACGCTTATGCCTTCAAGTAAACAAACTTGTATGATTTTTATTTTTTATAAGCAAACAAACTTGTATGAGATAGTCATAATTGAATAAAAAGCAGAGATACCAATGCAAGCCAATGGCAAATTTAATTAAAAAACCACCCACCAACTGCATCAAGCACTGAATTCAATTAGGATTTCATAGCCTACAAACAGCTCAAGAACAAGATGTATGAGGTAGTTGAATGATATTTTTTTTACTTTAAGGTTTAAATAAGTTTTTGGTTCCTACAAAGTTCATCAATATTTGTTTTGGTCCCAGTGAAATTTTTTCGTAGATTTTCGTCCCTGTAATCTAATTTTTTTTGCAAATAGTCCTTACCGTCATCTTTTCCATTATCTAGTACTCATGGGTATCGAGGTAGTTTTACTTTACTGTCCGACTTACTGTAAAATTTGGTCATAAAATAGAAACAAAATCATACATGAGGGACATAAGGTTAAAATTGCTAAATTCCTTCATTTTATATGATATCTAGTACTCAGCTGGTACTGAGGTAATTTCTCGTTCTTATCCGACTTGCTCCAAAATTTGGCTAGAAAGTAGAAATAAAATCATACATTAGGGCCATAGGGTTAAAATTGACAAATTTTTTCATCTAGTATGATTTCTCTACTCAGGGGTAACAATAGGGACTATTTACAAAATTTTCGTAAATACGGGGACGAATTCCTAAGAATTTTTTTTACAAGGACTAAAACCAAAACTGGTGAATTTTTCACGGACTTAAAGCTTATTTAAACCTTACTTTAATTGGCATGTATGGTTAATTAAAATTTTTTACATTATCAATCAATCACAAATTATAATATGAGGACTTTTAAGGTATTCAGGATAAGAGTCAAATATTTTTAATGATATAACAAATTATAGTTGATTAACTATGTAAAAAAAATCTTTACACTAACAGTACATATTAATTAAAATACACACACACACACACACACACACATATATATATATAAACTAATAAATAAGGGGACAAAACTTGCATGTTTGATAGGTAATTGTGGTGCTGTTTTTCAATGGAGAGAATATATGCGTAATTGTTACACATGTTATATTTTTATTGATGAATTATTACACATGTATTCTCTAATTGAAAAGCAACACTACAAGTCTACAAACACTTGTAAAATTACTGCACCTAAATTTTGTCCTTAAAAAGCTGTTAAATTTATTAAAAATTTGTAACTTTTACACTTTTAATATATTGAATATAATTTTTATTTGATTCTTTAAAACCTAGGTCAGCATTAAGCATTATACTTTTTTCAATCAAGTAATCTAAAACTTTGTTCAGAAGGAATCATTTTGTAGTAACAGTTCGATCTTTGAATAAGTTGATTACAATTAGTCCTAGTCCTAATTAATAATAGCAGTCAATTAATGACATCGAAAATAATGAGAAGCATTGGTATTAAAAATTTAGGTATGATATACTCCCTCTGGTCCTATATATAAGAGGCAAAACCCTAAAACACACATATCAAGGAAATTCATTGAAATAAACTATTTGTAATTAATATTCATATAAATTTACAAAATTATCCCTTATATAATTAATGAATAAACCTACTTGTATTGAAAGTTGTACTATCTCGTAAATATAAACCCTATTATAAATAAGGGTAAAATTGGAAATGAGTATTTAATATTTGTCAAAATATATACATGTCTCTTATATTTTGGACCAAAAAAAAGTAGTCATTTGCATGGGAGGGAGTATATTATTATTGTATGGGAGTGTCTATTGCTACTATTATTGGTCTGTTATCACTCTTTTACAACCATGTTTTTCTCATTTACCTAAAATACCCTTTATTAAGTGGTTGAATTTAATTAACGAACATGATTTATCGTCATCCTTATATCAACCAAAAAAATAATAATAATAACAACAATTAAACTAATAAATTTTTGAGTTAAATTCATTTCCCAATTTTTATGTCAACTGCAATTGCACCGAACTTATTAATTAAATATAAGGTTAAATATGTTTTTTATCCTTATAAAATGAGCGAATTTTGTTTTTGTCCATGTAAAGTTTTTCTTTGATTTTTATTCCTCTAAAATCTGAAATCACTATTTTTGGTCCCTATTTCATGTGACATCCATTAAACTATTTATGTGTCTAGTAGAATGTCACATGGTCATCTCATGTGATACCCAATAATGTCTAACGTGTCATGTCAACAAGCGATTCTCCTAAAATTTTCCTTGAACCCTAAAATGAATTATATTTATTTGTCCTAATTAAAATGAATGCTAGGGACTAAAAACGCTGATATCAAATTTTAAAGGAATGAAAAACAAAGAAAAAATTATTTATAGGGATCAAAACTAAAATCCATTCATTTTCTAAGGATTAAAATTGGTATTCGTTCCGATACCCCAAATTGGTTTTATTTTTTTGCTGCTTCGGCTTGGCAATTATGGAAAGATAGAAATTTCCCCGTGTTTTCGGTTATTTCTAATATGGAAGATAACTTGGTTCATTTGGTGTCTAGCCAGATTAATCTCATTATGAAGGATTCCTGTAAATCTTTTCCTTTATATTCGGTGGCTTGTAGGAGGAGTATTAATGTTTCTTGGACCCCCCTTCGGAGCAAACGATGAAAGTGAATGTCGACAGGTCTCATCGTAGTTCAGGGCAAACAACGTGTGGTGTCCTCATTCGAGATGCTGTTGGAGAAGTTCATCAATGGTTTTTATAGCAACCTAAGATCCAATAATGCAGTTATGGCTGAATTGTGGGGGCTTTTCCTCGACATTAGGCTTGCAAGAAACCTATGTTTCTCATCAGTTATTTTTTATATGGACTCTCAGGTGGTTGTCACTCTCATTGAGAAGGGGTTTTCCTCAGTTGCTCCTTCCAACACCTTCTTGAGGAGTTTCTCGGCTACTTCGTCTCCAGGATTGGAGTACTTCTGTGATTCACACTCACCGCAATGCTAACCGTGGCGAAGATTTCCTTGCTAATTTAGGACATGATAATTCTTTTCAATGGACCCTGATTGATAAGGCTCCTCCTTTGTTAGGCTTAATCCTTCAGGATGATGTTGCAGGGTGTAGTTTACCTCACTTAATTGGTTAGTTTTGTTGTTTTCTTCCTTTGTTATAAAAAAAACATTTAAGCCGTTAAATATATTACAATATAATCGTTGGATTACCTTCACAACTTTGTATAAAGACATTGGTTAATATTCTCCATATAAAAATAACAATAGATAATTATAGTTTGCTTAGTTATTGAACAAAACATATTTTTTAAAAACAAATTTTTTGTAGAAACCCACCGTAATGAGGGTCTTTGGCTTTCTAGTGGGTTCATAGAGTATCCACAAGTTTATATCTTTTGGATTGCTATGGGACTACTAATCTCCGTTCGGGTGCTTAATCATAGTTAAGGTTCTTCCCCCTCCCTCAAGCTCAGCATATGCAACCAACTTTGCCACAGGGTATACTTTTTATTAAAAAATATCATTTAAAAAAATGCTAATAACGCAAGATAATAAATTTTAAAAAGTTTTTTTTATTAAAAATAATATATTTAATATATAAAAATAATATGTTTAATTTCTTAATAGAAATTTTCTTTTTATCTTTTAACTAATGTCCTTATATAACAAACGAGGAACCGCTTATCAAAAATAAAATAAAATTGAGGAACCAATAAGACCCGACATAGTTGGTAGATAGTTGACTTCTAATCATATTGTCAGGTATTCGATTCCTATCGTGTGCATAGAAAATATTTTGTTGAGAGAGAATAACTCACTTCGTTGATCCCTACACCTTGAAAGGGATTAGCCCATGACTTTTGACTGTGGATGCCCATGATGCACCAAAAGAATACTAAAAAGGGCTTTACTTTTTTTTTTTTTAAAGGAATCAACTTACTTCATATCATTAAAAATCAAAGGTTCAATACACGATGGAATAACATCAAAGAAATGGGGACTAGGATAATTAGTAGCCACCCTAGCCAAAGAATGAGCTACTACATTGCCTTGTCTCCTAACAAACTTGACATCAAAGTTTGATCTAACTAAAAGGAGGTTCCTACACTGGGAGATAATAGAACCATACTCAGCTTGGTCCTCATAGTTGGAGTTTACATGATCCACCACATTTTTGCAATCCATCTCTAAAGTTACATTCTGGAGACCCATACCAATAAGCCAGTCCAATGCAAACAGCAACCCCAAGGCTTCCCCTTCAGAGATAGAAAGCGCACTCTTTGTCCATTGGGTTCTAGTGCAAACAAACTGGCCCCATTCATTTCTGACACAGTAACCTATCATGCAAGCTCCATTAATCTTGCTAATGCTAGCATCGGTGTTACACTTCAAATGGCCAACACTGGGTTTCTCCCAAATGCTACTACCATGTATCGCAAGATTTGGATGCTGAATGTTTGTCACAGTTGCTGCAATCTTCCAATTTTCCATACTAGCTCTAACTCTACCAATGACCTGCTATTGCTCTCTTCTATGTCTTCCCACAACTTGACATTCTTTCTTCTCCACAAACTCCACAACACCCAAACAAACAAGTGCTTCTTCATAGTGTCCAGATTCTCTAGAACCGTAAACACCAGCTCCACGAAACTCTCTACAACATCCATGGCTTGGCCAATCACATCCCATAACTGGACCTGCTGCCAGCAACTCTCGCAGGGCAAGAGATAAAGTTGTGCCAACAGTTCTCTATTTGAGACTCGCAAAGAACACACTGAATAGGACAATTGATTTGCTTGATCTGTAGACTTTGTCTCATAGGGAGGCACTCCCTACAAGCTCTCCACAAAAATATTTTTACTTTTTCAGGAAGATTCAAACTCCAACCTTCGACTTACCCTTTTTGCGCAGGTACCCAGAGTCTAGTATATTATTTAAGATCAAATAATATGCCGATTTGACTGTGTAACTACCTTTTGGATTTGGCCACCATAAAATCGCATCATCTTCCACCGTGGGGAATAAAACCAATGCTTTAAGTGTTGGCAAAATTAATTTTAGGGTTAGGTAATACGAAAAAAGAGATAAAACTATAAATTCAGAATAATATTGATATGAAACGATCTGATAGTAATATGATGATGTGATTATATTGTGATTACGTATGTCCAAGGCCCTTGACACAAATAGACGTGTCCCGAGTTTCACATATTACTTCTCAATAAAATTTCTTTCGGATTCATTAAAAAAAAAAGAAGACAAACCTAACAGTCTTATTTATATTAATAATAGAATTTTAATCCTAATGAAATAAAAAATAGATAAAAAAGATATACATAAATAATAACTCAAAAAGAAAAAAAATATCACCTATTTTTTTTAAATATTTTAAAATATAATAAATTTTATAAATTATTCTTCAAATATTAATTATAACACTAATAATTAACCAAGACGCATCGTTTAAATGATGAGTGATAATAGACTGGTTCAACTCCTCTCCAGTCACTGGATTTTTCCAGTTGGAGAAAGAAAGGCACACCAAATAAAATAATGTTGGTGTGTCTTTCTCTCTCCAACTTGAAAAATCCAGTGAGCAGAGAGGATCTGGATTCTTTAAAGACACCCCTTCTTATACTATTAGTTTATGACTGACTATTGACTTCTCATGTCAACAACTGTTTTGGCACAGTACTCATGTCAACAACCGTTTGTATGCTTTTCTGAATATTCTCCACGTTCAACTGTGAAAATTAATCCCCCAAGTTGGTTAGAATTACAATGATGATAAAGTTCCTACACAAGAATTTTGATACTATTACATTTCTAGAACTCGGATTCAAATCCGAGATCATTTGTTAAGCTTAAAGAAATTCATGTCATCCAATTCAAACGCTCTTAAATATCATGTAAAATGCGTGATGGCCAATAATTACAAAATTCAATGCCCTTTTTCCTTTTAAATATTTGTCGTGGCTCGTTAAAGGTGTTTCCATTGGCGAGTTAGGAATGACAAACACAGTGGAAAATGAAATAAACAATGATAATGTGAACAGCAACACAGACTCTATTTTATATACATGATGGCATTTGGTTTATATGTCCCCTTCAAAATAATACCCCCAATTATATCAATAATAATAAGATTAAGAAATGAGAACAAACAAAGTTTGGAAGAGTGGAGTTTGGAATCATTACCATCTTACTCCATTTTATCCTTGCAAATTTAAAATTTAAAATCATGTGCAAAGCTCCATTTCCCAAAAAAGTAATTCGAATATGAGCTATAACAGGACTGTTTGAGTGGTCCTGCGGCGAAAAATAGGACTAAACTAGTTTACAGGAGTTTCCATGCCCTCCACAGGCTAGACTTAATTACTGGTATTATATATATATATATATATATATATATATATATATATGTGTGTGTATATATATATATATATATTTAGAAAAAATTTAGGGTGAGGGGATGGTGCCTCAGTTCAAGGTAGGGAAGACCTTCGGTCTCTATAAACACTTACAAATGGATTTACATTTACCTCACCTCAAAGAGACTAGTGGGGCATCGAACCTGCAACCTATCTGATATAAGACCTTGTCATACTCCACTAGACCAACCCCTTGGGGTTTACTGGTATTATATATTAATTTAAGTTTTTATTTTAGTATTTTATTTTAATTTTTTAAGGGGTTGCTGGCTTGCTGCGTGAAGAAATATAAATTAGAGCCCCTTTACAATATATAATAGTATAAAGCCTCATATTATATTAAAGGTCTAATACAATTTTAATATTATGTACACTATTTAATGTGACATTATATAGTTGATCAAAAAAAATTGTGACATTATATAAAATATTGTGTCGTATAAAATAATTAAAAAGAAATAAAGGAAAATTAAAATATTGGAAAAGAAAAAAAAATTAGAACAAATACAATACTATATACACTCTTACGTACTCAATATCACCCAAATACAAACCCACATCAAATTAACTAGGGATCCATTTGTTTAAGATTTTGATAGAATTGATTCTAAAAGAAAAATTGATTTTAAAAAAATCTAGTTCAAAAAAATTAATTTATGTTTGGTAATGATATTTTAAAAGTGACTTTGTAAGAATTGATTTTGTTTGAATGATAAAGTAAAACCACTTTTGTGGTGTAAATATAAAGAATTTTGTGGGTCATACACGCAGAATCAGTTATTCTCAATGGAAAAGCTAGAAATTCTTTCTTCTCCTAAATCAATTATACCTAATCCAGAATCAATTTTTTTTCAACGTAATTCGGTAAACAAACACCCTCAAATCCCAAAATCAGTTTTATTTCCACTAGAACCAAGTTTGGTATGCCCAAAACCTTAAACAAACAGGCATTAGATCATCCTAGTGAATAAATATAGTTCTTGACTTTCGTAGGCTTCAAAATATCATATAACCAACAGAAGCCAAAAAGTGCTGCAACAATTTCGTACCGATGAAAGAATATGCAATAGAAGTTATCTTGGCAAGTGTTGTAATTGAGGATATGTTTGGTTTATTTCTAATTTCCCATTTTCATTTTCAATATTTAGAAATAATTATAAAATTGTTATTTTGTTTTTATTCTATTTTATTATATTTTAAAAAAATTATATGAGAAACATTGAAAACAATAAAAGGTACGTGAAGCACAAGCATTCTGGGTTCGGATTATTGTTCAAACCTAAAAGATTTTTTTGATAATAAAGGTGATGGGAAATGCTAGATTGTACCTATTCTGGTGTGGCTCAAAACGATGTCTTCAAAGCCTCTTTTGGGACTGGGCCTGCTCTGATGTGGCCCAATATACACTATAAGAAAAACACGAATTACCGACGGACAAAAGCCGTCGAAAACAGTCAAACATCGTCGGTAATGACATGTTTCCGGTGGCCCCAAATCCGTTGGTAATCAGCTCGTCGGTAACCATTACCGATAAATTTGAGTGATCCGTCGGTAATGCGCTGGGTAGGCTACCACAATACTAACGGTTTTTTCCATCGACCATTCCATTAGACCCTTACCCATGGCCTTTTCCGTCGGTAATAGGGAACCCAAATCACCGACGGATTAGTCCATCGATAATCTCTACCGACGGATATGTCCGGTGGTAAGTTCATTTTTTAAATTAAAATTAAATAATTAAATTAATCTTATTTAATTAATTAATTTTATTTATTAAATAAATTTAAATTCAAAATGAAAATAAAAATTTAATTAAAATTAAAATTAAAATAAATAAAATCATATATAAAAAAATGCACTATATAAATAGTATCAAAATTATTCCTACAATGTAAATAAATTTGTATTAAACCCTACAACTACCCAAACTCTAGAAATATCTAAAGTAACTAACTATCTTAATAATGACCATAATAATCATCGTCCTGGGGAGAGATCATCATCCGGCATCATATGACCATCCGGCGACGACTGAGACGACGTACCGTCATCCTTATGTTGCTCAGGTACATCAGTAGTAGTAGTAGAGGGTCGGCCTGTATGGGGCACCCCCTGCAGAACGGTGCACCTCTTAGGTGGGAGCACCTCGAGCACACCAGCGACCACTTGCGAGAGTGCCTCCACCTGTTGCCTCATGCGCTCGTTCTCCTCCCTCTGCTGAAGCACCTCGTGTCTCAACTGCTGCTTCTCCTTGGTGTCCTGCGAGGCCTGAAGATGCACCCTCCAGAGGTGTCAAGCTCAGACTCCCCCGACAGTAGGTAGAGCTAGGCTCCCAAGACCGTAAATCTGCTCTTTCTTCTTCCTGCCGGTCACATCAACCCACACCTGGGTTTCAAGTCTCTCCGCCTCGGTGGGGTCAAGCTGGGAGGGATCCGAGGCACCAGTGCAGGAGGTAGCCTCAGACACTACCTGAGTAAACCATGCAGAGAACTCCTCCTGTTATCAATAAACAAAATTGTTATATTATTAATTATAATAATAAAAAGTAAATAAAAAAATATAAATATTGCTCATCGCAGTCCACTTGGACCTCTCATCAACAAAGTCGCTGGTCTTCCTGTGTATGAGTCTATGTAAAGACCTCAGAGAGCTTAATGACTGGCCAAGTGCTGCTGTCTGCAAACAGCTAACGAATGACAATCAATTATGTACAAAATAAATTTATTAATGAAACAATAAAATTTATAAATTTAATTAATTACATAAACATACCATGTTAATTTCATGCTGAACGTGGTTAATCGAACCACCAGTGTGTAGGCTCCCGTCCTTCTTGGAAGCTCGACTCTTCTTTGCCAGCTCACACTTCAGCTTATAAGCTAGAATGTTCCAGTACTCACAAAATTTAATTCAATTAATTAATATATATTTTTACTCTCCCACACATGATGGGCTTCGGTAAGTGTACCGATCGAAGCAAGTAATAAAAACATGGTAAGTAAATTACCGAGATCGAACATGGCCAATTGTTATCAATATTTAAAGGAAGCAGTTAGGATTGACCAAGTCAAGGGAGAGAAGTTTGTCTGGTTTCAAGCAGTTATCTTAAGCAAGAGAATTAACAAGACAATAGCAAATAACAAGAAGTTTGTGATTAAGAATGAGGGAGTTCTAAGGTCACGAATTCACCAACCCAATTAAACATAGATCAAAAAATGATTATTTTATATCCTTAGGTTCAATTACATGCCAATCAGGAACCCAAAATTATCCTAATGTCTCGGTCGAGCACAATAGAAAATACCTAAGCATCCCAATCAACAATATCTCTATTCGAAGACTAACAGTTTGATTCATTAAGTTCTTGGTTCCCTATAACGATTGCACAAATCTCCTATTATATCTCTATCAATATTCAACTTATGTTCTTAATTCAAGTCCTAAAGCGTGAATCTCCAGTGAGTCATCACGCTTGACTAGTTAACCACGAGCTCATATGATTAACACAAACAAAACAGAATTAAGAAACAAGAATTGAGAATTAGGGAGTAGAAAACATCACAATTTTACTATGTCGTCATGAGCGGCTTCATCGCTTCCTCAGAAAAGACGATTAGTTCCTCATAGCATGCTTCATCAAAATGAAATAAAAAGAAAACATAGTATAAAACTACTAAAAGAGTATATAAACTTAAACGAGACAACTAACAAAAAACTAGGATTGGATCTCTAAAATTCGCACAGAGACAAGCTATTTATAGAAAACCGGGTCTGCGCTCGCTTGCTCGTGGGGCAAATAGGTGCTCGCAGGCTCCATTCTGAGTTTGAATCCTCGCTGGGCGAGACAGCATCTTCAGAATTCTTGTGTCTGGCTCACGAGGCGCATCCTTGTTCGCGGGGCGATCCTGAAAGACCCTAATTCCTTACTCAACATCAGCTCTGGCTAGG
The DNA here is from genome assembly GCA_035048595.1 of Echinosophora koreensis. Classification (NCBI taxonomy): domain Eukaryota; kingdom Viridiplantae; phylum Streptophyta; class Magnoliopsida; order Fabales; family Fabaceae; genus Echinosophora; species Echinosophora koreensis. The sequence continues at coordinate 6,737,950 of JAPCYP010000017.1, read as the reverse complement.
AATGGCAACAGGGCCGGGCGGGCACGGGTAGCACCTTACCCGCCCCCCGCCCGCGGTGGATAAATCCGTGCCCGTGCCCGTCCCCGCCCGCTACCCGCTCGGTTACCCGCTGGACGGGTATTTAGCGAGTTTCGCGGGTATCTGCGGGTACGACGGGTACCCATGGATATTTATCTACATTATTTTTTTTTTAAATGCACTAATTTCTTGAAAAATTATAAAAAAAATTGCAAAAAATATATGAACAAATGCACTAATTTCTTCACCATATCAGGAACTTGAGTACATAGATTATAAGTACCTCCACAAACAGGTCTTGGGGTCTTAATAACTTGTCACAATCGTGAAAAAAAAAAACTGAATATAAACTTCATGACAACAGAATCAGAGATAGAAAATAATATCATAATTAAGGCAACTTAGTATGAAGTTCTATCTAGTCCAACATGCCTTCAATTCTTGCCTCCAAACCATTATATATGTCCTTGATTTCCTTCCCCGCTTAGCCCAAAAGCTTTTTAACCACAGAGATAGCTAAGTGGATAGATTGTAATGATTGACACTACCTATTTTCTTCTCTTGCTTTTTTCAACAGACCTGGGTGCTTTATAAGGCACAAAAAAAAGTAAACTTGAATAAGATATGCAAAGATAAAAATAAACACAACTCATGGACATTTTGTGCAGTACACTCATAATAGCTTTGACAGTAGATTTCAATAAATACCCAAAACTGGGATTCTTTCAATCTCTCCTTCCAAATATTCCTTGGGGGCAAAAGTTGATGTGCAAAAACAAGAAATTACATTTTGCCACAATCTGAGATCACACTTGGGAGGGCAGTTTCTAAAATCGGAATACAGAACTTGAAAGTCAAGAACTTGAATGTACACTACAAATTAACATAAAACTTGAATGTCAAGAAATAATTGAAAGAGACAGAGACTCATAGTAGGTGGTAGCTGGGGTTGCGAAGGAAGGGATGGTGAGGGCCGAGGTTGGCGGGGCCGAGGTTGCGAGGAGTTCGCGCGGCCACAAGGAGGGTGAGGCCGGAGTTGTGTGCGACCGGAAGGGAGGGTGGCGGTTGAGGGCGACGTGACAGCGATGGAGAAGGAAGGTTAGGGAAGCTGCGCACATAAAGGTTAGGAGCAGTGCACCAAATTAGGGAAGCTGCTCACAAAGTAGTGTCAAAATGTATGTTATATACCTAGGGTTTCATAAAAGAGGGTAAACTAGTAATTTCCTACACGGGTACCACGATACCGGCCCCCACCCGTCAGCAAACGGGTATTTAAAATACCTGTTTATTTTGATCCGCAGGTACCCGTAACACTACTCGCCCCGTGCCCATCGCGGATTTTACCCGCGGGTGTAACACCCCGGTTTTTACAGTTTTTCAATATCAGTAAAATATATATGTTTATAATATTTTTATTGGAATGCTAATTATTTTATTGAGTGCGTTAACACTGCCTTATTTCAGTATATGCACACTTACTAGACAATAATTTACGTTATTGTCACTATTATTACCAGTATAGAAAAATATTTTAAATAATATGATTAAGAGTAAAGTATTTTCATATTTTTATTCTATTTAATTTTGGAGTTAAAAATAAGCTGGTTCGGAATTAATCGGAGATTAATTTTGAACCGTTGATTTTCTTAGTTGATCAATTCAACTATCAATCTCTACCTTATTTCAAATTTTGAAAGTATATATTTGTCATCCTTTATTTTTAGATTCAAGAACTAAAAACGTGTTTATTTTTAGGCTTAATTTTTATCACACATTTTGTACCTACACATTCAAGTAAATGAAAAACAAATAAATAAAAACCCCAAGTCCCTCCCTTCCCCGTACGCGACAGAACCCCATTCTTTTTTTTTCTTCTTCCTCTTCTTTCCTTTATTCTTCTTCTTCCTCCCCACTTCACTTTCTTCCTCCTTCCTCTCCGGCGCAACCCCTACACCAGCCACCAGAACCGCACGTCGCCGCCGTGCACCACCGTTGGTCGCTTGCCGGCGTGAGAAGGAGAAGACACGCGACTGTTTCGCGTCATCCAGTTTGAAACGGAGCTCATCATCGCCACCCACCGCCGTTCCTAGCTGCGGTAAGTCTGACCAGCCGCCTTCCATGGTGGTTTCGAACCCAACTCGTTGGTTAAGCTTCCTTCTTACTCTTTTATGCTCTCTTTTATCTCTGTTGTCCCTGTTCACTGTAGAACCGTAGCTGTCCGTCGTGCCGCCGCCATCCGCCACCGCGAGGAGCACCGCAACACCACCCCAACTTCTTCTTTTTCATCTTGGGTGAGTTTCTTACCCCTAATCCTTGGTGATTATGAGAACCCCAAATCATTTGCAAAACCCTAACCCTAACCCTTTGAATTCAGTTTATAATTTTGAAATTTAACATTGTTTTATGCTATTGAGACTATGAATTAGTGATTCCCTAAGCCAATTTTATTGTTCTTTGGTTAGATTAATTTCCCCCAAATTGTGTTATGAACCCTATTTTGCTCAAACTGATTTTATTGGAAAATCAATTCTATTTTATTAAATTAAATATATAGTTTCCTCTGATTTTACGCTTTGAGGATTATTAATTCGTGGTTACGTCGTTTGATTGATTGAATATACTTGGATGCTCTCCGGACTTTGCTCGTGATTGCGCTTGTTTAGAGAAGACATGATTTTCATGTTAGAAAGTTGTCGATGAGTCACTTGCGTGTGTTGCAAATTTTCCAGTTGTAGTGGGCGTCCAATTTTGCGAAGTTTCATGGGATAAGGAATAAATTGTGGAATCCGAAATAAAAGATCTTTTCTGGTCTTCAAAGGTAAAGGGAGTAAGCCTGAGGAGTTATTAGCCGTTATATATTTAATGTTATGAACTGCATGTGATAATTAATAATATGTGGAATGACTGTGAATATAATGTTATGAACTGCATGTGATAATTAATAATATGTGGAATGACTGTGAATATATATATACATATATGTGTTATGTAATACTGAGATCTGAAAACTGTATGGTGATTTGATGAATATGTATATATATATATATATATGTGATCAATTATGTTGATGAATATTTTGAGACTGGTTGAAGCATGACTTATAAAGAAGAAACCTTGTTTTATCAAAAATATATACGAACATAGAAAAGTGGAAAACATGAATTTTGGCTTTCTTTGGAAAGTGGAAAGGAAACAGAAAAGGACTAGATTTCTGTGCTGAGGTTTCAGACTGGATTCTGATTACAGTGAAGCCGGACTAGCCTTCCTCCTGTTAAGGACCTAGAGTTCCGAGACGTCGGACTAGTGTCTGTTGATAAAAGATTTTGAAAAATCTTTAACAAAGATCTTAAAACTCAAGTGGATATTAAACATTTAATTAATATCTGAAAAGATGTTCTGGCAGACGTGCCGTCGAGCTACAGTTTCACACAGGGTGAACTGACAAATTTGATAGTTACGGACCAAAGGCATATTCTTGGGCTTTTGGGTCTTTAGGGACATTCGGGCTCGAACTCCACGCAATGCTTGGGGCTTTGCAACCTCTTGTCGTGGAAATCGGCTACCCCGCACGAATGTACTCAATAGGGGACTATCAAATATTATATCGGTGATACGCGAAATCCTAGAACAATTGGGGAAAGGACCCAGTGGAGAGGCCACCCAACGCGAAACAATTGTGTTATAGGAATTATCGCGGCCTATCATACTCGAAGAAGGGAAGTTAGGATCTCCGGAGATTGAGTTAGAAAGTGGATATTGAAGTGTTAACAGAAAACTTACAAACAAAAGCTTAATTCCAAACAATCTTATGATATGAATATCATTATATTTATATGAGTTGTTACTTTGATATTTTAATGTTGTTTATGATGTTAAATATATGACTGCTATGTTTAAACTCATATATTGGTAACTCACCTTTGCAATACATTTGTGTGGTTTTGTGTCGTACTTTGGTACGTGACTGCAGGTGATACCGAGGTGTTCTCTGCCCTGAATCGGAGGGTTTAGTCTCGACTCTTAACGAAGGTTGAGTAAATGGAATTACCATGGAGGTCTTTTCCAGTAAGAGTCTCATAGTACGACCAGCTTAGTCTATCGAGTTAAGTTTAGTTGTAGGGAAGTTTCGTATTTATTTGCATTAAGGCTCTGAGAGTCATTTGTTGGATTATTGTTGTGTTTTTGAATGTCTTTTAGAACGACCTGCTTAGGTTTTAAGATTTTGTTGTTTTATGATAGTATATATGTTCATGGCTCGGAGAGCCTTTATTTTAAATGGATTGTTGATGGCTCTGAGAGCATTTCTTTTATATGGAAATCTAAGATTTTCGTTTAGGTCATGTATAGCTTGTTGATGTAAATATTTTCAGAATATTACTAAATTGATTTATTTTAGATGACTGGACTTTCTGGGTTGAAAATATAAATGTTTCAGCAGGTGTTTTCATTCTGGGATGTTGAAATTACAGAGGAGATTCTGTCGAAATTTTTGTAAAAATTCTAGATCTTTATTCAAGTATAATGTGATTTTACTTTTGTGACGTGTGTATCACTGTTCCGAAATATTCAGATGAAAATTTTTCACCCAAGTTTTCTGAAGTAAATTATTTTTCCGAAAGCAAAACCAACAAAATTCTTTTTATTTAAGTTCCGCGACGTGTTAAGAGTTAGACATGTAACGCCCAAGGGGGGTGTTACATTAGTGGTATCAGAGAACTGAACAGACTTCATGGAGTATCCTCCAGCATCGTCCCAAGTGAAGACCTGAATTTTACCAATGTTTATCGGTAAAGTCCACTCTAAGTGTTGAGGACCCAGTTGAGGCTAAGCTCAACAGAACACCCTCGACTCGAGTGGGTGAACGAGAAAAATGATCTAATCTTTAGAAAATTAGTTGGGAGTAAGTGTAGTATTTAACTACGATTATCTCTTTAGTCGGATGGACAAGAAGTGACGGAAGCTTTGTTGAGGTATAGTTGTAACTAGTAAGATGTGAATCCTTAAGATCAATATCCATGACTAAGATTGAGTTTATGAGTTGGAGACTTACAGGAAAGTGTTTATAGTAGTTTTCCCTAAGCTGAAAGGGAGCAGCAAAGAGGAGTTCTTGAGTAAAACAAAGTTGTTAGAAAAGTTCAAGATTTATGATTTTTGATGATTCAAATCGAGGTAATTTCTTTTGATTATAGTTGTACGAAGGAGTGTAATCATGTTCTTTAAGATTGAAAGGTATGACTATGATATGATTTGTAGTAGTGGAATATATTCAAAAGAAACTAAGACTACGATGGGATATCTTGAATAGGAACTGATGTGTGTGTTGTGAACCGAATGTAAATAGTAATTTCACTTAAGTGGATTCGAGCGAGAGGGATAAGCTTTTGTGAAAAAAATTAAGTTTCTGAATAAGTTCAAAGTTGATGGATTAGATAATTCTACCCAACAAGGTTCCTTTTTGATTGCTTTCAGTTACCTTAAGAAGTATTGTGATGTTTTGATTGGAGACTTGAAATATGAGGTTAGAAAAGTAGATTACGTTCAGAAGAGCTAAGACTACAATAGTATATTTGGGTAGGAAGTTGATGCATATTATGATAAGGTAAGTTTTGATTTTGGAACTATGAGAGTTAGATGTGAAGAAATCTGTTTTTCTAGTGGACCAACAATGGAGATTGGAAGTGATTAAATTTGATTTTGCTCCTCATGCAAGAGGAATGTATATCTTAGTTAAATCTTGGTGTTGAAAGTGAGAGTTTAGGATGTAAAGGAAATTTTTTCTAATGGATTAGTATTGAATGAAGAAGAGATTAAGTTTTAATTATATCTTTCGTGTACGAGAGATTGAAGTAAAGTATTAATGAGGGAGAATATGAATTGAGGATAAGTGATTTGATATTGAGGATAAATAGAACAAAGAATAAGTATGAATTTCTTTATTAAGTGATAAAAATCATATAAGGAAAAGTGAATACGGGAAGTACAATATAGGATCTTGGGATTAGGATGTAATTATAAGATTTTGTCGAGTTTTGAGTCACGAAATTTCGAGGACGAAATTTTTTTAAGTGGGGTAGTAATGTAACACCCCGGTTTTTACAGTTTTTCAATATCAGTAAAATATATATGTTTATAATATTTTTATTGGAATGCTAATTATTTTATTGAGTGCGTTAACACTGCCTTATTTCAGTATATGCACACTTACTAGACAATAATTTACGTTATTGTCACTATTATTACCAGTATAGAAAAATATTTTAAATAATATGATTAAGAGTAAAGTATTTTCATATTTTTATTCTATTTAATTTTGGAGTTAAAAATAAGCTGGTTCGGAATTAATCGGAGATTAATTTTGAACCGTTGATTTTCTTAGTTGATCAATTCAACTATCAATCTCTACCTTATTTCAAATTTTGAAAGTATATATTTGTCATCCTTTATTTTTAGATTCAAGAACTAAAAACGTGTTTATTTTTAGGCTTAATTTTTATCACACATTTTGTACCTACACATTCAAGTAAATGAAAAACAAATAAATAAAAACCCCAAGTCCCTCCCTTCCCCGTACGCGACAGAACCCCATTCTTTTTTTTTCTTCTTCCTCTTCTTTCCTTTATTCTTCTTCTTCCTCCCCACTTCACTTTCTTCCTCCTTCCTCTCCGGCGCAACCCCTACACCAGCCACCAGAACCGCACGTCGCCGCCGTGCACCACCGTTGGTCGCTTGCCGGCGTGAGAAGGAGAAGACACGCGACTGTTTCGCGTCATCCAGTTTGAAACGGAGCTCATCATCGCCACCCACCGCCGTTCCTAGCTGCGGTAAGTCTGACCAGCCGCCTTCCATGGTGGTTTCGAACCCAACTCGTTGGTTAAGCTTCCTTCTTACTCTTTTATGCTCTCTTTTATCTCTGTTGTCCCTGTTCACTGTAGAACCGTAGCTGTCCGTCGTGCCGCCGCCATCCGCCACCGCGAGGAGCACCGCAACACCACCCCAACTTCTTCTTTTTCATCTTGGGTGAGTTTCTTACCCCTAATCCTTGGTGATTATGAGAACCCCAAATCATTTGCAAAACCCTAACCCTAACCCTTTGAATTCAGTTTATAATTTTGAAATTTAACATTGTTTTATGCTATTGAGACTATGAATTAGTGATTCCCTAAGCCAATTTTATTGTTCTTTGGTTAGATTAATTTCCCCCAAATTGTGTTATGAACCCTATTTTGCTCAAACTGATTTTATTGGAAAATCAATTCTATTTTATTAAATTAAATATATAGTTTCCTCTGATTTTACGCTTTGAGGATTATTAATTCGTGGTTACGTCGTTTGATTGATTGAATATACTTGGATGCTCTCCGGACTTTGCTCGTGATTGCGCTTGTTTAGAGAAGACATGATTTTCATGTTAGAAAGTTGTCGATGAGTCACTTGCGTGTGTTGCAAATTTTCCAGTTGTAGTGGGCGTCCAATTTTGCGAAGTTTCATGGGATAAGGAATAAATTGTGGAATCCGAAATAAAAGATCTTTTCTGGTCTTCAAAGGTAAAGGGAGTAAGCCTGAGGAGTTATTAGCCGTTATATATTTAATGTTATGAACTGCATGTGATAATTAATAATATGTGGAATGACTGTGAATATTTAATGTTATGAACTGCATGTGATAATTAATAATATGTGGAATGACTGTGAATATATATACATATATGTGTTATGTAATACTGAGATCTGAAAACTGTATGGTGATTTGATGAATATGTATATATATATATATATATGTGATCAATTATGTTGATGAATATTTTGAGACTGGTTGAAGCATGACTTATAAAGAAGAAACCTTGTTTTATCAAAAATATATACGAACATAGAAAAGTGGAAAACATGAATTTTGGCTTTCTTTGGAAAGTGGAAAGGAAACAGAAAAGGACTAGATTTCTGTGCTGAGGTTTCAGACTGGATTCTGATTACAGTGAAGCCGGACTAGCCTTCCTCCTGTTAAGGACCTAGAGTTCCGAGACGTCGGACTAGTGTCTGTTGATAAAAGATTTTGAAAAATCTTTAACAAAGATCTTAAAACTCAAGTGGATATTAAACATTTAATTAATATCTGAAAAGATGTTCTGGCAGACGTGCCGTCGAGCTACAGTTTCACACAGGGTGAACTGACAAATTTGATAGTTACGGACCAAAGGCATATTCTTGGGCTTTTGGGTCTTTAGGGACATTCGGGCTCGAACTCCACGCAATGCTTGGGGGGCTTTGCAACCTCTTGTCGTGGAAATCGGCTACCCCGCACGAATGTACTCAATAGGGGACTATCAAATATTATATCGGTGATACGCGAAATCCTAGAACAATTGGGGAAAGGACCCAGTGGAGAGGCCACCCAACGCGAAACAATTGTGTTATAGGAATTATCGCGGCCTATCATACTCGAAGAAGGGAAGTTAGGATCTCCGGAGATTGAGTTAGAAAGTGGATATTGAAGTGTTAACAGAAAACTTACAAACAAAAGCTTAATTTCCAAACAATCTTATGATATGAATATCATTATATTTATATGAGTTGTTACTTTGATATTTTAATGTTGTTTATGATGTTAAATATATGACTGCTATGTTTAAAACTCATATATTGGTAAACTCACCTTTGCAATACATTTGTGTGGTTTTGTGTCGTACTTTGGTACGTGACTGCAGGTGATACCGAGGTGTTCTCTGCCCTGAATCGGAGGGTTTAGTCTCGACTCTTAACGAAGGTTGAGTAAATGGAATTACCATGGAGGTCTTTCCAGTAAGAGTCTCATAGTACGACCAGCTTAGTCTATCGAGTTAAGTTTAGTTGTAGGGAAGTTTCGTATTTATTTGCATTAAGGCTCTGAGAGTCATTTGTTGGATTATTGTTGTGTTTTTGAATGTCTTTTAGAACGACCTGCTTAGGTTTTAAGATTTTGTTTGTTTATGATAGTATATATGTTCATGGCTCGGAGAGCCTTTATTTTAAATGGATTGTTGATGGCTCTGAGAGCATTTCTTTTATATGGAAATCTAAGATTTTCGTTTAGGTCATGTATAGCTTGTTGATGTAAATATTTTCAGAATATTACTAAATTGATTTATTTTAGATGACTGGACTTTCTGGGTTGAAAATATAAATGTTTCAGCATGGTGTTTTCATTCTGGGATGTTGAAATTACAGAGGAGATTCTGTCGAAATTTTTGTAAAAATTCTAGATCTTTATTCAAGTATAATGTGATTTTACTTTTGTGACGTGTGTATCACACTGTTCCGAAATATTCAGATGAAAATTTTTCACCCAAGTTTTTCTGAAGTAAATTATTTTCCGAAAGCAAAAACCAACAAAATTCTTTTATTATTTAAGTTCCGCGACGTGTTAAGAGTTAGACATGTAACGCCCAAGGGGGGTGTTACATTAGTGGTATCAGAGAACTGAACAGACTTCATGGAGTATCCTCCAGCATCGTCCCAAGTGAAGACCTGAATTTTACCAATGTTTATCGGTAAAGTCCACTCTAAGTGTTGAGGACCCAGTTGAGGCTAAGCTCAACAGAACACCCTCGACTCGAGTGGGTGAACGAGAAAAATGATCTAATCTTTAGAAAATTAGTTGGGAGTAAGTGTAGTATTTAACTACGATTATCTCTTTAGTCGATGGACAAGAAGTGACGGAAGCTTTGTTGAGGTTATAGTTGTAACTAGTAAGATGTGAATCCTTAAGATCAATATCCATGACTAAGATTGAGTTTATGAGTTGGAGGACTTACAGGAAAGTGTTTTATAGTAGTTTTTCCCTAAGCTGGAAAGGGAGCAGCAAAGAGGAGTTTCTTGAGTAAAACAAAGTTGTTAGAAAAGTTCAAGATTTATGATTTTTGATGATTCAAATCGAGGTAATTTCTTTTGATTATAGTTGTACGAAGGAGTGTAATCATGTTCTTTAAGATTGAAAGGTATGACTATGATATGATTTGTAGTAGTGGAATATATTCAAAAAGAAACTAAGACTACGATGGGATATCTTGAATAGGAACTGATGTGTGTGTTGTGAACCGAATGTAAATAGTAATTTCACTTAAGTGGATTCGAGCGAGAGGGATAAGCTTTTGTGAAAAAAATTAAGTTTCTGAATAAGTTCAAAGTTGATGGATTAGATAATTCTACCCAACAAGGTTCCTTTTTGATTGCTTTCAGTTACCTTAAGAAGTATTGTGATGTTTTGATTGGAGACTTGAAATATGAGGTTAGAAAAGTAGATTACGTTCAGAAGAGCTAAGACTACAATAGTATATTTGGGTAGGAAGTTGATGCATATTATGATAAGGTAAGTTTTGATTTTGGAACTATGAGAGTTAGATGTGAAGAAATCTGTTTTTCTAGTGGACCAACAATGGAGATTGGAAGTGATTAAATTTGATTTTGCTCCTCATGCAAGAGGAATGTATATCTTAGTTAAATCTTGGTGTGAAAGTGAGAGTTTAGGATGTAAAGGAAATTTTTTCTAATGGATTAGTATTGAATGAAGAAGAGATTAAGTTTTAATTAGATCTTTCGTGTACGAGAGATTGAAGTAAAGTATTAATGAGGGAGAATATGAATTGAGGATAAGTGATTTGATATTGAGGATAAATAGAACAAAGAATAAGTATGAAGTTCTTTATTAAGTGATAAAAATCATATAAGGAAAAGTGAATACGGGAAGTACAATATAGGATCTTGGGATTAGGATGTAATTATAAGATTTTGTCGAGTTTTGAGTCACGAAATTTCGAGGACGAAATTTTTTTAAGTGGGGTAGTAATGTAACACCCCGGTTTTTACAGTTTTTTCAATATCAGTAAAATATATATGTTTATAATATTTTTATTGGAATGCTAATTATTTTATTGAGTGCGTTAACACTGCCTTATTTCAGTATATGCACACTTACTAGACAATAATTTACGTTATTGTCACTATTATTACCAGTATAGAAAAATATTTTAAATAATATGATTAAGAGTAAAGTATTTTCATATTTTTATTCTATTTAATTTTGGAGTTAAAAATAAGCTGGTTCGGAATTAATCGGAGATTAATTTTGAACCGTTGATTTTCTTAGTTGATCAATTCAACTATCAATCTCTACCTTATTTCAAATTTTGAAAGTATATATTTGTCATCCTTTATTTTTAGATTCAAGAACTAAAAACGTGTTTATTTTTAGGCTTAATTTTTATCACACATTTTGTACCTACACATTCAAGTAAATGAAAAACAAATAAATAAAAACCCCAAGTCCCTCCCTTCCCCGTACGCGACAGAACCCCATTCTTTTTTTTTCTTCTTCCTCTTCTTTCCTTTATTCTTCTTCTTCCTCCCCACTTCACTTTCTTCCTCCTTCCTCTCCGGCGCAACCCCTACACCAGCCACCAGAACCGCACGTCGCCGCCGTGCACCACCGTTGGTCGCTTGCGCCGGCGTGAGAAGGAGAAGACACGCGACTGTTTCGCGTCATCCAGTTTGAAACGGAGCTCATCATCGCCACCCACCGCCGTTCCTAGCTGCGGTAAGTCTGACCAGCCGCCTTCCATGGTGGTTTCGAACCCAACTCGTTGGTTAAGCTTCCTTCTTACTCTTTTATGCTCTCTTTTATCTCTGTTGTCCCTGTTCACTGTAGAACCGTAGCTGTCCGTCGTGCCGCCGCCATCCGCCACCGCGAGGAGCACCGCAACACCACCCCAACTTCTTCTTTTTCATCTTGGGTGAGTTTCTTACCCCTAATCCTTGGTGATTATGAGAACCCCAAATCATTTGCAAAACCCTAACCCTAACCCTTTGAATTCAGTTTATAATTTTGAAATTTAACATTGTTTTATGCTATTGAGACTATGAATTAGTGATTCCCTAAGCCAATTTTATTGTTCTTTGGTTAGATTAATTTCCCCCAAATTGTGTTATGAACCCTATTTTGCTCAAACTGATTTTATTGGAAAATCAATTCTATTTTATTAAATTAAATATATAGTTTCCTCTGATTTTACGCTTTGAGGATTATTAATTCGTGGTTACGTCGTTTGATTGATTGATTGAATATACTTGGATGCTCTCCGGACTTTGCTCGTGATTGCGCTTGTTTAGAGAAGACATGATTTTCATGTTAGAAAGTTGTCGATGAGTCACTTGCGTGTGTTGCAAATTTTCCAGTTGTAGTGGGCGTCCAATTTTGCGAAGTTTCATGGGATAAGGAATAAATTGTGGAATCCGAAATAAAAGATCTTTTCTGGTCTTCAAAGGTAAAGGGAGTAAGCCTGAGGAGTTATTAGCCGTTATATATTTAATGTTATGAACTGCATGTGATAATTAATAATATGTGGAATGACTGTGAATATTTAATGTTATGAACTGCATGTGATAATTAATAATATGTGGAATGACTGTGAATATATATATACATATATGTGTTATGTAATACTGAGATCTGAAAACTGTATGGTGATTTGATGAATATGTATATATATATATATATATATGTGATCAATTATGTTGATGAATATTTTGAGACTGGTTGAAGCATGACTTATAAAGAAGAAACCTTGTTTTATCAAAAATATATACGAACATAGAAAAGTGGAAAACATGAATTTTGGCTTTCTTTGGAAAGTGGAAAGGAAACAGAAAAGGACTAGATTTCTGTGCTGAGGTTTCAGACTGGATTCTGATTACAGTGAAGCCGGACTAGCCTTCCTCCTGTTAAGGACCTAGAGTTCCGAGACGTCGGACTAGTGTCTGTTGATAAAAGATTTTGAAAAATCTTTAACAAAGATCTTAAAACTCAAGTGGATATTAAACATTTAATTAATATCTGAAAAGATGTTCTGGCAGACGTGCCGTCGAGCTACAGTTTCACACAGGGTGAACTGACAAATTTGATAGTTACGGACCAAAGGCATATTCTTGGGCTTTTGGGTCTTTAGGGACATTCGGGCTCGAACTCCACGCAATGCTTGGGGCTTTGCAACCTCTTGTCGTGGAAATCGGCTACCCCGCACGAATGTACTCAATAGGGGACTATCAAATATTATATCGGTGATACGCGAAATCCTAGAACAATTGGGGAAAGGACCCAGTGGAGAGGCCACCCAACGCGAAACAATTGTGTTATAGGAATTATCGCGGCCTATCATACTCGAAGAAGGGAAGTTAGGATCTCCGGAGATTGAGTTAGAAAGTGGATATTGAAGTGTTAACAGAAAACTTACAAACAAAAGCTTATTTCCAAACAATCTTATGATATGAATATCATTATATTTATATGAGTTGTTACTTTGATATTTTAATGTTGTTTATGATGTTAAATATATGACTGCTATGTTTAAACTCATATATTGGTAACTCACCTTTGCAATACATTTGTGTGGTTTTGTGTCGTACTTTGGTACGTGACTGCAGGTGATACCGAGGTGTTCTCTGCCCTGAATCGGAGGGTTTAGTCTCGACTCTTAACGAAGGTTGAGTAAATGGAATTACCATGGAGGTCTTTTCCAGTAAGAGTCTCATAGTACGACCAGCTTAGTCTATCGAGTTAAGTTTAGTTGTAGGGAAGTTTCGTATTTATTTGCATTAAGGCTCTGAGAGTCATTTGTTGGATTATTGTTGTGTTTTTGAATGTCTTTTAGAACGACCTGCTTAGGTTTTAAGATTTTGTTGTTTTATGATAGTATATATGTTCATGGCTCGGAGAGCCTTTATTTTAAATGGATTGTTGATGGCTCTGAGAGCATTTCTTTTATATGGAAATCTAAGATTTTCGTTTAGGTCATGTATAGCTTGTTGATGTAAATATTTTCAGAATATTACTAAATTGATTTATTTTAGATGACTGGACTTTCTGGGTTGAAAATATAAATGTTTCAGCAGGTGTTTTCATTCTGGGATGTTGAAATTACAGAGGAGATTCTGTCGAAATTTTTGTAAAAATTCTAGATCTTTATTCAAGTATAATGTGATTTTACTTTTGTGACGTGTGTATCACTGTTCCGAAATATTCAGATGAAAATTTTTCACCCAAGTTTTCTGAAGTAAATTATTTTTCCGAAAGCAAAACCAACAAAATTCTTTTTATTTAAGTTCCGCGACGTGTTAAGAGTTAGACATGTAACGCCCAAGGGGGGTGTTACATTAGTGGTATCAGAGAACTGAACAGACTTCATGGAGTATCCTCCAGCATCGTCCCAAGTGAAGACCTGAATTTTACCAATGTTTATCGGTAAAGTCCACTCTAAGTGTTGAGGACCCAGTTGAGGCTAAGCTCAACAGAACACCCTCGACTCGAGTGGGTGAACGAGAAAAATGATCTAATCTTTAGAAAATTAGTTGGGAGTAAGTGTAGTATTTAACTACGATTATCTCTTTAGTCGGATGGACAAGAAGTGACGGAAGCTTTGTTGAGGTATAGTTGTAACTAGTAAGATGTGAATCCTTAAGATCAATATCCATGACTAAGATTGAGTTTATGAGTTGGAGACTTACAGGAAAGTGTTTATAGTAGTTTTCCCTAAGCTGAAAGGGAGCAGCAAAGAGGAGTTCTTGAGTAAAACAAAGTTGTTAGAAAAGTTCAAGATTTATGATTTTTGATGATTCAAATCGAGGTAATTTCTTTTGATTATAGTTGTACGAAGGAGTGTAATCATGTTCTTTAAGATTGAAAGGTATGACTATGATATGATTTGTAGTAGTGGAATATATTCAAAAGAAACTAAGACTACGATGGGATATCTTGAATAGGAACTGATGTGTGTGTTGTGAACCGAATGTAAATAGTAATTTCACTTAAGTGGATTCGAGCGAGAGGGATAAGCTTTTGTGAAAAAAATTAAGTTTCTGAATAAGTTCAAAGTTGATGGATTAGATAATTCTACCCAACAAGGTTCCTTTTTGATTGCTTTCAGTTACCTTAAGAAGTATTGTGATGTTTTGATTGGAGACTTGAAATATGAGGTTAGAAAAGTAGATTACGTTCAGAAGAGCTAAGACTACAATAGTATATTTGGGTAGGAAGTTGATGCATATTATGATAAGGTAAGTTTTGATTTTGGAACTATGAGAGTTAGATGTGAAGAAATCTGTTTTTCTAGTGGACCAACAATGGAGATTGGAAGTGATTAAATTTGATTTTGCTCCTCATGCAAGAGGAATGTATATCTTAGTTAAATCTTGGTGTTGAAAGTGAGAGTTTAGGATGTAAAGGAAATTTTTTCTAATGGATTAGTATTGAATGAAGAAGAGATTAAGTTTTAATTATATCTTTCGTGTACGAGAGATTGAAGTAAAGTATTAATGAGGGAGAATATGAATTGAGGATAAGTGATTTGATATTGAGGATAAATAGAACAAAGAATAAGTATGAATTTCTTTATTAAGTGATAAAAATCATATAAGGAAAAGTGAATACGGGAAGTACAATATAGGATCTTGGGATTAGGATGTAATTATAAGATTTTGTCGAGTTTTGAGTCACGAAATTTCGAGGACGAAATTTTTTTAAGTGGGGTAGTAATGTAACACCCCGGTTTTTACAGTTTTTCAATATCAGTAAAATATATATGTTTATAATATTTTTATTGGAATGCTAATTATTTTATTGAGTGCGTTAACACTGCCTTATTTCAGTATATGCACACTTACTAGACAATAATTTACGTTATTGTCACTATTATTACCAGTATAGAAAAATATTTTAAATAATATGATTAAGAGTAAAGTATTTTCATATTTTTATTCTATTTAATTTTGGAGTTAAAAATAAGCTGGTTCGGAATTAATCGGAGATTAATTTTGAACCGTTGATTTTCTTAGTTGATCAATTCAACTATCAATCTCTACCTTATTTCAAATTTTGAAAGTATATATTTGTCATCCTTTATTTTTAGATTCAAGAACTAAAAACGTGTTTATTTTTAGGCTTAATTTTTATCACACATTTTGTACCTACACATTCAAGTAAATGAAAAACAAATAAATAAAAACCCCAAGTCCCTCCCTTCCCCGTACGCGACAGAACCCCATTCTTTTTTTTCTTCTTCCTCTTCTTTCCTTTATTCTTCTTCTTCCTCCCCACTTCACTTTCTTCCTCCTTCCTCTCCGGCGCAACCCCTACACCAGCCACCAGAACCGCACGTCGCCGCCGTGCACCACCGTTGGTCGCTTGCCGGCGTGAGAAGGAGAAGACACGCGACTGTTTCGCGTCATCCAGTTTGAAACGGAGCTCATCATCGCCACCCACCGCCGTTCCTAGCTGCGGTAAGTCTGACCAGCCGCCTTCCATGGTGGTTTCGAACCCAACTCGTTGGTTAAGCTTCCTTCTTACTCTTTTATGCTCTCTTTTATCTCTGTTGTCCCTGTTCACTGTAGAACCGTAGCTGTCCGTCGTGCCGCCGCCATCCGCCACCGCGAGGAGCACCGCAACACCACCCCAACTTCTTCTTTTTCATCTTGGGTGAGTTTCTTACCCCTAATCCTTGGTGATTATGAGAACCCCAAATCATTTGCAAAACCCTAACCCTAACCCTTTGAATTCAGTTTATAATTTTGAAATTTAACATTGTTTTATGCTATTGAGACTATGAATTAGTGATTCCCTAAGCCAATTTTATTGTTCTTTGGTTAGATTAATTTCCCCCAAATTGTGTTATGAACCCTATTTTGCTCAAACTGATTTTATTGGAAAATCAATTCTATTTTATTAAATTAAATATATAGTTTCCTCTGATTTTACGCTTTGAGGATTATTAATTCGTGGTTACGTCGTTTGATTGATTGAATATACTTGGATGCTCTCCGGACTTTGCTCGTGATTGCGCTTGTTTAGAGAAGACATGATTTTCATGTTAGAAAGTTGTCGATGAGTCACTTGCGTGTGTTGCAAATTTTCCAGTTGTAGTGGGCGTCCAATTTTGCGAAGTTTCATGGGATAAGGAATAAATTGTGGAATCCGAAATAAAAGATCTTTTCTGGTCTTCAAAGGTAAAGGGAGTAAGCCTGAGGAGTTATTAGCCGTTATATATTTAATGTTATGAACTGCATGTGATAATTAATAATATGTGGAATGACTGTGAATATTTAATGTTATGAACTGCATGTGATAATTAATAATATGTGGAATGACTGTGAATATATATATACATATATGTGTTATGTAATACTGAGATCTGAAAACTGTATGGTGATTTGATGAATATGTATATATATATATATATATGTGATCAATTATGTTGATGAATATTTTGAGACTGGTTGAAGCATGACTTATAAAGAAGAAACCTTGTTTTATCAAAAATATATACGAACATAGAAAAGTGGAAAACATGAATTTTGGCTTTCTTTGGAAAGTGGAAAGGAAACAGAAAAGGACTAGATTTCTGTGCTGAGGTTTCAGACTGGATTCTGATTACAGTGAAGCCGGACTAGCCTTCCTCCTGTTAAGGACCTAGAGTTCCGAGACGTCGGACTAGTGTCTGTTGATAAAAGATTTTGAAAAATCTTTAACAAAGATCTTAAAACTCAAGTGGATATTAAACATTTAATTAATATCTGAAAAGATGTTCTGGCAGACGTGCCGTCGAGCTACAGTTTCACACAGGGTGAACTGACAAATTTGATAGTTACGGACCAAAGGCATATTCTTGGGCTTTTGGGTCTTTAGGGACATTCGGGCTCGAACTCCACGCAATGCTTGGGGCTTTGCAACCTCTTGTCGTGGAAATCGGCTACCCCGCACGAATGTACTCAATAGGGGACTATCAAATATTATATCGGTGATACGCGAAATCCTAGAACAATTGGGGAAAGGACCCAGTGGAGAGGCCACCCAACGCGAAACAATTGTGTTATAGGAATTATCGCGGCCTATCATACTCGAAGAAGGGAAGTTAGGATCTCCGGAGATTGAGTTAGAAAGTGGATATTGAAGTGTTAACAGAAAACTTACAAACAAAAGCTTAATTCCAAACAATCTTATGATATGAATATCATTATATTTATATGAGTTGTTACTTTGATATTTTAATGTTGTTTATGATGTTAAATATATGACTGCTATGTTTAAACTCATATATTGGTAACTCACCTTTGCAATACATTTGTGTGGTTTTGTGTCGTACTTTGGTACGTGACTGCAGGTGATACCGAGGTGTTCTCTGCCCTGAATCGGAGGGTTTAGTCTCGACTCTTAACGAAGGTTGAGTAAATGGAATTACCATGGAGGTCTTTTCCAGTAAGAGTCTCATAGTACGACCAGCTTAGTCTATCGAGTTAAGTTTAGTTGTAGGGAAGTTTCGTATTTATTTGCATTAAGGCTCTGAGAGTCATTTGTTGGATTATTGTTGTGTTTTTGAATGTCTTTTAGAACGACCTGCTTAGGTTTTAAGATTTTGTTGTTTTATGATAGTATATATGTTCATGGCTCGGAGAGCCTTTATTTTAAATGGATTGTTGATGGCTCTGAGAGCATTTCTTTTATATGGAAATCTAAGATTTTCGTTTAGGTCATGTATAGCTTGTTGATGTAAATATTTTCAGAATATTACTAAATTGATTTATTTTAGATGACTGGACTTTCTGGGTTGAAAATATAAATGTTTCAGCAGGTGTTTTCATTCTGGGATGTTGAAATTACAGAGGAGATTCTGTCGAAATTTTTGTAAAAATTCTAGATCTTTATTCAAGTATAATGTGATTTTACTTTTGTGACGTGTGTATCACTGTTCCGAAATATTCAGATGAAAATTTTTCACCCAAGTTTTCTGAAGTAAATTATTTTTCCGAAAGCAAAACCAACAAAATTCTTTTTATTTAAGTTCCGCGACGTGTTAAGAGTTAGACATGTAACGCCCAAGGGGGGTGTTACAGCGGGTACCCGCGAGCACGAATAAAATTACCATCCCTAGCTCTGGCTCACGGGGTGAGACTTTGAAATTTTCCTTTTGCTTGTTTTCTTCCATTTTCCAAGTTCCCTTGAGCTTCACTTTTAACTTGAAAATAAAACGTACCACTTAGTGCTTTATTTGACCTAAAAATAGCAAAAATATCTAAAAATTACTTATAAAACTCAAAACGTTGCTTGTGGACAATTAAAGCTAAATTTGGGCAAAAACGAGATTGAACTCGCGCAATTGGTATCAAAATTGATGTCTTTCTAGTCATAAAACTAGATGAACCAAAGGTTGATCAACACACCAACACCTAGACATCGATTCCATTCATACCACGAGGTAGTGTCACATCAATTGTATCGCCGCTTAATACTTCAGATGGAAACCCTTCTTGGATCCTTTATTGCTTCATATCATTACTTAGTTAGAGGGTGCTTCATTATTCCTTAATTATAAATCAGAATCAGAACATCCCACAAAATCCTACACTTACAAATCAACATATAGTTATACAAATTAGAAATCACAACATTACACACACTTAACAAAATAAACATTTTCAAACAAATTAAAAAAACTAATTAATAACCAATTATTTAATTAAAGTTATATACATATACTAATTCATACAACCAATTAATAACCTAAACAAAATTATCTAAAATAAGCATATATAACTAGCAATAACCTAAAACAATTTTACCTTGGTGGCAGAGGCAATTGCAGTGGTGGCAGTGGCAGCGACAGTGGTGGCAGAGACAACCCACAAAGACCATACAAACACAAGATGCACAAAAATCAACATACCTCACATAAAAAAAAATAGCTAGAAAACCCTAAAAATAAAAAAATGTGCCACAAAATACCTCAGGCAGGAGGATATGGCGGTGGCCCACAGTGGTTCGTGGAGGAGCCGAGGAGGCACAGGAGGAGAAAGGGAAAGTGAGGTGGGGAGAGGAGACAGTCGCGCAGTGCGACGGGGAGAGAAGACAATAGAGGTGGTGGGAAGGAGACTGTCGCGGTGGGTATTGGCCAGGCGCGATGGAGGGAGCGTTGGAGGATGATGATGTTGGGCGGAGGAGGGTGGTGGGTCGCAAAGAGAGGGAAAAAGGAGAAGAAGAGAGAAAGGGAAAAGTGAGGGGGAGTGAGTGCGCGGTAGGTGTTTAGTTGGGAATTACCGACGACCCGAAAATTTGCCGACGACTTTTTTTGTCGGTAATTCAATAGTAATTAAAAAACACGATTACGAACGGATATTCCGTCGATAACTGAAATTGAATTTTCGAGGGAATATCCGTCAGTACACATTGGATAGACTTACCGAGGTAATTGTCCCTCAGAAAGCTCTAGCGCCAAAATTTCTGTATTCGCGCCACTATTTTTGATGGATAAGTCGTCTGTAACATTATTGATGGAAATTCCATCGGTAATTCATTAGAATTTTTGTATTCAGCATTATCGACGGCCATGTCCGTCAGTAGTCTCTTCATTACCGACGAAATCGATGACCATCGGTAAAAAGCTGTCGGAAAGAAGCTCTTTTCTTATACTGATAATGCCTTCAAGCTTGTAGGTGGTGCTTAGCTTCGTCTCCTTCGCTGCTCCTCTGGTGGGATCGATTGGGGGTACCTACGAAGGCACTCTGATGCCTAAGTCAGCAAATGAGTTCCAGATAGTGTATTTAGATGAGAATTAGAACTTCCCTGGTTTCATAGCTTTTTAAGTGGTGCCTCTGATATGGGGGTATGGGGATCTACCATTACTGGCATAGTATCCCTTGGTGTGTGGCGTGTGGGACACAAGGTTGCTGGTATGGTGCCCATCGTTAGGTGGTGTGTGGGACGCAGGGGTCAGCGAAGATTTAGGGTGATAGTGATCTGGGGTCACGTGATTAAAGGGCGAACCTTAGTAGTGACGTCGTTTGGTTGGTGGGGGACCATTCCCTAGGGGCGTAGGTCTGTCCTACGGTCCTACCCCTATAGGCCTTTGACTCTAACTCTCGACCGGTTGATTTGCTCGGCCAAAGGTTTGGCCCGGCCCTGGATCTTCCTTGAACCTTATTGGACTTTTTTTTTATATGCGGGCCATAACGATACCAAAAATAAAAAATTAATAAAATCTGTACGAAGGTTCATACATCATTGAATATTAGTAACACACTAACACCTCCTGTATTTTTTAAAATGTAACAATTAATTATTTTACAATGTTAATTTTGAAATTTTTCCATATCATTTGTACATTTTGTATTGAATTATTTCATACTAAATAAACGTACTCTTGAGGTGAGATATCGTATTGGAGGTATTGTATAATGTTCCTTTTTTTTTTATTTTCAGATGTGATGGAAAAAAAGAAAAAAGTATATTAAAATAAAAAAATTCATATTGGATATTCAAAAATATTATATAATATAATTCTTGTTCAAATAGGGATTTCAGTCTTCTCCGTCAAATTTTTTTTTTTAACGGATTCGCCATCAATTGATTGAATTGAATATTGGCATAATTTACAGCAAATAGAAAAGTGAGAATTTACCAATCGGATGTTAGTCAAGTGTAAGCAACTTGTTCCAATAAGGAGGAGGACATGGGAAACTTGAGTTCAAATCAAGGGGTAAACCCTTGCTCAATTAGTTGAACCTAATATTTGTCTCATAGCGGGTCCGAAAGACCTAAGCCGTGGGGATACTCTGGTGGATACACTCGACCCAAATGGCTAATTAGGGTGGGTTCCGAACAAAAAAAAAGTGAGAATTATTTTAGAAGATAAATAACGGGTTTCAATTCCTAGAAACACAATTGATTTGAAATTAGGTTTAATTATTGAGTTGGTCTCTGAACGATTTGGAAATTTTAAATTAAGTCCATCAACTAAAAAAATTTCTAATTAGGTCCCTGAACTTATATAAAATTTTCAATTGGGCCCCTAAACTAAAAAGTTTCTACTTAGGTCCATGAAGTTATATACAATTTTCAATTGATTCCCTAAAGTAGAAAGGTGACTATATAAAAATAATAATAATAAAATGAGGGAGGTGAAATTTAGAAAAAACAATACTATTTGACATAATAAACATGACAAAAGATGAATATAAGAGAAAAAACTCATTATTTAAAATAATAATAATAATAATAATAATAATAATAATAATAATAATAATAATAATAATAATAATAATAATAAATAAATAAATAAAACTTAGTGAGAAAAGTTATTGTTTAGCATAATAATTAAATAAAAATAGATAAATTTGAGAGACAAAATTTAGTTCTTGAAATGATAATAAAAAATAATGAAATATGAAATTGTGCTAGAAAATTCATGTTTTATAACAAAATATTAAGAGATTAAACTGATAAACCTAAATTAAAAAAATACATATTTTAAATAGTAATATATTATTAAATGATGATTTTGAAAAAAAAGTTTCAAAAAAAATTTAAATAGTAAAAGATGAAACTTAGCAGAGAATGTCATTATTTGAAATAAATTTTATTCTAATATTATTATAAGAGATGACAGTAAGTAAAAAAATTCTATATTTAAAAAAATAAAACCAACAACAAATTTATTGTTTGAAATAAGAATAAAATAAAGAATCTAGTTAAGTAAATATCACAAAAAATGATAGATGATGAAATTTAAAAAAATAATATTGTATGACATAATAATAAAATGACAAAAGATAAATATGAGAGAAAAAATCAATATTTAAAATAATAATAATAATAATAATAATAATAATAATAAAACTTAGTGAGAAACTATTGTTTAAAATAACAATTAAATAAAAATAAATTAATTTGATAGACAAAATTTAGTTCTTGAAATGATAATAACAAAATAATGAAATATGAAATTGTGCTAGAAAATTCATATTTTATAACAAAATATTAAGATATTAAACTAAGTCAAATATTTAATATTTGAAATAATATTAAAATAATAACAATAGACATATCAAGCAAAAATATTATTTAATAATATTAAAATAATTTATGAAAAAACTCAATTAAAATATAAAATAACATAATAAATAACAAAATAAATTAAATAACTTAAAATAAAATTGACAATCAAAGTAAGAACAATCAAAGTAAGATGTGATATTTACTTACCTAGATTCGTTATTTTATTTATTATTTCAGACAATAATTTTGTTGTTAAATTATATTTTTATTTTTTTAAAATATTGATTTTTTTTTACTCAGTTTCATGTCTTGTTATAATGGCATTCTCTGCTAAGTTTCATCTTTTACTATTTTATTTTTATTTGAAACATTATTTTTTTCAAAATCATCCTTTAATAATATATTAATATTTTAAAATATTATATTTTTTAATTGAGGTGTATAAGTTTAATCTCTTAATATTTTGTTGTAAAACATGATTTTCAAGCATAATTTCATATTTCTTTATTTTTTTATTATCGTTTCAAGAACTAAATTTTGCCTCTCAAATTTATCTATTTTTATTTAATTATTATGCTAAACAATAATTTTTATCACTAAGTTTTATTTTTCATTTTATTATTATTATTATTTTAAATAGTGAGTTTTTTTTTTCACATATTCATCTTTTGTCATTTTATTATTATGTCAAATAGGGAGGTTGGGTAGCTCAAGTGGTTTGAGCGAAAGGTATAAGGAGTTGGAGGAGTAGGAGGTCCAAGGTTCAAACCTTAACAAAGAAAAAAAAAATTAACATAACAACTAACTACTAACATTTGACTATAAAAAAATTATTATATCATACAATTTTTTTTTCCAATTTTTATCATCTATCATTTTTTTTTATATAGCCACATTTTTACTTTAGGGACCAAATTGAAAATTTTATATAAGTTCAGGGACCCAATTAAAAACTTTTTAGTTTAGGGACCTAATTGAGAATTTTATATAAGTTCAAGACCTAATTAGAATTTTTTTTAGTTCAGGAACCTAATTGAAAATTCTCAAATAGTTCAGGAACCAACTCAATAATTAAACCTTGAAATTATAAGCAGAATCCTGCCCATTGCCCAAGCGTTACTCGTGGCCTAAGCCTAATGTATAAATTGGGCCAATTTTTACTTTAATGGTTGGATTTAAATTACAGAAACAACCATATTGGGCCTCATCAGCACAGTTTTTTCCTGATATATGGATACTATTCGGATGCTGCTTCATACTCATTGGAAGGCATGTAATCGTTTTGGTTTGTTTCGGGCAGTGGCTATTATTTTTGCTAGTGGTCGCATCTGGTGGATAAATGTTTAGTTTGATTTTGGCTGTTGCAGGTCAGCTAGATTGATACTAGAATTGGTTTGTTTCCAGCATCTATTGAGTTTACTTTTGGTTGAAAATTCACTTGGAATTCAACTTAGCATATGTTACTTTGTGTAAATATCTGTATTGGTTGTCCCTTCTTGGGGCTAGCTTTGTATATGGGTTTGAGTATCCTAAATACTCCTTTAAATAAATTTTGATTTATCAAAAAAAAAAAATTATTGGGCCTCCCTCGCACAAAGGCTGAAAGACTCAAACGTACACAGTCAAATTCTCTGCTCCGTCTCTACTTTTTCCTGTCTCTTGGGCTACATTTTGTAGTGATGGTAAGGAATGAAAAGCAGCGCAATGAAATGGCACAATATAAGATGGTATTAGAACCTATTTGTCCACGCTCACGCTTCAATCCTGGGTGTGAGAGTGTGTGTTGAGATCCCTGTTATTCCACTCGCATTAGATCTCCGGTCCTGAGCATGATATGGTGTATTGAGAGTCCCAAATCTATTAGACATGTGACATAAGTATTCCTTATAAGACTTGGACAATCTTCATCTTACAAGCCGGTTTTGTGGGTTTGAGTTAAGTCTCAAATTTTAAAAATAAGATAGTAGAACTTAATAACTTTATTATTTAGGCTTTGAACTTATGTGTGAGAATCGGCCTTTAGAATTGAAAATTTATATGAACTTAGTGTTTTTTGTTTTTGTTTATAAGTATGGAGTATCCACCATTATTAGTAGTGACTGATATTCGTCGAGAAACCTGTTAGAAACATAAGGTGGATTTTTCCCTCCCAACCAGGTTTTTCTCCACACACAAGAATCAGGATTCGAACCCCTGACCACTTATTTAAGGTGTCCGAGTCCCTTACCTTATTATTCAGAGCAACTACGTGTTGATGAACTTAGTCTTTTTTTATTTCTCGGCTTAAGTTGATACACTCTGTACATTTACAGATTAGTTGGTGTACATAATTAAATTGGGGAACTGAAGTGTAGGCAGAATTTTTTTTCAGGAATTAAGTTATTAATTCGCTCAACTATAGTTTAGATTTGATAATGGTAAGATGAAGATGAAATGGAATGATATTTGCTGAAAGTAAGATGAAAGATGAAATGGAATGAGCTTGGATAAATCCATAATATTTCCCATCCAGACTCCCAATTTTCTTTCACTCTAAATTGAGAGGTAAGGTAAGTGATAAAGTTGGATATTTTATTTTGAAATAATTTGTTTTAAATTTATATTTAAAAGTTGGTTCGCTTTATTATTTGTAATGGTTATTTACTATTTATAATATTAAATATTTTCATTATATAATATGATTATAGTTTTATATTGAATGTCTGAGATGATTTATGGAAAACTAGATAACTAGGTAATGTGATTAGCCACAATTAAAATCCTAAATCCTAATTAAATGTGATTGTCTGCTCACATTTCTCTACCTCTCCTTTAATTCTCAACGAATTATACTTCTAATCACAATTCTCAAAATTTATGTTTTTACAATAATTTATAAATAATAAAACTTACTAACTTAATAATTTTTACATAATATACTAATATATTTATATTAATATTCATTTTTAGAAAATATACATGATAAATTATTCCATGATTTTATACTTCTATGATTTTACAATTAAAAAGTATCTCCCTACATGCTTACCCTGCAATAACTTAAACCAAAACTAAACGGCATGGAGAAAGGAGCAACCACCTTTGATCTATATACAAATATTACTTTGGCTAGTGGCTACTCATGTTGGCTAAGGCAGGAATGTATTACACATATTTTGGTTTTGCCTATTTAGCTAGTCTAATATTTTGACACAACAATCAGAACCCATTAGGGAGAACACAATTGTAAAGCATTGCATCATTTCGGGTCTAACTGTTAAACCTTTGTGTGTATAGGAACCCAAAATCAAGCACTACAACCTCTGTTTGATGGATGTAATTGCCCTGCATCATAGCCATCACAGGCTGCCCTACAAGCCTCCTCCATGGAAGCCTCAGAAATGCCACTGTTACAAATGTTTGCGAATGCCCGCATGTGTTTCATGCCATACTGAGTCAGTGACCCACACTGAGTTTCAAACACCCGGACCTGAAACCCCAAGTAGAACATCAATTGTCAGTTAATAACAAGGGCAACTAGAGTGCTACCTTTGGTTTTTATTTCCTTAACTAAAACAGCACTTTATTTTTATTCTGTTATTACATATTTTAAACATTCTCTACAAAAAATGGTGAAAACATTTAACATTTCATTCACAAAATTTTGAAAACAAAAAATAAAATAAAATAAAAAAATGACATATTTGTAATTCCAAATGAGAGCGTAGTAAATAGTAATAAAAAATGAGAACACCTGCTAATATTTGAAATATTTTGTTAGTTCAATTTATTTACATCAATTCAATTCCTCTACCCCTACCATATAGGGGTGAGTCATGTGGATTGATCAATCCCCAAGTAGAAAAAGTGATATAAGAAAGTTAGTGTAAGAAAAAACAGAGTGTTGAATATAAATTTACTATCAATGAATATTAAAACAAGAAGAAAATTAAGTTTTCTGTTTACCATTGATTTCAAGCATGTCCAATCATCAACAAGTGGCAGACCAGGTTCCCTCACGGATTTAAGAACTGAAGAACCTTTTCCTGGTCCAAACAGTAAAACTCCAATCAATTCCATGCTACCATCTAAATGATTCCTGTGCTTAACTGTCTCAGCAATCTGCATGAGGATCTCTGTCTTCTTTTCTGGTTGATGGTCTAATCTCTTATACTGTGAGGAAAAAACAATCTTATAGAAGTTATTACAAGTATTTGAGCAAGTTATTTTCTTAAAATTGGGAACGAATATGGAGAATTCTACTCAAGAGTGAGTAAGGCCTAAAACAAACTTTGAGTGAGATTTTTTTGTTTTAAGTAAGAGAATATAACTAAGTCAGGTTGTGCTTTAGGTTAGACCTTTCTACCAGTATGTGCGACCTTTTTATTTTATAAATATTAAGAATAAATCAATTTTTTTGCTGGCAGGACTAAAGCTAAGACTTTAGTTGCTTCACCCTAAGGCCGACCCTGAACTTGAGTAGAAAATAAGTACTATACCATTTGCCACATGAAGTGAAGCTCTGCGTCTCTTTGGTTAACAACTTCCATTTGTGCTTCAAGCCTTCCATTGTGTGGAGGAAAGTTCACGGTGGCAGGATCAAAACCTTGGTATAAATAAAGCTTTTCGGCTGTGATGTTGGTATCACCATATTCCATCACATGAGAACCAAGAGCATAGTTGTTAAAATTTGAAGTACGTCTCTTTACCTGCATGAGAAAAAACATTGCTTTTGTTATTCTCCACAATGCTAATATTGAACACAACATTGTAATATAAAAAATATCTTACCGACTGATATTGTTGTTTTACTGTTTCCCTTTTTAGATTGTGAGACTCACTGCAGAATAATCAGTGTGTCAGAGTTCAGATTCAAAATTCGAAACAAAGAGAATGATAATGTTTAGGGTGCCAACATGATCAACATGTTTATAACTTAAAAATTAAAACACTTCAACTTTAGGCCATAACGATCTTATATCAAGGGACAAAATGAGGGAAGCATGATTAGACAGAGTAAAGTACACAACAACTAAAACTTTGGTTAAGAAAATAGTCACATTCCTAATGCAACAGAGGGAGGGGACTGAAGGTGTTCACATTGGACTATAATAACCAATGCCATGTCCCATTAATCAAGTAATAAAAAGAAAAAAACTGTGTTATTTCTTTTCACCTTCTAATACAAATAAATAGCATTTATTTGTTTCAGCGTTTCTAATCGTTTAGATTAGATCATTAGAATATTATACATGGGTTCAACATGAAAGAACACTAGAACAATCTTAGTTTGGTATCAGACATGTTTTCATATTCCTAGGAAAATGAATCAGAATAAAAGTTTTTCATGTTTAGTACAAGATATTAAAAACCATTATTAGGCACATAAAAGAAATTTGGCGAATGAAATTTATTATTATCTTGGAATTCCCGAATATGTAGTTTACTTGCTAATAAAACATAACGCCACCTAACATGAATACCTGTCTTCCATCCAAGCAACACTGTACAAATCCCCAAGACAGGTGATGAACTCGGGGGGTGGAGAAGGATCCATCCCGGGACAGTAAGTTCCCCAACTACTCTCTTGTGCATTAGATGCAGTTGTGACATAAACATTCAGATCCTTGGGCATTATACCCTCAAAAACGCTCCCACTTTCACAAGATTCCACATATATAACCTACACAACAATAAGGTAACACCATTAGTTACCATTAAATGGCATATTTTTTCATTAATGGAGAAAAATAAAATATTTACCATCTCCCTGTAACCTCCAGATGCATGCTTCTTCTTCAAAACATCAATAAAATCCATGGCGTAAAGGTATGGCGTGTTTGGCATCCCTACAATTACAAAAAATGAGAAGATTTTTATTTATAGTGCATAAATCAATCTAAGTCTGATTGCACATTTTGCTATCTCTTATACACATTGGTTAATCAAGCTTAACTACAACTAATTAATCATTGGAATAAGTTACACGTTTGTAACTAACTGAATTCTAACTCAGCTACCTCTGTGACTTTGGGTCTGTTTGGGTAAACAACTTAATTAAGCGCTTCTAGGATAAGCTCTTATGTATAAGCTATTTTTATATAAAAAAAGAAAATATAATCAAACTGTTTTCATATAAGCTATAAGCTGTTTTCATAAGCTATCCTGGAGAGCTTATCAAAATAAGTTGAAAATTGCTTATGGACATGTCATAAGTTGTTTTCATAAGCTCTCTCAAACACTCTCACAAACAAGTACTTATGTCACTAAATAAGCTCAGATAAGTTGTTTATAAGCCAATCCAAACAGACCTTTTGTATTCCTGCTGATGCCTCTTCAGTTGGGCTTGATTGACTTCAGTGGCCCAAAGCTGATTTGAATGGCCCATAATTGGACTCTTGTTTTTTTGAAACAAAGTCCATAATTGGACTCTGTCGATAACAATCAAATAAGAAATGACTGAGCTGTAAATTAATCACCCTTTTTTTTCTTGTTACATAGTTGTGATCTCTTTTATACCCTTAAAAATAGCATCTTATTAGATGGACAATATTCCTTAAAACTCTCTCTGGATTCACGGCTCAAGTATATTGTCCACATAGATTTTCACATTAAAAAGACATTTGTTTGAACAATCCAATAGTAAATCATAAAATCAAATTGAACATAGAATCTTCAAAATACATATAGTGTTAAGTCTTATACAGAGGTCACAAACTGTAGAACCTTGCAAATGGGCCATGATATTGTGAATCTAACTATAAAGCTAAAATTAAGAGGGCATGCTCAACTCACCAAGAACTCCAGGGCCTCCATGATCAGAGTAATATATGAATATCCTATCATCGGGTTTGCTGTTTATTACCTTGCCACTTCCACCCTTCACTTTACTCTTGTCCCCAAGAATAACAGCATATAGGTTCTCAGATGTCACGCTGTCACCAGTGTAATCCTACAAAGAATTACACATTCCACCAATGTGATAAGCTCCACCAGCTTGTAACGAATAAAAGCAACTTTTTTTTATTTTTTGTGACTATGACTATTCTGTTTGGACCACGGAATAAGGTTATTAATTATTGGCCACTAAAAATCTAGAAGTTAAGAAATAGAATCAACATTCAACAAGGAACACAAACATCACACTACTTCTTTTGTGTTTTGTCATCTTGTCTATGCGTCTCACCTCACTAATGCCTTCCATAAAGCCAATAATTGCGTATCAGTGCAATGCTTTCCACCAACTTATCAAATCAAATCAAATCAAATATTAGACTCTTAAGTCACTCCCTGTGATGCTGATGGATACATAAAGAAAACGGAAATGTTTTTTAGACATCTCCATTTGACAAGTATTTGACAAGTATGCGGGACAACCCGTATAGTTGCACAGTGTAGCGTTACTGTACCGCACTGTGTGGTACTGTAGCACTATACTGTTCATTTTTTTTTTTCAAATTTTGAAATTAAAAAAAATTAATAATTTGCATTTTTTTTTACTAACACTTTTTTTAAGTACTAACATTTTTTGTTAAGTATGTATAAATATCTGGGTAATCAGATACAAATATCTCGTGAATTCGGTTCGTTATCTGGTTAATGGGTTTTTTTGAGAAATAAAATTTGTGGTTAAGTATGTGCAAATATCTGGTTAATCAGGTACAAATATCTGGTGAATTCGGTTCATTATCTGGTTAATGAGTTTTTTTGAGAAATAAAGTTTTTGGTTAAGTATGTGCAAATATCTGATTAATCGGGTACAAATATCTGGTGAATTCAGTTCATTATCTGGTTAATGTCTTTTTTTGAGAAATAAAATTTTGGTTAAGTATGTGTTAAGTATGTGCAAATATCTGGTTAATCCGGTATAAATATCTGGTTAATTCAGTTCATTATCTGGTTAATGGGTTTTTTTAGAAATAGATTTTTAATTTTTTTATAAAAAAAAAGTCAAAATTGAAAAAAAAAAAAAAAAACAAACAAAAACTACATTACTGTAACACTACAGTAACACTACAGTACGAGTTATCCCGTAGTTGTCCGCTCCCAGACTCCCAGTTGTCTAAATAACACAACCGGAAAGAAAAAGCATTTCCTCTAATTCGACCGCCAAAGGTGCAAAATATATATATATATATATATATATATATATATATATATATATAAAAGGATTGGCGAATCATTATCAACAACACAAGTACACAACTGTACACACAAAAAATATCTAATAACTAGACTAGCTGCTCCGGGCCAATCGACCCATTATCCACTTATATTTGCCTTTTTATGGTTGTTTAATTTTGGTTTTTAACAACCAATACTTTGGGACTAGTTATGCTTTTAAAAATAGAAATATTTAATATCTAAAAAATAAAAAAATAATTAATACTTTTTAAGTACAAAATAGAAAAACTTAATAATGATAGCTAGTAAATGTTTCATAGTTCTTAACTATTTCCAACAACCAAAAGAATGCATTAACAATGATCCTAATAAATTCTCCTACAACCGAAAAAAAGAGCTCCTTTTAAAGTAAGTTTGTCCTTTCATAAAGTGTATAGAGATTTGATAGATGCATGCCCATATTTGGTCATTTTAGAAATGAAAAGATAAAAAGTTTTATTGAAAGGTACACTTTTTAAATTTTAAATATATTAAATACACATCTTTTTATTTTTATTCTTTAACCAAAGTCTTGCACTGATTAGTATACCCATTTTTTTTTAAAAGATTAAACTAATTTCTAAAAGAGTTAAATTTAATAATGTAGTTATTACAATTTACAAGAGTGGATAATTTTTTAATAACATGATAATAGCAACAAAAAAAAATGGACCGAGGATACATCAAAATAAGAAGCATTCTAAAAAAGTAAATTTATGTGTCAACCAATGACTGGAGTGAGAGATGATTTAAGAATAGTTACCTACTTAAGAATTTATTTTTTCCCTTATACGAACCAAAGTGCAAAGTTCAGGCATGTTATTGGCGACTTTACTTTTTCGAAAAATAAAAAGTTGGCAGCGCTTCGGAATCTAAAATATATAAAATCTGAACCTGTCACCTCTGTGAAATAAGAGAAAACTATTTTTTTTTCTTTTCAATAAAGGCAAAAGCATAAGAGCATATACTTCAGATTCTATTTTAACATACTTTTGCTTATAAAAAAAAAAATTCTATTATAATAACCTGACACTTTCAATTAAGAAAAAAAAAGTATTTGGTTTAGGTAAGTTTTTAATCAATCAACTGCGCGGAGACCAATATCCCACTTGTAGTACTTAATTTCTTAGCTTAATTATGAAGCAGGGAATAAAGTTGAATTGAATTAATTACCTTAGGGACCCCAGCATACACATCTTCTCCCTGTGGATTGTTGATGATGATTCCAGGTCTGGGATTCAACTCGTTCATAGCTATATCATCATACATAAACACCACTATGTTCTCTTCTTTCAGCCCACCTTTTTTCAGCAACTGGTATGCATGGCACACATCCGCCTATATATACACATAATTTCATCACATCCAAATCACAAAAATGAAGAACCATCAACAAAAGTAGACAAAAATTAAAAATAAATTTGATCAATTAATTTATTTGAGAAAATTAAATAAAGGAAGATTAATTAAGGGAAAATAACTAATTAAACTCACTTGATGCCTGTAATTGCCAAAGCCGCTTGAACCAGCCACAAGAACAGCCCATCGGGTTCCAACTTCATCTACCGGTTCGGTTGGCAATTGAATCACCGAGTCCCACCGGTTCAGCCTTGAACCTGTTGTACCGTGCAAGCTCAACAACAACAACAACATCCATGACCATGATAGTATGGTGTACCAAATCTTATTCTTGCTGAAGATAGAGTTGTTAACCACCATGGCAACTACTAAAGAGAAATTACAACTTGTCACTCACGTATTCACTAGAAAGAAGACTATAGGAAGAGAGGGTATATATTTGTATGTATATATAATATATAATATGATTATGAATGAGCTGGTAGAGGCCACGAAGGGGGGTGGTGTGAGATGGCTTATTAAGAATGTGTCCTAGTTAAAGACAATATGCCATGCAAAACAAGAGCGTGACACGCTTCAAATTGTGGGGCCCTTGAGTTCAGTGCAAGGAACGACTGTGTGTGCGTCTATGGGACTCTGCCACAACGTGTCCCTTGGTGATTTTTCTTCTTCTTTTTTTCTTTCCCCGGAAAATATTCACTTGAATCACTCCTTTGTTCTGCTTTTCAAAACTGCGAAACCTTATAATTTACTTATAATTTGTTTATTATATATAAGTGGACGGAGCCACTTGGGTTTCGTCGGTTAGAATTAATATATGTTATTCTTGGGTATATGAGATGTGACAAATATATAATTTTATGTATGATTTAATAAAGAAGGTTGGAAACTTGGAATTGAATAAAGACTACCAATAAAGTAGGTTTTCCTTCGTTTTGATATTTTTTCAGTGTATATTGTGGTGCCTTTAGGTAGGCGCGTCATGATTGTGCTTATGACCTTATCGTATGCATATTTCTCCTTCAATCATATTTTTTATATAAATAGAATTCACACTCAAACGATATCTTTTTATACATCTTTTATTTTTATATTTACATCTTACATATTTTTTTTATATATACATAAGCAACCTCTATTGGAGATGCTCTTACATATATCTATTTTAATTTTACATTTAATATATGAATAATATTAATTTTACCATAAAAATTTTGATATCTCAGAAAATTTCAAATTAAATAATTAAAGGAAACTTTTTTCCTTCTTCGAGTCTATAAACACATTTATTTGTTATCAAATCAAAGCGTTATCTTTTTTTTTTTTTCAAATACAAAGATAATATTTTAATTCATAAGCTAAAACGCGACTTTTGATAGCGATACAAATATAAAATCAAAATACAAGTTTAGATCATGCATATCTATTATAGATAATACATAAAGAAAGCAACTAAAAGATTTTTTTTGTAAACAACTAAGCGTATGTTTGTAAACAACTAAACATATCCGCACCACAGCAACAAATTGTTGCTTTCACACCAACTTACATTTTGAACTAAAAACAAAAACAACATAAAAGATTTTAAATTGAATTAAACCTAAACCATATATGGCATATAGACGGTTGTATCTGCGGGTATAATAACAATCACTTATTGCTGATTATTTAGAATTTCAACTTAACAACACTTTTTTAGTTACATCTCATACTTTCTTTTTATAACATTAAGTAAAAATTACCTCTCATATAAAATTTAGTAATTTATATTAAAGTTTATTTATTAATTATATCAATTTTATGCAATTTAAACAATTACAATTACGATCCCTTCAAAAAGAAAAAAATTGCAATTACGATAATACGTTATATGTGATCATGA
This sequence comes from Echinosophora koreensis, assembly GCA_035048595.1. Classification (NCBI taxonomy): domain Eukaryota; kingdom Viridiplantae; phylum Streptophyta; class Magnoliopsida; order Fabales; family Fabaceae; genus Echinosophora; species Echinosophora koreensis. The sequence goes on along the minus strand of JAPCYP010000017.1, from coordinate 6,703,707 downwards.
TGCTTCCTGAGCAATAAACTAGGGAGAGGGAAAAAAAAAATCTTGGACCTGAATCGTCGTGATACTAATGGTCCTTTTCCAATGGAACTTAATCGCGGCCAAATAATCTCGAATTTTGTTTCTTAAAGAATGACAACGACAGTGATTAGAACCACAATGTAACGCCATTTTTTAAAACGAGATATTTTACGAGTACTCATTTGATTATTGAAAGAATCTAGTAACCCAATGAAGAATATTATCGCTAGGTATTTTAGCATTACGATTGAATTAAACTAAAATATCTTGTAATAATAGTCTTTAAAGTTTCAAGTGGCCAAACACGCCACAAGATTAGTTGCGGAAAATTATTTGCTGTTCCAACTTTGACCTTAATATGTGGTTTAGATTAATGGGTACACATATTAATCTAAAATTTGTAGGCCCAATTAATGTGTTTTTTTTTTATATTTTTGCTGCAAGTCAGGTAAGCTGTAGCATCGCCAAATAAATAAATTTATCGGAGCGAATCGGAGTCTCTTCACTCTTGTATGGTTGTAGAGATCCTATATTATATTTTTGAATTTAAGATCAAACTTATTTATTTAAGTAAATAAATAAATTCATTAAGCAAACATGTTGACTAATTACTAAATTAAAAAAAGTAAGTATATAAAAAAGATTTGATAAAAAAAAAAAAAACTAACATATATACTGATAGGGTATGGATATGAGGGGATATGATTTGATGACTTTCCTGTATTAGAGGCCAGGAAAATACCTCCAGAAAATAAGGAAGAAGATAGAGTTTTCTTGTTAATACTTTGTCTGCCTTCATTCATATCATTTGTTGCCATATATAGAGGCTTACATGCATAAAGGGAAATGACCTAATTACTGAATAATAATAAACAAATAACAAACCCACTAATTGGGTGACAACACAACACCTAAAAGATATGGGATCCCTAAATTTAGGTAGCAGAGAACCTTCCCATCCTTGGGGAGCATGAGCATTACTTCCTATTGGGCCAGCTTCATTTGGGTCATGGATCCTATCATATACAGTTAAAAAAAAAAAGTTAAGCTTTGCCTTAAAAAAAAAAAAAGTTAAGCTCAAATTTCATATTTTTTAAACAGACTAAAATCAAGCTTTAAAGTTTAAATTAACTTGTTTAAATAAATTAATAAAGTTTCTTTGTAACGAGAATGACTTTAAATTGAGTAAGTAATGACGTATTAATCATTCAAATTTTGGTGAGTTAAAGATCTTAACAATGTACTTTATATTGAATTAAAAATTAAGGATAAATGCATTCATGCTTGTTCACTTTACTTATTCACTTTAGAAACAAGTTTCTTTTAGAAGAGCTTTCTCCTAAATAATTAAATAATTTCTCTTTTCCACAAGCTAAGCTTAAAGTCCTTAAACTTCAATTACTCTACTCATTTATACGCCTAACTCTATCCAAATGCAATGACCCTCAAATACCAACTCGTTGACCTTAAGCTACTAGCTGAAAGCCGGAAATGGTCTCTCTCATTCATGTCCTTTGGGTTTCAAGCCTACAAAAAGGGCACAACGTACATGTTCATTATACCTTATGATAAATTCAATTAATCAATTTTTATTTCTTGACCACTTAGGTCAGGGAGGTTCTGATACCATAGAAAAAAACTAAATATCCCATTAGTTTAGGGCATGTTTGCTTTATTTTTAGTTTCCTGTTTTCATTTCTTGTTTTCAGAAATAATTACAAAATTGTCACCTTTTTTTCATTCTGTTTCTTGTTTCCAAAAATTTGTGCAGGAAACAGTGAAAACAAAAAAAATTAAAAAAATTTGTTTTCAGCGTTTTCTGTATAAATTTATGAAAAACAGAAAACATAATGAAAACAAGATGACAGTTTTACAATTATTTTTGAAAATAGAAAATAGAAACAGGAAACAAAGCAAACATGCCCATAAGCCTTAGGTAAACACTAATGAGTTGTAGCTCAATTGAGTCTCACCAAAGCTCTTGGGTTCGGTTTCCGTCTCCCGACTCTTGCAAAGCCAGGCCCCTGAATATCTGTTTGCAGAAAAAACGGCTTTGAAGTCAAGTTTCATGATTACTTTTATAATCATTTGATCATGCAGACTTTTTTTTTTTTTTTGGAAATATGTATGATCATGCAGACTTTAGTAAATTAGTATCATATCAATGATCAATTTTCCTATAAGCTTAGCCTCTTTGATCAAGACATGAATGATTTTAAATAATATCTAATCTAATGCATCTCCTTGCATAAAACAAAGACAATGCACAAGCCTACTCTACCTTGTGTGACAAGTGAAGAACAATGTGATAAGTTAGCGGGTGATTAATTGTGCCATGCAGACTTTAGCGAGGGAAATGTGATACGAGGAAGAGAAGAATAACAATCAAATGCTTTAGTTTGTGTGTTATAAGCATAGAGAGATTGTGTCTCTTTGCAGCAGTTACTGTTTTGGGGAATACTATACATTCAAGGTAATTTCCACAAGCAACACATATACTTACATGGACAGCTGGCATGTGTATAGGACTACCACATCAAAATTGAGCCAAAGGGAATGCTGAGTCAAATACACACCTCCAAACTCAGATTTACAATTTCAACAATTGCAGTCACAGAATTTCAGCATGATTTGAAAAAGCATCCAAAAACAGGGATTCGTGTTGCATAACCCATTATGCTCAAAATGATGCACCTTTGCGAAAATGACAATGTTTGTTCAAATGCTAGACACGTTACTACACTGAAATATCAAGATGTCTTATTATTTACTGGAAGCATACAGATAAAACCAGAACCTATTCCATGTAATCTGGAACTGGGAGAGTGCATGAACCTAGAATGCTTGAGTTAGCAATAACAATACAACATGGATAAACCAGATCTGAAAAAACCCTTTGAACCACAAAACCAAAGCTCTAAATGCAATTAGAATGCACCAATAACCACATTACTTGAGCAATAAGACCATATACATCTAGACAATCAAGATTTGTAACTTTGGTGCCAGATAGCATTGCTGACATATACATTTAGGTTATAACTATAAAATCATGTGAACCATTCTCTTTAGTCAAAATTCTCTCTAATTTACAATAAAAATAGTAGTTACCCCAAAATTGGGTATCAAAAGTGAATGCCAAATAAGATTGCTGCTCAGAATGTGGACAATGATACCAGAAACAGAATTCGGTAAATAAGTTTGCCAAATTATTCTGAAATCAATTGCTCAGATTACAAACATTATGTGAAGATAAGTAATACATTGTTGTTTTCAAGATGGAATTACAGATCCAAGTTTCCCATGCCTTGTTTTTCCAAAAAAATAAAAATAAAAAAAGAAAAAGAAAAATACAATATAAAACAAAAATATATATTTGACTTGTAATTTAACAGCTCATTCTCTCCAACTTAGGAAGAAAAATCGTCTATTCTTCCCATCCTGCGGCAATTTTTTCTTTGGCTAACCTTGTATTGGTACAAGGAAAATTACAATAAAAAATACAACTATTGGACAATGGACATAATACAACTATCAAAGGGAAAATGTAACAAGGAAATACATTAAGCGGCAACTTCTTGCTCCTTGGAGGCAAGTTGATTCTGGATGTGCTGAGGCACCACATCAAACATGGCTAATTGCATCGTGTAGGATGCACGGCCTTTTGTCATTCCTCTGAGTGTGCTGACGTACTGAAACATCTCAGCAAGAGGAACTAGGGAATCCACCACCTGTATTGGCCACCACCAAAAGCAAAAAGAGAACACCTTAGTCCAGCTCCAAATAATAGTGTCAATATCCAAGTGGAAAAAATAAAAACAAAAAGCATCATTTTCCTTTATCATCCTAATCATACATATCTGGAAACTAAGGTTTTCTTTTTCTGTAAACAAAAGTTTAGGAAGAGGGAAGGTTGCCTCATTCCCTGGTCAAGGCATATGCTAAAAGCGTGCAAAAATCGAGTTCGAGATGTTTGAATCAACGTTGTTCAATCCTATCACTTGGACCAACCACCATTGGCAAAATTAATTACAATAAATAAACACAATTGACCTGGAAGCAGCCACCTAAGTGTTATACCCTTATCATTCCATTTGTAAAATTCAGCTTATTATGATGTTATCCTCTGGGAAGGTTCGTTCTTAAGTTAAATTATGAAGGATAACGTCGGCAGTTCTTTCCTGTCTTGCATATTCATGTGTTGCCCCAGAAATTAGAACTGTGCATATTCACAACATAGGACATTTTCAAAAGAACGATACACCACAAGCACTTTCTAGTCACACCTTCAAATTTAATAGAGTAATCTAACGTGGAGAACCAAGTTATTAGACATACCTTAAGGCCGCCTGGTTTGTCACCAAAGTTGTTTATCTGGCCTCTTCTTGAGTTGAGATCACCAATTACATCACCTAGATGTTCTTCAGGAGTAACAACTTCAACCTTCATTATAGGTTCAAGCATCCTTGGTCCAGCTTTTCTCATTCCTTCCCGAAAAGCCCCTCTTGCTGCCAACTGGAATGCCAGCACACTTGAATCTACATCATGGTAAGAACCATCGACAAGTACCGCACGTACATCAACAACTGGAAAGCCAGCAAGCACACCATTGCTCATACACTCTTCCAATCCTTTTATTACTCCTGGAATGTATTCTTTTGGTACAGCACCTCCTTTGATTTCGCTCTTGAACTCATATCCACTACCTGGCTCCATGGGTTCAAACCGTACAGTGATATCTGCAAACTGACCTTGCCCCCCTGATTGTTTCTTGTGCACATACTTCACTTCTGAGATTTTGGAAATGCTTTCCCTGTAGTTTACTTGGGGAGCACCAACATTAGCTTCCACCTGCATTAATAAAATTAGATAATGCACACAAAAAAAAAAATATCATAAACATTTAGATGTAAAACTGCTGAAGGAAGGAGAAAGGAAAAAGACGAGAAAAAAAAGGTCATGCCAGGGGAATAATCATAGAAAAAGGAAAGGAAAATAGCACCAATTAACAAATAGTAACGCCTAATCATATGATAGACATGGATTTTATTAATGGCCAAGACTCAGGAGTCATATCTCAAAAGCATAATAATGTCTTACGGCACATTACTCCTTTGTTCTCCTTTTCTAGGGGTTAATAAGTGATAAATCAAAATGCAAATAGGTCCCATTATAATAAAATGTGCTACAGTCACCATCTATGTACAAATCTCCTTATTTGTATTTGTAACTATTCCATGCACAGCATCAGGGTTGGAAAGTTAAATATTTGAAGTACAAGATAAAATAATAAAACACAAGCATGTTCACTAATAACTGAAAAATCTGAAACATGGAATAGGAGATATAACCTTAAATTCCCTTTTCAGTCTATCGACAATGATTTCAAGATGTAATTCTCCCATTCCTTCAATCACTGTCTGGTTTATCTCTTCATCTCGAGAGAAGTGGAAAGAAGGGTCTTCCTGTGCAAGCTTGATCAAACCAGTAGCCATCTTGTCAACATCAGCTTTAGTTTTGGGTTCAATTGCAACCTTTATCACAGGATCAGGGAACTCCATCCGTTCAAGCACAATCGGATTCTCAGGGTCACACAATGTTTCACCTGTAATAGTATCTTTTAAACCTGCAAGAGCAATAATATCTCCTGTTAAAGCTACTTTAACGTCCTCTCTGCTGTTTGCATGCATTTCTAAAAGTCTACCAATTCTCTCTTTTTTCCCTTTGTTTGCATTGAGTACGTAAGACCCAGCAGATAACTTTCCAGCATACACCCTGACAAATGTAAGGGAGCCTACAAATGGATCACTCATGATCTTAAATGCAAGTCCAGCAAATGGTTCATCATCACTTGCTATCCTATCTAATGTCACTTCTGGGTTTTCAGGGTCAGTGCCCTTCATTGCTGGCAATTCAAGTGGTGAAGGTAGATAATCCACAACAGCATCAAGCAATGGCTGGACCCCCTTGTTTTTGAAAGCTGAGCCACACAACACGGGCACAAAACTGGCTGATATTGTTCCCTTCCTAATTAATTTTTTTATAACTTCTTCATCTGGTTCAATTCCTTCAAGGTAGTTCTCCATAGCCTGATCATCCAACTCAACTATGGTCTCAATCATCTGAGACCTGTAATCCTGAGCCTGCTCTTGAAGATCTGCTGGAATATCAACATAATCAAACTTGGCACCCAGCTCTTCTCCAGACCATACTATAGCTTTCATCTTAACAAGATCAACAACTCCTTTAAAGCTATCTTCTGAACCAATTGGTAACTGAAGTACAAGTGGTTTAGCACCTAAATTTGTTACTATCATATCTCTTGTTCGAAAAAAATTTGCTCCAAGACGGTCCATTTTATTGACAAAACAAATTCGTGGGACCCCATATTTATCTGCTTGCCTCCACACGGTTTCTGATTGTGGTTCGACACCAGCAACACTGTCAAACAAGCATATAGCTCCATCCAACACCCTCAGAGCACGCTCCACTTCTAAGGTGAAGTCAACATGACCAGGAGTATCGATGATGTTGATCCGGTGCTTATTCCAAAATGTCGTAGTTGCAGCAGAAGTTATGGTAATCCCTCTTTCTTGTTCTTGTTCCATCCAGTCCATGGTTGCAGTTCCATCGTGCACCTCTCCAATTTTGTAGTTTCTTCCAGTATAGTAGAGAATTCGCTCGGTTGTAGTTGTCTTTCCAGCATCTATGTGAGCCATGATACCAATGTTGCGATAATCCTTCAACGGAATAGCACGCTTTGTATCAGCTAAGAAAGTAAAGAAAATCATCTCATCAGTGAGTTGAGGCATGGTCGTTTCAAAAAGTATTAAAACAAACAACTTTATAGTTTTATAGAATAAAGTTATGCAAGCTATTTTTAAAGCTCAACCCTGTCCATTTGAGATGCTTATAGAATTTCAAACACCATCCTTCAAAACAAACTATAACAGAAATTCAAGTACACATACAAATTATAAGGCATATAAACCAAGCAAAAAAATTCAATTTGCTTGAAGAGGGTATGGCTGATTAAAAATGTGATGATTTATACAAACAATAAGCACAATAAAAGCAGTTTCCCACTAAGTAGATTCAACTATATGGATGAAAGTATAAAACTATGAAAGGTCCTTTTTTTCATCACAAACATTCCCTCTAATTTTTTTTTTTGACATAACAATATGTAATATGTGATTAGTTGAGGGTATAAAAAATCTTTAAATAAAGAAAACAGAACAAGGGGATACCTTCAGTGGACATGGCGAAAACGGAAAAGTTTCTTCTGGCATGTTGTTGGCGTGAAATGGAGATGATTCTGGAAGTGCCAGAGAAGTGTGAAAGGGAGGAAGAAGTGAGAGAGTGAGAGTGAGAGGGTCGAGGGCGAACACGCATGAAGCGAAGCGGAGAGAGAGGGGTTGGCCTCCTCTGAGAACCATTCAAATTGCAAAGAGACGATGTTGCCACTCTCAAAGATGACTCTGCCGCCATTGTTTGAGGCTTCTTCTACTTCCTCTTGCTCTCTCTGTTTCAGATAACCCACCCTGGCCTCTACTTTTTCAGTATCACCCTCCCTATTTCTATTTGTTGTATTTATTTATTTATTTTATAATACTGTTAAACGAAATTAAGTTCCACCGCAAATAAATTTAAATAAATTTTCTTATTAACATATTTATCATATCATAAATAATAAAAAATTAATATTTTCTTTTGAATCTAACTTTGATATATTGTGACAAATATGACAACAAATATATCATCACTTTTTTTTTGACAATAACAAATATATCATAACTTAGTGATTGAAGTAATTTATTTTGTATTCTTAACAATTTATAATAAAATAAATTTAAAAATACTTATTTTTTAAAATTTAGACATAACATGCATAAATATTCAAAAGCTCATTCAATATTCAAGAATATAATTTCATAAGTAATTTCTTTATTATGTGGGCCAATCACATTAAAAAAAAACCCAAATATGTTTGAGTAGATCATGAGATGAGAACAAAATTACAAAAAAAAAAAAATTTACGAGAAACAAAATTACAATTATTAGAATCATCCTAAAAGTTATTTGTATGTTTCATAATAGATGAGAAATCGATTTACACATGTGTAAATCATTTTTTATTTATACTCGTATGTAGTCATCGATCTTATTTATATTTAACAATATAAATTACTACTGAAGTTAAGATCACAAGCATCATTGGAAACGAATAAGATCAACGAATAAGTATTAACGTAAAAGAAAATTGTTTGCACCAATATAAACCGACCTCTCCTCTTCATAAACTTCGAGCTTATTGGTCATGGGATGAGAATGGGAATTGAACTCTCATATGTTTCTCATGTTCTATAAGTAGCTAACAAATTGAGGAATATCAAGATTTCAAGATACCTTGGTGGTGAAATGGTAAACTTGTCTATCGTAATTAGGGTCTTTAGCTTCTTCAGTGGTCTACGGAGTATTCCACGAGTTTAAATCCTTTGGAACCGTTATGTGACTAATCTCTGTTCTAATACTTAATTAATCACAATTAAAGCTCTTCATCCCTCCACAATGAAGTGTTTTGTGGAATTAACCTTGGATGGAGCACAAAGGACTTAAGCAATTACTTCTATTGAATTTCTATCAATTTATAAGCTTAAGTATATAACCTTTAATCTTTTAGGTGATCAGGGCCTTAGGTCACCGCCTCATTGGTCTAAGGCTTTACACGGTCATAATATTGTGTGGTGTATGATCTTTCCTTTTTTTATTTATTAAAAATTGAAAATATAAATTAAAATTGTGGATTTAAAAATATATATTGTCAAAATTAAAAGAATTGTAAAACAAAACAAACTCACTCATGTAGCTGTCGTTATAAAACTAACAAAATGAATATTTATTAAATATAAAATAATGAACCTAGCCACGTATATGCAACTGTTGACAATCGATGCTAGAAAGCTAACGCTAAAAAGTTTATTAAAAGATAAAGCTTTAATGTACTTTATAAATAGAAATTGTATTTTATGAAAATGAGAAGAATAACATAGAAACCTTTGACGCTTTTAAGTAACACGAAAATAACATTCAATAATGGGAGGATCTCAGGCTCTCAGCAATTCAACTCGTTGGTGAAGTCTTATCCAGGCGTTTTTGTTTTCGCTGCTTCTATTAAATCTGTGGATAAGTAAGCTGACTCCACTCTTCACAACTCCTGCCCTTAAACAAAATATAATGGAATAGGTGCAAATTGCATTATGATATGCATGTTTTTGTCAGTCGCCTTCTATACTCCTCTTTATTGAATTTTGTCTTGTCATACACACTGAAGGTAAAAGATTGGGTTGCACCCAAGGTGCTATATAAGCCATGCTTTTAAGTTTATTGGAAGATTTTAGACACATACCCGTTTGCCTTTTCTTAAGAAATGAATCATCCTTATCTTTGGTTTAAAAAAATAAAAATAAAAATTGTCCATACTGCATTTGGTTATGGTATGTTCTTCCATATATTTAGATCATAAATTAGATGATTAAACATTCTCTATAAATTTTCTGGAAAAATTCTTATGCTGAAATTCTCTTACTTGATGACAATAAATTCAAGTCAAAGTTCTAGACAGGCTTTAAGGAAGCACATGTGAAATGGAATACTCAATAGGCTTCTTTTCATCTTATGGACCCAAGGTTAAAAGATTAGACTTTCCCCGTTGACATTACTTGGATTATCTGTTTTCAGCCCATAGTTATTTTATGGGCTTGTTTTAATCCCAAACTCAAAGATTAACATTGAATATCAATGGACAAATGGAAGCCCATCTCAAGGTCCCTTAAAATCTAAATACAGGCTTTTCATGTTCAAAAACCTCTCCCTTAAAACCCAACACATTGTACCCATATGCTACTCTCATTGTGTTTCAATACCTAATCTATAATAACTATAACTATATAATAATTTGTCAAAAATACCAGCAACAGTGTTCCCGCCCATGAATTTTTTATTTTATGCTTTTGTTACTATATTATATATTAGGGGTGTTCGAGATTCGGTTTGGATCGGTTTTGAGGGAAAAAGTCATCCGATCCGAAGTAAAAAAGTGCACGCGGTTAGGTTCGATTTGGATGGCTTATAAAAAAATATATGATCCGATCCAATTAAATATGGTTTGGATTGGTTCGGTTGGTTCGATTTTTAACCACTCATCATTACTTATTTACATTACGTTATATAGAGTGCAAAAAATATATAGAGTGAATGAAAGGCCAAACTATTTCCTATTAAGTTAAAGTGCAAAAACAAATCTGCATATAGAAGCATTGCCATAAACAGATCTGCATTAACAAATGAGCGAACAAACCCAGAGATATCAGACATCAGAACTCAGAAATATAGAACAAACCCACTCAGAAATTTGAAACATAGAACAGATTAACAGAACACACACAAAGACAAGGTAAAATCCCATACAGAAAACAGAAGGGTACAAACTTGAAAGATTCAAGGAACCTAATACGAAATCAATGCATAAACATATCAGGATAAGGAAGCTTCCATGCACCCACCTATCAACAGAAGCAGCAACGGCCAAGGAGCAGAGAGAAGGAGCGCGAGGCTGCGGCGAAACTGGAAGGGACGACTAGCAGTGAGGGAGCCCGACTGCGCGAGCACCGAGCAGGAAGGAACGCGAGCTGAGATGACGATAGGGAGGCGCGAGCTGGCAGCGAGAGGGACGCAAGGTGGCGGGCTGGCAGCGATAGGGAGCTGATGATGGCTGGCGGCGGCCACAGGGTTAGGGTTAGGGAGACTCTTCTCTTTGAGGGATGCAAGTTAGGTGAGGGGGGAGACTCTTTGAATTTTGAAGTCTAAAGAATTAAAATTGAAAGGTGTAAACCATGTAAGTAAAAGCATCCGAAATACTGAAACCGTGAAACACATTAAAACATGAGTGAAACGCAGGGGAACATATGCTATTAACGCACAGTCTAATATATTATCGGTTCGGTTCTTGAACCTCCAATCGAAAACCGAACCGAACCGAACTGATCGGTTCTCTCAAAAACCAATCCAAAAAAACCAATTAAAATCGGTTCCCATCAGTTTTCGGTTAGTTCGTTTATGCGGGTTTTTTTTTTTGGAATCGGTTTGGATCTGAACACTACTATTATATATCATCATCACGTGTCATCTGCACGGTATTCCCGCCTCCCAATGCTCATATCAAGGTTAGTTCTTTACTTCTTTACGCATAATATAATAATAAATCCTTCCTGGAGTGTAAAAAAAAAATATATTATCTATCGATCGATAGTAATATGTAAATCTACATAACTCCATAATGTTTATACAATTGTTTATTGATTTTATTATTATTACTATTATAATTATCATATATATGTAACCTGGCTTCATAGGTGTCACTTCAGAGCCCTCCTCTTTCCTACTCAAAAAAATTATGGACAATTCTCTCATCTTTGAGAAGCTTCGAACTCTTTCTCCTCTCAATTCTCATTTTGCACTTTCTTTTCTTTGTTTTTGAAGCTCAAGCTTCTCCCCTCGCCCAACCTATCTTCTCTTTCGCTGCAGAACCTTACTTTCTCCTCAATGAGCTCCTTTGCACCTTTCGCGTTTCCTCCTCTGCTGCTGCTTCAAAGATACACTTTTCCTTCTGCACCCTTTGTTATTCCTCCTCTACATCCTTAAATATTTAATAGTCTTAACGTTAACTTGCACATGTTTTCTTTCTTTTCAATGATCTATTTATCAAGCTATTGTCATTGCTGTTGAAAATAAAATAAATTTTTTTTTTTTTAAAAATTTAAAATTAGAGTAGAATTTATGAATTTTGGCCTTTTGTTTTATAAAAGAGTTTCAATTTTTGCACAGCTGTTGCGAAATTATTTGTTGGCATGGTCGAAGGTTGAGAAGTTGCTCCGTTTGGTGAGATGTCTTATTTAATTAAGCTCTATTTCACCGGTTTGTTAAATAAGCTCCTTCCCACCATGCCTTGGAACTCTCTGATGGTAAGTTTGTTATTTTTTGGTGTCATCATGTTCTTTGTGGTATCACTCTGCACTTCAAAATGGTTGCTTTTAAATCAGTGATGTGGTTAACTGGTTATTGAACTCACTTTGGATCTTTTACTTGCAATTACCAAACGCCCTGGTTCTTTTCGACCTTTTGGAATATTAAGCTCAAGTTTTTGCATTTTGGGATATGTGTGTAGTGTATACCTATACTAGATCAGTGGAGGTGTGAACTTACATACAGGGTAGGTGATTTAAGTTTGAAAAAGCTAAATGGATTGTGAAAAGGAAGACCTACAGATTACTTTTGGAAACATGTGCATTGGAAAATTACAAGCAAGGGATTCTTGATAAACTACTTATAGTCCAGGAATAATTTTTTTTTCTTTCTTAAACTAGGATTATTTTCGCCTAGATATCCTTTTTTAATTCCCCCATAATATATACTATTCTTGTGATTAAAATGTTCTTTTTCTTATCTTACGAGTCTGCTCAGAATTTTTTTATATATCAGCAGGTGTGGTTAATTACAAAGATGTTCGCAAAGAAAATGAACAGACTTTTGAAGAACTGCTTATGGACAACCTAAAGAAGTGTTGAAGGTCATTGTCAATTGCTAAGTTATGTACAGTATTTCTTAGAAAATGTGTTGGTCATGTTTCAAATAAGCCTTATGATGATAGTGCGATGTGTTCTCAGTTGTTGGTGCTTATCCTTAATGTTGAGTATTATTTTGCTTATATTAGCTCTAATCAAAAAGTATTCTTTATCATCTACTACTAAATTGAACAGGGACATGATTCATGAAAACTTTCTTAACCATTAATCTTTTTTCATATTAAGAGTCACTAGGGTTTAAGCTGCTTATTGCAAGCACTCTCTTCATGCAATTATCAGAAGGGAAAATACAACAAAAAATAAAATAGACAAAGGTTGGTTGAAGATGTAGTAGATTTTTTAGCCATTTTGCTATGGTTTCAAATCTTTATAAAGCAATGATATTTAGTACTATTGTTTGAATATCAAATGATTGTTTATTTTGTATATACATTAACATAAATGGCACGTGACTTGAATGAGAAGGGGGGATATAAATTTATGTATGCAGTCATGCAGGTCAAAGGACTTCACTTATCTACAATTTCAGTCATTATAGGTAGCTAAGAAGATTAACTGGACCAAATCAACGATGGACATGCTTAAAACTGAAGCCAATATGAAGCCAATGTTAAGGCAACCACAGATGAGATATATTGATAGATTGCTATCACAACCAACTATAAAACTACTTAAGCATAGAATTGCAAACGCAGTTGTTCTAGACTACTTTTCAAGGAGGTAGTGTGGTACTAACATGATAGGTTACAATAAATTGGAGTTATTTTTCCAGAAAAATTGAGCCCATTGGTGGTGCTTTTGCTATTGTCATTAATAAACTAGAAAGTCATAGATACTTGCACTGAATCATTATCCAGATGCTTCACACACAAGTGGAGAAAAACACCAGTTGGACAGATTGTATGCATTGCATTGAAGAACTGATAAGGAAACCAAGCCAGGGAAGGTTTAATTTGGAAAGAAAAAAATTCAACAATGTTTTAGTAATGCATTATAAACTCTACTTAATATAAGGAGTTTCTGATCTGTATTAGTCTTGATAAAAAATACGTTGGTTTCCTTATAAGTTGATGTCAATAAATATTGCACATTTTTTATATGATTTAGAAGCAAGTTTTGTAAGTAAATGTTTTTTGAAGTTTTGCAGTTAAATAAGCTTAGTAAACTACTCGATCTAGAGGACCTAATCTAATAATCTATATCAGATGAATACCATCTACTGCTAAATTGAATAGAGATTTGTCTTTGAAAGTTTTATTTTGGAAATGATTATGATTAATAGTTGAATTATGATTAAGGTTAAACTAAAAAGTCTTTCTCTTGTGGACCCACACGAGTCTCTCTACTAGTGAATATAATTCCATACTCAATGTTCTCATGTGTTTCTTGCTTTTTGCACTTGTTGAGGCCCAAATGGATGACCAAATGAACCTTTTTTTGACAGGCCCAGGGCCATGTACAAAGCAAGGCCGTTACGGCCCAGTGCATGTATTATTGAGATCGAAAATAAATCACAAGTAGTGCAATTCACATTTGATATAAATAAATTGAATGGATTAACCATCTTATTTATTGAGAGTGAAATGTTAGAATTGTTTAATTATAAAATTTTGATAATAATTTTGCAACTCAAAATGTTAGAAAATTAATATGAAAATCGATATAATATTAAGTCTCATTTCGTCTAAGGTCCCAAAAGTCCTTTACACGGCCTGTTTGACACAAAACCCAATTTCCAGAGTCTTAAATTTATCTCGATCGTTCTCTTTGAACTCAAATCCAAAAATTGTGTCTTCCAAGGAACCCTTACCTTCGATAAGCTTTTGCATTCAATCCTCTAAATTAATACTGAGAATGAATCCTTCATACTTTAAAATCATTGATTTATTATTAAAAAAATCAATAATAACTTCTTAACAATAAAACAATGATTAATTGTTATGGTGTTTTCGCCCTCCATAACCCTTCATGTTGAGTATGGAGGACCCGAGACTTACTTGTTATAATTCTCCTTTCCCACTCTACGAATGACACTACCACTAAAAAAAAAATTGACACCACCACTACTGACTACTCTATGTACCACTAACATGTTAAGTTGGGATTTTAGGCAAGTGAGCAGCATCGGCCCATCATCTATTTATTTAGATATAAAGCGAATTCCGAGATGATATATTTTGAATTGATTTTTTTTTTTTTTAAAATGCTAACATAGGCCAAGCCACCTCTATAACCTGCTGACGCTAATTAGTTGGTCAACGCTATGTTAGTCACCAACCGACACTAAATATTTTCTAATAGTGTAAATAATTATTTTTTGAGGTCTAAAACAAGGGTTTTATAGTTGATTTGCCGTTGGGTCGGTCCTGCAAGGGAGTAATGGTTGTTTGACGGGTCTCACGGTGATAGCATCACCACTATCGTTAAAGACTCAAACCCATGCAACAAGTTGACAAATAATCAAATTTAACCATTACAAAATCTTAGCCATACATCAGGAACTAATTCTTAAAGTACATTGTGCACTCTTTCTAAACATGATCCATGATAGCATGCACTAACTAAGCTTTTGAATTGCGGGTTTCCTGACTCCTAGTGTTAGGACTGCCATGTCGGCTGAGTCATCATATTCATAGCCAACGTAGTTGTTGCGTATAAGTTAAACACGCTGAACCATCATATTTTCCCATGAAAGAATGGGCAGTGACACATCTATCAAGTGTTTGGTGGAATACTTTCACTGATATGGTAAGCTAAGCTACACGAAATGTTTCACATGACTTGCAACTCATAAGTCTCGTTAATTACTAGATTCATTAAATTATGCACAGTTCAATCTGTATAGGAATCAATAGTAGAGTAATGTAATGATAGACTCCTAGTATGTAAGTGTGTGTATCGATAAAGGTTTGATAAAAATGATTTTGAATTAAATTGATTTGATTATGAATTGAGTTTGAAGTAAAGTTATTTATGTTTGAATATTATCATTTTGAAAATAAGTTTAATGTAAAACTTAGTACAATTTTTTCAACCTAACACAAAAGTTATTTTTTGTAGCTTCTAGTCAAAATCGTTTCTGAAGGCAAAATTAAATTTACCTAACAGTAACTAAACACCTCATTTTTATTAAAATCACGTTTAATAAATGATATAATCAATTCTAGAAGTTTCTAACGTGAAATCGATGCACACTAAATTGATATGATAGACGAGGGGTCTAAGTCTAACAGTAAGAATAATGGATGGTTGCCAACGCATGCTAGATCCCCTAAATTTAGGCTAACTAAAGAAAACGCATGTGGTATTCTATTTTAGGAGTACATTTTTAATTTAATTTAGTTTTGTCTGCTTTTGAGACCGAATATGACCATACATTGAAGACCATAGAGATATGTTTCTGGTGGCTGTCTTTTTCCCCCCTTTTTTGCTTGCGCTCGCGTTTTCCTTTTTTCAGGCTGAAATGCAGATAATATTCAACTGTGGGGTGCCAATTTTGCTCAATTAACGGCTCTAGCCTACCCTTGGTGTGAGACCTTATCTGTTCATAAATTTTCTTGGCATCGGACTAATTAATGAGGAAAAATGTTAATCTCCTTATTTTTCTATTATATACTCCCTCCATTCTTTTTCTATAATAATTTTAGCATTTTATTTTTATTCCAAAACATTAGATCTTTTATAAACCCAAGGTATATTTGATAATTTTTTTTCATATATACCCTTATCATAAAATTAAATTGAAATACATTGAAAATACACTAAACCTTCCATACTTAAATTCAGTCATAAATACACTACACATATCAATGATACTATAAATAAGGATAATTTGGTACAAATATAAACAAATTAATGCTTTCTTGATCTGTGTGTAGAAACTTTAAATTATCATAGAAAAGGAATGGATGGAGTAGTATTTTACATTTAAATTCTAATTATCTATCTTCCATAATTATTTTCAAAAGCAAAAATAGTTTAATTAATAATTATAAAATAAGTGTAAAAAATGGTATAGAAAAGTTTACATAAAAATATTATTGTTGAATTAATTATGCAGTTCATGTTTATCCACCTCTTGTTCAGCTCTATCGTCTTGAAAATCGAATTTGAAAGTCATCCTTTTCTTACGCTTTCAGAGATTGAAATTTTGTTGTCTCTCTGCTCTTAACGAAAAATGTGCTGTGCTTGGATCAAGATTTGAACCCTACATTTTAGACTTTAGAGGATGTAAATGCTTCATGAATACAAATCATAAGGTAGCTAGCCAACCACTTCAAAGTGACCAGAGCTTATTTATAAAATAAAAATATTATATCAACTCATTTTTTTTAAGTAATTAGATCTATTTTACTGTGGCTATTTTATTCAATTTTTAAACCAAACTAATCGAATTGAAAGAGGACATGTAGATGTCAAAAGAAAATAGTACTATGCTAAATTAATCCATCGTTTGTTTCTTTTCTTCTTAAAGTCAATATTATAATGGGTTTTGATGGTTATCCAACTTCCATAATTTAATATATTAAATATTAATATCACCAATAATTTCCTAAGTGGTATTAAAAGATAAGGCTCAACAAATGTGATAGATGCACATGTCATGGTTGTCGTTTAAATTAAAATTGTGTATCGTAAATTGAGTCATATAGAAGATCAACTTCCACCATATCTGGTCTCCTGCGAGTCTGCGACTGCGAGTAAAGGAAGAAAGTCCACGATTATCTACTATAGAGCACGAACGAAAAGCAAAATGAAAAGCAAAAGAACAAACTGCTCTTATTGTCCATTGCATACTAGTATTAATTATTAGGTTCACTATTTGGTAAAAATAACTAATAAGCTAGTTTATAGATGATAAGATAACTATTAGCTGGTAAAGTTAATTTTTAGTTAATTACTGATTCTTATAGTTGAAAAGATAGTTGATTGAATTTGAAGAATTAGCAATTGAATTAACTTATAAATAAAAAATTACATAACATGACATATTTAGAGAGACATTGTAAAATGAGAATTTCATTAAATTAATAAAGGTAAAAATAAAATAAAAAGTTAATAAGCTAAAAGCTAAAAGCCATAAGCTAAATAAAATAGCTTATAAAGAAAAATTATAAGCTAATGAGATAAATTTGTTTATCAAACATCTCTATTTTAGTCAAACAAGCTTATAAGCCACTAAAATAAACTATAAACTAACTAATTAGACTTGTCAAACAGAGCCGTAGTCGAATGAAATTTGGATGAGCGTTTGACAAACGTGATTTTGGATATAATTGATTTCAATAGAATTGAGATTGAAATAAAGTTATTTATGTTTGGATATATTCATGTTAAAGTGAGTTGAACAATAAATTTGAGGTTATAATCACGTTTGGGGGCAAAAGCTCCAAATTGTAGCTTGAAGTTAGAATCAATTCTAGATGGAAAATCAATTCTAGTCAAGAACACCCAAACATGTCAAAACCAATTTTTTATGTCCCTAGAATCACTTTTGCCGCTCACAAAAGTGAATCCAAACACTCACATAAAAGAAAAAAATGGTAGTAAAAGTTTAAATTGTATAGAAGCGAGTTTTGTTCGATAGGACTCTGTGTGTTTGGATGAGCGTTTGATAAATGTGATTTTGAATATAATTGATTTTGTAAAATTAATTTGGTTAAAATTGAGTTTGAAGTGAAGTGATTTATGTTTGAATATTTTTATTTTGAAAGCAAGTTTGATGTAAAACTTAGTATAAAATTTTCAACTCAACTCAAAAGCTACACTTTTTGTAGCTTCTAGTCAGAATCGCTTCTGGAGGCAAAATCAATTTACCTGACAGTAACCAAACATCTCATTTTTTTTTACTGAAATCACGTTTGACAGATGACAAAATCAATTCTGGAGGTTTCCAATGTGAAACCAAACACCCACTCTAGTGATGTAAAGATGCAAAGGAATTTTTCACAATAAAAAATCACTTAAGAGCATCTTTGATAAGAGTTGTTTAACACAAGTCGTGAATATCACGTGTAAGAATAGTTGCTTTTAGAAGTAATTGATTTTTATATAACAACAATCAATAAAAAGAAAAAAAAAATCGTATTAAATGAGTATTAATATTAAATTATTTTTTATAGTAAAAAAGAATATATTAATTAGAGTACAAAGATCTGATATTCGTATACATGATACATGAACACGCGAAATACGCATTTGCACATAAACAACAACATGAATTTGCTTTGCAAAGAACCACCAAAATCCAAATAGACTTATGAGATTTGGGGGGAGGAGAAGGAAACAAGCCATGAAAAATACACTTCAACAACCATATATATGCTTAGCTTATATGAATTAAGACTCACGGCTTCTTAGCGAGTGTAGCAGTTTGGTGCTTAGAGGCAAAGCCATTAACCAATGCAAGAGCATTACTAGTGACTTGAGAAACACTAAGAACCTTGGCCCTAATAGCACCCTTCAAGTTTCCATTCATGCGAGGACCCGCAAAGCCATCAAGACAAGTGTCCTGATAAGTCATAGCAGCACTAACCCAAGTTTGCACGTTGCTCATATGCCACCCAAATTCCTCACTTATATCCCTACCCGTTAGGCCTAGTTCCTTCACCGATTGGCTAAGACGGTCCACACTATTATCCATGTTCTCTATGCAATCTTGCACCGCTCTATACTCTCTAGGCTTTATTCCTTTCACTTTGGCCATTTTCTTCACAAATGATCCACATGAACGTGTCCATGATATGCTCACGTTTAAGGCTGTGATGGCTAGTTGTTGCTCGCTTTGGCGAATCGAATTTGCATACCCCATTAGACATTGAACACACACAACTGGGTAGCGAGTGGATTTGCATGAGGATTTGATGAAGTCTGTTGGGTTGGATCGTTTGACAACGTTGGATTCAGCAATTGAAGCCATGTAAAGGACAAGATTCAGGAACAGCAAAGATAGCCCGAGCCTTTTTGTCACCATGTCTTTAATTTTTTGAAGGATAGAGATTTTACTTGTTTTTGTTATTTCTGTTCTGTTCCAATGCAAAGACTCGCATATATAGGGACTAGGGGAGTGTGAGAACGGGATATTGTTAGGTGCTATGGAGAGAGACTTGTGTATGCCTAGGTGGTCAAATCAACAATTGAATAAATAATTGCATAGATTCTTATGATCATCTTATGCCACGTAATTATTTACAATTAATAAAAGAATTTAATGTGTCATTTGATGATTGACTTAGCTTCCTTAATTACGTATCAATAATATATTAGGATTTCTAGTTTGAAAACGTTTTTTCTACTTATTTTACTAGTTAAAACTTAATATATTTGAGGAAACTATAGTCACATGGTTTCTATGCCAGGGCGACTGTGTTTTATCGATTTTTTTTTTTAGTTTTTTACCATGTTTCCATTTTAAATTTGGAAGTCTCTGGTTAAATCTCTTCCTCTTTCTTAATTGACTACCCGGAAAGCAAGCACATGTCTTATTTGCATAACATCTTTTTGTATTATTCTAAAATAACGAAGCAGAGTACTTCCAACAAAGAGGGGGGGAAAAAAAATGGAACAGTAATATGCTGTTGTGTCTATCTGCCTAATATTATCATAGGAAGAGTTTTTTTTCTTCCTCCATCGAGCATCTTCCCCATTGGATTCGTAGTGGGACTCACATAATTAATCGATCTTATCAAAATTCAATAATTGTGATGTGTTAGGATAGCAGAAAATCCTTCCTCCAAAAAAAAAAGAAAAAAAAAATTTATGGCAGCAAACACGAAATTGTAGAAAAATAATCAAGAGAAGAAGAAAAAAGGATACGGGAGTTTAACGTGGTTGGTCCAATGTAACCTACATCCACAGGCAGTCAGAATTTTTCTTATTCAATAGAGAAAGAGGTTACGACCGTCAATCTTGTTACAATGAGCAGCAACTCATTCAACTCTGCACACCCTACTTTTCTGATACAACTTGCAAAGAGTAACAAAAAAAACGGACGAGCTCGGATCTATCGACCCTTGCCCTCCACTTCCCCCATACGCCTCCCATTTTTCTCCTCTGATTTTCCAACTCCAAAAAATACTGGGTCGGATTGTAGTTCGAGTCGGTCCATTAACAAATTTGGGCCAAACACAATTCCTCGAATATTAGATCTACGTCCTGTTCACAACATAGACTAGTTTTGATTGGGTTAGGACAAAATCAAGGAAGAAAGTAATATTTGGTAGACAAGCATAGATTGCTATAGTAAGCTTTAAAATTCTAACAGGAGATTCATTGGTGGAATTCGAACTGAATAGCCATCCCCCAACCCGAATTTTTAGCTGTAAGTTTATGCAATGACTTTTTTTTTTCCTTCCAATTTGTGCACCAAAATTATTACATTAATTTTATACTTTCTGTACGGGAAAAAAAAGTAAAAACAATAATATTTATGTTGAAGTATTTTCCCAGCTTATTACTGCGCAGATGCAACATGCCATAAAATAATACAAATTGAGCACACTGTTTTGAAAAAGTAAGAAAAGAAGGCATCTCTTTCATTTTTTTATTTTTTATTTTGGTCAGAAAAATTAAGGCAACTTGTGTAGTTGGGTTACATTCTTCCATGAATATAATATACAAATAGGCCACCTTCATGGGATAGTGGAATGGAAAGCATCTTAAGAAGAGGATGTGCATTGTGTTTAAAAAGAAGAAGAAGAAGATGATGTACATTAACAATTTTTTTGAAAAATAAAGTAATATACCATTTTATTTTGGACTAGAAGGAAGCTGTTAGGATATTAAAACTAGGAGTGTTCATCCCTTGGCATGGATTTGTAACGCCCCCACTCATTTTCTGTTTGAAAAATGTTAAAAAGAAACACAGAAATACGACAACCCAAAAAGATATATACCCACATGCTCCAAAAACATTTAGGCTATGTTTGTGAGTTATTTTTTGGAGGGGAAGGGAAGGGAAGGAAATGAGTGGTTAATTTTCTCCCCCTCTTGTCTGTGAGTTCTATTAATTGGATGGAAAGATTTTGGGGTATTCTAATTAATCCCCCATTCTCCTCCTCAACCCACTTTTTTTATTTCACTCCCAAACAATGAGAGGGATATACTCTCATTCTCCTTCCCTCCCTCCTTTTTCCTGCCCCTTTGATCCCCTCCCTTTCATTCCTCTCCAAACTCGCAAACAAGGCCTTAAGGTTTGAATTTTAAAATTAGATTATACACTGACTGAAAAATTATTAATTTTTTTTTTTGCCCAAAAAGTATTTTGTTTAGATTCAAGTCGTCTTCAATAAATTTTTAATTTTCGGCTTGGATCAGTCTTGAATATAAAAAATTTAACCAGCTTGGGTGTATATATTAATTTTGGGGGTTGATATGGTATCTAATGAAGTTGTATATATGAAGTTGTAAACATTCACTTAATGTTTTTTTATTTTATCAATCTAACATTCACTTAATGTTTATTATTTAGAGTTGTGTAGAGTATTTAATTTATATTAATATTAAATGAAATATAAAATTAATATTTTTAACCCCATTTTCGTGTTTGTGTATCTATTTCCTGAATTTTGATAAACTACGAAACTGTCAAATAAAATGTTAGGATTTAATATGAAGCTATCCATGTTTGTTACATAGGATGATAGGATGAATGATAATATGTTAAAAATGAAACCTCATGTACTAGATTTGAAAATTAATTATCCAAAAGTGGTTGGTCACCGTAGAAGTGAATCGTGCTTCTTGAAAATGAACTAAAATAAGGGTTCAAGGTCTTTCCATTCAACTTAACAGCCTATGTCATGATTTTTACAGTTTACCAAAGTTCGGAGGATTATATCAATATGTAACAAAAAAATTAAACTGTGCAGTAAATAAGAAAATGTGTGAAACTATGGGGATGTAATATGTACTTAACCATAAAATTGAAAAGAAACGAAAATAAGAATTGAGGGGGAAAATGAAGAAAGAAAAACATGGAGCAGTAGTAGCTGCAGCTATAGCAAGGGCGTAAGTATAAATCCCAAAGAACACATTGGCAAGGCAATAGGGCAGTTCTACAATTTCTTGAGGGTACCAAAAAGTTAAAAATCCAGCAGCCCACTGACAAACGTTACGGCAACAAATCAGAGGATTGCTCAGCAGTACTATCTTGATTCTCAAATCTAGTTGGAAGGTCAATTTGGGCCTATTGGGCTTATCCAATTCAAACCCAACCACAAACTCCGTGGAATGTGACGACCATTTAGGCCTTTGCACCTCCGACCCAATTGATATTAGCCGAAATGATAGTTGATATTTTTTATATTAATAATTATAATAAAATAACAAATTATTATTATTATTATTATTATTATTATTATTAGTTTTTTTTAAAAGTCACACCTAATTTAACGGTAATAAAAGTATAAAACAAGTTGAGATAAGAAAAACAGTTAAGCAAGGTTTGGAAAATAGAAAAGGATGAAGAAAAACGAGGCTTTTTTTTTCAATTAAGAAAAAAGCTGGATATGAGCATCAAAATTAAGCCCTAAATATACACACTTGGGCTGCTGGACCATTATTAATTTGTACTACCCATACTTCTTCCAGCGAAAACAAAAGTGGTTTAGGAAGAAATAAAAGTGAGCTCGGCAAAGTAGGCTTTGTCTTCAATCCTCCTTGTTAAACTCAGAGGATTGGTCCTCTTTGAAAAATAACCGTAGATTTATTAATTTTTTATAATCAATGGACGAGATCAAACATGAAGTAACATGGGCAACCGGTTACAATGGTAATGGTCTTTTTTTGCATCTGACCCATGTCCCTGTGATTGTCTTCTCTCTCTGTCTGCACCCTACTCTCTCCAATTCAGGGTTCTTTTCTTCTTCTTTTTCACCACAAAGTCTTCTCTATCAATCACCACCATGCATCAAAGCCTTTGCAGAATCAAACAAAGACTCTCCTATCCCTTCCACCTACTACTCTCTCATATGGTGATGTAGCGTCCCACCTGAACCTCTCCTCGGCGATGGAGACCACGAGGCCCACGCTCAGCACCTGGCGAAGAGGATGGTTTTGCTGCTTTTTCATTTGGAAATGGGAAGAAGTGAACGCTATTAGGGTCGGATCTGGTTTGTTGGATAGAAGGAGGGTTCCGAGTGGGTTTTGTCAGGTTTATTGGTGTTGGTTTCAGGGCTGATGAAGTCGAAGCTAGCAGAGTTGATGAAGGGTCAGGATGAGCCGCCAGAGATATATTACACTGATGGAAGGAGAAGGAATGAAGGGGACAAACAAGAATTGACACGACAATGGGAATGATCTCATTGAGAAGGCAAAAATGAATTGAGATTAAGAGTAAAACGCAAGGGGGTGAACTGAGGCAGGAACTCAGCATAGAGACAGAGCAAAGAAACGAAATACATAAGCTGGGAGAGAGCAATTTTCAGACGACACAAACTGAGAGAGTCACAAACTAGAAGGCGAGTGGTTGTGCAGACACAAGCTTAGACAGGAAACATAAGAGAGGGGATATCCTTATACGCTTCAACTCTTCATCTTCATATTTTAATTTTGTTGTAAGCATTGTTTGTTGAGGTAATTGGATATGGATATGTTAATATGATTTGTTTAATGTTGGAAACTCTGTTATAGGAAACTTTGTAACATTTTTTTTTATGAGATTGTGAAGTTTTCTCATTGAGTTCCATGTGTTCGATGAAATGCCAATATCAGTTGCCCCTCGTTTTTTTCCCCCTCGTTTTATCAGCTTCTAACAATTGCGCCTTTGACTTTTTTGTGAGCCTGTTAATGCATACATTTTTTGGCAATGGGAATTTGAATGATGCTACTGTTTTGGAATCATTGAGCTATATATAAGGTTTATGTCCATTGCTAATGACTGTTAAGTGTAGTTGTTGAAATTCATAACAGCAAACAGCTATCCTGCATAACTTATAATCATTTTGTATCCTAATTTGAAAGTAAAACTGAATTATCAAGAATGATTTGTAACCTGTTTGATGGACAAATTTTTTGGGGGCTGGCTTCAAGCTAAACATGTTCTCAATTTTGCATCCGAAGGGAGCATGAACATAATAATTCCTGTTTTTTTCCTGCTATGATTTGGAAAAAGCCTCATTATCCGGTGTTTTCTTCTTCACAAAGAGAATGTTATATTATAATAATGTTTTTTCATATGATGTGAGATACTATATATTTACCATAATGAAATTTGATATGATTTTATATATTATATATAATTAAAATGAATATATAACAGATAAATGTAAAATATTTTAAATATTTAACTAATAGAACTTTATAATATTACATAAACATCTAATACTAATATTGTCGGTGTCCACATTTAAACTGTTAGTTTACCTTTTTAAAGATTCAAATTTCATCCAAGTTAATTTAGTCTTCTAAGTAATTTAACAGTAAAATAATTTTTGAAGACGTCACCCCCCACAAGTTATGTGGCTGCCCCACGTCTTGTCAGTCTTATCATTGTAGCAGAGTATAATTGGACAGAGAAACTGCATTTTAAAAATTTAATTCTGATTGACTTGATAACCGGCTGGAACCTGTCAAACAAGAGGGAGGATGGAAACACAACTTGCTGGCGGGAGGATTAAAGAACCAAGTAGGCTTAATTGATGTTCACTAATTCTTTATTGATACCAAGCGCTGAAGTATACACCTTTATATGTTTGATTCATTCTTTACAGAAGAAGGTGCTTATTGGGCAATTCTATAATACTCCAACCATTGAGTTGAGTATCCTTCCTCCATTAGAATTGACTGGATCCAGCCGGTCAAACGGTTATTTAAAATGAAAAGAAATATCATTTATTAATTAATTAGTGACATCACCAGTGTTATAAAACTTGGATCGGACCGGCCGGTTCGACCGGTTAGCCCGGGAACCGGTCACTAGGCCGGTCCGGTTAGGATGTTGGACCGTTTAGCACATCGACCCGGTTGACCCGGCCGGGTTTTTGTGAAACTCGGTTGACCCGGCCCGGAAAAAACTGGTTGACCCGACGGTTTTTATTTTTATTTTTATGAATTGTATTTATATTATAATGATACAATGATATATTGATTTCTGATACTGATAATATTCAACTAATATATTGATAATTATTTGAACTGACATAATACTGACACTATACTATACTCAATATTACTCTCCATAATATTGAATTGTTTTTTAGTCAGATATGTCTTCTACTGAATCTGAACCACAATCTGAACTACTGAACATGATAAATTATGTTTGGCCTATGTATGAATATTTAAAAAAAAATTAATGTATATCGAGTCAACTCCTGCCAACTATTATATATATAAATAAGTCAATCATAAGAATTTATATATTTAATATATACCGGTCCATCTGGTTTAACCAGTGACCTTGATTGATATTTGTTTAATTAGATACTTTTTTATGGTAATGATTTTAAATTTGGAGTATGGATATGTTGAACTATGCTGTCATATATATGAATATTTTAGAATTTTTTAATGTATATCGGTTTAAACCGAGTCAATCAATGACCCTCGGTTGAACCTGATTGAACCAGTGACCCATTAACCCATTACTCTAACCGAGTCGATCACCAGTTCGGTGTTAATAACATTGGACATCACATTCTTTCTAAACTGAAAACTCAGCCTTTCATATGCTTCGATCCAAGAGACGAATTCACCCAAAAACAAAACTCAGCCTTTCATATGCACCAAAAAAAAATAAAAAACGGAGCCTTTCTTCTCTTCATCATCTGTTATCAATTTTTTATTTTATTGTTAAAGATGTCAACTTGAACAAGCATATTACAAGCCCGTTAGATCTGATGCTTGACGTGCTTTTCAGTGATGGGTTCTGAGCGAGGGAATGGATTAATGGAAAGGAAAACAAAGAAGTATCAAAGATGGCCAAACATCACACAATCTTCCAAGAAAATCATCTATTAAAATTGTTCAGAACATTACATCTACAACCTAAAAATTCCAACAAAAACAGATAAATAAATAAAAACATATTTAAAAAAGAAATTGAGGCTTTTTTGTCCTGCTACTTTGGCCACCTGGGACCATATGTATCTATCACATATAACAAGAAGGTAATTGGAGACGTGGGAATTGATTCTTGATTGTTGTTGTTGGGTTAGGAGTCAAATAGAGAAAGGGGAAGCAGTGAAACGTAAGAACAGAGACTATGCCGATCTTCCGACAGCGGCGGTGATGGCGAAAATGACGGCGTTTCGCTTCTGGTTGATCTTGATCTTGGGAGGTACGAACATGCGGCCACCACAACACCTGTTTCCGAAGGCGCCATAGCCGGTGTGGTGGGTTCCATCGTCGAGGACACGTACGGCTTGGGTGAGAAGACGAGAGAGGTCTTCTTCTCTTCCTCGGTGTCCATTGACGCAGTGCGGCTTGGGTGAGAAGGAAACGCAGGCGGGGTTGCGTTCGCAGGCGGCGAGGAGATCGAAGTCAGCGGCGGAGTGGAGGTAAGGGTTGGAGGAGAAGGCATCAAGGAAGAGGAAACAAGAACAGTGCTGATGTCTTTTGTCTTTTAAGATTCAATTCGAAGAAAGAGAAGGGATAAATGATAAGAGGGTTGGTTAACAGGCTCTACCATTTCCAGGTAATTAAATCTGGCCACTCATTTTATTTATTAATAAATCAATGGTCATTTATCAAGGAGGACCGAAACTCCTAGTTCACGGCGGAGTATTGAAGACGAAGGCATGCTTATTATATGAAATTTGTTAGAAATTTAAAATTTCTTAGAAATTTCATAGTAGATCTACAAAATAATAATTACACAAAAAGTAAGGGAACCAAGAACATACCGGAAGGGGAAGTGAAAAGTTGGACGCTGGCCAGTGACGTGCCGCGGCAGCATACCATTTTGAACGCGTCAATAAGAGAGCTTTGCGTGCGTGTGATGTGAATGCGCCTGCCTCTCCATGACGATATATCTTATTGATATTTTGGCCATTTATGATGTGTTAGTCAATCTAGGTTTCTATTTGTCTTGCATTCACACTTTGCTCCTCTCATCATATTTTTACACAATGATATTTTTATCCTGGGACCAACCTTTGTTCTCAGTCATATAATCTTCTTACTGTTTTGTCCGCTACTTTTGTTTTTGTTCTAATTTTTTGTTTATTTATATATTATTGACTCATTTGTGATGAAATGTTCTCATTGACCGTTTATGAGCTAGCCATAAACGGATGCTGATGTGAAATTCATTCAACCGGGATTTATATAAGTTTTAATCTGATTCCAACAGAGTATGGCTTCTGGAAAATTGGAGTGTTTTCCCATTCTATTCAACAATAGGCCAAGACGATAGGGATTGATAAAGTTTTTGAATGATCAACTTGGAAAAGTAAGACTAGAAGACGAGAATTTTCTTGTTAGATGGCATTCTTCGCTATGTATGATATCACCCTTCTTGTATTGAGACCTTTGCAACATCACCAAAGGTTCACTTCCAATTTTTTTTTAATAGTTCAGTTACATTACTCCTGGTTGGATATCTTTTTTTTTTAATTAACTTTTTTTTAGAATGATTTTACATCCCACGGAAAAGTTGGCATGGGCTCAACTGACTTTTCAATAGATTTTTATATTTATGAAGTGAAAAGTCGGTTTGCCTCAAATTGACGTACCCAGCCCAAACAACTTATTCACTCCGGTTCATAATATAAGCACAAATTTTCAAATTTTTTGGTCCAAAACATAAGTAAATTTCAACTATTTTCTTTTCATTTAATAAAGTTATTCTCAAAATATCCTTCATTTAATACAAATTTTGTTTTCCAATGACTCCTTTTCTTCTCAATAACACAAGCTTAATAAATAAGAGGAAGGGTAATTTAGGTAACAAACTTAATTTTTTTATTCCCAATGACTCTTTTAAATGAGATCAACTAACTATCTTAATATGTGTGTCCCATTTAATTTTTACTTATAATAGAGACCGGAGGGAATACTTCCTTTCCTTTAGCTGGACCGGAAGTTCCCTTTTTTTTTTTTTTTTTTTACGGGTTCCTTATTGTTAATTAGTCCTATAAATCTTTATAGTATTATAATTTTTATCTAACAACCTATACTAATTTAACAACGCATCCAATCAAGAGAGTTTGTTTAAGAAAATTTAAATAAAAAACTAATTTAAAAGTAAGCATGACATAGATGAATCAATATGTATTTCAATGGCTAAAATACCATTTTGGTCCCTTAACTTATTTTTTAGATTCAATTTGGTCCCTTAACTTTTAAAATATTCAATTTGGTCCCTTAACTTATTTTTTAGATTCAGTTTGGTCCCTTCACTTTTAAAAAGTTCAATTTGGTCCCTTAATTTATGTTTGTTGACCTAAGTTAGTCATCTCCGTCAACGAGTCATTAACAATGTTAATTTTTGAGGATCCGGTTGAAATTCGCCAACAATTTAAAGGATCAGTTTGAATCTCGTTAACAATTTAAATGACCAATTTGAAACAAGTTAATAATTTAAAGGACCAATTTGAAACTCATTTGATACTGTTACTGACATTATTGATGAGAGAGGACTAACTTGAGTCAACATAGACAAATTAAGGAACCAAATTGAACCTTTTAAAAGTAAAGGGACCAAACTGAATCTAAAAAATAAGTTAAGGGACCAAATTGAACATTTTAAAAGTTAAAAGACCAAATTGAATCTAAAAAATAAGTTAAGGGACCAAAATGGTATTTTAGCCTATTTGAATCTTTTGAGTTATGCTCACACCGGTTAAAGATTCAAGGAACGATAAGTATTTACCGGGAATCCAAGTACAACATTCTTTAATATGTTAAATTTGTCAGATTTCAATAAAAGCTTATCTCCCCCAACTTATTAGGACATTGGTCCATATTTACTTAATTTTTTTAAGGTATGTCCCAAAATTGATGATTAATAAATTAAGAAAAAATTCGTTGAAAAATGATATATCTAATATTTAAGGATGTGATATACTTAATTTTTCAATAAAAATTTTCTTTCCTAACATTCATTTTTTTTTAAAGAAGTTTTTTGACATTTCTTAATCACTATCTTAAGTGTACTTGATTTTGGATCCTCATCTCTGGTAGAAAAGAATAGGAAATGATCTCGTGAGAAAAAGATACAAATTTTTCATACAAGAAGCCATCATAGTATCTTCAATGGCAAAATTTTAAGGAACTCTTTTTAAGTTTTTAAGTGGGTTCATGAGAGTTTATGACACTCGCTCAATTTTTATTAAACAGGAGTTTCTATCACTAAGTTCTTTATCCTCTCTCTTATATTCTGATATTCTCTTTCACCTTTAAACTATCAAATGTAAAAAAAAATTATTTGAATATTGTAGAACTCTCTTTTAAAATTTCTTAAATAAGAAATTCATTTTGAATTTATGAAACCCAAAATCACATGTGACATATTATAATACTCCCTCCGGTCCTTATTATAAGAGGCAAATGATTACTTTTTTTTGGTCCAAAATATAAGAGACATGCATGTATTTTGACAAATATTAAATGCTCATTTCCAATTTTACCCTTATTTATAATAGGGTTTATATTTACGAGACAGTGCAACTTTTAATACAAATAGGTTTGTTCATTAATATTTGAAGGGTTAAATTTGTAAATTTATATGAATATTAATTACAAATAGCTTATTTCAATGCATTTCCTTGATCTATGTGTTTTAGGGTTTTGTCTCTTATATATAGAACAAGAAGGAGTAATATTTTATTCTCAAGAAACACACGAAAGAACTCCTAAAGAATAAAGATGGTCTCATATATAATTGTGGGATCAATTGATTACATTACATTGAGAGGAAAAAAAAAAGTCTTACACTCTTACTCTTCCCAACACAATCATGTCTTGTTATCCTAATTTTTTAGATTACGCGTATTGGTGGACTTGTCAACGTTGAAGCTGAAATCAGCTTGGCCAATGGCCAGCGAGGCAAAGGGGCAACGGCTGCTATAAATAAATAAAGAAGTAAAAGAAAAGAACACACCTCCACCGTATATACCAAACAAAACAGCATAGCAAGAAAGAAACCAAAGGAGATCCAGAAACACAATCACTCAAACAAAAAACAACAACAATGGGCACGTCTACGAGGTCATTGCTGGTATGTTTTGTTTTGATGATGAGTGTCATAAACTTGGTAGAGGGTCAATCGAGCAGTGTCTCCTCTTGTGTCCAGGACATAATCCCATGTGCTGATTACCTGAATGCCACAAACCCACCCGCTTCTTGCTGTGATCCACTCAAACAAACTGTTGCAACAAAGCTCAAGTGCCTCTGTGATATTTTCTACACTCCTGGCTTGCTCGACAGTTTTAAGATTAATGTCACTCAGGCTCTCGATCTCAGTCGTCGCTGTGGTGTCAAAGGTGGTCTCAGCAGCTGCAAAGGTACACATATCTCAATACCCCCTCTACTTTAATTGTTGTTTCTTTTATTTTATTGTGTTCACTTCTCAGATCCTAATATATTATTCGCTTCCTAATCTTCAAGATTCCTACAAATTTTATAGTTCTCAGCCTAATTGAATCATTTTTCTAGATCTAGTAGGAAAAAATAAAAAGAAAAAATGGACAAAGAATGAGTATTATTAGAACATATGTTTCGTTAAATATTAGCATATTTATCAGGAGATGTTGAAATCTGTCTCAAATTTCAATTTTGTTAGGTATTGATGTGTAAAAGTTTTGTTGTGAATGAATTAATACTTATGGATCCTATAATTTGTGAATTTATTGTATTATTTTCTCAAATTTTCAGCTGGGTCAGCTCCATCTCCATCTTCATCTTCGGTGCCACCCCCAGGTAAGAAGCCTTTCATCATCCCCAAGTTTATTTTCCCGTGTTGCAGTAATAGTTACTTGCATCATACTTTGAGAACCTTCCCCCGGAATATCATGAAGATAATGTGCCTAATAAAGTGGGAGAAAATGTAGAAGGAGAAATAATCTACCACTTTGAATTTGTCCCTTCTGAAAAAGTCTCGCTAATCAGTAATCACTCACATGTCAGACAATTGGAAATGGCCCCACGGTAACTCGATGGGGCTACTGAAAATTCAAACTTGGAGTCTTCAAATTTTATCATTTATTTATTATTTATTTATTTATTATAATAAATATTATCATTTATTTATTTATGAAAAATATGTTAACAAATATTTTTAGAACACTCGTTCAAAAATAAAAAAATTTAGTTTGTATAAAGAATTAATATATTTAATATTTTTTGTCTTGCCACTCGACCCTTATTTATTTATCTTTTATTTGCCCCAATTATGATTTGTTTTTAACAAAAATGACACCTATTACCACCGTATACGGCCCTACCTACCACGCTACCACACACTCGGAAAGTTCCATTTTCTGGAATTTTTTTGGGGTAGAATCCATTTCTGGATTGATTATACTTTTCTTTAAAAAAAAAAAATATTAGTACCACCGATCATTGTTTGGTTGCAGTCACGATTTGAATTTTATAAATAAAATTCCTCACTCTGATGGACTTTTCTCTCTCTGTTCCCGTGCTTAAATAATAAATACCCAACTATCATGAGTTGGGAAAAGTGATCGTTTTGATGATTTAGCTAGATAATCCCTCCGGTCTTTATTATAAGCAAAAATTGAATAAAACACATAGTATTGTTTGGTTTGGAGTTTGAAACTCCATTTTACTCCCAAACTCAGTTTACTATTCATTTATTTACTATTCATACGTTTGTTTACGAAATTCCGTTGGAAATAATTGATTCCTAATTGATCAAAATGGAGTTTTGTGGAAGCAAAAATTTCTAGCTTTTCCGTTGAAAATAATTGATTCTAGATGTAGGACCCATAAAATTCTACATATTTACAATTCAAAAGTGATTTTATTTTATCATCCAAACAAAAACAATTCTTCTAAACCCACTTTTAAAATATCATTCCCAAACACAAATCAATTTTTTTAAACTCCATTTTTCAAAATCAATTCTTCCAAAATCAATTCTATCAAAATCTAAACCAAACGGACCCATATACTAAGATAGTTAACTGATCTCATTTAAAAGAGTCATTGGAAATAAAAAATAAGTTTGTTGCCTAAATTTCCCTTCCTCTTATTTATTAAGCTTGGTTGTTGGGAATAAAAGGAGTCATTGGAAAACAAAATTTATATTAAATGAAGGGTATTTTGAGAATAACTTCATTAAATAAGATGGAAGTAGTTGAAATTTGCTTATATTTTGGACCAAAAAAATTTGAAATTTTTTGCTTACATTGTGGACCGGAGGGAGTATCTATTAATAATTTTACTTATAGAGAATAAAAAAAAAACTCATCTATCATAAGTTCATAACCCAGAAGCTCTTAATATTCGCCGATTACAATTTTCCCCCTCATAAATTTGCTTATGTTTTTTACACTGGCAGCAACCCCTGGAGGTGATAATGGTGCAGGCAGAGTGGGATTCACCGGGCTTTCTTTCCTACTCTTATTTTGGGCTTCTATGCTGTTTAATTAGGAAGGTGGCAGTTTACCTTCAGAAACCTGTTGAAGTTATCATGTATTATTTCCATACATTGGCTAGCCGGCTATTTGATTGTATTTGCTTCTTTTTAATTTTAAAAGCCTCTGATTCAATTGAGTAAAAGATTTGTTTGCTGAAAGGGCATTCCTATTGTGGTGCTTTTGATTGCACCATTTAATTATTTGTATGAAGTGGCTTGTTGCTCTTGTGAATGTTATTTTAATATCACGAATTCTTCCAGACCTTTTTCCAAGAAAAAGAATTAGTGAAACAAATGTGCATTTGTTAAGGGGCAAAAGAGGGAAAAAAAAAAAAAACTTAAGATTTCATGAAAATTTCCCATAGCAAGGAGTCGGATTTGATGAAAAACACGACATCATTATTAGCATGTTTGGAAGCAGTTCCAAATGTTTCAGAATCACTTCTAAAAAAAGGAGAAGATGACACATTAGCTTCCCCCAAAGACATTTCAATGAGTTCAATCACACACATAGGTTTGTAATATGTTTTGGGCTACCTGTTCAACGAAAACGGGCCACTTCTGTTAGATAGCCCAAATGGTTTTCTGAAAAGGTCAATAAGTAAGGAGCAAAAACTCTTAACTCCATTTTCACCAAAAGAATGATGTTGACGAAGATTGTTTGATGAAAAAGTTTGAGAGGCTGAAGAATTACGCGATATGCTCGAACTGGTGTTTAGACAAGGATACGATACCAAAGCCCAGTGTTCACCTACATCAACAAATTCTCGCAGCTGGGGGAACTTTCTTCAGCCATAAAAAATTACTCCTAATGGTCAATATAATTTAGCGCTCTCTCTTTTTCAACTTCACGACCTTTCATAGTATTATTTTAACTATACTATCTGCAAGACCCAACAATTATTAAAGTAAAAATTTCAAATTATATTAACTTCATTTTCTACAATAACATGCAACAAAAAGCATACCATAAAAGCAATTGTATCATACACCTTGCCAGGAATAACCATATGTTAGTATATTAACATTACCAAGCAACAAAAAACATACCATAAAAGCAATTCTATCATACACCTTGCCAGGAACAACCATATTAGCATGTGTGAACCCACATCCAAAAGTTGTTATACGTGCGTTTACTAGCTCAAAAGTAACTAAAAGTTGCTTCTCAAACATGCTTTCAAACCAATTCCACGTGTAATCAAAGACACTCTTACTCCATTAACATTATCAATCAAGAGCATGTTGGCATGCAAATCAAGAGTTATAAGCAGGTCGACATGTAACGTGCATGTTTGACATAAAACGTGTATCTTTGATAACTCGATTGAAAATGCCGGAAAGTGATCTTACAGAAGATAATAAGAATAGTTTTTGCTTTCCAAAAGCAATCCTCATCCTGAATTGATGTGGTTCCATACGCACATAACATTTTATTCTCCGTATCACCAGGGGTGTAAATGAGTTGAGTCACACTTGAACTTAAACTTGATTCGCGAAAAAAAAAAAAAGGTTCAAATTTAGCTCATTTATTAAACAAAACAAATCTAGAGTTTGAACTTCACTGATTTAAAAATATGAAAACTTGACCTTGGTTCATTTAACTCATCCAAAGTTTGGTTATTTTTTAATAACTCACTATATATGTAATAATACATATATACGAGCTATTCACGATCTCTAATTTACTATATAGGTATGAATATTTTTCTTTTAAAAATCTTTGTTATGAAAAGGACATGAATTGAACAAAAATAAGTAAATGATATAAAAATCAGTACTGATAATTTTTTTTTTAACAGATTTGAAAATAATAATTATTTAGTAGATTTGAAAATATATTAAAAATAAAAAATGTAAAAAAAATTGCTGAATGCAGCCCAAGTAGTAGAGAGGCTGTAGATAATGACTTGCATTAAAAAATAAGTACCGTAATTTAATATTTAAGAATTGATTGACAGTAAATAATTAGTAGTCGGCTAATAGTGAAAATTCGGTAAAATAATTTCAGACAATTAATATAAAATCCTGAAGTTTAGACCAGTAATTAAAAATATTTATCCAAGAAATAATTAAATGAAAAAAAAGTAATAGGTTTGATAGTTATAATAATTAATTGATAAAATTATTATAATTATAATCAGTGGCAGATCCAGGACCCTGACCCAGTGAGAGCGATATATTTTTACAAAAATAATTAATGAGAATTATTAGGGTTGAAATATGTTTTTGATTCTTATAAAATTGGTAAAAAGTTGATTTTAGTCCCTATAAATTTTTTATTCATTTTTAGTACCAAAATAAATACATAAATTATGTATTTTCAATTCATGGTGAGGGACTAAAAACACACTAATTTTATTAAATGCAGGACTAAAAATAAATAAAAAATTTGTATATGGACCAAAATAAATCAAGTTTTACCAATTTTATAGGTTTTTTTTTACGCAACCAAATTTATAGGGATAAAAAACATATTTAACCATAGTTATTATCATATATATTTATATAAAGACATAGAGGGTTGGGTGAAGGTGAGAGTTTGAGAGATAAGAGAGGGTTGAGTGAGGAAAAGAGGACAGTGGGTTCAAACATATAAAAATAGTGGGGGCAAAATACAAATATTATGATATTTATTTGTAATTTTATTAAAGTGACCCTCATTTATATGTAGGTCCGCCCTGATTATAATAATTAAAAATATCAGAAAAGGAAAAAAAATTAAACATTAAAAATAAGTAAATCGATCTAAAAATAACACAAATGTTTAAGAAAAAAATGATGACTAATTGATGCTCTTATTAATTTTTTGACTGGATTGATGCTCTTATTGGATTGGAAGTAAAAGGAAAAAAGAAAAAGAAAACATGATAAAAGAAAAAAAGAAGAAGAAGAAAGAAAGATTGGAATGGAGCATGCAATGCATGTAGAGGAATCTAGAAGGAAGTGGGAATAATTTTTATTTGACAGGGGGCAATGTTCTAAGGTTGGAACATAAAAGAAAGAAATAATTGCAGCAAAATGGCATTTCTGAGGACAGTAGCAACAACAACAGCGATTGCTGCTATTCCTGTTGCCTTCGCCTTTTCTTCCTCTTCCTCTCACTCTCGCTCTCCCCAATCCCCAATTCCCCAAACGCGGTGTTCCCTTCTAACCACGAATCGGTTCCAACTCGTGAAATCATTCGCTACCGCTCCCTCACCTCTCCACATGGACCCCAACCCCACTTCTAAGGTTTCCCTTTCCCTTTCATTTCTCTCTTCAATTCATCACTTCATATCATTATTATTATGCTTTAATCTTAACATTTAATATTCATCTCTTTCTACTTTCTCTCACAGACTGATGCTGCTGTCTTACCGGAGTTACTGGTCAGTTTCATCATTTTCTCTTTTTCCGGTGTTTCTATGCAATTGCTAGTTTGTAGGGGGTTTTAGCTAAAATAATTAATTTAATCCTTATTCATCTTTTTTTTTTTTTTTTTCTGGGGTTAATTTGGTGACAGACGGAATACATGGTGGATATGAAATGTGAAGGTTGTGTTAATGCTGTCAAAAATAAGTTGCAGACCATACAGGGTAGGTGTTCTTATATACTTTGCCAATTTCTTTATTACTTACCATGTTTTTAGTACTTTAGATAATCATTGAAAAGTGAAATTGAATTGATTTGAGTGGATTTCTACACATGCACAACTAAAGTTAAAATCAAAAATTCTAATTCTAAATCAAATCACTTTATATTTTATAAATAGACAAATGATTATAATTTCTGAAACAAAAGGTCTCCTTTATGAGAGATTTCCATATTTATGTCATTCAGGTTCTGTCACTTTTTGCAGGAGTGAAGAATGTAGAGGTGGACTTGAGCAATCAGGTAGTTAGGGTTCTTGGTTCAACACCTGTGAAGACCATGACTGAAGCTTTGGAGCAGACTGGTAGAAAAGCTCGATTAATTGGACAAGGAGTTCCAGAAGGTTCTGTAGTTAAATCCTTGCTCTATTATGGTTCCTGTGTGCAAATTTTATTACAGTACTAATTTTACCTTGACTACTATAAGTTATAACATTGAGTAATAGTGTTAACATTCTTGTGTCATTCATTTTTTTGCACCTCAGATTGTAAAATTCACATCAAATAGCTCACATTATACGTCTCATTAACATTGAAACCATTGTTGATGCTGCCTTCTTATCAGACTCTAGGTTTCTTCAACATTTGTTTTCACTCTTCAATTCCAATTACATAATTTTACAAACAAAAGAACACCACCGGAAGCTTTAGCTATCAGTTTCAACAGTTTTTGAATAATTTGCTAGTAAGACTTAATTTTTTATATATTTGCTAAAGCCCCCACGATTTCAGAGATTCAATGACCTTGTTTCTTTAGGTATATGCATTACAGGTTTCCCATATGGTTTTTCTTGCTATCCCTCTATGGCTCTACCGCTAACTATGAGGATATCCTCCATTTGATCTACCCTCCCTCTACTTTTATTGGTTTCCCCTATGCTTTTGTAATACATGTGTCAATATCCTCTTGAAGAATGAAGGAAACTGCTGCATTCTTACACAGCTGGCAGCACAGTTTGTTAGGCAAATAAGTTTGTAAACAACATAGTTGTCAAATCATGATTTGTACGGAGAAAGGTTGTTCAATTTTTGAATCATGAATCGTAATCATAATGTATCATACATTCAGCACATCAATAAAAACTTATACATGATTCCACACTTAAAAACATTATACTTATACCACATTCTTCTTCCCCTTCTTCTTAGCATTTGGAGCCATACCTAATGATTGCATGAAGACTACACTAGAACAAAAATACAGTGACTTCATTAACACTCTGCTCCAGAAGAAATAAAATAAAGTGACTGCCTCTGCATGAATGCCCAGTCACCCATTTAATTTTTTTTATTAAACCTCTAAGCCCCTTCAAATTCTTTGATGAGAATATTGGTGAAAGAAGAAGCAAAAGAAAATGACCAGATTGTAGAATTGTGCAAATTATATCGGTGATACAGAATCACATTAATTTGTGGGATACATCATCCATCATATATGTGATTCACCACATGATACTAATTGCTGGCTTTCCAAATCGTATCAAATTGTGGATCATGGGATCCTAATAACCAGGGTTAACAACTTTAGTAGTTTGCTTCCTTGAGCAGATTAGTCCGGTCTTAAATCTTAGGAATTCACCAAGGTTTTGTCCATTTGTCCTGCCATATTTTCATTATATTTCCTCCCTATGTTATAGCAACTGATCTGTATATTCTCTTCATTAACACTAATATGGCATAAGCTTGTTTGCAGAAGACGACAGCGGAAGCCAGATCTTTTACTATTTTTATTTGTTTATTACTTATTATTTATTGAGGTCTCTAGTTTCCTTGTATTTGATAATCCTGTTATAGCATTTGTTGTTGCTCAGTATGTGTAAGTAACTCAAATTCAATTAATATGATTATCCGCAATATGGTTTTATTCTAATTTCCTGGCTTCAGCAGTCTTATCAGTTCTGATTACTTAAAAAATTCTTTTGCTTTACAGATTTCTTAATATCTGCTGCTGTTTCCGAATTCAAAGGTCCAGATATTTTTGGCGTTGTTCGCCTGGCTCAAGTCAACATGGAACTGGCTAGGATTGAAGCCAACTTCAGTGAGCTGTCACCAGGAAAGCATGGCTGGTCTATTAATGAGTTTGGAGATCTGACTAGAGGTGCAGCGAGCACTGGTAAAGTGTTCAATCGAATACACGAGAAAGATGCTAAACAGGTTTGCTTCTCCACATACCTTCTGGACTTCTATTTCTCCTGATTTTGGTGTAAATCTTTATCTTTCAAGGATTGGTAACTGTTATCTATAATACTATTATACTAACCAATAAAACGTTTAGGATAGTGAGTTATTTTTTTGGAACCAGAAAGTGTATGGATGCATTATGATGTCTATAAACTGAGTTGGATCTTTCTGTTGATTGAGGATGACTATTTTCCTCTAAATTGTGATGTTTGGCATGCTATTACTGAAATTTCATTCTGCTACTAATCTATTAGCGTGGCATGCTTTTATAATATAAAAAATATAGCTCATCCATTTATTGCAGTTTGTGTCCCCTTTAATGATTCTTTCATGGTATTTTTTTAGAAATTTCTGATGGAGGTTGCTTGATTGTATTTTCAGCCTGTGGGCGACCTGGGAACATTAGATGCTGATGAAAAGGGTGAGGCCTTTTTCACTGGGGTCAAAGAAAAGCTGAGGGTGGCTGATCTTATTGGACGATCTCTGGTGGTATATGCAACTGAAGATAAATCAGAACCCGGTATAGCTGCCGCTGTAATAGCCAGAAGTGCAGGAGTGGGTGAGAACTATAAAAAACTATGCACGTGTGATGGCACCACCATTTGGGAGGCTAGTGACATAGATTTTGTTACTAGCAAGGTCTGATAAAGTAATTCAGTGAAAACAAAGCAGGTGAACAGATGCTTCGCTTCATGTGCTTTTTCTTGTTATGTAATTATGTGAAAGAGCTAGATAAAGGTTATAAGTAAATTTTACAAATCTTGACTGGAATATTAATAAATCTCTGTTTATCTCTCTCTTTCACATTACCACAGAACAAAAAGAACACATGAAAGATCTATTCCTACGAAGCACTGTAAGATTTAGATGCCTTGTAGTCCTCCATTACTCCATATCTTGAGGGCTGTATACCATTTTTCATATTTTGTGGGCTTGTACACCATTCGAAAACAATGTATTCATAGGTCATTTACAATATTTTGTTTTAAGTAAATTATAAACTTTTTAACAGTTTATGAAAAATCTATTGTAACTTTTATTTAGTATTTTCACTAAAGGCTGGTTTACAATTTTCATAGTATACATTTGTACAAATATTATGCGGTTTTAAAAAAAAGGTTGCAAGAATTTTAGTAATTATTTTAGATGACTTATGATATGCTATTTTTTTAATGTATGCTAGGTAAAATTCATATTTCGTGATGACAAGACTACCTGAAAGTATTTGTTTATAGAGTAAGTATATATCACGACGTATTTTAGATTAATTTGCCATTAAATCATCGGATAAGATATGCTTCTTGATAGTCAACAAATCCTTTAAAACTACATTTTGTAGTCAAGTGCATACAATCAACAGGTATTAAAATGTCTATGTTGGCAACAAAGAAGTTTACTGATTATGGATTGCAGAGGAAACCTCATTTAGTCTTTCTTGGACGAAGTATCCTTCATCATTAAAATAAACAAGTTTTTACGTAAACAACAACTATATGATCTTCACTCTTCTTTGGTCTTTGCTATTATTTTCAGTGGAAACCCACGAAAATTAGCACCTAATTGAATAAAAACCTTGAAGTTTCTAATTTCATTCAAATTAAAAGCAAGTGTACTGAACAGCAAAGTGATTGAAGCTATTGAAATGTCAAATATTATGCCTTTGTTAGCGGACATGCTTTTCGTTAAATCAAATTGACAGTTGCTTCATATGGTGCCATGGTGGTGTTACAGAGAAGAGGCTTCTCTGATCATAGGAAGGTGGTTGAGGATGTTCCTTCTTCCCACACAAAGAAATTTCATCCTTAACGATGGTGCTCTCCTTTTTGCTCTTTTGTGACAAGACGGTGGCTAGTGCATGGCTTGTTGCAG
The DNA here is from genome assembly GCA_035048595.1 of Echinosophora koreensis. NCBI lineage: Eukaryota > Viridiplantae > Streptophyta > Magnoliopsida > Fabales > Fabaceae > Echinosophora > Echinosophora koreensis. The sequence goes on along the minus strand of JAPCYP010000017.1, from coordinate 6,662,821 downwards.
AGCTTGAGTCCTCTCAAGTCAGCTCTTATACCCCCTGCAGACTTAGGGCCTTTTTGATTTATTTCTTGTTTTTTTGTTTTTATTTCCTATTTTAAAAAATAATTACAACAAAAATAATTATAAATCGTCACATTGTTATGTTTTCTATCCTGTTTCCAAATATTTGTACAGAAAAAATTGAAAACAAAAATCAAACACCACCTTGGAGACTTTCTCTCCTATCTTGTTAAGTTACCCCGTAGTGGGATGAGATCTTGGTAAATTAGAAAATGCTATATTCTGTACTGATTAGCGATAATAACAAGCCCTACTACTGTGTTTGATGTACCATGTCCACTTCCGTTGTTCATAAAAACATTATTGACGTTGAAATTGATACTTGCAACACGAACCGTGGAGATGTTTGTCATCCACCTGTTCTTTGACCTTAAGTAAACATGATGTAAGTCATTCCTTTTACACTCCTCCACCAAGTGTGAGCCATGTTTGCTACACATATCATTATTTCTTTTGACTAACATTCAAAACATAAATTTAGTGGTCAGAGTGAAAGACATTAGTGACTTGCATAATTGAGTTGACAAAACCACTATCATACAAGATAATCTCTTGATAGGAGATACAGTTCCAAGTTCTAACCTCAGTAAACTGTTTTTTTTTTTTTTTTTAAGCAAATGTTAGTAGTTAATTGTTATGTTAATTTTTTTCTCATTTGCCAAGGTTTGAACCTTGGACCTCCTACTCCTCCAACTCCTTATACCTTAGCTCAAACTATTGGAGCTACCCAACCCCCCTAACCTCAGTAACCTGTACAAACGGGAACAATAACCCCCAACCTTTGTCTTATTACTCAATAGCAACACGGATCAATCCACATTAGACTTCATCAAAAATCAAAATTCCAATACATCCATTCGGAGTAAAACCATGTTAGGTTGCAAAAGGAGGCAATAGCCCTTCTTTGGTAGCCATTTCTAACAGTGCAACAGCCATCAAAACCTTGGAATCTGCAGTAGTGCGCCAAAGCTTCTTGTATGGTACTACACGTACATTAATCAGCTCCCCATGTTCATGAAGGCCAGTCTGTTTACCCTGTAGCTGTGTGATAATCTCTTTATCCACACCCCTCTGTACAGAAAGATACTGATTTCTTCGTCACATCCTCCCTTATCCCAAAAATGGGGAGAAGAAAAGGTGAGAAAAAATATCTCTATGTAATGAAGCAATAAGAATGAACTTTATCAGTGAAATGTACAAGAATTTGGGATTTGTAGCATTGAGATAATTTCAACACAGCTTCTGAAGTAAAACTCTGTAACATAATAGTAGTCAATTAATTGGGACTTGCTAGTGTATCCATAAGTGTACCGTACCCAAAGTGAGTTATCAAATATTTGTTGGTTGTTGGTTTTGCTATAAATGTTCAAAAAACTGATTAAATATAATTAACAACTCACCTTGCAAACTAGTACCGTTGTAAAAAAAGATGGGTACCAGAATAATCCCCCAATTGATCTGATACGACAGTTTATTTAGAGCATATATTCTCAACAAATTCATGGGCTAATAAGCTATTTTCAATATGCAGTGATAAGGCTTATTGGCATGGTTTACTAATTAGATGGCTAGAAGTTGCACTGAAGGCTAATTGGATATTAAATGCAACATCTAAATGTAAAACGACAATGACATGATATGGAACTTTATTCAAAATATCCATACCAAATTATTGTATTACTTTGCAAAAGCATAGAACATGGAATTAGCCATATTAACAAATTCAAAATGGCTAATTTATTTGCGACGCACAGACCACAAAATTCTAAAAAGCAAAAAGTGCAATAAGGTCCTCAGTCCTCATGCAAAACACTCAAAACATACCGGAGAGGGGATAACTCTGCATCCAGTTGAAGAATCCAAGAAGGCAGTCAGGTCAATCATGTCTTCTAGACTTATCTTTATGCCAGTCTCTTCTTCAACCTGTCATAGCCACAACTTCAAGAAGTCATGAATGTACAGTTAAGAAAGTTATATCACTAGGAATGGCAAATAAAAATGACTGTGTTGCAAGTGAAAGGGCTATAAAAAATGCTATTAAAATCTTGCACTTTCCGTACAGTTAGAGACGGAGAGAAAGAAACAGACCTCACGAACTGCAGTGCCAACAAAATCACCCTTGTCATCATCCAACGTTCCAGCAGGCAATTCCAAAATAATTCTTCCAACAGGAACCCTTGCCTTATAAATAAGAATTTCCAACATGAGAAAAGGCATAACATGAATCTATTATAATTGCTTAAAAAATGTTACTGCAAGGCTCCAACACTTACCTGTTCAGTAAGAACAGCATAAGTCTCACCCTCTGATTCTAAAAGTATCAGCACAGCTACAGCTGGTCCTCTTGCAAATACAATACCTGGAACCTAAAAATGGTTTACTTTATTGAAAAAAGGAAAGAAATTGACATTAAATGCACTAAATTTAGATGAAATAACGAGATATTTGTACACAGTCATCTAACATGTCCAAGCATCTTGGATTCCTAAGAAATATGTCTGTTTTGATACTTGGGAATGAGAATGCCATAGGCATCTCAAATTCTTGCTTCTTGTCAATCACAAAATGTGTGTGGATATGTGATGCCCTTCAAGCATATGGGAATGTCACATGCCTGAGCATATGATACCCTCTCAGTTGGATTTTTTAGATTGCTAAGTGCAACCAAAAGGTATCACGCATGCCTGAGAATGTTAGGTAATTGTTGTACCAAACATGGGAGTCCCACTGCATTTTATATCCAAGATGCATCATAATGTTAAGATACCTATGAAAAAAAAAATTGAGTCCTAAGTTTTTGCTTTCCAAGGTGAGCAATCTAATCTTTAGGTATTATAGCACAACAAGATAAAATAAAAATTAACCAGCTCCAGCCTCCAACAACATTTTTTAAATGATATATGGCGAAAGGAATAGCAAAAAATTGCATACTGACTCATAGCCCATTGCTTTAATTAAAACATAAATGAAAACAGGACAACATAGACTTGCAATGAAAAGCTTAATGTGAATTATCTCATACCTTCTTCCCTGTTTCTTTGTCAATAATGTCAGCTTTGAACTTGAGAAACCCAATGCGCTTTCCAAACATGTCTACTCCCTGTTTATAAAAAATAAAAAATAAAAAGCAACCAAAATTTTGCTATTTACAATTATGCAACATGAATAAGACTGGATTATTAATTTAATGTCCTTTTAGTCAAATTCCCAAGTAACAATCGTCTAATTATCAGTAACAACATGCTTTGTCATCTATGGATTACAGTTTTAGTTAAGTCCTCAAGCTCAGAATAAAACATTTAAGGAATATCTCTATGTTGACAACAAATAAATTTCTTGACATGTATTGTAAACCGTGTTTTATGGAATGCAGAGAAAATCTATTTCTTGTACAAAACAAAGCACCCTTCATCACTTTTCTAAAGTTAAATAACCTGATTACCTGAATTAGAACTTCTCTCAAAGCCATGGTACCATCGGCTAGAACCCCAGTCTCAGTTTGCAAGTTATGTAACCACTGCTTGAATAAAGAGGAGTCAATAGCACTCCTGCAAAGATAAACATCAAAAACCAAACCCAAAGGACCCTAGATGCCTGATGTTTGTCATGGTGATAGAAATATATTCAATGAAACATGTTTTCACACAAACAACAACAACAACAAAATTATATGCTTGTCAATCTTCTTTTGCTGTTGTTTTTCCTCAAAAACCCGAGAAAATTTAGCACCTAATTGATTGAAATTAAAAGCAAGTATACTAAAGAAAATATATATATTGGAACTGGATCATATTTGATTATGCATATAGCTGTGCTCGAATCACTAGCGGAGTCATTTTTTTTTTTCTTATTAAAATTGAAACTTTCTATTTTCTAATTTGAATCAACTTAACCCCAAAAAAACTATTTGCTTGCCTTTTTAAAAAAAGTTAAAAAAAGAAAAAAAAAAAAAAAAAAAATCTTGGAGCATGGCAATATCGATAGCTTTGTTGAACGAATTTGGTGCCATCATAATAACTTCGTAGCAAAATTATCTCTTTAACACAATAATGATGAAAACAGAGAGAAAAAGGGAAAGTGACAGACCAGAAATCAGAATGGGAGACACCAGGGGCAGCGACAATGGGAACGGGTTGGGACTGTTGACACAGTAGCGTGATAGAGTGAGTCAGGGGCGTTGGCGTTGACTCGTTCGTCATCTTGCAGAAGAAAGCCTTCTTCCTCCAAACACAATTGGGAGACTGAACCGAACTGAACCTTTTCAACGCCACAGACACAGTGCGCACAGCCATAGCCATTGAAGCTTCACAGAATCACATTCAACATTCGACACAAACAACAAGGTCCTTTCCCTGCGCCACACGTGTCCATGGCTTCTTCTTTTCTTTTTTTTTCTTTTTCTTTTTCCGGGTAACCATGATATAGGTACAAGTAATTGCTGTTGGCAGTGACTGCTATCTGTCGGGAACCTATTGGGCGCACAATGTCGGTTCTTCTCTCTCAACCAGATTTTCTCCATACTCCGCTGACAATTTGCTTAAGGTACACAAATCCCTTACTACTTAGACCAACCATGTCCAGTAAAACAAGAAAATAAAATACTATGAATTCAACCCTATTTCTCTTATTTTTCGCCCTTTTTCTATTTTTTTTTAACTCGTTGTAATTAGAGCTTTTGTCTCCCAACGAGTTCAATGAGTATCCACAAGTTTAGATCATTTGTACTTGATATGATACAAATATTCGTTCAGGAATAAATAAGAAAAGAATTATGGCTCGCATGGAGGGAGTAAATAAGAGATTAAGTATGGGGCAAGATAGACATCTAACGAAACTCCTCCAAAAACTATGGTGCGAGTATAACTCTATCTTGCATCAGGAGGAAATGTTCTGGTACCAAAAGTCTAGGGTGCAATGGCTCAAATATGGGGATAGGAACACTAAATTTTTCAACATGTCCACAGTGATAAGAAGAAAGAAAAACAAGATTGAAATGTTGAATGATGATGCTGGGCATATGGTGACTGATACGGCTACTCTTCAAAATATGGCGGTTAGTTACTTCCAAAACTTGTACACTTCTTCTGACCAAATCACTCCTTTAAGACTAGCTAATTGTTTCCCTGTGTTGTCTGATATTGCTATCGAGGCTATTCATGCCCCCTTAACCGATATGGAGATCAAAGAAGCTGTCTTTAGTATGGGCCCGTTTAAAGCTCCTGGACTAGACGGGTTACAACCAATTTTCTACCATTCTCATTGGGAGGTTGTAAGCCCTACCCTTATTAGCTTGGTGAAAAATACTTTTACAAACCCTTTGCAGGTTGAGACAATCAATGAGACTCTCCTGGTTCTTATTCCAAAGATGGATGATGCTAATCATATGAAAATTTTTAGACCAATAAGTCTTTGTAATGTGAGCTACAAAATAATTACAAAGATTATTGCTAATAGATTGAAGCAGCATATTGGATCTTTGGTAGCCCCTAACTAGTGTAGTTTCATTCCGGGAAGACATAGTTCGGATAACATTATTATAGTGCAAGAGGTGTTCCACACCATGAGGTCCTCTAAGGGTAAAGGTATGATAGCCATTAAAGTAGACCAAGAGAAAGCCTATGATAGAATTGATTGAGACTTTCTTGAGGATACTTTGAAGCAAATCGGTCTACGTACAAATATGAGGCGTTTAATTATGAGTTGTGTCTCTTCTTGTTCAATGCAAGTTTTGTTTAATGGAGACCGGACGACCTCTTTTTGCCCTACTAGAGGCATCCGTCAAGGAGATCCATTGTCTCCTTACCTTTTTGTCCTTTGTATGGAGAGGTTGGGTCATTGTTGTTGGGTCAAAGCAACCATCACACAAGAGGGGGGTGAATTGGGTGATGATAGAAATTTAAAACTTTTACGAAACATCAAAACATAAATTAGAGTTTTTCAAATAAAGAGAGTGTAGATGGATAAAAGAAGATAATTTAAAAACCATCTAACAAAACTAATAACATATTTTTAACCAGTTTGGAAATAAGGAAGATAAAACATTTCATTTGTCTAATGGACAATATTGACTTGTCTGATTATCTCAGACTAAACGTCAACCAGTTAGACAAAATCTAGATGATAAAAACATTTGAAAACAACTTAGAACATAAAGCTTAAAATCAGTTAGAAAACTTTGTTGAAATACATAAGACAACAAAGATAAAGAGATAAGGGTAGAGAGAAGATAGACAACAAGATTTATCCTGGTTCACTCATATAAACGATGAGCTACATCCAGTCCCCAGCAGCAGCTGAGTTTTCTCCACTATCACATCAGATAATTACAACGAGTAGTCTTTGCACACCTAGCCTCTCCAAGCTCATTGAGTATTGTTCTTAACCAGCCTCTCCAGACTGTTGCAAGTATTCTTTTCACCTAGCCTCTCCAGGCTCAACAAGTATTATTCTTAACCAACCTCTCCAGGCTGTTGCAAGTATTATTTTCACCTAGCCTCTCCAGGCTCACTGGATTTTGATGAAGATTACATAGAGAAATTCTCACAACACTCATAGAGTGATTTTACAATGAAGTACAGATATGAGTTCTTCCTACACTCAAAAGAGTGGATATATTTTTTTTAAGCACTTTAGAACTGAAAAAGATATCACTCATAACACTCACTTGAGTGAATCTAGGATGATTACATTGAGAATGATTTCTGTTGAGATGAAGATAGTGATGCTCTCATTTTTCATCAACTGTAGCAGCAGCAGCAGCACTAACACCAGCAACTCTTCTTCTTCTTTTTTGGTCTTCATTATATAGGCTTGACAAAATATACCCGTTGGAGTTTTTGACCGTTGCACAAAACTTCTTGATGCTGACCACACTATATATAAAGTGGTTTTACTTTTACAGCTTTTGTCTTTTTGCAGTAGTGATATATTTTTTATTTTTCTTTTCTTTTCTTTCAACATACAGTTGTATATGTCTTTTATCAATAAAACTATTCTGCCCAGCTGCACACCTTTTTGGCTTTTGCACTTTTATGATAATATATAATATTAAATAGCTGTGCAACTTTGGTAGAAGAGAAACTTCAATACGTAACAGCTATCTTTCATTGCATGTCAACATATCTTCAGTTGTTGACACCTCCTGCTTTCCTATATAAACATTTAACTAATTCAGTTTTGTCTTTTACTGGGAAGACACTTGGTTAGCTTCATTAGACACTTCTTAGGTGAGCTTGTGAGATGCTTGCTCCTTTAGCTCCTAAACTCCGTCATCTTCGTATTATGCAATTTCGACCTTCTTAATGATCGATTCAGGATTCGAGGTCTTCATGAAAGTTGTAGCCCTGGATGTTAGCTTTCGAATGGAACCGGTTTCATCCAATTTGGACATGTACAACTCAAGTTATGGCGACACTTCAAAGGTCTGTCTGTCAGAACAGCATCAGGCCATCAAATTACGAATGAAATCTGACACTGATAGATATCGAATTTGGTCTCGACGTCTTCATCAAAGTTGTAGATATGCTTCTTATCTCTCCAACAACACCAATATTGATTCATTTGGATACCTACAGCTCCTGATATTGTCAGTAGACGCTTGTATGTTCTGGCTGTCACGAACAGTATCACATCTCAAACTTGTAGAGGATATTTCACTTAGATGGAGATTGATTCAGGTCTCGACTTCTTCATGAAAATTGTATATATTTCTCTTATCTTTCCAATAAGAACAATATCTCCTGATTTGGATGAGTGTAGCTCAATATTGATGGTACAGACGCTTGAATGTCGGTAGCAAATATTTTGTCCAGACGCTTGACTCTAATCTTCCATCTTTGCTTCTACACATCTATTCTTTATAAGCAGTAGTCTGATCTATACTTGAATACTCTTCAGACACTTCATAAGATGATTCTAGATAGATACTTGAGCAAAGACACTTCGAGACAGATTCTTGAATTGAGACACTTCGGGATAAGACACTTCACTTGTCTTAATATCCTTCACTCGTCTTAAGACGCTTCTGGTCTTAAGACACTTCAGTAGACAGGTTCATAAACATGCATAGGGAGATAGAACACCTTTCTTGTTATCCCTAGACAGGTGACATAAGACGAGTGAAGCACTTTTCACTTGTCTGCACACTTGAGCACACAGTTAGCAATGTTCACACATTCATAAACATGCATAGGGAGATAGAACACCTTTCTTGTTATCCCTAGACAGGTGACATAAGACGAGTGAAGCACTTTTCACTTGTCTGCACATATCACTAGACAGGTGATACACTTTTCACTTGTCTGCACACATCACTAGACAGGTGATATTAGACGAGTGAAGCACTTTTCACTTGTCTGCACACTTGAGCACACAGTTAGCAATGTTCACACATTTATAAATTATTTATGCAATATATTTAGGAACTTAACTTATTTCTTTGATTTGTCATCACTCAAAACCACATAAACAACTATTCACAACACATATATCATTTTCATTCTCCCCCTTTTTGATGATGACAAATCACCTACAATATGCTACATATTTTATATTTCTCCCCCTATTTGTTATCAACAAAAAGGGTTATCAATATGTATTTCCCTTATATGAGACATGTTAAGATGCAAGATAACACGTTAAGAAAATCATAGTACTACAACAAGCAAATGAGACATACTCCACTCAAACTATTGTATCATCACTCCCCCTGAACTAATGCTTAGATAAAAGAACATGTGTGAAGACAAATTTAGCATAATAAGACATATTACTCCCCCTAAGATAGTGTAGTTTCATCACTATCTTTTCCTTTTCACAAAGAGATTCTAAAACAGTTTTAAGCATGTAAAAAGACAATGATATCATTTATGCAATCACAACTTATGAAAGCAACATGTTTGAACCATAAGCATCAATACTATCCAGGATAATTAGACAATATAATAATGTTGAGAATAGAGACACTTACTAGAGTTTGTGATGTGTGATGCTCCATAATTGAGATGAATCATTTTGCTTTCCTTTTGACTACATACTTTTGGAAAATTTCAACTTTAGACTTTGTTCTTCCACTTAATTCATTCCTTTGATTTGAACATTTGTGCCATGTATCTTCTTCAATATACATCCTTCAACTAACTTTCCATTTGTGATAGTCTTCACAACATCTTCTAAGAATGGTGCTTGGAAGTGGTCGAGGAGAGTGCAACACTTTTCTCTATTCATCTCCTTTTGTTCACAATTTCTTTGATTTTCAATTGCTGTGTACAAAACTTGCAAAAACTTTTCTAATACTTGAGATTAGCAATAAATAATTTTCAAGCATAAATTTGCAAGCATTTTCAATCATATACTTTTTCAGCAATTATAATGATGACCAAAAGAAATTCTTATGCATTGGACTATTATGATTTCAACTCATATATGCATTTTACAGATTTTGTACCATTTCATCATAAGTTGAAGTATGAGAAATATTTAAGGCACACATTTGATAATTTTCAAGTGAAGGGAATTTTTATCAATATAGTTCTTCCAAGTATGCATGTTGAATCATTTGAACATGTATAACAAACACTTTATGAGAATATTCTAATTCATGTGAGGGATAAGTAAATGTGAGCTTAGGTTAATGAAAATTAAAATCATTATCTTATTTTAACATGAATGCACTTTAGCACACACAAAAAAATGCATGTGTAAAATAAATAATCACAAGTTAAACAACAACAAGAGATAAGGAATAGATATCACCGAGTTTGATTCCTTTAATTTTTCAGCTGCCATGTTGTTCTGAATTTTTCAGCAGGGAATAGGATCAAGTAACTTCCGATGTAGCTTCTCAAGTTTAATAAACTCAACTCCAAAAGTTCTTCTTGAGTTAGATCCTTCATGAAAAATTCTTCTTCATCCATATCTTCTCATTTGAAGTCTTGAACTTTATGAATTTCAATTTGCATGAGAGAAGGCTTGGATAAGTGTGTCTTCCTTGACTGACCGACACATTCACTTTTATAGGAGGTTTCCTTTATTATTGGGTGACTATTCAATCTTTTTTTAGCGCTTTTCCTGCAATAATGAAGTACTAGAAAGGGCTTTTGGTACCCACTTTGACTTGGGTCCTTGGGAGTTAGTAGATAAGCAATTTAAAGCTTTAGAAATCCTAATAGATTTATTTCTCATATTATGATTTATTCTATAGTAGCGTACATGAGAAATATGTCTACAACAACAATAATTGCATATAATGAAATTAGATGGTAATCTAGTCTTCATAACAATACTTATATAAGAAGTCCAAGTTTTAGTTTGAAGGAAACATCATTGAGAAGAGCATATTCAATAATTTTTTAATATATGGATAACATCACATTGACCAAATAATTAAATTCATACAACTCATTGTAACAATATTTAAAATTTAAATTTTGTACCTCACAGGCTTCTTGAGATGAAGAGCTACTAATTATGCTGTGTTCTTCCTCTTGATGAGATTTTTCTAATCCAGCTCCTACCAATGATCTGCATCTTCTAATTCAAAGGATATACTTTTACACAGAAGTATTGTTAGCATTAAACACAAACCAAACATTTTTAGCTTTAAAGCACTTTTTGGATTTGTCAAAACAAAATTTTTAAAAGACAAATTTCTAAAAAACATTTTTCTAATTAATTTTTTTTTTATCAAAATCAGTCCAAATGAGTTTTGGTTTAGAAGAGAAAAGAGCATCAAAAACAGCATTTCACAAAACAAAATCAACATACTATAAAAACATTTCCAGTTTGAATTTTTGTGAAAAGAAATTCAAAGGCATGAGGTTTTTCAAAGTTAAAACCAACATTTTTGAAAAAAAAGTGATTTTGGTTGCTAAGATAACAAGGATCTTTAACTCCAAGCGATTAAGCTTCTTAACCAGAGCACTTAGCTCTGATACCAATTGTTGGGTCAAAGCAACCATCACACAAGAGGGGGGTGAATTGGGTGATGATAGAAATTTAAAACTTTTACGAAACATCAAAACATAAATCAGAGTTTTTCAAATAAAGAGAGTGTAGATGGATAAAAGAAGATAATTTAAAAACCATCTAACAAAACTAATAACATATTTTTAACCAGTTTGGAAATAAGGAAGATAAAACATTTCACTTGTCTAATAGACAATATTGACTTGTCTGATTATCTCAGACTAAACGTCAACCAGTTAGACAAAATCTAGAGGATAAAAACATTTGAAAACAACTTAGAACATAAAGCTTAAAATCAGTTAGAAAACTTTGTTGAAATACATAAGACAACAAAGATAAAGAGATAAGGGTAGAGAGAAGATAGACAACAAGATTTATCCTGGTTCACTCATATAAACGATGAGCTACATCCAGTCCCCAGCAGCAGCTGAGTTTTCTCCACTATCACATCAGATAATTACAACGAGTAGTCTTTGCACACCTAGCCTCTCCAAGCTCATTGAGTATTGTTCTTAACCAGCCTCTCCAGACTGTTGCAAGTATTCTTTTCACCTAGCCTCTCCAGGCTCAACAAGTATTATTCTTAACCAACCTCTCCAGGCTGTTGCAAGTATTATTTTCACCTAGCCTCTCCAGGCTCACTGGATTTTGATGAAGATTACATAGAGAAATTCTCACAACACTCATAGAGTGATTTTACAATGAAGTACAGATATGAGTTCTTCCTACACTCAAAAGAGTGGATATATTTTTTTTAAGCACTTTAGAACTGAAAAAGATATCACTCATAACACTCACTTGAGTGAATCTAGGATGATTACATTGAGAATGATTTCTGTTGAGATGAAGATAGTGATGCTCTCATTTTTCATCAACTGTAGCAGCAGCAGCAGCACTAACACCAGCAACTCTTCTTCTTCTTTTTTGGTCTTCATTATATAGGCTTGACAAAATATACCCGTTGGAGTTTTTGACCGTTGCACAAAACTTCTTGATGCTGACCACACTATATATAAAGTGGTTTTACTTTTACAGCTTTTGTCTTTTTGCAGTAGTGATATATTTTTTATTTTTCTTTTCTTTTCTTTCAACATACAGTTGTATATGTCTTTTATCAATAAAACTATTCTGCCCAGCTGCACACCTTTTTGGCTTTTGCACTTTTGTGATAATATATAATATTAAATAGCTGCGCAACTTTGGTAGAAGAGAAACTTCAATACGTAACAGCTATCTTTCATTGCATGTCAACATATCTTCAGTTGTTGACACCTCCTGCTTTCCCATATAAACATTTAACTAATTCAGCTTTGTCTTATACTGGGAAGACACTTGGTTAGCTTCATTAGACACTTCTTAGGTGAGCTTGTGAGATGCTTGCTCCTTTAGCTCCTAAACTCCGTCATCTTCGTATTATGCAATTTCGACCTTCTTAATGATCGATTCAGGATTCGAGGTCTTCATGAAAGTTGTAGCCCTGGATGTTAGCTTTCGAATGGCACCGGTTTTATCCAATTTGGACATGTAAAACTCAAGTTATGGCCAGCAGACGCTTCAAAGGTCTGTCTGTCAGAACAGCATCAGGCCATCAAATTACGAATGAAATCTGACACTGATATATATCGAATTTGGTCTCGACGTCTTCATCAAAGTTATAGATATGCTTCTTATCTCTCCAACAACACCAATATTGATTCATTTGGATACCTACAGCTCCTGATATTGTCAGCAGACGCTTGTATGTTCTGGCTGTCACGAACAGTATCACATCTCAAACTTGTAGAGGATATTTCACTTAGATGGAGATTGATTCAGGTCTCGACTTCTTCATGAAAATTGTATATATTTCTCTTATCTTTCCAATAAGACCAATATCTCCTGATTTGGATGAGTGTAGCTCAATATTGATGGTACAGACGCTTGAATGTCGGTAGCAAACGCTTTGTCCAGACGCTTGACTCTAATCTTCCATCTTTGCTTCTACACATCTATTCTTTATAAGCAGTAGTCTGATCTATACTTGAATACTCTTCAGACACTTCATAAGATGATTCTAGATAGATACTTGAGCAGAGACACTTCGAGACAGATTCTTGAATTGAGACAATTCGGGATAAGACACTTCACTTGTCTTAATATCCTTCACTCGTCTTAAGATGCTTCTGGTCTTAAGACACTTCAGTAGACAGGTTCATAAACATGCATAGGGAGATAGAACACCTTTCTTGTTATCCCTAGACAGGTGACATAAGACGAGTGAAGCACTTTTCACTTGTCTGCACATATCACTAGACAGGTGATACACTTTTCACTTGTCTGCACACATCACTAGACAGGTGATATTAGACGAGTGAAGCACTTTTCACTTGTCTGCACACTTGAGCACACAGTTAGCAATGTTCACACATTTATAAATTATTTATGCAATATATTTAGGAACTTAACTTATTTCTTTGATTTGTCATCACTCAAAACCACATAAACAATTATTCACAACACATATATCATTTTCAATATTATTGAGAATGCTATTGGTGATGGGAGATGGAAGGTCATTCGCCTTAATAGAAATGGTCCCTTTGTATCGCACCTATTTTTTGTCGATGACCTTATTCTTTTCGGAGAAGCCTCTACTACCCAAATAACGACTATGATGGATTGCTTGAAGCAGTTTTGTGAGGCCTCTGGCCAAAAGGTGAGTGTTGATAAAACTCGAATGCTAGTCTCAAAAAATGTTCATCATAGAAGAGCTACGGAGCAGAGCAATATTTGCGGATTTGGTCTTACCAGTGATATTGGGAAGTACCTCGGTGTTCGTCTGCTTCATAGACGCTCGGGAAGACTGACGTATAATCATTTGATTGAGAAGGCCCATCAGAGACTTAGTTCTTGGAAAGTCAGTTCTCTCTCCTTTGCTGGCAAAACAACTCTTGCCAACTCAGTTGTTTCAGCCCTTCCAACATATACTATGCAAACAGCCCTCCTTCCAAAACATATATGTTACAAGCTGGAGAAGTTGAGCCGTGATTTTATTTGGGGGGGCAGCGAGAACTCCCGGAAGTGCCATACCATTTCTTGACACCATTTGTGTTCCCCTCCGAAGCTAGGGGGCTGGGATGCAAGGACCTTCACTCTTTTAACCAGGCTTTGATCATGAAGCTAGGGTGGGGGCTTATAAATGAGCCTGATGCTTTATGGGTCAGGGTTCTGAGAAGTAAGTATAGCTGCGGTGTTGATCTGGTTCCTGAGGTTAATAGGCGCAGTAATGCTTCAGAACTGTGGAGAGGTATATGCGCAACTTGGAGTTTTATTTTACAAGGCATGCGCTGGAGTTTGTGCAATGGCAAGAGAGCTAGGTTCTGGATGGACTCTTGGTTGCCTTCAGGAGTGATCCATAGAGATGCTTGCGTGAACCCTATCCCGGAGGAGCAACTTTATAAAAAAGTGAGAGATTATGCGGATGATAGAGGCCTCTGGAAACTGAGTTTGTTTCAGTATTTTCTTCCTCAGGAGGTGGTTTGTGAGATCCTGGGTTTCATGGGGCCAAAAGACGAGTTGGGCGAGGACATGCCGGCTTGGAGTGCTTCAAATGATGGTACCTTCTCGTCGAAATCAGCCTACCAGGTTGTAACAGGGACCCTTCATGCTAAGGTGATGATATTTGGGAGAGAGTTTGGAAATGGGATGGCCCCCAACGAGTGTCCAACATTTTAATTGTATGGATTTCATTTGATTTCTGATTTCCTTCATTTCTTTTGCACCCTTCTCTCTGTCTCTCTCTTTTCTTTTCTCTCATTCAATGTTTTCATCACATTTCATCTTTCTCCTATGAAGTTTTTGCAAATCTATGAAATTATGTATACGGAGTGCATGTATTTTTTAGATCACCACCTCTGTCAGGAGACCACCGCCGCTCAGCCACCATCCTTTCTCTGAGGTGCATATATCTTTTTTCCTTTATTTTTTTTCTTTATCCATGTTGAAAATGGAATTGATTGACATTGACTTTTGTTTGAATGATTTTGAAAATGAAATTCTCTTAAATTTTTTCACTCTTAGGTTCTTCAAAGACGTCTTGCTCCGTACTCCTTCATTTATTTCTCATCTCAAATAATGACTCTCATCTCTTCAAAGATTATCTATGGTTCATTTTTTTTTATCACTGTAAGGTTCTGAAATTTGGAACCCTTTGATTCTCGCTATTTTTTTTTTTTCCAGAGTGCCGTCCCAAATCTCCAAAAGGTAAGGGTCTATTCTCTTCTATTTTTTTATGAAGATTACGAAGAAGAAGATGAATCGGATGACAATGATAATCATGATGAAGAGTTCATCTCCAACAAAGTTGTCCCCCTTCTTCAAGGTTTTTTTTTATAAGATTCTTCAAGGTTTTTTACCTAGCGTTTTAATTTTTTAAAATAAATAATAGCATGATAATCAATATCAATAGTTGAATTCTATGTTGTTTAGGTTAATTTGGTGGAAGGAAATGATATAGAATCGTTGTCATTAAATAAATACAAAATAGAAACTTCCTTATACAAGATTGCATTGATTAGAATTTATTATATGACAAACAATTCAAAATTATTCTGAACAACGATTCTAAATTCACCATAATACAATCAATACATAATAAATTAGCTTCCGATTTCCTGTTTTTAAAGTCTTTCATGCTTGTAGTTTTAAATTCAAATTTCATCATAATTGATGATTAGGAAAACAAAATAATTGCAATTGTTTTTAAACATTTTCATAAATGGCGTTATTTCCATTAACATGATATTATTATTCTAAACATTTCAAATATTTCATGATTATTTCAATGCAATTATTGCTGGCATTAATGCGATATTTGTTTCTTTATTGATTGAAAATTTAAAATCATTCGAACTTGAACCACAAATTTTTATTGATGGCATTAATTTGAATTTGAATTGGAGATCTTTATTGACTTGAAGGTTGTTGTTTGAATTGGAGATCTTTATTGACTTAAACCAATTTGTATTAAGTGATATTAAAAATGGCATTAACATGATATTTGTTTCCTTATTGACTGGAAATTTGAATTAACTCGAATTTGAATTGGAAATTTTTATTGACGACATTAAATCAATCTTGAATTTAAAGCAATTCAAAAAGAGAATGAATGTATCTTTATTAAAATTGATATGATTTCAACAATTTAAAGCAATTTAAATTCGTAACTCATTAATACTCGGTAATTTATATAAATGTATCTTTCATGTAAAATGATATGATATCAATAATTTAAATTTATTTAAGACTGCAATTTAAAAATTCAACAATTTAAAGCAATTTATCATTTAAAGTCGATATGGTCAAAACTAATAAAATTGTAATGGGATTAAATATCTCAATTAAGGATTGTCGTTTCTTTAATGATTGATTTATCTATAATAATATTAATATTAATATGTACATTTGAGACTCTAATTTACAGGAAAAATGTACAGGTCTCATCTCATGACAAACTCTCTATTGGATTTGCTCCCCTATTTGATATGGATTTGCTCTTATGTTTTATAGTTGTAGGATCATCTAATCTGACTTAATTCAAAGCAAAAAAGGGTGGGAATAATCAATGTAGTAATAGCAGATAAGCAGCGAAGCAAATCCAAATCAAATACAAATATTAATGCAAAGTAAGTAGCAAATTAATTTATTGAATATATTGTTTTATCAAAGAAATTTTGAATTTTATTTTACCTAATTAATATATAATTAATTACATGATAAAAAATTAAATTAATATATATTTAGATGTAATTGATTTAATGAACTTTATTTATAGGGTTTGTCTTATCATTCCGAAAAATTTTGATATGTCCTACATTATAATAAGAAATTGTTCCAAAACGTCAAAATTATTTTTTGTTTTAATTTACACATTAGTTAATTAAATTTAATAATATTCAATATTTTATATATAAAAATGGCATCCAATAATAAATATGCATAGAAATCAAAATTTTATAATTTAAAGATGCAAATTATTAAAAAAATATGCATAACATCCGGTGCAAGGCACGGGGAAATGAGCTTTTTCAAAAGGAAAAGAGAAAAGAAAATAACATGATAGATAAATATATTTTCTAAAAATGGTTAATTAACTTGCATAGGAAAAGAGAATAAATAAATCAACTAGATTTTATGAGAGAAGAAAAATATTAATATTATAGATAAATATATTTTATGGCAAAAACATGTTCTCAAAATAGATAATGGCTAACTTGCATTGGGAAAAGAGGAGAATTAATTCAAATAGATTTTCAAGAGAAAAGAAAAAATAATATGATAGATAAATATATTTTCTAAAGATAGTTAACTTGCATAAGAAGAGAGAAGAAATTAATATAATAGATTTTCAAGAGATAAGGAAAAACAAAATGGCAAATAAATATTTTATCTAAAAATGGTTAACTTGCACGGGGTAAAGAGAAAAATAATAAATCAAATAGATTTTCAAGAGAGAAGAAGAAAAATAATATGGAAGAAGGTTATATTTTCTAAAATTAGTTAACTTACACGGAAAAAATGAGAAATAAATCAAATAGATTTTCGAGAGATAAGATAAGAATGACATGATAGATAAATATATTTTCTAATAATTATTATTTTGCACTTGAAAAGAGAGAAATAAACCAAATAGATTTTTAAGAGATAAGGGGTAGATAAATATATTTTCTAAAAATGGTTAACTTGCACAGGAAAAGAGGAGAAATAAATCAAATAAATTTTTAAGAGAGAAGAAAAAAAATATGATGGATAATTTTTTTTTAAAATTGTTAACTTGCACCATGCAAAGAGAAAAAAATAAATCAAGTAAATTTTCAAGAGAGAAGAAGAATATTAATATGGTAGATAAATATATTTTATAAATGGTTAATTTGTACGGGAAAAAGATGAGAAATAAATCAAATAGATTTTAGGAGGGAAGAAAAAATTAATATGATAGATAAATGTATTTTATAAAAATGGTTGACTTGCACCAGGAAAGAGGACAACTAAATCAAATAGATTTTTTAGATAGAAGAAAAATAATAATATGATTGATAAGTATTTTTTTTCCATAAAAAGTCATATCATTACGAAGATCATTGAGAGGTATTTAGTATTTATGTTTAAATAAATTACACCAAGAAATGATTAATCGGCTTAAAAAGAAGTTGTTGCTTTAAAATATATATTTACTATTAAATCTTTAGAGAAGTATGATACTAAGGTGGTGAGAGACGAAATGGTTAGTGTTAATTTATAATTTTGCTTTGAAAATAAAATTCATAATAAAACTTTAATGTCTATTTTCAAATTTTATGTTTTTTTAATATATCTTTATACATGTTTTATTTTTAAATTATATTGTTTATACTAAAATTGTATAGTAGACATTATGTACTTATTTACATTTAAGACTCATTATCAGTATTGTAATATATTAATAATAATTATTAAGTTAATATATGTTACACTTTGTAATCGACGATTCAGACAAAATAATTTTTTAAACAACTTTTTATATATAATTCACCATAAAAAATTTTAAATCACAAAACGTGAAATCAACAAGTACATATTGAAAAATGAAATTATAAAAAATAGCATGTTCCCCTTGCATAGCACGGGTCCGTACACTAGTTTAAAATAAATGTTAATGTTTTAAAATTATATTTTGCTAAAAGTTTGAATGCATATCATATATATACTTGATTGATCAAACATGAAAAATAAGAAATCAATTAAATAATTTTGAAAATTAATTAGATACAATTTATTTGTAACTGATTCATGGGGGAAAAATAGGATAAGTGAGAGAAGATATAGAGAATTGACATAAAAGAACATGTTAAAATAATATCAAATTATTTTTTCTCAAACACCCAAAAAAATTGTTACGAATTCTCTAGAATTTTCCTCACTCGTCATCAAATCAAATAATGGTTAACAAGGAACAAATAGTTGATGTTTTTCATAAAGGTTCTACTATTCTAATATAAGAGGGGTTAAAATAGATGTTAGGCAGCACCTTAAGCTAGCTCCCCTAAACAAAGATTATTTTTTGTCCACTATTAAATGAGTAGAAAGGACACTTGACATAAGAGAAAAAAAATTAAAGTATGACAAAAACCGAATTATCCAATCTAATCCAAACCACATTTGATTGAATTGGATTATATCAGATTTTTTAAGGAAGCAAACTGATCCAATGCAAATGCATGATGTTTCTATCATTGGATTGGATGACTTTTTGACTTAAAATCAATTCAATCCAATCTGCGAACACCCCTGAATATTGAATTGACACATATTACACCTTTGTTAGCAGACATGTTTTCATTAAATCAAATTGGCACTTGCTTCATATGGTGGTGTTGCAAAGAAGAGGCTTCTCTGAATCGTAGGAAGGTGGTTGAGGGTCTTCCGTCTTGCCACATTAATAAATTTAATCTTTTTCGATGGTTCTCTCCTTTTTGCTCTTTTGTGGCACGACGGTGGCTTGTGCATGGCGTGTAGCAGAGCTTGTGAGTCATCTCGAGTTAGCTCTCCTACTCCCAGCAAACTTAGAAGGTCTTGCAATGGTGGCTGGCAAAGATTCCAACCTTTGATCTAAAATCGAATTGTCAACTCCAATCCATCATCAAAATAAAAAATTCTTGTAATAACTATTACACGTCTTATTCTTATTGAAAAACAACATCTAAATTACCTATTGAACAGCACCGAAGTTTTGTCCTTAAATGACAAAAGCAAGAAATCTTCTGCTGACTCATTATTCTTGCTTGCCATGTGTTAAGTTCTTAGTTGAGTTCTCTACGAGTCTATTTGTGAGATAGGAGGGCAAGGGAGAGTAAGAGTTTGAGAAGTAGGAGAGGGGAAAAGCGATTGGGAAGGAAAAATAATCCTCCAGAACCCTCTAAAATCCTCTTCTAGTTCATTTTTTTAGTTCCTCCAGATTGGGGGATTTTGGTTCTTTTGTTAAAAAATGAATTGGAAAAGGAGTTTGAAGAGTTTTGGAGGGTTATCCTCCTTTTCCCATACCTCCATCCTCTAACTCTTCCCTCCCAACTCGCAATCAGGCCCTAAGAGTTTAAACAAATTTCTCCCCTATCTTATTAATTTTCCCCATAATTGGACGAGATCTTGGTAAATTAGAAAATGCTATATTCTGTACTGATTAGTGATAATAACCAACCCTACTACTATACTGATTAGTGATAATAACAAGCCCTACTAGGCTGACGTTGAAATTGATACTTGCAACACGAACCGTGGAGATGTTTGTCATCCACCTGATCTTTGACCTTAAGTAAACACGATGTTTGTCATTCCTTTTACACTACTCTACCAGGTGTTAGCCATGTTTGCTACGCATATCATTATTTCTTTTGACTAACATTCAGAACATAAATTTAGTGGTCAGAGTGAAAGACATTAGTGACTTGCATAACTGAGTTGACAAAACCACTATCATACAAGATAATCACTTGATAGGAGATACAGTTCCAAGTTCTAACCTCAGTAAACTGTTTTTTTTTTTTTTTAAGCAAATGTTAGTAGTTAATTGTTATGTTAATTTTTTTTCTCATTTACCAAGGTTTGAACCTTGGACCTCCTACTCCTCCAACTCTTTATATCGTAGCTCAAACTATTGGAGCTACCCAACCCCCCTAACCTCAGTAACCTGTACAAACGGGAACAATAACCCCCAACCTTTGTCTTATTACTCAATAGCAACACGGATCAATCCACATTAGACTTCATCAAAAATCAAAATTCCAATACATCCATTCGGAGCAAAACCATGTTAGGTTGCAAAAGGAAGCAATAGCCCTTCTTTGGTAGCCATTTCTAACAGTGCAACAGCCATCAAAACCTTGGAATCTGCAGTAGTGCGCCAAAGCTTCTTGTATGGTACTACACGTACCTTAATCAGCTCCCCATGTTCATGAAGGCCAGTCTGTTTACCCTGTAGCTGTGTGATAATCTCTTTATCCACACGCCCTCTGTACAGAAAGATACCCATTTCTTCATCGCATCCTCCCTTACCACAAAAATGGAGAGAAGAAAAGGTGAGCAAAAATATGTCCGTGTAATGAAGCAATGAGAACTAATTTTATCAGTGAAATCTACAAGAAATTGAGATTGTAGCATTGAGATAATTTCAACACAGCTTCTGAAGTAAAACTCTTAGGATGTGTTTGGATGGGGTATTTGTAGAGGGTGAAGTATTTTAAGAGGGTAATTAAAATACTTCACTCTAAAATACTTTGTTTGGGTATTAAATATAAGGTTGTGTTTGGATGGGGTATTTTCAAAATTCTAAGGAATTTGAAATCCAAGGTAATTCAATTACTTTAATTGAATTACTTTCATTTCGAAAATATTTTGTTTGGATAGGGTAATTCAAATACCTTGTATTTTAAATTCTTTGCTTGGATAAAGCATTTCAATTACCTTCAATTACATTTTTTTTTAAATATTTAAAAAAACTTCTGGGGCCGGGCGCCCCCACCGGGTGTCCGGGAGCATGCGCCCCCCATCGGTTGTCCCCCCCCCCCCCCCCCCCCGGGCGGTGCCCCCCACCGGTTTGATAGGGGTCGACGTCCGGGGGCCGGCGCCCCCGATCGGTTGTCCGGTTGTCAAGGGATTTTATGAGGGAATTTTCTTTAAGGTAAATTTGAGGAATTTGAAATACCTCCTAAGGAGGTGGTATTTTGAAATTCCCTCTCCTTACTCAGGTGAGGGCATCGGCCCCCGGAAACTCGATGGGGGGCACTGGCCCCCGGATGCTGACCCCTATCAAACCGGTGGGGGGCGCCGGCCCCTGACAACCGGTGGAGGGCGACGGCCCCCGGACACCCGATGGGGGTACCAGCCCCCAGAAGCCGACCCCTATCAAACCGGTGGGGGGGCACTGGCCCCGGGACATCAGGGGGGGGGCGGCCCCGAACAACCGGTGGGGGGGCGCCGGCCCCTGGACACCCTGTGGGGGGCGTCGGCACCCGCACACCCGGTGGGGGGGCACCGGCCCCCGGACGCCGACCCCTATCAAACCGGTGAGGGGCACCGGCGGGGGGGGTGGGTGTCGACCCCGGACAAAGTTTTTTTAAAATATTTAAAAAAAAAATGTAATTGAAGGTAATTGAAATGCTTTATCCAAACAAAGAATTTAAAATACAATGTATTTGAATTACCCTGTCCAAACAAAATATTTTCGAAATGAAAATAATTCAATTGAAGTAATTGAATTACCTTGCATTTTAAATTCCTTAGAATTTTGAAAATACCCCATCCAAACACAACCTTAACATTTTAGTAGCCAATTAATTGGGACTTGCTATGGTACCCATAAGTGTACCCTACCCAAAGTGTTATCAAATATTTGTTAGTTTTACTTTAAATGTTCGAAAGTTGTCTCGCCTGCTCCCATGGGATGCGGGCTCGAGTCACATTATAGGGGGGAAGTGGGGAACCACTATCGATCCCCTTTAAAGAAAACAAAACAAAACTTTAAATGTTCGAAAAACTTTAATGACTCACCTTGCAAACGGGTACCCTTGTAAAAAAGGATGGGTATTGGAATAATCCCCCAATTGATTTGATACAAAAGTTTATTTAGATCATATAATTTCAACAAATTCATGGGCTAATAAGCTATTTTAAATATGCAGTGGTATAAATCTAATCGGCAAGGTTTACTAATTAAATATGCCCCAGATGGCCTCATGGCCAGAAGTTGAACTGAAAGCTAATCTAAATGTAAAACAACAACGACATTATACGAAACTTTATTCATATTGCCATGCCAAATTATTGCATTACTTTTCCAAAGCATAGAACATGAAATTAGCCATTTTGACAAAATCAAAATGACTAATTTATTTGACGCGCAGACCACAAAATTCCCAAAAGCAAAAAGTGCAATAAGGTCCTCAGTCCTCTTTCAAAACGCTCGAAACATACCGGAGAGGGGATAACTCTGCATCCTGTTGAAGAATCCAAGAAGGCAGTCAAGTCAATCATGTCTTCTAGACTTAATTTTATGCCAGTCTCTTCTTCAACCTGTCAAAGCCACAACTTCATGAGGTCATGAATATATAGTTAAGAAAGTTATACCACTATGACTGGCAAATAAAAGTGACTGTGATGCAAGTAAAAAGGGCCATACAAATGCTATTAAAAACTTGCACTTTCGGGGCAGTTAGAGAGGGAGAGAAAGAAACAGACCTCGCGAACTGCAGTGCCAACAAAATCACCCTTGTCATCATCCAACATTCCAGCAGGCAATTCCAAAATAATTCTTCCAACAGGAACCCTTGCCTTATAAATAAGAATTTCCAACATAAGAATAGGCAAAACATGAATCTATTATTATAATTGCTTAAAAGATGTTAATGTAAGGCTCCAACATATACCTGTTCCGTAAGAACAGCATAAGTCTCACCCTCTGATTCCAAAAGTATCAGCACAGCTACAGCTGGTCCTCTTGCAAATACAATACCTGGAATCTAAAAATGGTTTACTTTATTTTAAAAAGAAAGAAATCAGCATTAGGTGCACTAAATGTAGATGGAATAATAGATATTTTGGTACACAGTAATCTAACATGTCCAAGAATCTTGGATTCCTAAGAAATATGTCTATGTTTGTTACGTGGGTGTGAGAATACCGTAGGCATCTCAAATTCTTGGTTCTTCTCAATTGTAAAGTGCGTGTGGATATGTGATGCCATTTGAAGCATATGAGAATGTCACATGCCTGAGGATATGATATCCTCTCAGTTGGATTTTTAAGATTGCTAACCAAAAAGCATCACACATGCCTGAGAATGTTAGGTAATTGTTGTACCAAACATGGGAATCCCAGTGCAACTTATATCTAAGATGCATCGTAATGTAAGATACCTATGAAACAAACAAATGCCTCCTAAGTTTTGCTTTCCAAGGCGAGCAATCCAATCTTTAGGTATTATAGCACAACAAGAAAATAAAATTAACTAACTCCAGCCTCCAACAACATTGTATAAATGATATATGGCGAAAGGAATAGGAAATAATTGCATATTGATTCATAGCCCATTGCTTTAATTAACACAAATGAAAACAGGACAACATAGACTTACAATGAAAGGCTTTAATGCAAATTATCTCATACCTTCTTCCCTGTTTCTTTGTCAATAATGTCAGCTTTGAACTTGAGAAACCCAATGCGCTTTCCAAACATGTCTACTCCCTGTTTATACCAAAAAAATAAACCAAAATTTTGCTAATTACAATAAGGCAACAACAATAAGACTGGATTGTTAATTTAATATCTTTTTAGTCAAATTCCCAAGTAACAATCGCCTGATTATTAGCAATAACATGCTTTGTCATCTATGGATTACAGTCTTGGTTAAGTCCTCAGAATAAAACATTTAAGGAACATATCTATGTTGACGACAACAAATAAATTTCTTGACATGTATTGTGAACCGTGTTTAATGGAATGCAGAGAAAATCTATTTCTTGTACAAAACAAAACATCCTTCATCACTTTTTCGGAGCTAAATAACCTGATTACCTGAATTAGAACTTCTCTCAAAGCCATGGTACCATCGGCTAGAACCCCAGTCTCAGTTTGCAAGTTATGTAACCACTGCTTGAACAAAGAGGAATCAATAGCACTCCTGCAAAGAGAGACATCAAAAACCAAACCCAAAGGACCCCAGATGCCTTATGTTTGTCATAGTCATAGAAATCAGACTGAGACATACTCAATGAACCAAGTTTTCACACAAACAACAACAACAATTATATACTTTTCAATCTTCTTCAGCTATTGTTTTTCTCAAAACCCCCCAAAAATCTAACACCTAATTGATTGAAACCTTCTAGTTTCTAATATCATTAAATCAAAAGCAAGTATGCTGATAAAAATAAAATATTGGAACTTGTTATCACCTAAATTAACGGAACTAATATAGCCGTTGGTAAACTAGTTGTTGGGGTTAGCCAAATTGGAAGCCAGTCGAGTATGTTATACTGGCAGCTGATTGGAAAAACGATTCCTTGGTTAAAAACGGTTGAATAAGTGATATGGGCCAAAGGATAATATTCCGAGTAATCCGTCTATGTTCAAAGTGGTGGTGATAGCCAAAGAAGCGAGATAAGAGCATCAATCCTTTTAGCCATTGCACGTGCTAACAGCTTTCCTAAATAAGTGGGGAACGGTTTCAAGCTCTTTAGCTTATTTTTAGGAGGCAAAGAGACGTTGAAGAATGAAGAAAACGGGCTCAAACGGTTATTGGCGGATGATCATTGAAGACGTGCCTAAATTATAGGGATTTTTGTTAGACATGGTTAGCCATTATAATCTAGTTGGTTTATGTTGGCCAATAAGTGCATGATGCTAAAATTTAGGAGAATGTGGCCAATAGGGACAGTTTTGCATAGTATTCGAGTTGTAGCTTATAAATACAAAATGTAAATATTGAATTAGACACATCAATACAACCAAACACATTTTTATTCCCAAATCTATTGCTTTCAGCTTTATTTTTCGCAATTTAGCTTAGCATTCTCACTTTCCATATTAAACACTCTTTGGAGTAGTTTAGGAACCCGCAAGTTAGGAGACAGAATCCCTCTTCTAATGTTATCAACTGATAAGGAAATCATTGTTATTTGAAATTAGTCGAAGTCACGGCTAATCCTATTTCACCAGATAACAGAACTGGATCATATTTGATTATATATATAGCTGTGCTCTAATCACTAAAGGAATCATTTTTTCTTATTAAAGTTGAAACTTTCAAGTTTCAATTTTTTTGTCTTTAACGGGTATTTTCACGTGCAAAACTGTGAGACTATCCCTCGGGTTGAGTATGGTGGTTGGGTAAAACCCTCCCAAAGTGTCGAGTCCAGGATTCCAACTCCTAACCTCAGCTAAAGTTCGACTGGGGCACGGTCTACAGTACACTGCCACTGATAACTTTTGGGTTCTATTTTCTAATTTGAATCAACTTAACCCGAACAAAACTAAACTATTATTGGTTTGCCTTTTGTTTCTAAAAAAAAAAATCAATAACTTGGTTGAACGAGGTTGCTGCCACTATAATAATTTCGTAGCAAAAGCTAATAATAAAAACAAAGAGAAAAAGGGAATTTGACAGACCAGAAATCAGAATGGGAGACACCAGGGGCAGCAACAATGTGAACGGGTTGGGACTGTTGACTCAATAGCGTGATAGAGTGAGTCAGGGGCGTTGGCTCGTTCGACATCTTGCAGAAGAAAGCCTTCTACCTCCAAACCTGATTGGGAGACTGAGCCGAACTGAACCTTTTCAACGCCATGGACACATTGCGCACAGCCATAGCCATGAAGCTCTTCACCTTATCATCAACACAAACAGCAAGGTTTTCTCTCTGCTCCACACGTGTCCATGGCTTTTTTATTTATTACTCCCACATCTCCATGATGTAAGCAAAAATTTCTAAATTTTTTGTTCCAAAATATAACTAAATTTCAACTACTTTCCTCTAATCTAACGAAGTTATTCTCAAAATACCCTACATTTAATATAAATTTTGTTTTTCAATGATTCCTTTTTTTCTCAATAACACAAGCTTAATAAATAAGAAGAAGGGTAATTTAGGTAACAAACTTAATTTTTTATTCCCAATGACTCTTTTAAATGAGATCAACTAACTATCTTAATATGTGTGTCACATCTAATTTTTAATTACAAATAGAGATCTGGGAGTATTTACGAGTAAAAAATGAAAATAAAATACTATGACCGCAACTCTAAATTTTCGCCCTTTTCCTACTTTTAAAAGCTACATATAATCGATGAATTTAATTTATATACAATCACATTGTATAGTTTTTTTTTTTTCTTTTTAATTATTTGGTTGAGTATAAGTGGTTAACATACTGCTATTTAAAGACGAAAGTAACAACAACCATTGGTTAGGCTTCACTAGCCGTGTGATCCTTAGGTATGCAACAATCATTGTTCAGGCTTTACTAACCGCCCGACCAACTAAGAGATTAGTCCCATAACGGGTCCAAAGGATCTAAGCCGTGGGATACTTTTAAGGCTCACTCCGTCCTAAGGACTAATTAAGGTGAGTATCAAACCAAAAGAAATATTGTACAGTTTTTTTTATAAGAAATTGATAACTCGTTAAAAATTTTGACTCTTATGTTGACTATCTTAAAAGTCATTTATACCTTAATTTCGTTGTTTGATAGTATAAAAAACTTTACACTATATATCAATTAATCTTCAATTAAAAAAAGAGCTACATAAATTCACCTTACAACTTATAGAAATTACTTCTATATTTTGAGAGAGTTCTGCATTAACCAATTGTTTCCTACAGTGTAAGTCATTTTTATTTATTAAGTGGGCTGCATTTTAAACATTTCCCTAAACCGATAGTTATTATTCAACTACAAAATAAATATGCATCATTATATGTAATTTGAAAAACCCAATAGTGCTTAGATAAGATGGCAAGGGTCTATTCCAGTTTGACCAGAGGTCTCGAGTTCAAATCTTATTCCCTGGGAATGCAGCAGCGTTAAAACTCTTGAGGAAGAGTTTTACCGCCCTTGTGATCCTATCCGAATCTTGGCTCCACAATTACGCGTGGAGTATATCTGGGAAATCAAAAAATATGTAATTTGAAATTTTTCAATTTTAGTATCTCTCTTGTTAGTATTTTATTTTATTTTTAGTAATTGTTTTTAAATTTTTTTAACTTTCAATAACATTCAATTTTAAATTTATTTTACTTTCAATACATTCAAATGTTATTTTTATGATTATTTCCAAAATTAATAATTTTTAAAAAAATATAGCTAAAATTTAATTATTTATTATTTGAAATTATTTTTGCTTAAATATATACAATATAATATTATTTTTTAATATCTCATTTGCATCACAACCGTGTTTTAATTTAATTTAAATATAATAAGCTTAAAATTGAGTGAAATAGTATTTTAAGCTTTTAACTTTAATGTCATCACTGATTGTAATGCCAATCAAAATAAAGATAGAAATGTAACTAAATATCTACAAAGTAAAATTGATGAAATTAATGATTAAAATTTTATTTTGGTGTCCTTATTAAGAGTTAGTTAATGTCTCCTTTAGTTACTTTAAGAGTTTAATTGGTATGTATTGTCGGTGTAAAAATTTTTATACTGTCAACCAATCACAAATTATGGTATAATGACTTTTAAGGAGATTTGGATAAGAATCAAAGATTTTCAATGACGTGACGATTTGTTATTGGTTGGCAGTGTAAAAAACTTTTACACTGACAGTATATACCAATTAATCTCTAATTTAAAACTTACCATGCTTTATTAACCATATGTGTAGTGTTTTGCTAAAATAAAAGGGTGAATGTGTGAATTTCAAAGATAGTTTATATACCTTTTAAGAATAAATGAAGTATGTGAAAATTCAAAAAAATGAAGATGAAGTGTTTTACTCTATTTTTGTTGTTTTGCAAGTCATAAGAAACATGCTTGAGCCTCGGATTATTGAAATTTTATCTGTTTTTGGGATAAATGAAGAAGGTCATTTTGAGGCCCAAATCCTGAAAATGGGTGGAACCGGGTTATATATTGCGGTAAAGAGCATTTTACTCATAACAAAGATCCAACGAGACACGATCATCTTACATATAGATGGCTATATGTATTACACGGAAAAAAATGCTAGATTAGGAACACATTTGAGGCTTTTAATAAACTAATAAACTAATCAAAATTGAGAGCTCACACTCGTCCGTCTACACAAGTCTTTTATTCACGTTCCATGTAACTCAAGTTCGCTTCTCATATTTTTTTCGTTGATAGGTAATAGGTAAATTTTAATACTAATTATTGTTCCATCCAAAAATCGTAAAGATCTTTGGGCTAGGACCTCGTCTCCTTGGTCCTTCTGAGCTCCGACTAATCTTGGGGGAAATAGGGTTGCATGTTCAGCTCCCCTTGATAAATATAGGTCGTCCTCCTTCCTTCTCATAAGCTGTTGTTCGTTAAGCAATAATGAGCATTAATGGGCAATAATGGTGAGTGATTCTTTGGGAAGGATTTCCAGAGGGATATTTGGGCATTTGAATACAAAGGGTGGGATTAGGGTCGTCAAGCATCCTTCGATGTGGGGCACTTGACATAGCCTAGAATGACTATCTCGTCATGAAGCTCAAAGTCATGGAGATTCCTTCCCTTGAGCTCGTGGATCTGGCCACCTATCCTCGGGTGGTACACAAGTCTCCAAAGCTCTGAGCTCGTGGGAGCGAAAGAGCTGTAAGGGTCCTCGGACAAAACCTTGTCTCCTTAGTCCTTTGAGCTCCGACAAATCCTTGAGTATGGATTAGACAGATCTGCTGAGAAGACCTAAGAGGCATAGTGAAAACTGGGGTTGCAAGTTCTGCATTCCTTGATAAATATAGCGTTTCGTCCCTCCCTTCCAAACTAGTTGTTGTTAATCAAGCAATAATTGGCAATAATGGTGAATGATATTGAGGTAGGGATGTTTGGATATTTAAATATAGAGGTGAGGGGAGGATAGTTAAACTCTGTTCGTTAGAGGGTTCTCTAGGTAGCTGAGTATGATAGGCTCGGTCTGAGATCTAGAGTAAAGAGAATTTCCTCCCTCATACTGGATTAATCCAATCATATATCCTCGGGCGGTACACACATCAAAAACAAAAATTAGAACTGTCCACTCTCCTAATCAAATTTTTTATTAAAAAAATTGAATCAATCAAAAAGTTGTATAAAATATGCAAAACGTAACCTCACAGATCCGATAATTCTTCAAGTTGTTGTTTAGTTGTCATTGCGCAGCATGTGCATATAACTCTTAGATATCCTCTGTTTACAAGAAATTTCACACCGACGGGTGAGATCGGCATATGCGTTGATTGGCCTTGCCTTGTATTATTTATTTATTCCATTTCGACTTGATTGTAATCATCCGAATCACGGAATATTAACTCAAATTAGTGCAGTCAGAAGACCAATGTTTGAAGGATTTCTTTTGAACTTGTAGATTCCAATTCTAACAAAATCAGAACTTTGGGGGAAGCCGTGAAAGAGAGGCCTAAAATATAGAGCGCAGGTTTCTTGCCCTTTTAATGGAGTCATGGAGAGTCACAGCTCTCTGCGAGGTAAATAAAAATCCACACTTTTCATTTCCAATATAGTTGTATCTCATAAATAAAATTTATTCAGTGATGTTTAATTGTGAGATCAAGTCATCAAACACAGGTAAAAACTTCCTTTTATCATCGAAAAAACACCACCCTTTAATTGTTGCATTCCTTGCAAAGGTCAAATCTTCAAACGTATCCTCTCATCTCAAGAAAATGCTCTTAACACACAGAATCTATCCTCTCATCTCAAACGTAATTTTTTCCTCGGCTATAGAAACTAATCCTTTGAGATATTGGATAATATTAATAATCTTTCCCAAACACCCTCTTAAAGGGCTAACATCTTCAACCTAGATTTTCTCCATACACGTGAACAAGGAATTGAATCCCTAACCACTTACTTAAGAGGTCCGAATCCATTACCACTCCGACCAACCACATGTTGATATCTCTATGATATATATAAATGTGTTTAGATTATATATAGTTTTTTATTTTTTTTGAAGAATCTATATAATTAAATGAAAAAATTATATATAAATTAATCTATATGTAAATATCATTACTTAATGGATTAAATAACATATATTAGCAATGCATTTTTTATTTTTTTCACATTATTGGAATATTGGTCGATCATAAAATACCACATTATTAAAAAAAAAATTTTATTATCATAATCATCTTAAAAGTCAATTTATGATTAGTCTTTTTTAGGTTTTCCAGGGTATCCTCCGCATGCAACTGTGGAGATTAATCTCTCGAGGTATTGGATAGAGCTGTCAAAATGAGCTCGATCCGATGGGCTGGCCCGAATAGCCCGAAATTAAGCATGGACGGGGTTCATAAAATGCATGTCTGAAATTATTTTGGCCCAACCCAACCCGACCCGAAATTATTTTTGCACAACCCAACCCAACCCGGTTCATAAAATGCATGCTCGAACTTTGGAAATAAAAAAATATATAAATGAACTGAAGCATTATATTTTTATACTGCAGATTCTCACTATTTTTTAAAACAATATATTATTGTTTATAGGATAGTAATTACACCTTCATGTGTTTTGAATAATATATTTTTACTGGTTAGTTTTGTCAAAAAAACTTAAATAGTTAAAGTTTTAAAAAAGATGTTGTCTTACTCTCTAAAAGAATAAAAGATGTATCGTCCAACGTAAATTTCTCGGGGAATTTTATCTTGATACTAAACAAATAATAAAACCTCCCTCTCAGGCCTCTTGGATTAAAACATGTAACTTAACACCCAGCATACACTATTCAATCTGTGCTACTTTTCCATTGCTCGTCGTTAATTATGTAATTTAACATGTTAATATTTGTAGTAATATATAATATATGTGTTTTAAGTTTATCTCTCATTATTAAAGAGTAGAAAATAAATGTTTTTAAGAAAATTAATTTTATATTTATAATTTACTGAATTTTATAATGTTATTAATTTTTAAAATATATATTTTTTATATTTATTGTAACGTATTGACCCGTGGGCCAGTCTGCTTGGCCCGCAGCCCGCATAGGGTTGGACTGTGCTAGTAAATTAGTAGCCCATACTTAAATTGGCTCAGCCCGGTCTGGCCTGAAAATACAGTGGCCCGATATGGGCTGGGTCGGCTTGAATTAACAGCACTAGTATTGGACGACAATTAAGGGCTGACATCTCCCAACCAGGTTTTCTCCTTACGCAAGAGCCAGAGATCGAACCCCTGACCACTTGTTTAAGGGGGCCAAGCTCATTACCACTTGGACCAAATACATGTTGGTATTTATGAGAGTAAATATCCAATTTGATCCCTGAAATTGTGAAGTAGTATGAACTTGGTCATTGAAATTATCAAAATTCCAAAAGCATCCCTGAATGATAAGTTAGTATCAATTTGGTCCCTCATTTTACTCACTTAATATCAACTAAGTCCCTGACACTGCAAACTTAATATCAACTTAGTCCATGTGATTTTTAACGGGGAGACTAAGTTGATCACCGTTTTACCATTTCAGAGACTGTTTTGAAATTTCGATAATTTCAGGGACCAGATTGATACTACTTCACATTTTCAGGAACTAAATTGGGTGTTTACTCTATTTATTTATGATTAGTCTACTTAAATTATCGAGATTTTACCCTAATAAATCTTTGTAGAAAAAATAATACAATTGAAAGTCAAAGAAATGACACAAGTTAAGAGCGGGTATCCCATCCAAGATTTATTGATCCAATCCAATCTTATGGAACCGGATCCTCTCCATTCCTGGAAGAAATGGACAATTCCAGTCCATGTGATCTGGACCATACACGTGGCAGTAGCAAGAATCAAAGGCTGACGTTTTTTCAAAATTTATTTTATTCTTTAATTAAAACAGAAATTAAAATTGGGTTTTCTCTCCATCTCCCCCAATCCAGTGGTACGTCTTCCGCCATCGCCGTCGAGCACCACTGGGCGCCTCCGTCCCATGTACGCCGCCGCCACGCCTGAGCATCGTGTTGAAAGGGGAAGCCCCAAACTCTTTTTGACCTGACCACTTCATAGCATGAACCCACCTTGAATTCCCTGCTCAATGAGAAGCACATTAAGAATCCATCCACATTGGAGGAGTCATAACTCATAACACAGATCTCCCTCACATTTCTTTCTAATGTCATAATACTGCAGTTTGAATAACAGAATTCATAAGAACAAGTGAACTTGAATTGCTTTATTTTCATATCATCTTTGTGGAATAGCCCAGGAGATTGGATTTGTGTGTTGGTGTTTAAGTGCTGGATTTAGAAATGTAGTTTTTTTGTTGGTGCCTGTGTGCAGATTTTTTCCGTACTGTGTCTTCTTTGGCTTCCTCTGTTTGCACATCTTGTGTTGCAGTGTTAGCTTTGTCATTGTACTGTGCTTTTCTGATATCTTACATTAATGGAGCCATCATGCTAATGATCATAGAAAAACACAGTAAGACTATACAACCCAAACATGTTGCGGCGACTCAGCGACGGAGGCTCGGCACGGCGACGTGTGAAGGCGGTGGTGCTGACCTTTGAGGGAACAACGATGGCATATGGCGGTCCGGGCGGAGGCTGGGTGGTGGTTGAAGGCGGAACAGAGGCGGTCCGAGCGGAGGCTTCGGTGGTGGTCGGTGGAGTATGGCAGCAACGTACGAATGGGGGAGAGGGGGAGAAAACCCAATTTAATTTCTGTTTGAATTAAAGAATAAAATAAATTTTGAAAAAAACGTCAGCCTTTGATTCTTGATACTGCCACGTGTATGGTCCAGATCACATGGACTGGAATTGTCCATTTCTTCCAGGGAATGGAGAGGATCCGGTTCCCAATCTTATATGCATCCTACTCGACACCGACACTCTACCTTCGGCGCATAGATAAGTGATAAGTGCCTTAGCTTAGCTGTGACCTTAGCTCTATCTTTCTTTCCCCAAAGGCAAGAGGTCCACCACCAACTGCGACAGCCCCAAACTTATTCCCTCCCTCCATTGTTCCCTTCTCATCCAACGTCCACAAACCCTCCACCATCCCAAATCTAAAAACTAACCGTTGGATCGCATAGCCCTTCATATTCCCCAATCCCTCATCCCTCATTACATCCCCATCCTAGCACTCACCACTCACCACTCACCCTTTCTCACTATCGCCTCACCCAACACAAATCCCATTCCTCCTCAGATCTCACACACACACACAAACACCTCAAACCACCCTTTCTCTCTCTAACCCCTCACACCCAACCCCAACACCATTCTATAGTTCTAGAGAGAGAAAGTCAGCATTTTTAACAAACCCCATTGGCCATGGTGGAGGCAACATGGACAACTCGAAGAATGAGCAATCCAAGGTTGGTCGACACGACAACCAACGACCAACTCCTCGACATCCCTCCAACCCCACCAGGAGATGTACGCAACAACAACCACAACGGGTTCGGGTTCGGGTTCGGATCCAACATCTCCCCAACGGTTCTAACCGCACTGATCATTGCATCATGGTACCTCTCCAACATCGGTGTCCTCCTCCTCAACAAGTACCTCCTCAGCTTCTACGGTTTCCGCTATCCAATCTTCCTCACAATGCTCCACATGCTCTCTTGCTTCGGCTACAGCCACGTGGCAATCAACATCCTCGAACTCGTTCCAATCCAACACATCCAATCCCAAAAACAGTTCCTCAAGATCTTCGCTTTGAGCCTCATCTTCTGCTTCTCCGTCGTTTGCGGCAACACTTCCTTAAGGTACATCCCCGTTTCGTTCAACCAAGCAATCGGCGCAACGACGCCGTTTTTCACCGCAATCTTCGCTTTTTTAATCACGTGCAAAAAAGAAACCGCTGAGGTTTACCTCGCTCTGTTACCTGTCGTTTTCGGAATCGTTGTCGCGAGCAACAGCGAACCGCTGTTTCATTTGTTCGGTTTTTTGGTTTGTGTCGGTTCAACCGCTGGTCGTGCTTTGAAATCGGTGGTTCAAGGATTGCTGTTAACGTCTGAAGGTGAGAAGCTTCATTCGATGAACTTGCTTTTTTACATGGCACCAATGGCGGCGGTTATTCTGTTACCTTTTACTCTGTATATTGAAGGGAATGTGTTGGGGAGTACTGTGGTGAAAGCTAGGGTTGACCCTTTTGTTGTGTTCTTGTTGATTGGGAATGCGACGGTGGCTTATTTGGTGAATTTGAGTAATTTTTTGGTGACGAAACACACGAGCGCGTTGACTTTGCAGGTTTTGGGGAATGCTAAAGCGGCGGTTGCGGCTGTCGTTTCGGTTTTGATATTTAGGAACCCTGTGACGGTTATGGGGATGGTGGGGTTCTTGATTACTATCATGGGTGTGGTGCTCTATAGTGAAGCAAAGAAGAGATCCAAAGTAACAACTCATTGATTGACACATAAGAGAGAAGAAGAAAATGTGAATTCTCAATATTACTTTTTAATTTTTAATTTTTCATAATGCCATAACATAAACACGGTGCAGGTACTCCTATTTTTATTTTTTCTATTTTTTTATATTGCAGAATTTACCTCCTTTTATTTGATTGAATTTCTGTGGAACCGGAAAATTGGATCAAGTTATGTTACAGCAATTGGACTGTATAGGAAGGAGCAGAGGGGGAAAGGGTTATATAGTATGTTGTGTAACCTTGCTGCCCTTTGGGCTACATACATGAAACGATTCAAAGATGAAAAACTTTATTTGTATTTGGTGAGGGAGGAAAATTCTCCTTCGCTTTATTTTCTCATTAATCACATCTTCTATTGTTTCAGTTACGTGTGTCCTTTATCATTTGCTATTGTGAAAATTTTTGTAGCTTTGGTGCATATTTTGTTATCACGAGCTGATTTGATAGTCATTTAAGGGCTGAACTCTTCGGCTATGTTTGGATGTCTGGAAATAGATGGAATGGAAAGGAATGATACTAGGTTTCATTATCTGGATTGTTTAAAATAGGATATAGTGAGCTGAAACTTGATGGAATGGATTCCATTTTATTCCATCTAATACCTCTATTTTTCTTCCCTCTCAGTTTGGGCGATATGTGATGAAATGAGATGTTAACAACTTATTATTCACTTCATTCCCTCCATTTCATCCTTACATATCCAAACATAGTAACCTGATTCATAATTACTGATTCAGTTATAATTCAGACATGGGGTCTGTATGTGTATGTTTATTTATGTGAAGGAATGGTATTTTCATTTTGTATTGCTTTGCATTTAGTTGCAGTTCATGAAATTATCACTAAACTTGTGCTCTGAGTTACAATATTTTGATGTGATTTCTCATATTTCACATATGCAGTTCCAAGTATATTATTTTGAAATAACTCTGAAGCAGAATAAGAACCCTGAAATCAGTGCTTCATAATAGTTTGGTTAGTGTTAAAGACACATGGTCAATTTGGTATGAGACTAAAAATAGGGGTGAAAAGTTCATGAATCAAGTTTCAGTTGTAAAATTGTATTGAAAATTCCCCCATTTTTACCCCACATACCAAGCTGACCATTAAGATTATGTATCAAAAATTTTCAAGTCACAGATGATCAGTCCAAGAGACTTTTGGAAAGGATATGTTCCAAGGTCACTTGTTGTGATTATATTACTATTTAGATAAAGTCAATGGTCATAGCTAAGTTAAGAGAAAATGATTTCATGATTTTTGTACAAACCTGTTAACTCCTAAGGAGGATTTTATTTCTCTGCTTAAAGAACCATTAGTAAGAAGGATTCGTTTTTAACAGTTAAATAGAATATTGCCTAGTTCAAACTGTACGAGAATTTGTTATGTATGTTCTATTGAGTTGCTATTCGAAGGTATATTTCTTGGTTTTCTCTGGTGAATATATGTATATTACTATTTAGCTCGTTCAGCTGTGGTGGCAAGAGCTAGACTCAATACCAATCCTATACTCCCTCTTTGCGAGGCTGGTTCACTTGTATTGTGATGGAATTGAGGTATGGAGGGTAAGTCTATGAAGACTGATAACTATGTTAATTTGATATGGCACCAAAAATGAAAAACCTAGTTTCTTATACTTCTATATTTTATCTAATAATGTACAATAACCACCCATTCGATGACTAGTAGTCATAACCTATAAATTATAAATTATTAGTACACCATTTTGGTTTTATGGTTATGTTTTGACGTGAACATGACACAACACATTGATGACAGGTGTCCTTACATCTATGTATCATATCTGTCCTTATTTCAAAGTTCAAACCTAAATTTTGCCAGATTGTGTAAATTTCTTGTTTGCTTGCTTTGTAGCCAATTTAAAACTGACTCATTCGTCTTCTATCCATCTTGAATGACTAGCACTGCCAGGTGGCTAATTAATTTTCACATGAACCACCAGTCATCTGTGTCCTAAATTACGGTTTCAGTTTCAAGTTGGTTCACATTTCACCAATTTCCACTAATCCAAAACATTGAAAAATATCGTTCCTTCCATGCGTTTGGCCTAATCTGTTGGTTTCGCTGGCAGAACACCATCTGCTTCAAGCTAGTTGATGATTACATTGTATCTTTCTCAATATGGTTATTAAGATCTTAGGTTGTTAAATTTCCATAATGGTCAAAGTGCTAGGGAGATGCCCTTGTTTGATAGCCAATCAAACTTGTTGATTTGGTCATTCGGAGGTAAAGGAGCGTGAAATGGCACAATCATGTGATAAAATGTCATTAAGTAGTTTTAGGATGAATATATTGAATTAGGATAAGAGTAATGATATTTGGACACAAAAATAGTATCCAATGCTGTATAAAAATATTCTTCAGCACTTATTTATTGTTTTCTTCTCTTTCATCATGTATTTCATCACTATCAAAGCACCTCATCAGCTATATGGTATCCATACATCGTGTCAATTTTTTTTCCAAATATCATTATTGTTAGTATAAAGTCCTGTGTCTCAAAAGTGTAAGAAAGGGTGTACTCACCTTTTTTCTTTGACTTAAGTTATGTTCTTAGCCAATATGAGATGTGTAATAATGTCAATACGGAATTGTGTTTTCACTGAAAATAGCATGACTTCTTACCAACAAATTGAGTGTTTTAAGTGATTGGAGATAATATTTTTTTTGTGTGTTATAATTCTATATTTACGAAATCATTTGTGCCAAGTTGAGCTGTGCAAAACAAAGTATAATATTCTTATTGAGCAAACAATGTTACAACTTACAACTGAGTGACTCACAATTTCTCAAAATGTAATGCAAAGAAACGAATGATTAAACGTAATAAAATGAAATAAAATTGTAAAATTGAACAATGAATCAAGGATCACTCTTCATGCAGAAGAAAACAGGTGAGCTTCCTCTTGCAGCTGAAATCGGGCATGGGAACTGCATCAAGAAGTTGAAATATTCAATTTCAGTTTGATAGATGAAGAGGTTTCATCAACTATATATATTTGAGTATTTCAATCCCAAATCCATCAAATTTATGGAAGAGAACCGTTTGTAACTACTAATTATAATAAATTATAATAATCTGAATGACTAATGAATGAGTATCTTTGCTTGTTTGATAAGTACTAATATTAGAGGTATGATGCTGTGAATGAAAGACAATGCATCTTTGCAAGAGGGTGTTAGTTACTTTTCAAATTTTGCAACAAAAAATAAAATAAATATACTCAACACCCTTTAAGAGGCAAATAATGTTTGATACACATGTGGATGCATATAATTTTAGATCACCTATAGGTGACAAAATCAGAGTTAAAGTATAAGTTGAAAAAAAACAAATAAGATCTGTTTGACTGTAACAATGAAAATTACATAAATGTGAAGTGATGTGGGCATTATATGTAATTCTTGAAAGGTTAACAAGTTCAACCTTTGTCATCACCCACTATGAGTTCTCTTGCATAAATTATAGGAGTGGAAGCTACTGTCTGTTGAACTAGAGGCTAGAGCAGCTACTGGTTATGTTAACAAGCTTTACTATCTTCCTTAGACTTAGTAGAGTGCTTGAAAAAAGTTGATCAATCGTATTCAAAACCCTCAAAAAAAAAAAAAAATGTTGATCAATCGTACTTATAGTGTAATCTAATTCTGATGTAAATCAACTCAAGTGTTAATGTGATTGTTTCAAATTTTCATCCATTGGATGGGAATTACCATAATAGTTCTTCCATTCTGCAAATTCCTAGTTTGCTTACCTCAATCAGCATGTAAATAATTAGTGATTAGCGTGTATTGTACAATAATAAAAGATGTTAATAAAAATTATTTGCATATTGATCATTAGTATGAAAGTGGCGTGTAAGAAGTGATATACATATTTAAGCGTGTGAATAACATAACCCGTGGGAAATGTTAAAGAAGAAACGAGGAAAATGTTTCAAACCAAAAAGGACCTTCATGCCACATGTCCAAACTTCAAACCATTTAGGCCAACATTTCTACTTCCTTAAAGTCTGAGTTTGATCCGTGCTCAGTTGAAAACTCTATCTCTTGCATAACTTATTTCTAACCATAACCATATACTATATGATGTCAGCACCCAAAAGCCACAAAATCTTCATTCATTCACGAGATGTTCGTCCCCATATACCAACTTTTCTCTCAAAGCAGTGGCTTCCATTCCATCAACAAAAGAGGCTTCACTCCCCGTGAAGTGTCCCCTCACATAACACATGTATAAAAATTAAAAACTACACCACTAAGATTAAGAATTCAATAGAGCTTGTTTTGCTCAACATCATCATAAAAGAATGGACAAGAAACCAACAACTCTAAACTCATTCCACACTCATTTTGTGGATATACATGAATGTTACCAGAAGAAGATGAAGAGAGGATAATAAGGATGGAAGACAAAGTTGACAAACAGTTGAATAGAGACAACAAAGTTAGAGAAATGAAGAGACCCCAAAAGAAGTATTAATAGGCAAGTTTCACTTGAGACGGGGTTTTCTTGTGCTGAACAGAGAAAATAAGGCTAAAGATGAAAGGAAGAATCTGACAAGAAGTGGAACAAGTTTGGGGGGTCTGCAAACAGGATTGGTTTGGAAGTTAGGAAAGGAGACTTCAGTATCTCAAGACAAAAGCCACTCTCAGTAAGCAGAATTCTCTGTTGCCAAAAAAGGAGAGAGAGTTGGGAGTCTCAGAGGAGTAATGGCTCAGTTGGAAATGATGAGTCTGTTAATGCAAGTGTTCCTGCTCGTAAGATACTTTGCTGCTCTTTAGAGGACCTGAGTTAGACGAAGTCAAGGTGAGAAACCACTATTTTCAACTTCACTTCAACTTCAACTTCAACTTCATCTTGCAATTTGCAGGCTAGCTGCTTCAACTTCATGTTGCAATTTCTGATTCCATCTTAACAGAATTTCATTATGTGCCTATTAGACATGTTAGAAATTAGTTGCCTTCAAGAATCCTGAAAAGATGTTGTACATGGATCTCTATATAGCTATGGTCTACCCAACTTTCATCTTTCATGACTATATGCTATTATGCCCTACACTATAATTTATTCAGCACCTCTGCAATTAAGCACAATCCCAATATTCATATACACATAGTGATTCCTAAACCATAATGAATGGATATAATAATATGAAATTTCACATAAAGTTAAGCTATCCATTCAATCAATCTTATTAAACATAATACATCGTTAAATAGACGACCAGACACCGAGGCTCTGTGTTCGGTAAAAACTAGCGGATAGCGGATAAGCTAGCTGATAGCGGGTAGCTGATTAGCTAGCGGATTTGATTTGAAGTTTTGGTAAAACTAGCGGTTGAACTAGCTGATAAATGTAAAATGACATAAAAGGATATGTTTGCATTTTTTAATGTAAATTATATGTATATATATTATTTATTTTAAAATAATTATCAATTATAATAATTTTATTTTATTCTAAATTATTTATCGTTTATCACGTCAAAAAAAATTATTTATCGTTTAAAAAATTCAATATATTAATTTTAAATTTTAATATTAATTTAGTTTTAATTATTTTAATAAATAAAATGGAACAATAAAAATAAAATTATATATTGATTTGATTTTATATAAGTTTTATTTTTTATAAATTAAAATATATTTTTTCCACTTTTTTATCTTAAATATAAATCTAAATAGCAAAATTAATTCTTATTTATATACTATGTTAAATGATTAGTATTTTATTTTATAATTGGATAAGTGAGGAATTTAATTAAGATGGTAGGGATAAAAATGGAATAAAAAATGAAACGCTATACGCTATAAGCTCAAACGCTACTTCAAGTAGCGTCTGGAAAAAACGCTATAACGCTAGTAAAAAAAACGCTATACGCCAATTTTAAAAACGACTACCTAATGGGGCTACTTTTCCATCCGCTAAACGCTAGCGGATTTAGCAAACCAAACAGTATTCAAAACATCCTAACACCTCAGCTTGATTGTAACTATTTAGAAGCGTGTAAAAGTTGTTTTCAACAGCAGTAAAGTTTTTTTAACAACACAGGGAGGCTCATACTTTGACACCATAATGAGCTTGTTTTTTGATCAATGAAATGAACCCGAGGAGGAAGAAAAAAATAATAAACAAGTGCAAGAGAGTATATTTGAATGTTAGGCTTCAGATATTTAAGCTAGCGAATTGGGAGCTATTTCAAATACACAAGTAACTGACCAATGTCTTTTAATCTGTTACAAAAGTATAATGTACATACAGGATGTAATAACTAGGAACTAGGAAAGTGTAATAGGTGAGAGATGGAGATCCTCTATCCTACTTTCCTATCATATTCTCTGTCCCCCATCAGTTACAATTTGCCACTTAACAAAATAAAATCTCAGCTCATTAATATTAATACACATTCTCAGGGGACACCAAGACATCATTTTCTGGGACAGCAAATTTATATCCAGAGATGTGACTAGTTTAATGTCCTTTTGTTCGTGTTGTTTTCAAGTAAAAAACAATTATCATCCCGCACTTGGTAGTTAATCATTGTTTTATTTATATGTTTTATCAATTCGATCATCGAATAACATCATATTAATATTATCTATTAATTTTTCAAAAATTTAAGTTTAAATATTATAAATATTCAATCTGTATCGAAGTAGGAACTCACTCTAGTCTTGAGTC
The DNA here is from genome assembly GCA_035048595.1 of Echinosophora koreensis. Taxonomy (NCBI): domain Eukaryota; kingdom Viridiplantae; phylum Streptophyta; class Magnoliopsida; order Fabales; family Fabaceae; genus Echinosophora; species Echinosophora koreensis. The sequence continues at coordinate 6,621,000 of JAPCYP010000017.1, read as the reverse complement.
TTGACACATAAGTTTGTGTTTTTTTTTTTTTTTTGCAAATACGTCTGTTTCATTTATGCAACTATTGATTCATGTATCTTAATGACCATGCTTATTTAATTTCAGATAAATTAAACAATAATAGGGTGTTTTGGTTAATATGACATATATTTTGATAAACATACATTAAAAGTGGTACGATGAAATATCAACTAATTTCAAATTCCATGAAATTTCATAAGCTGGATGTGCATAAGAACATTCAATTCAACTGATAAATTGATGAAATTCAACGTCTAAAAAGGTTTAAGTATTCTAGAAATATATCGCCTCCAATATACAGAGTTAAAACTATTCTAGAAATACAAGGAAATGCTATAAAAAGGAAGAAGACATGCTTATATTACTTAAAGGCTATACAACACTTGCCATTACAGATTTTTCTATTTTCCATTTTTTGAATAGGGCAACTAGAAGGTACAAGCTATGCAATTAGACATTAATTTTTTCCATTATAATTTACCAAGATTTTGTGTACAATAAAAGAAGCATCTATCATCTGAGAAGAGGTGTTACGCGCCTGTCAGATTCAGCTATGTACCATCGACCTTCATGTTAGCAGCAAATATTCAAATCAATAACAAAAGCTGGTTGCACATTGCCCTCTCATTTATTGTCACCGAATTCCCAAGCTCCTGGAAGTGGAACATCAGTTAGAAGAGTTACCGCAGTAAACGAGATTCTTCTACAACACTTTCCTCCATATAGAACACTGAATATATGAACAAATTTTTTTTTTTTTGGCGATTGTACAATAGAGTGGTCAATTATGCATACCTCCTTGCACTCAACCGAGTACCAGCATCACTAATGCACCCACCATTCCCACGATGAATTTGCTTTGCACCAAAGATAAAAGGTTTTTCCTGCATCATTTGTGTCAGCCAGATGATGAACATTTATCATTATGATTTATGATGTTAAACAAATAAAATATAGCATTCAAAAATTTTAAAATAAGGAAACAGATATGAAAAAGGATAGGCTCAATAGAAGTCATGTTCCTCTGACACTGCTACAATATATTACCTGTTGGTCAGGATGAAAAGAATTTAAATATTTTCTTTTGAATTCTTGCTCAAAGAAACAAATAATTCAGTGCAATGATAAGAGAAATGAAAAATATTTCAAGATCATCATATGCAATTCAAAACTATAGAGGGGAAACCTTTCTGCACATCCTGGAGTGCCGAGGCAGTTTCGAATGAGATCCATTATTTGGCTGGACTTTAGATGTAAGGGACAACTGACATTTCAATAAAAAAGAACGATTCATAGTTGTGGGAAGTAAATATCTTTATGGCAAGGAAGTAATAGTACTGATTGAAGTGACGAAATTGCAAAGCAAGGAAGAAAAAAAGGCATCCCGAACAAAAAACAAAAGCATAAATTCACCTTGCTAAAGACTTCAATTAGTGGATTATGCTGAACCCCCTTTTCTGTGTAGAAATTAAGCTCCTGTATAGAATTGAAGCAAGATGTAATATTAAAAAAAAAAATCTATCTGAAAAGATGGGATGAGAAAACCAGTAAAGCACTATGTCTCACCATTGGCTCTGTAGTCTCCTGCTTCTTGTTCCCGAAAACACCAATACCTTTACTTGAAAGTATCTGCATTCAGACATTTTGGAGTTACTTGTATAGCAGACCAAATAAACACGAAAAAAGATAAAACCAACTTAATACAGAATTACGGATAGAAATAGAAGTGAGGACATGAAAATATTGAAAGAAATTATTCTGAACTTCAGACTTCTCTGTGACATCTTTCAGAGGTCAAGCTAGTCTCGTACATAATTAGCATTCCTCTATTATAAAGAAAAGAAAATAATATATACTAATTAGAGCTACCTCATAGCACATTATATTTTCATTCACAATCTTTTAAAAATATTGACTTTAAAATTGTGTACAAAAAATTGAGTTCTACATGAAAGTGACATTGATACAGTGTCTCTGAAATAATTTCACGTAATTCTCATTGAATCATAAAAAAATACAATAATGTTTTTCAAATAAAATTAGAAGTCAAATATAAAGAATCATTGGAAAATGCAATTAAAGCTCATAGTTTATTCCTTGGTAACAAGTATTTTCCATGTAACTTAAAAATTTATTAGTAGATGTCTCATTACCTTCTTATTAAGAGGCCGAGCTTTAAAATTATGAGTAAAACCCAATCCATCATACTTAGGTGCACTCGTGGCAGTAGGCCTATGCAAAGAGACAATATTTTATAGCTCACGAATTGTCAAAATTAGAATGAACACTTATCTTGGTATTTGTTACCTTCTCAAATCCCTGATTCTATTTTCTAGAACAGAAACAGCAGTTTGTTTGTCAAAATCCTGCAACCAGATAACTTTGGTTTCTCAAGGACTAATAATATCTATCTCGTAATGGGAAAATAAAACAAGAAAATGCAAATCAATCATAAAAATTGAAAACCAATGTTTATTCTATAGAATGGTTTAAGAACATTGAATGACAAATGACAATACATAATGCTGTAGAGAACAGAAGATACATGAAAGTTACTCCTTAAAATTGTATGAACTAAATAACCTTGTCAGAATCATTGCAGTGAAGTGAAGACAATGAAGTAGCAGATGTATGTTGCATGGCCCTCTCCCCAGTCTTCAGGTGAAACTCCTGAGAAGTGAACATTGAAAACCTGAGCTTCGAGATAATAATGCAGAAGAAACTTGTTTCCCTGATTAGTTATTAGTTCAATTCTTTTCCTTTCATAATAATGCAGCAAATGGTGATAAATCTGGATGAACTGAGAAATCAAGTATCAAAACCCAAGCTTACTTGAAATTCTGGCAACTGTGGAGTGCTCCTTTTGGGAAGTGGCATTGAAGGAGTATCGAGTATCTAGATTATGATTTATGAAACACGATTAGACGGTGATGGCAACAATGACCAAAATTTAACCAAACGAGCAATTATATGAACAGAAAGTACCAACTTTTCTATTTAATGGCCGTGCTTTGAATCTGGGGGCAGCCATTGTCACATGCTCTGCCTCTGCAACATCTTTGGGTCTGTAAAGCACAAATATTTCTTGACGCAAATTATTTCAGGAATAAAATTAATGCTCAACAAAATTTCACTGAACACTACATGCTACAACAAACCTTATCCTTTGGGCTCTATGTGCTGTTTTAAGGTCAGGCTCTCTAGGAATAGTAAGCTTCAACTTGGAACATGCAGAGTTTTGTTCGGCATTTACAGCCTGCAAGAACATACAAATGTACAAAGTGCCATCATGTGAACCTCTTTCCTGCCCTCAAGAAACAAGCCTCTTTACCTGAAAGATTTTAAATGCTACTGCTCTTCCCATTTGCAGTTTAGGTACTTAATAGAGGATACCCTTAATCATTATTCAAAAATATCTTCTCTCAACAACACTGTTGTAACAGGAAAAGAAAAGGGATACAATTTTAAGACTTCTTTTTGCAAAAGCAATTTGCAAAATCAAACAGGTAATAACATACAAAAGCATGAGCACCATGCAATTCATATGAAGAGGGTACTTAACAATTTTGTCCAATCTACTTTTACCAAGCGAAGATTCAAGCATTCTGCATTAGGATTACCCTGTTTGGTGCTTTGTGGACAAAATTAGTTTGCTGCATTCACATCATTAACCTGTCACAGAAGATACAGCAAGCCTTCAAATGCCTTGTCTAAAATAAATGTGATGTCAATATTAGTCAATCCCCATTCAAATTTGAGGTCCATGGTTCAATTACTTCCATGAAACCGCCCAAACATGAGGGGCTAACTTTAATTCTACTGACGTCATATACAGTTACACATGAAAAGTATTGACTAGGCTGTCATACACAGTTCCTGAGAGCATTTCTGATGCTTATAAATGTAAAAAAAATGTTAGGAAAATTTACATAAGATTCACCATTTGCAACTTACTAGGAAGTGTACAAAATTTTACAACATTAAATAGCCATTTTATGATCAATCTCTGGTATATAATTAAGAGCTTCAAGCAGGCAAATACAACAGAAGCTTCTTCAAGAATTAGAAAATCCGGGGAGGAGGAATAGAACGATTTGCGGACCTTGCACAAGAGACCACCCTCTAATTTTTGCCGCTTGGCAGCTTGAGTTTCTACTCCAGAAGAGACAGATAAATTCCTTGCATTCTGAGTTAGTTGCTTCTGAAATCTGAGACTGGAAGAGTTGTAGATATAAGGTTATATGGTTCTTTTCACATCCGTGGATTAGAGATCTAGGTAGTTACTGCCATAGAGCAACACAGAAAAAAAACTAAGGAACAAATGTAATAATACTCCTGTAGCCCTACTTATTTAAAAATCAAGAGTTCAGAAAGAATAAATAACCCCACAAGTTAGGGAGCATTTAAATTAATGCACCCAGTGGAGTAAACAGAGATACTGTGGGAGAATGCAATGACATGGTACATTTCAAAAGCGATGGCAACTAATAATGCCAGTCTATTACCCCACCCCACCACCCCCCAAAAACATATAAACAAAAGGTTCATGGGTCTTTAACTAAGAAGAAGGATAAGTTATTCCAATAATCACCTTGATCCAACAATTCTAGGGAGTCGATTTTGTTTGGCCAATTGACTGGCTGTATGTTTCATTAACGTTGAACTCTTTGGCACATCAGGTTTAGCCTTACAATTCAAACTGTTACAGATTGTCTTACTGCAAAACGTAAGTCCTAGAAAGAAATGCAAATACATGTCATGCAGGAAGAGAATAAACAAATTGAGCTAAAGGGGAAAAAGGACAGAGAGAGAGGGAGAGAGAGAGCAAGAGAATTCCAAACACATAATGTCAAAAATAGCAGAAGCAAAATAAAAAATATTATCATGTGTTAAAGATATAAAACCATTCAAGTGCTTCTACCTAAAAGCTTAAACTTTTGGGAGAGTTAGTTCTTTGACATAGTACCAAACCTATATGAGTAACTGGTAAAGAGACGGCAACATTATGAACGCCTCAGATTATAAATTGACTATAAAGAAAGAAATCGATGACGTCAAAGTTGTAGTTGTGAAACTAATCAATTGATGCTTGGGATCACATAAGGATTATAGGATGCTCAGCCATTAACAAATTTCGGACAAGACTGTCCTTTAATTAGCATCAGCATCATGCTGTCAGATTTATTACCTGTTAGGTACTTGCAGTGGCTGCAAAGCATCATTTTGTAGTATTCCACCTAGCAAGTCAGCAATCTTTCCACCAAATGCTTTCGATCCTAACAATTACAAAGTACAAGACATCGTCAATAAGCCAAGAGTCATGGCCTTTCTAACTATATATGTAAGTAAAACAATGCTGAAAGTGCTTCTTAAATTTTCAAAGTTTGCATTACATATTGAAAGCCTCAATAGGACGGCAGCGTTATGATATAAACCACACTACATAACAAATTTCTCAGATTAGTGCCTCACTATTGTTGTTCATTTGGACCAATTAAAATCAACTTTATTGCTTCCAGAGGAATAGACATCTGTACTGAGTGCAAATTACAGTAGCAGTTATTTAGGAAGGACTGGAACAAAACCTTAACGTTTGGCACTGGACACAATAGAATGGAAAAGAAAGGGACAGGACATTAATAGAGTGATTTTGTTCTGTTTTCTTCGATTCTACCTCTTTTAGTAGTGAATCCTCGATAGCGGCATGCAGTAGCCAACCCCAAAAATGCTATAGTGGATAGTGGGATGACCGCTACACCGAATATTAGGATAACAATATAATTAATTTATACTATACACATATAAATGCTAAAAAAACACAAAATTAAAGACATTCATAATTAATAATCAAAATTCATTGTTAATAACATTCAAATCCAACTCAAATAAGTTTAAGCCTCTAAGGATCAATAGTGAATCGTGGCCATGTTCCCCGCACCAGAAAATTGAACTGCTACGGGAGTTCGCGTCACGGCCAACCACCACTCCGTGCCACGACATCAAAAAGTCCCACTTTTTAATTCCATGTCATTTTTGTTTCATTTATAAAATGCAACGCTTGTAGAATAGAACTCATATGTGTAACTTTTCATCCTGTTCCAACACCACTGAGTGGGATAATCTAAAAATCATGCTAAGGATGAAAAAAATCCAAGGAAACATATCCAGCATCACTGACAAGAATTGTTATAGGATCAACTTCAACTATCAGTAAAAGTAGTTACACATAGAAACACCTTACAGCTCAACTACAACAACACCAACACCAATAACCAAGTGTCCCACTAGGTGGAGTTGGCTACATGGATCAAACTATGCCATAATTTCCTATCATAAACCATGTTAATAACCAAAATATTTATATCAAAATCCTTCATAATGGCTTTGCCTATAATTTTTCTTGGTCTCCCTCTATCGTTAGCGATTGAGCTACCCTCCATTTGAGCTATCTCCTTAACAGGGCCTCTTCATGTCTTCTCCACGCATGCCCAAACTATCTAAGGTGAGATTCTGCAATCTTTTCTACAATAAGTGTTATCTCAACTTTCTCTCTAATGCATTTGTTTCTAATCCTATTTTGTCTAGCATGTCCACTCATTCAACACAACATTCTTTATGTTTTCCTGTTGTTTTGTATAATGGAAACACCTTTGTAGATATTTGCATAATAGAGTAAATCAACAGAAGAAAGGAATGAACGACATTGCAGAAAGTAAAAGTGTTGACGAATACCATTATTTTCAAAAACTGGCTCAGAGAATTCCACTCCCAAAGGAACACTGGATTTTTCATCATCATAATCATCATCCACATTACTTGTCAATTTCGGGGAGTGGCTAACATTGTCGAAAAGGAAGTCCTCTCTCACCACTAGCTTTGTCACAAAAGCTGTAGGAGAGAAAGAATGGCACATTATATATGCGATTTCAGCAAGAAAAAAATAATATATAAAATAAATCTGGAAAATGCACATGGTTCTAGTTTGAAGTCGAAGCGTTAACAGAATGTTGCGAACGAAGATTGAAAAAATAAAACAGAAAAAAGAGAGAAAATAATAAGACTAACGAGAAGGAGGGTAGGTAGCGGCATTTTGAAACCAAAGTTGAGCTTGGTGAGATTCAGAAAGAGTCTCTGGTCGAGTGAAATCGAAGAAGCGAGGAGCGTCAAACTCGTAGTCCAAGTCTATTTCGTGAGCAACGAACACGTGCTCCATTTCTTCTTCTACCTCTTCCTCCATCATCATCATCATACTCATAACTTTTCTCTATCCCTCTACAGTTCTAGTAAGATGGATTTTAACTTTTAAATAAAATGGCAATTTATTTATTTATTTATTAAAGGAAATAATATTTTGTGCGTTGACACTCGTCAATCGGAAGCTACCATTCTTTCTTTCTTTCCTTGAAAACTAGCGGCAAGCAGGGGAAAAAGCGGAGAGTGTTGGCAGCTTTTTAATTTTATTTTATTTTTCCAATTTATGTTTTGTTGTTGCCCCAGGGCCTGTAATTTGTAGCCGGCTGCAAGCACAGAGTGGAAAACGAGTGAGTTGGATCCAAAATTTGAATTTATTATTGTGGGTCGGTATATTATAGGACAGATTTATGGGTATGGTTGCTTGAAATTTCAAAAGAGGAGGAAGAAGTGGGGAGACGTACGGGTGAGCGTGGGACAGGTTGGGACGGGTATTGCTTGTCCTTTACTCGATCCTAAATATTAATAAAGTCAATTCTTTTAACTCGAACCCGTTCCTAAACTCGAAGGAACCCGATCATATGTGGGTTGATTTAAGACCAGGTCTAAATGGGACGGGATCGGGTTGACCCAAAGTTAAATAGTTTCTTTGTAAACTAAATTTCTATGAGTGGGAAAAAATGTTAATTTTTTTTTATATAAGCCAAAATATTGGCAGAAGATGTTACTTAAAAGTCACCAATTGATTTTGTGTCACCAAATAGATCCAAAACTGGATGTTACAAAATATCAACAAATAGATCATTTTGCTGGATGCTTCCTTGATGCTTGTATTACTAAAGTCACATTATTAAAAACATGATACTTCCATCAAGCAAGATTCTATGTTACAAAAGCCACAAAATATATCAAACGTGAAACGTAAGCAAGGAAGTGACAAAAATAAAAGTAGATTTTTATTATATAGGACGAGTTGGGTAACCCGAAGGTCAATCCGGACCTGTCTCTGACCCGACACCGGGTCACTAAATTGGATGTGGGTTCGTCCTTTCTCTCCTGCGGGTTAGGGTCAGACCCGGCCCGAACACTATGGGTTGGGACGTGTTTTAGGGTGGGTCGGGTTTTGTACACCCCTAATTTTACCCATGAGAGAAGATTAGAATATGGAGAAATTCGTACACCAAAAAAGAATATGGAGAAATTCGTTTGGGTTGCGTGTGCTTGATAGAATTAGAAATATTCATCAACCGATCTAAAACAATTCAAACCACATAATCGAACAGAAAAATCGTAAACTGAAAAACCGAAAACAAAAAAAATCGTTTTTTTTTTCCATTGGATTAGATCAGATTTTGGATCCCTTAGTGAAATCCAACTCAATCCAATTCAAACTGATCTACTATATACATATACTATTATTTTTGAAATTGCATTATTACTCATACTTAAGCATTGTTTTTCATACTTTTATTTTCATCATTCTCTTTAATATTTCTATTGGAATAACATATATGAGACTATTTCGAATAAATATTAATATCTTAAAGTTATATTTTGCTAAGTTAAACTGCATGTTGATAGGGCTTTTGGTCAAAGAGGGAATACTGCTTGTGGAGGGCTTCTAAGAAATTTAGAAGGCATGTTTGTGAAGGGTTTCTTCTGCAAGATATCTCCTAGCAATGCACTATAGGCAGAGATGTGGAGTATCCTCTCTGGATTAAAGCTAGCTAGAAGATTGTCTACCCCAAGAGTCATTGTTGAAGCGGATTCGAAGGTAGATGTGGATGCATTACTCTCTGGGTTCTCAGCGAATCCTTCTTTTCAAGTCCTAGTTGAAGAGATTCTCAATCTACAATGCAAGAATGACTGGATGGCGGAGATTAGACATGTGCAGAGATCAGCAGATATATGTGCAGACACCATTGCCCAGAAGGGCTTCTCGGGCTCCTTCTTCCTCTCTGTAGTCGATGTCCCTTGGCGGGCGCTTGAATTGTTAGTTCAGCAGGATATTAGGGTTTCCAATCCCTAATCCTCTTTTTGTAATTTCCCCTGAATATCGAGAAAAAAAAGATTGATGCATAATATATATATATATATACTTGACTGAGTAAACGTGCAAAATAGGAAACCAATTAAGTAAAGTTGAAAAATAATTAGCTACAATTTATTTGTAGCCGATTCAAGAAGAAGAAAAAAAGGATAAGTGAAAGTAGATATGGAGATTAACATAAAAGAATATTTAACGTAAAAGAACGTGTTAAAAATATCAATAATTATTTTTTCTCAAACTTCTAAATTAAATTTTGTCAAGATTTCTCTATAATTTTCCTCACTTGTCATTGTAACACTCCCCCTTGGGCGTTACATTTCTAACTCTTAACTAGTCTCGGAACTTAAACAAATTTTTTTTTTTTGCTGGTTTTACTTTCAGAAAAATTAATTCAATTTAAGTCAGAAAACTCGGGTGTAAAAATTTTCCTTCTGAATATTTCGGAAAAGTGATGCACACATCACAAAGTAAAATCACACTATACTTGAATAAAAATCTAGAATATTTACAAAAATTTTGACAGATTCTCCTTTGTAATTTCAACATCCCATACAAAAATACCTGCTAATATATTTATATTTTCATCAAAAGAAAGGCTCTCCGAGCCATAAACATTCCATCCACAATAAAGGCTCTCCGAGCCATAAACATACATACACATAACAGTAATCCAATAAAAGACTCAGAGTCATAATACCTATGACTTCCCCCAAATAAAATTTACTCAATAACCTAAGCTGATCGTTCTAAAAGATATTTATAAACATATAAATTTACTGTTATCGAAGAACAGTAAAAACCGGGGTGTTACAGTCATCAAATCAAATAATGGTTAATAAGCAACAAATAATTGTTGTCATTCATAAAGCTTCTAATGTTCTAACATAGAGAGAGGTTAAAATAAGTATTGGCACTCTAAACTAGTTCCCTTAGATGAAGATTATCTTTTGTCTATTATTAAATACGTAGAAAGAACACTTAACATAAGGGGGGAAAAAAGTATCACAAAACTGAATCCAATCCAATCCAAACCGCATTTGATTGAATTGGATTGGATCGGATCGGGATCATATTTTCTTAAGGAAGCAAACCGATCCAATACAAACCGCATGTTGTTTTTATCGTTGGATTGGATTACTTTTTGGCTCAAAACCGATATAATACAATCCGTGAACACCAATAGAATGGTAGTTGGTATGAAAAAATTGGGTGGAAAGGAAGTAAAAAGAGGGAAAGAAAAGGTTTTATTAAAGAAAGAAACGAACATGTTTAAAAAAAGAATGGAAATGTATATAAATGAATAAATATGTGTTTATATCCCAGCCGGGTCGGTCATACCCCTAAGATATTAAAGCTAGGGCTTTAGATCCCCAAATTTTTATTTATTTATTTATTTAGGCTTCTAAATTTAGGTCTCCAATATTTTTGTTTTTTTAAGCTTAAAAAGAAAAATACTTTTAAACCTTAGATCATAAGTTATACGAAATCATATATATATATATATATATAGAGTTAGGATCAATTGACATCAAGGTGTCAAATTTTACTTTGACACCAAATTTTAACCATCAATCTTAATTTAATTTAACGGCTTAAGTTTATCATATTTATTGAAGAGAGAGAATAATTAAAAGCAACTTTAATATGGAAAGACAAAATATGATTTATTTAATGAAAAGATATATTAAGTATCTTTATTCTCATCAAAATTATAATATTTATTTAATAAATATTTTATATTTTAATCGAAAATACTTATTATGCTTTGTTTTTTATACAATACATCCACAAAATAATTAATACGTATTTTATCATATAATTATTTTAATAATACAATATTACAAAGATAATTAAAATAAAAAAATATCATGAATAAAATTATAAAAGGTTTATCGGATAAATATTTATATTTTTAAAATTTCTTATTTCGTTTTTAATAAAATATAAGAATTTGATAATATTTTATATATTCAATTCGTCAATATTATTGTTTATTTAATTAGTTTTGTAATCATTTTTATTAAACTAAGTATTAAATTAATTTTTGAGAATTAAGTTATTATATTAAAAAAGTAAAAAGCTGATATTTATTATATATATATTTCATTAATATATTTCATTAATATATTTAATTAATAGATAAATAATTAATTCAATATATATTTTATATTATATTAATTTAGTCAAAAATAAAAAAGACTCTAAAGTTATTAAATAAACATTAAATATCGATTAGGTGAATATATAAAATGTTTAAGTTTTGATAAAACTATAAAACTAAAAATGTTAAAATATAAAATATTTATTACATAAAACTAATTATTAAAAGGATTTGATAAGATTGATTATAGAAAACATAGCATTAATAAGTATTTTTCGATAAAAAATATAAATATTTATTAGATAAAAAATATAATCTTAATGAATAATCAAGATATTTAGTATATCTTTTCATTAGATAAATCGTATTTTGTCTTTCTATATTGAAGTTGCTTTTAATTGTTCTCTCTCTTCAATAAATATGATAAACTTAAGTTGTTAGATTAAATTAAAATCGATGGTTAAAATTTGGTGTCAAAGTAAAATTTTATACCTTGGTATCAATTGATCCTAACTCATATATATATATATATATATATTATGAATATAGGAAATCTTATATGTTGTTGTATGTACACACAACAAAAACTTATACCAACCATAATAATTACACTTAAAAAATATAGAAATTTATAACAAAGATAAAAGTTAAATAAAAATATCAAATTTTAATAAAATATTATTATTAGTTTTAAAAAGACATTTTCTCGAATTTCACTTTAGACCCAAGAATACATGGGACAGCCCTAAATTCCGATACAATTTATTTAAAAAATCTATTTCTTTCTTTCCATCTAAAAAAAATTAGACCTATGAAAAATTCCTTTGGGTTATTTTTCAATTGAGAAATGAATTTTAAAGAAAAGATTACAATCCTTCCTCCATTTTCTTTTCAGTTATCATAAAAAAACCATCCAAATATATTAGATGGTAGGGGTTAAGTTATAAGTAGAATTGTAATGGCCCAAAATATGGCAAGTAGACCCAATTTCCCCAAATATTAAGCCTAAGTAGTATTAGCTCCATTAGGTGTGACAACATACACTAGAAGGATCTAGAAACTTCTATTATGATGAGTCATTAGTTTGTTTGTTAGGATTCCTACTATATATGTAAAAACTATGCAATGAATAAGAACAAGAAGAAAATTGAAAGGAAAAGCATTTGCTTTTATTAGAAGGTTTGCTCCCCTCCAAAGGAGCCTATTTCTTTATTCACTTTTTATTTTATTATTTCTCCTATTATACCTTACATTGGTGCTTTCGTTGACTTGCTCATGCCTCCATTTTTCCCCACCTTCACTACCACCTTCACCACCATTACCACACCTTCACCCACCCCTTATTTCAGCTATGGCTACTAACCACCAGTATTCCACCCCACTAACCAGTATGCTCAGAGACAATGGAGACTTCTCTGTTCTGATATCCTTCACCTGGAGGAATCCATCACCAAATTCAAAGCTTCTTTTGATCGTTTCAATGAATCCCTCCTTCAAGCCATCCAACAAATGCAATCCAAGCCCAACACCCGTCACAACCCACCCGACCCAGAAGCAGAACCTCATTCAGCACTTGCATCAACTCCTCAACCAGCACTCATTTCCCTCAACCATGATTCTGCACCACTGTTCCTCAAGCCACCAGAGAAGGGTGAAGTAGAACCAGAGCAATTCATCGATGATAGCAGCCCCACGACCCATCCCGTTTTGGAAGCTTCTGAGGTCTTCAACGACCTGAGTCCACCAAATCCGACCCCAATCCCTTCAGGGTTTGTCCTGGCTGGCCTCAAATATCACACCAGCCCCATCTTCGTGTCGTGGCCTTGGGACGACGTCTCCACCATCCGCTCCTTCGGTTCGGGGCTTTGCCACCCGCTCATCTTCTTCGCACCAAATCTGTGGTACTTCACGTCTGAGAGGTTCACGTCCACCACCTCCATGCAGTTGACGGAGAAGACGCCTGAGAACAACATTTCTGCAATGCCGCTTCCGTACTCTGGCTTCGTCTTTGATCCCGGCGGAATGCTCTTACACGCCTCTCACTCTGTCATGCGCCGCCATCTCCGCCTCAAGATTCCAGAAGCTTCGACCCCATCTTCTCCTTTTCCGTCTTTCCCAGCATTTTCGTTCTCTTGGGTTCAGTCTAGTGCATCTCTGGCGATGGATCTTTTCTTCGTTGCACCGCCGCCATCTGGGTCAGTGTCTAGGTGGCCATGGGTACCATGAAGTTTTGCAAACACTCCATTAGGGTTCTGCAGCTTATAATTGGGCTGCTACCAGAAAGTTCTTATTTTGGGCCTTGTTTGGACCTTGCTTTCTTTTTGTTTTTAAAGCTACCAAATTGGTCTTCTTGCTGGATTACTTGTTGGGCTCCAAATTAGCATTGTTGCTGCTGCTGGACTTCATAATAATTTTTGGGCTCCTTCTTAATTGGATCAGTTTGGATCAATTATTTTGGGCTCAGAATAATATTGAAAGTTATGGACTTCAATACACCCTGAGGACAAGGTATTTTTGCAAGACCAGTGGGATGTAATGGCCCAAAATATGGCAAGTAGACCCAATTACCCCAAATATTAAGCCCAATTAGTATTAGCTCCATTAGGTGTGACATCATAACTAGAAGGATCTAGAAACTTCTATTATCATTAGTTTGTTTGTTAGGATTCCTATTATATATGTAAAAGCTATGCAATGAATGAGAACAAGAAGAAAATTGAAAGGAAAAACATTTGTTTTTATTAGGAGGTTTGCTCCCCTCCAAAGGAGCCTTTTTCTTTATTCACTCTTTTATTTTATTATTTCTCCTATTATACCTTACAAGAATCATTTGTGAATTATTCAAGTTTGACTTGTTAATATTTGATCATACTCCTTTTCTTAGTTAAATGACAAGGAAGTGTATTGAATTGTGGTAAGTAATAAATTAAAACGGTGAATGTATCAAGTGTCATTCACTGGTATTAGATGCCAACTATCAATTCATAAGGTAACCAAGAAAAAAAATACTTGACCAGACGTGCTAGACCTAAAACAAAGAAAATGAGGAAAAAGAGAGTAGAAACTTCATGAAGTAAAGATGGATGGGGAAGGCTTATCCTCCTCCTTCTTCAAATTGGCGGACAAGAAGAGTCCTTCAAATAGTGGTGTTTGAATTTTTTTTAATTATATATTTTCATCAAAAATTCAATTTATGCTCATAAAAAAATTGATAAATTTGAGAATCCAAACTTAAGAAATGTTGTGTGCACAAAAGTTATAATTTTCTTGGTGAAGATAAATTTTGATATATTATTATTTATCAGTATAACATTTTGTGTGCTATATATCAATTATATATATGTATATATAAATTTTTAGAAATAATTATTATAAAAATGATTTTTTTTTAATACTATGAAAATATATAGAGTAAAGACCCAAAGTGGTCCCTCAAATTTTTCGAGGAGCCCAGTTTGGTCCCTAAAAAATAAAAAGGACAATTTGGTCCCCACGGGGAACAATTTGGTCCCTGAAATTTTAAAAACGGGGGACAATTCAGTCCCTCCGTAAGGATCAAATTGTCCCCCGTTTTAAAATTTCAGGGACCAAATTGTCATTTTATTTTTTTTAGGGATTAAACTGGCTTACTCGAAAAATTTAAAGGACCACTTTGGGTCTTTATTCAAATATATAATATATAATTTAATAATGTAGCATTGATGAGGAGAAAATTTTGGCTTCACCAATCGATTAGTATGTGGCATGCTGCTTCTGTATTGCTCATTCAATTATCGGCTAAATAATAGTATTATATTCTCAAACGATCAACTCACCAAAGTATCTGAGATTCGGAATGTCATTGTCGAGCTTTTCCTCCACTCAATCATGTTTTGTCTCGTATAATATCAATCGTAGCATTGATTGCGCCCCAAAGCAAACATAGGCCAAATGTTAGCGTGTGGCCTAAATTCCTTTTAACCCCTCCTAAAGTATGATCACATTAATTCACGGTTCATTTTTGTTCATTGTCATCATGATAAACTTATAGACTATTGAATTTTAATTTGGCATCTAGTTAACATGATTCTTGTCAGATAATATAGCATCACAGTTTTGAATGGTAACATTATTATATGCATGAAGTACCATTCGTATATAATGGAGTAATGAACAAAACTGATTGGTCCATTTGGTGAACAATTCAAAAGGACCTGTAACAGTGACAATACACTGTTTTTATAGGAGAATTGGACCCTGCATACCTGATGAGGGGAAACCAGTACCAGGCTATAAGATCCAGGATTCAGGAGCGCTATAAACAGTATTAACATTTGTGTGTTGTATTATGATGACAGGAGGGATGGTTTTGGGGACACATGCTGTCGTGTCGTGCTTCGCTGGAGTGGTCTGGGACGTCTATGGTGGACACCAGAATAATCAACAAACGATCGTTTTGTCATTAAGTGTTGCGTCCTCGAATGATTTCAGACGCACAAAATTCAAAGATGGCACATATTTTGTTTTGTATTGGATATCGAATCAACCATACCATACTAGGCATATTTTAATATTGAATTGATCTCGTAAAACTTTTAAGTGATTAATACAATATTAAAAACTTCAAAACTTTATCCAAAGTGAAAGCTTGGTCGGTTGGTAAGGTATAAAGTGTGTATAGTGATACTTTTAAGAAGTGGGAGGTATCCGATTTTTTGACTCGAATCCTTGTGAAAAATAAATTTATTGGGGAGGGGTTATACCCATGTCACTCACGACCCCAGAGTAGTTCACTCGCAACCATTTAATCAATAAAAAGAAAACTTCAAAACTTCTCTCCTTTGGAATGGATCCTCTGTTGTTAATTTTATTCATGATAAAATCATGTAAATAAAGAGATAAATATAAAAAGTTAAAAAAATAGAAATTTTGATTCCTATCATCTCTTATAATAACACACTCCTCTTACTTGAGTTGCTCCTTATATATATATATCACAAGCTTTTACTAGGAAAAAAATTCAATTGGGAAGATTTATCCATTGCCGTAGAGGCCTTTTAGACAAATAAGAGCATCAGTATCGATGCAATAGAGGAGGTGCTTAAACATTTAAGCATTGATGCTTAAATATTTTTGCCAATAGAGTAGGTTCTTAAGGGCATCCACATCCCAGCACTCTACTTTGGAGTTCTTAAATGGGTCCTACCATTACACATCACCTATTTTTATTTTTTATAACTTAAGCACCTCATCTCTCCAACCTAGCAACTTCTAAAATGTTCTTAAATGGACCCTACCAATAACTCTACATCCTTACGTTTCATATGTTTTAATTTAAAAAAAAAAAAAAGGCAAAAGTGGGCAAAAAAGCACAAGCACCCGGTACTTAAGCACCCGGTGCAACGCAAAAAAAATTTAAGAACCGGTGCTAAAAAGTTAAGCACCCGGCTTTTCTCTACCGATGCGGATGGCCTAACTAGCACCTCAAAATCGAGGGGTGCTTGTAGATTTTCTTGACTTTTTGTTTTTTTATTAAAACATATTAATGAAATATAAGGATGTGGGGTGAATGGTGGGGTCCATTTAATTTTTTTTTTAAAAGTTGCTGGGTTGAAGAGATGAGGTGCTTATTATAAAATGTTAAAATGGGTATTGTGTAATGATGGGACCCATATAAGATCTCCAAGGTGGGGTGCTAGAATAAAGATGCTCTAAGACAGTCGCATAAGACGCTATTCATTAAGGGCCCCCAAAAAACACTTTTAATAAGTTTTTTTTTATATGTACAAAAACATTTTTAATAAGTTAGTTTAACACATTAACTTATTATTAATTTTGATTATTAGATGATAAGTTTTTATTGATTTAATTTTTTTATTGAGTCTTATGTTTTTTCTATGACATTTTAAAATAGATTATTATTATTATTAACATAATAATTATTATCAATTCCCAAATTTATATATAAGTTACTATTAAAAGTTTTTTAATAATTCTATCCATTAATAATTGTATTATTTTTTCTCTAATTATTTATCTAAAAATTTTGTTAGTTATCTAATATTTTTAATTATGTTTTCTCTCTCTTGTTTCTTGGTACCACACTGCACATTTGTCCTCCTTGCCAAAAAATTCAGAACATTAAATTATTTTTGGTTTTTATTTGAATCCCAAAAATTTAAGATTTGGATGAGGATGATTTGAAAAAAAAAATCATATTAATCATGCAAAACTTCTAAGTTTCCATGAGTATTCTGATATTGATAATCTTGATTTGTTTTTAGATTTGAATGTATTAAAAGAAATTCTAACAAAAGGTATCGATATACTAGTACATTAGAAGTATCAAACTATATCTAAAAATTAAATATATTCCTTTTCAAATACATTCACTGTTTATGGAATATTATCGATAATTTTTGTGACTATTGCTGCCATCTAAAGATGTTTTTTAAAAATTAATTTAAATCCTATATGAGATAAATTATGTTACAAGATAGTTCAAATGAATTAGTATATCATCTATCGAGAGTGAAATGTTATAATTATCCAACTATAAAACTTTGATAAATGATTGTGCATCTCAAAAAGGTTAAAAGAGTAACACAAGAACTGATGAATTATATTAAACTACACCTCAAACATAAATTTTTGTTAATGTTCAAAACTTTCTAGACAAATCCCTAGATTTATCCACGTAATTATTTTTGATAGTCAATCTCAATCTTGTTTACACCAACCCAAATATGTGTGACTCAATTGGTTGCTCAGGCTAGGCTTATGGGGAGAGTCTGAGTTTGAATCCCACAAAATGCATTCTTGGAGAGAGGCGGAGAACTTTAACTATAACTAAGTACTAGTGCGGAGATTAGTCCCATAACGAGTCCAAATGATCTAAACTTGTCGGGATACTTCATAGACTAATGCAATTAGCCAGCCAAAGACCCTAATTACAATGAGTTTCAAACCAAAAAAAATTGTTTTCACCAAAATAGCTCTTGAATATAAGTCTCACTCTTTTTAAAACTTATATCAAACATGAAATTTTTTATTTCCATGTTCATATTCCAGTAAATATTAAAATAAAACTTGTATTAAACGTTATCTATGATAATTGGTTAAAAAATCCATAAAAAATATCTTTTTTTAAACTTTAAGTATTTAACTTATGAAAATATTAAATAGATTAATTTTTAATAAAAAAAATTCTTTTGATATCTTAATCAGTATAATTAAAACATTAGTAAGCATACAGTAACGGCAGTATATTATTCTGAACCAAAAAAAAAAAAAACAATTTGGTAATTTGCAAGAGGAGCGAGAAGGGAGAGGCAATGCGAGGAAGGGAAAGCGGGGAGGGAGGCTTAAAATGAGCGGCAAAATTTGAGTCATTGTATTATTTGTTGTGAATGAATGAGATTGATATTTGTTACCTTTTTTTGGCCTTATTCAATTATTATTCTCAAATAAATAAAAATCTCAATCATATTCATGGTAGCAGGAAGCAAAGACGGACACACAACAGTTTCCAAAATTCCTCTCTATCTCTCTCCCCTTTTCTTTTCCTTAACACAATGAGCAAGTGAGTTTCAAAAAAAAAAAAAAACACAATGAGCAAGCCATCACCATTCAGACGCGGAGGAGGAACAAATACAACTGCAATGAGAATCATTGTTCCTTTGCAAGGTGTTGTCCAAGGCAAAGGTGGCTTATTCTTAGGTTCTGTCATTCCATGTGCCCTCTTTTACATTTTCCAGCTTTACTTCAAGCCACGTCACCGCCGTCCTTCTTCTTCACCTCCTCCTTCACCCACCGCCACTGATAACCTCTCTCTCTTGCCCCGTTCTCTCTCCCGGACCCATTCTATTCCTTCCCCAACCGGTTCGGGCTCTGCTACTTATATCTCTGCTCGGGCCAATTCCCTTGCGCAAGACTCTCCTTACGACGCCGTGGAGAATCACTACCACCAGATTCACAACCCCGACGGCGTTATTCACCTTGGCGTAGACCACAGTAACGTAAGTTACTAAGCTCATTTGGTTTACTCAGAATTTGTACCGATTAGTGTTAATATATATTTGAACACCTAGAAACCGTGATTAATGAATTTTGAGACCTTATTATATCTGTTAACCAACCATCCATCTACTGAACATACTTAACCAATTCAAATTGTTGTCGAAAATTATTATCTCATTTTTGTGTTCGAAAATCATTTCTCCATGGGACTATATGTTTTTCCAAAACAAGAGAGAATCCGAATTGATATTTTCTTTTTTTCTTTTTTTTGACTGAATAATTTGTTCTCTTAAAAACCAGTTCCAATTCTGTTACATGTTTTTAAAAACCAATTTGGCTATTCATAAGTATGTTATGACGAGTGTTTGCTTTCTTGCTGGGTGTAGCTTTGTGTGGACTTGGTTCGAGATTGGATGGAGAAGAATGTAAGCGGTGCTACTATATTGGGTGAAGGAGGAAATTGCAGTGTGCTCAACATTGCAGGGATTGCACCCTACCAGCCGTTTGATGGATTGATGGAGTTAAAAATGGTAATTCAGCATTTGGAGTGGTGCTAGTATTTTTTATTTTTTTTGGTGATGAGTGGTGCTAGTATTTCATTCACTACTTTTCTTAATTGGAATTAAAATTTAATTTATTACATTTCGATTTTTGTTACTTAGTATTTATTTGAAGATAGTTTCAAAAGTTAAAGTTTGGAGTCTAATTAGTGAGTTGAGAGTGCTCATATTTATATTGATAAGTAAAATACAATATGTAAAGTGCTATTGGAACTTTAATTTGCCTATCCACACTCTGTACTAACAAATTATAATTTTATTTTTATTTAATAAATTATCATTGGCTAACTAGAACTGTGAATGCCTAATTTAGACGTGAGAGTACCAGTAGCCTAACTTTCGGGTTCTGCTATCTGCTGTCTTCTCTCATATCTGCTTGTCTAAGTCAATGTTTTCTGCTAAGAATTTTATCTATAGTGATGCATCATACCTATTCACTCTATCTCTCTCATTAATGTTGATGATATATGTATTCATTTTCTTGAAGTTGTTCTTGTAATTATATCTCTTAAATCTGTTAATGTTCGTATTGTTATTCTCTAATTCTGCAGGGTGTGGCAAATTTCATGTCTCAAGCTGTCCAAAATTCAGTTTTCTTCAACCCCTCACAAATGGTACTAACTGCAGGTGCTATCCCTGCAACTGAGATTCTTAGCTTCTGCCTAGCAGAATATGGAAATGCATTTCTAGTTCCCACGCCTCATAGCCCTAGGTAACAATCATTTTCTCATCACTTAACTTCCCATTTTGTTACATTCTTTTCTGTCATAAAAAAAAAGTGATGTTTTGAACACATCATGCAGCTTTGTTGAGGCTGCAAAATGGCGAACCGGCGTGGAGATAGTACCTGTTCCCTGCCGCAGCGCTGATAACTTCAACTTAAGTTTAGCTGCACTTGACAGAGCCTACAACCAGGCCAAGAAAAGGGGTCAAAAAGTTCGTGGAATTATAATAACGAATCCTTCAAATACTGTTGGCAATCTGTTGAATCGCGAAACACTATGCAGTTTTCTGGACTTTGCTAGAGAGAAGAACATCCATATAATCTCTAATGAAATATTTGCTGGGTCTACTTATGGAAAGGAAGAGTTTGTGAGCATGGCAGAAATCATGGAAGCAGAAGATCTTGACAGGGACAGAGTTCATATAGTATATGGTTTATCAAATGACCTGTGTGTCCCAGATTTTGGGGTTGGTGTTATCTACTCCTATAACAAGAATGTTCTGGCTGCTTCTAGAAAAATGGCAAGGTTCTCATCCATTTCTACTCCGACACAGCAATTGCTTATCTCCATGCTTTCAGATACAAGATTTATACAAAATTTCATTGAGATTAACAGATTGAGGCTTCAGAAAATGTACAGCACATTTGTGGCAGGATTGAAGCAGTTAGGCATTGAGTGCATTAGGAGCAGTGGTGGTTTTTACTGCTGGGCTGACATGAGTCGGTTAATGCGCTCTTACAGTGATAAAGGTGAGCTTGAGCTCTGGGATAGATTGTTGAATGTAGCTAAGATCAATGTTACTCCAGGATCGTTATGTCACTGCATTGAACCTGGATGGTTCCGTTTTTGTTTTACTACATTGACTGAAAGGGATATTCCTGTAGTTATGGAACGGATAAGGAGAATCTCTGAAGCTACAAAATCATAGTTGATATACCATCAATTTCATCTGCAAATTTAGTTGGTTTACAGATTCTTTATTCTTTTTGAAGAAACTCACACCATGGATTTGGACACTCCTATAAGGAATAATCTGTCATCTTGCATTTGAATGAACATTTGCTTTGTAATATGATGGAGTTGCTTCAAAAAATGATAGGTTGTAAATTGTGATGTTTAGCTTAGTCATTAAGACTTCTATAAAATGTACAGTTGGGGCCTTGGAGGCTTGTGTGGTTTTGATGCCATCAAATCAAATAATATAAGGGTTTCTCCTTAATTCATAAACAGCAATGCTAAACAGTACGAGCATGAACTTCGTGCTGTGTATATTGTCATTTTCTCTCTTCAGTCTCGATTTCCTCTCTCCAATTATTAACCAACTATGCAATAGTTGATTGGTTTAGATTTAATTGTCGAAATTCGTATGAGATGTCTCTGTACAAAATAGCAGCACTGTATTCACTGATTCATAATTATGAAAGAATTTTGTATTGAAATTGCTTCGGTGCAACCAAATGAACAAGGGTATCTCCATGTAGAGGAGTGGCTCTAGCGCAATCAGCTTACTAGGAAAAGAAAGAGAAGCAAAGGGAAGCTCCTTGCAAAACCAAAGTTTTGTTGGGTTTTGGGCTTGCTTCCTCTGTTGAGAAAGACCCAAATGTGCAAGCTCACTTGTTCAAGTGGAGAGAGATCAGAGTATTCAAGGACTCATTTTGATGAGAGAACAACATCCATCAAGAGAGTAAAGAAGATACAATCACCTAATAGTTATCGTAAAATCACGATTGGAGATTCACTTACTGTTAGATCGGGCTGAAATTTGAGCAGTAGTTTCACTTTCAGGACATGTGGTTCTTCATTTTCAACGGTTGGATTGGTGATTCGAGGTCTCAAGTGCAAGATATTCTATTTGCATAGTAGCTCAACTTTTGGGTTATTTTTCATCTTCTTGTTTCTTATTTATAAGTATTGGTACTTGGTTTTTGTCTAGTTGTAAGCATAAATTGTGCACCTGCTTGAGACTCATTTTTACCCTCTATTTGATTATAATGAATGAGTTTCTTTGCCCTAGATGACCTGCAGTTTTACCCTTACTTTGAAGGGTTTTCTACGTTAAAAATCTTGGTGCCTCTTCTGTATTTGTGTTGTTCTGTTTGTTGTCATATATGTTGTTGCTCCTCCATATTCTTGCTCCTCGCATTAAAAAACAAATCAGGTCGTATACTGGTTGTATTTTTTTTAATAAGAATAATAGAAGTCACCAACTAGATATGTGACTAGCTTTAACCCACATCGTCCCATTTGCTTTCAACTTCTTTGATTCAAATCCATCAATGTTTGAAACTAGTTTTTTTCACACCATTATCAACATATCACTAATCACCCATGGAAGATTATCGTCCTACCATATCATTTGAAATAAGGGAAACAAATGATGACTATGATGATGCTTAGAATAATGGCGAATCATGGTAGTAATGTTGATGACCATGGCAACGAATCCCCACTGCTACCATGTAGACAAAGAACATTATGTGGTGGTGTCATAAGAAGAGGTGCTCGAGCACAAGAAGTGGAGCAACCTCGTAGAATTCGACCAAACATGTTAGATGACGACCTTACTGTACGATAGCATCTCACTATTAAACACTCAAATGTATTTATATTCATTTGATATTTTTTATTTTATTAATTATATGGATATATTTCTGTGGTTTTAAATAAACATATTAAAAACCAAAGAAAATACTTATGACTTGCTAGGGATTTGAAGAATAACACAACAAGCAAGTCATATACAGGATACACGACTTGCTCTATGGTAAAAAATAAAATAAAAATCAAGTCGCATATCCAGCTGGCGACTTGTATTATTTTAAAAAAATTCTCATGTAAGTTACCAACCTTGTTGAGCGACTTCTATTATTTTTTTAAAAAAATAATTAAAAACACAACCTATATATATATGATTTGCTTTGTTTTTTATTTAACAAAAAGTAAACAAAAAAGAAAAAGAAAAAAGTATTGTTGAGAACATCCTTTTCAATAATAATAAAAAAAAAAACCTAATGCAAGTAGCCAGCTGGATTGGCAACTTTCCTAAAAATCAACATAAAAAAATATACTCCATTCTAATGCATTGTAGACTTCATTTTGGAAGTCTCCAACCCAATCAGCGACTTATCCCGCACTAGTTGGGCAATTTTCATTTGAAATTGCACCAGCCAGGTCAAAAAGCCAATCCTAACAAAGTTCTCATTTGGTCACTATAAAAGCAATTATTTCAAAAGAAAGATCATCAGAAGCACTATTAAAAGAAAATAAATATGCTAACGCAAGATATTAATGAGAGCTGGTGCATGAGGGTAGAGATCAGCATGACTGTGTTAAAAAACCCAACCCTAATTCACGATCATTTCCCCGTATTTTTTTTCATGATTTACATGACATCGATGTAGGTGTAATTTCGAGGACTATTAGGATAGAAAGCATGACCCTGCTCTAGGAAAACACGGTACACATGATTTGCTCTCCCTGATAGCATAGTTAACATAATTTTGAGAGTTTTGAAAGAGATAGAGTGGACTAAGTAAAGCAAAAACATAAAATATATCATATTATTGTTTGAAAATTTAATAAGACGACCTCATATTGAAGGTTTGGATGAAATGGAGTAATTTGGATTACTATCAATGGCCATCCCTATTTATAGACATAGTAAATACATTATACCGACTTTGACTATTATTTATTTATTAATTTTTTTCTTCAAAATAGATGCTCCAATTTATATTCGACTCTTGGCACCATAGGCTACTACTTCCTTGACAACTTTCTACAATGTATATTCTTTCATAATTCAAGATTATTGATCTTTTAAAACTTTTCTTATTTTCTGTATAAGCTTAGCTTAGCTGCTTCTATTAAGTCGAAAGAATTTAGGCAAGCTATATAAAAATCACAAGACATTATAAATAGAAATTCACTAGGTCATAGAAAAAGCCTTTTTCAAGAGTTCAGAGCCCTCCTCTAGTTTTTGACATAGATATTGAAGGCAGAGATAGATTACTATCCCGTCATTTCATCATTTGCATTCTTTTTCTAATATATATCCACTCTTATGATTTCCGTTAGAGAAATGCAAAATTGACAGAGATACGTCAATGCAGACCAATCCATAAATACTGTAGCATGTTTGCAGAGACATGAACGTGTATGGAAAGCCAACAAAAATCGATGTACTTGATTTACACTTCGAAATATTGCTGAGTAGCTGACTACAAATCACCCTATAAATGGGAAACTTCATTCATATACAATGATAAATGAGATTTAACAAGGAAAACGATTTATGGAATCAATAAAAGGAAAAATGAATTGAAATGTTGAACATAAATAGGTGTCAGATATTAGATAAGTTAGCACATATCTAGGGTCAACCATTCCTTCCCATGATAATACATTTGACGGTCAACCCTTCCCATGGATGAAGTTGTTTGATAAATAAAACCTCACCCAGCAATGCAATGAGCATGAAATAGTAGAGTAACTGGTTCATGCAGGAAAGACTATTGCAACAACACCTCCTCCTCCCTTTGCAATTCCTTGAGCCTCCTCTTAGCATATGCTGTGATAAAGATGGTTGTAGCCACCGTAATGCAGAAGCCAACAACATTGAGGATAATTTGTGGAGCAGATAGAGATCGTCTTTCATGTGAAGCATCAGCCAATGTCCGTATCAAAATCCCACTGCACCAATAGTCAAGGAAACAGTCAGTTGAGCTCAAGGGGATTCAGATATTTTGCATCATTATAAACAAAAATGGCCAACTGGAAATGATGAATTGTAGGTGTAACATAAAATACTACATGTCGAATGCAACAGCAACCAATCCTTATTCTATCATAAATCAAATCTTAGATAAACATTGCTGGAAATAGATGGAACCATAGTATTGAAAGGTGAGTTTTCAGGAGGGGCCTAGAGGCAGAATAAAGGAGGAAGTCGAAAAGGTCCAACATTTAATCCACAACAACAATGTTATTGCTGACAAGTGACAAGTAAAGATGCATTTTCAAAACAATAAGATTAAGAACATAAGTACTTGGCTAGTGAGAATCAAAATTGATGCAGAATGTGGGGAAACCTCATGAGCACAAAAACATTTAGGGTCTGTTTAGTTTGCATTTTCATTTCCTGTTTTCATTTTCTAAAATTTGTATTAATAGTATTTGCCACATCATTTTCTTTTCCAAATTTTGAAAACACATCCAGCATTTCTAGAAATTTTGAAAATGTCAAATAGTTGTTTTCATTGTTTCCGGAAATGCATTCTTCCTAACTAGTCTTCCATCCTCTCTTCGTCACAATTATTTATTGTAGGAGTCTTCTATCCTCTTGTTAGCAATTTAAAATCAATACAAATTTTAGAAAATGAAAATAGGAAATGAAAATGAAAATGCAAACCAAACAGCCCTTAAGATGTTGTATTTACATTTGTTTTCCATAACCTTTCAAAAATATGAAGATAGAGACAAAAATCTCAATAAGATTCATAACAAAAATGCATGCTTTTCACCAAAAAAAAAAACTGCATGCTGAATTGCTATTGTATTGGAACATAAGTGACAAAATGGTGACAAATGGTAATTGATGAGGGAGAACAGCCAGTTAGAATCTTGTTTTCTATTTTTGGCTTAGGGAGCTGGGTACATTTCTACAGGTGAGCAATCAGCCACTTTGGTATTAGTCCCAACATCATAATAGGAAAACCTACCCATTTAGCGAACAAAAGCCAGTATATAAATTTATTTAAAAAGCCATGCATGCCATGTATAGAAATAGATCAATCTCTATACAAAGTCATAGAATACTGGCAATACCAAATCCAAGTGATAAGCATTCCAAATTAAGATCTAAACGAGAATAGAAAAAATTGTGAACTAAACACACAACTTGCTCCAAGAAAAACAATAATCCACTTCATAAAAATATCAATTCTTGTTCACCTACCCAAAATACTTCCCATGGTCAAATTCAAGAAACATTACAAAGTGGGGATAAAATATGAAGATGCTTATACATTAAAAACTGCACCAGTGTCACAGGGAGAAGTGTAAATCCATTAATCAACGAACTTAATGACCACAAACAAACCTTTGAGCATGGTCGGAAGCATACATAAAGAAATTATATGATTATAGACAACCAAGAACCAAAAAGCCAAAGGCAAGAGCAATCTCCCAACTCAAAATGTGGAAATAAAACAAATTTAAGGATTATTTCACTTCACCTTTACTAATATATTAAAGATTCATTAATTCACAAAACAATTTCTGGATATATTTCATGATGAAATACCATGAAAGCAACATATTGCAACAAAGGGAACCATGAAAACATGGGTAAAGCAGATGGAAAGATTGCAGGACTCTCAATTATATCAGGTATTAAAACCATAACATCCAACCGAAGATACGGCTAGTGCCAGAGCTATTGAAGCAAATTACACAATCTATATCCACAGCATGGCATGGACATCCCAAATATGAGCAAAGAATAGTAAACTCAACCTATATTTTTACGGAAACGTGATAAATTTTAAATGCAAATATTAGATATTCAATAAATAATCCACCCAAGTATATACATAACCAGATGAAACACAAGCAAATTCATAGTATAACCAATAAAGAGTATATTATAGATAGATAGAGATAGAAAACCTACGTATAGATTGCAACAAATATTTCTGGCACCATTCCTATCAAGGATCCAATTATATAAGGCCCATACTTAACATTTGTTGCCACGGCACAATAATTGTAGATTATGTAAGGAAATGGAGAAATCCTGATTAAGGTAACTGCCCGAAATTGATGAAACCAATTTCCTCCACCAGCACATTTTAAAATAGAAGCCTTCTTTGGATATTTTTCTAACCACCCCTGCATAGAATCATGAAATGTTACATCTTAATTAGCACAGGGGAAGCAAACACATACAAACAAAAATTAAAAACCGACACATATTGAAGACAAGGAAAGTACTTCAATTTTATGATGGAAGATTGAGCCGATGATAAAAGGGAGTGATACACCCACAGCTGCTGCAGATATTATCAGCAAGAATCCAAAGCCATAACCAAATGTCATCCCAGCCACCCACATAGAAGGTGTTGATGGCAATAGTAGGGTTGGGAATAGTGCCACAGAAGCAAACACCAGAACAGTTAACACTGGAGTACTGAAAGTCTTTCTCTCCCAATTTATAACTGGAATAACCTCCTGAACAAAAATGTTATCTTATCCATGAGATTACAACTAAAGCAAACAAGGCCTAAAAAAAAAAACAAAACAAAACAAAACATTTAATCTACAAATGCAATGCATAATTTCATTGTTAAAGTTGGAAACTTTGAAAGGTAAAAACAAACCCCAAAACAGAAAAACATATCCCAATCCAAAAATAGCAAGTGGGTCTGTTCATTAATTGGGGATAATAATAAAACAATAACAGTGAAAATGTGAAAGCACTAACCTTGTCTATGAAATAGGGTCCAACCCATTCGAGCACAACAACAGCCAAGAACCCTAGGCACAGAAACAACAACACCAATTTGAACCAATACCACACGGCGGCTCCTCTCGACGGCGGAGAAGATTCCTCCGCCGCAGCCTCTGGCGAAGAAGGGCTTGCCCTTAATTTGACATAATCGCCATTGTTATCATCGGATTGGATTGTGAGGGTTAGGTCTGGAACCACCTCTCTCCGATCACCGTCTTCATCATCGCAATACGTCATCGGAAAAAAAAAAAAACCCTAAATTGCAACCACCGTATCTAAAAAAATGATTCTTTTCTTAATGAATGTTTGATCTTGAAATAACGTTTTGAGGAATCGGTTCCAGCTGCAATGTGAGAATCAATTGAGGAATGAAAATGATGAACGGCGATGATGAAATTTTTGATCGGAGAATGGAAGAGTTTTTATTTTTTATTTATATTTATTTTTCGTTTGTTCTCTGTTCTTGCTATGTGAACCCGTTAAAGTGATTTAATCTAGCACTGTAGCAACGAATCACTGTTCTTAAACGGTGTCGTTCCGTTTTCTTCGGAAACGTGGCAAGATGGTAGAGTGATGAGTGGGGCTTTTGGAGTTTGGAGTGACGTGTGTAGCAACGGCATGGGGTTGCTTTGAAGTGACGAGGCGTAACGTTATTTGTTGGTTGGTCATGACCTCACCGTTTCGGGTACGTTAATAATGTGGATATCACTCATTATTATTTTTTTGTTAATGTTAATTTTCATTGCTAAACGGTAAAACTACTGAGTTATGCTTAATCCATCGATCCTTAATTCATCTTGTGCTAGGTTGTGTAGTTTTCTTCGTTTTTTGGTTCCTGAATATAATTTTGGGGGAATGTCGAACATATGATAGATTATGTGGTGTTTACTTTAATAAAGGTCCAGGTAAAGGTAAAGAGAGGGAGAGACAGATAGTGTCATGGTGACATCCCGAACCGACATCATTCTCAGCAAACAATTGGAATTCGACACGTGGATATAATATAGCACTGACTGACCTTGCAGCTTCATGGTGGGTGAGGGAAAAAATAAGTGTAAAGGGCATATTTATCTTGACCAACTAAATTTAATTGAGATTTTAATATATTTTAACTAATTAAAGATGTATGAATGTTTATTCACATTTTAAACTCACCAATGAAGCACAGTGAATTTCAGCTAATAAACAAGTAACTTTCAGGCTTTTCTTGCAATTTTCAGCTAAATAAACAAGCAATGTTCAGGCTTTCCTTGCAATAAATCATTCATTCAATCATGATGACCCAAAAACAAAAGCAAAAGCAAATAGATTTGGATTCTCCACACATAAATGATAAAGTCAGGTTAGCACTTTTTTTTTGTGAAGCAAGAAATACAAGTTTTATTATTGCAGCATCTACTATTGTATTGCATCATTTACATGTGAAGGGATCTACCGTTTTTACATAGAATGTTTATTTTATTTTATTTTACATGGAATCTAATGTTATACAGGATAGATTGGATGAAGTAATATGAGGATATGTTAGTTCAAAATCACTGATTAAAAGCCTCATTTATTAAAATTTGTTTTCATAAAAACAAGCTTACTTTTAAGTATGGGATAATAATTTATCAACATGTAAATGTTAATAATTGGAGGGTTTAATAAAGAATGCTAACATTATGAAAAAGATTGTGTTTTTTCCTGATATATAACGAGGGTTAACCCCTAAAAACAAGAAATAAACTAGAAAGAGACCATTAAACGAGAAAAGACACCTGCAACAACATTACTAGTTATTAAATGGTGACAACTCAACCAAAGGGGTGGGCATCTCCTCCAAAGTAAAAGGGGTAGAACACAAATTATAAGTCGTGAATCAGTGAGCATAAAAATTGCCTGTGTTTGTGCGTCATTAGGTTATAAGATTAATTTTGATATATTATCCTTACAAAATTTTATATTGTCATTTAATCATAAATCAATTTATATATATATATATGACTTTTAAGATAGTTATTATCATAATTAAATATTTTTAATAATGTAACGATTCACGTGCTCTTACTATTGTTAAAGAATTCATTTAAATTCTTTCCTTGTCATTAGCATATAAACCTGGGAGGATTGGCTTTATAAAAATCTTGTTAAATCTAATAGTGTCCATGGTTTTAGTTGGAATTTGATCTTTGGAGTTTTGTTGGATAATATTTGGTGGAGCAGGAATGACAGAATTTTTAATGGGTCTATATGGACTACTTCACAACTTTTATGTAAGGCTAGGCACTCAGTGGAATCGATTGCCATTGTCTTTCAGCTGCATGACCGTTTGCAGAATGGGCTTGACTTTGCTAAGGAGTCTTCCTCTTCCTGATGAGTTGGCGCTGAATGTGGATGGTTCAGTGGTTGAGGCAGGTGTCAAAGGTGCTTGTGGTGGAGTGGCTAGAGACGATAAGGGTAATTTTTTATTTGGCTTCTCAGTTAATCTTGGTGTTTGTTTAGTTGTTGAAGCTGAATTATGGGCTATTTTTCATGGGATTAGTTTGGCTTGGAGAAGGGGTTTTAGAAGCATGCGAGTTTTTTCGGATTCTAAAGTGGCCTTGAGTCTTATTCAGAATGGTTGTGGTAGAACTCATGCTTGTCATTCGTTAGTGGCAGCCATCCTTGATGTGAGCAATGGTAATGGTCCTATAAAGTGGCAGCATATTTTCAGAGAAGCTAATCAAGTAGCGGATGCTTTGGCTAAGTATGGTCTCTCCATGGATAATAGGATTAGAATTTTTGAGTTTCCTCCTAGTTGTATTGTTAATGCCTTAAGGGCAGATGCTTCCTGTATTTGTTTTCCTAGGGGCTTTTAGCCTGTGTTTGTTTGGGGGTTAACCCCTTTTGATCATCAAAAAAAAAAAAGCATATAAACTTATCGAGGGATCATTACAAAAGCAACATTTCTGCCAAATTATTTATAGTACCAGAGCAAGAAGATCAGCAAGTCATGACACTATGTCTTCAAATGATACCACCTATCTCTCCCACAATCAGAATCAAAACTGAACATTCAATCCGTTCACCAACGCTCAAGTTTTATCTCCATAAAATTCAACAAAAACAACTTCCTATTGTGGTGTGATCAAATCGTCTTAGTAGTTGTTCTCCACCACCTCACTAGTGGACAAAAAAACGATAGAAGAAGTTAAGGGTTACTCAAGGGAGAACAGTTCAAACATAGACTATCAAAAGACGGATTAGCAATGATGGCCTGCTGAGCTCGTGCCTTCTTAGAACGATGAAAGATGAAGTGCTAACCAAGATCAATGGTGACATCACATATAGGATTTGGACAACCCTTGAAGAACAAGACTTGTGAAACTCGTCCTTTTTTATAGGATATATAATAGAAATTTGAACCCGTCTACCCAAGTTAAATTGAAATAATAGGAGTGTTGGGCTAAATAGTAAATTACGGGGAGGAAGAAACAATTACACATTAAACAAGGGACCTTGAAGACATCCTCTCCTTACAGGGGAAGCATTTCCGAAAACCATAGGGATGCTGTAGATTAAAGTCAACTGCTAATAGGTCCAATTCCAAACACTTCCAATTTTCACTTTTCAGGAAATATAGTTGTTTACATTAAAAAGAAATAATTTATCACATATATGATAATTGACGATTTTTACTCCATCGAGTATCGTCATGCATAATTAGAGAAATAAAAGTTATGTACTAAAGTTTACTATAAATTTATTTAAGTAATTTATATTATATTAAGTTATTAATAATATATATCAAAATTATTTCGCATAATTTTTTGCTTTTATATAACAATTAATTGTTTTAATTGTTATTTTATATTATGTATATCTGGTCTTGATTCCCCACATATAAAATTTAAGACTCCACCCTACAGTGGAAGGTATCAATTTTTTTGCGCATATAGATTTCCTACATTCAAAAAATTACGCATTCATGCATTAATAAACCATTGGATTAACCCTTGATTTTTTTTCAAACATTTTATGTGATTGATCATATGATACATTAATATATGAATGCGTAACATTTTCGATGCCTCCTTATTATTATTATTATTATTATTATTATTATTATTATTATTATTATTATTAAGAGTTTAATTGGTATGCACTGTCAGTATAAAGTTTTTTACACTGTCAACCAATCACAAATCATGAAATGAATGACTTTTAAGGTGATTTGGATAAGAATCAGATTTACAATGACGTGACGATTTATTATTGGTTGACAGTGTAAAAGACCTTTACACTGACAGTGTATACCAATTAAACTCTATTATTAAATACAGGAAAAGACAATTTCGCATATGTGAAAAAATTTTATTTTTTTTAGCATATTTCTTAAAAATTATATTAATATTCATAACTATCTTAATTAGTTTCTGAATATAACAAAATATGTAAACAAAGTTAACAAAAATTAATGATTATTTAATGTAAATGCTTTTAATGATTTTTTTTAAGGTGATTTAAATTTAATACTGAACAATTGATATATTTTTTCATACATGTTAAAATATTTTTGCATTTTTCTTTTACTAAAAAAGAATATTCATTCATTCAAATTGGTAAAATACATCGAAAACAACACAAATTCAACATCGCTAAAAACCGAAAAGGATGAATTTACGAACAAACTCACAGCACGCAGGTTAATAGAATAATATTGCAAAATGCCTACAAATGTGACAAAATCAAAGTGACCGGAATACCTATGCCTCCGGATCTGTAACGTTAACGCCCAAATCTTGATTGAATCTGTAATGGATGGAAGCTGATCAGCCAATCTGAACCAAGCGAACACTGCAACAAGACGAGAAACCAAACGATGCCGCAACAAGACGATGAACAAAACACCACCGCACACAGATAACGAAAACACGAAAAAAAACACGAAAGAAAAACCAGATCTATGTGGAACAACCACTTAATTGGATACAAGGAGAGAGAAAAACGATGTAGAGGGGAAACCAAGCGATGCCGCAACAAGACGATGAACAAAACACCACCGCACACAGATAACGAAAACACGAAAAAAAACACGAAAGAAAAACCAGATCTATGTGGAACAACCACTTAATTGGATACAAGGAGAGAGAAAAACCATGTAGAGGGGTGATTCCAGGCCAAAAGATGACCCAAAACCACCCCCTTCCGGTGGATGAGAAAGAAGGAAAAGAGGAGTAGAGTAAAGGTCGAGAGAGAGAGGCGACTCTAGGTTTAAAATAATTTTGCATATAAATATAAAAATTAACATAAATATATATTTACAATTTGCTCAAAGATGCACATGTTAGATTAGTCAATTACTACCTTATCTTAATGTTAAGGACTAATAATAAAAGTTAATAACATAGGGTGCGTTTGATTTGCAAAAATTCAAGGGACTAGACAGCACAAAATTTTTTGTCCCTTATTTGATTTGAAAAGTGGTCAGGGGGCAGGACAAAAAATAGGGTGAGGGACTGGACAAAAACCCAGAATTTTGTCCCCCATCAAACCATGGGACAACTTTTTGTCCTATGGACAGACTAATAAAAGACAAAATTATCCTTACTTCTCTTTCCTCTCTCCCCCCCTCTCTCTCTCATCTCTCTCTCCTCTCTCTCCGACTCTCTCCTTCTCTCTCCTCTCTCTCTCTCCCTTTCTCTCCTCTCTCTCTATTGTCTATATTTATATATTAAATAATATATATTATAAAGGGTATTCCGATAAATTCAATATTATTTTGTTTGTGCTGTCCATTACCCATCAAACAATGTATAAGATAAAGAATTGTCCTGTAACTCAAGTATTTGTCCTGTACTGTCCTGTCTGTCCTGATACCTTTTGGAAATCAGGAGTGAGTTGGTTATATGCTCAACTCTTATTCTTTCCTCGTTTATGAATGGTATTTTATTAATTAAAAATAATAAAATAACCATACCGTCAACAGAAACCTTAAAGACTAAGAACACTATTGAAAATCTTTCCAATTATAAAAAGATCCATTCCCCCAAAGGAATATCTTATCAAAGCCTATATACGCATGCTTTGTACAGATTCTGAGAATAAAAAGGGAAGTTACCAAATTAAATTAGCACAATCATCACGTAATTTCAATTCTTTATAGCCTCGTAAATTTTCTTTTCTTAATTTTCACAGCTTAAAGAACTAACAGAAATAGAACAATTCCAGAGAGAGAGAGAAAGATGGGTTCTGAACAAAACGACGGGACAAGCTTTCAACCTTCGGAGCCAAAGCCATGCGCCAATAACTGTGGTTTCTTCGGAACCGTGGGTAACATGAACCTCTGCTCCAAATGTTACAGAGACTTCTGTATTGAAGAGGGGCGTGCTGCTTCCGCCAAGGCTGCCATGGGGAAATCTCTTCTCCACCCCGCCGCCGCCGCCGCGTCAGCCACCCTTTCCACCGACTGGACCGTGCCTGCGGCGGAAGCTTCCTCATCTTCGGAACCGCAGGTTGTTGTGGCGTTGAAGAAGGCAGCGAACCGTTGTGGGAGTTGTAACAAGAAGGTGGGGCTGACTGGATTCGTGTGCAAGTGTGGGGACACATTCTGTGGGGTACATCGTTATCCGGAGAATCATGAGTGTTCGTATGATTTCAAGGGCGTTGGACGTGATGCAATTTCCAAGGCTAATCCGGTGGTGAAGGCCGACAAGATGGAAAAGTTTTAGGCATGTTATGTTATTTCCTATATGGTTAGTGTGGTTAATTAGTTGGTTTAGTTGGTTAGGAAGTTACTTACATATAGTTAGGGTAATGAGCTCTAAAAATAAGAGCATGTGTAATTCATTTTAATCATCTTTTTCAATATGATTCTATTTGAGAAATCTTTCTCACTTGCAAGCTTTCAAGAACTACTTCTTCTATGAAGTTGATTCATCTCTATGATCTCGTGGTTGGTAACACGGTATCAGAGTGATACCGTGCTTCCGCTACAGATGAGAGTGACGAAGATTATGACTCCAATTCGATGAAGGAAGTTTCGGATTTAGAGGAGGAAGAACCGGGCTCTCCGACGAAGAAGAAGCTGCCGTTGTTCTTGATTCTGGACTCATCGAGTTTGGGAATTTCCACTGTGATCTTGTTCCGATCAAGCCGATCAAGCAAATGAAGTCACAGATCGAAGATTCTGCAATCAAGATTGGAGAAATCACCTGCTTCCTTGCTGCCTTCAATAGCTCTGACAATTTAGGTTGCAACACTACTAATCAGAACAACAATGGAGGTTCCTCTGTTTGCAGCACATTGATGTTTCAAGATCCAGCGTTCAAGATCCTCTGCCTCCCTCTCAAAGATCCTCGCTAGCGTCGTTCGCCGCCTCGACAACTCGGACTCGTCGGCTTTCGCAAGTCAGTGGCTAGCTTCGTCGACTCCGTCTTCCTTGCACTGAATCTGGTTCGTTTTCCATGCTGCCAGTTTGAAGAGTTCGTTCCGGCAACCACCGTGTCATCGCCGGAGAAGATGAACGTTCGTGCCGATCTCGTCTCTGCAAGCACCGCCACTGCTGATTGCATCACGACCTACGATCCCGGCGGAACTCTCAATGTCGTCTCCAACTCTGCAACGCCTCCAGAACACACAGTTCAGGTCTTTGATCCCGGTGGAAACTACCGCTGTTCGTCGTTGTTTTCATCGTCGCACTTAGGATTTGTCTTCGATCCCAGCGGAACAACCAATGATTTCATCTTCTTCATGCAAGATTCGGTTCCTCTTTGCTTCAAGAAGGTTCTGTCGACGGTGCTACAGTTAGAGACGACGATGCCAACGAGCTCCACCTAGAGCTGTCAAAATGGACCCGGCCCGATGGGCAGGCCCGTTTGGCCCAGAAAAAACTACGAGCTGGGTTGGCAAACTAGTGGCCCAGACAAAAGTTGGCCCGACCCGGTAATGGAGAGTGGGAGGGATTGGGCTGTGTGCAAGTGTGGGACCAAAAAATACTAACAATTCTGAATGTCCACTTTGTCTATTTTAAAAGTCTCATATGGAACAACTTTTCACTTTGCTAAAAAGTCCCACATCTAAGAAAGCAAACACCTTCCCTCACATATGATTTCCTATATAAAGAGTTAACCCTAAAATATTTTTAAAACATCAAAAAATCATTCTGCTTTGGTTTAACATTTTAAGTTGAACATGTGATATTTCGAGTTTCTCTATATCTTGAAAATCTGAGTTCTTTACAGTTTTTTATTGTTGATTTTGAGTGCTTCAATCACAAGAATTATCTTTGTTAATAAGGCAATGCAATTCATCAGTTTTATATATCTATAGAGACTTGCATGTTCATGCTAAGGTAAAGTTTATTAAGTCCATCCAATAATCTTATTAACTAGGTTTTTGATACGCTAATTGCTATAATATTGAATTTAGGCATTTATGTAAGATATTCAAATAGTTTAGATATTGAATTCAGATGCTTATTTTCATATTTAAACTTGAGAATATACTCATATGCTTATGTTTATAATTATTAACATCAGCACAGTTTCTGACATCCAATACGGTTACAAGCCCTTTCTAATAAAAATACGAGAGTTCAATTATGGTAAAAAAAAAAAATAGATTTGAAGATTATTTTCATCCAAATATGATAAGATATATATTTGTCATTCAATAATCTAAGTTTTCTATGCTGTTATCAAAAGTCTTAAATAGTTTCAAGTTATAAAATCAAATGTGATTACTTTTTACATATCTTTAGTATGACTAGTGAATTGTTTTATTCGGAGTCAATGAATATTGTGGAAAAATATAAATGTCAGTATTCTGAGTTTTTTTTTTTTTATAATCACAAATTTTATAAATATAGAATAGAGCACAAAATGTACTCCCCATATACAGTAAACCACCTATAAGATGTTTAGTAACAAAAGTCTCCATAATGAGGAGAACAAGCTGAAAAAGGAGTAATTAGTAGCTACCCACAGAATAGCCAAACAAAAAGTCCCCTAGCCCACGTAAGTAGTAATTCCCCCTGTGAAGCAAAACTAAGATTGAAGAATGGAATTCCCCTGCATCAGTATCTGCATCAATCGCCAGCAGTATTCTGATTATCTGTTAAGGAAATATAATCAGCTAATCACATAAACATGTCAAAGTACTAGACCTTCTTTTTCTTATTCTTGTTGTGACACATATCATATATTTGTCTTGGTTCATAAAAATGCACTGCTTAAAAAAAGAAAATCTACTTCTAAGTTCTAAATTTTGTTTACTGCTTTGTGCAGCATTAAGGAAAGAAATGTTGTCATCTTCAAGAATAACCAACTAGATAGTCTAAGGGTGCTAGATTTGATTAAGTGCAGGGTCTTGGGTTGGTTTTGTACAGTTGTGGAGAAATCTTGTCCATTCTCGAATTAGTGCATCCACCCATTGGAGTGCTTAA
This sequence comes from Echinosophora koreensis, assembly GCA_035048595.1. Taxonomy (NCBI): domain Eukaryota; kingdom Viridiplantae; phylum Streptophyta; class Magnoliopsida; order Fabales; family Fabaceae; genus Echinosophora; species Echinosophora koreensis. The sequence continues at coordinate 6,583,438 of JAPCYP010000017.1, read as the reverse complement.
AAAGATTTACTGGAAACTAGGAAGGCAGTCTGCTGCTTTATGGTTTAAGATAGTGTTTAGAATGATTTTCTCTATTTTCTGGTTTAGTTGTTGCAGTTTTGACTTGTTTCTGGTGTTATTTTTGCAGCTCTTGGCTTGTGTCTGGTGTTTCGTTTACTGCTCTTTGTCTTGTTCTGGTGTAAATTCTCGCTGCTTTTATGCTAGTTTTCTTGTGTTAACTTGTTAGTATTTCTGAGGAGGCCAGGTAATGGAGAGTGGGAGGGATTGGGCTGTGTACAAGTGTGGGACAAAAAAAAAACTAACAATTCTTAATGTCCACTTTGTCTCTTTTAAAAGTCCCATATGGAACAACTTTTCACTTTGCTAAAAAGTCCCACATCTAAGAAAGCAAACACCTTCCCTCACATATGATTTCCTATATAAAGAGTTGACCCTAAAATATTTTTAAAACATCAAAAAATCATTCTGCTTTGGTTTAACATTTTGAGTTGATCAACATATGATATTTCGAGTTTCTCTATATCTTGAAAAACTGAGTTCTTTACAATTTTTTATTATTGATTTTGAGTGCTTCAATCACAAGAATTATCTTTGTTAATAAGGCAATTCAATTCATCAGTTTCATGTATCTATAGAGACTTGCATGTTCATACTAAGGTAAAATTTATTAAGACCATCAAGTAATCTTATTAACTAGGTTTTTGTTGCGTATATTACTATAATATTGAATTTAGGCATTTATGTAAGATATTCAAATAGTTTAGATATTGAAGTCAGATGCTTATTTTCATATTTAAACTTGAGAATAAACTCATATGCTTATGTTTATAATTATTAACATCAGTATAGTTTCTGACATCCAATACAGTTACATGCCTTTTCTAATAAAAATATGAGAGTTCAATTATGGTAAAAAAAAAAAAAAGATTTGAAGATTAGTTTCATCCAAATATAATAAGATATATATTTGTCATTCAATAATCTAAGTTTTGTAAGCTGTTATCGAAAGTCTTAAATAGTTTCAAGTTATAAAATCAAATGTGAATACTTTTAACATATCTTTAGTATGACTAGTGATTTGTTTGATTCGGAGTCAATGAATATGTGGAAAAATGTAAATGTCAGTATTCTGATTATCTGTTATAGAAAAAATAATCAGTTAATTACATAAACATGTCAAAGTATCAGACCTTCTCTTTCTTATTCTTGCTGTGACACATATCACATATTTGTCTTGGTTCATAAAAATGTATTGCTTAAAATAAGAAAATCTACTTCTAAGTTCTAAATTTTGTTTACTGCTTTGTACAACATTAAGTAAAGAAATGTTGTCATCTTCAAGAAAAACCAATCGAATAGTCTATAGGTGCTGGATTTGATTAAGTGCTGGGTCTTGGGGTTGGTTCTGTGCATCTGTGGAGAAATCTTGTCCATTCTCGAATTGGTGCATCAGCCCATTGGAGTGCTTAAAAAGATTTGTTGGAAACTAGGAAGGTGGCCTGCTGCATTATGGTTTAGGACAGTGTTTAGAATGGTTCTCTCTGCTTTCTGGTTTAGCTGCTGCAGTTTTGACTTGTTTCTGGTGTTATTTTTACATCTGCCTGTCTTGTTTCTGGTGTTTCGTTTACTGTTGTTTGGCTTGTTCTGGTGTAAATTCTCGCTGCTTTTAGACTAGTTTTCTGGTGTTAACTTGTTAGTATTTCTGAGGAGGCCCGATAATGGAGAATGGAAGGGATTGGGATGTGTACAAGTGTGGGACCAAAAACAACTAACAATTCTGAATGTCCACTTTATCTCTTTTAAAAGTCCCATATGGAACAACTTTTCACTTTGCTAAAAAGTCCCACATCTAAGAAAGCAAACACCTTCCCTCACATATGATTTTCTATATAAAGAGTTGACCCTAAAATATTTTTAAAACATCAAAAAATCATTCTGCTTTGGTTTAACATTTTGAGTTGATCAACATGTGATATTTCGAGTTTCTCTATATCTTGAAAAACTGAGTTCTTTACAATTTTTTATTCTTGATTTTGAGTGCTTCAATCACAAGAATTATCTTTGTTAATAAGGCAATTCAATTCATCAGTTTCATATATCTATAGAGACTTGCATGTTCATACTAAGGTAAAATTTATTAAGACCATCAAGTAATCTTATTAACTAGGTTTTTGTTACGTATATTACTATAATATTGAATTTAGGCATTTATGTAAGATATTCAAATAGTTTAGATATTGAAGTCAGATGCTTATTTTCATATTTAAACTTGAGAATATACTCATATGCTTATGTTTATAATTGTTAACATCAGTATAGTTTCTGACATCCAATACAGTTACATGCCCTTTCTAATAAAAATACGAGAGTTCAATTATGGTAAATAAAAAAAAAGATTTGAAGATTAGTTTCATCCAAATATAATAAGATATATATTTGTCATTCAATAATCTAAGTTTTGTAAGCTGTTATCGAAAGTCTTAAATACTTTCAAGTTATAAAATCAAATGTGAATACTTTTAACATATCTTTAGTTTGACTAGTGATTTGTTTGATTCGGAGTCAATGAATATGTGGAAAAATGTAAATGTCAGTATTTTGATTATCTGTTATAGAAAAATAATCAGCTAATTACATAAACATGTCAAAGTATCAGACCCTCTCTTTCTTATTCTTGCTGTGACACATATCACATATTTGTCTTGGTTCATAAAAATGTATTGCTTAAAATAAGAAAATCTACTTCTAAGTTCTAAATTTTGTTTACTGCTTTGTACAACATTAAGTAAAGAAATGTTGTCATCTTCAAGAAAAACCAATCGAATAGTCTATGGGTGCTGGATTTATTTAAGTGCAGGGTCTTGGGGTTGGTTCTGTGCAGCCGTGGAGAAATCTTGTCCATTCTCGAATTGGTGCATCAGCCCAATGGAGTGCTTAAAAAGATTTGCTGGAAACTAGGAAGGTAGCCTGCTGCATTATGGTTTAGGACAGTGTTTAGAACGGTTCTCTCTGCTTTCTGGTTTAGCTGCTGCAGTTTTGACTTGTTTCTGGTGTTATTTTTACATCTTCTTGTCTTGTTTCTGGTGTTTCGTTTACTGTTGTTTGGCTTGTTCTGGTGTAAATTCTCGCTGCTTTTAGACTAGTTTTCTGGTGTTAACTTGATAGTATTTCTGAGGAGGCCCGGTAATGGAGAGTGGAAGGGATTGGGATGTGTACAAGTGTGGGACCAAAAACGACTAACAATTCTGAATGTCCACTTTGTCTCTTTTAAAAGTCCCATATGGAACAACTTTTCACTTTGCTAAAAAGTCCCACATCTAAGAAAGCAACCACCTTCTCTCACATATGATTTCCTATATAAAGAGTTGACCCTAAAATATTTTAAAAATATCAAAAAATCATTCTGCTTTGGTTTAACATTTTGAGATAAACATGTAATATTTCGAGTTTCTCTAAATATTGAAAAATTGAGTTCTTTACAGTTTTTGATTGTTGATTTTGAGTGCTTCAATCACAAGAATTATCTTTGTTAATAAGGCAATTCAATTCACCAGTTTCATATATCTATAGAGACTTGCATGTTCATACTAAGGTAAAATTTAATAAGTCCATCAAGTAATCTTATTAACTAGGTTTTTGATACGTTAATTACTATAATTTTGAATTTAGGCATTTATGTAATATATTCAAATAGTTTAGATATTGAAGTCAGATGCTTATTTTCATATTTAAACTTGAGAATATACTCATATGCTTCTGTTTATAATTATTAACCTCAGCACAGTTTCTGACTTCCAATATAGTTACATGCCATTTCTAATAAAAATATGAGAGTTCAATTATGGTTTAAAAAATGAGATTTGAAGATTTTTTATTTCATCCAAATATAATAAGATATATATTTGTCATTCAATAATCTAAGTTTTATATGCTGTTATCGAAAGTTTCATATATCTATAAAGAATATTAGGGGTACTCCAACCCATGTACAAAAAAACCACCAAGGAAACAACTGATGTAAAAAAATTACTACCCAAAAGGGAGGATAGTATTAACTATACAAAAGCAAAAGCATAGATATGTGTGTACAAGTGTGGGACCAAAAAATACTAACAATTCTGAATGTCAACTTTGTCTTTTTTAAAAGTCCCATATGGAACAACTTTTCACTTCGCTAAAAAGTCCCACATCTAAGAAAGCAAACACCATCCCTCACATATGATTAACGATTTCCTATATAAAGAGTTGACCCTAAAATATTTTTAAAACATCAAAAAATCATTCAGCTTTGGTTTAACATTTTGAGTTGAACATGTGATATTTCAAGTTTATCTATATCTTGAAAATATGAGTTCTTTATAGTTTTTTATTGTTGATTTTGAGTGCTTCAATCACACAAATTATCTTTGTTAATGAGGCAATTCAATTCATCAGTTTCATATATCTTTAGAGATATGCATGTTCATACTAAGGTAAAATTTATTAAGTCCATCCAATAATCTTATTAACTAGGTTTTTGATATGTTAATTACTATAATATTGAATTTAGGCATTTATGTAAGATATTCAAATAGTTTAGATATTGAAGTCAGATGCTTATTTTCATATTTAAACTTGAGAATATACTCATATGCTTATGTTTATAATTATTAACATTAGCACAGTTTCTGACATCCAATACAGTTACATGCCCTTTCTAATAAAAATACGAGAGTTCAATTATGGTAAAAATATGAGATTTGAAGATTTTTTATTTCATCCAAATATAATAAGATATATATTTGTCATTCAATAATCTAAGTTTTGTATGTTGTTATCGAAAGTCTTAAATAGTTTCAAGTTATAAAATCAAATGTGATTACTTTTTACATATCTTTTGTATGACTAGTGAATTGTTTGATTCGGAGTCAATGAATATGTAGAAAAATATAAATTTCAGTATTCTGATTATCTGTTAAGGAAATATAATTAGCTAATCACATAAACATGTCAAAGTATGAGACCTTCTCTTTCTTATTCTTGCTGTGACACATATCATATATTTGAATTGGTTCATAAAAATGCATTGCTTAATTAAAATAAGAAAATCTACTTCTAAGTTCTAAATTTTGTTTATTGCTTTGTGCAGCATTAAGGTAAGAAATGTTGCCATCTTCAAGAAAAACCAACCGGATAGTCTAAGGGTGTTGGATTTGATTAAGTGCAGGGAGGGATCTTGGGGTTGGTTCTGTACAGCTGTGGAGAAATCTTGTCCATTCTCGAATTGGTGCATCAACCCATTGGAGTGCTTAAAAAGATTTGCTGGAAACTAGGAAGGTAGTCTGCTGCATTATGGTTTAGGACAGTGTTTAGAATCGTTCTCTCTGCTTTCTAGTTTAGCTGCTGTAGTTTTGACTTGTTTCTGGTGTTATTTTTGCAGCTGCTTGGCTTGTTTCTGGTGTTTCGTTTACTGTTGTTTGGCTTGTTCTGGTGTAAATTATCGCTGCTTTACGGCTAGTTTTCTGGTGTTAACTTGTTAGTATTTCTGAGGAGGCCCGGTGATGGAGAGTGGGAGGGATTGGGCTGTGTACAAGTGTGAGACCAAAACATACTAACAATTCTGAATGTCCAATTTATCTCTTTTAAAAGTCCCATATGGAACAACTTTTCACTTTGCTAAAAAGTCCCACATCTTAGAAAGCAAACACCTTCCCTCACATATGATTTTCTATATAAAGAGTTGACCCTAAAATATTTTTAAAAACATCAAAAAATCATTCTGCTTTGGTTTAACATTTTGAGTTGAACATGTGATATTTCGAGTTTCAATATATCTTGAAATGGAGAATACGTAGTCTTACAATTACTCTTGTGCTTGTTGTGTCATGGAGGTTAGTTTTTTTCTTTTTTCTCTCTCTCCTTTATCTTATTATTTAATATTTTTTCTTTTGTTTTTTTTAGTATGGAATTTTCTTTATAAATGTTTTAGAATTAAATTAATAATAAAAGGGGCTAGTCTTTGATTTTACATTTACATTTCTTAATTCATGATCTTTTTAATACATGTTTTTATCTTTTTACTTGTAAATATTGTGATGAGTATTTTTTTTATTTTGTAATATTGTGCCTGTTGATGGCTTTTTTTGCTTAATTTACAAAGTAAATTTAATATGTTTAAATTATCATAAATTATTTTAGGTAACCATCTTAATTAGGATGAATATATATATATATATATATATATATATAGAGGGTTCCATCTAATTGTTCTTGCTATTGTTTTCTTAAAATTTAAGATTTTTTTTTTCCAATTCAAATAAAATTGATGATAAATTCAAATAGAATTTATTTAGTTACTTATTATTTATTTCTGTTATCCTTTTTGTCATTTAAATTAATGTTTTTATTTTTTTTATTTTCTTATGAGTTACATGTTATAGTTAACTCTCAAGTAAGGCATGTTAGCAGTATTATTTATGTCTTTTGATACAAGTGTTGCTTTCCTTATTAATTTATCATTGCAATTTATCCAATTATTCATTTATTTACACTTGATTTATCTTTTGTTACTAACTCATGTAATAAAGGTGTAGCTAATTTTGTAAAAAAAAAAAAAAAATCTCCTAAGGCAAATTTGTCAACAATGTTGAACGTTTATTTTATGTCTATGGGTCTCCTTTGTCAAGGTTTGAAGGTTTAAACCCTACGATACTTTGTGGCTTAGGTGGAACTCTGCCAAGGGTGTTCTTCTTTATCAAGGTAAGTTCAAACTCTTAGTTAGTTAGTTAGTCAGACTTGTAAGTTAAGTTAGTTAATCAATTATTGAAGTAGTTTAGTTTGTTAACGATGCATATATAAACCCAACTTGCAAGCACATTACAATCTTGGTGTGAAAAAGTTTCAATTCACTCAAGGAAAATTCTATGGTGTTTTGGAAGATTTAGCTGCACCAATGCAGTTTTATTACCAATAACAAACTATTGTGCATTTAATGAGATCTAGTCAAACTTTTTGATATTAGATCTAAAAATATTTCATTTTACTATTTTGTTCCTAGTTAACTATTAACTCTTTTACCTTTGAAATAAAAAATGTAAATAAATCTTTTATCAATTTTTGATTAATTATACTGTTTTATTTTTTAAAAACTCTGCTATTTTCATTATCATTATGCACAAATGCATAAATATATAAATAAATTTTATTTGACTATTTTTTTTACTTATTCGTTTAAGTTTTTCGTTTTTTTCAATGGATGTTTCAACGTTTTTTAAATTGTGTATGTTTTTTTGGCAATTTGTTTGTTTTTTTCTATGGATGTTTAGATGTTTTTTAAATTATAATTAACAAGTTCTCTGTTTTTTTTTTTTTTTTTGACTTCATTAACAAGTTTTCTTATTTTTACTATTTCGTTTTCGTTCTCTCTGTTTTTTTTTAATGGCAATGTGTATTCAACATAAATTGATTATTTTTTTACCTTAGCCAAAATTTTAAAATTTCGTTATGTAATTTTTTAAAATTTCATTAGATTTGTAACTTTTTTAATGCTTTCCAATATCACTTAAGATAATTCAACAATTTGCTGATGCAAATTTATTTTTATTATATATATATATATATATATATATATATATATATATATATATATATATATTTAATAAAATAGCTAATTAACAACACGATAGAACGAACGGGGAGAGGGGGACGGTTTCACCGGATTCTAGTGTTTATTGTGCATTTGCGCCGGCAAAGAGGCAGCTGAGCTTTGCAACTCTCCATCTTCTACATGCATGGGAACGAGATTTCTCTTCTACAGTGGGACAGAATGGTAATAACAAAAGTTTAGTATATATTAATAATAAATGACATAGATCAGAGCATTAAATGAAACCTCATTAACTATTGCTTAAAATGTAAATTGCATTGGTATAGCTAAATCTTCCAAAGCACCCTAGAAGCACCCTTCACTCAATTCTCCCTCTGACAATTCACCCAATCAGTTCTCTCTCAGATGCCATATTAACTTCATTCACAGTAAGTTTGCATGCTCTTGCAAGTTGGAATATATCATTAACAAACTAATTACTTCAACAACTAATTAACTAACTTAACTGACATAGTCTAACTAATTAACTGAAAGATAAATACAGTAGTGGTTAATATATTCTTTTTATTCAAAAGGATTGAAAATATTAGAAATTATGTATATGTGTGTTTTAGTCTAAGTCTCACATCGGATGATTCAAGTGCTTTTTGTTTTCTTTTTCTTTTCATATATAAAAAAGTGACTTCTAAATGTTTGAATTATCCGAAAAGTTAGAAATGAGCTTACTACAACGTTTTGGGTCTGCATTTAAGTTAGAAATTTTCATTCTATTCTTCTTTAGGCGGTTAAAATTAATTTATTGTCTCTATACGCCTTTGTGGTGACTTAATTTCTTTCCTGACATTTATCTTTCTATTATTTAGTATTAATTACTTATTTATTCATCATTTCAATTTTTTCATTTAGTTTTTGAAACTTGAGTTATCTTTTGTGGTTAACTACCATGTAATATATCTATAGTTAATTTAGAGTGTCCTGAGGCATATATATTCTCCAACATTTTAGACGAGGCATCATATACAATTGTTAATTCCTTTGAAACAAAAACCCGCTGCTACATGTGTTTGGTGCTCTTGCATCAAGTTAAGCTACAAACAAAATTAAGTGGTGAAACTTGTACCAAAACAGTACTTCGGGGAATGATCAGTTGCAGACATTCTGATGCACCTGCATCTTTTTTTTCTTTTTTTTTATAAATAAAAATATATTAAAATGAGTACCAGATGTACTCAAACCCATATACATCCTGACGTACATGCTCGGGTTGCCCACCGAATAGCAAACTTTGCAAATTATGGAGGGACATAAACAGGATGGTCTTTATTTATTGAGCACATTGTGCTTTCATAGATTGTGCAAATTGTAAATAATGAAGCCACGTCAATTGGGCATCATATTGAGCTTGCACTCTGTCATTTAGCACATGGTAAGCGCCAATGATACTCTAATATGTGAACTAGAATCCAAACTTACATTAGAGCATATTCTTAGACCTTTTGTTTGATGTGTAACAGAAGCAAATGCAAGTGACATAATTATCAATAGAGGATCATTATATGGGAGCTTATCTCACGAAATTGTTCAAGAAAAGACACAAAGATTCTTGCACTTCGAAGGCTATATCTCAAGCCCTGCTTTAGTGTTGTGCTAAAATTTTGGACAAGCAAAACATGGTTCTTTATGCAATTAATGTTGATGGATCCGTGGATGGCCACAATTTAATCAAATTAAGTTGAAGGCGCTTTCTTTATTAGGGTCTAAATGTACTGTATATAGCTCTAGTATGTCAATAAAATCAGGGAAAGTTAATTTCTTAACCCCTGAAATGTTATTCTGCTTCCCTAACTGTATTTATTGATTTTTAATGTATTTAACAAACATGTAACTTAGCTGTAATTGGTTGGCAGTTAGTCTCCTAGCTGTAAGTTGACAATTGTATAAATACTGCTCACTACAGTTTGTAATTGAGTTCAAAAGCAAATTCCATTTCAACATAGCCATTCTTCGTTTTTTGATTCCTTGGTTCATTGTTTTTCTCTCTTCTTCGATTTTGCGTACGTGCACAGCAAGCTTTCTGGCTTTCATCCGATTTTCCACCATTGTCTTGCATATTAATCAGTTTCTTACATAATTTGTGATGATATGAAAATAGTTCTAGCAAATCTATTCATTGAAATAGAAAGAGATCCTTGCCATTCATGATGATAATAATTGATTTGTTGGTTAGTGTTGATTAACTTGATTCGTTTGTGTTGATGACAAGGTCAACCCAATAATTCATGTTGCTCCTTAGCCAAATCATATCTGTTTAATTTTGGACCCCACAAACATTCATTTGTCCATAATGAGTGACTTAACAAGAGCCAAAGTATTATTATTTGTAGCTGTTGATAACTTGAGATGATTTCTATAGGATTGACAATAAAGGTACTTGGAACTGCCAAAAGATCATTTTAAAAAAAAAAAAAAACTACAAAAAAAAAGTCTTGGAGTTATTTAATTATTGGGTAATTCAAATATGATCATCATTCCTCTACCCGAGTGTAAAAATCTTACTATTGCAGTCGTTATAAATTTGTAAACAGGACTGCTGAGATATAAGAAGTCATATGCCCAACAAACAACTAGCTTAGCTTAAGTGTAGTTAAAATGTGATCAATGGTTAGGGGATAATTAATCAATCAAAGACTTATTTTAAAGGAAACATCATAACAATTTACTAAGTATCTGCACGTTTCACAGCACCTCGTACATATTTGTGACTCTGATTCTTCTTTATCAGTAATAGTTTTTTTTTTTTTTTTTTTTTTTTGTGTGGTTATCAGTAACTGAAAAGTTTAACCAACTACTTGTTAGTCAATATATATACCCCCGCCCAAACCCCAACCCCAATAGAAACGATTCAGGTTTATCAATTTTTATTTTATTTTTGGTGAGCTTTTGACTACAAGTTTTGAAATAGTGATTGATCAAAAATAAAATTCAGTTAACGTTCTTCTAATCTCCCTCCACCAAGCATGACTTATCCGATCCACGCACTGCGATTCTGTGAAGATTATGATGATTCATCTGTTTACTACAATAATTTTATTTAGTTTCCGAACAACAACATTAAAATTGGCCACACAAGAAAAAACAACGAAAATCTACAATTCTTTCTTCCCTGGAGCGCATGGATATGATGAAGGGAAGCGTGGCTTGGATGGAGACTGAGATTGTCGCCGAAACAAGAACAAATTGTAATTAAGCTTCCAACGAAGGAATAGGATGGTAAGGAACCTACCATTATATATATAAGTAAATTAAAAGAAAAACAATGCAGTTTTGCTGGATAATGGTTAAGAAAGTTAAAATACTAGTACGTATCTAACGATTGTTAGGAAGAGCTAGCTAGATTCTTACTAAGGGAACAAAACAGTTGCCTCGTGCTCGAGGAAAGTCCTAATCGCTGATTTTAAAATCGGTAATAGAGCGAGACGCACAGTAAACACTAGCTAATTTTCGGTGCATTGAATCAATGTCAGATTTGGCTCAAAATTCAATGAGTTTAACATGGAGGAGAAGGGAACAGACTGCCCTTAAACATGTACTATAAACAAACTCATAAATTAAAACCTCAGAACCTTGTGCCTTGGTTAGGGTGGCATTTTAATAAAAGTGAAGGTGGACTGCCTCGGAAAGGGGCTTTGGTCAGACAATGCATGCATCAACCACTTGCCAAACCTACATAACTAAATTATGTACTCTAAAATGAAAAGGAGAAAAAAAAAATTCTATAAAAAAAACTCATCTAAATCAAGTCAATTTATAAAACAAAATAATACGTGTATATATTTAATCTAAAATATATTGACATTCTAAGTCTATATTAAATAATTTAAAAATAACAACATTTTTAGGGCCTATTTGGTTTGCATTTCATTTCCTGTTTTCATTTCCTAAATTTAGAAATGATTACAACAAAAATAGTTATAAAAATATCACTTTGATTTTACTGATCTTTGGAAACAGGAAATAGAATGAAAACAATATAACATTTTTATAATTATTTTTATTGTAATTATTTCTGAAAATAGAAAATACAAACAAGAAATGGAAATATAAACCAAACAGGCCATTTACTCATTTTTTACAAACATGTAAGCTCGATCTCTCAACTAATATCATGCCACTGCTCTCGTAACTATCAAGAAAACACTAGCACTGAAACCTTCGATATGTTTAAATTTTTTTTTATAAGCAAAAGAATACTCCCTCCGGTCTACAATATAAGAAACAAATGGATCATTTTTTTGGTCCAAAATATAATAAACATATATTAATTTTCACACATATTAAATGCTAATTTCCAATATTGCCCTTATTAATTATTGTCATTAATTATAGGCCAACAGAATAGTATTAATTAAAATTAGAAGGGGCATTTTTGGAAATTTGTATGAGTATTAATTATAATTAATTCATTCCAATATATTTTCTTGGTCCGTGTGTTTGAGGGTGTTTGTTTATTATATTGTGGACCGGATGAAGTATTAAATAAGAGTACTATGATACTCTAACCCATATCCAAAAAAAAAAAAGGAACCAAAGGAGATCAAGACTAATGTAAATTGAATTCTACTAGAAAGAGCAGTATGCTTGTTACACTAACCTGACCCACAACACCAACCAAAGATACAATACAACTAAGTTCATTCCCAATACTACTATCTAGTAACTTGTGATTCATCTAAGCAAATGTATACTAGTATATTATTCTCATCAACATAATCAAAGTCACTAAATTTAAAGAACAGATACTCATCAATTACAGTCTCAAATACAGGAAAAACATATCCCACCTAATCATCAAAATAACACAAATTCCAAAGAAGCATAAAACCTCAATTCATACATTCAAACATCCCTAACTTTTCCGAAAGAGTTTGGTGAATTCCTTGCAAAAAGCTCACAAGAAACTTAAGAGTGAAGAGATATATTGACATCATCCTCATCAGAATGGAGGGTGAGCATTTGCCCAAAACCCCTCTGATGGCATCTGAATAGAATTAAGAAGATTAGAAGGCAAACCATGATAAACTGGAGCATTACTTGTTGCATTTGCATCCCCAAAACCCTGTGAATGCTGCTGCTGCTGATGTTGACCAACTCCACCTGCACCACCAGGTGACCCAACTGACCCTCCTTGAAGTTGCAACGAACTCTCCTCATCTTCCAAAGGAAGCCTCTCATAAGCAACATTGCTAAACGAAGCAGCCATAATCACCACACACCCAGAAGCAACTAGTGTTCCAACAACACTTCCACCAACAACTTGCCCCTGCCCACCAGCCAAATATATAGTCAAGCCCGAAGATGCAGTTGGTGGAGCTGGTGGTGGCAAGAAGGATCCAGAAAGTGACAAGATCTCGAACCTTCCATGAAGAGTAACAACAGCACCACCAGAAGAAGAACCTGGTTGCCTTAGAGTCACATTGGTGACAGTACCATTGCCACTCATAATACATACTCCTCTTTGGCGAATTCTCGCGAAGTTGGACACGCTTTCGAGGATGTCACACCCGTCTGCTACCTCCATAACGTGTGTTCTTAGGGCATTGGCGCTGTCGCGATTGATGATGATGGGTGGCTTTGGCTTGTTCTTCGATCCCGATGGTCTTCCTCGAGGTCTTCTTCTTAGTTCAGCTTCACCTGAGAGTTCCTTATTCCCTTCGCTACTATGGTTGTTGATGCTTTCTTCGCGTTCTCTTTTTAGGGCACCGCTGCTTCCACTTTGCTCATCTTCTTTGGTTTGGTGTATAGGGTGGAATTGATGATGCTGTGGGAGATTTCTTGTTGTGAGGAAATTAGGAGGCTGAAGAGAATGTCCATGTGATGTAATTGGATCCATCCTATTGTTTAACTATCTATATCTATCTATATAGTAACAATATCAATGAATTGGCCAATTCAAACAAAAATGAAACAAATCATGGATTGGATTTGATTTGATTGGATGCATTTGGCAAATATTTGAAAGCATAAATTTCTATCATCTAGTTGGTTTCTTGAAGATCTTGATATAATTTGATGTGAATCCAAGTGGCATCAACAGGTTCCAAGTTGAAATTGTTCATAAAAAAAGAAAAACAAGATATGAGATTTTGGAGTAAGCCAGGTTACCAAGTTGTAAGCTGAATTGACTTATCCTTAGCTGCCTCAACACAAATTCTTGGGGGGTTTCAATTGTGAAGGTTGGGTTAGGGTTAGATTGAGAAAACAGATCGGAAATGGATTTGGTTGCAGAAAGACTGCGTGCTTATGGGCGGTGGATGGGTCCCATGACTCACTCTTTGTACAGCATATATCTAATGTTTAATTTAATAATCAATACACAGACTAATCTTTAAAAATTTGTTAATCTACAATAAGCATAAATTTAAGGATTAAATTAATGTCTAAACAAATATTAAGAAAACTCAACTAATGTCTACTTGTAAGCATTGAAGGACGAAATTGATCTCCAAAATGATCTATGCAAAATCAAATTGATGTTGAAGAATCAATTAACTTAAGCATTTAGTCTTTTAATTTTAATATTATAAAATAAAATTTTTAATTTTTAATTTTTTTTATATAATAGTCTAACCTATTAAGAAAACTAGTTATATTTAAGTCCTCTTCTTTGTCTATGTTATGGAATGGTAATAAACTCGAGAGCTTTACTCTTTTTAGGGATCTTCGGCAAGGTGATCCTATGTCTCTTTTTTATATTTGCACATTATATTTTATGTATCTTTTTTGTTTTCTGAGGCTGCTAAAATCATGATATCATTATTAATTAATTATTACAAATTAGAAGCTTGTTAATATATAAGATTTTCTACGGCGAAACCCAGATGGACATATCCTGATTACTTTTTTTTTTTTTGGTGGAAAAAAGGGGAACTACTCCCCAAAGAACAAACTAAAAACCACGGGGAAAAAAACAAGACATAGCATCCCCTAAAATAATCAAAGACAAAAAGTCTGGACTAACATCAAAAATCCTATGGTACCCAGAAAGGGAAAGACCAAACTTAGCTAAAGCATCAGTTGCTTGGTTAGCTTCTCGAAGAATATGCTTCCAGGAATAAGATCCACCATCATTGCAAAATTTCCAAATGCTTCTCACTAGATTCTCGCAAGGGTGAGAAGCCTCACAACCATTTGTAATCAACGACAGGGCCACCTTAGAGTCGGACTCAACCATCAAAGTTTTAAAACCTCTCTCCCAAGCAAATTTGATACCCCAGTAAATGGCCCATAACTCTGCATGAACCACGGAGCAGGTACCCAACTCTTTTGCATAAGAGAAAACAGCTTCACCACAATGATCCCTCAAAATACCACCACATGCTGCTTTCCCATCAGTCACCCTAGCACCATCACAATTCAGCTTAAAAGCACCATCAGGAGGGCAAGTCCATGCAACGTGACCGACGCTTGCCACAGAAACACTGCCTCTTGCGAGGGCTTTATTAACCCTTAGGCTCCTGTTAATGTCAATCGCAAGCCTTTGAATTCGGAAAACCACGCTCGAAGGAGAAGGATCAGCTTCTGAGAAAACCACCTCATTCCTATGGTGCCAAAGAATAGCTATAGACGCTCCAAAGGTCACCGCCCAAGGAACATCATTTCTTTGGGCATTTAACTGGATATTTGAAAGGAGCCAATCATGCAAGTTACTGGAAAAGAAATTTTGATCCACATGCCCCTGGGAAACTGAGAGCCAAACTGCACGAGCACAAGGACAATCTCTCATAACATGAAGGACATTCTCCTCACCTGAAATGCAAATAGGACACATACTATCATTTGCCAGTCCCCTCCGAACCCTAAGAACGTTAGTCAAGAGGGCTTGCTTCGCGACTTTCCAAAGGTGAAGCCTCAATCTCTCGGGTCCCTTCCATCTCCAGATAGCCACATAGAGGGGATCAGGATCATTCTTAGGAGGGGAGATAGCTGTGTAAGCCGTCGATACTGAGAAAGTGCCATCGGGACTACCCTTCCAAGCCATACTGTCATCAGGATTATCAACTAAAGGGGGAACTAACGCTCTAATCTGATCACATATACTCTGAGGCAGCCAAAAACCCAGTTTTTCCATGTCCCATACACCCTGTTGATTCACAAATTCACCAACCCTAATGTTTAAAAGGCCAGAATCCACGTGATGGAGAGCAAAATTCAACAACTTACCAATATTTGGAACCCACAAGTCTGTCCAAAACCTGGCTTGAGTTCCATTGTTGATACGCCATTCAATATTATCTTCAAATTTGTCCCAGCTATTGCATATGCCCCTCCAGAAATTGGATCCCTGCTTACTCTTGTCCACACTGAGACGCACACCGTCCCCACATCTATACTTGGATCTAACAACAACACTCCAGAGAGCTTTCTTTTTAACACTCAAATTCCACCCAGCTTTCATGAGGAAGGCTTTATTCATGTTACGTGTGGACTTGAAACCCAATCCTCCTGATGCCCTAGGATCGCATATGTCACTCCAAGCAACAGTATGAATTCTTCTATTCTGGTCATCATCCCCCCACACAAAAGAATATTTATTATATAATTTGATTGATTTCATGACAAATTCGAGATTTCCAAGAAGCTAGTTTATATTGAATTATTGATATATCAACTATGTATAGAGTATAGCCGTAGAGTTACTAGTTAAGACCTTATACTCAAAGTCCATCTCAACTTACATGGAATTATTATAATAAATTAATGAGAGCAACCAAAACAGCAGGTTAAAAAAAAAAAAAAAAAACCAATATATGCGCATGGTTTGAAATTCAAGGTCCTGTTCTTATATCACTAATCACTAATCAACACAAGCGGGAACTTCAGGGGCATGACAGATGTTTATATAAATGAAACAATAGCAATAGCTAGCTGGCACAAATAAAACTTACAAGATAGATAGATAGATAGATAGATATAGAGAGGGGGAGAGGGTGTTTGGGCTTCGATTTTCTATGTCCCACATGCTCCACTCTTGAGTCGTATAATCCTAGTTTATTTATCTTATATCATAAATAAAGTCTAATTAATTCTGAGGTCCACCCGCTAAAACATGAGAAGTGTACCCCCTTCTTCCGGGTATATCCCAGTGGATTTCATCTTTACTTTCCCGGACTCAGTTTTTTTTTTTTTTTTATTATTATTTACATACGGTTCATTCTATGGTACACCACCCAAAATTTACACCACCCATTGCACCACCCATGTGGCAAGTGTTGAACCAATCATTTTGACACATGGACATTTGACTTTTCAACTAGTCAAGGTTTGAAATTTTGACCCACCCATGTGGCTATTTGATTGGCCCACAATTTGCCACATGAGTGGTATAATGGCTGGTGTAAATTTTGAGTGGTGCAACTTAGCCCAAGCCTTTACATATACAGTGTCATAGATTTATACCTTAATTACTTAATTTGTCATCTATATGTCATACATGACCCATGTCTATACCTAAAGTATTTGTCAAAAAAGGTTTTCCCTCTTCTCACTCTTACATATAAACTGTAAAACATCAGTAACTAGCCAAACATCCGCGATGACTCATGAACATGCACCTTGAGAAAGTGATACACATGGATACTTTTTTTGTATGGTTTAGGGTTTAGAGATGCTTGATGGGTATGTATATGTAATATGCATATCCATGAGGGTTGACCGCATCATCCAGAGAGAGACGCGTGGGTAACAGTGACAGGTAGAGGGCACAGATATACAAAAGAGAAGAGAGGAGAAAGCAACATATATATTAATGCACGAGCGCCGGAGAGTTTGCTGAAACTGAAACTCACGTTAAAAAAAGCACAAGACGCCAGCGAAGCAAGGTGGTCTCACAACTCACAAATTAAGACACAAACTAACAACTCCCTCCCGTGTGTGTGTAAATTATAAAGATACTCTTTGTCGGCCTCCTCTCTTCTCTCCTATGACCTCTCTGCTTTATCCAAAGCACTCTTTAACCAAATTCATGGTCGACTATCACCAAAAAAAAAAAAAATGGTGGACCCCCCAATTCCCTGTTTTTGTGTGTGTGTGTGTGTCTCGAAGTGTCAGATTCATTAGATCCTAAAACACGCATGCTCTCCTCAACCGCAAGTCTTATCCTTAACCCAATTCCCAGTGAGGGAGACAATGATCATGTGAACTGCGAACTGTGAAGCCGTGAAAGTACTGTTCATAATTTAGACCTTTTTATATATATAAAAAAAGAGTAGCAATAGATAAAAAGATTCTAATTATTTAGGTGTTCTTATTTCTTACAAGTATTATTTTATGGGTCTTAATAAAGACTACCCTGAGGCCTAAAGATATTGGTCAAGGAGTTCATGATAGGAAATTTTGTATTGAAAATTTCAATGTAACATTTTTTAAAATGTTAAATATATCATTTTCTCTCATAAATTTTCTTTTCTTTGTTCCTTAAACAATATCCTAAGGACACTCGTTAGTATTCTACTTATTTAATATTTAGAGTAATTTTTGTATGAGTTTTTCTATCATGTGCAATTTTGTACAGGTTAACAAACCCCAAAAAACAGCAACTATTTACTAGAAAACTAAGCATTTCAGTCTTGAAAGTATAAAATACACAAATTCCTATATAAATTTACTATTTTCAGATCCTTAACATGTGCAAAATTGCACCGGATATAAAAACTCTTTTTGTATAAACAGTGTTTATCATAGATTTTCATTTAACATTGAGTTGTGATATTTTGACACCAAAATTTGACACCATGGGAGGACATCCTAGTTTTGAGTAGGTTGTTTATCACTTTACTCTTTCTCTCTCTTTATTTTATTGGTTCACAACCTACTCAAAATTAGGGTGTCCCCCCATGATGTCAAACTTTGGTGTCAAAATATCATAATTCTTTAACATTATGTGTAAAGTTGTGTAAATTATATTAAAAATGCACCATTTTGTAAAGAATATGATATTTATACATAACTCTTAAATGGAATACCTAAGAAATATTAATGGAATATATGTAGTGTTTAATTAAGAAGTTCTTTTACTGTTTCTTACATTTGTATTTAAGAAGCATATTTCTAAGTAAATTAAAATTGTGAAGAATCCAGCTGCTTGTATAAATAAGGCAAATGCTAACTTAAGTAGTCAAACACTGCAGTGCCTTCTAATATTTTCTAAAGCGCAAACAAATTAAGAAGCTGAAACGGATAAACTTTTAAAACGCCATGTGAAGTGTGAACTGTGATAGGGGAATTAACCCTCTCTCTTCTTTAATATTATATTACTTGTTACTTCTTGTTAGTTAGTCCTTACGGCCTGAAGTTTAATTTTGGACAAGATTGGTGCAGTTTAACTTATAGTATTATTTTCTAAAGAGAAAAATATATGAATAATAACTCATCAAAAAAAATATAATAAATGCAAGAGTCGTTTACAACATCCACATTTTGTCCTTTAATTTATGAATTAACATCAACACCTGAAATAGTATTTTTCTATATTGCCAAATCCTTTTTTTTTAAACAAAAATGGAGTTATTTGGAGTGCTTGAAGTATTCCAACCATGTACATAAAAGCCACGACGGCACAACTAATGTAAATAAAAGACTACCCTAAAAGATAATATTGTTAGAAATTTTGGGTCACACATATAATATTTAAATGTGTTAGGGCCATTATTTTAATTAGCCAATTTAAAGTGATCTAATTCAGGTAAGGTTTATGGCTAAGGACATAATTGTCATGAAAAATATTGTGTAGATACCTAAAGTCTTATTTCTATTTTTATGAAGGGCTAAAATAGAAATAGGAAAAGTTTGGAGCCTTGACTCTTCATGAAAGGCATGAGCTTATTATAAAAGGTTATGGTCCCCAAGTCATATGCAATCAATTTTCTTTTCTAACATCTCATCATTAGAAAGGAGAGACTCTATATGGTTTAAGAGGAATTGTGTATGCTTGACTTGGAAGACCAAGAACCACAAGTTTCTCCTTTATTCTCCATGGATTCGGGTACGCTTCCGCTATAGTCTTTATTTCTATATTCTTGATGATTGAACATAACTTGTCTTGATTTGATGATGGTTTTCATCTAAGTATCTCCCATAAAGTTTTCCAATAAGTGGTATCAGAGCCACAAGTTTATGTTGAATCATTGAGAAAATTGTTTTGTGAGTGATTGAGTGTTCTTAATTTGATGATTTAAATTGTGAAAATATCAAATTTAAGAACAAATATGGATACAATTTTATTGAAGATGGATATTATTGAATATTGAATTCATGTCTTATCCATACTAAATTATTAGGAATTCATGGATTAATTTTTTGGTTTATGATATCAAATCATGTTGATTTTAAATCATTTGTTATTGGATTCAGATTTGGTTTTCTGAGTTTGAGTTGCACTTGATATTTTAAATCATCATGAAATTCGGTGTTTATTTATGTTGGGCATGATGAATTTCTGTATTTGTATTTAAATAAGTGACTTGTCCAGTGATGGGTTCAGTGGTCTAATGGTATCATTACAGTTACTTTCGAACCACGGGGTACCAGGTTCGAGTCTCTAAAATTTTAACTCATGAAACGTTGTGTTTACGGATTTAAGTTTTAAGATTTCCAAGTTATCACCTCTCACAATCCGTTGCGTAGCCTGGTGGTTCAAGTGGGTGTCTCGCTTCCAAAAGGGTCTGGTGTTCGATTCTCACTCTCAGACTTTGTTATGTTTTAGTAACTTCTAATTTTTAATTTTTCTGGAAAATATAACAAAATGAGGTGTCCAGTGGGTACGCTTCCGCTATAGTCTTTATTTCTATATTCTTGATGATTGAACATAACTTGTCTTGATTTGATGATGGTTTTCATCTAAGTATCTCCCATAAAGTTTTCCAACAAATATTAGCTTTACAAAAGTTATTGTTCTATACCTAAACCAAAACATATAAGGAACCATGGCAAAGAGAAAAGAAAGCCTAAACTGCAGCAAACCAAAAACCATAGCATCACCAAAGGAAGACCACTCCAAAACCTTAAAAGTGGGGTACTCCGAAAGTTATTGCCAAATCCTCTTGATTCCTCACCTGTCTTTATTATAAATAGAGGTGGGAATAGGTTGAGCCGAGCTAGGCCCTGACAGGCCTGAGCATGTCTTGCATTTCAATCTCAAAGCCCGAGCCTGAACTATTAGCTGGATATATGTCAATTTTTAAGGCCATACCTGGTCTACTTCAAAGTCTGACTTGACCTAAAGTCTATTCAAAAGCCTACTCATCAACAAGACCTTTAAATATGTCTCCATCTATAAATAGGTCACAGGCCTTCACTTGTAAATAGGCTCGTAGGCCTCTAATGATAAAGAGGTCGGTAGACCTATACTAATAAATAGGTCTTCACAATAAATAGGCAAGTAGTTCACTACATTTAATAATGGGCCAATAGGCCTTTGCTTTCAAATATAATAAATAATATAAATAATATATTATATTATACTTATATATGTGTGTGCGTATGTGTTAAATAGGCTGGCCTGATAGGTCTAATATACTTTTTTTAAAGTCTTGGGCCTGACCTCTTTAGCTATGTAAGCTTTTTAAAGAAGCTTTGACCTGGCCTATTTACTAAATAGGTTAGGCCATAGGCCCCGACCAGCGGCCAGACTTACTCTCACCCCTAATTGTAAACCAAAAGGGCCTTCCCTCCTATTGTCTACATAATAATGGCACATGGCGCCATTGACCTATTAATAATCAATACCATATTCAGTTCCCTTTCATCGATCTCTTATAAACTATTAATAAACATGCAGGAAGAAAATATAAATTACAAGCATGCAGATACTCAAAGATTAATAAAACAAGAAATAAATAAGCAAAGTTTCAAGCATTAATACCTAAGCAAAGATTTGGTGAAATTATAAGTCGTAGATGTCCTGTAAGGTTAAAATGACTAAAGTCTTGTAAAAATCATTGGCAGTATATATAAAAAAGGATTGAAGTTATGCACGGGGATTTACTACTACTATAAATTTTTTGATGACCTACGGATTTTCCTGCGGATTTTGCTCAAAAATTTGCAAGAAACGGGTTTCATGCGGATTTTCCTACGAATTTCTGTCCCAAGATAATACCTTCGCGGGTAACCTTTTCTTGCGAAATTTAAAATCCGCAAGAAATTTCTTGTAGATTTTCTTGGAAAAATTAAAAATTCATAGGAAATGTGAAATTTTCCTATAAATTTTCCTACGAATTTAAATTTATAGAGAAAAAACCTTATTTTTAAAAAATTGTAGCAAAATTGGCAAAATGCAGAGGAAAAAAGGAAAATCTGAAAAAAAAAAAAATCATAAATATTTAGTAGTAACTAAAGTCAATAGGGTAAGAGAGACCAAGGAAAGGAACTCCATCAATCTATTATACTGACACCAATATCGCATTATGGCCCACAAGTTAAGCGAATTTTTAAATTGGTCCGTGAGTTTACCCACCTCAACTTTCCAGCATGAAGTTGAAAACATTCTTGGCATATCATTCCAAGTGAACGTTTTATAGAAGCCCATCTCCTATTCGAATAACAACCCTTTCCCTCGCATCAAAATTTTCAAGAACCTCTTGGACATTTCCAGCAATGAATTGGCCCTTGCCAATCACGCATACAACTTCCAATACCCAACAAATTAGCTTCGACAGAGACAGAGACAGAGGCATCATCCACCATCCATGTACATATGTTGGGCTGGATTGGGCCATCGTGCCTGATCCTAATGGGCCTTGTCTCCACCCTGTTCACCTTTCCAGGCTTGTTTATATATAGTGAGGAACAAACATTGCAGCCATTCTCCCTCATAAGAAGGCCCAAGAGACTTGCCTAGGCATCCCGGGTTCCTCACTAGCCACCCACTAAGTCACTATACTAAACTTGGGTAACCTTTTCCAGTTGATTTGTGTCCAAATTTTGCAAACAGCCACAAATCCAATTGAGTCAATCTAAGACAAACATAGCATTTGAGGAAAACAAAGGGGTGCAAATGTTACAATGTACCCATTTCGAGATATTTTTTGCTCATTTTATTTACATTGTGACATTTAAGCATTAATTAATGATGGAGTCCCCCATTCATATAGATACTTCTATTATTTAATTTTCAAAATAATTTTCTTTTTGTTTTTCCGTGTTTTTGTCGTCTGTGTGCGGTGGTGTTTTGTTCGTCCTCTTGTTGCTGTGTTCGTTTGGTTCAGATTGGCAGATCAGCTTCAATCCATTACAGATTCAATCAAGACTTGGGCGTCAACGTTACAGATCCGGAGACATGGGTATTCCGGTCACATGACTATAAGTGAGTGTTAGACTACGTTATTAATTAAAGCTAAAATGTCATAATCTGAACGTAGTTAGCGTCCACTCATACTAGTTGTGACCACTAGTTAGGTCCTGCCAAAGAGTTATGATATTTTGACACCAAAATTTGATACCATGGGGAACGCTCTAGTTTTGAGTAGGTTGTAAACCAATAAAATAAAGAGAGAGAAAGAGTAAAGTGATAAACAACATACTCAAAACTAGGGTATCCCTTCATGGTATCAGATTTTGGTGTCAAAATATCATAACTCATTTGTAGGCTCTCTCGGTCTTTATTATATTTAATTTTTACTTTTATTCTCAAATCAAATAGTATATTTCAAAGTTTTGTATAGTATAATTTAATGGGAAATGTGATAATACCTTTTTTATGATACATATTAATTTATAATGAATAGTGAAATTTTTTTACTGGTTATTGGTTTTCTTAAATATATGTCATCAAATTAATATTGAATAATTTTTTAATGACTCGCCTATACATACCGCGCGTATCCACTGAGATATAGTAGAAATTCCTACAACATTAACGCTTTATTTTGAATGAAACGTGATTAATCCTTGCACATACTCGACTACTATATATGCCTCGTGCTTTCTCTGCTGCTTTTATTTTATTCTTTCTTACTCAAATTCTGTTGATTTATAAGTTTATAGTTACAAGATAGCTATCATAATATCATCTCAAAGTCTATACAACACCTACTAGCAGGGGCGGAGCCAGAAAATTCCGATGTGGAGGGCCAAATCTAATTTACATAACATGAAATAGTAATAAAAAATAAGTTTAATTAATTTTTATATAGTGTTAGTGTAATTTTTTTTACGCAAATATCCAATGATATCTTGACAAATCAGCGTAATTGTTATTTCTCTCTCATAGTTATTAAAATAAAAGCACACATGTCAAAATGTTAGCGGATGTCAGTGTAAATCTTTTTACACTGACAGTATATACTACTTTAATTCATAAAAAATTAACTAATATATAAAAACAAATTATATGATACAAATTTCATAATAACTTAATATAATATAAATTACTCAAATAGATTTATATCTAAAACATTCACTTCTTCAATTGTACACACGACATTTCATAGAGTAAAAAATCATCTATTATCATATGTGGTCTATTTTTATCAATTTCTTTTTTTAATGTAAACAATTGTATCTATCTTAGAATTCTAAAAAAGTGTAATTTAAGTGTTTGAAATTGTACTTATTTTAATTAAATTTGAGCCAATATATATATATATATATATATATAAGATGACAACATGGGGAGGGGGGCCATGGCATCCCTTGGTCCCCCCCTCCCTCCGCCCCTGCCTACTAGCACCATTTCAGTTAAATTCACGTGGCAAAATCTTACAAGGCTTAATAATACCTAATAGCTGGATATTGATGATTTCATTTAAAGAATGCTTTTGGTGGCTACAATTAATCTGCACAGCTGTAAACTAAGATGGACGGGATAATTTAAATTCATGTAATTTAAGGGGTGGGTGTAGGAGATTTTCCAGTGAGGGAATCATATAAGAGCTCATGAAGTTGACAAGCGACAACCAAATTAACACAAATAAATCACACAAAATTTCATAAGAGATAGGAAAGAAATTCAAATATTCTAACACATTATCTCACATTTCACAATTTTTAAAAGAACCTTACTCTGTTTGGTAAAAATTAACGGATAGTGAATAAGCTAGTGGATTGGATTTGAAGTGTTTGGTAAAACTAGCGGTTGGACTAGCTGATAAATGTAAAATGACATAAAAGATGTGTTTGCATGTTTTGTATATAAATTATATATATTATTTATTTTAAAATAATTATCACTTTTAACACTTTAATTTATTTTAAATTATTTATCATTTAAAAATTAAAATATTAATCACTTTAATCATTTTTAATAAATAAAATGGAATAATAAAAATAAAATTATATTCTGATATATTTTTATATAAATTTTATTTTTTTAAATATAAAATATATTTTCTATTTTTTATCTTAAATATAAATTTAAATAGTGAAATTAGTTCTTAATTATATACTATGCTAAATGATTAGTGTTTTGTTTGATTAGCTAAGGATAAGTGAGGAATTTAATTAAGATATTAGGGATAAAAATGAAAGAAAAAATGATAAGTTATACGTTATAAGTTCAAACACTAGTAGCGTCTAGTGGAAAAATGCTATACACTAATTTTAAAAACGATTATCAAATGGAGCTACTTTTTCATCAGTATAAGTTATCCGCTATACGCCAGCGGATTTGGCAAATCAAAAAGACTCTAAGTATTTATATTTATGTATATCTCTCATTTCACATAAAAAAAAAAAATTTTTTTGGTTTTACCATTTCACATTACTTTATCACATGAATAATTTATATAAGAGGATCCATTTCCGGATTCGAGCATTTCAAAGTCCCACCTGTCTCCTTTAGTGGTTCCTTTGAATATATACCAATTAGGCAAAGGTGGAAAGGTGAAAGAAATGAACAGGTAACAATGCTTAACTTTGCGGCTTGGAAATAATCGGCAGCAGAAAGCAAAATCCAACTGGAATGATGTACATGCAGAAGTCAATTATCCAACCAGCTGGGTCCAAGATCACTTTCCAAACAAACAAGAAAAACACGATGATCGATCCAACCTACCAAATTTGTTACCGACGTAAAAGCTGAGTAGGACACGGGAATTAATGGGATAGCTCCATTGATGCCAATGCATCCTCCATGTGTGCTAGTTAATACTGTTTTTAATATTTAATCTTCATTTTTATTTTTTTTAACAAAATGTTGGAACACAAGCACTCATATTCATTCATGATGCACACACATAGAAAGAATATTGAGAGGAAGAAGAAAGAGATGGAAGAAATACTTCTAAAAGAAAAATTTTATTCACTTCATACATACTTTCACTTTTCTACACTTCTCTTCACAATCACACTATAACACTACGTCTATTTATCGACTCATATAGATCACTACTCTCACAAACTAACCCACTCTTAGTTGTTATACTAATTACCCAACTAACAATAACAAATTAACTACTTATTTGAATTATCTAATTTGAATTATCTCCAACACAAAATATATATTTTTATTTTTGACAAAAAAAATATATCTTTTTATTATTGACTAGAGTTCTTGGAGAAGCCAGCAAATAAAAAGTGAATCAATATAAATAAACTTTTACATGAAAATCACCTTAATAAGAAGTGTGTATAAAAGATATACTATTTATGATAAAAACTAGTGGATAGCAAATAAACTAGTTGATAGTGGATAAACTAACTTTTTGGATTTGAAGTATTTAATCAAATTAGCGGTTGAACTAGCTGATTAAATAAATATAAAATGACATGTTTATATGTCTTTTTTATATAAATTTTATGTGTGTGTATATATATGTTATTTTAAAAAAAAAATTTATATTAATTTATTTTAAATTATTTATCGTCTAAAAAATTAAATATTATTTTTAATTTTATTAACTAAAATGAGATAATAAAATAAAATGACATGTTAATGTGAATTTTTATATAATTTTTATTTTTTATAAATAAAAATATATTATCTATTATTTTTTATCCTAAATATATGTAGTTAAATTTTTTTTTTTTATAAACAAAACCTGTATTAAAGTGAGTACGAGGGGTACCCAAACCCATATACATACAGAAAGGCTTGTTTGCTAATTACATGTAGAATTAAAAGTAGAGTAAGGTAAGGTAGAATTCAACCAAAAGTTTACACTCCATGTAAAAGTTATTCCTTAAATATATCCCAAAATATTAGGATTTAAATATTTTATTTTATTTAAAAGAGGATAATGAAGGAAATTAATTAAATAGTAAGAAAAAATGAGGAAAAATAATAGTAAGATATATGATCAAATGTTGCTTCAAATAACATCCGAAAAAAAACGTTATGAACTAGTAAAAAAAATATTTATCAAATAAAGTTACAAAATAAAAACTCGTTCCCTATAGGTTATTAGCCGTAAACTAGCGGTTTAACCTTGTCAACCATAATGTTGAAAATACATTTCTCCGTCCTTGATAACATCTTGCTAGTTGGTAGCTTTTTCATTAAATGTCCTCAGCAAGTGTGAAAAATGTGAGGTTTGGGCGATACCTTAAAATTGCGTGACAACTTTAATGCAAGCGTAAATTTCTCATAGCATTAAATGAACCTTTCCATTTAAGATGATTTTAAATGGATTATGATCCTCTCTTTTTATTCTCTCTTGTTTCCTCTTATGTTGTGAGAGAGAAAGACACAAAAAATAAGATTTAGTGGACTCTACACACAAAAACAATTTGATTTTATGTCTTTTTCTCTCTAACATGAAAGCAAAAATGAGAGAATAAAAGAAGAGGATTCAAATCCATTCTAAATATATATGATTGTTTGCCAGAAACTACATTTAAGAAATAAATGCAAAGATAAAAATGCTATTTTAAACTACGGGTCACTTTAACCAGTACTAATTTATTGGTTAAAGAATCCAATAAAATAATTATTTTATTAGAAAATTATAGATAATATTTATCAAAGTATTAAATGCGGTACTTTATAATGAAAACTTTTCTTTGAAAATTTCTTAACCAATGCTCTTATCATACCCGTTAGGCGTTAACATTCTTTTTAAAAGAAAATTATTGAATGAATTTCAACCTTTTTATATTAGTGTTATAGTTTTTTAACTTTTGGTTTATCCACTATTGTCATGATTAATTCTCGTAGGCACATAGCAATATAATTAAGCATGTGTTTGGTTTCACGATGAGAACCATTATCAAAATTTGGAGTGGTCTAATGTGGGTTTGACCAAATTTGAGGTGTTTGGCTCTGTATTTTACTTAAGGGTGGCACTTACCACCCATAAGTGGGGATCCCCCCCTTGCCTAATTTGAGGACGGGGATGGGGATCATACCATCCCCATGGGGTCCTCGTCCCGAGGAGATTACATAATTATCCTTATTATGTATATTATTATATTATAAATATATACTAACATAATTGAGGTCTTTTGGTCTTTTCATATCCTTTTTTTATACTTTTTTTTACTAGATATTAAAATAAAATAAAATACTACCGAAACATGAAACTCATCACTCATTTTCCTTTCCTCTCCTCATTGCAAACCCTAGCCACCCACATAGATCTGCGCTCCCTACCAGAAACCCAGACCTGCAGCCAACAAGTGACGTATCTGGCATCTCTGAAGCTTATGTTGCACCTCTGCTTGCTCCACATCTCTGAAGCTTGCTCTGCCGTCACTGTTCCACATTGCTCTGTGCCACACCTCTGCTTGCGCCATCGTCGCAATTAGACCATCAACGAATGACAACATCTGAGATCTCATTGCTGAGTCGCATTCCTCCACCTCGAGTCACCATAAGTCCTCCAACGAACCAGAGTTCTTGCCACGCGTTTTTCAGAACCACATCCGCCATTCCAGTCCTCGATATTCATGCCTGAGACTGCTGCGATTCGTGAACATGACCTATCTTGAACCCACCGTGCGTCGCTGTCGTACCACTAGACCACCGTACCAATAAAAAGTCGTCCCAGTCATTCGCCGAAACCACCTAGTCGCACCGCCACAAGCCTTAGAGAAGAAGATCATTGATTTTTTTCTGGTTTATTAGTTATTTCTTTTATTTATTTATTTTTTAATTTTTGTGTTTTGGGTGCACTAAAGGGTTGGACTGATTTCTATTTGGTTTTGGGCTGAACGTAATAATGCATTTTAGTTTTTTTTTTTTTTTGTAAATTCTTTATGAATTTTCAATGTCCCCGTGGGGATTTGCGAGGATCCATGGGGATGGGGACATGGGAGAAAAACTCCCCACGGCAGGGATCGGGGTCAGGGAGAAAACTAAGGGGCATGGACGGGGAGCGGGGGGGTACTCCCCGACCCCGCCCTGTCCCGTTGACATCCCTAATTTTACCTTCTATAATCGATTCTAATTAGCTTGGAGTAGCTTATGCTTTTGAATTGAAAAACTACACTAAGTTTTATATTAAACTTGCTTTCAAAATAAAATCATCCAAACGTAAATCATTTCACTTCAAAAATTAATTATATTCAAATCAATTCTATAAAATCGATTCTAATTAAAATCATGTTTGTCAAACGCTCGTCCAAACACACACTAAGCTCTCCCTAGAAATGGATAGCGATGGCAATTTGGACCCTACCATATGGGTACCGACAAAAAATACCCACAACGGGTAGGGTAAATACCCGCTTTATGGGTATGGGTTCGGGTATGAGTAATTACATGCAAAAAAAAAAAAGGTATAGGAGCTGGTATGGGTACTATAGTACTCGCCCCGCACCCACTCATATATGTATATATATATATATATGTATGTATATATA
This sequence comes from Echinosophora koreensis, assembly GCA_035048595.1. Lineage (NCBI taxonomy): Eukaryota > Viridiplantae > Streptophyta > Magnoliopsida > Fabales > Fabaceae > Echinosophora > Echinosophora koreensis. The sequence goes on along the minus strand of JAPCYP010000017.1, from coordinate 6,554,058 downwards.
TATATACATATACATATATATATACAGGGCCGATCCAACACCTATTGAGGCCTAAAGCAAACTTTGTGGTGATGTTTTTTTTTTTAAAAAAAAATAACAAATTAACCCAACAATTTTCTCATACAAAAATTATTTTATAAAAAATGAGGAGTTGAACCCTAGACAGTGTAGCTAATAATAACATTTCATACCAAGTGAGTTAGCTTATTTTTGTTTATGTAGTAAAAGTATAAAATAATATAATATAAAAAGATACAAATTGGACTTTTTTTAAAAGAAAAAAAATTAGTTTTTTGAGAGGCCTAAAGCAAGGGCTTCACTAGCTTTGCCGTGTATATATATATATATATATATATATATATATATATATATATATATATATATATATATTCTATGGTACACTACTCATATTTTACACCACTAATTGCACCACCCATGTGGCAAGTGCTGAACAAATCATTTTTGCACATGAATATTTGACTTTTCAACTAGTGAGCTCTTCAAACTCACATTTGTATTTGCAAAAAAGACCATTGTATTTTCGTATTTGCTTGTATACGCCAGATTGAAAAATTAAGACACCACTATTTAGTCCAAATAGTTGGAGTACGGAATCTGACAAATGAGCTTTCATTTCCTAGATTTTGGTCTAATGATATTATTTAATTACAATAAATATAATATTTAAAAAGAAACAAAAACTGGCTCTCTTCCTCGATTCATCTTCCTCCTTTTGCGGCTTTCAAGTTGCCTCCTCCCAGTCATGGTTCTTCTTTTCATCATATTCGCCGCCTCAAGCACTAGCCATCTAAATCATGTCTCTGTTTGAAGTTGAGAACCATTGCCGGAAAATGAAGCCACCATCACACGGATCACCTCTCCACCTCTTTCCACCTTCCTTCACTATCAATCCTCTGCTTGAAATTGTGACTGCCGCGAGTCGCCGTCATTTCGACACCACCACGTACAGTAACATCCCTAAAGTGCGAACCATCAAAAAACGCAACACTGTCAGCCAGCGATGCCACTGCGAGTTCTACCACTTCCGAAACAGTGAACCCAACTCTAGTTGACCCGTCGTCGCAAGCTCATATCCTCCAAATGTTATTGCACCTCAACTCTTGCTCCAAACCACCGCGTACAGTAGCCATTCAATTTTTGGGTTTTGGGGAGAATGGGTGGTGAGGAGGAAGAACAATGTCAAATGAAAAAGGACAAAAAAAAAAATGAAAGCTGAGATGAAAATGGTATTTCTGTTTGAGACTTGAAGAGAGAGTGATGAAAAAAATTAGGGTTCGGGATCGATAGAGAGAGGGGCAGCTCCCTATTGTGGTTGCCTAAGGGGAAGAGGGTGTCTGGTTATGCGGACACACAACTATTAGCTCCATAATACAGTCATTATACAAGGTTAATACCTTAAACAACAAATGCTAAAAGATAATTAACATTAAAATATTTCTGATATTAAAAATAAAATAGTTTTTTTTTGGACGAAAATTATAAATAAATACAATAAATACATATACCATACTGCAGTATACAGTAGTCATAAGGATTGACTACCATAAAAATATGTGGTGAAGGTTTGAAAGATTAACCTACTCATATGGCAATTTGATTGACCCATAAATTATCATATGGGTAGTGCAATGGTGGTGTACTTACAGGGCAAATCGCCATATCCAGTATTAGCATTGAAAACGCAAAATCACATGAAGGTTGAGCAAAACGAATGTTAATCGGTGGGAGACACGAGGAAATGGCGGTCAAATTGGGGAATGTAACCTGTGAAGCGAAAACGCGGAAACCAAAATTCATCCAAGTTCAGAGGAAAGCCAAGATTTGTGCTTTGATCAAATTATTATCATTCATTTCTAGCAACAAAAAAAAAAATTATTATCATTCATGCACGTTTCCAATAAAACATGCCTCAGTTGTCCCACGAAAATCCGCAGCGCCGTTGTATATCAAAGCATTCCCACTAATTTTTTTTTTTGCTACATAAAGCATTCCCATTCTCGAGCAACATGTACGGTTGCTAGTGCATATTTAATCTATACATTTTACAATCGAAAATCAACCATGTTAGGTAGTCCTTCTATGCAAACGGAATTGATATTTGACAACCTTTTTTATTAGTAATAACTAATTCAATTCCTAATCGAATGTATAAAAAATAGTTTATTGGAGGGATTATATCCACTTTAATATACTCCCTCCGTTCCCTTTCTATGGTAATTTAAGGTTTCTACACACAGATTAAGAAAATATTAATTTATTTACATTTGTACCAAATTACCCTTATTTATGATCATTGATATGTGTAGTGTATTTATGACTGAATTTAAGTAGGGAAGGTTTAGTGTATCTATGATAAGGGTATTTATGGAAAAAACTTGTCAAATATACCTTGGGTTTATAAAAGATCTATTGTTTTGGAACAAAAACCAAAAGCTAAAACTACCATAGAAAGAGAACGGAGGGAGTATTAGTCTTCTATACTTGGAAATGGGATTAATTTTCAATTGGGTGACGAGAAGAGGTTGCTGACTTGCTGCACCCCAAAAAAAAAGCATTCCCACTCTTGTAATCCCGTTTTCGAATTTGGCGCCATAGGCAGTCTTAACGGTCAAAAAGCACCCAAGAAAATGGCGGGGTTTACGAAAAATATGCAAAATCGAAAGCAACAACAACAAAAGAGAAAAGGGTGGCCCCAACAACTCTCCCCTCTGAGCTGTCAACAACGTGGCACAACAACTCACTCACGTTGGTTCTCACGCGACGCACCTCGTACATTGCCCTTTGGCCTTTGGGCAGTGCCGAAAGACGTGTCCCACGCTGTGGCTACCATCCTCTGTTTCGAATCATTCATTTGGCTTTGTGCCTCCCAACGTCCTCTCTCAATTTTCAAATAACAACTGGGGCCTCCAAGTATCTTTTCAGCTTCACAACAACAATATCTATGCGGATAATAAACAGGGCCCACCACCGCCCTATTTGGCGGCAACTACGTCCCTTCCCGCCACAGCTTCAAAACCAACGGCCGTTTGTCTCTTGCGAAGCCGTCCCCGTCCTCGCCTGCAGGCTCAACGGCGGACTGTGCTTCGTTGGACGGACCACGATGACGTGTGTTTATGACATTGCATGTCATACAAGGAAAAATTATTTTACCTTCTTGGGTTAAATACATATATATTTTAAAATGAATTTAATGTTGGTCTATCTAAAAATTACATTGGATTTCTGGTTAGTACGATAAGAAAGTGACGAAAGGTATTGAAACCTTATGCTCCCATTTGTTTTAATAAATAAAAAATAAAAATTAAGAGAATCATATGACAATAAACGGTTAAGATTGATGGTAACGAAATTCGTACCATTTATCATTTCCCTTTCGATTAATCTAGATAGAGTTAAAAAGACCTGTTTAAGAGGACAATTGCCATTTAGATCTGTATACGTTGATAAAGTGAGTTTAATTTTGATAATGTGAACATATAATTTTTTTGACACTAATTTTTTTTTTTTAAGCAATCTTTCTATACTATTATTAAGCAATTATCAATCATCTTATGATTCTTATGTGTAAACTTTAAGGTCTTTTTTATAAGAGTTAAATATATTTTTAACGCTACTTTTAAATTAATAACTTAAAAAGTTATCAAACATATTATAGTAGTAAATACTACTATAATTTCCCAGAGTTCATTAAAAAAAAAAATTCCCAGACCGAGAGACATAGAGGCCATCCTCGTGGGTTCCTTCTTGGACCTTTTTGGAAGACACTCCATTGTCTGACACGTGTGGAAAGACTCACGATTCAATTCACCGTTAGAGGAACGCATGATAAATCTGATTCTCTAGAGGTGCCTCCACGACTACGTTACGAGTCATGCGTGCGCTGCGCGTATATTGTTCGCAACCAATCCAATTACACCTTTTCCAATATGGACCGTTTATCATAATTAATTATGATATAGTAATCATACCTAGCAGAAATCTAACTTGTCAAATAAGCGAGACACACGCCAAATAACGAAATATGTATATAGAAATACACTCCTAATATCCTAATATGGTTGGCATAATTGTTCTTTGTTTCTAGAAAAATGGTTTATGATTGCATGCATCTTTGTTATCAGATTCTGCAAAAATGTGAAGGATCAAATTTAAAAAAAAAAAAAAAATCAGAATTTCACCAGATGTGAATCAAGTAGTAATTAGTAAACAGGACTAATTGAGTAGAGGGATAGCCTTGATGGCACGACCAACGAATCAAAGTATGGGAATGATATTCCAAATTTATTTTATCATGTTTAAGAAGTATTTAACTAATTCTGTAAAAATTCTACCCAAAAAAAATTAATAATTCTGTAAAAATATATTCATTATTAAAACATGACATTACATTTCTTTAAAAACTACTTAATTCCATAATATTGATCCTCACCTATACTACTTTGTATGGCCTGCAGTTTATTTTAGTTTAGTATTATCTTCAACTCTACATCAGGTTTTTTAGATAATCATGTATTAAGAGAAAATCACATTGCCACAATAATTTCAAAGAAATGTGACTCGTTAGTTAAAAATGATGGGACGTTTGTTGCGCACAAATTGTTTTTTAGAATTCCAAACATGAGCAACTTTATAATTTTTATTTCTGTCTAAATTTAAAAAGATTTAGAAATCTCATATTGTTTGGAATTATTTAGAAAGTGTTGTGGGGGAACTAAAGATGATTAATCATTGATGATGAAGTGCAATTGGAAAAGACGAGCATGAAGCCAAGTTTATGGATGAAAACAAGAATGAGTCATGGCTAGCTATAAGCAAAGGCGATGATCAAATTCAAAGATACAATACAATACTCCCTCTGGTCTCTATTATAAGCAAAAATTAAATAGGACACACATATTAAGATAGTTAGTTGATCTCATTTAAAAGAGTCATTGGGAATAAAAAATTAAGTTTGTTACCTAAATTACCCTTCCTCTTAATTATTAAGCTTGTGTTATTGACAATAAAAGGAGTCATTGGAAAACAAAATTTGTATTAAATGAAGGGTATTTTGAGAATAACCCCATTAAATGAGAAAAAAATAGTTGAAATTTGTTTATATTTTGGATCAAAAAATTTAATAAATTTTGCTTACATTGTGGACCGAGGGGAGGATATTACACAGGGAGAATTACAAGAAAACCAGCCAAAACAGGGGACAGGGAAAAAGCCGATACGAACGGTGATGCCACGTGGGGACGTCATAATTTCTAGTCGGCAAATCACACCTTAATTAATTGTCAAGGTAACTCAATTGTTACTACCACTTACCAGGGTCCTACCTTGCCACGTGGGTCGACCCCCCCCTCGTTAATCAAGAATCAACAACTCCACTCCATATGCAGTTGCTGCTGTGCTGTTGAGTTCAAACCACGCAAAGCTGGGAAATTCTTGTATACAGCGAAAGGAAGAAAATTTCATTTTATGAGTTGTATTTTGTACCATTAAAATTACGATAGAAATATTATAGTTAACGTAGTTTTCCAAAGTTAAAAAAAAGTGATGTAATACGGAGAAAAAATAAAATAAAAAAAGCAACTTTTGTTTATTAAACTAGTTTAATTGATAACCAACATGTCGTTGGTACTAATGATAATGAGACCGGATCCTGAAGCAGGTGTTTAGAGTTCCTAAAAAAAAAAGCAGGTGTTCAAAAGTTGAACTGTTAACTTACACTGTTTGGAGGAGGTAATTCTTAAATGTCATCCAGATTTTCTAATAAAGATTAGTCTCTATTTATATATTTTTGATGATAAATATTTCGTACTAATGATATGATTACTAAAAAAAATCAATATAATTGATGAAGTTATTAAACATAAATGATAAATGCAACACTTTGAACTTTAACAATGTCTTTTGCTTCTTTTTTTTCATTCCCTTTCTTCCTCTACTTCTCTTGTATAGTCTCTAGACTCTTTCATTTAGAAAAACTAAAAAATATCCCACGTGTCTTTCCAGCTGGATCGCTAACTGCCCTGATTGGTGAGTCATCGTGATGGTTTGACACGTTGGTAAAGATTTCTGTACGTGGAAATGTAGAAAAAATAGTAATTTTAGGTAGCAGGCGTTAGTCACGCCATGTCACATTGCTTCATTAATCACAATTAAAAAAACTCTTAAGTTTTTATGTAAAAAAAAAACTCGTAAGTAAAAAATTCTTATCATAACATATAAATCATATTTTGACATTGATAAAATTGTATTAATAAAAATAAATGTATTTTCTATCACACTTTACATTATTTTACATAAATTAAAGGTAATTTATATATCCAAAATAAAAAAAATTAAAATTTCGAGTAACCAAGAGCAAATGGTAAGGTCCCTCTATCTTTCCGTACAGCGGTATTGACTTGGTTTCTAATCAGGGACGAGAAAATAAAGAGTAATGTTATCTTGACATTCAAATTGGATATCATGGGGGAAATCTTAGTATTTTAGTAGGTTATGAATCACTTTACTTTTTTTCTTCCTTAATTTTATTGGTTCATAGCCTACTAAAATACTAGGATGTCCCATGATATCAAATTTGAGTGACAAAATAACATTACTCAAAAATAAAATATAAAGATTGATACTTGAATTTGTAGGTTGGTGACAAGTTTGTCTTTTATATTACAAAATATGTAAGAATGTCCCTCAAATTTAAAAATGTTCATTTTATTATGATTTTCAAATGGAAAAATATTGTCAAATTAAATTATTATGATTGACTTTTTTAATTTAGAAGATGCAAGGGACCAACTTGCGACTTCATGCAATCTCATTAACCAAAGTGATGTGATGCACTAAAATATAAATATAAAATATTATATAATAGTATTTAAAGAAGGGTGGGAAGAAAATGTGATAAAGAAATAAATATAAATAGATATATTTGGGGTGCAAAGAGAAGAGGCAGAGTTAAGATCAAGGCGTGGTATGTATGCGCTTGGAAAGTGAGTGAAGAGAGAGAGAGAGAAGTAACTTAACTGTGGCAGTGTGAGAAGGTGAGAGAGTTTGGTGAGAGTGGTTTTATTTATGGCGATTGGGTCGAAGAGGTTTGTGCAATAAAAGCCACCGTTTGGAATTTCAACCCATTTTTATTATCTATCTACTATCTACTATATATAACGTTTTGCTGCTGAGCCCTGTGATAAATCACAAGCAAAGCACGTAATCAATCAAACACCGTTCCCTCATTCCCTCTGCTGAAGGTTTCCTCTTTCGTTGCAAAGATGGAGATGTCAGGTTGTACGGATGAATATGAGAAGCTTGTTATACGGATGAGTACCCCAAGGTCTGTCTATTTAGCTTCCTTCTTCTTCTTCATTCTTCACACTGATTTTATTTCTATGTCGTTTTTCTTCATATTCTTGATTTTGTGTTTATAGGTTCTAAGTGTTTGGTTTATCTTCTGCAAATCCATTCCAAACCTCTCAATTTGAATGCATCATCATGTTTTGAAACCACTTTTTTTTTTTGAGTTACTATATTTAAAACTCTCATTTATCATGAGATTTGTTGTGATAATTTAATTTCATAATAAAAAATCGCGAAAACTTCAAAGGCTGATAAAATCAGATTTCCTAATTCCCAACAATACTAATTTAACAATTTTCTGGCTTTTTCTTTCTATTTTTGATTTGTTTTCATTCTGTCTTAGAAATTCTGCAAGAAAAAAAATAGTTAATTTAACTGATTTTGACCTTTCACTGCGAAACAGGGTTGTAATTGATAATGCCGTTTGCTCCACAGCAACTATAGTCAAGGTAACCTCGCACCACAATCCATATTTTGTTTAAAAAATGTTGTGTTTTTTCAATTTTCATGTAAATCAAATCATCAAATCATAATAATTAAACTAATGTCTCTGATTTCACAGGTTGATAGTGCCAGAAAACATGGGATTCTTTTGGATGCAATTCAAGTGCTCACTGATCTCAACCTTTCAATTAAGAAGGCTTACATTTCCTCTGATGGCAGGTGGTTCATGGATGGTAAGTTCATTTTTTCCTTTCCCCCTTTTTTTTATTTTATCAATTAGATGATTTTGATTCTGGCTGCACTAATCTTTGACTATTCAATTCACAGTTTTCCATGTTACGGATCAAAATGGAAACAAGCTAACAGATGAGAGCGTTTTAAGATACATTGAACAGGTATTAATTGCTTTGTGAGTTCTAATTTAATTATCAAACTGTTACCGGTTCTATATTAAAACTGATTCACCCATATAGGTTTTGCATTTTTATTGTTATATTATATTATTAGTATTAATCATACTGAGTTATTGTATTTGTTTTATAACAGTCACTTAGCAGCATTCATAATGGGAGAACCAATGGATCAAACGGTCTCACTGCCCTGGAATTAACCGGAACCGACCGAATTGGTCTTCTTTCTGAGGTGTTTGCTGTACTGGCTGAGCTGCAATGTGATGTGGTTGAGGCTAAGTTTTGGACTCACAATGGCCGCATTGCCTCCATAATCTATGTTAAAGACTCCAATTCTGGTTCTGCTATTGAGGACCCTCAGAAAATTAGTAAGCTTGAGGCACGTTTAAGAAATGTTCTAAAGGGAGATAATGACATTAGGAATGCAAAAACTTCCATCTTTATGGCTGTCATGCACCCTGATAGAAGGTTGCATCAGATGATGTTCACTGACCGTGATTACCAGAGGAATCCCATTTTAAAGTTTACTTCTGATACCCCATTAGTGACCGTCCAAAATTGGGCAGAAAGGGGTTATTCGGTTGTGAATGTTCAGTGCAAGGATCGAATTAAGCTTTTGTTTGATGTTGTGTGCAATTTGACAGACATGGAATATGTTGTATTTCATGCAACTATTAACACAACAAGTGATCAAGCATACCTGGTAATTATTATTAAACATCAAATCAAATAATTTGCCCTTTTGGTTTATGTGCTTAATTAACGGTAATCTAATTGTTATTTCAGGAGTTTTATATAAGACACAAGGATGGCACCCCAATTAGTTCAGAACCAGAGCGTCAACGTGTAATTCAATGCTTGCAAGCTGCAGTGGAGAGAAGGGCATCTGAGGTATAGCATGAACATTCTTTCAGTCAGTTTTATTTGTTAATTTGTTATTGTCTTTTGATATGAACGTGCTAAGGTTAATTAATTAACGAATTGCTAATTCTTTGAATACAGGGTGTTAGGCTAGAGTTATGCACGGAAGACAAGCAGGGTCTTCTAGCAGAGGTGATGAGAACGTTCAGGGAGAATGGTTTGAATGTAACAAGGGCTGAGATATCTACCATAGGGGACATGGCTGCAAATGTTTTCTATGTAACTGATGCGATTGGATACCCAACTGACCCAAAAATCATAGAATCTGTTAGGCAGAAAATTGGTTTAAGCAATTTAAAAGTGAAGGAGTCTCCATTCGTATGTCATCAGAAGGCAGAGAGAGAAGATCAATCAGTTGGTGTTGGTGGGGCAGTGCTGTTGTCTCTTGGGAGCCTCGTGAGAAGGAATTTGTACAACTTGGGTTTAATCAAATCTTGTTCTTAAAGCAGAAAGGATGGTTCTATTTGCAACTTTTTATAGCATAATATTCTTTATTTCTTCTGGTTTGAGCTTTGTGTACATAAAAAGTAAAGGTGGAATTTGGTGAAAGTAGTTGTTCCTAGTTGGTTGGGTTGGTGAAAACAGATCGGTATATTATACAGCTGGAGGGATGGACCTCCCCCTACCCTTTTAAATGCTTTGCGTAAAGAAGAGAAGGAATTGCATTAGGAGATATGGGGTATTTCAGAAGAGGTTGTTGCCCTTGGTGGCAAGGTTGTGAAATGTTGAATATAGGATTGGATTCTTGGTGGCAAAAAGAAGTTTAGGTAGAAGCAAAACATATTGGGTTCATACAGCACTAGATCTTAATGTATGTGTACATAACGACATTTCGATTACTGTTATTATTAATATAAGTGGTTGACTCCATTCTTTAATTTGACTTTGTTTCTCCAAAGTGTGTTTTGGTGGCTCCCCTTTGTGTCACTACTAGATCTTGATCTTATTGGAACTAGTTGGCCTCATGGTATTGAACAGTGGGCATCATTTCCCTTTAATTTTTCATGAAATGATTTTGACTGTCTGATGATAAAAATTCAATGGTAACTGTAAATTTTTTTTTTTTTTAAAAAAGAACACTTATTCTGTACTGTTGCAAACTGAAAGAAAGGTTCTTCAATTATAGTTCAACAAAGTTCATATCGAAGCAAGGCTATGGATTAAAATTTGAGTTTAATTGGTATATACTGTTAGTGTAAAGGTTTTTTACACTGTCAACCAATAATAAATCGTCACGTCATTGAAAATCTTTGATTCTTATCCAAATCACCTTAAAAGTCATTCATATCTTGATTTGTGATTGATTGACAGTATGTAAAAAAACTTTATACTGACAGTGTATAGTAATTAAACTCTTAAAATTTAATAAGGAAAAACGTATATTTAACTTGAGAGCGGAATTTGACCATATCCATATGTAATGGTTTCTTTCTTTTTCTTATTCACCCTAATAATATTTTTTAACGATAAAATTGTCTTCGTAGAGCGGCTTTAACTATGATTTTGGCCCAAAATGAGGTGGAAGTATTTCTTTTATCTAAAAAATACAAGACAAGATATGCCTTTCAGAGATTTTACGCAGCCCAATAGGCACTATATAAATTTTTGTCAAAAAGAAATAGGCACTATATAAATTATATAAACGGGAATTAAAACTAAGAGGTACGACCAATAATGTCATGCTAGTCACAGTATCGTTAACATGTCATTATTTTTGTTAGGGTTTATGGAAAAAAAAATCATTAATTAAAATCGCATTGTTGATGTTAGAAAGATAAAGGACTAAATTGATAAAAATAAAATATGCAAGACAAAGTGTTAAAAAAAAATTATAATACCTATTTTACCAAAATAAAATAAGGGGAAGAGTGTTGATAACTTTACTTCCCTTCCCTTTCCTTTCTCAATATTGCTGTTCGAGGACGCTACATAAGATCATTTTGTCTATTCACTTCATGAAAGGAATATATATATATATATATATATATATATATATATATTTTGCATTAATTCATGAAAGGAACTTGCTAGATACTTTAAGCGCAGGATGTTATAATTAGTAAATTGTTTTGAGGATGGTCGCTATTATTTGTGGGGACCGCATGTCGATCCATTGTTTGTTTGGGGTAAAAGACTTAAGATTCTTGTTTTCGTTTATTTTATTTGCATCTCCGTCTTCTTATATTTATATTTTATAATCGAGAATCATCTTAAATGCACGCAATGTATGTAATAGATAATTATATTTTGATCCTAAACAAGTGTAGAAAACTGCTTAATAGACGTAAAAAATAAGTACAAAAACCAAAGCCGAACTTGTATGTAGGTAGAATCAAATATAGTGACAATATTGAGCATGATCGATATGATGCACCACATCATCAACTTTATAAATAATTTGTTATATTAGTAACTCAAGGTTATTTCACAGCTAGGAGAGGCGTTACATTATTTGTACAGTTGTAGGTGTGTGATCTCAATAATATGAATGACATGGACATGCCGGATCACGTGAAATTAATCGAAGTTATGTGTTGGTACTTGATATAGATGCGAAGGATGCAGCATCATGTGCAAAATGCTCCGTGATGAAGACCCAGAGGACAAGGTACCTACTACCCATTGAAGGTGTTTGTATGTAACTTAGGTGAAAAAGTCACCGAAGCAGACGTGGTTAAGCTCCACTTGAATTACTATTTATATATATTTAGTTCTATGGGGTTCCAATTCACCAATTTTGATTTGAAAATTAATTAACTGAAAAAATTTTAAATTTGATTTAGATCGGATTTGCACAATATATATTGACAATCAAATTATTCAGATATATGCATAATGAATTTAAAATAATTTAAATAAAAAAATTTAAAATGACGTTGTCATTCGTAAAAGAAGAATAATTTAAGTCGTGATTAGAAGAATGCATGATATTAGGGGTGTTCGCGGTTCGGTTTGGATCGGTTTTGAGGGAAAAAGTCATCCGATCCAAAGTAAAAAAGTCTATGCGGTTCGGTTTGATTTGGATGGCTTCTAAAAAAATATCTGATCCAATCCTATTAAATGCGGTTTGGATCGGTTCGTTGGTTCGGTTTTAAACCACACATCATTACTTATTTACATAACTTTATATAAAGTGCAAAAAAAAATATACTGTTTCCTATAAGTCACATTGCAAAAACCATACAATGGCTTAAAAAGCCATACAGTGGCGCATTGCAAAAAGCATACAGTGTCACATTGCAAAAACAACGCATCATACACTTAATCTCATAATATAAGGAGAATTGCCAGAAAGGCAAAAACCATACAGTGACTTAAAAAGTCATGCTAAACCCAATTTCTCAAATCCTGAAAAATAAACATACAACCATGTTCTTGCTCCAAAGTCTCAAAGTTAACAACTATAAATATTAAAGTTCCAAAACAACCATGCTCCCAACCAAGTTCTTGCTCCAAAGTTAACAACATACATTAAATTTAAAATCAAAATATAAAACAACCATGCTCCCAACCATGTTCATGCTCCAGCAATTTGAGACTTCATTTTAGTAAAATGACCAGAATACACTTCTTAAGAAATCCGCATCAGGTGAGGAGATGTAATTGACAGATACTCCTTTTCTAGTTAGAGAAAGTAGAAATTTTCTGTACTCAAATTATGTTGCTTGAAGAATGTATCATGCTGCATTGTATGTGAAAGACATGTTGAGTCAACAATATAGTGAGTGCCTGGCTAAAGCATATATCAAAGCAAAAAAGGGCAAAAGCAGTGGAATATATTCAATACCAATTTATGTTCTTATCTTTTGGAATATATTATTTATTTGATAAAAAAATTGATGTTTTCCAAGGAAGAATGTCCTGGCTGGTTGTAGAAACAAATGAGCAAACAAACCCAAAAATATCAGACATGAACTCAGAAATATGGAACAAATCCACTCAAAATTTTGAAACATAGAACAGATTAACAGAACACACACAAAGACAAGGTAAAATCCCAGACAGAAAACAAAAGGGTACAAACTTGAAAGATTCAAGGAACCTAATACGAAATCTATGTATAAATAGCGGATGAGGAATAAACATATCAAGGATACACGAAATCAATGCATAAACATATCAGGATAAGGAAGCTTTCATGCACTCACCTATCAACGGAAGCAGCGGCGGCCGGCGAGCAGCGAGAAGGAGCGCGAGGCGGCGTCTAAGCAGGAAGGGACGGCGAGCAGTGAAAGAGCGGGACTGCTCGAGCTGGCTGCGAGAGGAACGCAAGGTGGCACCGACAGGGGGCTGATGGTGGCTGGCGGAGGCCACAAGGTTAGGGTTAGGGAGACACTTCTCTCTGACTCTGAGAGACGCAAGACAAGTTAGGGTACAAGGGAGACTCTTTGAATTTTGAAGTCAGGAAAATAGAAATTGAAAAGTGTAAGTAAAACTATGAAACGCATAAAATTATGACTGAAACGGCATGGGTTCCATACGTTACACGCAGAGCCTAATATACAGTGTCGGTTCGGCTCGGTTCGGTTTCTGAACCTCCAACCGAAAACCGAACCGAACCGATCGGTTCTCTCCAAAACCAGTCCAAAAAACAACCAATTAAAATCGGTTCACATTGGTTTTCGGTTATTTCGATTCGGTTATGCGGTTTTTTTTGGATCGGTTTGGATCTGAACACCCTTACATGATATAATTAGTTATATAGGGGTGAATTAAAGTAAAAGTTTTATATCTGAATTAATTTATATTTTATAAATTCTAAAATAAACCTATTTACAAATTAAATTAGTTTCTAAATTTAGATATGTCAAACTACGTGCCTTGAATTGGAACCAAAATCTCTAGAGTACTCAACTTCAATTTTTGTTTACCGACAAAAGAAATAATTGTATAAAACATAAGTAGAAGAGGTGATTAACAATTGTTGTTTTTTCGAAAGATTTGTTATCTAGGCTCAGTGTATTGGGATGTGTTCCCTCCTTTTTTCTTTCTCCATTCGTACTACCTCTACTTATAGTAGGCTCAGTACGTATTTACCTCTCATAATTGGGTCTTTCACTCTCAGATAGCTGTTGCCGCCTTGGTAATGATAGTCGGACGGTAGGTATTAATACTTACTGTTATCTTTCATTCATGAGTACCGTTTAGCTATTATATGTTTCGTCCTCTGATTATCCGATTTCTCCATGTGATTTATCAACCTCGAATGCCAAGTCTTTTAATTCTCGGCCCAAATCTCTGTTGGATCCGTGTTGCCAATGAAGTCGGCCCCAAGTATACAAGTCGGTACCGAGTGTATAACTTGGACTCCCATAACAAAAGTAAACTATGACTCTGAGTAAATTTTATTTGCAATATGAGAAAAATCTACTCCCAAGTTTTGTTTGAAATACTAAATTAAATTCACCAAGTTCATTCCAAGTATTTCTCTACCAAAAAGAAGTAAGAAGAAAGACTTGGGTTTGGTAGTAGACAACTAATCCAATTGAAAGGTGTTTGACTCGTGTAAAAACTAACATTGCTTGTAGTATATTGTTTTACCTACTTTTTTAACATTCTGTTTGGTTGCAGGAGAGAAAGTGAGAGGAAAGAAAGATGAAGGAAAGAAGGAGAAAGGAAAGAAAAAGAATGGAAAATAAGAGGATTATTTAGTAGTTTGGTAGGAAAGAAAATGAGAGGAAAGAAAACCAAAATTTTTCTCTTCTCTTGTTTGGTTGAATAGAAAGTGAGAGGAAAGAAAAAATATATTTATAAAATGATATAAATGACCTCATATAATAATATTATAAAAATACAAAATGAATTTTTTTGGGTATCTCACACAACAAAAGTGCGGCAGTTCAATTCCCAAATGACATTGTCTCGGCATGTGTGTTTTCTTGCCAAATGGAGATGAAAAAAAACACTTGTGGGGCCCAGGCTTTTTTTCTATCCACTCTACCCTTTCCTCTTGAAACCAAACGGTGGAAAGACCTCGATTATTGTGTTTTCTGCTCTGCCCTTTTCTTTCCATCAACTTTCATGCCTTTCAAACACAGTGTTAATGTAGATTATTAGAGAAATTTTATGCGCGTTTCATCCAATTGAGAGTGGACCATATATAATCTGATGGATTTACGCTCGATATTAATAAACAATAATACTACATTGCTTATGGCGTTGACTCATTGGACATATGTATGTGGGAGAGGTAACACACTCACATGACTCGTACATTTCCAGCTATTAGTAAACAGTAGTAACAGGGTATGAGTTGAGTTTGAGTCGGTGGTTAGGGCTTAGAAGTTAGTCAAATAGAAGTTATCGCCATGACTATCGGTCCTGTTGAAAAATGGTAAAAGGTCAGGTTGTCGGCAACTACGGCAGCACTTGTTGCCACCAACTGTCACTAACCTGGACTTTTTAAACACATATATACTCCTATAACTTTCTGTTCATTTACAAATTTGATATTTTTGTTTTCAATTAATTATAAATTCATATTCTTTTTGTATATTTGGTTAATAGGCTCTGTGAGACCCCGTGCTTCGGTGCTTGGTCGTGACTCGTGAGCAAGTGGACAGTGGATTTTCCTGCTTAATTCTTTGAATGAATGTCATTTTGGATCTTCAAAATGTTGGAGGTCAAATTCTTATATTTCACTGTTAATTAGTTTGAAGTGAATATTTTAGAAGCCGGCTCTTTATGAAAGTATTCAACTTGCTTTGAATTAAAAATACTTCTTGTTTGGACCCTGAATTGAATTCTCACTCTTTTTATGATACGGATTTGAATCCCCTACTGTCACTGAAATCTTTTCAAAATGAGGGATCATTTCGGAACAAAATAAAGGTACCACATTGGTATAACTTTGAAAAATAAGAGACTATTTTAGAACAAAAAATAAAAGAGAAGGACCAAATTGAAACCTAAAATAAAGATAACGGACCAAAATTATAATTTAATAACCAAAAAATAAATTACCTTAACCTATTTAAGTGAATAGACCGGCCCATTTCCACCTTCCTACTAAACAAAGCATTTCGAATCACATGCAACGTTAGGGTCGTTTTAAGCTCATAGTATATGTCTTATATAAGGGGAGGGGTGAGTGGAGATGAGAATGAGAAAGCGGTGGATCGCATTACGAAAATTTAAACATGTGCACTCATAATTTATGTCATTCAACTTAACTAACTGAGTTAACTTAAAAGGACACAAATGAAATCCGGTTTCATGTTTCTTTATTCCCGTTAGAATGGGAGTTATGTAAATTCCCAGCCTATCCCACGATTTTTTACACCTGAACTACGAAATGAGAGGTCACAAAGAAGTATGTAAAATTCCATCCCCACAAATATAGTGCAACAACTAACAACAACTTGATATATATTATATAGAATCATAGATGCCCAATTTCTGGAAAAGCCATTGCTTGGACAAAAGGTGGCATCAGCCAGTTTATTTGAGTTCATATATTAGGGACTAATGCTGACAAAATTACTACAAGACAATAATTACTTTCAGATTATTATACATGCAAATGAATTAATATCTGCCGACTGGTCTTGCGGCATTCGATCTCTGAACTTTTCGTGATCGCAAGTTTCAGACATTAATTAATTTTTCAATATATAAACCTTTGATCAGTTAATATATAAGACATATATCAAGCCAGCTTGAATGTCAGCTAGTTAGGGATGACAATGGGATAAAACCAAATAAACATATCATTTATTTAATTTCTGCTAGTAATGACAGAAAGTAATCCAAGGGGTATCTTTTTCACATAATACTATCTATAAACATATTGATAATTAGTTAAAGGGTCTTGTTAACCAGAAAAGGCAAGAATTTATAGAAAAGTTAAATACATACCATCTTCAAGGGTGGTTCTTCATGAGGTTCTTATGGCTAAGAACTGGTTCTTAAATTTTCTGTCATTGGAGTTGGCTGATTTGGGAGCCAATGTGGAGAACGGTTCTTATAGAAGAACTGGTTCTTAGCCATTAAAAAATAATTAAAAAGGGGAAAAAGGAAAGAGAGGGAAAGAAAATTGGAGAAATGGACCCACTAAAAATATGTTAAGAACGCAAGTTAAGTTCTATCATTGGAGTGAAAACTAATGAGTGTTCTTAAATCCTTTGTGGCATTGTAGGGCCTACTAAAAGAGAGTTAAGAACTCAAATTGGGTTCTATGGTTGGAGATGCTCTAACTTTTGAGATCAGTAAATATGTCACTTTCTTGTAAAGCCTTGCTATTTTTAGTTTCTTAACCAGTGCCAAATGAGTTGTACATAAATTATTTTCTTTGTTATGAATCCCATTCTCTTATATAGAGAGGGTATAATGATATATACCAAGTTTGATTATATGTGGTCACAGAATGAAACAAAGATGCATGCTTCCAAAGAAGATTAATTTGTTTAGTCACTTCCATAACCCTCACGAATATATTTGTTTAACAGACGGTGCTAACAGATACTTATTTATATAAACTTTTTTATTCATGATCAGTTAATATATAAGACATATATCCTGCCATAAACCATTCAATTTGTCATATCATGTAGTTAGAGATGATAATGGGATAAAACCAAATAAACATATATAGAGACATATTAATTAAATACTACTTCTAGTAATGACAGAAAATAATCCAAGGGATAGCTTTTTCATGTAAACATATTGATATTCATAAAATGAATTGTATATAAATTATTTTCTTTGAATGATTTCTGTTCTCTTATTAAGAGAGGGCACTAAGCTTAGAATCAAACAAAGATGATGCTTGAGACTTGTTTGGACACTTCGATAGCTCTCTCGAATACATTGTTTAATTAACAGAATATTCTTGTGTTTTCTTATTGCCTAATATACATGACTTCGGAATTCGAAATAATTATATCCCAAAGTTAAGCCCAGAAGCAGAAGATCATATTATTATGTTTATGGCCCTTTTTTTTTAATAAGCAAATGTTTTATTTTTTTTTTTACAAAAGAAAAGTTAGGCAAATTCATTAATAATGGAGAACGCAATACATTTGGTAACATTATCACAAATTTGGAGAATAGTAATATATGTAGTCACCCCTAATAAAGAGTGAGCAACTATATGGACTTTCCTCCTATCAAACTCTACTAAAGAAATGGTAACATAAAATGATAAAAGACTCCTATAATTTGAAATAATAACCCTGTAATTAGCTTGGTCCTATTGAAGGAGGCTTAGGACTTCCTCATTTTGCACCTGGAATCTGAGAGAGTAACTATAAAATTTAGCTTTGAAGACATATCCTCCCTCATCATGTAAATTATTACTGAAGTCGATGCTTCGAACTACCTGCAAGAAAGGCTCAATGCATAGCCAATTGAGCTCGACTTTATTTGTATAAACTAAAAATTCCAAAAGGAAAAGGAAAAAAAAACGATAAAACACGTTTTGCCAATATCACCAAACGAGATATTTGTTGACAGGAACTACACGCAGGTTACCCAGACCTCAACAGTTCCAACTAATGATATTCAAGGCTTCTGGCAGGCCTAGGAACCAGAGTCTGCCAATGAAAAATGACCATTCAGGGACACAGAAGCTAGACCACGCGAGCTGCTTACCATGTTACTATCAACTTCATGTGCATGAAAAATAGAAGCATCTTCGGCACGACGACGTTTCTTTTCACCTTGGCTATCACACAGCAAGGCATCATTCAAATTCATGCAATCATTTGGAATATTTGAATTTAATGAGATGGACGCAACACTTAATACGTTAGAGGGAATCATGGGCATGGTGATAACATCCTTATCCTTATTATTAGCAGCATCCGTTGAGATCTCATTTTCTCTCTCCCCAACATTACTCTTTGCATGAAACATGAGATCACGATTTGCCAAATCTGCATTATTCTGCACATGCGATTTTTGTCCCTCCTCCCTTAGTCAACGATTGCCACTGCCACTTCCAACCCTCCTCGGCTCCACCCTAATCTCCGTCCTCCATCTCCTAGCTCCATCATCATTCTCACACTCAAGCAATTTTTCACAGTACTGCTCAGTGTGACCAATGATCCCACACATAATCGCCACTCCTCTAGCCGGCCTCCACACTTCTACCATGCAGTCTTTCGTAATATGAACACATAAACATCTGTCCATAAGAAACCTTTCTACCAGACATAGGTTTAGATCTGCTTCACGTTCTTGACCCTTCTCAGCATAAAAAATGAAACCACCATCCCCCTCATTCAACAACGACAAACCCTCCATACATCCCTCCATCAGAAAGAGGAGAAAGAAAAATCACATACGTCCCTTCATCAGAAAGAGGAAAAAGAAAAACCAGAGCTCTCACAAAGAGAGAAAAACAGAGCTTTCACGAAGAGAGAAAACGAGAACAATTTTTAGAGTCGCTGCAGCCGTCTCTACTAATATAAATATGATAATATAACAACATTAAATGAAATATACAATATAAAGAGTTTATGAACTTATACTGATCTGTAATTTTTCTTTTTTCGCTTTATATTTCTTTTTTAACAAAGATGATATAAAATAAGTAAAAAAAAATAAAAGCAAATGTTAGTAATTAGTTGTTATGTTAATATTATCCTCCATTGCTAGGGTTTGAACCCTGGACCTCCTAGGCCCTTGATCTGGAAGTATCAGCGGCCCCAACACACCTTATGATTAGTTGTGACTTGTAGACTTGGCCCTTAAGTTCCTGATTAATATATCACCATTTCTTTTTTAAGGACGGTTTGTGGTAAATTCTTTTGTAAATGTATTAACTCTTCCTGAAAATTTTAAGTATTGAGTGATTGATAAAATCCTGATGTCAAAGTGTTGTCAAATATTTTTAATAATGCAACAATTTATGATTAGTTGACAGCGTAAAAGATTCTTATTTATAGTACACACTGATTAAATCATTAAATAAATGTCATAAGTAAATATGTTAAAAATAAACTGACATGAAAGAAATTGAATTTATCGTTTTTTTTTTGACACGTTTATTTATGGAATATAAATAACAAAAAAATATAGACATGGGATCAAAAAAAAGAAAGGGGGGAAGAAAAAAGAAGATAAAGAATGGGCCAATCTATCCATTGGGCTCAATCCTGTCATAGAAACCACTAACTTCAACCCCATCATAAAACTCACTACCCGGATCCATGACCCGCTTTTCAGTTGTTCGTGATATGTACTTCGGAGAAGGAAATTATTTGATAATTTTCAAAGCTTTATTCTGAAAATCAATAGAGATTGAAAGTTTGCACACGATTGGATGAATATCCTGTTCGATAATTTCTCTCTCTGCCTCTGATTTGGTATTGTGAGTTTGAGCATTTGAGTTAAATCCATGGTATTTATTGGTGCTGCATCGGAGCATGCTATTGGGTTTTGGTAATTAAAGGTGTGATTGGCTTCTGGAATTTTTGTTTACTTTCTCCAGTTTATTGTTTGTCTTGATTGTATACCAACTGTTCGATGAAATGCATGGATTTCATCTGGTTGTGTTGGGCAACAATGGTTTTGATGATTTGGGCCGTTTTCAGAGGCCTAAAACCCTACAAAAAATAATAATTTTTTTTGGGACCTAAAGTTGCTGCTTTAGCAGCTTGCCCTAAGGCCGGCCCTACTAGAAGCTTGCCCCTAAGGCAGGCCCTACTAAGAGACAATTGTGCATGGGATACACTGGAAAAAAAAAAATGTTTTAATGTTTACATATTTACAAACTATTTTCTTAAACAATTTGCATAAATTTATTTTCATAAGTTATTCTCATAAACTCCAATAAATTTTTTATAAGGTTTTCCAAATGCATCATTGGTTTGCAAATTATGACTTTGGGTCCCCATGACTCTTGGGCATATAATCTTAAAATCTTTGAATATTGATTGAAGAACGGTACCTTAAGTTTGATGTATAGCCTTTGATTTTCAAAATATTGATTTTATATTTTTTGAAAAATTGAAAATTGTTAAACTTCCAATTACGACTTGAAAGAATAATGATTTCGCTTCTACGTATTTCTAATTGCGATAAAAAGCTCGATCAAAGTCATGCTTGATTGATTGGTTGTTTTTTATTTTTTACAAAATGTTTTTTTTTGAAGGATTTTTTATTTTAAACAAGGAACTGGGTTTTTGTTAGTAAAAAGGATTTTTCATTTTTGTTTTTAAGATTTTTTATAAAAACAAAAACAAAGTGGGCTATATATTTCAAGCCCAAATTTAAAATCGTCTACTTAGATTTCTTTTTAAATTTTAAATTTTAAAAATGATTTTTATTAAAAAAAATTGATTTTTAACTTTATTACTTATTTTTATCATAATTCTTCCCTATTTATCTTCTCATTTCCTTATTTTAAATTCCGCCTTCTTAGACATAATTTTTAGATAGAAGTCAACACAAAGCTAAAACAATAACGTGGCCCAATGACTAATGAGAACTACTAGGCCGACTAACTAAACTCGGCCCACCAAACCAATTCCTAAAAAAAAAAAACCAAACTCAAAATTAAACTAAAATGATTAAAGAAAGACATATCTGATCCTCTAGTGTGCTCCAACACAAAACCAAACTGAATCATCCAGCAAGATTTTGTGCCTATTTGTTTTAAATTACATTGAACGCAAATGGGCTATTTCTCCGTTCAAAAGTTCCGTTTATTAAAAGCTTCTATTTGGAGCTTTGAGAAAAATTGCATTGGGACGATATTTTTCTCAGTTTGCGGCAAACATAATCTGAAACAAACATGCAATCTATCTACACCCATTCGGAGGAGTGTACCAAAAACAGAAATAGATGCTTAGCCAACGCTTTACTTATTATACCATGTTTATCATTAATACTAGGTTTTTTGCACCTTAGCGATTGACCGGTCATCAATAATAATAATAATAATAATAATAATAATAATAATATTATTATTATTATTATTATTATTATTATTATTTTGATAGGCAAACGTTAGTAATTAGTGTGTTATGTTAGTGGGGGAGTTGAACTCACGACCTTATTATCACTCCAAACCCTGTGTCCCTTCCCCAAATCACATTGACCAATTATAACTCCATCAATTATTATTATTGATAGTATTATTATCATTAATAACTTAAATTGTGCCTCTACATTTACGTAACTTATTTTTTTTTCTTGCATTATCCCAAATTAAGTCCACCATTTCAATACCAACATTTCGCAATGACAATAATTACAATAACAATTTGATCACGTATGTGGATAACAAAAATTGAACTCCAAAACATCATGTAACAGGTGTTAGTAGTTACATCTATGACTTATACAATAAGGATATGAAGCTGCAGCCATTATAAGGCAATGTTAACATCATACTCTTTATCACATTTCTCTTAACACATCATTTATTATTGGGTGGATTTCATGTGGGACCATGTCTTTTGGTCTTTTGGTCTTTTGGTTGGTCTCACATAAAATCCATCCAATAATAAAGAATGTGTTGAAGAAGAATATAATAAAGAATGTGTTCCTAACATTTCAATCCGTGCAAAACAAGTTGTCTAAAGGACCAAATTCACAATTGACAATCTGAAAAAAAAAAAAAAAAAGGTTGGATGGAATAAAGTCTTCACAAAATTTACAAAGTTGGCTTATAATAACTATTTTTATATTTATATTTTGCTTAGCGTCCTATTTACTTCAGTAACCAACTAGCGGTATACCTGTGCGAATCGCGCTGCTTTGGTCACTATAATTTGATTCACCAATTTGATTGAGATTGTCATCAATTTGATTCATTTGTGTCCCTTTGAAAAATAAAGGAAAAAAAAAATAGAATCCAGACAACCTTCCCAAACATGTAGAGTTCCAACAATTTTAGTATTTCCTTCGGTCCTTATTATAAGAGGCAAATGATTATTTTTTTTTATCCAAAATATAAGAGACATGCATATATTTTGACAAATATTAAATGTTCATTTCCAATTTTACCCTTATTTATAATAAGGTTTATATTTACGAGACAGTGTAACTTTCAATACAAGTAGGTTTATTCATTAATTATATAAGGGATAATTTTTTAAATTTATATAAATATTAACTACAAATAGCTTATTTCAATATATTTTCTTGCTATGTGTATTTTAGAGTTTTACCTCTTATATATAGAATCAGAGGGAGTACAATGCAAACTTTGACTTAAGTGGAAATTTCCAACATTGTAATCTCAACACTCTTTGACTGACATTCCAAACAATTCCGGATTGGGGATCCAGTTGGCAGTTAGGCATATGTAACGATGATCTTGACACTTACGGCAGTCAAAATATAAAAAGTTACTCTTTATTTATTCGGTAAGAAATCCCACTATAGCTGCTGTTATTTACCAAACGGAAATTAATTAAATAGCTGCCACTTTTGAATTCTGGCAAGCCATTTTTTAATGATGGAAACTCTTTTAATTATTGATTTAAAAAACAAGTTATTGGTCCTTAAAAAATGTGTATCTTGGTTTTAGTTTCTAAAAAAATTTATGGGTTTTGATACTACAATTTCAAAAGTTTAGGAATAAGTTTTACCTTCAACTTTGTAGCCATTATTAGTTGAAAAAAATATTATTCACAAATTGAATTGAGTGAAGGAAGTATAATTATGCAATCAATGAAGATTATTTTCAGATGGTTTGGATGATTCATTTGTTGTATGATAACGGTGCTAAATTGATGATAGAGATCTATTTCTAAACTTTTAAAATTATAGGATCAAAACCTATGGAAAAAAAATAGAACCAAAACACTAGTATTTTTGGAAGACTAAACACTTATTTAAACCTTGATTATTTTATATATACATGACAAGGGAGATACGAGATAGAGGATGAAATTAAGATTTGAATTGAAGAGTTCACAATATAATAAATTATATAAATATTTATCAATTGGGTTAGGTAACAGACGTTACAGACCTACAAATTCTGGCAAGCTATTTCTTCAGTAACAAAAACCATTAATTAATATAAGTTAAGTTAAATTTATGAACAAATTATTAAAATGTTTAATTTTAATTTTTGTCAATATATATAAAATCTGGTATATTTTTTGTTCAATTATGAATTGCCATATTTTAAAAAATCACCTCCTTGAATTTTAATGATATACTCTCTCTGCACTTAATTATAAGCAAAAAAATATCTATATTTTTTGGACTCAAATATAAATAAAATTCAACCAACTCAACTCTATTTAATATAAGTATTCCAAAAATCAAGAAAATTAACCAATCAAACCAATTATCCCTTTACTTTTCCAAGACAATTAAAGGGTAATTTAATAATTATAACTCTGTTTTTTTCCATAAATCAAGACAACTAAACTGAATTAACTAATTTCCTTAATAAATGTGAAATTAGTTATTTTTTCTTATAATTGAGTCTAGAGATAGTAATACATAATTGTCTGATAATATAAAATTATAATGTTTTACAAAAAAAAAAAATTATAATGACAATATATTAAACTCTTAAGTCTTAACTCTATATAAAAGTCAGTGAATTGGAGGTTGAGGATGGTGTTCGGGGTCGGAGTGTGGAATTACGTGCTGAGCCGCGGCGGATGGGAAGTGGTGGCGGACAGTGGCTGAGGGGGGAGAAAGAGGTGAACCAAAACTCTTAAGTCTTAACTCTATATAAAAGTCTGTGAATTGGAGGTCGAGGATGGTGTTCAGGGTCGGAGTGTGGAATTACATGCTGAGTCGCGGCGGATGGGAAGTGGTGATGGATGGTGGCTGAGGGAGGAGAAAGAGATGAACCAAAACACTAACGGTCAACAAGAGTTCATGAGTGCAAATCAAGGAGGTCATTTTGAAGATAGCATTAAAAGCTATAATAAAGGATTTCATGATTCTGGAGCAATATCTGATACTAATGATAAGGCAACGTGCATGCAAGAGAATAGGGATTTGATTGCTATCAATATTGTGGGTCTAGCAATGATTTGTCAAAATAATAGCTATATCAATAAGGAGCCGCAAGATATGGGGATCGTTTCACTGATTGAAAAGAAACATAGAAGATTTGAAATTGTTGACTCTACACAAGGAGTAGCTGGCACAAGTGTTGCATGTGTCCAATCTATTCCCAGTGGCAAGCAAAAGGAGCATTTTTTATTGGCAGGCACTGGTTTCCAGGCCAGCCAGAAGCCTTGAATATTATCAGCTGGAACTACCGAGGCCTGGGTAACCTGCGTGCAGTTCCTATCTACAAATACCTCGTTCAGCGTTATTGGCCAGACGCGTTTTATCGTTTTTTGTCTTTTTACTTTTGGAATTTTTAGTTTATGCAAATAAAGTTGAGGACAATTGCCTGTGCATTGAGTCTTTCTTGCAGGTAGTTCGAAGCATCGACTTCGGTCACACTTTACGTGATGAGGGAGGATATTTCTTCAAAGCTAAATTTTATAGTTACTCTCCCAGACCCTAGGTGTAAAAAGAGGAAGTCCTGGGTCTCCTTTAATAGGACCAAACTAATTATAGGGTTATTATTTCAAATTGTAAGAGTCTTCTGTCATCATGTGTTAACAACTCTTCGGTAGAGTTTGATAGGAGGAAAGTCCATGTGGTTGCTTACTCTTTTTTTTTTTTGGTAACCATGTTATAAGTACGAAGTATCCACCACCGTTAGCAGTGACTAATCTCCGTCGGGGAACCTGTTGGGCACACAGGGTGGGTTCTCTCCTCCCAACTGGGTTTTCTCAATACACATGAGTCAGGATTCGAACACTTGGCCACTTGCTTATGGTGTCCAGGTTCCTTACCATTTAGACCAACCACGTGTTGGTTAGTTGCTTACTCTTTGTTAGGGGTGACTACATATATTACTATTCTCCGAATTTGTGATGATGTTACTAAATGTATTGCGTTCTCCATTATTAATGAAATCGCTTAACTTTTCTTTTGTAAAATATATATATATATATATGTTGGGAAAAAAAAAAAAACTCTATAAGCGTCTCTTGATATTCTTCGGTCATATTCTCTCTTGACAAGGACTTCCACTGATGCAGCACTCCTTCATTCATTGCGTGTAAATTGGAACGGTAATTTTCTCATGTCATGCGACTTATATCATTCTTTAATTATCTTTCGCTTTTATAAGTTAGGTCCCTTTAACAATCTAAAATAAAAAATATTACTATTATTATTTAAATAAAAGAAGTTGAAACTTTGAGGGCATATGCAGAATAATATACCCAATAAAAACAAGAAAGCAAACAAACCAACACATATAAAAGGACGTATAGTTGCGGAAAGCTAGCGTGCAATCAATAATCGTCACCATATAATATTTTATATTTTAAAAAAAAGCACAAAATAAAGTCTGTTCTTATCTTATCCTAATTTTTTAACATATATTTCTTCTTGGTAACTTGACTAAAACTAGCTGTTAAAAATGTTAGGTTTATTTCGAGTTTTCATCTTCCATCATTAACAATCTGACTAAAACTACTTGATGCATATGACTTTCTAACATCTTCGAAAATGTCAAGTTATTTAATTTAATTGCGAGTTTTCATCTTTCATTGAGTTCTGTAGATAAAAGTATTTTAAAAGAACGGTGGGTTCTAGCATGGAGTTAGTCATTTGTGGGTACACTCATGTAGACAAAATTTTAAAATTTTCTACCTATAGTAGCCGGTTTTCTCGATTCTTTCCGGTTCATTAAAGTGTCATTTATTTGCTGGTATTTGCATAGAGGGGTCTGTGACTAGAAACAAGAAACCTTGTTCCCTTCACATCTTTCTGAGTAGCGTAGATAGCATCAAAATAACAAACGAAGAAAACCAAAAAAATTGCCTCAATGAAAGTGTGACCCAAGAAGGTGGGTTTTGTGTGTAGTATAGGTGGCTTCGCTCAAACCACTTCAACTGCAGAACAGATCTGTCTTTTGTTTAAGGTACGGTTCGTTGTTGATTTTCTCCCAGATTATTCGAGATCTGTCATATTATGAGCAAGGTGTTGACGGTTTAATAGGTGCGGGTGGGTTTTTGTTTGTTTAAAACACTGTTGACGTGTTGTTGGGTGGGGAATGAGTCTACTAAAAATGATTCGTCCACACTAAACCGGCTTCCGGAATACCAGGGGCCTTGAGACAATGAAGATTGTGAACCGTGCTACACCGTCAAGGACGATATGGCCGCTACTGGTCACGATTGATCCAGAGAGAACACGATTTGGCCAAATATGAGGGGAGGAGTTTGTGAGATCAAGACAGGGACCCGTACGCAAAAAACTAGGGACTAAATTGCAATTTCTGACAAAAAATCCCCTTCAGTTAACTGGTTCACAATTTTTTATTTAAGTGTCAAATCTGGACCATTCATTAAAATATTATTATATCTAACGGCCAACATCAATTACAATATTGACTACATGAGTATACTCATAAAACAATAACTTCATCCTAAAACCCACCTAAAAGAACAACCAATGCGAGCCAGGATTTCGGTAACCAGTAAGATCAGATCACATGACTATTTTTCACTTACGAATATTATACTAATGTATATTTATATGTGCATCATTTTATATTTATAGATTTCTATTATCTGATTATACGGTTATCTTTATTTTATGTTATTTTGCATATTTACCTTTTAATTTTATCATTTCGCCTTGATGTAAAATGGTGCAATTTATATTTGTTCATGAGTATTATTCGAAACTCAATACAAATTACACAAGGACAAAAAAAAATGTCAAATGTTATTTTGGGATAAAAAATAGAAAAATAAACGATGGAGAATTGATTTACGTCCCCTAAACCTTTATAAAAAGTGACTATGTATAGATCCTTATCTTTTTACTTAGAGTGTATTTGGGATATCATTGAAAAATAGATTATATCAATAATCATTATAATTAAAATCTAATTTTGTTTGAATATACTGTATTAATATTCTCTCGTCTTATTATAACTTATTTAAAAATGAGTTTAATTGGTTAGTATAAAGTTTTTATACTGTCAACGAATCACACATCACTTCATGTATGATTTTTAATATACATGAAAACTTAAGTTATTTTTAAAACATGAAATAAAATGAAAATTAAATAAGGTGAAATTTAAACAATTTTTTTATGTGTAAAAACCAAATAACTAATTATTAACATTTTTATTTATTAGTTACTTAAAAGTGTCAAGTCAATGATCAGTCAACAATCAAAATTGGGGGTTTTAAAGGACTTAAGGGGTTTTAAACCCCATTCCCCTATGATGATAAGTTGATATAACTAATCCAAGATAAAGATTAGACAACCTGGTTATTAATTATATAACATAATTAAGATAACAAGGTGTTAAGTCGGTATCCACTGGGTTACCGCACGTTGTTAAGTTAAGTCTTGGGTGCTTAGTGACCCAAGCACGTTGAGTTGAACCTTGGTGCTTATTGGCCAAGGGAGCCTTGACCCCGCGGTTTGGGTCTAAGGTTACGTTGAATGTTGATGTTGAAGTCTTGGGAGCTTCATGGCCCAAACAAGGAGGTGGTTGAGATTGTTTGTTGTTGTGCCATTTGCATAGAGCATTGGAGTTGTTAATGGGGGAGGTTCGACAAAGGGGAGATCGCCCGAGAGTACGGTGATCTGGCCATCCACGGTAGGTCACCCAAGGTTTGGTGACCGAGGCCCCCCGTGATGAGGCATCCACGGTTTGATGCGTTGGCTATCCATGGGGTTCACCCAAGGTTTGGTGAACTGCCGGTGTTGGTGCTTTTACGGCCAATACGGATATATAACTCCAAAGTCATTCATCCTGAGTTAGTTTGGATCCACATGCATAGTTGGAGTAGCGGAGTAGTTGATGCATTGCATAGCATAGCATACTTGGTTGTTATGATACTGTTGGATATTGATGTATGCCTATGTGTGTGTTTACCTTGCTTACTCCCTTGCTGTTTATATGATACATGAATCTTACTCCCTGTTATTGTTTGTGTTTGGCCTGATCGGCATTTGCAGAGGATGACGAGCAGCCCAGAGAGGAGTGACTCTGAGGAGCCGCCACTCATAGTTAGGACCTGTTTATGTTTAGTTGTTTCTTTTGTATTCTGAGGATGTTATTTTCCGAAACGATTATACCGGCTCTGAGTTGTGACATCGGGGTTGGGTAGTTTTTTTTTTCATGTTTTATATTTTATGAATTGGGTTTATTTTCCGCGTTATAACTGGTTCATGTGGGACTTTTCTACCCATGGACAATTGTTTTAAACTTAGTCAATAATTGCATGTTTTTATTTCAACTACTCCGCTACTCCAACTATGCATGTGGATCCAAACTAACTCAGGATGAATGCCTATGTGTGTGTTTACCTTGCTTACTCCCTTGCTGTTTATATGATACATGAATCTTCTCCCTGTTATTGTTTGTGTTTGGCCTGATCGGCATTTGCAGAGGATGACGAGCAGCCCAGAGAGGAGTGACTCTGAGGAGCCGCCACTCATAGTTAGGACCTGTTTATGTTTAGTTGTTTCTTTTGTATTCCGAGGATGTTATTTTCCGAAACGATTATACCGGCTCTGAGTTGTGACATCGGGGTTGGGTAGTTTTTTTTTTCATGTTTTATATTTTATGAATTGGGTTTATTTTCCGCGTTATAACTGGTTCATGTGGGACTTTTCTACCCATGGACAATTGTTTTAAACTTAGTCAATAATTGCATGTTTTTATTTTAAATTATTTATATTATTTGCCTTATTACATGCTGGGTAGAAGGGTGTCACATTGGAGGCCTTAGGAGACCTTTGCTATCTGTGTCAGGTATATAGGTAACATTTCTTTCCCTTCTAAGTTTCCTTTCAAGGTCTTGAATTGGAAACTAATGGCTTATGTATTGTGTGACCAAGGTTTGGAAGGCTAGCTGAGTTGCGTTGGGAATCGTGGTCGTTTCGTTGTTTGGAGCTTACGTTAGAGCAACCTTCAATCCATGTATGGGGAGAAGGGTAGTGTTTACATAGGCTTGGGTCGTGCAGGACAAAGAGCAAGACCGTGCTGAGGAGCGCGACCGTGCTCAATAGGAAGCACGACCCTGCTTCACTTATGTGACCAGCACGGCCGTATAGGGGACAAGCACGCCCGTGCTCCCCTAACAAACAGAGATGCAATTAAAGGACTTAAAGGAGTTTCTAACCCTAACCTTCCCCAATGATGATAAGTTGGCATAGCTAATCAAAGATAAAGATTAGATAACTCGTTAATGATCAACAAGGTAAATAAGGTGATGAGATGGTGAGGCGTTGAGTTTGATAAGCCGGTACCCAACCGCACGCTGATAAGTTATGCCTTGGTGCTTCTTGGCCCAGGGAACCTTGACCTCGTGGTTTGGGTCTAAGGTGTTGATGATGTTGTACCTTGGTAGCCGAGAGTTTGCTCCAAGGGGGCCTTGACCCGGTTGGGTTTAAGGTGTTGCGGTAGATTCCGCTGCGGTCGATTCCGCTGGTTAAAGGTTTTGCGATTGATTCCATTGATGTCTTCGGTTGATTCCGTTGAAGTAAAGGAGGTGGCGTTTGCCCATTGGTTGTTGTTTGTTCATGCATCATTGGAGATGTTGTCTTTGAGAGATGTTCGACATAGGGGAGGTCGTCCTAGAGTATGGCGATCTGGCTATCCACGGTTGGAGTAGATTCTCCTTGCGCCCCCGTGACAAGGCATTCGTTGGTTTGATGCGTTGGCTATCCAAGGAGTAGATTCTCCGGCGTTGAGTCGATTCTCAATGTGGATATTTAACTCTGAAGTCGTCCATCCCGAGTTTAGTGGATCCACATGCGTTGTTGGTTTAGCGGAGTAGGATTGCATTGCACTACATATCATGCTTGATGTTGATGATGTTGATGCATGTTTATACATGCTGTTGATGTATGCTTACGTTGGTGCTATGCTTGTATGTTTTACTTTACTTCCTACCTCCTTGCTATTATGTCTACATGATTCTTACTCCCCGTTATTTGTTTGTGTTTGGCCTGATCGGCATTTTGCAGAGGATGATGAGCAGCCCGGAGAGGAGTGACTCTGAAGAGCAGCCACTCATAGTTAGGGCTTGTTCTTATGTTCAGTTAGTTTGTTAGTCTTCAGTTGTAATTCCGTGGATTTTATCCCGGAACAGTCATGCCAGCTCTGTATGTGACATCGGGGTTGGGATAGGTTTATTTTTTTGATATGTTTAATTGTTTTAAACTTGTTTATTTTTCGCGTTGTGAACTTGTTCATGTGAGACTTTTCTACCCATGGACAAGGATTTTAATTATTCAGTAAAATGCATATTTTTATTTTAATTGTTTTTATATTAAATGTTTTATAACATGCGGGGTAGAAGGGTATCACAAAGTTCGCGTCTTTCTGGATTTTCTTTGTGTTTGAGCATTTTGGGGTTTGTGGGGAATTGCTGGAAGATCATGTCGCCGGTTTTGATGGACCAGTTATCGCCGTCGACAATGTTTCTCAGAGATCGACGCATGAGAATCTGTGATTCGGTGATCTTAGAGGTTTGCATTGGCGCATAAATCTTGGGGTCCTTCCATCTTCGTCTTCAACTTCCATTGATGATCTTCGCACATACACACATTCACAAAACTTGTCGAATCAGAATCGGCGGGGGTGGTCATCCATCTGCTTCCATTGTCATCTTGCGGCCGAGGAGAGAGAAGGGAGGCGACAGAGGAATGTGGGGAAGGGACTGGAGAGTTAGTGGTTGGAGAGGTTGAGGGCGGTGACGACGGCGGTGGTGGGGTGGCAGGTGGCGGCGGTGGGGTGGAGGTTGGACTGAAAGAGATAAATAAGGGTATAATTGGATTTTTGGTAACAAAAAATAAAATAAAAAAATTATTTAGTGGTATACTCATATACCCATAAATACCCTACTTCATGCTAGAATCCACAAAGAAAGTGGTGACAAAAAGAATGAATTTTAAGAGTTGTTTTATATGTGAAAAATATGAAAGAAAGTGAAAAGAAATAAGATGATTTTTTAAGTAAACAATTATGCACCTGTTTGATGAAAGAACCACTAGTATATGAATGATAATTGGTTTAAATAAGATTTTGGTTTCTGCAAAATACATCAATTTTGGTTTTAGTTCTTACAAAAATTTTCCTTAGGATTTTGTCCTTATACTTTCAAAAAAATTTGGAAATAGTCCCTACCTGCCTTCTCTTTCCGTTAACTGCTGACGTGACAAACGGAATGTCACGTTAGCAGGGACCATTTCCAATTTTTTTGAAAATACAGGGACGAAACCATAAGACAAAATTTACAGGGACTAAAACCAAAATTGATGAACTTTACAGGGACCAACAACTTATTTAAACAAAAAAAAAAATCTATTTTCCAGCCAAACTTCAGAACAAGTCGTATAGGATACCGAGGTAAAATTGTCAAGGTTAAAATTGTCAAAGTCCTTAATCTGGTATGATTTTTAGTATTCAAGGGTACTGAGGTAATTTCCTTTTCCTGTCCGACTTGCTATGAAATTTGGCAAGAAAATAGAAACAAAATCATACATTATGGACCACATGGTTAAAATTGCTAAATTCCTTCATTTTGTTAGATATCTAGTACTTAGGGTACCGATGTAATTTATTGTTCATGTCCGACTTGTTCCAAAATTTGGCTATAAAATAAAAAGAAATCATACATTAGAGCCATAAGTTTCAAATTGACAAATCCCTTCATCTGGAAGTTTCCTGTCCCTATACGACTTGCTCTGAAGTTTGGCTAGAATATATAATTTTTTTGTTTAAATAAGTTTTTGGTCCCTGCAAAGTTCACAAATTTTAGTTTTAGTCTCTGTAAATTTTGTCTTAGGATTTCGTTTATGTATTTTCAAAAATTTTGGAAATGGCACCTGCTGACGTGGCATTCCATTTGCCACGTCAGCAGCTAATGGAGAGAGATGACGGTAGGGACTATTTTCAAAATTTTTGAAAGTACAGGGACAAAATCCTAAGGAAAAATTTTACAGGGACTAAAACCAAAATTATTGTATTTTGCATATACAAAAAACTTATTTAAACCATGATAATTTAACATTTCACGTTACTTTGTTTCCCTTTTCCTTTGTCTTCTAGGAAGTGGGGAAAAAAACTTTTTACATGAATCACATAATTTTTTTTCTCACTTTTCTCTCTACAATCACTCTAGAGAAAATTATAAAATCATTCTATTTCCTTGCTCATTTTCCTTGCTCCCATTTTCATACAGAAATGATATTCGGACACCTGGGATTGACACCCGGGTGCGACACCAGCTACAGTAGTGCTACTGTAGCGTACTGTAGCACCCTCTTTTTTTTTTCCTTCCAAATTTTGCCTTTTTTGTTTAAAAATAAAAATTTAGTTTTTTTGAATACAAATATTTTTGGTTAATTACGTGCAAATATCTGGTTAATTCAGTTTATTATATGGTTAATGGGTTTTTTTTGGACAAATTTCGACTTTTTTAAAAACCAAAACACGTGGTTAATCCTTTGAAAATGGTTGGTTAATTCAGTGTATTCTGTGGTTAATCGGTTATCCTGAAGCTTACAATCATTTTTCACAACCATGTAAATATTTGATTAATCACATGCAAATTTCTGGTTAATTCATTTTATTATATGGTTAATGGGTCTTTTTTTTTGGACAAATTTCGACTGTTTTTTAAAACAAAAACACGTGGTTAATCATTTGAAAATGGTTGGTTAATTCAGTGTATTCTGTGGTTAATCGGTTATCCTGATGCTTCAACGATCATTTTTCACAACCATGTAAATATTTGATTAATCACATGCAAATTTCTGGTTAATTCAGTTTATTATATGGTTAATGGATCTTTTTTTTTGGGACAAATTTCGACTTTTTTTTAAAACAAAAACACGTGGTTAATCCTTTGAAAATGGTTGGTTAATTGAGTGTATTCTGTGGTTAATCGGTAACTCTGATACTTCAACCATTCTATATGGTTAATCACGTGCAAATATTTAGTTAATTCAGTTCATTATATGATTAATGGGTTAACAAAAAATATTGGTATTTAAAAAAAAAAAATTTAAAAAAAAGTCAAAATTTGTTTTTTTCTTTTAAAAAAAATTACTGTAGCACTACAGTAACACTACAGTAATACTACAGTGCTCGGGTGTCATACCCTGGTGTCACACCAGGTGTCCGAATATCAGTGCTCATTTTCATACCAAGCAAACAATTTGTCATGATTTGATTCTCACGGTAAACAATACGGCACTCAATTTTATACTCCAAACTGTTCCAACATGTGCAGCCACTAGCAACCAGTGGTCATTTAAGCACTTGAGGAGATAGCCCCGCTTATGTTTATTTAGATTTAAATTAATGAGGATAATATTGTTTAATAAAAGAAAGGTTCAATGAGTAAACTATAAGCAAAAATAAGGACATTATTTTGTATAATATCAAAAATTTATTAATAACTTTATATTTACTATTTAAAATACATTTAAATCGAGAGAAACATAATCATTATCACATATTGAGTATAATGTTTTTGTTCTCTACTGAACAGTTAGCATTAGCAATACAAGTTATGATAACAAAATTTCTATATTTATTTGCACTCAAGCCACGTTTGAATTAGATTTTTTAGAGAAATAGTTGTTTATTTTTTAAAAGTTTTTAATTTATTTTTTATTACAAATGCAAAATAAATTAATCTAAAAAACAGGTTAATGATATGAGTATTTACATGCTTATGGTCTAATTGTTAAGCAAAACGAACTTTGAAAGTAGAAAAGAAGCCGTTTGTGATAAGCAAAGATAGGAACTTAGAGAAGCATGTGTAGTGTTACTAGTTAGTTGGTTGATCATGTATATCTCTCTCTCAAATTAACCTTTTTTTTTTTGTTGATAAATACTCTCAAATTAACTTTCATTTGTAAGTAAGTGGGGGGAGAATTTATGAATGCCTTGCTTTACAATTTATTCCAGTGATAAATAAAGGTTTGTTTAAGCGTGAAAAAAGTGAAAGTGCAGGTCATAGTTCCTTTTCAATTTTTCCCCGTTTTCCCTTTTTAAATTATGAATATTTGATTGTGCCACTCATTACTTACAAATTCATGCCATAACCCTAACCCTAACCCCTATTTAGCTATTATTATGATATTGCCATTTATATGGCTTGCCTTGTGAGACTGCCTACCATGCCTTCCTTTTTCATCTACCTCAAACAATATATGGTAACATGTGTGGTGATTCTTTTTTTAGCTTTTTATTTTATCTATTGCCCATATTCACACAATATATATATTTTAAATTGGGGAAAGAAAAAGATAGCCCCTCCCAACAACTTTAATATAATTTTATATTTTCTCCGCCAGATTCCAACCAAAACCAAATAAATATTTCTATTAAATATTATTGACTCATTAAATATTATTCACCAAATTTTTTTAATGCCTTTAATTCAGTATATCTCCTTTTTTTAATCTCAATTTGGACAGTCTTAGGAAAGTTAGCAACCCAATTACCTGAACAACAAAAACAAGGATTCATTTTATCTGGCCATTTTCATTTCCTTTGGAAAACTCAAAATATTTCAAAATTTTCACTCTTTCTCCCTTCACAAATTTTCACCATCTATTTTCTCAAAACCAATTTTATTTTCCACCAGAAAATTTGAGATCATATTTTTTTTCTCAGGTAATTTTTTTTATACAAAGATTTTGCAAGTGGTGCAAAGTTGAAGTTTTTCTACTTCATGTTTCATTTCATTCTCAGCTTATAGAGCTTTTAATTTGATTTTTTGAACTTAAATTTTTCATCTTTTTCGTTAAAAAAAAAATTCCCAGTAAAGGTTTTGATTTTGGGTGATTGATTTGAAGAAGAAAAATGAGAAGTTGAAGTGTGAGTTTACAAGTGTTTAAATATGGAGGCCAGTGGCGGAGTTAGCGGCGGCGTTACGGTGGTGGGATCAGATGCTCCGTCGGAATACCATGTAGCTCCGAGGACCGAAAACCCAGCTCCGGCAGGTGGATCCACGACACCGATTCCGGTAACCCAAGGGAGTATTCCGCCGCCTAATACGGCTGCGCCGGCGGGGACAACGGTGTCGGGGAAGAAGAAGAGGGGCCGGCCTAGAAAGTATGGACCGGACGGTTCGGTGGCTACGGCGCTGTCTCCGAAGCCGATATCTTCTTCCGCCCCGCTGCCGCCGGTTATCGATTTCTCGGCGGAGAAGCGCGGGAAAGTGAAGCCAGCTAGCTCAGTGAGCAAAGCCAAGTTTGAGGTAGAGAATATAGGTAACAAAGAAAATCACACTCTTATTTTATTTTATGTGCTCTTTATACAAATATTTAATTTGATTTATTTGATTTGAGTGTGTCACTGCCAAGTGTTCATGTGTTGGGTTGTGTTTGAGTTGTGTTTTTTCCTGTTGTGTTGTGTCTCTTTAGTCTCTTCTTTATAGTGTTGTAAACTTAGGAATCACTATTTGGCCTTATAGGGGAGAGGTTACATAAATTGAGGATGTGGGACCTGTGATTGATTGGTTTCAATGGCCTTGGTTAGTTAGTCTAATTGGGTGGTGTTGGTGATATGTGCGGTTTAGTCCTGAAAAGTAAGTTAGCTTTGTGGGTCGGTATGAGACGGTAGAATCTTGTTATGGATGTCATTTGGCAGTTCAAAGTTCAAACCTTGATCCTTGGAACCCATGTCTTGTTAGGTACTACCTGCTAAAAATCTGGAACTGATTTTGAACATACTTGGACTAAACAAAATGGCAAATAGGAGGGACATAAAAAAAAACATTTTTTTTGGGTAGCTATTTAGTTGTGGTATGATACTATTATTCTCGTTGTTGCATTCTTGGAATTTGTTGTAGTGATTCCTGATTTTAATGTTGTTGCACACTGTGTATTCTATTCTATGTCAAGAGATCCAAAGTCCAAGTTGACATAATCTCCGTTTTTTTTGTCTTCTCACATCAACTCTATATACTACTTACATTGTAGTTAGTTGATGCAGCTGAGTGGTCCTTCCTTCTGATACAGTTTATTTGATAATGTGGCTTATATGGATTGTTAAGATCCTGATTACTTCCAACATATTTTGTACTAATTGGGAAACTAACTGTTTGATCGCATAGTGTAAACATTAAATCTGGAAGTCTCCTTTTCAATTCCATAACAAAAAAAGCAGTGTGGTAAAAATTGGAATAGTTCAAGCTTCATAGATTTGTATTTGTTGTACATAAGGTGGTAATCTGATATTAGATGTGTATTACATACATAATCAATATCTGCAGAGTTACTAAAAAATGATTTTCAAAATGTTATTTTTAATATGATATTCCCTTTTGCCATACATTTTTTATTTTTTGGGTTAATTTTCTTCTCAATTTAAACTTGTCTTTCTGCTTTTTTTTTTTTTTTTTAACTTCTGATGAGCTTTTTTTTTCGTTAAGTGATCCAGCAAATTTCACCAACTTAAACTATTACATACATGCACAAACATTAGTTTGATTTTCTAGGAAAACTCTCAGTTGATGCCTGACATTGAATTGATAGCTTTTCTAACAAAATCAAAGAAGTAATTGCCAGATTATTCTGGAAATCGGGCATTTTGGTATTTTTATTCAGAAAAGAAATTTAATAACATTGTCTGACTGAGCTCTAGTATGCCTGGTATGATGGTTAAAAGAAGAAGTAAATTTGATGTATCATTCATTTGACAAATCTGATGCAGAGTTTTAAAGTAGTTGTTTGCAATTAATGAAGATGACATTTAGTTTTATAGCAGAATCTTTTAAATCGTTTTCATTTGACTATCTTTTATAAGGCCTCTACCCTCTAAAATTGCTGCTTTGTACTCTGTATGCTGTCTTATACCAGAGCAAAACTGATATAAAGAATCTTGAGATGGACTGTAGAGAATAATCTCTTTGAATATAATTAGAAAAGTGTTGATTGTACTTCCATGTTTCATTAGTCTATGACAAAATCTTAACGTTGTTTCAACTTTTTTAATTGTAACTGAGGCCTTTCACATTCTTTATTTAGCCAATATTCAAGATGCCTTTTAATAGTTTCTACGTCTCGAAAGAAATTCGTCTCCAGCTATCGACTGGGGATACCCTTGGTAGAACAAAAAAAAAAAAAAAACTCTGAGACCGTTTATCATTTCTAATTCGATGGGGGAATATCTTCATTATCAATCATGATTATTAATTACTAAAATTTCTTATCTTTTTTAGGTGATTGGGTTGCATGCTCAGTTGGTGCTAATTTTACACCCCATATCATCACTGTTAATTCTGGGGAGGTAAGTGTCAGAAATATCAATTGCCTATGCTGTGCTTCCTTACACAATGCAAAGAAATTTCTGATATTC
Organism: Echinosophora koreensis; assembly: GCA_035048595.1. Classification (NCBI taxonomy): domain Eukaryota; kingdom Viridiplantae; phylum Streptophyta; class Magnoliopsida; order Fabales; family Fabaceae; genus Echinosophora; species Echinosophora koreensis. Next base: position 6,515,568 of record JAPCYP010000017.1, on the reverse strand, counting down.
ATGGTCAGAGAACTGCGAAAATTACACATACTATCTGATATTTTTCATGGGTAGAAGCACAACTTCAACAAAAAAAGCATTGTATGTAAGACTTTTTTTAAAAAGAATCCCCTTGATCTTTTATTCACAGGTTCCACTTTTACAACTTTCTTTTTTTACCCAGAGATGACAAGTCCTATGTTATATACATATCTTTTATCATATGAAGTGATAATTATATATAATGTTGAAAAAAATACGTTTAGGGCTAGGGAATAAGGAAAAGATATATAAGATTGTAAAGTCGGAATAATATTTATATGAGGTGATGTGATAATGATGTTATACAAAAGACAAATACAAGAGTCTTATTTATACTAGTAGTAGAAACCAAGTCCTAACTGTCCTCAAAAAAAAGAAAAAGAAAAAAAGAGACCAAGTCCTAACTGAATAAGGAAAAAATAGCAAATAATAAATAGGATAGAAATTAAATCCTAAAAGATCTTTCAAGATACTCGGAAGTATTCCAAGAAACGCTAACTTATTGTGAGATATTTTTTCATATATTCTAACGCGTAACATGGGAGATTAATTATCAAAAGAATAACAATGAGAAAGAGACAGCATTTAATAACTTTATCTTGTTACTTTCCTGGAATAACTATATTCATTTTATTTACTGTGACAACTTGAATATAGTTCACATGATCTCAGGTTGACAACTATTTTTCTTTTGGTTGTCTTAGGATGTTACAATGAAAGTAATATCATTTTCTCAGCAAGGGCCTCGAGCTATATGCATTCTTTCAGCAAATGGTGTCATATCAAGTGTCACACTTCGTCAGCCTGATTCTTCTGGGGGTACATTGACATATGAGGTGAAGGATTTATGAAATTTGATTGTATCATTTTCTCTAATTCAATGAACAAAACATGTAATTTATTTATAGTTATTTATCTGTTGTTTTTTGCTGTACTTTTCAACGACAAAAATTGCATGCCAGCCTCACTAGTTTCATCTCAATTATCGGATAGGCATTTCAACTTTTTTTTTATGTATTGTTTTAATTGTGTGACCTTTCTTCATTGTTGTTGATTTGTTATTGACTCTGAATTATGTACAATCTAGTGGAAACCCTAGTTTCAATGAAAATTAATATTGGAAAATGCTGTGTAGATTGGCTGATCTGCCTTAATTCCTAAACTGAGTTGGATTGTTTCTCAAACACTCAATGGTGAATGACGTTGGCTCAACAAATTAGCCATGTCAGTTGCTGTGATATTTTTTTTTTGCAAGAAAAATTTCTGGCTAATATGATATAGAATAAAATGAATATTCTCTTCTGATCAAAATGTGAAGTTGTCATGAAAGAGGTGGCGTGAGAAGAGAGTTTTTCATGTTATTCCACAATGCAATTAACGATATACACGGTTTATGCGTGCTGCGGCTGCTGCCATTACTGCCTTTTGAACTTTGTTTTTGCATTACATTTTTGGCATATCCTTTGTTTTGCATTACTTTTGCTTTGGATTTATAGCTTTAGAGTGTATGCTCTTGGTCACTGCTGCTACTTACCCTGCAACAGTTTCATTGAATCTGGTCAAAATTCTACATTCATGTTTTTAAGTATTAGTATTTCTTTAGCCTTCTAAAACCAGTGCCGTCTATTCGTCTTTCTTGTGGCTGTTTCTACAGGGACGGTTTGAGATTCTGTCTTTATCTGGCTCATTCATGCCAAATGAAAGTGGAGGAACACGAAGCAGATCAGGCGGCATGAGTGTTTCTTTAGCTAGTCCAGATGGACGTGTTGTAGGTGGGGGAGTAGCTGGTCTATTGGTGGCTGCTAGTCCTGTGCAGGTATCTATTCTATTCATAACTTTATTCCCTTTTCCTTTTTTTATCGGTGAAGTTAGCATAGGCGTAAAATCATATCTGTAATGTGCTAATATGCTTCATGTACCAACAACCACTTAGTGGGGACATTCATTCTGTTATCGTGGATGAATGAAGAGGATGATCCAGTTTCTAGTGAAAACCATTAGCTAGTAAATAGTATCTTTTTTAGTCTTTCACCAATTCGTCATGCAATGTTGGGTCGGTAGTAGTGGTTGTTAGATAAAATCTTTCCCAAAGTGATGACTTCAGAGTTCGGAACTCAAATAAGATTAGCCTGGGGTCACAGTTCACTACTGTTAGTAGCTAGTAAATAGTATTTGGCGACAAGTTTATGTGATTCTGATCAGTCTAATTTCCGATCGATCGATGTGTATCAGGTAGTGGTAGGCAGTTTTCTGGCAGGAAACCAACATGAGCAGAAGCCAAGAAAACAGAAACATGAGGTTATATCATCTGTGACACCAACTGCAGTTGTTCCAATCTCCACTGCTGATCCAATACCTTTTCTATCATCACCATCTTCCTTCCGAGGAGATAATTGGTCTGCCATGCCAGCGGATGCTACAAATAAGCAAACTGACGTTAACGCGACACTTCCGGAGGGTAATTGATAGGGCTTCATCTCATCTGGCATTTAAATTTGCTGCTAACGACCATGTAATGGGTTTCCTAGTTGTTTGGCTTGCTTTCCCTTGTTTGTTGTGTCTGTAAGCTTATTGAGTGTGCATTAGAACCAACATATTTTCAGAGGTTTACCGGGCTCCTGTCCATGTAGAATTAGTTAGCTGATTAGTTATTGGTTTAGTGCTGATGTTGTGCCGTGTAGAATGTTGTAATAATTGTTCCTGAAATCCACCTTTATTTGGAGTGATAGACTGTGCAATCGAATCTATTCCTTGTTATTATGACAATCTATCTAATTTGAGAATGATTTCTATGTTTTAACGCTTTATTACTATTTAAATTTCCTAAAGAGTCAAGTGAAAATTCTTAGGTGCTCCCAGATATCTTCTTATGTACTATTAAATGTGTCACATTAACTTTGTGGAGTATTATTATCTTCACTTATAGTTGATATATCATATATTTAATGATAGGAGAATGTTAACGAGTGTCCTTAGGATATTATTTAAGGAATCAAAAAGGAAAAATTATATGGGAAAATAATATGTTTAGCATTTTGGAAAGTATTGTATTTAGTTTCCCAATACAAACTTTACTTTTGTGGGTTTCTTAACCAATGTCCTTGGGACACTAATTAGCAAGACCCTTAATGATATAAAATACTCTCTCCGGTCCTTATTATAAGAGACAAATGACTACTTTTATTTGGTCCAAAATATAAGAGACATGCATATATTTTAATAAATATTAAATGTTCATTTACAATTTTACCCTTATTTATAATAGGGTTTATATTTACGAGACAGTATCAACTTTTCATACAAGTAGGTTTGTTAATTAATTATTGAAGGGTTAAATTTGTAAATTTATATGAATATTAATTAAATAGCTTATTTTAATGCATTTCCTTAGTTTGTGTGTTTAAGGATTTTGCCTCTTATACATAGGATCAGAGTGAGTAAAACTGTAAAAGGCTCAAAAACTCATCAACCCAAGTTGGAAGCTTCACTGTTAGCCATTGATGTCTTGCAAATTGGGTAATTAATAGTAAAAGCCGATGCTTTTTTCTTGAAAAGTACAAATTTGACGGAGTTTCATTTTGATTGCTTGACTTGTTTAGTCCTTTTAATTTGATTTATTATTTGATTTAGCTCTTTTCCAAGAATCTAGGGACGCTTTGTCGTGTTGTCTTGAGCAGATAGATGTGCCGTGAAACGGGATTTGACATTTCGCTTTGGATTCTTTAATTTTGCAAAGAAGCAAAAAAGACAGTAAATTCAAGTAAAGTTCTGTGTTGATGTTTTCTAATGGAAAACTTGGGTATTAAGCTTCAATCTTCGTAAGCACTTGGTGCAATAAATAACCTTGAAATAAGCTCTTCTAACTACTACTACTGATAGACCTACTAATGCTGCTATTATTGTTGATTAAATGGCAAAATTCTGAAGCGATTGTTTGGAGTATTTTTTTCCCCCATACCACATACATAGGAGTGTTCACGGTTCATTTTTAGATTGATTTCAAAAGAAAATTCAGCTGATCCAAACATGGTTATTTGTAGCGGTTCAGATTGGATAGAATTGGTTCTAATATCAAAATCAAACTAATTGAATTGGATAATTTGATTTTTGACCAAAAAATAACAAAAAATATGTAAGTGTAAAAAACAACAATCAAAATAGCATTCAATGTCCAAATTCCAAACCATTGATAAGGTCATACAAACTATTCATAAGATCATCCAAATAATTTTTATTTATTTTTTTATTTTCAAAGGCATTCAACTAATGTTTTATTTTCACCAATAACTCTTGTAATTTTTCCGTCCTCCCATTTTGATCCTTCTAATTTAACAAAGAAATTAAAGCAATATGATGAATTGTTCTGTTTTAGAGATATTCTGTCTAAATGAAAGGAATACAAAAGCTTCAATCAAGGATAATATACAATAAAAACTATAACTTAAAGTAAATATGTAATTTGAAAGTATGATAAATATATAAGTATAATATGTGCTATTTAGTTTTGATTCGGTTCGGTTTTATAAAAATAAATCGAAATAAAATCGATCCAATTGATTTATAATTTTATATAATACCAATTTAAAATGATTAGTAATAGTCGGGATTAATCAATTTTGATTTTCTTAATCGATTTACGACTTTTTATTTATTATTAATTGAATTAGATGTAAACATAAAACATCCCCAATCCAGATATTATATTTCGAGGCCCTATTCCGCCGTTGGGCGGTCAGGAAGTCTCCTATAGCGTGGAAGGAGAAATTAAATGCTTACTGTTTGGTAATTTCTTGGTTATTAATGCTTGGATGCTTCCATTACTTGGAATAGATGTACGTGTTCTACTAGCACACTCTATGAAGCTTTCCATGAAACAATCCTCTAGCCACTTTGTTAAGAAAACCCTATAAAAAATTGCACAAATATCACTATATATAGGATATTCTAAGTTGAAGCAAACACCTAAAAGCATGATCACCAAAATGCTTGTTGATATGGCCGTGGAATTGGATAGAATACTAATACCTATGATTTTGAGCTTAGTTGGAATCTCGGTTCTCAACTCAACGTCACCAACTTCCTTTCTAGTATTTTCAGTGATTAACACACTAATTTTTGCCATACTTGTGGGAAATCGCAAACCATCTTCAGCAGAAGCTGACAGGGTTTTTGTTTTTCCTTCCATCTTTGAAGGAGGGGAAGAAACACAAGAAGGCATTTTAGAGTATGCAACAGATGATGAAGTTAATGAAAGTGGTGATGGTTATATTAAATCTTTAGGTTATATTAAAGATGGAGATATTGACAATGTTGATGAAATTACAACGGAAGAAGAATCCGATGACAATCTGAAGACAAAAATTGAAAACTTCATTGCCAAGGTCTACAAAGGTTGGGCTGAAGAGAGTCGATGGGATAAGTACAACTATGTCTTAGACATATGAGTTGCAAGTTATATAGTAATTCACTAATCTGTTTTGTATCTAGATCATTTTTCTTTAAAGCAACTTATTTATATGATTTCGCATTAGCTTCTAACTAGTTTCATGTTGTACTATTTTTAGTCACAGTGAAAGCTTTGGAATTTGGATGATTTGTGTAACAATCATATATCGTATATTAAAAAAAAAAAAAAATCAAATATAACTTCTTCCTGGGACATAACACAATTGACATATTTCCTTGCTACGCAGTAGATAATAGGAAAAGTTGACCTTTGGAAAGGAATGAATATCCAATTCACTGATAGGCGAGGGTTCTCATTTATATTGCAAGGGAAAAGAAAGCAGGGGGTGTTTTGGAGTTCCGCAACAACTTCAGTTACCTTAGGTTACCACTTTCAACAAGAATTGGAATGAAATTATTCATTTCTAAACAAGCATCAATATCTAGCCAACAAGTTCCAACTATCCAACTATTATACATATTCCCAAAATTAATGAAGGAACTAAAACATGACAAACATATGATTCTACAATATCATTCAGTAATCTGGGTGGCAAATCAGGAGTTCTTAACCAAGACCTGTTCCTGCATCCTTGCGAGGTGCATCGGCCTTAATGCGGGGTGGCCTAACAACTCGATCAATGAGCCCATATTCAAGAGCTTCCTGTGCATTGAAGCGTTTCATCCTGCTGAGGTCTTTGGTAATCTGAAGACATGCACATTAAACATTAGTTTTAAACCTAATAAAGCTAAGAGGGCGTGGCTTTGTTTTCTATTTTCATTTTTAAATTAATGTGTCTTCATTATAACTACAAGAAATGCCACATTTTCATTATGTTTCCCTGTTTTCAAAATTCTATGAACGAAATTGTTTTCCTACATTATTTTTACTATTTTCTTCACAAAATCTGATAGAACTTCTTCACAAAATCTGATAGAACTCCCAATTCTAGTGCTGAGGTAATGGGCCAGGCAAGGGGTCAGGTGCTGGACCTGAGGCCCAGACAGCCCAGGGAATGGCTAGTTTACACAAGGAGGAATAGGAGAGAGGTGGTCAATAACTAACCTCTAGCTGACACGGTTAGTTATGTGTTGCTGGCAGGGTGTTTTAGAGTGCGAGTTCGTGTATTGCAGGTTTATATGGAGAAAGAATGACGAGGGTAGGGTATCTGAGCAGTTTCACTAGTTTGGGCGGAGATTTGATCTCCGAGGAGCCTGAGGCTCTGGTAGTCTATTTTCCATTCCTGTAAGAGCTGTTAAGCTCCTTTGTAATTATAATGAATTCAACTAAAAATGAAAATAAGAAAACAAACCAAACATCCCCTTATATTCTCCAATTTTGATATTAACACCCAGGAACTAAGATATACACAATCATAAGATCGATATGAACCAGAAAGACTGAAAGAAGCACAAAAACCCAATTGAGATTGCAAAAGTACACCCTGGTTGAAGTGTTAAAGCTGAATTAGACTTCTTCCCCCAAAGAAAAGCTTATAATTTTTCAAGAACTGTTTACCTTTTTTTCCCATCTTACGATGAGAAAGTTGGTCAAGTAAATAAACAGTCATGAGATACAACAACAAAAGTCTAGTACACAACAAAGGAGTTACAAAAATGTACTTCAAGGTTGAGTGAACTGACCTTCTCAACAGGCTGCCCTGTTTTACTTGCCAGCTCATTGAAAAGGTAATCTCTGATTCTAAGTAGTTCATTTGCTTCATTACGAATGTCATCAGCCTGACAAAATTTTCATGATGTTAGCATCAAAAGTAAAACCAATCCCATTCATACATGTGAAAGGTGATGATGACCTTAATCTCAGATGGAAGATAGACATACCTGACCACGAGCAGCTCCTGCTGGAGATTGGAGAGCAATTCTTGAAAGAGGCATTGCAAAGCGATTGCCCTTTATAAAAGCAGAATATCATTAAAGCTTAATGGCACAAAGCACAAGTTGTATTCAATGAAACCAACTAGACATGAATGTGACGACACAAAGGATGGAGCATGAAGGTGGAAGCTTATGAGTAAAATTAGGGTGGAATTTAAGACTGAAACTGAAAAGGTAACTCTGTGTCTTACCATTCTTTCTTTCTTTCCTTTTCATTTTGCTAGGGTTTCAAACTACATAAACTTCCAACTTTTTCATTATAACATACAGTAACACAACTGAAGATACAGATAATATTCTCATCCATAAAAGATAAGGCTATGCTACAAAAACAAACTACATGTAAGGTACACTTGTGGGCACAGATTTATAACATACTTATGTCAACTTGTCAAGCATAATTCTTAATGATATTAATGGCAGTGAGCCAGTATACAAATTCCTGATGAAGATGGTTAAACTCCACACTCCAAAGTCCATACAATGCATGTCATGTTTGATTATAGGTTTAAATAAGTTTTTGGTCCCTACAAAGTTCATCAAATTTGGTTTTGGTCCCTGTGAAATTTTTTCTTAGGTTTTCGTCCCTGTAATCTCACAAATTTTGCAAGTAGTCCCTACCATTATCTTTTTCTGTTATCTAGTACTCATGGGTATCGAGGTAATTTTATTTTACTGTCCGACTTGTTGTAAAATTTGGCCATAAAATAGAAACAAAATCATATATTAGGGACATAAGGTTAAAATTGCTAAGTTCTTTCATTTTGTATGATATCTAGTACTCAGGGGGTACCGAGGTAATTTATCGTTCTTATCCGACTTGCTCCAAAAGTTGGCTAGAAAGTAGATATAAAATCATACATTAGGGCCATAGGGTTAAAATTGACAAAATTATTCATCTAGTATGATTTCTAGTACTCAGGAGTAACAATAGGGACTATTTACAAATTTTTTGAAAATACAGGGACGAAATCGTAAGAATTTTTTTACAAGAACTAAAACCAAAATTAGTGAACTTTCCAGGGAGTAAAAGCGTATTTAAACCTTGATTATATTTGGATTCAAAATCTCTAATCACATAACCCCTTACTATGACAGACTTATTTTCTACAGGTTGTATTAATGGACAGCATGATATTATAGTACCTTTTCTCCAGCTGCAAGAAGAAATGCCGCAAGATTATAGGCATAGCCTACACAATGGGTGGCTACAGGACTCTGCAAGCTCTGCATGGTGTCATAGATAGCCATGCTTGGTGTAAGCTGCAAAAGTTGCAAAAACATGACTAAGCAACAAGAAGATGAAGCAGAAAATAGAAGGATTTGTTTGATTGATCATATAAATAATACACTTTAATCATGATAGACTTACATCCCCACCAGGGCCATTGATGTACATATAGAGCTTCTTGGAGTTATCTATACTGTCAAGATACAGCATAGTTGCCAATATTTGGTTACTAAATTCTTCATCTATGTTTTGTCCGATGAAGATAACACGTTCTCGATACTGCATCCAATAACTTCACAGTTTTTTTAGAAATTTTTACAAAAAGATGAAAATCGAAAGGAAACTAGATTTTCACATGTGAATAATGATTGTCTATACCTATGTGACATAAGTAAACCAACATCTTTTAGATGCATATATTGTAAAATTAATGATATACATTTAGGCATGATGACTTACAAGGGCATTCCATAAATCAACCCATTGCCATGTTCCTTCACCAGGTGTCCTATAGGGGACTCTAGGGGTCCCTATAGGCATCATTTGAATTTGTGCCCTTGCTGGTTTCTGGTTAGGATACCTGAAAACGATATAAAATTATACTGCTTGCATCAGTCTCTTAATTCAACAATATGTATTTGCAATTTGCATCAATCTCTTAATTCAACTGATATATATAACATTCGCGACAAACTCTTCCATAAAGTATGACATATTATTCGTTCTCAAATGGTATAACCATATAACATTCGCGACAAACTCTTCCATAAAGTATGACATATTATTCGTTCTCAAATGGCATAACCATGTTTTATTCCTTACTTTCTCTAGGTCAAAGATTTTAAGAATGCACTGCACAATTCACATTTGTAATAAAAAACGTATTTATAATAGATAATATCTCATGTTATGGCATCTATGAATTCAGTTGTGGTTTAAAACTACTTGCTAATCCTAAAAATAAAATAATGATTAAGATATTTTTGGGGCTTGCTTCCAGCACCAAGGAAAACGGCATTGGAATAAAAGCATTGTATTGCAGATTTCAGGGATCAGAGAGGCTGTATATCTATCAGGCATAAAGTAGCAAATTAATAAAGCAAAGAAACCACAACAATCTAGCATAAAATATGACAATACATGATTAGTTCCCATTCCTAAACAAGTTGCCAAGCGGGAAGAAAAGAACTAGAGTAGCGAAAATTTGTTCCTTTCGTGAACCGTGTCAGTTTCAGTGGTACAATTCTAGTCACAAAATCAATTATTTGCAGATATAACTTTTGGTAAGAGTAGCAATTCAAATCCAAAACATCATTATTCGTGTTATGGTTTATTTTGCAAGGTTTAGCCAGTAGCCACAGATGGCACCAATTGTGAAAACATCATCATGTTATGTCTTCACTTGAAAAAAAAAACACAAAATAAATAATAATGATAACAAATCAAAATCAAAACTTTGCTATAACCCAAGAGAGATTTTTAACCATTAGAAAAAGGATGAAATACCGGAAATGAAGACTCTTGTGAACTTTTCCGAAAAACTCAGCAGTGACGTTAGGTTTTGACGCTCTAAAAAGACCTGCAATTCAGAAAGTGAAAATGGTGAGGAACCAATAAGTCACAGCAAGGTGAGGATAACGCGAGGGATGTGGGGGCACACTTGAAGATTGAAGCTTCAATCCTGAATAGAGTTTTGTGCCACAACTGCAACACCAAAAAAAAAAAAGAAAGAGAAAAACACGGTTCGCATTAATTAGTTTAAAAAAAAGTGGCTATGAACTGTGATGACACAAGCAAAGAGACAGAGATGGGTTTGTTAAACCTAGGAGAAGGAGGACAGATACGAGGTGCAGAACCGGTCGTATAAGGTGCGACCGCCATTTTTGGAGGTAAACAAGATATGAGATAGGGAAGGCACTTCTTCAGTGCTTGAAAACCTGAACAAGAGTGAAGGTTGTGATTGAAGAATGACGCTGAATTGCTACGACATTGCCGTTTCGATTCTCCTTTTCTAAACAGTAAAGAAAAAATGTGTGTAAATATGAAGACAAAATTATTCTATAAAAAATTTCAATTAAGATTAATTTTAATTTTTTAAATGGATTTTAATAATTGAAAATATCGGTACAATATGAATAACATTGAAAAATACATATAAATATATATATAAAAAAAATCATAGGTGTAAATGTTGAACAAAAATTGATTGAGAGTTTGATTTTTAACTAGTTTAACAATTTATTTTGCCTAAAAAAAACAATTTATTTTGAAAAAATAAGTCTAAACTCTAAATACACACCTTCACGGCTTCACATATCATCTCTCATCATTTCATTAACCAAATATCAGAATTAGTTTTTTTTATACTTGGAAGGGGAAATTACATTTGATATCCTTGAAATTTGTCGTGTTGACATGCACACCCCTCTAATTTAAAAAATGACATTGACCTCCCCAAATGGGCAGTTTGCACTGTACTTATAGTCATTATGTCAAATGGTCTATTAGAAGAACTATCGATCAAATTTGACTCTTCTAAAGTGAGAAGAGCTCTAGAGTGAGAAAGTACGTAATTATTTACCATTGATTTGATTATGTACATACTACATAGAGATCTAAATCAACTAAATGATTTAAGGATGAATAGTTTTTTTACTTTCTTACTTTAGAGTTTCACTCACCTTAGAGGAGTCAAATCCCTATCGAAAATGGTAGCATATGCGTTGCTCTTTGATGTTCACTCAATTTTTAACCAAACATTTGAGGATGATGTGTCATTACATAGATTTCCCTTGGTTGTTGATGTTTAGTCTTTTATACATGTATTTGTTAGATATGTTTCTAAAAATGAGGATGGTAAAAGTCCCATGTGGTTTTAAATCATATTAAGAATAATATGAATATATGTCTAGAGAATTTCAGGGAAGAAATTTTAAAAAGGGGAAGCCATATAACATCCTCATTTTTAACTGTCTAACTGGGATAACAACCACAGAATATGATTAAATAAAAATAAAGATAATTGAATTATATAATCATGTGAATAAGTGAACTATATTTTTTGGTTTTTGACTGGATATCTCCACAAACAAACATGAGATTAACCCTGAGGTCGGATTGATCGTTAGGTAAAACCCTCCCCAAAGTGACAACTTCGGGATTTGAATCCCTGACTTTCCAGGTAAAATTCACTAGGGGAAACCGTCCACTTCCATCATGGCCAATCACTTTTGAATACCTTACTGAATAGGTGAACTGTATGACTTGTAATAATATTCCTCAAGTGTTAATTGTTAACGAAATTATTCAAATTAGTCAATAGATCATTTCTAATTAAATGCAATAATATAATGATAAAGATAAGAGGGGTAATTAAATAAATAAAAATATCATTTCCACCTTATATGACTTAGGAAATAATATTACTAATAATAATAATAATTAAAAAAAAAAGAGAGAAAAAATAAGGAAATAGTGGAAAAGGAAGTTAGTGGGTCATTAAGTTGGGAACCAAATAAGGAGGAAGGAAAACCCCACCGCACTTTTTAAAACAGCTGCTGGAGAGGGAACAGGAGAAAGAGGGCAGAAATAATTACAGAGGACTAAGAGAGGAATAAAGAAGGAAGAGCAGAACATTTAAGTAACATCACCATCTCTATCAATTTAGAGATAACACTAGAAATACTTTTGAACATGACAAGTTGGTATCTATCTATTTATCTAAATATTCTTCCCTCTAAAGTTGGTATCATAAATGTTTGCAAAAGAAAACCAAGACTATATAGTAGCTCTCCTAATGTTAAAGCTCAGTTTAAGCATAAAGCTGACATAAAAGAATGAACCTCCAAGCATAGATGAGCATGCCCACCAGGAGCATCTAACAAGGAAATGTTTGATAAATACTTATGTGATAAAAGTCGAACCCAAAGTTTCAATTCAAATATTGTATGAATAACATTCCTCGTATATTATGCCTTATTTGGAACAATGACAAGTAGAGACGTCTGAACTTACTACTCAAAATCTAAAACCCCTCACAACATGGTTCCTAGTAGTAGTGGCTTTTACTCATACGAAAGAAAACATGAATTAAACAAGCACAGAACGTCGAGGCAATGGGGCATTGAAACTGTAGAAAGTGTATTAATATAAATATTTAATATCTTATAATCTAACAATTGAAATCCTGCATCTCACGCCTAAAGGTACACGTTAGTCCAGAATGGTGTTGGAATATATGAATTGTGAAGTAATTAGCTGCTCTCTACCGCACAAGTCTGATACTTCACTGCACTGGATACATCCAGGAAGCACCCCACAAAACAAGCAATGAACTCCAATTATTCATCAATCATCATGGTCCTCCAATGATGTGTAGATCATCCTGCAGCAAAATGCATATGTAAGGATAACAAGCTAATAACACCACTTTTAAATGAAAATGAGGCCATTTTTTTCTAGTCACCATACCAAAATATAGAGAGGAAAAGGAGAAAAACAAGATAGAAGAGTTTGATAAGCCGCTGCTTCTTTTCCAGAGGGAGCAAGTTGAATATCTCTGTAACATCAACCAGATGCTTTCTTTGTCTGTACCTGATAAAAGGTAAAGGAATAAAATATGCCATTAGCAGGACCATACAAAGCACATTCCAATATATTAAGATATCAAGTATGATTAAAGCTTTGATTCTCTAAGTAGTAAAAACCATCAACAGAAAAACTGTCAACTAGTGACAAACAGGAATGGCTATGATAGGGCAGCTGTAAAACATATATGTATGTAAAATCTATTAGATGGTGATGATAATAAATTAATCCTGAACTTTCAAGGGTCACTTTTGGCTCTAATTACTAATTTGGACATAAAATCTCTCCCTCAAGTAAAACACAATTGATATTTGAGTAACTAATGAACACATATACAAATGTAGCCTGCTTAGCAATTATCTGAATATATAAACAAAAACATTTATTGCTACTAAACTTTTCATGCACCTTCAGCATCTCACTCCTTTTTCTATGGTTGAGTATGGTTCTGTTTGATATTCAAATTGCACAAAACGAACCTTTAATAATCCTCAAATTTTAGAAACCAAACTTAGGCATGGGAATACTTATTAAACTGACTAAACTGATTTACTGATCCTGGTTTGATTCAGTTTTTTGAATACCTACCAACACTTAATCAACATGGTAAATGTTATGACCTTTTTTGAGACACCAATTAAAGACGTAAATAAAATAAACTCAGTATTAATACAGCTAAGATGAATGGTACAGAGATAGAAGTACAAGGAAATAGAGTTTGAGATTTAGAGGGGGGAAAAAGAGCAGTTAGTCTTAGGGCTACACCAATCAAGAAAACACTGCCAAAAATCTTTTCTTTCACCCACAAATTAAACAAAGTCAAACCAAATCAAACAATGAAAAATTAATAGAACTATCATCTAGTAGAAAAAATGGGTTATTCAGTCCAGTTCTCTTACCACTCCTAAACTGAAATAAAAATGCAGAAGAATGCAAAGACCCCAAATTCAAAACTTTCCTCCTTCACTTAAACTACTGCACACACACGGATATTTTCCCCTCAAAGAGGTCTAAAAGAAACACGAGTTGGTTAGTAATTACTAGTAGCAAAAATGTGGCCTTCTAGTGACTCCCTGAACACATAAACCAAAATGTACCTTACAGCTATCAAATTGGCTTGTCTCATGCACCATCAACAAGTTACACTTTTTCTAGGAAGCTACTCTGTTATATAATGCTGAAGAATGCAAAAATCCGAATTCAACCTCAAACCGCCATCGCAGTCCCACTATCAAATTATAGTGGGAATACATTGATTATTACCATGTAAATATATCTTAACAATATATTCAGTAATCAGTATCACTCAGAAACAACAAACTTGCACAGCTTATTTGCATGTTAGATAGAACACTTACAATCTAACATTATAGTAGAGGTAAGGAGCACAGAACAGTGACATAATCCAATGGCCTGTTACAAGGTAGAAGCAGCATAGGACACCTTGTATAATATACTCGGGCAAAACCACTTTGTTTATTCGAGATGACGAGTCATAAGGATTTATATAATCAAATTCTAAGTCTGCCAGGCACATTAGCTGCAACAAATGTTGGACAAAGTCAGGGTTTGTCAGATATGCCAAAAAAAATTCAGAAAGAAAGGTTGACAGTGCAACAAGCACAACCAAGTTTATCACACACTCCTTGAGAAAATATTGATGAGTCAATGACAAAACATGGTTTGATAGTATTGCAAAGAACACTTAACCATCTTCAGAAGGCTCTGAAGCAGAAACAGAGAAGTAACAGAATATGGACATGGATAAATGAACCTCCTAACTCCTTAAATACGAGATACAGCAAGATGAAGACACCGGGACATTTAAGTGTGAGAAAATTAGGTCATCTCTAGCATTTTCCCCCTCAACCTTTTTATATCTCATCATATCTGTACTTCCTCACCGATCCAAACTCCAGTACAAATATCTCTTTCCAAAATTAGAACAAAAATCATATGCAACTTAATTATGATTATATTTTCAAGTATACAACAGAAATCATATTTTCAAGTTTTATATAAAAAAATGTTTGTATGTTTGTATAGTATATAGCATAAAGAGTGTATGTAATACAATATACATGCATTTTGACCATTAAAATACATCTTCTGAATTATAACCCCCCTAAAAAACCATATTTTCTCAGGAAACACACAAATGGAGCCCCTTCACACAGAAGGCCAAAACACAAGGCAAGAACCCGCAGATTTTCATGGTAAGTAAAATTTTCTTGTTTCAACTTCTTTCAAAAATTAATTGCTTCTATATTTGGAATGATGGAAAGGGATTGGGTACCATTGTTTGGTTTTTAAAAATTAAGATGAATGGAATGCAATGGTATTCGGTGGCATCCATTCTATTCCATTCCATCCTATACCCAACTTTTTCTTCCCCAGTACGGGAAGAATGCAATGAACAAGTTATTATTCTTGCTATTCCATCCACTTCCATTGCAATTGCCAAACGACGGAATAGAAACCTTCCTCCCACTTTGTTCAATTCCATCCCATTCCACTTCATTCCATCTCATACCATTCCATTCCACCCACTCCAGGTTATCTAAACATAATATATAGCTTTTTTTTTTTTAAAAAAAAGTTGCTTTTGGAATTAGATACATACCCAGTTGAATATACTTGAATCAAAGAACTAATCTTTGGATAATGGGGTGCTCTAATTACGTTTAAAATTGCTCTCAAATTAATTTGCCAAGTATAAATAAAAAAGGGAAGATAAAAATTAAAAACTCGTAGAAGGGGTTGTTGGAATTGACCTGGTAAATAACGATGACGAGTAAAGCAATAAGGATGAAGAAGGATATGAGCCACGCAAACAGATCAATCATGCTCCCTCTCCTCTGATTTTCGATTTCAATTTTCAATGTTTCGGTTCCAGCTCAATACGTTTGAAGTGCGCACGATAGCAGCTATGCAGAGCTCGTGCGCACCACTCGGCTTGCTCTTGCGACACGGAGAGGAGCAGAACGAGAAACCTTGGAAGATCGGGGAAGCTAAGAATCGTGTACCAAGTTGAACATCATAGGATCATACCAAGCCACTTTTCTCAAGGGAATTAGTGAACCCTTTTCTTTCTTTATTGTTATTCTTATTTTAATAATTTTTTTATCAAATAAAATAATTTAAACTCTTAGGTTAAAATAAATTTACAATTATTTAATAAAAATGAGTGAGACAAAAGTGGTAATATATACCCAAAAACAGGTTATAATAATACCTACATGTGTTAATATAATCAGTATTTTAAATCAACCGAACTTATTTAAATACATTTTAATCGAAAAATACGCTTTTATATTAATTTATGCTGTAAGTAATAAAATATGATAAACTGCTTTTTCATAGACTGGTGTGGACTATTGGGCAAAGCGAAGAGGCAATAAATATAATGGCCGCGTTTGGGTAAACAACTTAATTAGGAGTTTATCACATAAGACCTTATGGCATGAGAGCTTATGAAGAAAGGGCAAGAGAGGATTCGAAGGGGGGAAAACACGGAGGGGTCGTAAGCACTTGTTAAAATTCCATAAGCTTGTTCTAGTGACTTATGAAAATAAGTCAAAAACTCCTTATGAGATGACATAAGTTACTTTTATAAGCTCTGCCAAACATACTGCATAAGAGCTTATGGTGACGTTTGGAAGAGCTTATTTAAGCTCCTTTTAACTTATCTGATGACATAAGCTCTTATGCAGTGTATTTGGCAGAACTTATAAAAGTAACTTATGCCATCCCATAAGGAGTTTTTGACTTATTTTCATAAGTCACTGGAACAAGCTTATGGAATTTTAACAAGTGCTTATGACCTCTCCGTGTTTTCTCCCTTCGAATCCTCTTCTACCCCTTTCTTCATAAGCTCTCATGCGATAAGGTCTTATGTGATAAGTTCTTAATTAAGTTGTTTACCCAAACACGGTCTATGTCATCAGATAAGTCAAAAGGAACTTAAGTAAGCTCTTCTAAACGCCACCAATGTCTTTAATTCCGTGGAGTTAGATCTACAATCCACCTTATATTACAGGCTTTAAGTATGTTGAGTAAGTTCAAGTTTCATGTAAGATTGCCAATTAGTTCAATTAATAAGGATATTTCTCTTAACCAAAGTTTTTATTCAAATATTGAATATGAAAAATATAGACAAATGAGTCTTCGCCATCGACTCGAATTAATTAGAGTCCCATATGATTTGTAAATACCAAAGGTCTCAGACAAAAAAAAAAAACATATAAGATTACCAATAGTTCGGCATGAAGAATGTCAATGGTGCCAAAGTAGAGCCTTGGCCCTTTTATCCAAAAACTAGTTTTTAGGACGACAGTCTCGAAAAGAGCTTTCCGTACACATATAATATGTCCAAAAATTTCATCCGGATCAAAAGTTATAGTCGTTTAAAATTGTAACGTTTATAGTGTCCCTTTCTCAGTTGCTCCTCTTTTTAAAAAGGCTCCATTTGCAGAACCGTAGTTGGTTTAGGATTTTGCGGTCTTTGTTTAAAATGCAATGAAGTAAAATAAATTATGGGATGAATGAACACATGTGTGTATGTAGAAATGCTTTTTTTCCTTAACTTGCTCAGATTTGTTAGCTTGGTTGCATTATCAAGTTTCAATTTTTTCCCACCATGGTGCCTAATACTCATGACTATTCCATTGTTTCCGGTCTACTACCACCCGTCCAAATCCGGGTACTTTGGCAAATTTTTTTTTAAGGGTGTTTCAATCATTATACGTGGGCACGGGTATCCGCGGGTGCGGGTCCCGTTAACTGGCGGGTAGTTAAAATCCCCATTTATTTTACCTCGCGGGTACCCGTTTGTCTACCCGCCTCGTATCCGTCATGGATTTTACCCATGGGTACGTATAAAATCACTTTTATATAATAAATTACGAAAAAGGGTATGGAGTTATTTGTATAATTTAATAATATTTGTTTAGAAATATGTTTTGTAGAGGTAAACATGGAAGAGTATTTTGAGAATGAAAAATAATCAAATCACAATAATCTTAAGCCAGAAAAAACTAGATGGCATAAAACAGTATTTTTCTCCTAAAAAAAGCTTTTTTATTAATTTAAACAAAATGCCAAACATGTTAGATTGTCTATGAAACAGCTTTTAAGCTAAAAAACAGCTGAAACAAGGGAAAATAATCTTTCCCAAACACACTCTAAATAACATATTCTTTCCGGTGAAAAATATTCAGAATATGATATTTAAATGATATTTTACTTACATATATGCAACTCATATTAATTAATGATAATATTTAACTCCACCCTTATAAAAGTTCAGATGTCTTGTGGGATCGTATGTGGCAAAAGAAAAAAAAAATTCCGAGAAAAATTAAACATCTTTTACATTATTCTTTTATATCGTTTGTTGATTGCCTGACTAAGTTTTAAATTTGAAGTAACCCTTATTCAGATATTAATAATATAATTTATGCAATAAAAATAGAGGGGAATAGCCAATAACGAGAAGAAACCAACCTGTCCCAAAATGGTATTTCATTTCCAACCTCATCCACAAAACAATGTATAATAAATAATAAATAATATAATTAATTTTCCAAGTGATATAATATAAGTGGGTGGAATAGAAAATGAGACACCATTTTTTGAGACAAGTACATGTAACAAAAGCGGAAGCTTTCAGCACTTCAGGTGAACTCAAAATTTAACAAGAGAGAAAGGGAAGATTATTTACTTTGGAGGTTGAATGGGGAGTGATGAAGGTCATAGCACTTTGGATCAGTGTCCTTCAAGAAAGGCCTCCTCTTCTCCCTTTCGTATAACACCAACGCTGCCTTCACCAAATCCCCGACGGTGTCCTCAGGCAACATCAGCAATTTTATGGCTCCCAAGCTGTTCTCAATAGTCACGTTCACTAGCAGCTTCGATGGCCTAAGAAGAAGAAGAGACTCACTATCGTTTTGCATGGCTTCCAACGGAAACTTATTGAGCGCAAATCGGGGAGCGAGGCCGGAGTGTTTCTCCGGCGGTAAGTTTTGGTGTTTCCGGCAAGAACTTATCAATGGGTCCTTCATGGAGACTTTTCTCCTATGACCCTGTGGTGATAGAGAAGTCATGCTTATAAGGATGAGTATCTTTGCTTTTTTTTTTTTCTCTTCTTCGTTGTTTTGTTTAGAGATAGGTTCACATGTGTTGTAGTAAAGGCTATGATTGAGAGATGTTAGAGTTTGAGAACACGAAATGAGGGATGATGGTTATAAAGACTAAATAGAATTATGTACTCTTCAAGGTTTGGTTCGTTAGAGAAGCTTCATGGAAGGTGCAGTTTTAACTTTTATTTGAGCAAGATAAATATTTTTTGTACAGACACTCGAATTTTATGTGTAAAGTGTAACATAATATAGTACACGTGCTTCTTCCTTGATCCTGAAACATATAATAAATATATGAAGTTGTCCAAGTCCCTCAAATTAATGTTTCATATTATCAATGTAGGACCGCTTTTAAGGTAAACCAAACAAATCGATAGCTATATTATGATTATTTTCTTCCACATCTCTATGAGAGGTCATAAGATAAATGTGGTTTGTGGTGTGGGACAAAAGTATTGAAATGTATAAGGTGTAATGTTCAAATCTCACAATTGCTAATATAACAACTAAATTTGTCTATTAAAAAAATTTCTTTCACGTCTCACCTGCCTTTCCGGAAGCCGCAATCACTCGAACAGAAGTGCATCTATTTGGAAGCCCAAATAAAAAAGGCGCATGGAATTCTAGATTAAGTTGTTATATTATTATTGTGTTAATAAAAGAGACTTAGACCTTAAATTTAGAACATTGATAAGGTTTATTTACAGAGTAATGTTATTTATTATCAGTGGATGGTTAATGGATGTAATAAGGTGTCACAACTCATTAACCATCCACAGAACGTAATTAATCACATATTTAAACCGTATTAACCAGATATCGCAGGTGTCATCCAGGTGTCCAGAATCCATATGTATAAATAACATTACTCTAATATGTGGGCACTTAGCATTACCCATTTCCTCTGCAATTCAGCATATCACTCACGTGCACACAAAGCACGGGCTGGACTTTAAACGCAAAACACACACTTTGTTTTTCAATAAATGGGCTCATTGTGTTAAAGGCCCAACCGCCCAATCCAAGACAAACTCCAATACAAATATGAGTCCAAGTCCAACATCGGTTTTTTTTTTTTTTTACTCACTTTTTGTATCTATCTAACAATAGGCCTAAAATCGTATCTTTCTTTGTAAAGGGCCAGTAGCGCTGTACCGAAAGGAATTTTTTTTTTTTAAAAAAAAAGGGCTAGTAGCTCAATGCTGCACCACTCCTCAATTTTGTATTATGCTAGTAATTTAGCAGGGTGATGCTACAGATCGACTTTATTTTTTCAGACTTGTGCCTGGAAGCAATATTGTTCTTTCTACAAGAAGAGTGGTTTTGGGACTGCTTGATATCACCAGAAAGCTACACGTTGAAAGTTAATGGTGATCCAATGGTTGAATATGTGGTACAATATTTACAAAAAGTACAAAATTAGGTGCAATATCATAGATATATTAGGTTTTGTTTTCCAATAAAATTATGACATGTATACAACTCATTAATGAAAACATAACATGTGTATGAACTTGTGTATGAACTGTACATATGTCTTAATTCTATTGGAAAACAGCATTTAATATACCAATGGAATTGTACCTAAGTTTTCTCCTTACAAAAATACTTCCATATTCAAGTCAGTTTCACAATCAAAATGAGAGTAAGAGAATAGGCATGGAAAGGGAGTGTTTTCATCATGGTTTTATTTCCCATATATATAACCGACTTTCAATTTTATTTTATTTTTTCAATTCCCAGCGGCTTCTTCTATATATTGTTTTGCAGTCATATGAGATTAAGTAAACTCGATATGAAGTCTTATGAAGCACATACACATCATATACTATATTATTACACATTCCATGGTTGCATCTATTTTTTTTCCGGTGCCGATATCTTCTTAGTAAAGGGCATTTCCCCTCTCTATATAGGAAAGCATTTAGGAGTCAATTGGGGCATGCATGTGCTCTTTTGCTTAGGTAACTGACAAGTGCATGGATTATATATTGACCGATAAAAAAGGACAAATGAATGAATGACATAATGGGTGTACAGCTTGGTCAAAATAAAATCTCATGATATTTCAAAGTTAGAGGCGCGGTTAAAATAATCTCAAGACAAGATCAAAAAGTGAAAACTCTTATATACAAATTAATATATAAGCAAGAAGACCCACCTTGTTGTAGTTTTTAGTGTATGGATCCGCCTTCGTTTAAAGCTCCTTTTTATGAAAGCTAGCCAGCATGAGCATCAACGGTCACACTAGATTGCTTTGTACAAATATATAGGCCACACCACACATGATACTCGAGGCATGCTTCAACTCCGCATGCAAATCAGTTCGCACCATATTGCAGATCCTATATCCTATGTGATGAAATATTATCATAATTAAAATGCCTACAACGAAAACATGCAACAGTTGGAGAGTCTTTTTCAGTGGTACATTTAAGTCCACCCACCAAATCATTTGCACCCATCACATCATCGTCACCGCAAAGACCACTGATCCAATTGATGAGTGGGGGCTGATCGACGAAGCCAATCATCATCTCAGCCCCAAAGCATTCCACCTCCCTAAGACCTTGACCCACCCCAATCATTTTTTTCCCCGCATAGATATAGGCGTATTAAACGATGTTAATTTCTACCGCCAGCTGATCTACACTACAACTATACAGGGATTAGGGGATATCTTATTTCCCAAGATGTTATCTTATTTCCTGTCTCATTCATTTAGATTATGTTATGTCATTTAAAAAAGATACATTCGTAATAAATAATATAATTAATTTTTCAATTGATATAATCTAAGTGGATGAAACAAGGAATGAGACACCATTTTGGGACAGGTGATCTCCATCCATTCTGTTTTGCATAGAATTAGCATAAATCAAGCTTGTTTTACATCAATTGTGTTGGGTTGATACTCTCTATGAGAAACCTTTATCCCCTGATCATGTCTCAAATTCCATTCAACATAACTCATCTTCTGTTGTGACCAATGTTGTTAATGGCTCTACAAAAAAGATCTTAACTTCTGTTGCAACTGATGTTGACTCTGGATACTCTGGTGCCCGAGCATTCCATAGCTACCTGTGATTTAATAGTTAGTGGTGAGAATCTTCAGACTCCTGATTCTAATTCAACCCCTGTGCATCCTAATGTTGCACATGATATGAGAATACTTGCCAAGTTTTTGGGAAATAGAGATGGGGATGACCTAGAGAATAACTCTCTCTCAGGAGAGAAGTTAAATAATGATAACACTGTTAAAATTGATTCTGATTTCACGGTGGTTTTGTCTAAATCTCAGAAACATAATCTGAGAAGGATAGAAAACCTAATGTTAGGTAATTTAAATGGTTTATTTTGCATGTGTTTTGGTTTATGTCCCCCATTTTTTTGTTTTTCTTCTTTTTTTTCAATTAATTAAGGTGACACTGACATAAAAAAAAAATTAGCAAACTAATTAATTTTGTTTGGTGCTAAGGCCTAACAGAGGCTAAAATGTCCGAAAGAAAGAAAAATTATAAAGAAGCTAAGACAGGAGACATGAGGCCCATAAAATCACTAAAAATTAGCCTAATCAATGCCACAAGAGGATCATTTAACCAAGGCAGACCCAAATCTTGATTCAAGCTTCAATTGACCAACCAATACGCACAACAATTGTCTTCTCTAAAAGTGTGACGAAATTTCAGCTCCTAATTAATTTTACTTAAAATTATATTTACCAAACGTTCATATATACACACACGTAATATCCACATGATAAAAAGCTGAAAATACGTATCTATTTCAGGAAAAAGTTGTAGTGATATTATAAGTAATAATTATGGCTGTTCTAACTTCGGGGTCTTTTGTAATAAAAGTGGGGTTGTGATATTGATAACTTAGTGATCATTTATGAGGAGATGACGTTGCTCTTTGGAGTTTGCCCAAATGTTGCAGCAGAAAAGGGGTGGAATTGAGTGTCATTAATAATCAAATGAAGGAAAAGAAAAGAAGAGAAATTTAAATTAAACTGAAAGAAACAGAAATATGGCACGGGGAGGGGGTTAAGAGTATTCTAATTAGTTGCTTCAATTAATTAGCATGGTCATTGATAATCAATTTTAAGTCAGGAGACTAGGTGATAAAAGGGTTACAATGGTTGGTGATGCAAATATGATTGAGAAATAATAATATTTGTTATTTTTTATGACTAAGTATATCAATATATCTACGGCATACATTATGATGAAGGTAAGAATCGAACTATCGAAGTATAATTCACTTATAATTAAGAGAGGAGAGAGGAGAGATCATGCCAAATGAACAATCAAAGACATGATCCATTGCAATTTGCAATGCTATGTGATTAAGCTGACTAGAATGACAGCAACCAATTAAGAGCGTGGAGGGAAGCAATTATGATTAAAGAGAGGATTGCATAGCCAAGATGCCAAGTTAATCATGTTTCCTAAGTCATGCTCCCGATTTGCTCTCCTAAAGCACTAGCTAGCTGGTTCTGCGGTTTGTCAAACACATTTTCAATAATCATCTTTTAGGGATCATAACAAGGATCCAAAAATATATGATTGACACGTCTTGCGTTTTGGATTGGTATGAAAAGCACTTATTTTCAACTTTTCAAAAAGATGACCAGCAGTCCATGGACCAGCTTTTCTTATGTTAGATATCTATTCCTTGGTCCTCAACCCCTCATTGATGTGAAAGAGCTGCACGTCAACAAGATACTCAACGATTGTACTTTATGAATTTATGAATAGGAATGATGGAGACCCAAGGAGAGGATGGCCTCACCCAATGTGACTTTTTTTAACCATGCTATAGTACAAAGTTTTCGTCAGTTTTCGTCATCGTTGACAGTGACTAATCCATCGGGAAACTTGCTAAACATATAAAATGGGTTCTTCTCTCTCAATCAAGTTTTGTCTTATACAAGAATCATGATTCGAACTCTTGATTATTTGCTTAGTGTATATTTATGAGGATGGAGTGAGATGATTGGTAATAGAGTGTAGTGGTTAAAGAACATTAACCCATTATTTGGAAGTTCATTCATTACTAACAATTCCACTCCATCCCCTTCAAAACTCCCAAACATAGCCTTAAGATGTCCGAGTCCCTTACTACTTGGACTAACACATGTTGGTACCTAATGTGACTTTAAATAATATTAGGAAAATAATTTGTATTCTCAAATTAATTAAATAAAAATTTGATGTGATACTTAAATCATAATTGTGTCCAACCGAATTAATTATCTTTTGAGTTGTGTTCTCTTCATGGATTTAAATATTGACACTTGATACTTTAATATTAATAAACTGGATTTACTTGAAGGATAGGGTGTGGAAGAAGCTAAATTCTTGGAGTGACAAGTCTCTTTCTAAAGCATGTAGGGAGGTTCTTGTGAAATCTGTCATTCAGGCCATTCCTTCTTAATATGAGTGTCTTTCTTATTCCTACTTCTTTGGCGGAGGAGTTGGAGCGTATGATGAACTCTTTTTGGTGGGAGTCTAATAGTAGAGGTACCCGTGAAATAAATTGGTTGAGATGGGACAAGATGATTGTTAGAAAAGAATTTAGTGGTCTCGAATTTAGAAAACTGGAAGCTTTTAATTTGGCAATGCTGGGGAAACAAGTTTGGCAATTTATTTCTAACCCGGAAGCTATATATAATTTCTCGTGTCTTCAAAGCTAAATATTTTCCAAGAGGTCAGTTCTTGGATTCAGTGCTTGGTCATAATCCATGCTATGTATGGTGTAGCATCTGGAATTCCCAGGTTTTGTTAAAAGAAGACTTGCGGTGGAGAATCGGGGATGGTTCATTCCTTGGATTGGGGATGGAAAATGTCTGTCCAGTCAAATTGTTTTACCACCGGAGCTATCCAACTTAAAAGTCAGTGGCTTAATGCTCCCTAATGATAAGTCCTGGAACGTGTCTCTGGTGCAACAATTATTCATTCATGAAGAAGCTGCTGAAATTTTAAAAACGCCCCTGTACCTTGCAGTGGATGATGACAGGCGCATATGGAAGCTTAATAAAGCTGGTATTTATTCAATGAAATCCAGCTATAGACTTTGTGTTGATACTTGAACTGATGTATCTCATCTACATGCTGTAGGTGAATGGCGCATGCTTTGGAACCTTCAAGTCCCTCCAAAAGTGAAAGCTTTGGCTTGGAGGGCTTGTAGGGAAGTTCTCCCAACTAGAATTAATCTGCAGCAACGTGGGGTTAGCTGCCCAAGCTTGTGTGTGTTTTGTGATCATGATTTGGAAACTCCTTGTCATTTGTTTTTCCAATGTTCATTGAGTAGGAGCTGCTCGTTGGAAACTGGTTTTTGGGAGATGATAGATCCTCTCTTAGCATGTGAATTCTCTAGCTGAGCTTTTCTTCCAGGTCTGTCTTAATTTGAATGAGCAAAAGAGAAATTATTTTGTTATGGTTTTGTGGAGTCTTTGGAAGGCCAGGAATAATAAGTTATGAGAGAATGATGTTATGAACTCTCAACAGGCCATCTTTTGCGCAAATGATGTGAAGAACAGCTGGGATTTGGCCAAAAGGAATCGCCCTGCTAGAGCTCCCAGCACTGCAGCTCGCGATTACAGTAGGTGGGTTCCCCCAAATCCTGACTTTTGTCTCAGAAAGCATGACTTTCAAATTTTAATATATCATGGGTATTATTAACGAGTGTCCTTAGGACATTGATTAAAAAATCTAAAAATAATAATATTTCATTGAAAAATCAAATGTTTATTCTTAAAACATTAAATACATCATTTTTCAATAAAATCTTTTCTTTTTCTTTTTTTCTTTTTTTTTGGGTTTCTTATGGGCATTTGTTAGCTTTCTACATATATTAAATACATCACTTTTCAAAATAATTTTTTTATCTCTATTTCCTTAACCAAAGCTATTTCGTTAACCAATGCTCTTAGGGCAGTGATTAACATTTGCCTTATACTATCTGCGGTCTACAATATAAGAAACAAATCGATCCTTTTTTTGGTCCAAAATATATGAAACATACATCAATTTTCACACATATTAAATGCTAATTTCCAATATTGCACTTATTAATTACTGTCATTAGTTATTGTAAAAAAAAACATTACTGTAATTAATTATAGGCCATCAGAATATTAATTAAAAGGAGAATGCTAACCAGTGCCATTAAGGCATTGGTTAAAGATATAAAAATAGAAATTTGGCATTGGGACTTGATGTATTTTATACTTTGAAGAACGATAAATTTTTCCGATGAATTTTTACTTTTTTAGGTTTCCTTAACCATCGCCCTAAGTGCACTGGTTAGCATAACCCTAATTAAAATTATAAGGGTTGTTTTTGAAATTTATATGAGTATTAATCACAATTAACTCATTCCAATACATTTCCTTGTTCGGTGTGTTTTAGGGTTTTGTTTCTTATATTGTGGACCGGAGGTAGTACTCCCTCTGGACTCAACTATAAGCAAAAAGTATCTATATTTTTTGGACTCGAAAATAAGCAAAATCCAATCAACTCAACTTTATTTAATATCAGTATTCCAAAAATCAAGGAAATTAACCAATCCAACCAATTCTCCTTTTACTTTTCCATGAGCATTGTACACTTTCGAGACAATTAAAAGGTAATTTAGTAATTATAACTCATTTTTTTTTACATAAATCAAGACAATTAAACTAAATTAACTAACTTCCTTAATAAGTGTGAAATTAGTTAATTTTGCTTAGAGCATCTCCAATGAGGGTTGCTTATGGAGTTCTTAAATCTATGTGCCAACTAGGAATCATTGTTTATTTTTTCCTCCCATTTGAGTTGATCTATGTGGCAATGTGGGTTGCTTAAAATGGGATATGTTGCTTATATAAGGAACCTAAAGGATGGGTTGCTTATGAATAAAAAATTAATTTTTGCTCAAATTTCAAGGATGAATTACTATTTTAAATTAAAACAAAATTAAGTGTGAATAAAAAAAATATAAAAAATGTGGGTTGCCTAAGAGTTGCTTAAATAAATAACATTGGATTAAAAGTAAGGTGAATTGCTTAAATATGATGTGATATAGTGGAACTAATAAGAGATTTGGGTTGCTAAAATATTACTCATTGAAGATGCTCTTATAATTGAATTCGGAGGGAGTATTAATTATATATTTATTATATATAAAAAATGATTGATTGCATTACGTCATTTGCATATCAAATTATTACTCTTCTGTCCGTTTTTCCAAGTCTTTTATATAGAAATTAAAGATTTCATTAAATAGTCTTAAATACATTTTTTTTTGGTACAATTAATAGGAAAACCCAAAAGAAACGGAAAAGGAAAGAGGGCTTAAACTAGGGCGGATTCTACGGTGAGAGCGCTACATATGTCTCTCACCGTGAGAGACTATAGATCACCGTAGATTAAATATTGTCACACGATATTATGGTACACCTGCCCACACTAGATCGTAACTCCATCCATAGCCCCTCACCGGAAACCACCGCCACCACCTTCCGAGCGATTTCCAGCTCTTCTTCTTCCTCTTCTTCTTCTTCTTCTTTGGATTTATGGGTCACCATGCTCCACAGATCTCAACGGCAGGGGGCCTCTACCTCGAACCCGCATAGCTTCTGCTGTGCTGCAGATACTGGTGCTTTGTTGGTGGGATGGCATGGACGTCTTTACTTTCATCGACACCGCAATCGCTGTCGCGTCATCGGATTCCACCGACGAATTGAAGCACCGGAGAGACGCAATCGTCGAGCGTCTCTACGTAGCGACCGCCGCTCTTCCACGGTGTCGGAATTGCGACGGCAACCATGACACCAGGTCCAACGACCATCGTCAAATCGAGAAACGGAGTAGCCCTAGCCCTAGCCCCCAACGACGATAACTGCAGCAACGTCGTTCTGGTTCCTGACTTGAAACGCCGCAGTCTCTCGAAAACGACGATGACAAGGTAGATCCTTACGGTGGCTTGTTCGATGATGAACAGAAGAAGATTCCAGAGATCAAAGAGCAACTCGAACCTGCTTGATAACTGTTTTCGTTTTAATTCGTGATTTTTTATTAGATTACATTATTAATTAATTAGGTTTCAGTTTTTGGTTTTTGGTTTTTTTTCCAGGCTGAAGATTTTTTGGTGGAGTTGCTACAAACTCTTGCGGACATGGATATTAGTTGAAGGCGCTGCTCTGGTTCCTGTGACGGAAGGCAATAGTGGCGCAGGGCTGAGCGACGGGCGAGGCTATTATTATGTTGAAACGGTGGGGGTGAGAGTGGAAGTGGGAGGGGTGCTCTGCTCATGGTAGTGTGACGGTGCTGAAGGAGACGAAGGTGTGGAGGAGCAGTGAAGGGAGTTGAAGGAGAAATAATCTGGTGTGTATGGTATCAGATATGATCATGTGGATGAAAATGAATCTATGGTAAATTATAGTCTTCTCATAAAACAAACACCCCCACTCAACAAAAAAAAACAAAAAAAAAAAACAAACAAACACCCCCGTTAGCCATGAGAAAGAACATAGGCCCGATGATGGAGACTAGAGCATGGAAGACATCCACTATGAGATTATTAGCAGCGCCCTTTTTTTTTGTAAAGTGAGTTTAAATATAAAATGAATAAGTTAAATTGTATTCAACCTTAATTATATAGTAATGGATTATACATTATTATTTGTCCACTTTATCCTCAAACTCACTATTGAGAACCTTATCCTTATAAGAATTACAACGAAATGTTAATATTATAATTTTTTTTTGTCACAATATCAATCATTCATGTATTGCAATATCATTAAAAATGTATGCATTTTGTAATAATTATATAAAAAGTTACACATAAGACTATATATAATTGATTGATAATGTAAATAGTATTTCAAAATTAAACTCTTATTGAATACTAATTTTATAATAAAAGTTTAAAATAATTTATAGGGAATAAAATTAATGAATTAACACCTGGTCTGGTTAAGCGGCTTGAATTCCTTAAGCATATGGTCTTAGGTTCGATACTTGGATTCATGTATATGGAAAAAACAAATATCCTTGGTGAGGGTCGCGTGGTTAGGCGCAAGAGATTAATCTCTCACCTATTGAGTGAGAGGACATTCTGAGAAATAAAAAAAAATACAACTCACCATATTAACATATACTTGAACAGATGAGCACAATAACTTTGGCTTTTAAGACAAAATAAATATTCTAAAAACACAATTATAATGGAATTAAGGGAATACATCACTTTCTACACTTTTCTAGTTTAAAAAAAATGAAAAAAAAACCAATGGAGTGTTGGTCGAGTGAAAGCAACTTACCCCCATAAGAAGGAGAACCCAGGATACCCGAGTTTGAATCCTTGTGGAGTCACCATCATTGGGAGGCTGATAACCAAGGAGTAAAACTTTGTTCAATTAGTCGAACCAGAGATAAGTTCCATATCGGGTCCAAAGGACCTAAACCGTAGGGATATCCTGATGAATCTACTCGGCCAAAATGACTAATTAAGGTGAGTTCAAATTAAGAAGCAACCAAAAAAAATGAAAAGAATGTTTGTTGAGAGGTGTATTTTTCTTATTTTCTTACTCTAACTGTTTCATAATACATGTCATTTAAGAGAGAAAATTTTATTTTCCTATTTTTTTTACTAATACATTCTTTATCACTATGGGGGGGGGGGGGGGGGGATCACCCTTAAGGTATGGTCCAAGTGGCTAGTAGATTGTGCCTTTTAACCATATGTCCAGGTTCGAATCCCGGTGAAGAGAATAGAGCTGCATCTGTGGGTAAAAGAGTTGTCCCCTAACTGGTATTCTGCATCCTCGGGGATTATTCCTACGACTATCGGTTGTGGGGATGCCCTGAATTCCATCCCGGACAAAAAAAAATAAAAAAATCAATGGGTTTTTAATTTATTCTTATCTTTTGATATATCCACAAAATAGAATAAGAGACTATTCATGAGTCAACCAGTTATTTTAATTAAATAAAGATATATTACACTAAAATCGATAATATTTAATATATTTCTTAATTTTTATGTAAATATTTTAAACAACAAACACCATAAGATAAAAAAGTTTAACTTTAATACAATGCGTGTAAAGTTTTTTACACACTATCAACAAATCATACACTAAGATATATATAACTTTTGATATAATTATCACGAGAGTTAAATATATTCAGTTTCACAATAACACGAAATTTTGTATATGGATAATACATAAAAAATAATATTAAATAATAAAAAAAGTATATTGTAAGTGAGAACAAAGTAATGAATGGATTGACATCTTCTTCTTTTCTTTTTTATGTTTCCTCTCATGTTACAAAAGAAAAAGAGATAATAACAAATTTACTTAATGGATCTTATAAATAAAAGTAATTTTTCTATTTTGATGAAGAAAAGGGGCTAAACCCCAGAAACTACAAAAAAGACTAAGATTCTCTCTTGGAAAACAACCGAGGAAGCATCATACAACAAATGAAAATAAGCAAAAGTTGGAACCACATTAAAGCACCGCAAATTTTCCTCCATTGATACACCATACTTTGCAAAAGAGTCAGCCACCCAGTTTACTTCTCTAAAAATATGATTCCATGAGCACCAAAACAATCCCTTTAACAAATTCTGGATGTCCGAGACAATGTGAAAACAGTGATGCTGAGGAGAGCAACCACTATTTAAGAAGTGAATAGCGAGTTGGGAATCCGATTCAATTGACACACTTCTGAAACCTCTACTAATAGCCAACTTCAACCCATGCTAGATACCCCAGAGCTCAGCCTGAACAACAGAACATGGTCCCAAGCTAGCTGCAAATCCTGAGAGGAAGGTCCCCCCCCGCCACAATGATCTCTTAATACGCCACCACAAGCTGCAGGAGAGTTTGTCCTATCATAAGTTCCATCATGATTAACTTTTACACTTCCAAAAGAGGCGGAATCCTTCTGATTAGAGCAACACCTATGGCTAGATCCCTTCTAATCCTGACTGGAGACAAATCACTCAAGGCTAATTCAATATCTTCCACTGCCTTCAATATCTCTAGTAATTTTTCTAATAACATGAAAGAAAATATGAAAAATAAGAAGAAAAAAAAGAGAGGATCTAGAATCGTGACTAACTAAACATAAAAAGGCAAGGTTTTCAAAACCGGACCGGTTATTGAACCGTTGAAGTCATCGGTTCATGGTTCACTGGTTCAACTGTGGTTGAACCGGTTATAATTAAATATATATATTTAATTTTATATAATATTTAATATTAATAAAATAATTTTTTTATACAATCAAAAGGCCAAAAAGAAAAGAACAAAGCCCAAACAACAAATAAAAAAAATAAATAAACCCAGCCCATTATCATTTTTGCACGTTCCAGAAGCCTCTCATCAGTAGCAATGAGCTGGAAACCACTTCTACATATATACTCCCTCTAGTCCATAATGTAAGCAAAAATTTCCAATTTTTTTGATCCACAATGTAAGCATATTTTAACTATTTCCATCCAATTTAATGATTTTATTCTCAAAATACTCTTCAATTAATACAACTTTTATTTTCTAATGACACATTTAATTCCCAACAACACAACAACTTTTCTTGTTCCCATAAAAATGCTGAACATTTATCGAGAGTGAATGGTGGACAGCAACAATGGACTATCCATATAAAGGGTCATCTTCCACCTCTTGCATACACTTTATCTTCTTCTTTCTTCGTGCAATGTTCCAGATGTAAGCCGAGGCGATATCAAAAGTTGGGCCATTGCACAATTGGATGCATGAGCACGTCATAATCATGGTTATCACGCTTTTGATCTTAATTGGCACCAGCTGGATCTATTTAATGTGGATGTATTTTAATGATGATGATTGAAGTTTTAGGTAAAGGGTAATTTAGGTAAAAACATATTTTTTTAACAAAATTAAATGAGATTAACTAACTACCTTAATATGTGTGTCCCATTTAATTTTTGCTTACAATAGAGACTAGATGGAGTACTAATATAATAATAATATACCCTAACTTAAACGTCTATTTGGTATCAGTTTTATAAAAGTAAGTATCAAAAGTTCAAAACTCAAATGTTTACACTGCAGAAACGCCGCACCAGCGGAGCAGAACATGCAGAGCACGGGCACGAGCACTTCATCGGATCGTCTTTGCTGCAGGCTTGCAATAGCATCGCGTCGTCATTTTGGAGCAGAGCAGCAGCACCTCGCCGTTTTGGAGCAGCAGCTCATCGCAGAACCAAGAAACGACGCCATTTTTGTTTTTATAGTTTTTTTTAAATTAGTTTCTGTGAACCGATCCAGATCGAATTCAAACCGGTTATGACTGGTTTTCCCGGTTTACGACCGATTTAACGGTTCTTTGGTCGATTCCTTGCAAGGCCGGTTCTGGGGGTCAAATATACTAGCTTGGGGTCCGGCTACCGATCGGACCGGTCCGGTCCGACCGGTTTTGACTACCTTGTAAAAATGTAGTGGGGTGTATTGGGTTGGGATTTTAAAAGATTGTTTTTGCCTAAAAAAGTCTTGCGGATTTTAAAAGACTACGTAGGAATGTAACGACTTATAAGATTTTAAAAGACTTTTTTTTAAAGATTGTTATAATCAAGATTCTCATATGTGGATTTTAAAGGATTTATATCATAAGACTTTATAAGATTTGAATGGACTATATGGATTTATAAAATTTGAAAGGAACACATGAATTTTTAGCAAACATTCAAAATTACAGGAGTCAATAAAAAAAGTAACAAAGAAATGAACAATATAATGAAAAAAAGTTAAACCCCCATTTGAATACTATAACATGTGTGAGAAACATATTAGTTGTTTTACAAGAATACTTATCATACTAATCAACAAAATTACAATTTCGAATAAATGTACCAGGTAAAAGGAAAAAAAAAAAAACCACAAGGAATCAACTATTGCCATTATTTTTTCTTTATAAAAAAACTTTAATATATATATATATATATATATATATATATATATATATATATGGAGTGTATCAAGTGAGAATTCTTATTTATTGTGAGAAATGAGAACTATCAATAACTGCCATTAGATTACAATTAAAAAAATTTAACGGATTAGATTAAAACATTCAAGATACTCTCTATTTTTCTTTGTCTCTTACCTTTCTCCCTCCACACACGCTCACGTCTTCACGCTCTCCTCCCCGCATCTGCTCACTACGCACACACTCACGCCACTTGCACACACATCACGTTTTCCTTCTCCCCCATCGTGACCACATCACGTTTCATTCCTTGTTTTCGTTTTTAATTTTCTTATTTTTAATTTTTTTTTCTCTTTTGTTTAATTCTGCTGTTATTCTCTTATTTTTTATTTTATTTTTCATTCCTTAGTTTTTGCAAGTTTGAAAATTGGGAAATACATCTAATTTGGAGATGATATTAACGTAGAAGCGGTGGAGTTTTCATTGATGGATCTCCAAAAAGAAGACCAACAACAACCTTCAATTGAACTCTAGGACATAGGTGCTACTGTGTTAATTAATTTAACAAAAACTGTCAACAAATAGATATAGTTACCATCGTAGGATTAATCAGGGTTCATGCGTGAAAGGGAAGGCATGGGGATTTGGGAGGATGAAGAAGAGGTTACATGACTTTTCAGATAAAGTTTTAATCTAATTCGTTAAAAAAAAATCGACGGATTATATGCCCCTTTCAACGGAATACCTTTCAACGTGCTGTGCTCACGATGGGGGAGAAGGAAAACGTGCTGTGTGTGCAAGTGGCGTGAATGTGTGCCCAGTGAGCAGATGGGGGGAGGAGAGCGTGAAGACGTGAGCGTGTGTGGAGGGAGAAAGGTAAGAGACAAAGAAAAATAGAGAGTTTCTTGAATGTTTTAATCTAATCCGTTAAGTTTTTTTAATTGTAATCTAATGGCTGTTATTGATAGTTCTCATTTCTCACAATAAATAAGATTTCTCACTTGATACATTATATATATATATATCATACAAGCTAATCTACTGCAACGCCAACCTATCATTAAAAGACAATCCATCGAAATCAGCGGATTTTTGAATACCAACAGACTTTTTGTAACTTATAAAAAGTCTTGATTGAATACCAATTGATTTGGACACCCTAGAAAAAAATTCTAATAATTTTGATTGAATACCACAAGACTTATTTAAATTATATAAAGTCTTAATTGAATACTATAAGATTTTTTTATCATAAAAAAATTCATTAAAATCTTTTGAAATCCCAATCTAATAGATTAAGAAAGCATTATGTAGTGTATTTAAGGTTTGTACCAAATTACCCTTATTTATAGTATCATTGATATATGTAGTGTATTTATGGCTGAATTTAAGTAGGGGGTTTAGTATGTTTTCAATGTATTTCAATTTAATTTTATGATAAGGATATATATGGAAAAAAAAATTGTCAAATATACCTTGGACTTATAAAAGATCCATTGTTTTGGAACAAAAACAAAAAGCTAAAATTATCATAGAAAAGGAACGGAGGGAGTATTGAATAGAAAAACTTTTAGCTACTAGAATAATTCCCGATTCCCCATCTATAAATAAGAAGGAGGCGTTCGACATTCTTTAAAAACTTCCCGCAAATATTTGTAACAGACAAACGTCCAGCGCAGCATCCAAATCAAACTTCCCCACTTGGCTGTGCTTTGTTGTATTATTATCTATCTCTATCTATCCCTTTCATCTCTCTCTCTCTCTTCTGTCCTTTTTCACCATTCCATCCATCCCTCTCCTCAGCCGCCGCCGCCGCCGAGCCTGCTAGGTTTCCGGCCCGGAAACAACCGCATTTCACAATGATCCCCTACCAGTCTCTTCAGGAAGCCTCGGCGGCTCTCGGCCGTAACCTCACGTTTCTTCGAAACCCAATGGTTCAAGTACTCATCGAACATGTCGGACTACTTCCTCTACTGCCACAACATCCTGTTCCTCTTCCTCATCTTCTCCCTCGTCCCTCTCCCTGTCGTGTTCCTCGAGATCAAACGACTCTCCCGTTTCGACAGGTACAAGATTCAACCCAAAGTGAGACTCTCCCAAAACGAAATCTTCAAATGCTACAAAGACGTCATGCGCATGTTCTTCTTCGTTGTCGGTCCCCTCCAGCTCGTTTCATACCCTTCCATCAAGGTCATTATTCATCTATGATTCTATTCACTAATTAATTAATTAATTAATTAATTAAATTAATTAATCACTTTTTTTGGATTATCATTTTCAGATGATTGGGATCAGGACTGGGTTACCATTACCGTCAGGGTGGGAGATGGGGTTGCAATTGTTGGTGTATTTTATGATAGAGGATTATACGAATT
Organism: Echinosophora koreensis; assembly: GCA_035048595.1. NCBI lineage: Eukaryota > Viridiplantae > Streptophyta > Magnoliopsida > Fabales > Fabaceae > Echinosophora > Echinosophora koreensis. The sequence continues at coordinate 6,479,900 of JAPCYP010000017.1, read as the reverse complement.
ACTGGATCCATAGGTTTATGCATATGAGCAAGTGGGGGTATGAGAAGATTCATAGGGTTCATCATGAGTATCAGGCTCCGATTGCGTTTGCGGCGCCCTATGCGCATTGGGCTGAGATTTTGATTCTCGGCATTCCGTCGTTTCTTGGGCCTGCTATTGTTCCTGGCCACATGATCACATTTTGGTTGTGGATTGCGTTGAGGCAAATTGAAGCCATTGAAACTCACAGCGGGTAACTTTTCTTTATTTTTCTCTTTGTTGATTTTTTTTCTCCCTCTTACCTGTTTCTTTTGACTGATAAATATCTCCATAAAGTGATTTGGGTTTGAAGGATCCCTAACAGTGCTTTACTTTATTTTATGGGACCTAGGATGAGTTTGAAACCATTTTCACTTTACAATTTTTTTGGGGTTACCGTCTTTTTTTTTTTTATGGATTTAATTTATTGTGATCGAAAATGTAATTTGAACAAATGATTTGGATAACTTATTGCATACCTTCAAGTTTTAAATTGCGGTTGTGTTTACCACAATTGTGAAAAAATGTGACCGATGTGGCTCCAATTGCGGTCGAGAACCTGGTAATGGTTTATTAGCAAGCATGCCTACAGTTTGCATAACACAACCAGGTTTCATGAGAAGGTGTCAAAATCAGTTGTTCAAAGAATGTTGCTTTATTGCTTGAAAGTTGCTCACTTCACACAAGTTCACTTTAGATGAGCTTTATCCTATATTTTACATCACGAAGATGGTTATCCTATACTTTACCCAATTTCACAGAGTGGCAATTAATCTGGGGGTGCTTGCAACTTGAATGTAATCGATGGTCTTTCCATAAAATTGATAAGCAGCAATATAATCCAACTCCTCCCCGTTCCTCTCTCCTTTTCGGGACATTTAATCATTGTTCTTCTCTAATTTCTGCATTGCATTTTTGGCACCCAACCTTTATATTGTTTGTTATGTACCTTATCATTTTTGCCAGGTATGACTTCCCCTTGAGTCCTGCGAAATTTATTCCATTTTATGGTGGCGCTGAGCATCATGATTACCATCATTATGTTGGAGGACAAAGCCAAAGCAATTTCGCTTCAGTTTTCACATACTGTGATTACATCTATGGAACTGATAAGGTTATATCTTGATTCTAAAATGCTTTTGCTACATAAATATCTGCATAATTTTTTTTTTCCACATGTAAAGTTGACTTGCAAAAATTTTACTTTCTTCTGTCTCAGGGTTTTAGGTATCAGAAGAAAATACTTCGGAAGGTACATTTATAAAGCTTTGTTAATCTCCGAGATATGTGATTGCTTGTTGTGGCTTCAGTTACCTTAAGAACGTTTTATTTTACTCAAATCCTTTTACCCTCTTCCTCTTGTTTTGGACTTAATTTATTTATGTGTACAATTTGCAAATGATGGTTTTTTCCCCTATACCTAATTGCTGCTTTGTGAATTGATTTAGTTGAAGGAAGAGTTGACAAACGGCACCGACCAGAATGGAGGATCATACAAGACGCAGGATGATAAAACTGATTAACTGGGAGATAGCAGCATCATAGGTGGTTTCAGAGCGTTTTGCATGCTAACTCTTTGAAACTACTGCAGACATATCTATGCGGGTGGAAAAAAAAGTTGTCTTTGGTTAGCTTGAGGGTGGACATTAGTAGAATGGAGCTTTACAAATTGTGTTAGAAGAGGGGGCGGGGGAGGCATTTCTTCTGTTATTATGTTTCTGAATCTGAAGTCTAACTTTTAGTTTTGGTTCATGTTGAATGTCATAATGTTCCTTCCCCTTTGGGTTGTATATTCAGAAATATGAAATAGGCTTCCTCTTCTGGAATGAAATTTGAAAATCAGAATAAAATTTGGAAGTTCGGTTTTATGAACTTTACTATAGTTCATGCCCAGGTTAATGTCCACTTGCACTCTACAATTGTTGCTGATAGCTACAGATCAGCGGGGATTGTTTTGGGATTGCAATATGTTTATTTAAGTATATTGTGTCCGGTTTTTTATGAATGTGATGTTTGTTTGAATGTGACTTTTTTCTTTAAAACTATATCCTCTACAAAGAGGGATTAGAAAAACAATGTACGACCCACTGCATGTTTTGTTTTTGAAAGCTTGCTTAGTCTATGCAACAAGTTTCTCTGTTCTTCCACACAGCTACTTTGACCAGGAAGACAACCATATCCAGATATTATGGATGTTTAGAAAGCCAAGGGAGTCAAACCTCAATATCTTCAACCTGTACTCAATCTCAGATATTATTATCAATATAATAATAATGTGGTTGGCTCAATTAGTTGAATGAATTTGGATAATGTGGTGTGTAGTCCTGCTTACAAGCAATTTAGCTTCTAGGAAATCTATTGACATTTGGAGGCTGATTGAAGAGTCTCATTTGATGAATAGAAGAGTCATTCAAAGTAACCTTTTAAGTGGCCCATATATGCCTCTGATAGACCCATCAGTAATATTGAGTCCGTACCCTTTTCAATGGATAATAGAGAAATGATCCTCGACGCAAGGACACAATATGTCAGCACTAGCTTTTTGTTAATAATCTTATACGAAAATATTAGCAGACATACCAGAAGCCCGTCTAGCTCAGTCGGTAGAGCGCAAGGCTCTTAACCTTGTGGTCGTGGGTTCGAGCCCCACGGTGGGCGTTGATTTTTGTTTTTCTATATTTTCTCTTACCGAGCGAGCTCAACTTGAGGAATATGACGAAGGCCCACTATTTCTGGGCTCGCTGGAACGTATTAGGTGAAGTCCAGCTAGGATTTTTGGCTCAAAATTGTACTTGTACAGCGTTTCTTCTTTCATTAAAATCTCAGAAAAGAAAAAATTAAAATTATATATTGGATTTGGCATTGAGTTTGTTAGCTCATAGCTAACATAGGGGATCTTATAGTGGAAGCAGCCAGAGACAAGAAGATGTTACCGATTTTTGGGGCCTACAATCACCTGGTCATCTGGCTAGCTGTTTACTAATCTTCTAATAACAAGTTTCATCTTTTAAAATTTTCAGGATTTTTCGATCCATTCTTGCTTTTCTTCCCACCACTTTTTGTAAAGTCAGTGAAATTGCAGGAGAATTCTACAGTCCGATCCTCCTTCTACTTTTACTAATTATTGTAAGTAAGACCCGGTTTTTAGAATTTACCTTTTTATCTACAAATCCTTATTTATTATTTTGTGGTCCTTCTGTACCTCTGTTCATCTTCTACAACCCTTTTAGAATTTACTTTTGCTCTGTGTCATTGTTTTAGCATTCTCTCTTGCACTCTCTGATATGCAACAGCCCAATCAATTGGAGCAACAGAGGCCCAAACGAGTGACCCGAAAACCTGCATATTTGGATGATTATACTCACATGGGGAAAAGGGTGTAAAGGGCTGATGGTTATAACAAAATATAGTTTGTTAGGATGGATTGTATCCAACGCATTTCCTTCTAGTATTTTCCCCTAGATTCCCGGAAGCCGTTACTATGGCTGCTATATGTAAGAATTGGCTCATGCCATATGAATTGATCGAGAATTATCAACCCAAAATATTTCTCAATATCTTTTCACCCATCATTTTCCCACACCACACCTTATCCTTTACCCATCTCTCTCTCTCTCTCTTGGCTCCATCTCTCTTTCTCTCAAGGTATTTTTCTTCTTTCATTTCTAGTTGGCAATGTTAGAGTTTGTTCTATTCTGTGATAGCTGTGCAGTATACGAATAATACTACTTCGGGACTTACCCAACTGTTATTGCATAATATACACAGAATATGGAGATGAGGACAAAGATCATTGTCATTATTACTGTTTTCACTATGCGCCGCACGCGTAAGTTTCCTATGCTCCCTCTCATTTTCCTTATATATATATTTGCTTATTTATTTATGGAGATTGCTAACAAGTGTCCTTAAGGAATCAAAAAATAATAATTTATATGAAAAATAATGTATTTAGCATTTCGAAGAATTTGATACTTAATTTTTTAATATGAATTTTCCTTTTGTGAGTTTTTAACAAATGTCCTTAGAACACTCGTTAGCAAGATTCTTTATTTATTCTTCAATTTATATATAATTATGACAAATACCGGATATAGAAGCAGTGATTTCAATTCCAGAGAGGTTACGAATACTCCGACGACTTTAAAATTCCAGTTCTATGTGAGTTATAGTCTTATAGATTTCCTTCTTTCAGTGCTACAAACTAACTATGGAAGAGTAGCCCCACAAACTATATGCAAGGAGGATTATGATTGCCCTTGTTCTTATCAAAGATGTTTTGACTCGGCTTGTGAGTGCGTCTTTCCACCGTGCTATTGTGTCGATGATAAAGGCTTTTTGTATAAAATCGGTGCAACCAGACCGCTTCTTCAACTGCCTGCACCATTGCCATTTCCAGTCTCTGCTAGGGGAGAAGTTATAATTGATTTAATGCTTATTATTATTATGATCATTGTCTTTGGATATTTGTAATGGGGTATATAGACAATGTTCAAAATATCATGTTGAACCTATTATTTTTTTTTTATTGACAAATGTTAACATGTTAATTGTTAATTTTTTCTTATTTGCTAAGGCTTGATCTTGGATCTCCCACACCTTAAATCCTTAGCTCTAACCACTTGAGCTACCCCACCTCCCGAACCTATTGTTTATTTATTTGTTATGCACATAACATAACATTTACCAGTTCTTTGCATCCGGTCCATGTCATCACTCGGAAAATCTGGTAAATTTCTTAAAAGTAACAAAATATTGTAGCTCATGCTGTTAGATGATTTTCCCTTTGTAAAATCATTTTGGAAATTACTTAATGAGACCTTTAAATTTCAACCACCACCGGCAGAGACATTATTACCAAACATGCCGGTTTCACGTTCACTTTATTCCCTCATTGTTGCTCTATTGTGTTGCTTCTGATTGCATCACCTTTCCCATTCAAACTTATACTACTCTTTCATGATATTTTATTATTAGTCCTATTTCACATTTCCTATATACTCAAATTTTTAGTCCTATTTCACATTTCCTATTCATATATTAAATAACTAGTTTAATATATGGAAGAGCTAAAGCAAACTTGTTCTTTTAATGAAGGTTATGCCTTTTTGTTTAGTTTGATTTTGCATTTTTCTTGTTGGTATTTAGTATGGGTTTCTGGGTTTCCTTGAATACTAGGATTCATGGTTAATGTTGGTGGTTTGATTGCTGACCTCAACATAGGGTTCCAAAAAAAATATTAGGCTATGGTAGCCGGGAGGAGTAAGAGTTTCAGATGAAATGAAACAAAAGAGATGAAGGGTTTTTTTTTTTACAAAATAATTTAAAGTTCCCGGGATTAATTTTCAAATTAATAAAATTAATTATTATGGTTGATCTGGCTTCCAATTATTAATCTAAACCGTTATATTTTATATTATTAAATCAAGGGGCTGTTTACTAATCTCATAACAAGTTTCATCTTTCAAAGTTTTCAGGATTTTTTGGTCCATTCTTGCTTTTTTCCCTCGCCACTTTTTGCAAAGTCAGTGAAATTGCAAGCTTTTTCTTTGTTTCAGACTTGTATGCCCTTCCTTTTCAAGGTATCATTATAAGTATCAGATTCTCAATTTTTTATATTCATGGGGTATGGATCCGAGGGCAATCATTTTGGGCCCGGCTTGAGTCCATAACCTAATAACAGACCCCTTTGGTCTTGATAGCCCAGTTGCTGAACATCATTTTCCGATCCATATTTGGTATTGTGGGTAATGAAGATTGAAAAATCTACTCCTCCCGCTCAAAATTGATGAATCCATATTTAACCTTAATTTACGTATATAAATGAGTCAATAATTAGGTTTAGAAAAAGAATTAACTGACCCTGAACAAGAATTCACTTATGTGTGTGGATGAGAGAGATTACTCCCATTTTATATATGGATTGATTATTCGCGTAGTCTAATGGAACAACTACACTACTATAGAATGAGATTATGACCACTCTATGGGATAGCAGTGTGAAATAATTATATTTGGAAACGAGCCAAGTTGAAAGCTAGACAGTTTCATTCTATTTGAGTGCATGTTAGTGTGTGGTTCTGTGGTCTAAATATATCTACAAAGACATTTTCATTAATTTTAATATTTAATTATTTTATAGTTCTCTTCTTCCATTGTATTTGTTAGTCAAATGACCCCACTCATTGTAAATGGATAATGATTTTAAAACTCAATTGCATTATAACCCACCACTTTTATCAACCATAAATTGAATAGTTGGTGATTGTCTATTTTATGTTATGAGTTGACACATTGAGCTCAAGTTGTTAGTGAACTCATAGTGAACTAAGCTTGAGTCACCAAAATAAGTTCGTTTTCTAGTTGAGTGGAGCTTGATCCAAGCAAATTTTCATAGATTGAGCTCAATGCCAAGCTCCACTTAATGCCAATATATCACCCCTTGGATTAACCTACCTTTAATACAAAATTCATCACAAGAACCACAGACCAACATAATTCATATAAGTATAAATAATTATAAGCAGGGGCGGATCCACCTCCTGTGCACATGCACCCACTCACTTTTGAAAACAAATTTTTACTACCTTATGTCTTATTATTTTGCCTCTCATTGTTGACAAAATTGCACCCATGCCACTGTCTTTTTCCTTCTTACTCAGCCCTTTACGACAGTAGCAGTGTGGTCTTCTTTTTTCTTTCTTACAGAAGACAACACTGCTACCAGCCTCTCTCTCTCTCTCTCTCTCTCTCTCTCTCTCTCTCTCTCTCTCTCTCTCTCTCTCTCTCTCTCTCTCTCTCTCTCTCTCTCTCTCTCTCTCTCTCTCTCTCTCTCTCTCTCTCTCTCTCTCTCTCTCTCTCTCGCTCCCTCCCTCCCTCCCTCCTTGCTACCCTGCCATCCGTGTTTGCTCTTATTTAGATTGAGCAAGCAAACATGCAGATTGTAAAACCTAGTTTGTGGGACGTGAGTGTAAAACATGGTTTGTGGGTGATTTAATTTTGTTTTATTTTTAAATTTTAATTTAAAAATTTAAAGTATGTAAGAGCCCTCCTTCTTTCTCATTTTTATGTTAGGGACTAAGGTTTGTAAAAGTTTGAAATTTGATATTTTTGTATATAAGTCTATTTCTATCAAAATGGTTGATTGATTATGTAATTAAGATGATGAATAACATGTTTGTGAAGTCAATTTTATGGAATTTTTTCTTGATGATGATTAATTACAAATATTGATAAGTTAGGGTATTGAATGCTCAAAATTGGGAATTTTCTAATAACTATATTATTTCACCAAACTGATTGGTTAGACATGAAATTAAATGTATTAAATTTACTATTTAAATTGTAGGAGATAATGAGAAATTTTTTTGAAGAGGAAATTACCATCAAATGAGTATGTATGGTAGTAATAATTATTATTAATTTTTTTAGAGATAAATTGCGTCCACTGACTCAGGGTCCTAGATCCGCCACCGATTATAAGATCCTAATTAATAACAAATATGAAACACAAATGGACTTAACTAGTAGAGATAGATACAACTTTTATTCTACATGAACCCACTAAAGTTAGGTATAAGTCCACTAATTATAGGAAGAACATTTGTCTTTATTTCTCCACCATGACCTCCTCATGTTATTCAACAAAATGATATAATATTTTTCATGTTAGTCTATATGGTAAAAAAAATCCAACATTCTTTTCTTCTTTGTCCTCCCTACTATTATACAAGTTTTCTTGTGCGATAATGAATAGTCTTGTAGACGATACGATGTTATTAAATCAATTGTCGAGAATTCCAGCTGTAGTACTAGTACGTTTCTCTCTGCATTGTGAATTACAAGTGCATCATCAAATTAATGTGAACAGATTGAAGCATCTCTTGCTGAAAATATTCTCTTCATTTTAGGCAAGTTTAATGCCATGAAGATGTACATGATAACACACGAAAACTTCACATGATGAAATGGGATACGATATGGCAACCAAAGGAGCATGGAGGTTTGGGTGACCAACCCTGATCTTTTGGTATATATGATAAATTCATGGAAGGACATGGAGCCTAGCTAGTTTGACTTTTCTTAGCTTAATTTAAATTTAATCCTTTACACGGGTATCTAAAATTTAGTCCTTGTGCAAAATATAACTCATCATTTTTCATTATACCTTTTTAGCTTTTTTCAGTTCTAAGTTTCATAATTAAGTAAAAGTAATGGTGCTCGTAGACGTGGACCGAAATTTGAAGGAGAAGAATATCATCACGGTTAAGAAATAGAAAGAGAGAAAAAAGACAGATCGAGGCATTGAGAGATAGAGAGAGAATAATTAAAATATTAAATCAAATTGACAACATATAGTTGGTCCAAGTGATAAGGGATTTGGACACCTTAAACAAGTGATCAGGAATCCAAATCCTGACTCTTGTATCTAGAGAAAAGCTGGTTGGGGAGGGGAGAATCCACTTTATGTACTAAACATAAAGTGAATTATAATGAATTAACAAAAATTCTTATTTCATAGAAACACCTCATTTAATTATAATGAATTACAGGGGGGGAAATCTGTGAATATAACAGAATTAATCATGTTAATTGTTTGTCAAAAAATGTTAATTATTCGTGCAATTCGAGTTTTTTTTTTTTTGACACAATGCAATTCGAGTTAATATGTATAGTTTTGTGTAATTACTAGTATGTGGATGTTAAGATTTTATTACAGTACCTGTAAAAAAAGATTTTATTAGAGTAATTAAATAATGTAAATATTAACTAATTAATTAATGGGAATTAAGTACCTATTCTGCTATATTTGTTTTCCTTCCATGCACAATTTTATTGCAAATGGATCGTCACTTGTTTTGGGGACCCAACTCACCTAAACCTTTTATAAAAAGTACACATTATTTTTACCTTATCAAAAAAAAAAAAAAGACGCATTATTTTTCAGGATCTAAATTCAAATTTAATAATAATAATCCAATTATGCCTGACCATGGAACAGGAGGCGTTTCAGGCTGTAAACGAGCTAGATCTTTAGACCCGGACTGGACTGGCCACCCCAAATATGATGCATATCACTTCCGGCTTTTCATAGAGTGCAAGACTCCAAGTTCAAGCCCATTCAACATATTCACAGTATGCTCAGGTAGAACCGTAGAAGATTCTCAATGCTGTATTGCTGTTCCATTAATTCCTAGCTAGCTAATAGCCAATACACACACACACACAGATATATATTTTGTGTGTCTTTTATATCATTTTAAAATAAATTATTGTTAACATAATAATTGTCATAAGATTTTAATTCTATATCTAAGTTATTGTTATAATTTTTCTAATAATTCTATATATTAATTAATAATTGTATTAATTATATTTTCTCCTATTTACTCATAACTTTATTAGTTAAATAAGAAAATATATATATATATATATATATATATATATATATATATATATATATATATATCTTACATGTACATATCATTTTATTTCATAAAAAAAAATCACATATCGTTTTATAAACAAAATTCTAGTTCTAGAAATAACATAACAATGTTTATCCGAAAATAATGTTTAGAATCACATCACATAAACGTGGTTCATGATGGAAAATATTTGCTACGGGTGTGTGAAGGCTGTGGAAAGTCACTATTTTTCTATTGTGATAATGATAAACTCGAAAAGCAATTTTTTTACATAAAACATTGGAGATTGAGCATGGAAGATTCTAAAAAATATACATATAAAATATATCTCACATGGATGTCATTATGCTATAGCTTGAGCGTTAACTTAGAGTTAAATAGGGGGTTGTAGTGCATCTACTAAGAGGATTTTATAATGGTCCATTCATTTACCTAATAATATTACCCATGATAATAAGTAAATATTTTGGAATTTTGTACCTAATAATATTTTTTCACCAAGGACATTATTTTGTTGATGATCGTGTTAGGATTTGGGAGAGTGCTAACACCGGAAGATCCTCTTCTATAGGTTAAGTGAAGAACTACATAAGTAAGCTTAACACCGCATCTTATCTCAAAACCTTTAGAAATTAGGTGTATCCATGTCTTTTTAACTTATATAATCTTCAACTTGTCAATTTTTTTTTTTTTGCAACAGAAGTGTTATATGGTACGAGACATATAAGTGTGAATTTCAACGAAATGCTCATGGACCAATCATGGTGTATTTTTTTTCCTCTTTAAACAGAAAGAGAGAGAAGATGTCATATAATAAACTAGGGCTAGACATCAGTCGGTTACGGTCCCAAAATTTCCAATCCGACCAAAACCGACTTGAATAATACAAGGCCCGTTCCCGTCCATTTGTGGCCTCGGTTTTGGCAGGTCAGCGTGTGGGTTCGCACGGTTTTAGGCTAGAAAAGAAAAAAATTGGAGAAAAGAACATTTTGAAGCTTCAACCAGAAATAAACTCAGAAACCAAAAAACAAAAAGCAAAATACAGAAGCTTCAAGTTTTGGCAAATTTCGGCCTCGTCGTTCTTCCAGAATCCTAGATCTGGCGTAGATCTCAATCTCATCATCGTCACCTTGGGCAAATCTCCCCCTCCTCCTCAGCAGAGGTTGATACACATATCTTTCATGACCACCATAACCCCACTTCAAGCCCTAAACCACCATTCTCTTCTATTTCCACTGTTCCTGAGCATTAACTTGGACAAATTAGGAAGCATGAGTTTGAATAGGTTGGGACTGGATTAGGAAGCATCCGCATGGGTCATTTTGTTTGTCACATCATCAGTTAAGAGAAGTCAAGTTATAGTTATGGTACAACTATAAACAAAAATTTTGAAATATGAAGAAACAAAAATTATAATATCTTTCCTATAAACTAATCAAAATAATCTATGTTTACAAGGACTAAAAAATTATTTAAGTCATAAGTCAAATATTAGAATATAATTTAACATTTCACAATAAGAAATTCACTCTTAAAGTAAAAAGATTTTAAAAAGAAGAAAACATATGAGTTTTTTTTAAAATACAAATGAGAATAATATAAAACAAATAAGCACTCACCAAATATAAAATAAATAAATAAACACAAATTAAAGAAGAAAAAAGAAAAGAAAGGGACAAGGAGACCCACAACAAGACCGGATAACACAAAAAAGGAAAATAAATGTCTGAAAGAAAACGAAAACAAAGCAAAAACAAAAACCATTAGTGGCGCGTGCAGTACACTACCCAATCAGTGGGTAGTGACGACCATAATCAGGTCTTGATTTCGTACGTGTGACTTGGGTTCCAGCGTTACCTCGTTGTGGCAGTTTCCATCATCATCCCCGAAACATGTTTCCCCACGCGCAGACGGTCACTGCGTGTAGAACCCTTACCTTTCTCTTTACATCGCCATTGCCGTACGTGTATCTGGACTTCACTCACTCCACTCTTTAAAAATGTTATTTTAACACTCATAGCAGGACATTAGCCTGTAATACCGTGTTACATGCGAATATAAGTATATCACTCATGGTTCTCGTGTATTAATATATGAAAGACTTTATGTTCTATGCTATAATCGAGTAAAGAACCGTATAATTATACCATCGAGGTTCACATATTTCATCAAACTTTTCATATTTGAGTTCGATTATCAGATTCCTACTATGCTAGATGATATATAATTTTTTTTATTTTTATTTTTATAACAGTTGATATATAAATTCTTCTTAAATTAATTAATGGTCTTTTTTAACCTTACTTTATTATTTTATATTTTTTATTAGGAGCTTTATTCCTCAAAAATCATATATATTGCAAATTAGATATCAAATGATATATAATTAATTAATAATTAATAATATAAAACAATTTTAAGCTACAGTTTATATCAATATTAATCTTATAATTTGTATATAAAATATTATAACACCAATAATTTTATAAGTTTAATTGTTGTATATTAGATGTAAATTTTTTTACACTTTCTACTAATCACAAATAAATTATGTTATGAATGATTTTTAAGGTGGTAATAGGATAAGAGTAAATTTTTTTAATGATATTATAATTTATTATTGGTTGACAATATAATTTCTTTTACACTCCCAATGTAACATTGTATACCAGTTAAACTCTAATTTTATGCACAAATCTAGCAGAAATTTTCTTAATCATTCGTTGAATCACATTTTCGTTCATAGATCGTCACTGCCCTCTCTCATTCACTTTGCTATCTCAGTATTTCACTATTATACCCCACTCTGCTTATCTTTCTCAATCATCTACCAAATTTCTCATCAAATTTGTCAGAAAAAAATGCCACATCTCTGAAATATTATTATAAACACAATATTTTATTTCCCTTTAGTTCCTTCCGGCTAGTTTTCCCGGATCGCCGGTCCCCGGGCATGGAAACTCACCGGAAATTCAAATTCCGGCCACCAACCCCACTTGCTTTCTCCGGCTAAATGCTTCCAGTTTTTACTTCTTCTTCTTCTTTCTTCTTCTTCTTCTTCACTTCCATTTGGGTGCTTGCAATGGCTGCCACTAACACTACACTCTCTGTGGAAGAATCATCAGCAGAAGAGGTTGCTGCAAAAGCTGTGCAGAAACGCTACGAAGGGTTGGTGATGGTTCGAAACAAAGCTATAAAGGGAAAAGGTGCTTGGTATTGGGCACACTTCGAACCTCTTTTGATTCACAACACCGAAACTGGTCATCCCAAAGCTGTGAAACTCCGTTGTTCTCTCTGCGACGCCGTTTTCTCAGCTTCCAATCCTTCACGCACCGCTTCTGAGCATCTCAAGCGTGGAACTTGCCCCAACTTCAACAACAACAACTCACTACCCAAACCCATTTCATCTTTTTCACCAACAACTGCTTCTGCTTCTGCTTCTGTTGTTGTTCCTTCTTCTTCTTCTTCCGTTCACCACAACCACCGCAAAAGGAGTTCAGGTTTGTTGGATCCGTCATACCATGTTTCCACCACTGTTTCAGGTTTGTTTCCACAACAAAAACAACAACAGCATTTGATGTTGTCCGGTGGGAAAGAAGATTTGGGTGCTTTGGCTATGTTGGAAGATAGTGTGAGGAAGCTGAAGAGTCCAAAAACTTCACCTTGGTCAATTCTCAGCAAGACTCAAATCGATAGTGCCCTTGATTTTCTAGCTGATTGGGTGTTTGAGTCTTGTGGGTCGGTGTCTTTCTCGAGTTTGGAGCACCCAAAGTTCAGAGCTTTTCTTCACCAGGTTGGTTTGCCATCAGTTTCTCCAAGAGAGTTCACTGGTACTAGGTTGGATGCAAAGTTTGAGGAAGTTAAGGTAGAATCTGAAGCAAGGATTAGCGATGCCATGTTCTTTCAAATTGCATCTGATGGGTGGAAGAACAAGAATTATGGTGAAGAGAGTTTGGTGAATTTGACCGTGAATCTTCCCAATGGGACCAGTTTGTATAGAAGGGCTGTGTTTGTTACTGGTTCTGCTCCTTCTGAGTATGCTGAGGAGGTTTTGTGGGAGACAATCACTGGCATTTGTGGGAATATAGTGCAACAGTGTGTTGGGATAGTTGCTGACAGGTTTAAGGCCAAGGCTTTGAAAAACTTGGAGAATCAGAATCATTGGATGGTTAATCTTTCATGTCAGTATCAAGGGTTTAATAGTTTAATCAAGGACTTCACCAAGGAGCTTCCCTTGTTCAGGATTGTGGTTGAGAATTGTCTCAAGCTAGCGAATTTCGTGAATTACAAGTCTCAGGTTCGAAATTGTTTCCATAAGTTTCAACTGCAAGAGTATGGGCATGCTTGGTTAATTAGAGTACCATTGAGAGTGTTTGAGGATTTTAACTTGGGTCCATTGTTTACAATGATAGAGGATATATTGAGTTCTGTTCGCGCCTTGCAGTTGGTTCTGTTAGACGAATCGTTCAAGATGGTATCCATTGAAGATCAGAATGCTAGAGAAGTTGGTGACATGATTAGAGATGTGGGGTTTTGGAATGATTTGGAGGCAGTGCACACATTGGTTAAATTGGTTAAGGACATGGCTCAGGAGATTGAGACTGAGAGGCCACTAGTTGGACAATGCCTTCCCCTTTGGAATGAGTTAAGAGCAAAAGTGAAGGATTGGTGCTCCAAATTCCACATTGCAACTGAAGGAGCAATAGTTGAAAAGTTGATTGAAAGAAGGTTCAAGAAAAACTACCACCCTGCTTGGGCTGCAGCTTACATTCTTGACCCTCTTTATCTAGTTAGGGACACCAGTGGCAAGTACCTCCCGCCGTTTAAGTACTTGACGCCGGAGCAGGAAGGGGATGTTGACAAACTCATAACAAGGCTTGTTTCAAGAGATGAAGCTCATATAGCTCTAATGGAGCTCATGAAATGGAGAACAGAAGGGCTTGATCCAGTTTATGCACAAGCTGTGCAAATGAAAGAGAGAGATCCAGTTAGTGGGAAGATGAGAATTGTGAATCCACAAAGCAGTAGGCTTGTGTGGGAAACTTATCTCACTGAATTCAGGTCCTTAGGGAAAGTTGCAGTGAGGCTAATATTCCTTCATGCAACCTCTTGTGGTTTCAAATGCAATTTGTCTATGAGGAGATGGGTATGTGCACATGCACATGGACACTCCAATACTGCACTAGACAAGGTGCAGAAGTTGATATTTATAGCAGCTCATTCCAAATTGGAGAGAAGGGATTTTTCCAGTGAGGAAAATAAGGAGGCAGAACTGTTTGCCTTGGCAAATGGTGAGGATGATGTGTTAAACGAGGTTCTTGTTGATACTTCCTCAGTGTAACAATTTTTCTTTTCTTTTTGGGTTAATCACTTAGGAATTTTTTTTTAGGATTTATTGAATTCTTTTCAACAACCCTCTTCTTTTTAATGTCCTTTTTTATTTCTACCCCTGCATTTGGAACACTTACTTGAAGGATTTCAGCCTAGCATAATTTTCAATTTGGTAGTTAAGTACTGGGAAAGCTGGAAAGGATGTCTTCTTGTTTATAATGCTAGAGAAAAGTGCACCAACAGAACGGGAAGAATGTTGTAGAAATTTTATTCCTCTTGTAGTTTGAGATAAATAATATTTGTAAAGGGGAAAGTTTTTATCAATTCTCCTTTGACCTTTTCCCCACTCAAACTTTCTCACCAATTTTGCAAATTCAGAGTCAATCAAAGCAGGCATGGTTTTTTATGCCCCTTTCTTTTGTTAATTTTTTTTCCAGCATGGACTTGAATGTGATAACAATGTTCTTCTATTTTACTTTTACATCTTTCACTAAATGCAAAAACAATATTAATTATTGGTTCTTTAATCAATGTCCTAATAAATAAGACTTGTATATTATGCATAAATGTAAGAAAGAAGTATTAACCCGAGTGTCAAATTACGTCCCAAAAAAAAAAAAACTGAGTGTCAAATCTTGAGTTTTTAAATTATAAAGTTGGAAATTACATTAAATTAAAGGGGCGTGGTTTGTTTTATCTTCCAAATTCCAAACTTGTTTATATGTAATCTTCAGTGGTATCCATTCACTTGTAAAATCTGGAAAGGTGCTTCGCTTTCAACCACTCCAAGGTTGATGAAGTCTGTCCATTTCAAAGGCAATCAGCTTTCCGCTGCCAAACATCTCCTCATCAAACTGTGAACTTTATGGCTAGCTAAAAATAATTTAGCTCAGAAATCCCAACCGTGCTGCTGTTTCCTCTTGTGATTTTTTTCAAGTGAATCATGCTTTTCATTTACAAAAAGGCCTCACATTTGGGTTCTTAAGTAGCAAAACGGTACGTGGGAATGTGTGTATATAAGAAGATAAAAAAATAGAGTAAAGATCCAAAGTGGTCCCTCAAATTTTTCAAGTAGGACAGTTTGGTCCCTGAAAAAAATAAAGGACAATTTGATCCCCCAAATTTCAAAACAAGGGACAATTTGATCCTTACAGAGGGACCATAACGTCCCCGTTATGAAATTTGAGGGACCAAATTGTCTCCCGTTTTGAAATTTTGGGGATCAAATTGTCCTTTATTTTTTCAAGGACCAAATTGTCCTACTTAAAAAATTTAAGGGATCACTTTTGGTCACCACTCTACAAAATAAGTAGAAAATGGTGATAAACATCAAATAACATAACTGCGGTGTTGACAAAAAGAGTCCAAGAAAGGATTTGACTTGAATTTTTGGGCACTAGGTGTCTTCACTGTGAAGGGCAGAGACTGCTCGAATGAATTGAGATTGAAAATAGCAAGCAGGAGCAGGAGTTCACCTCGGGTCAAGCTTTGAGACACATCCTTAAACTCGAATCCAAAGCGTTTGATTACAAAAGGTTACCTAAATCTATCCCATCTAGATCTTCTGCTCTCATGTATGAAACATGGATTCGAGTTGTGTTATTTGAACACAAATTTTAGTCACTGTATATGATATCATATATGTTTTTTTTCTATCTCTCACTTACTTTTTATCATTTCTATATACACGCATCTCGAAAATATATCTAAAAACAAAGGGGACATCATATGGTATCCTTAATTTTGTGTTCAAAAAACATTTTTTTTTTTTATAATGCTTTCATGTAGAAGTATTATTATTAAAGGTGAAGCGTATTTTAAAAAAAATAAAATAACGTAGTCTTCAAATAATGCTATTGAAAATATCACATTTAATAAAGAAGTGTTATTGTCAAATAGTTTCACATGTTAATCTAATGGGTCGGTCTAGTGGAACATGATTATCTGACAGGTTGCAGGTTCGAGCACCCACTAGTTTTCTTGGGGTGGTAAATGTAAATTCCTTCATAAGTGTTCATAGAGCCCAAAGGTTTTCCCTACTTTAGAATGAGACACCATTTTTTTCCATCAAAATAGTTTCAGACGTTTTTTAAAGCATTTCTATCTTAAATTGCTATTAAATATGTTTTATTAAAGATGAATTGTGACGTAGTTAAAAAAAAGTGATTGTCAATACATTATCAAGGTGACCTTAATTCAAAATTATGGGTAATTGATATTCACCATATCTATTTCTTTAGAAAATCAACGTTGAATTGTGCTTGACATATATATATGCATACCCTGACAACTTTAAACGCCTTCGTGGAATAATTCTTTGTATACAAGAACAGTACATTGTCTCACACCTATATGTGGTGTTAGAATACAAGTACGAAAAAAATTGCGGTCCACTGTAATTAAATAGAGTGTTCAAATAGGATTAGGATCTTAACATTGTGAATGCATATACCTTAGATCGGTACGTATGTAAAAACAAATTAAAATAGGGTATTGCTAACTAGTACTCCCTCCGGACCTAAATATAAGCAACAAAATAGCTACATTATTTGGACTTAAATATAAGCAAAAATAATTAAGTCAACACTATTAAATGTTAGTATTGCAAAAATCAAGAAAATTAACCAATCAAACTAATTCTCCATTTACTTTTCCAGGAGCATTGCATATTCCCTAGACAATTAACTCTCTTTTTTTACACAAATCGAGATAATTAAACTAACTTAACTAACTTTCTTAATATGTGTGAATTTAGTTTTTTTTGCTTATAATTAGGTCCGGAGGTAGTACTAGTACATACTCTAATAGCATTGATTAATGATTCCAATAAAAGTAAGTGTTTCTTGAAAAACTAAATAGAACACACATTCAAATGTTGAATGCAACATTTTTTAATGATAAGTTTCTTCTTTTGGTTCCTCAACTAATATCCTTAGAACACTGGTTAGCATTCTCCAATAAAATAAATAAACACTCCAAAGTTGGATATGTTCATGTAGAGAGAGCCATTGGATGGTGCTTCCCATGATTTTGACAGAAAGGTCTTGAGAGGACCCAAAGCAAAGGAACACTGTCGGCATGAAGCAGCACAGAAGATGCTGGGGTGCGATCTTTCAACAACGAATTTTAGCAAACTTCTTGCTTTTTAGTTTTATCTTCTCTTTCTTTTCTTAAGCCCCTATCCCCACTTTACATATGGTTGGGGGGTTGAAAGAAAAATTATTTATTTGATCATATTTTTGCTAAAGTCCGATACTTTGGCTTAACTGCTTCCACAACAGTTTGCTTTGTTGAAAGAGAGCAAAGATGCTTCAGTGCTTGCAACAGTTTATTGCCGAACCAAGGTTTCAGGGAAAAAAACATTGAATTTGTCTATGAAATGAGTAATATATCAAGTTTTCATTTAATTAAGTGCAGAGATTTTAACCTACTTTTTTTATGATCTCCTACTTTACTAAATTAATGGTAGATATTTCTCACTTGCTCACTTTAAAAACTATCTCATTTTAAAAGAATTTTATCGTGAATTTATATTATTTTGCTATATATCTTGTTGTGAAAAAACTTATATTAATTATTTAAATCTCAAAGCAATAACCAGAAGGGGCTAAGTATTGGAATTAGCTGGCATGTTTTTGTGGGTGGTTTCTGGGTGGGGTTTGGCTGTTTTTTATGGCTATTCTCCTGCTTTTTCTTGTATTCTTGAGTACAACTTGTACTCTTATATATAATATATGTTTGTTCATCAAAAAAAAAAAAAGCAATAACCCATGTAGAGTGAATTAAGATATATAATAAATAATTTGAACTACTACAAGAGATAATAGCACCAATTCAAATATTACAAAATTTATACGGTGATATTACATTACTTTTGTGCTTTCACAATAAAAAATTCAAATTGGTCAACTTTATGAAAATATTTCACGGTCTCAAAACAAAATCTCATGACAACGAAATTGTCAGCTTAACAGTTCTGTCTTCAGTTAGGGATTGAATCTGGCATAATGAGCTGATGTACTCTTGATTAGTTAGATTCCAATGAAAAGCTTTCAATATATAGCACAAATATAGTTTATAGTTCCGAAGGTAAAACCTAAGCTTAGATTTGATATAATTAAGCTGATCAATCCTAAATCTGATTCTGAATACGCCAACAAAACTTGTCAATTGACATCAAAATTCAATTCCAAATTTGTTATAGAGGGGCTCGAATATTAACGAGTCCAACTTGATTAAAATACTAAAAGAGTTCTATATATGTACATATTTGAATTTCATTTAATCAAGTTAAAATCAAAGTTTCTTGAATTGAGTGTAAGGTGATTTGATTAGCTTATCTTCAATAGCAGCCAACAACATTTAGACTCTATTTGGTAAAAACTATCGGATAACGGATAATTAGCTAGCGGATAGCGGATAAACTAGCGGATTGGATTTGAAGTGTTTGACAAAACTAACGATTGAACTAGCTGATTAATGTAAAATTACATAAAAGGACATGTTTGCATTTTTTTTAATATAAATTATATATATGTATTTATATATATTTTATTTATTTTAAAATAATTATCAATTTTAACACTTTAGTTTATTTTAAATTATTTATCATTTCAAAGATTAAAATATTAATTTTAAATTTTAATATTTATTTAGTTTTAGTTATTTTTTATAAATAATATGGAAAAATAAAAATAATGTTGATTTCTATTAATATTTTATTTTGTTAGTGAAGGATAAGTAAGGAATTTAATTAAGATAGTAACGATAACAATGGAAGAAAAAGTGATACGCTATACGCTATAAACTCAAACGCTAGCATCTGAAAAAAACGCTATATACTAGTGAAAAAACGTTATACGCTAATTTTAAAAACAATCGCTAAATAGGGTTAATTTCCATATGCTATCCGCTAAACACTAAATATTAGCGTTTTTAGCAAACCAAATGGTGCCTTAAACTATGAATTCCAACCCATATATTTCTTCGCCACTTCAGGGAATTAATACCGCTTTTAAGCGTTGTTCATTCTGCACTGCATTTTCCTCTTTTGATTACGTGGTTTTGCTTCTCAGTTCCATAAAACAATATTTGAAACATCAGAAATAATTTCGCAATGCGCTTTATATGTTTTCTTTTTCTGTAAAAAAAAAACAAAACAAAGGCTATTTGATAGTGTACTTATTGTGCTCATATGTGGCAATTATGCTCCCATTGATAATGGCTAGGGTGGACCCTTCTCTTGGATCATTTTCTCTCGTTAGCAAAGCAGTTTGCCAATTATGGAAAGCTGCCACTATTCTATTTACTCCTATTTTCACAGAAAATTTCGTAATAATATATATAAAGAAATAACAAGAAGTAAACACCTGACACAACCTCTATATATTCAATGAGCACATTATAGTCATCATAATAACAAGAC
Organism: Echinosophora koreensis; assembly: GCA_035048595.1. Lineage (NCBI taxonomy): Eukaryota > Viridiplantae > Streptophyta > Magnoliopsida > Fabales > Fabaceae > Echinosophora > Echinosophora koreensis. The sequence continues at coordinate 6,459,698 of JAPCYP010000017.1, read as the reverse complement.
CATGGTATAATGACATTATAGTCATAATATAATATATATCATCAGAGCTGTTTGAAATACGAATCTCTTCTTTTGTGGATGGTTTTCACATTCACACATTCACCACTGCGAACAGTAAAAAGGTGAAAAGATTAAACTAATAAGTGGCTGATCTTAAACATTGAAGTGGGTAGAAAAGTAGAATGAAGAATCGAGTATTGCATTATTATCCCCCCACGTAGGGTCATCCAAGGACTATGTTTTATGCACATTATATAATTATATTGCGGTACATCACTTTATATCTGTATGAAAAAATAAAGTATATTTATATAAAAATAAGGTAAAGTTAATACTAATTAAATGATGAAAATTGTATTAATATTAAATAATATGTGTAAATTTATATTTAACAGCCAATGAAGATTGGTCCAGTTGATAAGGATACGACTCATATCTCATAAGGTATATCTCTATAAGCCTTTTTTGAATTGTGAGGTCTACCCTGATCCTAATAAGCCTCCAGACCCAATTTACCTAAACTCGAGCATAAATTTTTTTTTTTTTTTTGCATTAGTGCATTACTCTTCATTCTAATTGTTTATTCAGTGAAGAGACAATAATCATTGTCGGCAAAGCATTACCAAAGCTGAAACTGCTCGCCAACTAAAAATCAATATCACTTCCCTTTTTCTGTATATGTTTCTCTCTCTCTCTAGAGGCTGAACTTTTCTTCTTCTTCACCATTGCTGTGTATGCGGTGCACCTCTCTACATTTGTCGTTTAAAGGGAAAAGGCAAGTAAATGTAATGATTATTAGTATTGGACGACACTCTTTATACAAGAATCTTCTCCTGTTCCAATGCCCTAATTATGTATCCTTTTTTAATTTTTAATCTTTTCCCTCCTCATTTATTATTTATTTTTATTGTTGATTAACTTCACTATTAGAAAATTTTTATCACCTGCGGATTTTGCCCAAAATTTGCAGGAAACATATCGTTGGGATTTTGCCAGCATAATTTCCGTTCTCTGTAAACTCAAAATAGGCACTAAACAGAAGCATAAAATAAATGTAATAATATTAGATAATTTTTAGTGTGGAAAAAACCTCCTCAACGTGAGTAAGGAAAAAAAAAACCACGGGACCCGTAGGCCACTAAAACTTCCACTATAACAATAATGAGTATACAAAAATACAAGAATATTGTATCCACAATTTGTGGATAACATTTTCACAAATTGGCTCACTATTTTTCTCTCTTAGAAAACTCTCTCTAAGGCTCTCTCTATTTTTCTCTTTCACTACTCTTCTCTCTTGAATGTGAGGATTTGATTGTGTGTTGTGGATGAAGATAAGAGCTCTATTTATAGAGCAAGCTTCTCCACCATCCAACTAAAATTTTTGACAAATTTGTTCCCAAAATTAATGCACCGTAACAAGTTTGAAAATTTGCACCCTATGTGCATAGTTTTCCTTTGGTTGGATCATAGCTAGATCCCACAATTCTCCCCCTCCAGCCAAAAGGGTTGATGCTAAGCCTGCAACTTCTTTATAGACTCCTAACTTGTCCTTTGGTAGAGCTTTTGTCATCATATCAGCACCACTGTCTTTGGTGTGTATTTTCTCACTCTGCAGCAGTTTAATTTCCAGCACATCATGGATCCAATGATACCTTATGTCGATGTGTTTTGACTTAAATGAAAGGTTGAGTTCTTGCTGAGATGGATTGCTCTCTGACTGTCACAATAGAGAGCATAATTTTCCTGATTCTGTCCTAACTCTTGTAGGAACTTCTTCATCCACAGGATCTCCTTGCAACTTTCAGTGATTGCGATGAATTCTAGTTTTGTGGTGCTTAAAGCAATACACTTTTGTAGTCTTGACTGCCATGAGATAGCTCCCCCTGCAAAAGTAATCAGGTATTCTGATGTAGACTTTCTTGAATCCACATCTCCAGTCATATCTGCATCTGAATATCCAATTTCCATTGCCAAAACACAAGCAGCTTTTGGCAGTTCCTCTCAGATACCGTAGTATCCATTTCACTGCATTCCAATGCTCCTTTCTTAGATTCGATAGGAATATGCTCACAACTCCCACAGCATAAGCAATGTCTGGTCTTGTACAAACCATTGCATACATAAGACTACCCACTGCAGAAGAATAGGGCACCTTGCTCATTTCTTCCTTTTCTTCTTCATTCCCTAGGCATTGCGTGTTGCTCAGTTTGAGATGACCAGGTAATGGAACATGCACAGGTTTGGCATTATGCATGTTGAATATTTCAAGAACTTTCTTGATATAGTCTTGTTGTGATATCCACAACATTCTTCTAGAACGATCTCTAGTAATCTTCATTCCAAGAGAATTTTCTTCACTGCACCCAGATCTTTCATGGCAAAAGACTTGCTCAATGCCTTCTTGAGAGCAGCTATTTTTGCCTTATCTTTCCCAACAATTAGCATATCATCAACATACAAAAGAAGTATGATTGATTCACCATTCTCATAGTTATTCACAAACACACAATGGTTTGCAGAGGTCTTCTTGAAATTGTGTTGGGTCATGAAGAGATCAAACTTCTTGTACCATTGCTTTGGAGCTTGTTTCAGACGTAGAGGCTTTTCTTCAAACGACACACAAGGTGTTCCTTCGCTGGTTTTGCAAAACCTTCTGGTTGCTCCATATATATCTCTTCCTCTAGGTCTCCATGCAAGAATGTTGTTTTTACATCAAGATGTCCAATCTCCAAGTCTAGTGTTGCAGCTAGACCGAGAATTGCTCTAATAGATGTTATCTTCACCACCAGTGAGGAGATTTCTTCAAAATTTATGCCTTTCTTCTGGTTGCACCCTTTTACAACAATTCTTGCTTTGTACCTGGGGTTTGGGTTGTTCTCTTCAGTCTTGAGCTTGAACACCCATTTATTTTTCAGTGCCTTTCGTCCATCTGGTAATCTCACCAGGTCATACGTTTGATTCTCTTTTAGGGACTGTATTTCTTCTTCTATGGCTTGTAACCGTTTCTCCTTATCATTTGTCTCAATGACTTCCATGAAACTTGAGGTTCTCCTTCATCAGTGAGATTGACATATTCATCTGAATAGTATCTTCTTGATGGTTGTCTGCCTCTTGTTGATCTTCTCACTTGAGGTTCTTGTTCTATCTCATCAGTCTCCATCAGTTGTTGTCCTGCCATCTGATTCTGACTTTGTTCCGTCTGGTCAGGTTGTTCTGTCTGATCAGATTGCTCCTCCTGATCAGGTTCATCAATCCTTGGAGAAATCTCTCCCCCTGAATTGTTCATCACAATGGGACTTGAATCAGAAATCACTCTTTGCTTTGGCTTCTCAGATTGCTTAATGTCTTGGATCGTTTGATCTTCAAAGAAAACCACATCTCTGCTTAGAACAATCTTCTTGTTTGCAGGATCCCAAAATCTGAAGCCAAGTTCATCTCTTGGTGAACCAAGGTATATACATTCCTTCGTTTTTGCATCTAGCTTTGCTCTTTCATCTTTAGGAATGTGGACAAATGTCCTACACCAAAAGACTCTCAGGTGACCATAAGAGACTTTCTTTCCAGTCCATACTTCATCTGGAGTCTCTCCATTTAAAGGTCTTGAAGGAGACAGATTTATCAAATCAACTGCAGTTTTCACTGCTTCGCCCCAAAATGATTTGGGAAGTTTTGCTTGAGATAGCATGCTTCTGACTTTCTCTGCAATCGTTCTGTTCATCCTCTCAGCTGCTCCATTCATCTGAGGTGTCTTGGGAGGTACTTTTTCATGTCTTATCCCATGAGTTTTTCAATATGTCTCAAACGGACCTATGTATTCTCTGCCATTATCAGTTCTCATGCATTTTAGTTTTCTTCTAGATGCTCGTTCTACAGAAGCATGAAACTCCTTGAACGCTTGAAGAACTTAATCTTTGGTCTTCAATGGATACACCCACACCTTCCTAGAGTGATCATCAATGAAGGTAACAAAATACTGAGAACTACCAAGGGACCTTTCAGACGTTGAGCAAACATCTGAATGAACAAGATCTAGAATCTGCTTTCTTCTTCTTGCATCATCTGATCTTTTAAAAGATACTCTGTGTTGTTTTCCTGCCAAGCAGTCTTCACAGGATTCAAGTGGCTGCCCTTTTATCTTTTGGAGATGAACTTTTGCGAGGATCTCCAAACCCTTCTCACTTTTGTGACCCAATCGTCTATGCCATAGTTCTTTGGTTGCATCTTGAGCAACTTTCGTCTCCCCCTTGCATATATTTCCCTGCATAATGTACAGGGAGCCTTCCTTTCTGCCGCGAGCAACAATCATGCTTCCTCGACTGAGTTTCCATCTGCCGCTACCAAATTGGTTTATCATCCCGGCTTCATCTAGCTTTCCAGCTGAGATAAGGTTCAGACGCATCTCAGGTACATGTCTTACCTCCTTCAGCACAAGCTTGGTTCCATTCTCAGTCATCAATGTTACTTCACCAATACTGACGATTTTACTCGTGACGTGGTTTCCCATCTTCACCGTACCAAAATCTCTTTTTTGGTATGATGAGAAGTATTCTTCATGAGGTGTGACGTGGAAGGATGCTCCTGAGTCAATTATCTAGATGCAATCATCAAATGCAATGTTTAGATAATTTTCTTCTCCGACAAGAAAAATATTCTCATCATTCGAGCCTACTGTTGTAGTTGTTCCATCTTCTTTCTTCTTCTTTGGGTTAATCTGGTCAGGGTGGACTGTTCTAGCCTGTTGGTATCTTTTCAAGAATCTGCACTCAGACTTTATGTGTCCTGGTTTGCCACATTAATAACAATTTAGTCTGGTTCTAGATTTGGATCTACATTGTGATTTTCCACGACCTCCTTTCCCACGATTCTTACTCCTTCCTCTATTTTCAACAACATTGGCTTCAAACTGATAGTTCAAGCCTTTTTCCCTCTGTCTTGACTCTTCATTTAGCAAACAGTCTGTAACAGAATCCATGCTAAGCTTTCCGTTTGGAGCAGAATTGCTGAGAGTGACAACTAAACTGTCCCAACTCTCAGGCAGAGAACTGAGGGGTATAAGAGTTTGAAATTCATCATCAACACTCATGCCTGCCTTTGTTAATTGATTAACAATGCCTTTGAAAGTGTTCAGATGTTCGATCATATTTTGACCGTCCATGTACTCCAATTTTACCAATCGTCTGACAAGGTGGGCTTTGTTCCTGGGCGTCTTCTTTTGAATCAAGGATTCAAGTTTCGTCCACAACTCATGCGCATTGGTATAAGTTGATACATGCTCGAATAAGCTTCGATCGATATATTTTCGGATCATAGCTACTGCTTTCCGATTCTGAAGCTCCCAATCTTTGTCAGTCTTCCCTTCCGGCATTTTCTTCTGGGTGATTGGTTCATGCAAATCTTTGCAGTATAGGTGATCTTCCATCATCGGCTTCCAATAGGAGTAGTTATTTGCAGTTAGCTTGAACTTGTCTCCATCATGAGTGACAGCTCCCTCCATCTTGAGTTACATAGGCCAATAGCATCTGATAATAACATCGTATACGTGAGTAGTGCCGTACAGGTGACTAGTACTGAATGCTGAAAATTATTGTAGTTTTTGAACAGTGTATCGAGGAAGTTCCCAGGAAAGAGAGGTGGGTCAATAGACACACTTAAATACCAAGTCTTTCCTAGCCAGAACATTCCTAGGCATGCACTTTCACACTACCACACTTTATTTCCAGCAACAAGAATAATTCTTTTCTGACGTGGAAGATCAGACAATGCTGCAATCATAGAGCATACTAAGAATTTTCTTATAAATCCGGCACCTAGTATCCAAGAGCTCCGAGAGCTCTGATACCACTGTTGGGAAATGCCAGCATAATTTCCCTCCTTTGTGAACTCAAAATAGGCACTAAGCGGAAGCATAAAATAAGTGTAATAATACCAGACAATTTTTAGCGTGGCAAAAACCTCCTCAACGTGAGCAAGGGAAAAAAAACCACGGGACCCGTAGGCCACTTAAACTTCCACTATAACAATAATGGGTATACAAAATTACAAGAATATTGTATCCTCAATTTATGGATAACACTCTCACAAATTGGCTCACTATTTTTCTCTCTTAGAAAACTCTCTCTAAGGCTCTCTCTCTATTTTTCTCTCTCACTACTCTTCTCTCTTGAATGTGAGGATTTGATTGTGTGTTGTCGATGAAGAGAAGAGCTCTATTAATAGAGCAAGCTTCGCCACCATCCAACTAAAATTTTTGACAAATTTGTTCCCAAAATTAATGCACCGTAACAAGTTTGAAAATATGTACCCTATGTGCATATTTTTCCTTTGGTTGGATCATAGCTAGATCCCACACATATTTCATGCAGATTTTCTTACGAATCTCTCCCCAGGTATATTATTCTTGCGGATTTTAAAACTCGTAGGAAATTTCCAATGGATTTTATTGGAAAAAATTTAAATCCGTGGGAAATATTAAATTTTGCTATGAATTTAAATTTATAGGAAAAAGAATATTATTTCAAAAAAATTTATGGCAAATCTTACAGGAAAAATCCTACGAAAAAAGTACACAAGAAAATCTGCAAGAAATTCATGCACTTTTGGTAGTGTGACTCTATTTGTATGTCCTTTCCTATATGGAAGAAAGCACATTAAGGCATCGATGCTTGATAGAAAGGAGAATGTCCTTGTGACTTGCGCTTCAAGAGGTGCCCACACAAGGATATATAAAGCTTATTGTAAATTGCATGTATAAAAACTATACAAATATGAATTAAAGTATGTAAATGTACGTATGAGTGTAACATTTATTTTACACTTTTGCTTCAAAAAAAAAAAAAACATTTATTTTGCACATATATACCCATCATTCCTCACTCCACCTCCATGTTTAATCTTGCAAATTAACATTCCACTGCTGGCTTTGTTTTGTTAATTTCATTTTTCACAAAATTAATGGCATCCCAACTTTCAAACTGTATGCGTCACCCAATTTTCCCCCTTTCTCTTCCAGTATTTCAAATTAATTATGTGTCCTGCCAATTGCATACTTTGAAGATTTGGAATATTGCACACATTAGCATTAAGCAACCAGCATAAGCTTTTTCCTTTAATTGACATGGCAAGAAGTATGAAAATGATGTTCACGGACCATCTTGACATGTCAACTTTATAAGATAAAAATGATTAATTAAGTGCTCAAAGACTTCTGTTGTTTGATGTGTAAGTTGATTCTTGCATGCAATAAAGATTGTTAAGTTTGAGGTTTCTGTTAAAGTTAATTAGTGACCCCTAACTAAGATTTGTTAATGTTAAAGTTAAATAAGAAGGACGAGGGAAAAAAGACTTTGACAAATATTGGGGCTTCATGTGTATTATATAGTGATGACTTCTTTACCTACATGGTTTGTCTATAAAATTCATTTTCACCCTGAGGAATCAAGAAAGAAGCATGAAAGAAAAAGGTACGTGCTTCATTGTTACCAAACATAAATTGATCAATGACTAAATAGCATAAATATTTTAAGAATTTTTCTAACAACTAAGGTTACTTATTAAGGAAAATCAAACAAATGAAAAACATAGCTTTTTTAGTTCTTATTAATGTATTAAATATTATATATATATATATACACACTTTTTTTTTAATCTTTAACAAGTGCTTTTTGAAGTACTAAAAATAGTCATAATTTAAATCAAAATTCCGTCAACAACTACCTACCTCTTTTGAAATTTGATGTCCTTAATTAAATTGCGAGTCCTATGAATTGAAAACGGAACCTCCCTCTTCAGGACCAAGACGGTGCATGAAGTATGGACCACCAAACAGCGTCCTTCCATTCTTAGTCAAGAACTGTAAACATATTTATAGCTTGAATTAAAATGTATGCCTTCTGAAAACGAAAGATACGGTTTGAACTATTTGTTTCCACTGTTTATGTTACGCTATTTTATGAGAAACGATTTTTGTTGTATACATAATGGGAATACCTTTTTTGAGTGTATTTTTTTAGAAGTTTAAATATATATGGTGTCACACTGTCATATACGATATCCAAAATTTGTGTTCAAATAATATAACTCTTATTTTATAGTCTTTTAGACACAATTCTAAAAAGGCTTCGCTGTTTATGTATTTTCCACCAGCCACAGCCTCAAATTGGTATACGTCTTTGCTTCCATGATCTATTTATTTGTCTGCCTGGTCCCCTGTACTCTTGTACATATAAAAGATAAGATTGGATTATTGTACTGATTTTTTTCTCTGTCATAGTTAATTGTACACCTAAGAAACTCTACTCTAATCTACACACGCACCAATCACTCCGCCAACTGATTTGAGATTTAATAACACACTTAATAGCAGTTTTGAGAGGAAGCGCTCTGAAAAAAATGCGGAAGTAATTAATAGCGCTGACCTGAAGAAACACTATTAACATATAAATCTTTAATAGCATTTCACTGAGAAAACACTATCTTTACCCTACATCATATTTAAAGAAAAACACTCTTTACCCCGTACCCTATTAATAGCACTTAATCGGAAAAACGCTATCATAATAGATGCATTTATCAGCGTTTAATAGGACAAACGTTATGAAATTTGTAACTATCGTAGCTCTTGAATGAGGAAACACTATCTTTTCCCTTGTATTAAAACAACACTTTCTTGGTGACCAATTAGCTGCCCGTTGTCGTTGGGTGTTGACATAGTTCATGGAAGTACAGTAGATTCTATGCACAGAAAAAACCCGATATTCAACCTTAAATGCATAGAAAACTATCCGTAATCAATTCTGCCTTAATAGCTATTGAACAAACGCTCATAAGCCTAATCCAATTTCACCTATAAATAACCCTCATGTGTGTTCTTATATCAAACTACAAATCTTATAAAATCTAGTGGAATGTTGAATTTGAACACACGTATAGACACCGTACATTGATGTGAGTGTGGGTGGGATATAGATGTATAATATTTTAAGATGGAGTATATGTATAGTATGCAGTTGTGAGTGGGGTGTCACTTAGGTGTCCAAAAAAGTTGTACAAATAACACAACTGTAAAATCTCCTTATGTATTCTTCAGTGTGTTCTTATCATTATACAAGAGATCGTGTACACTCTTATATCTTTTTGTCGTGTATCGTGACTAATTTCCAGAAGAGGGCCGGAAGAGGGACTTTTAACTGACGTTACTTCCAGCGAGTCGACTCATTTCATATTTAGATTCATCTTTGCCAATGTTCATTCTGACAGGTTTCATTTGTTTTTGGAACGAGGGTCGTGAAGGCGACAGAAGAAGATCGAAGAGGCCCATAAGAAGTTCAACGACTTCTCATATCTACGAACTTCAATTTTTGCTAGTCCTTCTATATCATCGTTGGATTTCTCTTGATTAGCCGATATCATTATGGCTTGTACGATTGTAATTTTTATTAGTGTTTGTTCTTCTTCTTCCACTTGCATTATGTTGTACATTTCAAGCTGGATTTGTTAATCCACACTTCCAGCTTACGGGGGACTATTAGAGATTTGTTATAAATATTCAGATTTTGTGAATGACTATATTAATTTGTTATCTTATAATATCTTTATCATTACTCTGTATTTACTCTTTATTTTTGGCTGTTGATTTGGTCCATAAGTAGTGGTCCATTATCTTTATAAATAGGACCTTATGTTTGTCCTTCTACTTACTCAATCAGATCAATACAAAGATCATAGCTAGTTCCTCTAGCCTTTGAGTACATATCTTTGTTGCCTTCTTCTCTCTATCTTCTTTTCTTTAATAACACGTTATCAGCACGATCGTCTCTAACGGTGTAAATTTTTTATGTGGGGGTATCTTATCAAGATAAGATTTCATGGATACATGTTTTGAAAATTTCCAACAAAGAATTTACACACGTTCTCAAAAGTCAAAACAATGGCTATGGGTTAATATTTTTCCCTATACATTTGATAAACCCTTTTTGGGTTAATAATATTTTCCTGGAATAGTTGAATTCATCCCTTGTATTCATGTTCTTCATACTCTCTTTGGGTTAATTTGATTATCTAATTTATGATTATATTATTTCTTATGACTTTATTTTTTCCTAACCCAATCTTCATATTTTATCTTGTTACTCTTGATAAATTCCGGAAGAATTTATTATTAAAGCATCCCTGAAGGATTGTACAAAACAAATGATTTTTCATATGAGTTAAGGGTTTGGGGTTATCAATGATTTTTATTCATAATCGTTTATATGAAGATTTGTGATATAGTTCCTGAAGAACTAGACCTTTGAACCATGATTGAAATTTAAAAAATCATTTGATCTTAGTATATTTTGAAGCAAATTAAAGTGATAGAAAATTGTAAATGCCTCTCAAGTATGCTCCTGGAGTAGCAAAAAAATGAGAAAGACAGCCAAATGGATTGAACATCATTCGCAGAAGTGAATGTTAAGTATCATAATTATAATTTTGGGTCAAATGAATTGAATATCATTCATAGAAGTGAAGGTCGTGATTACAATCATTAATGTGGTAGATATTACCATTACCATTACCATGATGGTTTAAAATCTTAGTATGAAACTATGAATGAGATATGAGAAAAATACTGAAAATAGTAAAATTATCTTAATGTTTTTAGCATGTATGAAAATACCTCGATCATACTTGTCGTATGTTAATATTTTGTTGGATAGATTTTTCAATCAAGTTAAAGATTGATTTTTGTCTGTCAAATCCTAATGGTGAGTTAAGCTCCAGTGACATTAATTATTTCTCATGATGATTTTGATTAATAACATTTGTAAAGTACGAATATTTGTTTTAGCAAATGCAATAGCTATTGATAAAGAATCATTTATTCTTTGAAGAGGATAAAATAATATAATTAGTTTGAGTTATCATATTTTCTTTTATGAATATGATTAATGTCCAAATTGTTCTTGTGAAGATCATTCTTTTTATCGTGATCTTCCAAAGAATGTGCATTTGAAAATATTTATTTTTGTTAATATTTGTTGAGAGGAAGGTTTTATTGGAAAATATTTTTTAGAGAAAATAGAATGATAAGTGTGCCGTGGACGAGTCACTGCCTTAAAAGCAAGATTTTGGCAGACTCAATGTGCAGTGAAGGTTAATAACAATGAAGATTACATAATACAATTGTCTCAAGGTATGTGGTTCTAAATTTTCTTTCTTCTTTTACTGTCTCGTATTTAGCATCAGTGCTAATAAATAAAATTTGTAATCAACCATTTTCTTTGGATGAAATTATTTTACAAATTATATTTATTTATTCAAATTGATATTAGTGCGATTGTGACATGTGCTAATGTAAAACAGAAGTTTGTTTTGCACGTGTAAACTAAAGTTAATTATATTGTTGTAAACCAGAAGTTTATTAGTCTAAATAATGTTGTTATTTGGCTTATGATCAATTATGCTATCCTAAGTAATATTGAAGAATCATATTGATGACATTAAATGATCGGGAGACTCTTTAATATAATGAGTTTTCGAAGGTTATATATGCATTTTAATGCAAGTTGATTATAACGCTATTTACTAGCTAAAAATATATTTGACTTTCTGAATTTCAAGAACATTGGAGCACTTTTGTATTTTGCAAATAACACTAGACCATATATAGCCTTTGCAGTGAACTTATTAGCAAGATTCAGTTCAGCACCAACCCAAAGACATTAGGCTCGAGGCAAACATGTTCTTCGTTATCTCCGTGATACATCTGATATGGGTTTCTTTTACCCAAATAGAGTAAAGTTAGAGTTGGTAGGGTATGTTGATGTTGGATATCTTTCTGATTCTCATAAAGCCTGTTCCCAAACAGGTTATGTTTTCACATGTGAAAAAGTTGCTATCTCATGGTGATCTGTGAAGCAAACAATCACAACTACATCATCATAGTGTTCAGAAATATTGGTTATTCATGAAGCAAGTTGTAAGTGCATATGGCTAAGAACTATGACTCAATACATCAGAAGGGTATGCGGATTGGTGAAAGAAAAAGACAAGTCAACAATATTGCATGAAGATAATGAAGCATGTATTGCACAAATTAAAGGCAGCTATATAAAGGGTGATTGAACTAAACATATTTCACCAAAATGCTTTTATATCAATGAATTCCAAAAGAAAGGGGCACTGATGTTTGCAAAATTCGTTCAAGTGACAACCCAGCAGATCTATTTACGAAGGCGTTGCCAACTTCAGTTTTCAAGAAACATGTGCTTATCATTGGGATGCATCAACTAAATGATTTTTCATAATTGTATATTGTTTTTTAGGGGAAGTAAGTTATCACGAGCATTGTACTCTTTTTCCTTTACTAAGTTTTTATCCCACTGGGTTTTTCTTAACAATGTTTTAACGAGGCAATATTCATAAGGTATAGTCATCCAAGGGGAAGTTAGAATGTTAATTACTACTCTCATTAGTTATATAACTCACTCAATCATTTTACTAACAACTTCATACCAAATAACACTTCTTTAATTACAATGAAAAACATCTAACTAACGAGGACAATTTTGTGTCACAATCAATGAAACCATGTTGAAACGATATTTAAAATCAATCCATTTCAAACTTTTTTTTTATATGACAATATTTTTCAAACTTTATACAGCTATTCACAAGCCCGAATACATTAAACCGAACTAGTAAATCTTAACTTATATGATAAAAAGTTCAACCTAGAGTTTCACCTCTTTCGTGCTTGTGATATCGTTATACTACCATAATTTCCTGCAAGTTTTTATTTCTGGGACGTGGTCACCTGGGGCTGCACATCATGCTCCCTATTGCCAATGGACACACTACTACTATTGGACATGTTTTTTGAAATGACAAAGATAACCTTTGTAAGTTCATAATCCAGTGGAACGAGAAGGTGAAAACTGTAGTTTGGGCTTTAGAATTAGCAACCCTTAATCCGAATGAGCTTTTGCCTGTTCATCCCTGTACAAAATCTCTAAAACGAGATATGGTGGGTACGAGTATTGCCCATTTATTGGTTAGCTTGATTCAGAAGAAAAAATTGGTTGGATTAGTTATATACTTTCACATGATATGATGTGTATAGTGATAGCTAAGCACCTTTTAATTTTGCCCAATTGCTCCAAATACAAGTCACCTCGGCCAGTCACGGTGGGAACATAAATGACTTTTTAACATAAAAAATAGACAACAATTTGGATGGTTGATGTAATTCAAATATATTGTTAATTATGTTCAGTGGATTGTTAATGGATATAAAAAGGTGTCACAACTTATTAATCATCTACTGAATGTAATTAACCACGATTTTGAATGTCATTAACCACAGTTCTCAGGTGTTCAAATATATAATGAACACCTGAAAGCCATGGTTAATGACATTCAAAATCATGGTTAATTACGTCCAGTGGATGATTAATGAGTTATAACACATTTTTATATCCATTGAACATAATTAACCAAGTATTTGAACTAGGTTAACCATCTAAATAGTTGTCGAAAATTATTGTCATATTTTTTGGGTTCAAATAACCCAACTAGTGTGGGAAATAAGTCAAATATGCGGAAAACAATAAGGTCCTCAATCTTTGAGATTGAGGATTGGTCTACCAATAATCTAGATTATTAATTCATTGATTAAAAAAAGTAAATAAATTATAAAAAAAATATTTAGCATTTGGAGATTGAGAGATTCAGTCTTCCACAAAAAAGTTGAAGATTTTAAGATTTTATCCAAAAATATGCGGCAGAATGCAAAATGTATGAGATGGAAAGTATACGTCAATAGTATTAATTACTTTCACAACTTATACACACGACAACATGATAATGTGACATTAAGTGAGGTTGAAATATTCTTGATGTACTTTAAAATACTTTTAATGTTTGTTACAAGTTTAAAAAAAATATTTCCGGGAATGTTGGTATGAGAATAAAAGTTTTCCATATTTGGTATAAATTTTAAAAATTTATTCCCAAACATAAAAGATGTCCGGGAACAAAATTAGTGAATGATGGTTAGAAACTTAGAAAGGCTCTATTTCCATGTATGAAGGTGAGAGAAACTTACATGACGAGAATTACTTTAATATTATATTCATTAGAAAAATCAGGTTTTTTTTTTTTTTTGGTAAGCTAAAGAATGTATAAAATAAGTACCAGGTGTATTCAAACCATATACAATAAGAGCACAAAAGGAATGCCAGGTAAATGTTCAACCTTGAGCAAAGCTACCAACAAGAAGGTTGAAAATGCAACTGACATAGCCTCCACAACCAACATTACAGTACTACTATCTTCCCTCAATCATAGTATCCACCCAAAAAGCGCCAACACACAAAAACCTCCCCTGTGAAACAGAGCACCCCATTTCCAGTATAATGTGATTCATACCACCAGCAAAACCAAACCGTTTCCTCTCTGCAGCAAAACAGAATTTCAGAATTCTGCACTTGTATGACAGCACGCTAGCTTAGCTTCTGCTTGCTGCCAACATGCAATCAAATGGAGAAATGCACCAGTCAGTGAAGGAAAACTCCCCACCCCCCTTAATCTTGACCCAATGCCATGATCTAACTTTTATGAGGTCAATTGTGTTTAGTATATCCATTTCCTCCTGCTTAAGAATCATAGTGTTTCTATGTAACCAAACTGACCATATCACAGTAAACCAAGCAATTATCCACACCCTTTTTAGTTTCTTTCCTCTAACCATGCCTAGATGATTGAGAAAGTGAGATTTCATATCAAAGGGAAGAACTACTTGATAGCCTAGCCAAGCATACACCATAGACCATAAAAGAGATGTAAATCTGCTATTAAAAAACAGATGAGTTGATGATTCCTGCTGATGCTGACAGAAAACGCAGGATAAAGACATGGGAGGGGCTAGTATTCTCCTTCTAGCTAAGTTGCACCTTGTGGGAATCCTATCCAAGGCCAATAACCAAGTAAAGACCGAAACATTCAATGGGACAACTTGGTACCAGAACTTGTTAAAAAACACATCAGTATGCTGATTCAAGAGAGAAGAGTTAATAAGGGAAACATTTTGTAAAAGGCTATATGCTGATTTAGAGGAGAAATTCACTGAACCATCATGAATCCAATTCCATGTATCCCCACTTTGAGCTGACCATCTTATAGAGTTCACTGAAACAAGAAGTTCACTTAACAGATTCTCGTCCCAAACAAATAGGTGCCTTCTCCAACTAAATATCTGAATCCACGAACCATCTAACCATTCTCCCATTTGAAAAATTGTGGCGTTTCGATTGTCAGCTATAAGAAATAATCTTTCAAAGTTCATTGAAAGGCTAAAGTTTCCAACCCATGGGTCTAACCAAAACAAAGTTGATTTACCATCCCCCACTTTTCTTAAGCAGCCCCCCTTTGAACCATTCTGCAGAAGCCACATCCTCCCCTAAGCAAACCAAATCTTTCCACCATTATGATGCCATGCCCCTTGCATTTCTAGAAAAATTAGATTCCCACCTATTGTAATGTTCATCATATCTCTCTTTTAAAATGGTACACCACAAAGCGTTCCCCTTCGTCATCAATCTCCATTTCCATTTACCGAGTAGGCTAATGTTGAATAGGCCAATCTCTTTCAAACCAAGACATCCTTTTGTCTTTGGTTTGCAAACCGTTTCCCAAGCGACCTATGCCACCCTCTTCCTCTCCTCCACTCCCCCCACAAGAAATTCCTCTAAAGTTGAGTTATTGATTTGATCACCTTCCTTGGAGCCTGCATAAATGATAAGTAATAGGTTGGCAAGTTTGATAAAACCGAAGTGTTACCCTTCTTCCCAAGGACAAATGCCTTCCCTTCCATGATGCTAGCCTACCTTTTATCCTTTCCAACATTGGTTCCCAAGTAGAGCTCCTCCTAGGATTCGCCCCAATAGGCAAACCTAGGTAAAAGAAAGGTATCGTACCTACTTTGCAATTCAAAAACGTTGCTGCAGCCACGATGAAAGGATCATCCACATTAACTCCAAACAGGCTACTTTTGTGGAAATTGACCTTTAGTCCATATATCAACTCGAAACATCTAAAAATGGTTTTAATCGTCCATAAGTTTTCTTCACTCGCTTCACCAATGATGATTGTATCAACAGCAAATTGTAAATGAGAAATCTGTTTGACTGTTAGCCATCCTGAAACCCCTAAACTTGTTTAGCTCGGTTGCCTTTTTAATCATGCAACTTAGGCATTCCGCAGCAATCAAGAAGATGGATGGTGCCAAGGGATCCCCTTGTCTTATGTCTTTGGATACACGAATTTCGTTTGTAGGGCAGCTATTAAACAAAATAGAAGTGGATCCTGAAAAGATGGTAGGATTCATCCAGCTCCTCCATTTTTCACTAAACCCAAACTATACCATCATATCTTGTAGGAAACCCCAATTAACGGAGTCATATGCCTTTTCGAAATCCACTTTAAATATAATGCAGCTCTTGTTAAATTTTTTGCAATAATCCACAACTTTGTTCACAAAAACCACACCGTCCAAAATTTGTCTCCCGGATAAAAAATGCAGATTGAATAGGGGCAATAACATAACTCAACACCGGTTTCAGCCGCTTCGCTAATAGCTTAGAAATAATCTTTTAGAGACAGCCTATAAGAGTAATTGGTCTGAAATCAAAAATACCCTGAGGAGAATCCACCTTCGGAATAAGAGAGACAAAAGAAGAAAGAAAACCTGGTGGTAATTTAGAATTAGAGCATAATTCTTGTACCATGGAGAACACCTTGCTGCTGAGCATACCCCAGAATTCCTTGATAAATTTGAAATTGAAGCCGTCCGGCCTCGGACTTTTATCAACATCGTACTCCCACACTGCTGTCTTCACTTCCTCTGCAGAAAAAGGAGAACACAGAGCAGAATTCTGCACAGCCGACAATGTTGATAAATTAGCCCCGAGAAAACGAGGCCACCTCCATGCTTCTTCAGTGAACAGCCTGGAGAAATGTTCAAAAATGATAGTTCTGATTCTCAACACCTCCTCAGTCCACTCCCTTCCATCAAAAAGAGCCAAAATTTGATTGCGCTTCCTTCTCCCCTTAATACATGCATGAAAAAAACCACTATTGGCATCACCCTCCTTGATCCACCTATGCCTAGACTTTCGATACAAAAGACTTTCATTCATCTTCAGTTTTCTCCAAAGCTCCTCAAAAAGTTTCCTCCTTGCCGCAATATCCTCCACAGTTAAGCCTTCATTTTCACTCTTCATATCTAGCAACCTTATATCCGCGGTTAAGGAGTTGATTGATGCATCCAAGTTCTCGAACTGGTCTTTATTCCATGACTTTAAAGCAAGTTTCAGCAATCTAAGTTTTTCCTTCAAGGCATAAGCCTTCCAACCTGGTACAATGAAACTCTCCCACCTCTCCTATACCGTCTTTTTGAAACCATCGTTCAAAAGCCAGCAGTTGTTGAATTTGAAGGGCTTAGGACCCTTATCCACATGATTATATCTTAGTAGCACCGGACAGTGATCGAATACATCACGATCAAGCATCCACTGCATAGGATCTTGCTATTGTTGTGACCATTCTTCTGAAATCAGAATTCTATCAAGTATGCTCATCGCTGTTCCATTTGGTTTATACCATGTATATAGCCTCCCCAAAGTTGGTGGATCAATCAGTTTCATGTCATCCACAGCATAGCCTTGTTTAATTTTTTAGTGTTGGACCCACTAGAGCTGCATTATATGTTTTTGCTATCATATATAAGAAGTTCATGTCAAGTAATATGTTCTTGTGAGGGGTATTAAATGGATGGATTATATTGATTTTGTATTGAATTATAATAGATAGATAAAAATTAAACCATTGGTCAATTTAGAATCTATCATAAAATTGTTAATACTAAATATTTTAGAGTGAGTGAATCTGTTTCCTTGACTCCTCAAAAGGCTTATGCTCTAATTGTTTAGAGCTTTGAATTTAGAAATTGTTAACAAGGCCATGTCTCCATCCATGGAACATAATAAGAAAGTGATGGCTCTCTACTAGGCTTTGAAATTCTATATTTTCAAGCTTATGAGGATGGTCATTATTGCATGTTTCGTACATCCCTTTCTTTTTCTAAGACCAACATTATTTCCAATGAGATATACTAATGTCTATGTCCATATATATATAGTTGAAATAAAGTCACATGAGAATCTCTAAACGTTATTAAGTTTGTAATCTTGCATTGACATTGTTTGCATGCAAAACCAAACAACGCGTTGGGGGAATTGGGAATGGAGAATAGAAGGCGAGAGCCCGTGGGTTACAGCTCACAACACGCCAACTATGATGACTGCTTGTTTCACTAGGCAACCAAATATGGTCTTAAAAAAGAAAGAAACGAAATGAATAATTCAGTAGATATTAAGGCTTAAGATCAAATAGTGTTTTCATAAGATGCGATTAAAAAAAAAAACCATTATTTTGAAAACTATATCGGATTGGCCAATCCGATCCGTTCAACCCCAGAAATCGACTGGTTCTAGAACAGATGGCTAGAACCGGGTTGAACAGACCAACTTTTATTTTCAAATTTTTTGAGTTTTTTTATTTTAAAATTATAAAAATATATATTTTTAGTCATGGGAGCTCACTTAGGTCATAATCCTAGCTTTACTTGGAGAAGCATTTGGCAATCTAGGGCTCTTATTAAGAAAGGCTACCGGTGGTGTATTGGCAAGGGGGATAAGATCAAAGTCTTCTTAGACCCTTGGCTTAGGAATCCATCTCATCCTACTCCTACTATTACTAATAATTTTGATGCCCCAGATATTTTTGTGCAGGATTTACTTGTGCCAGGTGTAAAGAGCTGGAATATGCCACTGATCAACTCCATTATGTCTCCTATTGATGCAGCGGCTGTTAGGGAAGTTCCTCTGTTGGATTCGGTCAAGGAGGACCCTCCAATCTGGTGGCCAAACAAGCGAGGCACCTACTCTGTGAAAACCGGTTACCATTTATGCCTCAATAGAATGTTGAACTCATCTCATTTGCATATCCCTGGATTCGTATTTGGAAACTGCAGGTACCCCCAAGAGTTAAAACATTTATGTGGCAGTTATGTAGAGGCTGCATCCCTTCTAGAATGAGGCAGAGATCGTGTGGTATCTCATGCCTGCCCCAATGTGTCCGCTGTCCTGAAGAGTGGGAGAACTACAATCACCTTTTTATCCCTTGCAACTTCAGTAAACAACTTTGGATCAAGTTGGGTCTTTGGCAAGTGCTGGAGAGGAAAAGTCTTGAGGTGGACTCTTTTGAAGACCTTGTTTGGTTTTTCTTGGACTATCTGGATGACCACAATAGGCAACTTTGGTGCATGTGCTTGTGGAGTCTTTGGAAGAGTAGAAATCTAATGCTTTGGGAGAATAAGCAGGAATCACATAACCAGGTCCTTATCCGTGCCACAACTTTCTTCCATTAATGGCTATAGGTGAAGGATAGAGGTAATGCATCATCACTCCCGAGCTCCCATGCAGATCATGCATGTACTTGATGGAACCCGCCTCCTCTTGGGCTGGTTAAATGCAACATAGATGCGTCTTTTGGTCGGGTTGGGAGTACTGATATTGGTCTTGTTCTTAGAGATTGTCATGGCTCTTTCATCAAGGCAAGGACTTACAATTTCAATCCGAAGCTCGAAGTTCATGAGGGTGAGGTTCCGGGTCTCTACTTTGCACTGCAGTGGGTTCATGATTTTGGGTATGATAGAGCTATTTTTGAGTTGGATGCTAAGTACGTGGTGGACAGCTTCAATTCTATCAACCAGGATTGCTCAGAATTTGGTGTTTTAATTTCAGATTGCAAACTTTTATTTTCTTTTTTCTTTTCCAACTCTTTGGTAGAGTTTACTAGGAGGGAGGCCAATGTAGTTGCTCACATCTTGGCTGGGGTGGCTACATATATGGCTAGTCCTCATGACTTTCTTGATATTCCCAGTTATATTGAGGCTTTGATTATTAATGATATGGCTTGAGGTTTTTTACTCAAAAAAAAAAAGTAAACCACTATCGATTTATCAGATCGTAATGACTGAAGTGTTGAGATCCTCTCCATTTCTCAAAAGAAATGGAGGACTCCATTTAGGAGAGAGATAGACTCTTAATCATTTAATATTTTTAAATGATAAAAAAAATTGATACACAAATTTCTCCTTTAATGCCTTTCAAAAAAAAAAAATTTAATAATAAGCATGTTATATATAAAGTCAAAGATAAAAACGTTAATCCGACCTGCCGGATTCGAACCAGCGACCTAAGGATTACTTTGAGGTAACGCCCCACTACAGTCCTCCGCTCTACCAACTGAGCTAAGGTCGGTTGACGTTTCATAACAATCATGCCTTTTATATTGAATGGGATATTGTCCGCCAGCGGATCTATGCAAATAATTTGAAGTGGAAAAAAGACACGTAAGTGTAATGCAGCTACGAGTTTTGCACAATAGTGTTGTCCTAATCTCTCTTCACATAACTTCTCTTCTTTTGGGATGTGGCTAGGAGCTAGGGGAGGGAGAGGGAGAGGGAAGGGAAAGAATAAGACTTTTTTTGATATCTAGGTAAAAATTTGTTGGAATAAGAGGGGAATGGAAGGTAAATTTATAAGTATTCAATTTTTAAAAATAAAAGGTCATCCCACTAGTTACCCTTCATTAGGGGTGGGAATAGACCAGGTCAAAGCTTTATGAAAAGTCTATATAGCTAAATAGATCAGGCCTAAGACTTAAAAAAAGCCTATTAGACCTACCAGGCCGGTTTATTTAACACATACACACACATAAATAGCTGAAATGTTTTTCTAACAACTGACTTGGACAAGTATACGGGACAACCCGTATAGTTGAACAGTGCAGTGCTACTGTAGCATTTTTTTAAAAAATAAAATAAAATTTTGATTTCTTTTTTTCTTTTAAATTTTGACTTTCTTTTGAAGAAATAAAAATTTTATTTTTTTTAGAAATAAGATTTTTGGTTAAGTATGTATAAATATCTGGTTAATCAGGTACAAATATCTGGTTAATTCAGTTCATTATCTGGTTAATGGGTGTTTTTGAGAAATAAAATTTTTGGTTATGTATGTGCAAATATCTGGTTAATTCAGTTCATTATCTGGTTAATGGGTTTTTTTTAGAAATAAATTTTTTGGTTAAGTATGTGCAAAATATCTGGTTAATGAGGTACAAATATCTGGTAAATTCAGTTCATTATCTGGTTAATGGGTTTTTTTTTTAGAAATACAATTTTGGTTAAGTATGTGCAAATATCTGGTTAATCATGTACAAATATCTGGTTAATTCAGTTCATTATCTGGTTAATGGGTTTTTTTGAGAAATAAAAAATTTTGGTTAAGTATGTGCAAATATCTGGTTAATCAGGTACAAATATCTGGTGAATTCAGTTCATTATCTGGTTAATGACTTTTTTTGAGAAATAAAATTTTTGGTTAAGTATGTGCAGATATCTGATTAATAACGTACAAATATCCGGTTAATTCAGTTCATTATCTATTTAATGGTTTTTTTTTAGAAATAAAATTTTATTTTTTTTAAAAAAGTCAAAATCTAGAAGGAAAAAAAAAGTAGCACTACAGTAACACTACTGCAACGTTACAGTGCAGGTTATCCCGTAATTGTCCATCCTCATCTGTCACAATAACACAACTGCATAAATATATATATGCATAATATAATATATTATAATATTATATTATATTATAATATTATTCCCACCCCTACCCTTAATTGTCCATCCTCATCTGTCACAATAACACAACTGCATAAATATATATATGCATAATATAATATATTATAATATTATATTATATTATAATATTATTCCCACCCCTACCCTTCATGCATACCACGGATTTTGCTATCGTGATACTACAACTTTAAGTCAATACTCTGGTGAATGCTTCGGCCAAATGCCGACTCTAGTTTTGGGAGAGTTATTACGCTGCGAATTCAACTTTTTGCACTATAATTGCTTATACCAATATACTGATCCTTCTTTCTCGTGATAACAGCCCCTCCTCCTCCTCCTCCGAAACTGTTAGGGTGTTTGGTTTAGATTTTGATAGAATTGATTTTGGAAGAATTGATTTTGGAAAACGGAGTTTAAAAAAATTGATTTATGTTTGGGAATGATATTTTAAAAGTCAGTTTAGAAAAATTGATTTTGTTTGGATGATAAAGTAAAATCACTTTTGAGGTGTAAATATGTAGAATTTTATGGGTCCTACATCCAGAATCAATTATTCTCAACAGAAAAGCTAGAAATTTTTGCTTCCACAAAACTCAATTTTGACCATCAGAAATCAATTATTTTGAACGAAAATTGGTACCCAAACGCTTCCAATTACTGTTTCAACTGGATATGGGACTCAAACCACCGTTTACAGCACGAATGCCACGTTACCAAACAAGTACTTACTTTATTTTGACACATTCCATATAATATGTCAAATCATTAACAGTAGTCGTCCTTGGTATTTTTTCAATGTATTAACTAACTAAAAGTGGTTTGTTATATGAACACCCAAAATGGATACCCAAGATGGACATCCAAAAATGTATATGTTAATAGTATACTTATATTTACATAATTGTTATTGTGGCTATTTACCTAACTACCACTATATCTAAGATGTCCAAAAATGATATCCCAAATGAGTGTTCAAATATCATTCATCACATGGACTCATGGAGATAAAAAGGTCACAATACTCATCAATTTTTCGTTGACTCTGTTATGTGAATAAAAGGGAACTTAATTAGCTCATATTAGGGAATTATCGTCAAATGCGAATTGGTAAAATCAGTGGCATTTTTCTTGGAGTAATGATATCTATACACCCAAAGTTGACACCTTGGTTAATCGATACAAATATTTAGTTAATTCAGTTCATTATATGATTAATCACGTGTAAATATTTGGTTAATTTATAATGACCCATTAATCATATAAAAAACTGAATTAACTAGATATTTGCATGTGATTAACCAAATATTTACATGATTATGGAAAATAAGCTTCATATAACCCATTAACTATATAATGAACTGAATTAACAAAAAATTTACACATGATTAACCAAGATGTCAATTTTGGGTGTCAAACCCAGGTGTTCAAATATCATTACTCTTTTTCTTGCGAGGAATCAGAGTTCATGGGATGACAACTGCCATTGCAGTTCATGGACATTTTTTTTATTGGGATTGTTTAAGATAAAGTGCAATTGAGATTATAAGTGAATGAGTGCAGTTTCAATCAAATTTGTGAAACCCCGATCTCTGCAAAACAAAATCAAAATATGGGAAAAAGTACATTAATTATAGGAAGTTTTATGTGATGTTTAACCAGGGCCTCCTCGTCCCTTATTCCTAAGCTATTTGTTCTGCAAATGCTCCGAACTGATGTTATGATCTTTAGAGTAGACGGGCTCAAATAGTTGAACACAACCCACCAGTGTATTGAGTAGTTATTTTACAGGCATTTTTTAGCTGCTGAGGGAGATCAATTCTGAGTCAACAGATCAGGGTACCAGTAAGGGTTATGTTTTTCAAATCAAATCAAAGTCGATTATTTCACACCCAAGCCATTCTGTGCCTTGTATTCGCCACAAGTACTAATTCTTTTATGGAGTCTTTAAACAAAAATAAGTGTTCTTCCAACAGCATTACTTTCGAATGTGAATGAGTCTCAGTTACCAGAATTTTTTTTTTTTTTTAAAAATTTGCATCTCTAACCAATGAAAATTCCTAGCATATGCAGAGTCTGTCATTCAGTGGCTTGGCTGAACCGCAGGTCAAATGTCAAAGAATTTGCTATATTGAGATGATTAAACTATATGATTACAACACATATTTGACAAGTAAGCAGAAGCTCATCTTCCGATTTCAAGGTCTGCAACATCATATCTGGAGATCATCCAATGAAAGTTCCTGTGCTGCTAGCATCTTCAATTTCTGCAAAAGAAGGAAAATAGTATGCAAGGATAGTTATGGCAAATTGCAATTTAAGGAACATATTTGACCTTGAAAAGTTAAAAACTTCCATACCGTAATAAACTGTGCAGGATCATCAAGACTTGAAGAGCCCAGAATAACTTCCCTCTTCAGTTTACCAGTAAGCTTGTGGCAAATCCTAAGCTGATGTTTAAAACAACGTATCAGACCAAAAATAGCTGGAGGAAGAAAAAGCAAATATGACAGCCTCGTTTTATCAAAATATTATTCCAAACCTCAGATCTGGTTGCTCCACCAACAATGAATATAAATATTCGTTGCCCCATCTTCTTGAAATCACTGGATGCATGTTTAAGCACCGAATCGCTACATGCCAGCAGGAAAAGATGAAAATTAAATGCGAGTTTTGGAATGCAGGTCCTAGATTGCAATTCCAACACAATACATGGTAGTCTCCTACAAATTATCTACACAAGCTTATGCAAGTCTACACAACTCAGAAGTAAGGAATAACAAGGTTGTATAAAAGAGGGAAGGGAACAGCGTTCATGGATGGAGTGAAAAATATAAATTGATCTCATTAGAAGTATTTATCATATTACTGACTTGTATTGGGGAAGAAAGAAAGTAAAACCTTGAATATCCATCATCAGACCCTCGAGGTCGAGCCCAAGTTGGTGTGCGCCTCGATCTCATTGAATGAGCAGAAGGATTATGATTTACTGATCCAGCATAAGGTGTACCATGGAAAGTTGGACTTGGATCATTTAAACATGGATAGTCTTCCTTTGACAATTCATTTTTGCTGACTTTTTCAATGAGTTCCTGAGTGATATGCCATCCACTTGTCACATGAGACTCTAAGCTTTATATGCAACTAATTGAATCACTATACAGATAATATTATTATAAATTAAAAATGTCATGGTATGGGAAAATGGAGTTCTCTTTTATTTTCTTAATATTAAAATGATATTATTAACAGATATATAATAGCAAATAACTGCTTGCTGAGTGCCCTACTCTAGTACTCTTTCTGAACCACCAAATTTACAACATGCATGCAGTTGAAATCTTCAGATAACTGATACATCTGGCTCTTTAGACACTAGAGAAAACCATAAGCTCATCCATTATGCAAAGTTCATAATTAAAAAAGGAAAGACATGAGAAAATTGTTCAACAGTAGCCTTACCTATGCTATTTCACAAATCATATTTTCATAAAATTAAATATGAAATGATAAGCCTTGGTGCAATGGTAAGGTTGGTGCCTTGTGACCTATGGTCATGGGTTCAAATCCTGGGAACAACCTCTCCACTTGCGGGGGTAAGGATGTGTACATCTACCCTTTTAAATACATATTTTATGTGGGAGCCTCATGCACCGGGCTGCCTACATATTTTATGTGGGAAAATCATATTAACTTAATTTGTACCTCTATTATGGGATAAAAGCGTGATAGCTGCCATGTCTCTTCTTCACCAGAACGATCTTTCCTTGCCGCACGCTTTTTCTGACAACTTAAAGAAACACTCTTCAGACATTAAGTAACAGTCAATTACATATTTAACTATAAATTAATGTTACCTTGTGGATATCAAACTTGAGAGCAAAAGTACCCGTCAAAGTTTTTTTGGTGGTATCTGGTTGTCCCCCAAGCATTCTCAAATTATTTACAGCAATCATATCCTCATTTGTCAACCTTGCTACCTGAATTGGAAGGTAAAAATATTGCATAGCACCGTTACAGATGTTAGGAAACAGATAGACAACAGTATATTATTTGACATTAAATGAACAGCACCAATTTAGTTGGCATCGAGTCTAAAGAAACCACACCTTCATCAAATTCAGACCCTTTTCTCCCTCAAATTTCTCAGGATAAATGGCTGCAAGAATCATAACTAAGCGCAACTTATTTTCACGAGTTGTATCCTGCATGAAAATAGTCTTTAAAATGAAATTTAACTGATGAAATAGGAAAAAAGTTTTACTTCCAATTTCACAACATTTCCTGCAAGAAAAAAACTTTCACTTATTCATAAGTGCAATGACTAAGTGTAAGGTACACCCTTTTCTTTTCCCATTTTGGAACTACTTACCTCTTTTGTAGTCAAAAATTTGATCACATCTTTCATTCCTGCATCTCCAAAAACAAGATCTTGCTCCAGCTGCCCAAGTTCCCGAAGATCTGACTCCCTAATAATTCTGTTAATTTTTCCTGCAATCTGGACAAAGAAGCCCATCATTTATACATATGAAACCCATGATCATAATCAGCTCCACCACCGTAATTAATTTACACGTTTAAACTCTAATGTCAATCAATTGCCGAGGAAAGAACAAGTTTAAGAAATGTCTAATAAGGGAGTTATAAGGTGGTCAAGGTGGTTTGGGGGAGGGACATAAGGATTGGAGTGATAAGGAGGTCATAGGTTCAACTCCCCCCACCAACATAACATACTAATTACTAACATTTGCCTATCAAAAAAAAAAATCTAATAAACTTAATGCAAAAGTTCATTTATTTAGTCATCCACCAGCAAGAATTGATGGAAGCAATAACATCATGCAGTCGGCGACTAGAAGCAACTGAAATTTTGAAAAACATCTATATTTTAAAACAATACCACAAGTACTCAAATATTCATCAGTTTTAGTTCTCATTAAGTATTAATTCATGCACTGGCAAAACACAAATGAATCATCATAGTGTTAAAAGGAAAAAAAAAAAAAAAAAAAAACTCCTCCTTAGTGAACTTGGCAAGGCTGTATCCAGTAAATGGTAATGGTAGATACACCATTACTTGCCCATTTTACAGACAGACTCACTTTAGAGGAGCCTTGTTTGTGTTAAATTATGCTAGGATTATCTTTCCTTCTTGGATGCTCAAAGATACACAATATTACAAAGGAAAGTGTTAATTTGATTATGATCTGTAATTAGAAATCACTCTAAGTAAGGAAGATGCTGATGTAATACTAAGCCTTTCCATATAGAGAGAGGGTTTCCCCTTTCTTCATGTCAACAACTCATTCCCCCAAAAAGAAAAAAGAAAAA
Organism: Echinosophora koreensis; assembly: GCA_035048595.1. NCBI lineage: Eukaryota > Viridiplantae > Streptophyta > Magnoliopsida > Fabales > Fabaceae > Echinosophora > Echinosophora koreensis. The sequence goes on along the minus strand of JAPCYP010000017.1, from coordinate 6,432,622 downwards.
CAATAGGCTCATTACTTATGATTTATGATGTCACCTTTTGTTCTTTTTCTTTAATCGGGAAAAGGTGGTACTAAGGGCAAAAGCAAAACTAAAACTAAAATAAGCACCCAACTATTCAATCTACATGCAACTAAAAATATGGCATTACCAGAGTACAATAATTTTCCTTGAGGACATCAACATACTGTAGAAGGCCTCTTCTAGGCAGCTTCCAAGTGAAGATACCAGATATTTTTTGTGCAAAACAAATCATACAACAATTGCATGTTTTTTTTTTTTTGCATCATGATTGCATTACAAAAGAACTAACCTCTACATGGAGGGAGAGCTTGTCAATTTGTTCACTGTATTGTGGAAGTGCTTGAACCATCTTTTGTAAGTCCCTTGTCGACATTTCACCACTACCTCTATAAATGAAATGCAAAGTTGTGTGAAGCTTATAACGACACAACTAGATGAATGAATAAACATTTCCAAATCTAGATTTAATTAAGAAAGGCCAAATTATTTCAACAAGAGCATAAGCAAGCTTCTGATTTATTTTCCAATCAAGGACTTGGTCTTTTTACACAACACTAGAGGCTTATGTTAAGAGATATAAAATATAAAACGGATCTTGCAGCTTCTTCACCTAACAGCTTAAGCTTTTAGAAGGGTTGGACTTTGACATAGTATCAAAGCTTCAATTACCAATTAGTCACAAGTTGATCCTTACCACCTCAATTTCCTAAATAAGAAGTTTAATTTCAGCACAAGATAGAGTGGGCCTGTGCATTGTCCACGTGCTAGATGTGGGCCTTAATGGGCTATGTTAGTAATAGAGCAGTTAGTAGCAGTTAAATAAAGTAGTTGGTGACAGGTAATTGGAGTTAGTTACTTAGTTGCCTATAAATAAGAGGAGAAAATGAGAGAGAGGGTATCTTGTGAACTTGAATAGGAATTGGGGCCTTAGGACATTTGGGAAGGTGCAGACCCTCGAAGTTCTGCAATATCGTGTTGTAATCAAGGGGATTATCCCTATTTTCTTGCAATCAAATACTGGTTTCTATCAACTGGTATCAAAGCACTCGGTTCTTGCAATTTCGTCTTGTTTGAAGCCTGTCACTCCAGCTGCTACAACTGTATGTTGCTTCTGCCCCTTTTGATTTAGTGCTGCCTTATAACCAAGAGTAATGTTATTCAAGGCATTGGATTGTAGCCCAATATGAAAATTATTCTGATAATTGGGTTTAATATGGCATGATCTTTGGTCCATCAGTGCACACCCAAGAGACCTGCCGAGAACCCATTGTTTCTTTTGAAGTAATTGGGCCTGGTCCCAATAGGTCAAAAGATGGACTTACCTTGCAATTTTCCAATTCTGCCCTTGCTGCTTTCTCTCCCTCCTTCACGACACATTCACACAGAAACAACTTGGATTTTCTGATGGGATGTAATTCTCCAGCGTCCGCAAAGGGCTGTTCCGACGATGGCGGTGGTCTGACCGAAGGTGTATCAACTGCGGTCGTTTCTCTATTCTCGTGGATAACGCTACTGGATGGGGTCTGTTGTGCGGCCCTTGTCTCTTCCTGTCCCGGTGCCGCTCCGGTATCGTCATCCCCCATATGAGGATACCGGTCCGGTGGTTTCGGCGGTGGCGACGGTTCCGTCGGCGGCGTGACAGGAAGTGTGCCATTCGCAGCCGCTCTCCTCTTGTTCTCGACCTCCATCTTCTCTTCGTCATCAAAATTTCGGTGGGACGGCGGTAGTTTCCCTTTTCTTCTCTCTGTATCGAACTCTTCATGGAGATCCTCCTCCTTCCTAGTTATTGCAACCAGATCTGAGTTTTGGAATTTATGGATCTTGGATGCATCACCATCTTCCTTCTCTTCATTTCTTGACTCCCCGCTTGTTATGTTTCTTGGCTCTGCTGTGTAGGCCGAAACCTCGTAGGATCTTGATTCTCACTGTGATTCGCTAATCTGTGATGCATTGCCTCGATTAACTCTCTGATCTGCCTCCGAATTTCACGTTTTTCAGACCTTCCTTTTTTAATAATCTCTCCTTTGCTTCTTGGCTGGTTATATGGTGCCTTCTGTTCTGAATGTGGCAATGGACCCATGGACCATCCTCCTTTCTCCTTGACCCCAATTTCTTGAAGCTTTCGTTTGGATTCTTGTAATCGCCTCTCTTTCTTCCACTTTCTGTAACACGTTCATTTATTTTCTTCCCACTTTTTCTCCAAAGCTTTCAACATTTCTTCCCACGATTCTGAATCTGTCCCCATTTTGACAAAAATGATGAATTGCTCCCCAAAACACTCCCAAAACCGAGTGCTTTGATAACAGTTGATAGAAACCAGTATTTGATTACAAGAAAATAGGGATAATCCCCTTGATTACTACACGATTTTGCAGAACTTCGAGGGTCTGCACCTCCCCAAATGCCCTAAGGCCCCAATTCCTATTCAATTCACAAGATACCCCCTCTCTCTCTCATTTTCTCCTCTTATTTACAGGCAACTAAGTAACTAACTCCAATTAACTGTCACTAACTACTTTATTTAACTTCTACTAACTACTCTATTACTAACATAGCCCATTAAGGCCCACATCTAACACCACGCTTCAAGCCCAAAAGGCTCTTACGTGAGCAGGCTTGTAGAGATACAAAACCAATCTTGTAACTTCATCCTACAACTTAAGCTTTTAGGAAACTTAGTCCAGAACAGTTTAAATAATTCAATAAAAAACAAAGAGTTTTCAATAATTACATGTTAGCCATGCAAAGTACACATTCCTAATTTCAGACAAAACTACTTGAGTATGAGATTAACAAAAAAAAGATTAAAATTTATTTTAAATTTTAAATAATATAGAGAGGGCAATATTGTAATTCCACCCCAGGGATGAATGTCCAAAGGGATGTTCAAGAAGTTATAAAGGTAGTTCTACTGGAATTACAGTTCATGATGTTAGAAGAGCCCAATATTACTTTTGGGTTGGGTAGCCAAACAAGTTCGAACTAGTCAAACTACATATTCAGACGGTGCAAACATTATTTTAAAATGACACCCCAATATGCTATTTATAGTAGACTTGGGTGGTAAGTGGAGACGTGACTAAATATCTAACAAATGGCTAGACACAAAAAGTAGAGCATCAAAAACTAAAATTAACATAACTTCTCAAGTCGTAAAGCTTTTAATAAGAATTACAAAATTAAGCAAATGTTTTTATTTACAATATTGATTAAACCATTACTTCAATTACTTTAGAATCAATATCCTCATAGATCACAATGTCATTAATGAAGAACTCTCAGAAAATTATCACTCACCTTGAACCATGTTGGATTTGAGCAGCTTTGTTCTTTGAAATGAAGCTGGTCATCTTCTCATGCAAACGTTCACTAGCCTGGCAAGGCCAATATCAACAAGTATACATGTTGCTTAAGTGTCAAAACGGTAGAGATGACCCTAAAGGCCTAAGCCTAAACACTAGATAGTTAAAGCAGAACGTACATCAGCAATATGTGCATGACGAATTTCAAGCCATATAGGATCATGATCCTCCAACAGAACTTCTTTTTTCTCGGGTAGGCCACCATTCTTTCCAGGAACCTTAGGAATACAGTAAATTTGTGATCATGTACAAAAGAGTAGGCACAACAATTCAGTGGGAGGGAAAAAACATGAAATTGTAGAAGCTACCTCATGAACATATTTATTTCCTTCCATATTCAGTAAATCATGGCACATGGCATCATATGTCCATTCATGTATCACAGGAGCAATCTACACATCCAGAATAGTATCCTAATTGTAAGCAATATGATAGTCTGTTGAAATAATATAACAAGCCCATGACCTAAAAATGGTGATAAGAAACCTGATCAATAGTTCTATCAATGATGAGCAACTGGCACGTCTCGGTCTGAGGAAAATTAGGTACAGTTTTTTTATATTTCATGAGACAGTCCCAGACACCAGCAGCAAGCTTCGTAGGAATAAGATCGCGGAAAGTAGTCATCGTGGTTGCATCTAGGGACTTGGCAGCACGAAAGCGAACACAAGGGAATTCCTAGAGAAATGTTTACAAAATTCATAAGATTTCTCAATCATTTGTTTGAGCAAATTGCAGAACACCAACTACAACTTCTATCTTCCTATCAGAGTCAAACAGTGTTGACTACATACTCTTAATGAAGCAAATACTGTAGCAATCCGAGTAGCCATCACATTTAAACAAGCAACAGCTTTACGATTATTCTCCTCGTCCCCAAACAGCTCCTCTAAAGCTCTTTCATTATTTGTGATGAAACCCTGCATTACATGACAAAATCCACATACACTAAACAATGGGATGAATATGAGATAAGAAACTAATAATGGAAATGAGTACATTGTTAGGGCCCAGCCCAATTAGGAATAAAGAGAAATGTCATATTTAGTTAGTTAAGCTTTAGTGGAGATGGTTAGTTAGTTAGGGATTTCAGCTATATAAATAGGGGAAGAGAGTAAGAGTGGGGAAGGGAGATTTGTTAGTTTGTAGAACTAAGCAAAGGCTTAGGGTGAAAGGGGAAACCCTTTGTGAAGGGGAAACCCTTGGAGGAGAGTTTCTCTCCTATTCTTGTTCTTTTTCTGTTTTACAATTCAATACAGATTCATTCTTTGCCTTTACTTTTCCATTCATATTCTTGGGTTCTTAACAAATTGGTCCGACCTGCCAGATCCTTTTCGGGTGGATACGTTGGAGAATCGAGTGGCTACGTTAGAGAAGATGGCCAGCGAACTAGGAGTGATATTGTTGAAGTTGAAAGCTGACATGGTTTACATAAAAGAATTGCTTGTGGAGGTGCTGGGTTCAAGATTCAATAAAGAATTGTTGTGGGAGATGAGAACTAAGAAGGCATCCTGCATTGAGGGAAAGGCAGCTTCCGCTCAATTGAAACAGTAGTATGAAGAGGTTGCTGTCATTGGAAATTTTGGAGTTTCAGCATCAATGGAAACTCAAAATTTTCAGAACCCAAAGGGAAGTGAAGATTGTCGGTCTAGAAGGAATAGAAGAACAACCAGGTAATTACAATAGAGGCTACAGTTTCGGTGCTACCCTTGAAAAATCTTTCAAGATGCGGTGATATTCTTAACCACTCCAAGATTGCCGCCAAGTTGCAAAGGCCAGTTGGAAATGGGTTACAGGAACAAGAAGATTTTGCAGAGAAGACGATAAGGGTGACAAAACCCACACCTTGAGTTGCAAAGGCAAGACGATGGAACACGGGCTAAGTCCGGCCAGAACATGCCGCCGCCACTACCGCCGCCAAAGCAGCCTGACCCACCACCACATGAATGGCCCGCATTGCTGCCACCCAAACTGCCTGACCAGCCATTGAAACCACTAGACTCAAAGCCGCCAGAACCGCCGCCGCCGGATCTGGACGCATCCATGGAGGAGTGTGGGTCACTCGTAGGGACAGGGGTTTGGTCGTCGAGGGGTCTGGGCAAGCTTCATCCGCCGGACCAGCCGAAACAAAAGTCGTCCATGGCAGCACTCCAGGTCTCACTAGGAATGGCAATGGGGCCGGGCGGGCACGGGTAGCACCACCCCCCGCCCCCGCCCGCGGTGGATAAATCCGTGCCCGTCCCCGCCCGCCACCCGTGCGGGTACCCACTGGGCGGGTTTCACGGGTATTTGCGGGTACCTATGGGTATTTGTCATTAATTATTTTTTCTGGATACCTCACGAAGATCCTTTACCTCATCTACAGTTTGAGATGAATACTGTCTGATAACGCTTGGTAAACTTCCAGTACGCCTCATACTTATGTCAGATTGATTGGGTTTCATCAAAGCCAGACCACTCTGCCTCGAAGTCAATTCATTAGGAGCAATATGGTTGTCTCCGATAGCACTAGTGTTATCACCAACCACCGCATACTCAAAACTGACATTCATTGCAGCACCCTTAGCTGCTCCTGATAATCTAAATTTTGTAGTCCACTTCCCTAAATCAAGTTCTGGCGCATTGAGCATAGAAGCATAGAGCACACAATGCTTTGCTTCATATTTTGCATAATCATGGGGTCTACTACTTCAGTAGATTGAGCAAGTGTAAGCTAACATCTCTTCAAACTCGGCCGTACATTGAACTAGGCCGAAGGGGTCACTAGAACCTCATCTCGCCTCTTCCAGTACACACAAAGGCTAGCATCATTGAAACTTATAAGTAACCCTTCAAGCAAATGGGTATGGGTACGGGTACCAGCACAGCCCCCGCCGCCAGCAAGCGGGTATTTAAGATCCCTATTTATTTTGCCCGTGGGTACCGTTATCACTACCCGCCCCGTGCCTGCTGCAGGTTTTATCCGCGGGTACTCGCGGGCATGGATAAAATTGCCATCCTTAGATCTCACGCATGCCGGTCGGAATCCCATCACTGAATCCGCCAGAGTTGCCAAAGCTAGATTCGTCTTTGGCAGTGGGTGGGTCATTAGAGAGGACTGCATACAAGGAGCACACCGGAATGGAGAGTAGCAGTGACGGAGATGAGAAGAAAGAAGAAGGGGTAAGGATGGAATTGCAGAAAATGGGTCACCTGCTTGACCTAATGGGCCAAGCCCAATTTACTAATGAAAGGAAGGGAATTTTAAAAGAAGGGACAAGAGGAGATTGGGAAGTTTCTTTTTTGGGTCCTTTCCCTAACCTATTAAAAAAGGAAGTCAAGCATCTCAAGAGGAAGGTCAAACCCAATTTTTTGAGCAAAACAACTGCAATCTAAAAATACTGCAAGGTTCCTATTTGATCCTCAAGCTCACTGACATCTCTCCAAGAAGGCAGCGGAAAGAGCTTCCAACCTTAAGGACAAGGTTGTTTCATGGAGGGTAGTATTGTTAGGGCCCAGCCCAATTAGGAATAAAGAGAAATGTCATAGTTAGTTAGTTAAGCTTTAGTGGAGATGGTTAGTTAGTTAGGGATTTCAACTATATAAATAGGGGAAGAGAGTAAGAGTGGGGAAGGGAGATTTGTTAGTTTGTGGAAATAAGCAAAGGCTTAGTGTGAAAGGGGAAACCTTTTGTGAAGGGGATACCCTTGGAGGAGAGTTTTCTCTCCTATTCTTGTTCTTTTTCTATTTTACAAGTCAATAAAGATTCATTCTTTGCCTTTACTTTTCCATTCATATTCTTGGGTTCCTAACATACATGTAATTAAAGTTGATAAGTTCTCATCAAAGGAATGAATATCAACAAGCAGGTGTCATGAATTTTAAGTTCCAACAATGTAGCTCTACATATTACTGTTTTCTATTGGTGAGTAATTGAAATTTGAAAAGACATTATACTACAACGACGACCAACGGCATGCCTTTTCTAACTAGGTGGAGTCGGCTACATGGAGCAAACGATGTTATAATGTCCTCTGGTAAATCATGTCTATACTCTATAGGCAAAGCATTTAAAGTTACATCCTTCTTAGTTGTTTCACACATAATTTTCTTGGTCTTCCTCTACCTCTAACTATTGGGTTACCCTTCATCTGATCTACTCTCCTTATTGGAGCTTGTACAAGTGTTAGAGAAAGATTAGTTTCAGTATATAATTCAGTTAGCTACAGCTGTACAAGTTAGATTCTGTTATTCAGTTAGATCTCTAACTGTCACAGCTGCTGCTATAAATAGCAGTAGCCTCTCTGTACTAATTCAGAATGACATAATACAAATTCTCATCAATTCTACTCTCTTCTATTCTCTCTGAATTCTCTGTTTATAATATGGTATGCTATTCTCTCTGAATTCTCTCTTCTCTACACATGTCCAAACCACGTAAGGTGAGATTCTACCATCTTTTCTAAAATAGGTGCTACATCAACCATTTCTCTAATTCATTCCTAACCTATCTTGTCTAGTGTGTCCACTCATCCAACGCAACATTCTCATCTATGCTACTTTGAGCTTGTGTAAAAGTATTCTCAATATTATTGATTGTGTTTAGAGTACAATCACTAATCTGAATATATAGCCTAACTAATGGGCCTGACTAATGGGCCTAATACAAAAAGCTACTAATTACATATTACATATTTACAACACTCCCCCTCAAGCTGGTGAATGGATATCAATCATTCCCAGCTTGCAAGTAAGTTGACCGAATTTTTCTGTTGGCAAGCCCTTTGTTAACACATCTGCTAGTTGGTGCCCAGAGGGAATGTAGGCTGTTGTTATTAATCCACTATCCAACTTCTCCTTGATGAAGTGTCGGTCTATCTCAATGTGTTTTGTCCTGTCATGTTGAACAGGATTATGAGCAATACTGATAGCCGATTTATTGTCACAAAACAACTTCATAGGACCCTCATACTTTATCTTCAAGTCATCAAGCACAATTTTCATCCACAATAGCTCACAGATTCCTTGTGCCATGGCTCTAAACTCTGCTTCTGCACTTGATCTAGCCACTACATTTTGCTTCTTACTTCTCCAAGCGACAAGGTTCCCACACAAGAATGTGCAATAGCCTGATGTGGACCTTCTATTACTCACTGAACCTGCATAATCTGCATCAGTATAAGCCTCCATAGTCAAGCTTCCACCTCTTTTGAATAAAAGTCCTCTCCCTGGAGTGGCTTTGAGATACTGCAGAATACGATCTACAGCCTGTAAGTGTCTCACCCTTGGATTATGCATGAACTGACTCACAACACTAACTACATATGCTAAATCTGGTCTAGTGTGTGCTAAGTAAATCAACTTCCCCACTAGTCTCTGATATCGGACCTTGTCAACCTTGGCACTCTCCTCTTCGGTGCTCATTCTATGATTTTGCTCGATAGGAACACTTGCAGGTTTACATCCAAGTTTGCCTGTTTCCTGCAAAAGATCAAGCACATATTTCCTTTGAGAAATGAAAATGCCTTGTTTTGAGTAGGCCACTTCAATCCCCAAGAAATACTTAAGTTTCCCAAGGTCCTTCATCTCAAACTCTGCAGATAATTTTTCCTTGAGCAGTTGTCTCTCAACCGGATCATCTCCTGTAATAATAATATCATCCACATAAACAAGAAGTACAGTCACTTTTCCTCCTGGTGAATGTTTGAAGAAAAGTGTATGATCTCCTTGGCTTTGCTTGTAGCCTAGACACACCATTGCTTTTGTAAATCTTCCAAACCATGCTCGGGGAGACTGTTTCAACCCATATAAAGCCTTCCTCAATCTGCACACTTTGTTTGTTCCACTTGTGGGACCAAATCCTGGGGGAATCTCCATGTACACCTCCTCCTCTAAGTCTCCATGCAAGAAAGCATTTTTGACATCAAACTGGTGTAATTCCCACCCAGAATGGGCAGCAAGAGAAAGTAAAATATGAATAGTGTTCATCTTTGCAACTGGAGCAAACGTCTCCTCATAATCAATGCCATAGGTCTGAGTATATCCCTTTGCCACTAATCTTGCCTTGTATCGATCAAGAGTGCCATCTGACTTGTGCTTGACTGTATAGATCCACCTGCAACCAACTGGTTTCTTGCCCCCTGGCCTCTCAACAATTTCCCACGTTCCATTCCTTTCAAGTGCCTTCATCTCCTCATCCATAGCTTGGACCCAATTTACATCCTTTAGTGCCTCTTGGACAGATGCTGGGATTCTCACAGAGTCAACAGCTGTAATAAAACTCTGATGCTGCAGGGAAAGATGTTTAGAGGAGACAAATTGAGAAATAGGGTACTTGGCACACGACCTTTTCCCTTTTCTCAAAGCAATTGGTAAGTCATCCGGATTAGGATCAAGGGTATCAGAAATATGGGAATCAGAAGTGGGGAAATTGTTTTCAATACTTACCTCCGGTTCGGACAGTTGAAGTTGTTTCTGGACCAGGTTGGGTTTTTGTCTCCTCTGATAGACCAATATTGGCTCACTAGCTTTGTTCTTTACTGGTGCTAAAGGTGCTGATTCCTGCAAAACAGTTTCCAAAGGAGGAACAGGAACAAAACCATAAACAAGAGACTCCGAAGCAGGTGACTCAGAAACAGGTGGCTCAGAAGCAGGTGATTCAGGAACAGGTAACTGAGGAACATGTAACTGAGCAGCAGGTGACTTAGGAAGACAAGGACCAAGGATGAGAAACTCAGACTCAGATTCCAAATTATTACTCTCCCCCTGAAGCTGAGGGCGAGTGAAGAACGACACATGTTCATGAAAGGTGACATCCATAGAGACAAAATACTTACGACTGGAAGGATGATAGCACTTGTACCCTTTTTTGTTAGGTGCATAACCCAGAAAAACACATCTGACTGCACGAGAATCCAACTTAGTTCGATGCTGCTTATGAACATGAACAAAGGCAACACAACCAAATACCCGAGACTCAAGACTCTGCATGATATGAACAGAAGGAAAGTGTGAGAGCATAAACTGAACAGGGCTAACATTACCTAGAACACGAGATGGTATTCGATTAATCAGATAGGCAGCAGTCAATAATGCTTCTCCCCAATATGACTTTGGGACTGACATTTGGAAGAGAAGGGCTCGAGCAACTTCCAGTAAGTGGCGATTTTTTCTTTCTGCAACCCCATTTTGTTGCGGGGTGTCAACACATGTAAATTCATGGATGATGCCCTGTTTACTATTAAAGCTTGAAAGGCTATGATTGGCATACTCTTTCCCATTGTCAGAACGTAATCTTTTAATGCCTTTCCCAAATTGTGTCTGGACCATATGATAAAAATGAACAAAAAGCTGAGGTACTTCTGATTTATCCTTCATCAAGAAAATCCAAGTTACTCGAGTACAATCATCAATAAAGGAAACAAACCATCTCGCACCAGAAATATTGGAAATAGGGGCAGGTCCCCAAACATCAGAATGTATAAGATCAAATGGTTCAGCACTTTTATTAAAACTAGAAGGAAAAGAAACACGATGGTGTTTAGCAAACTGACAGACATCACACTTAAAAGACTCAACAGATTGTTGTAAAAACAAAGATGGAAACATAGATTTAATAAGAGAAAATGGAGGATGTCCAAGACGCTTGTGCTGAAGCCAGACCTGTGATGCAGGAGAGTGAGACTCGGACTGGAAGCAGGAAGACAGCACCTTCTGACCATTTATTTCATCAGACAAATAGTACAACCCTCCCTGTTCCTTAGCAACTCCAATCGTCCTCCCCGTGGCAAGATCCTGAAAAACACAATGAGAAGGGAAAAAAGTTACTGCACAGTTTTGGTCTCGAGTAAGTTTATGAATAGAGATCAAGTTATTGCAAAGTTTGGGAACATGAAGCACATTTTCCAGTTTTAAAGAAGATTGAAATTCAATATTTCCAGAACCCACCACACGGGTATGAGAACCATCAGCAACAGTAATAGATTGAATACTAGAAGGTGAGGTATAAAAGGAGAACAATTTGGAATGGAAGGTCATATGATCAGTGGCACCAGAGTCAAGAATCCAAGCATTCTTAGGGATAGTACCAGAGGCAGTAAAGGAGCGGGAGCAAAAACTCTTACCAGTCATTGCCAGAGAACAAGAACCAGAAGGCTTACTGATAGAGTCAAGAAGGGTCCGCAAACGATCTAAGTCAATCTGACAGATTTTCGCTTCAGTTTCTGCCATGGAAGAGGAGAAAAACCAATCTGATGAACAGTGCCCGCGGACAGCGACGTCGATGAACAGTGCCGCGTGAACAGTAGCAACAGCGATGATGAACAGTAACAGCGTCGTGCTGAACAGTACCGAGTGAACAGTGGTCCGTGAACAGTAAATGCGTGAACAGTGCTGATGAGCAGTAATTGGTGATAACACCTGCGATTGAAAAGGGCACAATGATAGTGCCAAACGCTGCAATGAAGGCAGCTAAGGGGGGGCCGCAATGAAGGAGGCTAGGGTTTTTCCGCGGAAGCAAGACCCCCAAGATCGGGAGCTCTTGATACCATGTGTAAAAGTATTCTCAATATTATTGATTGTGTTTAGAGTACAATCACTAATCTGAATATATAGCCTAACTAATGGGCCTGACTAATGGGCCTAATACAAAAAGCTACTAATTACATATTACATATTTACAACAGAGCTTATTCTCTTTGTGGGCTGTTTATCACCCAACATTCAGTCTCATACAACATCGCGGGTCTTATAATTGTACAGTAAATTTTCCCTTAAGCTTGGGTGGTACTTTTCTATCACAATTAACACCTTAAGCACTCCTCCATTTCATCCATCCCACTTGAATCCTATGGTTTACATATCCGGCTCTATTATACATGAATGATTAAACATGCACACAACATTATGGGACGCTCAATCCACATGTCATGTGTTAGAATTATTTGGATGGTGTGGAGCTAACTATGTTCCTAGGAATTAGCTTATCATTAATTTCCTTGTAAATTGTACAAGCATTTAGCAAATCGTTAGTCTATTCAACATGGTATCAGAGCATGTTCATTTATCCTTTGAAGGTTTCTGCCTCTGGTCCAGCAGAACAAGTCTTCTTCTGTCAAATTCTTCCCACAAACACGTCTTCCTTTACCCAAACAACAACGTCGACATCCAAAAGTCATTGTCTCCGGCCAACCCACTATCCACAGTCGCCGGAAACCTCATCAGAAACCTCCGGCCGTCATTTCCACCAACCGCCGTCACCGGATCTTTCTCCACGCGCCGCCACCCCACCGGTGCGTGTAGCCCACTTGCAGCTTTCTGTCGGCGTGTGTAACTCACGCGCCACTCTCCAACCATCAGAAAATCACCACGAATGCCCAGAACTGATCGCAGTCACCTCCTCTGTCCGTCTAGCTGGTCAAAATCCACATTTTTTGATTGTTTGGAAAGTGGGTCTCTTGCCTTTAGTCGCCTCCATTTTCTGGTTGTTGCTTGCTGGTCCCTTTACAATATCAGGTGTTAAGCTGGCCCCTCCTCTGTCGGGTTTGGTGAGAATGGGTCGTTCTCAATGCACATATTGCAAGAGAATGGGTCACGGTCAAAAGACCAGTTACTCTCTTCATGGTTTTCCCAGAAAATCAGTAAAAATCGTCAATGCTGAAATAGTCAAGAAAAATTTTCCGAAGCTGAGTACCAAGAGTATCTTCAATTGAAAGCTGGTCATCAGTCCTGTGGGTCTACTGCTACTGGTGTTCATGACTCCGCAGCCTTCATTTCTCAATCCGGTAACAATCAAAATCTTTGGATAATTGATTCAGGTACCTCTGCTCATATTGCTGGTAATCGTTCTTTATTCTCCTCTATATCTTCTCCTAAATTTCCTCACTTTGTTACTCTTGCGGATGGTTCTAAGGTCGTCGCCAAAGGAATCGGTCATGTTTCAGTCACTCCTTCTATAACTTTAAAATCTGTTTTGTTTATACCTGGTTGCCCTTTTAATTTGATCTCCCTTAGTCAGCTTACTCGCTCTCTAAACTGCTCAGTAACCTTTGATGCTGGTTCTTTTACTATACAGGAACGTGGTACGGGTCAAATGATTGGTGTAGGACATGAATCACATGGTCTTTATTACCTCCAATCAACTCCTTCTGTACGTTGTACTGCAGTTGAGTCTCCAAATCTTCTTCATGAACGATTGGGCCATCCAAGTTTGTCAAAATTGAAGCAAATGATCCCGAATCTTGCAAAAATGTCATCATTGAACTGTGAGTCGTGTCAATTAGGCAAGCATGTTCGCTCTTCCTTTTCCAGCAAAGTTGAAAGCAGAGTTGACTCTCCCTTTTCAGTTATCCATTCAGATATATGGGGACCGAGTCGTGTGTCTTCTAATGGCTTCCGGTATTTCGTTACTTTTATCGATGAATTCTCTCGATGCACTTGGGTTTTCTTAATGAAAGAACGATCTGAACTTTTGTCCATTCTCACCACTTTTGTTAATGAGGTTAAAACCCAATTTGGTAAGACAATCAAAATCCTTAGAAGTGATAATCCAAAAGAATATTTTTCTTCTGCTCTCTCTTCTTTTTTGTCATCACAGGGCATTCTCCATCTATCCAGTTGCCCTCATACCCCTCAACAGAATGGCATAGCTGAAAGGAAGAATAGACATCTTGTTGAAACTGCTCGGACCTTGTTAACTCATGCAAATGTACCAGTCCGACATTGGGGTGATGCAGTTTTGACAGCGTGTTTTTTAATTAATCGGATGCCTTCGTCCTCTCTTGATCATAAAATACCACATTCCATTTTATTTCCTAAAGAACCATTGTTTCATGTTGCTCCACGAATATTTGGATGCACTTGTTTTGTTCATGACTTATCTCCAGGTCTTGATAAGCTTGCTGCCCGAGCCATCAAATGTGTCTTTCTGGGATACTCTCGGTTACAGAAGGGTTACAAGTGTTACTCCCCTGTGCAGAATCATTATTACATTTCTGCAGATGTGACATTCTTTGAAGAAAAGTTTTACTTCTCACCATTCATAGTTGAGTCTCATACTATTCAAGAAGTCTTTCCGATTCCTTATCTTGGTCCATCACCTTCCCCTTTGTTGGAATCAGTTTCGACTACAGATATTCCTGCCAATCCTCCACAAGAGCAATCTCAAAGATCACCCATCATATACCGACGTCGTCCACGTGTTGCTCATACAGAATTGGAAGGCACTGAAAGACCAACTGAATCATGTCCTGCTCCAGTGGATGACCCTACTACAGACGTACCTGAAGGAAACTTTGACTTGCCTATTGCTATTAGGAAAGGTACTCGGTCTACTCGAAATCCTCATCCTATTTATAACTTCTTAAGTTATCATCGTCTCTCTCTCATTATTATTCTTTTGTGTCATCTATATCTTCTGTTTCCATTCCTTAAAATGTTTGTGAGGCACTTGATCATCCAGGATGGCGACAAGCCATGATTGATGAAATGCAGGCTTTGGAGCATAATGGTACTTGGAACTTGACTCCTCTTCCTCCGGGAAAGAAACCCGTTGGCTGTCGATGGGTATATGCTATTAAAGTTGGGGCCAATGGACAGATCGATCGGCTCAAAGCCCGGCTTGTAGCCAAAGGTTACTCTCAGATTTATGGACTTGATTATAGAGATACTTCCTCTCCTGTGGCCAAAATTACTTCTATTCTATTATTTCTTGCCATGGCTGCCATCCGTCGTTGGCCATTATATCAGTTGGATATTAAAAATGCATTTCTTCATGGAGAGTTAGAAGAGGAGATTTATATGGAGCAACGAATTTGTTGCTCAAGGGGAGTCCAGTTTGGTTTGCAGGCTACGGCGATCTCTCTATGGGCTGAAACAGTCTCCAAGAGCTTGGTTTGGAAAATTCAGCTCAGTTATTCAAGCTTTTGGAATGAAACATAGTGAAGCAGATCATTCAGTCTTTTATTGCCATACCTCTCCAAATAGATACGTTTACTTGGTGGTCTATGTAGATGATATAGTCATCACAGGAAATGATCAGGAGAAAATTTCTCAGCTGAAGGAACATTTATGTAGCCATTTTCAGACCAAGGACTTGGGGAAATTGAAATATTTTCTTGAAATTGAAGTTGCTCAGTCAAAGAATGGGATTAAAATCTCACAGAGGAAGAATGCATTAGACATACTTAAAGAAACTGGTATGTTGGATTGTCGACCAGTTAATAGTCCTATGGATCCGAATCAAAAATTGCTACCCAACCAGGGGGAGCGTTATTCTGACCCTGAAAGATATCGAAGATTGGTTGGGAAGCTCATCTATCTCACTATTACAAGGCCAGATATTTCCTTTGCAATTGGAGTGGTGAGCCAATTCATGCAGTCTCCTCATAATGATCACTGGGATGCAGTAATTCGAATTCTGAGATACATTAAAAAGACTCCAGGACAAGGACTACTTTATGAAGACAGAGGAAGCACTCAAATAGTTGGATTTTGCGATGCAGATTGGGCAGGATCACCCATTGATAGGCGTTCCACTTCAGGGTATTGTGTGTCTATTGGAGGAAATCTTGTCTCGTGGAAGAGTAAGAAACAAAACGTTGTTGCAAGGTCTAGTGCAAAGGTTGAATATCTATGGCTGTAGCCACGTGTGAGCTCATTTGGATTAAACAACTTCTTCAGGAATTGAAGTTTAGAGATACTCAACAAATGAAGCTATGTTGTGATAACCAGGCAGCCCTCCATATAGCTTCCAATCCAGTATTCTATGAGAGAACTAAAATATCGAGATCAATTGTCATTTTGTCCGAGAGAAAGTCCTTTCTAAAGAAGTCGTCACTGAATCTGTTAGCTCTAATGATCAACTGGCAGACGTCTTTACAAAATCTCTAAGAGGACCGAGAATTCAGAATATTTGTTCCAAGCTTGGAGCATTTGATTTATATGCTCCAGCTTGAGGGGAAGTGTTAGAATTATTTGGACGGTGCGCACGGTGTGGACGGTGTGAAGCTAACTATGTTCCTAGGAATTAGCTTATCATTAATTTCCTTGTAAATTGTATTTACTCTTGAGTGTGTGTGTATATATATATATATATATATCAAAGTATGATGAATAAAATGATTCAAGCATTTAACAAATCTTTAGTCTATTCAACATCATGGTTGTTCCATTTTTTTTACTTTTTGGAAATTAATTCAATTTAGTCCTCATCACATCAGACCTCTAATTTTTCAGATCCGGCCATATGCCTAGTTTTTCAATTTATTCAGCATTCTGAAGAAGACACTTTGTTGGTATCTAGAGAAGGTTTTCTTCAACAGCTTATAGATTCTAATAAGTTAGTTTAACTGGAAGAACATCTTGATCCATCACTTGACTCTCATTCATGGCTATGTGGAACTGGAAAACACAAGGTGCACTTCTAGATGTCATAAGTTTAGAAGCTTACTAATACTGACTACTAAAGGGAAGGAAAAAAATTATACTCATACGAACAAAAGATGATATCTGTGACAGACAGCGAGTAGAATAAAGTACAACCACATACCTGACTGTCTATGGCAAAATACTCCAAATTCATCTGCATAATGTCAGGTGAGGGGAAAAATCACAATAAGCAAAATATGAAATTGTTCTGGAGAAAATATCAATATGAGCACAATTTAGATTCTAAATACAAAATCTTCACCTCTCTCAAAGCACCTATGCGAGGCAACACCCTTGCATCTTTCTTAATGTCCATAACCAATTCTCTGGAAATAGGTGAACTAAAAAAAACAAATGCCCTACAAGAACACAGGCAAAACAGGCTTGAAAACCATTAACTGGAAGTCAAGATGAAATTGCACAGACAGGAGATAATATAAAGATAACATACTTCCTGTATAAAGGTGTCCTTCCAGACATGTCTGACAAAAACATAATTACACTGTCAACAGAAATGAAGAGGCAAAGTCAATAAGTATGGACCAATTCTTCAAAACCTAACAGCGTAGGTTAACTACAACCTCCATCAAAACTAAATGAAACTATCCTACAGCAACAAGAGCTCAGAATATTCATCATTAAACAATTTACATGATACATGCATTATTAGAAGAAAGAGAGAGATAAAGAAACAACGTGATAGAGAGAATGACAATACAATACGTGGGGTGATATATTTTGTAGAGAAGAGAAAGAAAAAATAAAAACAAAATATTCAAAATAAAAAATGCAGTATAATTCATGACATAATTGGTACTAAACATAAGAAACTTAAATAAAGAATCAGATTCATAGAAATAGAATAAAAGGGAACTAAATTGGCAGATAATTTAAGAGCACAACAAACCCATTAATAAGTTCTTGATTTTATTTTCAACCAAGGGACACCAAGTAATACTCCCAAAATTATTTTTAAACTGCATGTTTATAGACACTAGTGACATAAACAGCAAAACATATATAATAAACAAGCAGAGAGAAAAATAGGAAGAGCCAGACACAATAAAAGTAAATTCCTTTAGGGAGCGTTTGATTCAAGGTTTAGAATTATATTCCCGGGAATCACATACCCGGGAATGTTATTGCTGGGAATGTTATAGAACATGTTTGGTTAGCAGTTAAACTGCTTGGGAAATCTTTCTAGAAATTTCCAAGAATAATTCAAAAGTTTGTTTGGTTTGGAGTGTATATTCATGGGAATATACATCAAAGTTATCAAAATACCCCTGCCATATAAAATGATTAAATATCAATTTTTCAATGTAATTAATATAAATGAAATAAAAATATGAATACATACTTTAATGTCATAATTCTCAAAATGCCTCTAATTTATAAAATATTATTTTAATATAATCTATAACGCAATTGATAAAAATAACATAAACAATGTGATTATTATACCTATATTATTTAATAAATATTTTTTAGTATTTATTTATACAAATTAGGATATTTTTCTTTCATATATTATATATAATACAAATATTTATTCAATTTAATAAAATAAATCTTAAAATGTAAAATAAAACAATAATAACTATAAAAAACCATGTTGCAGTAATGATTGAAAAAAACTGCTGTGGGAATAGGAAAGGGTCAGGAGATTGGGGAGTGGGGGAGTTAGGGGGTATTTTGGTATTTTTGTTACAATATTACCATGGGAATGAAACATTCCCACCCTCCCCGATGGGAATAAGAGGAGGCAAAAACATAGGCATGCCACTTTCCTGGGAATAATAGTTTCCTAGGAATCCTTTTTCAAAACTTCTAACAAACATACGAACATTTTATTCCCACCCTTATATTTCCCAGGAATAAGTAAAGATAACTTGAAACAAACACATTCCTAAGAGTTGCAAAAGAATAGTACTAAGACTGAAAACTATCAGCAATACAATCTTTTCCTTTTATTTTTTTCATCAGCATCAAAACTATGTCTTTATCATCACAAGTATTTTTGAGGCACAGCAAAGCTGTAATCTTCAGCATCAGCAACTTAAATTTTCCCAGTAGAACAAAAAAAAACCATGCGAAGGCAACCATAACAGCTGCCAGTAAATCAGCCTCTAATTATAAGAACCGTGTTTAATGTTTATAGTCTATGAGCATTCTCAAGTTCATGTAAGATAATTCATTAAATGTGCCACAAACATAAGAGAGGATACGTACTTCTCTCTGGTTGGCTGGATGAAGTATATAGCATCCATGGTGGGCAATGGCTGCCTTCGCTTGTATATGTCTTCAACCACTACCAAAAAAAAAAAAAGAATCTCATATCATACAAGAAATAGAACTATTTGTGCAAAATATTTCCTAAATAACTTTCTTCTACTGTCATCGTCATATATTATATAAATCCAACATTAATAGTTACGAAATGTCTTTTTTTATAATGGACTGGTTAGAGTATATTAAAACTTATAGGTTAACAAGCAAGTGTGGTTAATGCCCAAGAGCTTTAAGTTCAATGAGTATGAAAACAATCAAAATTACAATTAAATTTCTAAAGGCACAAAACTAGCATCAAAATCTTAATATGCCAGCTGGTGGCTAATGCTAGGCGGAAGGGGAAGGGTTGTGGAGGTAATAATTCCCCTTGTTTGGAAGTATAAGAGTTTATGAAGGGGAATAGAATACGGGGATCCGTTAAACTTCACTTTTGTTCCCCTTTAAGTTGGGTGTTATGAGGGGGAATAGTGTTGCTTTTATTTTAAAGACTCATTTACTATTTTACCCCATAATTGAGTTAACTCAATTTTTAAAAGTTTGTTTGAAACCTTTTTTTTATAAAAGAAGAATTTACTAAGAGAGAAGAGAATAGTACAAGTGCAAGACGATAAGAAATCCTCGAGAACTAAAAAAATAACCAAAAACACAAGCAGAAATAAAAGTCAACAATTAGGAACACGCAACAAAGTGTGCAATCTATCTGCAGATATGCCAGAGGCACCCCCCTAAAAAGGCCGTAAGCAGAACACAACAAAGAAGCTAGAAAACTACCCTATCCCAAATAAGCTCAACAGACAACCAATGCCCTGTCCAGATTCTAGCATTCTATTCCAACTAAATGTACCAAAGAACTGCAAAGCAAGCACATTGCTACAGCTTTTTAGCATCTTTACTAGAGCCAAACCCACTAAAAGTAATACTCAAGAACATCTGTAAATCCCTGGGGCAAACACAATGTTCACCAAAGACACCAAAAAAATGATTCCAGAGAAAGGAAGCCACCGAGCAATGCAAAAACAAATGAGAACCAGTTTCAGAACTAGATCTGCACTTAACACAACAATCAGGGGTCAAGGCATTTGAGGTTTTCGGATATGAAACAAACCATTTGTATTAATCCTGTTAAGCACAGCATTCAAAACAATGGATTTGACCTTAGAGGGAACAACTGATTTCTAGATAGGCTTATCCAAAAGGAAAGAAACATTATTGGGAGAAGAAGTGATAAACTGGAAAAAGGATTTGCAAGAAAATAAACCCGAAGAGTCAATAGACCAGATCCTCCTATCTGTATTAAAGCAGAGATGACATGAATCCAGTAACAAGAGTCTGTAACTTAAGAGGTTTCCCTATCATGCAAAATCCTAAAGAAGTGAAAATTGCAGGAAATCGTAGAAAAAAAGGATGAATAGAATTGAATGATAAAAGCATTATGCAAAGATGAGAGATAAAAAGACTAGGGAAAGCTCCACACACAAAAAAAAAAAAACACACACACACACAAAGATCCTCCCAAAAGTAATACGAGAGTCATCCCCCAAACCAAAGGAGATAAGAGAACAAAAAGAAGCATAAACTTGAGAAAACACGCACCCCTTTACAACTACAACCCTTTATGTTCCCCTTTCTTGACTAGTTAATAATCCAAACATGGGGAAAATATTATTTCACCTCTTTTCCTTTCCATTCCATTCCATTCTCACTAAAACTTTCAAATATCGCGTTTTTTCAATGCATCAAAACAACCAGTCCATTAGAAATAAGAATAAATTTCTCAAAAGAAAAAAGAAAAAGAAAAAGAAATAGTCCACTAGAATTTACAGTTCAATTAGCCGTTGCTTGCAGACAATGATAACCTGTTAAATGTTAGTTTAATTGTCAGTCCAAGATCTGAGTTTCTGTCAATCAGAGATTTCTCAGTTATGAATAACAATATCAGAAAGTAGTTAGTGAAGAGTCAGATTTCTTCCAGGAGCTTAAATGTTCATGTAAGAAGGATTGATAGCATGCATAGTTGAACAAACAAATGAAATCTCGTTGCTTCATTTACAAGTATTATTTTCACTCAAGACAGATACAAGACAACTTAAATTTAAGTCTTCCAAAGGAATCCCAAGTCTTTTGGCCACTGCAACATGTAATTTATGTTTTTGTTTATTTTTTGAAGTTTTAAACACAATAAATTATCACATAAAATTAACCACGATTAACAGACTTCCGATTTCAATATCTTGAATACCATATATTAATATTGCAGTTTTTGGAGGATAAATTATTTGAATTTTTCATTTGACCATCAAAGAAGAAAATCAGCCCGGATGGCAAAATAAAAACACAAGAATCAGAGAAAAATTATGGAAAATCGCTTATTGGCTGTAGAAAGAAGAAAAAATACTCAAAAATCAATCTTGTCATTCTTACATGAAACACCTTCATCGGTGATATCAGCCATCTTGCAAGAGTGAGACATTATCTTTACAGTAAGTTTGTCCATTATTAGTACCTGCAAGCAAACAACCCAAGAACCAATACAATATGGTAAACAATTAAAATATAATGCATTTAGTAGTTTTCAATCTTAAACAGGTTTCTTGAAAATGCAATGAATGTGTATTGTGGAGCAAAACACATCCTCCTATACCAAGGTACAGAAGAAAAATACATCAAAAATGAAAGGGCAATGCAAAAGCTCTAAAATCACTCTGCATATCCTAGAAAAATATATTTTATTCCACAACAGTGGTAAAGACAATGAAGAGTTCATCCCCATAAACTGCACAATGTCATCTTCTCCTCCTTATACAACAACAACCAAGCCTTATCCCACTAGATGGGGTCGGCTATAAGGATCAAACGACGCCATAATGTTCTATCATGAATCATGTTTATAGTTAAACCCATTGGCCCTCTAAATCTTTCTTAATAGTTTCTCCTATAGTTTTTCTTGGCCTTGCTCTGCCTCTGGCAATTGGATTGCCCTCCATCTGGTCTACTCTTCTTACTACGGAATCAACAGGTCTCCTCCATACATACCCAAACCACCTAAGTCGAGATTCAACCATCTTTTCTACAATAGGTGCTACCCCAACTCTCTCTCTAATGCTATCATTCCTAATCCTATCTCGTCTAGTTTTTCCAACTCATCCAGCGCAGCATTCTCATCTCTACTACATTGAGTTTACTCTCGTGCTGAGATTACGTCGACGATCCATGTCATAACGATTTGACCAATTTTTACGTTGGCTGCCAACGAACTAACACAACCCTCTCCTTTTATCTGGGCTTGGGACCGGCTATGTATAGCTTTGCCACAAAGCACAAACTCAATGGTTCTATCTCTCTCTTCAAAGATTCCTAGAATGAAACTACAAACTGAAGCAAAAACAGACTATCTGTATTTAACTATTTATAGTGAAGTTCAAAAATTTGAAGCATAATTCATTAAATTAATGCCATATTATACCTTCCATGTTGATTTTGAATCCCCTGTTTTCGCTGACCTGAGCATTTCATGTAATAATCCTGGACAAAATTTCAATACAGAGAAAAATAAATCAAAAAACATGATCAGAAACCAATTGGTCATGGTCAAATTTTACGTAATTTACTATTAAAAGTTAAAAGGAAGAAAAGAAAGCACAAAAGGACACAATCCTCACAAAATTGACCACTTCAGTTATTCAAGACATGTTTAAACTTGGAATCAGTCTGTCCCCCAATGGAAAGGACAAAACAGTGCTGTGTTGAGTCTGGTGTCAATACAAATAGTAAAGAAATTCATATTGCATGCAAAGTAATACATTGATCTCTCAACTCTTCGAAGAACTGAGAAAAATCATTTAGGGGTGATTTCATTCATCTTGTGATTTTCCCTCTACTTCTTCTTTTTGAGGGACCAAAGAAGAATTACAGTTAGAGAAAAGGACCCCTCTAAAATAACCATGAGCTTTGCACCAATTGGAGACAACGAAGACTGCTCTATCCCATAAAAGAGTTAATGGCGAGAAACTATTCTGGAACACTACCATTCCTATCTAGTCTCCAACCATAAACACCAAGTAACAATATACATAGTACAGCTCCAAAAAGACTTGATCTCTTTAGTTTCCCCACAACCTCTGAAATGACATTCCAGGAAGTGTTTCATACTCAATGGATAGATCCAACATTAACAAAAACATACAGAAAAACCTACACCGCAAATATCGGGCAGCCAGACAGTGTAAAAAAAAGGCTGCAAGTATCAAAATCTGAGAAACATATAAAACCAACATTTGGATAAAGAAACGTGTGTTCATCAACCAGCAATAAATTATTGGTGTTAATCCTACTTAATATGCTGGAACACCTTGAGAGAAACCCTCTCAGCTTCATGAATATATATAATCAATGTATTACAATATCAAATCCCTAGGGATTGATCATCTATTTACAACCAAAATCAAGGAAACTAAATCAAAGCATATAAACATTCCCACTCAATTTGGTGCATAGATGTCATAAGCACCTAGTTTGTTACATATGTATGTCAACCTTGAATCCTGCAGAGACTTGGTGAGAACGTCTGCAAGTTGATCAGTAGAGTTTACGGATGAAGTACTGATCTCCTAGAAAAAAAATCTTTTCTTAAATGAAGTGACATCGATTTCTATATGTTTAGTTCATTCATTAAAGATAGGATTAGAAACAATGTGCAAAGCTGTTTGATTATCGCAAATCAGTTTCATAGAACCAATCTTGCAAAACTTCAACTCTTGAAGTAAATGGTTTAGCCATATAAATTTACATGTAGCGAGAGTCATGACTAGGTATTAAGCTTCTGTACTTGAATTTGCAACTACATTCTACCTTTTACTCAACCAAAAAATGAGACTGTCCCAATGAAAACACTATCTAGAAGTTGACTTCCTAATAAACATCTGTAGCCACAAAAAATAAATATGAGTGTTCTGTTTTGCCACAAAAAACGAGCTTTCAAGCGATCGATCATCCCATTGGGACCAAATTTGACGGTGAAAACCCATCGATAGCCATTAGAGACTTCCCATGAAGGGGTGGAACAAGAGTCCATGTATAGTTAGATTTCATGGTTGTCATCTCATCAATCATAGTCTGTCACCATCTCGGACGAGAAAGTGCTTCCTAAACAGTTTTAGAAATAGAAAGGCATAGTGGGTTGAAATGAACAATGATAACTCAAAAAATTATAAAGAGGGTAAGGATTACGAGAAGAATGGGTATCTTTGTGAAGAGCGACGGGAAAGTCGATAGAAGGCTCAAGTAGGTCGGAATTGGTGGAGACATAGTAGCAGGAGGTGACCAGTAAGGCGAAATAAGATATATCATCGAAAAAGGTGACATTTGTGGATATGTAAAATAATTTGTGGAGAGAGAATAACACATGTACCTCTTTTGAACCCGAAAATAACCAAGAAAGACACACTTACAACACATAGAACAAAAAATACGAGGAAGAACACTATAAAGGGGTTCCTTAAGATATAGAAGAGAATGAGAAACTAGGTTAATGAAAATAGAAGATGGCATACGATTTATTAAATAACCTACAAAGAGAACAACATCACTCCAAAGTTTTATGGGTACACTAGAATCTAATAAGAGAGTAAGAGTCATTTCCATTAGATGACAATGTGTTTGCTCAGTTACACCATTTTGTTGAGGCGAGTGAAGACAACTTGATTGACGAACTATGCCATTAGATGGCATAAAAGAGTTCAAAAGGGCATAAAAGTATTCTTATGTGTTATCAAAGCATAAGATACGAATAGTTTGACCAAATTGATTTGAATATCACTACAAAAATTTAGAAAGACAATAAACAACTTGGAACGTTCTTTCGCTAAAAAAAAACCAAGTACATCTTGAGAAATCATCAATGGAAGTCACAAAATATCTATAATCTAAGGAAGAACAAACACGACTAAGACCCCAAACATCAAAACAGACAAGACTAAAAGGAAACTCTGCACAATTAGTAACCTTGCTTAGAAAGGACGTCCAAACATGTTTTCCAAGTTCACACGCCTACAGTCCAATGATTGTAGATGCTTTTCTTTAGTTTATTGAAACTTAAAATATCCATACAACGATAAAAAAAAACTAGATGATTTTGTGTAGCACATATGGTTAAGGATGGAGGTTGTAGATAGTAGAGACCACGTAACTCAAATCCTGCTCCAATTGTTCGTCCCATTATTTTGGTCCTCGATTATTAAAAAAAAAAAAATAATAATAATAATAATAATAATAATAATAATCATAATAATAATAATAAGAAGAAGAGGTGAAGGTTATGGAACAATTGAGAATCGAGTAAGATGACCAATAGAAATTAAGTGAAAAGGATCTAGGTACAAATAAGATTGAATTTAAAAAGAGAGAGAGAGAGAAGAGATGAAGGTTGACCAATACATGTGGCCTGTGTTTTAAAGCCATTAGCAAAGGTGATGTGGTGACGGTGGTGTTTTGGTAGAGGATAAAGTAGAAAAGAGAGGAGTTACTAGCTATATGATCAAAAGCGCCAGGATCCAAAATCCAAGGACCAACAGGACATGAATAAGAGAGACAAACTGTAGAATTACCAGGATTAGCTACAGTTGCTAAAGATGAGGTTATTGGGCTGCCTTAAGTTAAATATACTCCTTGTATTCATTTATTGAAAAGAAGCTCTGATTGTTACTTCCAATCTCAATTTTTTTATCAGCAGACATCAGCGCTTGAGAGTTGAGACGATGTTACATTAGCTGTCTTTTCCGGAAAACCATGCAACAAAAACACTTGTCTTGAGAATGTCCCAGGTGCTTGCAAGTTGTCCTATTCTCAAATACAGTAGTCTAATTCTTAAAATATCCCTTGAGGTTATCCTGTGACAATTACCTTCTCCATTCAGAATTATAGCAGAACATCGCCCAACAGATTTGCATTAACCCCATATTTCTTGCAGCTTAGGTAAGGAGAAAAATTATTAATTTTATCCCAAAATAGTAAAGGGAAGGCAGTGAAGTTATTGAGTGAATTTCAATCTTGCAACTTCCTATACTCCTTGCCTAGAAGATTCCAATCCCCACTAAGCAAAAATTTATAGATTTCCCCTTTAAGTAACTGAATCTGTTAGTTAGCATTACCACCAACCAATTGCAAGGTATGTGACTTGAGTCTCACATCGAAAGTATGGGAGCCCAGTGTGGGATTTATATGGTCTTGGACTCTCTGACAACAACCGCTAGCTTGCGTGGTGTGGTTCTCACCGGGGTTCCTATCACTCACATTTTAAACGCACTAGCACTAGCTGCCATGCCTTCACGTGCTTCATTATCTGGCTTATAAAACTACCAAACAAAAATAACTATTCACTGAGATCAGAACCACAAAGTCATACACACAAGGACAAAGCGAAGAAGCAGTAGAATTTGGAAATCAACCATTGACCAAACACACACTACTATTTAGTATTCACTAACTAAGAGAACCAAATTAATGAGAGAAATTGAATTAGAATAAATAAGAAAAAATAGAGAGAAAAGACTTACGGTCACGGCTAATTTGTTTGAAACTTTTGTATTCAGCGCCATAAGAGGAAGAATCGGAATCCGACATAGACATGTTGATCGTGTTTCCCTCCTTAGTCTCTGTGCCCTAAACCACAACCGGTGATGATTGATCGCGAGAAACGGAGGGAGATCGTGGTAGATCAATCGGAAACCGGATCAGGCTGTGAACAAAAAAATAGAGAAAAATATGGAAATGGTTTCTTCAATTTTAATTTAATAAAACCAAATGTGTGAGATTATGTTAGGGAAAACTGAAAACGAAAAAAACAAAGAAGAAGAAGAAATGGAAGGGTTTATATAACGAGGAAGAGGGATACAAATGGTTGAAGGGGGCAACAGGTGCATGACGTGTTGAATTGGGCAAAGGTTGAAGGAGATTGAATGATTGATTGTTCCAAAGGGGTTAAGGGAGGAAGAAATTTCGCAGAAGAGGAGTGGACCGATTGAGGACGAGGTCCTGGACCGGAACCGGAAGTTGCTGAACCGCTGGTGCGTGGGCTCCACCATTTAACGCCAACCCATTCTGCTGCTAGCTATATGCTGCTGTCCCATCCAACTACAACTACCTCCTCTTGCCTATCCCTTTCTTATCGTTTGATTGATTCCGATACACTTTTTAAGGGGTTTTGACCAAACTGACCCACTTTTAGAAACTATTTATCAAAATAACCTAGTTTTAAAATTATTTACCAAAATAACCTAATTTTAATTAAAATAATATTTTTTTTTAGGCAGCGGCGCCACTGCACCAGGAGGTGCCACGTGGCGCTGGCCCCCACCCCCCCCCCCCCAAACAGCAATTTAAGGGAACCCCCCCTCCATTCCTTCGACGTCCCTTCCCCCCTCCCTATAAATACCCCACCCCGGTTCCCCATTCACACACGCACACATTCACTTGTTATATTTCCTCTAACTTGTTTATTTTCTAACACTCTTTTAATTTTTTGCACAAAGTTTAGGTAAATGTTACATTGTTTCTGATATCATTATTTTAGTTTTTTTAATTATATAATCATTTGTCAATATTCTGTTACTTTTTACTTTTTATATTCTTCTTTATCACTTATTATTCTGGAAGTGTTGACTTTTACTTTTATAATACCATATATTTGTATCATTTAATATGATATTTATTTGTGTTTTTTATTTCACCCCTTCTACCGTCTCCCCCTTCCACCAACACATATCTGTTAATTCCTTTTACACTCTATTACACATAAATGTTAAATTTAATTAATTGGTTTATATTCATTTGCTAACATTTTGCTACTTTTTTTTTTCGTTAATCATTGTCATTTATTTTTCTGATAATGTTGAAGTTAATTCTTATAATACATTTTTTGACAGATCGGGTAATTTGTTTATCTGTATTTTTTTATTATGTCCTTTTTTTTTTAATTCAGAATGTACCATTTTTTGTTTATTATATTTATTTTGTTTTGTTTTCTTAGTTATTATTTAAGTTGTTGTTATTTTTTTATTTATTTATGTTATTGTTGTTATTATTGATGTTGTTTTTATTATTATTATTATTATTATTATTATTATTATTATTATTATTATTATTATTATTAATGTGTCAATTGACAACACAGTAATATCCGATTGTTAATTTGTTATTATGTTTATTATTAGTGTGGTTATAGAAATATTTTATGTTGTTGTTGATATGAGGGAAGAACTAAATATACGCTAGATTTACTGCACACGTGAGAAGCGGGTAAGTGTCGGCATAATATTTTGACTCCTTTACTAACCACATGAATGTCTTCATGTGCTTAGTAAAAGAATCTAAACATCCTAATAACGTACATCACAGCAGGTTGAGAATTGTGACCCCCATCTTCGCCTGAGAGTCAGCCGTAGTGCAAAATTGAATCCTATGTGGCATTAGCCCCTTGCCTTCAGGCACCACATCCTTCATTACCTGTAAACATATTTCACAGGTAATGTAGGACGTGGTGCCTGATGGTAAGGGGCTAAAGCCACACAGGATCCAATTTTGCACTGTGGTTGGCTCCCAGGCGAAGATGGGAGTCACAATTCTCAACCTGCTGTGATGTACGTTATTAGATTGTTTTGTGCAGTTGCTACTGGCCAGTAGCCGATCAAACAGATGTTTTGATGTATATAAAATATAAAATTTCTAATAAACCCGGTAATATACTGCCTTATTACCTTGTTGTATGCACAAGGTAATAAGGCAGTATATTATAATGATGTTTGGTAGTTGTTATTTTTTTTTAATTTATAAAAATTATTTGTTGACATATAGGATATCAGTGTTGATATTATTTATCTTTTTATTTATTATTTTTTATTGTATTATGGTTATGTTAATTTTAGTATTGTTTTTATAGATCTTAGTGATATATTTGGTTTGTTTTTAGTTGTTATTCTTGTTATTTATTAGGATTACTTGTTAATTTTTTATTATGTTAATTATTAGTGTGGTTATTGAAATAAATTTTGTTGTTGTTGTTGTTGTTATTATTAATGTGATTATATTTTTTTTTTTGTTATTATTGTTATTATTGTTGTAACTATTATTAATATTATTGTTGTTATTTGTTATTATTATTATTATTATTATTATTATTATTATTATTATTGGCGTTGTTGTTGTTGTTGTTGTACTCATGGTTTTCATGTGTATGATTTTTTTTTTGAAGGTGATATGGCACAATCAATCAATCCTAGGCCCTATTAACGATGAGTTTGTTACACATGCAAAAGACACATGTGTCTCAACATGTGTGGAACAATGAGGAGGATAGAATTCTTAATATTAGAAAGGCATTCCAATTTACGGATGGAGGTGAAAACATTCCTCCACCCATCAGAGATATTCTTGACATGACAGGCTTTCACGGCCCTGCTCAGTTATCACTGTTTCACTTAGACCACGCACTGGTAAGTGCATTGGTTGAACGATGGAGGCCGGAGACCCACACATTCCACATGGCATTTGGCGAATGCACTATCACTTTGCAGGATATTGCTGTTCTTTCGGGTCTTCGCATCGACGGACAGCCTGTTGTTGGTCGAACCAATAATAATTGGCCACAGTATGTTGGTCAAATGCTTGGATTGGTCCCAAATGCGGCAGCCTTTCATGGCGGTCGTTTGAGACTGTCATGGCTGAATGCACATTTTGGAGATCTCAACCAACACGATTTGTCTGATCCAATAGTGGTTGCCCGTTGTACACGAGCGTATATTTTGAGGTTACTCGGTGGCGTGTTGGTCCCAGACCGTTCTGGTGCATTTGTCTCGTTAAGATATCTAACTACACAACTTAGTTGGGGTGCAGCGGTATTGGGTTATTTGTATCGTGAGCTATGTAATGCCACTGACTACTACAATAAAGAGATTGGAGGGTTTACTGCATTGGTTCAGATGTGGGCATGGGTGCGGTTTCCAAAGGTGGCACCCGTACTGAGAAACGAGAATAGACCACCATGGACACCATATGGAACCAGGTGAGATTGATTTTTAAATTGACTTCTGACATTTCGTTAGCTTTGGTATTATTATCTTATAACCTAAATTTGACTATAAGGTGGCAGCGTGGGCGAAATTTTGCCAGACACTATCGCGGGCTGCCTCATTATCGAGATGTTTTTGATACAATGGAACCATGCGATGTAAGGGTGCTGATGTAATACATCATCGATTTTATTAATTCTTAACAAGTTCTCTTTTATGATAGTTGTTGATTGTTTGTAGATTGTGTGGGAGCCATATAGCGAGTTACTGTTGGCAAGTTTGCCGTATATATGCATTGAAGGCATGCATATCTGGTTGGCTGTTGTGCCCTTGATATGCTATAATATTGGAGAGTTTCATCAACCTGATCGAATGATGAGACAGTTTGGGCTGGCCCAACATGTTCCAAAAGCACCATCCCAGTCGAAATGGGTCCACAAGTTAACGCTTAGGGGCAAAAGTGGTCAAGATTGGGTCGAAACGATGCGACCATTGATTAACATATGGAACAGTAGGGTGGGATGGGTTCAGCCAGGCGTACCACAACAGGGGGAAATGAACAGCCAATCAGAGTATATGAGATGGTACTTGCCACGCACTCGTCGGTGGATGAGTAGAAAAAATGCACAGCATGGCATTTTGGTAAGGATATTTTTAACGGTGTGTTTTATTTTTATACATTGTTAAGTTATCATTGTTGAGACCTTATAAGTCTAAAACACATTCAAAGTGTAAATCCTCTATGTTTTGATGATTCCAAATAGTTCAAGTATGGTAATATTGAACCAAATGAAATTACTGATATATTTGATAAGTGTGCAGGAAAATAGACTTGAAGTCACTCGTCTAAATTTCACCCGTCTACTTTTTAGTAGAAGCTCAGCAGTGACTCGTCTAAGTTTCACTCGTCTAAAAAATGAGTCAAAGAAAGTCAACGCTCAAGAAAGACTAAGCTCAGTTGATGACGTGGCAAGAAGCATGCGTCTAAGTTTGGCTCAGCTGACCACCCGTCTAAGTTCTTGGATGACTTTCACCCGTCTAAGTTTCTGAACAAGCTTTCACCCGTCTAAGTTTTTGGATGACTTTCACCCGTCTAAAAATTCTCATTACTGACACCAAGTCAGTATGTCAGAAATCAAGTCCAAGTCACCATATTCAAAATTATAGGCCATCCTTATGGACCTCGAAGACCTCTGGATAATAGCTCGAAGGACAAGGAATAAAAGAACGTTGTTTCAAGGTTTTAAGGAATAAACACGCTATCTCTGCACCACTGCAGTGACCTTTTGCCTATTCCAGTACAAAGTGAAAGTACTTTATTGAAAAGTAAACTGATGTTGCACTGAAAGAGGAAAGCTCTCTGCAACAAGTACAAGAAGCCTGCTGCCATATACTCTGAAAGAACAGCTGCTCAGTTTAAAG
Source organism: Echinosophora koreensis (assembly GCA_035048595.1). NCBI lineage: Eukaryota > Viridiplantae > Streptophyta > Magnoliopsida > Fabales > Fabaceae > Echinosophora > Echinosophora koreensis. Next base: position 6,401,061 of record JAPCYP010000017.1, on the reverse strand, counting down.
TGTACTCTTGGACACTCTTGACAATGCCCAATGTTTTCAAGCATTTAATGAATACTCAGAACGACTCTTTGGCATTAAATGGTGTCTCAGAAAGCTCAAGTCAGATAAACACACTTTCTGAAGCTGTGTCAAACGGATCTCTTGATTGAAGTCTTTAAATAGATCAAACAATGAAGATGAAGATAAGAAGTTGAATATCAAAAGAACTCTGCACAGAAGCATTTACTCTCTTCATTAACTTCTTCATTCCTTCATTGAATACATACTCAATCATTAGATATAAATTCGCAGTCTTTCATACTTCATATTTATTCCACTCTCTGAGTGTGATCTGAAAGACTTGCAAGTTGTATTAACTATACAAACCTTCTATCTCTTACTGTTTTTGAGCCTGAAGAGGCTAGGTGAGAAAAGAATACTTGTTTGAGTGTTGAGCCTGAAGAGGCTAGGTGTGCAAAGAATACTTGTACTGTAATTTACTCAGTTATAGTGGAAACTTGGTGCTGCCAAGAAACTGGACGTAGCCCTGTGGATTTTGGGGTGAACCAGTATAAATCTCTTGAGTGATATTTCTTCTCCCTTATCTTTTAATTTGTTTGAGTATTGTTTCAGTCTTAGCTTTTTAACTTGGGGAGTTAATACTGTGGTTATCAAACTCTTTTTAACCTTCTTGATTTGTGTGTGCTATTCTGTTTTAATATTAGACGTTTCACTCGTCTAATTCTCTCTTTATCAAACCTTCTTGCTGTGCCTGCGAAAATCCTTTTTAAGTAACCCAAAAAGTTGGTAAACACAATTCAACCCCCCTTCTTGTGTTCACTTTGGTTATTTCAGTTGGTATCAGAGCTCAGCCTCTGGGTTGAGCACTTAACAGTGTAGAGGAAAAGATCTTGGAGATGGCAGGAGAAACCAGTGGAAGCAAGAACCATGCTGGAGAAGGATCCTCAATGTCGAGACCTCCTTTCTTCAATGGAGAGGACTACATCTACTGGAAAGAAAAGATGAAGTGGTTTTTACAATCCACTAACTCTGATCTGTGGGATATTATCGATGAAGGTCCTTTTGTCCCTAAAGATGACAAAGGAGAGGAAGTTCCTAAAGCAAACATGACCACTGATCAAAGAACAAAGTGGCAGCTTAATGCCAAAGCTAGATATACAATCATGTGTGCTCTGAGCAGAGAAGAATTTGAAAAAGTCTGTGCTTGTGAGTCTGCAAAAGAAATGTGGGACTCACTAGCCATTGCTCATGAAGGAACTAGCAAAGTAAAAGAAACAAAAGTCAGCATGCTTGTCAGAAAGTATGAGCTGTTCAAAATGGAGGAAGGTGAAACTATTGGCCAAATGTATGGAAGGTTTCAGACCATAACCAATGGATTGAAATCTCTGGGAAAAATTTATAAGACTGAGGAACACATTCAAAAGATTCTCAGAAGTCTTCCAAAACAATGGAGACCACTTGTAACTGCTGTGTCTCAGGCCAAGGATCTAACAACAATGAAGCTTGATGAGCTCCTTGGGACTCTTCAGATTCATGAACAAGAACTGATTGAAGAGAACAATGGAAAGAAAAACAAGTCCATTGCACTCAAAGCTGACAAGAAGTCATCTAAGGGAGTAAGTTCAAAAGCTCTCAAAGCAGATGAATCTTCAGAAGAATCTGGAGAATCAAATGAGGATGACTCAGATGATGAAGATGATGAACTGTCTCTCTTCACCAGAAAAATGAAGAAGCTCTGGAAGAAAAGAAACTTCAGAAAAGACAAACCCTTCAGGCGCTTCAACAAAGACAAGCATAACAAGGATAGTGGATCTAATGACAGAAATGTCATTGTATGCTATGAATGTAAAAAGCCTGGTCACATCAAGGCAGAATGCCCTCAAATCAAAAAGCAATCTTCCAAGAAATTCTTCAACAAGAAAAAGAAAGGTATGATGGCTACTTGGGAAGATCTTGATGAAAGCTCCACTGAAAGTGAAGGAGAGGAGCTTGAAGCAAACCTCTGTCTTATGGCTGATACAGATTCAGAATCAGAAACTGAGGTACATTCTGAACTTGAAAAATTGAATGATGCCTATGATGAACTTTTGGAAGAATCCAACTATATATCTAAAGCTTTTAGATCCCTCAAGAGACAGTATGCTAAACTCTCTAATGAGTACACACATAAATCTCTAGAGTGTGAAAAGTTAGCTGAAGAGAATAGTAAACTTAAGACTGAAAAGTCTGAAGTTGAGATCTCAGTTGAAACTCTACCATCTGAAGAAGTAACTAAACTTCAACAGAAAGTAGAAGAGCTCACCTCAGATCTTGCCAAGTTTGTTAATGGTAGAGATAATCTGACTAAACTCTTAGGAAGTCAGAGGCACTCCCTTAACAAAGAAGGTATTGGATATTCCAATCAAGAACATCATAAAGGATCAACAAAGTTTTCAAATATAGCTGCTAAATCTATATGTTCCTACTGTGGAAAAGCTGGACATATCATGTCTAAGTGTATTCACAAAAAGAGAAGGAAGTCTTTACAGACTCCTCACACTAACAAAAAAGGACCCAAGAAAATATGGGTACCTAAGGTCATGATCATTCCTGTTGCAGACATTCTCAACAGAACAAAGCAAACACCTGTCATGGTATCTGGACAGTGGATGCTCGCGACACATGACAGGCGAAAGGTCTATGTTCCTAGACCTCCAACCTAAGAAAGGTGGACATGTAACTTTTGGTGGCAACCAGAAAGGAAAAGTTGTTGGTTTAGGTAAAATTGGTGGTAAACCTCCCTTACCTGTTATTAATGATGTGTTATTTGTGAAAGGATTAAAACATAATCTGCTTAGCATAAGTCAATTATGTGACAGTGGACTTTCTGTATCTTTTTCTAAGGATGCATGCATAGTCAATGACTGTAATGGAAAAACCCTCTTTTCTGCTAAAAGGCAAAACAATCTGTATAAGATTGACATGACTGAACTTTCAGATCAAAGTGTAACATGCTTTATGTCTAAAGAGGATGAAAAAATGGCTGTGGCATAAGAAATTAGGACATGTTAGTATGAAGCAAATTTCAAAATTGAAAAAGCATAACCTTGTGAGAGGATTGCCTGATATTTCTTTTAAGAAAGATATTCTGTGTGATGCATGTCAGAGAGGTAAACAAGTAAAATCAAGTTTCAAATCTAAGAAAGAAGTCACATCCTCTAGACCTTTGCAACTGTTACACATGGATCTGTTTGGACCAGTTAGTGTAGCTAGCCTAGGTGGAAAGAAATATGGTTTTGTCATAGTTGATGACTATTCTAGATTTACATGGGTACTCTTCTTAACCCACAAGGATGAATCTTATAAGGCATTTTCAGTATTCAGTAAAAGAGTACAAAATGAGCAAGGTTTCTGTACCTCTGCTATTAGAAGTGATCATGGAGGAGAATTTGAAAATGAGCAGTTCAAACTGTTCTGTGAGGAAAATGGTATTTCTCACAATTTCTCTGCACCTAGAACTCCACAACAAAATGGAGCAGTTGAGAGGAAGAACAGATCTCTTCAAGAGATGGGAAGAACAATGCTAAATGAAAATAATCTTCCTAAGTACTTCTGGGCAGAAGCCATTAACACTGCTTGTTATGTACAAAACAGAATACTGATCAGGCCTATTCTAAATAAGACTCCTTATGAATTGTGGAAAGACAGAAAACCCAACATATCATATTTTCATGCATTTGGTTGTGAATGTTATATTCTCAACACAAAAGATCATCTTGGTAAATTTGATTCTAAAGTAGATAAAGGAATATTTATTGGTTATTCTGAAATGTCTAAAGCTTTTAGAATTTTCAATTCTAGAACTTCTGTTGTAGAAGAATCAATTCATGTAAAGTTTAATGATGGTTTGAAGACTGATAGGGAACTATCAGATCTAGAAGATGATGTTGCAGGTATTGAACTCAATCCTATAGTAGAAGAATCTTTAGACAAGTCAAAAGTAGACGTATCTGAAATACAGACTGATGCTGATAAGTCTGAAACTCAGACTCTAAAGAAAGATTGGAAATTCAAGACCTATCATCCAGAAGATCTCATCATTGGAAGTCCATCTCAAGGAGTTAGAACCAGATCTGCCTTCAATGAAAACAACAACATGGCCTTCATATCAGATTTGGAACCTAAAAGGATTGAAGAAGCTCTGCAAGATGAAAGCTGGATTCTAGCCATGCAAGAAGAGCTAAATCAGTTCAAAAGGAATGATGTCTGGTCACTAGTTTCTAAACCCAAAGAGAAAACCATTATTGGAACCAGATGGGTGTTTAGAAACAAACTAGATGAAGATGGAAAAGTGGTAAGAAACAAGGCAAGACTAGTTGCCCAAGGTTACAATCAACAGGAAGGTATTGATTTCACTGAAACTTTTGCTCCTGTAGCTAGACTAGAAGCAATTAGGATTCTCATGTCATATGCTGCACAACATGATATAACTCTTTATCAAATGGATGTTAAAAGTGCTTTTCTAAATGGAATAATTGAGGAGGAAGTTTATGTCAAGCAACCTCCAGGTTTTGAGGACTCTGAAAATCCTCACCATGTCTATAAGCTTAAGAAAGCTCTATATGGACTCAAACAAGCTCCTAGAGCTTGGTATGATAGATTAAGCACATATCTAATGGAAAATAACTTCATTAGAGGAAAAGTAGACACTACACTTTTCAAGAAATGTTCAAGAAAAGACTTTATAGTAGTACAGATCTATGTTGATGATATTATATTTGGTGCTACTAATGAAAAGCTCTGTAAAGAGTTCTCTGAGTTGATGCAGAATGAATTTGAAATGAGCATGATGGGAGAGTTGAAGTTCTTCCTTGGTCTTCAAATAAAACAGTCAAATGATGGAATCTATATCCATCAACAGAAGTACACCAAGGAGCTTCTGAAAAAGTACAAAATAGAAAATTCAAAGCCTATGAGTACTCCTATGCATCCAACCGTTGTTCTAAACAAGGATGAGGAAGGTAAAAAGGTAGATCAAACTGTCTACCGAGGTATGATTGGTTCTCTGCTATATTTAACTGCTAGCAGACCTGATATTCAATTCAGTGTCTGTCTCTGTGCTAGATTTCAATCTGACCCTAAGGAATCTCATTATAAGGCTGTCAAAAGAATTTTCAGATATTTAATTGGAACCACTAACCTTGGTCTATTATATAAGAAATCTGAAGATTTCAGGTTAGCTGGATTTTGTGATGCTGATTTTGCTGGAGACAGAATTGATAGGAAAAGCACCAGTGGAGGATGTCACTTCATTGGAACAAATATAATCTCTTGGTCAAGCAAAAGGCAAAGCACCATTGCTCTATCAACTGCAGAAGCTGAATATATATCTGCAGCTGGTTGTTGTTCACAACTACTCTGGGTAAAATATCAACTTGAAGATTATTCAATGTTTGAGCATAATATACCTGTTTGGTGTGATAATACTAGTGCCATTAATCTGTCTAAAAATCCAATACAGCATTCTAGAGCAAAGCATATAGAAATAAAGCATCATTTCATTAGAGACTATGTTCAAAAAGGTGTTTTGAAATTAAGTTTGTAAACACTGATTATCAGTGGGCAGACATCTTTACCAAACCCTTAAGTGAAGACAGATTTGTTTTTATAAGAAGAAATCTTAACATGCATAATGTACCTGATTAAATGTTTTGCTGTGTTGTCAGAAAAATTACTTGTCTATATTTTCTATGATTACTTGACTCGTCTAATTTAGCCAAGCGTCTAATGACGTGGCTAAAAGCACTCAGTGCTGATTTTTGACTGAGACACACGTACATTGCATTTTTTTTTTCCCTCCTTTTCTAAAATATTTTATTTTATTTGAATTTGATTATCTGTCATTTATGGCAACACTCTCTTTCCTCTTTCCCAATGCAAAAAGCACTCAAACGTTTTTTGCATAAACCCGTGTCCTTTCAAAAACTACCCACTCAAAAAGTTTCTTGCTTACAAACTCTCTCTCTAAGCTCTCTTCGTCTTCACCTTCACGAAACCTTCTCTGTCAAACCCTAATCTCTTCTCTCAAATCAATGGCACCCAAAAGCCTTCTTGAGACGCTATCTGAGAAGACTAAGGTATCTGTTACTGAGCTGAAGAAGGTGCTCCCTGGAAGAGTTCCAAACTTTGATGAACTCAGAACCAAAGGTTTAGACGTACTCCCTGAACTTAACCATGCTGGATGGTTACCCTTCTTTCAACTACAAGAACTTGTCTTCCCTGCTCTTGTTAGGGATTTCTGGACTACAGCGAAGATCACCAAGGACTCCACCACCCACATGATTTCTGGGGATGTTGGTGAGGATCATATCTTCATCACTCACGAGTTACTCGCTGAAGTAACGAGATGCCCTAGGGAAGGAGCTGGGCACTACAAAGACTGGATGAAGGATCAAGGGGAAGCCAATGTAAATTTGGTACTCTATGGGACTGCAAACCCTGGCAACATGGACTCCAAGTATCTGACCCCCAAGGCAAGGTTTTTACATGTTTTGCTTATAAACTGTGTAATGCCTAGGACTGGGTCTAGAAACCATGTCAATTTATTGGAAAAGTTTGCCCTATTCCATCTTATCCAAAGAATAAAGATAGACATAACTGATCTAATCTTTATTCATATGGAGAAAGCTGTAAAGGGAAAAGATAAAGATTATCCCTTTGGAATGGTTATGACTAGGATCTTCAGGGCCTGTAAGTTGGACTTAAGAAGGGCTGTTTCTGCTGATCTCTGTACTGAGATTACCACAAAAACCCTGGCCCTAATGAAAATGAACCTGAATCCTACTCTGGATGGCAATGCTGAAGCCTCTGCTCAGATGGAAGCAACTGTTTCCATTCCTGGTGTTAAATCTGAAGTGGTTGAGGAACCAGCTGAAGAAATTACTGATCAGCTTCAGAGGAAGAAGAGGAAGATTACAAAAACCACTGTTGAAACTGTTGGGACAGAAGAGTCTACTCAGGTTGTTGAACCTGCTGTTGCTGCTGAGGAAGCTACTGCCTCTGTACCTAAGATCACCAAGGTATTCAAGAGAAAGAGGACAGTACAAACTGAGGGGGAGTCTCAATCAGAAGAGACTGTGATCCCTAAGAAGAAGAGGACAACTGTTACAAAGAGGAAACTTGTCTTGCCTCCCTCTTCATCTCCATCACCATCACCCTCACCTCAGAAGGATTCAACCCCTCTACCTCAGGAAACATCACCTTCTATCACCACAGTTCCAACTCCACAACCTTCACCTCAAAGAATGCCTACACCACCACACAGATCACCTACACCACCACACAGATCACCTACACCACCTCCATCACCAAAAATTCCAACACCACCTCTATCACCAAGAATTCCCACTCCACATACTTCACCACAAATCCAAACTCCACCACATACATCACCTAACCAACACTCACCTGAACCTAACCCTACCATATCAGAACCTCACATGTCTGATACTCACTCACCTGCTCCACCCTCACCACAAATATCTCACCATTCTGATATTCCTCAAACTGAGGATATCAATGACTTTGAGTACTTTGACAACCCTATTTCACCACCCTCACCACAATCACCAATTCCTGACCATATCTCAAACCAATGCCAAGTGCCTCTGAGAATAGTCTTTCCAGACTTATCCTCTGAAACCAGACACAACCCTCTCCCCTTAGCCACTTTACCACCCTACAACTCATCCTCCAGAACCACACCCTTCTCTGTAACAGATGATCTCCGTCCCTCTTACCTTGATGGCAAGACTCTGGACATGATTGCTTCTCTGGAAGCTGAAAGGCAGGTTGTGAGGCTGGAAAGGTTGCAGAAGCCAATAGGAAAATGGCTATTTAATCCTCACATCTTCATGAAGCCCTCCACTGCCATAAAAGTGATGCCTGACTCAATGGTGTTGAAAGGGAAGCAGAAGACAATATCCCTGGCAGTAGAGCAGAAGTTTTCCCTTATCCAGAGAACTGATCAGAAGCTGAAATTCAAAGAGAAGATGTTCTCTAAGGGTGGCTGCAGTTCTGGGCTGACAGAAGAAGAGAAGGCAGACATTCCAATTAGAGGTAGCCAAGCTTATGCCCTCTACCCTGTCTCACCCTCTATTTACTTTATCCCTCCCTTCTTCATGGTATTCCCTTTCTCTGTCATAAACTTTCCTGAAAATGCTCCTTTCACTCACATAAATCTCATCAGGAGATCTTATGAGTTCCTTCTTTCTATCACAAATTCCCCTCTACATCATGACAGAATTCATGCCTTTCTAAGGGAATTCCACCCTAATAATGATTTTGAAACCACTCTGTCAACAAATGTTTTTCTAGATCCTCACCCTGAGGATGATATTGTTGTTGAAGAGTTACCTCCTACCCCTCCTCCTTGTCCATCAGCTTCTGGAACTTCTCTGGCCACTACAGATTCTTCTGCTCCAGTTGTTGCATTTGATCCTGCTGCACATCAGAGACTGGATGAAATGGCTGCAAGTTTGCAGACTGTCATTCAAAGACAGGATGAAGCAATTGCTCAACAGACTGCATTTCAAGCTCAGATGTTGGCTCAGCAGCAAGCAATGCAGCAGATGATGGAAGCTTTCTTCAAAAGCCAAGGAGGCCCTAGCTCTTAGTGCTTAGAATTTTTTTTTTTTTTTTGAGTCATGCAATGTACTAAGTCAGTGATGTCTATCACTTGTAATCTTTCATGACTTTGATTAAATGCAATGAGCTTTTCTTTTGGCAATTTATCTTCTCTGTTTATTTTTTTCTGTTTGATTGATGCCAAAAGGGGGAGGAAATATAATTAAGTTTTCATGATTTTATATTTCTCATTGTATGTTATTCTTTCTAACATCATGATTTTATATTTCTCATTGTATGTTATTTTTTCTAACATCATGATTTTATATTTCTCATTGTATGTTATTTTTTCTAACATCATGATGACCTCATATTTGTCCTTACTTAGTGCATAAACTAAGGGGGAGCTTAACATACTATGATCATTTATATCTGTTTCGAAATTTCTTCTGTCTCTTTTTGATGTTCAATAAAATCAGAAAAGATATTTGTCATCATCAAAAAGGGGGAGAATGTTGAGACCTTATAAGTCTAAAACACATTCAAAGTGTAAATCCTCTATGTTTTGATGATTCCAAATAGTTCAAGTATGGTAATATTGAACCAAATGAAATTACTGATATATTTGATAAGTGTGCAGGAAAATAGACTTGAAGTCACTCGTCTAAATTTCACCCGTCTACTTTTTAGTAGAAGCTCAGCAGTGACTCGTCTAAGTTTCACTCGTCTAAAAAATGAGTTAAAGAAAGTCAACGCTCAAGAAAGACTAAGCTCAGTTGATGACGTGGCAAGAAGCATGCGTCTAAGTTTGGCTCAGCTGACCACCCGTCTAAGTTCTTGGATGACTTTCACCCGTCTAAGTTTCTGAACAAGCTTTCACCCGTCTAAGTTTTTGGATGACTTTCACCCGTCTAAAAAATTCTCATTACTGACACCAAGTCAGTATGTCAGAAATCAAGTCCAAGTCACCATATTCAAAATTATAGGCCATCCTTATGGACCTCGAAGACCTCTGGATAATAGCTCGAAGGACAAGGAATAAAAGAACGTTGTTTCAAGGTTTTAAGGAATAAACACGCTATCTCTGCACCACTGCAGTGACCTTTTGCCTATTCCAGTACAAAGTGAAAGTACTTTATTGAAAAGTAAACTGATGTTGCACTGAAAGAGGAAAGCTCTCTGCAACAAGTACAAGAAGCCTGCTGCCATATACTCTGAAAGAACAGCTGCTCAGTTTAAAGTGTACTCTTGGACACTCTTGACAATGCCCAATGTTTTCAAGCATTTAATGAATACTCAGAACGACTCTTTGGCATTAAATGGTGTCTCAGAAAGCTCAAGTCAGATAAACACACTTTCTGAAGCTGTGTCAAACGGATCTCTTGATTGAAGTCTTTAAATAGATCAAACAATGAAGATGAAGATAAGAAGTTGAATATCAAAAGAACTCTGCACAGAAGCATTTACTCTCTTCATTAACTTCTTCATTCCTTCATTGAATACATACTCAATCATTAGATATAAATTCGCAGTCTTTCATACTTCATATTTATTCCACTCTCTGAGTGTGATCTGAAAGACTTGCAAGTTGTATTAACTATACAAACCTTCTATCTCTTACTGTTTTTGAGCCTGAAGAGGCTAGGTGAGAAAAGAATACTTGTTTGAGTGTTGAGCCTGAAGAGGCTAGGTGTGCAAAGAATACTTGTACTGTAATTTACTCAGTTATAGTGGAAACTTGGTGCTGCCAAGAAACTGGACGTAGCCCTGTGGATTTTGGGGTGAACCAGTATAAATCTCTTGAGTGATATTTCTTCTCCCTTATCTTTTAATTTGTTTGAGTATTGTTTCAGTCTTAGCTTTTTAACTTGGGGAGTTAATACTGTGGTTATCAAACTCTTTTTAACCTTCTTGATTTGTGTGTGCTATTCTGTTTTAATATTAGACGTTTCACTCGTCTAATTCTCTCTTTATCAAACCTTCTTGCTGTGCCTGCGAAAATCCTTTTTAAGTAACCCAAAAAGTTGGTAAACACAATTCAACCCCCCTTCTTGTGTTCACTTTGGTTATTTCAATCATTATCTTGACTAATATCCGATTAATTTAATGCTGCACAGGTTGATGGGCTTGAACGGGTAAACTATCTAGTCATGCCAGAGGGGAGCCAAGAAATGAGGCTTGAAGAGATTAGGAGTGCGACCGAGTTTATGATGATGGCACTAGGGTCCCACGATCGTGTCATAAGTCCTATCAGCGGAGCTCCACTTGATATGCAACATCAGGTGCAACCAGAGGTACCAATGAGCTTGTGTAATCGGTCAAGCAGGGAAACTGGTGGTCTAGACCGAAACAGAGTGCCTGTTGAATCACAACCATTTTATCTACCACAGTTCCCAGAGCGAGATCCGGGGACATTCTACATTCCTCCACCATTTCCATATACTCCATATGAGCCTCCGCGGACTTATTTCTTTCCAGACCTTCCGACTCCTTCTGGATCGACCGTCCCAAGCATGCAACCACAATATCCACAAACCGATCCGAGTATGCATGCAGGTCCATCTTACACAGGAACAGGTCCAACAATCCATCAAGGTACTTCTTATTCACCAGCGGGCTCGAGTATGCCTCCACAATCCTCCCAGACGTATTATACGCCGGATCCATACACGCAAGCTGGCTACACTCCTGCTGCACCCGAACGATGGATTACGCAGCTCCAAAACACCCCCATGCGCTCTCCTGAATATGGTCAACCCGGCATTGATCTGAATCTCGATTTTGAGGATGTCATGGACTTTGGTGACGACGCGGGACATGACGATGCACAACAAGAGATTAGGCGAACCCACATCGTCGGGCAAGAGACCGAGGTTATCAGTGCATCTTGTCACCCGCGCAGCCACACCAAAACCCACACCAACACCAATGATATAATGATAATTGTTGTATATATGACATTTGCAATTCATAACATTAATATCTTATTTGTTCGCTTAATAGTAACTGGATACTTACGTAGTTAATTATTATTATTGAATCATGCAGCGTTTACAAAACTATTAAGTAGGATGTAGCTAAATCTACATTAAACATTATCAAACACCGCAAAATGCTTTAAAAACACAATTACAAGTCAGCTAAGCGTTCCTCAATCCTCCGGCGCGTTGAGGGCAATGACGCCGGTTGTGCCCCTCAGACCTACATAACCCACAAAGTTGGCTAGGTTGGGACTCCCTCCAATCCATCTCATTCCTTATCCGGGATGATTTAGGCCGTCCCTTTGGATGTAGCATCGTCTCATCCGGTACCAAGGTCCACGGCATATGCATTACAGGTACACCTTCCTCGTTTCCAGCAGGGAACCATTCTTGGGAGTAAGCATTCATGATGCAGTCTAACCTGTATTTGTCGTCGATATAGTCATCGCACCTAATATGAACGTGGGCACATGCAGCAATTACGTGAGAGCAAGGGAAGTGAAATGCACGGAATCTTCCACATTGGCAATATCGAGATGGTAGATCAACACTCCACACCTGGCCCCCACTCTGGGTGGCTGGGTTGAATGCCTCCTCGACCTCAAAACGCATCACTTGATGGTCAAACCTCCGAACATGATGGGATAATGCTTCTGCATGTTGCACCATCATTGCGTCTCGGAATTTTTTGGAGTGTCTATGACCATAATTCATTTCTGCCCTGGTACTTGAAGCCCGCTCAACAAAATATTCTACCAGTCTATGGTATGTACACTTCACCAACGCCGTGATTGGCAAATTTCGAATACCTTTGAATACTCTATTTACTGACTCCGACAAGTTAGTTGTCATGTGACCATACCTACGACCGTCATCGTCATAAGCGAGGCTCCACTTTTCCTTTGCAATGCCATCAATCCACCGTGCAACCTCCGGGCTAGCTTCCCGAAACCTTTCTAACCTGCGCTCGAAGATAACGCGAGACGGTGTATATCCTGAAATAACATAGCAGGTTTGATATATAAAGATGATTCACCGAATCCATTTGATAATTGAAATTAAATTATTACCTAGTGTCATCAAAGATTTCTTCAACTTGGCATTTTTAAATCTGAGATTGAAATTACTGGCGATATGTCTGAGGCAGTATACATGGTAAGCATTCGGTGGTTGCCAACCAAGGTATGGATTTTCCACAGCAGATATAATACTTCGATGGCGGTCAGAGATCAAACATATACCTGTCCTATTGGTAACCTTTTCATGAATAAGTGCCAAAAACCAGGACCAGGCATCCAATGTTTCTCCTTCAACGATAGCGAACGCAAGCGGCAAGAGTTTCCTATTCCCGTCTTGTGAAGTTGCAATCAACAGGGTACCACGATACTTACCATACAAGAATGTACCATCAACTTGTATTATCGGCTTGCAGTAATTGAACGCATCAACACATTGCTTGAATGTCCAAAAAACACGGAGAAACTTACGACTGTGAATATCAACCCGATTGCCAACAACGACAGGATTTGTCTCGATCTTATAATAGGCTCCGGGGGCATACAACTGTAAGTGCTCAAACCATTTCGGCAACAGAGCGTACGATTCATCCCAATCTCCGAAGACATGCACTATCGCCTTTTGTTTCGCCTTCCATGCTTTCCGGTAAGAAATTTTGTATCCAAACGTACTTTGGATTCTTTCCCGTATAAGCCCAACGGTAACAGCAGGTTGTTCGCAGACCATGCCTGGCACACCATATAAAATAAATTTTAGATCATATCATAATTGATTTATTGTAATGACCGCATTTAAAATCTTCATGAACAGTAATACCTAGAATGCATGAGCATACAAAGTTGGAGTCCATCTTTGCGTGATCTTGTGACAACATTGCATTGACACAGTTGTGAGGACCACCGTACTTCGACACTTCCCACATGTCTGACTTCTTCGACAAAATGGCCCTTAACCTCCAACGACAACCATCTGCACAATTTGGACAACGCACATCCCATAGGGATTTCGTTGATTTTCCAACTTCAAATGATTGGTGAATTTTCATTGAATGTTGCTTCACCGCATCCTGAACAGCCTGTTTTCTCTCAAATCGCAACCCCACATACAACTCCTGGCCGATCTGCCAAGATCCAGGAACGTCCAGGCCTGCGAAATCCGTCACTTCGTCTGGATGATTCCAATTAATATAACTGTAGTGTGGAGATGGATTGATGAATGGACCATGTGATTGAGCTGCAATAGATTAACTTATTTTATATACGTACGTTATTGATTATAATAATATTAGAATGGAATAACGTTATTAAAAACATACGTGACTGTTGTAGAACACCACCACCGGGTGGTACCGATGACACCGGAGAAACCAACCCGGATACTATTATATTGGACCCAGCTTCACATTCATCTTCGGAATCAGCTGATTCATGTGAATCATAATTTGTAAATTCCTCGCCGTCTTCATCTGCATCTGAAACGGACTCCATTTCACTGTACCATTCCTCATCATCGCTAACTGATTGATCCGGCAAGTCATATTGTTGTACTTCAAGATTACCGTATAGTGGTTGCTCAGGTATAATGGAGCTACCAACCAAATCAATGTCCACATAGATCTCAAGTGTTGTCAGATCCGGCGTTTGCAAAAAAGCGTCCAATATGCAACTCACATCCGCATCATCAGTTAATTGGTAACCAGTGAAAATTGGAGGTGTTATTTGTACAAGATATTTGGCCGTTATCTTTGAAATACACTGATTCCATTGAAGTTGCAACCTAGAATGTATCCGTGATCTCAGCGCTTCATACCTGATTCCTTGTTTTATTTTCATGAATTTGGTATTTCCTTCAAAAGTAAGGCCATGATCTCCATCATATACCCTCCCGTTCCAGTAAAGCAAAACCATAACAACTTGACTCATATTGTCGGCCTACAACAATAATAATAATAAATAAAAAAATTAACATGATAATAAATGAATAAATTACCACTGCTGATGATATTTAACAATAATGAATTGTGCATACAACAAGGTAATAAGGCAGTATATTACCGGGATTATTAGAAATTTTATATTTTATATACATCAAAACATCTGTTTGATCGGCTACTGGCCAGTAGCAACTGCACAAAACATCCTAATAACGTACATCACAGCAGGTTGAGAATTGTGACCCCCATCTTCGCCTGGGAGCCAACCGCAGTGCAAAATTGGATCCTGTGTGGCTTTAGCCCCTTACCATCAGGCACCACGTCCTACATTACCTGTGAAATATGTTTACAGGTAACGAAGGATGTGGTGCCTGAAGGAAAGGGGCTAATGCCACACAGGATTCAATTTTGCACTACGGCTGACTCTCAGGCGAAGATGGGGGTTACAATTCTCAACCTGCTGTGATGTACGTTATTAGGATGTTTAGATTCTTTTACTAAGCACATGAAGACATTCATGTGGTTAGTAAAGGAGTCAAAATATCATGCCGACACTTACCCGCTTCTCACGTGTGCAGTAAATAACAACAATAACATAAAAAAAAAACTAAATAACAACAACTTAAATAATAACTAAGAAAACGAAACAAAAAAAGTATAATAAACAAAAAATGGTACATTCTGAATTAAAAAAAAAAGGACATAATAAAAAAATACAGATAAACAAATTACCAGATCTGTCAAAAAATATATTATAAGAATTAACTTCAACATTATCAGAAAAATAAATGACAATGATTAACGGAAAAAAAATAGCAGAATGTTAGTAAATGAATATAAACCAATTAATTAAATTTAACATTTATTATAATAGAGTGTAAAAGGAATTAACAGATATGTGTTGGTGGAAGGGGGAGACGGTAGAAGGGGTGAAATAAAAAACACAAACAAATATCATATTAAATGATACAAATATATGGTATTATAAAAGTAAAAGTAAACACTTCCAGAATAATAAGTGATAAAGAACAGTGTAAAAAGCAAAAAGTAACAGAATATTGACAAATGATTATATATTTAAAAAAACTAAAATAATGATATCAGAAACAATGTAACATTTACCTAAACTTTGTGCAAAAAATTATAAGAGTGTTAGAAAATAATTAAGTTAGAGGAAATATAACAAGTGAATGTGTGTGTGTGAGAGAATGGGGAACCGGGGTGGGGTATTTATAGGGAGGGGGAGCGTCCGAATGGAGGGGGGGCTCTTAAATTTGTGTTTAGGGGGGGGGGGGGGGGTGGGGGGCCGGCGCCACGTGGCACCTCCTGGTGCAGTGGCGCCGCTGCCAACAGCGCCATTAGTGGAGCATGTGGCAGTGGCGCCACTGCACCGGGAGGTGCCACGTGGCGCCTGCCAGCCTTTTTTTTTAAAAAAAAATATTATTTTAATTAAAACTAGGTTACTTTGATAAATAGTTTCAAAACTAGGTTATTTTGGTAAATAGTTTCTAAAAGTAGGTCAGTTTGGTCAAAACCCCTACTTTTTAATCCATTTTCTAAACTTTTTTAAAATAACGAGGTTTTATTAACTTTTGAGCCCTAGAAGATTTTTGATTTTAGTCTCTGAATTCTTTTTTAGTTGGTTTTCATCCTTATAAATTTAATAATTTTGTTTTTAATCTCAATCATTAGTTACCTTTTGTTAAGTGTTATATGACTAATGGAGTGTCACGTCAGCACCGCCTCATCAGCAAATATGTCACGTTAGTTACGACTTATGAAAATAAACTTTGATTTTAGTCCTTCAATTCTTTTTTAGTTGGTTTTCATCCTTATAAATTTAATAATTTTGTTTTTAATCTCAATCATTAGTTACCTTTTGTTAAGTGTTATATGACTAATAGTGTCACGTCAGCACCGCCTCATCAGCAAATATGTCACGTTAGTTACGACTTATGAAAATAAACTTTGATTTTAGTCCTTCAAAAGTGAGTACATTTTTGTTTTAGTCCTTGTAATTTTTTAGTTGGTTTTAGTCCTGTAATTCAAAAGTTCTGATTTTAGTCTTTGCCACCAGTGACTCTATTAAGTGCTGATGGGCTAACAGAATGTCAAATCAGCTTAATTATTATTATTATTATTATTATCATTTTAAGCCACGCAGATTGCCACATATATTGATTTTAAACCACATAGGTTGCCACACAAAAAATAAATTTTTAAAAAATATTAACATGAATTATTATTATTATTATTATTATTATATTTAATCATTATATTATATATTAATTTTTATTTTTTTTATTATAATATTATAACCTCTATATAAAACTCCAGTTCATTCTTATTCATCTTTCCCAATCGTTTCTCCTTCATTCTGCAGCAATCTTGCTTCCTCTTTCTGGAACGTTTCTTCATACATTCAGCATTGTTTTTTCTAAAGTCGTGACCATGATCCCTCCTCAACGCAAAAAAGCAAAAAAATTGCTGCAAACGGAGGAAGCAGGCTTGCTGCAAAATGAAGGAACAACGATTGAGGAAGAGGATGAAAAAAGGACAGTTGAGTATTATAAGGGAAAAAGGTTATAATATTATAATAATAAAAATTAAAATAATATAATATAATGGTTAAATATAATAATAATATTAATTAATGTTAATATTTTTAAAAAAATCAATATCTATGGCATTCTGTGTGGCTTAAAATTATAATAATAATAATAATAATAATAATAATAATAAAGCTGATGTGGCGATCTATTAGTCACATCAGCACTTAACAGAGTGTCATTGACAGTGACGACTAAAATCAAAAGTTTTAAATTTATAGGAACTAAAACCAACGAAAAAAGTACAAGGACTAAAACAAAATTTACTCACTTTTCAGGGACTAAAACTAAAATTTATTTTCATACGTGGCAGCCAACGTGGCATAAAGTAATAATATTTTCATTGACGTAGCACTGCTGACATAGCACTCCATTAAGAACGTCAACCCTTATAAATAAAACATGAAAAGTGTTTTCTTTATAAGCAAAAATATTATGCTTAATGAACTTTTTGGTCCCTAAAAAATAGGTCACTTTTGATTTTCGTCCTTATCTTTTTTTTTTTTTGCATTGTGTATCGTTAACTTTTAAAGTTTTGCAATTAGTCTCTGCCGTCAAGTTTGACTGTTAACTACTGAGGTGTCTAACGGGGCTCCAGGTCAGCTATGCCACGTGGCAAAAAAATTAATATTTTAATGCCACGTGGCATTTAAAAAATAAATAATTACTTTTAAAATTTTATTTTTTATCCTTTTCTTAAAAAAAAATTCTAATTAAGTTGTATTTTTTTTTTAAATTTCCCTTTGTTAATTTATAGAAAAGAGAATGAGAACCCTATTTTCAGTATTTACTCTGACACTTAGACCTTTGTCCTTTCCTCCCAAAAAATAGGGGCGAAAATCAAAAGTGACCTATTTTTCGGTTTTTTGTCCCTTTTTTTTTTTCCTGTCTGCTTATTTGAAAATAACAATAATAGAAAATGAATAAAGTGTGGTTTTTTTTTTTCAAAGGGATAAAATAAACATTTTAAAATGTATTAATTATTTGCACAATTAATTTGGGTAACCTTTTCTTTAACGGGTGTATTAAGGGTGCTGTGGGATTAAGTCCTCATCCTTCCCTATAGGCAATCGCATCCCGAACTCATTTTGTTGGATCCAAAGACCATTTTTAAAATTTTTTCCAATTTTCCCTAAATTAAGTAAAATTGGTAGCGACTCTACTCTTTATTTTAAAGATCTTTTCATAATGTCGTCCCCGCCGTGATTTTCGGTTGCGACATACACAAAACCTCAGATCAAGGGATATACCTATGATGTCTCAAACATTCAAGCGGGTTAGTACACCAATCGGAAAATTCAAACATGAGTTCCTACAGTTGTTATAAATGAATCAACTCCAGGATATGAACTTAATGTGTGTTAGAATTGTTGTCATATTTTCACAAACACCTTGAAAAATAATCTTGTTTCTCAACAACCACAAACACCAGGTGACAATAAACCAAACGAGATAACACACTTTACAAAATTGCTTCCCTAGCAGTAAAAAAAACCATGTTGTAGGAAGTGTTGCAAAGCCTCATTATGCAATACCTAATAGAAGCACACACACCGTGATACCTCAGAGAAACACACACACACACCAAGAAAAAATCCAGTATTTTGGAAGGAATTGAACACCTCCACAAACGTTTGAATGCACTACAAAGAAGCTTATTCATGGAAGTTGGCAAATGTGATCGAAGAAGGCCATAAACATATTTAATTGAGAAAGAAAGGTTATTTTTTTGTCCAACTTCCAAATCCATGAATCCATCATATCCTGTTGCAAAGTCATGTTGACGAGCAGATTTTGCAATCCAACTAAAGACTCACACACAAACAAACTACGACGCCACCTCCAAGACCACCGCCACCCATTATCCGACCATCCACCCATACCAGAAATTGTGCTTGTTTGGTCAAGAAAAACCTGATAAAGTCTTGGAAAACATCTTGTAGACATGAATCACCTATCCAACGATCCAAATAGGACGGAACCTGAGAACCACTTCTTAATTTTCTAGTCACTGCATCAGAAAACCAGCCAGGAGAAAAGCTACAACTTGAGTCAATAGAAATCAAATCACGCCACCAAATAGAAGCATGTTCAGTGACTCTATCGCTACCACTAAAATCAAGCCCAAGTTGGCCATATTTAAAATATATTAGTCTATACCAAATTGCATCTTGATCCACCAAACAACGCCTACTCCACTTGGATAAGAAGCTAACATTAAAGTGCTCTAAATGTTTTATCCCTAAACCTACACTCGCCTTAGGTAGACACGCATGATCCCAACAAACTCAATTTATTCTTTGCATTTCATCACTTCCACACCAAAGAAATTTCCTTTGAATACCAATAAGAGTCTTCAAAACTTTTTTTGGTGCTTTATAAAAAGAGAAAAATTACAGGGGCAAGCTAGAAAGCACTGAGTTGATCAAAGTAATTATGCCTTCCAAGGAAAGATGTCTCCCATTCCACACGACCCGTCTCTTTATCGTTGAAGTTATAACCGGTTCCCAAGTCTTGCATTGCCTATGATTTGCACCTATTTGCAAGCCGATAAACATAAATGGAACAGAACCAAGGAAACAATGTAAAAAAGTAGACGCAATCCCCAAGAAATGATCCTCCACGTTAATCCCAAACAAATTATTCTTTGAAAAGTTTATCTTCAAACCAGAAACCAACTCAAAGCTATGTAAAATTGTCTTTATACTCCACAAGTTATCCCAATATGGCTCTCCCAAAATAATAGTGTCATCAGCGCACTGTAAAACATGAAAAGTGTTATTTCTCCTTCCCTCCATTAAAATCTCTCCCCTGCATTCCTTTAATCAATCACAATATATAATTAAAATCTCATCCTTCCCCTCCTTTGAATCAAACACACTGTTAGTTGATTATTGTTACACCTGCATTCCACTCAATCTCTCTTGCATTTTGATACTCATTTTCCACAAATCCCAATTGCTTCTCCTAACTTCTCATTATGCAGAAAGCCACAAACAACAACCCTAAGCCCTTGCAGCTCTTCTGCGTTTTGTCGTTTTCCACTCCTCATCTCCTTCTCCTTATTCAATGGCGGTCAGCGGCGCTCTCCAACCAGTGACGCTCTTCTCACACTCTTCTCCTTCTATGTTCTATCTTTGCTCTTCAATCCTCACTCTTCGTTTATTTCTATTTCTTTCATCCTTTGTTCTTTCTCTATTGATTTGTTTCCCATCATCAATAACTAAGACTCTTCCTTTTGAGGCTAATCCTAACGCCATTGAGGAAGAAGAAGACAGGATAAGTGTGGAAGGAGTGTCTCGCTTGCAAACTACTCCTTTATATTTAAATTTGAGATTTTTTTCATTTTTTTATTATATAAATGTAAAAATCGATGACCTGACCCAATTTTAATATATTCGCGTTAGTTCGGTTCAGGTCACACAATTTTTTCCTCAAAAATCGATCTAACCCAATCCAACCCAATGGACTTTTATTGGTACGGGTCCAAGTTTATCCCCAATGCGACTCGTGTCCACCCTTATTCCTCCAACTGGAAATCTCTAAAATAACTTTAAATTATTATTTGAGAAAATCTAGTACCCTCTGCTTTAGTTTAATATTTTCTAATGTTTCATATATAACGTGTTGAAACTTCGTTATTTGTTTTCTTTCCATATACGGATCATATATGTTTGGATAATATTTGCAATAAATTTTTTTAGTACAATATTCACAATAATTTTAAATCTTATTAAAACATTCTCTTAATAATTTATTAATTATTATATAAAGAAAGTTTAAAATATTTAATTATTTTTATACTTTTTGAAATATCAGACGTATTTAATTTTGAATTTAAATTTTGATACATTGTTAATTTAATATATTTTTTGCACTATCAATTAATCACAAATCATCGTGATCAGATATATCAATTATTTTTTTTTTACTTTTTAAATTTAATTTTCATATACCGGGAGTATATAACCTTTTTTACACTGTCAATGACTCAATTCATCACAAAAAATTTAATTTATGACTATTAAAATAATTATCATAAAAGTTAAACAATTATAATTTTTGATGATATAATAATTAATGATGGATTCATGTATAATTTTATTTTTTTCTAAATTATACTTTTGGTTCATTATTTTTTTTTAGGTTTCAATTTGGTCCCTCTTTTATTTTTTAATTCCAAAATGGTCCCTTATTTCGTAAAAGTTATACCAATGTGGTACATTTTTTTTTTGTTCTAAAATGGTCCCTCTTTAATTTGTTGGGTTCCAAAATGGTCCCTTATTTTGCAAAAGTTATACCAAAATGATCCTATCAGTACTACAATTTAAACAAAAATGAAAATATTGAAACCTAAAATAAAAATAAGGGACCAAAACAGAACAAAAAATAATAAAAGGAACAAATTAAAACCTAAAATAAAGATAAGGGCAAAAGTATAATTTAGCCAAAAAATTTATACTTAGAAGACATTGCACTTTGATAGAAGCTTTTTATTTTAGTTTTATTAATAGGATATTAGGATTAGGATTAAGTCTTGGATTAGGATTGGGATTAGCATAAGAAAACAAGGATATTACAAATCACAAAATTATATTGGCTTAATTGCACTTTTGGTCCCCCTATTTTAGTGTTTGCGTGATTTTGGTCCCCCAGTTTTCTTTCGCTCGATTTTAGTCCTCACATTTTAAAAATGTGCAATTTTGGTTCATTCGTTAAGTTAACTTCCAATAATTGACATTCCAAATCAGTATTCACTTATGGCACCACTTGTTAGAAAGCATAAGTCCTGTCAGAATATCATAAAGCACGTTAGATACATCGTTGGCTATTGGATGTTAACAGAATGAATGGACTAAAATTCCACATTTTTAAAATGTGAGGACTAAAATCGAGCAGAAAGAAAATTGGGGGATCAAAATCACACAAATACTAAAATCCATACAAATATAAAGGCTGGGTCCCTACGTTTACTGTACATTACACGTGTTTGTTTTCTTCTGCATTGCGGGTCCCTTGGTCTGTTTGTTTTCTTTTCCTACTTATTTTATATAATTTCTCTTTTTTAAACCATATTTGATATAATTTCGGCCCATAATATCGTGGGGCAGAGCAGAATAATGTCCCATACCATATTTTTATATTTTCCAGTTGGGAAATGCTTTTTGTGGCCCATTTTTTTTTATTTTCACCCATATTTCTTTGGTTTTTTTTTCCCAAATACCTTCCCCTCTTTCGCTGTACCATACCAGTGACACCATTCCATTCCCTCGTCACCTCCCTTTTGCTCCTTATTATTTCCCCTCCAACATCTCCCTCTTCTCCATAATCAATTTGAAAGAAAATATTATAAAATAAATATAAAACCAAACAAAGAACCATGACATGGTGAAAGGGAGTACAGGTGGATGGAGGTTCGGTAGTTCGCGGTGAGGGATGGACGACGCTTCTGCTATGTGGTGAGGTCACAGTGCGACGGCAGATCTGGAGAGGTGGCGTGACTAGATGGATTTGGTTGGGGAAGGGGTGTGAAAATAAAAAGATTGGGGTGCAAAAAGCCATCCTCTTTGGAGTTCCACATATTTTGCTGAATACCGGGCCTCATTTCAGCGTTGGCCTTGGGGTCATTTTCTCGACGGGCCCAAGGAGTAAATTTTTCATTTCATTGTTTAAATTTTATTTGAGTATTTGATTGATTATATTATATTATATAAGTTGTTGCTGTTGTGTCAGGATTTTTTTTTTCGGTGTTTGTGGATTCAAATGGTGCAACACCACCTACTGAAGGTAAATTATCTCAAACATGTTTATTAGTTTTTAATTTCAATAAATGTATATATTTAAATAGGTCTATATATGTTTCTTCTGTAAATTCCTTATTTTCTCTCTTCTCTCTTCCCTCTCTCACTTCAAATCTCGGATATCTCGCACCGATGTGATTAGGCGGTGCAGTGGGTGTGCGTTCTTTCTGGGACAACTGTTTCCTTGACAGGCTCACCTGTCCATTGCTCTGAATGGGTTTTCATGCGTGTTCAACAGCAACACCTAGTGATAGAGGGTGATTTCTGTACAACCTAGTGATTATAAAAGGGTGTTATGTATCTCAGCTCGGTATGGGCGAGTTCTGCTAAGGGTGGGACTGATTGTGGGTAATTAGATCTTTAATTTTTTCTGATGGACTGGGTATGGTGGGTTGCGTGGTATTTTGGTTAACAAAGTGTAATACCCATTGTTCTGTTAGATTTGGTTAAAAAATTGTACTTCCAAATTTTAAAAACGCGGGATGGTGATGATGAAAGGGTGCTGGCTTTTTCTCTTTGTTATGTTTTTTATTTGATTTCTCGGTTACTTATTTTATGACTTAAATTTTTGTGATTTGATTGTTTGTTTTTTGCTAAGAGTCTTCGATAGACTTTTATTTTGCATTGTTTTTTGAAATGTGTTTTCCCTCTCATTTTGTGTTTTTAAATTTTAAATTTAGGGCTTGGTTTGCCTATAAATTGATTGTTCAATTATGTTGGTCGTCACTTGAACTCAACCTTACTAATCTTCTTTCTGATTGTTATCTCTGTTCTTTCTTGCTATGGCTGCTTACTATAATAAGATTAGCTCCATTGTTTCTCGTAGGGAATCAATTAGGTTGTTGGTGAGGATGGTAAGGCTCTGGACAGTGTCATTGTTTAACAATCCTAGCCACACCAGCTCTTTAGAAATGGTTTTGGTTGATGAACATGTATGGCTTGTTTTGTTATATTTTGTTGTGATTTATAAATTAATATTATGTTGTCTAATATCTATGGTACTGATTTTTAGTGGTAGTGATTGTTTGTGTTGTTTTGATTATTAGGGTGGCAAAATCCAAGCCACTGTCAGGAAGTCTTTACTTTCCAGATTTAGTTCCCAGTTGCAGGAGGGATGTATTTATAAAATGGTGCATTTTAATGTTCTGCCAAGTACTGGGGGTTACAGGGCTTCTTCCCATGAGTTTCGTCTGATATTTTTATACAAAACCACTGTGGTGAGGAAAGAATCTCCATCCATTTCCCTGTATGGTCTCAACTATGTTTTGATACTCTTATTCTTTATTGAGTTATTGATTTTAGTTTACATTTTATACAGATGCCATGGGCCTCTTAACTGTTGTTTACCCTGAAAGGCAGTATCTGAGAGGGGAAAATGACATCAATGGTAGTAATGGAGCTTACTGACCCAAGGTAATAAGTTTATTGTAACTTTTTTATTGGGGGTCACTGTTATCTATACTCTCTTCTGATAACCTTACTATATATTTCTATTCTTCCTTCTTCTATAGTGGGAAATTAGAATGTGCATTATTTGGTGAGTATGTGGATATCCCGAGGAACTTTCTATGTGGGGATGGTAATATTCAAGTTGTTGTTGTTGTTCAATTGGCAAGGGTCAAAACTTTTAAAGGCATGTATACCTATTTCTATTGTTATTTGTCTTATACTTTTAAAATGTTATTGTTTATTTGTTCTGATTTTCTTTTTCTTTTTTTTTAAAAAATTTCTTGTGCAGGGAAAACTGTAATTCAGAATAGCATGAATGCTACCCGATTGCTTTTTAATCCAGATATTGAGGAAGCCATTCTGTTTAGGAACAGGTGGTTTTGTTTATTGATATTTCATCTTTATACTTTTATATATTATTTTATATTTTATATTTTATTTTATGTATATTTTGTGTTTTGTCATGTTTACATTTTTGAACTTATACTTTTGTAATATTTGTTAACAGCATACCTGAGCACGGTTCCATAGATGTTGAGCCCCTTCAGGTGATCCTAGATAGTTCCAGGGAAGGCTTGGAAGCGGATTTCATGAAAAATAACCCTAAAAAATCAGTTGTTGAGTTGACTACTATTAGTGAGGTTGCTATTATGTTTTTTGTATTTTACCTATAACTAAAGTTTTTGTTAACCATTTTTACTTTGTGTTTCTAAATAATGTTTTCCATTTATATTTTATTTTCAGGATGGTTTGTTTGTGGTGCTGGGTGAAATTGTGGACATTGTGAATGATGGACCATGGTTTTACCTTGCTTGCAAGTGTAATAAATCTGTTTCTATGCAATCTGGTGTGCCGTTCTGTGAAAGTTATCAAATACATGTCCTTCATGTGTTTCCTAGGTATGTTCCCTACTTGAGTTACTTGCTTTTTTTACACTTAATGTTATTTTTAACTTTGTTTTTATCATTTGTTATTTAAACTATTTGTTCCTCTTTTACATTTAAATTATGAATTATGATCAAATTCACATAACTGTGTTATTTTGTAGGTTTAAAGTGAAAGTAGAGATTGATGACTCTACAGGAATAGTTGTTCTTATTTTATTTGATCGTGATGTTCACTTGCTGCTTAATAAAAGTTGTGAGGACTTGATGTTTGAGGATACTCAGGTATTACTTTTCAAAACTATATCATTTATTTATTTGCTTATTTAGTTTAGTTGTTTGATTTATTTTATAATATGTTGTGGTTGCTTCAATTTTCCTTGACCAAAGTTAGTATTTGCAGGCTGTGTCTGGAAGTGCAATGCCTCATTTGATACATTCTCTTATTGGGAAGAGAATGTTGTTTAAAGTGGAAACCAAGCTTGAACAGGTTTTTCAATTTGAAGGTACATTTCCTGTTAGAAGGGTATGTTCTGATGAGGTTTTAATTTCCATGTTTGATCTTCCTGGTGCTGACTCTACACCGATGAAGGTATCAAGTTGTTATGTTTACCTTTTAAATTTTTGAAACAATTAATTTTTCTCTATTTATTAGTGACATATCTTACTTGGTATTGAAGGCTATCTTTGCGCCACCATTCCCAAAGGTGGACATTGAAACTGCGGATATCAAGAGTGCATTCTCTATAACTAACAACATCTCTAATTTACTAATTTCACTTTCTTTATGTCTGGAGCTATATGAGCAGTCCCTAATTCTATTTATTACTATTTGCAGGAAACTGATTTTGATTTTCTAGGGACAGCTGTCTCTTTGGGAGGTAATATAAGTGTTTTACCATCTAAGTGGTGTCCTCCACCAAACATGACACATGCAAAAAGGAAACTAGATGACCAGTTTCTTGCTATTAAGGATGGAGGCTCTGTCAGTGGTCTGAAGTCAAAAGATGTTGTTGAAGTTGATGATGAAGACGGGGGGTCAGGTTGTGGTCCTAATGCTGTGAATCTGGAGGAAGACTGAGTTCAAAGATGTGGTTATAAGTAGGTTTTTTTTGTTGAGGTCCATAGTTATAGATATAATTGGACTTCTGTTAGCTTAATTGTACTTTTTGCTGTGTTTTAAGTTTTTGATGTGCAATGTGTTTGGTTATGGATATTGGCAATGTTCAACTTCCAAAGTCAAACATATATGCCTTCAAGCTAGGTAACTAGGTAAAGCTTTCGAATTTGGTGTGGTTCAAGTTCAGGCAGTGTAGGCTTCAGTCTAAGTAGTGGCAGTACTTTGTCTTTAGATTGGGTGAATTATTTTTTATTTCAAAGCCAGGCACTTGTCAGTTGTTAGTAAAGGGTTCTATGTTTTAGAAGGTATGATGTTGAATATAATTAATGGCAATGTCAATATTAATGAAATGTTGATTTCCCTTTAGCTATCTTATATTTTTCATTGGTATATTTCATTTGATGCTTACTATTTGAATGAGTGCATTTGTTTGTTGATACAAATCAAAATCGGAAGTTGACTCCCATTTTTCTCATGTTGTTACTTATCTCACATATAATTAATATAATTTTTTTTAAAATAACCCTTAGTTAAATGAATTTATATATTTATATATGTTAATCAAATGGATTCAACGGTTTGTTATGATAATAGTGTAATGATAATTGGATTAATATTGATTGTTAACAAATGAGTAGGAGACACGGGTTTGTTTTTTCCAGTATTGTGAGGCCCTTTTTTTATATTTTCCAGGTTCCATTTTTTTGCTGGATATTGAGGCTTATTTCAACGCCCCCTATTAAATTATTTTTCAATCTGTTTGGGCCCATTCACTGTATGAAAAAATTAGTTCGGCTCCTGTTAAATTATTCTTCATTAGTATTAATGATCTTTCACATATAGAAGTAATAATGTGGCATTCAAATATTCACTACCACTTAAAAAAAATTTGGTAACGTAGGAATTTCTTTTGTCATTGTAATTTGTAATTTAGAATAACATTTATAACCACCCCATGTACAGTGTGCAAATGTGGCATTCAAATACTCATTGTCACTTAAAAAAGTTTTGGTAACGTAGGAATTTTTTTTAATCGTAATTTGGAATAAGATTTTAGAACCACCCCATGTACACTGTGCAAGATCATTTTTTTACATTCAAGTTGCTTCCTGGTTGACCTCTTATATAGGGTAGGCAAACTATTTATGGAGGTGATTTGTAAATGTAGCTATATTATATATATATATATATATATATATATATATATATGAAGTAGCTATATTATTATTATTATTATTATTATTATATATATATATATATGAAGTAAATTATTATTATTTTTTCTTCTAAAGTGACAGACATGAAATTGAGGGTACTTTTTATGATATGACTTACATGTAAGTCTATAAAAAGAAATTTTTTTTTATAGGACTATAGATGATAAATAATATTGCATAATAATTATATTAAATATTAAAGTTGAATACCATTACTACATCAGTGTCCTAAATAGTTTGACTCTACTATTTCTTATCATGATGTCATTTGATTATTTTTCTATTTGAAGGTACCATTCATTTGATGTAATGTCTTAGTCTAGCTTCCTATTGATTTATGGTGTACTTGCCATCTATTTTAAAAAAATTATTCAGACAACCATGATGCTGACATTCTCTACACCTTCTAGCGACTACAACACCTACTTTTACAAGCGATGATTAGCTAGAATGGTTCTCCCATTCACGTTTCCATATATTTGCATTTTTAATTAGAAGCCTTTTTGGGAATTGACTTATATATATATTTCTTTGCTTTTATCGTTTGCCAATGTTCCAGGAACTCAAACAGCAAAAGTTAGTTTCCTTTTTTCAGCATTGTTGTTGTCCTTCTTCAAGATATACATAACATTTTATGTGCAGTGTATTTAATTTGTATTTGGCATTTGGAACATCAAATTTGCTGCTCTAATTTGGCTGCTTACTATATATGTATACTTGAATGAATTTTCATCATCATTTTCTTAGTTTTATCATTTGGAATTGGTGTAATTTCTTATTTTGGTCTTCAAGATGAATTATTTGTTGTATAGGATCATTTTAAACATCAATGGTTAAAACATATTTGCTGTTTCCGATAATTATTGATGAATTACTTTTTTTTTGTGTCATAACTGAAATAGAAAATAAAGATGTTGTAGCTGTGATTGGTATGTATGATAGGCATATGTTGTTGGAAGGTGACTCTATATGGTAGTTATATTAGTTCACATTCTTTTCATTTTTTGTTTTTTTAAAACAAGCTTATTAATAGTTAATCACGTTTACTGTAGTCATGTTGGACTTTTTGATTAGTGGATAATGAACTTTTGTGTGAAGTTAATATTTCAACTCTTGGTTCTAACACTAACGTTATTTTCTTATTTTGTATACTTGTCTTTATGTTGTTGGAATTTTTATTTAACAGGTCATATTGATTGTTTTCGAATGTGTTAGAATTTTAAAGGTTAGTTCCTAACACTGATGGAATGTGTTTTTTGTTTTTTAAATGTGATAAACAGTTTTCCTTATATAATAAATAGTTTCTCCCTATCCTATTTGTTTTAAAAAACAAAAGGGTTATTCTTGTTGTTTTAGTTAAAAAAATAAAGTCTGTGATTGGAATGTCCTTACCCTTTTTGAATTTATGTGTATTTGATACTAAAAATACACTTTGACGACAACTCATTTCATGTAGATATACATAATGCATACTGTTGTGGACAAAGAAAATTACAGTTGTCATAGTTCTTCGGGAAAACAAGCTAGACAAAGGAGGTTGTCTTTAATTAGAGAGAAGAGAAGACGCTATAATGAAAATTCAGGTTTATATATAATGTAGTTTTTTATGTTGGATAATAACTTGTGATAATTATATTTTATTACTATTATTATTATTATTATTATTATTATTATTATATATTTTGTATTGATACTTTATATTTAATGTGGGTTGATTATTGAAAAATGTGTATGTATCAGCAGATCAACATCAATTGGATGCCTCATCATGGAATTCTACGAATCCTCTTAATTTTATTCAGAATGGTATGTATGATAAGAAATTTAACTTTTCATTTAATCTATTCTTTCATGTATTCTAAATATTTTGTGGTTTAAATTTTATTAGATCTAGGATATATAAATAGCATACAATCACAAAGCTGTGGTGTACAACAAGAAATCGTTCCTAGGAATATACTTTGTAGAAGAAAATATTGTGATTTATCATTTCCTCCAAGTATATTTAAAATTTCTATGTTTGGTCTATTTTTCTAAAACACATTAATTTGTTTTCATATGAGTTAGCTGATGTATTTTTTATTTGATTTTCATATTTTATGTAGAAGTTGTAGACCAAGATGTTAGAAATGATGTCGCAAATAATAGATTATTTCTTGATGGTGAAAATGAAGGTACATATTTAAAACTTAATCATGTATACATATCGTTATTCAATTTGTTCCCATCTATTTGTATAGGTCGTAATTCCATGGTGAA
The DNA here is from genome assembly GCA_035048595.1 of Echinosophora koreensis. NCBI lineage: Eukaryota > Viridiplantae > Streptophyta > Magnoliopsida > Fabales > Fabaceae > Echinosophora > Echinosophora koreensis. The sequence goes on along the minus strand of JAPCYP010000017.1, from coordinate 6,371,187 downwards.
TTGTTTATTTGTTAGCTTATGTTGACTTTGGAGTTATGGATTATTGTTGCCAATATTGTGGAGCAATTGTTTGGTTTGAGGAGCGTGCTGAAAAGAAAAAGATTTCTTCTGGTGTCAAATTCTCCATTTGTTGCTTGAAAGGAAAAGTTATGTTGAAATATTTAAACAGACCTCCTACTTTGCTTTGGAATTTGATCAATGTCATAGATCCAAGAAGTAAACATTTTCTTGAAAATATACGCTTTTATAATAATATATATGTTTGTGTTTACTTTATTGGGGGGTAAAGTTCAATTCGGTGTTAACTCAAGACATGGCCCGCCTCAGTTTGTTCTTGGTGGTCAGAACTATCATCGGATAGGGATTTTGTTGCCGACGGAAGGATGCATGCCAAAGTTTACACAACTATATATATATATATATATATATGACACTCAAAACGAAGTATCAAATCGGATATCTCATTTTAGGTATGAAGAGGTCTTCTTATGTTAATATAATCACTTTATTATTCGATGTTATTAACAAATGCTATTTTTTGGGATAGGATTAAATGATTATTCAATTACATTTGGTACATTTGAGTTACATTTGTGTTCATTGTTTTTTTGATAATATTAATTATTATATTGACTAATTATGAATAATAATTATGTTACAAATTTCTCCAGGAATGTTGCTGAGAAAAAATTATTTGATCCATCTTTGATGAAGGAATTATTGGAAATGATTGATGAAAATAATTCTCTTGCAAAATCTTTTAGACATGTTAGTGATATTATAGAAGAATGTCCAAATGTGAATGTATCAATGAGATTGTTTCGCAATCGTTCAACTGATGTACGGACGTATAATTTGCCAACTGTGGATGAGGTGGCTACTCTTATTGTTGGTGATTTTGATAGTGCTGAATGTGGTAGGGATATTATTTTACGAAGTACTGATGGTCATTTGGAACGGATTTCTGAGACTCATGTGAGATTTATTCCTTTGCAATATCCGTTGTTATTTCCTTATGGAGAAGATGGTTACCAAGAAAATATTCCCCTATCAACCAATAATACGTCTACTTCAGAAAATGCATGTGTCCAAATCTCTTTAAGAGAGTGGATTGCCTTTAGGTTGTTTGATAAAGAATTTGAAGAAACTACATTATTTAAGAGCAAAAGGTTGTTTCAATAATTTGTTGTTGATTGTTACTCGATGGTTGAAGCATGAAGGTTGACTTTTATTGGAAAACACCAAGATGTTATTAGATGTGATTTTCTGAAGGGTATTGAAGAAGCAGTGAATAAAGGTGATGTAGAGGCTTCAACCATTGGAAAACGAATTATTCTACCATCTTCGTTTACTGGTGGTCATAGATACATGTTTAACAATTGTTAAGATGCTATAGCAATATGCAAAAAAATTGGATATCCAGATTTGTTTTTAACTTTCACGTGTAATCCAAAGTGGGATGAGATACATCAATTTGTTTCTCAAAAAGGACTTGCTGCAACAGATCGTCCTGACATTTCATGTAGAGTATTTCACATGAAATTGAATCAAATAATGATTGATTTCAAGAAGGGTAAATTTTTTGGCAAAACTCTTGCAGGTAAGAGTCTTAAAAACTTTTTATCTATTCATTTGTGTATTTTTAAGACTATGATTTATTTGTGACTGAGCCAATTATTAATTATATATTTTTCTTATATTTTTAGGTATGTATACTATTGAATTTCAAAAGCGAGGATTGCCGCATGCGCATATACTATTGTGGTTAGAAGAAAAGGATAATTTGCAATCGGTTCAATTTATTGACTCTGTCATTTCTGCTGAGTTACCTGACAAAACAAGGTTTTCAAATTTATATAATGTTGTGTTAAATTTCATGCTTCATGGACCTTGTGGTAGTGCAAATCGCAATTCTCCTTGCATGAAAGGTGGAAAATGTTCAATAAATTTTCCAAAGAAATTTGTGAACCATACATCCTTTGATGATGATGAATATCTGATTTATAGGAGAAGGGATACTGGTGTGATTGCTTCTAAGGGTGGTATTCAGTTGGACAATCGGTATGTTGTACCTTATAACCCTAAGTTATTGATGAGGTATCGGGCACATATTAATATTGAATATTGCAATAAGTCTGATTGCATTAAGTATTTATTCAAATATGTCAATAAAGGTCCTGATCGTGTTACTGTTGCTGTCAATGCGAATGGTGTACAGTCAAATCAATCATAAGTGAGAGATGAAATTAGACATTATTATGATTGCCGATATTTATCTCCATGTGAGTCTGCTTGGAGACTTTTTGCATTCGATATTCATCATAGATGGCCTCCAGTCCAACGATTGACTTTTTACCTCCCTAAAGAGCAGTTCATTGTATTTAATGACAATGATACTGTTGATAATGTTTTGAAAAGAAATAAATCTAATATAAAATGTTTCAAGCATGGATGCAAGCAAACCGTAAGTATTCGAAAGCCAAAGATTTAACATATGCAAAGTTCCCATCGTGGTTTGTTTACTTTCCTCAGCAGGGTGAATGGCGTCCTAGGAAACAAGGACAAATGATAGGTCGATTGAACTTTGTTCCACCAGGTATAGGAGAAGCGTATTATATGAGACTATTGCTGAATATACAAAAGGGATGCACAAGTTATGAAAGTTTGAGAACCATTAATAATGATACTTTTCCGACCTTTCAAGCTGCATGTTCAGCTTTGGGTTTGTTATCTGATGATAAGGAATTTATTGATGGACTCCGTGAGATTGCAGCATTAGCTTCTGGTTCGTAAATGAGAAGGCTTTTTGTTATGTTATTGTTGTCTAATAGTGTGACCAATCCAGTTGATATATGGCAACAAACATGGGAGCTCTTAGTTGATGGAATTTTATATGAAAGACGAAAGCTATTACACTATCCAGGTATGATATCTAAATACAGTATAATATGTTGTTTAGGATATTTACCCATTTTTGTTGAGTATAATAAATATTTTTTGCTTGGAATTTTAAGATATATTTGTGTGATTGGGAAACTGCAGATTTATGTTTGACTGAAGATCAACTGAAGTCGATTTGTTTAGTAGAGATGGAAAAATTATTATGTCTAAATGGGAAATCTTTAAGGGAATTTGATAATATGCCTTTTTCCTGACGGTGAAGACCTTTCAAATTTGAATTCAAATTTGAATAATATTTTTGTATTTAGAGAGCTTCAGTATGACACTGATGAAATGACTGCTAAACATGTTAAATACTTGGAACAATTAAATCTTGGGCAAAGATTAGTATATGATGAAATTGTTGCTGCTGTTGTCAATGAAGTTGGTGGTTTCTTTTTTGTTGATGGTTATGGTGGTACAGGAAAAACATTCCTTTGGAAAACTTTGTCCTATAGATTCTGTGCCGAAAGTAAAATTGTCCTTAATGTATCTTCTAGCGGCATTGCTTCGCTTTTGTTACCTGGAGGTCGGACTGCTCATTCACAATTTGCTATTCCATTATTGTTAAATGAAGAGTCATCTTGTAATATTAAGCAGAATTGTTATAGAGCTGACTTGATTCGCGAGACAACATTAATCATTTGGGATGAGGCTCCCATGGTTAATAGATGGGCATTTGAAGCACTGGATAGGACTTCGAAAGATTTAATGGGAGTAGTTAAGGTTGAGTACTCTTTGAAGCCATTTGGTGGAAAGGTTGTTGTACTTGGTGTGACTTTAGATAGATATTACCTGTAATTCCAAAAGGAAGTAGATCAGATATTGTGATGTCAACTCTTAATTCATCAATCCTATGGAGACATTGCAAAGTGTTGAAGTTAATTGAAAATATGAGGTTGCGGAGCACATTAAATATTAATGATCAGCATGTCATTAAGGATTTTTCAGATTGGGTTTTGGAAGTTGGTGATGGAAAGTTAGGAATAGATAATGATGATGAAGCTGATATTCATTTTCCAGAAGATCTATTGATATTAGATTCATCAGATCTGATTGCAACTATTGTTTCGTCTACTAATCCTAATTTGGTTGACAACATCACCAATTTCAAGTTTTTTTGAAGATAGAGCAATATTGGTGCCAAAGTTAGAGTTTGTAGAACAAGTTAATAACTATGTGTTATCATTGTCACCTGATGAAGAAAAGGAATATCTGAGTTCTGATTCTATTAGTAAGATGGAAGAATCTGTAGGTATTAATTCTAATTGGCTAACTCCCGAGTTTCTTAACCAAATCAAGTGTTCTGGACTCCCTAATCATAAGATCATACTAAAGGTAGGCGTCCTTGTTATGTTGTTACGTAATATTGACCCATCTTCTGGTTTGTGCAATGGAACAAGATTGGTTGTTACTGAGCTATGTTTGAATGTTATTGGAGCGAAGATTGCTAAGGGAATCACATTGGTGAGAAAGTCTATATTCCTAGACTAAATCTACAACCATCTGATCATACAATTCCTTTTAAGTTTCAAAGACGACAATTCCCATTGGTATTGAGCTTTGCTATGACTATAAATAAGAATCAAGGGCAAACATTATCTCATGTTGGATTATATTTGCCGCATCCAGTTTTTTCATATGGTCAATTATATATTGCTAATTCAAGGGTGAAATGTAAAAGTGGATTGAAAATTCTTAGTTGTAATGATGATGGAGAACCATGTCCATTAGTTAGGAATGTAGTTAACAAAGAAGTTTTCGAGAAAATGTGATGTAAAGTTACACATGATATAATGTGTTTGATTTGGATTGTAAGTTTTTAGTTTCTTTTGTGTCTTTTGCACTATGTTTTGGTTTACAATTATCAATGGGTTCCTGATGGATGCTTTAACAAACTGAATGGTTATGGAATAATATTGTGTTTGTTTTGTTATATTGTATATGGTGTTTACTATTTTTTGTCTCTATTGTTTTTCGAATCTCCAAACTTACAAATGTGCATCAAATCTTGGATATTTTTATGTTTATCCTTACATGGCATGATATTCGATGGTAAATTTTAATTAAAATTCTTAAATTAAAGGTGTTTTCAACATGCAAAGCCAGTTTCTGTCCCAAAATATGAAGTACAATGGTCGTCCAAATTTCATTTAATGTTTTTGGGTGAGAGTCGTTGATAAATATATATAAGATTGCACACTTCCTAAACGTTTCCTTTGAATACATGGATTTGCTATACCAAAAGAAGCACACTGCTGGGTTGCAAAATTTAAATTCCATGGGCAGAAACAGAAGTTGTGTTTCTAGCATTGCATATGAAATTTGGGAAAAGTTAAACTATACATAAATCCATGTATAGGAATATTCTGGTTCATATTATTTCTATTGAGAGATGAAAGAAATTTTTTCGCTGAGTTGTTAGAAAACTTTAACTTTTATATATTAAAATATCAGTCTTCATTAAAATGTTGTGAGGTGTTTAAATGAGTGTAAAAAGGTGAGCAAAAATGAGTTTAATGTCGGGAAAAAAAGCCCAATTAACAAATAAGGTGCCTGCACACATTTATTAAGCACTAATTTAAATTAATACAACTCATCAAACAAACATGAAAACGAGAAAAATTGATACAATTACTAACTAATTAATTCTAACAACACTATCAACTAACAATAATAATTGATGACCCGTGCATCGCACGGGTGCAAAAAAACTAGTATACTAAAATAGGGGAGTAAAAGTTAAATTGAGCCAATTATATTTATCTCCAACACAATACATACATGTGTGTGTACAATTCCGCAACCCAGACTCCCGAGACTCCTGACAATCACCAATCGGTTCAATCGAATGACCCCCCCAAACAAAGCACATGAAAATTTGATTTGATTTTTTCCCCCATGGTTTGGATAGCGGACTCGTTGAAGTTGAATGGATAGATCCAGAGGAGCCGTGATGGCGTGGAACGTGTTCAGGTTCTGTACGAGGCTGCGCGGTCTCGGTTCCATCATGATCCTCTTTGTCCTTTGCATTGTTGCCTTCACCTATTACGCCCTTGTTGTTGCTAATTACGGTCCCGTCCTCTTCGTCGGTGGCCTTCATTCCGTAACTGCCTTTTCTGTCTTGCTCCTTTTTCACGCCCTGGTTGGTTTCAATTTTTCATCTTCCTTTTCATGTTTTAAGCTACTTATTAGTTTATTGTGACTGCATAACAAGCTTAGCTTTTCAATAAGTACCAATTGTTTGTCTTTAAATTTATAAATTTTTCATATGTATTTTGGGTGTTATTTTACAAAGGGAACAGAGCATATGCAACAACAAATCATAACATGGGTAACAATTGTTATATATGTCATGTTTTTATTGGAAAAAACATCACCTAAAATACACCTCCTATGAAACTGTTTAGGGTGTATTTGGAAGAGCTTATAGCTTATTTGAGCTTATGAAAATAAAGTTATGCAAATAGTTTATGATTTTTATAAACGCTTATTTTAGCTATTGCACTAAGCTTATGAGAATAAGCTTTTTTTTATAGTTTATTTGAAAAAATGCTCACAGGGTGTTTGGAACCACGTTTTGAAACCCTCATAACCAAGTTTGAAATGGAGAAACTATAGTAGTTTCTCCCAAAAGCACGTCTACTAACAAGCACATGTTCCCAATAAGTGCTTAATTAAGTTATTTACCCAAAGGGACCCTAAGTTTTATCCTTTTGAAAATTCAAGATTAACACAAATGATTTCACGTACATAAGTTAAGTGGCTAACCTATTAATGGAGAATAATTCTAATGGGGTAGGTGTTTCTTCTCCTTTTGATTTAAGAAAAGGGATAATGCTGGATCACTATTGAATTAACTGAAAACCATGACATGTAATTTCAGTAAGTTCATTACCTATGTAGCTGGTGATGCTATTATGGAGCTACTTTGCTGTTGTTTTTACGAATCCTGGGCATGTACCTTCAAATTGGAGGCCTAAAGTTGATGAAGAGAGAGGTGATGCAGATCCACTGGTGGAGTCAGCAAATATGGGCTCAGGTTTACTTTCAAATGAATTGAGTATTGCAGGGGAACAGGAATATCGAAGAATACGGTACTGTCGAAAGTGTAACCAGTTTAAACCTCCTCGTTGCCATCACTGTTCTGTTTGTGAGTTATTGTTCTTCCATGAAATTTACATGCCATGCTCATATAGTCATATTTCTGGGTGAGACATTAACAACGTCATTGGTTTTAGGTGGGAGGTGCATTCTGAAAATGGACCACCATTGCATTTGGGTTGTAAATTGTGTGGGTGCATTGAACTACAAGTATTTTCTTCTTTTCTTGGTATGTTACTTTATATATTGGAAAGCCAACTCACTTACTTGAAACCTGTTTTAATTGATACACTTGTCGTGGTAGGTGTATTTTTTTTTCTCTTTGGATCAGCTGGTAGATGCATGATTAAATGCTGTCTAGTTTGAGGAACTCGTTATTTTTTACATCTGTTTCTTTTATTGTGTCAGGGTTTATGTATTCAATTTTAATACCGTTGATTACCGATAGGAAAATAAAAGATTCATTAATTAAAAGTAAATAAAAGATCAAGTATGAAGGATTGAGTAATTGAAAATGAAGTTGAGTTGTAGACAAGTAATATCGTTCCATTATTTAATGTAAATATGTAATAGACCACATGCTTTGTGTAGTAATTTCTCCTATCCTGTTGACACTTTTTTTTTAATTGCTTGCTTCTCTATAGTTCAGAACTTATCTAAGTAACCTAAACATTGAGGATACAACCAACCTAACATATATGAAAGCCGTCATGATTTATGACAATATCCTGACATTTGAAGGGGCTTTGACAAAGAAATCAAAGAATTTAAATTTGGATATTCCAAGATACTTAAGAAGCAAAAGTAAAAAAATTAAGATGGTCAAAGATGATAGAAAATAAAGGGGGAAATTTTCATACAATACTATAAAATGCACTGTCACTTCTTGTCCTATTCGTTGAGTCTAATGGAAGAGAATATCTTGCATATGGATTGTGGCACCTCACCACATAAGAGGTGTACGACCTCGCAGGCGCCAAAGCTTTCTTCTATCACTTTCTTACTTGAAACTATGGTAGAGCTTCATATCTGTGTAGGTTTATTCTTCCTCTTCTTGGCACCAAAGAAACAGAAAGAAATTAATAGGTAACATATTGCTGACAGCTATATGGCTAAGTTACCACGTTATTCAAGAACAAATGCCACTGTCCTGATGTGTTACTGTTTCTTTATTCTTTATTCTTCTTTGTTTCATATTGAAGGCTGAGGAAGGGGGTTCTTACACAACAAAAGTTCCTTAACATTTGGAATAGTTTTTTTTTTTTTTGTACATTATTTGGTTACTCTGCTTGTCCTATCTTATTTGGTCACGTTATTTCCTTGTGTTATAATCACTGGTGGATAAATGAAGAGAAATTATTATAGTAATGGAAGAGACTATGAGAAAATAACACCTTTGTCATGTTTTTTCTACAGTTTTACACATTTCTTGAGACAACTCTTGTAACTTTATCATTATTGCCATATTTTATGGCATTCTTCACTGATGAAGAGATTTCTGGACCACCAACTAACCTTGCGGTGTCTTTTGTTGCATTTGGTGAGTTCTTGAAAGGTAGTTTTCTGATTAATTTATTGTTACTATTCTTATCTTATTCATAACCTTTATGGTTCTTTGCATGCAGTTTTGAACTTAGCCTTCGTATTAAGTATTTTGGGCTTTTTGATCATGCACATTTCATTTGTGACAGCTAATACTACCACCATCGAGGTGACTTTGTTTCTTCAAATTTTTATTTCCATGGACTTAGCTGTGCCTTTGATATTTCATGTAGTATAATTCTGAAATTTTGAATATGGAATTTGATCAGGCATATGATACAAAAACCACTGCTAAATGGTATTATGACCTAGGTTGGAGGAAAAATTATGAGCAGGTGACATCTACTTTCCCTTGTGTAATGTGTTTCCAAGGAACCCTTTCATTACTATTATACGACTATTTAATTGTAATTATTTTGATATTTGAATTAGGATCGTAAGTAAATTTTTGAAAGACAGTTGGTTATGCAAAAATGTGAATACGTTAATGTACCAGATGGTCTTGATCTTGGAGCAGCACTAAAGTCCATTCCCCCTCACTCTTAGAGTCTAATATTTTGTCACAATGAGCTTCTGACCTCAATACATTAATCGTATGATAGTCCGTATTATATTGCTACCATAGTGGGAGCATGACTGAGAGTGGAATTTTCGCCTAAAATAGACTGTGTTAAGTTAGGTAGTAGGTAATAACAAAACTTGTGTTACTATGTACTATGCTTGATAGCTGATGTACTACTCATCTATAACACTTTTGGTAGAGTTACTCTACTGTTCATGACTTATATATCTAATCTACCACTACAAGATGTATTAGTTAGTTTGATTAACTAGAAAATTTGATGAATTATCAGTCAGTTGATGCATTAATAAAAAACTAAAAGTTTAAAGGCATCTTTTTTCATGATGGTGCATATGTTTTCCTCAGGTATTTGGCACCAATAAAAGGTACTGGTTCATCCCTGCATATTCAGAAGATGATTTAAGGCGAATGCCAGAATTACAGGGTCTTGAATATCCAATAGAACCTGATGCCTTATCCCTCCAGCAGTTATGAGTTATGACAACAATATATTAGCAACGGTCAAATATCCACCAGTCATTTCCCTGCTAAACCAAAGTTTTTGAGCTAGTAGTAGTTTGCACTATCTACGTGCATAAGGTGGGGATGTTGTTGTTGTCATTTTCAGATTGGTTAAATGGATGGACAGTTTAGTGACACAAGTCTTCTTGCTCTACTATTAGTATATGTAATTATTTTAGCATATATTGATCCATATGAAATTAGAATGAAGCAGTGTTGAGTTCTCATCCATTTGAAAGTTATTGCTTTTCCTTCCCAAGCTAACCCAATAGAAATATATATTCAACCTTGATTTGTCAGGATTTAATTTTAGTGTGTTTTCTAGAACTCTTTAAGCGTGGGAACAGATCTTTTCACTTTTATTTTTCACATGACACACAAACACACAACATAAGACTTGACAAATTTTGTGGAGGCCTTTTCAGAGCTTTTATGTCTACCTTTATCTCCATGTGACTTTGTAATCTGTGGATTTTGGGTTTTGATATTTTGGGTGCTAATAATCTGTTAGATATTAGCCTGGTGGTATTGAGATTGTGGAATCAATGAAAGTTGCTATGCTTGTTCTGTTTTGATATGAAATTAAGAGCTGGTTGTTGAAGCATTCCTTTTCTAATCTCTATCTATGTTGCATGTGATCTATATTGTAGAATGCTATAGTTATGAATATATTGTGTTTGGCTATTGTGATTCATACCTGAGGTTAAGAAGAATCTTTTCTTTTTTAACTTTTTCTGCTTAACAGTTTATTTTTCAGTTTTGGGAGAGAGAATATAATCATAGAATAAAGTTTGTTCACACAAAAGCTTCACAAATCAAAACCACATGCTTATTTGTGCATTAATATTGGGTCTCATGGTGTCAAGCTTGAATAAGGAGTAGATTTTTGTGTGGTCTATACCAGGTTTGAGTTGTTAGTCTAATGTAGTGTGCTCTTGGAAACAATTCATAGAGCCTTAATGTTAATGTTTGTGCTGAACATATTCTCTGTTATGACCATGTTGCAGACTTAATTTGTATATTATTGCAAGTTAATAAAATATGATAAGACTTTGTGGCTCTGAACTAAGTGTGCAGAGAATGGGTGGATCTGATGATAGTAATGTTCCTGGTGGATTTGCACAAACCAATTTACTCAGATTCATTCTCTAAGAGGAGGAAAAGTCTTGATAGGTCCAATTCAATTAGGAAAAGTTCAGCATCTGTGGTAGCGGAGATGGATGGGTTGAAATGTGGTGGCATTGTTGATAATAATACTAATAATGCTAATAAGGTGAATCATGCTAAAATGGGTGGTTTTGTTGGTGGAGATTTGAGGGATGCTAAAGTAGGTTGAACCAAGCGCAATCTATTGCAAGAAATGTGCCTAGATTGTATTAACATTGAAGGTCCATAAAATGTTCTTTCTTTTCTTTTTTTGGTTTTGTATGTTGTTAATGTTGCTGCACTTGTTGAGTTAACCATACTGCCGAATGTATTCATGATCATTGGTTGGATAAAGTACCCTGCATTTTTCTTTTATAGTGAGTTAACTTCAGTTTTAGAATTTACAAACATTTGAGTGGTGTTTCTAGCTATCTTCTCTGTTAAGCAGGAGGGATTAAATTGAGAACTAAAAAAATCCACAAAGAATACAACACAGTTTTGTTGAATTCCCTTTGTTGTGTAAATGACTGAACTGTCTATTGGAGATACATTTGTAGATTTTGGAGTTAAAAAAAGTTGTTGCAGTATTGATTTGATAATTACCATTGAGCTACAACAATTGGACTGGAATGCGTGTGAATCTTAGCAATTCACATGGCTTATTAAGCGTACGTGACTGCTTGGGAGGTTTTGGTGATGGATATCTTTGTTGTTTTGGTGTTCATAAAAGATACAATTGGTACCACATGGCTTGCATTGGTATTTTTCTCTTGATTTATTTATTACTTTAGCCTCTTCACACCAGTTTAAACACGAACTCAGACCAGATGCTGCTGGTTTTGTCTGTTTGTTAATGTGCACAGTGTTTGGTTCATTATCTAAGCTATACAACTCGGAATAGTTAAGTTCTTGACTCAAAGGAAAGCTAACATACAAGGCTTTCAATCTTGAAAATATCATCTTTTTTTCCTTTCCATCTAAATCCAGTTTTATTGGAAATTTGATGTTGCATGTGATATTTGTCAGTGCTTGTCCCTTTATTTGGACTTGGGATTTTAATATCATGTGTTGCTTTTGTGATTGAAAGCTAACTTGCAAGTGTATGTTGCGTACTTTTGCCCATTCTTATATCATGAAATTATAGCTTCAGTTGTTGTCATATTTTTTCTAATTTAATGAACTGCTATACGCCTGCAATATGTTTTAAATTATTCTTGAGTATTGGAAATGGCTCAAGTTCCTTTGAAGAAGAAAAAAAAAAGCTGAATGGAGTGATAAAAATATTGAAGTTTTTTTGAAAGTGTGCATTGAAGAGGTGCATGCTGAAAATAGACCTCACACCCACTTTAATAAGATTGGGTGAACAAATATAAAGGAAAAATTCAACAAGGCTACAAAATTAACATATAATACAAGTCGTTTAAAATAGGTGGGATAATTTAAAAAATGAATAGTCATTATGAGCAAAACTTAGTGAAAGAGGCACTGGTACTAGTTGGGATCCAGCTAAGATGACCATTGATGTCGATGATGCATGGTGGAACGCCAAAATTAGGGTATGTATGTGTGTAGTTTTTTTTTTTCCTTTTAAATTCAGGTATGTCGATGAGTATTACATGGGAAGAATGTGATGCTCAATGTACGTTACAAATGGAACAAGTCAGAGAGTCCGTTAAAAATATGTTTCCTGCACGAGTTTAATTTTTGTAATTTTTTATATTGACTATTGTACTTCATTGAAGATATCTTTTCTATTTGCAAGCTCACGTGGTTATATGTTCATGATTTGGATGCATCAGACTATGAATTATAGTTAGTATTAATTATAAAAATGATTTATAATTTATGATATTAATTTATTTTATAGTTAGCATTAATTACATGTGGTTATATTAATTTTTGTTTGTACCAAAAAGACAAGAAAATAAAAAAAAAAAATAAATTTAAATGAAAAAACAGTAAGAAAAAATCACACCTTAAACATTTTTAAAAAGAGCAAAGGAAATAATTTTTTATTATTCGAAGGTATTTACATATTTAAATAAATTAATATTTAAAACATGTTTTTTTTTAGTAATTTCATAGTGTAGAAGTGCTTATGCAATTTTGGACCACTATCATATCGAATTAGCACTTATTAATTATCATCCAAACACAAAATAACTCATTTAGAAGTAACTTCTCATATTAGAGCTTCTATGAGAAGTCCTTCTCCTAAAAGTGCTTTTCAAGAAGCTTATCCAAACATGGGAGGCATACTTAGGCCTTATTAGGGGAAGGCGGGAAACTGGAGGCATTACAGGATCGCTTCATATAACACCCTGAATTCCACCCTACGTTAATAAATGTTAATGTGTTAGACTCAGCTTATATATGCTTGTTATGTTTGTCCTTGATGTCTAAGTTCATGTTGAAAAGGTTTAGCCTTAGGAAGGTTCAATTGTTTTAGAGTACTAGTAACCTGTCTCACCGTTTTGGTCATATCTTGAGTTTTAGATGTCTGATCGAGGTGATATTTGTGGCGTTGGAAAGCTAAGAGAATTATCTATAAATATTATTGTAGGTGTTTTGGCCAAATTCGACTGTTTCGTCCTCTCCCCGCGCGCATTTACTCGCCCCGCGAAAATCTAAAATTCAGCTTTGCGCTTTCAGGTTCGCCCCGCGAATCCAGCTGACATAAATTGGTTCTCTGGCTCGCCCCGCGCATGGGAGTTCACCCCGCGAATACGTGCAGAACCAGAAAACGAGTTTTAGGTTCTTTTTAAGCCCAAATCGTATTCCAACCCGTTTTTACCCCTAAAACACGATCTAAACCCTAGTCTATCACGTCCCAACACTCAGAGCTGCCTCCTTCTCTTTTTCTCTCAATTCCCATCAACCATCTCTAGAAAACTCTCTCAATTTAATCCGTTCTTACACCGTTCTTCACCATTCTTTGATAGGAGAACATCGCTGCGAAGACATGATCATCGTATTCGCTGTTTAAACCTTCAAACAAGATAAGTGCTCGTGAGACGAGACCCTAGAGGACCCTCTTTCTTCTTTTGAAAGGCGAACCGCATACCAAGTATTGGGAGAAGGGTAGTGTTTACATTAGGCTTTGCGGGTAGTGTAAGATAAAGGGGTTCCCATAATCCCGGTGTTGTTTTGTATGATTTGATATGTTATATTGACTGTTTTGATAACATGTTCATGGTTGTCTTTTCATGGTTGTCTAGATGTGTTATTTCACATGTTTATGTTCATATTATAATTGATATGTTCTTGTTTGAATGAGCATGATTGATATATTGATGATACGTTGGTTGAATGGTGGATGCCATGAAATGTTGTTCTGTTTATATATGATTATGATTTGATTAAAATATTAATTGGTAAGATAGGCCTGAAAACGAGTTAAGATTAAAGGATAATTGAATCCTAATAACTGGTTAATGATTAACAAAGATGATTAAGAAAATGAGATGTTGAGTTGGTAAATCGGTACCCATTGGGTTACCACACGCTGTTAAGATTGACAACCTTGGTGCTTATTGGCCAAGGTGCCCTCGATGCTCATTGGTCGAGGTGCCGTTAACGTTGTACCTTGGTAGCCGAGAGTTTGCTCCAAGGGGGCCTGGACCCGGTTGGGTCTAAGGTGTTACGGTCGATTCCGCTAAAGTTTAAGGTGTTGCGGTTGATTCCGCTGAAGTCCTGGGTGCTTATAGGCCCAAGCAAAGGTGGTGGCGGTTGCCCGTTGTTTGTTGTATGCTGCATGCATCATTGGAGATGTTGTTGTTGGTGGACGGTCGACATAGAGGAGGTCGCCCGAGAGTACGCGATCTGGCCATCCACGGTAGGTCACCCAAGGTTTGGTGACCGTGCGCTCCCATGACGAGGCATTCGTTGGTTTGATGCGTTGGCTATCCGTTAGGGGTAGATTCCCCGGTGATGGGTAGATTCCCAATGTGGATATTTAACTCCAAAGTCGTTCATCCTGAGTTAGTTTGGATCCACATGCATAACGGAGTAGCAGAGCAGTTGTTGCATTGCACCGCATAGCATACTTGGTTGACATAATGTTGTTGATATTGATGTATGTTGTTATGTATATGTTGATGTATATATGTTATGATGATGCCATGCTGTTTGTTTTACCTTGCTTCCTATCTCCATGCCGTATATGTTTACATGATTCTTACTCCCTTCTTTCTGTTTGTTTGTTTGGCCTGATTGGCATCTTGCAGAGGATGACGAGCAGCTCGGAGAGGAGTGACTCTGAGGAGCCACCACTCATAGTTAGGGCCTTTCTTTGTTGGTTAGTTTGTTCAGCTATATTCCGAGGTTGTTATTCCAGAACGGTTATACCAGCTCTGTTGTGACATCGGGTTGGGTTATGTTGTTTATCTTGGTTATGTTTTATTGTTTTAAACTTGTTTGTATTTCCGTGATTTGAGAACTCGTTCATGTGGGACCTTTCTACCCATGGACAAATATTTTATTTTAAAGGTTTATTTTAATCAGTAAATGTCTGTTTGGTTTATATCTTTGTCCTTTAATGTTTTATAACATGTGGGGTAGCAAGGTGTCACATTTAGTGGTATCAAAGCAGGTCTGTCCTATCAGGCCGTGGTATGAGTCTGTTGTGTGCTCTTGTTTGAATTGTCTATACTCGTTATTAGGGGTGTTAAGATCCAAACCGATCCAAAAAAAAACCGCATAACCAATCCAAAAAAACCGAAAACCGATGGGAACCGAACCTAATCGGATTTTTTTGGACTGGTTTAGGGGATAAATGATCGGTTCGGTTCGGTTTTCGGTTGGTGGTTCAGAAACCAAACCGATATATAATACCTGATAGGCCTTGTGCGTTGCATACCAGCTCCTATCGTAGTGTCGTTTTAGTGCCTTGTCATTTGTGCGTTGCGTACCAGCTACATTTGGGATAGAACAGTGAGAAGTGAGAACACGGTTTCATAACTTCACATCTCATTTCTCTTCCCTAACCCTAAGACCTAAGTTTCCTCCCCTTCCCCTCTGCCCGCCGCCGCCACCCAGACCCCCACTCGCCGCTACTTACGTCCCTCTCGCAGCCAGCTTGCCTTCTCGTCCCTCTCCCTGCTCGCGGTGCTCGCGAGCCCGTTCCTGTCCTCCCTGCAAAGTGCAAACCGAACCGCGATCTCGTCCCTGCCATCCCTTCCTGCTTCGCCGCTCCTTCTCGCTGGTCGCCTGCGCTGCTTCTGGTGAGTGGTGACAGGTGAGTACACAGCCTTTAAAGTTGAACTCGTTTTTTTTTTGTCTTGAATTTAATTTTATGTTGCTTCTGGTGTGTTTGTGTGGATGTGCCTTTGTTTTTGTGGTGTTGTTTAGTGCCTTTGTTTATGTTGCTTCTGGTGTGTTTTGTGGTGCTGCTTCTGGTGTTGTTTTTGTGGTGTTGTTTACACAGCCTTTTAATTTTATGTTGCTTCTGGTGTTGTTTATGTTTCAAATTACTGAGTTTGTTTCCTTATGTGTTAATGCAGATCTGGTACATTGTTTCACTTGATTCACTCCATCTGTGTCTGTTTTAAAAGTAATAGTGTCAGTCATCACCATGGAGGCAATCACTTTACCATACCACAGTTTATTGAATCTATTTTCTTCTTCAACATGTTTTGATTTTTTTTATTTTGTTATTTTGCAGGCTGAAATTAATCAAAGTGGTGAAGGAAGAATTGCTTCAAATATTGAATCTGTCAAGTCTACAACAGAATCATCGGCACCACCGGCACCAGCAGCACCAACGGCACCAGTTATGGAGGAGCAAGACAATTTGAACAAAGAGGGAGGCTCCAATGTTCAGAAGAAAAGGAAAGTTGGAGAAGCATCTGCCACACCTGACGACTCTAAAGCTGAAGATCCAGGTAACACTAGAAAAGCTTGTAGGCCTAGGTCTTGGACTTGGGAACATTTTACAAAAATTGATTCATCAAATCCACCTAGAGCAACATGTAATTGGTGTGGGATATCCTATGCATGTGATTCACATAAAAATGGTACAAGCAATCTAAAAAATCATTTGTTGAATCAATGTAAAAAGTTTCCTAGAGAGTCTAAAGATCCTACTCAACAGACTCTTACCCTTCAACAATTGAAAAAAGAAGATGGGAAAATTGGTAATGCTCTTGCTGGTGTTCATTTTGATGCTGATGCATGTAGGCAAGCTCTAGCTAGGATGATAATTGTGGATGAGTTACCTTTTAAGTTTGTTGAGGGAGAGGGATTTCGCTATTTTATGAGTGTTGTGCAACCTAAGCTCTCGATTCCGGGAAGGATTACAATTGCTAGGGATTGCTGGAATGTTTACACAAATGAGAAACATAAGTTAAAAAGTATGTTTAATAAAGAAAATCAAAGTGTCAGTCTCACAACTGATTGTTGGACATCTGTGCAAAATTTGAGTTATCTTTGTCTTACTGCACATTTCATTGACAAAGACTGGAAGTTGCATAAAAGGATTCTTAATTTTTGTCCAATTATGAATCACAGGGGAGAAACAATTGGTAGAAAAATTGAAAAATGTTTGGAGGGTTGGCTAATAGGTAGAGTTTTCACCATTATGGTTGATAATGCTAGTTCAAATGATGTTGCTCTCTCTTACCTGAATAGTAGAATGGAGGATTGGAATTCACATCCATTAAAGGGGGAACATTTGCATGTTAGGTGTTGTGCGCATATTTTAAATCTTGTGGTCAATGATGGCTTGAAGGATATGCATTCTTCAATTAGCAAGATTAGGAATGCAGTTAGATATGTTCGTGCATCTCCTGGTCGCATGGATAGGTTTAGAACTTGCATCAAGGAAGCTAGGATACAAGACAAGTGTACCGTGCAGTTGGATGTTCCCACTAGGTGGAACTCCACCTACCTTATATGCTTGAAAGTGCATTGAAGTTTCAGAAGGCATTTAAGAGATTGGGTGAGAAGTGTGCTGAATTTGTGATGATGCAAGATGATATCCCAAATAATGATGATTGGGATAGTGCAAGGTGCTTTGTTAAATTCCTGAAAAAAATTTATGATATCACTAAAAAGGTGTCAGGTTCAACTTTTGTCACTTCTTCTCAATATTTCAATGATCATTGTTTGATATTGTTGACATTCAAGACATGGATGGGGAGTTCTGACCCATTGCTTGGCAGAATGGCTGAAAAAATGAAGCTAAATATGATAAGTATTGGGGGAATATTAAAAATATGAATATGTTGATCTTTGTTGCTATGGTGCTTGATCCTCGAAATAAGTTTCATTTCGTTAAGTGGGGCTTGGACAAGACTTGTGAGAAGGATGTTGCTGATTTTTTGTGTGAAAAGGTCAAGGAGACATTATATAAAATGTTTGATAGTTATAGGCTTTTTGCTAATCAAAATCAGGCCGAAAATTTTACACAATCCTCTCATGAGAAAGACATGAATCTTAAGGATACTATGAATCAAAATGAAGTGGATTTGTATCTCATGGAGACTTTGGAGAAGAAAAGTAATACTTTTGACATCTTGAACTGGTGGAAGGTGAATTCCACAAAATATCCTATTCTTGGTCAAATTGCTAGAGATATATTGGCCATGCCTGTGTCTACTGTTGCCTCGGAGTCTGCTTTCAGCACCGGAGGTAGAGTGCTTAATTGTTATAGGAGCTCTCTTACACCAAAGACGGTTGAAGCTTTAATTTGTACACAGAATTGGTGTCGCTCCTCCCCATTGTCAACGGATGTTGAAGAGCTCGTGGAGGACTTAGAGAAGCAGGAACTAGGTATTTATTATTGTATTTTATTTATTAAACTCAATTACAGCTGTTTTTCTTATGTAGCTTTCTCATTCATATTGATTAATATATTTTATACATTTTCAGAACTTGCTCCAATCCCACAACTGACTGAGGAGGATTTTGATATTGACTCTGATTAGTTGCTGCACTTGGAGTTGATTAGTTCAAATGATGTTGCTGTTTGGTAAATGGTATGATCATATTCACATTGTATTCTCATATGTACCAACTAAATACATGAGAATATGATGTTTTTAATTCCTTGTACTTGTATTTTTGTTTTGCAGACAATGGCTGGGAGAATGACCATGGTTGGGAGCATGGTGGTTTTGTATTTTGATCTTTAAATTTGATGTATGTTGTTAACTTTGGAGCAAGGCCTTGGTTGGGAGCATGACTGTTTTTTTCACTTTAATATTTACATTTGATGTATGTTGTGGACTTTGAGACTTTGGGACTTTGGAGCAAGAACATGGCTGTATGTTTATTTTTTGGATTTAAGAATTTGGATTTAGCATGGCTTTTTAAGCCCAAGAACATGGTTGTATCGTCATGTATGTTTATTTTTTGGATTTGAGAATTTGGATTTAGGATGGCTTTTTAAGCCACAGTTTGGTTTTTACATGGCTTTTTAAAGTTGGATTTAGGATGGCTTTTAAGCCACTATTTATGCAATCTGCTTTTTTAAAGTGCAGGCAGAATTATTTCTTAAGAAAAAAAGCAATGATGTGTGAAAATAGTTTGGCCTTTCATCACTCATTATATTTTTTGCACTTTATATAATGTAATATAAATAAGTAATGGTGCGTGGTTAAAAACCGAACAAACAGAGCCGATCCAAACCGCATTTAATTGGATCGGATCAGATACTTTTTTAGAAGCCATCCAAACCAAACCGAACCGCATGTACTTTTTTACTTCGGATCGGATGACTTTTTCCCTTAAAACCGAACCAAACCGAACTGTGAACACCTCTACTCGTTATAGACAATGATGCTTTAAGTTAGATTGCCTATCCCTTTTACCCGCTTAAGTTTCTATATCTAAGAGTTGTGTTGGACGTATACAGGAACTAATGGCAGGTAGAGTACGCAACGATCAGGCGATTGCGGACGCATTGGCACTTCTGGCCAATGCTATCGGACAAGTCAACCATAACAACAACAATGGTAGGCCAGCTGAGTTCCAGGGACTGGATAAGCTCCAAAAGAACAACCCTTCGTCGTTCAAGGGAGCGTATGATCCGGAAGGGGCTTTGTTATGGTTGAGGGAAACCGAGAAGATCTTCAGGGCTATGGATTGTAATGATCAGCAGAAGCTCATCTTTGCTACCTTCATGTTGACTGAGGAGGCTGAGCATTGGTGGGACAACTACAGGCAGAGGATGCAGGCTGAGGGCACAGCAGTTACATGGGCTGTGTTCAGGCAGAGGTTTCTGGAGAAGTACTTTCCAGTGGATATCAAGGACAAGAAAAAGATGGAGTTCTTATCCTTGAGGCAGGGATCTATGTCGATTAGCGATTATGCAACCAAGTTTGAGGAGCTAGCGAGGTATGTAACACCCTTCTAGGGCGCTACATTTTTTGTGACATTTCTATTTTTATAAGACCGAGTAAAGCGGAAAATAATTATTTTGCCAAAAATACGGGTTTATTTTATTTTTTCTTTTCTCTTTAACAATTAATACCATACATACTCTTTAACATATAACATCGACTTATGCATCAATATTACATAAACCAAGTTCCAAGTACCATAAGTCATACATATTCAGAAAGAAGGCGGAAATACCAACGCCAGTAAATAACAACAGACTGGAATATGTTTATAATAATAATATCTTTAGAGACATAGCTCCACAAAGTATAACATAGACACGAGACTGGCCACACACAAAATACTAACAAAAGTTCATTATACTAAAGCCCTCGAGACTGTGTCCATGTCTCCCAACACTCTCAAACTCTAGCAGGGTATGATGGAGAAACAGTGTTGTCGTCATCTTCGTTCAACGCAAGATAGAAAACAACAAACCAGAAAATACAGAAATGAGGTGAGATTTCCATTCATCTTACACTTAACGCAGACATGCAGTGGTACGGTACACAGGTACATACAAATATCAATAAATAGTTATATCATCCATCACAACAGCAATAACAATGTTTCACAACAACATAATCACAGGGCACCGTTTTCCCTAGATAGAAGACATGTAAGACTCGAGGAATGACCTCTGATTTCCTATACCATGGTTTTAACAAATAGTCGGAGAGAGTGGTTCGGAGGATTGTTCCGGAGTCCACCAGCCTTGGGTAATAAAATGCGTCAACAGTCATCATGGTGCATATAGGCTTTTCGGGAACATCCTACACTACCAGAAAATACATAGTGTCTAGTAGAGTATGTCGGTGTATTGCAAGATCACCATACCACAGAAGAGCAACCAACTGGGCCTATATGAGTATTTCATACCCCGACACCCCCAAGCATCAATAGATCGTCACTACGAAATTCGCACCCGCATTAAAGTGTTAGCTCGATCTCCTAGGCACAACGGCCTTACAGAACATAGTTTCACTATGTGTTTAGGCAAACTTTGCCGGAAATGCGTTCTTCTCGTCCATCCAACGGATGACATCGTGATTCCTTCGGAATTCTTTCAGCGTATCGTAACAGATGCTAGATGTCCTTAAGTCTGAATCACCGGTACTTAATCATCAAGCTAAAGTTCTCAAGTAACCTTTCATCTTTGTGCAATGTTTTCTTTAAAATATTTGTTTACAAATCCTAGCACATTATGAGATTGGAACATAGGTCCAATTTATTTATTTCTCTGTACTTTTCTAGTTGAGCCTTTTTCTTTGGCTTTCAATAAAACAAATCATTCTGAGTCCATTAAATTTTATGGAATATGGATAATGAATTATCCATACTTTATGACATAAGGTCGTGTTTCACCCCACGTCATAAATCATTACGTTCGTATTTTCACTAAGTCATTCTTGACTTAGGTTTTTTTATTTACGTTTTATAGTAAAATCTTGTCTTGGATGACAAAAATCCTTTTGGCTTAAAACCAAAACCTTTAGATAAAATCAATTCCATTTTCAAGAGTAATTTACCTCAAAGATACTTAGGTATCAATTTTTTTCCAAAACATTTCCTCAAAAATCCTTAAAACGTGGGTTTCGCCGCTTTTTACTGAAATTAGGCCCAAAAGTTCTACTTTTTGAAGATATGGTTCTTCACCTCAAATGTCTTATTCTCCTAATATTACTCATGTGAAAAAGTTGAAACACTGATTTTACATCATTTATACGAAATTCCTAAAATTTGATAGAACGTCGTTAATTTTGTAAATTGCGTAAATTCTTTTTCAACGATTTTACACTCTAATAATCCAAAACTCATTTTGGAGTTTTAGAACAGTTTTGTAAGCATGAAAAACAGTTTCTAACTGTCCAATTACTTTAATTTTCCAAAATTGCATTTTAGTCCCTAAACTTTCATTAATTACAAAATAGTCCTTTTTCACTTAAAACCTTATAACTTTTTATTTAAAACTCCAAATCACACCAAACCAACTTCTTTAGCAATATTTTTCAGTTGCCCTCAAATTTTCCAGAAATCACTTTTCTGCCCCAAATATTTTTCAATAATTGCAAAAAGGTCCTTTATCACAAAAAGACTCATAACTTTTTATGTATTAATCCAATTAACACCAAACCAATTTCTATGGTTTTGTCTCATCAAGGACTACAATCTTAACATACAAGCACATGAATTTCGGTGCAGCCACTGAAATTCTCAGAATTTGCAATTTAGTCCCTAAGGACTCATAAATCCATAACTTTCAATATACACATCCAAATCAATCCAAACCAATTTCTATATTCTTATGTGATCATGCAATCCTCATAAAAATTATTCAAACAATTTAAAATATCAGGGAACCCATATAATCATTCAAGGCCGAATGGCCTAGATTATTCATGTTAGGCAATTTTTCATGTTAAACCAACTAAACAACCATTAAGCATCCAATTAGAAATCATTGAACCAAAATCAACATATACCAAAATCAAGCATCAACCAAACCCTCCAAGAGGTTCACACACACAAATCAATAATTTCCACAAGTTAAATAGTTATAATCTACAAGACTTTATACACTAATAAACCACCACATATCTACCCTAAGGTAGGATGATGGTAATCTCCCCCATACCTTTGATGATCACTTGAACTCAAACAAGAAGAGGATGATGTTCACCTAGAGCTCAAGGTTTGAACCAACAAAACCTAGCCATGAATCATCAACAAGGAAAACAAGTTAAAAATGAAAGAAAATCACCTAGCCCACATTAGAGGTAGGTTTGGCCTTGTTATGAAAAATAGGCTAGAGATCACGAAATTTTAAAATCTCTTGGATAATGAAAGTAGAAGTCATATGAAGATCATAGAAATTGGAATCACATTAAAAGGATTTTTCTATGATTTTCTAGAGATTTTTGAAGTTCTAGATCTAAGAATTTGAAATTTGTAAAAACTTGAGATTTGAATAAAAGTTGTGAAAGGAAAGGAAAGTATGATCATGGATTAGAAGAATCTACCTTTGGAATTTGAAGAAATGATCACAATCTACTACTTCCTTTTAAAATCAAGTGTATGTAACTTAGGGAGTTTTTGTGTGAAAGTGTTAGAACATAAGCCAAATGGAGAAAATGAAGTGAAGATAGCCTATTTGAAAGGTGGTGGCCGTGAGTTTCTAGGGAGAAAAGGGTCCAAAGAGTAAATTGTTGTCATGGCAAACTTGTAGTTAAAATGAAGGATTAGGGTAATTTGGGTTTTTCACTTAAAAAGTCATCATTACATGCATTTAATGCATTGGTGACTAACCCTATGACTCACCCCCTTATGACTCACCAATGAGTCATTGTTCTCATCCGTCCGAGGTCGGGTTTTGTCTCTGCACCTTCGTTCTCGATTCCGTCGATCCCCGATCGTCGAGTATTCGCCCGAATAACTTATAATAACCTATTTATTTTGAAAATTTTCAAAATAACCACTATAGCTAGAAATAAAATATAAACCTTAACTGTTTCGTTCACGGGTCAAAATTAGGTTTTCTGACCAGTAAAATCTTATTGTCAGTGAAAACGCAGACCGGGTTTCGTCTGAGTTTTGAACCCAAACTTTTACCGTAAGCTTCTACCATAAGGTAGAGTATAACTATGATTTTATTTTATTAAAATCCATTTTATAGATCTAATATAAAAATTACGAACAATTAAAATCCTACCAATAATTGAAAAACAGTAAAAAAGCAAAACGGTAAAAATTGTAAAAACAGGGTGTTACAAGGTACTACACTCCTTATCAG
Organism: Echinosophora koreensis; assembly: GCA_035048595.1. Classification (NCBI taxonomy): domain Eukaryota; kingdom Viridiplantae; phylum Streptophyta; class Magnoliopsida; order Fabales; family Fabaceae; genus Echinosophora; species Echinosophora koreensis. The sequence goes on along the minus strand of JAPCYP010000017.1, from coordinate 6,347,200 downwards.
TACGAGACAGATGATCCCTCCAAGTGCGTGAAGTTTGAAGCTGGACTTCGACCAGAGATTAAGTAAGCCATCAGCTACCGGGAGATCAGAGTTTTCCCGATTCTGGTCAACAAATGCCGGATTTATGAGGATGCTAGCCAGTTCAGAGTTGCCAAGGGGTCAGATAGTCAGAGCGGCAAGAGAACTGATCAGAGAGACAAGGGCAAGCAGCGGTATGCTCCGACCGGCAAGGACTTCAAACAACGTAGCAAGAAGCCATAGTTTCAGCAGGATAGATTCAGGGGCGGGTTCTCTAATGCCCCCAGGACTATGAAGTGTGGTAAGTGCGGAGCACCGGATCATTACTCATCCCAATGCAAGGAATCAGTTGTGATTTGCTTCAGGTGTGGCAAGTCAGGTCATATCAGCCGCGAGTGTGAAGGAGCCAAGGCCGAGCCTCCTAGCACTAGTAAGAATCAGAAGTCCCAGGCCAACAGACTGAAGACCACTGGAAGAGTTTTTACTCTTAGTGGAGCCAAAGCCTCCGAGTCTGATGACTTGATACAAGGTACATGTTTTATTGATGGAAATCGATTGACTGTATTGTATGATTCGGGTGCTACTCACTCCTTTATATCGCATGATAGGGTCAAGAGTCTTGGTTTACCTATTTCTTTTCTTGAGTATGATTTGCTTGTGTCTACACCTACAAATAAACCTGTTTCCACATCTTATGCATGCAAGAACTGTCATATAGTCATAAATGGTAAAACCTTTGTTGCTGATCTTGTATGCTTGCCTCTAAAAGACCTTGATATTATTCTTAGCATGGACTGGTTATCTTCCAACCATGTCCTTTTGAACTGTTTTGATAAAACCTTGGTTTTTGGAACTCCAACGGAGTCTAAGAATCCGGACCTTCTCTCTACCAGCCAAGTTCCAAGCTTCGATGAAAGACGAAGCCCAGGTATACATGATGTTAGCTTCCCTGGAAGTAGAGAGCAGCCCTCCTGATGTCACCAGCGTGCCTGTTGTGCGGGAATTTCCTGAAGTGTTCCCGGGGGATGTTTATAACTTAGCCCCAGAGAGAGATGTTGAGTTTACCATATACTTAGTGCCTAGCACAGGGCCAATCTCTATAGCATCCTATAGAATGTCTCCTCTTGAGCTAGCTAAGTTGAAGGAACAGTTGGAGGACCTGATAAAGAAGCAGTTCATTAGGCCTAGTGTGTCTCCGTGGGGAGTACCTGTGTTGTTGGTGAAGAAGAAGGATGGTAGTATGAGGTTGTGCGTCGACTATCGACAGCTCAACAAGGTGACCATAAAGAATCGGTATTCCCTTTCTGGGATTGATGATCTTATGGGCCAGTTGGATAGGCGCTTGCATCTTTTCAAAGATAGATTTGAGGTCAGGGTACCATCAGATTCAGGTTAAGTCTGAGGACATCCCAAAGACAGCGTTTAGAACGCGATATAGTCACTATGAGTACTTGGTTATGCCCTTCGGTGTGACCTGCGGTCTTCATGGACTACATGAACAAGAACTTCCACCCTTACTTGGATAAGTTTGTGGTGGTGTTTATAGATGACATCTTAGTGTACTCCAAGAGCAAGGAAGAACAAGAGGAACACCTGAGGGTTGTCTTGTAGACCCTTAAGGAAAAGCAGTTGTATGCTAAGTTGCCGAAGTGTGAGTTCTGGTTAGAAGAAGTGAGCTTCTTAGGACATGTCATCTCTAAGGGTGGCATAGCAGTGGACCCAGCTAAGGTAGAGACGGTGCTCCAGTGGGAAGCGCCGAAGTCAGTGATCGAGATTAAGAGTTTCTTGGGGTTAGCCGGGTACTATAGGCGGTTCATAGAAGGTTTCTCTAAGATAACTTTACCCTTAACCCGCCTCACCAAGAAGGGACAGTTGTTTGTGTAGGACTCTAAGTGTGAAGAGAGTTTCCAAACCCTTAAGGATAGGTTGACATCAGCACCAGTGTTAGTTTTGCCAGATCCTAGTGAACCCTTCGTAGTTTACTGCAATGCTTCTAAGCAAGGGTTAAGTGTTGTGTTGATGCAGAATGGTGAGGTAGTCTCTTATGCTTCTAGGCAGTTAAAACCCCATAAGAAGAACTACCCTACCTATGACCTAGAGCTAGGAGCTGTGGTATTTGCCTTAAAGAACTGGAGGCATTACCTGTATGGAGCGAGGTTTGAGGTTTTTAGTAATCATAAGATTTTGAGATATCTCTTTGATCTTGAACATGAGGTAGCGTAGTTGGACGGAGTTCTTAAAGGATTGTGACTTCGATCTGACCTATCACCCAGGAAAGGCCAATGTAGTAACCGACACCTTGAGTAGGAAAACCCTGCATGTCTCCGCTTTGATGGTTAGGGAGATGGATCTGATAGAGGAGTTTAGAGACCTTAGTCTAGCTTGTGAGTTTACTCCTAAGAGTATTAGGCTTGGTACCTTGAGGGTTACCAACATCTTGATGGATCAGATTAGAGAGGGTCTGAAGTTAGACAAGTTTCTCTTGGACCAGCGAGAGTTGCTCGCTCAAGGTAGAAACCTTAGCTTTAAGGATGGAAGTGATGGCGTCTTGAGGTTTAAGGATAGAGTGTGCATACCTGACGTTCCTAGCTTAGGAAGTTGATCCTTGAGGAAGGACATAGGAGTGGATTAAGTATGCACCCAGGTGCCACTAAGATGTATCGGGGACCTTAAGAGGATGTTTTGGTGGCCTGGGATGAAAAAGGATGTAGCTGAGTTTGTGTATGCGTGCCTAGTTTGTTAGAAGGCCAAGATAGAACGCCAAAAGTCATCAGGTAAGTTGCAACCTCTGAGTATCCCAAAATGGAAATGGGATAGCATCTCCATGGATATTGTGTCTGGACTCCCTAGGACTCTAGTTGGTTTTGAGGTTATATGGGTTGTGGTGGATAGACTGACCAAGTCTGCTCATTTCATCCGGATGAACATGGAGTAACCTTTAGAGATGTTAGCCAAGCTGTACATCAAAGAGATAGTTAGGCTTCATGGTGTACCCTCTAGCATAGTATCAGATAGAGACCCAAGGTTTACCTCTAAGTTTTAGGAGAGTTTGCAGCATGCTTTAGGGACAAAGCTTAGGCTTAGTTCAGCTTACCACCCACAGACTGATGGGCAGTCTAAGCGGACCATCCAGTCCTTAGAGGACTTGTTGAGGGCTTGTGTGTTAGAACAGTCTGGTAGTTGGGACAAAAGAGCTATCATGATAAAAGGAGGAAGGCGCTCAAATTCCAGGAAGGTGATCATGTATTCTTGAGAGTTACCCCGACAACTGGGGTTGGTAGAGTGATGAAGGCGAGGAAACTTACTCCGAGGTTCATTGGTCCTTACCAAATCCTTAAAAGAGTCGGCGAAGTCGCCTATCAGATAGCTTTACCACCGTTCTTGTCCAATCTCGATAATGTTTTTCATGTGTCTCAACTTAGAAAGTATATCCATGACCCTAGGCACGTGATAGTACCTGACGCTATACAGTTGAAAGAGAACGTGACGTTTGAGGTGTTACCCCTTCGAGTCGAGGATAGGAGGGTGAAGCAGCTAAGAGGCAAGGAGATTCCTTTGGTCAAAGTGGTTTGGAGTGGGGACAGCTGAGGAAAGTGCTACCTGGGAGCTTGAGAGCAAGATGATGGAAGCGTACCCGCACCTTTTCGTTTGAGGTACGTAGAAATTTCGAGGACGAAATTTTTATAAGGGGGTAGAATTATAACATCTTGAATTCCACCCTACGTTAATAAATGTTAATGTGTTAGACTTAGCTTATATATGTTTGTTATGCTTGTCCTTGATGTCTAAGTTCATGTTGAGAAGGTTTAGCCTTAGGAAGGTTCAATTGTTTTAGAGTCCACGTAACCCGTCTCACTGTTTTGGCCATATCTTGAGTTCTAAATATCCGATTGAGGTGACCTTTGTGGAATTGGAAAGATAAGAGAATTATCGACAAGTCTTATTTCAGGTATTTTGGCCAAATTCAATTGTTTTGGACTCACCCTGTGAGCATTTGCTCGTCCCGCGAAAATCTAAAATTCAGCTTTGCGCTTTCGGGTTCGCCTCGCGAATCCAGCTGATAGAAATTGGTTCTTTGGCTCGCCCAGCGAATACGTGCAGAACCAGAAAATGAGTTTTAGGTTCTTTTAAAGCCCAAATCGCTTTCTAACCCATTTTTAACCCCTAAAACTCGATCTAAACCCTAGTCTATCACGTCCCAACACTCAGAGCTACCTCCCTTCTCTTTTCTCTCAATTCCCATCAACAGTCTCTAGAAAACTCTCTCAAGTTAATCCGTTCTTACACCGTTATGTACCATTCTTTGATAGGAGAACATCGTTGCGAAGACGTGATCATCGTATTCGCTGTTTAAACCTTCAAACAAGATAAGTGCTCGTGAGACGAGACCCTAGAATACCCTCTTTCTTCTTTTGAAAAGCGAACCGCATACCAGGTATGGGGAGAAGTGTAGTGTTTACATTAGGCTTTGGGGGTAGTGTAAGGTATAAGGGTTCCCATAACCCCGATGTTGTTTTGTATGATTTGATATGTATATTGACTGTTTTGATAACATGTTCATGGTTGTCTAGATGTGTTATTTCACATGTTTATGTTCATATTATAATTGATATGTTCTTGTTGGTTGTTGAATGAGCATGATTGATATATTGATGATACGTTGGTTGAATGGTGGATGCCATGAAATGTTGTTCTGTTGATGATTATGTATTGATTAAAATATTAATTGGTAAGATAGGCCTGAAAACGAGTTTAGATTAAAGGATAATTGAACCCTAAAAACTGGTTAATGATTAACAAAGATGATTAAGAAGATGAGATGCTGAGATGTTGAGTTGGTAAGCCGGTACCCGTTGGGTTACCGCACGCTGTTAAGATTGACAACCTTGGTGCTTATTGGCCAAGGTGCCCTCGATGCTCATTGGTCGAGGTGCCAATAACGTTGTACCTTGGTAGCCGAGAGTTTGCTCCAAGGGGGCCTGCACCCGGTTAGGTCTAAGGTGTTGCGGTCAATTCCGCTAAAGTTTAAGGTGTTGCGGTTGATTCCGCTGAAGTCCTGGATGCTTATAGGCCTAAGCAAAGGAGGTGGCGGTTTCCCGTTGTAACACCCTGTTTTTCAGAATATTTTAATTAAGTGGTTTTGGTTTAAGTTGGATTTATCGTTTAAGGGCTAGTAGGATTTTTGGCTAAAAGTCCCTTTCTGGTACATGAGCACACCCGTGCTCATTAGCCAGCAAGCCCGTGCTTAAAGTCAGAAGCGAGTTTCTGATTTTTAAGTTGAGCACGACCGTGCTCAACAGTGAGCACGCCCGTGCTCAATGCTTGGACCGCGTCTCGTGACGCTAAGTGGAGCACGACCGTGCTCAAGGGTAAGCACGACCGTGCTCAGGTCCGGAAGTTATATACGTGAGCAGAATCGAGGGTTTAACGTTTTAACCCTGTTTTGGTGAGTGCAGCAGCCTTGAGTGCGGCCAGGGCAGAGTTTCTTCCGTTTTTCTTCCTTGTGATCAGTTTTGGTGAGAGTTGGAGGTCTTGGGAGATTGCTAGCATAGCTGTGTTGTTGCATAGGTAACGTTTCCTCCCTGTCTAAGTTCCTTTTCCATTTTTGTGAATAGGGAACTAACCTTTGGTATTCTGTTGATCCAAGGTTTGGTTTCGGTGTAAGTCGCTATAAAGGGGAAGAGCCGGTTCGTTGCTTAGGACACCGAAAGAGCTACCTTCAATCCAGGTATGGGGAGAAGGGTAGTATTTACATAGGTCTGGGGTTAGAGTAAAGTAAAAGGGGTTCCCATAACCCCGTTTTTAATATTCGTTGTTATATGATTAATGTTTGAAGTGATGATGCATGTTGACTGCTATGTGATGAGATTGTTATATGTTCTATATTTTGGAAAAGAATGTTTATGTTGAATGTGAGTATGATATTGATGTGTTAATCTTGTTATTAACATGAGATGGTTGTTGATGTTGCTGGCAGCATAGTTGATGCTATGATTATTGAGTTACTGCTGTTTAATCCCTAAAAACGTGTTAAAAGTGACTTAGGACATTTTAAGGATTAAAACCCGGAAGGATTGTTAACTTTCAGCCTCTGTTCCTGCCCAGAACAGCACTGTCGCGCGATGAGCACGACCGTGCTGAACAGGGAGCACGACCGTGCTCCCAGTTGAATTCTGGGGAGATGGCCGCGCTGTTGAGCACGGCCGTACAGGACAAAGAGCACGATCGTGCTGCTGAGCACGACCGTGCTCATTAAGAAGCACGATCGTGCTTCACTTACAGGGGAGCACGCCCCTCACGTGCTTAAGCACGACCGTGCTGGGTTACGAGCACGACCGTGCTCAACCCACTGTGACAAAACCAGATTAAAACTTAAGGGGTTTTAAACCCCACTTCCCTATGATGATAACTGATTAGACAACTTGGTAAATGATAATAAAGACAAATAAAGATGATGAGATGGTGAGATGTTAAGTCGATACCCTTCGGGGTGCCGCAAGCTGATGAGTTGTGCCTTGGTGCTTTTTGGCCAAGGAGGCCTTGACCCCACGGTTTGGGTCTAAGGTGTTGTTGTTACGTACCGTGGTGGCCGAGAGTTTGCCCCAGGTACTGCGGTTGATTCCGCTTAAGTCCTCAGGTAGATTCCGCGAGGCAAGTTGGTGCGGTTGATCCCGCTGTTACCTTCGGTCGATTCCGTTGGAGTTATGGAGGTGGTGTTGCCGTTGTTGTTGTGTTGCATACGCATTGCATCGGAGATGTTGTTTAGGAATGTTCGACATAGGGGAGATCGTCCTAGAGTACGGCGATCCGGCCATCCACGGTTGGAGTAGATTCTCCTAGCGCCCCCGTGATGAGGCATTCGTTGGTTTGATGCGTTGGCTATCCAAGGAGTAGATTCTCCGGCGTTGAGTAGATTCTCAATGTGGATATGTAACTCCGAAGTCGTTCATCCCGAGTTTAGTGGATCCACATGCATTGATGGTTTAGCGGAGTAGGACTGCATTGCACTGCATAGCATAATGATAATGTTGATGTTTGATGTGATGCTGCTATGCTTGCTGTTTACTTTACTGCCTATCTCCATGCTATTATGTTTATACGATTCTTACTCCCTATATATGTTTGTTGTTTGTGTTTGGCCTGATTGGCACTTTGCAGAGGATGACGAGCAGCCCGGAGAGGAGTGACTCTTAGGAGCTGCCACTCATCGTAGGGCTAGTTTATGTTTCGTAGTCGTTAGTTTCAGTTGTAATTCCGTGGATTTTATTCCGGAACGGTTATACCAGCTCTGTATGTGACATCGAGGTTGGGTTATATTACTTTGGTTGGTTATGTTTTTATTGTTTAAAACTTATTTTATTTCCGCGTTGTAAATGGTTCATGTGGGACTTTTCTACCCATGGACAATTGTTTATTTTATTCAGTAATTGCATGTTTTCCTTTAAATGTTTTATTTAATTTAAATGGCTTTTAACATGCGGGGTAGAAGGGTGTCACATTTAGTGGTATCAGAGCCAGGTTGACCTTGTTCGGACGTGGTATGAGTCTGTTGTGTGTGACTCTTGTATGCATTGTCTATACTTGTTATAGATAAGGATGTTTTAAGTTAGTTGCCAGTAGCTTTTACTCGCTGAGTTTCTGTATTAAAGGCTGTTTTGGGCATGTACAAGAACTAATGGCCGGTAGAGGACGCAACGATCAGGCGATTGCTGACGCGTTGGCACTTTTGGCCAATGCTATCGGACAGGTCAACCCTAACAACGGTGGGCCAGCTGAGTTTCAGGGACTGGATAAGTTCCAGAGGAACAACCCTCCGTCGTTCAAGGGAGCGTATGACCCAGAGGGAGCATTGTTGTGGCTGAGGGAGACAGAGAAGATCTTCCGTGCGATGGACTGCAATGATCAGCAGAAGCTCATCTTCGCCACCTTCATGTTGACTGAAGAGGCGGAGCACTGGTGGGATAACTGCAGGCAGAGGATGCAGGCAGAGGGCACAGCGGTGACTTGGGCTGTGTTCAGGCAGAGGTTTCTGGAGAAGTATTTTCCAGCGGATATCAGGGACAAGAAGGAGATGGAATTCTTGTCTTTGAGGCAGGGGTCGCTGTCAGTCGGTGACTATGCGGCTAAGTTTGAGGAGCTGGCGAGGTACTACACTCCTTACCAGCATGAGACGGACGATCGCTCCAAGTGTGTGAAGTTTGAAGCGGGACTCCGGCCTGAGATCAAACAGGCCATCAGCTATCAGGAGATCAGAGTCTTCCCTATTCTGGTCAACAAGTGCAGGATCTATGAGGATGCCAGCCAGTTCAGAGCTGCTAGTTCCAGAGGGTCGGACAATCAGAGTGGCAAGAGGATTGGTCAAAGGGATAAGGGCAAGCAGCGGTATGCCCCTTCGGGCAAGGACTTCAAGCAGAGTGGCAGGAAGCCCCAGTTTCAGCAGAGTGGCTTCAGGGGTGGGTTCTCTGATGCCCCTAGAGCTATGAGGTGTGGGAAGTGTGGAGCACAGGACCACTATTCGTCCCAGTGCAAGGAAACACAGGTCATCTGTTTCAAGTGTGGCAAGCCAGGCCACATCAGCCGCGAGTGTGATGGAGCTAAGGCCGAGCCTCCCAGCGCTAGCAAGAATCAGAAGTCCCAGGCCAACAGACTGAAGACCACTGGGAGAGTCTTTACTCTTAGTGGAGCCGAAGCCTCCGAGTCTGATGACTTGATCCAAGGTACGTGTTTAATTGATGGAACTCGATTGACTGTATTGTATGATTCGGGTGCTACTCACTCGTTTATATCGCATGATAGGGTCAAGAGTCTGAAATTGTCTGTTACCTTCCTTGAGTTTGATTTGTTGGTTTCTACACCTACAAATAAACCTGTTTCTACTTCTTATGCATGCAAGAACTGCCATATTGTTATAAATGATAAAACTTTCCTTGCTGATCTTGTATGCTTACCTTTGAAAGACCTGGATATTATTCTGGGTATGGACTGGTTATCTTCCAACCATGTCCTTCTGAATTGTTTCGATAAAACCCTGGTTTTTGGAACTCCAAAGGAGTCTAAGAATCCAGACCTTCTCTCTGCCAGCCAAGTACAAGCTTCGATGAGAGACGAAGCCCAAGTATACATGATGTTAGCTTCCCTGGATGTAGAGAGCAGCCCTCCTGATGTCGTCAGCATGCCTGTTGTGCGAGAGTTTCCTGAAGTGTTTCCGGGGGATGTTTATAACTTACCCCCAGAAAGAGATGTTGAGTTTACCATAGACTTAGTGCCTGGCACCGGGCCAATTTCCATAGCACCCTATAGAATGTCTCCTCTAGAGCTAGCTAAGTTGAAAGAACAGTTGGAGGACCTGATGAAGAAGCAGTTCTTTAGGCCGAGTGTGTCTCCGTGGGGAGCACCCGTGTTGTTGGTGAAGAAGAAGGATGGTAGTATGAGGTTGTGTGTCGACTTTCGACAGCTCAACAAGGTGACCATAAAGAATCGGTATCCCCTCCCTAGGATTGATGATCTTATGGACCAGTTGATGGGCGCTTGCGTCTTTTCAAAGATAGATTTGAGGTCAGGGTACCATCAGATTCGGGTAAAGTCTGAGGACATCCCGAAGACAGCGTTTAGAACGCGATATGGTCACTATGAGTATTTGGTTATGCCCTTCGGTGTGACCAATGCTCCTGCTGTCTTCATGGATTACATGAACAAGACCTTTCACCCTTACTTGGATAAGTTTGTGGTGGTGTTCATAGATGACATCTTAGTGTACTCCAAGAGTAAGGAGGAACACGAGGAACACCTGAGGGTTGTCTTGCAGACCCTTAAGGAGAAGCAGTTGTATGCTAAGTTGTCTAAGTGTGAGTTCTGGTTAGAGGAAGTGAGCTTCTTAGGACATGTCATCTCTAAGGGTGGCATAGCAGTGGACCCAGCTAAGGTAGAGACGGTGCTCCAGTGGGAAGCGCCAAGGTCTGTGACCGAGATTAGGAGTTTCTTGGGGTTAGCCGGGTACTATAGGCGGTTCATAGAAGGTTTCTCTAAGATAGCTTTACCCTTAACCCGTCTCACCAAGAAGGGACAGTTGTTTGTGTGGGACTCTAAGTGTGAGGAGAGTTTCCAAACCCTTAAGAATAGGTTGACATCAGCACCAGTGTTAGTTTTGCCAGATCCTAGTGAACCCTTCGTAGTTTACTGCGATGCTTCTAAGCAAGGGTTAGGTGGTGTGCTGATGCAGAATGGTAAGGTAGTCGCTTACGCTTCTAGGCAGTTGAAAACCCATGAGAATAACTACCCTACCCATGACCTAGAGTTAGGAGCTGTGGTATTTGCCTTGAAGATCTGGAGGCATTACCTTTATGGAGCGAGATTTGAGGTTTTTAGCGATCATAAGAGTTTGAAGTATCTCTTTGATCAAAAGGAGTTGAATATGAGGCAGCGTAGGTGGATGGAGTTCTTAAAGGATTATGACTTCGAGCTGACCTATCACCCAAGAAAGGCCAATGTGGTGGCCGATGCCTTGAGTAGGAAAACCCTGCATATCTCCGCTTTGATGGTTAGTGAGATGGACCTGATTGAGGAGTTTAGAGACCTTAGTCTAGCTTGTGAGTTTACCCCTAAGAGTATTAGGCTTGGTACCTTGAAGGTTACCAACAGTTTGATGAATCAGATTAGAGAGGGTCAGAAGTTAGATAAGCATCTCTTAGACCAGCGAGAGTTGCTCGCTCAGGGTAGAGACCTAAGTTTTAAGGATGGCAGTGATGGTATTTTGAGGTTCAAAGATAGAGTTTGTGTGCCAGATGTTCCTGAACTTAGGAAGTTGATCTTAGAAGAAGGTCATAGGAGTGGATTGAGTGTGCACCCTGGTGCCACTAAGATGTATCAGGACCTTAAGAGAATGTTTTGGTGGCCTAGGATGAAAAAGGACGTAGCTGAGTTTGTATATGCGTGCCTAGTATGTCAGAAGGCTAAGATCGAGCATCAGAGGCCTTCGGGTAAGTTGCAACCTTTTAGTGTCCCAGAATGGAAATGGGATAGTATCTCCATGGATTTTGTGTCTGGACTCCCTAGGACTCCAGCTGGTTTTGAGGCAATTTGGGTTGTTGTGGATAGACTGACTAAGTCTGCCCATTTCATTCCGATGAACATGGAGTATCCTTTAGAGAAGTTGGCAAAGTTGTACATCAAGGAGATAGTTAGGCTTCATGGTGTACCCTCTAGCATAGTTTCAGATAGAGACCCGAGGTTTACCTCTAGGTTTTGGAATAGTTTGCAAGAGGCTTTAGGAACAAAGCTTAGGCTTAGTTCAGCTTACCACCCACAGACTGATGGGCAGTCTGAGCGGACCATCCAGTCCTTAGAGGACTTGTTGAGGGCTTGTGTGTTAGAACAGTCAGGAAGTTGGGACAAGTTTTTGCCCCTGATAGAGTTCACCTACAACAACAGCTTCCATTCCAGCATTGGGATGGCACCTTATGAGGCTCTTTATGGGAGGAGATGTAGGACACCCTTGTGTTGGAGTGAACCTAGTGATAGTGTGGTGCTAGGGCCAGAGATAGTCCAGGAAACAACAGAAAAGATTAAGTTAGTTCAGGAAAAGATGAGAGTTGCACAGAGTAGGCAGAAGAGCTACCATGATAAAAGGAGGAAGGCGCTCGAATTCCAGGAAGGCGATCATGTATTCTTGAGAGTTACCCCGACGACTGGGGTTGGTAGAGTGATGAAGGCGAGGAAACTTACTCCGAGGTTCATTGGTCCTTACCAAATCCTCAAAAGAGTCGGTGAAGTTGCCTACCAAATAGCCTTACCCACGTTCTTGTCAAATCTCCACAATGTTTTTCATGTGTCACAACTCAGGAAGTATGTTCATGACCCTAGTCACGTGATAGTACCCGACGCTATACAGTTGAAAGAGAACCTGACGTTTGAGGTGTTACCTCTTCGAGTCGAGGATAGGAGGGTAAAGCAGCTAAGAGGCAAGGAAATTCCTTTGGTTAAAGTGGTTTGGAGTGGGGCGACTGAGGAAAGTGCTACCTGGGAGCTGGAGAGCAAGATGATGGAAGCGTACCCGCATCTTTTTCCTTGAGGTACGTGTAAATTTCGAGGACGAAATTTTTATAAGGGGGGTGGAATTGTAACACCCTGTTTTTCAGAATATTTTAATTAAGCTGGTTTTGGTTTAAGTTGGATTTATCGTTTAAGGGCTAGTGGGATTTTTGGCTAAAAGTCCCTTTCTGGTACATGAGCACACCCGTGCTCATTAGCCAGCAAGCCCGTGCTTAAAGTCAGAAGCGAGTTTCTGATTTTTAAGTTGAGCACGACCGTGCTCAACAGTGAGCACGCCCGTGCTCAATGCTTGGACCGCGTCTCGTGACGCTAAGTGGAGCACGACCGTGCTCAAGGGTAAGCACGACCGTGCTCAGGTCCGGAAGTTATATATGTGAGCAGAATCGAGGGTTTAACATTTTAACCCTATTTTGGTGAGTACAGCAGCCTTGAGTGCGGCCAGGGCAGAGTTTCTTCCGTTTTTCTTCCTTGTGATCAGTTTTGGTGAGAGTTAGAGGCCTTGGGAGATCGCTAGCATAGCTGTGTTGTTGCATAGGTAACGTTTCCTCCCTGTCTAAGTTCCTTTTCCATTTTTGTGAATAGGGAACTAACCTTTGGTATTCTGTTGATCCAAGGTTTGGTTTCGGTGTAAGTCGCTATAAAGGGGAAGAGCCGGTTCGTTGCTTAGGACACCGAAAGAGCTACCTTCAATCCAGGTATGGGGAGAAGGGTAGTATTTACATAGGTCTGGGGTTAGAGTAAAGTAAAAGGGGTTCCCATAACCCCGTTTTTAATATTCGTTGTTATATGATTAATGTTTGAAGTGATGATGCATGTTGACTGCTACGTGATGAGATTGTTATATGTTCTATATTTTGGAAAAGAATGTTTATGTTGAATGTGAGTATGATATTGATGTGTTAATCTTGTTATTAACATGAGATGGTTGTTGATGTTGCTGGCGGCATAGTTGATGCTATGATTATTGAGTTACTGCTGTTTAATCCCTAAAAACGTGTTAAAAGTGACTTAGGACATTTTAAGGATTAAAACCCGGAAGGATTGTTAACTTTCAGCCTCTGTTCCTGCCCAGAACAGCACTGTCGCGCGATGAGCACGACCGTGCTGAACAGGGAGCACGACCGTGCTCCCAGTTGAATTCTGGGGAGATGGCCGCGCTGTTGAGCATGGCCGTACAGGACAAAGAGCACGATCGTGCTGCTGAGCACGACCGTGCTGCTGAGCACGACCGTGCTGCTGAGCACGACCGTGCTCATTAAGAAGCACGACCGTGCTTCACTTAGAGGGGAGCACGCCCCTTCACGTGCTTAAGCACGACCGTGCTGGGTTACGAGCACGACCGTGCTCAACCCACTGTGACAGAACCAGATTAAAGGACTTAAGGGGTTTTTAAACCCCACTTCCCTATGATGATAACTGATTAGACAACTTGGTAAATGTTAATAAAGACAAATAAAGATGATGAGATGGTGAGATGTTAAGTCGATACCCTTCGGGGTGCCGCAAGCTGATGAGTTGTGCCTTGGTGCTTTTTGGCCAAGGAGGCCTTGACCCCACGGTTTGGGTCTAAGGTGTTGTTGTTACGTACCGTGGTGGCCGAGAGTTTGCTCCAGGTACTGCAGTTGATTCCGCTTAAGTCCTCAGGTAGATTCCGCGAGGCAAGTTGGTGCGGTTGATCCCGCTGTTACCTTCGGTCGATTCCGTTGGAGTTATGGAGGTGGTGTTGCCGTTGTTGTTGTGTTGCATACGCATTGCATCGGAGATGTTGTTTAGGGATGTTTGACATAGGGGAGATCGTCCTAGAGTATCCGGCCATCCACGGTTGGAGTAGATTCTCCTAGCGCCCCCGTGATGAGGCATTCGTTGGTTTGATGCGTTGGCTATCCAAGGAGTAGATTCTCCGGCGTTGAGTAGATTCTCAATGTGGATATGTAACTCCGAAGTCGTTCATCCCGAGTTTAGTGGATCCACATGCATTGATGGTTTAGCGGAGTAGGACTGCATTGCACTGCATAGCATAATGATAATGTTGATGTTTGATGTGATGCTGCTATGCTTGTTGTTTACTTTACTGCCTATCTCCATGCTATTATGTTTATACGATTCTTACTCCCTATATATGTTTGTTGTTTGTGTTTGGCCTGATTGGCACTTTGCAGAGGATGACGAGCAGCCCGGAGAGGATTGACTCTTAGGAGCCGCCACTCATCGTAGGGCTAGTTTATGTTTCGTAGTCGTTAGTTTCAGTTGTAATTCCGTGGATTTTATTCCGGAACGGTTATACCAGCTCTGTATGTGACATCGGGGTTGGGTTATATTACTTTGGTTGGTTATGTTTTTATTGTTTAAAACTTATTTTATTTCCGCGTTGTAAACGGTTCATGTGGGACTTTTCTACCCATGGACAATTGTTTATTTTATTCAGTAATTGCATGTTTTCCTTTAAATGTTTTATTTAATTTAAATGGCTTTTAACATGCGGGGTAGAAGGGTGTCACCCCGTTAGGTCTAAGGTGTTGCGGTCAATTCCGCTAAAGTTTAAGGTGTTGCGGTTGATTCCGCTGAAGTCCTGGATGCTTATAGGCCTAAGCAAAGGAGGTGGCGGTTTCCCGTTGTTTGTTGTATGCTGCATGCATTATTGGAGATGTTGTTGTTGGTGGACGTTCGACATAGGGGAGGTCGCCCGAGAGTACGCGATCTGGCCATCCACGGTAGGTCACCCAAGGTTTGGTGACCGTGCGCCCCCGTGACGAGGCATTCGTGATTCTTACTCCCTTCTTTCTGTTTGTTTGTTTGGCCTGATTGGCATCTTGCAGAGGATGACGAGCAGCCCGGAGAGAAGTGACTCTGAGGAGCCACCACTCATAGTTAAGGGCCTTTCTTTGTTGGTTAGTTTGTTCAGTTATATTCCGAGGATGTTATTCCAGAACGGTTATACCAGCTCTGTTGTGACATCGGGTTGGGTTATGTTGTTTATCTTGGTTATGTTTTATTTTTTTAAACTTGTTTTTATTTCCGCGATTTGAGAACTCGTTCATGTGAGACCTTTCTACTCATGGACAAATATTTTATTTTAAAGGTTTATTTTATTTAGTAAATGTCTGTTTGGTTTATATCTTTATCCTTTAATGTTTTATAACGTGCGGGGTAGCAGGGTGTCACACCTCATGAGACACCCCGTTGTGCCCCGGTGTTTTATTAGATTAAAGCCTTCTTAATTAATTCCTTAATCGTGCGCTTAACGTGAAAACACGTAAAAATTAAAACTTAAGTTAAATAGAATATAACTTTAGTTAATTAAAAACAACACACCCTATTTATGTTTATACATACACACATAGGTCTTATGAACTTAATACAAAACACTGTTGAGGGTATCCTCTCAGTAGGATCCCTAACAGGCATATACTTACACAAAAGTTATACTAGCTGAAACATGTAAAAATACTTCCATAAGACACACTGGCCATACTATCTAGACCCTAATCACCATGGATCATAGCTCGTCCTCCGGCCTCTGGTTCATACGGAGTTCCATCCAACTCCTCCTCAATCAGCTCATCAACAGTGTCTTCTCGAACAATTCCATAAAAGATAAAACATAACATACAGAAAACATAGCAGATAAGAAACAGTTCTATCATTAAAAGCGGAAAAGAAACCATAGCATATAATAAAACAACAGTCAAAGACACACATTACACATAACTAACAATCATCCTCAAATTAACAATATCATCATCTACCCTTACTCTCATACAACTAAACCTTTATGCTAATGTGACCACTACAATCCTGTCACACCATCTCCATCCAAATAGGAATGTTAGTCCTTCATCCGAGCGAGCACTCCCCTCTATCAAATTATATCTATAGTAGCCCAATTGCTACACCTAAACTATATCACTAGTACCCCAATTGCTACACATACAATTATATCTTTAGTAGCCCAATTGCTACACATACCATTATATCACAAGTAGCCCAATTGCTAAACCCAACAGTGTATAAACCTCACCGACTCTTACGGGGTCATAACCTAGTGCCTCAACCTCTCACTAGAAACTCATATAAATCCTAAAATCATATCTCATAATCTCATCTATAAAACGACTTAATTAAGCTAGGCCTCTACGTCACATCCATTCTCTCACCCAAACAAATATCTCCCGAACAACATATATTTTTTCTTAAAGTCCACTAAGCACGATATTAAACCAGGCAGATTATGCATAACACATTAATCAACAGAATATTCAAACACCGAAAATAATATGTCACATGCAATGGAATACCTCAACCAGCGTATCGCAATAAATCCAATAAACATAAAGTCAAACATCATCAAATACTTAAAATCAACCTAATGTCGATAAACCTACAATTCCCAAATCATCATTGGTATTACAGAAAAGGTTTCCAATGTGATTTTGGTCTTGTCGATTACCCGACTACTAGTAGGGTTTAGGTCGCCCTACACAATTATTATAGAATATACTACTTATCGATTCCGATGGTAGAATGATTCTTTCCCCCACCTAAGTTACCACCGGAAACACGAAATTGACGATCCTTGTTATCACGCCACAAGTTACCAATTCCACCTTCAATCAAATCAACGATAAAACAAATTAATCAAACAAATCTAAATACGGACATATGGTTCTAGGTTCGGCCAAGTCATAAAAATAAGGCTAGGGTTATTTTCTTAATCCAATCTCTTAGATACTAAATCCTAGAGTATTAACTAACATAAGTTAAGTGTTAATAGTTAAAATTATGAAACAAAATCCTCTAACCAACTAGGTTAGGGTTTCGGCCTCAATGAGCAAAATAGGTTACAATTTCCTTTTGCTCACAAACTCTTGGATCTATAACTTACACACCTTAGTTAGTTCATACAAATCATGATCTAGTTAAAGTTTGAAGAAAAACTTATTTTGCTCACATGAACACAAATTCGGCCAAGGCTAGAAAATAGGGCTAGGAATTTCTTTTGATTTCAAGTTTCTAGATATAAAAACTATAGGTATTAAAGAGTAAAGATCAAGTGTCATATTGTAAAAATTGAACAAAACTTCATTTGCCTAAAAATACATAGATTCAGCCTTCAATAGATAAATAGGAAGGAAAATGATTTTGATTACATACTCTTAGATGATGATAGTAGAGGACATATTAAGACAATAGAAATTGGTTTCACATTGAAATGATTTTTCTACAATTTTCTAGAAATATTTGAAATTCTAGATCTAAGAATGAAAAACTCATGAAAACTTGATGATCATGACTTGAAAACAAGAAAATCAATGAAGAACATGATGTTTATTTATCAATAATAGTAAGGTATACCTCTTAGATGTTGGAAAATTGAAAAGAATGGATCAAGTCCTTCACAAATTTGTTTAAAGTGTTCTTGAGAAAAGTGAGAGAAAATGAAGAAAATGAAGAAATGAGTGAAAGGGGGCAAGGCTGCGGTTTGGGGGGTATTTATAGGGTAGATTTTAGGCTTGGTTTGGTTCTTATGATTTAAATTAATGGGTTTTGTGAATATTAAATTAATATATGATTAACTATGGTTAATAATTAACTTAACTAGGGTTACTTTGCTAACTATGGTTAATAAACATGTGGCTCACATTTAGTGAAGGGTGTGGCTGATTCTTGGCCACAAGAACTAACCTTGGTTCCTTAACCATGGTTGAAATTTAACTCAACGTCGGTTAGGTTAAGCTTAGGGGTATTTTGGTCATTTCACCTAAATTTACATTTACTGCTTCATAATTGCTTGGTGAGTCATGGTGGTGACTCTACCCATGACTCAGCTCCTCTAGTGTCCGGTTTTGTCTCTGCACCTCCATTCTCGACACCGTCGATTTCCCGATTAGGGTTTTATGCCCGAATAGAAGCATACTATTTCGTTTTCGGATGAAAATTTTCAAAACAACCAGACTCGTTAGAAACATGATTTAAACATAAACCATTTCGTTTACGAGTCAAAATTAGGTTTTTTTTATCATTAAAATCTTACTGTCAGTGGAAACACCGACTGTTTTTCGTTCGAACTTTCACCAAAATTCGTCCGATTACACATAATATTTTATTTCTGATCGGAGATTTGGAAAGTAGAATTCCTCACGGACAAAATATAAAAAATCTACAAATTTCAGTTTTCGGATCAAATTAGGGTTTTCTGTCAGTATAAAATTATACTGTCAGTTAAAAAAAGCATACCGGTTTCAGTCTGAGTTTTAAACCCAAATTTTAACCATAGCTTCCTACCGTAGAGTAGGTTTTAGATATGATTTTGTTTTCTCCAAAATCATTTCCTAAGTCTCAGATAAAAATATAAATAAATATGGCTGTTACCCCTCACCTGATATCCCAGCAAGCTCTTAACCACTTGAGCTGCTATAGGTGATATATTCTTGTTAAATTGCTAAGAAATGTTGTCACTAAACTTTTATATACATTTGGTGAGGTGAAGCTTCAAAAAGCAATTTACCACCCAATGTGGTTGGCTGTTGAAGTAAATTTCGATGTTAAAGGTTTGATTTCTAGGGTCCCCATTTTGAGGAGTGCATTAATTAATGATCATTTTCAACTTAAAATTGCATGAAAAAAACTATTTTACATAATAATATAAATTAGCTCGGGGGTGATGAGATTGCTTACTTGATAGCGAATACTAAGGCCTTATATATAGGGGAGGGGGGAAACTGGAGGCACTACGGGATTGAACTTGCGCCTCACCTAATATCCCAGCAAGCTCTTAACCACTTGAGCTGCTATAGGCGATTTATTCTTGTTAAAATGCTAAGAAATGTTGTCACTAAACTTTTATAAAATTATACTGTCAGTTAAAAAAAGCATACCGGTTTCAGTCTGAGTTTTAAACCCAAATTTTAACCATAGCTTCCTACCGTAGAGTAGGTTTTAGATATGATTTTGTTTTCTCCAAAATCATTTCCTAAGTCTCAGATAAAAATATAAATAAATATGGCTGTTACCCCTCACCTGATATCCCAGCAAGCTCTTAACCACTTGAGCTGCTATAGGTGATATATTCTTGTTAAATTGCTAAGAAATGTTGTCACTAAACTTTTATATACATTTGGTGAGGTGAAGCTTCAAAAAGCAATTTACCACCCAATGTGGTTGGCTGTTGAAGTAAATTTCGATGTTAAAGGTTTGATTTCTAGGGTCCCCATTTTGAGGAGTGCATTAATTAATGATCATTTTCAACTTAAAATTGCATGAAAAAAACTATTTTACATAATAATATAAATTAGCTCGGGGGTGATGAGATTGCTTACTTGATAGCGAATACTAAGGCCTTATATATAGGGGAGGGGGGAAACTGGAGGCACTACGGGATTGAACTTGCGCCTCACCTAATATCCCAGCAAGCTCTTAACCACTTGAGCTGCTATAGGCGATTTATTCTTGTTAAAATGCTAAGAAATGTTGTCACTAAACTTTTATGTACATTTGGTAAGGTGAAGCTTAAAAAAGCAATTTACAACCCAATCTGGTTGGCTTGTCGAAGTAAATTTTGACGTTAAAGGTTTGATTTCTAGAGTCATCATTTTGAGGAGTGCATTAATTAATGATCATTTTCAACTTAAAATTGCATGGGAAAAAAAACTATTTGACATAATAATATAAATTAGCTCGGGGGTGATGAAATTGCTTACTTGATAGCGAATACTAACTTAAAAATGTTTTGTTTCTAATTAAAAAAAAATAAGTTTTTTTTACTTGATAAAGAAAATTTTTAATATGTTTTGTTCTATTATATTAATACTAATCTCATGAAACTCTTAAATTAGTTATATATAAGTGGAAACAATTTCGTTTTGTTTAAGAGAAATGCTCATTAGTACGAATATAATTAGTACAAAATGACAAACAAATGAATAATCTATTGTGTTTTGTTTTCTTGTGTGGGGTTTGAGTTTATTTTCCTTCGATTGTGATTGGACCACTCAAATTCGTAAGAATATAATTCTTACAAAACGACAAACGAATTAAAAATCTAATGTATTTTGTCAACTATATTTTCATGTGTGGAGTTTAATTATATTTTCTTTCGATTATGATTGGACTACTCATTCGTACCATGCTTATTCACAGCATATAACGGAGTGGTTTGTTTAAGTGCATGCTTGGATTCATTTTTGTTAGGGACAAAAGTGATTCCAGATACATAAAATTGGTTTTGACATGTTTGGGTGCTTTCGATTAGAATTGGTTTTGCCTCTAGAATGGATTCTAACATAAAGCTAGAATTTGGAACTTGTTGCTCCCACAAACTTGATTTTTAGCCTCAAATTTATTGTTTAACTCACTTTTAGTTGAATGTATCTAAACATAAATCATTTTATTTCATACTTAATTCTATTAAAATCAATTCTACAAAATCATGTTTGTCAAACGCTCGTCCAAAGATACACTAAGCTTCCAATCATTTTCTTTATGAGATGCCAACTTCAGCTTAGAATGGACTCTCTAAATTAGAACTTCGTCCAATTAAGACAGCAAAACTTATATATTACATAAGGTGAAGGTTATGATGCACCACCCACCAAAATGGTGCAGTGGTGCACCACCCAAGTGGCCAAATTTGAACCAATCAAATTGTCACTTGGGATTATTAACTTTTCAAGCTTGGTCAAATAGTCCAAGGTTATAATGGGTATCATAAGAAATGTTAAGTGTATCAGAAAGAAATACAATCAGTATTTTTTTATAAAAAAAACTTGAAATCCCTAAATTTCTCCCACCACCCACCACTGTCAACCCTCACTAGCACTGCCAGAGCCGCTGTTCTCCGACGAACACTCATGACCCACATGCCCAGCAGATCTGCCGCGAGCTACTCACAGCCTTCGCGCCGTCGAACCGCTGTGTCAGACCGTCCAAGCTCCCTCATGCTCGACCATAATAAGGACAGGGAGGAGTGGAGCGATGCAGCGATCGTGTGCACCTTCGCTGGAGAGGGACGAGCGACGATGATGCTGCAGGGTTTGCGCGGCTGCGTGAGGAGGAGGCCGGATCTATTTGGCGGCGAACGGTGGCATCTTGATGTGGTTCGTTGAGGAGGCCGAATCTACTTTGATGTTGAGGAGGCCGAACCATGGCTTTTGGATCTGGTTGTGATCCGTTGAGGAGGCCGGACTGCGCGGAGGATGTCGCGGCTGAGATGGAGGCGGAGGAAGCGGATCTGGAACTGTATTCGCGAAAGAGGCGCTGGTGAAGGGGAGATCCGGGTCCGGGTCGACGATGCTAGGTGGTGCTCGATCCTGTAGTGGTGGTACGGCGGTGGGTGACCAGCTCTGGGCCGGGGGGGGGGGTGTTTGGACTTGGGCGCTGCGTGATGGGAGGAGAACCCTAAACCATATGTATTTCTATTTTTTTTTTTTTTGACAGATATGTATTTCTATTTTTCAGTATGATACCTTGTTTGTAAATACTTAATACCATTGTATGTAAATACTTAATGTAATACCCATTATGACCTTTGACTCTTTGACCAAGGTTGAAAGGTCAATCATCCCAAGTGGCAATTTGATTGGTTCAAATTTTGCCACTTGGGTGGTGCATCACTACACCACTTTGGTGGGTGGTGCACCTTAGACATTACCATTACATAAAATACACTACTGGAGACTTCCTCGCCCTAAAAGATCACATATTTTGATGAAAAATTGTCAATCGCATCTGAATCTGCGCTAACATTTGCTTGGATAATGGCGAGTAGAGTGAACCAGGCGACAATGTAAGATATTATTAAACCAAACCATTAATTTTCTAGCCATGTTAAAAATTTTATTATTATATTTTTAACCAAAACAATCTCCCAATTCAAATAACCACTTAAATTAATTTAAATGATTTATAATTTATTTTTATTATTATTTATATTTATTTATAAATAATTAAAATTTGTATCCCAAAAAGTTGTAATTAATGGAATAATAATAGTATATCTGTATGATAATAATAATTTGAC
This sequence comes from Echinosophora koreensis, assembly GCA_035048595.1. NCBI lineage: Eukaryota > Viridiplantae > Streptophyta > Magnoliopsida > Fabales > Fabaceae > Echinosophora > Echinosophora koreensis. The sequence goes on along the minus strand of JAPCYP010000017.1, from coordinate 6,325,119 downwards.
TGATAAGTTTTTTTGGGCCCATTTGGTTATTTCGAAGTTGAGAAAAAGCCCATCGGTATCGTGTAATATCTCTCAGTGATCCTAGAAAGTTCCTTCTCCTATAAAAGCAAATTATGAACTATCGAAAAAATCTTAAAAATTCTTAACTCCTCTTTTTTGTCCAAATAATTGATAATTGATCAATTTTCAAGCTCCGTGTCCCTTTCTCTATCATAACTACTTCCTCTCAGGTACTCTTCCTTTTCTTTCTCATGATCTCTTTTAGGGCTTCGAATTTTGATTACAATAATCTCGTTTTCAACATAGGTGTTGTTTGTTTATTCAATTTCACCGATTTTCATGCTTAACTCAACTAGTTATATTGCTCTTTGGTTGATTGATTTTATATCTGACATTTGGGGATTGTAAAAAGCGTTTTTGCTTTGCTAATTATGATCATGACGCTATTGTTTGAAGCATGTTTTTGCCTATCGGAACCCTTAATAACTATTTGCATGGTTTAACTTTACATTATTTGTGGGTTTAATTATTATTAACCTTGCACGAGAAACAGAATGCAAGGACGCAGAGGTGGCAGGGATCCTTTCTTTGATTTTGGTGACCCTTTTGCTGGTTTTGGAGGGTTTGGTTCCTTTGGACCTCCCAGGAGTTTATTCTCAAGCTTTTTTGGGGGAAGGGACCCATTTGATGATCCTTTTTTCACCCGTCCTTTCGGAGGGATGTTAGGGTCTAGTCCCTTTGGTGGTCCAGCTGGAGGGATGTTAGGGTCTAGCCCCTTTGGTGGTCCAGCTGGATTTCCTTTTGCCCCAGATATGCGACCTTCTGGATTTCCTTTTGCTCCGGATATGCGTCCTTCTGGATTTCTTGAGCATCAAGCACCAGAGCCCAGTAGACCAAGGGGCCCCATCATCGAGGAGTTGAACTCTGATGATGAAAACGAGGGCGCGAAAGAAGAGAAGAAAGGAAATCCGAGAAAGCATGGTAGGTCAGACAATGAACCTGTCGTTGAACATCCAGGTGATGAACTTGAAGGTAATGCGTGTTTTGCGTTAAGCTGTAGGTGCTTTCGCTCTCTTTCCCTTACAAGTGGTAGCTTGGTTTTGTTTTGGCTGAGAATTTTTGTTGGTCATGTTGCAGGGAAGAAGATCAGACATTTGCAGGGTAGAAATGAGTACAACAGGTTCAATGCAACTGGGTCTCTGCCTCAGCCTCAGCCTCAGTTTCAGCCTCAAGCCCAAAGCTTCTGCTTCCAGAGCTCAACACTCAGTTATGGTGGCGCAAATGGAACATATTATACTTCGGCAAGGACAAGGAGGACTGGGAGTGACGGAGTAAGCATTTAGAATGTTTATTACAAGCTAGACTGAATCCAGGATATGTGTAATGCTGTTTTACCGATGCCATTTTCATTGTGTTAGGTAACCTTTGAAGAGAGCAAGGAGGCTGATAGTTCTACGCGGGAAGCATCTCACAGAATTTCTAGAGGACTTCGTGACAAGGTATTAATATACTATTCCCTTTGTTATTAATGTTGTATTAAGTTGCTTTGATTTCTCGATATCTTCTCCATGGTTATCAAATCAAGATTCGTATCGTGAATTGGAACACCTATTTTATGAATCGTAAATCGAATCGAATCATGAATTGTAAGATACATAACTAATAATTAAAAAATACATAAATTACATTTTCACATAAAGAAACAATAGATATCAGTATTTTAAAGTCAAATAACTCATTAAAGATAAAGATGGCAGAAACTTATTTAAAAATAAGTAGAAAGAGGCCAAGTGGCAGTTATTAAAACTAAAATTCAGCCTTGGGAGGAACAGAGTATAAAACAACAGCACTGTCGTATGAGGAATACAGCCATAAAAACGTGAAGAGGCAGTGGGGACTTTTAACTTTTAAAACTGATTTAAGCACCTAGAATCAGTAGGCAAGGGTGATTTTGTCACTGCCCCATTTCCCATTAAAAAATTTGCATGAAGAAACCCTAAGTAAATATCAAAACCCATTATGCAGGACCTGGCTGCCACTAAAAACCAGGAAGAAAACGCAAAAACAAAGGAAATCAGGAACCATATGCACAACCCGACCCGTTTGTGAGTGAGACCCAATAACGAAATCGAGCTTCTGTCTATCGCCCTAATGAATCTGAATCGCGAGTTCTTCTGAGAATCATTTGCGATACAAAGTTAATCGCACGATTCAAGCTCCATTTCGATTCAAGCTAAGTTCTGCATCGGTGGCCTCCAGAATCGTGATGTTTCGGATACGACTTGTGCGATTCTTACAATACTAACTACACTGATCTTCTCTGATAACAATGGAAAGTTCATTAAGAAAGAAGAGTGATACAAAGTTTTGAGGATAAGATGTCCTTCGCAACAAAACAAAACATAAGAAAGAAAAAATTACAACAAAACTCGTTTCTGGATATGTTTCACTCTATTTTTTAGTGGTTTTAACTGTCTACTAATGTTATCTTACTTATATCCTATACTTCATAGGGACATTCCCTTTCACGAAAACTTCATTCAGATGGTAATGTAGACACTATGCAGACCTTGCACAATCTAAATGAAGGTATGTTATGGATCTGATATTCATGTTTCTGTTATGTGATATGTGATGTACTACAGCATTTCCATACCTTATTTGTCAGCATTGCTGAAGGTTTTGGGTTGTGATTTTGTAGACCAACTTGCTGGCTTTGAAGAAGAATGGAAAGGAAAGGGTCAAAAGTATTTGCCTGGGTGGACTGGGGGTGTTGGTAAGTTACTGAGTATCTTTTCCTGTCTGCTGCTTGGGGACGTGGATGATTAATCTCTAGAAGATATCTTTATATTTATTAGAAAATGACAGTTATACACCTACCTTTTGACCCAAAATTTCCAAATAGTTATTTTTTATTAGCATATGTGATAAATATCTTGATGAATACATTGATTTCTAAATGTTAATTTACTTCAATAATAAAATATATGTATGTATCTATGTGCGTGCGCGCGCGTGCACGTGCAATAATAAGAGTCACAACACTTTAGATCAAAATTAAAGGCTACGATTAAACTATTTAGCTAGCGACTCTTGTTACTGTTTTCCTCACCCCGTTCCCCTCCTCCTGTTTCTCTGCACTTTCATTGCTATCTGCCTGTAAGTTGAGTTTTGGGTGTCAATCATTTATAAAAGTGGAGTCTGTCTGCTCTTGCAAAGTGGTGTTCTTGGGTGGTGAATCAGTGGGAAATCTTAACATTCAACTTTGATAGGTTACATGCAAAATTTGCTTAGCACAACAATTCCATAATTACTGATGCTTCAAGCGTCAAGACTATTATTGTAAAGGAGTCCCTCCAGTAATTTAGAATCTGTGCAATTGCACTCATTAAAACGAAAAATCATTGATTCTGATTCTCCTCTCTATTTGATATGATTTTCAGGAGTCCAAAAAAAGTTGTGATTCTCGTTTCTCGATTGTATCGATTCTTTAAATTTTCAAATATGTTGCTGTTACAATGCTTCATTTTCTTAAAAAGGCAACAGCATTGCAATTTGTTGTCCTTAGTAAATGTAATTTCTGGATTGGAACTCGAACTGGAGCGACATGCATATAAAAGTTGGGCATTTATAAAACTGTTTGTGTAACATTGCTTTGTAAATAAATGGGTTTGAATTCAATGCCCTGGTGAGTAAAGGTTTTCTTCATGAATTTCTTTTCTATATAAAAAAGAAGAAATCATTGAGTAACACACAAGTCAATAGTATTTTGACATTGTAATAGATAGTAAGAATCTGTTATGCAATCTCTACTTTTGTGCTGAGATGCTTGCACTGTATCTGTGAATGAATTTTTTCTTCAAAGTAGCAGTATGTTAATTTGTTTGTCATCTTTAATTTGTTCTTTTTGGTGTTTTAGGAGCTAGCCGTGGTGGACAAGCTGAGCAGGCTAGGCTCGGAGGTCGGGCGCTTCCTTCTTTGGAGCAAAGTCATCCTGTGGGAAGAATGATAGAAGGCCCTTCTCGCACACAGGAGAGGGCAAGGACAGATTCTAGTGATAAGAGTGCATATCATCCAGGAAGGCGGGGCCGAAATTAAGGCACCATTGTAGTTGTCACGTTGTCGAGCCCTGTTTATACCTCAGGAACATGCTCTTCCATATTATTACCCCTTCAGTTTGTGTTTTCTTTCCTTCCCCTATAGGATAATTTTGGCAGTAGTTTTTATGCCTTTGTATGATGGATTTGTTCGCTGAAATAGTTGTGGTGATGCTGGGGTGAGACCTGCACAATTTCTTATTATGACCTAATGGTATAACAATAGTATATATTTTACTGCCATTTATGCCGCTTGAGGTGTTTGGTTGTTTTATGAGCCTGTTTGATCCTTGGGTGAGATGTCTTGGGCAACTTTTATGTTTATCCTGAATCCTGATGAAGGATCCTCTGGTTAAAGATGGTGCTTGCACTGGAAAGTCACTATCAGCTTGTCTTTCTTTCAGTGAAACCGTGTGCTTGTCCTTTGGAACTCAAACTGTCATGCCTATGGTGTTACTTGCACCATTTTCAGATTAATAATTATGCAAATTATGGTATTAATTTAAATTTTAAGAAGTAATTCACTTTTGTTTTTCAAAGTACTTATTAAGTTGTTTTTAATATTTAAATATGTATCAAGTGTATTGGGTTAAATAAGAATCGACTTGAAATTATATGTAGCTACTTATACTGTGGTGTAAACTATGTCATTGTATGCACCACTCAAATTGGGTGTTTTCAAGTATTTGCTTTTAAGTTTTTCTTTTTAGCTATTGACAGCCACTAATTGAGATGAGACCCAAATGATTGATAGGGCTGGCAAAATGGGTTAATTCAGTTTATTGTGGTTGGTCTGTCATGGGTTGTTCACAATGGGAGTTGGTTTGAGCTGGCTTGGCAATGAGTCAAATTGTAACCAACAAACCCTAATTCGAGTGGGTTAAAATAGTAATCCTCCATCTAACTTGTATAAGTTTGTGTTTGGATGAGTATTTGATAAATGATAATTTTGGATGAAATTGGTTTTGTAGAAAGGATTTTGGTCATAAGTGATTACAAGTGAAACAATAACTTTTCACCATTCCTTGATAAAGCTGGTATCAACATGGTCACATTTGGATACTTGATCCAGGCATGCTTGGATGAAATATTTGGTTGCTTTAGGATCTAAACAGCTTTAAAAATAAGGGGATTTATAATAACTTCCCTCGTAAGAGTAGTCATATTTTTATATACACAAAGTATGTCATGAAATAAAATCATTGTACATGAAACAATGTTTATTCAAAGGGTGCTATGGTTATGTCAATATCTATATTTAAGCGTAATTTTTTGAAATTCTCTTTTAATAAGTATATGGTTTTTTAGACATCCATCATATTCATAAGGACTTGAAAAACATAGAACTTGCAAGTGATTAAAACTCTTCAGATAAGTACCAGTTCATGGACAAGTACAACAAATATTTGAGATTCAGAAAATGGAGGGAAAAAAACATTGATAGTTGCCTCTAAGTTAATGAGTAGGGCAATAAAAAATCTTGAAAACTTAGCACTCAAAATCCCTCAAAGCATAGCAAGATATATATCCATATGAAGTCCTTCTTCGTGTTCATGTTTTAGAATTAATATCAACTTATTGTAAGTGCTCTTCAAATGATAGATAAGTACAGAAATCACAAAGAAACACAATTGTAAATCAGCAATCTCAACATAAAAAAACCTTTTTCACTCTTTAAGAGACATATTGTCAAACATTCTGAAGACATTCTTCAAAGCTATTAGAGAGACAAAAAATATAAACTATAGAAGTTAACGATCCAATGCTCGTGACTGTCAGGAACTGTGATAATGAATAAAGCTATAACTTACTTTCAGACCTTTGAGGAACAAGCCACTGCTTAGACAATATACTTTAGAATGAAGAGTGTGAAAAAAATAGCCAACTTCACTATAAGAAAAAAGTGACAAGATGTGTGTGTTTCGACAGCAACATGGTCACAAGTAGCTCATCAAAAGAAACATGGTCACAAGTAGCCTCACAATATTGAGCAATAAATTTCAACTAATGCCACAAATCTAACGCAGCTTCATGGGCAGCGAGATCACAAAAATATTGAAGGTAGCAAATGATACATTTTCACAGGTAGATGAAGGTAATTAATGACGGGTAAAAGAGACAATTTACCGGTAGAGAGAAAAATCTCACAATCAATTTTGGATTCCGGAAGTGAAAGCTACTCCAAGCTGCTTTCCCTCTTAATCGATCTAGGATGCAAAATTGATTCTCTAACATAGGGCTAAGCATCTTCAAAATTAGTCAAAGCCACGTTTGATGTTTGCTGATTCGTGAATGGATTCTCTTTTTCCCTCCTGGCTCTGCAGCAAGGAAAGAGTAGGAGAAGAGAGAAAAAGGGAGAGAAAATTGGGAAATGATGAAGAAAGAGGGTAAAAAATAAGATAGGGTTAGAGAGGATGGAGTGGCGATGGATGGAAAGAATCCAAACCCTTGCTGAGTATCAACGTGGAACCAAATGGATTCTAAATGTTCAGGTATGACAATTTGGGGTCCTTCTTAAGTCTTGACAGTAAAAGCTTATATGAAGGAAGCTTGTCTTTAAGGTGGTCATTTAGTGAGTTAATCTTTATGCACTTTGTGAAATATAGGATTGATATATCAATATTTGCTCACATTAGAGGATCTTTATTCCATGAGTAACAAGATTTAATCTATTTTAAGGGTTCTATGACATTTATATTTCATAACAAATAAAAAAATAAGGTCACTTTTTTAAATATTTTATTTTTATCAATTTAATTTTTAATTTTTAAATTGTTAATAATAATGGAGTCCTAAGTAACTATTTGGTCGTAGACTTTTTTTTTTTTTTTAAACTTTGATCGAGTACTTCCACAACCATTAATTGTGATATCCTCGACTTAAGATGATGGTTAAGTAAAGTTCTTCCCAAAATGACGATTTCAGGATTTGAACCCTAGCCTTACGAGTAAAGTTCATCCAAGGTGTAGTTCACTTCCACCATAATCAATCACTCTTAGGTATTTGGTTGTAAACTCTAATGTAATGATGTATTGATAGATATAATATGATAATGATGTGGCATCATTAGGTAGTGGTATAATTCATTTTATTAATAAGACAAAATGAAATGTGTGATCAAAAGGGATAAATATCATCTAAAGTAACCTTGAATACAAAGTAAAAATGTGAGGGTATATCCTTGATTAATTAAAGTGCATTGAGATCTTTATCTACTTTAGCTAATCAAGGGTGGATATGTCCTTACTTTCACACTTTACACTTTTGTCCCTTTTTTTACCATGACATAGTTGCGAAGTATCCACTGGCTTCACCGATGACTAATCTCTGCCGGGGAACTTGGTTGACCATCTTTAGTAGGGTCTCCTCTCCTGACCATGTTTTTTCCATCCACAAGACTCGAACCTGAGACATTGCTTACGGAATCCGAACTCAATTCCACTCGGACCAACATAATATTGGTACTTTTACCCACTTTAGAAAAACTAAATCCGATCAAAATATAAAAATTTAAATTAAAAAAATAAAATAAAAGAGGGATTAAAATAAATTCTTCAAAGAAGAAGAAATCCAAAAGCAAAAAATAAAAGAATTTTAATATTAGTATCCGATCGCACTCGTCATCAGATACGTGTACTACGTTGGTGTTGTACGTAGAGAAAAAAAAACGGTAATGTTTTTTAAACAACCAGCATCGACAACTATACGGGACAACCCGTATAGTTGCACAGTGTAGTGCTAGTGCTGCACTGTGCAGCACTGTAGCACTACACTGTTCACTTTTTTTTTTTTTTTTAAAAATATTTCGAAATTTAAAAGAAAATGTTTTTTTTTTCTAACATTTTTTAAGTATGTGCAAATATCTGGTTAATCAGGTACAAATATCTGGTGAATTCAGTTCATTATCTGGTTAATGGTTTTTTTTTTAGAAATAAAATTTTGGTTAAGTATGTGCAAATATCTGGTGAATCAGGTACAAATATCTGGTGAATTCAGTTCATTATCTGGTTAATGGGTTTTTTTTTTAGAAATAAAATTTTTGGTTAAGTATGTGCAAATATCTGGTAAATCAGGTACAAATATCTGGTGAATTCAGTTCATTATCTAGTTAATGGGTTTTTTTGAGAAATAAAATTTTGGTTAAGTATGTGCAAATATCTGGTGAATCAGGTACAAATATCCGGTGAATCACGTTCATTATCTGGTTTATTCATTATCTGGTTAATGGTTTTTTTTTTAGAAATAAAATTTTGGTTAAGTATGTGCAAATATCTGGTGAATCAGGTACAAATATCTGGTGAATTTAGTTCATTATCTGGTTAATGGGTTTTTTTGAGAAATAAAATTTTTGGTTAAGTATGTGCAAATATCTGGTGAATCAGGTACAAATATCCGGTGAATCACGTTCATTATCTGGTTAATGGGTTTTTTTGAGAAATAAAATTTTGGTTAAGTATGTGCAAATATCTGGTGAATCAGGTACAAATATCCGGTGAATCACGTTCATTATCTGGTTAATGGTTTTTTTTTGAGTAATAAATTTTTGGTTAAGTATGTACAAATATCTGGTTAATCGGGTACAAATATCTGGTGAATTCGGTTCATTATCTGGTTAATGGATTTTGTAGAGAAATAAAATTTTTGGTTAAGTATGTGCAAATATCTGGTTAATCGGGTACAAATATCTGGTGAATTCGGTTCATTATCTGGTTAATGGGTTTTGTTGAGAATTTTTTTTGATTAAGTATGTGCAAATATCTGGTTAATCAGGTACAAATATCTGGTGAATTCCGTTCATTATCTGGTTAATAGGTCTTTTTGAAAAAATAAAATGTTTATTTTTTTTTAAAAAAAGTCAAAATTATAAAATAAAAAAAAATAAAATAAACAAAACTACAGTAGCGCTACACCGTGGAGTTGTCCGGTTGTCCCGTATTTGGGTTGTCCAAATAACGGGACTCGAAAAAAAAACATTATATTCGAAAAACAAAAGGGGCAAAATTCTGGTGTCTGGAATTGTGGACTTGGTATGGTTGTGGTTCATAATCATAGATTCATAGTTGATCTATGGCTACTCTCACCACAAGAATGCTAATGAAGGAGATGTTTCACCTCTCTTCCACTCTTCATCTTCGTCCTTTCCTCTCATTTCAACCACTTCGTTCGCGCCCTGCCATTACAATCACAATTCGATGCGCTTCTTCAGACGGTGGCGCCACCAACAAAGTATCGTCTCGCCTCTCTCAGGTTCAGCAGCTCCTCCAACAAGCCGAACACCGTGCCCTCTCCCAAGACACCGGCCCCACTCCCAAAATCACCTTAGGTGGGGTCCCTTGTTTATCATCAGTAATCTTCACTTTCTCATTCCCCCAAAAAAAAACAAAAACAAAACCCTAGACACTTCAATTTTGTTTTCTGTTTCAGATCATGTTACAGTTAGCTTTGCCAGAAGTGGTGGCCCTGGGGGTCAGAATGTAAATAAAGGTTCTTTTTTTTAACGCTATTTCCATCCAAATGGTGGTTATTCTTTTTGTTTGTGAATTGTGATCTTGAGCGACACTCTCTGTTATTGGATGAATTTCACGTTAGACATACTGAATAAAGAGTGGGTCCCGTATGAAATTCATCCAATAATCTCGAAGAGTGTGTGTTAAAGAGTACTAGTATGTTGGTAGCATTTCTTTTGTGACTTTTAGTTTTTATGAGATGTTGGAGCTCATTGGTGATAACTGCTGATTGGACAGTGAACACCAAGGTGGATATGCGCTTCAACGTTAGGAATGCTTATTGGCTGAGTGACAGGGTCAGGGAGAAAATTATGCAGATGGTTTGTCACATTAACTATTCTTTTGTCATCGTTGCCTTGCTGCAAAATCATGTTATTAAATGTTTTAATATAAGCCTTAAACTATGATGGTTTGTCATTGTTTTTTGTGAAGCACAAAATATTGTTATATGTAAGCAACAAACAACAACCAAGCTTTTTCCACCTGGTGGTATCAGTTATATGGGTCAAACAATGTTGTAATGTTCTATCATAAATCATATATACAGACTAACCATTTACATTTAATTCCTTCTTAATGATTTCAACTATATATGTATGCATATGTATTCAATTATTAAAGTGTATGTGTATCAATCTACTTATGCATATCTTAACTGGCCATTCTTTTACCTCACTGATTGTAATTCTACTCTTAGCTTTATTATCTGTCTTTTTTCTCTCTCTCTAAATCTTTAGTTGTGTTGGTCCTGATCAGGAGAAAAATCGTATTAACAAGGATGGGGAGCTTGTGATTTCCTCAACCAAAACTAGAACACAGAAGTTTGCTTCTTCCCTTTCATTCTATTAATCTATTTGTTGTTTGTTTTCCTAGCATGTTGCAAGATTGGTTGGCCTTATTCTACTGTTTGTTTTCCTCAGGGGTAACATTGAGGATGCTTTGGCAAAACTTCAGGTAATATAGGAAAATTTGTATAGAAAATTTCTTTCATTAAATTTGTCGAAAAGAATGCTTTAGCATCAGATGTTATTGTCAAAGAACAACTGTCGTAAAAGCTTAGATTCTTCTGTGGAGACCAAGAATGGTTTCTTTTCTTCTTTGATCCTTGACAGTTATCACTGCTTGGTACATTTGGAAATGATTATGTTTCATCATCTCTTCTCCTCCTACCTGAAACTTAATTAAAAAAATATGTTGGCACCTTAAAATGGAATTTTCTGGGTAAAAGACAGTTTCTGGGGTGTAATGTCTGCTAGATAAAACAAAGCTTTTACTTTGTTAACAGGTAGTAGCTCTGGATTGCTTCTTATTCTTCTATGGGGGTGGGGTTTGGAGGAGTTAGTTTGTAGAAAATGTGGTGTTTGTAATGATCCCGTATCTTGATAGTGAACAAACTTGTGGAAGAACGCAACTTAGCACAGTGACTTGGTGTTAGACATCTCTCACTCTTGTTTTCTGCATTCTTGTTGCGTGTATTCAAACATGGTAAGTCGAATTCCAAGAGTCTTGGTGCCAACTATTTTTGTAATTCATTGAGGAGTTAGGAACATCTTCATTGGGAAATGGAGTATTTCTTGGAGAGAAAGGAATTAGTAAATTGGTTCGTTATTGTTTTCATTACTATTTATTGGTTGTCTACTCCTTTGTTGTTGAGTTGGTTGATCGCCACGTCCTGGTTATAATGAAGTCCATGGTGTACTTGTTTGGATCCATCTAGGGATTAATGAGAAGAGAAATGAAGGTATAATGTGGGGACTATTGTCTGAGATTTATTGTCATGTATATGAAATATATTATTCAGAAATGAGAAATCTTATAAGCATGCTGAAATTTCCCTACAAAAATATTTATTCATCCTCCTGGTTAGGGTCATCTTGGATATGATGTGCTTTTTAGAATGCTATACTTCAATTTTCTAATCTTTCTGCCCCTTTTCAATAACATAGACTTTGGTTTATTCACATCTTGTAGTACCTGAAAAAACGACTTTTACTTAGCAATGGTACTTTTCTGTTTATTTTATGGGGGAAAAAACAGGAAATCATTGATGCAGCATCTTATGTCCCACCACCTCCCTCAGAGGAGCAAAAGAAGAAAATTGCAAAGATGTAAGAGTACTTCTCTTTATATTTTCTAATTCTTCAGGTTATTACAGCTTCTAATTTTGGGTATCATGTTAACTGTGGCTTCTATTAGGTTAGAATGACTTGATATTGAAGGGCATGTAACTAACATATGCTAATCAAATGTGCACTTTTGAAGGGCTGCCATAGGAGAGCATAAACGCCTTAAAAGCAAGAAGGTGCTTTCAGATAAGAAGGCATTTAGAAGAAGTAAAAATAGTTGGGACTAATAAATTGTTTTCCAGAATGCTGCAACTTATCATTTTAGTAAGTTCACCATTGTTGACTACTTGATATTCCTTTATCGAACATGCTATTTTCGATTTCATTATGTTTATGTTCTTAATTGATGTGTTTTCTCTAGGCTGCAGGGCACAGAAGCACAATCCTGTGATACTACCATGATTGGATACATACAGATTAGATGAATGATTGATATAATCAGGAATTCGAGCAGCCTTGCCCGGCAGTCAGCCAGCCTGCCTGAAGGATCTCAAAAGTGGTTTGTGGCTGCCTACTGGTACTGAGCCAAAATTGTGATGTAGCTAGGACTTAAACTGATAGGATCTTTTCAAATAGAAATACCAAATATTAATATCTGCAATGTTTTCTTTGTCCATTATAGACATTGAATGTCAACAACCCTGGGGAACAAACGTGCTTCAACTCAAAAATATGTTGATACATAATGCAGCTGTTGGGGCATGTTTCTACTTTTAGTTGTGGGAAAGGCTACTTGGTAGTTGCTTAATAGACGCTTGATGATACATTTTAATGATAGAAAGTTTAATTTTATCCAAGCGAGTCGCTGATTTAACGGTGCACATTGCTCTCGAATGTTCTAACACATCATAAGAGGATGTCATGTCATTTTTTGGATAAGACTGATTTAAATAAAATGTCTCCATAGTGAGTGAGAATTTTAGTTTGTTGAGATGATAATACACTTCTAATCAAAAATAGAATCGAGTATATCGTTTCAATTTTATTTTTGTTCCATTTTTTGGTTACCTTTAACCAGATCTGAGGTAGCGTTTGGTTCCAGGAATGTTTTATTCCTAGACAAATTACATTTCTGGGAATCATATTCCCAGTAATGTTTCTTTCCACATTTATATACGAGAATAGAGTTTTTCCAAGTTTGTAACTATTATTCACTAATTTTATTCCCATAAATCTTTTATGCCTAAGAATAAATTTTTAAAACCTGTATTAAACATAGGAAAACTTACCCTTGCCGATATTCTCTGGAATATTCTTTTGAAACTTGTACCAAACAAACCTTAGTGCTACTTGAAGCAAAGATAATGTTCCTGAATGCGTTCCTGCCCTCTCTTCAAAGAAAATAAATAAATAATAAAATAAAGCGAAATGGTTGAAAGATTGCAAGGAAACAAAGCTGTTCTTCAATGAAAAAATAAACAAACAAATGGAATGATTTGTGATATATTCATACTGTATTTACAGAAGGAAAAAAAAAATCAGGGTTTGGTGTTGAATTAGAGTATTCAACGCTCATGTATCTATTTTCTAATAACAAGCACCTCGCCAGTTCTTTGATCAACATGCTTAATCCATTTCTTACCACCCTTTAGTGCTAAAACTGAATTATTACCCCCAATGGCCGATACATGTGCCATATCAAGTCCTTCCCCTACAGGAAGAAACACCGAACGAACAATACACCTTGACCCTTCATCCAAAACACTTCTCCACTTAAAACCATAATAATTAGCATTCTTGCAAATCAACACAGCACCTTTAGCGTTTAACTTTGCCACCCTAAGCACTCTAGAGAACTCTCTTTGCCTCGAATCCACAACCATGAAATCTATCCCTACCAACCCTTCCATCACTTCTTCTGCTTCTCCTACCATGATCTCGGGCTTATTCAATATCCCTGCTGCTGCTGCTTCCTCCATGGTTTGACTGTATTCTAACCTTGACATCTCATCTGGGACTATGCACACGTGCCTTCCACCCGTGTGGTGGCTTGCTATTGCTAAACCTATGCTTATGGGGATGGCTCCTCCGTGTGACCATGTCTCCACTATGAGCTGTGCGTTCCATCCTCCTGCCATGGCTGAAACAAACTCCGCCACACCTGATTCACCCAAAAACCTGGCACTGCAGCCAAGAATTAAGGTTAGAGATGAATTGAAACACCACAACATGAGTTAATTTAAGACAAGCTATATACAAGAATCTGTTTGCTTTGTTTTCGTTTAACTCGTTTTATTTTCTGTTTTCGGAAATAATTATAAGGGTGAAGGTGAAGGTGAAGGTGATCATGAATGAAAGTGCTTACAGATTGTACTGTCTCGATATATGCTTTGGATGCTGTTTCTGGGGACCAGACTAGTTTCATTTCTAGTTGTTGTGCTGCTGATGATGATGGATGATTTTGGGGTGTGTCTGATAATTAACTGATTGTGAATTTGGAAGTTGGTGTTGATGGGAGGAGTTGATGAATATTTATTAATGTTATAAGAGGGAAAGAGAAGGAGAAGAATGAGAGTAGGTTCTAGATAGAGATAGAGACAAGGACCGTTGTTGACATTTATTCTTCCGCGCCATTCCAACGTGTTAATAGATTCGGATAACTTCAGTTTTTTTATTTTTTTTGCTTTGCTTTTCCGTGTGTGTTTGTTTATTCTTGTCTCTCTGTCTCTACCACTATTAACGCTGGAAAATGTTTGTCACTCCTCTACTTGTTTTGATTTTAGAGAATAATAATTAAATATACGAATATGAGTGCGTGTAAGTTACTTGCAACGCTGTTTTATATGTCATGTGTATGTATATATGTTGGAGATGGGAATTACATTCATGGTAAATAATTAAATTAATACCCTTCGTCTCTTGCTGCCGTTGGTTTTGGTTTCAATTCTGGTGGCAGGGTAGGTCATGTGTCTTGTTAATCAGTGTTGTTAGAGGGACGTGCTTACCAATAGAAAAAAGAATTAGTACTTTTTTTTTGTTACAAGAATTATTACTTTAAATTGAAACAAAAATAAATATAAATAAATATGTGGAATAACATGTGAGATTCATTTAATGAACTTTTAAGAGTTGTACCAACTGCTTAAAGTAATACTATAAAATAAAAGACAGTGACATTGATGATAGAGTTCATAAATAGTGAAGTTAAGCAATTCTAATGAGTTGCACCATCGAAAATGTTCTTAGAACACTTGTTAAGAATTTTTAAAAAAAAATTTATTTTTAATGAATAAAAAAAACTAAGTAACCTGATAGTTGGTGCCCTAATAAGGCATTAGTTAAAGGATATAAAAACATTTTTTTCCTTAAACTGAATGTTTATTAAAATAATGACAATATTATCTAAATATTTAGAATCGACACTAAAATAATACTATTTTTCATATTTATTTATGCTACATCTATTTTATCTTAGAATGCATAATATTTTGATATCTGTCTGCATTCACCTCAACATACAGTACATTTATGTGTGGTGTTTCAACTAGTAATAAAAAAAATAAAAAAAAACCTTAAAATAGATACAGGATAAAAAGAGAGTTAAAAAAATAAATAAGCTTAAAATGAATAGCTTCGATTAGAGGTGACAAGATGGATCAACCCATAAATTTTAAATCTGAATTAATCTTAGAATTTTCTTGCCCGATTCAATGAAGCTCGCATCTAATCGGGTTTGGATAGCCTGATTATCCTTTATTTTATTACTAAAAAATATAAAGTGGCTCATTAGCCTCCCTCACTCCCTTGCCCTTCTTTCTCATTTCACGCCCATTTTTCACGGTGGCCAATCACATTTCCATTCTAGTTTTCATTCAAAGATTTCTTCCAATCCATTTTTCACATTTCCAGACACATTCTCTCATTAAGTTCTTTTATATATTTTTTTGTTTTTCAGTTTTCATATTTTTAACATTTTTATTAGAAAAAAGATTTTCTTGTTGTAAAAAAATATATCGACCATCTGAATAAGCCCACAACTCGCATAAGACCGTCTTTGGGCACAATTTTAATAAAGCGAATTGATTCCGATCTTTATTGACCCAAACCGATATAGTCCATGGTTCGGATTGAATCGGCCAAAAGCAGATCAGATAGACCTTTTTACCACATCTAGCTCGATCCGATCTGGTCGATTGATGTACATGACCAACATGAGTCATGACAAGAAGAATAAATAAAAAATAAATTAATAAAATAAAAAAGAGAAATGGAAAGGGTCAAATGGGGAGAGCTACAGCTTACAGATTAGTTCCAGAAGGAGAAAATATATACCTCCAAGGTCACCGCGTTCATAAACGTATGGATACTTCGTTCATATCAATAATTCAACATCAATATGAATAGGACTCCGAGTCCCGTTGGTAGCAAGTAACAACCACGTAGCATCAGATCATTAAGTATCTTTGCTGACTAATTGCTGATATGCTTCCGTTATTTACCACACACTTAACCACAAAACTTTCCTTTCTTGGTCGTTTTTAAAATTCACCAAATGAGAAAGGTACGTGTTTGCTTCGATGCTACGCTCCTCACAGTAACCCCACAAAGCCACTTCAATCCATTTGTAAATTGACAACACCACCTGCCTAGTTCATCGTATCTTAATCTAGACCACATGGGTGCCACATAAAACAATTTTCTAATAAGATAAACTTAAAACCACATTATTTTAAGTTTTCAATTAATAAACATAACAACAATAGTCAAATTCTTTTTTGGCATACAAATAATGGGTTAGCATTACACGATTTAATGACGTGGGTCGGAAACAAAATATATGGTGGCCTACTTACCAATTATGAACCCACCAAATTATATCAGCGCATACAATTAATTCGCAAACTTCATTTAGTATATAAAGTAGATTCGTTCACATGTGCTAATGAGCATAAGATCACAGCTTTCAAATAATATCAGTTTGGTGCTGGCTTTTTTTGTCTCCCTATAAATGAGCAACTTGGCATACGATGCCTAAATTGAGATTAAAGTAACCAAACAAATCGAGAATCCTTAACAATTCGATGTACAAAAATTAAAACAGCTATCAAAACAAGGGGCACTCTTTATAACTAGAGTAATGATATTTGAACACAAAAAAAGTGTCTAACATCGTGTAAAAATATGTATCCCCACTTATTTATTGTTTCTTCTTTCTCGTCATGTATTACATCACTCCCAAGACATTCATGAGCTCTACGGCGGTGTCTATATAATGTGTCCAAATATCATCACTATTATAATTAACATTGCAAGTACTCATCATTTTGTTAGATCAAGTTTTAACAACAAACCAACGTTTGTTGGTCTAAGTGGCAACGAATTTGTTTTCTCTTAAAAGAATCTCAAGTTCGAATCTTAATTATGAATAAAAAAAATAGACGTTAGAAAGTATTACCCCCTTAAATAAGTTTTTCCGGTTTGACTTGAATTAACCGGAGTCTAATGTAATTTTTTACTGCCAAGGTCGTAAGTCAAGTTTTACTTTGATCAAAACGTAATCATAACCCAATGAACTGATTTAGCAATGATCAGTAGCTATTGCCTGCCAGTAAAAAGGAGCGAATATAGGTAGCTAGTAGCTACTCATCGTCCAGGAATCACAAGAGGAAGATAGTCATTACAACTTGTTGCAAGTAGCTCTAGGTGTAATGTTTGTGGGTGCGGACAGAGCAAAGTTAGGCTATCCAACTATCTTGCATGGTTTACAAAAACTTTGTACATGTCAATAAGGCTTGTCAATTTTCATCAAACCGATAATTTCTTTTACTCTGATTCTTGCAGAAGTTCATATTAAGAGGCATAATAATTCATAAAGGGAGAATAAAGCGCTAGATATCATATCCTAGGATGAAGATCATCTGTCTCACTTTTCTGTCATATTCCATGTCTCTCGCCAATTATAATTTGTCACCTAATAAAATAAAATCTTAACTCATTAATACTTATATATATTCTCAGTTTTTGATTGGTTGGAAACATCGAGATACCATTTTTTGGGACAACAGATTTGTATCTCATATGGAATCCTGATGGAAGCGAAAGTGGCGAATATATATTGACCTATCATAAACTGCATCATATCATTCCATCCAATCAAACGCCACTAAACATCATAAAGATTCGAATAAATTCTAATAACTTCAGAGTCAGCATGGCGGCAGTAAACAAATATCACAACACAATTGGCAAGAAAAATTCTGCACGGTTGAAATATTCATTTTATTTATTTTCACTTGTATACATACATACTGTTTTTATTTTGTAAACATATTTTTCTTAGGAATCTTGAAAATTTTCCATATGATATTGAAAGAATTCATATATAAGATGTATCCTTTTCATTCTTTGGTTGAATCTAGTTGTGTGACCCGTGACCGTGTCAAGAGAAAGAATAATGGTAGACGCCACCGCGTTGCTAAGAGAATACAACCGTATACTTTTCTTCATTTCGTGAACCATAAGTTAGACCAAGATAGTTAATTACCTACAAGGACACATTCAACGTGCACATCATGATTTAGTGAGCTATGTGGTGCTCAAGGAAAATTTAACCGTGGAGAATAAGTGAAGACAAAAAAAGAAATCAATAGCTGAGAATTGTGTCTTAGAAACGGTCTTTCCGGTTCATCATGTGAGCCACAGTGGCTTGCAATCCCACTGTGTAGGGGTGTTCATCAATCGATCCAAACTGATTCGAACCATAAAAATAGAATCGAAAAATCGAAAACCAAACAAACCGAAACCGAAATCGAAAAAACGGAAAACCGATAAAACCGCTTTTTTCCATTGGATCAGATCGGATTTTGGATCCATTAGTGAAATCCAATCCAATCCAAACCGATCTTTTATATACATACACTTTTATTTTTAAATTATAGTATTACTCATACTTGAGCATTGTTTTTCATACTTTTATGTCCCTCATTCTCTTTAATATTTTTGTTGGAATGATATATATGAGACTATTTAGAATAAATATTAATGTTTTGAACTTATATTTTGTTAAAAGTTTTGATGCATAACATATATATACTTGATTGAGTAAACATGATAAATAGGAAATCAATTATAAGTAAATTTGAAAAATAATTAGCTACAACTTATTTGTAGCCGATTTAAGGAAAAAATTCGATAAGTGAGAGTAGATATAGATAATTAACATAAAAGAATATTTAACATAAAAGAACGTGTTAAAAAATATCAATAATTATTTTTTCTCAGGCTCCCAAATTAAAATTTTGTCAAGAATTCTCTAGAATTTTCCTCATTCGTCATCAAATCAAATAATGGTTAATAAGGAACAAATACTTGATGCCTTTAATAGAGGTTCTACTGTTCTAATATAAAGAGATGTTAAAATAAATATTGTGCACCCTAAACTAACTCACTTAAATGAAGATTATCTTTTGTCCACTATTTAAATGAGTAAAAAGGACATTTGATATAAGAAAAAAATAAAGTGTGACAAAATCCGAATTATCCAATCCAATTCAAACCGTATTTCATTGGATTGGATTGGATCGGATTTTTTTTAAGGAAGCAAACCGATCCAATCCAAACCGCACATTGTTTTTATCATTGGGTCGGATGACTTTTCAACTCAAAACCGATCCAATCCAATCCACGAACACCCCTAGCACTATGTTTGGTAGGAGGAATTTTTATTTTTTATTTGGAAATATTAACTTGGTCATATTTATTGTGTTATTTTTAAAATATAAATTCCTGAAAAAAATATTAGATACAACATACAAGATATTTATCTAATTCTTTACTTAAATTTTGTTGATAATTTTTTTCAAAGGGTGACAATATCACAAAACATGGTCCCCTTAATTGATAATTGTTATTTGGGACAATAGGACAAATCCAACTTGTTTATGAAGATCAAAGACAGATAAAAATGTAACTTGCCCATTAAATGGACTTTTTTTAGGTACATGAAGAGGGCCCTAGGCCCAAAACAAAAGAAGGAAATCACAAAGCAGAAAAAACAGTAAAAACACTAGCCCATTGCAGGGACTAGACGGGGTAAAGCAACGTCCCTAAAGTCATCAAGGATCAAATAAGTCATGTCTCCATCTAGTTGATCATGCTCATGCAACTCATAATCTTGGTGAGAAAAACGGAAGTTAGCAAGCCAAAGGGTATGCATAGAGCGAGGACCAGATTTAATACATTGTAAATAGATACTACTTTTTATTAGCATCGCATGGGTATTCCATGAAGACCGAAGAGTCCATGTTCAAAGATATAACCATACCAAGGCCAGGGAAGACAAATGTAAATTTTGTTAGGAGCAAACTATAAAATTTGTTTCAACAAAGAATCATGACAAGAGTAAAGGACTCAATGTAAAAGGTATTCTCTTGATCATTAGTAATGCTCCACAAGTTATTTAGACGAAGAGATTTTGGAGTAAGTGTACTTGATACGTTTCGAGGAAAGGTCAAAAGCTAGATCGTGAGCATTTCGACAAAATGAAAGCATTATGGCCATAGATTCATGAATCATTTAAAGATAAGAAGTCTCATGTTGAAAAGATTCAAGGAAAGGTTGATTGCTGCCTTCAACAATTGAGTTCGACGAAGAGATTATTAATGTGTTAAATAAATCCATGTATCAGGAAGGGGCCTCATGTTTGTAATGATGACAAGCCAGGTAGAGTATTCGATGTAAGCTTTTTACAAAAGGATATTGATCGAGGACAAGTGTGTTAGGGTCCGTTTGGTTTAGATTTTGATAGAATTGATTTTAGAAGAATTGATTTTGGAAGAATTGATTTTGAAAAATGGAGTTTGAAAAATTTGATTTGTGTTTGGGAATGATATTTTAAAAGTCAGTTTAGAGGAATTGTTTTTGTTTGGATAGAATACAGAAGAATCACTTTTGAGGGTAAATTACTAAAAAGGACATGAGTTATGTATAATTTATCCTTCCCCACTTTTTTGACTCATTGACTTTTAGGGTGGGCAATGAATGATGATGGGCAAGAAAGTAAAATACCTTTTTCCGTTTGATATTGCAAACCAGGAAGCTCCTCCCTGCAGCGTTCTCAAAATGTCGTTTCCATACCCTGAAACACACTTCTAGCCAACACGTTTTTTACCCAAACACAATTTTTTTCCTAAACTCTTTTTAACAAACGCAAACGGAGAACACAGCTCTCGGGAAGCTGAAACAAACAAGCACTTAGAAGTGAAGAATAAGGTAGAATGCCAAAAATGGTACTATGTTTTCATGTCTGGATTATCAATACTTCAACCGTTGGCTTGTTGAACAGTTATCAAAATATGGAGTAGAGCTGATAGTGAAGATCATGCAATGATTTAAATTTAAGTTTAAAAGAGGAAAACTACATGATTGTTTGTTTTATTATGTTAACTTGAACAACATCGTCTCAAATACCTTGCATTTCTTTGTTTTCAATCTTATGTTATGTCAAATCCAAGTTTACTTGTATTATCATATCATATTATTTAATTATTTTAATAATTTTCGTTACCAAATAAGCATGTCATTTGTGTGCCATGTAACTAGATGTGTGTCATGATAACAACGGGACAAAATGATTATTTTTACTAGATTTAAAAAATAGGAGGACTAAATTAAAAAAAAATTGAGGAACAAAATTCACCCACGATAATAAAGATGAGTAACCAAAAGTAACTTCATAACTTTGGGATAAAAATCTTCTCTCTCATCTATTATGTCTCACTTTTTATTTCACTAACAAAGAATTTGTAATGTAACACTTTTTTTAAAAAAATATGTAATTTTTTATACTTGTCACGTTTTAATCGAACAAGATATTAGTTGACAGAGAAAATTGAGAGGGGGAGGATTTGTATTCGGAAAACTTTTCCATTTGCCAATCCTATTTCGTTTCTTTTTTTTTTAATTATTATTTTTTTGTTTTCGCGAAACGACGTAGCATAAGGGCAGCTGGCCATTTCTTTTATAACGGGCGTACAAGTGCAGAGTGACACATAGCTAGGGTTTCACACTTTCACTGCCATCTCGGGGGAGCAATCTCAAAACCCTAATCAGAAGCCGCGCAGCTCCAATCGAGTCACAGCAACCATGGGTCGTATGCACAGTCGTGGGTTTGTATACATTCTTCAAATCTCATCACTTTTCCATCAATTTTATTTCCCTCTAACAACACCACATCACAACAATTTACGCTTTTTCTTTGCATTTTTGGGGTTACAGTAAGGGTATATCCTCTTCTGCATTGCCTTACAAGAGGACACCTCCAAGCTGGCTCAAGATCTCTTCCCAAGATGTAAAATTTTAACATTTTTGCTTACTTTTTTAATAAATATGACATGATTTCTCTATCACTCTCTAGCATTGTTAAAGGATCTATTTTTTTTTTAATTTTTATTTTTGTGTTTTGATTGATTTTATAGGTGGAAGAGAACATATGCAAGTTTGCGAAAAAGGGTTTGACCCCATCGCAGATTGGTGTCATTCTCCGAGACTCTCACGGTATTGCTCAGGTCAAGAGTGTCACTGGCAGCAAAATCCTCCGCATCCTCAAAGCACACGGTATAATCATATCATATTTATATAAAAAATATGTGCTTAATTTTGATATATTGTCGGCGTGTCACTGTAAAGTAAAGTATTTTACATTGTATTTTTAATTTTTAATATATTGACATTGCATATATCAATTAAATTCAAAAAAGTATTTGCAATTGATTGTGATTTGTGTTATTGTATGAGAAGTTGAGAACAAAAATTTGTTTTTTGGGGGGATTGTTATGTTTTTAGGACTTGCTCCTGAGATTCCTGAGGATCTTTACCATTTGATTAAGAAGGCTGTTTCAATTCGGAAGCATCTTGAGAGGAACAGAAAGGACAAGGACTCCAAGTTCAGGTTGATTCTTGTGGAGAGCAGAATCCACCGACTTGCTCGCTATTACAAGAAGACTAAGAAACTCCCACCCGTGTGGAAGTAGTAAGTGCTCTGCCACTGCACCCATTTGCATACTATGATTGGTCTTTTGAGCAGTTTTACAATGTTGGTGTTTTTTTTTGGGTTTTATTGGTACTCATGTTGCAGTAAAATATATTGATTCCCCCTATTAAGGAGCAAATGATTATGTTTTATTATGTTATCTGATTGTTCATGAGTAAATGGTCAAATTAGTCCCAGAAAGATACTGCATTGGATATTAGTCCCTAATGGATGGAAATTACTCTCAAGGTTGAGGATCCTTGAACTTGAATTTCTTCTTCGTATCATTCCCATACCCGTGTTAATGTTTTAGATTTTTTGGACTAATTTTAACAACGAAATGCACATTCAAAGAACTTTTATATTAATTTCCATCCGTCATTTGGGGACTAATATGGCTGAAACTATCTTTGAGGGGCTAATTTGACCATTTACTCAATGTTTGATGTATGCCTCTTTTCTTTCATGCTTCATCTAGCTTAGCATTTAGACACCACCGCAAAGCTGGTTTTAGTCCCCACCTAGGATCCCCCCCCCCCCCCCCCCCCCCAATTTCAGAAGAAGATTGACCGATTTTTTATATGAAGTTTGGTGGGTGGAGAACTTTGGATCTAACTGGGGGCATTTTTCAATGGAATTGCAATATATGTTACACATTTTGCTTTGCAATTGGTTTCAAGTGAAATTCCATTAGTGTTGTCTGTTATGCATTATTGTTTGGAGTGCAAAAATCTGTATGTTGTGTTCTTAGCCTTTGCAATATAAATGCATGTCTTGACTTTTTCTTTGGTACAATTCTACTGTGTCTGTCTTGATATTAATGATCTTTGACATTTGCAGCGAATCTACAACTGCCAGCACTCTGGTTGCTTAGAGATCATATCAACTTCATTTGTTTCGCTGCTCTGGGGTCGCTGCTTGCAATATGCCATATCATTTTGAGGTTTATTTAGAGACTAGATAAGGGATGTGGCATCTTAGTTTGCTAAGACTTGAACTAGTTAATTCGTGGATGTGTGATGTTCTTTTTCTTTTAACTGTTTTCAGAGCAAGCTGCTTTCATTTTGAGACGTCTGACTGCAGTTTTTGGTTTTCATGTTGAAGTAATATTTGTTGACAAGTTTTGAAGGATTGCATATTTTACTGCATTTGCACGTCATATTTTTTAATTTGGTTTCTGAAATGAAGGTAAAACGAGGCTATTTTGGTATGTTAGCGTTTGTTTCAACTCAGAATACTTGACAAGGGCAAATGGAACTACGTCACTGTCCTCTGATTATTTTTTTGTTAAAATCTTTCTAAAAATTTTCGATATAATTTTATGGTTAGCTCCTCAAACAAACTGTGTTTGCCCTCCCTAACATAAAATAGTTTAATCTGTCCGTGTAAATGAGTGACGGGCAGACATAATTATGGGTGTATGATTTGCTTGTCTTGTTTCTTTTTGTTCTTCATCATGTAATGTGAGTGTGTGACCGATGGCAGAAAATAATTGATTTGGGAACTGTTTGAATTTTAAAAATTAATTCGGGAGAATTTATTTGATCAAATGAATTTAAAAAGTGCGGCTTGCTCAATGGTACTGTGTTTAGGGCCTGTTTGCGGGTTGGGAGGGGAAGGGAGTGGAGTGGAGGGTTTGAAGATGAAGGTAAGGGGAAATGAGGATAATTCTCTAAAAACTTTCTACAATGTATTTTTTAACAAAAGAATAAAAATCTTGCAATTTGGAGGGATTAAAAAATTGAACTAGAAGATGATTTTGGAGGAATATTTTTTCTTCCCAATTTCTTTCTCTCTTCCCAACTCCTTAATCTCTTCCCTTTTCTTCTACTTTTATTGCGATTGACCAGTGTTGGGTATGATGATTTAAGAGGTGTTACACAAATTATAACTTGACAAGCTATCTTTCAAGCTTTCTAGAAGTTATGTCAATCTTTCTTTGCTTGGTCACCAGGACAAATAACAAGTGGGACTTGTGACAATATATTGAAGAGATAATCTTTTTTTTTTTTTAGGTTTGAGGTGGAATCTAGGGTATTCCCACAGTCGATAGTCGTAGGATTAATCTCCTAAGTATATAGAGTACTCCCTCCGGTCCACAATATAAGTAAATTTCAACTACTTCCATCCTATTTAATGAAGTTATTCTCAATACCCTTCATTTAATATAAATTGTTTTCTAGTGACTCTTTTTATTCTTAATAACGCAAGCTTAATAAATAAGAGGAAGGGTAATTTAGGTAACAAACTTATTTTTTTATTCCCAATGACTCTTAAATGAGATTAACTAATCACCTTAATGTGTGTTTTATTCAATTTTTGCTTTTAATAGAGATCTGAGGGAGTACCAGTTAAGGGGCAACTCCTCTACCCACAGATACAGCTCTATTCCCATCACCGGGATTTGAATCCTGAACATATGGTTAAAGGGCCTGAACTACTAATCACTCGGAACACACATGGGTATTGAAAAGATAACCTTGATCTAGTGTTTCACGTTTGTTCATTACTATCAAGCGGTTACTGAATCTTGATTTAAGTGCTACTTTTCGATACTATTTGGTTTCTTGTTGCATGGGCGTTGTCTAAAGTTCTCCACACTATTCTACAGCTGCATTAATTGGATTCCTTTTGAGTAAAATAATAAATGTAAAGAATATATGGAGTGATGTTGTTGGCACCCAAAATTGCCTACTCATTTTCTGTTAATCAATCATAATTGTAGTTTTTTGTTTTATTGGTTAATAAAGAATATGAATAGATACTTAATAGTGTCAATAATCCAATCCTACATACACATACAAACACATCGGCATTACTATTAGCTTACTGTGAAGGAGCCACCCACCCCACCACCACCACAAGAGGGGAGGAGAGAAGGATGAGAGAGGAATGGATGAAGAGTAACGGTAAGTGAGAGTGACAAATGGACGAATTAGAAAAAAAAATATGGAAGAAATGTCAGAGTGAAATGAAAAAAGAGAAAAGAAAAAAGAAGTGTTGGGGTGTTGAGAAAATTGTCGAAACATAACTGGTCATTGTTACCAATCAATTCAAAAAGTAAAGAAAATATAGGAATTTTAACATGCACCCTGCCCAAACGAGCGAAAGGAGAATTAGAAAATAATCCCCACGTCAATCATCAAGTGAAACCCTCAAACATGAAATAAAATTTGATGGTTTAACAATTCACATCCTACTTTCAAATTTCAAACAACTTACAGAGGACACATCTCAAGTTCATTAACCAAAGGTCAGAAACCCCGTCCTCAATAAGGTCGACCTTAGCAACTTTCTTTCACGCATTCCGTTCTGATACAAGTACATAAAAAAAAATTCCATCTTACACAACTTGCCTAAATTCCAAAGAATAGTTCCAGATAATGTACAATGAACTGATGTAACGAAGATAAAAAAGAACAATATATTCCCACATGAAATGTACAGGAGTTTCAGGAGGCACAATGTGTTTTTTCTTTGTGAATTCACCAGCAAAGACATATAAGGTGACTTCATGATCCAAGTGACAACATTCTGAACTTTGGAGTGGCTGGTTGTCTAAATTATGGGATTCCGAGCTTTCTGGGGTAGGATGTGTCTCCTCACTTTCAGCGGATGGATTTTCTGAGCCTCCCCGATCATCCTTCCCTGACTTGTCAGAGTCATCTCCATCATTTTCTTTGCTAGGACTTCCTCCAAGACCACCTTTAGAAATACCATGAACCAAATCCGGCCGAGCTTCCACGCCAACACGCCTAAGGTGCAACTGTCAATGTATATAGACAAAAGTTAAAACAAAAATCCAAAAGCAAAAAAAATAAAAAAAATAAAAATTATCCCAAGTAAAATAAGTAAGAAAAGTTGGATACCACTTATACCTGAAGATGTAAGTTGACTTCATCCGGCCGTGAAAGGAAAGGAAAATCTCCACCTGTTTTCATATATGCACGCCTTGCCTCAGGATACCTTTCGCTCAATTGATCTTTAAGTTGTTGAGGAATTGCGCAGTAATCATTAGTCTTTAAGAAAGGTGCAAGGGCATGTAAACAAGATGAAAAAGGAGTTATAAATAATCTTTATACCATACGAGGGATTGCACAGAAGTCGTTAATTAGTCTTTAAGAAGGGTTCAAGAACATGTAAACAAGATGAAAATAGAGTTATAAATACTCTTATACCATGCTATTCTTTCTGTAGCATAATCCAATGGCAAGCCAGAAAATAGTCTCACTCACTCACACACACACTCACATACAAGGGAGATAAGTAAATCTTGACTATTAGATCTTCTTTGAATGGTCAAAATTAGAAAATAAATGCATGCGACTTTTTTAAGCAATCATGTTAGGTAACTTCAATCCATGTATGGGGTTGTATGGTTAAGATTTATTCCTTCACCTACTTACAATACACACTCCTCTCACTGGGGGTTCTATCAAGTGAGAGGGCTATTTTAATAGCAAATCTAGTTAGTGGTCATGCGATCATTTAAAAATGTCACATGACTTTATGTTCTAATCTTAATCATTCATGTGTGATCTAAAGGCCTAGATTTGCTTCCCTCACTCTCATATTAAAATAGTCCTCTCACTAGATACATCCTCTATATATATATATATATAGAGAGAGAGAGAGAGAGCTTGTACAAAGTACACTAAGATAATAAGGTCACCTGTGATTCTAGAAACTTGAATAGATGAGATAAAAAAATGAGTAATGATATTAGGACACCAAAAGTTGACACCAACTTTTGACACCATGGTTAATTCAGTATATTGGTTGGTTAATTCACTTTTGACACTATTGATTGATTAACCAACCAATATACTGAATTAACCATGGTGTCAAAAGTTGGTGTCAACTTTTGGTGTCATAATATCATTTCTCTAAAAAATACCATGAAAAAAAAAAAAATTCTTTTCAGAAAGGCGTGATCTGCATGATACAGAGATAAATAAATTAAGACTCAGATGACATACATCCATAATAGTGATAAACGAATCTGAAAGAAGAAGGGGTCCCACTGAAGCATCATCAGTTGTCAGCTTCAATCTGGAGGCCAAGTCATCTTTCGAGAGGGTTTCCACCTGAATCAAGTCATGTATTACAGAATCATCAGATTTGCATTATGTAAGCTTGTTTCTATTTGCTATCTCAAAACCAGAAAATTTCTAGAATATGTAAGACACTAGCAGATTGTTAAAAACCATCAGATTATGCAAAACAGAGATTACCTGAGAAACAACAAAGTCCACTGAATCAGCAATAAATGGTTCAAGGGGACCATCGCGAATTCCTGTTAAGACATACCGCTTGAGCAAAAAAGAAGGGGTCCAACTTACACTGTAAGTGCAACAGTAAAACTGGATCAGTTAATAGATGGAGAATAGAATACATCTCATGAAGAACTAGCAATAAATATAACGAGAAATTCCTATGCAAGACATAATGCAGATTTTTTTACAAAAAAAAAAAATTGGGGGCATAGGAGGTTGCCTCATTCCAAGCTACAGTAGTACTTTCAGAAAATGTAGTTTAATGGAATATTAAGGGGTAACTTGCTTCTGCCACACCAATAAATTCATTTTAAAAACATCATTCCAGCTTCCTTGTGATTATACCTATAACAATTTCTTGACGTTGCTTTTAGTACTGAATGAATAGGCAAAGTAAACATTGATGCTTTAGTTAGCTAATAATTCCACTAGGTCAGCATATATTGCAGTTTATCTTTCATAGATTAAGAGAACACAAAACCACCAGCAATTTACTCGTTTCTAGTCTATATCTATTATTACTGTTTACAACAGAATCCGAGAAAAGTACATGGGAGCCCAAGGCATTGCAGCAGAGAAACTCCGTGTATCCAAAAATGAATTTGATAGAACCAATGACCGAACTCGTCTTGGACGATGCTGAGCAAAAAGTTGTGCCAGGAAGCCACCTAATGATGTTCCATAAAGATGTACCTGTCACAAAGACATTAAATTCGTTTACTAAATATTTTCTCAAATTGTTTGAAGCTATGCTGCCAAAATAATAGATTCTGACTTAAGCTGAAATTATATAGAAAGATATTTGGAGATAGATGGGCACAGTTAGTGGAGAAGATTGTCGTAAAAACTATTAAAGGCATGTATTCGTAGAGCAAATTTCATACTCAACAATCATATGAATAATACTACATTCAGATGTTTGGTTAGCATAACTTCCATTTTGTAGCTATTTTCTTATCATTGATAGAATTAACTTCCAGAAGAGACTAATCCTACACGATAGTAGTTTTGAAAAATGCAATTTAAGGGTAACATAAGTAAATAAAAATTAATTAACTTGTTACCTATCATTCAAATAATCAATGAACTTAAGTTTTAACCAAGGAAAACGTGTTTCCCGCAGCAAACTACAGTCTAACTGAAATGCTTGAAGTAGGAACAGTTAGACTGTTAGATAAATGGGATGTTACCTTTGGTACTTACTTTCATTTGTTTCATTATTTTGTACTTTGTACAGCTGTAATTGGCTAGCTCAGCTAGATCCTTGCTCTCATTATAAATCAGAGAATAGTGACCAAAAAGGACACAACCTTTCCCTTTTCAATGTTTTCTCTCTTCTCTTTCAGTTTACATAGATTTTTTTTATCAAAACCGACCAAAATATTTGACTATAGAATTAATGCAAGGCATTATAACTGATAAGTAGCGTCAGCTTGAATAACCATGAAAAGTTTAAAAGCGGGTTTGCCTGCAATTTAGGTAGGAATGTAGGATTGAAATATACTTAGGTTCATATGCAGGGTCTTCATACTTATTGCAAAAGGACTTGACTTCAAAAATTTGGTAAGAATCAGCTCACTGAAATCAGTAATTTTACGCGAGCAGGTTCAAAGAGGCTCTTAAAACTGAAATCCATATTTTAGTCTTTAGTTCCATACTTGAGCTGATGCTCCAAGATTTTGAGTAGATTGGCATCAGACTTTAGCTTGGGCTTGCGTTGTTTGGCCTACTCAAATCCTATAGGCTATATAGCATGTCCCAAAATCTTGGAAAGGTATAGGAATAATCCCTTCCAAAGGTAAAGGTATATACATATCTTATTCTTACACAGTATCCGAAGTTATAAGTTATAACATGTCATAACTCCTAATAAAATGCATAATGGTGCAAAACAAAAGTAGAAAAGGTTTTTCTGATATATGAAGTTATGAATATTGGAGGATGTACAAAACTGAAAACTTACAACGACCTCGACAGATGTTTAAATAATTATTTTTAAAGCAGTACCAAACTAGCAATACAGAACTTTCCATCAACTGCAACGATCAATCTCCCCAAGATAAGAGTAAAAGTATCTAAATTTTTTGATACCAAATTAAGCACAAGTGGCTTAAAAAGGAATCAATTTATATATTTATTAGCATCTGTATGAGTAGACATTTCATAAAAATTCATATATAAAAAACAGCAGATAATGCTAAAATAGTAAATATGAATTCGAAAAGTAAAAAGTTGGTGATAGAAAGCATGGTGAAAGTTTGAGTAGATCATACATGGTGTACATCAATAGCATCCAAGAACTTCTCAAATGCATGAATCCACTCAGTATGATTCCACACGCGAGGTATATCAACAGATATGACACGGTAACCCTGCACAAGATGAACATAAGTCATGTGACATTTTTTAGTGATCACATGACCTTTAAATAACTTATAATCTCGACCATCCACGTTGGACTGAACGGTCAAGATTAGGTCCTGTCAACTCTCACAATAAGATAGCGCTCCTCGCTCGCTCCTACACACACACACACACAAATAATATACAGGCAGTGGTCTCACGTGTTGCAGTAAGTAAGTACCTTCATGGACAAAGACATGATCTGTTTGTAGTATACATCTGCTGTTCCTGCTGTTCCAGGAAGACATATAAGTGGAGGCACAACTTTGGGACCGAAATCATAATATCGCCACTGCTTAGTACCAATCTGCAAAATTCCACAAAAAAGTAGGCATCGAGTATGAAAAAGCCACAAAAGCAGTTATTAGAATGATTAACAGCAAGCAGAATCTAATTACGATGTTATCCATCCATCACAATCACATAGGAGCAAATAAGCAAAATCCATGGCAATGACTACACTTTATAGAAAACCTAGAAATGAAAATTGAGAAGGGAAATGAAGAAAGATACAGGGATTTTGTGAAGAGGGACTTGAGATTTGAAGTGGATGTAATCACCGGGCGCCGAAAAGACGCCTTTCATCGCTAATTCCTATTTCCTACGGATATTTCCTTACAACCAATTGCGCCATCGAATCGGTGAATCTCTTTCTTCTCTTCTTTGCTTGGTTTGTAGCTCTCTAATCTATTGTTGCCCAGATCCTTCAATTCGATCCATTCAACACAAGGCGAAACCAGATCATACAGTAGCTGCTGACACACGCCGATGCATTATTAACAAATAACAATGATTCCACATGCACTTTCAATCAAACCACCCTCTCTCTCACGATAATAATAATAATAACACTATTTACAATTACATTATTTCTACATTCACCCAATATCATATGCTTAATTGTTGTATGCTCACCAAATAATTGATAATTTTTGTGTAAAATAAATGATAAATAAAATTATTCATCTGCTCTTTAATTTTAATTTTAGAAGACTTATACGAGTTTTTTTCTTCTTTTTTTGGTAACAATATATCAGTTCTTTAAATCAAATATAAAAATAAGGTTTAATTATTTAAGTATGTCCATGAACTTAAAAAGTTTTTGATTGCATCTCCGAACTTAATAAAACTTTTTAATGAGTCACTAAAATAGAAAATCGGTTAGATTGGATGTAATATTTTTTATTTTATCTAAGTTGGACACTTATATTAATCATTTATATAATGTCATTGTCTATGGAGCACCCCACCCTCATTCACTATTGAGGGAGGGGTATGCAAACATGAAACAACAGAAATTAGGGAAGGAATGAATTGTTGGCTCAAAATGTGGGAAAAGCAATGGCACCTCATTTTTTAGTTTTCTAGTTCAACATTTTGGTCTCCTGCAACAAGATTAACGACATCTTCACGAAATCTTACTCTGAGGATCCAATTGAATTTTTTTTATAAGTTAAGAGACCCAATTAAAAACTTTATTAGTACGAAAAGTAACATTTTCAAATAATTCAGGACGAACTGAATAATTAAACTAAAAATAGTATTTAATGTGATGGGGTTTTACCTTTGATTTGTCTAGATTTCACGTTTAATAATACTTATTTTGACACACTTCAAATAATTCGTAATAAATGATAAATTAGTTATTTAAAATTGTGAAAAGTGTAAACACCCCACTAAACTTTAGAGTAGTTGTAAATAGATACTTTCGATTATTTTCTCTTCTCAATTAGTCCTTAAACTTTCACTATTAGTAAAATCAATCCTTCAACTATTTTTTTTGGTCTTAATTAGTCCTTAAACTTTAATATTAGTAAAATTAATTCTTCTATTAACTCACAATTAGATCACTAACGATGAATAAATCCAACCGTTCATTTTGCTTAAGTCCAATCTCTTGATTATGCTTTGTAAATCTTTAATTTTTTTTTTTTATAAAAAAGAACAAAACCTTTAGGTTTGTTAGTTGAAGGATTAATTTTAGTAATAACAGGAGTTTAAGGACTAATTGAGATGAACAAAATAGTTGAATAATCGATTTTACTAATAGTAGAAGTTTAAGGACTAATTGGGAAGAAAAAAATAGTTGAAGGTGCCTATTTACAAATTGGCAAAAGTTTAGGGAGTCTATATATACTTTTTCATTTATTAAAATAAAAATAAAAATAAAAATAAGGACATGTTTGTTTTATTTTCAATTTTCTGTTTTCATTTCTTATTTTTAGATATAAATACAAAAATATCACCTTATTTTCGTTCAGTTTCCTATTTCCAAATACTGATAATGCTAGCAACATGTAACATCCGTTATTTTATGTGTGGTTATGTATGATGTTTAGATTTAAGGTTTGGATTGATTGCGTTATTATGATGATTGATGACTGATAATGAGTGTTGGTATCTCTTATTAAAATTATTATTATCATTATTATTATTATTAAAATTATTATTGTTATTATTATTATTATATTGGAATTGATGCCATGATTGATATGATGACATGATGCCATGATTAATATGATGATTTGATGGAATAATGTTATGATGCCATGAGTGTAATGATTATGAGTAGAGTTTGAGTAAGTGATGAGATATGATGAGCATTGATGATGTATTGGGGAAATCATACTTTATGTGTTAGTAGTGCCTAACCGAGACGATTGACGTTATATGATGATGAGATTTTATTGAGGTTATTTATGAGGTGATGATGAGCGGTTAGGGCACTAGGGGATGACCTGAAACATGGTCTGTGATATGTGGACCTGAAACATGGTCGTTTGTGGACCTGAAACATGGTCGTTGGGGTCTATTCCTCGGAGGGAGAATTCCCGGGGTCTAGGCTAACGGCGGACCGTCCCAGACATGATTTCATTTTAGTTGCAGCTATAGTTCATGCGTTGCATGAGCACCCTGGCCGTGGTCCAGAGGTGTGCACCGGTTGTGTAGCTATAGTGCCATTGCTTTGCATGGGCACCCTCCAGCCGCGGACGAGGGTGTGCACCGGGGCCTCTGGGACGTGTCGATTGTTGTGATATCCGGATATGGCCGACTACCTGAGAAGATTCATACACATTTGCATTGCATCATGATGGGGGTAGAGGAAAAGACCCTAGATATGAATTGAGGATGCTCGTGTTATATATATATAAACGATATTTTGGGAGATGGATGTTTATCGTGCTGTTATAGAATTAAATGTCGCTAAACCCTTTCCACGTTTGATGTTATATGGATTCTTATCCCTTTTTTCCTTTGTGGTGTTGGTATATGTATGTTTTGTATCTCAGATCCAGACCTAGTAGATGGCGCATTGGGATCATCCTTGGATGACCCAGGACGCGGGGTTTCCCCTCACGGGGAAATTTGAGTTTGAGTTAGTGGACCCTAACGGGTGGCCAGTGGACCCGGCCACTCATTTTGCTGTATACACGGGTCCTACGTCCATTACTTCCAGATTCGAGCAGGGAGCCCCTATGGGTGTTGTAGGCACTTTCTGTGCTGGCGTGACTCTTCCCTTACCGATGGGGCAGCCAGGAGGACCAGTTACCGTCGATGCCTGGCATGGCCCCCATCCCTTTCATGGTGCCCCCTTTCAGGCACTTGTACCAGGGTTCGAGCCCGCACCTGCACCAGCACCAGAGCCAGTGTGGGCTTCAGTACACGAGGATGATCCAATGGCACCTGTTTGGGACCAGATACCCATTCCCGAGGTACCCGTACCTCCAGAGGTCCGAGTCACTGCTTCAGAGTCTTCTCGTGTTTCTTCCAGACGGTTACCTCCTAGAGACAACAGGATATATCGGCGGTTTTTCCAGAGATAGTCGGGCAGGAGCCCTTCCAGTGGGAGCAGAGGAGTGTTTGGGCCATCCGGACCACGGGATGCTGGCGAGGGTGGTAGTACATGATGGCTCAGGCCAGTGCCATCAGTCTAGGTATGAGTGAGGATTTTCATGTACTTTTGAGAGGGGACTGGGTGTGGAGAGTATGTGAGACATCTTCCTGTTGCCATTTGATGTATTTTGATTATGTTCTTAGTTTGTACTTATTGGGGTCCTACGGATGGGATTCCCTTGACAGTATTGTGACAGGAGAGGATGTATATATTTATATATATATGTGATGTATGTTGTTGTATCTGCATGTTAACTATTTACATCTTAAGTTTTAATTTTCCGCTGTTTTAAGTATAACCGCTTATCGCTAATAACACGATTAAGCTTTAATATTTTGGGTTTTTCTTTAATGGGACGTCGGGGCGTCTCACAACACACTCTTTTCTATTGGTTGAAATTCATGTGGGTCCTACAAAATTCAGGTGAGACCCACATGAATTTCAACCAATAGGAGGGAGTGTGTTGAAAAAAGTATGTTACTAGCACTCCTCCCAAATATTTGTACCAGAAATTGTGAAATCTTTTATTGTTTACGGTATTTTCTATACAAATATTTAAAAATAATAAACAGAATAAAAATAAGAGAACAATTTTATAATTATTTCTAAAAATAAAAAATAAAAAATAAAAACTAAAAATAAAAATAAAGCAAACAGGTATTAAATAACCCGTGCGTAGCATGGGTAACAGCTCCAGTACTTGTTAATGAAAAAAAACCACCATTGAGCTCATTTTCCTTTGTTCAAAAAAGAGTTCATTCATTGAAATAAAGGTTTACGATGTCGTCCTTCTGAATAATTTATTCCTTTGGGTAGCTCATGACAGTTAATTTTTTCATAATTAATTGTAGAGGTGATCCACCGAATATTCTTTCTCGTCAATTTTTTCAGGGGGCATGTATTGAATTCATCGGTATTATCCCGCCGATTGTTACAGATTTAATTTAATTTTTTTTACATTCAATAATTCAGAAATGATCTTTTAGAGATTTTTAAAAAAAAAATATAAGTTGTTTTGTGTTTGTTTACAATCATAAAAATCATTTTTTTTTAAGTAGTTCGTGATTCTTTCCAAAAACTAATCAAAATAGCTTTTTCATTTTAAACATAACTTTTTTTTAGGTTTAATGAACTTTTTGGTCCTTGTAAAGTAGGGGTGTTTTGAAATCAGTCCCTATAAACTTTTTTGTTGGGTTTTGGCACCTATATTTTGAACATTTTTGCTTTAGATCCCTGCCATTAATTTGTTCTGTTAACCTGTTGACGTGGCTAACGGTGCGCCACGTCAGCACTAACAACTGGATGGATTTGCACATTTGTCAGATGCCACGTCATCTTTATTTTCTTTTCTTTTTTAAAAAAATTAATATGAGACTGAAACCATGCCTGCTGCTTTGCTTCCATCAACCCTAGACTCTCCCTCTCTCACTCCCTCTTTTTCGGTTAGAACCATGCCCGCCGCTTTGGTTCCATCAACCCTAGCCCATAGCTACAACCCATCCATGTGGAACCGTCGCGCCAAAGCCATCGCCGCAGCATCCTCCGTTGGACCTCGCAACTCCTTCCCCCTAGCCCACGCGTCTCGCTCCCCTCGTCGCCTCCTCCGGTTATCTTCTCCGGTGCAATGCCGTTCTCCTAGAGTTCAGATTTGCCACCACGCCATCGTTTGGTTATTCCTTTGCACCAGATCTGGTCCACCAAGGTGTGCGTGTCTTCCTGCTGCTGGGTGGTCAGATCTACCTGCTTGGAAGCTTATGCTTCTGCTTCAACGAAGAAAAGAGGAGGCGTCTTTGGTTGAAAGTTAGATGTTTTCCTGTAAAAATGTTGAAATTTCTTGATTTTGTAAAAGTTTGATGCTCTGTGCAAATTGTGAACATTGTGCAAATTGTCAACATGCGTGTTTCTGGATGTGCCCCTCATGACTTTCACCTCCACTGTGGCTGGTTTACTTCTGCAAGAGTAGGAAACCCCAGATTATTCAAGATGCTCTCCTATGATGATTGCTTGGTGAATGGAGGGAACCATTTAGCCTTTACTCATATTATTAGATTCACTTATTCCAATTCCTTCATGTACCCTCTTACATTCAAGTCTGTGGAAGGAGAGAATGGGTCGAAGGAGGAAGGTGAAGTGTCGAAGGTGAGAAGAAGAGAAAGGGTCGAAGGAGCGTGAGAAGAAGAGAAGGGGAAGAACTGGAGAAAATGATGATTTAATTTAATTTTAAAATAAAAAAAAACAGTTATATAAATATCAATATAATAATTATATTCTATTATTATTATTCTATTAATACTTATAAGAATTATGAAATTAAATAGAGATTAATATAGAATCGACTAATACTAATGCTATTTTTTTTTAAAAACTTTTTTAATTTAAGAGTTTTTTTTAATGATTTCTGATTTTTTTAAATATTATTTTTTTAAAAAAAAAAAGATGATGTGGCATCTGACAGGTGTGCAAATCCATCCAGGTGTCAGTGCTGACGTGGCACACCTTCAGCCACGTCAGCAGGTTAACAGAACAAACTAACGGTAGGGACCTAAAGCAAAAATGTTCAAAATATAGGTACCAAAACCCAAAAAAAAAGTGACAGGGATTGATTTCAAAACACATCTACTTTACAACGACCAAAAAGTTCATTAAACCTTTTTTTTATTTTAAAAGATCATTTTTTATGAAAAGCTTAAACAAACACAATTAAACTCATTAAAAATTGTTAAAAAAAAAAAACTCATTAAAAATGATTTTTTACTTAAAAAAAGTTAATTCAAATAATCTGTAGCAAACGCACTTGTCATTATATAGTAGTTAACTTATTCTGTCTTAATTCTTGATTACTTCCATGAACATTCTATTTTCCATTTCTCAACTATCCTAAATATTTTTTATTTTATGTCCAACATTTCATAAGTTCACGAGGAAGAGGTTGTGGGAAACTTATTTGTACTTTAGAATAAACTTATGAAAATAACTTATAAAAATAATTTATGACATTTTTAAAAAGTCTTTTTAGCTTATGTTAAAATAACTTATTGAATAAATGTTTAATTAAGCCGTTTACAGAGGCACGTTATCAAAAGAATCCATTTGGATATAGCCAGTTAGAGCTCCTTATAGCTTTTTTTATTGGATAAAGGGTTTCTCAAATATTTTGTGGTGTTTGGATACACTGATATTTTTTGTAAACCCAATCCAATAGCCTCTCTAATTGTTACTCCTGGGATAGTTGTTCATAGCAAATCAACTGGACAAGAATACCCCCATAAAAATTTCAAAATTACAAGTTACTCATTGTTGCATTTTTTCAACTACGTATAGATCTGAGCAAGGTGAAGCTCCGAACCATGGCTTTCGATTTCTATGGGATTATTGTATCTCAATTTCGGTTAATGTTATATTTAGAGTTTTTGAGAGTATAGCTCTTCGTGGATTTCTTGCTAGAAGAAAAAATTTTCAGTTGCAATAAGAACTATTGTGCTGTTCTGATTCATAAAATATTTTTAAGAACTTTGGATTTTGATATTTTGAATAAGGAACTTTAAAGTGAGTTGGTAATTTGTGACCGTTATTTGAAACCCATGCCCTTAATGTTCTTTTCTTAAGATTTGTTAAATTCGATGGTAGTAATAAGTTTGACATTATGCTTTGATTTTGGTGTCTTTATTCTCTATATTTTTCCATTATTGTGATAATCCGTAGATATCAATGCTTAAGACTAGTTAATTTTGTTTGTTTGTTTATTAATTTGATCTCAACAAATAATTCTTATCGCATTGACTTGGAATTGTAGGAAATGATTGATTTCATATTGTTGAGTCAAATTTGCTTTACTGTATGATGTACTTAGCATGTGTGAAAATTTGTAAGTTTATTCATGTAACAATTATGTTCTCCATGGTGTCCTTGGGTCAAATAGAGATCACCCGTCCTATTTTAGTGTATTATATCTTGCCCTTGAAATGACACAAAACAACACTAGAAGGGGGTTGAATAGTGTTTTCGAAAAACAGAGTTTTAGAAGTACAAAACAATATTAGTAATGATAGGATGCTTAGAGACCGACGTATTTCTCAACAAACTGATCAGCAACTATTTAACACACCCAAGTTAGTTACTAAAATAGTTAAACAAGCTGAATAATAAAGTAAAGATAGGGAAAGGAGACACCCAGAGATTTATCCTGGTTCACCCCGCAAACTTTGGGCTACATCCAGTCCTTGGGTTCACTAAGTTTTAACATTATAACTAATCAAGGTTACAGACGAGTATTATTTGCACACCTAGCCTCTCCAGGCTCAACAAAAGTATTGTTTGCAAACCTAGCCTCTTCAGGCTCAAGGAGTTTTGAGATTTATTTGAAGCATGGCTTTAGGTATTACAGTAGCAATTCAACCAACTTAACACTGTAGGGAGTGAATATGAACTTAGAGCTTGGTGAGTAGTAAATGAGTTATTCTCCAAATGATTTTCTAAGTGAGAAGATGATATGTGAATGATTGTTGTTTTCAGCTATCGATTTCTATGATGATTGCTGTTCTTGATAGTAGTATAGCTTTTCACAGTTAAGTTTGTTAGCTTTCTCTAGTTGTTCATCACTCTATCTTTAGTTCTTCGACTTCTTCTATTTATAATTGATCATCAGAGATCCGATTAGATGCAATCAAAGGTCTTCAACTTTGTTCTTCGGAAAACAGTCGTCCTGACTTGATAATAAATGCTTACAGGGATGTTGGAGATTCTTTGTTGACCTCAGAGATAGCAGACAAGCTTTTCTTGCTTTGGGCAGCATTCTTTCCTTATTTGTGCGACACTTAGAAAAACTCAAATAAAGTGGCTTTTCTCTTACTTGCATAAGGAATACTTTCTTTAGCATTGCCTTTTTGTCTTTTCTCCTTTCTTTGATTTCGATTGAAGACAAGAAATATATTATTAAACTTCTTTCAAGTTTAATTAATTATATTTCAAATCATATTGCTTTTGAATCAGAGTATAAGCAATTTCTCCATAAAGACCTTTTCTTCTTTGCGCGTTGCTTTAGTAATACGAAGATGAAGTTTCAAGATTGATGCTTCACACCTTCTAAGCTTGAGAATGTAAGTGTTGAACATCTTTTGAATTCATCAAGTATTCTGACAGAAATGTGATATTGACTTTGTCAGAAGCTCAGACACATATTATAAGGCGCTTCTTGAAGTGTGATTTCTTGCCATGATTTAGTCTGTAAGCTTGATCCATCTTCTTTCAACTTCCTTTAGAAGATAGTGTTTGTATTCTTTGATTTCTTCAATAAATATTTGATCAAGGATTGGCTGTATATTTTCTTCGGCCTCTTTTCTTGGATACGGACAGACAGTCTTCTAACTAATCATTTTCCTTGCATCCTTCTTTCCATCAACTTATTGAATGGATAAGACCATTATCTTCAACTTCCAATGAAGATGATAGTTACTTAAATTTATGTAATATTAAAAGGATAGAATGTGTGGCAACATTTGATTGGTGGAAATAGGGTATGATACATCAAAATGAGACAAGTGATCTCTGTTCCTTTAGGTAACGGCGGTTATGTAACAAGAGACCATGTTTTATTAGCAATTAAGACATTGAACACTAGAGACCATGTTTTATTAGCAATTATGGTATTGAATTCATTATCCATTGTTTGTTTTCATTAGATGTTGGTTGGCTTGTGTTAAAAGGTTCATAAAGAGAATGGAGGTAGTTAAAGCATAATTTGGGGTGGCTTTAGAAATGCCATGAGTGATAATATATGATATGAAATAGATTATTAGGTTAGAAAAATCATTTTTTCCTCAAAATCTCATCATAATTAACCATTTGGGCCGAGTGGGTCCATTAGAGTATCCCACGACATAGACACTTCAAGCCCGCTATGAGACTAATTTCTAATTCGACTGATTGAATAAAATATTACCTCTTGCCCTCTTAGTTCTCAGCCTCCCAATGGGGATGACTCCACAAGGATTCGAACCAGAGTTCTCCAGGTTTTCCTTCTTATGAGGGCAAGTTACTTACACTTGACCAATACACCATCGGTTAGAAAAATCCAAAATTGATTTTATTCGTCCCGAAATTTAAATCAAACATTTTCAGAATATTAAAATTACTTTTCACTCAAAGCAAACATTTGTCCAAAATCTAAACTAATCAAACACACGCTAACTCAGCTCTAGATTGACTGCTGGGCCCAGATCAAAAAGATTTTTTATAGGTGCATGACAAGAAGCTTTTGTTTTATTTCTGTTGAACACCAAATGTGTTGCCTAACCAACTGCAGCTGGTATGAAGCTTATTCAATCACTGTCTGGCAACGACGCAAGAGTTGTAGCAAGATAGCCTGTCACTGATTAATGTATAGCTGACAAATGAAATTGTACTTACTTTAAACTAAGTAAATCATTTAAAACATGGTACTAAATATAAAAATTAATCAAAAGCTTCTTTAATCACACTTAGGACGCAGAGATTTACAATAGTAGGGATTATAACTCTTATGGTATTGTCTTCCTGATATGGGCATTCCGAAAAGCTAATCGTGGTGGTCCACTACCTACTTTGCTTACACAAGTGTAGCAAACTTGCAATGCCGAGTTGCTCGCACATACACTTGGCAGAAGCTTTCTATGACAGTTAAGCTGTCTTGAAGCAGAATTTGGAAATATGGGAAGTTGCATTTTAAGCCTAAATTTGTTAATTACTCAGTTGGCTCTGTTGAAAACCATTTTGTAACAATGATCAGTTGTTAATTACTCATCATCAACCAAAAGTTGCTGCCATCAAACGACATAAATGTCTGAACAAACCAAAAGGCTATACCAAGATAAGTGACAGTGTACTAGTAACAAGCAGCATTCTGATTTCTGAATAGCTTGTTTAGCTATTTACTTATTTACTACTGACATTTTACCATGAAAGTTCCACTAAAGTCTCCACTGGCATGAGAAGGGAAATCATCTTAGCAACAGGTACTTTCATTATATGCAGGAAGCAGGCAATTCATCGTCACATGAGAAGCTAGTTTTAACCAAAATCACAGCAAAGCGAGTCTATAAGCACAATTTCTCGTTAATAGGTAATTGAAAAGTTTAGCCTTCGTCTTATGGAAATGGTTTGAATGAAAAACATTGCACAAATAAGTTATATCAACTTGATCTCTCAAGTCTCAATCAAAAACTGTACAATGACTAACCTAAACGGCATACAAAACAATTGAAGATCACAATGAAGCAAAAGTTCAAAAATAAAAAAGACCATCAAGGTAGTTCTTTCCTAATACAACTCTAAAACCTGCAATTATAGACTTTTCAACATCAAACCAATACTCTGCAACCTGCAGTGATAAACTCTCCTTTGTCAAAAGCCATGAGAAAGTGCATACCCAAGACTGCAGAAATGGTGAATGGCATCAAATACGAGAAGGAAGCAATGACTTGCACATAAAAAAACACAATGCAAGAGAATCACCAAACACTCTTATTCTTAGACCCAAAATAAAACTCAAGGTACCACCTCACAAACTTCTTGAGCCCTGTCTCCAAATCAGTTGTAGGCCTGTACCCAAGCTCCCCGTGTGCCAAACTAATATTGGCATGAGTAAACCTAACATCTCCATTCCTAGGCATTGGCACCATCTTCCTCTTCGCCTTCACCTTCAACAGCTTCTCCAAAATCGTCACAAGCTCACTCACCGGCACTGGCGTAGTATTCCCCAAATTAAAAATTCTCAACTGCGCAGGTCCCTTCTTCTTTCCACCACTACCAGTACTCTTCTTGGCTGTATCCAAAGCCCCCAAACAACCCTTCACAACATCATCAATGTAGGTAAAATCCCTCGCCACAGTTCCACGATCAGGATCCTCGAAGATCGTAATCTGCTTCCCCTTGAGAATATCCTTAGTGAAGAAGAAATAGGCCATATCAGGTCGTCCCCAAGGCCCATAAACAGTGAAGAACCTCAAGCCAGTGATGGAAAGGCCATAGATATGGTTATAGGTGTGAGCGATTTCTTCACCGGCCTTCTTTGTCGCAGCATAGAGGCTTGTTGGTTGGTCGGTTCGGTCTTTCTCCGAGAAGGGCACCTACTCAAAGCATGATAAACGCAAGAGAAAATTGAGCAAAGTAAAGATGTAAATGTACCAAGCTAACCACATACTTGACTCGATGACTCAGCAAACTAATTTAACTAACTTCTAAGTAACGTAAATGATCTACTGTGCCTAACTAAGAATTTCTTCTAACAATTTATATAAAAGAACACAATTATCTAAATACTAACTAGTAACCTATTTGATGGAACATAAGTATCTAACTACTAAGAGCGTGTTTGCTTTGGGAAGAAATCACATTGTGTCAGACATTTTCACGGCCAGATTGGCATCCTCGTAATTCTTTTTCGATCAAACATGAGTGATTTTTTTCTCCGTTGCATCCAAAGTCACCCTAATAGTGTGTTGGGATACACATTGACGTCGTGATGCACGAATTCCAAAATCACATTACATGAGAAGCAACAAATTATAACTTTTGGGCAAACTTCCATTCAGGACTGCACCAACGGAAAAAAAAAACATGCCCTAATTAGTAACCATGGTTTTAAATCTGGGTCCATAACTTAATTAAGGCCACGACATTGCGATTTGGTGGTCTCCAAAACCGCATTGCGACCGCCAATGCAGCCGAATAGTTGTATTTTCTTGCAATTGTCCATAATTATGGAAAACGCAACCACAACTACAATCGTGACCACAATTTAAACCTTGCTATTAACCAATTGGATAATTAGCAAACTAACCTAGCTTCTAAGTAACCTTAACCATACTCTCTGTGTATATATATGTAGAGTAACAAATAATACCTTGGAATTGAGCCCGTAAACGGAGCTCGAAGAAGCCCAAACAATGGCGGGTTGAGGGTTTGCCGATTTGCACGCTTCTAGAAGGTTCACGAACCCGGCGATGTTGCTATGCACGTAGGACCCAGGGTTCTGCATTGCGTACCGGACCCCAGCCTGAGCGGCGAGATGCATCACGTGAGTGAACGCCACAACGTCGAAGAGCTTCCGGAGGAGCGCGCCATCGTTGATATCGCCGTCGACGACGAACACGCCGGCGCGTTCGAGCATCCTCTGGCGTGCGCGCTT
The DNA here is from genome assembly GCA_035048595.1 of Echinosophora koreensis. Taxonomy (NCBI): domain Eukaryota; kingdom Viridiplantae; phylum Streptophyta; class Magnoliopsida; order Fabales; family Fabaceae; genus Echinosophora; species Echinosophora koreensis. The sequence goes on along the minus strand of JAPCYP010000017.1, from coordinate 6,281,683 downwards.
CAGGCTAGGGTCGTAGTACCGGTTGAAGTTGTCGAGGCCGAGGACGCCGTCGCCGCGGCGCTTCAACGCGAGGGAGACGTGCGTGCCGACGAAGCCGGCGGCGCCGGTGACGAGGACGGCGCGGTTGGAGGCGGTGCTCCGGCGGGCGGATTTGGCGACGCGCTTTTCCCAGTCGGAGCCGCCCCAGGATGCGCCGAGGACGCGGCGGTGGGAGGCGGTGGAGGGGGTGGCGGAGGGGACGGAGAGGATGAAGAAGGAGAAGAGGATGAAGGCGAGGAAGAAGGAGGAGCAGAGAGTGAGTTTGGAGAGGGAAGAATAATGGAATCTGAAGCGGTTGTGAAGAATGTAAGGAGATTTTTCTGGTTTTTGTTTGCCTGGTGTGGAGGGTGTGTTATCAATTAACTGTGACATTTTTTCACAATTCAATTCAATTGTTGTGTCTGGGTATGATGAAGAATTGGAGTGTGTGAGGATTTGAGTGTGAAGAAGGGGAATGGGGTTTGATACTTTGATCTAGATGAGATAAGAAAGAGAAAGGGAAAAGGGTTTGAGAATTTGATTTGGTTTGCACTTCATAGATAGCACTGAAACAGCGGTTGGGGATATGTTTTCATTTATATCATCAGGTTTGGATGGTGGGACTCTGTGAGTATTACTAAGATGCTTCCAAAAGAGACACACATGGGAGAAATTTTTACCTAAATTGCTTGTTGGATCATTTGAGTGATTCATTCACTGCTTGTTACATAGTGTTACTGTTTGGCAGTGTTTGCCAGGGAAGTATCCGTGAGGTTAAAGTTGTCATCTCCTAAATCAAGAATTTCATTTACTATTTCGATTAGCAAAATTTGTAATCAATAAGACTTTAGTTGGTCATAAGATTACAGCTATGAGCTAACCTGGTTTTGAGAGTTTTATTTTTTTTAGATAGACTATTTGTATATTTTATGTGTAGTTTTTAAAATAATTATTATAATAAAAATTAAATATTTTTAATAATATGATAATTTTTAATTAATTATTAATATAAAAATAATGTATATCAATTAAATTCAAATAAAATATCCATCATATTAAGGTTATCCTCTCTTATTTTGCTTCTTGTTTTCCGATAAGGTCGATCTTTCATGGAAAGAGTGTCTATTCAACTCAATCACTCAAATTCTCTATAGTTATTAAAATAGCAATTTAAAATAACAACAAAACTCTCACCAACATAATTTTAAAGTTGTTTTAAGATGAGTGTCGGCTCAAAGGCAAAGCTACCAAAGTATGAGTTTTAGGCCTCAAAAAATTTTACTTAGCAATTAATAGTTATTATATAGTTAGATAGTTTTCTTTTTCTTTTTCTTTTTTTAAAAAGAAGATTTTACTTATTAGTTAGTAGTTACTATATAGTGATTTAATAAATGATTTTGTATTCCAAAAAACCTGAAAGATAAACTTTAAATAAAAACATAATAATTTTAATAAAATATTATTATTAGTTTTTAAAAAAGTTTCATCTCACTCTATTAATGAAGAAACTACCAAACAATGGGTCAATGGAGTTATACTACTTCCCTTCATTACTAACCATTCTACTTCATCATCCCAAACATAACCTAATGCTTTGTTTGGTTGTGAGAAGAAAATGAAAAGAGAGAAAAAAGTATGTGAAGAGAGAAAATGGTGAGAAATAGAGTATATTTGATGTGTTGTTTGGTGTAAGAGAAATACGAGAGAAATAGAAAAGAAAGAAGTGTATTCTCTTTATCCCATTTGTTTGGTTGGAAAGAAAGTTAAAAGAGAGAAATGTAATTTTTTTAAAAAGACAAAAATACCCTTAACTAAAAAAATACAAATATTTTAATTTATTACATAAATGTGTTAATTATATAAGTAAAATAATGATATATATATATATATATATATATATATATATATATATATATATATATAGACGCGTGGTGGGTGTGCGTCGGTGTGTGCGTGTCACAATACAAATAATTCATTATGTGTACAATAAGTCATCATTCCATAAAAAAAATAACAAATAAATGCTATACTGAATAACTATATATTTAAACAACCTAGAAACCAGGAAACATTTTATTGAATTTTAAAGTGGAAATAGCCTTCCCAGACACTATTATTGATGGGTTATCAATTCTGGATGAAGGTAAATACAAAGTTTTCTTTGCTATGAGAACAATGTCAGTCCATTTATTCCTGGATGTTACTTGATAATACATAAAATGCCGATCAATGTAGCATCTAGTGTTGAATGCAGATTCCGTTTAACAATATGTGAATATTGTTTACAATTCTATTTGTAAAGATCTGGATTGGACAATCTTGGGGTAGGGATGGCAACCAGAGGTATTTTCTTCTTTAGAACAATGCCAAATTTCTCTGATACATCCAACTTCTCTCCTTGGGGTACTTCCCAATCAAATAAGTGCACAAGTGTGGCAAGAGAATACAAAACAGTTCTCTCAGCCATTGCTATCCCTGCACAAATTCTTCTTCCAGACCCAAAGGGGAAATAATTGAAGGCACTCCCACTGAAATCCCATTTGGTATCTAAGAACCTTGTAGGATCAAACTCTAGTGGTTTGTCCCAAATGGAAGGGTCTCTATGTATAGCCCACACATTCACAAACACCCTTGATCCCTTTGGGATTGTGTAGCCTCCCACAGTGGATGTTTCACTAGGGCAGTGAGGGACTAAAAGTGGAAGTACAGGGTGAATCCGAAGAACTTCTTTCATCACAGCATACAAGTAGTGCAGCTGTTGAACGTGGGATTCTTCTACTACGTTATCTTTGCCAACTACAGCTTCCAATTCCTCTTGCACTCTCCTCATTACCTCTGGATTGTGCATCATTTCTGCCATTGCAAACTCAATTGTGTTGGATGATGTGTCAGATCCCCCCACCACCATGTCCTGTTTAGCCACAAAAATCTTCAATCTTTGTTTCTACTTTTTCTTTGTTCTTTTCTTTCCTTTATATATAATGAACAGAAAAAAAGGATCTATTTCAATTTTCCCATAAAATTCCCGGGCCTATACATACAGGAATGGATAGGTTGCTTAATGAAGCCCGATAGTAAATTTAAAGAACCTTAACATAGATAAATTTGAATTTTTATAAGAAAAAAAAATAATCACGAAATGAGTAATTAAACCAATTAAAAAACTTGGTTTGATTTTAATATTCAATGATTTGATGTTGTAATCAGGTTTTAAATAAAGTTCTGCGACTGTAATTGAAATCGCAACGTTTTGGTTTTGGAGATCTCCGAAATCGAAACGTAACCATAATTGCGGCCCATCGACACATTTTCTTGTAATTATCTGCAGTCACGATAAATACAACGCATCCACGATTACGACCACATTTTAAAACCTAGTGTTGTAATATTGATTTTCAATGATTTCAAATGGTAAAGTGAAATTAGTGAAACGAACATACCATGAGCAAGGCTTTGACATGTGTCATGGTGAGTGGTGTCTTAGAATCACCTTCCTCTTTCAAATCCAACAAAAACTGCAAAAAATCCTTTCTCTCTTTCCCATCCTCCTTCACTCTTTCATCAATCATCTTCTCAAATATCCTATCGAACCTCGGCACCAACGCATGCATCTGTTTCTCCACACCTTGCAAATCGAACCGGGCCAACCCGGGAAAAAAGTCCGACAAGTTCGGCTTCCCCAAAAGCGCCGTCATCTCCGCCACCATCTCCCTGAACTCCGCCCCCAACCTCTCCCTCTCCGCCCCTTCCACCGCCGCCCCCCACATCATGTTCGTAATCACGTTCAGCGCCGTCAGGAAAACCTGCTCCCCGATGTTAACCGGAGACCCGACCCGATCGAAAACATACCCGACCGTTTTTCGGACCTCGTTTCTCCGGAGCTCGTAGACGGAATCTAGGGTTGTGTTGCTGAGCATCTTGAGGACGCAGATTTTCCTCAGCGTTCGCCATTCGGGCCCGTACGGCTTCCAAACGATGTCGTTTCCGCCGTAGGTGGCGACCCTGCCGGCAGCGGGGACGTCACGGTTGGCGAAAACGGTGTCGTTGTCTTTGAGAACTTGGCGGGCCGCGGAAGGGGAGGTTACTACGATGCCGAGCTTACTGCCGAGCCGGAGCTTCAGAACCGGGCCGTAGGTTCGGGCCAGGCCGGCGAAGTAAGAGTGGAGTTCCGGGTCCAAGGATAGAAGGTTCCCGAAAATCGGGAGGCCCGGTGGGCCCGGAGGGAGGTTCTGGGTTTTGGGTTTCAAGAAAAAGAGCCATAAGTACCAAGTGATTGTTAAAATCACCAATAAGACAAGAAGGAAGGTTGGGTTGTTAAAGTGCTCGTTGTTTAGAAAGAAAGATGAGAAAGTCATGGTGCTTTTTGTGTCCACTGTTAAAGGTTTTTGGAAGGATATATAATAAATGAAGAGTTGACGATACCATAGGTTGAGCTGCATATTTGGCTAAGAAATTAAAATGATTTTTGAGGTCAGAGATCCCAAATGACCTCAAAATTAATTTCAATAGTGACTGAATCTATTTAAATGGGTAGACTTGATTTTAAAAGAGATAATTCTAGGTTTTTTTTTTTTGGGTTGAGTAGAAGTGATTCTTGATGCGAGATCCATAAATTTTTTTATATTTACATTATAAAGTAATTTATATCATTAAAAGAAAATTAATTCTTCTAAACTTACTTTTAAAATATTATTACAAAACATAATTCAAAATTTTTAACTTCAACTTCTTTTAAAAATCATTTCTCTTAGTTATAATTTTTTTTCAAAATTAATTTTATCAAAATATAAAACTAAAGCTTAATTACATTTTTCTTTCTCTAATATTGATTATATGCTATTTTGGTTCATATAATTTTTTTTAAAACATTTGAGTTCCCTATTTTTTTTTTGAGGTTGCAGATGGTCATTCTATTTTCAATGTTCAAAAGAGAGGGATAATAATTCTAAGTGCATAGAATTTTTGTTGAATTTTTCCTTCCTCTATCTCTTCACACCAACATGATTTAATGGTTTTCTAGCGGGTTTTTCAAGATATTATCCTCAATGGGTGAAGCAGAACCAGGTCCTGGTTGCCCACAACAGCTGGCTTTCAGTGAAAAAATCCACGCAAGTGGAAAGGAAAAAGACAAATATGAGGCTGTAAGGATCGTTGTTGAGCCCTCAAGGGAATCTATGAACCAAACTGAGGATGCACATATTCTTGGTTAATAACGGTATGCACAGTTTTAAAATGCTTTAATAACTATTATTTGATATCTGTAAAAGCAGGGCCGGCCCAACACTTTTGGAGGCCTAAAGCGAACTCTAAAGTGGGGCATTTTAAAGAAAATAATAAAAAATAATAAAAATTATTATATTTTTATTTAAAGTTTATCGTACGTGCTTTGTGGGATGCAAAATCATTTATTAAATTATTGTAATTGATTTCATTTAGCAAATCTTTTTCAATCGATAATAAAGCTAATCCATTTAATCTTTGTTGAGACATTGTCGATCTTAGATAAGATTTTATTAATTTTAGTTTTGAAAAACTTCTTTCTGCCGAAGCAACGCTTACGGGAATCGTTAACATTATTCTATAAGCGATATATGCATTTGGAAAAAAATCAAGCCTTATTATATAATTAAGTATGTCAATTGGTGTATCATTTTTCATTTGTATAATTTCTCTTAAAATTTTTAGTTCTGTAAATAAATCTAATCCATCAATATCAGAGTTGTCATTATATTTTAATGAACGTTCAAGGTTAAGACAATTTTCTTTTAAATTTTCATCATCCAATGACCTTAATTTCTCAATACTAAATAGAAAACCAAAAATATCTTGATACATTTTAAATTGTTCAAATCTACTTTGAAATGAGGTGATTGCTTTATCTATTATGTACAAGAAGTAATCAACTTTAAATGATTCTTCGGGAGATTTTACAACTTCACTGTCAATAATCTCATCAAATTGTTTTTTTCTACGAATAATACGTTTTTCACGGAACTTTGGTTTTATATTCATTTCTATAGCAATTTCTTTGGCAGAAATTAAAGCATTTTCAAATCAATCTTCCCTATATTTTTCAAAAAATGAAATAAGACCTTTCAATTATTGTATAGCAACATCAATACACATATCCTTTGATTGCATACTTTTACTAACTGAGTTTACTGCAAACAATATCTTATACCAAATAGTCATGCCTAATAAAAACTCAAAATTTTCAGTCTCATAAGTTGCTAAACAATTAGCTTCACTTTTTATTTTAGGTTCGTCATTAACTTCAACTAATTCAATAAAGCATCTCTTATTTGTGATGTCTGAAATCTTAAAGCTTTTACTCTTTCAATACGACTTTCCCATCGTGTTTGTGACAATGATTTAAGAGTTAGACTAGGGATATAATCTTGTAAAATGTTCCATCTTTTAGTAGATGAAGAAAATATGGTATATATACGTTGTAAAAAAATATTATTAAAATAGGTAGTAAAAAAAAATTTGGAGGCCTAAAGCCCTAGCTTCACCAGCTTCACCCTTGGGCCGGCCCTGTGTAAAAGTTTATTAAAGATTTTTATAATTTTATTTATAAACATATATATGTTAAGTAATAATATGAGAAAATACAAATTACCAGCAACTTAGTGACACAAACAACATCCAAAATTGGTTGGTCATAATGAAAGTATACTATGCTCTCGAACAAATTTTATCTATAAAGTCATTGATTCGAGTTCTGTGATCGTCACTTTGAGGAGGACTTTATTTAATCATTACCTCAGCTCATAAATTAATTTTTCCATTTTGTCGGTGAGGATACCCGATTAAAGTGACACAAACAATGAAGACAAAGTGGTTCACAAGGTAAGATATATTAAATTGTATAAAGCATCAATATTACGTTGGTTCGAGTGAAACTGTGCTCAGATCCTTTAAGTAAGATCACGAGCTCGAGTCCTGTGAATAAAAAAAATGATTAAGAGGGGAGACCCCACTAAAGATGGTAACTATGGCTCTCTGGAGGAGATTAGTCATTATCGAAACCGATAAATACTTTGCACCTATATCTTGGTAACAAAAAAATAATAATAAATTGTATAAAGCAATATATATATATTTATATGTACTCGCTTTGGTCATTTTTATTTTTGTTGTGAAAATTACAAAGACTTAAGAGAGCTAATAAATAAATTTGAAAATAAATAAAATATATATTTGATTAATTTATTCTTCGTTAAAATACTACAAAAATTATCACTATTTATTTATTCTTATGCCATGAATAAGTTCGTAAAAAAATTACTAACTTATTAATTTTTTAAAATAACAATTGAAGAATGATCAGATAAAAAACAAAGAGTATTATTTAATGCACATCAATAGTTTTTTTTTTTTTAATTCAATTATAATATCAAAAATATTAAAATAAGAAATTTGACAATGAATTAAGCCCTACATTTTCATCATTTTATTTGACCATGAATTACGTATCGGCACTAGGGATGACAATTTTCACCTGCAAATGGGGATCCCCGTGGGGACTATCCCGTTAGGAGCCCCGTGGGCGGGGATTTTTTCTCCGCAGGGACGGGGATGAGAGAAAAAAAACCCTCGAAGGCAATATGGGGACGGGGATGGGGAGTATACCCCGCACAGCACGCACGTCCATTATTGATGGATTATCAGTTCTGGATGAAGGTAAATACAAAGTTTTCTTTACTGTGAGGACAATGTCGGTCCATTTATTTCTAAATGTTACTTGATAATACATAAAATGCTGATTAATGTAGCATCTAGTGTTGAATGCAGATTCCCTTAGCTCAAGTGGTAAGAGCTAAGGGTTTAAGGTGTTGAAGGTGTTGGAGGTCCAAGGTTCAAACCTTGGTAAAGGAGAAAAATTAACAACTAAACTAACATTTGCCTATCAAAAAAAAAAAATTCTATTTATAAAGATCTGGATTGGACAATCTTGGGGTAGGGATGGCAACCAGAGGTATTTTCTTTTTGAGAACAATGCCAAATTTCTCTGATACATCCAACTTCTCTCCTTGGGGTATTGTCCAATCAAATGAGTGCACAATTGTGGCAAGAGAATACAAAACAGTTGTCTCAGCCATTGCTATTCTTGCACAAATTCTTCTTCAAGACCTAAAGGGGAAATAATTGACGTAACTCCCACAGAAATCCAATTTGGCATCTAAGAACCTTGTAGGATCAAATTCTAGTTGTTTGTCCCAAATGGAAAGGTCTCTATGTATAGCCCACACATTCACAAACACCCTTGATCCCTTTGGGATTGTGTAGCCTCCCACAGTGGATGTTTCACTAGGGTAGTAAGGGACCAAAAGTGGAAGTACAGGGTGAATTTGAAGAACTTCTTTCATCACAACATGCAAGTAGTGCAACTGATGAATGTTAGACTCTTCTACTATGTTATCTTTGCCAACTACAACTTCCATTTCCCTTGCACTCTCTTCATTACCTCTGGATCATGCATCATTTCTGCCATTGCAAACTCAATTATGTTGGATGATGTGTCAGATCCACCCACCACCATGTCCTGTTTAGCCACAAAAATCCTCAATCTGTGTTTCTACTTTTTCTTTCATTCTTTTTGTTTCTTTTTATAGAAGGAACCAAAAAAAAAAAATAGGGATCTATTTGAATTTTCCCGTAAAATTCATAGACCCATACATACACGAATGAATAAGTTACTTAGTGAAGCATTGTAGTAAATATAAAGAACCTTAACATAGGCAGATTTGAATTTTTGTAAAAAAATCACGAATTGAGTAATTAAACAAATTAAGAAAACTTGGTTTGATTTTAATATTCAATGATTTGATGTTGTAACTAGGGTTTAAATAAAGGTTTTCGTCTGTAATTAGTATGACGACGTTTTTGTTTTGAATCTATCGGAAATCGAAATGCGACCGCTATTGCACTCGCATTGACCGCATCTTCCTGTAATATTCACAATTACGATAAAAGCAACACAACCACAATCACAACCACAATTTAAAACCTTATGTGGAGCACGCACGCACGCACGTCATTGATGGATTATCAGTTCTGGATGAAGGTAAATACAAAGTTTTATTTGCTATGAGGACAATGCCAATCCATTTATTCCTGAATATTACTTAATAATTCATAAAATGCTGATTAATGTAGCATCTAGTGTTGAATGCAGATAGATTCCCTTAGCTCAAGTGGTAAGAACTAAGAGTTTAAGGTATTGGAGGTCCAATGTTCAAATCTTGGTAAAGGAGAAAAATTAACAACTTAACTAACATTTGCCTATAAAAAAAAAATCTATTTATAAATATCTAGATTGGACAATCTTGGGGTAGGGATGTCAACCAGAGGTATTTTCTTTTTGAGAACAATGCCAAATTTCACTGAAACATCCAACTTCTCTCCTTCGGGTATTGTCCAATCAAATTAGTGCACAATTATGGCAAGAGAATACAAAACAGTTCTCTCAGCCATTGCTATTCCTACACAAATTCTCCTTCCAAACCCAAAGGGGAAATAATTGAAGTCACTCCCATTAAAATCCCATTTGACATCTAAGAACCTTGTAGGATCAAATTCTAGTGGTTTGTCCCAAATGGAAGGGTCTCTATGTATAGCCCACACATTCACCACTACAAGAAAATGCTGAATTACCAACAGAAATTTACCGACGGACACGGGCTCCATCGGAAAATTAAGAGGTTACCGACGGATATTGCCGTCGGTAATGTTGAATACCAAGAGTTGTCAAAATTTCTGACGGAAAGTCCATCGGTAACGTTACCAACAGACCAATCCGTCGGTAAATCGATCGGAAAAATGGCGGGATCTTGAAAAAGTTTAGCGCCAAAGGGTACCGACGGACTTAGCTGTCGGTAAATGGGACTACATTTACTGACGGACTGTCCGTCGGAATTCTATATACAAATACCGAAGGAATAGTCCGTCTGTAATCATTTTTTTTTGAGTTACCGACGGAAATGTCGGTCGGAAATTCTAACATCCATCAAAAAAGTTCATTAAATCAGAATAGCAAACCCTTTCCCCCTCACTTTCCCCTTTCTCTTCTCTCTATCCCTCTTCTCTCTCTATCTCTCTTGTCGCTGTTTCCAGCACGATCACCGCCGCCTTTGTTCTCTCCGGTACTGTCTCTCTTCCATCTCTCTCACTATCTTTGTTCCTCTTCGTTCGCGAGCGGTCCTCGCGGTTTTGCTGTTCTGTTGGGTGGAGGAGCTTGCGATGAGCTTCAACTCCTCCACCGCCGCACCGCTGCTCAACGCCGTCAGTTCCCAGTACCATGACCTTTCATTTTTTGTCTCAGATCTGTCGTTTTTGAGAGATAAATTTTTTTTTTAAAAAGTTGCAAGCTTGAAGCTTGATGGCCGCGGCGACGCTAGTTTGGTGGAAGGTGGCGATGCGAGGAAAGTGAAAGGCGACAACGGTGACTGGAGGAAGAAAAAGGTTGCTAGAGTTAAAATAAAAATAAAAAAGTTTAATATAAAAAAATAAAAAAAATTAATATAAAAAAATAAATCCTCGTTACCGAAGAATAATTTCGTCGGTAAGTATACATCAGAGTTTCCAACGGACATATCTGTTGGTAAGGAGAGGCTCGTGTGACACGTTTCCGACGGCCTTTTCCATTGAAAATTCCGACGGACTGCCCAGATTCGTCGGAAACCCTTTTTTATGCGCCTAATACCGACGGAATGGGGTCCATCGGAAAGTACGTCGGAAACACTGTTTTCCGACGGCTTTTGGGCTTTTCCAACGGTTTTTGACCGTCAGTAATCACCCTTTTTTTGTAGTGCACAAACACCCTTGATCCCTTTGGGATTGTGTAGCCTCCCACAGCGGATGTTTCACTAGGGCAGTGAGGGACTAAAAGTGGAAGTACAAAGTGAATCCTAAGAACTTCTTTCATCACAGCATGCAAGTAGTGCAATTGATGAATGTGAGACTCTTCTACTATGTTATCTTTGCCAAGTACAGCTTCCAATTCCTCTTGCACTCTCTTCATCTTTTTTTAGAAGGAATAAAAAAAAAATATAGGGATCAATTTAAATTTTCCCGTAAAATTTATAGACCTATACATACATGAATGGATAAGTTACTTAATGAAGCACTGTAGTAAATATAAAGAAGCTTAACATAGGCATATTTGAATTTTTGTAAAAAATAAAATAAAATCCCGAAATGAGTAATTAAACCAAATAAGAAAACCTAGTTTGATTTTAATATTCAATGATTTGATGTTGTGACTAGGATTTAAATAAAGGTTTACGTCTGTAATTAGTATCATAACGTTTTGGTTTTGAATCTTTCCGAAATCGAAACCTGACCACAATTGCACTCTCATTAACAGCATTTTCCCATAATTATTCACAATTACGATAAAAGCAACATAATCGCAATCACGACCACAATTTAAAATCTTGTGTGGACCCCTGCTCGGTGGGGACCCCATCCCTTGGCGGGTGGGCACACACAGATATATACCATATATAAACCTATTTTTGTAATTTTATATATACTTATATATATAATTTATTAAATTAATAAAAAAACTTCAAGTATTTTTCATTTAAAGACCAGAAGCTACAGCCTCAAACACAACGACTAGACTTGTTACTTTATTAAATTAAATCCCTTTACAGATTTCTTGTAAATTCTTGAAAGGAAAAGCGGGCCGAGGGTTCTGGAATTTGAAAAGTGATTGTAGAAAAATGAATCAAATTGATGTAGGGTTGAGTGAATTTAATGCAATCTTAAGAGGGATTGCAATAAGATATGTATTGACAATGAGAAATTTATGGTTAAGGTATGGACTGGTTGTCATTTCGAGGTTCCCTTGGGGAGTAGGGATGACTATTTGGACCCTACCCTATGGGTACCCGCAAAAAATACCCACAACAGGTAGGGTAATTATTCGTTTTGTGGGTATGGGTTCGGGTATGGGTAGTTACCACAAACAAGAGAGGGTATGGGTAGGGGTACGGGTACTCTAGTATCCGCCCTGCCCCGTACCCACACACACATATATATATATATATATTAGTATATGTAATTATAATTATATATCAATTTTTAAGAATAAAATTAATGTAAAAGTTCTAAACCTATGACTCATTAGTGTTTTTCCCTTTCCGGACTTATAAGTTCGGGAATTTTTGGATGTTTATTGTGATATTTACTCGTTTTGGATATTTTATATGTTTTTATTTAGCTTAATATTTTGGTTTGTAATGTTTCATAAGTAGATTTAAAAGATCTTTGGATGATTTTCAATTGAGTTATAATGTTCTTTATGTTATTTATTGCTTTTTCTTATTTAAAGCGCGGGTAACGGATGTGGATATGGGTACTTAGGTACCCAAAAGGTACAAGTAAGGGTACCAAAGTTGCTGTCCAAGTGGGTATAGGTCCAGGTACAGATAATTTTTTCAAATGCGAGTATGGGAACGGGTACTATAGTACCCTACCCAGACCCTACCCATTGTCATCCCTATTGGGGAGGCAGGGAATGGGGAAAGGGGATAAATATTCTCCGAGACGGAGAATGAGGATGGGGAGGAAAATAAGGGACGTGGTACGAGAGGATACTCCCCGCCCCATTGACATCCCTTACCACCACTATGATTTATTAGCTCAAGTATAACCTTACTAACATTTATCAAAATTTATAAGAGAATGCTAACAAGTGTTATTAGAACATTGTTTAAGGAACTAAGAAAAATTAAATTTTACATGAGAAAATTATGTATTTAATACATTGAAAAGTATCTCTTAGTTTTTCAATACAGACTTTCCTTATACCGGTACTTTAAATACCCTTAAGACACTGGTTAGCAAGACTCAAATTTATAATATAACTACTACTCTATTTTTCGAATTATTAGTTAAACTATCTACTTAAGAGAGTTAACACCACACACACACGGAGAGACGGCAGGAATATAGCTATGCAAAACCTAAAAATGTTCAAATTCCAAAACACACAATATTCCCTTGATACCAATTGGGACACATAAAAACTGAAAATGTTCAAGTGTGACGATGAGAACGAAAGAATAAACAAAATTGGCAGTAACACCATGAGTATTTCGTCAGTCTCTCCTTTACTAGTTTATTTGATTTCGTTCATACGATTTTCCTTCTCAGCCACTTCTAAGTATATAACTTACTTATCCGCTACACGGCCAAACCTACGCAAGCAATCTGCGAAACTGTTAACAAAAGTAGCACATTTCAAAGGGTCCTTGATATGTTCCTTGTAACATGCTAAGGAAGCATCCCTCTCAGCCCTGCAAGGCTCAGGCTTTGGGTTTGGAAGCTTATACTCTTTATCACGGAGATCCTTTGCCTTTTGAGTTACTTCCTGCAACATGTTCTCCTCTTGCTTCTGCAATCTTTCCACAACCTTCTGACTTTCCTGAAGCACAGACCGAATGCTTTCTACCTCTGAATGGGCAGGTTGTACAGGCAAAGTTGGAGGCAGAAACAAAGAGGGCTGCACTGGCCACCCTGGAGCAACTGCACTCTCTGGCTTTCCAGATCCATCTAATGTTTGTTTTTACTTAAATCAGATTGGGGCTTTTCAGGCTCCTTTGCTACCTTTCGTCTAATTCTTCTAGTTTTCTTCTTTGGTGCCACATCATCAACAAGCTGATTAACAAGGTCATTGCTAATCTGAATTGTAAACTCACCCATAGTATGGTAGCTCCTGGACAATGTTCCAGATAGATATTGTTAAAGTGATAACCCTGAAAAAAAAAATGCAAATTATGTTTAGTTCTTTACACTGCGAATTAGCAACTAATTCCTCCATTATGTTCCTAAATAAGGAGGATTAAATTAAAATTGAATAACAACTACATAAAGTCCACGAGCTGTGAATTCCCTAATGGAAACCAATAAATCTTGCCACTATGTCAAGGGTATATATATATATATATATATATAAATATATATAGCACTGTGACCTATTATTTCAGGTCCAGATTCTCCTCAGCCTTCAAACAAATACTTAAAAGGGATGTTTAGTAAACTAGAAAATGGGGTTTGATTATTCAAATTAAATTAAGTTACTTAAATACTTACTATCTGCAAATATTTGAACTAGGTCTAAAATATATATAGTTTGCTTGCTATTTGGTTTTGAACCAGTTTAATATTGACTACTGTTTTTTATAACTTGGTCTATCCTTTTTCTAGAAAAAAATTATTTAGATCAAGTCGTGAGAAAATTGGAGAGAAATTAGGAAACTCATACAAACCTTGGGAGAACCACACCACAAAAGCTAGCTATTATAGTTGGAGAGCCCAAGGCCATATGAACCCCACACCGGAATGCCATACTTCCGATGTGGGACTCAAGTCCCATACCTTGTAATTGGATCCTAACATCCCACCATGCTCCGCAGCCCCGACGCCCACACAGGCTGTCTATGCACTAGCCCTTTGGCTAGTCCCAGGCGAACACTGCAATGCCTACGTCACCAATTGCGCCACACGTTTGCAATCAAGACGGTGGAGAGCTTTGATACCAATTGATACGAACCTTGGGAGAACCACACCACAAAAGCCAGCTATTGTAGTTGGAGAGCCCAAGGCCATATAAACCCCACACCGGAATCCCATACTTTTGATGTGGGACTCAAGTCCCATACCTTGCAATTGGATCCTAACAGAAACTTTTGATCCAAAAGCAAAAGGTAATTTAAAACCCAACTTATAATGGAAATCTTATGAACTAGTTTGGACTAGAAAAATCAAATAAAAAACTAGCTTTTGAAGTGACAACCAAATACATACTATTTTGAAACCTCGCCAATTGTACCTGGTTATCTGAGTTTTGAAGAATGGCAAACACCAAGATTTAGTGGTGAACCATTCAATGAAAATATAAGTAGCAACTCAAACCAAACAATTAAACAATGAGGCACATCTGGAACAGAGAAGAAGAACAAAATATGCTGTCTAACATATATGGAAATTAAAAAAAAAAAAAATCCTCTTCAACCGATAATACTTGTAGTCTTGTATTGATTGCCATAGCAAAGTCTAAACTGCAAAGTTAACCCCAGTACCCACCAAACCTGCTTAAGCCCTTTATCCACTTTGCGTAATTAAGCATTCGAGCTCAGAAATCTACAGCAATGAATAACAAGCGGCTTCTGCTATACAAAATCTTGTGTGCGCATGTGCAAGCTAACACAAAACACATTGAACTGCAGCATACATTCTCAATAGTCAAAAATTTGTCGCATCACGTAGAATTATATTCAATAGTCAATAGCAAGCTCTGCAGCTGCTTAAGTGTGTTAATCCAAAATCTCGAAGTCTATGAAGGAAAAAAAAAAGATGATTTTCCAGAATAAATGCCATTCACATTATCGTTGTCTCTTTCTACCATCCTACATTGAAAATTATCAGTCAAACATTAAATACATGATACAATTGACAAATCCAACCTAAAAAAACAACTAATTTTCAGGTTGATGTAGAGTTAAAACATTAAAAGCACAAAGACAAGAAAAATGAGGGAAAAAAACCCTAGCAATTGATCTGAACTCTGAATACCGAATCCAACTAAAATGATTTAACCAAAATCATCAATAGAACAGATAGACCAACAAACAAAGGGGGAAATCCCAATCAAAATCAACATTTGAAAAATTAGGGAGAAGAGAAGAATCTAAAATCCGAAAACCGTGATGAAAGAAGAAAAACGTACCAAATACCACCACGATAACTTATAGATTTGGCGAGTTATCGCACGAGACTAAAGGATGAATCACGATATCAGGTAATGAAGATAGATTGCATTTCTACAGACTACGGTGGCTAAAGCAATATGAATGTGTGCTCTCTCACTTGCAGTTAGAGCTGGCAATTCAGGCCCGGCCCGGTTTTGCTGCCGGGTCAAATCAGCCCTTATGATAAATAATAAAAAATTAATTAAAGTAATTTGAAAATTCATAAAAAAACATATTTGTTCCACACTTTTACAACTCTAAATAAATGACGCAGATCAGTACTATGTTGGCTACAATTTTTACAACACTATATATGGACCTACTAAAGTCTAAAGATATAAATACCAAAACAAAAAAAGAGTAATTTTTTGCCCTAGGGGACAACTGGGTCAGACACTCAAACACGGGAACGAAAGAGAGGATCAGGGGTTCTAATGAATTGGGCTGGGCCAATCATGTCTAGTGACTAGTTGGCAGGGGCAGTGGTCTAATGGGTCAAACAGAAACTCATGCATTTGAGCATTTCTGTTTACAAGTTATCGGGCCAGCCCGAACACAATCGGATTAGCTTTGCCCGAACCTGAGTGACCCATCGGGTTGATCGGGCAGGGCCAAATAGGCCCGGGTTTTTTCGGGATGCTATTCTAAGAGCCAATCTCGACCATAAATGTGGTTTGTTCGGGTGAGCCCATCAGGCTGAGCCAAAATTGTCAGCTTTACTTATAGTCATATCCAACACACCTTTGCAATATATATATATATATATATATATATATATAATCTAGGGGTGGATACGGGTTTGGGCCAAACCAATGACCCGAGCTGGGGCAGAAATAATCTTTTGGTTTGAGCCCTTGGTTCGGGCTCAATTTTTCTAATATGGTATCAAAACTTATCCCAATATGTTCATCAAAAAAACTTATCCCAATATTAAACATGAGGCAAATGTCCAATTTTATAAACTTCACACTCTTAAACATTCCATTTTGATAGTGGTGTTCATATCCAATCCGATCAAAAAAAAAAAAATGGAAACCGAACAAAACCGATGTTTATTAGAATTTTTTTGATCTTGTTTTGTGAAAACCGATCTGATCGGATCGGATTTTGGATCAATTTTTAAAACCGAATTAATCTAAACCAAACCGCATACATAAAATTTAATATTTGTTTATTCTATATTTTGCATTATTAATTTTTTATTTGTTGGTTTTTCCCCCTAATAAATCTTACTAGGTAGATTTGATGTATTTTTTTTATTATTTCTAATGTTCTAAACATAAACAAAATATGTTTTGAAACTAGATAATCATGATATTTTTTATTTTATACATATTTTATGAAATGTGATTTAATGAATGCATCAACAAGTATATTAAGATTTTGTTCAACTTAGCTTGTAATATTGATTCTTGATGTAATATAAATATATAAACAGAAAATTATTTATAATGACCTCTCCATCCGTTAGCTTTAGGATAAAGATAAATTTATTTATGCTAATAGGCACAATTATTATATTATTAGCACATGAATTTGCGTATTTTAGCTGTACCCAATACCCCTGTTTTTCTCTTGATAATGAAATTCATTCAAATTTGGAATGTCACTGTAGCTTAGGTTTTCATTCCTCCAATTATCTGATTTGGCTCCACTTGCGATTGCATACGTCTAACATCCCTAAGCATGTGCAGATAAATGGTTGCCCTTAGTTTTAAGTATAAATTTAAAACTATCACCAGATCCGCAAGGCAATGGCAATAAGGAATACATAATCAGCAACAACAAGAAGTTTTTTTTGGTATTATAAAAGTTTAGATTGGGGAATACACGTTTCCTTGCAAGGTCAGGGAACACCACAAACCTCAGCGATGATTTATAGTGGAATTTGCATATTGTCTACCAATATGTGATATCTAGGAATCGAACCCAAGTCATAACTAGTATGAGTGGAAGGCTTGATCAGATGTGTCAACCCCTGTTGGCTCAACAAGAAGTTATTTATTAAGTGGAACGTTCAATATAGATCAGACAATAACATTGTATTCTAATAATCATAATTAACTAGCAAACTCTGAATATTGTTTTCCTTTTAATAATTTATTTATGTGTCAAGACATTAATTGGTGTTGCCACTTGTTAAAACTTGGTGAACAATACAATCTAGATTTTGCAATATCTGCATAATAACTTGTGCCGCAAGAAAATCCATGCTGACATAAACCTAATTATCATCATATGCAATCTAGCTAATAGACATTGAGATAAATGAGGAGGAATAAATGTTATGCTAAACTTAGGGGTGCATAACACTGCAGCACAAGAGAAGACAGAGCCGTTCAATTTTCAAAGGCTTTGCAACACTATGGTGTGAGTTGGCTAATGGTGTTGTTAGCATTTTAGATTGTTATCATGAGCTCCACTAAGTACTTAAGCTAATGGCTGGTCCAGATAAAAGTTCCTTAAAGCGCAATTTGTTTATTGAGTGAATACACCGTGCTTTAATTTAATTAGGTGAGCTTTATCTTTAGTTTAAGCCAATTGCTAAATTGATGATAAAGTGAATGAATAAAACTAGAACAAACTTGTAAAAAAAATAAATAAAAAATAACTAGGACAAACTTTTCACTGGGACAATTATTGAAGTCTCCATTGAGTTTTCATTTCGGTTTAATTTATCGAAAGTTTTGCTAATCAGAGCATTCTTTTCTTGCCACATCCATTACAGCACAAGAAGAAGCAAGGAGAATCTCTCACACACACTCGAATAACATTCTTCTTTTTAGTGCACAATTTTGGTGGGTGGTGCATCTTTGACAAATATATATATGCATTTCAATTTTGTACATTTTATAGTGTGTTATTGAGTGTCAGATGTCTAATTCAAAAGTTTGAGTTTCTCCGCACCAGGCATCCTACAGTTGAAACACGAGATGCATATTGAATTGAATGTCTTTCAGGCAAAACGATTCGGATTTGATTCAAAAAGCTTATCGTAGTTTTTTATATTTGGTAAAACCACGATAGCATTTTTTAATAAAAAATTACAGCATAAAAGATAGTCCATTCTTTCTTATAAAATCTCATTATATTTGCTAGATACATTTAAACCTTAGATTTCCAAAATGAATATATAATAGTTTTTCTGCCATTGAATATGGCATGCTCCGCAATTAAGATTTTTTCCTCTTGATTTGAGACCCGAATGATATTAGATTCCAACTAATTCAAGTCGAGTTAGAAATATCCATTTATAGAAAGTTAAATTCTTTCAGCAATTTTTTTTTCCATTCACAAAACTTGAACCCAATAATTTATTTAAAGGGAATCAAGCTTCTTGCTGCTTGTACCAACATACATTCGTCGGCAGCTAAGATATTTGTATCTCCTTAAGAAGTAAGAACATGCTCAACAATGTGATAGTTTATCACACGATTTTAGAAAGGACAATGATAACGAAGTTGAATAGCAAAAGTGGGGGACACATCAAAAAGGAAGAGATTTGTTGTGCCTATGATAATCAGTAAAGCACTACTGTGCTTGATTAGAATGCCAAAATGTTATTCTGCCATCAGCACCTAGCCACCAACGCCCACCTGGTAGAGGTACACAGTTCATGGTTATTAAGGGCTTATTTGGTTTGTTTCTAGTTTTCTGTTTTCATTTCCTAATTTCAAAGATAATTACAACTAAAATAATTATAAAAGTCTCACTTTGTTTTCATCCTGTTTTTTGTTTCCAAAGATTTGTAGAGGAAACGATGAAAACAAATGAAAAGTTGTTATAATTATCTTTGAAATCAAACCAGGAAACTGAAATAAACTAAACTGTTCATCTCCAATATCTCTGTATTCTCTGTCCTCTTTGTCTCTGTCTATCTATTTCTGATGTAACATAAATTCATAAAATAGGAAATGAAAGAGAACACAGCAGATACTTTCTAAAATATAACATAATTTATAACCACAAAAACACGATTTTATCATTATTTTCAATGTAAACATCTTTGTACAATAGGTTTCATAACCCACTATTTTTTTGACATGTCCCATTTGTTTGTGTCCTTACCGTACACATAAGATTACAGCCAAATAAGAAAATAAGTAAAGTGAGATGGCACTTTGATGATATGGTTTGCTTTCATTTTTGTGATTTGGTAGGCTAGGAACCTCATAAGAGGAAAGGTTCACCTTCCACCTTCCAATAAAATTCTGTAAAATACTAGCTAGCTAGATAAAATTCAACACCAAGAACCTGAATTTGAGCCCATGGTATTCAGTCACATGCATGTACAGATTTGATAGCTCACTATGCTTTTTGAAGACAATTCTCTTCACCAGATTATATGCTGCATGCTGTTATTGTCCATTTTCCTTCATTCCTATAGTTTGCAGTGCATTTGACTCTATCTCATTGAAACAATTAAACCCAAAATCCTGAATACCAAAGTCTTGACAATCCAGTAACCAAGCACAATTATCCTCCCAAGATTGAAGCATGCCTATGTCAACACTAGTATTTTCTATTTTAGGTGTAGTGTCCCATAATGCATCATCCACCACTGGAGTTTCATCAAGCCAAAGGCTTTTCAACAAGGAATCATCACTGCAAATGCTATCTAGGAAAAGGGATTCTTCCTCAGAAGAATTTTCAGCTGGGGATGAGCTTGAATTCTCCTCTGAGTTGAGGACCTCATCAGTTTCCTTAACCTTATTATGGTTATTGCCAGGTAGTGGCAAATCCTCTGCAGGGGATGAACTACTATCCTGGGATGCAGCTTGTTTATTAAGAGGTTCATGAGTAACTGGATCAATACCCATCTTAAGGAGCTTTTTCTTGATATGAGTGTTCCAATGATTTTTAATCTCATTGTCTGTCCTTCCTGGTAACCTAGAAGCAATCTTGGACCACCTGAGACACCAATCAACCATACATCAAAACCTATGAGTATGACCCTTGTTTAGGTCTCAACATTTCCAGATAAGCTTGATGTGGGGGTATATATTTCTTGGTGCCAAAAATATGTAGTGATCAAATTAAACACTGTAATTGCTCTAAGTATTATCTTCATCTAAATTAACATAGTTTATTGGCTCCAATTTAGTAAAAGTTTGGCATTCTGCAAGAGAGCATTAATTATGCAGGCCAATACATCTCTGCTTTTCAAATTTATCAGATACCATTTTGTGGGGATTACCATGCATGTCTGAACATTTCATCTACAGCTCACAAAGTGAATAGATGAAAAGAGATGCTATTACAATCTTGTTTAGAACATGATTTTAGTCCAATTTTCTCACACCATTTCTTAACCACCTTTTAAAACTGGTTAATAATATATAAATTTGTTGTTAATCTCACTTGTATTGGCTGGTTAACGGAATAGTATTATATCAACCAATACATATGCTTAACTACCAATTTGTATATCATTACTAGGTGTAAAATGGTGTAAGAAAAAGTTGTGTGAGATAAATATTTTTCTTTTAAAAGCACAACATTATTTATGGTTTTTACTTGTAAGGAGTTAAGATTTTCAACATAATTTCATAGGAAAAAACGATGAACACAATGTTTTAAGAATCGAACCGGAGATCATCCGAAACATACTGCAAAGTGCAAACACAAGGCAATGCATGAAGCTGAGCTTGTGAAAAATAATTAACCTGTTCCCAAGACGGGCATGGAGATCAATAACAAGCTGTTCCTCTGCTTCTGTGAGGAGCCCTCTCTTCAAGTCTGGGCGAAGATAATTGGTCCAACGAAGGCGACAACTCTTGCCGCAACGCCTAAGGCCAGCAAGCTTAGGCACAGCTCGCCAGCAACACTGTCCATTGCTGAGGATGAAGTTGATGAGCTTCTTGTCTTCCTCAGTAGTCCATGGACCTTTCTTCACCCCAAGTTTGTCACAGCAGGGTTGCCTCCCCATAGCACTATGTAACACAACACCACAAGCTCAAAGCTAACCAATGCACAAGTCTCACCAACACTAGCTTGCAATGACCCAAAATACCCCACACCCACCTTTATATATATATGAAGCCCTCTCCTTTTCTAAATTATGCATCCCATGAAATATATATAGAAAATATGCTCTGCAGACATCTCTTATGGCTGCTTCCAGTCAAATCTGTGTAAGGTGGCAAAATCATAACAACATTTAATATGAGATAAAATCAGGATTTAATTGGTATGCATTGTCAATATCAAAAAAAAAAAAAAGTGGTATGCGTTGTTAGTACAAAGATTTTCACACTATTAATCAATCACAAATTGTCATATTATTAAACATGTCTGACTCTTACGATGATTATATTAAAAGTCACAATGTCACATGTAGGATAATTTATAATAGATTGATAGAATATAAAACTTTATATTAACGGTATATCAAAATTAAATTGTAAAATCAATTATAAAATGTGGAAGTGTGTATTTAGCTATAGTTAAATCAATAATAAAATGAAAGAAAGACGAGAGTCATTGGGTTTTGAAAGGTATGTGGGAACTAATTTGTGGTGTTCTGGTGTTACTGGCTGCACAAAATGGGTGACTCTGAAGGATGGTGACCCCAATGGCAGAGCTACATGTAAGCATCCTAAAAAGTGAATAGAAAACAATGTGTAGAATGATTAACACCTTTAGCATTTTCCATTACAAATTCACAGTCCTGATTTCATTCTTACTCAACCATTTCGTCATCACTACGTTTACTTGTCCTGATTAGCTTCAAGTTATGATACACTGTGGTGGGAGATTGCTATGTCTTTGGTCTTGATGAGCAAGATAACAGTTTGATGTGATGAAAACTATAGTTGTTTGATGTGCTCTAAGAAAACTGATTCGGACGCCGCAGGATCATTAGATGAAAATAATCTAAATAGTGGTATCATGGGAATGGATCTTCATTTTCTCATCTGTATTTTCTTATTACGTGATAATTTATAGAGAATATATAGATAAAAATTATAAAAAGAAGTATACAAACTTTGCTTGGGCTTATTAATAAAGTTTTTTATTGAAATAAATTTTTGGTGTTTATAAATATAACGAATTTTGAAATTAGTCTCTATATAAATTTTATTTATTTTTAATTCTAAAAATATCAAAATAAAATTTTAATAGAAATTAGAGTGAAGATCTAAATTGGTCTATGAAAAATTTCGGGGACCCACTTTTAATCCCTGAAAAAAAAAAATAATCATCTAGTCCTTCAAATTTTCAACGTAGGACATATTAGTCCCTATATTTTTTTCTGACGTCCATTTACTTGCCTACGTGTCCTATTAACCATCTCACTTGACCCGTTAGTGTCCTGCGTTGCCTATGACCAATTTCAATCGTGAAAATTTAATGAAAAGTGAAAAAAAAATTGCATACTTTTCAGGTATTTAAATTTTAAATTTATGCACGTTTTTCACTTTTTATTCGTTTTCCACATAGGAAATTCGTTATATGCCATGCGAGACCACTAGACGGCCAAGTACGGTGGTTAATAGGTCACACGGGCAAGTAAATGGACGTCGGAACTAAATCTAGGACTAATGTGTCCCGCTTTAAAATTTTGTGGGACTAAATGATTAATTTATTTTTTTCAGGGACTAAAGATGGGTCCCCGAAATTTTTTTAAGGACCAATTTGAGCATTCACTCTAGAAATTAAGTCTCAAAATCATCATATTTATAGGATCCAAGACTTATTTAAATCTAATTTTTTTTTTCTTTTTTAGACAATTACATTATCAAAGAAACAAACACGAGTATTCATATCCGTGCTACTACTTAACTGACATGCAATTAAATTTAATTGATATGCATTATTAGTATAAATATTTTTAATATTATTTGGATGACTTATTATAGATTGATAATGCAAAAAAAAATTTCCCAAAAAATGTATCAAAATTAGAATATTCAATCATACATAAAATACTAATAAATTATTTGAAACATTAAAAAGTGTCCAGGGTATTGTCCTTACTCCTTAGGGTATTTTAGTAAAATAATTATTAATATTTTTATAATTTAAAAAATGGAAATGGGGAAAAAATGAATCGTTTATATCGTTTTTCACCACCGATTTTTGATCGATTTTACTGGCTCTGGACCGATCTAATTGGTTCTTAACCAGTTTTATACAATTCTAAAATCAGTTGCTTTTTTTATGAGTAAAATAATAATTAGTGATTATTTAATGATGATTATTTATGAAGAGTAACAATGACGCTAATCACCATTTTATACTGACAATCAACCTAATCACATACATGACAACTATAGTTGAGAATTGTAACCCTCATATTTGCCTGGGAGTCAACCGCAGTGCAAAACTGAATCTTATGTGGCATTAGCTCCTTACCCTCAAGCACCACATCCTTCATTAGTGAATTCTAGTGAAAATATTCTAGTGAATTCTAATGAAAATATTCTTAGTGAAAATTCATTATTCTGGTGAGGTACTTTTTTTTTTTGAGGTTCTTCAATTTTGTTTTTGCATGCTGTCATGTTTTTTTGCACCAAGTGTTTTTTAAAAAAGGCAACTTTTATCAACATCACATTTGTTTGTTTGTTTTTTTTTTTTAATGGGAGGTGCCACTGGCAGTGGCACCTTTACTTTTTTTTTTTTTTTTTTTTTAAAAAGGGAGGCGCCACTGTGGCTCCTTTGACTCTTTTCTTTTTTAAAAAAATAGGAGGCGGCAGTCAAAGTGGCACCTCCCCCTATCAGAAAAAAAAAATGATATCGTATCAAAAAGGATCCCCATTAATAATTTGTTTCAAAAGAACCCAAAACTAATTAATAATCTCTAAATTGACACCAGCTTAATCAAAAAGCCAAGAATCAACTATCTCTGATTCAAAAGTCCACAACTTTTGTTTTTCCTCTTTCCCACCTGACAAATTATATTTATAGCTCCCAGCTCATGACTTGTGTCCTTGAAACTGACTATCATTATTGCAAATTGTGGAAATTTACTGTTTCAAACGGATATGCCTAACCATATACAGAACCAATTCAACAAGCCACGACTTCAGCATATTTGGAAGCATGACTAAAAGGGTTCAAGAATAAATGGTTAACAATAATTTTACTAGCCAGAGCTACAACGAAAATAATATAAGGTTATGTTAAAAGGGATAGATATTGACGTTCTAGTGGGAAAGCATTGATGCATATTGGGTTATGTTGGGTGGCATCACAGTTCTACTTCTTGCAAAATGCAAACAATATATTGTATTTAACTATTTATCACCGGTAAAATCTTAAATGGATCAATCTCTGTATCCAAAAAGCATATGAATATATCACTTTTAAGTTTGTCCAGTATCGTAATTCGTAAGAATGCGTGCATGCCTTTGTAGAATTGAATATGAGTGTTCATCAACTGATTCAAACCGATTCAAATCGTAAAAACCGAATCGAAAAGCCGAAAACAAAAAAAAACACAATTTTTTTATTGGATTTGATCGGATTTTGGATCCTATAATGAAATCCAATCCAATCCAAACCGATCTATTATATACATATACTATTATTTTTGAAGTTATAGTATTACTCATACTTAAACATTGTTTTTAATACTTTTATGTCCATCATTTTCTTCAATATTTTTGTTGGAATGACATATATGAGACTATTTAGAACAAATATTAATGTCTTTAAGTTATATTTTGCTAAATTTTTTTGATATATAAAATATATATACTTGATTGAGTAAACATGAAAAATATGAAATCAACTAAGTTTGTTTGAAAAATGATTAGTTACAATTTATCTGTAGTCGATTCAAGGAAAAAAATTAGGATAAGTGAGAGTAGATATAGAAAATTAACATGAAAGAACGTGTTAAAAAATATCAATAATTATTTTTTCTCAAAGTCCCAAATTAAAATTAAGATTATCCTTTGTCCACTATTAAATAAGTAGCAAGGACAGTCGATATAAGAAAAAAAATAAAATATTGCAAAAACCGAATTATCCAATCCAATCCAAACCGCATTTAATTGGATTGGATCAGATCAGATATTTTTAAGGAAGCAAACCGATCCAATCCAAACCGCACGTTGTTTTCATCATTGGATCGGATGACTTTTTAGTTCAAAACTGATCCAATCCAATCTGCGAACACCTCTAGAATTGAACCACAAATTACTTGGGGTTTGTTTGTTTTAGATTCCCCATCCATCAAAACCGCATTTAAAGTTCCGTACCTTGGAAGCTTGTATTGTGGAGCTTTGGTCAAATGACAAAATATTGCCTTGGGACGGACAAAATGTCCGTTTGCGTCAAAGTGTATCTAAAACAAACATATACATGGTTTTTAGTATCTTTGACACCTACTAGACATGGTCTTGTGACACTAACAAGGAAAATATTCTCTCCATTTCTCGTGAGAAATGCACATATCTATTACTATTGTTTTAAATAAATAAATTATATATATTCTTTTTTTTATTGAAAAATTATATATATTCTTCATTATGTGTGTAAATTTAATTTATTTTTACAAAATCAGAGTGATGGACATCTCTATTTCTCGAGAAATTGAGAAGATGTGAATTGTGTTTCGTCCACCTATGCCCGCCTAATTAATTGTAGATCCTCAAATCAGCTTCATTAGCATATTGGTTATTAAATAACCATTCAAACGAACACGTTTCCTATTGTTATATAAGAGCAGGTTCAGAGTGCTTTCTGACCTTTTTTAATCATTAAAGAAAAATAATGACATATTGCCACTAATAAAAAAAAGGAAATTGCCATGGCATCAAGAGGGCCAACATCACCTGCCCTACCATGTGTAGAAGGGAAAAAAGGCCAACATGTTACATTCCGAGCGAGAGTACATCATATTGTTGTACAAAAAGATATGAAAGTGTACACAATCAAACAAGTAATAATGTAGAAATGTAAAGAGTTGGAATCAGAAACTTCACTGTGATCCAACTTGATCACAAGAACTCGCAAGAATGAAAACTAAAGCTTCCAGCTGAAGCAATCGAAGAAACTTGGAAAGCAAGAATGAGAGAGCTTGCACTGAGAAATGAGTGAATGATTAAACTAAATTCATTCAACTGATTTGCTAATTACAGAGAGTTCTATTTATACACATTTTGCTATGTAAAAGGAAAGCTAACCAACTAAGCTAGGTCAGTTATAATTGTAACCGTTTCTAACTAACAGGGCTAACTATCTATTGATTGATAATTTACACGGTTAACACCCCTCCTCAAGCTGGGGCGCATAAGTTGAGAAGTCCCAGCTTGGAATGAATGAGAGTAAACTGCTGAGGACTAAGGGGCTTGGTAAAAGTATCAGGAAGCTGTAAGGAAGAGGAAACAGGAAGCAACTTGATTAGGCCTGAGGTGCATTTCTCCCTGACAATGTGACAATCAAGCTCTATATGCTTGGTCCTTTCATGAAAAACTGGGTTGGCAGCTATGTGCATAGCTGACTGATTGTCACAATATAGTAGGGCTGGTGAGATAAATGGGACTTGGAGGTCTTTCAGCAGAAATGTGAGCCATTGGATTTCACAGGTGGTGGCTGCCATGGCCCTATACTCAGCCTCACAAGAGCTCTTGGAGATGGTGCTTTGTTTCTTGGACTTCCATGAGATGAGAGAAGATCCAAGATAGATACAAAACCCAGTGATGGATTTCCTTGTATCAGGGCATATGGCCCAATCACTATCACTGTAGGCTTTCAACTGAGGTGAGGAGTTGCTGGGCATGAACAAGCCGAGTCCAGGTGACCCTTTTAAGTACTTAAGTACTCGAGTTGCAGCAGCATGATGAGTTACAGTAGGTTGAGCCATGAATTGAGACAATTGCTGGACTGCAAATGCAATATCAGGCCGAGTAGTTGTCAAGTATAAGAGTCTCCCAATCAGCCTTCTATAACCAGAAACATCATCAAGAGGAGCTCCATCATTCTGGCTTAGATGGACTTTGCTATCCATAGGTGTGGTGGCAGGTTTGCAACCAAGGAGGCCTGCATCAGTTATAAGCTCCAGAGCATATTTCCTTTGGTTGATGGAAATGCCAGCTTTGCTTCTGGCAACCTCAAGGCCTAAAAAGAATTTCAAGTCTCCTAAGTCCTTGATTTTGAATCTGTCATCAAGTGCTGCTTTGATGGAATTGATCTCAGTGGCATCATTCCCTGTGAGGATTACATCATCAACATAGACTAGGAGAGCTGTGAAGGAATGGTTAGATGATTTAACAAAGAGTGAGTAATCACTCTTAGATTGGTGATAGCCTGCCTGAATCAGAAATGAGGATAGCTTGGCAAACCATTGTCTGCTGACCTACTTTAGTCCATAGAGGGACTTTTGTAACTTGCGTACTTGCTTAGGATGTGCAGCTTGTAATCCTGGTGGCAGAACCATGTATACATCCTCAACTAAGTCTCCATGCAGAAATGCATTATTAATATCAAGTTGCTTGAGGAGCCACCCATTGATAGCTGCTAGTGACAAAACCAGTCTCACTGTGGTCATCTTTGCTACTGGAGAAAAGGTGTCTAAGTAGTCGATTCCCTTAGTTTGTGTGTAGCCTTTAGCTACCAATCGGACCTTGTATCTCTCTATGGAACCATCTGCCCGATGCTTAATCTTGAACACCCATTTGTAGCCTATTGGTGTCTTATCCTTGGGAAGATCAGTCAAAGACCAAGTATCATTTGCTAATAAGGCCAGTAATTCTGCTTGTATAGCTTGCTTCCAACAGTCATACTTGACAGCTTGAGTATAGCTTTGAGGTTCAATCTCACAAGAAACAAACAAAACAGCAGATTTGTGAGATGGAGTGAGTAAATCATAAGATAAATAAGACTGTATAGGATAGGATACAGTTGCCGATTGATTGGTAGCAGCACTACTGCATCCAGTTGCAAGATTGCAATGGTACTCTTGCAAATAAGAAGGTGCCTGTCTCTGTCTAGTAGAACTTCTAATTGGTTGAGGTATGGGAGATGGAATGGAAGGTGTATTAAATGGAGGACTAGGGACAGTACCATTAGATGACTCAGGTGGAGAAAGGTGAACACGGCTGTGTGGAGAGGTATTTTGTATAGGGGACTGAGGTTGAGTGTGTGAGATGGGAGTCAATATAGGAGACTCAGTACTGATTTGAGGAAGTGTGTTAAGGTGAAGATGGGGGGGGGGGGGGGGGTGTGAGATCATAGACAGTAGAATCCACACTGTGTGATGCAGGAAGTGGACAAGATGGGGTGGACTTGGTGTGATCAGGAGATGAACCTTGTAGGAAAGGAAAAGTAGACTCATGGAATGAGACATTTCTAGAGATGAACATTTCTCTAGTTTGCAGGTTCAGAAGTATGGAACCTTTGGTTCCTGCTTTGTATCCTAAAAAGGCACACTTGCAGGTCTTGGCATCAAGTTTTGTCAATGATCCTGTAGGCAAGTTGGCAAAGCCAAACACCCAAAGACTCTTAAGTGGGAAAAGTCAGGTGGTGTGCCAAAGAGTTTCTCATGTGGTGAAATTTTGTGAAGGAGAGGTGTGGGAAGGAGATTGATTATGTGGACTGAATGCACAATGGCATAAGTCCAATAGGCTTTAGGTAAGTGGCTTTGCAACATCAGAGCTCTAGCTACATTCAAAATGTGTTGGTGCTTTCTTTCAACAATCCCATTTTGTTGGGGAGTATATGTGCAGGTGGTTTGATGAACAATTTCATTGGACAAATAGTATTCCTTCATAAGGAATTCAGGACCATTGTCACTCCTTACTGTTTTAACCTTATAATTGAACTGTCTTTCTACTAAGGTGACAAAATTTTGTAAGAGTTTGGATGCCTCTCCTTTTGTTTTCATTAGGAAGATCCAGGTGAATCTTGAAAAATCATCCACTATGCTTAAGAAGTATCTATGGCCATGAACAGGAATAGTGGGAAAGGGTCCCCAAATGTCAACATGTACCAAATCAAAAGAGTGAGAGGAAATGGAAGTGCTGACAGCAAAAGGAAGTTTTCTTTGTTTTGATAAATGGCAAACACCACAGATGTAATTTTTATTGATATGTATAGCAGGAACAGAATTCTGTATGGTATGTATACAATCATTGGAAGCATGAGCTAATCTAAAATGCCACAGGCTAGATTGTGGAACACTATTTACAGTAGTAAAGTTTATTGAAACAGAACTAGGAAAAAGTCTACTTGCACAGATAGGCATCTTCAATATGTAGAGTCCATTTTGCACTCTAGTTGTACCAATCATCTTCAATGTACCCTTCTCCTGGATACAACAAGATTGTGAGTCAAATGATAGGGTATAAGGCATGGATGAGGTTAGTTTAGTAACTGAGAGTAAGTTGTATGTGAATTTTGGAATATGTAAGACATCATGTAAAACAAAGTCATTTGAGAAGAAAATGCTACCTGAATAGCATGCAAGTACTTCACTTCCATTAGGAAGCTTAACTCTAATTGGTCTAATTTTGTGATATGATGAGAAAAAGGAAAGATTATAGCATATGTGGTCTGTAGCACCACTGTCTAATATCCAAAAGCCAGAAGGACAGAAAGAACTACCTGAATCATGTGAGGAAAGATTCTGTGCATGTGAGGTTGAAGACATCACAGTGCTGATCTGATTTGCTGAGGGTGAAGGGTTTTGTGACTGTTGTAGCAAGCTCAACAAGCCTTGATACTGTTCAGCAGTGAAATTGAAACTTGACTTATCCTGATCCTCCTTTTGGAAGACAACAATTTGCTGATTGTTTTCAAGATCATCATTCTCTGCAGCATTGATTGAATTAACTTTTCCTTGGTTTCGAAACTGAAAATTAGGAGGGAAGCCATGTTTTCTATAACAGTTGTCAATAGTGTGTCCTGTTTTTCCACAATAGGTGCATTGCTTTCCACTATTTGGACCTCTTCCTCCCGAATTTCTATAGAAATTCCCATTGCCTCTACCACTAACACAACCATAGCCATACGTGTTGTCCCTTCCTACTGCTGCTGCAATAGCCTTTGGCTCATCATAATCACCAATCAGTTGCCTTTCTTGCTGTATAATCATAGAGAATACCCCATATTCTGAAGGGAGTGGCTTCATCAACATGATCTGTGACCTAACAGCTCCATAAGGCTCATTTAATCCTTTCAAGAATCTTATCACTCGATCTTGATTTCTATAATTCTCAACATTCACAAGTGCATCACATGAACATTTGATTTCACAACTACAATAGGCAATGGTCTATAATTGTCTAATTCATCCCATAGGATCTTCAATTCAGTGAAATAATCAGTTACACTGTACTCACCTTGCTTCAATGCAACTATTAAATCTTCTAGATCTGAAATTCGGAAAAGATCTCCTTGAGAGAATCTTGTTTTGAGTTCCTTCCAAATCTTGGAAGCAGCCTCATTACCGCGAATGCTCTTTGCAATTGAAACCGAAACTGAGCCAATTATCCAACGAACAACAAGATTATTGGTACTTCTCCAATTTGAAAACAATGGATCAGTCTTCGATGGTACCGGAATGGTGCCATCAATGAACCCTATCTTATTTTTCGTGATCAAGCACATTTCCATTGCTCTCGCCCATTGATGATAATTCTGTCGTGATAGGACTTCAGAGACAAGAACGATTGAAGGATTCTCTGAAGGATGAACATAATATGGCGAAGATTCATCCACAGAATTTCTTGAACCTTCACCGCCAGAGGAAGAAGTAGAATTGTTCGCAGCCATGAAAGTACCAAATGTAGCAGAGCTCTGATGAATCAGATCTCTGATACCATGTAGAAATGTAAAGAGTTGGAATCAGAAACTTCACTGTGATCCAACTTGATCACAACAACTCGCAAGAATGAAAACTGAAGCTTCTAGCCGAAGCAATCGAAGAAACTTGGAAAGCAAGAATGAGAGAGCTTGCACTGAGAAATGAGTGAATGATTAAACTGAATTCATTCAACTGATTTTCTAATTACAGAGAGTTCTATTTATACACATTTTGCTATGTAAAAGAAAAGCTAACCAACTAAGCTAGGTTAGTTATAATTGTAACCGTTTCTAACTAACAGGGCTAACTATCTATTGATTGATAATTTACACGGTTAACAGGATGAGTAAAAATCATTCCTACGATGATTTGAATGATATAAATATAAATTCTAGTTTTAATCTTTTCTATTTGGCTTAATAAAAATAAAGAGTGATTTTAAGCATGTAAAGTAAAGGGATAATTAAGTCTCTAAACTGAAGTTGTAGATGCACGAAAGTAATAAGAACTAATAATGATGGTTTTGACAATAAGAATGGAAACAACTAGGAATCTAATCCTTTATAATCTTAACTTCAGGATAATTCATGCGTCAGGATGCTACAGCATTTAGTCCAGGAAATGAAAATTTGATTTCTAGCAATAATAACTGAGTTCATTAAAAGTTTCTTATTCCTAAGTTCAAATTAATTTCCCTTAGCTGTCAGCTAAATCCGTCTGGCTACTTAATGACTTGAAGGTTATTCCTAGCTCATTCAACACAATTAATTTTTCAATTAATTGTTCTAACTTTATCTTCTAATCAAGTCCACTAACTCAGTTTTTCCAAACTCAATTAGCTAGTATCTTAGTTGAGTTGATCAGTCCAAACTAAAATAAACATTCAAGCAGAGAAGAAGAAAATGAATAACATCCTTTGCATTGGATTACCCTTCCATGTTAATTACAAATTCATAGAATCCTAGCTAAGAGAATTTAGCTCATAATGAGCTTAGAAATAACAGTAAACATAATGAACATAATAAAGGAAAAACTAGACATAAACGTAAATTAATTATAGAGAGGACAAAGAAGCAAATGGTGGCTGCTGTACTCTATACCAAGCTGACCTAAAAGGAGGCTGACTTGTCCTATTTGTACTAGTGCTCCCCAAGTAGGGTTTGTACATTCTTTCTCATGCCTCACTTTTTTAGGCTTTACACAAATTCAAATATTAAAATACTCCATGGCCTAATTCCCCAAGTACATACAGCAGCAGTCTTGAATTTTATCTTTCCTCCTCTTGGGGCAGTGCTACAAGGCTTTTTGTCCTTAGTGATAGTGTGCTGAGCTGGCAATTCATTTGTCGTGTAGTCATTCACTTCCTAGAAGCTGCAACATTCCATAGCAATCCAGAGCAGTTCCTTCAACAATTTCACCTCTAACACCTGCTCAAACTCAAATAAACCTTTAGCAATAACAATTTAGAATTCACAGCTTCTTTAGCATTTTAACAGATCAAACAATTATTTGCTAAGCACAGCAAAACTTGACTATCTGGTGTATGTAAGTTCACCGTTTTAAAATAATTGTTTAACACAAGATTTATGCATTTATTTATTTATTTAATGTTGATTATTGCCGCTAATTATACTGATATATGATCTGGAATATGACCTGGGTAAGAATGTCTGGACTCATTTCATATTATGATCCTACTTCCTTCCACTACAAACGGAATGGGCACAATAATGAGGAAATTTAAGGCCTGTTTGGTTTGTTTTTAGTTTCATGTTTTAATTTCCTAATTTCAAACACAATTACAACCAAACCAATTATAAAATCGTTACCTTGTTTTCATTTTGTTTCTAGTTTCCAAAGATTTGTACATGAAACAATGAAAACAAACAAAAAATTGTTTTCAGTGTTTCCTGTACAAATATTTGGAAACTAGAAACAAAATGAAAACAATGTAACGATTTTGTAATTAGTTTAGTTGTAATTGTCTTTAAAATTAGGAAATGAAAACAGGAAACTGGAAATAAACTAAACAGACCCTTAGTTACCCGTATAACGACATATCTAAGTTACTGAATACATACATCAGGTGCTCCAGATTAGACTTCTCGGGTTGGGTTGGACCACATGTCCATTTCAGAACATATACAAAATTTGTATACATTAAGTTTGAACAAGAAGTGGGAGTCATGAGGTGGTCAAGGTGATTTGGGGTGTGTGATAAAGGTGTTGGAAGGTATAAGGTGCAAGGTTGAAATCTCATCCTTTAATAACATAATAGTCTAACGATTAACATTTGCCTATAAAAAAAAGGTTTGAATAAGAAGTTCTCCCATATCTCTATCATCAAACAACTTAACTTCGTGATGTAAATATTTTCCTTTTGAAGGATGGATCATGCGTTATGATCTAACTATAACATTTCATAAGATGGCACTACAATATAGTAGGTTGGGGGATAGTTGCCAACCCAAAGTTTCGGTCTTTGACTTATATCACTTGGTAATTGGTATTTAATTTGTGGAATGGTTTGAAGTGAACCTTTCTTTCTCCATCTAAGCTTCAGAGTCACACCTTATCATTAAAGAAAAATTATCTCTCTTATTATCACAATCCTCTTCATAAAAATTATAAAGGATTGAACCGATAATGAAGGCAAGTACATATGTTGTGATTTGTGAAAAAGTAATTTAATTAACAGCATAAGTTTTTTTTAGCACGAGTGCACATAAGGTTGGATTTGGTTTGATGTTCATTTAAAAATTTGACCGAACAAAACAAACTTGATGGGATTGGGTTGGTTCGGGTACCAGACATTTTGGTCAGAAAAACCAAACCAAACCAATCCAATGAAAATGTGTTGGCTTGGATGGATATTAGGTTCGGTCTTACAAGTTAAATTGCCAAAAATAAAATAAAATAAAAAATAAAATAAAATCAATGCTGCTAGCATCCAATCTCATAATTGGCAAGCACTAGAAAAAAAATGGAAGAAGGAGACAAAGTTGGGACTAGGAGTGTGCGACTCAGCAACTGGGCATGCGTTCACCTCAACGTCATTGACTAAGTACGCGACTGAGAAAAGGACGTGTTGCAACTTCTAGGGACAACATATGTTGGTGGAGATTGAGAGGCGAGTGACAAAGGCATTATGGTTTCTAGGAGATAGTGAACGGTGGAGAGAGGCGCACAACAGAGGTGTTGCAACTTGCAGCTGCTGCGGGACACCAAACGGTGGAGAGAGGCATGTGATAGGGGCATTGCCAGTGCTAGCTAGGGTTCAGATGTTGGGGAAAGAATGAAGTGATTGTGAAGATAAATAATCATGATTTCATTATGAGAACACCAAGTATGAGTCAGTAAGTAGCTTTGTTCTCAATTTAACAAAATGATGTTGTTTTATGATTAGGCCATTAGGTTTACGAGATGCTTCAAGCCCAACAAAGGCCATACTTGTAAATCAAACCAGTATACCATGGGGTCTATCAAAGTATACCCGATCTGACATGATAGACCGACCTAACCCAATATTTTTAGGTTAGGTTGGGTCGGGTAGCTTGGGTGTCTTGGGTTACCTGAATCGCTATGCACCTCTAATTTTGAGTTTGAGCACAAGTGATTTCATTATAACTCTTTTATTTTGCCTAATTAATCATTGTATTGCATAATTTAACAATTGTACATCTGCATTATTACAACAAGTATTATAAAAAATTAAAAATGAGAAAATTAGAGTAAGTATATAATACTCATTATTACAATAAGTATTATAATATTGATTGAGTATATATGAGCCAATTAATGTCGTTTTTTGCTATATATAAGGAATTCAAAATATGAACCTTTTTCATGAAAAAATAGGAGAGCCCTTTCATTTTTGATATATAAACTTCAATTATTATCGTACGATGAGGTTAGAGTTGTCAAAGGGAGTGACAACCTATGAGCCAACATACTTGCCAATCGAGCTGGACTGGGTTGAAAATTCTCCAAATCAAACAAAAATGAGTTGATATCAATACGATTCACTTGACCAATGACTTAATACTCTGATTGGCTTGTGGGTTAAATAAAATAAAAACAATTTCCTTGTTACCTTGTCAGTGCCTTGGTGGGTTAGTGGGGGCTAGATGATATATGGGTTAGTGGTAGGTTGAGGTTATACTGACATAGTCATTTTCATAAAATCAGAAACATATGCACCCAGACGGTAGAGTTGTGGGCGAAACAATGATAACGGTGGTGAAAATCATTGATTCACTAGTTGCTTTCTCTTCTCCAATGGCGATAACTAAGCCAACCAGACAACCACCAAATGTGTGATCCTTTGTGTTCCAACTTCCAAACCCCAGACGTATGGTTCTTTGCAAGTACCAGACTTGGGAGGCCTGCTTAACGGCCTAAAATGATTCCTAAGCTTTGGCATAAATAACTTGATGTATGTCTCTTCACTCTTTATTCCTCTCTCGCATTTTCAGATTTTCATTTTTGTATTTTATTTTGATATTCAAAATCTAACTTAGACATCATATTATCATTGCAGGTACCCATTCTCATCATACCACCAACCGTGCTCTAGTAGAAGATTATGTCAAACAAGAGGAGATCCAACCGCATGGGAAACTCGGATAGGATGTTAGGAGGAGGTTCAACTGCATAGTAGAGGCGTAAGCAGATCCGATGGATTCGAATCGATTTTGATGGTTTTGATTAGATCTATCGATCAAAAAACTAAATTCAAATGAGATTGGTCCGAGTATTGGATTCAAAAAAAAAAAGAATCGATTCGATTCCTTCCCTTTTAAAAAATATATGTTACTTTTAATAATTTTATTGTAATGAAGAATCTTTATTGACAAAATCAATATATGTTAATATAGTAATAGATTAAGCTTAATAATGTAAAATTTAAAAAATAAGGCGACCCGATGACCCAATCCGAACCAACCCAATTTTAATCAGATCGATTTGAATCCGTAGAATTTTTTTATTTTTATTTTTTTTGTAAAATCCAGTCCAATTCGAACTGATCAAATTTAGGGTCTGTTTGTTATTGATTAAACAATAAGTGATTTTGATATTTAATAATTTAGAGATTATTTTTTAGAAATTTTAAATAAAAATAGAAGCAGTTTTGTATTTGTTTACATCATAAAAATCATTTTTTTTTGTTAGTTATAAAAATAAAAAAATTTCCCAAAAGTTAATAAAAGTATTTTTTCATTTTAACCCTAAAAATGATTTTTCCTGTTTTTCATTATTTTGAAAAGCAAAAACAAACACACTAAAAGTTTTAAAGCAATAACAAACATTCACGTCAAAAAATAAAAAATAACAAACATACTCTTAATTTGTTTGATTTGGATGTTAAAAAATCTTAAAATTCGATTCAAACCAACCCGATTGCAACCCGACCGCAGAGGAGATTCAGACAAAACATCATCCTTACCAAACATAGGCTTCTTTGGCAGTGCGTTGCCCTCATGATCCTCCAACATACGATGTTGAGCCAATCAAATCAATAAAAGACACATGGGATTTCTTGACTTCAAATATAATATGAGCCTCGAGACAACATTTAGTTAAGTTACATGGATTGTAACTTTTTACTCGATATGGGAGTTAGTTACAAAGACGTACACTTTTATACACAAAGATGTATAAGCTAATTAAGGGTGGAATTGCTTGCAAGTTGGGCCTGTCTCGGCACCCACATGATGTAGCTACCTGTTGTGTTGTGAGTTCATTATCAGATTCATCACTACGACGGTTCACCAGGAACATGGATTCTCTCTACTGGTGAATCACAGAAGATAGAGAAATAATGACGTAAGTTACAATTTCAAATATATCCTATGATCAGTTATGGGTATTTGCATGATAAAATCAATATCTATTTCTAATAGGATGATCCTTTTATAAGAAAGGATCCAATGAGACATTCTCACATTACAGTTTTCGAATTCCTTTACGTTTGATCACGTTTGCACAACATATTGTAAAATTGTGCCAGCTAATACAATTCACGGTAAAAATAGCGTAGAGATTATCATGATTATGATGTTGCAACTACATCATGTGATATGATTCATGATTTAAATTTTTTTGTTAAATAACTTTTGGTTTAACTGTATAAATTAACAATGTATGGAAAAAAAAAATACTTGTCAAACAATATATTAATCAATTGAGATGAGGTGGCATTATTGTGGCACAAATTTACGAAAAATTTCTAAATTTTCTTCTGTGTTATTGAAGGTTCATTCTATGGTACACCACCCAAAATTTACACCACTCATTACACAACCCATGTGGCAAGTGTTAAACCAATCATTTTGACACATGGACATTTGACTTTAATACATGGTGAAGGTTTTGAAAATTTGACCCACCCATGTGGCTATTTGATTGGGCCACAACTTGCTACATGGGTAGTGCAATGGGTGGTGTAAATTTTGGATAATGCAACTTAACCCAAGCCGATATTGAATATTATTACCACTACCAGAAAAGGCTCCGTTACCAACGGATATTTACGGACAGACGTTGGTTCCATCACTAGTGAAGACATTTCCGACAGAAATAGCCGCCGGTAACATTGAATGTGAAAAGCCACTGAACGACCGTCGGTAAATTTACCGACGGACTGTCCTTCAGTAATGTCGTCGGTAATAATGGCGCGAATGTGGAAAATTTGGCGCCAGAACGTACTGACGGGTTATTCATCGGTAAATACTGACGGACTCTTCCATCGAAAATAATATTTTTCATTACCGACAGACAGTGTAACACCCTGTTTTTCAGAATTATTTTAATTAAGCTGGTTGTTTTAAGTTGAATTTATCGTTTAAGGGCTTAGTGGGATTTTTTGGCTAAAAGTCCCTTTCTGGTACATGAGCACGCCCATGCTCATTAGCCAGCAAGCCCGTGCTTAAAGTCAGAAGCGTGTTTCTGATTTTAAGTTGAGCACGACCATGCTCAACAGTGAGCACGCCCGTGCTCAATGCGTGGACCGCGTCTCGTGACGCTAAGTGGAGCACGACCGTGCTCAGGTCCGGAAGTTATATACGTGAACAGAACTCGAGGGTTTACGTTTAACCCTAGTTTTTGGTAGCAGCAGCCTTGTGTGTGCGGCCAGAACAAACTTTCTCCCGTCTTTCTTCCTTTTGGTCAGTTTTGGTGAGAGTTGGAGGCCTTGGGAGACCGCTAGCTCAACTGTGGTAGTGCATAGGTAACGTTTCTTTCCTACGCAAGTTCCTCTTTCCATTATTGTGAATAGGGAACTAACCTTTGGTACTCTGTTGATCCAAGGTTCGTTTCGGTGTGAGTCGCTGTAAAGGGAGGAACCGGTTCGTTGTTTGGGACGTCGTTGGAGCTACCTTCAATCCAGGTATGGGGAGAAGGGTAGTATTTACGTAGGATTGGATTTAGTGTAAAGTAAAGGGGTTCCCTAACCCCGATGTGTTTATACTTGTATGTATGAGTGACATGCTAAATTAGTTGTTTAATGATGGTATGCTATTGGCTGTTTCGGTATGTTATTAGCATGTTATTTGGTTTACTGTTCATGTTCATAATATGTTGTTAATGTTAGTGTTGGTTGCTTTTCTATGAACATGATGTTGTTGGGTTGATGCCGTGATTGAATGGATTGCTGTTATGATGATGGGTTTAAACCCGAAAACACGTTGATAATTGATGTTAGGAATAATTGAGTAAAAATCTGATGAAATGGTTTAAGTTTCAGCCTCTGTTCCTGCCCAGAACAGCACTGTCGCACGTTGAGCACGACCGTGCTGAACAGGGAGCACGACCGTGCTCCCAGTTGAATTCTGGGAAGATGGCCGCGCTTTGAGCACGGCCGTACAGGACAAAGAGCACGATCGTGCTGCTGAGCACGACCGTGCTCATTAAGAAGCACGACCGTGCTTCACTTACAGGGGAGCACGCCCCTCACGTGCTTAAGCACGACCGTGCTGGGTTACGAGCACGACCGTGCTCAACCCACTGTGACAGAACCAGATTAAAGGACTTAAGGGGTTTTAAACCCCACTTCCCCATGATGATAACTGATTAGACAACTTGGTCAATGTTATTAAAGATAATTAAAGATGATGAGATGGTGAGATGCTAAGTCGATACCCTTTGGGGTGCCGCAAGCTGATGAGTTGCGCCTTGGTGCTTTTTGGCCAAGGAGGCCTTGACCCCACGGTTTGGGTCTAAGGTGTTGTTGTTACGTACCTTGGTGGCCGAGAGTTTGCCCCAGGTACTGCGGTTGATTCCGCTTAAGTCCTCAGGTAGATTCCGCGAGGCAAGTTGGTGCGGTTGATCCCGCTGTTACCTTAGGTCGATCCCGTTGGAGTTATGGAGGTGGTGTTGCCGTTGTTGTTGTGTTGCATACGCATTGCATCGGAGTTGTTGTTTAGGGATGTTCGACATAGGGGAGATCGTCCTAGAGTACGGCGATCCGGCCATCCACGGTTGGAGTGGATTCTCCTAGCGCCCCCGTGACGAGGCATTCGTTGGTTTGATGCGTTGGCTATCCAAGGAGTAGATTCTCCGGCGTTGAGTAGATTCTCAATGTGGATATGTAACTCCGAAGTCGTTCATCCCGAGTTTAGTGGATCCACATGCATTGATGGTTTAGCGGAGTAGGACTGCATTGCACTACATAGCATGATGATGATGTTGCTGTTGATGTGATGCTGCTATGCTTGCTGTTTACTTTACTGCCTATTCCCATGCTATTATGTTTATACGATTCTTACTCCCTATATATGTTTGTTGTTTGTGTTTGGCCTGATTGGCACCTTGCAGAGGATGACGAGCAGCCCGGAGAGGAGTGACTCTGAGGAGCCGCCACTCATTGTAGGGCTAGTTTATGTTTCGTAGTTGTTAGTTCAGTTGTAATTCCGTGGATTTTATTCCGGAACGGTTATACCAGCTCTGTATGTGACATCGGGGTTGGGTTATTTTTATTGGTTGTTATGTTTTCGTTATTTAAAACTTATTTTATTTCCGCGTTGTAAACGGTTCATGTGGGACTTTTCTACCCATGGACAATTGTTTATTTTATTCAATAATTGCATGTTTTCCTTTAATTGTTTTTAAATTAATTGGCTTTTAACATGCGGGGTAGAAGGGTATCACATTTAGTGGTATCAGAGCAGTTCGACCTTGTTCGGACGTGGTATGAGTCTGTTGTGAGTCTGTTGTGTGACTCTTGTGTGAATTGTCTATACTTGCTATAGATAATGATGTTTTAAGTTAGTTGCCTGTAGCTTTTACTCGCTAAGTTTCTGTATTAAAGGCTGTTTTGGGCATGTACAGGAACTAATGGCCGGTAGAGGACGCAACGATCAGGCGATTGCTGACGCATTGGCACTTCTGGCCAATGCTATCGGACAGGTCAACCCTAACAACGGTGGGCCAGCTGAGTTCCAGGGACTGGATAAGTTCCAGAGAAATAACCCTCCGTCGTTCAAGGGAGCGTATGACCCATAGGGAGCATTGTTATGGCTGAGGGAGACAGAGAAGATCTTCCGTGCGATGGATTGTAACGATCAGCAGAAGCTCATCTTCGCCACCTTCATGTTGACTGAAGAGGCGGAGCATTGGTGGGATAACTGCAGGCAGAGGATGCAGGCAGAGGGCACAGCGGTGACTTGGGCTGTGTTCAGACAGAGGTTTCTGGAGAAGTATTTTCCAGCGGATATCAGAGACAAGAAGGAGATGGAATTCTTGTCTTTGAGGCAGGGGTCGCTGTCAGTCGGTGACTATGCGGCTAAGTTTGAGGAGCTGGCTAGGTACTACACTCCTTACCAGCATGAGACGGACGATCGCTCCAAGTGTGTGAAGTTTGAAGCGGGACTCCGGCTTGTGATCAAACAGGCCATCAGCTATCAGGAGATCAGAGTCTTCCCTATTCTGGTCAACAAGTGCAGGATCTATGAGGATGCCAGCCAGTTTAGAGCTGCTAGTTCCAGAGGATCGGACAATCAGAGCAGCAAGAGGGTTGATCAGAGGGATAAGGGCAAACAGCGGTATGCCCCTTCGGGCAAGGACTTCAAGCAGAGTGGCAGGAAGCCCCAGTTTCAGCAGAGTAGCTTCAGGGGTGGGTTCTCTGATGCCCCTAGAGCTATGAGGTGTGGGAAGTGTGGAGCACAGGACCACTATTCGTCCCAGTGCAAGGAAACACAGGTCATCTATTTCAAGTGTGGCAAGCCAGGCCACATCAGCCGCGAGTGTGATGGAGCTAAGGCCGAGCCTCCCAGCGCTAGCAAGAATCAGAAGCCCCAGGCCAACAGACTGAAGACCACTGGAAGAGTCTTTACTCTTAGTGGAGCCGAAGCCTCCGAGTCTGATGACTTGATCCAAGGTACGTGTTTAATTGATGGAACTCGATTGACTGTATTGTATGATTCGGGTGCTACTCACTCGTTTATATCGCATGATAGGGTCAAGAGTCTAAAATTGCCTGTTACCTTCCTTGAGTTTGATTTGTTGGTTTCTACACCTACAAATAAACCTGTTTCTACTTCATATGCATGCAAGAACTGTCATATTGTTATAAATGATAAAAATTTCCTTGCTGATCTTGTATGCTTACCTTTGAAAGACCTGGATATTATTCTGGGTATGGACTGGTTATCTTCCAACCATGTCCTTCTGAATTGTTTCGATAAAACCCTGGTTTTTGGAACTCCAAAGGAGTCTAAGAATCCAGACCTTCTCTCTGCCAGCCAAGTACGAGCTTCGATGAGAGACGAAGCCCAAGTATACATGATGTTAGCTTCCCTGGATGTAGAGAGCAGCCCTCCTGATGTCGCCAGCTTGCCTGTTGTGCGGGAATTTCCTGAAGTATTTCCGGGGGATGTTTATAACTTACCCCCAGAAAGAGATGTTGAGTTTACCATAGATTTAGTGCCTGGCACCGGGCCAATTTCCATAGCACCCTATAGAATGTCTCCTCTAGAGCTAGCTAAGTTGAAAGAACAGTTGGAGGACCTGATGGAGAAGCAGTTCATTAGGCCGAGTGTGTCTCCGTGGGGAGCACCTGTGTTGTTGGTGAAGAAGAAGGATGGTAGTATGAGGTTGTGTGTCGACTTTCGACAGCTCAACAAGGTGACCATAAAGAATCGGTATCCCCTCCCTAGGATTGATGATCTTATGGACCAGTTGATGGGCGCTTGCGTCTTTTCAAAGATAGATTTGAGGTCAGGGTACCATCAGATTCAGGTTAAGTCTGAGGACATCCCGAAGACAGCGTTTAGGACGCGATATGGTCACTATGAGTATTTGGTTATGCCTTTCGGTGTGACCAACGCTCCGGCGGTCTTCATGGACTACATGAACAAGACCTTTCACCCTTACTTGGATAAGTTCGTGGTGGTGTTTATAGATGACATCTTAGTGTACTCCAAGAGTAAGGAGGAACATGAGGAACACCTGAGGGTTGTCTTGCAGACCCTTAAGGAGAAACAGTTGTATGCTAAGTTGTCTAAGTGTGAGTTCTGGTTAGAGGAAGTGAGCTTCTTAGGACATGTCATCTCTAAGGGTGGCATAGCAGTGGACCCAGCTAAGGTAGAGACGGTGCTCCAGTGGGAAGCGCCAAAGTCTGTAGCCGAGATTAGGAGTTTCTTGGGGTTAGCCGGGTACTATAGGCGGTTTATAGAAGGTTTCTCTAAGATAGCTTTACCCTTAACCCGTCTCACCAAGAAGGGACAGTTGTTTGTGTGGGACTCTAAGTGTGAAGAGAGTTTCCAAACCCTTAAGAATAGGTTGACATCAGCACCAGTGTTAGTTTTGCCAGATCCTAGTGCACCCTTCGTAGTTTACTGCGATGCTTCTAAGCAAGGATTAGGTGGTGTGCTGATGCAGAATGGTAAGGTAGTCGCTTACGCTTCTAGGCAGTTGAAAACCCATGAGAAGAACTACCCTACCCATGACCTAGAGCTAGGAGCTGTGGTATTTGCCTTAAAGGTCTGGAGGCATTACCTTTATGGAGCGAGGTTTGAGGTTTTTAGTGATCATAAGAGTTTGAAGTATCTCTTTGATCAAAAGGAGTTGAATATGAGGCAGCGTAGGTGGATGGAGTTCTTAAAGGATTATGACTTCGAGCTGACCTATCACCCAGGAAAGGCCAATGTGGTGGCCGATGCCTTGAGTAGGAAAACCCTGCATATCTCCGCTTTGATGGTTAGGGAGATGGACCTGATTGAGGAGTTTAGAGACCTTAGTCTAGCTTGTGAGTTTACCCCTAAGAGTATTAGGCTTGGTACCTTGAAGGTTACCAACAGTTTGATGGATCAGATTAGAGAGGGTCAGAAGTTAGATAAGTATCTCTTAGACCAGCGAGAGTTGCTTGCTCAGGGTAGAGACCTAAGTTTTAAGGATGGCGGTGATGGTATCTTGAGGTTCAAAGATAGAGTTTGTGTGCCAGATGTTCCTGAGCTTAGGAAGTTGATCTTAGAAGAAGGTCATAGGAGTGGATTGAGTGTGCACCCTGGTGCCACTAAGATGTATCAGGACCTTAAGAGAATGTTTTGGTGGCCTAGGATGAAAAAGGACGTAGCTGAGTTTGTGTATGCGTGCCTAGTTTGTCAGAAGGCTAAGATCGAGCATCAGAGGCCTTCGGGTAAGTTGCAACCCCTAAGTATCCCAGAATGGAAATGGGATAGTATCTCCATGGATTTTGTGTCTGGACTCCCTAGGACTCCAGCTGGTTTTTGAGGCAATTTGGGTTGTTGTGGATAGACTGACTAAGTCTGCCCATTTCATTCCGATGAACGTGGAGTATCCTTTAGAGAAGTTGGCAAAGTTGTACGTCAAGGAGATA
Organism: Echinosophora koreensis; assembly: GCA_035048595.1. Lineage (NCBI taxonomy): Eukaryota > Viridiplantae > Streptophyta > Magnoliopsida > Fabales > Fabaceae > Echinosophora > Echinosophora koreensis. Next base: position 6,237,312 of record JAPCYP010000017.1, on the reverse strand, counting down.
GTTAGGCTTCATGGTGTACCCTCTAGCATAGTTTCGGATAGAGACCCGAGGTTTACCTCTAGGTTTTGGAATAGTTTGCAAGAGGCTTTAGGAACAAAGCTTAGGCTTAGTTCAGCTTACCACCCACAGACTGATGGGCAGTCTGAGCGGACCATCCAGTCCTTAGAGGACTTGTTGAGGGCTTGTGTGTTAGAACAGTCAGGAAGTTGGGACAAGTTTTTGCCCCTAATAGAGTTCACCTACAACAACAGTTTCCATTCTAGCATTGGGATGGCACCTTATGAGGCTCTTTATGGGAGGAGATGTAGGACACCCTTGTGTTGGAGTGAACCTAGTGATAGTGTGGTGCTAGGGCCAGAGATAGTCCAGGAAACAACAGAAAAGATTAAGTTAGTTCAGGAAAAGATGAGAGTTGCACAGAGCAGGCAGAAGAGCTACCATGATAAAAGGAGGAAGGCGCTCGAATTCCAGGAAGGCGATCATGTATTCTTGAGAGTTACCCCGACGACTGGGGTTGGTAGAGTGATGAAGGCGAGGAAACTTACTCCGAGGTTCATTGGTCCTAACCAAATCCTCAAAAGAGTCGGCGAAGTCGCCTACCAAATAGCCTTACCCACGTTCTTGTCAAATCTCCACAACGTTTTCCATGTGTCACAACTCAGGAAGTATGTTCATGACCCTAGTCACATGATAGTACCCGACGCTATACAGTTGAAAGAGAACCTGACGTTTGAGGTGTTACCTCTTCGAGTCGAGGATAGGAGGGTGAAGCAGCTAAGAGGAAAGGAAATTCCTTTGGTTAAAGTGGTTTGGAGTGGGGCGACTAAGGAAAGTGCTACCTGGGAGCTGCAGAGCAAGATGATGGAAGCGTACCCGCATCTTTTCCCTTGAGGTACGTGTAAATTTCGAGGACGAAATTTTTTATAAGGGGGGTGGAATTGTAACACCCTGTTTTTCAGAATTATTTTAATTAAGCTGGTTGTTTTAAGTTGAATTTATCGTTTAAGGGCTTAGTGGGATTTTTTGGCTAAAAGTCCCTTTCTGGTACATGAGCACGCCCATGCTCATTAGCCAGCAAGCCCGTGCTTAAAGTCAGAAGCGTGTTTCTGATTTTAAGTTGAGCACGACCGTGCTCAACAGTGAGCACGCCCGTGCTCAATGCGTGGACCGCGTCTCGTGACGCTAAGTGGAGCACGACCGTGCTCAAGGGTAAGCACGACCGTGCTCAGGTCCGGAAGTTATATACGTGAACAGAACTCGAGGGTTTACGTTTAACCCTAGTTTTTGGTAGCAGCAGCCTTGTGTGTGCGGCCAGAACGAACTTTCTCCCGTCTTTCTTCCTTTTGGTCAGTTTTGGTGAGAGTTGGAGGCCTTGAGAGACCGCTAGCTCAACTGTGGTAGTGCATAGGTAACGTTTCTTTCCTACGCAAGTTCCTCTTTCCATTATTGTGAATAGGGAACTAACCTTTGGTACTCTGTTGATCCAAGGTTCGTTTCGGTGTGAGTCGCTGTAAAGGGAGGAACCGGTTCGTTGTTTGGGACGTCGTTGGAGCTACCTTCAATCCAGGTATGGGGAGAAGGGTAGTATTTACGTAGGTTTGGGTTTAGTGTAAAGTAAAGGGGTTCCCTAACACCGATGTGTTTATACTTGTATGTATGAATGACATGCTAAATTAGTTGTTTAATGATGGTATGCTATTGGCTGTTTCGGTATGTTATTAGCATGTTATTTGGTTTACTGTTCATGTTCATAATATGTTGTTAATGTTAGTGTTGGTTGCTTTTCTATGAACATGATGTTGTTGGGTTGATGTCGTGATTGAATGGATTGCTGTTATGATGATGGGTTTAAACCCGAAAACACGTTGATAATTGATGTTAGGAATAATTGAGTAAAAATCTGATGAAATGGTTTAAGTTTCAGCCTCTGTTCCTGCCCAGAACAGCACTGTCGCACGTTGAGCACGACCGTGCTCCCAGTTGAATTCTGGGAAGATGGCCGCGCTTTGAGCACGGCCGTACAGGACAAAGAGCACGATCGTGCTGCTGAGCACGACCGTGCTCATTAAGAAGCACGACCGTGCTTCACTTACAGGGGAGCACGCCCCTCACGTGCTTAAGCACGACCGTGCTGGGTTACGAGCACGACCGTGCTCAACCCACTGTGACAGAACCAGATTAAAGGACTTAAGGGGTTTTAAACCCCACTTCCCCATGATGATAACTGATTAGACAACTTGGTAAATGTTATTAAAGATAATTAAAGATGATGAGATGGTGAGATGCTAAGTCGATACCCTTTGGGGTGCCGCAAGCTGATGAGTTGCGCCTTGGTGCTTTTTGGCCAAGGAGGCCTTGACCCCACGGTTTGGGTCTAAGGTGTTGTTGTTACGTACCTTGGTGGCCGAGAGTTTGCCCCAGGTACTGCGGTTGATTCCGCTCAAGTCCTCAGGTAGATTCCGCGAGGCAAGTTGGTGCGGTTGATCCCGCTGTTACCTTCGGTCGATCCCGTTGGAGTTATGGAGGTGGTGTTGCCGTTGTTGTCATGTTGCATACGCATTGCATCGGAGTTGTTGTTTAGGGATGTTCGACATAGGGGAGATCGTCCTAGAGTACGGCGATCCGGCCATCCACAGTTGGAGTAGATTCTCCTAGCGCCCCCGTGACGAGGCATTCGTTGGTTTGATGCGTTGGCTATCCAAGGAGTAGATTCTCCGGCGTTGAGTAGATTCTCAATGTGGATATGTAACTCCGAAGTCGTTCATCCCGAGTTTAGTGGATCCATATGCATTGATGGTTTAGCGGAGTAGGACTGCATTTCACTGCATAGCATGATGATGATGTTGCTGTTGATGTGATGCTGCTATGCTTGCTGTTTACTTTACTGCCTATTCCCATGCTATTATGTTTATACGATTCTTACTCCCTATATATGTTTGTTGTTTGTGTTTGGCCTGATTGGCACCTTGCAGAGGATGACGAGCAGCCCGGAGGTGACTCTGAGGAGCCGCCACTCATTGTAGGGCTAGTTTATGTTTCGTAGTTGTTAGTTCAGTTGTAATTCCGTGGATTTTATTCCGGAACGGTTATACCAGCTCTGTATGTGACATCGGGGTTGGGTTATTTTTATTGGTTGTTATGTTTTCGTTATTTAAAACTTATTTTATTTCCGCTTTGTAAACGGTTCATGTGGGACTTTTCTACCCATGGACAATTGTTTATTTTATTCAATAATTGCATGTTTTCCTTTAATTGTTTTTAAATTAATTGGTTTTTAACATGCGGGGTAGAAGGGTGTCACAGACAGGACCGTCGGTAATTCAAAAAATTGAATTTCCGATGGATAAAGCCGTCGATAGCCGTCGGAAAACCTTCAATAAATTGCCACCGCAAACCTTTCCCTCTCATTTTCCTTTTCTTCTTCTTTTTCCCTCTTCCTCTCACTCTTTCTTCTCCTCTCTGTCTCCTCCACCGCACACCACTTCCACCACTCCCTACCACCGTGCACCGCCACGTCCACCTCTCTTCTCTTCTTTTTTCTTTCTCCTCCTCTCTTCTCTCCTCTCCTCCACGCACGAGTTCCACACCCTAGCCACCGTCTTCTACGCCGCGAGCCCCACCACCACCACTGCCACCACCCAGTCCCAACACCACTGTATCCTACCACCCCACCATTTCCTCCCCCACTGCCAGAACCGCCAGCCACCACCACCACAACCACCACTTCCTCCCCCACAGCAACCCTAGGTATTTAGTTTTAAATTTAATTTTTTAATTAAATTTTTAATGTTTGTTCATTAAGTGTTTTAATTATTTTGATGTTTTTTGTTTGTTACAGAGTTGTTGTTACCATCATCACCACCGCTGCAGGGGAGCCACCACTGTCTACACTGCCAGGTTTCTATTTTTTTGATTTTTTTAAATTGGTTTGAAATTGTTTATTTTGTTAAGTGTGTAATGATATATAATTTGTATAATTATCATATTTTTTTTTAGACTGGTTGTACAATTATATTTGTTGATTTGGAAGTGTAGGCTTTTGTGGGATGTTATGTTTTCGATTTATAATTATTGTAGGATTTTAATTCTTATTGTTGCTAATATTTAGCTAACATTTAAATTGATGCAACTAAATTTGAATTAATAAAACTAATTAGTTGAAATATTGATTTAATTAAATAACTTAGGAATAATGAAGCATCCAGCTAATTAAGTAATAATTTGTAGCAATAAATTAAATGATCGAGGAAGGTTTCCATCCAAAGTATTACAGTGACGATACAATTGATGCGCCACTACTTCGTGGTGCGGAATGAAACCGATGTCTAGGTGTTAGTTAGCGGGAGAGTACATCAAACATAATATTAATTATTTGAAATAAATTTTGTGATAATTAATATAAATTACGTGTAAAGGTAATTAAATAAATATTAATCAAAGGTGAGACGATTAGCTAATCATGGTGCATCGGAGAGCGTAGACGAGGTGGGGGTCGTGATTAAAACATATAGAATAAATAAAGTTGCATACGTACATAGCAATAAATTTAAAATTAATTAAGATTAAAATTGTAAATAATTAGATAATTACGTAACAATAAATTAGATGGAGCATTAAATAAAAATTTAAGGCTAAAATACATTTTTCGTCCTTTATCTATTAGTAAAAATTCATTTTGGTTCTTTATCTTTTAAAAGATTCATTTTGGTCCTTTATCTTTCAAATATACCCAAAATTGTCCTTCCGTCAGATCTGTTACCGGATTCCATTAATGACCCGTCGGAGATCCACCAGAATCTGGGTATTTCGCCAGAATCTAAGCAGTTCTTTTCAGAATCTCTTCCCCTTTATCTCATTTCTTCTAAAATCAAATTACACATACCTATCCTTCTCAAAACTCACTCCCCTTCTTCTAATTTTTTCTGAAACCCATCTTCAATCTCATCTCCTTACAAACCTTAGCTTCTTCTTCTTCTCAAAAACCATAGTAGTGTGTTTTTGTGATATGTGAAGACTCTGAGTGATACATGAGGATATGGTTGAGGATTATATAGAATTATTTTTTAATTTAAACTCCTTTTTCTTTAACTTCTGTTGGACTTGTATACATGCATCTTTGTATTACACATGTAACTGGGTTACTCATAATCCTAAAATTTCCGGCAGTGACTTCTGAAGGACATAAATTATTGCATTGTCCTTGGCATGAATCCTCCCTACTTTTTTGGGTTTCATTATCATGAACTTGTATTGTATTCCACTGCACCTTAATGTTGCACGAATCCGCTCTTTTTTTATTATTATAAATCTTTAGATAAATACTGTTATATTCTGATGATTGATACTGATAACATCTTTAACTTGCCAGGAGGAGTCCCGTATCAATTGCTGCAGCAGTTATATACATCATAACTCAGCTTTCAGATGATAAAAATCCCTGAAAGGTCTGTGCCACTTCTTAGAAGGTAGCATGAGATTTAAAGGAATTTATTTGTAAAAATTGTCTCTCCTATTTCGTTGATGTGGTGACTTTACAGGAATTTATTTGTAAAAATTGTCTCTCCAGATTCCGGCGAAATACCCAAACTCCGACGGATCTCCAGCGGGTCATGAACGGATTCCGGTAACAGATCTGACGGAAGGACCATTTTGAGTAACATTTGAAAGATAAAGGACCAAAATGAATCTTTTAAAAGATAAAGGACCAAAACGAATTTTCACCAATAGATAAAGGACCAAAAATGTATTTTAGCCAAAATTTAAAAACAATCATTTTAAAAAAATGACACGCATCGGGGAACATTGACGAATTGACTGTCATTTAAACGAAGTTGAGTAAAAAAAATTGAATAACAAAATAGTTTAATATGTAAATAAAAGTAATTTTATATAACAATAATAAAATTAATAATAAAATTTAATATGTGTAAATAACTAAATACTTTGCTTAAAAAAAAACTAAATACTTACATAACATTAAATATAAAAGTAAATAAATAATAAATAATGATTTAATAAATAAATTAACTTAAAAATAAATGATTTAATATAAAGTTAGATGGATAATTATGCGATTTATTTTTTAGACGAATACTTTGTGTATGATAGTTGCTTATATTTTAATTTTTGTTGTTGTTGATATATATGTGTTTTATAGAAAATGTCAAACTTTATATAAAATGTCTCTGTTACTAAAAGTTTTATTTTATTATATTTTAGAGTATTATTAACACGTACTTGAGAAAAACCTTAATTTCCCGTTCGAGATTCAATATTATTAAGCATGTTTACTCGTGGTCATGGTATCGCTCATTTTGTTGAATCTTGAATTGTCCAATTGGGACAGTTTGGGAAGAAACTTTTTCTCTACTAATATACTAATTACTCGCTGATTCTCATCTGTTAAATAGTCGATGAAATTTCAGGTCGAAGCATTTCCTTTTGTTCTCCGAATCCATACTTGATTGTGGTATCTTGTCGCGGTTAAGTCGTGTACTTGGAGATCAATAGGAAATGCTGTCGAAATTTCGTCAGCTATAAGACATGAGAAGCGATGAGTCACTAGTATAATACAGTGGTGAAAAAGTTTTTCCTCGAATGGGATAGGGCTACACTTTTTAAGGAAAGGGAGCGATTCGGGGTTATAGTATCATGTTTAAAAATATGTCAATTTATCTAGATATACAGAAGGATGGAATATTATCCCCCCGAGCCGTAGTTGGGTCTATGATAGGAACGAGTCTGGGAGACGACTTCTAAAACAATCATTTGTAGATAGAGTCGAGGAGTTTATATCGAAATCCAAGCAACATTGTGATTATGCAGAAGAGGGGGGATTAGATGCTTGTGCATAAAGTGCTATTGTATGACAGTTTTGAGTGATGATGACGTGAAGTTACACTTATACAAACGTGGGTTCAAGCCTAATTATTGGATATGGACTGATCATGGCGAGGAGTTGCGGGATATTGATCTGAATGAAGTCGGTGGTGACAATCTTGACATGGGTGTATCAGGCAGTGGCTTACACGACGACTATGTCGAACAACTCCAGTCAATACATATGATGGTGGATGATTGTCTTGGGCAACATGAAATTTCGAGGCGGATGAGTCTGATGACATGGAAGAGCCTCCTAATGAATCGGCGCAGAGATTCTACAACCTATTGTTAGAGACAAATAAGCCATTGTTTGAAGGGGCGTTAGATTCAAAATTATCAATTTGTGTTAGGCTTCTAGCTTGCAAGTCGAAACTGGGGTTGGGGGCTAAGAGGATTGATTGTTGTCCGAATGGGTGCATGCTATATTATGATAGTCAGTCCAGCACAAATGACAGTGCGTTGGAAGAATGTAAATTTTGTCAGACACCCAGGTATCACGTTCAAAGTAGTGACCGTAGTAAGAGCAAACCAGTTCCTGCGAAGGCAATGTTCTATCTGCCAATAATTCCAAGGTTGCAGAGACTGTTTGCATCAACGCAAACTACGGGACAAATGAGCCGGCATTATGAAAATAGAAGAAATCTGGGTGTTATACGCCACCCTTTTGATGGTGAAGCTTGGAAGCACTTCAATCGGGTACATCCTGATTTTGCAGCAGATCCTCTCAATGTAAGACTTGGGCGGTGTTCAGATGGTTTTACCCCGTACATTCAGGCGTTAGCCTCGCCATATTCATGTTGGCCAGTGATTGTTACATCGTACAATCTTCATCCCGAGACGTGCATGTCAAAACCATATATGTTTCTGACTTGTCTCATACCGAGACCATCTAATCCGAAGGCTGGGATAGATGTATATTTACTGCCTCTGATCGACGATCTGAAGAAGTTGTGGGATGGTGTGTTGACTTATGATGTTTCAAAGAAGCGAAACTTTATGATGAGGGCGTCACTGATGTAGACTATCAATGATTTTCCTGCATATGGCATGCTCTCTGGTTGGGGGACCCACGGCAAATTGGCGTGCCCGTATTGCATGGAACATGGAATGGCTTTTACCTTGAGATATGGTGGCAAAAGTTCCTGGTTTGATTCTCATCGTCGGTTCTTAGATCGTGGACATCTGTTCCAAAAGAATACCCGAGCATTCAAAAAGAATCAGACAAAGGAGGAAGGTCCACCGCCTTTGTTAACTCCTGAACAAATATGGGGTCGGGTTAGGGATCTTCCTAAAGTCACTGAAGCAGGTGTGTCAAAATTACCGGGGTATGGAGAATGGCATAACTGAACAAAACAAAGTATTGTTTGGGAACTATCGTACCGGAAGGATAATCTGTTAAGACATAACCTTGATGTGATGCATATTGAGAAAAATTTCTTCGACAACATTTTTAACACGGTTATGAATGTGTCTGGCAAGACAAAGGACAATGAGAAGGCAAGGATGGACATAGCTCTACACTGTAGACATAAGGATTTTGAGCTGGAGTCGCATACTAATGAAAAAATGGTCAAACCAAAAGCTTGTTACACTCTAACTACCGATGAAGCGAAGTCGATTTGTCGGTGGTTAACAGACCTTAGGACCCCTGATGGTTATTCCTCTAATTTGGCACGATGTGCTGATGTCAGAACGTGGAGGCTTTATGGGATGAAAAGTCATGATTGTCATGTATTCATGGAGTGTTTGCTTCCTCTTGATTTCGGATCGATGCCCCCTCATGTTTCGAACCCGCTTACAGAAATCAGTCATTTCTTCAAAGATCTATGTTCTGCAACTTTAAGAGCGGATGGTCTCACGAAGATGGAAGAAAACATTCCAATAATTCTGTGCAAGATGGAGAGGGTATTTCCCCCAGATTTTTTGACTCAATGGAACATCTCCTTGTCCATCTTGCATATAAAGCGAGGCTTGGTGGACCAGTACAATATAGGTGGATGTATCCGTTTGAAAGGTAATTTTATTATATTTTGACATTTAAATAATTAGCGTCCCTTGAATAATGCCTTGTCACTAATGTTTATTATTACTTAGATTCATGGGCGACTCTAAACGATTAGTTAAAAACAAGGCTAGGGTGGAAGGATCAATCTGTACGTCTTACTTACACCGTGAGACAACCCATTTCTATTCTCACTATTTCAACAACTTAATGTTGGCCCCGAGAAATATTAGGAACGAGGTAGATTCTGATAGTGGAGGGTATCCTTATATGCTATCCGTATTTAATCTTCCTGGCAGTCATGCTGGCAAGGAGCTTACTTACTGGTTAAGCGATGACGAGTATGCATCGGTCCATGTTCATGTCTTGATCAATTGCACAGAGGTGAAACCATACCATAAGTAAGTTTCAACAACCCATTTTTTATATAATGTAACTCATGTTATATCAATTTCTCTTTTAACACATCTTACACATTTTATTCATCAGTGTGTTCTTGCAAATAAATCAATTAAGTCAACAAGATGCTTCTACTCGTACACATGCAGATTTTCCTGAATGGTTCAAGCAACAAATAAGTGTCGTATACCTTAGCAAACAATATATTAAGCTTAATTTGTAATTTAAAAGTAATTAAATAATATGGCTTACCTATTCGTAGGTGTATCAGCTGAAAAATCAACACTTGAGAGATTTAGCGTACGAGCCCTATAGTGGTGTTAGATCATGGCATACATACTTTGTTAATGGGTACAAATTCCACACATCTGAAAGGGATGTGGGCAAAAAGACAATTAATAGCGGGGTTGTTGTACAGGGTGAAGGTACTGGTGATTTTTATGGGGTCATAAAACATATTTTCGAGTTACAATACAATACTACTACTTATCCTAAAAAAGTAGTCTTATTTTATTGTAACTGGTTTGATCCATCGAAGACAGGCACAAAGGTGGATCCCAAGTATGGAACTGTGGACATTCGCATGGATAGAAGATATCAACAGTTTGATTTGTTTATCATTGCTCACAATGCAAAACAAGTTTACTACATCCCTTATCCAGCAATGCGAACAGACAAACGAGGTAGGTGTGTTGCTGTCACTACCAAGCCTAGGGGTCGCATAGAAATCGATGATGCAGAGGATGATATGCCCTTCCAGGCGGATGAATCGTCACATGTCAATGAAGTAATCGAGGTCGAGCTTATTACTGGCATGTTGGGATCTGCAAATGATGGGGAAGAAGTGGTCATTGGTAATCATTCATCAATGCATGCATCATCAGAGGAAGAAATCCAAAGTGGTGACTCAATGCAAGAAGAAGAAGAATCATACTTACAATCGGATGACGATACTGAGTCTGAATAGGAATTTGACTATTAAGTTATTTTTATTGTATTTTAAATACTTATGCAATTAAATGTAAGACTTGACAGTTATTGTTGTATTTTAAATATTGGCTTATTGGATTAGTCTTTTACATGTCGTTTGATTTATTGTTTTTACACTGACTTATAATTGTGCAATAAAAATAGATATGTCAGCATCAGGAGGAGAGCCGCCCCACCCCCCACTGCTTGCCCGTTTTGCTACAAGTCCATCCGCACCCTCCGCACCCACCGCACCCACCCCGACAGCACCTACAGGAGCCTCCTCCGACCATTCTACACCCTCCCCCACCCGTTCTACACCCTTACCGGCCCATACTACACTATCCCCTACCCATACACCATCCCCGACCCACACTACCCCATCCTCCACCCATATTGCACCCACTCGCTTTGGGCCACGACGCCCACTAGCCGGCTACTCGCGGCCCCCTACTGGACCCACACCACACCTATACCCAGTACCACCATCATCATTGACTGTGCCGGCCACACAGCCAGGAGGATTATCATTTATGCCGACTCCTAGGATGCAGCCACAGCCGGACATTCCATCCTCATCATCCGTGCCCGCATACGATGACGGCACGGACATTCCGGCCACATTGTCTGTGCAGCAGCCGGCCGCGCAGGAGATCTTGCCTGAGTGGGCCAGGATTCCCACACCCGAGGATCGACCATGGGTCACACCTGTTTCTGGATCGTAAGTCATTTTTAATTTAATGTTTTATAATTTTGACAATTTTAATTACTATTCATCAAGTATATAATTTTTATTTGTAATATTGCTGAATTAATAAAATTATAAAATTTTCAGCTTCATCCCATCGAAAGTGGGATTGAAGCACGTTACCTACGCCTCAAGGCGCAGTTTCGTCGCTTCTAGCCATCATGGGGGTCGATCCCGAAGAAGGATTGGGATCGTATCTTCACACGATTCAGGGTAAGTTGTTTATTTTTTATTTTTTATTTTTCACGTATTTTATATATTTTTTGTATTATGTTATTAATATTTCTTCTTTGTTAATAGGCCCTTGTGTGCTGGTTGCCGGAGCATATCGCTCAAATATGTGCCATTTTTTACGACAGAGCTTCTGCTCGACTGAGAGACATGCTCTGGGAGGCTAGGGAAAGTCGGGAGCATCCGGATTACATCGACCCCAAGATTTGGGCCTAGCTGTGTACGTACTGGGACACTCCAGAGTACAAGGCGAAGTGTGAGCAGGCGAAGGGGAATCGGGCCTCCGAGAAGGGTGGGAGCATGCATACTGGTGGCTCGATTAGCCACATGCAGCATGCCATGAACATGGTATGCATTTATAAATTTTATTTATAAACTATATCTTATTATTCAAAATTTATATTATAATTAATTGTTTTTATTCCTATGTCGGTTGCAGGCAGGAGAGCTTGCCCGGTCTGTTGATGTCCCCATGGTTTTTGAGCAAACGCATATTCGCTCTGACACAGGCGAGTTTGTTGATGAGAGTTCGAGGCAGACAGTGGTGAGCTAAAGTGTCTTTTTACATTTAATGTAACCTTTTATTATTATAGTTTAATAATATAATTTTTGTAATGTATTGATGTAGGAGGATTACAATGACAGGTTCAGTCAGGTAGCGTCTGAGGTTGCCTACTGCTCTGGTGCCTCGGATCCTTCCCAGCTGGACCCCGCCGAGGTTGAACCATTACAGACTCAGGTCTGGATGGATGTGGCAGGCGGGAAGAAGGGGCGGATTTACGGTACCGCGACTTTGGCTCGTTCCACCACTCGGGGGTCAACGCCGAGCTTGACCATTCGGGAGTCTACCTCCTCCGGTTCACAGGACACGGAGGAGGTGCGGCAGCTGAGGCAGGGGGTGCAGGAGTAGAGGCAGACTGTAGAGCACATGCAGCAGCGGGCAGATCTCATGCAGCAGCAGATGGAGACATGGTCTACGGTGATGACCTCTCTACTCGATTTGCTTCCACCAGAGAGGCGCAGCGCTATACAGGAGGTCATCCATGCCGGTCAGCCCTCCACTACTTCTACCGTGCCACCACCACAGCCGCATAATGCTGGTGTGTCTTCTAGTCCGCAGCTTGGTCGTCAGCTGACGCCGGTGAACTCCCCCCGACAGGATGACGATGGCAGTTATTTTGATGATTATTAAGATAGTTTTAGATTTAGTTGTGTTTTGTAGATAGACGGATATTTTATGTATGAAATATTTATGTTAATTTAAATGCCTTTTTAAATTTATTTGTAATTTCAATTTTGGTTTTAAATTAATAATACAATATATTAATTATAATAAATCAAATAAAATTAAATATTAAAAAAAATTATATTTTAAAAATAATAATAACTAATAATTTTAAAATAATATAAAAAATAATCACCAGATTTTTTATGGAATTATCTGTCGGAAAAGTTTCCGACAAAAATTACAGTCGGTAAGCACAGCACCAAATTTCCGACGGAAGTTGCCGTCGGTAAACACTCCCGACGGAAATTTCCGACGGATATTGCTCATCCGTTGGAAACTGTTTCCTACGTGTCTAGTACCGACAGAATATTGTCCGTCGGAAATTCCATCTGAAATGTTTTCCGACGGCTTTTTGTCATTTTCGATACCTTTTGACCGTCGGTAATACTGTTTTTTTTTTTTGTAGTGTTACATCAGTTATAGCATTGAGAATACATTCAAAATGAATGATAACGATATCCTACACATTTGATGTAACAACATTGAATAATATTAGAGTACATAAATTAATCATTGAGCACCTAACAATCTCAGATGATAATATAATTGTCATGTTTAAAGTCTTTTTACCAATAAAAAATAAAAAAAAATCAGATCACATGCATGTGCGGAGTAGAATCACAAAGGTGTAGCATATGAACAAGTAGGAGAAAGGTAGGGATTACAACCAAACAATCTTTTGTAGTTGGTCCAAATAGATGTCGAAGTTTCAATGCCGTGGTCCAGAATTAAACCATTAAACATCACTTTAGTATATTTCTTAAAGTTTAGTAAACCAAATATTTTGGTTTTCAATATAGGTTATTGTCGTATGCTGCCAAGACCATTTTTAAGTAATTCATACCATCCAAAAAGAACTAGCTCAAAAATATGTAGTACCATCAATTTTTAGCAAGCAATTACCAATATCAGTATGTTTTTGCGTTGTTAAGCTCATCACAATAAACGGCAGTCTATATTAATTCATTAAAAAGTCATCTAACTTCCATTAAATTATTTTAAGGATAATGATTTGGAGTAACTCTTTTAAAATTATTCTTGTAAAAACTTGATGCTCATTTTATATATGTGTGCATGCGCGGCATGGCTTAATATTTCTTAACTTTCTTTATATAGTCCTATATAAACGAGGAACATGCCAAGGATAATAGTGCCTGGTGATGGCTCAACCTACCAAGCACATTCTATGGTCATTAATTATAGCGTAGCACTTTGATAATGGGATAATAATGATTAATGTTTCTATCTTATCCAAGAACCCTTATATTACATCGATTTTTCTAACATGTGCAACATTGCACATGTTAAGGAATCAAAAAATAGAAATATTCCATTGGAAATGGTAGCTTTTAGACTTTCAAAAAACTGATTACACAATTTTCAATACAATATTTCTATATTTGATTTCTTAACATGTGCAACATTGCACAGGTTAGAAAAATCCATATTACATTATAGTATATTAATTAAAGCATACTTCTCAAACGTATTAATATATCAACTTGAGAGAGTAATTGCGCAATAAGAGAGTAATGCAGTCGTCATTGAGACAATCACTACGCAATCTATACTAACCACATCGACTGATTGTCATGGAAGACAAACGAGACTAAATTTAAACAAAAGTTACACTTAACTAGTGCTATTAGTATTAATGCAACCTCGAGTAGTCCTGTGCACAAGGTTTTCAACTCATTGAAAGACTAGAGCATGAGCATTCGATAAGAGTTCAGACCAAAAATACTATAATTAATTTCAACAGCGTAATCAATGGTCAGACGAAGTAAATTCCTAGAGAAAGCATTCAAAGTGCTAATTAGGATGATGATTTGGTAGGAAAATTTAAGGACAAGCAGCAAAGTGCTTGTTAGATGTGAACTAATAAACAAAGAACGAGGATCTGCTGTCCCATTTTGATATATTACATCCTATATATCCCCACAAATCGTATTTTGTCACATATTTTAACTTATTGAAATTACATGAAATCTCAACTTATGTGGCAAGATATAATTGGTGAGACAAGATGTGATATATAAAAATGAGACAGCAGATCCTCATCCTAAACTAACCTGTCCCAAAAAAAAAGTCAAGAAAAAAAAAATCTCATGTCATAAGTAGGAGTTGAGAATCTTTTGTGTACACATGAAATTTAGAGGGTAGACAACAGCAACATTTCATGATATTCTTTCAAAGTTCAAACATTGAATCCAATGAATCATGATAACCTATGTTCATTTGAAAACATATAGCTGGACTAAAGCGGTGAAACTCCGATATTAAATTATTCTGGTAGACATGTTAAGTTGAAAAGGGTGACATATAATCAAAGCCTGAGTTTGATTGAATTAGACGGCTTACCTATATATTCCATGGACTAACACGAGATGAGTCAGCTTCAAACTGACGGTTCATGTGAAAACTGCTTCCTACGCAATGCTGGCAAGTCTTGTGTTATATATGAACATTTTACTAAAATTATGAATTTTCAATGTGATACTTAAGCTATAAGACTCTACTTTCTAATAAACTAGTCTTTTGGTTTAGACTTCCTTAATAAGCTTAAGTCATAAGAATTGGTGCTTTCATTGAGAGTTGAACTACGAAAACATCACTAACTTCAACCCAAAAATCCAACCAATCTGTCAAAAAATAAATCCATCCAGAACTAACATTATCTAACAGGGCTAAATTGAAAACAAAAAATAAGTCAAAAGATGCCTTAGACAACTTAATTGAGACAAGAAACAAAATTATTGTGAGTAGTTACCATATAGCTACCAAAGACTGAATTAGGATTAGGAATAAGACTATACGATGCACCTAGGGGGCAAATGGTTACATGAATTGACTGAATTTTATATAGAACCACAATGGTAAGATAAACAATACATCTTTATTTAGTCAATATCCATTTTAAAATTATTAAATCTATATTGAATCTATACTCAGTAATAAGGAGTTCAATTCTCCTTAAATAAGCTCATGAATGTGAATCTTATAAATAAAAAAAGGGGCACTAAGAAAACTTTAAGGATGCGTTTGGATAAAAGCTTAATTAAGCGTTTATCCGCTAAACTTTTTTAAAATAAGATAAAAATATTTTATTTTCATAAGCTTTTCCGACAAACTTATCGCAATAAGCTAGAATAAGTTTATACGAAGATCATAAACCATTTCCCTAAATTATTTGTATAAGTTTATTCTCATAAATTATTCTTATAAGTTCAAATAAGTTCTCAATGAGCTCTTCCAAATGCATCTTAAATGAATTTTTTTTAACTTCACTAAGATTAGTCAAAGTCCAAAATAATTTTTACTTGGACAAAAACACTCTTTAATCTATAACTTATTTTAATGTATGAATGAATATTCAGTTAATTATTAACTTATTTTAATAGTTAAGATAAATATTCAACCCATCGATTTTAAAAAAAAAAATATTAATAGAAGAACATACCAACTTAAAATAATTTTTATTTTTATTTAGGTACAAAATTAATTTTTATTTTAAAAAAAAACAACTTACAATCACTATCTAAAAACATACCGAACTTTTCCGTTCCATGTGGGCTGATAAATTATTAATGTGCGTTCATTTTCATTCACAAATTAAAACCTTAAAATTGGTATTGGTATTGCTTTCAACCTTTTGGATGAGCTTAAAGCCATAAAGGCCTAAAGCTATTCAGCAGGGGCGAGATTGGCAAATGCAGCTTGTCCCTATGTTCCGTGAAGCTAATTAATGCATCTGCAGATCACAAGGCAAAGCGTGGCGCTTCAGGTCAAAGCTTCCATGGAAGTGTGTTTTTTTCCTCCAGAGGACTTAGATAATACTTTGCTTGATGCTGATCGAATGGGCACTGTCGTTGTTACAGGGTAGTTTTTTCCTTTTCTTTCCGGATGTACCCATTTTTTTTTAAACCTTAAAATGTCAATTTCAAATAACTTATTCAACGTACTTATATTGTAAATTAATACCCGTCTATTTCAAAATAACATTTTTGTAAAATTTTAAAGTTCTACAGTTTCATAATTTTAATAATTCATATGAACACGTACAAAGGACCTCAAGTACACCAACAAAGCCTTTGCCAAAATGCACCGAACAAAGGCTAGAGTAAAGACGTTAAGCAGTCGGATAGTCCATAAAAGATATTAGTAGAAAAAAGTACAAACTAAAAATTCATTACATGCAAGTCTTAATGATGTCACCTAGTAAGAATGGTCGATTATTAGTATTATTTTCAGGCCGTCGTTAATTAATTAATTAATATAACAAAAAATGCGAAGGCTAATTGCATCTCCTGTAGTGCCAGCAAAACTATGGTCCTTAAAATCGCCACTGGTCAGGGCAACATAAAAAGAACAACCATTTTACTCCCACTGAGCTCCCCAGGGAATAAAACTACACCACACCAGCAATCGCTTTTATGTGTACAGATAAAGAATCTTTTTTTTTCCTAAAATGAAAAGATTTCAGCTTTTATCATTCAAATTCACTCACGAGAACAAAATTACATAGCTGACAAATAAACAAGGCACCATGAGGATAAATAAACACCTATGAAACAGACCTCACGAAAGGTAAAAGGTTTCATAATTTCATTAAAATGAAAATGCAATATCAATAAACATTAAATACCCGTGGGTAGAGGCCCAGAATACAGAAACAACAAGCTTCCATTCTAGATTTTTTTACTTGGGACCATCAAATTTACTCATCATTTTCGCAATTACAGGAGCCACCTTAGGATTTGACTGATGCTTCGCCAAATTAGCAGGGTTCTTCATAACTGCAACCAACCCAAAAAGGAGGAAGGAAAAAATTGCAAATATAATCAGCTCAAATAATAACAGAAATTTATAGCATGTATTCGTACAATATAAATAGAATTCAAGCACTTCGTAAGAAGGGCATTATCCCGAGGAACGTAACTACATGTTTAGGATAACAGAGCCATCATCCAACTTCCTATTGAACTTGATGTTTCTTAAATTTTGCTAATATCCAATCCTATAAATATCATAAAAGATCTTTTCAGCAAAGAAATTTAAATTTGATCTTTCTCAAATGTGCTGATATGCAATTTTATGAATCTGATTAGAGAACTAACAACAGATTCAATCATTGATATTCATGATCTCTATGAACAGCTTCACACGTGATGCAAGTGAAGAGTTTCCTCAAACTACACAAAATACCCACAGAAACAACATAAACCAGGTCATCGAATTTCATGCCCAGGCAAGGTAGGGACAAGTGAAAAAAGATTCACAGATACAAAGAGAAACTTCGCAGATTCTTACGAGTTCAAATGCAAAGGATGAAGAAAGTTCTATCTTTCTTATCATCTATATTCTTTAGGATAATTGTCCATCCAAATCCATGCAACAAGTAGTTAATGAGCGGTCAAATCTAAAACACAATCAAACTGGAAATATTTAATCAGACAAAAACAAGCACAAGGCATTGCAATTTCAATCAGCAGCTTATGTAAATTCATTCTTGGACACATTTCAATGGTCCCTACGTTAAAAAATACAAATTAACTAGAAAAAGGAAAAGAATAGAACAAGATCAGAACTGATACTTGCCATCTTGAAGAGCAGCCATGACTTCTGGATCACTAAATGCCGCCATCAGATCAGGGTCCTGAGAGACGTGTCAAGCAACATTTGATATTAACATCAGGATAAACATGAGGCAGAGACAAAATTTTCATATAGCACTGCAAATCACATGAAAACATAAGTCCAGATCTACTTACATTCAAGATTTTGCTAAAATCAACATTTCCGGGCACCCCTCCTGGCATTCCCCCAGGAAAGCCTCCTGGCGTCCCACCAGGCATACCTCCTGGCATCCCACCAGGCATTCCACCTGGAAACCCACCAGGCATGCCACCTGGAAACCCACCAGGCATACCACCTGGAAACCCACCAGGCATGCCTCCTGGATTTCTACTGGAAGATGATTGCTCTTGCTTTTTAGCCTTCTCATATGCAGCCTGGAAAAATACACACAGCAAGTTAGCAACAAGTAAATACATGGATATTACATAACATAGACAGCTTAGTTTAGCATTTCTCTATGACAATTGAGAACCTGAGCTTCAGCACGGCGACGTCGCCTCTCACGCTCAGCTTTTTTCTCCTCTCTTTCCTTGTGCAGCCTTTCATACTTCCGACGGTGTTCCTCAATCTTGTGAGCATTTGGTTCCACCTAGACAATCCAGAATTAACAGTGAGATGCCGAGTAATTCCAACCATTCAACACAATCTATCTTATTACCTTGAGGTTTTCTGAAAAATAAATATGCTGGTATAACATTTAACACAACCCAACATAATTCATACAACACTAAACAACTTTTACCAGGATAACATCACATACTGTCAATAAACTACAGATTGAACTGTTCATCATTCATCAATAATTAAAGTGTTAACTCAATAGCCAGAAAAAGTTACTAGTAATTGGCTTTATAAATGTAGAAGCTTTCTTAAATGCTAGATTTCACAAACTCACTTTTTAATACCATATAATGCAACTGAAACACTGATATTTAGGGAAGAATTAAAAAACACATAAACCTGAGGAGCACTTGTGCTTATACACAAAACCTTCCATTCAGATTTTTCTGGCATTTGTAATTACAGATAGTGGAGAGAATGCAACTAGGATTGGGTGGAAAAAAATGCAGGTCTTCCAAATAAAGAATGTTACTAAATCGCCTTCCTCATACAAGATCTGTCTCTTTCCTTTCCAATGATAAGTTATCTGTACATGTACATCAATAAGCTAATTTTATCACTAATCCATGTCTCCATCAAACTGATTTGTTTTCACAGAATAATCACTCTTCCTGAACATATTTTTGCTCATTCTCAATAAACACAATGCTCAAAGCTTCATATCTTTGTAACCATCTTGTTCCCCATAAATATACGTCACATTATCCTTTTTTTGGGAGGAAATACTTCACATTTTCCTTTTTATAATGCATACTATGCTGGCATCCAACATTCTAGTAACATTGTCTACAAACACATGTTCCTTCTCATAACCATATCAAGGCTTTCAATATCCATATTCAAATAGATCTCTATAATCTGTACATATACAATTTATTTTTATTATTTCACTTAGTTAAAAAATCCCTTACATGTCATATTTCAATCTTTAAGGATGCATAAAATCATATCAAGTCCTACCTGTGTCATGTATTTTACAGATCAGGAGATTCTGAATGCTTTGATGTGGGCTTTAGTTAAACTCACTTTTTAGCATTTTGTTTATTTTCATCTTTTACAGCAATCCACAATAGCTATGCAAATATCTCATTCAACTCATACTAAGGGACAAGAGAGCAAACCTTCTTAAGTACAGCATTTATTTCCTCATCATAGTCTATATTTGAAGCCACGTGAAGATCCTTTGCAGCCTCTTCCCACTGACCAAGCATTGATCGTGCTATGCCACGTGACTTGTAGCCTTTAGCAGAATCAGGATTAATCTGGTAAAAGCAAATTTTAGATGTACAGTCTAACAATCCTTGCAACTTGCATACAGGTAGAAGTACTTTCACAGGCAGATATAGTAACATGGGTTGTTCGTCATGTACATTAAAGAACATGTAGGTCTAATTAAATGAGTTAAATGAGTATCACCTATAATCCTTCTCCATCCAGTTGTCAATCAAAAAGGGCAGAACTAAAAATGTTTAACTGAGAGCGTTCGACAAGTTAAGAAAAGGGGGCAGCTTTAACCTTTATGGTATTGCCTAACTAAATAATTATGTAACACATTGGAAACCTTTTGGCTATGGGGTTGCCTCTGCCCCCCACACCTCCCACCTAGTTCTGTCCCTGCTCTAAAGCATATTTAGAGCATGCATTTCAGAGCATACGCAACAACATTCAACATGTACACCAGCAAATTCATATATCTTATTTTAAGTCAAGCAAGGACATAATTCAGTTTGCCACTCTAAGCCACAAATAGACAAGAATATCACCTCCAAAGCAGCATTTGCATCACGGATTGCAGCATTTGGTTTCTTCATTTTGATGTAAACACTAGCTGTAAATGATTAATAATATAGAAGAATGAACATTCATCATGAGTGATAAGAACAAACAACAAGAGCATGTACAAAAGAAGATCAAATCATGTCATACCTCTGGTTGCATACATTATAGCAGATGTAGGATTGAGCAAAATTGCCTCTGTCAAGTTCTCAATTGCCTCCTCCAACTTACCTGCATTGCAAAGTGATTTGCATTAGAAATAGCTCCAGACCGTCATGAAAGATATCAGCATGCATATGGTTGAAAACTGTATCTTTTGCTTGGAACCAATTAGACTCGTTCCAATCAAGTTATTACTAGTGGCAAAGTAACTTGAGCCTTTCAAAAACAGTAATTGACTAATTGTAATTGTCATTGTAATATATATATTATATATTATATTTTTAGGTACAATTTGTTATCGCTTCACCAGACCCAAAAAAAAAAAATCAGATATATGCAAAAGCATTTTTCACTTCACAAGGAACATTACCTTCAGAAATGGCTTCCATGGCTTTAGCTTTGGCTAACTGCGAAGCGTCACGACTCTCTTCAGTGACCTCCACAGAGGAGTCTCCCATCTGAAAAACCACATGCATTCGCTTTAAAGGAAAACCCCAAATGCAATCATACATCAACAAGAACAAAATAAAATGAGTAAATACCCAAATTCATAATGCACCCCTAATTTATTCCCTCAAAAAGTCAAAAGTGAAAAAAAAAAAAAAAAAAAAAAAACCTAATTTGCCTTATATCTGAGATTCTTAAGGACTAACTTGAACTTTCTCATTTCTCGGATGCTAACTTCGACAAAATTGAGTTTTTAAGAAAACCTAACCTTCTGTGGAGGATCATGGTCAGGCTCAACGGTTTCACCCTCGAGCTCAACATCGGATTCAATTATCTCATCGTCTCCCTCTTCTTCTTCCACCTTGACTTGTTCCTCCTCAACAGCCTCTGTTTCCTCATCGCTTTCCACGTTCCTCTTTGGTACACAACACAACACAATATATCATATATTCACTTCAGGAATAAGAAATAATTGAAAGAGAACTATAGAAACAAGATTTATGTATTAGAGTACCGATTTGGAGTAAGCAGATTCGGGAATCTTCGCACCGAGACTGTGATGATTTCAATTTATTTCGTGAGTTACATGGTTGAATGAAGAAAAAGAGGGATTAGATTGAATTGAACGATTATTCAAATTACTAATTTGTTTACCTTTCGAGATAGTCGCGGAAAAAAGAGAGATTAGGATCGGCGAGGACAGAAGGATTGGACTTGCACTGTTCGATGAAATGCTTCAATTCATTCACCTTCGACGCCTCCATCGCGATTCTCTGAAACTGCAACGACTGCGTTTTCTCTCGGTTTTTGTGTGTTATATGTGGCGACTTGTGACTTTTGAGTGACAGTGTTTAGAGTCTAGACTCTACTTGACTTCCCTCTTCTACTAGTACCTTCTATTGGATACCTAATTCTTAACTAGTGACTAGATTTTAGATCAGATGGAGCCCAAAATTGAAAATTACTCTCATTTTCTTTTTTCAAAGGGAAGAACAACCTGTTTGTTATTTCTTATTTTGTTAAAAAAAATTATTTTTTAATTATAAAATGATTTTTTTATTTTTTTTATTTATTTGTTTTTTCTTATGAAAATAATCAGAAGCAGAAAAAAATTATTTTTTTGGTTAAAATGAAAAGCAGCTTTGAGTTGCTTTGGAAAAAAATCAGTTTTTATAACTAACTACTTAAAAAAAAATGATTTTCATGATTGTAGACAAACACAAATCTGCTTCTGCATTTTTTAAAAATCCCTAAAAATAATCACTAAATTATTTTATAACAAAATCGATTATTTTTTAATCTTAAACAAACGGGCTCTAAACTACTCTTTTACTATCAGTAACATCTAGGATGAAGCATTACACCATATGGTCCATGATGGACCATTTGTTTTCACTGTAGGATTAAGCAATCTCACCCTATGTTAAGATGCAATGGCCACACCAGATTTCGGTCTCTCTCATTCACCATCGCCTCTCTCCATCGAGCCATCGGTTGAAGAAGAAGAAGAATTGGGCGTTGAGACGATAGCAACGGTCACTTCTGTTGAAGTTGCCACTGAGCCGCCGCAACCACCACCGTAGCCTTCACCGTCTTTGCCGCCATCGACTTCACCAAAAGCTGATCGAAGAAACGCCAAGCGAACTACGATTGAGAAACCGGAAAGTAATGATTTGAGTTCTGAAAATTTGCAACAGCAACCTACAACAATGCCGCCACCGCCATTGCCTTCACCGTCTCTGCCGCCGCAACTGGCTTTGCGAAAAGTAACGATTTGAATGCTGAGAATTTACAATTGAAACTTCAACACCGCCACCTCCTCCGTCACTGGAGAGAAAGCTTGTTCACGGTAAGAAAAAATGAGCAATCGCAACTAAAGGGTTCTTGACATCATTGAGAGGGAAGAATAAGAAACATGTGGTGCACGATCTGGGTAGAGAAGAGAGAGGCGTGGACATCGTGAGGATCCGCGACCGATCTCACGGCGGCTCAAGCGGTGGGGTGGCCCAAATGCTTTTTGGTTTGGGTTGGGAGTTGGGTGAGGGATAAATCTGGTGTGGAGGGTGTATGGGACGATGGTGAGGATGAGATGAATTTAAAGGTTAAAACAAATGGTCCACCATGGACCGCATGGTGTAATGCTTCACTCTAGACGCCACCTTTACTATCTCCCAAAAAAAAACTACTCTCATAGTTTTTGAAATATATGTATAATTAATGTATAAAATCATAAGTATGCATATGTTTATATAAAAATATTTTTACATGATATTTTATAAATTTAAGAATTGATTTAACTATTTGTCAAAAAAAAAATGATTTAACTATATAAATTATGCTATTATAAGACTAGAATACTATAAAATGTATGATAAAATGTAGGATGCATTTCTGAAATATTAAAATACAAGCATTAATTCATCACGATGTATTTCTTAATAAAGGGTAAAAACCTAGTAGCGCCTCTTTGATAAGTTAGAATTATTATTGATACTTTATAGTGTTCTCTAATATGTTTGATAAAGTTTGTGGAGAAATATGTATGTAAGCAATCAAATCAATAGTTAATACTATCTTCGGACTCAATTATAAAAAAAAATAATTAATTTCATACTTATTAAGAAAGTTAGTTAATCTAGTTTAATTGTCTTGATTTATGTAAAAAAAAAAAAAAAGAGTTATAATTACTAAACTGCCATTTAATTGTCTAGGGAATATGCAATGCTCTTGGAAAAGTAAAAGGAGAATTGATTTGATTGGTTAATTTTCTTGATTTTTGGAATACTTACATTAAATAGAGTTAAGTTAGTTGGATTTTGCTTATATTTGAATCCAAAAAATATAGGTTTTTTACTTATAATTGAGTCCATGGGGAATATGTTTGTACCTCCGATGTGTCCATTGTGATTCTTTGAAATTGTAGCAATGCTATGTTTTCTCGGTTTTTTATGTTTAGCGTAACAATGGCGACTTGTACGTGACAATGTCTAGAGTCTAGAATCTTCTTGACTCTCCTCTTCTAGTTGCTTCCATCGGATACCGTAATTCTTAACTAGTAACTAGATTTTGATAAAATGAAGCCCAAAATTGAAAATTACTATCATTTTCTCATTAGGAAAGTAGTTTAGACTCCCAATCAAACTTTAGCTGCGATAAGGTCAGAGGTTCAAGTTTTAGAATTACCACTTTGAAAAAATCATCACCCAACTATCACCCTCAATTCGAAGGTTAGTCTAACATCTATACTCCTGGGATACCTAGTACCAAAAAAGTACTATCATAGTTTTTGTAATATATGCATAATTAATACATAACATCATAAGATTATGCATTAGTTTAAATAGAAGTGTCTTTACATGATACTATATAAATTTAAAAATTGATTTAATTTAACTATATAAATTATGCGATTATAAGACTGGAATCCTATAAATTGTATGATGCATTTTCGAAATATTAAAATACAAGCATTAATTCCTCACGAGGTAATTTTTTAATAAGGGGAAAAAAAACCTAACCATGCCTCTTTGATATGCTAGAATTATTATTAACACTTTACAGTGTTCTCTAATATGTTGATGGGCCATCTAGGGCGCTTACTTAAGGAAGTTGTCTATCATGCGCAAGGGTCCTTTTGCAATAAAAAATTGGTCCTTTGTTTATTTTTTTTCCTTCTGCGTTTGCCACCTCCACCCCCTCACCTTGTTCGTCATCAATCGTGTCGTGCATGACGTCCCTGACCCTTGAACGCCACTCCATTGGTCGGTCAGGTACCATCCGTGTTGCACCACTGCGGCGAAGGGTGGTGTTGTTGCATATGCTGGGTGTGCTCACGATGGATTTGGTGTTAATATAACGGTCAAACTCAGAGTCGCCACCGCAGGAGGAGTAATGAGACGAGGGAGAGGCAACATTGTCGTCGTCCGACTGGTGAAGCCGTAAAGAAAGGGACAAATCTAACAGATCGGGAGCTCTCTTGCAGATTGATCATCATTTGAAACTCAAAATGAAAGGGTTGAAATAGCAATCGATCAAAGAAAAATGGTAAGACTCTCGAAGGAACCACATCGTATGATAGGTTCGATCAAGGTCTCCACATAGTAATTTCTTTTATTGCAGAAAAAGGATCTCTCATGACCCTTGTGTTCACCTATGTTTATGTCCTCTATTATGGAGAAATTAATGTGTACGTGACCAATCAAATCATTAGTTAATATGCATGAAACTGTAGGATTATATTAAAAATATATATCTAACTTTTAAAAAAAAAAAATTCACACTTATCAATTATTGTTATATATATGGTTGAGCCCGGATTTTTTTGGCCAGATCCTATGAAATCCGTGATATAATCGGGTTTAGATTGGTCAGTTCATATATTATTTGTAATTTTTTCTTGAAAACTGAGACACCATGATATAAGAATGTAGTTTTCTTTTGTTATCATTATAACGTAGGCTACTTATTATTATAGACTGAGGCAATTTGTCTTTCTTTGAGTGGCGCTACCTATATTGGAAATGCTAGAAGACTTTTGAAAAATAGGAATACATCTATGCAAGTACAGAATACTAAACAAAAGTGTAATTTCAGCTATATTTGCAAAATGTAGTGTATGTTATAACTATGATATTAATTAGCTTGTGCAATTGTGTTGAAATGTTGATGAAAAGAAAGGAGTTTTTAAGAAAAATTGTTGGGCCTACCCAAACAACCCCATAGTCCACATAGAGTTGCTCTTTGTACACCATTTTAGTAGACCGAATTGAATTTGAACTTTTTTTTACCCCAACCTTATATATATAGCTCGTGGCGTGGACCGAGCGAGGTAGTTCATTTTGTCACCTCTTACAGAAAGATATAACTTGTGTATGGTTCACCATTATTTAACAAAATTTTAAAGTAAACAGGGGATTTAGTTTTTGAAATTATTATTATTTTTACTTGCAATTTAGTCGCCGAATTTATAAAACTTCTATTATGATAGTTATTCTAGTATATTACTTTGGTCCTTAAAAAAAAAAATTAAATTTTTGTATATTTAATGATTTTTTTAGGCTTATATTATTTAATGATTAATTTGTACAATAAATAAATTCATGTCCTACCCTTCAAATAATGAATAACTCTAGAGAATAAGCTGTCCATTTATTTTAGTTATCGATAAATAAGTTTTTTTTTTTTTTTTTATGTATTTAGAGGGGAAAATATTAAATTACAGTACCTTTTACATTTACTTGCAACCATTTCAGAATCGGGATTAATCTGGAAGCAAATTTTTGATGTACAGTCTTACAATCCTTGCAACTTGATGCAGGTGGCAGATATATAGTAACCTGTTAAGAAGAACACTGACACTGGAAATCGCATCGTAGGAATTCCTCCTATCATAGGTGGAGGTGGAGGTGGTGTATGGAATAACTTTCCAGAAGTGAAGTCTTGTACTAGCAGAGTGGCACTCATCGGCACATGTGTTTATCAGGGCGGTGTTTAGAATTTTTGTGGACTGAGGCAAAATTTTAGAGAGAATTATTGTAATATAAATTATCAATCTTCATTAGGTAGCTTACTTGGTGATGCTAAGGGACACAGGAGACTCCAAGTGAAGTTACCTTGGAGGTAAGGAGTTCAAACCCCACCCCATTCCCCTAACATAACAACTAACATTAAATATTAATATTAATATTGGCTTATAAAAAAAAAATTTCATATTAATCTTCTATCTTTTTGAGTTATGTAATCATTTATCAAAAGAATTGTACATTGATATAATCTAAGCAAAGTTTTTATATTGATTATCTACTTTCATAATTCACTTCAAGTCTTTTTTTTTTTTATCCACTTCAAGTCTTCAAAAGAATATGAAAAAGAGAAAAGAATGAGTTAAGAAAATTTGGAGTGAGAATATTAAAATTTTATAAAATATACATAAATAATAAAATAATTATTCTAATTTTGAAATGATCATCCAATAGTTAAAATTGATTTTGCCTTCAAAGTCTATATTAAGCACATTGATACAAGTTAACATGTTTATAGCACGTGATTCGTGAATAGGTTTCCTGTGATGGATCACCGCTGTTTGATCAAGTAAATTTATTGAATGTATTATAACGTTCTCGGCATTTAGTTGATTGTAACATTCACAATGTCTTGGTAATAATAAGGAAAATAGTAATTAAGAGAAAACAAAATGAGACCTAAAGCAACTGCCTAGATGCCCTTGCGGTTTCCACGACCCTATATTTGATTGGAAAAACCATTTTGGGCACTTACACTTCCCCTAGAAGTATCATTTTCTGCTGTTCGTTACAATTCTGCCACAATAGCAAGATGAAAGAGCATCTGGATTAAAACATCATTGGCAAGATTATAAAATAATAGTAAAGAAAAACAGAATGCTGGTAAGTTGGTCCAACTAGTACTAGTCTATGGATATACATGAAGTTGTCCGAAGGACACAGTTGAATAGTATATTGTATCTTTTTTTTGTTTTTTGATAGCCATATTGTATCGAGACTTGTAACTTTTTTTAATAAGACTATCACTGTTTCAACAATACAAACCCGATTGATATCATGTGAAGACTGCAAAAGAGAATATGCAAACTCTGGAAGCATGTTTTCACTGTAAAAGTAAATAAACATAAAAATGGCTCGTATATTTATTCAACAACTTGGTGCTTCCTTCAAACAACAACATTAAAGCAGAAACTATAACAATATATTTTTTCGTGAGTATTTATGTATGAATTAAAACTAATTCCCGTGTAAAAGTTAAGATGATACACAGAAAAATATATATTCAAACCAAGATTCTCTGTCCTCTCAAGACGTCACTATGTTGCATCTTCTTCCTTATTGAAACAAATTTCTATTTTGCATTAATGTATATGAATTATGAATTTACTTGGTTCTTCCTCTTATATTTTTAATTTCTATTTTGCAAAAAGAATAATCATGGTTGGCAAGACATTTACCAAAAAAATTGTATACAATTGATTTAACCAAAAGGCACGAACTATATAAGCAATAAGAAATTATTTCCTTGTCTTTCTAAGGTTTGGAAAGGTTACTTCCCTTCAACAACTTTATTGATCGAGCTATTCGTTTTACTAAGCAAGATTTTAATCTAATTTATGATGTGCACCCTTACCTCTTGAGTTGAAACTAAAAGGTGAGATGCAACCAAATATAAAATTTTAATGTTGATAATTACAAATTTCAGAATCTGAAAGTCGCTATATTTATTGATTGATTCCTTGATGCCCCTTGGGACTCAAGTTCAACCAGTTACCTCTTGCTGACTTGCTCCATAAACAACCTCTTGTTTTAAAAATAAAAAAAATTCTTAGGTCACTGCAAACCTTTAATTATTGAACAATCTTTTCATAGGATAATTACTTGTTGAGACATGAGATGTTCCGACTTTAGAATATGACAGAGGGTTTTGCTATTAGACCCTAATGCCTCAACCTTGTACATATTGGCAATCCTGGAAGCCAAATTACTATGCAGTATACAAATATTTTATAAATGTTTATTTGCTATTATTAGTGAGGAAATCACGGCACCGTTGAGACATTTACCAATGATGTAAACAATTGATTTAACCAAGAGGCACAAACTATACAAGCAGTAAGATACTATAAAGCCTGAATCAAAATTATAATAGTAGTGAAATTAAACAATGAACGACTAGACTAAGCACGCTAATACTCAAATGCCACCTTGTTCTTCCTATATATATATTGATATTGTGCATATGTTCAAAGCACACCCAACTAAATAAATAACCTTCCTCTTCTATTTTGCCCATCAAACAGAAATTAAAGTTTCTGCTGAAAATGGGAGCTTTCCATTTCATTGCTCTCATTTTCATGTTGATCCTCCATATTCATTTTGCTCAAGCATGTGAACTGCCCCATACCACTGAGAGCACTGAGACAAGCAATTCAAAAATATACATTATCCATGTGAGGCGGCCTGAGAGTAGGATGTTTGCTCAATCAGAAGATTTGGAGAGCTGGTACCATTCATTCATGCCACCTACAACTATGAACTCTAAAGAACAAACACGAATCATTCATTCATACCATCATGTGCTGAGTGGTTTTGCTGCAAGACTCTCTCAAGAGGAGCTGAGAGCTGTAGAAAAGAAGAATGGCTTCATATCAGCACATCCAGAAAGGAAGCTACACCTTCAAACCACACATAGCACACAATTCTTGGGGTTGCAGCAATCCAATGGATTATGGAAGGAGTCAAATTTTGGAAAGGGAGTTATTATTGGGGTGCTGGACTCTGGAATCACGCCTGATCATCCTTCATTTAGCGATGCAGGAATCCCACCACCACCACCCAAATGGAAAGGGAGATGTGAACTTAATGGGACAGCTTGTAACAACAAACTAATTGGTGCAAGGACTATTAATATTAACATCCCAGGTAAACCAAAGACAACAGAGCCACCAATTGATGAGGATGGACATGGGAGTCACACAGCAAGCACAGCAGCTGGTGCTTTTGTGGACTATGCAGAAGTACTAGGAAATGCCAAAGGGACAGCAGTAGGGATAGCCCCTCATGCTCACCTGGCGCTATACAAAGTATGCACTAGAGAACAATGTCCCGAGAGTAATGTACTAGCTGCATTAGATGCAGCTGTGGAGGATGGCGTGGATGTACTATCAATATCCCTTGGTGTAAATGATCCAACTCCATTTTTCGAAGATAGCATTGCTATAGGGGCATATGCAGCAACTCAGAAGGGAATATTAGTAAGTTGTGCAGCAGGAAACTATGGCCCTTTTAGTGGCACCATAGTTAATGGAGCCCCATGGATTCTCACAGTTGGAGCAAGCACTATAGACAGAAGCATTGTAGCAACAACCAAGCTTGGAGATATGCAAGAATTTGATGGTGAATCAATTTTCCAGCCTTCCGATTTTTCTCCAACAATGCTGCCCTTAGCATATCCTGGAAAGGATGGCAAACAACAATCTGCGTTCTGTGCTAGAGGATCCTTGAGTGACATTGATTTCAGAGGCAAGGTTGTTTTGTGTGAGAGAGGAGGGGGTGTAGAAAGAACTCTCAAAGGGGAGGAAGTGAAAAGAGCAGGTGGTACTGCTATGATTCTCATGAATGATGAAATCAATGGCTTCAGTCTCACAGCTGATTTACATGTTCTACCTGCAACTCATGTAAGCTATGCTGCTGGACTGAAGATTAAGACCTATATAAACTCCACTGCAACACCTACGGCAACCATTTTATTTAAGGGAACTATCCTTGGAAACTCCCTAGCTCCTGCTGTTGGAGCTTTCTCTTCAAGAGGTCCCAACTTGCCAAGTCCTGGCATTTTGAAACCAGATATCATTGGACCAGGTGTGAACATCCTAGCTGCCTCGCCATTCCCAGTTGACAAACACCCCAATTCCAAACCCAATTTCAACATTATGACTGGAACATCAATGGCATGCCCTCATCTTAGTGGCATTGCGGCTTTGCTCAAAAGCTCTCATCCTGACTGGTCTCCAGCTGCCATAAAATCTGCCATAATGACTACTGCAAACATAATAAATTTAGGACACAAACCCTTTGTTGATGAAACACTTGAGCCTGCAGATATCTATGCCACAGGTTCCGGCCACGTGAATCCATCAAGAGCAAATGATCCTGGATTAGTTTATGATATCCAACCTGATGATTATATACCTTATCTGTGTGGTTTAGGCTACAGTGATAGTCAAGTTGGGATCATTGCACATAGAAGAATTGAGTGCTCTGAAAAATCAAGCATTCCTGAAGGAGAGCTCAACTATCCCTCATTTTCTGTTGTGCTTGGTCCCTCACAGACATTCACAAGGACTGTGACAAATGTTGGTGAGGCTTATTCATCTTATGATGCCATTATTACAGCACCAGAAGGGGTAGAAGTGAAGGTCCAACCAAATATGCTTAATTTTTCAAAAGTGAACCAGAAAGAGACATATTCAGTGACATTCAACAATATAGGGTTAGGTAATAAGACACAGGATTATTCTCAAGGGTTTCTAGAATGGGTCTCTGACAAATACTTTGTAAGAAGCCCTATCTCTGTCAGATTTGTATAATGTATAAGCAAGAAGCACCAAGTTGTACTACCAGAGAATCAATGTCATGCTAGCTACAACATGCAATAAGTGAGAGCAAAAATCTTAACTGATACTGGAAATTGCCTCGTAGGAATTCTTATCTTAGGTGAAGTATGGAATAACCTTCCAGAAGTAAAGTCTTGTACTAGCAAAGTGTCACTCATCAACACATGTTTAATTTTAATGGAAAAACCATTTTCAGGACTTACATTTTCCCCCTGAAAGTATCATTTTCTGCTGTTCATTGCAATTCTGCTATAATAGGAAGATAAAAGAGCAACTGGATTAGAATATCATTGGCAAGAAACATTAATATAATAGAATAAAAATAATGCTGATAAGTTGGTCCAACTAGTCTATGGCTATACAAGCAGTTGTCCAAAGGGCACAGTTGAATAATATATGTATCTTGATAATATACACCCACATACAATCTGAACATGTACCATACCTTTGACTCGGTGCTTTTTATCCCATCATTAGAACAAGATGCGGGAGAAGAACTTCTGATTTCATCATGTCGCTCCTCAATGAAAATTTAAGCTAGCGGTTTACTAACAGATTTATAATTTAGATCTTTAATGCCACAAGCTGGTTCTTGGGACGACTCAAAAGGAATAGATGTTGTATTAAATACTATTCTTTCTGTTCTAATTGGTTGAATGATGTAATTTCCTCAGCTTCCTGTGCCAAATGATCAATCTCTTCCATCTCAAGTTCAATTCTTTGGGAAACACATCATCACCATGTGGAACCTCCAATCCTTATTTTAATAAATGTACAAGCCTCAATACTTGTAAGACTAACACTGTTCAACAATACAAAACCGATAGATACCACGTGAAGACTGCAAGAGAGAATATGCAAACTCTGTGTTACATTCCATCTTAAAATCAATTGGTGTTAAGCATAACATGTCATAAATGATGAAGATGGACTCTTAGCTCTGATACCATGTTAAATGGACTAAAACTAATTGATATTAAGTGGAGTTGCCCAACATGTATCTTATAATTTGGGCTTTAGGCCTAACTCAATCCCACAAAACCGGCTTGTAAGGTGAGGATTGCCTAAACCTTATAAGTTATAAGCACTACAAAGACCATATCTCTAGACGATGTGAGACTAAACACACCCCTCAAACCCAGCACAATGAAGGTGCTAGAGGCTACAATGAAGGCAGCTCAAAATTGCCGCAATTAATATGGTTAGGGGCGGACTGTAATTAAGGCGGCTTTCCAAATGAAGGTGCTAGAGGCTACAATGAAGGCAGCTCAAAATTGTTGCAATTAAGGCGGCTAGGGACGGACCGCAATTAAGACGACTTTCCAACAAGGTATATAAACTGCACCTCAGGATTTGAGGGAGGCAATGTGGGATTTCACTACAAAAGTAAATAAACATAAAAATAAAAATGACCAATGTATTATTCAACAACTGAGTCCTCAAAAAAACTTGGTGCTTCCTTCAAAAACAACATTAAAGCAGAAACTATAACTTAATAATAAATAATAATACATTCACATACTTTAGTGTCAAAGCTTTTTTTTCCCTGCAGAATTAAGTTGTTTCTCCGGATCTCCCTATCATCCTGCATTTATGAAGGAACCAAACAAAGTGAGACTCAAAACAGAAAACAAAGGAGGTGAAAATCATTCCCCTTTTTATTTCCACCTGACAAACGTCTAATTAGTGCGTTACTGTCACAATACATAATAACGATACTCCACTGCCATACCTCTCCCATCCCTTACCTCTTCTTCATCCTCTTAGCTGGCAAAATTAGTGCGTTACTGTCACAATACCCCAAATTTAACATCAAAATTTCCTTATATCTCTAGATAATGCTTGTTGCATATTACCAGTTAACAATATATTTTCTTAAGTATTTATGTATGAATTAAAACTAATTGCCGTGTAAAAATTAAGATGATATACAGAAAATGATTAAATATGTTTTTAGTCATTAGAAAATGAATGAATTTTAGTTTTGTTCCCGGCAATAATTTTTATTTGGTTTCTATCCCTCTATAAAATGAGCAAATTTTGATTTGGGTCTTTATAAACAAAATTTTCTTTGGTTTTTATCCCTCTAAAATTTGATATCACTATTTTTAGTCCTTAGTATTCATTTTAGGGTAGATAAATAGAATTCATTTTAGGGTTCAAGAAAATTTTTAGGGGAATCATGTATTAACATGACACTTCGATCGTTGTTGGGTGTCACTTGGTATGACTGCATGGCCATCTGTTGACACATAAGTAGTTAATAAATATCACATAACAGTTGGGACCAAAAATAGTGATTTTAGATTTTGAAGGGATAAAAACCAAAGAAATTTTTTTACAGGGACCAAAACCAAAATTCACACATTTTACGGGGACAAAATACATATTTAACTCTAAAAAAAATTATATGTGCAAAACAAGATTCTTTGTCCTCCCAAAGACGTCACCCTGTTGCATCTTCTTCCTTTTTGAAACAAATTTCTATTTTGCATCCATGTATATGAATTTCCTATGTTCTTCCTCTTATATTTTTAATTTCTATTTTGCTACAAGAATAATCATGGATTGTGTATTATGATGCAACCAGTTGCCTGTTGAGTTGAAACAAAAAGGAGAGATGCAACCAAATATAATTTTTTGAGGGTCATGCTAACGAGTACCCATCATAAAAAATAAGTTTTCATTGGGAAACTAAGTATTTCACTTCTTTAAATATTAAATATACCAATTCCCAATACAAACTTTCTTTTCTTGGTTCCAATACAAATATTAAGGGCACTCGTTAGCATTTCCTAATTTTTTTTTATGCTCAAGATAATTACAGATTTCAGAAGAATCTGAGAGTCACTATATTTATTGATTGATTCCTTGATGCTCCTTGGGATTCAACCAGTTACCTGTTGCTCCATAAACAACCTCAACAGTTTGCTTAAGGACATCGCATGCAGCTAATTTTTTTCCAAGTGCAGTAGAAAAACTTCAAATGGCGACATGGAAATTGCAAAAGATATCACTTTCACAGAGTAAAGCTTAAAGGACTGGTTCTCAACCACAAACCCATTAAGGGGTCTTCCTAATAATTAAGTTAAACAGAACATGGCAAGAAACCAAGTCAACAAGAATATTTTAATAAAAACCAGTGTTGCCGACTTGAAATAAATAGAACCAGATTCTCACGACATATGTAACCATGCCGGCCAACCTCATTACATTCCATTAGGTACACGATACATACCACTATAATATCATATAAACATGCCATGGAAGGAACCCAACAGTGGCTGATAGGTCACAGTGCAAGTGGATCATGACTCCAAACGAAACTGGTATTATGAGATGTTCAAATCTGGAATGAGTGAATGACTATTTTAGGGAGGGCTTTGTCTTTACTTCATTACCACTTTTGCCCAAAACTACGTGAGGCATTGCATGTACCAAAAATATCGTGCCAGGGGTCATCCACATGAAGAGGCCGACCTTGTTCTTATATATATTGATATTGTGCATATGTTCAAAGCACACCCAACTAAATAAAGAACCTTCCTCTTCCATTTTGCCCATCAAGTTAGAAATTAAAGTTTCTGCAAAAAATGGAAACTTTCCATTTCATTGCTCTCATTTTCATGTCGTTCTTCCATATTCATTTTGCTCAAGCAAGTGAACTTCCCCCTACCACTGAGAGTACCGAGACAAGCAATTCAAAAATATACATTATCCATGTGAGGCGACCAGAGGCTAGGATGTTTGCTCAATCAGAAGATTTGGAGAGCTGGTACCATTCATTCATGCCACCTACTACTATGAGCTCTAAAGAAAAAAGACGAATCATTCATTCATACCAGCAAGTGCTGAGTGGTTTTGCTGCAAGACTCACCCAAGAGGAGCTGAGAGCTGTAGAAAAGAAAAATGGCTTCATATCAGCTCATCCAGAAAGGAAGCTACACCTTCAAACCACACATACCGCACAATTCTTGGGGTTGCAACAATCCAGTGGATTATGGAAGGAATCAAATTTTGGAAAGGGAGTTATTATTGGGGTGCTGGACTCTGGAATCACACCTGATCATCCTTCATTTAGTGATGCAGAAATCCCACCCCCACCCCCCAAATGGAAAGGGAGATGTGAACTTAATGGGACAGCTTGTAACAACAAACTAATTGGAGCAAGGTCTTTTAACACCGCAAGTAATGCAACGACAGCAGAGCCACCAATTGATGAGGATGGACATGGGAGTCACACAGCAAGCACAGCAGCTGGTGCTTTTGTGGACTATGCAGAAGTACTAGGAAATGCCAAAGGCACAGCAGTAGGGATAGCCCCCTATGCTCACCTGGCAATTTACAAAGTATGCTTTGGAGAAGACTGTTCGGAGAGTAATATACTAGCTGCATTAGATGCAGCTGTGGAGGATGGAGTGGATGTAATATCAATATCCGTTGGTCTAAATGAACCACCTCCATTTTTCAATGACAGCATTGCCATAGGTGCATTTGCAGCAACTCAGAAGGGAATATTAGTAAGTTGTGCAGCAGCAAACTATGGCCCTTCCAGTGGCACCATAATTAATGGAGCCCCATGGATTCTCACAGTTGGAGCAAGCACTATCGACAGAAGCATTGTAGCAATAGCAAAGCTTGGAGATTTGCAAGAATTTGATGGTGAATCGGCTTTCCAGCCATCGGATTTTTCTCCAACATTGCTGCCCTTAGCATATGCTGGAAAGGATGACAAGCAAGAATCTGCAGTCTGTGCTAGTGGATCCTTGAGTGACATTGATTTCAGAGGCAAGGTTGTTTTGTGTGAGAGAGGAGGGGGTGTAGCAAGAATTTCCAAAGGGGAGGAAGTGAAAAGAGCAGGTGGTACTGCTATGATTCTCATGAATGATGAAATCGATGGCTTCAGTCTCTCAGCTGATGTACATGTTCTACCTGCAGCTCATGTAAGCTATGCTGCTGGACTGAAGATTAAGGCCTATATAAATTCTACTGAAACACCCACGGCAACCATTTTATTTAAGGGAACTATCTTTGGAAACTCCCGAGCTCCTGCTGTTGGAGCTTTCTCTTCAAGAGGTCCCAACTTGCCAAGTCCTGGCATTTTGAAACCAGATGTCATAGGGCCAGGTGTGGACATCGTAGCTGCCTCACCATTCCCAGTTGACAAACGCATCAATTCCAAACCCAATTTCAACATTATGTCTGGAACATCAATGGCATGCCCTCATCTTAGTGGCACTGTTGCTTTGCTCAAAAGCTCTCATCCTGACTGGTCTCCAGCTGCCATAAAATCTGTCATAATGACTTCTGCAGACATACTAAATTTAGGACACAAACCCATTGTTGATGAAACACTTGAGCTTGCGAATATCTTTGCCACAGGGTCTGGCCACGTGAATCCATCAAGAGCAAATGATCCTGGATTAGTTTATGATATCCAACCTGATGATTATATACCTTATCTGTGTGGTTTAGGCTATAGTGATGTTCAAGTTGGGATCATTGCACATAGAAGAATTGAGTGCTCTGAAAAATCAAGCATTCCTGAAGGAGAACTCAACTATCCCTCATTTTCTGTTGTGCTTGGTCCCTCACAGACATTCACAAGGACTGTGACAAATGTTGGTGAGGCTTATTCATCTTATGCTGTCATTGTTACAGCACCAGAAGGGGTAGAAGTGAACGTCCAGCCAAGTAAGCTTAATTTTTCAGAAGTGAACCAGAAAGAGACATATTCAGTGACATTCAATTGTATAGAGTCAGGTAATAAGACACGGGAATATGCTCAAGGGTTTCTAGAATGGGTCTCTGCAGAACACATTGTGAGGAGCCCTATCTCTGTCGGATTTGTATAAGCAAGAAGCACCAAAACCAATGTCATGCTGGCTACAACAAGAAATAAGTGGGAGGCAAAATCTTTACCGTACATGGACACCACTTTAATCTCTATTTTCTTTCCATCAATGATTAAGCAAAATTTAAACTAGATCACCAAAAGATTTTGGAATCTTGCTTTTCAAGTAACTGCATAAATTTAGGTGTGGTTCTCTATCACGAAAATGAAAGAAATTGAAGGAAATAGAAAAAAATAAATTTCTTTTTAGATAGATATTGGCAGCCAACATAACAATGAAAGATTTTGTCATTTTGATTCACCAGTGCAAACTATTTTCAAGGAAGGCAATCAAGATCTGAAAGGAAGGAAAAAGATGACTGCCCCAATATGAAATACAATTCTTTAAGGCCAGGTACTTGGTTGGACTAACGTCCATGTCCTGATGTCCATTATTCAATATGAAAACAACCAATTTAAAACTATACCTAATTTCCATTGAAGTATTGTCCCTCTCCATTAAACCATCTAAATATGTTCTTTTCCATTGTATTAAAGCTGTAAGACTAATTTCTCGGGATGACATGAGACCAGCATCTAAATCAGCAAAAGTAAATACTCTGCAGAATAATAATGATGAATTGTGTTATTTGAACACAAATTTTAGCCACCGTATGTGTTTCTTTCTATATCTCACTTACTTTTTTATCATCTTTATATACATGTATCTCAAAAATACATCCAAAAACAAAGGAGACACCGTATGGTGTCCCCAATTTTGGGTTCTGAAAACATTCCTCAATAATGATAGGGTTTGATTTGACAGAAGTGGCAGCACCACTATGTAGTAGTTAGTACCTACTAAAATGATCTCCGCAACCCACACTACCAACCTGCCAATGGGTAACAGCAACCTGGACTAGTTCATCAAGTTTGTCAGCTACGACTTTGATTAGACCCGTAGGCAAGAAAATAAGAGAAAGGGGAGCACAAAAGAAAGAGAAGGCTGTGGGGAGAAGGAAAAGAAGAAGGTGGGATTGTCAGTTGGCTCAATTAATATTTTAACTTTAGCCATTGGTTTTAATCTAAACACTCAGAGTGTTTCCTGTAATTTCTCACAATATGCAGGTCCTCTCACGTGATACACCCTATACATATACAAGGATGGGTGCCAGATACATTGGCTTCTTTCAAGTTTCAACTTAAGAATTATAAAATAAGCCAAATATACAAGACGAACTGATAAATTTGTGCAAACTGCAAACCATTAATTCTAAAGACATTTACACTCTGAAGTTAAATACTTAGCAAATCTCCATTCAGCTATGAAAAAGATATTCATTAACCTTCATATTGTACCTTAAACTTTTAAGACAGTTGGCCAACGACAAAGAAAATGAGCTTTTGCATCGTCCACAATCCAACCCTAATGGACTCTATTGTTATCAATCCCTGATAGCGGCACGTAGCGGTTGACCCCTAAAACTGCTATACCTAAGTTGCTTATATTGGATCTGGAGTCGGGATATCAGTCCAGAATAAGTATGCTATACAAATATATGTTTATATTTTTGTATCATGCAACCAATCACCACCATTAAATAACACTGCATTTGACTGAAGAAAAAGTTTACCAAGACATAAGAAACATACAGTGGATCAAGCAAGAAATTGGTGCTTATCCAAGTGAGGTAAAAATTGGTACACATGTTTTCAAGGTCAATAATGAGCAGAAAAAAATAATACAATCATGAAAATTAGTAAACCAAGTAGTATCTACATAAGCATACCAAGAGAAGTCAAAAAAGTTGGCGTGGAAGCCAAGATTCTGCCATGGAAGATAAGTGGCTTTGGCAACCTTTCGTGGGAGTACCAGCAGCTTCTCTTCTGATCATAACTCACCAAACAATGAAACAAACTTTTAGAGTGCAGAAAAATTAGCATAGAATCATAGATACTATGGACTTTTATGTATCTGTATGTGCATGTATATATACCTAGAACGACCAACATTGCAATCAGAAGAATGCTGCTGGGCGCTGATACCTATGCCAGACCTTATGACCTACTTTTACTTCACATCAAGAACTCACCTGACAATGTTTCTTTTGCAGTCTTTTTCTCTTTTAAGCTTAAAAGTTACCCCAGATAACAAGTTCGCCACTCTTGGCTAGAAGCATCAAGATCCATCAAATAATCCTTGAAGAAAATGTCCAACCAAAAGTCAAGGCTACTTGCTTTCTCCCAGAAATCGTTAACTATGAAGCCATCTAACCCAACGTCTTATTAAAAAATTAGGCAGAAGAACTACTGCTCCAGTTCTTCTCTTCTCCTACAACAACAACAATCAAGCCTCTTCTCTTCTTTTAATCCCCCCAAAAAAAATCATATTCTTCAAGATCAGCTGATTGTCTCCACCTAACTGGATAACATTAATGTTACATGTTTTACTCTGCAGTGACAAACCAATGCCTGGTTTTGCATATCTCGGTAATTATTAATTAAGGTCTTCAGTTATGGCCAATCTTCTCAAGTTCCCAAAATTTAGTGACTGTCACCAGTAGTCACCGCATGAGCAAATCCCATCTTTAAAATGATGGAAACGATTTGAGTCCCGCACAACGATGTCCCTCTCAGTAATTCTGGATATGTACTTCGTTGCATTAATGGCAATCACCACAAACACGCAGGTTTTTAAATATCCTAATGGGACTTCTTGGTGGGGTGCTGATAATTCCAAATGCAATTGCCAGTCTCTCACTATGACTTGTCAAAATCTGCTCTTTCTCATCCTCTTCAACATCTTGCAAGACAAAACTACAGTCTGGAACATAACCAAGGCTCTTCATCTTGGCAGTCAAAACCCTTAACTCATTGTATATCTCTGTACATTTTGGATGGGTTTGGTTCCCAGTATAAAAGACTTCAACTATACTGCCAACTACAACAGAGCTCCATCCAGGAGTCTTCCTCAATCCTCGATCTCTGGCCAATGATCTTACATTAACTACTCCTTCCCATTTTCCAACATTAGCATAGATATTTGACAACAAAACATAATAGCCAACATTCTCTGAATCGACTTCCAACAAGCGATTTGAAGCACACATGCCCAATTCTACATTCCCATGTATTCTACAAGCACCAAGAAGAGCACCCCAAATGGATGCATCAGGCTGTACAGGCATATTGCTCACTAAATTATATGCTTTTTCCAAATAACCAGCTCTGCCAAGCAAATCCACCATGCAGCCATAATGTTTCAAACTAGGCTTGATGCCGTACCCTTTCTGCATCATATCAAAGCACCATTGACCCTCATCAACTAAACCTGAATGGCTACAGGCCGACAACAAAGATACAAAGGTAATATGATCTGCCTTTACACCTTCAGCTAGCATATCCTTGAAAAGTTGCAGAGCTTCTTCTCCATGCCCGTGAATCCCGAGAGAAGATATTATGGCATTCCAAGGAACTGAAGTTTCACGTGGAATTTCATAGAATAAGGACATTGCATCATCTAACCTCCCGCATTTTCCATACATGTCAATCAGGCAGGTAGCCACAAAGACATCCAAGTAGAGACTGTTCTTGATTAGCCTCCCATGAATTTTCATTCCTTGTTGCAAAGCTCCAACATGGGAATATGCTGGGAGAATGCTCACCCAAGTCCCTTGGCTCGGTATTATCTTTCTACACTCTTCCATCATGTTGTAAGCATCAATTGCCTCACTTGCGAGACCATTTTGAGCATAACCTGTGATCAAAGTGTTCCACGAAATTATATCTCTCAAAGGAAGCTGATCAAAAACTGTACGTGCACAATCCATAGCACCCAGTTTTGCATACATATTCACAAGTGCATTTCCAATCACAACATCCTTTTCAAGCCATTCATGTCTCATGACAAATCCATGGACTGACCTGCTAATCATTTGATCACTTAATTGACCAAAAATCGAGGCCAAACTCACAACTGTCAACAAGTCAGGTCGAATTCCAACGAACTGCATCTCTTCAAAGAACCCAAGTGCAGTAGTTGGATCATTATTCTGCTCATATGCAGCAATTATAGAATTCCAAGATACCAGATCCCTAACTGTCATGTGATCAAAAACCCTTTGTGCATCCCGAAGCCTACCGAACTTCGAATACATATTGATCAAAGCATTGGAAACAAAGACATCAGTGTCCAATCCATGCTTTATCACATACAAATGCATCAACAACCCACTAATGATATCATTTGATCGTGCACAAACGGGAAGTATACTCGACAATGTAACCGAATCCATCTTTAACCCCTCCACTTTCATATCATTCAATACATTCAATGCCTCAGCTGCATTCCCATTCAGACAAAACCCGGAAATCATTGCATTCCAAGAACCCACATCCCGAACGGGCATTTCCACAAACAACTTGTATGCAACATCTAAATCACCGAACCGCGAGTACAAATGAATCAAGGAAGCAGCCACAAACACATCACTCTCAAAACCCATCTTCGCAACACAGCAATGTATCTTCCTCCCATCAACCGGATTTATACAAGCTTTCAACACAGGAGAGAAAGTGTAAAAATCAGGTCTCAGACCAGACACTGAGAACAAATCATTCACACAATTCAAGGCATCATGGTATCGACGAGTGTTAACATATGCAGAGATCATTGAATTCCATGTGTAAATATTCTTTCTTTTAATATGGTTGAATGTAGAGCGAGAGAATGAGATATGACCGAGTGATGCATATAAACTAACAAGCTTGGTAGAAAGAAGAACATCTCCAAATTTCCCTGACACCACCAGAAGGGCATGAAGGCGCTTAGCAACATCAATGGTTGTGCAGGAATGGAATAGAACAGGAATGCATGCTCTCATCTTATATGTCAAGTGGTCTAACGAGAAAAGAGAGGATAGAAGGATTGAACTTGCACTGTTCGACGAAATGCTTCAATGGACTCACACAACGGACTTGATGCCACCATCGTGATTCTCTGCAACTGCTTGTATGTAACGTGGCTACTTGTAAACAAGTTGTATTTATATTTGGACACACCCTATGTCGTGACATGGTATACCTCCCACAAATTAAATTCCGGACGTGTAAAATGACTTTCCGAAATTTAATTTCGTATATTCTGGATATAGAGATGTAAAATCATAATTCGTATATTTTTAGAGTTATCAAAATTTCACTTCCAAAAATGTAAAATAAAGTGTCACATTTGAATTTTTTACATGTCTGGAATATGTATTTTTATATGATGTCTCGACACCTAGTGTGTTCAAATAATAGTATCGTAAAAAAAATGACTATTTCAGTAATTGATTATGTGTGGGTTTGTTATTGCTTATTCCGAATAATTATTTAAATAATTATTTTAAAAAAAATTAGTGTGCTTGTTTTTGTTTTTGAAAATGAAAAGCAGACAAAAAAAATCATTTTTAGGATTAAAATGAAAAAGCTACATTTAGCTTTTGGAAAAAATCATTTTTATAACTAATTACTCTTAAAAAATAATTTT
The DNA here is from genome assembly GCA_035048595.1 of Echinosophora koreensis. Classification (NCBI taxonomy): domain Eukaryota; kingdom Viridiplantae; phylum Streptophyta; class Magnoliopsida; order Fabales; family Fabaceae; genus Echinosophora; species Echinosophora koreensis. Next base: position 6,194,646 of record JAPCYP010000017.1, on the reverse strand, counting down.
TATGATTGTAAACAAATACAAAATAACTTCTGTTTTTCTTTAAAATCTCTAAAAAGATAATCTCTAAATTATTGAATATCAAAATCACTTATTTTTAATTAACAACAAACATGCTCATAATCGATTTTGCTGTGTAAAACAATTACTTTTATACAATAAATTTAAAAAATATATGAAGTCATTTATATAATTTAATAACATTTGTCTAATAATTACTTTTGTAGAGCTGAAATGATAATAATGTTATTGAATTTAAAATAATCTAACTAACTTTTTTTTTTTTTGTCTAACAACTTTTTAATAGGTGATATATAAATTCTCGTTAAGGTTTGGGATGTTACATGGCCTCGTAAGAGGACTCGGCTTCCCCCAGTTAAAATTTTTATGTAAAAAAATAGTTCTTAAATGACAGAGTCTAGAGTCTAGAGTCTTGAGTCACCTCTTTCCAATAGCTTCTATATATTTCTTCTCATTTGGATGGACCCTCTTATTGGTAAGTTCCCATCGTTAACATAATCAATCAAATCATTATTTAATATGAATGAAATTGCACGATTATATCAAAAAAATCTAACGTTAAAAAAATATTTACACTTATCAATTATATCAAAAAAAATTATAAACTTGTATTATGATAATTATTCTAGTATAGCATTAGTTCTTAAAAAAAATATTAATGTAATATGATTGTTGTATATTTAATGAATATTTCTTACAAATAAATAAATTCATGTACTACCCCGCAATCAATAACTAGGTAGCGATTGGTATTTTAATATTCCCAATAAAGTGGGATGAGAACTTAAAAAGTTTCCATGTTTGATAAAAAAAAAATTTATTATTATGTTCACGAATAAAATTAGTTAATGAAAGTTGAAAATTTTATTCCATATGTGAGATAAATGTTTGTGGGAATAAAATTTCTTACAATTTAGTTTAGCCATGAATAAAATATTCCTTATATCAAAAGCCACCTAGAGATTAAGTTATCGATTTACTTTTATTTTTTCTAATGTATTGAGAGAGAGAAAAGGCATTAAGCTTTTTTCTTTATCAAACATGGCTTGGTAATTGATGCCGAGGGATCCCCTGGACTGGCAGCATGTGGTGGCATTTTTGGGGACAAGAATGCAGCAACATTGGGGTGTTATGCTCTGAATATTGGAATCTCATATACGCTGCAAGTTGAGCTGATTGGCATAATGTTTGGAGTTGAAAAAGCTATACAGAAAGGCTGGAACTTCATATGGATTGAATGTGATTCCCAATTGGCAATTCAAGCTTTTAAAAATCATGCAATTGCTCCATGGAGTCTTAGGAACAGATGGAGAAATATGCTTCAATTACTAAATCAAATTCATTTTGTATACTCACATATATATAGAGAAGGCAATGTCTGTGCCCATAGATTAGCGAATTATGGTATTAGGGCTTCAGGTTTGATATGGTGGAATACCATATTTATTAGGGAAGACTTTTTCTGTGATAGAATTAGTTTTCCTAAGTTTAGATTCGGATTATTTTTTGGTCCTTGAACAAAGGCCTTTTCTTGTATTATTTTTTTCTTTTATTAATGAATCTATGGTGTGCTGCAAATGATAGGTTTTGCTAGAGGTGCCAACATAGTCTAGATGCCTAGTAAAGCAGTGATGTTTTTGCATGCCATTTTTAGTTTAAAAAAAAAGTTTGCATCATTTCTCATAGAACAATTAGGTGCTCTGCAATCCTGAAGGAGAGCATAACTATCCCTCATTTTCTCTTGGGCCTGGTTCCTCAAAGATATTCACAAGGACTGTGACAAATGTTGGTGATGAGGCTTATTCATCTTATATTGTCATTGTTACAGCACCAGAAGGGGTAGAAGTGAAGGTCCAGCCAAATAAGCTTAATTTTTTAGAAGTAAACTAGAGACATATTCAGTGACATTCAACCATATAGGGTTAGGTAATAAGACACAGGATTATTGTCAAGGGTTTCTAGAATGGTTCTCTCCCAAACACTCTTTAAGGAGCCTATATAAGCAAGAAGCACCAAGTTGTACTCCCGGTGTTTTTCCTCTAATCCCTCACAATATGCAGGTCCTCTCATGTGATACACCCTACACATATATAAGGATAGGTGCCAGATACTTTGGTTTCTTTTCAAGTTTCAACTTACAGAGTTATGAAAACAGCCAAATATACAAGACTAATTGATAAATTTGTGCAAACCATCAATTCTAAAGACATTTATACTCTGAAGTTAAATACTTACCAAATCTCCATTCATCCATGCAAAAGATATAATAAAGATATTCATAAGCCTTCACATAGTAACAAAATTTTAAGAGAGTTGGCCAATGACATAAAAAGTAAGCTTGTGCATCTACAGAAATCAACCCTAAAGGACTTTTGCGTGAGAGAATGTGTTGAGATATAATAAAGGTTAAAGTAATGTTTTGGTCCCTATACGTGACACTGATTTTCAATTTGGTCCCTATACGTAAAAAGTTATCAATTTGGTCCCTATACGTGACACTGGTTTTCAATTTGGTCCCTATACGTAAAAAGTTATCAATTTAGTCCCTATACGTGACACTGATTTTCAATTTGGTCCTCACCACTAATTGGTCCCGATATAAGAGGACCAAATTACAAATTATTGTCACATGTAGAGACCAATTCAACAAAAAAAATTGAAATCGGTCCCTACATGTGACAATTATTTTCAATTTGATCCCTACATGTGATAATAATTTGCAATTTGGTCACTCTTATATAGGGACCAATTAGCGGTGATGACCAAATTGAAAACCAATGTCACGTATAGGGACCAAATTGATAATCAGTGTCACGTATAGGGACCAAATTGAAAATCAGTTTCACGTATAGGGACTAAATTGATAACTTTGTACGTATAGGGACCAAATTGAAAATCAATGTCACGTATAGGGACCAAATTGATAACTTTTTACGTATAGGGACCAAATTGAAAATCAGTGTCACGTATAGGGACCAAAACATTACTTTAACCTATAATAAAATCATTCACAAGTCTTCCCTAACAGCATAAACTTTTTAAGTGAGTTTGTCACTGACAAGCCAAAAGAAGGAGATTTAGAAAAATGTCCATGATACTAATTAGAACACGACAATGAGAAGATCATGGTAAGGGTGGAAAATAAATAGAAACCTCTCACAGAAAAACATTATTTCTATGTCGTAAGCAACACCAACAAATATTGAATCAAACGCTCTATTGGTTTTAGTCCACCCTCTGTTTCAGGTGTTCAAGAACAACAAAATGATGATGATAAATAGACAGAAACCAGAAACTCTTCATTGAAGGGGGCTTCTATTAGTCAATAACTTTTCACAAAATTCATTATGAAGATCTAGCATCCATTTCAGGAAAATTTGGGAGGGGTTCCAACAAAATATTACAGATAATAGGTGACCTCTTGCCAATATCAGAAGATAATGCATCCAAAATCAGATTGGGATGTAAAGAAACCTCTCAGTCATCACCAATAGCAGAAAATTTGACATCTATGATATCCAACCTTAGTAAGGGTTGCAGAACAGAAGAAAAATTTTAAACACATTCCAATTAATCAACCAAAACCAGGAGGTACATCAGGGTCTTCATCACGGCAATCAGCAAGTGGTTTGTGCTCCACATCTGTTGAAAATCCAGGAGGCACATGGTCCTTGCCTATGATCCTGCTCCTTCCCTTTATCCTGTTCCTCATGATTGTTCTTCAAATTATTATGTAAGAGGGTGAAGCCTGGTGGTTCTGTGGGCTCACTTTCATACAATCCATCATCAACCTCTTGCTCCATAAAGCATAAACAACCTCTCATCATAAAAAATAAAAAATTCTTAGGTCAGTGCAAACCATTAGTTATTGAACAATCTTTTCTTTTCATAGGATAATTACTTGTTGAGACATGAGATGTTCCGAGTTTGGAATGTGACAATGGGTTTTACTATTAGACCCTCATGCTCAACCTTAGCAATCCTGGAGGCCAAATTACTATGCAGTATATAAGTATTTGATAAATGTTTAATTGTTTATTTGCTATTCTTCTTGCTTATCAAAAAAAAAAAAAAATTTGCTATTCTTCTTAGTGAGGGAATCATGGCACTGTTGAGACATTTACAAATAATGTATACAATTGATTTAACCAAAAGGCACCTGTAAGACATTCTTTCCATGTATCTTTCTTTTGGGTTTGGGAAGTTACTTCCCGTGAATAATATTATTTATTGACCGAACAATTCGCTTGGTAAAGCCCAAATTAAAACTATAATAGTAGTGATTAAACAATGAACGACTAGACTAGACACAATGAAATGGGTTTAGAACAAAACTAAAATCTTGAAATATTACTAATTAGAAAAAAGAAATAGCTATTTGCTGTATGGTAGGGATGTGTTGCACATGTAACATTCCAATAGGAAGAAAGGTTGCCTGACTCCAATTAATAGTGTAAGGTAATTCTTCCTATGTTAGGTGGAATTAGGCTGCCTCTGTGCTTTGCTCAACTTATAATGGTTTCAACAGTTCCACTTCCACTAGCTCTTTTTTAGCTCAATTTCCACCACTAAACTTCCCTTAGTAGTTAATAGTATATTAGTATTTCATTTTATTATGTACTAAATCAGTAATTTTCTGAGATTTCAATTCAAGAGTAGTTACTTAACACCTAAAATTATTGAGCCTAAGATTAGTTCTTTCAAGTTCACTATGACTGTACAGTAAGTAGTACAGTTTGTCTAAGGACATCACATGAAGCTAATTTTCCAAGGATAGTAGAAAAACTTCAAATGGTGACATGGCAAATGCAACAGATATAACTTCCACAGAAAGGACTGGTTCTCATCCACGATCCCATTAAGGGGTCTTCCTAATATAATTAAGTTAAACAGAACATGGCAAGACAACAAGAATGTTTTTACCAGTGTTGCCAACATGAGAATAAATAGAACCAGATTCTCACGACATAAGTAACCATGCCGGCCAAACTTATCACATTCCATTAGGTACGTACATACCACTATAATATCATGTAAACATGTCACGGACTCCAAAGAAACTTACTTATAATATGACTATTTTAGGGAGGGCTTTGCCTTAAATTCATTACCACTTTTGCCCAAAAGTACGTGAGCCATTGCATGTACAAAAAATATCGGGTCATGGGTCATCCACATGCAAATGCCGACCTTGTTCTTCTTATATATATTGATATTATGCATATGTTCAAAGCACACCCAACTGCACACAACTACATAAAGAACCTTCCTCTTCTATTTTGCCCATCAAACAAATATTAAAGTTTCTGCTGAAAATGGAAACTTACCATTTCATTGCTCTCATTTTCATGTTGAGCTTCCATATTCATTTTGCTAAAGCAAGTGAACTGCCCCCTACCACTGAGAGCACTGAGACAAGCAATTCAAAAATATACATTATCCATGTTAGGCGGCCAGAGGGTAGGATATTTGCTCAATCAGAAGATTTGGAGAGTTGGTACCATTCATTCATGCCAGCTACTACTATGAGCTCTAAAGAACAAACACGAATCATTCATTCATACCAGCACGTGCTGAGTGGTTTTGCTGCAAGACTCACTGAAGAGGAGCTGAGAGCTGTAGAAAAGAAGAATGGCTTCATATCAGCTCATCTGGAAAGGAAGCTACACCTTCAAACCACACATACCCCACGATTCTTGGGGTTGCGGCAATCCAATGGATTATGGAAGGAATCAAATTTTGGAAAGGGAGTTATTATTGGGGTGCTGGACTCGGGAATCACGCATGATCATCCTTCATTTAGTGATGCAGGAATCCCACCACCACCCCCCAAATGGAAAGGGAGATGTGAACTTAATGGGACAGCTTGAAACAACAAAATAATTGGTGCAAGGACTATAAACCTCGCACGTGATGCAACGACAGCAGAGCCACCAATTGACGAGGATGGACATGGGAGTCACACAGCAAGCACAGCAGCTGGTGCTTTTGTGGACTATGCAGAAGTACTTGGAAATGCCAAAGGGACAGCAGTAGGAATAGCCCCCTATGCTCACCTGGCAATTTACAAAGTATGCTTTGGAGAAGACTGTTTCGAGAGTAATATCCTAGCCGCATTAGATGCAGCTGTGGAGGACGGTGTGGATGTAATATCAATATCCCTTGTTCTAAATGAACCACCTCCATTTTTCAATGATATTGTTGCTATAGGTGCATTTGCAGCGACTCAGAAGGGAATATTAGTAAGTTGTGCAGCAGGAAACAATGGTCCTTCCAGTGGTACCATAATTAATGGAGCCCCATGGATTCTCACAGTTGGAGCAAGCACTATCGACAGAAGCATTCTAGCAACAGCAAAGCTTGGAGATATGCAAGAATTTGATGGTGAATCAGTTTTCCAGCCTTCCGATTTTTGTCCAACATTGTTGCCCTTAGCATATGCTGGAAAGGACCGCAAACAAGAATCTGCATTCTGTGCTAGTGGATCCTTGAGCGACATTGATTTCAGAGGCATGGTTGTTTTGTGTGAGAGAGGAGGGGGTGTAGATACAGTTTCCAAAGGGGAGGAAGTGAAAAGAGCAGGTGTTACTGCTATGATTCTCATGAATGATGAAATCAATGGCTTCAGTCTCTCAGCTAATGTACATGTTCTACCTGCAACTCATGTGAGCTATGTTGCTGGACTGAAGATTAAGGCCTATATAAATTCCACTGCAACACCTACTGCAACCATTTTATTTAACGGAACTATCATTGGAAGCTCCCTAGCTCCAGCTGTTGGAGCTTTCTCTTCAAGAGGTCCCAACTTGGCCAGTCCTGGCATTTTGAAACCGGATATCATAGGGCCGGGTGTGAACATCCTAGCTGCCTCGCCATTCCCTGTTGAAAAACACACCAATTCCAAACCCAATTTCTACATTATGTCTGGAACATCAATGGCATGCCCTCATCTTAGTGGCATTGCTGCTTTGCTCAAAAGTTCTCATCCTGACTGGTCTCCAGCTGTCATAAAATCTGCCATAATGACTTCTGCAGACATACTAAATTTAGGACACAAACCCACTGTTGATGAAACACTTGAGCCTGCGGATATCTTCGCCACAGGTTCAGGCCACGTGAATCCATCAAGAGCAAATGATCCTGGATTAGTTTATGATATCCAACCTGATGATTATATACCTTATCTGTGTGGTTTAGGCTACAGTGATAGTCAAGTTGGGATCATTGCACATAAAACAATCGAGTGCTCTGAAACATCAAGCATTCCTGAAGGAGAGCTCAACTATCCCTCATTTTCTATTGTGCTTGGTCCCTCACAGACATTCACAAGGACTGTGACAAATGTTGGTGAGGCTTATTCATCTTATGGTGTCATTGTTACAGCACCAGAAGGGGTAGAAGTGAAGGTCCAGCCAAATAAGCTTAATTTTTCAGAAGCGAACCAGAAAGAGACATACTCAGTGACATTCAACCGTATAGGGTTAGGTAATAAGACACAGGAATATGCTCAAGGTTTTCTAGAATGGGTCTCTGCCAAACACTTTGTAAGAAGCCCTATCTCTATCCGATTTGTATAAGCAAGAAGCACCAAGTTTGTACTACCAGAGAATCAATGTCATGCTACCTACAACATGCAATAAGTGGGAGGAAAATTCTTAATCGTACATTGGCACCATTTTAATCTCTATTTTATCAATTATTAAGCAAAATTTAAACTAGATCACCAAAAGATTTTGGAATCTTGCTTTCACGTAACTGCATAAATTTACTGATTTAGGTGTGGTCCTCAATCACGTACACAAAAGAAATTGAAGGAAATAGAAAAATTAAATCTCTTTAGATAAAAATTGTCAGCCAACAGAACAATGAAAGATTATTTCATTTTGATTTCACCATTGCAAATTATTTTCCAGGAAGGCAAACAATATGTGAAAGGAAGGAAAAGATGACTGCCTCCAATATGAAATACAATTCTTTAGGGCCATGTACTTGGTTGGACTAACGTTCATGTCCACTAGTCTTCAATATGAAAACAACCAATTTAACCATAAGTCAATCCCTCTCCATTAAACCATCTAAATATGTTCTTTTCCATTATATTATAGCTGAGATTCTTTCCCGGGATGACATGAAACTAGCATCTAAATCAGCAAAAGGAAAATGTTAGGCAATACTCTTGGAGAATAATAATGATAGGGTTTGATTTGACACAAGGGGTTGCTCCACTATCTAGTAGATAGAACCTACAAAAATGATCTCCGTACTATCAACCTGCCAATGGGTAACAGCAACAGGTTTATTTCCTCTCCAGTAACTGGAATTCTCCAGTAGGAAAGAGAAAGACACAGATTATCCTATTGGAGAATTCCAGTCACCGGAGAGAATCCTGACTGGACTAGTTCATCAAGTATGTCACCTACAACTTTGATTAGACCCATAGGCAAGAAAAATAGAGAAAGGGGAGCACAAAGAGAGAGGGCTGTAGGGAGAAGGAAAAGAAGGAGGTGGGATTGTCACTATACTCATTAATTAAATATTTTAATTGTAGCCGTTGGTTTTAATCTAAAGACTCGGTGTTTCCTCTAATCTCTCACAATATACAGGTCCCCTCTTGTGATATACCCTACATATATACAAGGATAGGTGCGAGATACTTTGGTTTCTTTTGAGCTTCAACTTCAGAATTATAAAAATAGCCATATATACAAAGACTAACTGATAAATTTGTACAAACTGCAAAGTGCAAACCATCAATTCTAAAGACATTTATGCTCTGAAGTTAAATACTTAGCAAATATCCATTATAAAAGATATATAATAAAGATACTCGTAAACCTTCACATAGTAACTTAAACTTTTAAGAGAGTTGGCCGATGACATAGAAAGTAAGCTTGTGCATGGTACACAATTCAACCCTAAAGGATTCTTGTGTGAGAGAATGTGTAAAATATAATAAAACCATCCACAACCACAAGTCTTCCCTATCAGCATAAACTTTTAAGTGAGTTGGTCATTGACAAGCTGAAAAAAGGAAAATTTAGTAAAATGTCCAGGATACTAATTAGAGCACGACAATATGAGAAGACCATGGTAATTGGTAAGGGTGAAAAATAAATAGAAACCTCTCACAGAAAGACATTATTTCTATGTCTTAAGCAACTCCAACAAATATTGAACCAAACGCTCTGTTGGTTTTGGTTCACCCTCTTCGTTTCAGGTGTACAAGAACAACAAAATGATGATAAATAGACAGAAACCAGAAACTCTTCATTAAGGGGGCTTCTGTTAGTCAATAACTTTTCACAAAATTCATTATGAAGATTAGCATCCATTTCAGGAAAAATTGGGAGGAGTTCCAACAAAATATTACAGGTAATAGGTGACCTCTTGCCAATATCAGAAGAGAATGCATCCAAAATCAGATTGGGATGTAAAGAGACCTCTCAGTCATCACCAATAGCAGAAAATCCAAAATCAGATTGGGATGTAAAGAGACATCTCAGTCATCACCAATAGCAGAAAATTTGACATCTATGATATCCGACCCTAGTAAGGGTTGCAGAACAGAAGAAAAATTGAAACACATTCCAATTCATCAACCAAAACCAGGAGGTACATCAGGGTCTTCATCACTGCAATCAGCAAGTGGTTTGTGCTCCACATCTGTTGAAAATCCAGGAGGAACATGGTCATTAACATCTTTTTCACCAGTTGTATCCGGTGATAAGTGGGAAGCTTCCTTCTTCTCTGCTGTGGATCGTTGCCTATGATCCTGCTCCTTCCCTTTATCCTGTTCCTCATGATTGTTATTCACATTATCATGTAAGAGGGTGAAGCCTGGTGGTTCTGAGGGCTCATTTTCATACAACTCATCATCAATCTCGGTAGCTGAAGTCGTTTCACCTTGTTTCTGAATTGGCATCCCATCAGGTGTGGCTGACAGAACCTCATCTTTCCCTTTTGGATTGGCCAGTTTGTCGTAGACAGATTGCACTGTTTCAACGATTTCACTTTTCATGCCATCAGCTGACCTGATTATTTGCCATAAGCTATCGGATATCTGGCCCATTACTTTATCACTGGTAACCAGAAAAATGAAGCCAAATCAGAAATTCCGTTCCTAACATCCCATGTAATTTTCTTTTTTTCTTTTTTTTTTAATATCCTAGACGGATATCCTAACAGTTAAAGCTATGAGACTAACTCTCGGGCTGGAGATGGTAGTCAGGTAAAGTCCTCCCAAAGAAAATGGATTCCCTAAAGTCAAAAAATCATGCATTCATGTATTAATGCACCGTTGGATCAATCATTGAAAATGATAATGTTTGAGGAAACCTAAGATTAATCTAACGGTGGATTATTGCATGATTTTTTTACTGCAGAGAATCTGAATCCCTCGCCAAAGTGTGACTCCAAGATTTGAACCCTAACCGTGCAGATAAAGTTCGCCTTTAGGCACAGTCCACTTCCACTACGACCATCCAATGTTGGGTAACATCCCATGTAAAATGATCCAACAGCATGCTTTTTTTTTTTTTAAAAGAAAAAATTATGCAATTTACTAAAGTACAAGAGGTAATTGTTGGGGTTATGTTATCTTACCCAACTTCTTGATATATGGAATCAGAAAGCTGTCTAGGTTTCATATTTTCTGCTCCAGCGCGATTAAGTGCCATAGACTGCTTCACAATTGAGGTGATATGTTCTCGCAAATCTTCCTATCATAGATAGATTGAGTGATTTATTATCAGTATCATTGACTAACAGCTAGGAAACAAAAAAATAAAAAATCAATGGCATAAAAATATTGGAAATTAAACAAAAAAGGTGAACTCTGGAAGATCTCAGTGATGGGACAGTTATCAGTTTTGAATTTGAAGGTTTGAGTAAATTTCAATGACAAAAATACAGAGATAATTTAAACCCTATAATTGATTGGAACGAAAGAGAGAGAAAATTACGTTGTCCTTGAGTTTACGAACGATTTTGAAGCGAAGCCTATCAAAGTCACCATCGTCCTTGAGCTTTGCTATAACCTCATCTTTGCTAACCGTAGCAGCGTCGTTGCTTGCCATCACGCATTCTTTCTCTTCTTCCTGCAGGCAGGGGGATTTCTATTTCTACCAATCACTTTTCCGCTTTCTTCGATCTTCCGCAGGTCACCCAATATAGCCCTTCAACCCACAACACCCCTACTGGCTACTACAAATAATCGCATCAACAATTACAATAACTCTGATTAAGATTTGATACTTGGATTTTTATGTCATCATTAACATTAGGTGCATTTCATTTTTATTTTTTTTTTCGTGCAAAATTCACGGTTTTATTTTTTATCATTGTAAAAAAATTTCTTGCGATTTCATCCTAGTAATCTCAAAAGATTTGTAAATAGTCCACACCATTATCTTTTTTTGTTATCTAGTACTCAGGAATATCGAGATAATTTCATTTTATTATCCGACTTACCTCGAAATTTGGCTAGAAAATATAAACAACATTATAGATTAGGGACCAAAGAGTTAAAAAAAATTAAATTCCTTCATTTGGTATGATATCTAGTACTTAGGAGATATCAAGATAATTTTTTAATCATATCCGACTTGCTCCAAAATTTGGTTATAAAATAGAAAAAAAAATCATACATCAGGGCCACAAGGTTAAATTTCACAAATGTTTTCATCTGGTATAATTTCTAGTACTCATGAATAATAGTAGGGACTATTTACAAATTTTTTGAAATTATAGGGACGAAATCCTAAGAAATTTTTTTATAGGGAATAAAACCAAAATTGTTGAACTCTGTAGGTACTAAACACTTATTTAAACCTTTTTTTTTTATTGTTGTAAAAATGTTTATAAAAATGTAAACACTTATATTAGGATTTTATTGGTATGCACGGTTAGTGTAAATTTTTTTTACACTATCAACCAATCAAAAATTGACACACTAATAAAAATATTTGATTCATATCCTAATTACCTTAAAAGTCATCAATTATATGATTTATGATTGATTGTCAATATAAAAATCTTTACACTGACAATGCATACAAATTAAACTCTTAAAATTAAACTCTATAAAAAAATAAAAATAGAAATAAATGTATTAAAGGAAAAGTAAAAGTGATACCTAATGACAAAAATATGGTAAAATTATACCTAAAATGATTTGTACATGCGAGAATAAAACAAATAGAAATCTTCATGTGTGTTTGGTTTCATGTTGAAAATCTCCAAAATGAGGTGTTTGATCGTTGTCACGTAAAATTCATTTTGCTTTCAGAAGCGATTTTGACTAGAAGTTACGAAAATTAGATTTTGCGTTGGGGTTTAAAACTTTATATTAAGTTTTACATAATCTTGCTTTCAAAATAAAAAACATCCAAACATAAATCACTTCACTTTTAACTCAAATCTAATCAAATCAATTTAAAAAAATCAATTTCATTCAAAATCATTTTTTTTCATACGCTTATCCAAACAAATACTAATTGCAAGAATTGATTGAATGGAGAATAATCTTATAATTACATGAAAACAAAGAAGAAAATTGGTAAAGCCTATGTTTGGATATTTATTTATGAGTAGAATGAAATAGAACAAATTTATCCTACTATTGTGTGAGTATTTTATGATGGAGCATAGTAAAATAGAGTGAAAAATAAGTTGTTCCCTTTCATAACCTCAAATTTCATAAGGAAGGGAAAATGGAGAGATTGAATGGAATGAAATGAAATAGAGTTGAATGATAAATTGTTCCATTTTATTATGTTCTATTCAGAAATTCAATATCATTTGATTTCATTCTACTGTATTCTATCTAGGGGTCTTCGGATCTAAATCAATCCAAAAAACAACTACAAACCAATTAAAAAAAAAACCAAAAACATAACAAAATAAAATTTAGGTTAAAGTAATGTTTTGGTCCCTATACGTGACACTGATTTTCAATTTGGTCCCTATACGTAAAAAGTTATCAATTTGGTCCCTATACGTGATATTGATTTTCAATTTGGTCCCTATACGTAAAAAGTTATCAATTTAGTCCCTATACGTGATACTGATTTTCGATTTGGTCCCTATACGTGACACTGATTTTCAATTTGGTCCTCAGCGCTAATTGGTCCCTATATAAGAGTGACCAAATTGCAAATTATTATCACATGTAGGGATCAAATTGAAAATAATTGTCACATGTAGGGACCGATTTCAATTTTTTTTTTGTTGAATTGGTCCCTACATGTGACAATAATTTGTAATTTGGTCCTCTTATATCGGGACCAATTAGCGGTGAGGACCAAATTGAAAACCAGTATCACGTATAGGGACCAAATTGATAACTTTTTACGTATAGGGACCAAATTGAAAATCAGTGTCATATATAGGAACCAAATTGATAACTTTTTACGTATAGGGACCAAATTGAAAATCAGTGTCACGTATAGGGACCAAAACATTATTTTAACCTAAAATTTATTTGGACCACTTTTCTGAAAACCGACCGGTTCTATTTAATTTTCGGATTATATTTCTGAAATCAAACTCAACTGAAGCCTTATAAAAAAATGTGCTTACCATGTCATACAAAACTGAACTGAACGGAATAACCTTTGCTGCATTGCTATTTGCATATTCTTGTATATGGTTCTCTCTGCTTGGTATAACTACTACTGATAGTGGGCTTTTACATTTTTGCTATTTGCATATTTATGGCCACAACAAATTACTTCAGAAATTCTTTTACTTGAGTTGCGTTGAAATTGTATTACTGGTTAAATCTTTGTAATATGTTCGATTGACTTGTTCTTTAAATGAAAAACATACATAAAGATGTGTCGATAAAAATTAAATCATCCAATTCAATTCAAATCACATTTAATTAAATCGAATTGGTTCAATTTGAAATAAGAAATCATCCAAAATGAGCTAAACCACATGTTCCAATCTTTGAATCCAATGATTTTTGGCTCAAAACCAATTCAAATTAATCAGCGAACACTCCTACATGTAAATGGATAAAATTTCTATCCATTTACATCAATCTAAAGATACCTAATGAATGCATCCATGAATAAACTGAGCATGTCTCTAGGATTCTTCGCCAGAAAAATGGCGGCAAGTATAAGATATGAAGTTATATAATCTACATGTTTCAGCATCGTCTAGACCCCAACAATCTCATCATAGACAAAATTGGCAGCATTGGAATTTCTGTCTGCCACTAAACCAAAATGATGCATCTCTGCAACAATCTTCCAAGGAATATAGAATATAGAAATATACACATAAGGGGCATTTTGCCAATCTCAATTTTGTACAATTTGGTAAACAAACCTGAGTTAAGCGCTGATGTAATATGGTACATGAGGTACACCATTAAGTCCTAATCTTAGACAAATTGCAATTAACTTTCATTTGGCAGTTGCTTATGGAAAATGGCCACCTTACGATTGCAAGACCACAAATCCAAATATAACTGACGCAGTCATGAAAGGTTAATACTGTGCGGAAGTAGCAGTTATATCCTAGGCAAAGTTACTGCTGATGAATCCTTCTGCTCCTGTCTCTGACAAACTCGTCCAAGTTCCTGCAAAATACATAATCCTGGTTAAGAAATAACATAATTGACTAATAATCCGGACTTTGGGTAACAGGAAAGTTCTTTACCTATCATCATCATGTGAATTACTTCTCGACGGTTCCAACTGTGTCCAAGATGGTTTAGTTGCCTGCAAGAATTTTGATGACTGAGTTATGGCTTCATACATGTCTAGATAAATGCGCAAGAGAATAAGTGAAATACTATTGATCTGCATACTGACACCGAAGCATAATTGTTTCCTGCATCTGTCATGAATCTCCAGGTATTCTTCATAGGACTGCAACCAATACACACAGATAGAGTCAATTAACAGAAGAAACACACAGTGTGAAACAAGTAGTTATGGCAATTGTATAATAATCAGGAACTCAAATAGAGAACCCTCTCCTGCCAGCATCAGGCAGCATATTTTTTTAATCGACAGCTCAAATGCCTAAAACTTTCTATGAACTCCACAGCTCAAATGCCTAAAACTTTCTATGAACTCGATAAACAGTATGGCAATAGCAGGCTTCCACATTTTTATTTGATCCCAGTAACAGGGGAATAGGAGGAAGCAAGAAATAAAATGAAAAAAGAAACTTGGAAAAGACAACACAAGGAGGTGAGAGAATGAAAGGTAATTTTCTAATACCATGTCAAGAAAATCATCCTCAGTTAGGGTACTAGCTAACGGGCTTTCAGCAGAGAGACCCCAAACATCAAATTGAGAAGCCACATTCCTCTCAACTTGTAGCTTAGGAATATGCCCACTAAAATGAGAATGTGTACTCCTTGCCATTTTTGACAACCCAGAAGTTAAAGGCAATGTTTCATTGAAATTTGTCCCACCGAATCTATGATTTGCTGAATGAAATCTATTTACTTCAGCTTGATTGTGGAACAGTGAGGAATGATAAGGCAGCGGCATTGACCCAGACATATGCAGTGGGGGGAAGTTACAGTCTTCCTCACCCATGGAACTTGGAATCTCTGCAGACTGTCCCTTCAAAGATGAACTGCAATGCAGAAACCAGTAAGCAGCAAGGCTCCTGAAAATGCCTCAGAAAACACATTATATTTTGCTTCTATAAAAGAAGTTACCTGCTCATCAGGCCATCCAAGTCATTCTTACCATCAAGGAGTTCACAAAGTGCTAGACCAATATCTGGAGATAACTCCTGGAAAAGGCAATTGACTCAATGTCATAAAATAGATGCTTAATTTTCCAGGTTCGTAGAGGGAAAATAAAAAACAATAAAGCTCTCGATTATAGGGAACCTGGCAATCTCTGCTAATTTTGACAGGTTTATAGTCATTCAATGGATTCCTGAGATGAAGAGTCTTATGGAAAGGCAAGTCATATAACCGCAGCCATTTGACCTTAAAACTGCGACCCCAGGGATTGCTTTTACCACTTCCATCACTCCAAATATTGTCTCTGTCTCTCCTTCTACCAATAGAGGACATCATCTGTGCATACCCTTGGAATGAACCACTCATATTGACACTAAATATAAGTATTACTCTACCTGAATTCTGCAAGACAAGAAAATACTTCTCAAGAAAGTTAAATTTTTTTTTTTTTTTTAATTTCTATGCCTAGTTCTGTCTGAACTCTAAAGTACATAAAAAGAATTTACCATTATAATTTAAGATCAGAAAGGAGGGAACTTACATGAAAGGCTTCTTCCAGAATCGGTTCATTCATGATTTGAGTAGCCCAAATTCCTTTCTCAACTGACAAACTAATATTTTGGTGGTTCAAACTCTTAATGATAAAGTACTTTGTATTATATAATTTTTCCATTTGAGTTACAGTTGAAATCCCAGTATGAGAATGAGAATGTCCCACTTTGTTAGCCCTAGTTGGATTGCTTTCCCCATTAGCCTTGTAACTTGAGCTCTCTAATAAAAGATATACAGGTAAATCCCAATACAAAAGAGAAAAATAAATAAACCTTGAGATAAAAAAAATGAAAATCCCATAAGAAATATTTCGAGTATGCACATATACGTATATGATAAGCAATAAGCACCCAATTTAATTCTTTACTACTGAAGTCAGTGATCAATTGGAATACACTAAAGTAAATTTTGCTAGATCAAAATAATGATAAATATAAATCTCAAAACGTGGTACAGCTTAACATTGTCCCAATTCCCGAACACCACAAATTTACAAGTTTTATCAAGTAGATCAAACCATCAAAAAGACCATATACAATTATTGTCACATTCACAATTGCAACATAACGACGACCTCAATGTAATATTGTTTTGATTGCTGGACAAATAACACACATAGGAAATAAATAAAAGTTCCTTAGTTCACATGATACTTGATGCAACAATAGAGCAAACATTATCATTTTTCACCACCTGGGTCATCTGAATTTCCAATGTCCTGCTTCCATTCAGTCACCGATGAATCAACTACCGATACATTTTCCTTGGCACTATCAGAAGACATATCCCAATTGACCTGTCATGAAATCATGCAAGTTTTAATTAGAGTCGAAATGGACATTACATAAAAAAGGGGGGAAAGAACACAAATTACAAAAAACACTTTCGATATATAATTAACTAGTGTATATATCCGTATACTAGAAATATAAATTGATAAATATAAACAATTACTTGCAAAAATTATGGTTCATATACAAATATTCAATCTCGAAAATTCAAAACTATTTCATGAATAAACAGGATTAGTATAATAAGGTCTTTAACTCAAATTGAATCCTGTTTCTGATAATCAGTAAATATGATTGATATACATAGCAGAAGAAAAATGAAATCGAAAAGCGAAGTTGAAGAAGAGAATTAGCGAGTAGTGACAGTGAGGCTCAATCAAAGTGACCAAACAAAATACCTTTCAAAAGTATCGAGTTTCGATAGTGGGAGTACAATGCTGTCGTGTCAGATTACGAACCCTAGCTTGAGGTGCCGCGTTATCACTTCACTTCTCTGACTCTCTTCCCTTCCCAAGCGTTGCAGTTCTTCTTAGCTTCTTCTTATGCCTTGATTTTTTTTTTTTTTTAAATAAATAAATGTTGAAGTGAATTCAAGTACTTTGCGTAACTGAATTTCAAAGTGTTGTCTATATATTTTTTTCCCAAATAGAATCTCTATGTTTAAAATTAAAAAATAAATAATTTTGTTATAAAACAATTTAGTGATTATTTTTAAGATTTTAAAGAAAAACAAAAACAGATTGTTTTTGTTTAGAATCATAAATTTTTTTTTAAAAAATAGTTAGTTATAAAAAATATTTTTTTCTAAAAGCTAATGGAAGTTATTTTTCATTTTAACCATAAAAATGATTTTTTTTCCTTTCTGTTTTTCATTATTTTCAAAATTAAAAATAAACACATAAAATTTTTAAAAAATGATTATTCAGTTAAAAAATAATTTTTTTTAACAAAATGAGCAATAACAAACGCACATTGTGCCGAGTGAGCTATCACTTCGAGACCGCGAGCGGATTTAAGCTAAAAATAAACTTTTAGCGGATAACGGATAAGTTAGTTGATAACACAAAAATGAATAATTGATCATGGATAGGCTAATTTATTAAATTTAAATGTTTAATAAATTAGTGGTTTAACTAGTTAATAAATATAAAATGACTAAAAATAACATGTTTAGATATATTTTATTAATTAATTTAAAATATTTATCATTTTAAAAATTAAAATATTATTTTCTTATTCTAGTTATTTTTATTAAATTTAATATGATTTTTTATATATTAATTTTATATTTTAAATTTCGTAAAAAATATATTCTCTATTACTAGTATTTTTATCTTGAATATATATACAGTTAGTGAAATTAGTCATTAAATATATATTTTGTTAATTAAAATAATTTGTGGATTAGGAATTTAGTTTTATTTACAAGAGGATGAAGGAGGAATTTAATTAAAATAATAAGGATAAAAATGAGAGAAAAAATAATAAGCTAAGTTATAAGTTCAAACACTCACTTTAAAAAATGTCTAAAAAATCGCTGTAAGTTATTTTAAAAAAAAATGTTATAAGCTTGTGGATAAGATCATTTACCAAACATCTCTATAAGTTTATCCCTTATAAGTTAGCGGTTCATTCTTGCCAAACAGAACCTTAGATAAGTGGATTTTATAAATAAATAAATATAATTTTTGAAATGTATTTACAAATATATCTTTTAAATTTATAGATATCGTATCTAAATTTAATTACATAGATTATAAAAGTTAAACAAAACTATCTATCTCAAAATTTAATTTATAATTCATGAAGATTTGGAAATTATTTACCTCCAAATTACCCAATCAAGTTTTACAAATTGAAATCACTTCAACTCGAGGATTAGTTTACGGTTTTGTTTGTAAGGATACCCTATCAAAGACTTTTAATATATGTGACTTTTCGGATAATTATTATAATAGCCAAAAAAATTTAATGATATAACAATTTAGGATTGATTCACAATGTAAAAGATATTTACATTTATTATGGATAAGAATTGAATTCGTAAACTAATTGGTGAATTATTATAAGAAATGCAATTGATTTTAAAGCAATTATAATTTTTACTACTCTGATTCATTTTGGCCTTTGATTAGGTATCCACATAAGCATAGCCATCAGACTACTCCTTGGGTGGAGGTGTAATGGTTAGCTCTCCCAAAAATGTTGAGTTCAGGATTCGAATCCTTAAACTTATAGGTATAGTTCGTTTTGAGTTGCGGTTCACTTTTAGGGATGGCAATGAGGCAGGACGACGGCAGGGAGGACCCTCCCACTCCCCGTCCATGTCCCTTATATTCCTCCCCGTCCCCGATTCCAGCCATAGGGAGTATTTCTCCCACATCCCTGCTCCCTGCAGATCCCCACTGGGACCCCAAAAGGGTAGTTGGTGCAAACCCAAACTCTAGCTTCCTCCATGTCAACACCTACTTTTTCTTCAATGAAATCCTCCTTTAGATTGCATTAAATCCCCTTAGCCCCACCTTCTTATTTCTAACATTGTACAATCATTTTTGGATTTCGAAAACCTAACCGACAAGCACCACAAGAACGTTGTTTAGGAGGTTATAGAGAAGGCGAAAACTGAGGTAATATATGGGTTTGTGGTGGATGTATGTATGGTAAGCTTCGTTATTGCGATCATGGGGTTTCAGGATGTGTCATTCAAGCCTGTTTTCAATAATTTGAAGAAGATCTATGAAGGGATTTAGTATTGACTTTAAGATTCTTTTATAAATTTAATTAATTAATATATGTATACACATATAAAATTATCAAAATAGGTTTATATATATATATATATATCAGTCTTCTGCCTAAATCCGGTGGAAAACAATTTGGAATCCCTGCAAACCTCCTTCAAGATCTTTTTTGCTTTGGAGATTGATTCATAATAGGCTCCCTACTGATGAAAATCTGATGGCCTGAGGTTGTACTTCAGTCTCTATATGCAGTCTTTGTGGTAAGGCTTTGGAGTCTTCTGCTCATTTGTTTTTGTCTTGCCCTTTTGCTTGTGATATTTGGAATTGGCTGCAAGGTATTATTGGTTTTAGCATTGATCTTTCATCTTTCAAGTCCATTCTCAATGTCTGTCAAAGATGTTGGAGTAAGCATGTCAAAGACATAATTATTACAGTTGTTGTAAACTCCTTATGGATAATATGGTGCTATAGAAATAAGCTGAGGTTTGACAATAGAATAATTTCTTTTAGATCAGCTACCAATTCAATTATAGTTGCAGTTTCACTTGCAGACAATCTTTCATTTGGTTCCATGGTTGCATCAGTTACTGACTTCAATATCTTGAAAGCTTTCCTGATTACAGGACATGTCAACCGAGCTCCCTCAATTAAAGAGGTCTTTTGGTATCCTTCTCTATGCAATTGGGTGGAGTGCAACTCTGATGGTGCATCTATAGGCTCGCTAGGTTGGTCAGCTTGTGGGGGAATTTTCAGGGATTTCAGAGCTGTCACTTTAGGTTGCTTTGCTACTAACCAAGGAGTCTCATACTAACTTCATGCAGAATTTTATTATGCAACGCTAGCTATTAAGCATGCAGATAGGAGGGGATGGAAGAACCTATGGCTTGAATGTGACTCCCAGCTTCTTGTTGCTGGCTTCAATTATGAAAAAAGGGTTCCATGGAAGATTAGGAATAGATGGCTTAGTTGTATAGCTATTACTAAGAGCATGAACTTTATGGCATCTCATATTTGGAGAGAGGGCAACTCTTCTGAGGATAAGCTAGCTAAGCATGGACTTACTATACAAGGCTCTATCTCGTGGGATACAATTCCTTTATTTATTATGGAATTTTTTTTCCGAAATGGGTTAAATCTTCCTTTTTATATGTTCAAATGATTCATTGTTTTTACATGGGTTTTTGTCAATGTCCTCCATTTTTTTGTATTATTTTTTTCTCATTTTTAATAATATTTCCATTCTCAATGTCTGTCAAAGATGTTGGAGTAAGCATGCCAAAGACATAATTATTACAGTTGTTGTAAACTCCTTATGGATAATATGGTGCTATAGAAATAAGCTGAGGTTTGACAATAGAATAATTTCTTTTAGATCAGCTACCAATTCAATTATAGTTGCAGTTTCACTTGCAGACAATCTTTCATTTGGTTCCATGGTTGCATCAGTTACTGACTTCAATATCTTGAAAGCTTTCCTGATTACAAGACATGTCAACCGAGCTCCCTCAATTAAAGAGGTCTTTTGTGCAACTCTGATGGTGCATCTATAGGCTCGCCAGGTTGGTCAGCTTGTGGGGGAATTTTCAGGGATTTCAGAGCTGCCACTTTAGGTTGTTTTGCTACTAGCCAAGGAATCTGATACTCACTTCATGCAGAATTTTATGGTGCAATACTAGCTATTGAGCATGCAGATAGGAGGGGATGGAAGAACCTACGACTTGAATATGACTCCCAGTTTGTTGTTGTTGCTTTCAATTCTGAAAAAAGGGTTCCATGGAAGATTAGGAATAGATGGCATAATTGTATAGCTATTACTAAGAGCATTAACTTTATGGTATCTCATATTTGGAAAGAGGGCAACTCTTGTGCAAATAGGCTAGCTAAGCATGGACTGACTATACAAGGCTCTATCTGGTGGGATACAATTCCTTTATTTATTAGGGAATTTTTTTTTCTAAAATGGGTTAAATCTTTCTTGTTAGAGTGTGTTTGGGAAAGCTGGAAAAAAAAGATTATGCTGATAATCTATTTTCAAATAATCGATTATTATGATAATCGATTATAATCAGAATCTGTTTTTGTTTGGGTATGTTTGCTGAAAAGCGGTTTTAAGATAATTTATTTCGTTTGGATGGTGCAAAAGAAATCAATTTTACATGGTAAATTACGAAAAATGGTATGGAGTTATTTGTTTATAATATTTGTTTTTTTAACATTATAATTTTTTTATATCTTATCATTAAAAAAATTTATATTTATAATAAAAAATTTACTAAATTTCTAACTTTTTTTTATTCCAACGTTTTCTTTGTGTAGGTGGTGATGAAGTAGCAGCTAGCTATTTTTTGCTAGCTACACAAAACAAAACGAAAACGTGGCTTAAAACGGCAAAGAGAAATTACTCACTGTTGGAGAGAGAGGGTTATTAAAGGAAAAGGGTGTATCTTTTCAAGGATAATCGAAAAAAAATCAGCAAACAGCTCATAGAGAAAGATTGTTTCAAAACAGCTTATTTTGTTTAAAAAAGCTTTTCTAGAAGATAATCCATGAACCCAAACAGAATAATTTTCTCACAAAACAGCTTAAACATCAAGAAACAGCTGAATGGGAAAGAATTAATCTTTCCCAAACAAGCTCTTATAGGTTCAAATGATTCATTGTTTTTACATGGTTTTTGGTTAATGTCCTTCATGTTTTTTGTATTCTTTTTCCTCATTTTCAATAATATTTAGGTGTGTTATAGATGATTGATAGTGACACAGATGCCAATATAGTTGAGATGCCTATTACTATTGTGACGCTTTTGCATCTAACAGATAAAAATTGTCATCAATATTCACTGTCACCGTGATCCTCCGTTGGGTATTTACTGCTCTAATACAAAAATGAATCTCTCAATTTTCCTATAATATATGATTTTAAAAAACTCAACAATTCTGCGGGACCCATCTTTGCCTACGTGACTGAAAGCTATGGCGAACGTGAAGCCAACGCAACACAACCGGGTGTCCACATTGAAAGACATGGCAGATTTTTTATGGACACATTGCACGAGTCACAGTCTCAAGGAGTCTCACGGTCACAGACATGTAAGAAACAAATGTGAAACGAAACAAAGCAAGTGATATGATGATGTTGTCTACAACTAGATCAAGATAAAGAGATGAAAACGAAGAATAAGCCATTGCAATTCCCTCCACACGTTTCTTCTTGCCTTATCTTTGAGCTATACTGTCTTTTTCCCCCCTCTTAACACATTTATGAGTTTCTGACTCTACTACCATAACCATTGTCACAATATAACAATAACTCTTCAACTCTCATATTAATCAACATCATCATATTCATGGCTAGCAAACTAGCTTTCACATTAACACC
Source organism: Echinosophora koreensis (assembly GCA_035048595.1). Taxonomy (NCBI): domain Eukaryota; kingdom Viridiplantae; phylum Streptophyta; class Magnoliopsida; order Fabales; family Fabaceae; genus Echinosophora; species Echinosophora koreensis. The sequence goes on along the minus strand of JAPCYP010000017.1, from coordinate 6,171,445 downwards.
CCCTCGTCCATGCACCCCATTCCAAACACTACCCTTGATTCCAATCTCTTCATTCTCCTTCTCTTCTTCTTCTGGCGTCCACCGCCTGATTCGGTTCAATGGCCGTGACTTATGCCTTCGTCGCAGGCTTTTCCTACTTTCTCCCAAGGCCACCGCGGATCAACAAGGTCATAACATCATCTATATCTTTTTCTTCATTTCATTCCTTTGGCCAACTTTTCCATTGCATATTCAATTATTTATATGATCTGTACATAATATTACTTTCAGTTAGTTAGTTAGTTAGTTAGTTAGTTAGTTAGTTTAGTTGTATAAAAAAACCTTAGCATTAGGAGATGATTTAATTAATCTAGTCCCTGAACTATTTGAGAATTTTTAAATAAGTCCTTAAAATTTAAAAGTTTGTAATTGAATCCCTAAACTTTTAAAAAAATTGTAATTGAGTCCTCGTGCACATCCTGTCAGGGTTCCTTAAGTTTCTGTTAGAATTACATTAAGTTACCTTTCTGCCTTTGTGGTCCCTTAAATTTATGAAAAAATTCGAATAGTTTCATATACTTTTTAGGATAATTTAAATAGGTCCTTATATTTTTGCGAACCCTAACGGTAGACTCAATTACAAATTTCTTCAAAGCTGAGGGGTCTAATTACAAAATTTTAAAGTTCAAGGACCTATTTGGAAATTCTGAAATAATTCAGGGATGTATATATTAATTAAACATGAGGAAATTGTATCATAGCATGAACTTTATTCATGTGATCTCTCCTTAGCTAGAAGAAAAGAGGATTTTAGTTCTATCAGAATATCACATATTGGCTACTTAGAAACACCATTATTTGACACAGCTTCCTCCCTCTGCTTGCTACTTGTTCTTTTTCTTTCAGGCAAGGTTGAAGAATTTGAAGAAAATGTTGTTGATAGTAAAATCCTCCCATATTGTAGCATAGACAAAAAAGAGAAGAAATCAGTTGGTGAACTTGAGCAAGAATTTCTTCAAGCACTGCAAGTATGTTCCCCTAAAAAGTTTTCTTTCCCCCTCTTGAATCTTTACATATGTTGCTATCTTAGTTATGTCAGTGATGATCCTAAAAAAGAGAGCAACTCCAAAAGTTTTGATAGTTTCCTATTTTATTAGTAGATTTGAATATTGAATTGTCATTAATATTAAGATAATGAAGAAATAGATAATGGGAAGCGACATGATATTGAGAGGCCTAGTAGAGATATAAGGATAGTGGTGAGGTAGTTGTGAGATAGAGGAGATTGAAGGTGCTCACATATATGATCTTGTAATCTTGATTTTATAATAGCTTTGACTCTTCTTATCCATGTCTGTATGCATGTTAGGCCAAATTGTGTGTGGTTTTGTCTGTGATGCTTATCCCTAATTAGTAATCACTAATATTTATACAAGTATGTGAAGGGAAAGTGGTATTCCCCCAATAACTTTCCTTGTACATGCATTTAAATTTGTAGTTGGACTCTATTTTATTCAACAGGCATTCTATTACGAGGGAAAAGCTATTATGTCAAATGAAGAATTTGATAATCTCAAGGAAGAACTCATGTGGGAAGGAAGCAGCGTTGTCATGCTAAGTATGGAGCAACTTTACTGACAGTAGCTGCTGCTGTTATGATAAATGAATTTGTGTTAACATGTAAATTTGTCTTTTTTAAGTCTTTATGGACTGATTTTACAGGTTCTGATGAACAAAAATTTCTGGAAGCTTCTATGGCTTATGTATCTGGAAAACCAATTTTGACTGACAAGGAGTATGATGATTTAAAACTGAGGCTAAAGGTTTGCTATTTTCGTTTCATCAATGAAAAGTTGTTTTGTAGTGGATGGTGTATTTATGAATTATGAACGGGTTGTCGAATATTGTGAAGTGGACAATATGATAAACATATTTATTGAACTTTCAAAAGTACAATTTAGTGCCCAAGATCTCTTTGTCTTTCTTTGCTTTGTTCTAATGGAAGGCTTACAAGACATGCTGCCCTAACTTCCTATTTATAGCTTAAGCAAAAAACAGGATTGATATCATTATATTTTATGTCTTTTGGATATTTGGATAATGTTTAGGATAACATTTATCCTTTTGGACTATGCTTATCTTCGTTGGAAAAGTTAGTGACTTCTCACGGGTATGAATTTGATCATCATCTCACAAATAGTTTGAACTAACTATTGTAGATACTACAATGTTTTTATATAAAAGGACAACTAGAACTGCAGTTCATGAAACATTTTACTCTATAGGTTCAGCTTTGGAGATTGGAAAGTTTGTGATATGAAATATCACTTATGTAGTTGAAGTCGCTTTTTTAATTGACATCTCCCTTCTTCTAGTATCATTTACTGATCTCATATCGTTGTTTTCTAGATGGAAGGGAGTGAAATTGTAGTTGAGGGTCCAAGGTGCAGTCTTCGAAGTAAAAAGGTAGGTGTTCATTCTCTGATTTCAGCTTTGCAAGTCAGTTGCAGTTATGTGTAGTTGTTGTCTTATTAAATCATTCTTGAAATATTAAATAAATAAAAACTAGGAGTAAATTTTTTTTATTTCATTATTAAAAGATTTGTTTTTGAATTTAGATATAAGCTATTAAGATCATTATATCTCAAGTACTGTCAAGAGACATGGCATGATCTTGGCATGCCAAATGCTTCTTTATTTACTAGAATTCTGCTTTAGGCTTTTATCATATGATTTGTGATTCATGAATATTTTTTTGGATCTGCTGTGTTTAATCTTTATCCTTTACTAATTAAAGTCCTTTTTATAGGTTTACAGTGACTTGTCTGTTGACTATTTAAAGATGTTCCTGCTGAATGTCCCAGCTACTGTGATTGCATTAGGATTGTAAATAGATTTCCTCTCTGTCTGTCTTTAATTTATTGTTAAGTTGGGGGTTCATGATGTATGTAGAGAAAGATTTGATTCCAGCTACTGCCAGTAATTGGTCTCTTTGACACACAGGACATATGGTGAAACTGAAAATTCTACAAATAAATGTTGTAATACCCATATGAGCGTTTTCTGAAGATTTGATATGAATAATGTATTTATCTTTCTTAAATCAAAGGTTTCATCCCAAAAGTTGGATTAAAGTGTGTGTTTCTTTGATTTTAGTGTGAGTCCAACTGACATGGAAGTTACTGTTTGCAAGCTTTAGGTCATGACTTTTTCGCTTTTCATTTTTTTCCCCTTTAATCCGTTAGGTTCTTTTTCCTCGATGATCTGACTGGATTTGAGATCACATATCTTCTAGAGGTATGCTCTCCTCATTTTTTCTTGTATCTAGCATTGCAAACTGGTCATTTAGATGCAGTTTGATTCCAAAATGCACATGAAAATAGATGCATTTTTATGGTCTCTTCTTATATTCTATTGCCTTCTCAATTTTAGGAAGCAGTCTAGCTGTAAATTATTGGACTGTTAATATCTTCTAGTTGGACAAAGTTCCTCTAAAATCAGGGTGAACTTTAGAAAGCAAACTGCAAACTGGATCACCATTTGATGAAAAAAATTCAGTGGTTTATATTTTTTATGAAGTACAAGCAAACCTGATCACAATCCATGGATTTGTAAAAAGTCATTCCATTTTCTCATCAATGATTACCTCTTGCACTTTACTCTCTAAAGTGGAGCAGTTTAGAGGATGCAAACCCCTTGTAGTTGAAACATAGAAGATATTAGCTCTGATCTGAAGAAGTGCATTTTAATGTGTTGGGTGGATATTGTTGTAGTAAATGATTGCCAATTGACTACATTCCTCTTTCTAAGTACCTTGCCTTGCCTGGCCACAAACCCTGAAGAAGCCAGTATAACTAGTATAGAATTTGGATTGTCTATTAAACAAGTTTTATCCATGAGAAATCAGAGCTGAAAGGTCATTAAAGACCAATGCTATGATGATGAGATTAATTCTTCACATCACATAGAAACTAAATAATTTCTTAGATATTCAAAAATATTATTACAATTAATATTGCTATTGAAAGTTTGTAATAGATATTGTGAATTGTTGTGTGCAGCTGCCAGAGCCTTTTAGTTTCATTTTCACTTGGTTTGCTGCTGTTCCGCTCATCGTGTGGCTAGCTCAGTCACTAACTAGTGCAATTCTAAAAGATTTTCTGATTTTAAAGGTATAAATTGGCTAGCACTGTCTCTTGGAGGTTATATCAAACTGCTACATTTACTGACATATTTAATTTTCAAAGGGTCCCTGCCCAAACTGTGGTACTGAAAATACCTCGTTCTTTGGGACGATATTGTCAATTTCAAGTGGAGGTTCCACCAACACTGTCAAATGCTCCAAGTAAGTATAAATCTCCTACTGCATTAATTGACCATTGATGTGATTCATATTCCTATCATCAAACTGATTTAACTTATGATAGAGCATTAATGTAAAAATCGAAAAACATCTTGTTTCAGCTGTGGCACTGAATTGGTGTATGATTCAACTACAAGATTGATTACATTACCAGAAGGAAGTAACGCCTAAGTGGAGGTACATTCCTTGTGTACTCTAAATCTCTCTGGTAAATCTGTTGTAGCATACATGTTTTGCATTTGAAGCAGTATAATATTTGATTTTGTGTTCTAGCTATCAAGTTATGAATCAGCAATAAGTTTATTTTTTAAAAGATTTGCAACTTTGAAGAAGGAAATGGTATCGTGTCTTTTCGTTTCATTATATTTACATTTTCCTCTATAATTCAACCTATTCTCCACAGTCAGTATGGCTTATCTGCCTAAAACTTGTTTAGGGGTGTGTTAGGATTGCAATAGCAAGTTTAAAATTAAAAATTGAAAACAATGAATACATTCAGGCTTCTATTGTGTCCTTATTCCTTGTCAATTTTCAGTCATCCAGTATTCGCTACTACTGTTCTATGAAGCATACTACAAATGTTTTGGCATCAAACAACTCTAAACACTAAATGTGTATGTGGTGGTGAACATTAACATTCTAAAATATTAGTGTTATGACTCATGAGTCTGATTCTGATAATTAACTTTTTGCTTGTATAAACATATGGATTTCCCACATTCTTTTATTTCTTCTGGCTCATATTTACCTTACTAGCAATTTTGTGTACCAACTAACTTTGAAGCTATGTTCACCCCTCAAGTAATTCTGAAGTTTTTTTTTTTTATAGCCAAATGTTAGTATTAATGTTAATATTTTTGTTAGTGGGTGAGATTTGAACCCTCGACCTTCTTATCACTCTACTCTAACTCCCCACCCTAACCACCAAGTTAACCTTATAACCCCTGTAATTCTAAAGTCGTTTGGATTGATTTTGCAACCTTTAGTATTAAATCTGTTCTATCTCCAAGGGAGCCAAGTGCCAAATCATCGGTATAATTGGTGTAACAAAAGATATGTCCATATGGGAAATCTATAATGACATCAAGATTATTTACGTATTACTATATTTGTGTCTACATGCATCAAGATTATTTACGTATTACTATATTTGTGTCTACATGCAGGTATGGCGCCTAGAACCATACTCATTGTTCCAACAATGGGAGATCATTGATAGGAGTTTCACGTGAAAGTGACTATTCTACACAGCAAATTGTTATGATCATCCATAAAAGGCCATGAAGTGATGTTCTCACTGTCACACACAATTGGTGTGATCTCAACTGTTATTTCGTGCTAGTGTCCTACTTGTATGTATGTATATGGGGTTTGTATACTTGTAAGTAATATGGACTCTGTATAGCATACGCTGGATTGTCCACTGGAAGAGACGAGTCATGAGGGTGCTAAACACCATTGGTGAGTCTAACTAAAATAACACGGGTGTAAGGATTTTTGTTTACACACTTTGGCAAAATAACAAGAAGGAAAAGTGTCTACTACCTCCACCAGGAACTTTACATCCCCAGGAATATCAAGAAGGAAAAGTGACAATATATATTCAAATAATTGAAGCTGTTTTTTGGTACATAAATAACTAAAGCTAATTGACAATATTATCTCATTATTCAATTAATTGATAGGCTTGAGAAGTTGAACGAGGCTGGCTATTTGATGTAATAGAACAAAAATCCGTGGTCCCAAAAAATGGTGTCCCGATATGTCATACCAATCAAAAGTTGGGAGTTAGCAGATGTGTTAAAGAATTATTATTTTATTTTCTTAAGTGATAAATTATCATTGGTGGGGGACAGAGAATGTGACAGTAAAATGATACAAAACATTTTCATCCTGATAAAATAAGGGGCTTTATTTACTCAGGATGGATTTGCAAGGAATAACAGAAAATGTACCATCAGTGTGGATTAACATTTTGATGGGAAAGAATAAAAGAGAGAGAGAAGAGTAAATAACATAGGTTTTTTAAAATATGAATAGTACCTACTTATTCTAATAGAAATGCCTAGACCAAAATAAGAACTCTTCGTATTCATGATCCAATTGAATTGAAATTATATAAACTTACACGAATAAGTAATTGATTGGCTTCCCATCAGTTTTAAGAAAGTCTTTTGAGTTTGTTAGAAGTCTTTGAGACTCAACTTGAATTTAAACTTCTCTTATTTTCTACTCATCCCCAACTCCCAAGTACATAAATGTAACAATGTGTTCAATTTTTTTTTAAGTATATGTTGAAGCATTAGTTATTACATACTCACATCAGATGGACTTATTGGACAACCATCATTAGAGGTTTCTGTATTACTGCTGATATCAGATGGAGCTGCATAAACCATTAACTAATGCCAAAACATTTGTTTATTGGGGTCTTAGTCCGAAGTGTGGACTTCTTGGATAACCTACAACAGGTACTTCGAACATGCAATCAGCTATTGAATTTTTTTTTATTTTTTTTAACTATGACAACCTTAAGGAATTATTGCAATTAATGAATGAATTTTGTAATTGCTACTCAGTGGATATGAGATGGATACAATAGCTAGGAAACATGTCCTCACGTTTTTTCATTTATAAGGAAAATCCCACAAATGATATAATATTCCTGGATCAATCCTCATGATCTTTCTCTTAGCAACTACATCATTGGCTAAAAATATTGTTTCGAGTCAACAACAAAAATTAACAATAACAATATTGTTGACTTGGAGAGACTAGACACGTACGTTATCTTCGTGGGGATCACGAAGGTAGTTTCTTTCAATTAGAGACGTGCTATTTGAATTGGACGTTGTATAAAAGGATGCATGTACAAGTAAATGAATGAACATTACATCCCATTGCATTCCTTCTCCTACAAAAAGCTAGAAAGCACTTAAAACCATGGCTGCAATTCATCAACCTTGCAGCTTTAGTAGCTTCTGGTTGATTACATTTGCATGGATGTCCACAATCATCGGAAAGCCAGTAGTAGCAGCAGGCATATTTAAACCAAGTCAATGGGCTCTCGCCCATGCCACATTTTATGGTGATGAGACTGCTTCTGCCACCATGGGTATGTATGTTATATGCATGATCTCAATAGTAATGTTCTTTTCTACATTCAAATTTCTACACCCCACTGCTTTGAAAAAGAAAGACAAAGAAAAAGAATAGAAAATGAGTGTAGAAATAACATCAATGGCCAACGTGATTTTTCAACATCAATCCCAAGTGTCGTTGACGATTGGATTTATGTAATAGCCCAAAATATGACAAGTAGACCCAATTTCCCCAAATATTATAGGCCCAATTACCATCTAGGAATAGTCTAGAATAATGATGAGTCACATCATTTAGAAAGGTTCTAGAGTAATGATGAGTCACTATGATGAGTCACTACTAAGTTTGCTAGGTTTGTTATTAAGAATGCTATACATGTAATGAATGAAGGCAATGAGAACAAGAAGAAAATTATAGAAGCATTTGCTTAAGGAGGTTGCTCCCTTCGAAGGAGTGTTTTTACTTTATGTTACTCTTCCAATTAATTTCCTGTTAGGTATAATCATTATACCATTACAATTTCTGTTGGTGTTGAACCTAACGCCAGTCCAAACACACCCTCATGAGGTGAAACATGTTATATCATCAATGTTTTGAAACATGTTATATCATTAATTAATTGGTGTCAAAATTGAGTGAATTTCTTGGTGTGAGAAAATGTTTTTCCTTTCAACAATTGATATAAAAGCCTAAATTCATGTTACTTACCATCTTACTTAAACCAATGTTACTTTGCAATACATTAATTAACATGACTTTTTCTTGTGATGATCAAAATGGATGGACTGAATAAAGGAGGAGCATGTGGGTACGGAAATTTGTTTGTGAACGGTTACGGGACTGATACAGTGGCTTTGAGCTCGACATTGTTCAACAATGGGTATGCATGTGGGACTTGTTATCAGATAAAATGCTCCCAATCGAATGCATGCCATTCAAATGTGCCTTACATCACAGTCACTGCCACCAATCTTTGCCCTCCTAATTGGGCCGAGGCCTTCGATAACGGTGGCTGGTGCAACCCACCACGAACACATTTTGACATGTCCAAGCCTGCCTTCATGAAAATTGCACAGTGGAATGCTGGCATTGTCCCTGTTCAGTACCGCAGGTATTTGAATTAAGGTTAAATTAATATGTAGGTCCCTGAATTATTTGATGATTTTCAAATAGGTCCCTATATTTTAAAATTTTATAATTGAAATCCTGAACACAATAGAAAATTTGAAATTGGAGTCCCTCATACACTTTTCCGTTAGAGTTCTGTTGACTAATTCATTCACCCATCATTTGTGGGTACCTGAGTTTTTTGGAAAAATTAAATAGGTCTTATATTTTTTAGAAAAATTCAAATAGGTTCATATACTTTTTAAAAACCTAACAAAAAAATATACGAGGGATCTCAATTACAAAAAGAATTCAATTATAAATTTTTAAAATATAAGAACTTATTTAAAAATTATAGATAGTTCAGGACCTAAACCTTAAATTAACAATTATGATATTTACACGCCAAAATTTATGCATTATTATTATACCAAGATTTGCATAGTGTGTTGATTAATTAAAGGTTTCCAACAAGCCGCTAACTCTTTGTAAATATGTTATTAGTTCATTAATCAATCGATATTCGACACACATTGTTATATAACTAAATTGACACATTGTTGGGAGTCATAATAAGGTGGCAAATGTGGTTGAAATGAGGGAGTTAAGTAGTGGAGTGATAAGGAGGTTGAGGGTTCAAACCCCACCCACTAACAAAAATACTAACATTAACACACTAGCCTGTAAAAAAAAAAAAAATTTTGACACATTGTTAATCTATGGTGTGCAAGAATTTTTTCCTTAAACTAGGTGGTGAAGTTTTATTTACCCGTATATAATTTGTGTGCAAGAATAGTACATACTACATTGTAATAACTAGACGAATCTCTTCCAGAAATTACTAGAATGGTGTAAACTTTAGGGAGTGTAAATAACTAAATATCAACTTCCCTGAATTTTTAATTATCAGATTGGTATGTATGCGCCTCTAATCATTTACAAAATGTGGTGTTAATTATTTCTCAGAGTACCATGCGTTAGGAGTGGAGGGCTTCGATTCTCTTTCCAAGGAAATGGATACTGGTTATTGGTGTACGTGATGAATGTAGGAGGTGGAGGAGATATTGCAAACATTTGGGTGAAAGGAAGCAACACAGTATGGATTAGCATGAGCCACAACTGGGGTGCTTCCTACCAAGCATTTGCATCCCTGAGGGGTCAAACTCTTTCTTTCAAGATAACTTCATACACAACCCAACAGACTATTATAGCATGGAATGTTGCTCCTTCCAATTGGGGCACAGGACTAACTTATTCCACCAATGTCAACTTCAATTAAAGCACTTCACAATTTCTCATGAGGCCTCTTCTTTTCATATATATACTTTTATAATTTATAATTATCCAAAGTTTCATTTTTATTTTTTTTTAATCCCTTTTTCTTCCCTATATGTTATAAGAAATTCGGTGATTGTTATTTTCACTTATTAACTGATGTAATGAATTTTCCACAAGCGCATCTAAGAGACTGTTTTGTTGATTTTTAGTGATTTCGGTGGTAAGTCTATTGATATGGTCATATGGAACACTAGCGCCCCCAAAAAGGTTTTCAAGTATGACATCCACAATTGGTTTTTTTTTAAAAAAAAAACCATTTCCCCCATCTTTAAATTTAATTCCATGGTAATCTAAATCAATATCAAAAGGCCAACTTTTAAAGTAGGTTTAAATAAGTTTTTGGTTCCTACAAAGTTCATCAAATTTGGTTTTGGTCCCTGTGAAATTTTTTCTTAGGTTTTCGTCCCTGTAATCTCACAAATTTTGCAAATAGTCCCTACTGTCATCTTTTTCCGTTATCTAGTACTCATGAGTATCGAGGTAATTTTATTTTACTGTCCGACTTGCTGTAAAATGTGGTCATAAAATAGAAATAAAATCATATATTAGGGACATAAGGTTACAATTGCTAAATTCCTTCATTTTGTATGATATCTAGTACTCAGTGGGTGCCAAGGTAATTTCTCGTTCTTGTCCGACTTGCTCCAAAATTTGGCTAAAAAGTAGAAATAAAATCATACATTAGGGCCGTAGGGTTAAAATTGACAAAATTATTCATCTAGTATGATTTCTAGTACTCAGGGGTAACAATAGGGACTATTTACAAAATTTTCGAAAATACAGGGATGAAATCCTAAGAATTTTTTTTTACAAGGACTAAAACCAAAATTGGTGAACTTTTCAAGGACTAAAAGCTTATTTAAGCCTTTAAAGTATTCTAAGTGAGTATCAGAATCGGAACATTTATAGCAACGCAGCAGTTGTTCCAAGTATCTAACCAGCCCCTTAGAACTAAATCGAAATGAAAATAACACAGAGGGGCGAGAAGACAACTCAGACTGGGTCTTTGGCGGTTAAGGAAGGAGTGCATAAAGAAGTGAACATGATCTTTCTTTTTTTTTTTTTTGTGTCACGTGATATTTTTAATTAACTAAATATAAGCCTTTGGATATAAGTGAAATGGAGTGTCTGGATGGGAAGTAACTCTCCTAGAGTAACTTATATATATATATATATATATATATATTAAAAATCGAACTGATTGAAATGGTTGTGAATGGGGCTGCATCTTTTGTTCAAAATCATTTAGTTCAATCATAGTTTAATCACAAATTTAGCCGGAATCATGATTCAAGGCTAATGTTTTAAAAAATCAAATCTTACTGGTTAATGAAATTGATCAAACTGTAAATTGATTATATCGTTGATTTAAACATTATTTAGTTCAACACGACTCAATTATGATCTCAACTACAAATTTAAGGACTAAACTTAGATACAATACTCTAAGTAAGGTTCATACTGTTGTCCTGTTAGAAAGTGACATGTGTAAGTTTTTTTCTTTTCACTAATGTCTACACTGACGTCGTTACCCATTAGTTTCATCTATTTCATGTTCCTTCATTTTCCCCCATTTTTAACCCGTTCTTCCCCACTTAATAGAGAAGAAAATGTTGCTGGATCCTGCTAACGTGTGCCACCCTCCATTCCCATCCGTGCTTCCACAGCAAGACTCTGCATCGTTCGCCGCCGCCACACTTATATGTCTTCTTGCTTGACATGTAGCCACTCATGCTGTTATCTCTCAAGGCCTGAGCCTTCATGACCCTCTCCATGTTCGTAGTCCATCCATACTCATAGCCCTTCTTCTTTAGTCTCTCCAAGAATGGAGAGTTCTCCACAGCCTTCTTGCTCTCACCGGTGATGTAGTAAATGTCCTTCTGGCTCTCCTTCATTCTGGTTACATAGTCCCTTCAAGCTAGTCAACTCATCTCCACTTTTTGTAGAGTAGTATCTCAACAAATCAGCTTGCTTGGCTCTGGTCTGGCTATCCTCGTGGATACCAAGTGTTAAAATTAATGCAAATTTACTAGAGAAATCCAGAACTATACTTGCATCTAGTTGTAAAAGAAAATGCTAAAATTGTAATATTATTACCGCCTCTGTAAGGCTATGGAAACCAAGGCTAGCCTTCCTCATCCTGCTATTTAGCGTAGCAAATAATAGCAGGTATTGTTACCTGCTTAGAGTCCTGTGTGCTTGAGTTCTAGTGTGTACTACAATATGTAGTAGTTATAATAAATTATATTATGTCATTTATGTTACATTTCTATATGTTGATCTTCTCCTCCTAAAATTCCTACACCAAGCTTCAAGTTCTTGGAGAAAGCCTCAAAGAAATTTGTTGTAATCTTCCTGGTTCATCACCTTCAGTCTCATAACCATTCCAACTTCTATCGCCTCCATCAACCTCCTCACTTGCCTCTTCCTCTTCTCTTCCAATTCCATTCTCACCTCCATCTGAAAAAAGTAAAACGAAAAAAAACAGAGACACGAAACAGGGAGAAGGAAATGGACATTGCTGTTGTTTATATGTTAGGGTGTTGGCGTCAGATTTCATAGCAGTTCTAGTTTTATGAGGGAAAGATTTAGCGATGAGGGAATTGTAGGGTGGCAGCGGCGGAAGTAGAATCTCCGATAAGGTGGTTGTGGTGGTGCCCGATAGCGGAAACAGTGAGGGATAATCCATTACACTGCACATATCCTCAACCACTTGGTAAAGCCCGGAGTTGGGGCTTCTAATTCTTCTTCTGGCCATGGAGGAGACGGTGGGGATAACATCTTGGCCAGAAGCAACTCAGATAACAGAGTAACGGAGAGGTGGGAAAGAGAACGAAGAAATAGGAAATAATAAATGATAATCCAATACAGAAACGATGAGTAACGGCGTCAGTGTAGACATTAGTGAAATGAAAAAACTTACTCATGTCACTTTCTAACAGGACAACAGTATGAACAGTATCTAGAGTACCATATCTACGTTTAGTCCCAAATTTAATTAGTTGAATCAATCAAATCATAACTTACCTCCATGTTTAATCTCCATTTTGATTCTTATAACATTATCTAGAGATTAATTGAATATCTGGCTTTGTTTTCAAAACACTATATTCAAAATATAAATACTGTGTTTAGATATTGTGATTTTATTTTATTTTTTGACAAAAGATATTGTGATTTTTATTTGTATGCAAATACAATTAGTCATGCCTTAAACTCTGTATTGTCAAATTAAGACAACACTGTTAAGTAAGGATATGTAAGATATATACTTCATATCACTAATAGAGACGAGTACTACACTTGTTTTTTAAAAAATGGGAATTACAATATAGATAAAAGGAAAAAACCATTAAGTTTTTTTAAAAGAAATTTTGTATTTTATTTCCTTATTTTTATTTGTTCTCAAATTACTTCGATCCATCTTTTTTTTTTTTTTTGTCAATTTAGTTTCTTATATCTCAAAGTCTCAAACCGTCAATGAAAAAAAAAATGTTGTCTTTCATATGTTGTTCTTTGAGTTCCTCTAAAAGAAGTGATGATGTGTCATTAAGGCATGTTGTCTTGTGGCTGTATCATAACAACATTACCACTGTTATTGATACGTGATTACTTTTATTAGAAGTAAATCCCTAATTTCGTCCATGAAATTGTAACATCGTATCAACCTCGTCCCTAACATTAACAAAATTCCAAAAATGCCTTAAAGTTGTCAAAAGTTAATCAGTTTAGTTCTCAATCTCAATCAATCTAGTCTCTGACATTATTGACGTACGGAGGGACTAAATTGATTAACTTTTGATAATTTTGGGGATTTTTTAGAATTTCATTATTATCATAGATTAGGATGATATGGTGTTATAATTTCAGGTACTGAACCGGTGATTTACTCCTTTTACTAGAGTTGAAGATATAGTGTATGTTTGGAAATACATGGTTAAATGATTGGAAGCATTCCAAAAACTATTGTGAGTAGCTTCTTCTTTTAAAAGTGATTTTGAAGTATTTGGAAGAGGTTCTAAACATATTATAATTGTTATAGAAAATCACACTAATTAACCATTTAAAACTTAAATTATCAAACTTTAAAAAAAAATTAACTACAAAAAAAGAGTCATTTAGAGACTGATTTTAGAGACCGATTTAGGCCAAATCAGTCCCCAAAATCAGTCGTTGGTCATTTTAGGGACCGATATGGCCTAAATCGGTCTCTAAAATCGGTCCCTAAATGGCTCTTTTTTTGTAGTTCGACACAATATAAAAAATAAAATAAGGTACTACCTCCGGTTCACAATGTAAGCAAAAATTTCCAAATTTTTTGGTCCAAAATATAAGCAAATTTCAACTACTTTCTTCTCATTTAATGAAGTTATTCTCAAAATACCCTTCATTTAATACAAATTTTGTTTTCCAATGACTCCTTTTATTCTCAATAACACAAGCTTAATAAATAAGAATAAGGGTAATTTAGGTAACAAACTTAATTTTTTATTCCCAATGACTCTTTTAAATGAGATCAACTAACTATCTTAATATGTGTGTCCCATTTAATTTTTACTTACAATAGAGATCGGAGGGAGTAATAACTAAATTTATTACTACCATGTTACTTAAAAAGATCTAAATCTTTTGGAGTACAATGCATATTAAATGGTACTAGATACAAAATTCACGTAGGCTGGATCTTATTTTGTTTTCTTGACAGGCAGATTGGGCTGGACTTCAGCAATGTCTGTCTATTCCAAACCGTGTGACACAATGTGATTGTTTTATTAATATATTTTCTACCTCATTATCAGATATAATAATGATAAGATCATAAGAGTTTAATTTTGATAGTCAATATCAAGTTTTCTATTGGTTCATGATAATGTAAAAAAAATCTTTCCACCAATTGTGTATATCAATTAAGATTATGTTTGACAAGGTCAAACCATTAACTTATAATGTACTCCATCTAGTCCTATATATAAAAGGCAAAACCCTAAAACACACAGACCAAGAAAATGCATTGAAATAAGTTATTTGTAATTAATATTCATATAAATTTACAAATTTAACCCTTCAATAATTAATAACCAAACCTACTTGTATTGAAAGTTGCACTGTCTCGTAAATATAAACCCTATTATAAATAAGGGTAAAATTGGAAATGAGCATTTAATATTTGTCAAAATACATGCATGTCTCTTATATTTTGGACCCAAAAAAAGTAGTCATTTACCTCTTATAATAAGGATCGGAGGGAGTAATAAATTTTGGTTGACCAAGAAAATATACAAATTTGTTGAATTTGTTGAATTGTCATTTAACAGATTTATAGCAGCTTGTTAGTGTGGTTTGTTAGTGCGGATCACAAGTTTAAATAGCAGTTAACATTAGTTTAATGATGTGGTGTTTTCTAAGTTTTATACCATAAAAGAAAGGTCATTCTAACGTGTATCATTTCATTAAGAAACTAAATATTTCACTTTTTAAATATAAAATACATCAATTATAATATAACCTTGCACCTTGTTTTTGGAAAAAAATGTAAACCCTCCAATGTATCACATATATATACATTTAATGTTGTTGATTCAGTCAACCAGCTTTTAGCTGGTCAAATGTATACTCCATCCGGTCTCTATTGTAAGTAAAAATTAAATGGGACACACATATTAAGATAGTTAGTTGATCTCATTTAAAAAAGTCATTGGGAATAAAAAATTAAGTTTGTTACCTAAATTACCCTTCCTCTTATTTATTAAGCTTGTGTTATTGAGAATAAAATGAGTCATTGGAAAACAAAATTTGTATTAAATGAAGTGTATTTTGAGAATAACTTCATTAAATGAGAATAAAATAGTTGAAATTTGCTTATATTTTGGACCAAAAAATTTGGAAATTTTTGCTTACACTGTGGACCGGAGAGAGTACCAAATACCAATGTTTTTGAAAAATTTATCTCCCTGTTAATAATTTGTCCCCACTAGCTGAAGACAAATTGCATGAGATGCATTCAAATCCTCCCACTTCATGTAAATAACGTTGTTCAACCACCACTACTATTTTTTTTTTTTTTTTGACTGGAGTTCAACCACTACTAGGATCGAGGAAAATACAGTAAATAATGAGTTATTCTTCTAATTTAATTTGATATTTTTTTCAATAAAAATTTTCATTTTATTATTTAACTACGCGCTGTAATTATTAAATGTATTTTTTCTTTTGTTAGATGGGAAGCATAAGCATCGAAGTAAATTTTTTTTTTGTTAAGCAACATCAAAGTAATTGATGAAAATATGTGGCGTGGTGAATAATTAAGGATCTTGCTAATCAGTGCACTAAAGACACTGGTTAAGGAATCCAAAATTCACAAGAATTTATGGAAAAATTAAATACACAACTCTTGAGATAAATAAATACTCCCTCTGGTCTCTATTGTAAGCAAAAATTAAATTGGACACACATATTAAGATAGTTAGTTGATCTCATTTAAAAGAATCATTGGGAATAAAAAATTAAGTTTGTTACCTAAATTACCCTTCTTCTTATTTATTAAGCTTGTGTTATTGAGAATAAAAGGAGTCATTGGAAAACAAAATTTGTATTAAATGAAGGGTATTTTGAGAATAACTTCATTAAATGAGAAGAAAGTAGTTGAAATTTGCTTATATTTTGGACCAAAAAATTTGGAAATTTTTGTTTACATTGTGGACCGGAGGGAGTATATCACTTTCCCATAAAATTTTGTTATTTTTGGTTCCTTATAACCAGCATTCTCCATTAATTAAACATATGTTTATCACCATGGCATACCTAAATCTGAGTTAAGGGCAATTAAACTAACACTCATTATCATATTCCCAAGTTTGACTTTGTGTCAGTTAAATTACAAACTCATAGAGTCATAGGTTAAGGTTACACGAGTTTTAACGGATTCCCCGGAGGAAACATAATCAAAAGAGTAAATCATGATCATCAGCTATTTATGTGAGAACTTTTTTAAAGTGATACTATCTTTAAAATTAAAATATAAAAGTATATCTATCTTTAATTTAATTTAAAATATATCATATCTTAATCTATTAAAATTTAACGGTAAGTAAATATATTTATTGGTTGACTTTAAACTTATCCTAAGGTATCCTTAATTTGTAAAATGTACAGATCGATTACAAATTAAAGGTAAAATCTAGAGGGTGCTGATTAGTACTAGAGCTTTTGACCTTTTGTGCATTGTGGCTTGGATCTTATTATATATACTCAAAGAAGCTTCCTACGATATCTTTCTCTTCATCATCTAAGCTACCAATACCATAACATTGTGCACCGATAAATAAAATCAGTAACTGGATCGTGAAGGAATCAGCGCCCCCAGAGAAGCAAGCAACAATGACAGGGAAAACCAAGTAAAATGGTTGAGTACTAAACAAGATATAACCACCCACCTAATTAAAAAGTGGCAAACACGTCCTATGCACACCCTGGCAACGCCAAACCAAACATTTATAAGATTTAATACTTAATTACATTGTTGTTGGTTACCTTATTAAAAGAAAAGAATCTACTAATAATAATATAATTAAATACTAAGCACCCTTTCAATAAAACAAAGCATGAATCAAAAGTGGTTAATGGTAGCGGCAACCGACTATTTTCTTAAGCAAAATTTACCTACAAAATTAAATGTTTGAATTCCGGAATAAAGATAAAAAAATGATATAATGTGATTAAAAATATTGATAATATTTTTTTGAAAGTTTAATTGATATATACTTTTAGTGTAAAAGATTCTACATTGGCATTGCATACCCAATTAAACTTTTTTAACCATCTTTTTAATATACTTTTTATTATTAATAAAATTCATATAAGATTTATTAGATAAAAGATAAACTCGTGTGATTTGATAAATCTTATATGAAATTCACCTGACCTACGGAGATTTTGTCATGCTAAAAAAAATCAGGCATGCTCTTTAAAAAAAAAAAAAAGAGGCATTAAAAGCAAATTTTATATTTGTTAATTAAGATCTTAAATATTAAGTGGAGTAAAAGGGGTAAATAAAGGCAAAATAAATTAATTAATGAATAAAAAAAAAAAAGAGAATCTGTTCAAATTGAGTGAATTTTATGTCTTTCCTAGCTTGGAAAAGTGAAGATAGTGTGTATAAAGATCAGATGGGATGAGATCATGAGAATAGCTTAAGAGGCATTGCATTCTCCGGTGGTGGAGCCAGAAGAGAAGAGTTCCCTCATACAGAAAGGGTCCCTCTGCACCAAAACCGAGGCCTAAACCGCATTATTATAAAAACAAATACAAACAAACAAACAGAAAATAGGGTGCAAAACTTTTTTACTGTTAATTTTCCCGGGAAAAATTAACAGCCTCATCTTCCTGCATCGTTAATCCTTCTTCCTCAGATTCCAAACAGAGTCTCACTCACTCATGGAGGAGGATTCAGCGAGTTCTCAATCAGTTACTGGATTGGGAACTCCTTCTGCATCCTCACATTCTCGCCACGTGGACCGCTTGATCAACTCCAAACACTACACCTCACCCTCTAGAACAATCTACTCCGATAGGTTCATACCTAGCAGATCTGGCTCCAATTTCGCCCTCTTCGACATCGCCACGCCGGCGCCGACGCATCCCAATTCTTCGCCGGAGGGACGGGAGGATGGCTCCAGCGCCTACACCGCGCTGTTGCGCACCGCCTTGTTCGGACCCGACGCCGCCGGAGGAGTTGGGCTTCCTGTCACGCCGGATAAGAGGAGCTCGCCGGCGATGAATCTGCCGAGCAGGAATATTTTCCGGTTCAAGACGGAGACTCGCCGGTCCATGCACTCGCTTTCGCCTTTCATGTGCGACGATGCGGTTCCCGGCGTCAATCATAGCCCCGTTAAGGCTCCGAGGAAGGTTCCTCGATCTCCGTATAAGGTGAAAAAACAAAATTTTCTTTTTTCTTTTTAATTTCTCTTTGAAAGCTTTAATTTATTTTAATTTTTTAATTTCTCTTTGAAGGTTCTGGATGCACCTGCGTTGCAAGATGATTTTTATCTGAATCTTGTGGATTGGTCTTCGCACAATGTGTTGGCTGTTGGTCTTGGTAACTGTGTTTATTTGTGGAATGCTTGTAGTAGCAAGGTTTGTTATTGGATATATGATTTTTCTTTTTCCTTTTTTTTTTTCCTTCTCACAACGATGGATTAAGATTTGCTCGGTTATTTGACAATGTTTTGAAATTGAAAGATTCTTGTTTTATGATTCGATTCCATTTTGATTGATGTGCTACTTTCAGGTGACTAAATTATGTGACTTGGGGATTGACGATTGCGTTTGTTCAGTTGGCTGGGCTCAACGTGGTACACACCTTGCCGTTGGAACTAGCAATGGTAAAGTTCAGGTAAGACGAGTTTAATGTGCTAATCACATCTCGTGCACGTTTATCAGCTCATATCCTAGTGTTTCCAAAGGACTTTGTTTGATGGGTTCTTGTTGCGATTGGAGGGCAACATTCTTTTGATTACTTGTTTTTTGTTACCCTCGGTTTTTTTTTTTTTTTCATGAGCACCATAACCATTTACCATTTACCATTATAGATGTGGTTGATTAGTGTCTTTTTATGATCCTGAAACCCCTTCTTATTTGGTAAGCACACTGTCCGCAACGAAGGAGAAAGATAAATGGCAAAAAGAATGGGAGCATCAGGAAAAAGTGTAAAGATGACGATGCAGTCCTTCATTTAGGTTGGCAGGGAATTAGTTGATAGGCAGTTAGGCATCCTATGGATGAACTGAGCCTTCCCTTGGGGCAGATAGCTTCCTGGGTGTACTCTTAGCTGTTAAGAAGGAAATGAGAGTCAAATTGGCAGCAACTAACAGTTTATTTGTCCAAATTATACAGAATGGGATGGAAATTTATTTTAAGGAGCGGAATGAAATGAAAAATCTTGTGTTCCCTTTCTTTTCACCCACTTTTTGAGAGGAAAAGGGGTTAAGTTAGAATACTATCTTGGGGAATATATCACTACTCCCTTTTTATGATGCACAGACCACATACCTTCTACATATGTTTTAACACATAACATATTTTGGGTTTATATTTATGCATGTATGATGTTTTCATACTTTTGTGTGTGTGCGCGCACGCATGCGCAGGTGCATATGTAATTGTGTATTTTGATATTAGTATATTATGCCATGTAGTGTCCCTGTATTTTAGATCTTGTCATGTCGCTGACTTGCAGTGTCCATGTGTGTGTGCATGTTGTTCTGTGTCTTCTATTCATGCAATTATGTGAGTCAATTGTTGAGTATAATGAATGCAAATAAAAGTAAATAATGTAGAGGAAAACCCTCTTTAAAAAGTCAGGCTGATCAAAGGGAGTGCCCCGACTATAAAAAGTAAGTTATGTCTCACACCGGACCAATGTGGGACTCGTGCTCCTGTGTCAACCCCATTCAGTTGAAAAGAGCAGTCCATCCAGACTAAGGCGTGGAGAAACTGGCTTTAAGGCTAATTGATGTGGAGTAGAATCCACTCTAGAATCCAGGCTAATTAGAGGGGAAAGACTCCACTATGAATGGGAGTTCTGTGTCCACTATGAATGGGAGTTCTGTGTCGCAACTAGTCGATGTGGGACTCGTGCTTGTATCAGCAATTTATTTAAATAAATGAGCCAATTAATTATTTTGTTCTATCCTAGTTATGCTGGAAAACATTAAGTATGACACTTAATGTGTTAATTGTATAACCCATCATCTTAATTCGGTACCTTTGACATTCTATTAGATCTAGGAAACATAGCCTTTTCATAACAGTGGATCACTTCGGCTCAGTTTTGGTAACTTCCATTAGTTAGGTGGTTATCTATTGATGTGGACTTTTAAAATACTTATAAAAAACTTCATTTGCTTGCTTGATTGAATCTTAACATAACCCAAACCTGTTTTCCCTCAAGAGTGTGTAAAAGTAGGCTGCAAGAATTTTGTTGAGGTTATTTGGGGCAGAGCAGATATAGGTGTCTCAGTTTTCCTTTTAAGGTAGATAGCCAGGGCATCACCTCTACCTTAAACATTTTGATCTTGAAACGGACCTCCGCAGAAATCTTAGTGTCAAGTTGACTTCTGCTTTACTGTCTTGTGGCGTTATGTCTTTTTTACCCCATTGCGTCTCTGGATTTTGCTAAGTTCCCTTTATTTTTTCTTTCATGAACCTTTATGTTCTCTGTTTCTATCCCACTAGTTAACCCATGCCTTGCTCTTACTATTATCCATGTAGATTTGGGATGCATCTCGATGCAAGAAGATAAGAACTATGGAGGGTCATCGTTTACGTGTTGGGGCCTTGGCCTGGAGTTCGTCCCTTTTGTCTTCAGGCGGACGGGATAAGAATATTTATCAACGAGATATACGTGCACAGGAAGATTTTGTCAGTAAATTGTCAGGGCACAAA
Source organism: Echinosophora koreensis (assembly GCA_035048595.1). NCBI lineage: Eukaryota > Viridiplantae > Streptophyta > Magnoliopsida > Fabales > Fabaceae > Echinosophora > Echinosophora koreensis. The sequence goes on along the minus strand of JAPCYP010000017.1, from coordinate 6,150,114 downwards.
TCAGAGGTCGGACTTGTTTTTATTTCCTCCAGCTTCATCTGGTCTAACCAATTTGTGTATATTGTCTCCAGCATGATATTGATTTTTTATTTTCCTTCTTGGTTCTTCAAAGGTTTGTGGACTCAAGTGGTCATATGATAACCGTGAGTTAGCATCTGGAGGAAACGACAACAGAGTATGGAATTTCAAACGTTATCATTTTTCCGAACTATCCAACTGCACTGTTATTCTTGACTTCTCCTGTATTGATACTCATAATTTGTTTCATGTTTTTGCAGTTGTTTGTTTGGAATCAACACTCTACCCAGCCTGTCCTGAAGTACTGTGAACATACAGCAGCTGTTAAAGCTATTGCATGGTCTCCTCATCTTCATGGACTTCTTGCATCTGGGGGAGGAACTGCTGACCGATGTATTCGTTTCTGGAATACAACCACAAACTCGCACTTAAGCTGTATGGACACTGGAAGTCAGGTAAAAATACTTGCTTTAAATTGTTTATAATATAAAATCAAATTCACTTCGTTTTAATAATTGGTCTAATACAAAGGCTGGTTATTGGTTGGACTGAAGTTGTTGACTAGTTGCTAGAAAATGCACGTTCCCTTTGTTGAAGGGTAATTTTGGTAACTCATTTAAAGCATGAAAGAACAACAAACTGCCAAATCGAAATCTAAGAAATGCAAAGTGGAAATAAAACAACACTTGAAGAATTATTCCAAATACACTGATGAAAAAAGATAAAGAGGTTCATGAAAGTATTGGAAAAGGGCAATGGATCAGTGACTTGGACAGTAATATTGAACACAAGACGGACACGGCTCTCTGTTAGTGCAATCTTAATAAATCTGAAAGAACAGTTGACTCTGCCTTGCAACTTGCAATGCTATTTTCATTTCCTTTTCTTTTTTGGTATTTTGGGGTGAGGGCTAGGCATTAAATAAGCCATTGCAGTTGAGTAAACTGAATTTTGCTCAGATATTTAATCATTTTCTGTGTATAGGTAATGCCCAGTTTAACATTTACTATTTGTCAAGGACAAATTCTCCTAAAAATTTAAGCTTTTAGGTGAAGGCTTATGAATAACTTTATTTCATCTCTAGCATGCCCCCTTACCCAATAATCCTTTGGGCTTGAAATGTGGACAATGCACTTTCAAGCCCATTTTTACTATGTGCAAAAATTCAACTTTTATTTAGAATGGGGATGGCAATGATCGAACTCCTGACCAGTTAGTCAAAGAAACTCCCATACCATGTCAAAGACCAACTCCCCTAAACGCTTAAGCTCCTAAGTGAAGACTTATAATTGGATTTATTGCATCTCTAACACTATTTTTATAGGGGAATAAGGCTTCATCCCTGTTAATAACTCTGGGGTCAGGGAGGGGTGAATGAAGCCTGAAGGCCTGATGAGAGAACCTGAGCTTCCCCTCTTAAATGGAGGCAGTTCACCACCCATTTAGTCATCCAATCCATGTGGTGTAATGAAAATCATTATTTGCTTAATTGCTTTGTCATTGTATACAAAGTGAGATATACTAGGAAAATAGCTTCAATCTAGTGTTCCTTACACTATTATAAGGTTGTCAAGAAGTGCCTAAATAAAACTACATTAAATGTGAATTCTAGTTGGTGACCATTCATGACTGCAAAAGTTATTTTTGAAGTTTCTTTTTCAGTTTATGAATTATTTTCAGGATTTGTGGCATTTGCCTTCACATATTGAGAGGAGGACAGAGGGTTTCCTACTCTGCTTTCTCTCTTTTCTGACACAAGTAAAATAATTTTCAACCTTTATATATGGTAGGTGTGCAATCTTGTCTGGTCTAAAAATGTCAATGAATTGGTAAGCACACATGGCTACTCCCAGAACCAAATAATTGTTTGGAGATACCCCACCATGTCAAAGGTAAACATATCTTCTTAGAAAGTGTCTCTCTTTTATTTTTATTTTTATTTAATTTAAACATGTTTTACCAATTTTTTGTCCTTTGGTGCAGTTGGCCACTCTTACAGGTCATACTTACAGAGTTCTTTATCTTGCTATCTCTCCTGATGGACAGGTATTTAAGTTGTCCTTTTCTTCTTTCTATATGACTGAGTAGCTATGATTAAGAAAATGATATTTTATTATATTATCTATGCTAATGTTTCTGGTTGTGATGATTTCTGCTGTTTCAGACTATTGTAACTGGAGCTGGAGATGAAACACTTAGGTTTTGGAATGTATTCCCTTCCCCTAAATCACAGGTAAATTATTCATTGACATAAGTGAGTTAAAAAAAAGTATAGATGTAAGAGTGACTGATGTTCTGGTTATTTCATTTTTTTACATTGTTAATGAATGATAATAATATGGATGTGACCACTGATGCAGAATAGTGAAAGCGAAATCGGAGCATCATCTCTTGGAAGAACTACTATTAGGTGACTGCTACTGGCATTTCGACTCGATCATGTGGCATATTTCAAAGTTTGTCGTTGTGCGGAAAGATTTCAGAACAGAGAGCACCGTGCTGGAAAAACTTTGCATGTGAAAAGCACCATAACAGTGGTATGCTTCACAAATTGGAAAGCCTTGAGAGGAGCTATATAAGTTATAATATGTCTGCCAATGATAGATAACCATGCGATTCATGTAGACATTTCATATTGAAAAGAAAACAAAACGGCCATCTGTCTGACTTAGATTTATAAGTGTTAAGGGAGTTGTAGCCAAGTTTTCTTTTCTCCTTTCTCTCGTTTTTGGTTCTTTTCAATAGTGTCTCCTGCATTATTTATTTTCAGTCCACAGTGATTCATCCTTAGCATGCTTGTAATAGCCTTTGTATATAGTCAATTTTGAAATAGCCTTATTTTTTTTTTCTCATTATACCGATGTTTTATACCTAAATCCTAATCATTAATCATTTACATTGTTTTTAAAAGCAAAAGTGATTTGATCAATTGGTATAAAATAGGTGATAAAATTAGTGTGAGAATATGCTGTGGGAACACGAATGTGTTATACACATAAACGATACACATGGCAAACACGTTATAGGTGTGTTTATTTCATGCTAAGAGAAGTCATTATTAAAAATTATATTATATGATTAAATATTTATAAACACCTCACAGATGTATAACATTATTAAGAGAATTAAAAAAAATCCCGTGCAGATTCTAAGAAATCAAATGACGAAAGCTTCTTAGAATAAGATTACAAACAAAAACAAAACAAAATTACAAATCACATCAACATTCTGGATGTTCTGTTGTGAGTTGTAAGAATATTATTGGGGTTAAAATACTTGATTATAATCTCATTAAGATTCTTAGAAAGCACAAGAGGACATCCAAAATAATTAAGAACGACATGCTTCTTAGAATAACATTAGTAATTAAAAAAAGAAAATTACAAATCCCATTAACATTCTTACAAAGCACAACAGCAACATCCAGAAGAGGAAACAAATGCTTCTTGAGATAACATTAGTAAGAGAATAAAAAGAAAAAAATATAATCCCATTAGAATTCTTAGAAAGCACAGGAGGAACATCCAAAATAGGAATGAAATGCTTCTCACAATAACATTAATAATAAATAAAAGTTATAAATCCCATTAACATTCTTACAAAGCACACGGGGAACATCTAGAATGTTGACGTGACCTGTAATTTGTATTTTTTTTTATTTGTAATCTTATTCTAAGAAGTATCTCGTTCCTCTTCTGGATGTTCGTCTTTTGCTTTCTTAGAATATGCATGAGATTAGTTTTTTTTTTAATTCTCTTAATAATGTTATACATTTGTGAGATGTTTATAAATATTTAATCATATGATATAATTTTTAAGAAACTGTGGTTGTTTTTATAAAATTAAATGTTATTTTATTAATAATGATGTTGTTATTAGTATATAATGGAAATAATTAAAAACCAAGGGTGTAAAACATCTAAAAAAGAAATAGTAATATTTATAAACTTATAAATGAATGATTATTTAGTTTATATTATGGAACCCATAATTGAGTAACAATTTATGTTATCGTAAGAATAGTAAAGTTTATGTTTGTTACTATAATGTTATCTTAAAGAAGCAATTCGTTCTTGTGACGTTTGTCTGGTGCTTTCTAAGAATCTTATTGGAAATTTTTATTTTTATTTTTCTTACTAATGTGAACCATCTCATTCCTCATCTAGTGCGATTGGCAATAAAATACTCACTTTTATATAATAAATTACTAAAAATGGGAGTAGTTATATTTTTCTTACTTTAAGATTAGCTTGACTTGTTACTCCTTTTTTTTTTTTTTTTGATAGAATTAAGTTTAGGTGAGTGACTTGTTACTCTTTGATGATTCATATGTTTGTCCATTAAAAATAAAAATGAAAATTTTGTTACAAGTTTGGTTGTTGTGTTCTGAAAAACATTCTACCATATTCAACTTTTTTCCATGAAAGATTGAAAGGTATGATATTATTGAGAATTGGTGCATTTTAGATTATGAAGGGTGATAGACTTAGTTTTTCGATTAATTTTTTGCCCCACTTAACTAATGCCCAAAAAGTACTCGTTAGCATGACTCTACATCATATTCAATGTAAGTCAACGTACAAATTTTAAGCTTGTTAATTATTCAGCATAATCAATCGTGCATTTTATCCGTTATTTTTTTAAGTCAGTTTTCAAACATTCTTTTTTAAATTCATTTATATAAGTTTGAGTTGAGTTTCAGGGTTTGTTGCATAAAATTTATCAACTAATTGATACTTTTACTGACATAACATTCATCAACTTGAATTACTTTTATTAATTATTTAGAAGCGTCAAGTTAAGGAAACCAAAAAAGTAAAATTTTATTAGAAAACTAAGGTTTATCACACTTCACAATACAAAATGCACCAAATTCCAATGAAAGTTTTCTTTTTTTAGATCATTAACTAATACCATTAGGACATTGGTTAAAATTGTACCATATTCAACTTTTTTTTTCATGAGTGGTCTTATATTATCGAGACTTTGTGCATTTTATATTATGAAGGGTGATAAACTTAGGGCCTGTTTGTTCTATTTTTAGTTTCCTGTTTTCATTTCCTATTTTCAGAAATAATTACAAATCTGTCACCTTGCTTTCATCATGTTTCTTGTTTTCAAATATTTGTACAGGAAACATGATGAAAGCAAGGTGACAGATTTGTAATTATTTCTGAAAATAGGAAATGAAAACAGGAAACTGGAAACAAAGCAAACAGACCCTTAGTTTTCTAATGAACTTTTTTTTTCTGTTTACTTAACCAATGCACAAAGAGCACTTGTCAACATGACTCTATATTATATTCAATGCAAGTCAACATACAAACTTTAAGGTTGTTAATTATTTATCCTAATTAATCGTGCATTTTATCCGTTCTTTTTTTAAGTTAATTTTCAAACATTTTTTAAATTCATTTATGAAAGTTTGAGCTGGGTTCCAATGTTTGTAGCATAAAATTTATCAACTAATCGTTACTTCTGCTGACATAACATTTATCAACTTGAATTACTTTTATTAATTATTTACAAGGGTCAAGTTAAGGAAACCAAAAAAATTTCATTAGAAAACTCAGTTTATCACACTTCACAATACAAAATAAACCAAATCCCAATGAAAGTTTTGTTTTTTAGATCCTTAACCTGTACCATTAGGACGTTAGTTGGCATTATACCATATTCAACATTTTTCCATGAGTGGCATGATATTATCTTGGTGCATTTTATATTATGAAGGATGGTAAACTTATTCCGATGTGTGTTTTTTTTTTTTTTTTAACTTAACCAATGCCCAAAGAACACTCGTTAGCATGACAATATATTATATTCATTGTAAGTCAACGTACAAATTTTAAGCTTGTTAATTATTCATCCTAATTAATTGTGCATTTTATCCATTATTTTTTGAAGTCAGTTTTCAAACCGTTTTTAAATTCATTCAAGTTAGAGTTGCATTTAAGCATTTGTTGCATAAAATTTATCAACTAATTGTTACTTCTATTGATGTAACATTTATCAACTGGAATTACTTTTATTAATTATTTAGAAGGTCAAGTTAAGGAAACTAAAAAAAGTGAAATTTCATTAGAAAATTAAGTTTATCACATTTTACAATATAATACACCAAATCCTAATGAATGTTTTTTAGATCTTTAACCAGTACCATTAAGACATTGGTTAGTATTATACCATATTCAACTTTTTTTCCATGAGTAGTCTTATATTATCGAGTCTTGGTATATTTTATATAATCACAAGGGTAATAAACTTAGTTTTCCAATGAGTTTTTTTTTTTGTTTACTTAACAAATGCATAAAGAGCACTCGTTAGCACGACCTATATTATATTCAATACAGGTCAACGTACAAACTTTAAGGTTGTTAATTATTCAGCCTAATTAATCGTGCATGTTATCCGTTATTTTTTTAAGTCAATTTCAAATATTTTTTAAATTCATTTATGTAAGTTTGAGTTGGGTTTCATCATTTGTAGCATAATATTTATTAACTAATCGTTACTTCTACTGACATAACATTTATCAACTTGAATTACTTTTATTAATTATCTAGAAGGGTCAAGTTAAGGAAACCAAAAAAAGTAAAATTTCATTAGAAAACTAAGTTTTTCACACTTCACAATACAAAATAAACCAAATCTCAATGAAAGTTTTCTTTTTTAGATCATTAACCTGTACCATTAGGACGTTAGTCGGCATTATACCATATTCAACATTTTTCCATGAGTGGTATGATATTATTGAGACTTGTTGCATTTTATATTATGAAGGGTGGTAAACTTATTCCGATGTGTTTTTTTATTTTATTTAACCAATGTCCAAATAGCACTTGTTAGCATGACTATATATTATATTCATTGTAAGTCAACGTACAAACTTTAAGCTTGTTAATTATTCATCCTAATTAATCGTGCATTTTATCCATTATTTTTTGAAGTCAGTTTTCAAACATTTTTTAAATTCATTTATGTAAGTTAGAGTTGCATTTCAGCGTTTGTTGCACAAAATTTATCAACTAATCGTTAAATCTACTGATATAACATTTATCAACTGGAATTACTTTTATTAATTATTTAGAAGGTCAAGTTAAGGAAACCAAAAAAAGTGAAATTACATTAGGAAATTAAGTTTATCACATTTTACAATATAATACACCAAATCCTAATGAAAGTTTTCTTTTTTGTTTAGATCTTTAACCAGTACCATTAGGACATTGGTTAGCATTATTCCATATTCAACTTTTTTCCATGAGTGGTCTTATATCATCGAGCCTTGGTGTATTTTATATTATCACAAGGATAATAAACTTAGTTTTCCAATGAGTTTTTTTTTTTGTTTACTTAACAAATGCATAAAGAGCACTCGTTAGCACAACCTATAATATATTCAATACAGGTCAACGTACAAACTTTAAGGTTGTTAATTATTCAGCCTAATTAATCGTGCATGTTATCCGTTATTTTTTTAAGTCAATTTCAAATATTTTTTAAATTCATTTATGTAAGTTTGAGTTGGGTTTCATCATTTGTAGCATAATATTTATCAACTAATCGTTACTCTACTGACATAACATTTATCAACTTGAATTACTTTTATTAATTATCTAGAAGGGTCAAGTTAAGGAAACCAAAAATGTAAACTTTCATTAGAAAACTCAGTTTATCACATTTTACAATACAAAATACACCAAATCCCAATGGAAGTTTTTTTTTTTTAGATCCTTAGCCAGAACCATTTGGATGTTAGTTAACATTATATCATATTCAACTTTTTCCATGAATGGTCTGAAATTACTGAGACTTTTTGTGCATTTTATATTATGAAGGGTGATAAACTTAGTTTTCCGATGAAATGTTTTTTTTTTTATATAACTTAATCAATGCCCAAAGAACACTCGTTAGCATGACTCTATATTATATTCAATGTAAGTCAACGTACAAACTTTAAGCTTGTTAATTATTCAGCCTAATTAATCATGCATTTTATCCATTATTTTTTGAAGTCAATTTTCAAACATTTTTTAAACTTATTTATGTAAGTTTGAATTGGGTTTCAATGTTTGTTGCATAAAATTTATCAACTAATTGTTACTTCTAATGCCATTCTCCTAACATTTATCAACTGAAATTATATTAGAAAATTAAGTTTATCACACTTCACCATATTAAATGCACCAAATCCTAATGAAAGTTTTCTTTTTTAGATTTTTAACCAGTACCATTAGGACATTGCTTAACATTGTCACATATTCAACATTTTTCCATGAGTCATCTTATATTATTGAGACTTGGTCCAGGGAGTTTCCTGGATGTACTCTTAACTGTTAAGAAGGAAATAAGAGTCAAATTGGCAGCAACTAACAGTTTATTTGTCAAGATTATACAGAAAGGGATGGAAATTGATTTTAAGGAGCGGAATGAAATGAAAAATCTTTGTGTTCTTCCCTTTCTTTTCACTCACTTTTGGAGAGGGAAAGGGGTTAAGTTAGAATACTTTCTTGGGGGAATACATCACTATTCCCTTTTTATGATGCACAGATCACATACCTTCAACATATGTTTTTTAGGAAGTGTCTTCGGTGCACCACCCTTCTGAGTGGAGCAGTGGTGCACCACCCTCCTGTCTTGCCTTCAGCCAATGAATATGCCAACTGTACAAGTACATGTCAGTTTGACTATTCAAAGCATTTTGTAGTCAAACTTGTATATAAACAGTATATTGTGAAGGAAAAACCTGTATATAAGATGTATTTGTGGTCCAGAATACGATACATTAAAATAATAGTAAATGTTTTGTATTTTTATTTTTTATTTCGTTTAATTTTATTTTATTTTGAAAAGGACCACAAGGTCCACAACTCTTCTGCAACCAATATTTGATGATTCTCTTGGTGGTTTGGTGGCGTCCTTGGATACCGGCGCATGGCCACCGCCTTGTGGAGTGGCTGTAGGCGGCGTGAGCTGCGGATCAGATGGGTTTGGTGTTAAAAGGTTATGGTCGGCAACAATTGCTGTTATCTGTCGTAGCTGGTGGTTTAGGGTTTTATCGCGGCGGCGGCGACGATCTGATCATCTTCTCCAGTCGTACCGCCACGCCAGAGTCCAGACACTCCACCGCCACGGTTCTGCACCCTTCACCCCCGGCGTGCCGTTTGCCGCCATCGTCGCTCTTTGTGGTACCACCTTCTACTTTCATATTTTCTTCCTTCTCTGCTTTGTTTTCCGCCAATGAGTCAAATGAATAGTGTTCTACCCCTAGTACTCCTAATACTTCGTGCCGACAATGATGTGGACGGTGGTGCAACCACCATTCACGGTTGCTCAATGGGAGGAGCTAGAGCACCACTACACCCATTTGCTTCTAGAACTTAAAGATGTTTGCTTTTCTGGTTTATCAGCGAAGTCGAATGGGAGAAGACACGACTGTCAGGGAAAAGGATGCAGGGTTTTTAATTTGTGTATTTTACTGAAAGTATACGTTTTTTTAATTTTCACAAGTAATAACCAGTGTATTTTGAAATTAAGTTATACAAAAATACATGAGAGTATGTCATACAGGTTTGACTACACTTAGATGGATTGAAAATTTAACTAGCACACATGGCAATTTAATTGGACAAAAGGCATGCCATGTGGGTGGTGCACCACTGCTCCATTTAGGAGGGTGGTGCACCATAGACTTAACCTAAAACACGGAACATATTTTGGGTTTATATTTATGCATGTATGATGTTTTCATACTTTTGTGTGTGCACGCGTGCAGGAGCATGTGTAATTATGTATATAGATATTAATTTTAATACATATATATATATATATATATATATATATATATTGTTTCTTAATGATTGATAATATGGATGTGACCACTGATGCAGAATAGTGAAAGTGAAATTGGAGCATCATCTTGGGTTTCATAGTTGGTTCCTCTTAAGTGGTTCCTAAGTGGTCCCTACTATGCCACATCATACTTAAGGAACCTATACATATTTTGTTACAATGATTAAATTTTTTAGCAACCCTTGAGCAACCCATGCTTTTATAATTTTTTATTTGTACTCAATTTTGTTTCAAATTAAAATATTAATTCATTTACATTAATTCATCTTTTTTATTAATTTATTTATTTTACTTTTTTATGCCAATTCATTTATTTTATGTTAATTAACTCAATTTTGCACCCATTTCTTTTGTCTAGTCTCATCAATTTTCAAGGGCCCATTCAATATGACCCAAAATTTTGGTTACCCATTCTGAATATGACCCAAAATTTTCGGCCTCCCCCATTTCTACACTCCAGAAGCTTCTCCCCATTTCTTCACTCTGAAAACCCAAAACCTCCACCCTTTCCTTCAATTTTTGGTGACCCCCTTCTTCTCTAAATAAAATCCCCTTCAACCTCCTTTAATTTCTTCCCTACCTCCTTTCCTCAAAAACCAAATCTCCTCCACTCTGAAAAACCGAAACCTCAACCCTCTCCATCAATCTTCGGTCGCTACCCCCTTCCTAGCTACATCAACCCTCTCCAGCCAAAGCACCATAAATCCTCATTCCTTCCTCTTCTTTCACTCACCCATAAATCCCCATCTCTTCCCTCACTGGTTCAACCACTCTCCCACAAATCCCTTTCATTTCTCTCATTTTCACTCACCCACAAATCCTTACCTACCTCACTGGTTCGACCCTGCGATTTTGATTGATTCGGTGCTCAAATCTCCCTCACAAATCACTCATCTCCCTTGCCAACGGTGCATGAACGGAAAAGCTCCACTCCAAAGGTGCGACGATGGAGTTTCCAATGCCGACACAAGCACTTCGGGTTTAGGGTTTGTCTGTGTGTTGTGCAATTTTTCTGGATCTGGTTGTATCAATGTTTCTTTATTTTTTCTGAGAACATGTGATGAGATTTGTGTTCTTCCTCCCCCAAATCAGTTACTTTTCCCTCTATTTTTATGGTGTTGGTTGCCCCCCTCTTTCATTTTTTATGCATTTTATTGTGTTGGTTATCAATATTTGTTCATTTGTTTAAGCCAATGGAACCGTTCCTTCCTTAATTTTAAGGAACTTAAGATGCCACATCACACTACTCAAGTAGTAGAAAAAAATAAGACACTGTTCCTTAGCTTAAGGATCCAGCTAAGGAACCGACTATAAAGATGCTCCTAGGTGATTGCTCCTGGCATTTCGACTCAATCATGTGGCATATTTCAAAGTTAGTTGTTGTGTTGAAAGATTTCAGAACAGAGAGCACCTGGTGGAAAATTTTTGCATGTGAAAAGTACCATAATAGTGGTATATGCTTCACAAGTTGGAGAGCCTTGCGAGGAGCTATATAAGTTATAATATGCCTGCCAATGATAGATAACCATGCGATTCATGTAGACATTTCATATTGAAAACAAAACAAGACAGCCATTTGTCTGACTTAGATTAATACGTGTTAAGGGAGTTGTAGCCAAGTTTTCTTTTCTCCTTTATCTCATTTTTGGTTCTTTTCGAAATTGCTCTTCTGCATTATTTATTTTCAGTCCACAGTAAAACAACGTTAACATGCTTGTAACAGTATTTGTATATAATTATTCTTTCTTAGGAGTGGTGTTATATGTTTTATTTTTTTCCCTTATTCTTTCTTAGCAGCAACAGGGATTCGCGCCCGACTCGCAGCGGGAGAAGTCGTCTCACCTGGGTGGCTCGTCTATGCCAGCTTTAGTGGGGCCGTTCAGGACGGACAATGCTTACATACGCAATGTTAACATGACGCTCCTTCCTCCGGGTCGGGACTATCCTACCTTCGAGGGACTTTCCTATGAGGCTATATTGGCTACGGCTAAGGGTTATGCCTGTATTGTCGCGACTATGCTCCGATTTATGGAGGTGAACAATCCAAGTCGCTCCAAGTTTGAGGGTTTGGCCAAGGAGTCAGAGGTGGCCTGAGCTAAAGTGGTTGTTGCCTTGGTTGAGTTGGAGAAGAAACGTCAGAAGGCGGAGGAAGCAGCAGTGAGAGCAGAAAGCGAGTGCCTGAAGGCAAAGGGACCCTCTTTGTCCTTATTTGTTTATTCTTTGTTCTGAGGGTCTAACGGCTCTGATTAATAAGGCAAAAGGAATGAGTGATATTCATGGCGTGAAAGTTTGTAGAGGAGCTCCTGTTGTTTCCCATCTCTTGTTTGCGGATGATTGTTTCTTATATTTCAAAGCTAAGGAGAATGAGGCTACTGTTATGAAGGATATTCTTGCTACCTATGAAGCTGCTTCGGGTCAGGAAATTAATTTCCTCAAATATGAAATTTTTTATAGTAGGAATGTCCTTGGTGAGGTTCGTGATTTTATTACCAATCTTTTTGGGGTTCAACTTTGTTTGGGCACTGGCAAATACTTGGGCCTCCCCTCTATGATTGGTAGAAGCAAGAAGGCTATATTTAAATTTATAAAGGACCGAGTTTGGAGTAAGATCAACTCTTGGGGTGGTCGTTCTTTATCTAAGGGTGAAAAGGAGGTTATGATTAAATCGGTTCTTCAAGAAATTCCCACTTATTTCATGAGCATTTTTCTCATTCCCCCTTCTCTTGGGGATGAGATTCAAAAACTTATGAACTCTTTTTGGTGGGGTAGTGGATGGGCTAATAGTAAAGGAATTAGATGGCTCTCTTGAGATAAATTGGCCATGCATAAACCGGATGGTGGTATGGGCTTCAAAAATCTTTTCATGTTTAATGTGGCACTTCTAGACAAACAAGGATGGAGGTTATTGTCAGAACCCGATTCTCTTGTGGCTAAGCTTTTCAAAGCATAATATTATCCACATTGTAATTTTCTGGAAGCTAGTGTTGGTAATAATTTGAGTTATGTTTGGTAGAGTATTTGTGAAGCTAGAGTTCTATTAAGAAAGGAAACGAGATGGAGGATTGGAGATGGGTCTAATATTCGGGTTTGGAATGATGTTTGGACTAAAGATTTGTTGTCCCAGTTCCTTTGCATGGCACGATGGTGAACCACACTCTTAAAGTGCATGATTTATTTGTGCATGGTAGTAAGAGATGTGACGTTCAAGTAGTTGAAGCAGTGATGTCTCCAGAATCTGCAAGTGCCGTCTTTAATACTCCCTTATTTGGTGTTGTGCTTTCGAATAAAATCATTTGGTGGCCTGAGAGGAGGAGGGGCTCTTATTCTGTTAGGACTGCTTATTGGCTTGGATTGAACACTTTGCTGGATATTGATCACTTGAAAGTATATGGAGATTGGAGAGGTTTATGGAGTATTAGAGTTCCTCCAAAAGTCGAGAATTTCTTGTGGCAAGCTGCTAGGGACTATCTTCCAACCAGGGATAACTCAAATTCACATAGGGTTCACTGCTCTTCCTTGCGCCCTTGGTGTGACTCAGCAGTGGAGAACTCTTGGCATGTGCTCATTACTTGTCCCAAGAGTGAAGGTGTTTGGAGGAGGTTGGAGCTTTGGGACGAGATCTTGAGTAAGCTGGAGGTGGCAAATACTTTCAGGGAATTGTTTTTCATGCTGTTGCTGTTCAACTCTTTGTCTATGCCAAAGTTGGATAGTTTTCTCATGTCCTTGTGGAGTATTTGGCGAAGTCGGAACAATAAAGTCTGGGAAGAAATTGATGAATGTGTTGATATAATTGTGTCTTGTGGTCTCTCGCTGTTGGAGGAATTGAACACAGCTCGTGGTGTTTCCAACAGTAGCGCAAATCATATCCTGGAAATGGGACTGCAATTGTCCACAAGTGGTTGAGACCTCCAACGGGTTATTTAAAATGTAATGTAGATGCCTCTTTTTTTTTTGGATAGAAACCAAGTTGATATTGGTATGTACCTGAGAGATGATCATGGTAATTTTTTGGGTGCCAAAACTCATTGGTTTAAGCCTATTTCTGATGTCCAGTTCGAGGAAGCTGCTGGTCTCTGTTTTGCAATTAATTGGATGATTGAGTTGAGGCATAAAACGATAATTTTTTAGCTTGACTCCAACATTGTTGTGGATAGTATCTCCTCTGTTCGTGAAGATTTTTCAGAATTTGGTGCAATTATTTTATCTTGTAAAGCTTTGCTTTTATCCCATTATCAAAACTCTCATGTTGAGTTCTCTAGGAGGCAAGCAAATATGGTTGCTCATACCTTAGCTAAAGTAGCCATTAATTATGCTTGTTCTCATGTTTTCTTTGATATCCCTACATATATTGAATCTTTGATTATTAATGAAACGCAATAATTTTCTTTTGTAAAAATAAAAAATAAAAAAAATACACCACTATAATTTTACAATTCTTACACCTAATTTGACCGGTCCACTTAAACACAATCCAACGACTTGCATTTATTTTGTTAAAAAGTCATGTGACCTCAGCTGTTTACCTTTGTCGTTCACTACCGTGTCTCTCTTGCCTTCTCCTCATTCGCAAAAATAACGATTAAATATTCTATTTCTATGATTCAATCATTTCAAAACAGAATAACAATGCTCAAATTAGCACATGTTTTAGGCAGAGACTAACACAACCTTTTCATAAAATAAAAATTTAAAATTGTTACAAACAAATTTCGGAAATTAACATGACCCTTCGAGTCTTTGACATAAATTATTTGAGTTGTGATTGAAGTACAAGAATATTACGTATGTTAGTCAGACATGAACATAATAGGATATGGGTGAGTGTTTATATGAACTTTATTAACTTTCATTATACAGATTATGCCGCCTTAGGTTTATGTAAACACGAGCATTATGTGTCTGCAAGTTTCAACTTAATTAATTTCAAGGCATTCGTCTCTCAGGTCGCCCGATGAACAACTCTGTTTCCACCTCGTCTTCGCCCCTCATTTCTCCCACGACGAGTTCAACATCTTGTTCAATCTGACACTAAAACAATAAAATGATGTTTACGATGTTAGAATCATCAGTGCTATTTGGTACAAATTTATGATGTTACAAAAGTGAAACAACCAATCACATGACAGAAAATAACTACTTGGTCAAAACACACAAT
Source organism: Echinosophora koreensis (assembly GCA_035048595.1). Taxonomy (NCBI): domain Eukaryota; kingdom Viridiplantae; phylum Streptophyta; class Magnoliopsida; order Fabales; family Fabaceae; genus Echinosophora; species Echinosophora koreensis. The sequence continues at coordinate 6,135,089 of JAPCYP010000017.1, read as the reverse complement.
ACACTTTCTGCTTGGGTGTGTGCTTCCCTCCGGTTCATATTATAAGCAAAACTAACTAATTCACACTTATTAAGGAAGTTAGTTAATCTCATTTAAAAGAGTTATCAGGAATAAAAAATTTTGTTACCTAAATTACCCTTCCTCTTATATATTAGACTTGTGTTGTTGAGAATAAAAAGAGTCCTTGGAAAACAAAACTTGCATTAAATAAAGGGTATTTTGAGAATAATTTCATTAAATATGAATGAAAATAGTTGAAATTTGCTTATATTATGAACCAAAAAAATTGGGAAATTTTTGCTTATATCATGGATTGGAGGGAGTATATTACAAACAAACAAAATTGTACTTGTTTTTTCCCTGTTAGAAATTAGCTTCCAAGAAAGCTGGAAAAAGGAAATTATTTTTCTACTTTTTTTGGCATATAATACGCGTTACTTCAACAAAATATTTTGTATTTGATGTTTCATATGACTTAAGAAGAAAAATGAAATTGCTCACTAATGAGATGAGACGAAATAAAGTTGGATCATAATCTGGATTGGGAATGTGAAGAAAGATAATAACCTGCTTATGTAAGCGTCTATTTTCTTCAAGGAGGCACTTTTCCTGAAGTGAGCCAAAAAATCATGCCAATTAAACTAAACCAAATATATTGGTGAGTGCAATATGTAAGTAACATTACCTCTTCCCTTAGCTTCTCAATTCGCTCCTTGAACAATTGACTCTGAGTAAATGGAAGATCAAGTTCATCAATGTTAGTTGTCAAACCTAATTAGTAGGTGATGAGATTTGAAAATATATCCTAAAAAGAAACAAAATTAAATATAAATAAATATATGATATGCAGTTTTGTTTATGATAATAATAATAATAATAATAATAAGTATTAATTTGTTGATTTAAAAATATATTAAAATAATTTTTTTTGACTGAAATATATTAAAATATTAAAAAAAAATTACTTAACGTGGATGACATGCCTTTACGAGTATGAAAGAGATTATGAAGAGAGCTTTGCTATTTTGTTTGAAGAGTTATGATATTTGAACATCTAATTTCAGATACCATGTGTATTTATGTCAATCTCTCACTTATTTTTACATCTTCTTTGTATACATATATCTTAAAATACACAAAAAAAAAACCAAAGGGACATAGTATAATGTCCCAAATTTGGTGTTCAAATATAATTTCTCTTCTTCGAATTTATCTTCTTCTAATGGCAGACCGGTAAATGTGTACGAAAACCATGGATGGTTTGCAAATGGAGATGAGAATAAAGTGATAAAAAAATACTATTTGTACTCAAATACAAAATAATGTTTCCTACTAATTAAATATCATTTTTCTTATGAAAAATAAGTATATGTCAATCTTCATAAACAAAATGCCATATTGTCTTAGTCCGATTAAAACTCGATCGATCTGTAGAAAATTACAACGCGATTGAAGCGTACTGTTAGATAACTAAATCAAGCACCATACAAAACCAATTTGAAGACAACTTTAGTTGCAAACTTTGAATTGAAGTTTGAATACTAGATTTCAAAAGAAGCTTATAGAATTTTGAATTGTCAAAGAAAGGTAGTAGTAGAGTTTGAATTGTATAAGTAAGCTTGTAGTATTTGAATTGGATTTGAAGCCTTTTGCTTAGGGATTAACAAAAGTATATGTTATTTTATTGTAAACATTTACCTATAAAAGGCATATGTACTTCCTTGCCATAGAAATCAATAGAAGTGAAATTTCCTTTCTAATTACTTTGTCTTCCACATGCATATGTGTGTGAGTTAGAGAGAAAATCCTTGGTGAGTTGAGTGTGAGAGAAAAATTGACCCTGGGTGAGGTATATGTGTTTTGTGATAACAATTGGTATCAAAGCTAGTTAAGTCCAGTGCCAATTTTTTTAGTGTTTGTGAAGAACAAGAGAGTTCTCACTGTGTCTAATTCCTTTTAGTTCAGATACTTTGAGAGAGAAAGAGAGATGGCAAGCAATTACAATATTGTGTGGTTTGGTCCCAAACTAGATAGGAAACTCGATTTCAGTTATTGGGAGATTTTGATGTTAACACATCTAAAGGCTCACAATATTTGGAGCTTTGTTGAACCGAGTTTACAAGAAGGAGCTTATGCAACCGCTCAAAGAAGGGACCAATTGTCGCTATCGCAGATTCACCAAGGAGGTTTTTTTTTTTTGACTAGAGATTCACCAAGGAGTTGATTATTCAGTTTTTGGCAAAATAGCAAATGCCAAAACTGCTAAAGAAGCGTGGAATATTTTGAAGCTGTCATACAAGGGTGTAGAAAAAGCCCAAAAATCCAAGTTACAATCTCTACGTAGAGAATACGAGAGGTATGAAATGTCTAGTTCAGAAACTGTAGAACAATATTTTTCACGTGTCACAGATCTTGTCAACAAGATGATGGTGTATGGAGAAGACATCACAGATAGCAAGGTGGTTGAAAAGATTCTTCGCACCATGCCGATGAAGTTTGATCATGTGGTGACTACAATACTAGAGTCCCACGACACAGACACCATGATGATTGCAGAGTTGCAGGGAAGCATTGAAAGCCACGTTAGTAGAATCTTGGAGAAGACAGAAAAAAAAACGAAGTAGCTTTGAAAAGCCAAGTGAATTTCAACAATATTGCAGAATCTAGCCAAAGCGCAGAAGGTAGAGGTCGTGATTTCAATAGAAGAGGAAGAGGAAACTATAGAGGCAGAGGCGGAGGAAATTTTAGAGGAAGAGGTCGTGGAAATTTCAACCATGGGAGAGACAACAATTTCAGACCACCAAATCAAGGAAGATGTGGAAATAATTTTGGACCTACCAACCGTGGAAAAGGACGAGGTAATTACTACTAGGAAAGAAGTAATTTTAATTGTTATCACTGTGGGAAGTTTGGTCATAAAGCTGCATACTGTAGATCCAGATTTCAGAACAACTATTAGGCAAACGTTCCAGAAAACCAGTATCAAAATATTGGTAAGAATTATGGTAGTCCATAGAGTTTATTTTTGGTAAGCAATATTTCTGCTGAAGATAAAATATGGGGTATTTGGATACTGGTTGTAGTAACCATATGTATGGGAAAAGGGAGTTGTTTTCTTCACTAGATGAAAATGTCCAGTCAGTAGTAAAATTTGGGAACAATACAAATATTCCAATTTGGGGAAAGACCGAATTGTTATTAGATTGAAGGATGGTTCTCAAAACTTTATCTCTGATGTTTTCTATGCTCCTGGTCTTCATCACAATCTATTGAGTATGGGACAACTATCAGAGAAAGGTTACAACATGCAGATTCATCATGGCTACTGCACATTGGTCGACAGAAATGGGAGATTCATTGCCAAGGTAAAGATGACTCTAAACCGCCCCCTTTGAAAATTCAACATGAAAAACTTTCTTGTTTGAGTTCTGTAATCCCAAATGATGATTGGTTGTGGCATATGCGTTTTGGGCATTTTCACTTTTCTGGCTTGAATCGTCTATCACGAAAAGAATATGTTTCTGGTTTACCTGTTGTGAATATTCCTACTGGAGTATGTGAGACTTGTCAAATGAGCAAGAAGCACAGAGAATCATTTCCAACTGGAAGATCTTGGAGGGCGGGAAAGCTGTTGGAGATTGTTCACTCAGATTTATGTATGGTTGAGGTGCCAACACATGGTGGTTGCAGGTATTTTATTACTTTTATTGATGGCTTTAGCAGAAAGACTTTGGTGTATTTCTTGAAGCAAAAATCAGAAGCTTGTGATGCCTTTAAGACATTCAAGGCATATGTAGAAAAGCAAAGTGGCTGCAGAATCAAAGCACTCAAAACAGACAGAGGCCAAGAGTATCTTGCCTGAGCAGATTTCTTTGAGCAGCATGGAATTCAACATCAACTTACGACTAGATACACGCCTCAACAAAATGGAGTTGCTGAAAGGAAGAACAGAACTATCATGGACATGGTGAGATGCATGCTGAGATCTAAACAAATGCCTAAAGAGTTTTGGACAGAAGCAATTGCTACGACGGTGTATATTCTAAACAGGCGTCCATCAAAGAGTGTTCGTGATAAAACACCAGAAGAAGCTTGGAGTGGAAGGAGACCCTCGATACTGCATCTCAGAGTTTTTGGGTGCATAGCATACGCCCATGTACCAGATCAACTCAGGAAGAAATTGGATGACAAAGGTGAAAAATGTATTTTCATTGGCTACAGCACAAACTCAAAGGGGTACAAACTTTACAATCCGGAGACGAAGAAGGTGATTATCAGTCGAGATGTGACATTTGACGAAAAAGGAGTATAGGATTGGTCTTCAAAAGCCCAAAAGGAGCCGGTTGTGATTTCTGAAAATTATGAAGAAGAAGATAGACAAGAAGATCTAGCACCTCAGTCAGAATCTTCTAGCAGACCTCAAAGACATTGCAGATTACCAGCCAGATTGGAGGATTATGTTGTGGGTAACGATAATGACCCATCTGATAAAGAGATTATCAACTTTGCCTTATTTGCAGATTGTGAGTCAGTGACTTTTGAAGAAGCCTCAAATAATGAAAACTGGAGAAAAGCAATGGATGATGAAATTCATGCCATTGAGAAGAATGAAACATGGGAGCTGATTGATTTGCCTACAAACAAAAGACCAATAGGAGTGAAGTGGGTGTACAAGACGAAGTACAAGCCCAATGGTGAAATTGATCTATTTAAAGCAAGGTTGGTGGCTAAAGGATACAAGCAAAAGCCAGGTATTGATTATTTTGAAGTATTTGCTCCAGTTGCAAGGTTAGATACAATTCGCATGATTATTTCTCTCTCGGCTCAAAATAATTGGAAAATATATCAAATGGATGTTAAATCTGCTTTTCTGAATGGAACTCTGGAAGAAGTATATGTTGAACAGCTTGCAGGATATGTAGTCAAAGGAAAAGAAGACAAAGTTTATAGATTGAAGAAAGCATTGTATGGTTTGAAGCAGGCACCAAGAGCGTGGTACAAGAAGATTGATTCCTATTTCATACAGCATGGCTTTGAAAGATGTTCTTTTGAGCATACTTTATATATTAAATTTGTTGATCCTGGAGATATTCTCATTGTGTGCCTTTATGTTGATGATCTAATCTTTACTGGCAATAATCCAAAGGTGATTGCAGAATTCAGGGAGGCTATGATAAGCTGCTTTGAGATGATAGATTTAGGCCTAATGTCCTATTTTCTTGGCAATGAGGTGGTTCAGCAGAATGATGAAATCTTCATTTCTCAGAAGAAATATGCAGGTGATATTTTGAAGAAATTCAAAATGGAGAATTCAAAGCCGATTTCCACTCCAGTTGAAGAAAAGTTGAAGCTGAAGAAAGAAAATGATGGCAAAAGAGTAGATTTAACTCATTATAAAAGTTTGATCGGAAGTTTGAGATATCTGATCGCGACTAGGCCAGACATTGTATTTGGAGTTGGATTGCTAAGTAGATTTATGGAAGAGCCACGTGTTTGTCATCTGCAAGGAGCCAAGAGAATTCTTCGTTATATCAAAGGTACTCTGACCGATGGAATTTTTTATGCCAGTAATAATGATGTGCAGCTTGTTGGATACACAGATAGTGATTGGGCTGGAGATATAGAGACGAGGAAAAGCTCGTCAGGGTACATATTTCATCTTGGCACGGGCGCAGTGTCATGGTCTTCAAAGAAACAACCAGTTGTTGCACTCTCCACGGCCGAAGCAGAATATATAGCAGCAACCAGTTGTGCTACACAAGCAGTATGGTTAAGAAGAATTCTTGAAGTATTACATGAGAAGCAGAGCACTCCAACAGAAATATTTTGTGATAACAAGTCTGCAATTGCTCTGTGTAAGAATCAAGTTTTTCATGGGCGGTCCCAGCATATAGATATACGGTTTCACAAAATACGAGAGTTGGTAGAAGAGAAAGAAGTGGTGATCAAGTATTGTCCCACTAAAGAACAAGTTGCAGATATTTTTACAAAGTCATTGAAGGCTGAGCTATTCTACAAGTTGAAGAAAATGCTTGGAATGATACAAGCTTGATTTAAGGGAGACAATGTTAGATAACTAAATCAAGCACCATACAAAACCTATTTGAAGACAACTTTGGTTGCAAACTTTGAATTGAAGTTTGAATACTAGATTTCAAAGGAAGCTTATAGAATTTTAAATTGTCAAAGAAAGGTAGTAGTAGAGTTTGAATTGTATAAGTAAGCTTGTAGTATTTGAATTGGATTTGCTTAGGGATTAAGAAAAGTATATGTTATTTTATTGTAAACATTTGCCTATAAAAGGCTAATGTACTTCCTTGTCATAGAAATCAATAGAAGTGAAATTTCCTCTTCTAATTACTTTGTCTTCCACATGCATGTGTGTGAGTTAGAGAGAAAATCCTGGGTGAGTTGAGTGTGAGAGAAAAATTGATGGTGAAGTATATGTGTTTTGTGATAACACGTACCTTCCTTGCTCTGATTTTGTTTAAGCTTCGTTCCAGCTGGTTCTCTAGCTGTTGTAACTCGTCAATAGAGCATGTATCCAATCCATCACCCAAAAGCTTCCTACAATACATGATAATCTCAAGGTTCAAAACAGCGATTAATTAGGTGTTTTTCTCAACTACCAAGAATCAGAATGAAAAACCTTTTAGAAACTTGTAGGTTCTCGATCTTCTTTGCCATGCTGATATCACCTTCCTTTAGATGCTACATATACATATGTAAACAGAAAAAAAAAAAAAAAAGGGGCACAAATATGATCCCTCTCAATCACTCACCAATAAGCCATCGAATTATATGCTTCAGATGAACCAAACATGATTCTAGTGTTATCTGCATGTAAGATTTGTTACATTCTTGATTTCTGGATGATCATGCAGCAGTAAAGAAGGACTTTGAGTCATGTCACGATAGCCATCCAAAAAGAAAAAAAAAAAAAAAAAAACTGCACCAGATGTAATAAGATAAAATGAAAAAGTAAAAGTTAATTGTGCATAATTTGTGCTTTACGTAAAGTTTAGACAATTTTTTTTAAAAAAAAAAAGAGTTATATTGGGACTCGAAATGTCATTAGGTAACTTGCAAATGAATGTAAGAAGAGTGTCTTAATGTAAATATGTGTAAATTAATTGCTAAAAATACCTAGACTTTCTCCATCATTCAAAGCATGCACAATTATTTTCAACGATATGAATAAATAAACACAAACGGATATAGCTAAATTTATCTCATGTTTTGTACACCTACACTTAACAGACTAGCCAAACAAACATAAAAAGCTGAAGCCAAAAGATAGCAATGTCCGGTCCAACATTTATATTGGGTGCTATATTTGTTTTATAAGCAAAATTATATTGAACAGAGTACAAGGGTATTCACACCCAAATACAAGGAGACGGTACAAAGAACAAAAGGAAAGAATATATGCATCCATGGATCGAATTTTAGTTATTTTCTTGACACTAACGAGTTAATTTCTTGAGAATGCAGGGCACAACCATTATAGTACATCAATCATCTCTCCCAACATTATTGACATATACTTCATAGAAAAGTTGTGCAAATATATGTATGGAGGGCTAACCTGTGTATTTTCTTGAATTCCTTTGGTGTTGAGACTCAGGTCCTTGACTTTCCTTTGATAGCGTTCAACCGTTTTGTTTATACTGAAGCATCTCCAATAGACAATTAAGAGCATTAAAAGTTGTTTTGGCAAGAATGATTTTATACGAGTCGACCAGGTTATGTTCACATATGCGATCGTATAAAATAATAAGCATTTAATTTGATTGATTAAAGTGTGATACAATTCTTGAAGTGTGATTCAAGACAAAAAAAAAAGTGTGATACAATTCTTGAAGGATGTAATCAAATCAGTGAGGGGAAGCACATTAACAAGAAAGAAGTATTCAATAGGTGCCTTTGGCATATTCAATTATTCATTGTGCTTTGAGCTAAAAATTAAGCGAAACTTTAGGCCCTTTCTCCTGCGAAATCTGTTACAGCATTATGTTGTAGCATATCAGCATATTTCAGTCACGTTAGTAGCATGTGATATCATCATTTTACATTTTTAAGTTTTTTAGTATTCCTGTGCTGAGGTGGCAGAGGTAGTGGAAGTTTGTTAGGAGTTTTTCTCTTTCTTTAGTCATATGTATGAGTGCTATATAGTGGCCTTGAGCCTCAATGAAAAGAACAGATTACCACGGCAAAACAACTCTTCTTCTCTCTTAGAGCATCTCCGATGAGACTTGCTTAACAATAAAAATATTATTTTGATGTGCCACATGATTTGGATTGCTTAAAATTGGAGAGAGTTGCTTATATAAACAATCATTCCTTACGGGTTGCTTAAAATTTTTGTATGTATATAAATGTAGGAAAGAGAGTATGGAATGTTGGAGAGAAAGGGTGAGTTAAGCAACTTGTTGTAGAAACTCCCATTGGAGTGGAAATTGTTTAGGTTACTTAAAATTGAAGTGGCACACTTAAAGAGATAAAGTACATTGCTTATATATTGAGCATTGAAGATGCTCTTGTTACTCTGAATATTGTCTCTGCAATTAATCACTCATTTTGCACCAGAACTCATTCACCCATTGAGTTCTCTACTACTGAGTATTGAGATTTTCGGTGTCTTCCCTAAAATCCAAATTTCCGTCCCAAAATCCATCATGCATCTTAATGAGTTCTAACACTCAGTTCTCCAATTTAAGCACCCCAATTGTCTCATCAAAATATCCTATTAGAAAACTACTATGATGAATAATTATCAAAAAAAAGAAAAAAAAAATCTTCTGGAATCAAGTAATTTTTATTTGAATATCATAATATATACGATAAATTACATAAACCTTCTATAAATAAGGATATTAAATTACATGCAGATTCCTTGTTAATTGTTTCAGAATACATATTCCTTGCCTTTTTCTTCTATAAACAAACAATATAATTGCATTATTATGAATACAAAAGATACTCTAACCTAATACATCAAACTACATCACACAGCCACAATAATAGTCAACAGTAGCAGATCTAAAATTAACAGCAAAAAGGATTACAGCCCATAGTATATCCCACTTTACAGTCCCAATTTTTTTTTTTATATATAATCAAAGGATCAATTATTATTAAGTGGGTACAAGAGATATCCCAACTCATATACGATGCAAGAAAAAGGAATGGGTCAAAAATGCCCTTCCCAGCAAGCTCCAAATTAACCAGCAAGAATAAAACTGACTCCACCTATGTGAAGGTTATGGTGCACCACCCACCAAAAGTGGTGTAGTGGTGCACCACCCAAGTAACATAATCTGGACCATCTGGATTGTCACTTGGGTTATATGGTCAAAGTTCAACAAACCCAAGTGACAATTTAAATGGTCCAGATTATGCTACCTGGGTGGTGCATCAGTACACTCTGGTGGGTGATACACCTTAGACAACACCCTCCACCCATTATCTGAGAACAGTCCCAAAACTTAGTTCAACAGATACGCGTTTATAACCATCAGGAATTAGGCCAGCTTCCTGCCAGATTCAATCAAATGATTGGTGCAAAAACACCAATCTATTATGAAGAAATCCTTCCCTAAACAGCAGAAAGATACATATATTTCCTATAGCAGAAAGATAGACAATGTAACCCTATACCCAACTTAACTTCATATATTTGTAGTTCTCATTAGCTAGTTATTTAGAGAATGAGAGCAAGTAAGAAATGATAAACTTAAGTTTACTAGTGAATAGTAGAATGTGTGTATAAAAGCCAATTATGTAGTTTATATAGAACAAGAGAAAATGAGTAATTAATAACCAATCCGCGGAGTCATCAACTTAATCCAATTACCTAATTATAACTAAATTAACCGATCTCTTACCTTACCATAGTTGAACTGTGGTAATTGTGTGACCTCTATCTATCCCATTATTATTATTTTTTGACGGACCTCTATCCCATTATAATCTGAAGTTCTTAGGGGTTTAAATTCAATATTGGAGCCTAACGCGGTATATTATATTGAAATGGTTTATAGGGAAGTTATTGACAAAAAAAAATGGTTTCATATGAAAATTATACAAACTTTGTTCGTTCTCATAAAAACTTTTGTATAGAAGTTGTAAATTTTTGCACTAACAAGTGTCAAGTGATAAAAAAAAGTTGCTTTAAAAAAATTTATGAGAAGTGGATGAAGTGACCAGAGTTCTAACTTTCACACAGAAGGTATAGTCATAGAAGAAGAAGAAAGTCAGATACACATTCATTTACACTTTACTTAAAGTGATGTATGATGTGTATTTCACATATATATGTTGTGTGTCAGAATCAGAATAAAAATGTGTAAAAATTAAGATAAATCAGATATAATTAAATAATAAAAATTATACGTATATCAGTATATGAGATAATGCAAGTAAAAATGTGTATAACTAGAAATACTCCACATCGAACTGACGTGACAATGCCATGGGGTTCTGTAACTACAGATAACACCTCAGCCAATAGTTTCAGGCACAAATATAGAAAGAAATGCCCTCAATATATTAGTTTTTCTGCATAATATATCCCAAGATTGTATTTATTAATGGAAGCAAAAACAAGATCCTGTAAACAACATGAATTAATGTATTTTACGCACACCAATGACAAGGGTAACTTTTACCAATAGGTAATGCTCGTGCTGAAGAAAAAGATACAATTCTTTTAAGATGTAATTAAAAAAGAGAAACATACTATATACTATTATAGTAGTAATTCCTGGTAAATCAAAGACAGGCTCTTATTTTGATGTTCCTCTTAAGATTCCAACAAGACTGCCAATTATATTAAAACATGTCCTAAGATCACACAGCAAATTGTCTGAAAGAAATACTGTAGCAAGGGATCTCTTGCTCCATATAATTGATTGGCCTTATATTTTTTATATTATTAAAAATGTAATTAAAATGAGAGAAAATAATATTCCGAAAGCTACTATATAATACATATTCAATGATAAAATAAGAAGTTCCTTTCAATCCAGGAATAGTTAAAAAATTCTCCTAATAAACTGTCTTGTCTTATGTTCATTGGGTAATTCCAAATCTGTTTGAATGCTAATTAATAACCATAGTTTCTAGAGGCTCTGATAAATGGGAAACTAAGGGCATATTTACCTTCTTTTTTCTCTTAAGATGGCAATAAAGAGTATTGTTACAACAAACTAAACTTCACGATTAATTCTATCCTTATATGCAAATTTATTATCATGGACTATCTAAAGTAAATGGAATGTTATCCCGTCTTGAATCACTAAAAAAAAAAAAAAAGAGATCGTTGTTCAATTGACAGTATCATAAGAAAAATGCAAAATTACACATTTGACGTGAAGCAACGTGTGTTTTTTACCCTTAATCCAGTCTAATAGCAAACTATTTCTTTTGTTTTACTCTTCTTAATTCACCTTCAGATTTCACAATCCATTAAACTTATAGTCTTTCATTCTCAAAACTTATGTAGGTACTCTTTTTTGTAACAGTGTAATTAATAATTGTTATAAAGCCCTTCTCTATAGCTAGTTGGTCAGGTGACTCAAACCTTATGCAATAAATTTAACCATCGGTTATCTTCCTTTTTTTCCCGTACTTTTTCTCTTAAAAATTATCTGTTCTATTCATAGGACAATAACTTTCTCTCTTATATATACCTGGCATTTACAGCGACTCATTATGTATAGGACCAAATCATCAGCAGTGGTGAAATCCTTGTTGGTTGATATGACGAATATATGAATAAACGACCTTACCATAAAAGGCATCATAAAATTGCAAGTACTCGAGTACAAATCTAATAATAGAAGAAAAATTGCTGAAATAAATAAATAAATACGTTGAAACATGAGCTTGGTCCTTGGGGGTTTAGTTTTGTGAATAACATACCTAGAACTGGAGAACTCATAGAGCTTCCCTCTGGTAGAGAAGATTATGAGTGCGACCTCAGCATCACACAGCACTGAAAGCTCAAAAGCCTTCTTAAGCAACCCATTTCTTCTCTTTGAGAACGTTACTTGCCTGCTTGTCTCGTTTTCGATGCGCTTCATCTGAGTCTTTCCCCTCACCATCTTCTTTCTGATGAAAACCTGATGAACTAGAACTGTGTCAGAACATGAGATCTAGGTAGTTAATCAAGGATTATATAAACTTATAAAGCTTATATGTTATTTCCAGAAATAGAAAGTGAATACTGAAAGAAATCAAACCTGAAAGAGTGATCTAGATGCGAAAGAAGGGAATATTTTGATATTCTCAGTCTTGAGATTAGAGTTAAAGTGACTGCAGTGTTCAATCTCAGAAACCCTAGCAAAATTTTCCGGGGAAAAGAACAGAAAAAAGAGAGAGAAAGAAGAGGAATAGAATGATTGATTGATTGCTAGTTGCACCTATATCACCTACCCCTCTTCTTAGCTTTCAGCCTATAAATAAAAGTGTGAGGAATCCAAACCAAAAATGTTGCAAATTGTATATCGAAAGACTAATAAGAAGGGAATCACTTTTATTTTCCTCTTTTGGGTAAAAAAAAATAGACCCTTCCCAAATTAAGAAAACTTGGAATAAATGCTCCTAAGGCACGTGAAACCACAATGTTAAGCCACTTGTTGCCTATAAAAAGGAGGGAGAGTTTTTTTTGACCTTTTGGAGGCACATGATCTTAGTGCTGCTCCTCCTTGACTCAATTATAAGAAAAAAAATATTTATATTTTATGGATTTAAATATAATTAAAATTCAACTAACTTAACTTTATTTAATGTCAGTATTTTAATAATCAAGAAAATTAATCAATCCAACAAATTATCCTTTTATATTTCTAAGAGCATTGCATACTCCCGAGATAATTAAAGAATAGTTTAATAATTATAACTCATTTTTTTTAAAGATAAATCATGATAATTAAACTAAATTAACTTACTTTTTAATAAGTATGAAATTAGTTAATTTTATTTATAATTGAGTCTGGATGAAGCATCTGTATCGCGATGACACGGGGTCTAAACACCAACAACCCATGCTTCCGGTGACAGTTAATCGGACAGGGCCATTGTTGCGGGTGGTAAAACAGCAAACAGCAAACAGCAAACAACCCTGTCCGTTGCCAATTATTTTGGGACAAATAGTTACAAAGGTGATGGAAAATGGAATACAGTGAAAAAAGGGTTTGTCCGTACGAGGGTCGGAATGCGTCAGTGTTTCAGTACGGTACATTTAAGAAAGTAGCCTATAAGATGGTGCCACGCGCCCAAGCATGAAATGGGTTCAGTCTGTCCCAAATGATGACACCGGAATGTGGTGGTGAATGAAGCATCGTTCTTCGTCCTTTGTCCATAAGATATATATAAAATATGTTGATTAAGATATATTATATAGTATTATAAAAGGAAGGGCCCTCCATTAATTTAGTTTATGACAGAGCTTTTTCTTTCTTCAGACAAATCTCGATTATTAAAGTAAAAGATAGAGAAATTATGAAACAAAATTAATGAATAAGATGTTTTATAAAAGAAGAATTTTCTTCGTTTTAAAACATGGAAAAATGCATCTAGTTTATGCATTAATCGTACAAATGTCTGGGAATTAGATTTATAAACTAAGAAGGGTCGTCCTTCTTTAATACTTTTGGAACAATAGGTTCAATTATTTTATATACACGCTTGTCTTGGGAAAAGACTCCTCTAAAATAATCAAATATGTAAAATGAGAAAGTGAGGCTCTAACATCCCAATAATTATATATATGTGTTTATTTGAAAACTAGTTTTATTAATCAGTTAAATATTTATTTTTATGCGATTTGGATTATTTGATTTTATTTGCTTATTAAGCTATTTTTATTTGGTGCATTAACAATGCATTATTGCAGTGTATATACGTTTATACGACAATAATATTACGCTATTGTCATTATTATTATTTATTTAGAAAAATATTTTAAATGATATGATTAAAAGAAATATTTTTAGATTTTACTCTATTTAATTTTAGATTTATAAATAAATTGATTTGGAATCAATCGGAAATTAATTTTGGATCATTGATTTCCTTGGTTGACTAGTTCAACCATCAACCTCTCCTCTAATTCAAATTTTGAACTTTGAGATTTATCCCTATTTATGTTTATATTCAAGCTCAAAAAAATATATCCTTTTCTAAACTCAATTTTAATCACTCAAAATTTTACTCATACCAAAAATAAATAAATTTTCTTATTTTCTTCTCTGGTGGTCATGTTGACCACGTAACCCACCCCTTCTTTTCTTTTCTTTTTTTTCTTTCTCTTTTTCTTTCCTTTTTCTTCTTTCTTCTTCTTTCTTTCTTTCTTTCTTTCTTTCTTCTCTTTCTTCTTTCTTTTTTAAGTAAAGACCCAAAATATTCCCTCAAATTTTTTAAGTAGGACAATTTGGTCCCTTAAAAAAAAAAGGACAATTTGGTCCCCCAAATTTCATAACGGGGGACGATCTGGTCCCTCCTTAAGGACTAGATCATCCCCCGTTATGAAATTTGGGGGACCAAATTGTCCCTCATTTTGAAATTTGGGGGATCAAATTAAATTTTTTTTTTTCAGGGACCAAACTGTCCTATTTGAAAAATTTGAGGGACCACTTTGGGTCTTCACTCTTCTTCTTTTTTCGTGCAGAAGACTCTCCCTTCCTTTTTCTCTCTTCTCTCTCCACCACACTCCACCTTCTCTCTTAATTTCCGACCACCTCCGGTCACCCCTCACAAAACTAAAACCATAGAAATACTCCCCATCTTCTCCTTTACAATTTTAACCAAATATTTTTCTGAACGGATAACATTGACGACGGAGCCACGACCAAACCGCCACTGTTAGGGCGTTTTCCGGCCACCTTTGACCAAACAAATACCATAACTTTGTTCCTCTCATTCTCCTCTACAAAACCCCTCAAGAAATTTCGAGATCAGAGAACATTGATTTTTGACCACCGCGAACTGCCGCCAGCCGCCGCCGCACCGGAGCTCCGTCGGAGCTGCTGCCACCACCACCATTCTCTTCCTCTTTCAGTGGTGAGTTGATTCCACCCTCTCATCACCCTTCATTATGCATGTCTTTCAAACTACTTGAACCCGAAGTTCTTGATTTATGCTCTAAATTCTATTCTAAATTTGTTTTATTTTAAATCTGGAAATCAGTAGTTCAAATTAATTATTTGGTGATTATTATACTGATTTTGGTCCTGTTGTCTTTGGTTGTGTTGACGGACAATTTCCATCTATGTGGGTGTGATTGTCATTCTTGAAGGAGCAAGATTTGCATTTTTGGGAGCTGAAAGGAGATACCTGTGCGTGCTGTGAAGCGCCAAAGGAACCCGGAACGTCATGTCAGGTGGGGGAAGATAATAATTAGGTGTAGTTTGGGTTTTAATGCGGGTTTTAGGGTATATGTTTAGCAAATTGCATGGAATTAATTTATGAGAATTGTTATTATAAATTGCTCATAATTGTGTCGTTTGCCTGTGTGAATTATATGGTCGGTATAATTGAGACTTTATCTGATGCTATTAGTGGAATATTCTTGTTGCTTAAAATGATTGTTTGTGTTAGTTTTGGTTGTTTCTACTGGTTTGGGATTAAAAATAAGGGACCATGATTCCCTTGAGACTTAAATCTTGTACAATATTATTGGATTAAAAAGGCAACAAGAGTAGGGTGATATATGTGAATAGGCGTAGCGAACCTTGAAGGCCTATTAGCTTATTAAAACTATTTATTATTAGATATGTATGATTTTCCAAGATTGTGGATGAATTTAGAAGCAATTGCGTTCTGATGCATGTTTATTTGACTAAGGTTGGTTAGACTTAGGTTTTAAAGTGATTGCTAAGTTAAGAAACAATGTATAATGTTACTATAATTCTATGGATTGTATAATTTGAGCATGATGACTATGATGGATAGATAAACAAGAGAATTGATTATGATATCCATTAATTTGAGTACAAGGATTTACCATGACAATGGGGGTATGATTAGAATGGACAGGCCTTATTACAATTATTGGTGAGTTGGATGATTGTTATTATGGTAATAGAGTTCCTTTAAAGTGGAATGTTGCAAGTGTAAGGAAATAATCAATAGGAATAGGATTGGATTATGAGAATTATGACTTCTTTTTCATAAGGAGTTACTTGGTTTTAGTTGATGTCGATTAAGTTGAATTAATTGAAGATGAGCATAGAGTTGTATCTCGACTGTGTTAATTCAATTTTTAGAAGGATATATAAAGCTCTAAGTTGGTTCTAGTGAAAAGTTGAGGGCTTAAAGGTTAAACAAGGATATTCATGTATATGGCATATAAATGAGTAGATGATTTTATTGTAATTACTTAGGAATTTATTTTGAGGGAATTCTTAGGATAGTTGCTTGCTTCTAATTGTTGACTATTTGTGTAATTAGGACCTTAATCCATTTTGTACTTGAACAATTTTAGATTTATTTTAGCTCATTGCTAAATATAAATTGTGGTTTTGGTGTAAGATTCGAATTCGCGAATCTCACTTATTGGTTAAATACATTCGCCAAGCGTTTGATCTTATTTCGGCGTTATTGGGTTCTAAGTATAAGCCTATCGGTACGATTGTTAAGTCGTTTAGGGACTTGTGTGAACTGCATTTGTTTCCGAACTTAGATTCGGAAGGTGTTGGAAGGTTATTATTAGTTGGTATCAATTTCTTATTTATTGAATTTATGAATTCAATCTTAAGGTTTATCCTTATTTATATTTTGTTGTTTTGGGCTCGAAGTTAATCTTGTATATGGTAATTTGGAATGAAATAAATAGACCAAATATTGGGAAGTTAAAGACTTTCAAAAATCTTGTCTTTTGATGATTTTATTCTTGGATTTGTCATTGATCTTAACTATGAACTGTTATTTTTAAAATTATATTATTATATACTTAATTTTAGCCTAAGTACGTTCAAATGAATTTGAAGTGTCAAATGGATTTTGAGTCGGAAAGATTGATTTTGGTTAATGGTCTATTTGAGCCCAATTCTTAACAATAACTCTTTTTAAATTGATACCAGCACTTTGGAACTTTTAGTTCCTGCTTTTTTTGTCCTCGAACAACATTCCAACCTAATCATAGTCGTTGTCGTTCTGGAAGCATAGACACCTATTCATAGGAAATTAGGGGACTGTGTGGGGGCCACAGAGTCCTTGGGGATAGTCAGGCGTGGATCCTGCCAATGGTTCAGTGTACAGCTGCACTATGCTGGTAGAGACCTGGACAGCAGGGCTATCTTGACACTCTAATGAACTAAATATTATTCAAATGTTAAGTACTCTCGTGTGAAAGGACCGCGGAGATGGCTGTTAACGTACTCCATTTGGGACCTGTGCACCGAGTTGTTTACGCATATTACCTGAATGCTATCCTGACAGAACACTATGACAACAACAGTCTCCATGGAGCAGAGTTAGGTCTATTCCTAGGCATGCATTCAAGT
This sequence comes from Echinosophora koreensis, assembly GCA_035048595.1. Classification (NCBI taxonomy): domain Eukaryota; kingdom Viridiplantae; phylum Streptophyta; class Magnoliopsida; order Fabales; family Fabaceae; genus Echinosophora; species Echinosophora koreensis. Next base: position 6,117,579 of record JAPCYP010000017.1, on the reverse strand, counting down.
CTCGACCTTTTTCTGAAACTATATATGTATTATACATATTTTATAAATGTGTCCTTTGATACACGCCCACATATATATATATATATATATATATATATATATATATCCACTTGAATGCTTGTTTGTTTATCTGCATGCCTATATCTACATTACTAACCTATTGTAGAATCTTACCTCCTATGTTTGTATTTCTTTTCTGCTTCGTTCCTTGTTGGCAACGATAGTGTCATCCGAGAAGTGTAAAAGAGATGAGGAATGACAGAAAGATGCTGAGAAGGTGACAGAAGAGAATTATGAAGACTTAGAGCTTCGATGTCATGTGTAATCTGTTATATATTTAGAGTTGTTTGTGTTTAAAGTATTTGGAAAATTTTATTATGTTTTATTTTGGCAATCATGAGAAAATTTATAAGCTTACTTAGTTTTCGAAAACTCATTGTATGTAATTATTTCATGTAATTATGAAAATTCATTTGGGACTGTTGTATTTATCTATTTTAAGTTTCTAGTGTATAAATGGAATTTTATTCCTTTTCTATCCTGGCAATTGATTTAAGACCAGTGAGCAAGTATTTAATTGAGGAAGTTTTTAAATTTATCAATTGTTTATCAGGTAATATTTTGACGTCATGCAAAGTTCCAATTTTTAAAGAGGTTATTTCAAAAATAATCCTGAAAATCCTCATTTTATTAATTTAATCAGTCTTAAATAAAATATGGTGTTACAGAGGCTCTATTCACCGTTGATTAATTAAAGTGCATTAAGATCTCAACTCATTTTATCTAATCAAGGGTGCATACACCCCCATTTATCACTTTACACATTTCATCACTTTAGAGGAGTCAAATCCATTGTCTTGATATCCTATCTTTGTTTAATTGGATGGTTGGCTGACCTCATTGTTCGATTTCATATTACTTGACCACTTGACTGCAAGAGTGATTTTCTACTAGTCATGTCACTTCCAGGTGTATTTATAGCAGCGAGATGGCAAAGGCATGCGGCTTGTCAGTCGTAGAGCAGTATGTCTACTCGAGTAGAGTGGCTACCCTACAATACTCTTGGTCCAAACGGTGATTGGGTTGCTGCTCGATCCATTTGGTGTTGGACCCCTGCTCGGCCAAATGATGTTCCTTTGAGTTGGGCCATTACCCAGCTTGTAACATATGGTCGACCTATTGTGCCTAGGGTCCAAGATCTAACCTAGAGTAGTTGCCCCCAGGTTGGTGCATTGTTGAGCGATTTGTTGAGCTCCAAAGTAAGATCTGTAACAGCCGTTCTTTTGTAATTTTGTTTTTATGTAGGATGATTAGGTCTATGACTTAGATTAGGTGTGTAATATGTGGTTTAAGGTATAGGAACCTTTGCATGGAAGTACGCAACCCTCTGGTGTGAAATTGAATGTGAGCATATCCTAAGGTTTCCCGTATATCGTTTAAAAGGCTTAAGTGTATGAAATAATAAATTTGGAGTTAAGAAAGAGATTAGGCATTTTTGAGGATTTGAGGTCGTTTATTAGGTATTAATGAGCTTATATCTCAAATTTGGGATCAGACGTCGAACGGGCTTGGAACGCAACGAAACGTGAAAGTAGGTTTCCTGGCCAACGGTCAATGCTCAAGAGTGGCATAACCAATGCTCAAGCGTTGAGGTCAACTAGATCAGCTTTAATGTTGACTCCACGTGGCACAAGGTGGCCTGTAACATCCCCAAAATTATATGTGTTTATTGGATAACTAGTTTTATTAATCAACTAGATATTTATTTTTATGTGTTTCAACTTATTTGATTTTATTTACTTATCAAACTATTTTTGTAAATTGATACCGGCGCTTTGGAACTTTTAGTTCCTGCTTTGTTTGTCTTCGGACAACATTCCAACCTAATCATAGTCGTTGTCGTTCTGGAAGCATAGACACCTATTCATAGGATATTAGAGGACTGTGTGGGGGCCACGGAGACCTTGGGGATAGTCAGGCGTGGATCCTGCCAATGGTTCAGTGTACAGCTGCGCTGCACCGGTAGAGACCTGGACAGCAGGGCTATCTTGACACTCCACCGAACTAAATATTATTCAGATGTTAAGTACTCTCGTGTGAAAGGACCAAGGAGATGACTGTTAGCGTACTCCATTTGGGACTTGTGCACCGAGTTATTTACGCATATTATCTGAATGCTATCCTGACAGAACACTATGACAACAATAGTCTCCATGGAGCAGAGTTAGGTCTAGTCTTAGGCATGCATTCGAGTCTCGACCTTTTTCTGAAACTATATACGTATTTTATGAACGTATCCCTTGATACACACCTATATATATATATCCACTTGAATGCTTGTTTGTTTTCCTGCATGCCCATATCTACATTCCTAGCCTATTGTAGAATCTTACCTCCTCTTCTTGTATTTCTCTTCTTCTCCGTTCCGTGTTGGCAACGATAGTGTCATCCGAGAAGAGCATAAAGGAAATGAGGAAGGACTTGAAGATGCTGAGGTGACAGAAGATAATTATGAAGACGCCAGAGCTCGTTGTCGTGTAAAATAAGTGGTTGATGTATATTTAGAATTATTTGTGTTTAAAGCATTTTGAAATGTTATTATATTTTATTCTGGCGATCTTGAGAAAATTCTCTAGTTCACTTAGTTTTCAAAAACTCATTGTATGTAATTATTTTATGTACGTTTAAAAATTCATTTGGGACTGTTGTATTTATCTATTTTAAGTTCCTAGTGTATAAATGGAACCTTATTCCTTTTCTATCCTGGCAATTGATGTAAGACTAGTGATCAAATTTTTATAGTCTACAAGTTTTTTTTGATTTATCAATTGTTTATCAGGTAATATTTTGACGTCATGCAAAGTTCCAATTTTTAAAGAGGTTATTTCGAAATTTTTTCTAAAAATCCTCATTTTTATAAAGTTAATCCGTTTTAAATAAAACATGGTGTTACATGGCCCACGTGGCATCACCTGATTGGTTGCATGCGCGGTGGCACTACCTACCTCCAATGCTCAAGAGTGGAGGATCTAATGCTCAAGCGTTGGAGCGCTCAAGCGCTGCCTTTCCATCGCTCAAGCGTTGACGCGTATTCTTGCAAAAATAAAAGGACTTAAGTGACATAAGTCACTTAAGTCCCAAAATGAAAAATAGAAGACAAAACACAGAGAAGGCAGAAAGGAGAGTTTAAAGAGAGGAAGAAAGAAACTTAGAGAGGGAGAGGGCTTCCGATAGAGTTCCCGACTCGATCGATCGTCCAGACGCAATTCTGAGTACGTCATTGTGATTGTGGCAACGTCGTCTTCATCGTTCTATCCTCCTTTTCTCTCTAAGTGAAGGTAATTCTTACCCTTTTTATGTTGAAATGTCGTCGGTGACTGTATTCGGCTTATCTTTTGTTTCAGTTATCCGTTTTTTGTCCCGACTTCATATTAGGGTTCCCTGGAACGCACACTTCGTAATGTGGGGTTCAGGTGAATTTTCGGAGGCCTGGGGACCCTTGGTTTGTATGTGGCAGAATTGAGAGGAGTCATGGAGGGTTCGATTTGTGACGTTCAAGTTACCGTACGACATCTCAGGTGGGGGAAATAAGCCATCTAATTACGTCGGAAACGGCGAAGTGACATTTATTTCAATAATGGCGTAGGGCAACCTAAACCCTACTAAGGCGTGAGTAACAGACAATATCAATATCACATTGGAGACTACTTAGTGGTACCAATGATGATATTGAAATTGTAGGTTTATCGTCGATAGGTTAAAAATGTTATATTTGAGGTTACATGGTTTGTCTGTTTGACTGTTCATGATGTGCTGTTTGATAGACGTTGACTTGCCTGGAGTTATTGGGAATATTAGGTTGTTGGCTATTTATATATTATTTTAATATATGGAGATAATTGGAAATGATAACATGTTGGATGATCATTTTGTGCTTAGAATTTCTAAGTGTTGATACATGATGAATTATGGTGTTGTGTGTGGGGGTACATGACATATGTTTTCAGAAGTGCCTAACAAGATATTTATTTTGATATATGATGAGACTGAGGATAAATAATTGTTGAGGTTATCTATGAGATAGTGGTGAGAGGTTAAGGCACTAGGGGATGACTCGAGAGATGGTCGGTGATATTATTCATATGTATGGGGTGTATTCTCGAGATTCAGAGTATTTGCAGGACCGTCCCAGTTTATTATTATTTGAGTTGCAGCTATAGTTCATACATTGCATGAGCACGCTCGCGAGAGAACCAGGGTGTGCACGGGCGTGTGTTGTGCAACTATAGTGCCATTGCTTTGCATGGGCATTCTCACCGCGGATGAGGATGTGCACTGGGGATTCTGGAGACGTGTCGTTTGGACGATTGATTGATGATATGTATATCCGGATTGGTGGCAGCCACGTTATCATACACATTGCATTTGCATCATAGTGAAGGGTAGAGGAAAATAATATGTTTCAAGGATGGTTGTGTGTGTGTGTATATATATATATATATATATATATATATATATATATATATATATATATATATATATATATCAAAATATGTGGTGATCCATGTTTTGTGTGCTGTTATTGAGTAAATGTTGCTAAACCATTTTCCATGTTGATGTTAAATAGTTTCTTATCCCCGTTTCCATTTCTTCTGTATTTGTTTCGCTATCGTGAAAACTACAGATCCCGAGTATATCGATGGCTCATTGGGATCATCCTTGGATGGAGCAGCCGGCGGGGTTCCCACTGAGGGGAACCTTTGAACTAGAGTTTGTAGATGAGCACGAGTGGCTAGTGGACCTAGTCACTCGGTTTGCTGTGTATACCGGTCCTGTTTCAGTGACTTATGGTATCAAGAATGGAGCCCCATTCAGGATGGTGGGGACTTTCAGAGTGGGGCAGAAAATAACCGTCGCTAATTCGACTTTAATTTCCGACGGGCTCGATCGTCGTTAAAAGTAAAGGGTCGTCGGTATTTTTTTAATTAAATCCCATTTCAGAAACAGAACCTTCATTCCACTTAAACCCATTTTCGCAATACTCACACTCTCTCTCACGACGACCAACGAGCCACCTCCGAGCGCCCGTCCGGCCATCGACGGTACCGATTTCGTCCACCATTTCATCATCTCATCTTCATTTCGTCATTTCTTTGCATCTTTGCATCTTCATTTGCATTTTTAACATTTTTTCCTCTCTTCCATTTTGTCCTACCACCAGCCACCGTCCAGTAGCCGTCAGGCCATCATCCAGATCCAAATATTTGAGCTTTGGAACACAACAAAACATAACCCAAGAGAGCCAAATAGCCATATTGAGGTGGCTGCTGAAAAGTGATCCATCGAGGGAGGTGAGAACAGATCCGGAAAGAGGGTTGGCCAGTGGTATCGACTAAGGAAACGACTGCAGGAGAGGTGGTCGGACGTGCCACCACGAGCTGCTGGAAGTGGCGCGCGTGCGACTACTGGGCAGAAAGCCGACAGTGCGTGAGAGCGCGTCGACGGTCAGCTTGGAGCGATTTCGGGACAGCCCGACAGATTGTCGATGGCTGAGTTGAATGGTGTGGTTGTAGGCTGGAAAGGCAGACGGTGGAGAAAGAGGCTAGACAATTGACATTGCAGATAAAGATGTCTAATGGATTTTTTTTTTTTTGTATGACCGAGAAGATGATTAGAGTTCCTTCATACTTAGCGGAACTTCGCAGCGGAATAGTAACTGGACAAGTCACAGAGGATGGTACCGCTCTGATACCATGTTGAATTGGAAGGTTTTAGGTAGGGAAGGAGGAAAAGAGAGAAATAAACTAGCAAGTAATAAATCTGATATTGATTTGATGGGGTGATGATGTGATTACAAAAGACAACCCTAATAGTCGTATTTATTCTAAAAGTAGAATCCTAATCTTGATCAAATAGAGAATCAAATCATAAAATATAATTAAGAAATAAATCCTCATATATCATCCAGGATACTCTAAAATATTCTAAGATTTGAAAAGATATTATCAGATATTTCTCTGATTTTCTAACAGTCTCCACCACATTCCAAAAAAAGCAATATCTTTCCATGTTAGTGTTTTTTTTTAACAAGTTGCTGCTTTTTTTTTTTTTTGTGCAAGGACTAGTTGCTACTTTTTTATATGAAATGTGTTATTGTGATAGTTATTTATTAGAAAAATTCTTACTTAAAATTGCTTTGTCTATTATTGACAAAATATTATAATATGAACATATATATTCCATATTTTTTTACACTAAAGTTATTTTTATATTTTTATATATAAGTATTTACAGTTCACAAAAAATATATATATAAGTATTTACAAGAACATAAATTTTAATCCAACATCTATATATCACCGTTTAGAAGATAGACACCTATTTATCTTCATTTTTGTATTCAAATATTTAAATGATATTTTTATTAAGTTTATTAGCAACAATTACTATAATAAATCATATATTCTATAGAAAAAATAATTGAACGTGTGATATTTGTTTTGATGTTAAATTAAATGACTCAAAAAAAGAGTGTATACTGAAAAAACATTATCTATTGTTATTTAGGCGTATGTTTAATATTTATCATTTGTTAGAGTATATATTAAAAAATAAAAAAAAATATACATAATAAAATTAAAAAATAATTAATTAAATGAATTATATTTATTTACATAAGATTTTCAAATTTTACATTTTATTTTTCAAACTAAAAATTAAATTTATTTTGTAAAAAAGAAAGCCTAAGATTAATCTTTAAAAACATTTTTAATGTATGAATATCAATTAAGTAATTATAATTTTTTTTTTAATGACTTAACGATATCAAGTCAATGGTTAGTCAACACTAAAAATTGGGGTGGAGTATAATTTATAATTATATTTGGGGTTTATTGTTATTTTAATAAACATTAAGGTAGTGGAGTATAAGTTACTCTTATTATTAAAATGAAATCTGAAGATACATGTATGTAACATATTTTTTAAAATTGGTGTCTTTAATGTACTTGAATGCAAAATACAATAGTAATACAACTTTTTTTTTTTACCGACAATAGTAATACAACTTTGACTACCACCAATGTTGAAAAGTCAACAATCCCAAATGACAAAACTATCGGACCAAAATGTGTCACTTGGGTGTTGTATTAGTGTACCACTTTGATGGGTGTTGCACCATATACAACACCTATATTTAATATGAATAGATATTATTATATAAAGCTGGGAAACAGATCCACTTACTCTGATATTTGAATGATACTTTTTAAAAAACATGAATTTAATAAATCTAACAGCCGAATCATATGATACCATCTTCATCATCATACATATCAAATTTAGATAAATTAGATAGAATTTAATAAATATACATTGATAGTGTAAAAAAGTTTTATACAGATGTCCAATCATATTTAATCATTATGTTACTTAATTATATTAGTTCCTAAAACATCTCCATAAATATCTATTTGGTGAGATATGATTGGATGACTGTGTAAAACTTTTTTACATTATCAATGCATATACATTATATCCAATTAGATATTTATAAGAATATAATCTTTATTTGATATTTACTTATATTTTAAATAAATTATTATACGTTAAAAAATTATATAATGAAGTATAAAACGATTGTTAAATTTCATATTGTAGACTTTAGGACCCGTTTGTTACTTATTAAAAAATAGGTGATTTTGACATTTAATAATTTAGGAGTTTTTTTTTAAAAATAAAAAAGAAGCTATTTTAACTTTGTTTACAATCATAAAAATTATTTTCTTAAAAGTAGTTAGTTATAAAAAAGAATTTTTTTTCCAAAAGCTAATGAAAGTAGTTTTTCATTTTAACCTTAAAAATAATTTTTTCCCGCTTTTCATTATTTTTAAAACATAAAAAAACACAAAAAATTATAAAAAATTATTATCTAATCAAAAAATGAATTTTTTTTTAACAAAATAAGCAATAACAAACATACTCTTGATCTAATTAATAAAAACTTGTAATCCAATGATTGAGAATTAATGAAAATAAGAAGGTATTAATAAGTACGATAAAATTTCTAAATGTATTTCTTACTTTAAAGTTGAGATAGACATTTTACGAATAATAATATTCTCATACTTTTTTTTTGTTACATCTTTATTTACACTTACTTTATAATTAATAATTATCTTACTATTTAATCTAAAAGTTTCTTAATGGTGGGGGAAATATAACAAAAGAAAAAGGTGGGAGAGAATATTTTTCATATTTTATAAGAGCAATGCTAACATCTTTATCACATTCTTCTTAACTCACTTTTTATTATTGGGTAGATTTCATATGCGATCATGTGTTCCGGCAGTCTCATATAAAAATAAAATTTATCCAATAAATAATAAAAAATATATCGAAGAATTATATCAAAAATAAAAATTTGTATCGAAGCAGAGAGTGATAAACGGTGTCGTAAGATTTCTCATTTTATAAATCCGAAACGAGTTCCTATATGTATACAAGCACAGCACCAAAGATATCTATCTATCGCGTAAGAAACAAACACAGAGGCAGACAAGAGTGAGAAGAGAAGAGGCAGAGATAGATCCACCGCTTCCTCTCTTCTCTCTCTGTCACAAACACAACAGATATGGGCTTCCCAACCAACGGTGCCTCTTCCGACAAGCCCCTCAAGTTCCTCATCTACGGCCGAACCGGCTGGATCGGCGGTCTACTCGGCCACCTCTGCAACTCCCAAGGCATCGACTTCGCTTACGGCTCAGGCCGCCTCGAGAACCGGTCCTCACTCGAAGCTGACGTGGCGGAGGCGAAGCCCAGCCACGTGTTCAACGCAGCCGGGGTGACGGGCCGGCCCAACGTGGACTGGTGCGAATCTCATAAGGTGGAGACCATTCGGGCCAACGTGGTGGGCACCCTCACCCTCGCTGACGTGTGCCGCGACAAGGGCCTCGTACTCATTAACTTCGCCACCGGTTGCATCTTCGAGTACGATTCCGATCACCCTCTCGGATCTGGTATTGGATTCAAGGAAGAGGATACTCCCAATTTCGTTGGATCCTTCTACTCCAAGACTAAGGCTATGGTCACTTTCGCTTTCTCTCTCTCACACACGCACACATTACTGCTTCGTTATTATTAGATCCTTAATAGCAACATCCTTTGAGTTTGTTTGGTTTTTTCATGTTTATTTCTTCGAAGTTCGAATATGCTTAAGGTCAATCGATGCATTAGAATTTCTTCGAATATGTTTTTTTACCCCTTCCTTGACATGCAATGAGCATGCGAATTGAATATGTCATTCAAAATAAAAATGCATGTATATTTTTTGCTGCAATAGATCTGTAATCTATCTGTTTATCTGTCATTTACATTTTTCACTTTAGATCTGTTTTTTTATATATAATAATTCATAATATTATTAGGAATTAACATAAACAGGTCACATGTGCCTAGCTTAGTGAGAAATTCTTAGATATGCTTTGAGCAATATACTAAATAACATGTTATGGTTTTTCTTGTTTAAAAAAAAATGTTATGGTTTTTCTATTACTATTGTTATTTACAGGCGTATCATTATAAGAGTAATGATATACACTCTTCACATATATCCACTGTGACTTTTTTGAGTGGTCCACATTGTGTACCTATTCCACATTTCTTTATGTTAATGCCAAGATTTGTAACTGACTTCGGATCTCGTAAGCGACATCCCATTAATGGGCAATTAATGCCTTTGTGGTCTTATCAATGATGCCCCTAATCACTCATAATGATTCACGACTCCTATGTTGATACCTTTCATTATATATACTAGGTCCTAATCACCCATAATGACTCATGACTCCTATGTTGATACCTTGTGTTATATATATACTAGGCCTATCCTTCAGGCAAGATAATCTCCTTCTTATACTACATGCCAAGCATTCCTGTTCTTTGATAGAACAGTTTGCAAATATTTGCCCTCTAAGAATATAGAAGAATTTAGCTAATATATTGGGATCATTCGTGGGGGGAGTGTTCTATTGTGATTAACTTGTGAAGAGTAATACACCTGCCCGGCTGCCCCTGGTTCCTTAAAACAAATTTGAAGTTTGTTTTCAAACTTCAATCCTAGCTAGAGCATCGTAGACTCACACCCTGGAAGGATCATGTTTGCTATTGCAGGCCATTCTATATTCCTATTTCATGCCTACCTTCATTTTAAGCCGGGCTTCATATTGGCCAAGAGAACTTGATCAGCTTTGCAAATTTAATAAATTAAAGAGATTTCATATATTTTACCAGAGCAGATGTATTTGGTGATGTCAGTCTCCTTGTTGTTACTTGTGCTTTTATCTGCAAAACAATGTGACAGATTGGTTCAAACTTCAGATATTTTGGTGAGTACTGCTATTGAGTATGAATCAGTTATGTGTGAAATTTGACGAATTTAAAATTAGCCTAGCCAATCAGAGCCCTATAACCATACAAAGGGGTGGTGATATTTCATATAGTTTCAAATGAAAGATTGACATCTGTAATCATATTTTTCGTTTCGTAACATTAAGTAATTCCCTATTTTGATTTACCCTTTCTCCCTTTTATGTCACAGGTAGAAGATCTGCTCAGGAACTATGATAATGTATGTACCTTGCGAGTCAGGATGCCTATCTCATCTGATTTATCCAACCCACGCAATTTCATCACAAAGATAACTCGATACGAGAAGGTAGTGGATATTCCAAATTCAATGACCGTATTGGATGAACTCCTACCGATCTCCATAGAGATGGCAAAGAGAAACCTCACTGGAATTTGGAACTTCACAAACCCTGGAGTGGTCAGCCACAACGAAATCTTGGAGATGTACAGAGAATATGTTGACCCCAACTTCACTTGGAAGAACTTCACTCTTGAGGAACAGGCTAAGGTCATAGTTGCCCCTAGAAGCAACAATGAACTTGACACAACGAAATTGAAGAAAGAATTTCCTGAACTCTTGTCTATCAAGGACTCACTCATTCACTATGTCTTCAAGCCAAATCAGAAGGCTGAAGCTTAAGATTACAAGTTCCAACTTTTCCCATTATTATTGATTTCAGTTTGTGTAGAAGCTTTGTAGATCATGTCCCTAGCTCTCCTTTCATATGCTTAATTGCATATATTTTATTTGTATGTTGTATTTGTATCGACTTTATGATTGAATAAATTAGTTGCAAGTTACTTGCAAAAAATTAAATTTTTGTATGATGTATCTCGTGGTGTATGACTTGTAACTGCATTCAAGTTTGAGCCGGGAGTTCTTTCTGATTATAATGAGAGTGAACAATGATCCAATATAGGACCAATTCTAATTATTCGATTCATTCAAACTATTGGATAATCGAATGCAACATGTGTCTTAGTTGTGCAGAAATGCAGCATTTGAGTAAATAGGGATGACCATGATAAATGATGCCATCGCTGTTCGAAACAGAAAACGATTAGTCGATATTACACAGAAACAGCTTCATCTTGAGGTTTATGAATGGTTACACTTTGCAAATTTTTTTTTTTTCCATTATGGAACAGACGGAATAAATGGGAATTGTTTGAAAAGAGAAGGGGGGGAACCAAATAAAGCTGGATCCTTCCTTATTTGAAAGATTAACAAGGGAGCAAAACAAAATATGTAATTTCATTAATTAACCTCAACTTGTGGATCAGATTCCATCTGGTGGACCAGATTCCATGTCATGCTTGATATTCATTGTCTCATTGATCTCTCATTTATTTAAAAGTCACTAATTAAGCTTTGTTTGACAAAAATAACTATTAAGCTAATTTTTACCTGAAAGCTTATAGCTAATAGTTAATAGTTAAAAAGCTAGCCGATTGAATTTGAAGTGTTGGGTAAAATTAATAATTGAACTAACTTATAAATGCAAAATGATATAGGTGCTTTTAACTTAGCTCTTCCAGGCAAGTGGAGATGGCGTTTCTTAACAGAAACACAACCCATTTGGTCTAAGTTGCTTAGGGTTAGATAGGGAGAACCGTCTTTGTGGGAGGGAACCTGGTGTGAGAAATCTCTAGATGGGGGGAGGTGTCACCTTGGTGGGGGGATTTAGGAAGATTGGAGGGGAGAGAGTCTCTGAGGATAGAATGGTTGTCGAGTGGCATTTCTAGGAAATTGGGAAATAGGGGCAACACTTCTTTTTGGAAGGATGTTTGGGTTGGTATATGCCCTTTGGCTATTTGCTTTAACAGGATGTTCAACATGTCTATGCTCAAGGAGGCAAAAATTGATCAAATGGGGGAATGGAGGAATGAAGAATGGCATTGGTACTTGCCGTGGAGAAGAAGCCTGTTCGTGTGGGAGGAGGAAATGCTAGCAAGCTTGTTGGATACTAGTGGTTGCAGCAGCTGACTCGTGGTGCTGGCTGGACAGGGCAGATTCATCCTATGCTGTTGGCTCTGCATACTCTCGGATTTCTGCAGGTGGGAACAGTCATAAAAAGGAGACATTCAGCTTACTTTGGGAAAAAAAAATCCCTCTAAAAGTGGTAGCGCTTTGTTGGAAAGTGGTACTAGATAGAGTTCCAACTACAGACAATCTTCAAAAAAGAGGAATTGTCTATGTAGATGGCCATCAACTATGCTGTTTTTGCAGGAACAAAATTGAAACGGGGCTTCATCTCTTCTTGCATTGCAGCTTTTCCTATGCTGTGTGGTCATGGGTCTACAATTGGTTGGGATTGGAAACGGACTTGGTGGGGAATCTCATGGAGCTCCTTCATCAACATGTAGGGTTACTCAATGGAAGGATTTCAAAATCAGTTTGGAAGATGTTCTGGCATGCTACAATTTGGTCACTATGGTTACACCGGAATGAGATAGTCTTCAAACACGGGAAATTGGACTTTGTAAAGGTAACAGAACTAGTAAAGTTTAGAGTGTGGTCCTGGGCAAATGCTAAGGAGAGGAAGGGGAAATTTTCTTTCAATGAATGGTGCATTAATCCTCTGGTTTGTTTGCAGCATGTCTAGTAAAATACTGGTATTGGCGCAATATAACTGCTGTAGCTTAAGCAGCAGCCAATATAAAACTGGTGCTGTTAATTCTTCATGTCTGGGCGCATTTCTCTGTGGCTGGCTCTAAGGTGTGGCAAGTGGTGTGCAACTTAATTACAATGCCACAAGTGGATAATTTCATATGCAGCGGTTATAGTTTCTATGCTTGGTTCAGTTTGGTTAGTGGTTAAGCAGCTTGTTGGGTGACTTTTTGTTGGGGGGAATCTGTATTTATGTTTTCACAGTTTCTTTGTAATACAAATACTGCTACCTAAGCCAATATTTTATTTACATGGTGCATTCCTTTTCTTTGATATCTTTGTATTTGGGTTAGAGTATCCCTTGTACTCAATTCAATATACATTATTGCTTATCAAAAAAAAATATAAAAGGACATATTTATATGATTTTTTTTTGCAAATTCTAATTAAATCTTCAAAATTAGCATTTCATTTTTTAATTTTATTTTTAATTGAATATTTTTATTGAATGACATAAATAAAACGAAACGTTTATATGATTTTTTTTTTATATATAAATTTCATTTTATGAGCCGTAAGGTAAAGTGAGAATTTAATTAAATTAACAAGAGTAGAAATGAGAGAAAAATTAATAAGTTATAAGCTATCAGCCTAAACTAAATAAATTAGCTTATGAATTTGCTGGTGCCCCCGATTGGTCCTTACATGTGTCACTCTTTTTTAGATTGGTCCCTATATGTGTCACTCATTTCTAAATTAGTGACACATGTAGGGACTAATTTAGAAACGAGTGACACATATAGGGACCATCTAAAAAAGAGTGACACATGTAAAGACCAATAGGGGGCACTGGCATTTGTTTAAAAATGAGTGCCACATGTAGGGACCAATTTAAAAATGAGCGACACATGTAGGGACCAATTTAATGATCGTCATTAACAGTAGTTAACGGCCGTTAAACGTCAGGGACCTATTTGGTAACGGTTGCACGTGTATGGACTAATATAAAAATATTTTTTGTATAGGGACGCTAATGATATATGCTTGTTTACCAAACATCTCTATTTTAGTCAAACAAGCTTATAAGCTAGTCAAATAAGCTATAAGCTAGTTTATTGGATATGCCAAATATAGCCTTAATGGGTAAAAAATACATGGGCTCTGTTTGACGAGTCTAATAAACTAGCTTATATCTTATTTGACTTGCTTATAAGCTTGTTTGATTAAAATAAATGTGTTTGGTAAATAAACTTATCTCATTAGCTTATAATTTTTCTTCATAAGATATTTTATTTAGCTTATGGTTGATAGCTTATAGTTTATTGACTTTTCTCTCATTTTTATCCTTATTAGTTTAATGAAATTTCCACTCTACCTTGTCTCCCGTAAAATAAAATTTATATAGAAAAAATATATGTACGTGTTATTTAATTTATATTATTTAACAAAAATATTTAGAATTAAATTAAAAAAGTAATATTCTAATTATAAAGGCCTTAATTAGGATTCCAGAAGAATTTATACAAAAATCATATAAATGTGTCCTTTCATGTTATTTTATATTTATAAACTGATTCAACAGCTAATTTTACCTAACGCTTCAGATTCAATCTGCTAGTTTTTCAACCATCAATTATCAGCTATAATTTTTTAGTTGAAAATTACTAAATTAGTTTATCACATTATAAGCTAGCTTATCAATCATAAACTAATTTATCAACAAATTTTGTCAAATATAACCATGGTACACCGTGCTCCATAACTTTACCAGATGCACTGTAAAATTCGCTCTAAACGGATTGATGCAAATATAACCATGGTATCGTTATATGATCTGCAAAATTATGAACACGGATTCGCTCTTGCCATTAGACAGTCCAGCGGCAGGTTTCCTCCATTGGATCTCTCTGGATGGAGGGGCGCTGGATGGATTCTCCGGATCGACATCACAGTAGCCGTTGGATGGAGGCTGGAGGGGCGCTGGATGGATTCCCTGCAGGAGCGAATCCGGGTCCCAAAACTATATATAGTTGCCACTTCTTCATATCATATAAAATAACAATTTAGGAAGAAAGTCAAGGATGTTTCTAATTAAAGCTATGTCACCGTTGTAAACATTTTTGTTGATTGTCTTGTGAAAACGAAAAATATGAAAAGGAAATTCTAATAACAGATAATACTAATGCTTATTTGAAAGGAGAATATATCAAATGTGACGGAATAAAGAATATTTTTCTTAATCAAGGCTTTGTCTAACATTGTTTCCTCGACAAGGATTTTAGTGAGATAATTCCTTTGTATAGGATATATTACTCTTTTCCTTTGGTAGGATTTTTTTTTTTCATTGGGATTTTTTTATTAGGAAGGTTTTATTAAGGTATATCTCTAATGGAAATCGAAGGAGAAGTGTTATGAATAATATTGAAGATGGATGACAAAGTGTTTTTTTTTTAAACAGGATGACAAAGTGTTATTAAAAGTAAGTTATCTATGATTAATTGAATATTGTACTTACTTTGTTTTTTTTCTCTCAATAGTGTAGTGTTTTAACAAGGCATATTGATAATGTATTATGTATAGTTATCTGAGCTGGAAAGGGTTGTAAAACATGTATATTTTATATGTGATGGACAACTATCTTGATTAGGAATTTTAGGATATAATTAGTAAACGTTTATTGTTACAACTCTTGGTATGCCTATTTAATTTGTAACCTTTGTAAATAATGATAATGAACTTTCTTTGTTATCAATGACAATCTACTAGACAAAGTCTAACAAAGGATAAGTTGAGTGGTTTAAGAAATTTTCTCAGGCTAGATCATCATCATCATATTGTGAATCTTATAAAATAATGGAATCACAAAAATGGGGAAATAATATGACCAAGAAAAACTTACACATGCAAGAGACTCCTTTTCTTTTACAAGAATCTCCTCATATGAACATCTATTTATATTTCTATGCTAAATTACTAAAAAAAGGTATATTTCAGAAGTAGATAAATTATTTTGTAGTTGAGCATTAGTGTTTTATTTCAATAAAAAAAGAAGTTGAATTGTTAAAGTAAAAATAGAGTATTATTAAATAAAATTGAGATTTAAATACTTACCAAATTCTTCTTTTTAGGAAATAGTTACCAAATTCTTGAGAGTGATATTGTGTGTGTATAAGTTTTTTTTCTTTGGTACTCCCTCCGGTCTATAATATAAGCACAAAATTTCAAATTTTTTTGTTCAAAATATAAGCAAATTTCAACTACTTTTATCCTATTTAATGAAGTTATTCTCAAAATACCTTCATTTAATACAAATTTTGTTCCAATGACTCCTTTTATTTTCAATAACACAAGCTTAATAAATAAGAGAAAGAGTAATTTAAGTAAAAAAAACTTAATTTTTTATTTCCAATGACTCTTTTAAATGAGATTATCTAATTATCTTAATATATGTATTTTATTCAATTTTTGCTTATAATTGAAACCAAGAAGAGTATATGAATAAGAATTTTTTAAAAAGTAGAAGAAGAAGAAGAAGTTTGGGGTGGGCCGGATTGGGTGGTTGGAGCCCACAGAGATACGCGTGTCGGTTGTGATCCAGGATATGACACGTTTCCATTCAAGGTTAGCCCCACCCTCGCACCCTAGTACCCTACCAATACCATCCATCTCCATTCCATGCATATTTAATTTGTCTACACAGTAGCGCGTGGACCCACTGCCTCACCAAATCCCAGTCCTAACGCAAATGGGATTGCACGTAGTGGACACACGCCTGCTCGGCTCGCTGGGAGAAGAAAGAGTGTGTGTGTGTGTGCAATAACTAGTGGCGGCTTTGAATTTTAGGCTAGGGAAAAGGACCCACAGAGTATTACTCCCTCCGTTCCCTTTTTATGGTAGTTTTAGCTTTTGGTTTTTGTTCCAAAACAATAGATCTTTTATAAACCCAAGGTATATTTGACAAGTTTTTTCCATAAATACCCTTGTCATAGATACACTAAACCTTCCCTACTTAAATTCAGTCATAAATGCACTACACATATCAATGATCATAAATAAGGATAATTTGGTACAAATGTAAATAAATTAATGTTTTCTTAATCTGTGTGTAGAAACCTTAAATTACCATAGAAAGGGAACGGAGGGAGTACCGTATAATAATAATTACCATGTACTCCCTCTCGTCTCAATTATTAAAAAAAAAAAAAAAAAAACTTGTATTTTTTGAATTTAAATATAAACAAAATCAAACTAACTCAATTTTATTTAATATAAGTATTCCAAAAATCAAAAAAATTAACCAATCAAATCAATTCTTCTTTTATTTTTCCAAAAACATTACACATTCTCGAGACAATTAAAGGGTGATTTAGTAATTATAACTCATTTTTTATATAAATCAAGATAATTAAACTAAATTAACTAGCTTCCTTAAGAAGTATGAAATTAGTTATTTTTGCCTATATTTGAATCTGAAGGTAGTATTATTATTATTTTTTGTTTTGGATAACATAGAATTATTACTAGTATTAGCAATAGTTTTAAGTTGGGAGAAGAAATTCTAAGTAACATTATGCATATTAAATTAAAGAAAAATGCTAACAACTGCCCAATGTTATTAAAACCGAACCGGTGATCGACTCGATCAGGGCATTGGATTAATGGGTCACTGGTTCAACCGGGTTCAACCTGGG
Organism: Echinosophora koreensis; assembly: GCA_035048595.1. Lineage (NCBI taxonomy): Eukaryota > Viridiplantae > Streptophyta > Magnoliopsida > Fabales > Fabaceae > Echinosophora > Echinosophora koreensis. Next base: position 6,099,870 of record JAPCYP010000017.1, on the reverse strand, counting down.
GTCACTGGTTGACTCGGTTTAAACCGGTATATATTAAATATATATAAGTTTTATAATTAAGTTATTAATATATATAATATTTGTCAAAGATATCACAACACAAGCGGATGGCCTGGTGGTAATACTCCTTGCTATTAATGATGGGACCAAGGTTCGACCCTTCCTGATGCAAGTTTTGCATATTTAGCCAGAAGCTCACCCGGTATGATATGGTGCATGACTGCCCCAAGAAAAGTAAGTTTATATAGGAATTGGTGAATTTTATATTTGAAAAAGTGAAATGCTTGATTTTTCAATAAAAACTTAATTTTCTTGGTTCTTTTAAGATTGTCCTAAGAGCATCTCCAATGGGAGTTGCTTAAGCAACTCACTTTATCCCTTTAAGTGGGTCATCTCAATTTTAAGCAACCCAAACAATTTTCACTCTAATGGGAGTTTCTACAAAAAGTTGCTTAACTTACCTTCTCTCTTCAACATTCTATATTCTCTCTCCTATATTTACATACAAAAATTTTAAGCAACCCATAAGGAATGATTGCTTATATAAGCAACCCAAAATCATATGTGGCACATCAAAATAATATTTTATTCGTAAACAACCCCTAAGCAACTCCCATTGAAGATGTTCTAAGGACACACGTTAGCATGACCCTAAATTAAATATTACCACATCATTCCTCAGCTGACATCTCAATTTGTAGGTGTTCACACTCACCACTCCCCCTCACCACACGTGTCATACTTTCCACTCACGTGTCGTAAAGGTCAATCTCTCCACTCCGTAGACCGTACCCCTTCCACTTCCTTGCTTTTGCCGTTTCTGTCATTGCCAAGTAATAACATATCGACTCTCTCAAATGTATCCTCTGACTCTCATCTAACATGGGTCATATTAGGTAGATATAAACACAATATTTAGCATGCACTAATTTATTATGATTAATTATAAGGCCTACTAATTATATTTTAAAATTTTTGTATCTTTCTTTTTCCAGTGTGATTGTATCATGATTTTCGGAAACGATCTAAATGATTTATCTTTTTGATATCGCATTTTTCAAGTCTTGTCTTCCATCCAAAATCATATAAGGCAGACTTAAAATATGTCAATTTATTTTAAATTAGAAGAAACATACATACAACTATGATGAGGTAAACTTAAAACTTGAACCGAAGTTACAAAAATAAGTAAATAACACAAACACGTACAGGTTTTATATTCTAGTAATAATCTAATCACATTTATTCAAATTCTAAAAAAAAAAAAAAAAAACATGTTCCTCTTCTCATTGATTCGAAGGTTGCGCGTGTTGTTGACTCGCATTCCCCATGAATTGCAACTCTTGCTTATCGTAAATTTCCAACGAAAATTCCCTTAACACACGAGCCTTGCTATCGCTAGAACTAACGCTCGGCGCCATGCTCGAACTCTTTGCTACCTTGGGCCCCACCACCGTGCTCGTACTCACCGCCGAGTTAGACATGTTACTGGGACCCGCCGCAACCGGCCAAACTTGTTGAACACTCGTTGCTGCTACCAAAGACGATACCGGCCTCGCCGCTACGTTGAACACCGGCGTCACCGACGGAGACAAAGCCCATATCTGAGGTTGCTGGTTCTGGTTCACCGTCGTTGCCGTCACCGGTGGCGGAATCATCCAGAACGCATTCGCCGGAACCACCATGCTCGTGTTGCCAAGTGCCCAGACCGGAACCAGACCTTGCGGCACAGCGGTTTGAACCGGTGCTAAACCGGACGTTTGAGAAACGGCGTCGTTTATGTCGACGAAATCGCTATTTGACGGCCGTTTCCGTTTCTTAACGGCGGCTTCATGGTCCTGGCTTCGGGACGGCGTTGTTGGGATTTTGAGAGTGCCACCGACGGAGACGGCGATGGCGGGAACGGTGCCGGTTCCGGTGGCTTCGATGATGGAATGCTCTGCGTGCTCTAGAAGCCACCTTATAGTTTCGCCGTCGGACTTGTGGCCTAACTCCCGGGTCAGCTGAAAGATCCGAGCCGCGCACGTGGCGGGTATTCGGATCCTCCGTCCACGGCCCTCTACTTTGGTGTGGCGGTCCTTGGCGGAGGAACGCTTCGCTGCTTTAACAGCTGTCATCGGGGCAACATCTATTGGATCGGGTCCGATCATGGAGTCCGGGTTGGAACACGTTGGTTCCTCTTTCAGGGGTACGATTTGGAGAGGTGTGGTGGTATCCTCAATTCCATTGTTGTTGGAAGATGGGTCTGTGGTTCCTACATCGTCGTCATGTTCCTCTTCAAACGACGCCATTTCAGTCACTCATATGATTAGAATATGGAACACTCTTTGCCTTTTGTCTTCTTTTCTTCTGTAGAGAAAAAAAGTCGTTTCGTTTTATATGTGTTTGGCATCAGTGAAATTCCAGGAACTTGAAGCGGGCTGGCTAGTGGGTACACACCAAATGCAATATAACAAAGGATTATCCCGAAGGAAAATACTAAGAAGTCCTGGTTAAGAAACCAAGAAAAGAAAAATCATATTAAAAATTGATATATTTAATATTTTAAGAAGATAAACACTTGATTTTTTAATAAAATTTTATTATTTTTAAATTCCTTAACTAGTATCCTAAGTGCACTTGTTAACAAGACTCTATCCTGATTCAAAAAAAAAACAAGACTCTATCCTCAATCAACAGGATAAAAGGATTGTGTTTACGTGTTGTCATTGTGAAATTTTGCATACTATTTAGAAATTATACATGATATAATTGTTAGTGCATCATTTTTTACAAAAAAAAAATTATATAGTACTATTCATTAAATATTAATATTATAATAAATATTAAATAATAAGTATATCAAAAAAAATATTTAAATACTTGTGTTAAAGTTAGGATTTAATTGGTAAGAAATACACGGTCAATATAGATTTTTACAATGTTAATCCACCATAAGATGATCTGTGATTGATTTACGTGGTATTAAAATTAAATTCAAAATTAAGTTGTGTGTTTGGGATTTTTTTTTTTGTTCAAGCCAATTTTTCCAAGTGTTTACTATGTTTAGTTTAATGTTACAAATATATTTTTGGATCTAAAAATATATTTACCTCAAAGAATTTCTATTGGTACTTTCTCTAAAACGTAATTTTGTGGCTTCCCACTATAAATCAAACATGTAGAAAATTACATTGGTTAAAGTAAGTATCACAGTATTTCTTGCAACCTACTTTTAAGATATTAATAGGTAAGATTTTAACTTATGAGCACGTACTTATTCACATTATAAACGAAGTTTATATATCAATATTTAACAGTATAAAATTTTTTCATATTGTAAATCAATCATCCATCATGATATGAATGACTTTTTAAAATAGTTAGGATAAGAGTAAAAAAAAATTCACTAATGTGATAATTTATGATTTGATGTCCATATAAAAAGACTTTATGCTGTTAATATATGATAATTAAACTCTTATTATTGTTATAAGGATTTAATTGATATATATTGATAGCGTAAAGATTTTTTAAAACCTTTACATTATCAACCAATTAGAAATTACTATCTCATTAAAAATCTTCGACTCTTATCCTAACAATTTTAAGAGTTATTTATATCATGATTTCTGATTGGTCGACGGTATAAAAAACTTTACTCTGACAATCTATACAAATTAAATCATTTATAAAATACTTATTTTTACCGTCATTCTTATTGTCATGGAGGAGATGACAGGATACGTGTACAACTTACAAGTGGGGAACTTATCCTTATCAACGGACGATTATGATTAGATCAAATAAGTGAGAGAGCATGATGAGGTGCCACGTGTTGCAATCGTCTTGGCAGGGTCCCCCATTCGTCACCCATCTTATTCGGTGGACCACGCGGAACAGTTGGTCTCAATTTCTCGACCAATAAGCCCATAGGATGATGTCAGAGGGACCTTAAAAAGTTGGGACATCTTGGCTTAATAAATTTTTGTTAATTGGTAGGCACCACCAATTTATGATGGTCCATACACCATCAGAAAAGTAGGAATTTTTATGAAAAAGATTTGATATTGTTTGGTTTTTTTTTCTCTTTTACTGCTTGAGGCTTTGAGCCCTTGAGCATAGGGGTTTTTTTTTCACTTAACTAACCATAATTTGATAGTGTAATTATGTGAATGGTGTAGTTTTTAAAATATTAACGAAATCAAAACAGAAGTCGTATACCTTGCTCATGATTCATTTTTATATTAATAAAATAAAAAAAAATAAAAAAACAAGGGAGTCCTAACCATCTTTTAAGACTTGATTTTTTATATTTTTTTTGGCTAGTCGTGAGTAACAATTATGACTTGAGTGTGGATTTTTTTCATTTAATTTTTTTTAAATAAGTCGTAATATACACTCACGACTTCTTTATTAATTAAAAAAAATTTATTCATTAGAGTCGTATATATTGTATTATTTTGACATATTTCTTGGATATTTTTCAACAAAAAAAAAGAGTAAAGGCCCAAAGTGGTCCCTCAAATTTTTTGAGTAGGCCAGTTTGGTCCCTAAAAAAAATAAAATGACAATTTGGTCCCCAAAAATTTTAAAACGGGGGATAATCTGGTTCTTACGGAGGGACCGAATTGTCCCCTGTTTTTAAAATTTGGGGGATCAAATTATCCCCGTGAGGACCAAATTGTCCCCCTTTTTTTTAGGGACCAAACTGGGCTACTCGAAAAATTTGAAGGACCACTTTGGTACTTTACTCAAAAAAATATATATATAGAAGTCGTAAGTGTTGAATACGACTTGTTTAAAAAATGATAAAAAAAATTTTAAAAACCACTAAAATCGTAATTGTAATACACGACTTGCCAAAAGAAATTATAGAAAATACAAGTTGTATAAGATGCATACGACTCCCTTGATTTTTTTATTTTATGAATTTAAAAATAAATCATAAGCAGGGTGTACAACTTTTGTGTCTTATTTCGTTACTACTACTTATGACTTACCCCACTTTCGTAAATATTTTAAAAACTACATTATTCGTGTAATTACATTACCAAATTACACTAGTTAAGAAAATTTGCCGCATAGGAGATTCAACGAGTGAGAATAATGGCAACTTCCAATTTCAGTTCAACTGGCAACTTCCAATTTATGGTATGTTTACATTTGATCAGTTTTAGTTTAGATCATTCCAATTTGTGGAAGATTAGGATGTAGGAGCATGAGGATAGAACACTTTCACATTAAGCAAAATTTGAAATAAAAATAAGAAGAAAAGAACACACTCATGGGGTCCGGACGCTAGAGAGACAAAAATATTACCTAAATCATTTCCAACAATTAAGGAGCTGCTAAAGGCGCATGCATCTAGGGGCGAAGCTAGCCATATTTCTTTGATAGTGCACAAAAATATAAAGAAAGCTAAGATTTTTTTAAATTAATATATTGAACTTACCAATAATCAAAAGAAAATTGCACACCCTCTCATCTTTAAATCCTAATGGGATGTTGTTGGTCCTTCGGTGTTTGATTTTGTGCGGAAAGTGTTTGCTCTCCCTTCGCATATTCGACAAGTGAACCAAACACTCCTCACACTCATTCCTAAGTACGAAAATCCTTCATGAATTACTCACTTCAAACCGATACCCCTCTGCAATGTGATATATAAGGTTGTTACTAAGATCATTGCTCAACGTCTAAAAGTTTTCATGCCTAAAGTTTTTTCTGCTGCCCAGAGCAGCTTTGTCCCTGGGCATCGTACCACTGATAATGCGACTATTTTACAAGAGATGGTCCATTCCAAGCACATGCTTAAAGGGAACAAAGGCTTCATGATATTGAAGTTGGATTTGGAAAAGGCTTATGTTCCTACATAGGCCGAATACATCTCGGCCCATGAAGGTAATTCCTTTCTTTAGGCCTACTTGATCGAGAGCAATCCACATGTGACTGAATATTTCCATCATAATGGGATTGGAGACAAAACGGCTATGATATTCATGGCCTTGTCTAGTAGTTATGAGAAATGAGAGATTCTCGCCCACATGGTTAATGACCTTAATGACATCAGTTATGGAAAATGCCTATATAAGGAAGGCTCAATCTAGGAAGAAGACAGGCAATAGGAAAATACTACTCAGACATATAGTCCTAGAGAACCTTTCTGGTCCTGGGGCTCAGTTCACAGATCTTAGTTCATAGTTCTTAAGCTTTTGCAAGAACATTTTGGCGCCCACCGTGGGGCCTGGGTAAAACTTTCCCCTGGCCACACATTATACTATCATGTTTAGCATTGTCTTCTTAGGAAAATTGTTGCAATCGGAAGAATCAAATACTCACCGCAGTGTCTCACTCCAGCATCACCCCGTCTTACGAAATCAAATTTCGTGCCAAGGATGACATGTTTATGATATTTTTGTTGTGTTGATACTACTATTATTATTCTATTCGCTGCTTTCTTATACATTTTCCATTGATATTTCTTTGAATTGCATTGATCCTTGTCAGTTATGAAGATTAATTGATTAATGAATTAGATCTAGAATGAAGATTATACAACTTCCCTTAATTGGATATCGGATGCTGAGCTTTTGAAGCTATAAGGGTGTGGTGGTCGCGTATCATCGAACGTGTAATATTCAAGACTCCTAGTAGACCGATGTGTCATCTTATAGTTTAATTAAATTTGACGTGAGGTATGTGCATCTGGACCTTTCTCTCCTGTATACATGACCCTTCCTGTTCTGCACTATTCAAACTTTTGGTGTAGAAACAAGCTTTTGCATATTAAATATTTTTTGGCAACGCTAGCCCACTAAGTTTTTATTTTTGAGAACAACAATTGCTAAACCGTCAGGTCGGGAAAAGCACACCTATCATATTGAAATTGAAATACTATACAGCATATGTATGACATAGGTCATCATCCCCAAAGATTTCATCTTTCCTAGTCTATATTAAATTTCCATCTTCCTAATTTTTGTTGTGGCGTAACTGTTGCACTATTGAGGATATTGTGCTATACATCTTGTGCTATTAACTCGGTGGAATCAATATTTCAACGGATGGATTGTTCATATCAAACAATAATTGTAATTATTATTGCCACTATTTAATTATCCTTAATTGGCATTAATTTTCTCACGTTATGATTTGCAAAGACATTAGTTACTTTTGTTTACAAATGTTAATATAGCCATTATTTGTCTTCTAATCTTTTTCATTATAATTTGCTTGGCATCTAATTGCTTTTTAATTGGAATATTAATATTAATTACCATTTAGTGTGGTATTTATGGTATCTAATAAACAAGGAAGAGGAAAACGAAAAGATTCCATTTCACTTTTATTCATCGATAATGGTTGTGGGCTAATGAAAAGAATTTCTAACATATTTATGTTTGGAAATACTAATGAAATCCTGAAAGCTATCTGTGTTATGTACAATTAGCTAGCAAATTGCTGTGGCTACCCCTACCATGCCTTTACAGATGAAATTTAAAATAATAACAATTAAATAATACCATATATTAGTATATTACACTTTTTTTTAAGTCGTTTGGTATTCAGACTTTAGTTTTATATAGCCTTAATGAATAATGATATTATGAGTTGCATTCTAGAAAAGAATGCTAATCCAATTCATGATTCAAACAAAATCGTGAGTAATAGAAAGGGACCATAGTAAAAATAAATCAAGGCTTGATGCTGTTATATTCTAAAAATTGTGAATTAATATGGAAAAAACATATTGCTATTTGATGGCCTTTATAAATCAGATAGCTATATGATTATCATTATCATAATTGCGAATAATATCATAATTGCGTTATTATACTATTGGATCATTCCTCATTAATATGAAACGATCACAACTCATGCAATAAATATCACATCCATTAAATATTATTATGATTCTTTGCGGTTAAATTTTATGAATATCCATATTAAAACCATGCGAATGCATTGGCCGAACTATAATTATATTTACATCCATAGTAAAATAGTTTTTTAATGTGATATGATTTTCGTATGATTCTTGATTAAGATGCGCGATGATGATCACCAAATTCGAGCAGAGAGCTCGTCCCAATAAAACGTACAAGAAAAAATCGAACAGAGAGCTCGTCCCAAGAAAAACCGAGCAGAGAGCTCGTCCCAATAAAACCGAGCAGAGAGCTCGTCCCATAAAAAAGAGAGCAGACAGCTCGTCCCAAGAAAAAATCGAGCAGAGAGCTCGTCCAAGAAAGAGAGCTCATTTGAGAAATTCTCAGCCAATAATAAAATCGAGTACGACCTCGTCCGAGTATGATCTTGGTAGCAAAACCGAGCAAAGAGCTCGAATGAGGGAACACTCAAATAACAAAACCAAGTCCGAGAAGTACTCGGACCAAAATCCTTAAGAAGGAAATTTCCTAAAAGGAAATCTCTATACGAGAAATACTCAGACCAAAAACCTTAAGAAGGCAAATTCCTAAAAGGAAAATTTATCTGAGAAATACTCGACAACTGTCTTTTAACAGAAAGTGTCCAATAAAGTGTTGACTGTGGCAATTAAAAAAGAGTCACGGACTTCCTAAGCTCTCTTCGCTGATTACAGCTCGAAGCTTGGGGTGCTTCTGTTTCTACATCCCGGAATCAAATGATGAGAACATGGCGAGGTACTCGGCAAGAGATTCTCGGACGAATCAAATATGAGGAGATCAAGGATATAACACAACAGACAGATTAGGATGTGAGATTCACTCCTCAGCAATTAATGACATTGATAGCATTGTCTGCATTTTGAGCCTATATAAAGGAAGCCTCACCTTAGGAGAAACCAAGTAATTCTCATATATTCATACACATAGTTCTCGAGAATCACTCTGGTCTCGGGAGCTCTTAATTATTGTAAAACCAGGATGAGATCGTCCGAGTACAAACTCAGGGATAAAACCAAGCATGAGCTCGTCCGAGAATGAACTCGGGAATAAACCAAGCCAATAAGCTTGCCCATATACGAATGCCATATTAGATAAGCTTGACAAAATAGAGGAGCCCGAAGTACATATAGCAAAATTTTGTTCCAACAATCCCAAGGTCCCATCCTGAAAATATACCGCTAGAAGTCCCAGGCATAATCGTCACCAAAGACAATTAAGGCAAGAATATGACGGATTATCAAGATGGGTGATTTTTCGCCGTAATGACCTAAGAACTATCAAACCCCCTTCGCTGACTACAGCTTGAGGCTTGGGGGGCTTCTGTTCCTACATAGGCCGAATACATCTCGGCCCATGAAGGTAATTCCTTCCTTTAGGCCTACTTGACCAGGAGCAATCCACATGTGACTGAATATTTCCATCATAATGGGATTGGAGACATAACGGCTATGATATTCATGGCCTTGTCTAGTAGTTATGAGAAATGAGAGATTCTCGCCCACATGGTTAATGACCTTAATGACATCAGTTATGGAAAATGCCTATATAAGGAAGGCTCAATCTAGGAAGAAGACAGACAATAGGAAAATACTACTCAGACATATAGTCCTAGAGAACCTTTCTGGTCCTGGGGCTCAGTTCACAGATCTTAGTTCATAGTTCTTAAGCTTTTGCAAGAACAAAAGCTGATTCGTTGAGCAGTCCCTTGGGTATGCCCTGTACGAAAAACATTGGGAAGTACCTGTGTATTCCTATTGTGCATAACAGGATTTGAAGCAAGACTGATTTATATAGTTCATAAAGTCCTTAAGAAACTCTCCTCTTGGAAGGCCTGGACTCTATCTTTTGAGGGGATAGTTACTCTTTCTCAATCTATGCTTATGAATCTACTTAACTAAGTCATGCAGATCACTTCCATTCCAGTCTCTATTTGTGATAAAGTGGAACGTCTTTGTAGGAGTTTTATCTAGAGTAGCAGTGAATCCAGACGGAAGTGCCATTTAATTTCATGGGACACCATTTGTAAAATGAAATAGGAGGGGGACTTGGGTTTTCGTAACCTCGGACTTCTGAATCAATGCTTTATTATGAAGTTGGGTTGGCAGTTATTGGATCACCTTGACAAACTTTGGGTTCGAGTCTTACGATCCAAGTATGGTTGTGGGGTCTCTACTATCCCTGTCGTGAAGCCTTTTCAGAAAGCCTCTCACATCTGGAGTAGTATCCACAAAGTTTGACATCATATAGAAGATGGTTTATGCTAGGTTGTCCAAGATGGTTCCCGCACTAGTTTCTGGCAAGATCTCTGGAGATTTGTCCAAGATGGTTCCAACTTTCTCAGAGAGATTTGGAGCTCTCAGTGTCTTTCTTTGCAAATTCTGAAGGGTGGGATTGAGAGCTTATTCAACAGTTTGTGCCTAATTTTAATTGTGCGAAGATTGCTTCCATGAAGCCTTCTTGTCCTGGTAAGAGCGACTTTCCTACTTGGACTGCTTCTAATGCTTGTTCCTTTCCAAAGTCCAAGGTCAGTATCAACCTCCTATGTACAACTTCAATAATATATGGCCTTGGCTCGGACCTCAAAGAAATTGAACATTCCTTTGGCAAGTTGCTCATGGACGTTTGTTGACTAACTAGTACCTCTGATCGTCTCGCTCGTGGCATGGCTTCCTCCGATCTCTATCCCCGTTGCCATGACCAGCCCGAGACCTTAATGCATGATATTAGGGATTGTGAAGTGGTGAAGCCCTTTTGTCCGAAACATTAATATCTCAGCAACATTGGAGCCATTTTTTTTTATCATAGGTTTGTATGCTTCGCTGGATCTTAATTTAACGTCTATTGACGTTAGTAATACTACTTATAATTGGCCACTTTCTTTGGGATGGCCATCAGGGAGATATGGTTAGACCGAAACCAATTGGCCTTTTCACCTAGAACTTTCTTTCCGGATGCCATCTTGCCCAGTATTTGCAGATATGTAGTCCCTCCGGTCCACAATGTAAGCAAAAATTTTCCAAATTTTTTGGTCCCAAAATATAAGCAAATTTCAACTACTTTCTTCTCATTTAATGAAGTTATTCTCAAAATATCCTTCATTTAATACAAATTTTGTTTTCCAATGACTCCTTTTATTCTCAATAACACAAGTTTAATAAATAAGAGGAAGGGTAATTTAGGTAACAAACTTAATTTTTTATTCCCAATGACTCTTTTAAATGAGATCAACTAACTATCTTAATATATGTGTCCCATTTAATTTTTGCTTACAATAGAGACAGGAGGGAGTATATATTATTGAGAAGGAGATTTTGAAACCTATCCCTTGCTTTATTGAGGAGAGCCCGCAGATGATAGATGTCTCTTGGAAGCCTATGTTTAAGGTCAATGTTGATGGGTCGTTTCATAGAAGTTCCAATTCAGCCGCTTGTGGTGGTTGGGAACACTTTGGGCACGTTGATTAGAGGTTTTTCTTGTAACCAGAGTTATGATAACTCGGTTTGGGCTGAATTGTGGGCCTTGAGGTTGGGTATCAGATTAGCTCGCTCTTTGTCTCTTGGTCCGGTTGTTTTCGAATTGGACTCAAAGGTTGTGGTCAATATGATTTTGCTGAGGAGATCACACAATAAATTTCTTCAACCCTTACTTCATGAGGTTCTTGATCTCCTGGACGACCCCATTTGGAGGACTTCGGTGGTGAAGGTTTTTCGTGAGACCAATCGTCGCGCGGATCATCTTGCTAACAAGGGCCAGTTGGAAAGTGTTTGATAAGGCTATGCCCAATTTAGCTTTAATTTTGATGGAGGATGCGTCATGGCTCCTTAGTTGGTTCATTTTTTCCGTGTTTGTCAAAAAAAAAAAAACGATGATTGCACACCCAATATTGAATAGTCGTGGTGGAAGTAAATCGTGCACCCAAAAGAAGCTATTTAAAGTGATTATAGTGATAGCTTTAAATAGGAATAAAACTGATTTAAAATGAATTTGTCTCTAAAATCCATGAGAGTAAAGTTATATTCACTCTTAATTTAATAAAGTACATCGAAATTTCAACTTACTAAATGTTTCAAAGGTAAATACATCCTACTTGCTCACATTAGTAATTACTAATTAGAGGAACCTTGCAGTTTACTCAAATTGATGACTCAGACCAGTCTTTCACAGTAGACAGTATTATCCTATCAAAAATCAAAAGCATAGTTGCAGGAAAGAAGATGGAAGAATTATTTAGACTTGAGAGTAACTACATCGTAAAATACTTGAACAGACATCTCCATTGAGGAATTCATTTTGCTTCCCTTACAAAACTAATGCAAGCAAAACAACAATACCCTTATAAATGCCAAGTAAAGTTGACTTCGAGCCTTTGCATGTTGTCTATGTCAACATCAGTGACCATTGGCAACCACACCGTTTTCTTTGGGAGCCAAACTGCTTTCACTAATTTTCTTTTCATAGAATCTCCTATACATGGAGTCAACTTCAGTAAGATAGAATGTGCCTGGAGATAAAAGGCTAGTATCCTTGCTTGTTACAAACTCCTTGCCACCATATCTATGTTCCATTAGCTTCATGATTTCAACAAATTTCTCTGGAGGAAACTGCATAAGAAGATAGTATTACCAAAAGAATACTCAATTATATAGCACACAAATAGGATTAAGGCAAGAAATTTTACAAAAAACAATTTGTATCTTTATCCACTTAGAAATTAGATATTTATCAAAAAATATGTATGCTTTCTTAAAGTTTAATGGCTGAAATTGTTGCATTCTTATGTTGCTGGTGCATGCAGCTATATTGAAATTAAATCCTAAATCTGACAGCACACGTGAATACTAGCATTTTTGAAAGTCTTTTAAAGATCAATACCTCATGCCTTGACTCCAATTTTCTTGCAACATCCATCACTTTAGCAATGTTTGACAAACTAAATGGACCTTGACCCTCACTTAATTGCAAAGAAAACATTGTGGCAGTTAAGCCACTACCATATGAGAATAGTATCACCCTCTTACCAGCCTGTAGATTGTAAAATGTAGATCTTTATCAGAAAGCATGAACATTTGTTATAAAGATTCTTATATTTGACTTAGGTAGCGGCTAGAACATTTACCAATGTGCTATGTTTGTTGTGAATAAGTGAAATAAATGCTGCATAGAGAGATGCAGTGTACATGTTGCCAACTTGTTTAGGTATCAAAGTGCTTGGTTGCACCTTTGAATCGTATAGAGGCTTTGCGACTTGCTGAGATGCCTGTAAATCAAGAATACTCCACACCATCAGCAAAAGTTTCAAATTGAACATTTTTAATAGAATCACATAAATGAAAATTACTGAAATCACATGTTTGATCTCCAACCTAAAGGTAAAATGGAAAAGAAATGAGTAACTAAAAGAAACAGGAGACTATTGTTTTTACTTCCCAAACTATACCTTTTCTAGATCCCTGCTTTGGTAGCTCTCATCACCAGATAAAGTTGCAAAAGGTCCCAGCTTTTCTTTGGCAACCTCATCAGCAGAGCTGTAATCATAATGAATTTTTTCGGGACAATCATAATCAATTTTTAAACAGGGCACCTACATGAAACAATTAAAATCACACAAGTTTCCATAGATGGAAAAATGAAGAGAACCTGGGATCCTTCAAGAAATCATCGAACACCAAACGAGCAAAACTTTTCTGGACAAGCTGCAGCAACACAAAGTATCAGAGACATATTAAAGTAATACAAGTGTGTGTGTGTGTGTATACATACGTACATACATATATATATATATATACATTTGAGGTAGATATAATCATGAATGAGATACAGAAAGATAGAACATGTTACATAAAGCATTCTTAAGCATCGTAGGGAGTTAGAATCTTAAGTATGAGATCCTTATAGCCTAAATTACCTTGTTATAAGGAGAGTGAAATACAAAGTATTCAGCATCAGAAATAGAAAATGGCTTTCCCTCGAGTTTCTCATATCTGCATAAAGAAATATGGTAAGGAATCTGGTTAATATTTATAAACCAAATTTCATAAGTTAACAACTACATTAACAGTAGAAGCTTACTTGTGACTCAAATGTTTATAGCAATTATCAAGTGCCATAAGGTAACAAGTTTGAGATAGCTTCCCATCAACAACCTATAACACATAAAAATTATGTGGACTTATTCCAGTTGACAACCTAAAATGCTATCAGTGGATTATGAGTCAAAACTAAACAGTAAAAAACTGGAAGTTAACTCATAGTCAAAAGTTGAGATAAAAATGAAGAGAGGCTGAAACGCTTACTGGATATTCACTGGCAAGATTAGGCTTGTAAAAATCATAGGCATGAGACATATAACTTCCCCTCAGTTTGCTTTCAAAAGCAATGGGAGCATCAGGACCAATTAGCATGGCAATAGCAGCAGCTCCGCCAGTAGGCCGAGCAGGTCCTTCAGCATAGACCTGAGAAAGGAGCACATCAATTAAACATGCTTTAGGCTTGCAATTGTATAATAGAATCTAGGATATGCTTCTCTGAGTTCATATTCTCAGAATTGCAAATTTAAAAGGGGTCAATGTAGTCCAAAGGTAATATGAATATGGAAATGATCTTACGGCACTGTCAGTGCAGACAACAAGTCCAAAGCGTCCATCCCATGAGCTGCTCTCCACCCAATTGACACAATTAAACAAAGCAGCAGTTCCTCCATAGCAAGCATTAGTTGAATCAACACCCTCAATATCAGTATTTCCATATTTCTGCTTTTTCAGACAAATAAATGAATTTCATATTAGAAAGATATGGAATAGATGATCTAATCAAGAAAACTATCATGTAACAGAACCAACCCAATCTGATTATTAATGATACAGACATACTTCTGCTATCTGAGACACTGGAACATTACTTAAATGACATTACAATGAAGAAGGCTACTATCTGATTTGGGTAAAGACTAAAGAGTCAAGATCAAAAGAGCCCAGCTAGTCATGAGCCACTTTAGCTGTGTTCTATGTTTGACATACCAAAGACTGACTGCTCAAGAGCTTCCAACCCAACATTAAATATTTGAAACTGTGGTTGAACTATTCCATATATGTAATTACCATTAGGTGTTCAAGTCAGTTGAGTTTCTAAACTACTGTCACTTAATGAAGAAAGTTCGTTAACTTTAGCAAAGAGAAGCATCTATCCATTTTGTTTGACACGGAAAGGATACCTCAAAGATCTGCATCAGGAATGTCTTGATGGATTTACTTTTGTCTATCACTGTCTCACTGCCTACTTCCAGACGACCAATTTGTTTTGGATCAATCCCATACTTCTCAAGAAGGGAAGTAACCACTGTCAAACTGAATACGCAAGAGTTAGTGTTCAGGATATTAGACTAGTAAAGATGATCTGCATTAATATCGAAGATAAAGCTTCAGGGCCAAAGTTCTAAGGAACATTAAACACATTGAAAGAAGTAAACAGAATGTAATACATATCAAGCCGGCTTCAGTAGGGTATGTCTAGTGTGACATAAGCAATTTAGAGTGAAAAACTACATCAAGAGTAAAAGTCTCCAGGAGATTAGAAAATGCGAAGTTAAACTTCATGATTTATAAAACTTGAAGTATGATAAGCAATATATAATAATCAAAAGCTAAGAAGCATAAATAATAACTAGATGCAGTGAAAAGCCAAATATAATGGTATCTACTACTGCTGGAATATTATAGCATATAGAGTATTAGATCCAAAGTAGAAACCTCATTGAGATGACATCTTCTAACTCAGAACAAAAACCCATGCAATCTTGTCCAAGTCCAATAGTATATTTCCCTTTACTGGCACCATCATGAGCCTCCAGTGTTTCCTGCATGTATGATTTAAAAAAGGGTAAAGAGTGAAGTAACTTCAATCCACAAGAACATGTATATTTCCTCCTCTCAGAAAATGGAGGAACCATACAAGTCGCAATTTGAACACGGTTTAAGAGCATGCCAAAATTCTTAGGAAATAATAAAGCTATCTTGCATGTTTGGCAACACTTAAATATTGGAAAATAATCATTTCTTTCTTCAAAAGGATAAACTGTATTCAACACAAAATAAGCTAATCAAAACAAATACCAGCTTTTAACTATAAACTAGTTTGAACAAAAAACAAGTCAATGCTGCTAATCCAAACACACACTAAAAGGGGATCTCGTGATTTTCCCATAAAAACTGGAAATCCTGCTTCTGATTAATGATTATGGCGCAGTCCTTTTCAATTGTAAATTTATTTTACAAAAAAAAAAAAAAAAAAAAAGAGCACATCACAAGCTTATCGCATAACCGCTTTTATGTACTTGTCATCTAAGCACCAATGTTCCTGAATCTTCCATCAGACAACATAAATAAAACCGAACGGAACTCAAGTCGTGTGACGGTTGTAAAAAAACAAAAAAGAAAAAGAAATAATAAACAGAAAAGTGAATCCTCGGATTTTCCGAAAAACAAATTAATTAACGAGAGTGAGTTTAGAGAAAGATGTAGTGGTCTGTCTAACCTGCTGAACGCAGGTGGGAGGGAAGTAGATGTCAATAGCGACAATTCCAACATTCTTTGCCATCTCTCAATGCACAGCGGTTGGGAAAAGAAACGATGTTCCAAACAAGGTCCTTCCTCTGCTCTCTCTTCTCTTCTTAATTCTTGCTCGAAGAACAAATAAGAGAAAGAGAGAAACAATATATTTATAGAGAGATAGAAAAGAGGGTGCGTAGGTGTATATGTATAACGGCAAGTGCCAAGAGTAGCAAAAGCACTTACCAAACCCAAGGTTCTGCGGTGTCTTATTTCCTTCTCTCTTTATTTACGTCCCAAAATTGAAAATGCAGACCCCGTGAGCTTTGCAACAAAATGCAAATGCATACCTGGATCCCTTATTTTTTTCTGTATTTTACCCTCTGATTTCACCGTTATTTACCAGGCTTTGCCATTGCACGAACCAGTTCATGGGTTCTCCGTTATTAACGGAGTTGCATCCAAACAGAAAGAGTTTGTTTTGCCAAATAATCAAGTACTTCATCATGTACCAACTGAGGTTGGCATGAGTGGTTAAAGGCCTCTCGCTCCTTAACCAAGGTCTCGGGTTCGAGCCTTGGGTATGGAAAAAATCTCAGCTGGGAGGGATGCCACCCATCGAGATGCCGAACACACTCCCGCGGGAGATTAGTCCCCGTCTCAGGTTGGCGTTAAGATACTCCTCGAAGTAGATCGAAAAAAAAAAAGTACTTCATCATGTGTCTATGTTAACAATATGTCTAACTTCATTAAATTGAATAAAAATAATTAAAATTTATTTATATATTGGATCAAAAAGTTTGAGATTTTTTTTCTTATAATAGAGATCGGAGAGAGTATTAAAAAGACCTGATATAATGAGTGGTGCCATATTTGTTGTCTCTGAGCTCTTGTGTATGGAGAAAACCTGATTGGGAGAGGAAAACTCACCTTGTGTACCCAAGAGTTTCCCGATGGAGATTAGTCAATACTAACATTGATGGATACTTCGTATCTATATCACAGTTACAACAAAAAAAAATTGTTGTCTCCTTAATTCACCTCTCTCCAATTATAGTTTTGTTCTAATTCTAATTAATATGTTTAATTTATAGTAACAGTCAGTCTTACTAATGAATTAATGAGTGTTCTAGGATATTGTTTAAGAAATTTAAAAAAAGTAAATATTTATTGAAAAAATAAGTATATTTCTTCTCAATATATTGAATATATCACTATCCATAAAAATTTACCTTTTTTGTGTTAAAAAACTTGCTATTTTGAATTTCTTAACCCAATATCTGAAGGGCACTAGTTACATTGTGTTTGGTTTAAATTTTTATCAATGCAGAGAGCGTTTCAAACTCTGTTTTGGTGAAAGCTCAAATCCGAAAAAGAGTGGGTTGTTGTGCCTCGGAACGCGGAAATATTCAGTTTGGGTTCACAAGAATCCTAGCCGAAGACGCTGTTAGTATTTGTCTTATAGTAATTATATAAAAAAGATTATTCACATTGATTAAGAATTAATCCTAATGTGTATGCATGGCAGGCCTTTTGGGTAAAACCGGTGAAACACCAGCTTTAGGCATCCCAAAAAATTTCTATTTTTGGAAGGGTTCAAACTTAATATATATTTTATTTATATTTGTTTTGATATCTAACAGGTATGGTTGCATGTATACATACAACAAATATTTACACCAATCATAATCATTTTGCTTTAAAAATAAATTTTATATATAATATTATTTTTATAAACAAAAATTTACTAGTTTTAAAAAAGTCTCACTCAAAATTCACTTTAGGCCTTAATATATATTGGGCTGGCCTGTGTGTATGTCTTAATGATTTAAATTATATGTATTGTTAGTGTATAGATTTTTTAGACTCTCAATCAATCATAAATTATCATATCATTACAAATATTTGACTCTTGTCATAATTACCTTAAAAGATACATATAAAATAATTTGTGATTCACTAATAATGTAAAATACACAGTGTATTAAAATTAAACTAATATCTTAAACCAAAACTCTTAAAATTTAGAGTAATATAGCATTGTTCTTCAAAAAAAAAAAAAACACTGCTTTATCAAAATTGACATATTTGTCCTTATGAATGGTCCTAATTTTTTTCACCCTATATAATACGCGATTATCGAATAGGTATATGATGTATATATGATATAATAATCAGAGGGATTCACTTACCTTGATTTGAAAGAAAACAATTATAAAGATATAATGTTCTGTCCTGAGTGGGTGAAAGTTGGACCAACACGTGCTGATGGTAAATATATGATCTATGAATCGGCTAGCCGTTTAAGGAATGAATGAATATTTGTGGTATATAGTATCAGAAATACACTCAAAAAAAGTTTGAATCTCAGCTAATTGACATGAATGAATCTGATGCTACACTGCAAGGTTGAAGAGGCAGATGGGTTGTTGTCTCCACACAAGACAATTAAAAGTAGAATAAATTTACAACTATGTTATTTAAACACAAAATTTTGATATCATATGTGATATCATATATATTTCTTTCTATCTCTCATTTACTTTTTATTTTTTTTATATACACACATTCCAAAAATACACAATAAAAACAAAGGAACATCATATTTGTATCATTTTTTGTATTTAAAAATCATTTTCCAAAAATTTATATACGTACAGGGTACAATCAATTATATACATATATGGTTTTGAAAGTAGTACTCTAGAAAGATAATGAAGTTCTTATCATAATTATTTTAAATAGTTATTTTGATTATTAATATATCTATTTTTTTAATCTGTGCAACTTTGTATATATTAAGAGAATAAAAGTATAAATATTGTATTGAAAATTGTGTATTCAATTTTTTAAAAACCTAAAAACTACTCTTTCTAATATAACATTTTTATTTTATAATTCCTTAATATATCCAACTGATTAATATATTGCCTGATAAGTACGTGTCCTTGTAAAAATCACTCCAAAAAAAGTGAGACAGGATAGCAGCGCTGCCAGCTAGCAAAGGCTACTTTTAAACCATGCCAGATGCGATGAGGGGCATCTAGCTCTCGTTCATCCTCATCGTTTCTCAAGTTCCATCCTTCCCATTTTATATTTATTTAAAGATATATTTCTTGTAAATTTTTGTAAAGAATAATCGAATAATGTTATATATATATATATATATATATATATATATATATATATATATATTAATGTGATAAATATCCATGTAGGAGTATGTTTTAATTAGTGGTGGCCCTAAGCAAGATTTAGTGGTGCGACTGCATAGAACCCTATTTGCTAGGGGCACCAATTTTATTTTATTTTTTTACTTTTTATATATGTATTAATGTATATGTTAGAATAAAAATTTTAATAGTTAAATTTTTTACTTGAGGGTCCAATTGGTTTTTAAAATTTAAGCTCACAACTTGACATGCTTTATAAGTAAGAATGAGAATAGGCCGACATGTTTACAATTAATGTTATACTTTAATTAAATGTATAATATACAATATTAAAAAAAATATTTTTATTAGAAAATTTATATATTATTACTGAATACTAAAAAAAAAATTTGAAACTCTGTGTGACCGCTCTCATTCTCCCCTTTTCTGTTTGAATTAGAAAGTATAAACCCTTTGTTTTATCCATCCTTCTGCGTGACTGACTAACTGCGTCTCTTGATAGGCACTTCTTGTCATCATATTACATTCGTTAATGTTCTAATGGAGAAAAGCAAGATAGGAGAGTTGGCTTATTTAACCAAAAGAATTGGATAGAGTCTTTTGTTTTTTATGTGAATTATCTGGTATGAGTCATAGAACAAATCACTTCACACATGAAGGTTTTAATAATTGAAATCAAACCACTATTTTTTGTTATAATTCTAATGTAGTTTGCTACTATAATCTTTTCCTTTTATTCTGTGATTAATATTTTGTTTCACTTGAGGTTGTATTAAAATAATTTATGACTAATTTTTTGCATCACTTTGTGTGTTTTTAATAATCGATATATATATATAAACACCGATTTCTCAGTTCGTACAGGACACCCAAAATCTCAGGGACAACCCTGATTTTAATGTAGAGTAAAAGAATGTATCATAAAATGTATGTTATTATCTTAAATATTATTTAATTATATTGTATGAATTACAGAATTGATTTATGCATAGGTTACTATAACAGTGGAACCCTAAATCTTGACTTAGGGTGTATTTGGATTATATGTGAAAAAAATAATTATTTTAATTATTTTTATAATCAATTATAATAGAATTAGTTTTATGTTTGGATGTGTTTGTTAAAAAGTGATTTTTAAGAAAATATATTTCGTTTTGGTTAGATAAAAAAATTTCCTTTAAACAATTAATAACTTACAAGAAAAATATATAAAAAATATGTGTTTAATTTAGGCTTAATTGCAGTTTTGATCCCCTACTATTGGTCATATGTGATTTTGGTCCCTAAAGTTTTTTTTGTGTATATTTGGTCCCTATGTTTTTTCAATTTTGCAAATTTAGTCTTTTTGTCCAATTTCTGTCAATTTTTTCAATGATCAACATAGACAAGTCACTCCTCTAAGCACACAAAACCTATGGTTGATGTTCTCTCTCCTCTACGTCTCTGATTCAACATAATTCAGTGATTCTTCTCTGCTATTTACTGGTTTTGTCCCTCCTTTCCAGGACCTTTTTTGGTTCCACCACATGATCCCTTACCACAAAAGCTCAACAATAGGCTCTATGTATGTAGAATAGTGGTTCTATGTGCTTAGAGTAATGGTTTATCTATGCTGATCATTAAAAAAATTGGCTGATATTGATAGAAGGACCAAATTCGTAACATTAAAAAAGCAGGGGGTCAAATGTGCATGAAAAAAACTTTAGAGACCAAAATCGCACATGACCAATAGTAGGGGAGTCAAAATTGAAATAAAGTCTTTAATTTAATAATATTTGTTTGATATTTAGTTGTGCTGAGATAAAATGAGAGGAATGTTATTGATCTCAAAATAATCTAACTAATTTGTAAATAAGCTTTAAACTTTAAACTTCTCTAAAATAAGTTTTTTTCTTATAAAAATAACTTAATTGAGTTTACTAAGCATGCATGTTGGATTGAAACCCAATAAATATATATATATATAACGTTGTTTTTTAGGGGGGAAAACACCCACTTAATCACTTTAAGAAATTTTTTCCTTTGAAAATCAAGACCTAAAGAAGGTCTGAGCATGGTTGTAGAACGCAAAGAAGCTCAAATTCCCTTAATTGCCCTTTGGATCTCAATTACATTGGTACATGATTGGTCAGTTTTACTCTTTAAGATTTATTAAATATTTGTTTCAAAAAACAAGATTTATTAAATATTATATGAATGCTTTATAATATTGCAGGCCATATATAACATTTAATTGGTATGGATTGTAAGTACGAAAAAAAAATTTAGTAATCAAAATTATAAATTATTTTTTATAAGTTTAACTTATTTGAATTCATGTTGAAAGTCCAACCAGAGGTTGGTCGAGTAGTAAGTATCTCAATCTTTTAAGAAGGAGAATGCAAGTTCGGGATCTTGGTAACAAATACTCTAGTTGTGAGGTTGCAAAAACCATGTGCTAATTCTCTGTTCTAAATAGCCGACCGAGGATTAGTCTAATAACTGATCTAAAGGACTGAAGCTTATGATATACCTCGAAATGGCATTGGGGAGCCAAATGTTGTAATAAGGACGATTTATGAAATAAAAAAGTCAAGGGTTTGTTTCTTCGTTTCCAACATTATGTTATTATTAATAATTATAAAAATATCATCTTATTTTGATTATGTTTAATGTACAAATTTTCAAAAACGTGAAATAAAATAAAAATGAAATAACATTTTTATAATTATTATAAAAAAATAAAAAAAATCTTGAAACAAAGAATAGAGATACAAAAATTAGGGTCTGTTTGCTTTGTTTCCTATTTCTTATATTTTTTTAAAAAATTAACATTGTTACATTGTTTTCATTCTTTTTCTTGTTTTCAAATATTGTATAAATATAATAAAAATAATGTGACATTTTTATAATTATTTTTAAAAATAAAAAACAAAGCAAACATGTCCTAATTTTATTTAGGCACATGCTAACCAATGCCCTTAGTATGTGTTTGGATGGGTATTTCAAAATTCCAAGGAATTTGAAAACAAAGGCAATTCAATTACTTCAATTGAATTACTTTCATTTCAAAAATATTTTGTTTGGATAGGGTAATTCAAATACCTTGTAATTTAAATTCTTTATTTGGATAAAGCATTTCAATTACCTTTAATTACATTTTTTTTAATATTCATTTAAAAAAATTGGGATTTCAACTGTCCAGGAGCCGGCGCCCCGCACCGGGCCGGTGTCCGGGGCAGGCGCCCCAACACAGGATGTCCGGTGGCAGGCGCCCCCCGCACTGGGTGTCTGTGGTCCGACGCCCAAGCACCGGGAGCATGGGGTCCGTCGCCCACGCATCGGGTCTCCAGGGGTCGGTGCCCTCGCACCAAGTGTCCGGGGGCCGGGGGTCGTCGCCCCGGCATTGGGTGTCTGGGCCAGGCGCCCGCGCACCGGGTGTCCGGGGGTCGAGTCCGGGTGGGGGGGGGGGGGGGGCAGGCCCCGGTGGTCAGGGGGACCGAGCCGGGTCTTGGGGGTCCGGGGGCTGGGCCTGGGTGGTTCGGGGGCCGGCATCGGTGGTAGGTAAAACATGAGTAAAGAGAGGGAATTTCAAAATACCACCTCTTTAGGTGGTATTTCAAATTCCTCAAATTTACCTTAAACAAAATACCTCCATAAAATAGCTTGATTTCTAAAATCCTTAATATTTAATAGCCAAACAAAGTATTTTAGAGTGAAATATTTTAATTACCCTCTTAAAATACTTCATCCTCTACAAATACCTCATCCAAACACATAATTAGGGTATCGGTTAATGAATCAAAAATAGAAAATTTGTATTAGAAAGTAATGTATTAAACACTTTGAAAATTCAAAAGCTACATATTCAAATACAAATTTTCTATCTTTATATTTCTTAATCAATACTCTTAGGACATTAGTTAATAAATCTTTTTTATTTATTATATTTTTGCATCATTGATTGATTGAGAAAATGATAGTAGGCAGTTTAATTGAGATAACGAGAGTAGGCAGTTCGCAGCTGCAGATTGTAACCAACCTCGACTTTGGACACAGTAGCTTAGGTGATTGACTTATGCAGGATTGTATTTAATTTTGCACCTAATTTATTTATAGCGTAGACAAACCTAAATCCGTCTAATCGTATCATAAAATAAATAAATAAACTGCATCAAATTAAAGATACAAATTAATAGACCAGTCTGAAAAATGAGGAAAAAAAGAGCTATCTAGTCAATATGGAATTATGGATATGATTATTACATATCCAAGTGAAATTACAAATGTTACTTTAAAAATGTGAATTGACAAGCCAGTCCCCCATCGTAAACAACAAACCAAAGTACCAAACAAAATAGGATGTTGCCTCGCGGTTCACATTGTCAAATATAAAAACAGATATTTCTATCTGGGAGGCCACCTTTGATGATAGAAGTGTCATCAGAGACTCAAATCTAATTGACAAGAGCAATATATAACATATTTTTTTTCCCTTCCTCACTTTCCACGCTCTACACGAGTTGACACCGGTTTTTTGTTTTTTTTTTTAGTTATGTTATTTATACAACTAAAATCAACACCCAACATCATATATTTATATTTTTTTTTATATTTATATATTATTTTATTCTCTTCAAAATCAACATCCAACACCTAAAAACACACTCTCTATACGATGTGTATATAGTATCCATAGGGGGAGGTGTTCAAAAATCATATCTTTTTCTCCCCCCCCCCCCCCCCCCCCCCCCCCCCCCCCGAAAACCTAATTAAGAGCTAAGACCAATTAGGGCCTTTTTGATCATTAGCCTTGGTGATAAAATCTAATCCTGATATTGTTAATGTTATTTTATACTATTATAATTTAGGAATCAAACTCAAAATCACATTTTTAAGGTACTAAACTCTTCACTTAGACCAACTACTTTAATTTAATATACATGCGTGAATATTTTTATTTTAAAAATTTTTATCTAAAAAGGAAAATGATTAAATAGAATAAATTAATAATCATTGGATCCGATACTAATAATTATTACTTAATATATTTGAAAATGTATCCTAGAATAAAAATAAGTAAATATATGCAGTTTTGATAATAATAAATATTAATTAGTAGTTTTAAAATGTACTAAAAAATTAAAATTTAAAAAATTATTTAATGTATATGATGCATGAGGATGAGAGAAATTCTGAAGCATAGCTCGCATTCAAGAGTGAGCTCTCTAATTTAATATATAATGGTTGAGATTGAATAGTAGTAAAAAATAGTAGAAAAAATTTCAGGAATTAAAATTAGACAATTAGTACATGATTTTGAAACTAGTATTAGTAATTAGAAATATTTATCCTAAAAAATAATTAAATAAAAAATAAGCAAGTGTATTTGATAATTATAGCAATTAATTTATGAAATTAAAGTAATTATTGTAATTATAGTAAGAAGAATGTTGACCAATGCCCTTAGTTAAGGAATCAATAAAAGAAAATTCTTATTCCTAAAAAAAAAAAAAATCTGATTAGGAAGTGATGCATTCAATATTCCGATAAGCGTTATTTTTAGTTTCCAACAAGAACTTGCTTTTATTGGAATCCTTGAGAGCACTAGTTAACAAAACCCTTATAATAAATACAAATATTAATTTATCATAAAAAAGAAAAGAATTAAATGGAGAAAATAAGTAACTGGATTTTAAAATGCACTTAAAATCGTCACACCGAAACCTAAAGAAGGTGTGGAGAATGAATTTGGTAGAATTGACTCTGAAAGAATTGATTCTAAAAAAATGATTTTAAAGAAATCGAGTTTTAAAAAATTGATTTATGTTTGGTATTGATATTTTAAAAGTGAATTCAAAATAATTGATTTTGTTTGGATGATAAAGTAAAATTACTTTTGAGGTGTAAATATAAAGAATTTTATGGGTGAATCAATTCTTTTCAACGGAAAAGCCAGAAATTCATGTTTCTTCTAAAATCAATTCAACCTAACCCAAAATAGATGTTTTTCAACGTAATTTGATAAACAAACGCTCTCGAACCCCCAAAATCACTTTTACTTCCACTAAAACCAAGTTTGAGATGCCCACAATCTTAAACAAACAAACACTTATATTTTCTGATAACGAGGACTTTAATTTAATCTGTAAAGATTGACTACTACCTAAACCACATTTATGGTCGCATAATTTTGGGCCTAGAACTAGAATTATGTCTTTATCTTTAAGAATTGAACTTTGATAACCTTATCAAGTAGAGTAAGTTGGATAAGTTGGGTCATTAAAAGGCCTAGACTTACAACGTTAAATGGGTTGGCTTTGTTTTGATAGAGGGGAAAATAAAAGAAGCCCAAACCAACTCAAGTGAGTCTCCTTAAACAACTTTGAGTCTTTGACCGGTTAATCCACATTTTATTTTGTTCACTGTTCGTCTAATTACAAATTAATCAAATACATGACATTTGCCCCTAAAGCTTTTGTGCATAGGTTTGTACTTCGTACCGAGTTAGTTCAACATCCTGCACCCTCTTCAAGATTTCCAAAAAATAAAATAAAATTTATTCTACCAAAATCCTATACTGATACCTACCTATAATTACCAATATATTTATGACGTTCTTTTCAAAGAAATAGAATGAGTCAATTTTTTTTCATCTTAAACTTTTTGGGGAATGCTAACCAGTATCTTAGGTCACTAGTTAAGAAATCAAGAATAAATTTTTTTTTATTAAAACTTATTTTATTTGAAACTTTGAAAAGTGATATACTTAGGATCTGGTTAATTTATTTTCTGTTTTCTGTTTTCATTTCCTGGCTTTAAAGATATATATAATTAAAATAATTATAAAAGTGTCACGTTTTTATTTTGTTTCTTGTTTCCAAATATTTGTACAGGAAACACTGAAAACAACTTTTTATTTATTTTGGAAATAAGAAACAGGATGAAAACAAGTTAACACTTTTATAATTATTTTAGTTATAATTTTCTTTAAAATTAAGAAATGAAAACAAGAAATTAGAAACAAACTAAACAGGTCGTTATATTTTCAATGAGAACTTTCTGTTTTTGGAATCCTTAAAAGATACTGGTTAAGGGCACTTATTAGCATTATCTTAAACTTTTTATTGTCGGAAAAGAGATGTAAATGAAGGGGAACGTGGATTAATTAATGCAAAAGATTATTTGTGCACATTGAGATAATGATATTACTATATGCAATGCAATACACTCACCTTCCTCGAGAGCTGGATTTTTTTTTCACAAGCGACTAATTTATAAGTCTTATCATACCTTATAGGATTTGTACTCAAGTTATTTTTAAATGATGTAATTAATAAAGTCAGCAGTCAGCACGGTTGCATCAAGAATTAAATTTTAAAAGTATATAATTAATTATAAAAAAATATCTGTTGAAAAAGAAATAAAATTTCAACTCTATTTCATAATTGTTATTTTTAAAATTTTAATTGAAAACATGCTATTATCGACTTGCATTACCCAAATATTTAGGGAGAGTCGACTATCACTCATTTCTATTTATCATCACTCTTATTTCATTACCTTTTTCATAAAAGATATTTGATCTAATGACTAAAAATAACTCGATAAAAAAATTCACGAATTAGGAGTGGTATAAGATACAGAGGAGTGGCAATAAAAGCTCCATAATATTTATTATGATAAACTTAAGTACAGATCTCAATATGTGTAACATTATTCTAAAATAACTTAACCAAAAATAGTGTAACTGAATGAGAAAATAACAAAGGGGAAAAATGAGGGGGGAAAAAGAGCAACACATTCATATTTCCATAGTCTTTTGATTAAGAGCCATGTACCTCCATCTCTCTTTCTCCACAAAGTCTGCATCAAGGAACCTAGAAAGAAAAGCCCACAACCCATAAGCATCTTCAAAGTTTGTCAAGAAGCCTATTGCAGCAGTCACCACAAATATCCCAGACTCACGGTTAGGTCTCTTAATGGATAGGCCCAACTTTTCAACCTCACATGCACTTGAAGTTTCCAAGGCCCTTTGTCTCTCCTCTTCATTCTTATCTGAGAACCTTATATTTTGCAAAAATGCACAACTTAATGATATATTGTTCCTATCAGCTAGCTTTTGCACAAGTGTAGGATCAACCTTTTCTCCTTTCCAGTCAAATATATTAAATGCCAAAGCGGGTCCACGGTGAGGAATTATCTTAGGTCCATATATCTTAATTAGAGAAAGTCCATTTTCAGGGTGTGGATGTTGAAGACTCCTTAATGCATTAACTAACCAATTAGTTAGATACTTGGTCCTGCTAGTAATCACTATTAGCCCCACTGAGTCTGCATGATCCAATCCTCTACAATCAATTCCAATGCTTTCATTTGTTGTGCCTAATCTTTTTCTAGAATTAGATGAGTCAAGGGGTATGCTTAACTCCACAATTTCTGATGATGATGCTGTCCCTTTCTCTTCTACAGTTTCATATTGCTGAGAAGTTTCAATCAATGATGACACTGCTTTTGGTTCTTCAGTTTCTTCATCACCAATGACTGGTGACTCTTCATGCAACTGAGAATTTTGTCTAAATGCTGGGACAAGGCTTACAATTCCTATGCTTGTAGCATTACCTGAATCTTTGAGAGAAGAGATACTAGATTTCTTGACAAATAAGCACCCAAAACCTGATGGGTTTTCACCAAAAACTTTATAAAATGAACAAACCATAAAATCAGGCTTAAACATAGACATACCTAAGGTTTCCATCTCCTTAGGTCTCAAACCACATACATCAAGCAACACATGCCACCCATTTTCTCTTGCCATGGACATCCAAATATATGAATAGGGTGCTCCAGTAACCCTTGAATGAAGTGGGAAAACAAATAGACCCCTCTTTTTCTTTTCCTTTCTAGTACTCATTATCATCTTCTTTAACTTTCTCCACTCTATTCCAAGATTTGGCCATGTGAACTCAGCAGATAAAACATGCACTCCTTGCTTCTTGCAGCTCTCAATCATCATATTCAATGCCTCATTGTTATGGTCATACACTGTGAGGAGGTCCCCATTACACTGAAATTGAAAAGAATCAGCAACAAGTTTAAAAGCAGATACCTCATTGGCAATGAAAACCAAAGTGTAATCAGCTTCAGAGATATTCATAAATCTCATGATTCTTTCTCTTATTCTGGACTCTATTTCTGATTCATGGCCACCATAAACAATCTGTGAATGCAAATTCACTGACTTGTAGGAAATATCAAACAAGGGTGGTTGTAAAGCAGAATATGATGATGATGATGATGATGATGAAGAAGCAGCAGTTGAAATTGTGGGATGGAATCTTTGTTGCTGTGCATAGGAGAAAAGGCCATATCCAGTGTAATCAAAACAGATGTTGGAGTGGTTTAGGTGATAATAATCTTGGGCTCTTATTTGATCAACTTGAGAAGTTTTGGAAAATTGAGGGAATGCTTTGGTGAAGCTAAAGTATGATTCTTGCAAAGGTGGGAGGGACTCATGGTTTGTGAATTGTGTATATGGTTGAAGAGTGGAATATGTGGCTGTGGCAAAGTCATAGTTTGAATTTGACCCAGTTGCATTATTGATGCTAGGCTTGGAAGTATCATGAGACTCCTTAGAGGCAGGTAAAGAAGATGGAAAACATCCATTGAAGCAGGTATGTGATGCTTCACAAGTGCAAGAGGGATGCATTTTTTTTGGTTCTGTCGCCTTGGTACTATTTTGCTATGTTGTCTATCCATTCCTTTCCTTATCCAATATTTCATAGGAAGTTTCACATGAAATGTTACTGTAAATTAACAACTTTGTCATATATATATATGTTCGTTACCACTTACCAGTTAATTGTGTAAAAAGTTTTAGTTAATGACCTATGAAGAAACAATACATGTCAGTAACTAAAAATTTGTATATTATTAACCAATATAAAACAGATGTAAGAAACTAGGTGTGCAACCACCATTTTCCAATGGTTTAAATAAGATTTTAGTCCCTGAAAAGTTCATCAATTTTGGTTTTAGTCCTTGTAAAAAAAATTCTTAGGATTTCGTCCCCGTATTTACGAAAATTTTGTAAATAGTCCCTTTTGTTATCTCTGAGTACTAGAAATCATACTAGATGAAAAAATTTGTCAATTTTAACCCTATGGCCCTAATGTATGATTTTATTTCTACTTTCTAGCCAAATTTTGGAACAAGTCATATAAGAACGAGAAATTACCTCAGTACCCACTAAGTACTAGATATCATATAAAATGAAGGAATTTAGCAATTTTAACCTTATGTCCCTCATGTATGATTTTGTTTCTATTTTATGGCCAAATTTTACAGCAAGTCGGACAGTAAAATAAAATTACCTCGATATCCATTAGTACTAGATAACTGAAAAAGATGACGGCAGGGACTATTTGCAAAATTTTTAAGATTTCAGGGACGAAAACCTAAGAAAAAATTTCACAGGGACCAAAACCAATATTGATAAACTTTATAGTGAACAAAAACTTATTTAAACCTTTTCGAATTGAAAAAGTCTAATTAATTGTCAGTCATACAGGTTGTTGTGGGGGCGTTCCAGTACCTTCTTCCATGATCCATTGAACATTTCATCCCTGAATGCTAGCCTCTTGTATAAAGGGATTTAAATTGTGGACTCCAATACGTGATACGGCTGCTAATATCTCGATTGTGGTAGCTCCTACGATCGCATCGGACCGTGATTACGGATCGTATTGACCACAATATGACCGCATCAAGTCACAACGATCGCAGCATAATCGTGCTCGCAACTTAAAACCTTATAATCAATAATCATTTTTTTATAATATAATCGGGTTTTTGACCTCTATGGTACCAATCTGGTGTAAGTTGAAAAGAATTTACCTATATGGGGTAAGTCGTATATGATATATACATATGTACGACTTCATTTTTTATTTTTTCTAACTTCTTTTAAATAGAAGTCGTACACGGGAAGTACAACTTCCAGTATTTTATTAGAAAAAAAACAAAAAATGAACATGCATGACTTCAAAGTCGTATATCTCATATACAACTTACATCAAATGGGTAAATTCTTTTCAACTTACACTAAATTGGTAATTTGAGCAAATTACACCATAGAGGTCAAAAAGCTAATATAATCAATAATCCTTGCTGTACATATATAATTATAAAGTACATAAAGACTATATATCACTTCATATCACAGCGAGACGGAAAAATTAGTGTAAATATAAAAAAAAAAAGACTCATTATTAAAAAAAAAAGTAATATGTATGTAATTATAGGTGACTACATTTCATATCTATAAAGTTGGGAAATTCGTGACATATTTATTACCGAAGAGTCAAGACGTTGAATTAGGGACTAAGGTCGTCCATCACGGTTGAAAATCATTGTCTAGACAGCGAGGTTGGGTGGTCCATTATAAGTTGCTCAAGGACATTACCATTAGAGCCCTTGTTAGCCAAGATGAGAAGTGGTTGTGGTGCTTTGTGGATAGGACAAAAAGGGTATTGGAAGCTTTGAACTTTGAAGTTGTAGTCATGAAGATGCGGATATTAGAAACAACAAAAGGTAAAGGGCAAAGGCTTTGTTTTCATAGTTAGCGGCCGGCAGGCACTATCACGTAGACCTCAGGTCTTCCCCATCTCGGTTTTAGCATGTGCTGCCTTTTTCTATTGCTTTTATCGCATAACCCTTTCGTGTAATAAACTCCAATAATTTAATACATGTTAATAGTTAATTGTTATGTTAATTTTTTTTATTCCTTTATCAATGTTTGAATCTTAGATCTCATACTCTTCTAACTCCTTATATTCTTAGATTGAACCATTTGAGCTACTCAACCCTATGTTTTTTTTTTTGACAAATGGACTTTTGGGCGTCAAAAGTACATTTGCAATAGTAAGCTTGACTTTTATTTTCAAAAATATTTTCACTTAATTGACATTGCGTAAGATGGAATCCACAAACTTTCACAATTCAACTAATCTCAATATCAAGCAAATCAGAAAAATGTTACCAGCGTGTCATAGATTCTTCTTAGTGTGTCTTTCATTCAACCAATGAAAACTCATCTTCACATTAACTGGACCAGTAATAATAAGGCAGCATCCAACATTCGTATTTCAAAGAAAAGCCACGTTAACCCCCCCAAAAAAAAAAGTCTTAAAATAAAAAGCACGAAAGAGAAAGATATCAAGGTATATAACACATTTTCATATTTCTTTAGAGAATGTCTATTTCTTAAAGGTAGTATAAATAAAAGTATGTTAAACTAAGAGTGAAAATATATCATATAGAGAAGAATATTTTTCATAAAAGCATTAATATTTAAATGAAAATGTATTAATATCTGAATTTTAGAGTAAATTACTATGGATAGATATTTTAATAAAATTAACACATTAATATACATCTGATAGTTTTTTAGTATATACCATGCGTGGCACAGGCCATCTTTTTACTTGATGAGATTTTTAACTTTTACGTGTACTCTAGATATGTTTGCAATCCACACATAAGGCAGTTGCACGGTTAAACACATTAGTAATATACATATTTTATGTTAATTTAAAATTTCATTTATTTAAGTTTATTATTTAATATAATATATAAAATTAAAAATATATATTTAATTATCATCAGTTTGATTATGGTTCAATTATGGTTGATCCATTAAAATTTGAACTAATGCTTTTACCAGCTCAATGACAAAATACAAAATCAATTCAAATGCATTACATTATGGAACCAAACACACTAAAAAATTAATCTGCAACATTTGGTCAATATGGTGATTTATGTTTATATGTTTTATTTTAAAAACAAGTTTAGTGTAAATAAAATTAATATAAAATTTTCAAGTCATAAAAAAACTTCATATAAATTTTTCAACCAAAATCGTCTATTTTAACTCAAATCATATTTGACTAAAGACAAAATTATTTCAAATTCGTTTCATCATGAAACCAAACACATTGAAAAACTAATTTACTACATTTGGTCAACATAGACCAGGTCTTTGTAAGAAATCACTTGGAATCTTCCCTTTTGGTAGCACAAAATTAATTCTCCAAAATTCGACAAGCGTGGCTGCTTTAAGTTGCATGCCCCACAATTTGATGTTTGCTGGATTCAAATCCTTCGTCCTATTTTGTGTTAAATTGCTAGATTCAAAATCCTTCGTCTTATTAGTATTAAGCCGCTTGATCATTTTTTCTAAAAATCTTCTCCTAACCCAAAGAATGATCAGCCACTCCAAGGTGGGGTGATTTTCAACAATATCAATTTTATGGGTCACTTTTGCAACTTGCAATCGCAAGTTGGCATTTTATGTTATTAAATTAAAGGTTTAATTGCAGTTTTGATCTCTTATTATTGATCACATATAATTTTGGATCCTAAAGTTTTGTGTACATTTGGTCATTCTATTTTTTAAATATTGCAAATTTGATCCTTTTGTCCAATGTGTGTCAACTTTTTCAATGATCAACATAAAGTAAAGTAACTACTCCTCTGAGCACACATAACCTTTGGTCGAGGTTTTCCCTCATCTGCATCTATGAATCATCATGATTCAATGATTCATCTATGTTATTTACCGGTTTTGTCTCTCTTTTCTGAAACTTTTTTTTGGTTCCACCACATGATCCTTTAAAATAGGCATGACAATGAGACCCGGATCTGCGGGGACCCATCCGAACCCGCCCCAACTTTGACGAGGAAAACCCGCTTTGACTGGGGACGTGGGCGGGGATGGGGATACAGATACCCGCCCTAACCCCGAACCCGCCTTGCTATTTACGTAATTATAATAATATTTCCATAAATCTCTGTAAGTTATTGAATTTGTTTTGATTTAAAGGTATAAATGGGTACTTTTTTAAAAAATAATATAAAACATTTGATTGTGCTTTTATTATGTGTTTTGATGTTATCAGTGTTATTCGAAGCATAACAAAGTGCTTCTAAAGCATTAGTTTTTTTTTAATTTGTAGCCGAAAGAAAACTAAATTCCATTTTTTTGGTTGATTGTTTTAATTGTATGAAGATTTTATTTGTTTATTTTTTTGAAGTACAATTTTTGAGTTGTTAATTTCAATTAAAACAAAATAATTTTTAAATTTTGTTACTCATTGACGGGGCGGGGATGAGGATCTATTTTCCAACTCCGAAGGGAAGCGGGGCGGGGTTGGGGAAGGCAAAACCCACCCCGCCCTGCCCCGTTGCCAACCCTAATCCTTTATCACAAAAGCTCAAAAAATGTTCTATGTACTTAGAGTAGTGGTTCTGTGTATTTAGAGGAGTGATTCCTTTGTGTTAACCATTGAAAAATTGACAGAATGATTAAATTTGCAACATGGAGAAATCATACCAAATGTGTACGAAAAAAAACTTTAGGGAACAAAATCGCACATAATCAATAGTAGGGGATCAAAACTGCAATTAAACCTAAATTAAAATAAAAAAAGAAGAAGGATTTTTCAGCGTTGAATTCATTTTGCAATTTTGTGATATGTTTTCTTCTTCATCTTCTTATTACTACAGTTCCGTGGTCAAATAGAGTTCCTTCACGTCCGAGTTCCACTTGCTCTTTACGCTCCAAAACGAAGCCGTATCAGTGCTCTGTGCTCCTGACCTTCACCTCAAGAACTCCCTCTCCGTCACTTCCGGTCTTCTTTCCACATGGAACCCTGCCGCCGGCAGTAACAACTCCGACCACTATTCCTATACCCAAAATATATAGTTTCTTTGTGCGAAGGCTTCAACCTGCCGCATTTTTTGAGATTAGTTTTACCAATAACATATAACTATATTCATTTGTTTATTTGGATTGTTAATCCAGGTTACTTTTGAAGACAATACAGGAAACTTGGCCAAATCATTCAATTTGGATCTGATGATTATAGCACTGGTTTTCTGGGGGATGAAACTCATAACGCAACTCTTAAGTATTGAAGTGAATCAACCCGAAATTACAGCATTGGAAAGGAGCTAACAAAAAATAAATTATTTTTAATTAAAAAAAGCGAACTAAATGTTGAGAGTGGGATTTGAACCCACGCCCTTTCGGACCAGAACCTTAATCTGGCGCCTTAGACCAACTCGGCCATCTCAACATTTTGATAACACATCTCCTTTCCTAACTTAATTATAGTATATATTTCACACAATCGCTTATCAATCTCAATGATTTCGATACCGCATCCAAATAAACAATGCGAATCTTAGAATAGATCAGAATTAAACTGTTCCAAGCACGTAAACTGTTCCAGGAAATTCAAAATGAACTTGCAAGGGAAACGCTTGGACAAGAATGATTCTTTGCCCAAACACTCGTATGAAGGAAAAATGTTAAGCTAGTGCCTACCTAGTCAATTTGCTTTATTTTTTTTATTTGTTACAAAAGCATTTTCCAAACCCTTTTACGACTTTAAACTCTTAACTAGTCTATCATTTCCCTATTTACTAGAGTTCCCCATATGTTTACTTTTGTTAATTACACGAGATTCTACACCTTCTATACACCTATTAATGATGTGCAAACTATATATTGTTTTTGACTGACAAACCTTATACCATTTTTTCTTAGTAAGCAAAAAGCAAATTGAATGGAGTAGAAGGGGTACTCAATCCCGTATATAGAGAACAACATAAACAGAACAAAAGAATGAGAACAAGAGATATAACCACAACCTATAGTTCCAACATTATGCTGCTACAAGGTTGCTTAATAGCTCTGTTCAACCACGCCTAACAAAAATAACCAATACCCCATTTTGTACCACCCTTGAATCAAATCCGCTTCCACCTAAATTGTACAAACATAAGCCATAGACAGTATTCAACCGTTACTCAAATGCCTAACACAGCTGCATGACGTGCCAAGTCCTGAAGAAAACACCAATATCAGACCTGCACCAGCCAATTATACACAAAACTGATGTGGCCACCAAACAGAAAAACAGCACAGCATGGTAGACCTTTGGAGCTGCCATAAAACAGTAAAAACATTGAACACCGAATACTGCATCAGCTCCAAATGAATCCACACCAGCATCACAGTTGCCCAACTTCTTAAAACTCTCCCTATTTCAAGACCAACGTACTGCCGAAATATCCTCCCTGCAGCCATGACAGTGAATGTGCATACATAAATTTCAATAACCTTTCCTGCCCACCTTTCCCTGCACCACGTCCAGTGCCATGAAGTTCACCAGCTACTTATGATTGTTTTTCCACCTCTTGCAATACTCCAAACAGCTTATTGGGTTTGTGCACCAAGTATCATGGTTTTGGGTACCCCTTATACCTGCTATTGAAATATCTTTTGCTTATAAAAAAATGTTCAGAGCCTCAACTCCAGACATTCTTTCAATTGCAATTGTTTGGAGTGGATGAAATAATAAGTTTTTCTCTTATTTATTTTCTGGAAGTCTATTTTGATTCAATTAACCACAGAAGTGCATTAGCTCGAGTCTTGAGAATAGATTTAGTAACTACATGGAATCTTGTTTACATGCCTAAAAGTGAAAGACGTTAAATACATGTTTGATACCATTACACTAGAGTAATTTACATTATTATACTAAAAGTGTTTTAATATACTCAAATTTATATTTAATAACAGGTTCTACTACCAAGAAGAAAAGACATCCAACAAAGTTCCATACCTTAAAGAGATAGTGTTGTTGACACTTGAGGATCTCAGAGATGAGGATTAGCATTGATGGCTGGCTCATGAAGGGAAATGTCTTTGTAATTGTTCAATAGGCAAATATAGTTTAGTTTCTTTGTAATATTGACATTATTGTAAGACTTGAGTTTACTTTAAATGTGAATGGAAAAGAATAACTTTGATTTGATTTGTTATATATGAACTATTTTTAGGTTATTCCTTGTGTTTGCTTTGGTTGCGCTAAATTAATTAGCGACTTCTTTAATTAAAGTAAAGATTTGAAGTAAATAGCATCTTTAAAATGTAAAAAAGGTAATTAGTAACAATTTTAAAATGTTATAAAAAGGTAGGTAATTAGTAACATTTTTTAAAATGTTACAAAAGATAATTAGTAACATTTTGAAATGTTACAAAAGAATGGAAAATTATTAACATTTGTGAAATGTTATCAAAATGGTAAATTAGTAACATTTTTTGAATGTTGCTAATGATATGTTAAAGCGTTACTAAAACCTTTTAGTAACATGACCAATATATAACACTTGTGAAAATATTACTAATACAAATAGTAACATTTTTTGATAATTTAGTATTTTTTAGATGTTACTAAATCTCAATAATGTTGGAGTGTGAGTATGAGAAATAGCAACCCGGAACAGAGTTCGAGCACCAATTCCAGCTTCTCACCCTTATGCTGTCCAGAACTTTTTCCTCTTCCAACCCATAGTTGTTAAAAATAATCTCATTCCTATGGAGCCAAATTGACCAAACACTTGCGAATCAAATCTGTTTCCAACAAGACGTAGAGCCTCTTGGAAGCAGCAAACCCGGATGCTGCAAAAATGTGGTTTAAACTCACTACAAAAAAAAGGGTGTTTAGCGACCGAAGAAATCGGTCGCTATTCACTGAAATTTGGTCGCTAAATGGATTAGCGACCGAATTAGCGACCGAATAGTATCGGTTGCTAAAACCCTAGTCGCAAACAGGTTTAGCGACCACATTTGGAGTCGATCGCAAATTTATAAAAATCGGTCGCTAAATTGGTCTCCAACACTTATTATATGACCAATTTAGCGACCAAATATTCGGTCGCTAAATTGGTCACTGATTTTTTAAAAAAATAGTCACCAAATTGGTCCCTAACACCTATTCTGGGGACCAATTTAGCAACTGATTCTTTAAAAAGCTTATAACAAACCATTTTTTTACAACAAATAAAAGATAACTTCTTTATTGTTGTCACAATATTATTATAAAAAATAACTTTCATAGAAAATAAATTAAATATCAACCAACAAGATTCTTAGGTACATAAATACATTTAATATGAAAAAAATACACTTGTCAAATTTATCAAACTAAAGTTATTAGAATCCAATCCCAAAATTTGCAAATCAAATTGTGAAGGAACTTCCCCCAAGATATATATGATTTTATGGTAAAGATGAGTTTCCAAGTTCAAAACAAAATCATGAGAAAAATAGCACAAATATGCACAGAATGCATCAATATCTAAAAGATACTTTAATACATGTCATCTTTTAAATAGAGTGCCTAAGATATAATACAATATAAAATGGCTAATGTTATATAGAATTCAGAATTTATATTATAAGCTGCTACAGAAGTACCTCAGCTTCATAATTTTCGTTGAGTAATATGTTGAAGGCTTTTATGTCTCTATGAATGATTCTTCTTGGGCAATCTTGATGGAGATACTGCAACCCCTCTGCTACCCCAATAGCTACCTTGAACCTTTTCTTCCATTCCAAGCATTTGGAACCTGACATGTTGAACATCTCTTTATTAGCCATGCAAAATAATATGAGAAGTCCAAGAATAGAGGGATGACATGAATTAATTTATATAATGTAAAAAGCTGTGGCTATAGTAGCATAATGACATATCATTTTTCTTTCCTGATTACATCAAGTTAAAACACAAAAGACTTCCAAAACAACAAAGAGTACATTCAAAAGTAATAGTTTTAGTTAGGCATAAACAATTGTCTTTCCCCTTGCAAACCTATAGTCCGAAGTCTTTTAATGTAGGTTCATCGTGTTTCTTCCAATCCATAGGCAATTATTCATTCAGCACAACAAATAAGATAGCTCTAATAGAATGTGCAAAGATTTGAGCTAAAACTCAACCTATATATGGTGTGTTCTTTCGTTCATATTTAGTGAATTATATATGATATCACTTCAGAAATTTCCTTGCCTACCAAACCCTCTCATTAGCAAGTCAATGCAAAATCTACATTACTAATGTCATAATCCCAACTTTAATGGTCCTATGAAATTTAAAGTCTTCAAGCACCACTAGCAACAATGAAAAAATACAGAACACTTTCAAAAGCAAATTAAGCAAACAAAGCAACACATCCACGGTCAAAATAATGGCTTTCCTTCTTTTCTAATTTAAATGAAGAAAAAGAAAAGAAATTTGACTTGACTTGACTTAATAAATAGCAACATAAGTCACTTCAATTTCAACATTATCCTCCAAACAATGATGTGCTAATTGCTAAAAAATTGACAAGACTATCACTATGCTCAGCCTAAGCACATTTAGAGTCCCATACAAGAAGATTCTCCACCGTGATATTGGATACCCCACCAGACATCTCACTGCCTATTGAGACACCAGCACTGTTCCATTTCATAAAATCATTAAAGATATGAAGCCCACACTACATGAAGAGCCACTAACAAATTTGCAGTCGTCAAGTTAAGTATGAATTGTTTTATGCACAGAGAAGTTAACTAGGAATACAGTCCAATTATATATGGGACATTAATTGGAGAAGCCGCAATCAGTAATCCATAGCCCTTAATTTACCAGGAGCCTATGAACAATATTAAGGCAAGTAATTTAAAATATGTAGACTACTTGGCACCAATGAATGAGGTTATTTCATTAACTAAGATTGGAAGGAAAGAGAGGCTCCAAGGATGACTTGAAACAATAGAAATATGGTTGCCAGTGGTAGAACATCCAAATTTTAAAACTTATAGCCAAATCAGGTGTGGCAAACATGGATATGTTGGCCTCCTGCTAACATGTAGAAATGCATAAAAATTCAGGTGATGGACAAAATGAGATGAGACATGAAATCTGCGTTTCCCGGGCATTTATAACATTATGCAGACTCAATGTCTTATGCATTATTACATTTCATAATGAAAATATAAATTCCCAAACAAACACAGACAACAGCTGTATATGGCTGTGAGCAAGTATGATCAAAGGCATTCTTTCTGAAAGATTAATTTCTTTACACTAAGGCTATTAGATTTATGCATACTTGTACATAAAAACAGTTACTCTCTCCAACCTATTACCTATATATGCTATATTATACCTAAAACTTGAAATCCAATTAAACTAACTAAATCCTTGTCAAATGTCAAATGAAAACCAGAACTGGAGTTAACAACAAAAAGTTATTCTTATCATCCTTATTATCAGATTTAAAATATGGGTTTTAAATGAACATCATGCTAAATCAAAGTCAAAATATTTGGCAATGGGAAAACAGAGAGAGGACCTGGAGTCTTGGAGCTTGGCGGTGGATTTCTTCTTGACACCGAGAACGACGTTATCGGTGCCGCGGACATCGACGGCGGCGTTACCCTTGCGAACGGCTTCGATGGGAGAACCACAAGGAACGTGACCGGAAAAGCTTACTGCGGCTGTGACCGGAAACAGTGAGACGCGAGTCAGAGAGAGAGACACGAGGGAAAGAGAGAGAGACGCGAGTGAGAGAGAAGGATAGAAGGAGAGTGGTGCGCTTACCGTAGAGGAGGAGGTGGCGGCCGGAGTCTTCGAGACGAAGATGGTGAGCGACGACGCCGTGGTTGAGAGAGTGAGGGAGGGCTTCTGAAACGGCACCGTGATTGAGAGAGTGAGGGAGGGCTTCTGAGAGAAATGAGGGGAAAAGGGAAGGAATAGGGTTTTTTTTTTAATTTTAGCTACCGAAAATTTCAGTCGCTAAATCGGTAGCTGTTTAAAAAAATTGATCGCAAAATCGGTCGCTATTAGGTCTCTGTGCTTTTCCAAATCACGATTTAGCAACCAAATTAATTTCGGTCGCTAAAAGGAAAAAAAAATTAAATCTCTCAAAAACCAGTTGCTAAATTGGTCGCTAAATGGTCAAACAAATTGACTTTTAATATTTTAGGCTTAGCGACCGAATTAGCGACCACTATGAATTGCGACCACCATTTCGGTTGCTAATTTGGTGGCTAAATACCAGATTTTGATATTTTCTACAAATCAACCAAATGGTCGCAAAATCGGTCGCAAATAGCGACCGAAATGTTTCGGTCGCTATTTTCGGTCGCTAAACGTGACTTTTTTTGTAGTGACTTTGCTGGTAGCACCCCTTCCATGCCGAGACATCTATAAATATGCTTCCACAGGTTATGTGAAAAAGTGTAGGAAAACAAGACGTGTGAAGCATCCTCCAATGCAAGCTTGCAAAAAATACAAACTGGATTTTGTGTGTCAAACTGAATCCCTCTCCTCTGTAAGTTCACTACAGTAGGTAACCTGTCCAATGAAGCGTTCCAACAAAACGCCAGAACTCTTAGTGGTGCCTTGATCTTCCACATTCCACAGCATTTTATAGAACTCTTTATCCTCCAAAGGAATTGTTGAGGTGATTAGATTATATGCTGAATTTACACTGTAGTTCCTTGTTTGATCACCAACTCAAAACCAAGTATCATTGCAATCTGGTTTTGCAGAATACTGTAACAAAACCTGCAATGGACTTTGTACCAATCCCTCCTCCCAAGTGAAAAGATTTCTCCGCCATTCCAACTTCCAGCACCAGCTTCCATCCAACCAATAACCCCTATCAAAGATCTTGGCCTCCTTGAATAAAGCCATGTTATACAGTCTTGGGTATTTTGTTCTAAGGTTAACTCCCTCAGCCCAAACATCATCCCAAAACCATGTGTCCCTCCCATTCTCTAGTTTTCTAACCATCCGCTTTGACAACCAACCCTTATTAGAGGAGTCCCTTCCTTCCAGCTTCCCTAAATCCCTCCACCAAATTGATTCCGATCCGGCCCTGTCTAAGACACCTAGCCTTTGCCCATACCTCACCTTCAAAATCTTACACCGCAAACTCTCACTATCTACCAACATTCTCCACCTCCATTTTCCTAAAAGGGCTAGGTTGAAAGATAGAAGGTTTTTTATTCCTAAACCACCCTCATCCCTATGTCTACATACTAAATTCCAACCCACCCAATGGATTTTCCTAGTTTCCTCACAACCTCCCCAAAGAAATCGGCATTGAATTTGTGAGATAATTTTTATTACCTTCTTTGGTGCCTTATAGAACGAAAGATAATACACCGGCAAGCTTGTTAAGATCACATTAATCAACACTATCCTTCCACCAAATGACAGAAACTTGTTACTCCACCCCACGAGCCGAGACTTGATGGTTTGAATCACTGGGTTCCAGGTGCTGACTTTCCTTGGATTTGCCCCAACAAGATTTCCTAAGAATTTGAACAGAATGTCACCAACCTTGCAATTTAGAGAGCAAGCATCCTGGTAAGTGAGGTTGGAATTGTCCTTGATGCCCAATACACAGCTTTTGTGAAAATTCACGTTCAACGCGGATGCTATTTCAAAGCACCTTAGGATACACTTCATTACAAATGCATTTCCTAGGGATAATCGCCCCACCATGATCATATCATCCGCGTACTGAGTGTGTGACACCCCCACTTCATCCCCATTATCAGTAATTCTATACTGCTCATAGACACCCTAACTGACCGCATTCTTGTTTAACCCGCTAAGACCTTCTGCCGCGATCAAAAACAGAAATGGTGCCATAGTGTCGCCCTGTCAAATCCCTTTTGACACCGTAAATTGCTTCGTTGGGCTCCCGTTGACCAATACCGAAACCGAGGCCGAGTTCAAACACTCGGCAATCCACCCTCTCCACCTTCCACTGAAATCCATTCTGTCGAGCATATAGTCAAGATACTCCCAACTTACCGAGTCA
The DNA here is from genome assembly GCA_035048595.1 of Echinosophora koreensis. Lineage (NCBI taxonomy): Eukaryota > Viridiplantae > Streptophyta > Magnoliopsida > Fabales > Fabaceae > Echinosophora > Echinosophora koreensis. The sequence continues at coordinate 6,057,537 of JAPCYP010000017.1, read as the reverse complement.
AACGCCTTTTCGAAATCCACCTTGAGCAACATGCACGGTTCCCCCCTCCTCTTGGCATAGTCAATTAACTCATTGATGATGACTACCCTATCTAGGATGTTTCCTCCTTTTAAGAAAGCTGATTGACTTTCAGATATAATTGTTCTCATGACCCTACTCAATCTCCCTGCTAACATCTTTGCAAGGATCTTGTAACAACAACCTACGAGTGATATTGGTCTATAATCACCCAAAAACAAAGGGTTGTCCACCTTTGGGATTAACGCAAGGAATGATGCATTACATCCTCTCGGCAACTTGTTTGGGAATGGAACTCAAAGAACAGTTTGCAGAAGTCATCCTTTAGAGTATTCCAGAACTTCTTAATGAATGCAAAGTTGTAACCATCGGGACCGGGGCACTTGTTGCTATCACAACTCTAGACCGCCTCCTCTATCTCTTTTAGAGAGAATTTAGCTGTAAGCATTTCATCTTCGCTCCCTGAGATCATGTTAAAAACAACACCATCAAGAGACGGTCTTGGCCATTTTACCTCATTGAACAGGTTTTTGTAATGGTTGAAAACCTCCTCCTTGACACTGGTGACATCCTCCACCCATGAACCACCTATTTGAAACCCATGTATTGTATTGCCCATTTTTCTTTTATTGATGCAGGCGTGAAAGTACTTAGAATTAGAGTCCCCCTCCTTGAGCCATTTTGATCTTGCTCAAAGTATTGAGCTACCACACCCCCCAATGATGTGCAAACTATTGATTAACAACGTATATTGATTGGTTATTAAACTATAAATCGTCAACTGATAAACCGGAACATGTATATGGGAGTTGTAAAATTTCATGTGTAGATTTATGATATATTGCAAAACTTGTCTTGCTAAAAATAAATAACATTTATTTTTCACAAAAGTTGGGAGGGCTGGGACAATGACCCAATCAAAATATCGGGTTATTCAATTCGAGCCTAGTTAATTAAACGTCATGGCCTATTTTATGTACACTCCTACTAACTAAACTAAAGTCAATTAACTGAGGGTCATTTACAATCAATATGTCTAACTAATTTTGTTATAGTGAGCAGTCGAGTAGGATCTAGCTAGATAATGATGTCGAGTATAAATATGATTTGTGTTATCAGACTCAATTGGATCACATGGTTGGACCATCAAAGGTGAACTTGGGTTGCAGCAAATTGAGCTAAATTAGATTGTTGGGTTAGATCAATGGAAATCAACCTTAAATAATTCAATTTGTACAGCTCGAGCTGCATAGAATCATAGTTAGTATTAAAAGTTATTTAATGATCGCATGATCACTTAAAAATATCATATACATTTATCTTCTAATCTTAATTATTCAAATATTATCATATGGTTAGCCTCTCACAATGACAAGGTGTTTATATATATGAAGGAAAGATTTCATTTATTTCTGTATATACTTCCCCTTCATTAACCGATGAACATTTGTTTCAAGAGTTTTTTCATGGGATCCAGATTCTGATCAAATTGCGAGTAATATAGTACATTACCAGGCATTTTTCGTTGGATCTGTCAGAGATATAATAAAAAGGACTAAACTTAGTTACAATACTATATATGTAGTTGGTACTATTCTAGACACAAGAAGATAGTTATTCTCATTAAATAAGTACATTTTTTGATACAGATTATAATAATTATGTTATATTCTGAGTAAGGAACAGTATGTAAGGAACTGTTTCTAAGTTTTTTCCTAATAAAAACTAGTCGTTGTCATTTAAAAGTTGAAGTTCGAGATTTGGATCTCTAACTTTAGGGTGGGAAAGACACCTATCTTTCTCTTTATTTATTTTTTCTGACATCCTTATCTTCCCATTTTTAATCACTCTTTTCTCTCCTTTATAGATACTAAGTCACTGTGACTTTCCGACCCTAAAGTTGAGAATCAAAATCCTGAAGTTTTTGGAGAAGATAGACACAAGTACATCAAGTTAATTAGTAACTCCAAGTACTCATTGCCAATTTGCCATGATTGGTGAGAAGTGGGAACTATGTTATAAACGGTGAGTTCAACAGCTTTTCTACATAGTGTGATCTGAAGTTCTGAACTGCCAACTTGACCTTTTCCCCCTCAACATACAATTTAATGTTCTCCATATATACATTCCACAAAATCTGATGCAATTATTGGCATCGTACACAATATATGACATTGCAGTGACATGTATTTACTCCGCAATTGAAAATCAACACAAACGCATGTATATAGTTAATTAAAAAATTAAAAATAGAAATTATGTATAGGACTTTGCTTTGAGATGAATGATGATATAGATACATACCTCAGATCAAATCAAGAAGGTTGTGCACAAGATGTTCAGTAATATTAATTAAGCAAGAATCAATTGCAGGGCAACTCTCCTTTGGCGGGTCTCATTCGAGAACTGAAAACTCATACACAAACCAAGATAATTGATTTGTGCATGTTCTTGTTTAAAGACTCGAGTGTCTGCCAAAGGAGAGAAGCCCCGCAGCTGGTTCGCTTAGTTCTTTGTCAAAGTTTGGTGTGGTTTCTTGATGCTAAGCGAGATAGCTCCTTGAGGGGCATTTATACTGAGCCAAAGAAGTAGCATATGCTGTAGGATATCCTTTCATTCGGTGGTGCCTGCTTTCTACGCATTCCATGCAAGGGCAAGGATATCTTTTCTCTGAAAAAAAGGGTCTCCAATTCTTACTCCAATGTTACAGATTCCTTACTTGCTTTCTCTCTCTCTCTCTATTCCTCCAACCATGTTCTAGACATGAATGAGGAAAAGGATTCTGGTCGTTGCCACTGGTGAAGGGGCTGTCACAAAAGTGTAGAAATGCCTTCTTTCTTTATTTTAACCTATAAAAAATGGGCAACGAAATCTAGCTCTGGTGGTATATACCATGTTATATTCTTCTTGAGTATATTTTCTCTCTCAACCCCCACCCCACAAAAAGAAAAATAATAGTAAAATAAAATAAAATTTAATTATAACAATTTCTTTAAATGCTTTGAGTTTCAAGTAACCGAAATTTCAAACCTTTGATAGTATGTTAAATGAGGCTTTAGAGCATCTCCAATGCTAAATGGTAAGTAATCCATTTTGGTTGTTTAAGTGGGTTCCATTGTGGACCCCACAATATCACATCACATTTAAGTAACCCATCTATTTTTCACTCCAATGCTACATAAAATAAGCAATCCTTAAGCAACCCAATTTTTTATTCTTTTTTATTTGCTATTGAATTTATTTTATTTTCATTTAGTTAATGTTGGCTTGAATCTTTTAAAAATAATATTTTTTTAATAGATAAGCAACCCAAGGAAGAGTTGCTTATATAAGCAACTTTGCTAAACTTTAAGCAATCACACACACAACTCCAATGCTAAAATCTGATAAGCAACGGTTGCTTTTGGATAAGCAACTCATAAGCAACCTGCATTGGAGATGCTCTTAGTAAAGAGAGAAGGGAACCGAAATTTCATTTATTGTTTTTTGGTAAAAAATGAGGCCTTAGTAAAGAGAGAAGGTAAGTTAAAAGGAAAAGGGTTGCAGAAGTCAAACAATTAATTATTTATTATATTTTTTAATTCTATATCATTAATTAGGTTTATTATTTATTACATTTTTTTTATACAAATTATTTATTATATTTTTAATTCTATATCATTAATTAGGTTTATATTATAGATATATGTAAATAAAGTAATAATTTCTTTTGCATAGTAAGAAGATCGATCACTTGTAAATAAGATTGGGTACTGGAGCACTCAACTCGCATAGAACACATTTCTTTGATATACATTATCATGTTCCGTTCAAATGACTCATTTTCTTGAGTTGAAATCAAAAATAAGAATTTGTTTGGTTTTACTCATTTAGACAGTGAAGTGTTTGAGGATTCTGGTTAATTTTAGTACTTTGACACATATAAATAAATAAATAAATATGCTCCTTGTCTTATGTTTTTGGTCAAGTGGGCTGCGTGGAGCCTACGTATTATTACAAGTTCTTTGAAAAATCCTAGTCACTGTATTACTTGTATAAAAATATAGATGGTGGATTGCGTGGGTCGTAATTCATGGATTGGTTGCAAGATGCTCTTCCCAAGAATACATTTAATATCTTGGTTTGGAATTATAAGAAAGTCAAAGTGGTTTGGGAAATGATATAAGGCCATCTGCATCGGTTACAATTTGCAAGTGCTTAACATTTAAGAACCGGTGCTTAATAAATTGGTAGCGATGCAGTGGGTGCTTATTAAGCACCCCAAAATGGGAGGTGCTTGCACAAGCACTCGTTGTTGCTTGTGGATTTCTCCTGACATGTTCAATTTTTTTTTTTAATTTAATACATATTGACATATGAAATGTAAGGATGTAGGGTTATTGGTGGGGTCCATTTAAGAACTTTTTAAGAGTTGCTGGGATGGAGAGATGAGGTGCTTAAGTTATTAAAAATAAAAATGAGTGATGTGTAATGGTGGGACCCATTTAAGAACCCCAAAGTGGGGTGCTGGGATGTGGATGCCCTAAGATTTGGAATGATAAGCTAGTCTGGATTCATCTTCCCCCCACTTATATATATATATATATATATATATGTATATTGGTTCGTTTAAAGCTCATTTTACAGGGTTATTATGTGTTTGGTTTCATGTTGAAAACCTTTAGAGTTGATTCTGTCATCTGTTAAATGTGATTTTAGTAAAAATAAGATATTTGGTTACTGTTAGACAAAAATTGAATCTAGCTCCAGAAGCGATTCTTCCTATAAGCTACAAAAAAATAGGTTTTGAATTGAATTGAAAATTTTACACTAAGAGTGTGTTTGGGAAAGCTGGAAAAAAAAGATTATGCTGATAATCTGTTTTCAAATAATCGATTATTGTGATAATCATTATAATCAGAATCTGTCTTTGTTTGGGTATGTTTGCTGAAAAGCGATTTTAAGATAATCTATTTCGTTTGGGTGGTGCAAAAACAATCACTTTTACATAGTGAATTACGAAAAAGGGTATGAAATTATTTGTATAATTTAATAATATTTGTTTAGAAGTTAGTTTTGTAGGGGTAAACATGGAAGAGAGTTTTGAGAATGAAAAATAATCAAATCACAACAATCTTAAGCTAGAAAAAACTAGATAGCATAAAACAACTTTTTGCCCCAAAAAAAGCTTTTTTATAAATTTAAGCAAAATGCCAAACATGATAGATTATCTATGAAACAGCTTTTAAGCTAAAAAACAGCTGAAATGTGGGAAAATAATCTTTCCCAAACACACTCTAACTTTTACATCAAACTTGTTTTCAACATAAAAACATCCAAATATAAATCACTTCACTTCAAACTCAATTATAGCCAAACCAATTTTAAAAAAATCAATTTCATTCAAAGCCACTTGACCACTTTTATCGAACGTTCATCTAAACACACACTATATCAATATACCAATACGCAGACTTTAAACTTTCGATTATTCCAGAAGTGATCTAGAAAACTTGTAGTACTTCCGAGTTCCTTCACCTGCATGCCATAATTATTGTTTAACCATCCTTACACACCCCCCCGAATCAATAATCAACTTTATTTCTTTCTTTCTTTCTTTCTTTCCTTTTTTTTCCCTTCTTTGGCATAATCAATATTCAACTTGCTACTATGCAACTAGCATGATTAGAGTTGCAAAATACTCATCCATCCGTTGTAACCGAAATAAGAAAAGAAGAATTTTATCTTTGGTTTTGATTCATCTAGTAGAATAGTGTATAATTTCTTATTTTTGTCACTACTATAAGGTCACTCTATAAATTAGATTTACATATTTTTATTTATTTTTACTCCGTGACCCCCTTTTATTGATCCCCCAACAGCCAAAAACTACATTATACAACTTATTACCCTGTTTCATCCGGAGCAACACCAAGTCTGTCTCTCAAGATTTTGACTCCCATATACCTGCACCAAATTAGAAAAAACCAACCACCATTAACATATGGAAAAAAACAACAATCACAGTCTCACACACTATATTTTAGGCGGATTAACCTTATATATTAGTAGATTTTTTTTTTATGAGCATGATTAGTAGATTAATATACTATAATGAATAAGCAATATATAATACCAATTACCAATATATAGGGTCTTTGGTTTGACTTATTATTGAAATAACTTATGACTTGTCCATAACATGTTTTTAGCATATTTTAATAAGTTCTCCAGGACAACTTATGAAAACAGTTTATAGCTTATATGAAAACAGTTTGACTATATTTTTTCTTTGATTATAGAAATAGTTTATACATAAGCGCTCATATGAAAAATGCTTATCCAATAAGTAATTAATTAAGTTGTTGACCCAAACAGGCTTATAATATCAAATAGTACAAGTTATGTAGTATGCATTTGTATATAATTAACTAGTGTGAAAAATAAAACTCTAACATATAGTGACCTTATACAGAAAAATACTAATTATATATCATTTTCATACTAACATTTTTGATATTTATGTGGGTGACAAAATAAAAGTACTATAAGAATGCAAGTGTTCAAATAATATGACTAGTCTGTTTGTAAAACAAATAGAAGAAATTGTGTAAATAGAGAGTGATGTGTGTATAAACATGTATATATGCATAGCATTATATTATATATATAAAATATATTATATACCTTCCAAGCATCATGACAGTTGCTTGAGGATTAGTTCCCGGACTATAGTTAAAGGTGGAACCATCAATAACTCGAAGTGCATCCACACCAAGAACCTTATAGTCCCTATCAACAACTCTCCCAACATGGCACCCTCCATGGTAATGCCATATTGTCATCACAGTGTCTCTGCAGAATTGCTCCACAGACAATGAGCCATTATTCGTGTGTTTTGGGCAACAAGTTCACTGGGGAACTTGCAGTCATGTTCATTAGCACTGATACTGGCATGTTTTCGTATCTGAATGGAGAGAAAGCCTTAGATTCTATTATCTTCTCGATGGTGTTAATGCCCTGGACACATCTCTCTAAGTCTCTGGGGTCTTGGAAATAGTTGAATGTCACCAATGGGTTCTCATTTGGATCACGGGTTCGGAGCTCCAAATGGCCAGTTGAAATTGGACCCATGATTTTCTCCAGGATGAATCCACCTTTGAAGGCTGCCTGGTCAAGAGTGTCCATCGTTTCTATTGCTTTTGCCAGGGCCTCTGGGGTCCTTTGCTTTGGGGGTACTGTGGAAAGTTGACCAATCTGCATTTTGTGAATTGTGATATGATTTCTTTTGTTATTATACATATAAAACTCTATAGAAATATATAAAAGTTGTAAACAAGATTTAATGTCAGAACCTTGTATTTAACTGCATAAACTTTATTGGCTGAACTATTAAGGATGAAGAATTGGTCTGTGTCATTTTGATGTAGTGATGTACTACACATTATCTCCACCAATAATATATTACCATGTAAGTCAAAATTTTATATAATGTTAAAAATGTAGAATACGTGACAATATATTATTGGTGGGGACATGGTATGGTACACCAAAATAGGACAACAAATCTTCATCCACTACCTAGCAATAATATATTATATGATTGTGTGCAAATTTAAACAGGTGGTTTATTTAAGTAACCTTTTACCATATCTATTATAGTTTGAGCTTAAATAACTACTGTGATAAGGTAAATTCTTACGGGATTAGGCCGTGAGCAAAAATATAAAGTGAAAAAAATAGGGATATATTCATATTTGATTAAAGCAATCAAAGTGTGTGGGCCAGGCAAGGAAATCATAAATAATCTTTGAAGAGATAAATGAGCAATATGAAATTTCATTTTGTACTATTAAGCGTTATTGTTAATTAAAGTACTCTCAACCCCATTTTAACTTATCGATGATGAATATACCCTAACTTTCTAACTTCATATTTTTACTCACTTTGAGTTTAATCGAATGTGTTCATAAATAAGAGAATTTTATTATTATGCATGTGCATCACCTTAATTATTTGTCATCTGTTACTTTAGTAACATTTTTAATATTATAGTCAAGGATGAACACATTGAATTTTGCAGAATATATTTTTCGTCTAAAGTACCCAATAATTCTCTTATGAAAACTTGTTGAATCAATAACTATACAAGTTTCAGCCTATTATTGATAGTCTCTATACTTGCATGCAACAGAACCAAGAACGGTGTACCTTGGGGGAGAACATTCCATAGTCACTTGGGGAACCACCAGCAAAGTTTTCACCACTGGCAGCTTCAATGTAGCTGCCAAAGTTTGTGATGCCAACGACCTGAATGAGGGAGACCTCTACAGGGACAGGAGATGGGATAAAGATGGCATTCATGGGGTTATCTGACATCCCCTGTCCTACCAATGGCTGGTCCAATACTACAGTGATGTTATGGGCCTTAAGGTGCTGTGCTGGCCCAACCCCACTCAACATCAGAAGCTGTGGGCTTCCAAGTGCACCAGCTGTTACAATGATCTCGTTACTGGGCCCGTGCTTTAGGTATGCCTTGTGTTTGCGCCCCAATGTATCCCTGAATACTACTCCATGGGCCCTTGGCCTTGTTACACCTGTTGAAATTCGAGTTTTCATGTTCTTTTTTTTTTTTAAGTTTAAGGATAGGCTCGTAAGATGCCTTATATGAAAGAGGGGGAGAGGGGAGTAGAAAATGAAGAAAAGGACAAAACGTATTACGATGTTTTGAACTCGTGCAATTATAATTCATGTCTTACAAAACTCACTAAGGGGTTCAAGATTTCATTTTTAATATGATATAATAAGGACCCCAAAAACTGATATGATGAAGGAAAAAAGAGAAACATCTTATAACTGATACGAGAATGCTTCATATATATGTTAAAAAAATGCATCATTAAAAGTATCTATGTGGCAAAATGTTATTGTTTGGGATATGACATATCAAAATGCGACAGCTGATCTTCATATCTATAATAAAGTGTAAATTAAGTGTCCAGAAGATAAATGAAATCAGTTATAATCGAATAATATGTGCGTGAGTAAATATGTATTCTAACTTATATGATGAAGATCTTGAAATAAATTCACATAATTCTTTTAGCTCTTCAGTTTTTTGTTCATTCTTCACTTCAATTTCTCAAATTCATGATATATACAAAATAAAATGAGAACAGAGCAATGAAACACACCTTTGGTTCTAAACAAGATCCTACGCACGGTGGAATGCAAGAGTACAGTGATTCCATTGGGGTTAGCATATTCCAAAAGATCAGCAGCGGTGTGCCTTTGACCATGCTGGTCAAAGATGGTGCCACCAACCTTTGTCCCACTAATATGATCATAAGTAAAGCCATTGTTAGGCATCACCCCTACCTCCAGAAGTCCATCCCGCACAGCTGACTGCCACTGCTGTATCTGAGGCTCAAAGGCGACCACCTTCTCCACCCATTCGTATGACTCATTCACTGCCCTCCCATCCCAACCCACTTCCCTAATAACAACAACAATTAATTAATGCACACAAAAATATATCTGCGTGTATTTAATTTGAAAGTCGAAATATCTTTGTTCATTGATAGACCAATAATGCAAACAAAAATATTTCGGGAGCAACTATTATTGATAATTGGATAATTTAATTTTTATAAAGTAAAGTATTTAGGAGTATACCTTAGGGTCTTGCTAACAAGTGTCCTAAGGACATTGATTAAGGAACCCATAAAAGAAAAATTCGTATTGAAAAACTAAGTGTTACAGTCTTCGAAATACTAAATACACTATTTCTCATACAATTTTTTATTTTTTGATTCTTTAAACAATGCCCTAAGGGCACTTGTTAGCATTCTCCAATACCTTATTATGTTATAAAAGCAAAATTGTTGAAAAAGTTGTCCAAAAGTACAAATAACATTTCTCGATCTAATGGAAAATATTTACAAGTTACATTGTGTATTATCTAGTGTTTTATGTTTTTTAACAATTTTGTTAAGGATTTATTTAGAATATATTATTAATATATTTTTTTTATATACTAACAACTAATCATAAATTATTACATGATTAATTTTTTTTTAATCTTATCATAACTATATATTAAAAGTGATACATAACATGATTTGATTATTAACTGCAAACTCTTTCAATTCAATATAGTAGAAAGTAGTAATACATATACTTAATTTTTCAACAAATAATTACTTGATTCCTTAAAACGCGGCACGCCTTACCAAGACTTAGGATATAAACTGATGAGGAGGATTTAGCATTATATAAGGTGGTACCTTACATAGCGAGGGCTAGCACGTGTGTAGAATCCAGCATTCAAACAGCTTGCACCACCAAGCACGCGAGCTCTTGCGTTTATGACACCATCTTGAGATATGAAGCGCTGAGAGGGAGATGTAGGGGACGTGTCTGAGAGTGCAGCACCGAAGGCTGCTAAGTCGGATATGTTGCGGTTCCCATAAGGTGACCCACCACGTTCAAGCAGCAACACGCTGTAATTTTGGGACAAGGTTGCGGCTAAAGGGCACCCCGCGGTGCCACCACCAATTACGATGTAGTCGTAGTAAGATATATTTGGTGCTGAAGTTGCATTTTGCATGAATGTATAATTCGGAGCTGTATATATATATAATGAAAAAAATCACGGACAAGGGTAGTTAGAAACCATTGTTAGAGATATATAGCAATTGTATGTCCCACTAATATTGGCAATAAAATAGAAAACATGACAAAAGGTTTCCTTTCCTCTCATGAAGCAAGCTTCACAAAGTGCCCTGCGCTGTACGCATAATATATCGAGAAAAGTACCCTTCAGCCATTGACACTAAAGTAGATGAATAAATTTACCTTCTCGATTTCACCGGTGGAGACGCTCTCCATTTAGGAGAGATATAGATACAAATAATATATTTAAGTTTCATACTTTTTTATTCATTTAAATAAAATAAAATTATCAAAAACATTTTGTATCTTTATCTCTCTTAAATAGAAGGAAATTTGAGAGGAATAAATGGAGAGGATCTCCACTCCAATTTCACACATTATTATCTCTCGCACAGTCACATGGTCCATTAATTTTAACTTTTTACCGTACACCCAAATTCTACCATACACCTCGTATATATTTTATAGGACGAAGGCTATGATGTACCACCCACTAAAGTGGTGTAGTGGTGTATCACCCAAGTGGCATAATTTGGACCATCCAGATTGTCACTTGGTTTATATGGTCATAGTAATTCAACTAACTCAAGTACAATATGGATGGTTCAGATCGTGTCACTTTACTTGGGTGCTGCATCACTGCACCACTTTGGTTGGTGATACACCCTAGACAACACCATTTTATTGATACATGCAACTAGCATTTTCAAAGTAAATATTCCACACTCAAGAGTACTTTTTACTAGTTCTTAGGAAACTAATTAAGGAAATAAAAAAGTTTTTTGTATTGAAAATTTGTATTTAATACTTTTTAATAATGTGATAAATATATCATTTTACTCATAAACTTGTCTCTTTTAATTGTTTAACCAGTTTCTAATGATACTAGTTAGCATTAATTTACTTATGAGTTATGACTATTGATCAGATTTCATGAGACACTGTATGGTACTTGTTTCATCCTGCAATCTTATCTGACTGCAATCAGTTATATTTTGATCAGAAAGAACAGAACAATGAATTTTATATATCATTACCTTTTTGGGAAGCACAATGTACAGGTGACAAGAGAATCCCAGCAAGAGCAGCAAGAAGCAGTCTCCACCACCAAACACCCATTGTAGTTACAGCTAACTTGTCAGACACAGAAAGCTAAACTTCAAGGGATAATTAAGGCTTTGTGATGAATCGGTCGAGTTTGGTTTATATGTTCCACTGACCTGAAACAACCATTTTTTTCCTAGTAATATAAGTTGGAAATCTCAACGATTTCAGCGGCTAAAGTTTGAGTAACATAAAGATCACTTAACAGTTTTTGTCGCCGAAAACTAAAACCATAGAATGGTTAATGCCGCGTTGATAATTTTCATTTCGATTAAAGAATCAAGAAAATGAAGAGAATGGGATATGGAAGTCATACTCCGAAGTCCTTGCCTCGCTGATTTCTAGCACCAATGCATGTGTATTGGAGTGAGCAAAGAAATAAGAACAGTGCATGCAGAAGTTCGAAGACAGGTGGGTTTTGTTAATGGCACCTAATAACTGCTAGTGGCCTTAATTTATTGTAATTTTCTAGCACCTAATAATAACAGCTGTTATCACCTTCTGTTTTTAACTGATTAATTGTTTAGAAGTAAAATTATTTTTAAAATGGAGTATATTCACTGCAACTTTTGATATTGTAAGTAAAATTTACTTAGAATCACATATAGAGACATATCTATATGTAATGAAACGGAGGCAATGGCTTTCACTAACCATTCATTTGTGAAAAATAAAATGTACAATTATACGAGAGACCAATGATTTACATAAAGATATATTTTTTTATAGTTTTAAAAATAAAAAGCATATACAACATTTTTAAAATATAAAAATGTATACAGCCAATTGTCATTTGTGAAAAACTTACTCAATGGGTGTGGCTCAGTTGGTTGCACAAGTTGAGCATCTGGGAAGATGACCTGAGTTTGAATCACACATAACACATCTTTGAGGAGGGACGAAAAACCTTACTGTGATTAACCACCCGAATGGAGATAATTAATCCCATAACAAGTCCAAATGATTTAAGCTTGTGGATAAACTCTACAGATCCATTGGAGAGTTAAAGGTCCCACTTACGGTGGGTTCCTACCAAAAAAATTGTAAAAAGCTTAAGTATTTTTTTTTCATGATATTAGGTATTATCCTTTACCACATCCAGAAAATTTAACGTTTACAACAAATTAGTGTGACACTCTAATTTGGGGACTCATCAAAGCATAAAATGTTCATTCCATAATACTAGTAAGTAGTAATGGTCTTCCTAACGAGTGCCATTAGTGATTCACCGTTCGAGCTAGCTGGCGAAGAGGAAAGATATTTAATGGGATCCAACAACTTCAGTTATAAGTAGTTCAAGTTCACTTAATGATGGGATCCACGTTCAATAATACGTTACTCCATCTTTTAGTTGGACTGAAGTAAAGTCTTCCAAATTCAGGTAGCTGCATTGATTACACCTCCTGTTGATATACTTTTGAGTTCTGTTTCTTCAACGCAAAATTTTGAATATAAGTGTTATTAAAGAATCCATTAAAAATTAGTTTTTTTTTTTATTGAAAAATGACATATATATAAGGGTCTATTTCGATTATTTCCAATTTTCTGTTTTCATTTTTCTATTTCAAAAATAATTACAACAAAAATAATTACAAAATTGTTACTTTGTTTTCATTCTGTTTTCATGTTTCTAAAATTTGTATAAGAAACAGTGAAAACAAACAAAAAATTGTTTTCAGTGTTTCCTATACAAATCTTTGGAAACAGGAAACATAATAAAAATAATGTGATAATTTTATAATTATTTTTGTTGTAATATTATTGCTAAAATTAGGAAATGAAAACAGGAAATAAGAAACAAACTAAACAGGCCTTAACTTTTCAAAATTGTATGTATGTTTCCGGTATTTCTTCAAAGAAAACAACATATCATGTTTTATATTTTGTCACCCAGATCATGTGCGGGATTTTCTAAATAAATGGAAGCCCAAGACAAGAAGTTGTAAAGAGGTTCAAGAACATTAATATGTATGTCTTTTGATGGCTTTCAAATCTTTCCTAATGGATGTGTTATTTCATGAATATATGTATTCATTAATTAAATGGTACATGTATGAAAGGTTGCATTCCTTCTTTAAAATACATGAAAGTTTATTTTCATTCATGACCAAGAGGCATGAGTTGGTATATAAATAGAACGACTTATGCATGCAGAATTAAGCCTGAAATTGGCAAAGTTCTACAAGCCAAATCACTTCTGATAATCCGCTGGCTTATCATGTTTTATATATTATTTTATAGTGGATTTCACCAATAGAAGTTGAGTTGAATGCTTGATTTAATGCAAACTAGATTTTATTTTCCTATTTTTGTTATTTTAGAGACAATGTGTGCATTTAATTAATTTTAATTATATTTTAATTAATTTTCTTATATTTTTCTTATTTTGATTTTTAAGAAGGTATAAGAATGAAGAAAAAAGATTGCAATTAAATAAAAGGTGAAAGCGTAAGATTTCAAATTGCTAAAAGACTTCTACTGCAATTGAATTTGGAAGAAAAGTCTTGTGTGGTTTTAACTGAGATGGCCCACGTCCTCTTTCTTTTGCTAAGCAAAGAAAGTATATTAATCTAGTATAAGAGTATTCAAACTCGTATACAAAGTAACCAAAACTGAGAAGACAACAAAATGAACAATCGGTTTTGTTCTGACAAGGACTTCGGAAGTCGGCGGCCGAGTAGAGGATGACCGATGACTCCATGATGAAGAAGAGGCATCCGATGTCCAAGCCAATTGGTACTCAATATAGTGAGTGTTGGTCAGAGAGATCCCTAAACCCGTTGGCTATAGCTGATATATATATAGAGAGTGAGGATGTCTGTTACAAGGAATTAGTGAGCCCTTATGAGTGATCATGGACGTCATTGATGTGGGCGGTTACAAGGCCCGAGGTCGGTTACGGATTTCAGTAGTCACAACTTAATAGGAGATGACCGACTTATTAGACACACGGTCTAAGGAAGGCTATGGGCCGAGTTCCAACTCGGGCCATGTCGTAACATAAGTCCCCCAAGCTTCAAGCTGTGTACAGCGAAGAGGCTTTAACTTAGCTTTCCTCATATCAGAAATTGTCCTTGCTAAAATCCGGTTAATCGAATTCTGACCGAAATAAAGTATCACAAGCATTTCTATGTATGAATTCTAAGGGTAATTTGTGGATATAGCCTAACAGAATGTAGTATTCTGATCCTACGTATCCCAAATGGGAATCAAGGCTAACGTAGTTCTAGCAGAAAATTTAGATGCTCAGTCGATCAAGCAACCAAGCAAAATATCAAAGTTCAGTGTATCTAGTAACTAAGTCCCACTTTCTCAAATTAAACCTCTCAAACTCTTCTAATACTAGGTGATGTGTTCATTTCCATTATTTGATCTCTTTACTCTTGGATAACTGTCGTCACCTTAGTAATCATAATCGGCCAGCCAACAATGATGTCTATGATCATCAGCAATTATGCGTTAACTGTTCGGCCATTTCTAACTCCAGTTTCTAGCCTTCTAATTTTCTCATGTGATTTTCCTAACCTTTAGGTCGTCCAATGTACTCAATAATGGGCTAAACACGAACTCGGCTCTGCATAAATAAGACAGATCTGAGTGTAAACTCGGTCTGGGCATAACATAAGTCCCCCAAGCCCCAAGTCGTGAGCGACGAAGGGGCTTCTATGCAAACAATGTACAAAACCTCTGTATGAATAAGGCGGATATTAGTGTAAACTCGGCCCAATCACAACATAAGTCCCCCAAGCTTCAAGTTGAGCTTCAGGCGATAAGAACAAACTAATGATGGTTAAAGAAATTGGTTGCTTGGAGAAAAGAGTCATGTAAGTGACACTCTGAGTAATTTGTTTATATCTTTCATTTGTATCTTTGGCCTATTTTACGCATCTATCTGTGCGTTCATCTTTGCGTAATATTGTATAGTTGATTGTAGAAATTCCATCATTAAGATGTCTACCGTCATTTTAGCCATGCCAGAAACTTTTGTAGGACATTTAGCTTAGCTTTCATACATGTGTTTCTCTCCCTTGACATCCACATGTTGATAATCCTTATGTTCCTAACTTTGTTATATAATGTATTTTTGAATTTAATTTAATATTGCCCTTGTATCTCAGAATTTGATAAATTCTCTATTTGTTTATTCTTTACTTGGTCCGACTTATGTTAAAAAAGTCGAGTAGTGCCGAGATGAAGATCTGGCTTATTAGTGATAATGTCGAGATTGAGATTGGACTTTATATATTTGCAATAGTACCGAGATGACGATCGACCTTTATATATTTGAGATAGTGCTGAAATAAAAATCAGGCTTATAGTAATAGTGTCGAGATAAAGTTCGGGCTTAATAAATCTTCAATGTGCCGAGATAAAGATCGGGCTTATTCAATCTTTCAATGTGCCGAGATGAAGATCGGTCTTATTAGTGCCGAGATAAGGATCGGGCTTATTAAGTCTTCAATGTGCCGAGATAAAGATCGGGCTTATTCAATCTTATTAGTGCCGAGATAAGGATCGGGCTTATTAAGTCTTCAATATGCCGAGATAGAGATCGGGCTTATTAAGTCTTCATTGTGCCGAGATAAAGATCGGGCTTATTAGTGCCGAGATAAGGATCGGGCTTATTAGTGTTCAACCTCGACTTTTCGTGCGAGGGAGCTCTGCTTGGCCTCAGCTTTTCGTGCGAGGGAGCTTTGCTCTACCTCCATTTTTTTTACTTCCATCTTGGGTCTCCGATTCTTCATCATAGTGAGGCCTTTGTTTCCTGCAAAATGCTTTAATGTCACGCCGATAAATAAAATTCGAATACAATCATATTAATTAATATATGACTAGATCCATGTAACTTTTGTCCTCGGCTCAGAATATGGAAAATGAGTTGAATTGTGTAGGAAGAGATAGCCGATCTATGCTTGTAGACCTCTGGGTGGACGAGAATACGTAGAAGGATCGCTTTGTCTAATCTCCACAAGTCGAGAAAATTCGTTTCGCTTCACCTCGGACCGTAACTACGCTTCAACAAACTATTCGTGTTAGACTTGTTGACCAACTATTCCTAGAAGAATTTTGCCAATAAGAAAATTTGTACGGGTCCCCTGTTTCCCTGCAGGAAGCCAGATTTATTTACCAACCAGATAAAGTTAAATAGCCATAAGAAGAAATGGTACCATAACATCAATTTCATGCTTATGACAATTCATGCACAGCAATATCACGAACAAGAATAGTATCCATAGTTAATGATTAGACAATGATCCTAAACCAATCATGATCGTAAACCAAATTTTTGGGAGCTTTATGGATTTCACTATTACCAATTCATGGTATTATTAAGATTTCAGATAATTAAATATCACCCCTTATAAATTCACTCCACTACTTCGATATTGAGAAGGCAGAATAATAATTAAAATGCAATTGTAACATAAAGATTATTAGAAAGACCAATGTATGATTAATTTCTTGGATGTTAAATGATAGAAGCAAAATAATGCAATTGATTAGCAATTAATGTCTTTAAAAAGAAATCGAAGAGTAATTTTAGCAGCAACATTTGATGAGAATAATGACATAATATCAATGACCATAATAACAGGCATAATAATGGGCTTTAGAAGACCTATGATGATCAATAATATGAATTGAGTGTTTTCTAACCAAAGAACGCTAAAGAATATAACCGATCAGAACATACATTTCAAAGCATTAACTTCTTATAGATTAGCACCTTATTATTCTTACTTGGAAAACAAACACCAGATTAATTCCTTTCAAATAGTTCCTTTTTTAGTTTTTGCACATTTTATAATGAATAAAAAATCTTAAAACTAAAAAGGCTAGCTCTTTCACTGGACGACCACTGCAAGGTGCCAAAACAAAATTGTTCAAGCTTGCTCTAAGGACAATTAAACACTCGCCCAATCTGAATTGGCTTCTCCACTAAGAACTTCATAAAAAACCCACTAAATGCAAACGATGAAACCAGGAGTCCTAACAGCTGCTCTATTACTTAACATTGACAACTACCCGTGGTATAATTATAATAATTATTGGTGATAATTATCCGGGTCCCAACGTTCCAATTTACAGTTAAAGACTTAAAAGCTACCTAAAATAAAGCATAACCGAACCATAAGAGATTATTAGGCTCCGCTCAAGGTGCATGGACTGTCTCATTCGGTATAATTATCCTTTATCCTTGAATACCCTCTTTTTTGTTTTTATTTATTTATTTATGATCGACCTCATTCTTTTTTCTTTTCTTTTTTGTTGAAAAATGTTTTAAGAAATTCTCTTTCAATCATCCTTTATGGGCATTGGTGCATTCGGTGGTACCAAGCTCCATATAATTCAATATAATTGATAAAAAAAAAAAAAAAGGAGTGGTGAGTAGGAGACTTCCCTGATGAAACAGATTATCATCGAGAAAGAGACACGTATGTCTCATAGTGTGCTTAGCCTCTGTGGAGAGATTCATCATACAACTAGCTCCAATGTTGATGTCAGAGGTCGTTGGGGAACCCAGAGCGTCCAACTTGGTTTCGCTTAACCGGGAAGAACTTTATCTCTTCTAAACAAATCTAGAAAAACCCATTTGAGACTAGGTGACGTAGAATATATATTGCATAAAAAATAAGACTAAGAAGGAGAACGAAGGTAAAGAGAAATGTTGTTGATATATATCTCCCTGTTATGTATGAGGTAGAGAACGCCCCGACTGCGATAGAGCGCGGCTTTGATGTCGTCGGCACCATTTTTGTTGGGCTAGAGAATGAGGATAGGGTCCTTGGGGTAGCACGACGGCGACCAAAGAAGTTGGTGTTATAATGTATGGCCCGGGAAAGTTTTACCGGGCCCCACGGTGGGCGCCAAATTGTTCTGACATGGACACTTCGGAAGTCGGCGGCAGAGTAGAGGATGACCGATGACTCCATGATGAAGAAGAGGCATCCGATGTCCAAGCCAGTTGGTACTCAATATAGTGAGTGTTGGTCAGAGAGATCCCTAAACCCGTTGGCTATAGCTGATATATATAGAGAGTGAGGATGTCTGTTACAAGGAATTAGTTAGCCCTTATGAGTGATCATGGACATCATTGATGTGGGCGGTTACAAGGCCCGAGGTCGGTTACGGATTTCACTAGTCACAACTTAATAGGAAATGACCGACTTATTAGACACACGATCTAAGGAAGGCTATGGGCCGAGTTCTAACTCGGGCCATGTCGTAACAGGTTTAAAGCATAAGCGCTTCGACTAAGCTATAAGGTTGAAGAATAACTAAGATTCCAACTCCAACATAAACGGATTTGCCCTTCTTACATTCCAAATGGACTCAAATACTGCCCATAGGAAAGTACCTAAGAAACCAAACTTCACATAATATAACAACTATGTAACTAGTCTAGTTCAGTAAAATATCACCTAAACCAGCACAACATCTCCTTGTATCAGCAAAAGACGCCAAGATATCATCTTTTTTTATATAGATGCGCCAACTTGAAGCCAATGGATCATCCAATCATGTGCAAAAACTACCACCCACTGATCACCAAATCAATGTAGCACAACAACAATACAATAGCAGAATCACTAGCTAAATCCCCAGCGCAGAACCATGAACTTGTAACAGCAATCAGTAGCATCACCTCAAAACTCCAAAGGACTGCAGTTGGAACCTGTTGCAGCAGCAAAGAGACCCACTATAACCCTTGATGCCGGTGACTTATGGCCATTCAAGGAGAGTATAGATGAGCTTCAATTACTTCCACCAAAGTAAGTAACTTATACACATCAGAGCTAATGCCCCAGAACAAACCCATTACAACACACAGTAGCATCTCCTCAATTCACCAAGGGAACAACATTCAGATAAATGCAAATAAGTTTTGCAAGGTCTCACGTGATCTTAATTGAAAATGGATAAAGGAAGTTTCTCCCAAACATACCCTCAGGGATCGTTTGACACAAAAAAACCTTGAATAACCAGATTGAAAAAAGAAATTAAGTTAAGGAATAATAGCATTAATTTTGCCAAATTCAATTAAATGTATGTTTCTTTAATTTTTGATTGCGTGGTAATATCTCAACTAAAAAAATGTCTAGATAAAGCTATAAAAGGCTTCAACTAGCACCAAAGGTTAATAAAGAGAATTATTAAAACTTCTTAATTTGGGACATTGTGCAAGTTCCCCATTTCTTACCAAGTCCTAGTAAACTCTACATGTCTAAACAATACAATACGTGCAGGATACGAGAGCAAGAAAAACATCGTAACCAAAACAAAAATTTCCTCCTGAATGTTTCCAAAATCTAGTCACCTGTCTCCCTAAGATAGGGAGAAGACACGAATTGTTACAAAAATTAATTTATAAGAGAGAAAATACAATAGAAGATCAAGATAATTGCTGCATCGTGATGTCATGTACGAGTTCATTAACCAAACTAGTGAACACATCGTTTTCCAGCTCCACTGCCAGTTGTTGTCTAATTTCTTGATCAGAATTTTTCCACTCCCTATCCGTCTCCCTAATGTATACATTCCTTCCTTCCTTCACTTCCCAACCTGAATATTGTTCTTGGGGTTGCCCATTTATCCAATCCTCTGCTACCTCACAAAGGTGAAGTTTTTTCGAATGATCAATATCATTATTTTCCCCAATACCCTGCTTGAAGTTATCAAACAGCAGGTTCTCTGCTTTAACTATCAAACAGTTGGATGGAATTGACCTTTTAACAAAGTTAAGAAGTTTGCCTGCATTCTCCACTAAGTAGTTGTCATGAAGCATGTTGCTAGTTACATGTTGGGTGCACATAGTTGGCACTAATACTGAACAATGTTTTGCATCATGGTTATATGTTTCATCCTCTGGTTTTGACCATTGATCGATCCTTTTCTCTAAGGTTACTGGCTCCAGTGTAGCCACGCTTTTAAAATGTCGTCTCTTTTGCGTGTGCTTGTGTTGGTCTCCTGTAATTATGTCATATGTACATACTTTCATTTGTTAGATGAAAAAATATATTGTAAAGACTTTATAAAATTTTTATGAAAATTTATTGTTGAGATCAAAAGAGGCACAGGGATAGAGGGAGTGACCTTCCAAGAGGAAACCAGTAGTGGAATTGAAATGAGACCTAATTTCTTCATCATCTTCAAATGGCCAATCTAGTATCGATACAGGAGTAACAGGGCTAAATTGTTCCTTCTCCTCGTTTGGCCAATCCTGATTCACGAGAGCCAATTTACTACACATGAATTTTCATTTGAGAAAAAGAGGACTAGTTCTTTAAGGAAAAAAGGACTATTTCTTAATAAAAGAACATGTTGAATGCTTTTTTATATTTTTAAGATATTAAATGCATTAATCTTTTTATTTAGTATTAAATGCATTAATCTTTTTATTTAGTATTTTATTTATTTAATATATACAAGTAAATATTGTGAGATATTTTTTTTTTGTTTCGCAGGGTTTCCTCTGCGTGCAACTGCGTAGACTAATCCCTCTAGCCGGGTAGGACCACAAGGGTGGCAAAGCTCTCCCTCAATAGTTTTAACGCTGCTGCATTCTCAGGGCCAAGATTCGAACTCGAGACCTCTGCTTAAGCCGGAAAAGATCCGTGCCATATCATCCAAGCGCTCTTGGGTGTTGTGAGATATATTTAAATTGGTTTAACTATTAACGAATCACATTTTTAGTTTAAATAATGAATTTAATTGTTATGTATTGTCACTGTAAATTTTTTTATACAGTTAATTAATCAGAAATTATCATACTATTAAAATTGTTTGATTAATAACTCTTTAAAAATCACTCATATCTAATTCAACTATGATTCAATTATAATTTAACTGCAAATTTAACCTACTAAATTAATTAAATCATGATGCAAAATTTTCATGTGTTCAATCTTCAACTTTGGTTTTACAACCTTAATTGAATTTAGGATACATTTGGAAGAGCATATAAAGAACACTAGGGTATGGAGTGATAAGGTGGAGGTCATGAGTTCAACTCCCCCTACTAACATAATTAGTACTAACAATCTAACATTTGTCTATATAAAATAAAATAAAAGTTTATGGAAATAAGTGATTTTTAATTTATTTAAAAAAACATAAATTAAAGGCGAACCTAGTGGTTGAAGGCGGAAGAGTAGCTGCAACTAATGGTGGCTTGCGGTCTGTACGGCTGATCTGTTTAAAATGCGTTTAAATTTTTCTTCTGATTTAGTTTGGGACTTTGAATAGTGATTGTGTATGTATGTGGTTTTTTTTTTTTTTGATAGGCCAGTGTAAGTATTTAATGTTAATTGTTATATTAGGGGGATGTGGGTAGGGTTTGAACTCCTTACCTCCTAGTGAACTTGGAGTTTCCTGTGTCCCTTAGGATCACCAAGTGAGCTACCTAAGTGGGACATTGTGTATGTATGTGATGATGTATGATTGTATGTATGTGTTGTTGTTCTAGTGAGTTGAAGGTGTTTTTATGAAGGTGGAATGATGTCTGGTGGACATATGAGTTAAATAGACTTTTAAGTATGCTTTCAGGGTAGGTCGGACTTTTAAAAATGTCAAAACAGGCCTTAAAAATAGCATATATCAGATAACAGGCCAGGCTTAGGGTTTATATGTTTAAAACAGACCAGACTTATTTAACTAAAGCATGTCCTGACCTATTCCCACCTCCATCCGCATTGATCTAGAATCAACAGTTGCAGTGGGTTTCAGCACTGTGGATCACCCTATTCGCTAATGGACAAAACTGTCCTTGGAAAACATCCATATTTTTTTTAAGGAGAATGCTAAAAATAGAGATTTGGATCTAAAAATAGAAATTTGATATCAGCATTTGATGCATTTCATATTTTAAAGAATGATAAACTTATTTTTTCAATAAAATTTTATTTTTTTTGGATTTTATTGACGATGTCTTAATGGTTAACATGACCATTTTTTAATTATATATATTGCACATGTATGTATGGTCCCTATATATTAAGGACAACTGTATCTCTGCGACTTTGCCCACCCTCTTATGTACACCAACACCCGCACGTGCAAATCATGCAATCTCGGCTCCAGCTATTCCTCCAATAAAAACAAAAACTCAAAATCCCCAATGTGACATTGGTGGTGTTTGGAAGAGCTTATTTAAGCTCCTTTTGACTTATCTGATGACATAAGCTCTTATGCAGTGTGTTTGGCATAGCTTATAAAAGTAACTTATGCCATCCCATTAGGAGTTTTTGACTTATTTTCATAAGTCACTGGAACAAGCTTATGAAATTTTAACAAGTGCTTATGACCCTCTGTGTTTTCCCCCTTCGAATCCTCTCCTGCCCCTTTCTTCATAAGCTCTTATAGCATAAGCTCTTATGCGATAAGGTCTTATGTAATAAGTTCTTAATTAAATTGTTTACCCAATCGGGGCCATTGTCCAAACTCCTTCCAACCTCCTATCATTTGTTTTATTTGTTTTTATCTTACTACTCATAGCTTGTTTGAAAAATAAAATAATTTTAATCTAAAATCACTTTTTCTTAACTCTATTTATAGTAAATAACAGAATTAAAAATATAAAATATATTAATATATTATATATATTATTTTTAATAAAAAATATTGTCTTTGTTTAATTAAACAATACTATAATGACACTGATTAATAAGACCATAAGATAAAAAAATATTGTGAAAATTCATAGTATAAAAAGAAGTCAGACCTTGTCCCTGTGGCATTAATAATAAAATTAAATTAAAAAATTGAAAATAATTTATTTAATATATTAGAAAAGTTCAAATTTTAATTTTGTTAATAGAATAGAATTTAGAACTCATCCTTCTCAACTTGTGGTACAATAAAGAAATCCATAAAATAAATACACCATGAAAAACAAAATGGATGGTAGAATAATTCATTTTGAAACTACTTACCTTTGTTGCTACTCCCGCTATCTTGTCACGAGGAGGACCCTCTTTGCTGCCTTCGACGACGTCGTTTTCGGCGGAGCTCTCAGAAGAAGTAACGCTGGATGAAAATGTGAACTCGCTCTCTCCCCAGCTTTTACTACTACAACCCGAAGAGGTAGCTGTGCTTGGAACAGTGAAAGCGATGATATCCTCATTCGACGTCGTTTTATCTCGTTCCTCCATAAGCAATTCGCGAAAAGATCTCCTCCACCTTCTACTACTGTTGTCGTTCCCTTCCCTTCTCTCTGATCCTTCTTTCGCTGCTTTTCTGCTACTCCACAACAGCTTCCGAGAGAAGCTTCTAGAAAGAAAACCAGTAGCACCTTTCTTGGTCTTGGTGGTTTTCCCACTCTTTTGGGACAATGGCAGTGATTTAATAGCGTTTATCACAGCTTCTGAAGCTCTATGCAGTACCGATATCTTGGAAGAAGAACAAGAAGATGAAGTGGGTTGTCGAAGGAGTGTGTTCTTCCTCTTGCGTTGAAGCTTGAACCCCACGGTGGTGCAGCATTGTTGGCGCGGCAACGATTTGAAACCGTTCGATGAACACGAACTCAGATCGTCCCTCAAGTAATCCTTCAGCAAAAGGGATTGTCTCGAGGGATGTTTGGTGGTTTGCTTTCGAGAATGATCACACAAAGTTTTGCCATAACTAGAAGCCATGTTTGGAAAAGAGCTTCTTGAAAGGAAGAATATATATCTTTCAAGAAAAGGGTATTGTTTATCCGAATATGGATATGCAGGGAACTAGGTGAGACTAGTATATGCAAAATGTGTGTGGGTTAAAAAGGAAGATAGCAAAGGATCCGTAGTGACCCTTTTCTGAATAATGATGGTGCTGAAATGCAGATGGGCTTTTTCTGAATAAAGTAAAAAAGCTTCATTTCTCAGTGCACGTGACACCGTGACAGTACTACGTACTACTACCTTAATTACCAGACGAAAATAAATGCACAAACCTAAACACATTGAGACTGTTAACTGGTAAGTATAGAGTGTGATTTTTATAGTACTGAGAGAAGAGAGAAGATTATGGTGTAGAGAGAGAGGGATAGGGAGGGGTTTATATATTGTTGGAGAGCGGCGCAGCGATGAAAGATCGAAGAAGGTTCGTAATCGTAAAAGATCTCAGATCTCAATAATTTATTAGAGAAATAAAATATTGAGTGGGAAGCTGACAAATTATGAGAGTGAAGTGAAATACTCCCTCCGGTCCTTATTATAAGAGGTAAATGACTACTTTTTTTTGATCCAAAATATAAGAGACATGCATGTATTTTGACAAATATTAATTGCTCATTTCCAATTTTACCCTTATTTATAATAGGATTTATATTTACGAGACAGTGCAACTTTTAATACAAGTAGGTTTGTTCATTAATTATTGAAGGGTTAAATTTGTAAATTTATATGAATATTAATTACAAATAACTTATTTCAATACATTTCCTTGATCTGTGTGTTTTAGGGTTTTGCCTCTTATATATAGGACCGGAGGGAGTAGTTGCAATGAGAATTAATATCAATATATAAGGGGGGAGCAGAAAAGAAGAAACATGGATGGTTCTTAACTCATATTCATGGTGCGTGATAAAATCTGAATCTCAAAAGAAGAGATTAAATTAATATTGATTCAATTTTTGATAAAATCTGTCTGGTTTGGACTTTGGACCGCAACTAGACCAGTAGTTGACCCTTTGGATTTTATCTCCACTCGCTTAGGCACGTGCCCACATGTCTGTGAATCTGTGATCTCTGCTTAATGACTGTCAATCTCCAAATCTAACTGTAATCTCGTTGTAGTTTCTCCTATTTTTTTAGGTTTTTTTTTTTGTAGGCCAATATAAGTTAAATGTTATGTTAGTTTTTTTCCTATGCCAGAGTTTGAATACTGGACCTTCTGCTTCTTAACACCCCCTACCCTTAACTCAAATCAGTTAAGCTAACCAATCCCCCTGATTTTTTAGGTTAAGTTGTACTTTTGGGCAGCTTATACGGTGAGAGATATAGATAAGTCTCCGACCATGCATCACATTTAACAACCATTGGAACATGCAGTCCAAAGCTTTTAACGTAGGCTCGTCGTTGGATCAGTTTATAATGAGGTTAACTTATCTGACAAGAGTAAGCAAGTCCAACTTCACCTTAGAGCATCTCCGATGCCAGATGTTTAAGCAACCCCATTTTACACCACACATTTTATCACTTGGTCCATTTCATTATCGGTCTCTGGAAAGTTCCGTCCAAACTCATTTCTCCCAACCCTCAGCCTTCTCTTCTCTTCTCCTTTCTCATCTACGGATGTACCTTCCGTCCAAATTTAATTTCCCTTTCTCCCTCCTTCATTGGCATCAGACACTCGGCCCCTTTCTCCTGAATCTCGTCTCTCACGTCTCCATCGTTCACCCTCAGTCTCATATCCATTTCTCCCTTAAGCTCCGCCAACCTACGTGGTCTCTCACCTCCTCTCTAGACCTCTCATCTCCCCTCCTCCCACGACCTCACAATCTCAAAACCCTAACCCAATGAACAACTTTTGAACTCAGATCGGCTTCCCTCGCCATGCGAGATGTGCGTCCAGGCGGAGAGGTGCCAAGCGGAGGTGCGACCACCAGAGGTTCCGATGACATGCAGCCCTTGATTTTTTATTATTATTACATTTGGAGTTATATGATTAAATTTTCTTCAATGAATTGTGTGACCTATTTGGATTTGTGTTCTACCACTTCATTTCTGTGGTATACCCATTTTGTTCCTTCTTCTTTTTTTCTGGATCATGGCCTTTCTGGATTGAGGAATCTGCAAGGAAATGTTTTTTTTTTTATATATTAAGCAATTGTTCCTTATAAAAGGAACGGTGCTTAACTATAAGCAACTCTAAATTCAAGGAATTGTCATGTAGATTTGCTCCATTGGCAAAAAAAATTAAGGAACGATTGCTTAAGAATAAGGATCTCATTAGTTTACTGCCTTGAAGATGCTCATAGTGCATGATCTTGACCTTGTTTTTGGGTAGAAAAACTAGCTGTTATTATGCTCACAATAATAAAGAAAAGCTCATAAAAATAATAATAGCATTCCCAAAAAAAAAATCCTTAAATAAAAAATATAAGAATAAAAAAGATTGTCAAAATAACATTCTAAAAAATATTGATGACCTATCAAATACATTTTAAACAATCTCAATAATCATCACTCCCAACAAGCATGATTTTTACATGAAAAAAAAAATTCTACTTAACAAATTAACGCCACCTTAGTATGTGTTTGGAACCACTTATTTTTCCTGTCAAACACACATCTAATAAAGAAACATGGTATGAGGTTCAAACCCAGTTGTTTGGTAGATTGAGGGAAAGCAATTTTGGGACATCATAATCACGACCTCAAGGAAGCACCCCTAGGTAGCTTCTACGTAACATCAAAATTGATTTTGAGATAGCTAGAGTCCAGCTCTCTTATCTACCCTTCCTTGCTGCTCACACTAGTGAAAAATATGCTTTATACATCAGGGATTCTACATCGGTTGCGTTACAACCATTGTAGAAAGTAATGCGGTGGCATTTTTGTAATAAAATGAACTCTGCGAATGACTTTCTACATCGGTTACATTATCAACCGTTGTTGAAAGTGATGCGGTGGCAGATTTGTAATATTGTTATAGACTCTGGGATTGACTTATTACAATGGTTGCAAAGGAACCGACGTAGAAAGTACGCGGTGGCTCTTTTGTAATATTCAAGATTACTTTCTACAACGGTTACTTATTTAACCGATGTAGAAGGTCTTATTTGAAACGCAAAACCTAAATCTTATACCGTTCCCCTCAAACTCTCGGACACAACCACCATCTCCCTCATTCATTCACGGCCCACAACCTAACTTCAAGGGATGCGTCGTCTCCCTCACTTCACGGCAGAGAGTACTCAGAAGCTCTAAAGTGTCTCCCTCCCCTCAAAGCTCACTCTCCCACTCGCGTCTGCATCTCGCCGCCACCTCGCGTTTGACTGCTCGCCGTGTCTTCCTCCCTGCTCGCTGCTTCATCCCACGCCAACTGTCGGTCCTCTCCGCCCCTCTGGTTAGTGCTTCCTCCGTTGCTGTTTGTTGTTATTTGCGTATGGTTTTTGGGGGTAAAGGAGGTTGGAGGGGCAGAAACTCTCTGCGTGGCTCCGTGACGATTGATGCGTGTTCAAAGTTACGCCGTCCTCCTCAGGTTTGTTTTCAGATTCCTTCCCCTTACCATGTAGATCTGTTTTGCTGTTCAAGTTGAGGAATATATTATCGGACGCTCTTTAATGAATGTACGTAAAAAGCTCAAAACTAATTTATATGAATCAGAATAATCTTGACAATCATGTACTTTTTGGGTTCTGATACACAGAGAAACGCAAGAGAGCGAGACCAGTTGAGAGCGAAAAGGGATCACCATATTTCAAGAAGATTAGTGGGTAACTAGCTAGTTCTTCTCTTATTGATGTTGTTTTAATCTATTAATTACAAGATTAGTGGGTCTGCTGTTTTTATTGAGAGGTATTGCTTTGGTATTGGCTAGCAAGCTTATGGACTTAATGGAAAATTATAAGGTTCATGTTTGATTCATATTTTCAGTGAATTTCCTACTTAGTATCAGTTGGGCATTTTTATCTGGTAGTGGAGTGTCGTATCCACACTGTGTTCATTCCCAATTCGATGCACTAGCAAAATAACTGGAATCTTGTATGTGATTTCATGATTGATGATTATAATCTCTACTTTTACTATGTTCTGAGCTGCCAAAATAATGGCCCATGAATTTTGATAGTGGTCTTCCTTCCTACATACTATGCATCGAGCTGTTCAAGCTAATTTAAATGACTACTTTAAGTCAATTAGGTGTCAAGTTAAGGCTTCAAAATGGAAACAGAGATTTACTTAGGTGCCAAGAGCTTGTTTCTCTAATTTGTATGTGATAAGAACAACCTCTTGTTTATTAAGGTTTGATGGGTATATTATCCCTTGACGTGGGCCTGACACCCACTTAATATGAAAGGCAAATGAATTGTTTGTTATAAATTGTTGCAAATTTGAAGGACCAGTTTCATTACCCAAACGCTCAGTTCAGACACTGAAGCCTTAGGACGTAGGCCACGGCCAATGAATGTCATCAGGATGATAACAAACTTAAGGTTAAGCCAATCTACTTTTTCAAGATCATACTTATGAGGATGAATGTCATGTGTTTTTCTATGCTCTTGTGGATCTGGAAGTTCTTTATGATTTTCACCCAAAAGAAGCGACCTCTTTATTTTTCCTTATATGCAAGGTAGTTCTAGTTGCTTTCTATCTTGATCTACAGGTTTACATAATCACTAATGGCAACTTAATTATGTTTTAATTTTCTTATTTTAAATTTGCTGCTCAGGGCACCACTAGGCCTACACACTATCATGTTCTATTAGATGAGATTGGCTTCTCCCCGGATGATCTTTATGAACTTGTTCATTCTCTATCCTATGTGTAAGTGGAAGTTTGGATCTATTTTACTGTTTTTTCAGCCTTTGGTATCTATTTGCAAGTTATACGGTGTAACTTACTAAGTGAAAAAAATTGTTGCATGAAACAGGTATCAGAGGAATACCACTGCCATTTCTGTTGGTAAATTCTTGCAGTTGAATTTCTAGCAGTGTTTTATTTTTTAAAATTTGTTGATAGATGGATGTCGGGTCTAATACGTGCTTTTTGGGTTTGGTGTAATATGTTCCATTGCATTTACGTATTTTACTAAAATTCCATGGATCATTGGCAGCTATGTGAGACCTGCCAAGTCCATCAGGAGAGTCTGTGATAAGCTATGGTAGTCTTTCTTGCATTTACGTATGTTATTGTTATCTATAGAATAGAATATTGAACTACACCTATGGTGTTATTATCTATAGAATATAGATTTACGCTAACTTGTACAAGATGCACCCTGCCTTATTTCACATGAATTTTTGTTTCTTCTTTTATATGAGGCTCTTACTTTAATTTTGATTATGTGTTATAGCTTTTATCTCGTTAATGTTAGTTGTTAGTTTTTGTTGATTTTGTGTTATTGTTGATTCTATTGTCTATTGATGTGTATTGAAAACTGAATGAAAACAGGGAAAGGAAGAGAGGAAAGAAACAAATGTGGTTTTTTTTTTAAAAAAATTACTTTCTACATCGGTTGGTCAAAAGAACCGATGTAGAAACGGTTGGTCAACACAACCGATGTAGAAAGTCCACCAAAGTCCACAATTTGGATGTAGAAATCACACTTTCTACAACGGTTGTGTCTTCCAACCGATGTAGAAATGTACTTTCTACAACGGTTGGACAACCGTTGTAGAAAGTCCCAACTTTCTACATCGAGCGTATCTACAACGGTTGGTCAACCGATGTAGAAAGCCTTTTTCAACCGTTGTAGAAAGGCTTTTTTGCACTAGTGTCAATAGCACACACAAGGCAGAAGAACTCGAAGGTCCCTCCCCACCTCATACACAGACAAAAAAATAATATTGAGGGGAGTTACGACACATCCTAACAACATGAGTTGGGATACTGAGTCATTTGCACTATGCATTGTGCAATTCTTGGATTTTTATTTTTATTTTTTATATCCTGGCATCATCCACATACTTGAGACAACTCTCTATCATATTCAACTTTACTTGGTACCCATTTTGGTAGTTATACATCAAAAGCAATTTTGGTCTAAATTATCCAAACAACATGTATTGATAAAAATCACTTTTCAAAAAATACATCCAAACATGAACCACTTCACTTTTAACTTACGTTTAACTAAAATCAATCCTACAAAATCAATTCATTTAAAATCACGTTTATCAAACATTTATCCAAACACACACTTAATCAATATAAAATGTCAAAAGCACGTTCAAACAATATTTTTCCAAAAAAGGTGAAGGTGTTTAAAGTGAAAATATCCACCACGTGAGTGCAGATTTCAATTGTCGTATATATATGGTGCACTATCCCTGTTCTCATATTATTTATATTTACATGTGGGGTGTTTAATCGCTTGACGGAACTCCTTGAAGTATTAAGCATGCATTTCAGATGGCAAAGCTCCACAAGGACACCTCAGCATCAACATCCACATCATTCCACTCCATTATGCCATATCTCACAGCAAAAGGAGGCGGAGACCATAAAGGCTCATCAGCCATACTCCTAACCCAATCTTCCATGTCCTCAAATTCTGATACACCTGCAACTTCATCCACATACAATTCCTGCAAAACATTCTTATTGTTACCCTTATTTGTATCTTCCATGACCCTAACCCCAACACTATTATCACTGTTGCAAATTTCATAATGATCAGTAACAACACTCACACTCAGCTTCTCATCCGCAAATGCCTCTGCAGCCTTCGCTGCCACTCTCCTTATCTCATCTGCGTTGGTGGATGCCGGCAAAGGCAACCGCCACGCCGAGTCGGCGAAGTTGAGGCAAGCAGACTTGCCCTTAAGCGCGAGAGCCGCAACATCATGTGCTCTTGCTGCCATCTCCGGCGTAGGGTATGTTCCTAGCCATATCCTGGTTGACTTGTTGGGAACACGAACCTCGCAAACCCACTTGTTATTGTTCCTCCTTCGCACTCCTCGGTACACTGGGTGTCTCGTCTCCTTGAATATTCGTCTCCCCGCACGCTTCTTCGGCCTCTCTGATGCTAACAATATCACTTCTTGTTCGTTGTTTGGAAGGTTAGAGGAGCTCGCTTCGGATGAAATTGGAGATGATGAGTAGTGGTACTCTGAGTTATTACATGATTGTCCCAGAATGTCCATTTGAGAAGTAGTGTCTTGGTTTTGTTTGGTTTTGGTAGTGGGTGTGGATTACTAGTAGTGTAGTAGTGTGAGTGAATGTGAAGTATATGTAGGTTTTTGAGGTTTAAGAAATGAGTTTCATGAATGAGCACGTGGCTACGACGTGGACACGGACACGGAAACAGTTGGCGTTTAATTGTCTTTGCTCTTGTAGGCTTGTTAATTTGACCCTTCATATGGCTGCGCAGTACGTGCCCACGGTTAACACTTGCTTTTGCTACCAGGCTCAAGCTCTCAACGGTTAGGTGAACAAGCGTCTAGGACGTGTTTTTAAATTATCCTTTTATTTGTTTTTTCACCGCGATGATGTCCTCATGCTTCTACTACTTTGGATTAAAATTGAATAGAAGTTGACCAGGCCCGTTAGATGAAAATTAATTTGCCACGTATCCGTCTTGTACTCATATGGATATTATTAATCGAATTTTAAATGGATTATATAAATATTTATGGTATTTATAAATATTCATAAATATATATTAAATTATGATTTTTGAAAGATCTTAAAACAAAATCAAATATTTTCTTACCATACAGTAAAAAAGTATATATTTAATTTCAATTATTTGACTAGTCCTAACTATATCTCACATATGTAATTATAAGATGAACTTACAAATGGACAAAATCTCAATCAAAATGTAGTTAGTTACAGCCACAATCGCCACACTTACTTTCTAATCAACAAAATAATCAAAATATAGGGTAAGTAATTTCATATATCGACTACATATTAAGAGATTGTTGATTCACATGTTGATTTAAGGCTAATTCTATTTGGTGATGTTTCATGTATTTCCTTACCCATCATAGCTATGAGTAGTATTTTCTATATTTTGCTTTGCTTGGACTTAGCTAGGCGCCTTTTCTGTACCCAAAATAAAACCCAACAAGAAACACATTATTAATACGCATAAGTTTCATAGTAAACTTTAGACACATTCCATTTAGCCAACGCAATATTAATTATTAAGATATAAACTTTCCTCCTATAGAATTCGGGTGGTTGACCTCCTTCAACTAATATAAATGAACCCCTATAGACAGAAACCCACCACTCTTCTAAAGCACATTGAGCCTGTTAGGACTAGCAAGTCAAAACAACAAGTAACTAATCAATCTTGAGAAAGACTATATATTAATTAGTCAACCAATACTTGTTAACTGAATTTTAAATTTATATATTAATATATCGCCGCATGATAAAGCTCTTCTAAAATGAGTAAAAATATAAAATGGGAAAGTGATGATAAATTTATCATTGATTAGTTAAAGTGCATTAGGATTTGAATCCACTTTAATTAATTAATTAATTAATCAAGGGTGAATGCGTCCTTACATTTTCAGTTTATACTTTTACTCACTTTAATTAGGTCGGGTCTTGGTATATGCTGATGACTAATGTCCTTTCTGTGGTTTGTTTTTGTGAGTTTGGGTTATGTGGGTTGTGGATAATGTATATTTTCAATCTTGTAGTTTGTGCCTTCCTTCTTAGACTATCTTAGTTTTGGGTGGTCTCTCATACTCTTGGTTGAATTTTTACCTTGTTTTCTCCCTTCTTAGTGTTCAGTTGTATATGGGTTATAAGGGTACCCTTAATATCTTATATAATACATATTTTTTAGCTTATAGAAAAAAGATGAGTCAAATAGGAGGTTTTTCATATGGGTGGTGAACTTGAACGGAAGTATACATCTATGCTATACTCCACCTCCCATGATAACATTGAGGAAAACCTATCGAACATAAACATCATTCCAAAACTAACAAACATGACCAAACAATTATATCATCTTCCAAACATCAAGAATCTCGACCCATGAATATCACATGGGAGTTATTTCCACAGGGGACCCCTTTTGAGATATAGGCAGTTACAAATTAGTTAAGAGGTTGGTTAACTAGTTTATGTGGTAAATAAGCACAACTAAACACTCAATGTATCAACTTTTACCGTTTGATAAATACAGACTCAGTTTTTCTCTCAATTTTCTCTTCTTCCTCTCTTCCCAGCTGCCATATTTTTCGACATCCCCTCCTCACTGTCTCTCACTTACCAAGCGCAAGAAGTTGTTTGGGGCTGTGGTCGTAACCCTATTTCGGGTTTTTAATGTAACAAACAACATTTTCAGTCATTTTTTCCCTGTAGATGCTTTTTTTTTTTTTATAAGCTAAATTTCATTGAAAAAGTACTAACATAAGCATAAGAAATGCTTAAAGTTAGTCAAAATACAAAGTTAATAACAGTACACATTTTCACAAACCATAGCACAGCCAAGACAAATAAGATAAGACCATAAGGAACAAGGCCCCAAACTAAAGCCCAACAGCAAAAACAACCAAAACTAAAATAGGGGACTAAAGTGCACATGGGTACAGCAACACACCAAACCACAAGCTGCAGACTGCAGATCACAGAACTTCTACAGAGACCAGAAATTAATATATTGAGCAAAGCCACAAACCAAAAAGGCACCAGAACACTCCACAATAGATACGTCAAAAAAAAAACACCAATTTATATAAATCCCAAGCAGTGCGCAGGAGATGTCATCCAAGAGACCATTGGATAATTAAAATCTGAACAATTAACCTTTAGCCACCTCCATGAATGTACCTTAACAGCCTCTAGAACTTCAGCCATATCAGGGACCTTATTGTTTGAATATGCAATTGTTTCTAGCTGACCAAATTGCCCACACTACTGCCAACCAAACAACTTGCCATGACTTTCTATTCTTTCTGTTGCAGTTTAGCAAACCAGAAAATTGAAGAAAATGGCTTTCGCGGTTATTACGCATTGCAGTAGAGCCGCCAAGCCAATCAAAACAAGCCGACCAAATTCTAGAGTAACATGTACAATCAAAAAAATACTGTAAATGCTTTTTGGTGGCTTTGATTGTAGTGTTTACCAGCTATAATCACCTTGGGAATTCAAGTACTGCACAACCCCATGGTTCTTAAATTATTTAAACAAGATGTAAAGGTCCAAGAGTATATGCATGTAGATCATTATATTAGCCATTGGATTTAATCAGTGTAATTTTTTTTTATAATGTCAACCAATCAGAAATTGATATATCATTATAAATGCTTGATCCTTACCCTAGTCACCTTAAAAGTCATCAATTTCATGATTTCTGATTGGTTGTCAGTATAAAAATCTTTACACGGATAGTACATACAAATTAAACTCTTAGCCATTCAAGGCTTTGTTTTTTCTGGTTTTAGCAAAAAAAACAAGAGTCACGTCCAAAAGTTCAATAAGAATGAGAACTTCCCCTCTTAGAGCAACTCCATCGCGCCGTTCTTATGGGTTGCTTAAGTTTAAGCAACCGTTGCTTATGATTTTTCAGCGTTGGAGCTTGTTGACGTGGGTTGCTTAACTTTGCTGGGTTACTTAAATTTAAGCAATGTTGATTATACAAGCAACTCAAGATCTGGTTGCTTATCAAATAAAAAATTATATAGATGAAAGAGTGAGCCAAAATTAACAGAATGAAGAGGAAATAGAGGGAAAAAACGGTATCATTGTCCAACAAAAATACAACCCAGTGAGACATATTGCATCAGAAAATGAGAAAAAAAAACCCAATCAGATTCAAGTTTAACCCAAATCAGAAGCCAATCAACAAAATAAAATAAAATAGAAACCCTAATCAGAAAAACCCAGTCATGGCCGCTTCCTCTAATCATGGCCGCACCTCCGGCACAGCGGAAACTTCATCGGATCTGAAGGGAGGAGACGAAACTCACGGCCGCATCGCAGGAAGGAGACGCCAGTCACGGCCGCACCGCTAGAAGGAGGAGACACACCTCAGGGGACCTCAATCTGTTGGATCTGAGGGAGGATCGAAGGAGACATGAATGGACGCACCTCCTTGGACCTTGATCTGTTGGATCTGAAGGGAGAAAGCTGGAACTCGTTGCATGCATGAGGGAGAAGGGAGTGAAGGGAGGCGGAGTGTGAAGGTGAAGCCGAGAGAACCAGTGAGGGGAGGGGGAGGGAGAGAGGGTGAAGCCGAAACAAAGAAGGTGAGTGTGGGGAGTTTAGTGTGGGACGAGAATTTTGAGGGGGTGAGTTGAGTGTGAAGGTGAAGCCGAGAGAACCAGTGAGGGGAGGGGGAGGGAGAAGGTGAAGCCGAAACAGAGAAGGTGAGTGTGGGGAGTTTAGTGTGGGACGAGAATTTTGAGGGGGTGAGTTGAGAGTGAAAAATGAAACAGAGAAGGGTGAGTGTGGGGAGTGAAGTGGAGGACGAAAATTTTGAGGGAGGGAGGTGAGAGTGGTTGAGAATTTTGAGGGAGTGAGGTGAGAGAGGAAAATGAAAAAAGAAATAGATATTTTGTTGAGGGGTGAGCAGAAGAAAGATGAGTGTAAAAGGTTCAAGAAATTGCAACGGCAGAAATTTGAGACAAACTGAGACAAATTACAACGGGCAGAAATCAGTATCAGGCCAAACGGATATAATTAACGGGAAGAAATTTTTTGACTATAAATATTGCTCAAATTGACAACATTTTGCAGACAAATCTCTAAACTTGCAAATCTGTTTTTTATTATATTCTCAAGCCATAATCTTTTTTTTTTCTCCTCCAAATGGATCCCAATCAGTTTAATTTTCAGTCTTTTTTTAATTATATGCAAAATCAGCAACCCCTTGCCGGTGGACCCGAAATACCGATAGGATCCATGTCCGATTGTCAAGTTCCACAATTTTCCACCCAAGAAGGCCTAGAAAATATTATGCTCAACGAAGAAGGAGGACGTTCTAGTCAAAAAAAAAAAAAAAAACCCGTGCCATATTTACAATGCAAGAGGACACACATCTCATCCAAGCATGGCTCAACGTCTCAAAGGATGCAATTGATGGAGTCAATCAAAAAGCCGAGGGATTTTGGTTAAGAATCAGAGACAATTATAACAGCTACCGTAATGATGTCATGGGCGAGAGGGAATCAAGTCAACTAAAAGCTCGATGGCATCATTTGAATAGTGTGGTTCATAAATTTGCCGGGTGTGACAAGCAAGCCATTAATTAAAAAAAAAAGTGGAAGCTCAGAGAAAGATGTCATGGCCGACGCATATACGATTTTTTCTCAAGATGAAGGTGAAAAATTCAAATTTGAGCATGCTTGGCGGTTATTGAAAGATGAACCAAAATGGACAACAGAGTCATCGGAGTGTTCTTCAAAAAGAACAAAGGTTTCTGCTTCTGGGGCGTACTCATCATCATCTAACCCAGAGTCACCAATCAATTGTGAATATGACCCAGCAGTGCCGCTAGAACGCCCAATGGGACAAAAGGAAGCGAAAAGGAAGAGTAAGGCAAAGGCTACTGAAGCGTCTTCCTTGAAGACTGACTATAGTGACTTAAGCGGCACACTCGATAAAAAAGTAGGGGTTATGGAAAAATTGGCAACACTTAAGAAGGAGGAGATTAGAGTAAAGGAGGAGAAAATGAGACAAAAGGAGGAGCAAATGAGGATAAAGGAGGAGGAAAACAAGATAAAGCAGGAAGAGTTAAAGTTCAAAGCATTGGAAGTCCTCATGAAAGACACGTCCGGGATGTCTGACCAGCAACGTCGAGATCATCTAGTCTTCTGTGATATGTTGAGAAAAACACATGGACTTTAATTTGGTTTATGTTGTAATATAATTTAATTATGATAATGTTGTATTAGGATTAAATTAGGATTATGTTGTACTAGAATTTAATTATGATAATGTTATTCAAACTAGCCGTTATTAGTCAAACTAGCTGTTATTCAAACTAGCCGTTATAAGTCAAACTAGCCGTTATGTTCTGGCCTATATATACATTGAACATAAGCGAGTTTGTTCACACCACTCATTGTGCAATTTTCTATTCTTCTCTCATCATCTAATCAAATTTTCTGTTCTTCTCTCACTCTCTCATCTAATGGACCCATACAAATCAGAAAACCTTGATGAAATATTTTGGGAAATCGTAGAGGAGGAACAGAACGACGACACTGAAGAGCAATTGATGATGTCAATACTTGAGAGGCAATAACAGTCCGACAACACTAGGCGCAAACAAAGAAGAATAGTAATAGAACGAAGTCGTGAAGAAGGACACAATCGATTGTTCGGTGGTTACTTCTCAGAAAATCCGGTCTACATGGATGCACAATTCCGACGAAGATTCAGAATGCAAAGGCATGTGTTCCTTCGAATTGTAGAAGCACTTGGGAGTCATGACGATTATTTCCAAATGAGGGTTGATGCAGTCGGTAGAATGGGCCTCTCACCTTTACAGAAGTGCACTGCCTCTATTCGCATATTGGCATATGGATCACCTGCTGACAGTGTAGATGACAATGTTAGAATTGGCGAAAGCACTACAATTGAATGCTTAGAGAGATTTGTAAAAGGTGTGAACGAGGTATTTGGGGCTGAGTATCTGAGGAAGCCAAACAACAATGACATTGAACGCCTACTACTAATGGGGGACGCACATGGCTTCCCTGTATGTTAGGGTCCATTGATTGTATGTACTGGGAATGGAAAAATTGTCCGGTTGCATGGAAAGGTCAATTTTGTCGAGGTGATCATGCCAAACCAATGATTATGGTTGAAGCAGTGGCCTCACAAGACTTATGGATTTGGCATGCATTTTTTGGCGTTGTGGGTTCAAACAATGACATTAATGTACTGAACCAATCCAATGTGTTTAATGACGTTTTGGAAGGGCAAGCTCCCACGACGACATACACGATAAACAGAACACCATATAGCATGGGGTACTATCTTGCAGATGGTATTTATCCCTAGTGGGCTACGTTTGTCAAGACTATCTCAATGCCACAAGGAGAGAAGAGAAAATTATTTGCCCAGCGTCAAGAATCGGCAAGAAAGGATGTGGAACGAGCATTTGGAGTCCTCCAATCTCGGTTTGCAATTGTACGTGGCCCATCGCGTGCTTGGCACATGGATATAATCAAGCAAACAATTTATGCATGCATCATATTGCATAACATGATCGTTGAAGATGAACGTCACACATATGGTGGTAATTTTGATTATTCTTATGATCGTGCAAACAATGACATCTCAGCAATTGAAGTATCTAACGGTCCTCATCCTAATTTTGCAACATACCTGCAAAGAAGAGCACACGTTCGAGAGAAAAGAATTCATCGTTAGCTTCAGGCAGACTTGGTGGAACATATTTGGGATCGTTTCGGACGTCAAAATAACGAAGTGTAATTTTTATTTTAATTACTTAATGTTATGTATTTTTTTTCGTTTTTAACTTTTTGTCATAAAAAATGTTATGTCTTTTAATTAAACAATGTTTTTGTATTTTTATTTTTAATATTATGTATTTTTATTTTTAAATATCTTTATATTTTTTACATATTGTTTAAATAAATGAATTAATATTTTAACATAAATAAATTCATGTGCAAATAAAAAATAATAAAATATTAGGTTGCTTAAGGGTTGCTTATTTTATGTAGCATTGGAGTGAAAATTGGATGAGTTGCTTAAATATGATGTGGCATAGTAGGGTCCACAGTGGGGTCCACTTAAGCAACCAAAGTGGGTTGCTTATCTCCTTAGCATTGGAGATGCTCTTAGTTTCCAATTAAAACTGTTTGTAATTCCAAGTTTTTGTCATCATACCTATACGTTCAAATTATTAATGATCCTCTTTTTGAAGATCAGATTCATGACCATTCTTACTCTTTGCAATATTGAGTGCTGAACCAAATAGCACATAGATACTAGTCGGTCAAGACAAATTAAAACAACAGAACAATGAAAAAAAAATTGTTAAGAGCAAGGAGTGCTAGAGACAGAGAAATTATGGAGGAAAGTAGTCATGTAGTCAACAA
This sequence comes from Echinosophora koreensis, assembly GCA_035048595.1. NCBI lineage: Eukaryota > Viridiplantae > Streptophyta > Magnoliopsida > Fabales > Fabaceae > Echinosophora > Echinosophora koreensis. The sequence goes on along the minus strand of JAPCYP010000017.1, from coordinate 6,018,074 downwards.
GAAAACAAGCTCTTGAATAATTCCATAAGCTGTAATAAAAAATATGCAGAAATAAATACAACTTTAAATATGTGACTTATAAATAAATTACATATGGTCAAGATTCAAGAGTAGATGAACAAAATTTAACTTATATAATTCTTTGTGTATATCTTTTTCTTTTAAAAAAATTATAACACGAGTTTTAAAATTCGAATAACTGTGTCGCCTAAATAATTCAAGTGAAATAACTATCGAGCGGTCAGCATGAGCAATATGATTCGGGAATGAAATGTAGTGATATCTTCACTGGCTAAAAACACGGACATTATTGACTACATTCCAAATTGTCTATTTATATTTTAATCTAAACAATTCATGTAAGTAAATGGTACAAGAATATTGTTGACGCTCCAAATTATCTATTTATTTTCTCTTTTAATTTATAATTTTTTTTATTCTATAAAATTATGATTGGTTGATGATATATATATATATATATGGTTTCTGATTCAGTTTCAGCGTCAACTTTAAGTTTTCTTGCATATATTAATTCTTTTGGGTACTGACTATATATTAATTTGTTCTTCAATGAACCTGCTAGAATCATTGTGGAACAAATTAATATATAGTCAGTACCCAAAAGAATTAATACATGCTGCATTTGCTACGATTTTATGGTTGACCCATGACCCCTTTTGCCTGATTCCATGGTTAACCTTTGTCTCTCTTGTCATGATCACATGGTTAACCCATGACCCACTTGCCATAATTTCATGCTTAACCCATAACCCTCACTCTATGATTCCATGGTTAAACCATGACCCTCTTGTCAATGTTGTCATGATCTCATGGTTAACCTATGACCCTCATTCCATGATCCCAATGTTGAGCCATGACTTCGTAGTTTTTTGAATCACCAGATTTGTAGCTTTTAAATAATGCTAACTTCTAAATTATAAAATATAAATTGGTAGTTTTTTGGCCGAAATTCGTACAAGATATGCTTACATCAAAATCAAAATCTTGTAGAAAAAAAGGTAAAGACTAAAGAGAGAAAGAGAAAGGTCACCAACCTGTGATACTGAATATAGAGATAAGAGGGAGGAAGAAGCAACGCGATCATTGCGATGGGGTCATGAGGAAAGATGTCGGCCATTTGTGTCGCCACTGAAGTCAAAATCTTTTAGGCTCTTTCAAAGTTTGCAACACATAATTTTGCATAGAGCTAAAATGATTTGCTTATACGTACAAAGACCCCACCAGCATATGGCCCCATTCCCTTTTGATTCTTTTGGATGCATGACTAAATTGTATTTGTATTTACTAGGAGTTCTGTTATTTGAACATCAAATTTTAGACACCATTATGATATCGTATGCGTTTATTTCTATCTCTCACTTATTTTTTACAATTTTTTTATACATGCATTTTAAAAATACACCTAAAAACAAGTTAACAACATGCATGTCAACAACACATAGCACACATTGAAGATCACGTGCTTCTTTTCATTTCATTGCCGACTTGCACCAAATCTTTTCATCCTTCGTCTTGCATCTGATGACCGTTAACTGGAAATGGCTGCACTTAATTAATTAAACTAATTATTGAGATTATAGTAGCAAAACAATTTTTTTTTTTATAAACAAAAATATATTTATATTTATATTGGAGTACTAGTTGTACTCAAATATTTATATTTACATTATAATAGCAAAACAATTAACATGGAATGAACTACAGTTATTTTAGACTAGTTTTTAGGATTTATTTTCTATTAATGATTTCTTGATTTGTTTTCTTGTTTAATTATACGGGGAAGGATCTAAGCTAATTACTAAAGGCATGCTTAGAATACTAAACATTATATTCTTCAATGCTAGAAGCAAGATATTATATGAAAACAGATATTTGCAAATCATAATTACAAATAAAGAAAAACTTAAGGATCATAAGCTTTCACATATTCATAACTTGTTATGCAAATACTTGTATTATTTGAAAATATAAGCAATGTGTATTTTTAAAATATTTTTTAAGTACATTGTGCATTTTAGTGTAAGAAGTAGTTATTATGAGAAAAATAAAGAGTTTTCATTATTAAAATTTTAGTTTAAATTCTTTTATATTATAAAAATCTAAATCGTTGAACGCTGTCTTAAATACACATTAAAGTATCTGTATAAAAAAATACACTTTAAAGCATAACATGTATAACATCTTAAGAGATCTATTTTCCTTAATAATTTCATAATATGATTCATGATTCAGTTGTAGTCACGTGACTTTAAAAAAGAAAGAAAGAAGGGACACCTCTAACGATTACAACTGAGACAATTAAAGGTCTAATCAAATAGATTTTATCTCTGAATATTGATTCAATTCTAAAGCACATTATCTTTTCCTCCAATTTTACTATAATAATGGTACCTTTTTTTGCCTAATGTTAATCTTAATTTTCGCTTAACAATATAATGTTGTTAATACAATATATTTTTATATTGAATTTAGTTATTTAACAAAATCCATTTTCTTATAAATATAAGAGTTATAATTAGTAATTGAAGCATCATTGACAATAAATATTTTGATCAAATGTATTTATATTATAATTTATTATATGAGATTGTTAAAGTTTATTCCATTAATATTTTCATCAATAATTATAATTTATTAATTTTTCTCTAAAGTTATCTCTCTTTTCTAGAGTGAACTCCTTACGATATGTATATTTCTCTCTTTATACATTTCTTCTGAGAAAAGAGAAAAGAAAAAAGCCAGTTTCTGTTTTCTTTCTTCCAAGAAGAAAAAGGTAAGGTAAGAAGGAAATATAATATGATATATCAATAAAATTATTATTTGAGAAAAATGTTTTATATACCCATGAAATGGTACACTTGACCTAGGTTAACATTGAATTAATTATTTGTTAGTTTCTTATTAATTGATAATGAACTAATAATCTATCTTTATTAATATATGTTAATTACCTAATTTATGTTGTGAATTAATAATTAATTCTTCATTATCACGTATGAGTCAAGTGTATAAAAAGAGTAACACTGATCTGCAGCAAGAATTTTTTTTTAAAACAAAAATTAAGTCTAATTTTTGTTAGATTTAATTTATTGTTGGAAAACTTAATTAAAGTATTGTAGCATTGTTTTGTATTTTCCACATAAATAACATTATTTAATTGAAGAGTCGGCATTCCCTGCTTCATTGCGCTTGTATTGTAACAGTAACAGTAAGCTATCATTCCATTGAAGCACACACCACCTATTCGCTTTCCAACTGTCGTGTCGTAACACCAGACTCTTCTTTATATATGCACGTCCATTGGTTAATTTCATCTTAGTACTGATTTAATTCCCAACCTTGCAACTTTTTGTCTCCCCTCTTTTTGCTGGTTTCGGTAATAATAACTTCCCATATATAGATAGCATCTTGGTCGACAGAAAGCACAGATATTTCTTTTTGGTTTTTGACCACCTCTCTTATTTATATATATAGGTCTTGATATGAATCTAATTAATTAATTTTCTAGCACTATATATTGACATATGTCCTCTTAGTTATTGTTCTTTTCAACTTATTTTTCTTTTAAATGTGCTATTTACTTGCTATAGTGTATTCAATTTCGTTAATACAGAAAACACACATGTAAAGATTTGAATTCTCTGTATTCAAAAACTCATACATTCATTTCATGTATTCATACATTAATATATATATATATATTCTTCACTGAAAGTATTTCAGGAAATTAACCTGAAATTAGACAGAAAGTTCAAATACATCCAGGCTAGGACGAATTCTCAGAAGCATCGAAATACAGATATAGTAGAACAGGCCCTCTAAGAATCATGTAGCCCTAGCCTAGTTTTCACTTTATTTTTTTTCTCACAACAAAAGCATACAGGGTAGTAGATAAAGCCATGTACCAAGTCTTCAAGGTCTTTTCTCTCAAATTCCGTAAATTAATTAAAAACTACGCAAGCCCTTCACCACATATATAATCCGAGCCACATTTTTCCATATTTCAGTAACCTAATTTACTTTGATTATATATTTTTTTAGATGGGGCACACACTTAGATGCTGAAGAGAAGGTTAATCATATATAGATGGATCAGAAATAGTTCCACAAACTTTCTCCTCCGGAATTTTCCGGCGAGTGTTCCGGCGTCGAAGGGTTCATTCTCGGCGGGGATAGCAGCATTCCCTCAGCCATATCGATCAGCAAACTCGGCATAGAGAATATAGCTTCCTCATCCATGAACTCATGAGTTTCAGAATTATAAGCACCACCAATGTAAGGGCTTTCATTATCAACCTGAAACACATTGTTTGATTGATTATTTTGTTCCTCTTCTGCTGGTGCCTTCGTTAGTTCAGCTGCAGCAGTGGCGGCGCTACGAATGTCAGCGGCGGAATTGCTTGCAGGCACTGGATACTTCCCAACGGAGTCAGGGAAGTTGAGAACAGCTTCTCCGCCTTTGAGGGCCAACGACGCCACATCATAGGCGGCGGCAGCCATCTCCGGTGTGCGGAATGTTCCTAGCCATATACGGGTAGTCTTACGTGGCTCACGGATTTCTGACACCCATTTTCCACCCCGGCAACGAATGCCATGGTACAAAGGGTGCCTCTTGGAAGAAGATGATGATGATGATGATGCCATGCTATAGTCTATAGACAGTGTTTTGGGGCAGAAAGATGTATGAGACAAGGGTTTGACACGTGGAGGAATGAAGGACAAAGTGCTGTATATATGGGGCAGGGTATATGAGCAATAATAGACTTGAAAGAATTTTGTGAGAGTATATAATATATATAGTAGGGTCAACTACATTAATTTATAGTTAGATATAGTAACCTAGTGTATAATCCTGAAGAATAGTGGATTGAAGATGAATACCATTGTGTTTCTTCTTGATGAGGAACTAAGGGAGAAAGGAAGGGGTAGATATGGTTTGCATTAAGAGAGTAAAGATAATGAGTGTACATATATATATGCATGTTTGTAAGTACAAAAAATTAAAGTGAAACCGTGGGGACTTCGCGGGGTAACTGAGTATAGTGACTTTGTTCATACTACAAAATGGTGGCACTTAATTTCTTGGGATCCGATTGCAAGCCAGCTAATGTTTTGGATCAAGGACCAAATAATTAATTTGTCAGTTCAATTTTAAGGAAATAATGTGTGAATTTCATGCGGTACATATTATATAACGTGGTTCTTATGAAGATGATACGCATAAGACACTGGATCTACACATAGCTACTATAGCTGTTTTGCTTTCAAAACAATTAGCCACGACCCACGAATAATTCTAGTCCTCAATCTGCTTTGTAAATCAGCACCAACATGGCAACACTAATAATCATTTCCGTGGTGACTGTTGTTGCAATATTCGCTAATTAACCTTGTTGGAAGTCTGACTAAAACTAGATTTTCTTGATCAATTGATTTGCTCAAATTCCATAAAGTTATTTAAAAACATATATAGTGCTCATGATGATAAATAATTGACCATCGATCCTGAATCATAATTACGGATGAAAAATAGATGCCCGAGTTTACTTACCACTGTTCTAGGAGTCACTAGACGGGTCCACAATCGAATGACAGGCAAAACTTGAACACCATTTTCTTGAAGTGAAGTATTATACAAAGTTAGGATGTGTTGAATTTTTTTCATGTGACAAAAGTTTTTTTTTTTTTTGATAAGCAAAAGTAAATTAAATACGAGCACAAGGGGTGCTCAAACCCATATACAAGGTTGTGTCTTTGCGAAGTTCCCCATGCATTCATAGGCGGCTTCTAGCATGAGCAACCTTAACAAGTCGCTACGGTGAGAGATGTAATTTTATCGGGTGCAACTAGGTAAAAGTCAACTCTTTACTGGGATTGTCAACTTTTTCCTATTTGTGCAAACGATGAAGAAAGAAGAAGAGCAAAGTAGCAATGGCCAACTTGATGAACCTAAAATTGGATGCGATAATGGATCAATCGTTCAGATGAAACAACATCTGTAAGGCTGGATAGATTTACCCGATCCGGCCCAAAACCAAACTAACCGGATGAAAAATTGGCAAGTGGATGAGTCTGTGTGGTCCATCGGGTCATTCGAGCAAAATTTTCAAGTTCAAACGGACAGCAACGGTCACGCTTGGGTGTGATAAAATAATTCGATCGGTACTCGGGCCCGACCGAACACACTTAAAGGGTACCTGATTTTTTAGCTGTATACTATTATTACTCTTATAGACCTAGATTTTTGTCAACCAGTCCAACCCACTCCATGTCTCACTATTCACATAGACTGCTGAGAAACCCTTAACATTTCATTTGTTGATTTTGTTGCTTGTAGAAACCCTAGCCTTGCGCCTCTCTCCCTCTCAGCCAACGGCGCATCACCATCACTACCGGCACATCATCACGACCATCGCAGCTCTCTCTCTATTGTCATCGTCCCACCATTCTAACCTCTCTTCTTCTCCACCTCTCTCCCAATCTCTTATTCCCCTCACTCCGCCACTGGTAGTCGCGACAGAGACCCTGGCTTTGCCACCAATGGAGAAGAAGACCAGAGGAGAAGAAGCCCAGATCTCATATCTTCTTTCTTTTGCGCCATGTTTCAGATCTGGAAGACAGCGTGCCCTCCGTCGCATTGTTGTTGCCGCCAGCTCAAGGTGGTCGTCAAAGGTTTTGTATGTTAGATCTTTTCAATTTTCAACATTTCTAGTGTAAACAAAACTACTAAAAATGATTGTGCTTCTTAGATTTGCTGAAAGTTTGTTTTTCTTTTTTTGGGTTGATATTGTTTGTTTGATTTTTGGTTTGTTTATGTTCTCTTCAATCTTCTGGCTTGTTTCTGAAATTTCATTTTGAACTAAAATCGTGTGAACCCACCTGTCAGAACCGCCACCCGACCTAAAAGAAGGCATAAACGGACGGGAATGGGTTCTATATTCTACTGGTCAGCTATCTTCGGATTGAGATTTTTTTTCACCTGAATCCGACCATAATTGACCAATGTCCACCCTACCACTGACATAGGCAAACAGCTCCACCAAAAGATTGGACTCGTTTATCAATTTTGTTGTGTTACAATTCCTACCAATTTTGGATCCATTACCATTGGGCATTCTCTGGTCAGGAATTGATGTTGGAGAGGGTTTGAGACTCAGCTGATACATTTTTTTATTGTGCTATCTTAAATTATTTCTTAGCAAATCAATCAATATACCTCAATATTTTACACTTTTGACAATACTAAATCATTTTTTTAAATAAAAAAAAAATAGGGGAAAAGGAATGTGTATCATGAAGTGATTTTTATTTTATTATTAAAAAGTAAATTAAAAATAGAGTAAATAACACTTTACCACCTTTGAGTTTATTAAAATTATAGAAAACCCCAAACTTGACTATAAATTGCACTTCACTCCATTTTTTAGTGTTTACTAACTATTGACTTAACATTGTTAAGTTATACTAAAAATAAAAGTATTATTTATAATCAATTATGTGATATTTATACAATAAACTTTTTTGTAAAAAAAGATTAATCTTGTAGTTTCTTGTTTACAAAACAAAATTGATTTTTTTAATTTAAAAAATGAAATATATAATTTCAAAATCTTATAAAAAAAAGAATATAATTCATATAAACATTTACTTATCAGTCCATCATATATATATATTATTCAAGCAAATATTTTTTAGTTACAATATAGCAAATAACAAATGATTAATATAAAACGTGTATTTATTATGTGAAAAAATTATTATATTTTTGTTTTTAATCATTTAGCTCAACAATTTCTAAATAAATATCATGGTATCAATTATATTGTCTATAGAATGAATTATTATAATATTTTTGTTGATTAATATGACAAAAATGTTGTTTAAGACCGAATATAAGTTTATCAATTAATGACATACAAAATAAATGATGTGATATTTGTTTATAAATTGTTGTTCTAGATGAAACAAAAAAAAAAAAAGAAACAATAATATAATAAAAATTATTCTTCATATGTTTAATGTCCATCATTTATTAAAATGATACCATAAAGATTATTTATTTGAGAACAACCATGTGGTTAGTCCAAATGGTAACGGGCTCGAGGCCCTTAAGCAAGTAGATAGAGGTTCGATCTCTGGCTCTTGCGTATGTGGAGAAAATCTGGTTGGGAGATGTCAGCCCTTCAATGTCGTCCAATATCTTGAAGGACTAGTGTGAAACAAAAAAAATGTGATAGATTGAAAAACATATGTATCTCAGCTCATAATTAACTCCATCAATAGTCTGCAAAAGGTATCATTAAGATAGTATGAATTTGTTATAATTTTTATGCCATTGTATAGTTATATAGTAGCTTTATTGTAATTGTTTTGTCATTTTATAGTTATATGGTAGCTTTGATTTCAATTGTTTATAGTTAATATTAGACTTGTACGTGGCTTCATGACGGGTACGGGCCTGTTTGTCTATGGGTTCCAAAGTAGATTGAAGTAGGGGAGATAGCAGCCCAAATGATGGCGGCCCAACATTGCAGGAGGATGTCTCGAAATGGTGGAGGGCACATGAATGGATACCCAATACCCAGTACCTCGAATTTGTATTAGATCAATCACAGCCCATTCATCAAGCAGATTTTATTATTGATGCAAAACAAAATTGCCTATTTAAATTTTACTCCATTATTGCAGATTTATGTAAGTGCGCCTACAACGTATGTTCTAAAGGGAATCCTATTCTTGTGACTTAGCTTCTTTACTCACATTCGTTCTTAAAAATATAGGAATACTTCACTACATGCAGGTGGTGATGCAACTATTCTTGCTCACTTGACATTATACTCAAGCGTTCGTTGTGTTGCTTCTGGACAATGATCTAGCATTAACATCATCACATCGCTGATCTATATCATATTGAGATTCGACAAAGTTTCGCTTACCTTTCTTTTCGGATTAAGGACCGCTGGACCGGTGACATATAAATCTACAGCAAAGCATAACATAAAGAGGGTTGTACTTGTACCCATTTTTAGTCACTGAATAGAAAAAAATTGTCAATAGATACTTGGTTTTTTTTTTCTCCATACTCATATGTGCCGTAATATATTCTGACCTATACAATATATTGTCAAATTTCAAATGAAACTTCTCAATTAATGATCATCAAGTATTTATTTTTCAAATTTTTTTAACACAATTTAAGGCACACACTAGTATGCACGTGCTACATCAAATGACTGCAAAGAGGTGAACACGGAATTTGCTTGAAAAGAACTTAATAACTGAACTAGCTGGCACTTTTACATTTATGTCTATAAAAAAAAACCGTATTTTATTCTTGTCTCTTCAGTTTGTGAATTAAATCAGTGATATGTTATATTTGTGTTTAATTGGGTTTTATAAATAGACAAATTTGATTCGTGTTCTTAATTTGGAAAGAAAATCTCTTCCTCTCCGGACACTTGAATTCTACTAAACTAAGAATGTCATTGTGTAACTTTGGTCAAATAATTTAGGTGCAAAAATGAATACATACAATGCAATTACAAGCAAAATCTCTTCCTCTCCGGACACTTGAAGAGCTAGCCGTATAAACCAACCCAAGCCATACAGATATCAGAAATAATAAAACTGCAACCTCTAAAACAAAAGAACCAAAGCAGACCAAGATACTTCAACTGATGAATCAAACAGAAAACCAACAGGGACCCCAAGATTCCAGGGCCCAGACCTTAATAAGATCTTAATCGAATTTTTGAAAACAGACAAAGCAAACAAGTCCTAATTTTTCGGATATTGTCAAACACCTAAGCAGGATCCCTCCCAAATAATATTTTTCCATACACATAAGTTTATGGATCGAACTCACATACTTGATCACTTGAACCAACCCACGTTGGTATTAACATGTAAAATTGAAACACCTATGCATAAGCAGTGGCGGAGCTTGAATCCAATGTTCGGGGGAGCCAATGTAAGTACTAATGTAAAATAAAATTCAATCTAACCAGCTCATTAGTTGAGTTCCAATTTAGAAGAGAAACAAAAATATTCAGAAGCACCTTGCATGAGAAAACAATACTAGGAGGCTCACTGAACGAGGGAAAATAAGAGAAATCATGAACTAAAACAAAATAGCAACTTTTGACCTAGGCAGCAACAAAAAGAAATTGGTGGACATCTAATCCAAGAACAAACTAAAAAAAATAAAATCAATTATTTAACAAACAAAAATATGAAATGTCAATAGTCTAATAGGTAATTGATGGAGATGCCCAATGATGGAAAGGACATCACGCTGATGCACAGTAAGAGGATACAAAAGAGTTCATCCAAGGTCTGCAGGGAATTAGTGCCAAAGAGGTGGATTGGCCATGAAGGATTTAAGGGTAATTAAATGTTGGGCATTAGTTGGACTTTTTTTATGTATAAGAAATGAAAGTAAAAAAAAAAATATATTAGGGGGAGCCAAGGCTCCCCTATGTCCCTTAAAAGCTCCGCCCCTGTGCATAAGTAAAAACATATAAAACAAAAAGCAGTATAAAATGCTAGAATCAAAATAAATATAAACTTGACCCGAAATAAAAATAGAGCAAGTAAAATTGATAAGTAAAGTAAGTGAAGGAGATAAAGAGGAGCAAGATGAGTTATATATATTGAAAATTTCATGGGATATTTACTGTAAAGATTACAAAAAGGAAAGCAGAGTGAAAAACATAATCCTTATGTATCGTTGTTGTTAGAATGAGTTTATAGGATTTGTGGGGGATGTGCAAGTATTTATCAACTTCATGTGAGAGATTTCCAAAATATAGTTTGGAAGGTTGCATGATCTTAACAATTAAATACAATAAGTAACGGTTGTTGCCATGTATAAATTGATGCTCACTTCAATGGCAACTTGGCATAATATCCGTTCGGTCAAGGGTTCGAAAGATACTTAGAGCATCTCCAATGGGTAATATTTAAGCAACCCACGTTGGGTTGCTTATCTCCCATTAAGTGAGCCTCACTTTACTACATCATATTTTTACTCCAATAGTACCTATTTAAGCAATCCTTAAGAAACCCACTTTTTTATTATTTTTTTTATTTACACTTAATTTTGTTTTAATTTAAAGTAGCAATTCATCCTTGAAATTTGAAGAAAATTTAATTTTTTATTCATAAGCAACCCATCCTTGGGGTTGCTTATATAAGTAACTATGCCTTATTTTTAAGCAACCCATATTGCCACATAGATTAACTCCAATGGAGAAAAAAGTAAACAATGATTCTTTATTTGCCACATAAATTTAAGAACTCCATAAGTAACTCTCATTAGAGATGCTCTTAATGACATTTCGAACTATTTATTTTTGGTCAAAAGGTGCCTAGTAGGGATTTGAACCCAGTACTTCATGGTAAGGGACATAGCCGTTGGCCATCAAGCCAACATATAGATTGTTCCATTATTGGGCCGTTAATGTTACTTAATTCTCAAATTTGACTGTTGTTGATACTTTCACCAAGTGGCATGAGTTAGAATATAAATAAAATCACTCTACAAGCAGAAATCTAGAGAGTACAAACCAAATCAAGGTTTCTCTATTGTATCCCAAAGGGGATTCGCTGTTACATCTACTGCATCCAATCTAGAAATAGATTGGCGGATGGCTAATCGAAGCTAAAACGGTAAAGCTTAGTATCATTACACACCTTGGAGTATTGATCATTATCTTTGTTATTTCTTCTTTATTGCAGAACCATCACCACCAACAATTCCTTGATGTGAATGTCCTCACCACTTGAATATTAATTGACAAAAAAAAAACTATTGTTATTCTGATATAATAAAATATTGACAAATATTTTAGTTTAAAGTTATAATCCTCTTAATTCAATTACATGGTAAATCTTGATAACTGTATTTAAATTTGAAGTTTGGTAATTTAAGTTTGTAATATGAATTTAAGAGGGGATGATTTAGATTGGTTTGTGGATGAGTTAAGCAAAAGACTTGGGGTTGGTAACTCAATACGGTTCTGGAAGGATACTTGGGTAGGAGGCGATCCTTTGGAAGTGGTCTTCCCGTGTCTGTTTGCTATTTCAGATTTGAAAAATGAATTCATATCTGCCTTGGGTGTTGGGAGAATGGGGTTTGGGTGTGGGATTTTAAGTGGAGAAGACAGTTTTTTGTGTGGGAAGAGGAGATTTTGCTAGAATTTCAAAATTTTTTAAGGTCAATTGAATTGCATCAAAGGGAGGATACTTGGTTTTGGAAACCTCATTTTTCAGGTTTGTTTAATATAAAGTCAGCATATGATGTCCTCTTGAAGAAGGAAAATCATGGTGTGATGCTTGTGGAGGTGGAGGTTAAGGCCTTCGGATGGTTATGGAAAAGTAAAGCCCCATTAAAGATTGTTGCTTTTTCATGGCAATTGTTATTAGATAGGCTCCCAACAAGAATTAATTTGTTCAAAAGAAAGGTGCTAGGAGAGGATGATGAGCTATTTTGTGTTTTTTGCAAATGTAATATTGAATCTAGTTTGCATCTATTTTTACAATGCCCTTTGATATGCTCACTGTGGTCCTTCATTTCGAGTTGGGTGGGGGCTGTTTGGCCGCAGGCAGAGTCCATTTTGCAGCTGCTGGTTCTATTTGGGGAGGGGCGTAGGGGAAATAGCAAAAAAGGGGACTGGTTGCTAATATGGCATGCCACTATTTGGTGTATTTGGGAACTACGAAATGGAATCATTTTCGGCAATGATACTGCAGATTTTACTGGCTTGGTGGATAGGGTGAGGATGTGTTCATGGAAATGGTTTTCGGCCTCCAAATAGGGGGGTCTTCTATTCAGATTGGTGCGTCGACCCAAGTAGTTGCTTAAGTAGTGTAGATAGTATTGGATGCTGAATATGTTTTATGTTTTTTGCTGTCACTGTGATGGTGTTGAATATGTTTGTGCCTTCCTGTTATTGTTGAAATACTATACCTGATTGTTTATGGGCTATTGAGTACCACTTGTACTCATTGAATACATTTTTTGCCTCTTTCACAAAAAAAAAAAAAAAAGTTTGTAATATGAATTTAAATGTATAATTGTTGATAAACTCAAGATCTCAATAGCAGTCTTGAATTTGCTAAGTGTGTAATTGCAGAATTCTTTACTTCTTACCTCTAGCTAACTTGGCCTTATCATTAATCTTCAGTTGGATTTTGGTCAATTTGTCAATAGATGATTAATTGAATTACATTATAACTGATAATTGTAAGATTCTTTTACTTGTAATACATATTTTTTAAAAGAAAATTGCTAAATAGTTCAAAAGCCTTTGACACGAAAGTTGCGATGAACGTGTGAAAATTGCATTTAAAAGTAACACTTTTATTCCATCATATTCATATGGCGTGTATATGACTGTACTTACGTGATTGGTGTTAAAACAATTTGTCAATTTTCGTAACTGTTGTTATTTTTTTAAACCACGTAGGCTCTGTTTGGTAAAAACTAGCGGATAGCGGATAAGCTAGCGGATAGCGGTAGCGGATAGCGGTAGCGGATAGCGGTAGCGGATAAACTAACGGATAGCTGATAGCGGATAAGCTAGCTGATAGCGGATATATAGCTGATTAGCTAGCGGATTGGATTTGAAGTGTTTGGTAAAACTAGCGGTTGGACTAACTGATAAATGTAAAATGACATAAAAGGATATGTTTACATTTTTTTTATGTAAATTATATGTATATATATTTTTTTATATTTTTTATTTTAAAATAATTATCACTTATAATAATTTATTTTATTCTAAATTATTTATCGTTTATCACATCAAAAAAAATTATTTATTGTTTAAAAAATTCAATCATTAATTTTAAATTTAAATATTAATTAGTTTTAATTATTTTTAACAAATAAAATGGAATAATAAAAATAAAATTATATATTGATTTGATTTTTATATAAGTTTTATTTTTTATAGATAAAAATATATTTTTCATTTTTTTATCTTAAATATAAATATAAATAGCAAAATTAATTCTTATTTATATACTATGTTAAATGATTAGTATTTTATTTTATAATCAAGGATAAGTGAGGACTTTAATTAAGATGGTAGGGATAAAAATGGAAGAAAAAATGAAACGCTATACGCTATAAGCTCAAACGCTACTTCAAATAGCGTCTGGGAAAAACGCTATACACTAGTGAAAAAACGCTATACGCTAATTTTAAAAACGACTACCAAACGAGACTGCTTTCCCATCCGCTATACGCTATCCGCTAAACGCTAGCGGATTTGGCAAACCAAACAGTGCCTTAGTCAAAATTAGACCTAGCGATCTTTAATTTCTCTCGAAATCAAAAAGATTAATTATTATTTTTTGTCTAAAACACTTGATATTTGAAAAGTATATTAGAGTCCAACTAATTCAGCCGGAAAGATATATTCTAAGAGACAAAACTCTGATGCCTATTTTTTTTATCCATAGGACTCAACCCAAAAGATTAATTTGAATACCAATAATATGATCCCATGAGTTAGTTTTTTTTTTCTTTTTTTTTTTTGAAGCAAACAGCAATAGCAGAAAAATCACAAAAAAAAAAAAAAAAAAAAGGAAAAAAGAAAACATAAGGTGGGAAAGACACGCTTTGAAAACGGCAACTGTTAGGAAGTGATTGCTGGTAAAAGCTTCAAATCCAAAAGCAGAAACTTTAAGCGCTGAAACTAAGCAAAATGCTACTCCCTCCGGTCTCTATTGTAAGCAAAAATTAAATGGGACACATATATTAAGATAGTTAGTTGATCTCATTTAAAAGGGTCATTGAGAATAAAAAGTTAAGTTTGTTACCTAAATTACCCTTCCTCTTATTTATTAAGCTTGTGTTATTGAGAATAAAATGTGTCATTGGAAAACAAAATTTGTATTAAATGAAGGGTATTTTGAGAATAACTTCATTAAATGAGAAGAAAGTAGTTGAAATTTGCTTATATTTTGGACCAAAAAATTTGAAAATTTTTGCTTACATTGTGGACCGGAGGGAGTATAATGTGAAGTGGACGACTCAGTCGTGCTATAGGTGCAATCTGAATGGAATATTATGACCTCTCCCTTTAGTTGATTTTTATCTGTCTGAATCTGAAGTCTCAGAATTCAAAACAAGGATTTTCGGTGGAGAAGCCAAGTTGGATCTCATGCTACAAAATAGCTAATTGAATTACATTGCAACAATGCGTCGCGACAAAAAAAAATGCTTTCGTTCTTCCCCAAGTGTGACAAAGTGGTGCTACTGGTTAAGGCACCATTGACATGTTCATTGATGTTCCTGACAATGTTTTGAATTTTGATTGTTTTTCCCTTTCAACATAAGTTCCACAGATACATCAACAATGGAAGCAATCAACAATAGCAACGGTTTTTAATGGGATTTTTCTCCGCTTGACCAAACATCCATTTTGGACCAGCAAACATATATACAAGTGACATTAATTTGATTCTCCGAAAACTGTTGCCATTAATCTAGTCCTTTTATCATTAAAAAAACATTAAATTCATCTACAGATTGGGAGAACGCCATCAATGAAGCTTCAAATTTAAGAATGAAAGTGATTTTACCACCTTCTTTTTTTTTTTAAATGACTGAGGGTCTAAATTTTTTGTAACTTTCTCATTTTTTGTCTTTGATCAAGTTTTCCCACAGGCAATCTGTGACATTAACCCTTAAATCAAAGGTAGTGGTTAGATAAAATCCTCCACAAAATAACAACTATAGGATTCGAACCTTACAATTAAAATTTGTATGGGAGCACACTTAACTTCCAACATCTTTGAAAGACTAAATCTTGTGTCACAAAGATAAATAATATTAAATTGATGTCACTTATATTTTTGAGGGGATTAAAGTGATAATATTATTAGCACTCTAAATTATATAGTATCACGACTTTTTGTTATATTGGGGAAAATTCTTATACATTCTAAGAGTAGCTCACTTTAAGGATTTTTGTAAGAGCCTAAATTTAATTTAATAGTATTTTATCTTCTTTAATCCAACAGTTATACGATTATAAAGTCTTTGTGCTAGGCCACTTCTTCTGGAGTCAAAAGGAATATATTTTTATTGAGAAAATATGTGTTTACCCTAGTATTGTGTGTCTTAGCAAGACTCGATAAAAAAAAAACAGTTCACTAAAAGGTTTCTAGAATAACTATTTCTCTACTAATTCATGACAGGTAATTAATTGCAAACTCTGCTATGACTGAGTAAAAGCTGTAATGTATCGTAATTAATGGTCCACTACCACGAATAGTGCAACCTGAAAAACCAAAGCCTAAAGTCAAAGTTAAAAGACTTTCCTTTTCTGTCACTTTAGTTTTCAATGCATTACACGCGTTAAACTAAAAGGTGGGTCTTTGGGAGATTGAAATTTTTGGAGTCAACGAGTGCAAAGATACCCATACGAATATTCATCCATAAAACTCAGTTTGGTTCGAGAAGCTCATGTCCATGTTCGGTGATTAGGATAAAAGATATATAATAAGATAAGTTATTATATCCTATCAGAAACCTTTGATAAGTCAGAAAGATAGGATAAATCAATCTTATCACCTATCCTATCATGTCTAACTAGTTAAAATTCTATCCTGAGGGAAGAGCTGGGTTAGAACTCAACATGACAGGATAGAGGGATTTACAGTATAATAAAATATAAAAATATTTTATATATAATAATTAAAGCATAATAAAACATAACATAATTACAAAAAAAGATATAATAAAATATAAATATTTAAAATGATAAAAAATATTAATAATTAATTTTAAAAATTATTTTTTTTGTCACAAGGCTAATTTTGTTATTTTTTATTAATTTAAAAAAATGAAAAATATAAAAAAATTCTAACAATTTAACCATATGTAAAGTAAAAACTAAAAAGAATATTTAAAATTTTAAAAAATTAATTTAAGTTAAACAATATTTTTTGGTGCTCAAGTTAAACAATATTTAAAAATTATATGTAATTTTATCACAATGATAATTTTGTTTTTTTTATATATTTAAAAAATGAAAATTATAAAAAAAGTAAAATCTAATAAAATATGAAAACATTTAGAATAAAAAATAAAATTTTAAAACTCATACTAAAATTAAATTTTATCCAGTTGGTTATCTGGTGGATACCAAACGTCGGATATGATAACAACTTATCCTGCTCATATCATATCTTACTCCTGTCATGTTCTCTTATCATATCCGTCTCTATCCTATCCTGACCACCAAACGAGCTCTAAGGGTATTCAAAACTAAAATAAATTGATATTTTCTCTATTCGTTAAGTAATGGGATGGAGATGAGTATTAAGGTACTCGTACCCACATGTACTCAGTATATGAAATGACATAAATTAATATCCCATAAATTATATAAAAAAAAATGCCCTAATTTTTGTTAGATAATCCAAAAAAATATCTTTATTATGTGGTAAGAAAATATTTAAATTTAATTTGAGATTTTAGTTTTAAAAATTTTCATAGTTTAACAAATATCAATGAATACCCGTGGATGTTCATAAAATATATTTAAAACTCGGCTAACAAATCCCTATGTGGATACGTGGTGGATTTTTATCTGACGAAGCGGGTGGTGAGGGATTACTACTTATGCTCGCCCCGCCCAATCGTCATCCCTTCCCAACCTGGTTTTCTCCATACACAAAAGCCAGAATTCGAACCTCTGACCACTTGCTTAAGGTGCCCAAGTCCTCTACCACTTGGACCAACCATATGTTGGTATATGTTTATACTTTTGTGTGTGTGTGTATATATACACATACATAAACATATATATATATATATATATAAAATTAAAAATATATACATTTATTATTATTATTATTGTTTAGAGAGGAAAATATGAGTTTCTTTAGGTTAATTTGATATTAAGGTTGAAAATGAAGGTATTAATTAGGGAAAGATAAAATGTTGTCATTTTTAGAATTGATGAGGCCGAACCAAATAAAAAATAAATAATTGTGCATCCCCTAGCTTATTTAATAACTGCCTCTCCTAGTTTAATTTTTTTTTTTTTTTTTTAAAGTAAGGTGATCCTATGTCACCAAAATTTATTAATAAAAATAAGAAAAATAAAAGAAAACAAAATCATGGGGGGACAAAAATAGGGTTGGCAACAAGGCGGGGCGTGGCGGAGGTGGGTTTTACCTTCCCCGATCCGGCCCTTCTCTCCGTCGAGGTTCCCTATCCCCGCCCCTAGTGGGGGTCGGGTATCCCTGCGGGGCCCCCCACCCTGATCAATAAGTAACCAAATTTAAAAATTATTTTGTTTTATAATTGAAATTAACAACTCAAAAATCATACTTCCAAAAAAGTAAACAGATAAGATCTTCATACAATTAAAACAATCAATCAAATACTGGAACTTAGTTTTCTTTCAGGTACAAATTAAAAAGAAACTAGCGTTTTAGAAGTACTTCGTTATGCTTCAAATAACACTGATAGAATCAACACACCGGAATATATAAAAGCACAATCAAATTCTGTAATTTTTTTTTAAAGTATCCTTTCATACATAATGGAACCTTTCAATCAAAACAAATCTAATCCCCTACATAGATATGACAGTATTATTCGAATTACGTAAACAATAGGCGGGTTTGGGATTGAGGCGTGGCGAGTTTCAGTATCCCCATCCCCTCCCCCAGTCAAAACGGGTTTTCCCTGTCAAAGTCGATGCAAGTTCGGGTGAGTAATCGTGGGTTCGGGTCCCATTACCATGCCTGGACATAAATCAAAACTCATGCAAAATAAACAAAAGTCATTTAAGTCTAGCATTGAAGACCTCCACTAGTTTATCTCAAGAGTTTTTTATTGTTTTTTCTTGACAACGCTCATTTATCAGATAGATCCATAAGCCTTTTTTTCCCCCTTCTAAAAAGTTAGTTGAGTGACTTATAGGCTATATCTATGTATCATGAGTGGCAATCAATATTTATTTGTGAAAAAAAACAACGAATAAGGAGATTTTCAGGAAGATTTTTTATATATATTCATCTCAATATCTGCTTAATATACACATCAAATGTTAAATGACTCAACAATAAACGGTCTTTGGAAATTAAAATTACACCACCTTTCTCTAAGCTTATATACTTTTTTGGTTTAAATAAGATTTTGGTCCCAGCGATCACCAATTTTGGTTTTATTCCCTGTAATTATTAAGATTTCGTCCTTGTAATTTCAAAAAAATTGTAAATAGTCTATATCGTCATCTTTTTCTGTTATCTAGTACTCAAGGATGTTGAGATAATTTTATTTTACTGTCCAGCTTGCTATAAAATTTGGCCAGAAAATATAAACAACACGACAGCCACTACAATATCGATCGCTATTTTGGTTACCATAAGCTCGTGACCAACGTGACAACCACTAAAATTGTGACCGAATATTCGGTCGCTATTAGCGACTGATGTGAAAAATCAATCGCTAATTAATTAGCGACTAAGGTTTTCGCGACCACGGAAGATCGGTCGCTGATTTGGTCGCTAACACTGACAGCGATCGAATTTGATGGATTAGCGTCCGATTCTTTCGGTCGCTATTTGACATTTTTTTGTAGTGAATAAGGGACCACAAAGTTAAAATTGATAAATTCCTTCATTTTGTATGATATATAGTACTCAGGGTACCGAGGTAATTTTTCGTTCTTGTCCAACTTGCTCCAAAATTTGGTTAGCAAATAGGAGAAAACCCATACATTAGGGCCACCAAATTAAAATTGACAAGTTTTTCATTTGATAAGATTTTTAGTACTCAAGGGTAATGATAGAGACTATTTACTAAATTTTTGAAATTATAGGGACGAACCTAAGATTTTTTTTATAGAGACTAAAACCAAATTTGATGAACTTTACAGGGACTAAAAACTTATTTAAACCTACATTTTTTATAAGTAAAATGTATATTGTTGAGAGTATTCTAACCCATATACAAGAGGGAACAAAGGGCAACCGGGCCCAAGGTAAAAAAAAGCTGCTTGAAAAGAGCAGTGTGTGTATTACACTAAGCTTTTATACTAATTTGTAGTTTAATTAAAATCAACGATCATGAGTAATGATATTTGGACACAAAAATGGGGTCCAACACCGTATAAAAGTACTCCTCCCCACTTATTTATTGTTTTATTATCTCTCATCATGTATTTCATCACTTTCAAGACACTCATAAACTCTACAATGTCTATACAAGGTGTCCAAATATCTTTACTCAATCAGATATAAGCAAGTTTTTCTTGGCCGATCATTCCTCGAAACGAATTGGTTAAAATGTAATGTTGATATTGGATGCATCAGGGATAACGTGTTGGGTGTGGTGGCGTTTTTAGAGACCACACAAGGAGTTGGATATTGGGCTTCTCTCGTAATTTATGAGCCTTTTCTGTTCTTTTTCTCTGAGTTGTGAGGGGGATATACTCAGCCTTGATCATAGCTTGGGACAAGCATTTCATGAATGTTTGGCTGGTGTGTGATTCCTCTTCTGTGGTTAAGCTGATTAATGGTGTAGCGCCTCCATCGCACCATTATTGCTCTTATTCAGTCGGCCATTCGATCTCTGATTAAGCATTCTTTGAGTATCAAGCTTACACATGCTTTTCGTGAAGGGAATATGGTGGCAGATTGGCTTGCTAATCGTGCTCACTCGCTGCCTCGTGGTCTACATATTATGGAACAACATCCTAGGGGTTGTGGTTATCTTTTTTCTAAATGATCTAGTTGGTGTATCTTTTCCTCATAGTGTTTTGGTGTAGCTTTGACTTTTAAGTCCCGTTTGTATAAAAAAGAATTACATACTCGTGAGTTGTTTAGGACTCAGAATATACACACACACACACACACACACACACACACACACACACACCGAGGGCTCAGAATATATGAGGTTGGAATAACTTTAAAAGAATACTGACTCCAAATCTCCCCATTCGTTTTATTATAATACAATGGTTAGTATTAATTTATTAAAAAAGTCATCTAACTTTTACTGCAACATTAGTTTGCTACTTGCATTACTTCTTGTTGATTCTACAAGAGCTTGCTTCCCTCATAGTTAGTTGTGTGTGTGTGTGTGTGTGTTTTTTTTTTTTTACA
This sequence comes from Echinosophora koreensis, assembly GCA_035048595.1. Taxonomy (NCBI): domain Eukaryota; kingdom Viridiplantae; phylum Streptophyta; class Magnoliopsida; order Fabales; family Fabaceae; genus Echinosophora; species Echinosophora koreensis. The sequence goes on along the minus strand of JAPCYP010000017.1, from coordinate 5,996,912 downwards.
TGTTAGTTGTGTTTGTTTCCTTGTTCTTTTACTTTGTTTCCCAAAGCACCCAAAACACACACACACAGACACAACTTTGCTTACACTACAAAATGCTCTACACCCGTATTTTTTTAAATGTATTAAAAAAATTTTATCAATTGTATTGGGTTTGGGTATCCATTATACCCGATTTAATACATCTCTTTCTTAGCAAAAAAAAGGTTTATTTTATAATATCTATTTAAATTTTACTTTTAATATGACGTTGTGCATCGCATAAACACATACTTCCATAAATAACTAAGGGTGTTCACTGGTTCGGATCGACCCGATGAACCCGAAAAGCAGAGCCGAACCAATAAAATTGGTTCGGATTTTTTTGGTGTTTGGGTCCGTACCGACACTACAAGAAAATATTTAATTAGTGACCGAAAATTAGCTACCGAATGTTGTCGGTCGCTATAGTGACCGAATTAGCAACAGAACACGTGTTTTATACATATTGGTCACATTGTTTAAGTTAGCGACCGAAGCTGCTCGGTCACTAGGTCGTCCATCGCTAATTTGGTCGCTAATATGTAATATTTAAAAATTATTTTGTTTGCCTTCTTTGCGACTGAGTTAGCGAACGAATAACGGTCACAATTTAGCGACCGAATATATTTTCGGTCGCTAATTTGAATTTTAATACAGCGACCGAATTAAGACGCAGGTTCCCTAAACCTCCCCCATTTTCCCCTTTTCCCTTTTCTCTGTTCTCCTTCCCTTAGCTCCCCGCAAACCTCCCTCCCAACCTCCACCCACCACCGGTGAGCCACCCCAACCACTGCGAGATACGCCCCTTCTCTCTCTCCCTTCTCTTTCTCTCTTCCCTTTCTCTCTTCCCCTCCCTGTCTTCTCCGCGACCGAACACCACCGTGAGTCACCCCCACGCGGTGGTCCGACGTGAAGCCCTCCCAACCCCACCCTCTCTTTTCTATTTCACTCTTCCTCTTTCCTTTTTCATATTCCCTCTTCCCCCTGCCAACCCCACACCACACAGTGCACCACCACCACCACCACCACCACACAGTGCACTCCACCACCACCACCACACAGTTCTAATGCCCATTTTTTATTTTTTAATGTTCTACCATTTTTCAATTTGGTAAGGATGGTTCAATTGATATTGATTTTTGGTTTGTGGGTATGCTTTGATTTTTCTCTACTCATCACATAATTTTAAGAATTGTTTTTAATTTTATTTTTAGCTTGAAAGAATAATTTCTATTGATTTTTTGGCTTGTGGGTATGTCTTCAATTTTTGGGAATTTTGAGTTGAGGATGGACTACAAGCTTGGAAGCTTTCTAATATCTTGTTTGATTTGAATTGAAGTTATTGTTCATGGCTGCTTTTGTTGTGAAATTTATTGTTAAGTATTCACTTACTATTTGATTAATATTTTCTTTTGAAACAGTTGTGACCTTAGATGATTAGGATAACGAAAAAAAAATGATATTTCATAATGTAATAAAGAAATAAATAAGTTCTGAAAACTTACGTGTTTCTTTTGATTACTGCAGTTCTGAAAACTTAGGTATTTCTGTTAATGTTTGTGCAATTTTCTGTTTGTGGTTGAAACACTATGTATGCTATTAGTTACACGCTTGAGCTTAATGCCTTTGTGGGATTAGAAACATTATGCTGGTTGTTAGAAACATTGTTTAGTGTCTACTTGTCTTTGCAATAAGATGAGTAATGATTGTTTTAGTTGAAATTTCGATTATATGTCTATTATGTCAACCTAAGCCCTAACTCTCTCATTATCTTTCTCATTCAAAGGATCACGTCACCATCTCCACTCCACCATCTCTGTTTGCCCCTCACTCTCATTAGCTCGTTGGTATTTTTTTTTATTACTTTGTTTTTATTTTTTTCATTCTTTGTTATCTGTTTGTTGTTTGTACTGATTGTCTTGAATAATGAGTTATGTGAAAAGATCTTTAGTTTTTTAGTAGAGAGCGAAGCTCAATAGGTTGTGATTTTTCCCTACAGCATCCTCAGTACAGCAGCCTGCCGGGGGGCAGGCCTCGGGTTCGGGGGTGACTACACCCACGGACACGTGCATATGGGTTCGCCCATATGTAAGACTTGAGTGAGTTAAACATTTATCTTTATTTGTTGCTTTTCATTATTTGAATATTTATATTGTGATTAATATATACATATTATTTGCCCACACTTTCTGGTCGGTAGATGGGCCCCACACGAGGGTCTCCGAGCTTGTTAAGGGGAACTACACCGGATCTTGGCCCACATGGACGAAGATCCCCATGACGGTCCGGGATCACTGGTTCGAGCACCTCTTATGTGTAAGTATTAGTTTTTAAATGGTACATTAATTATTTGGAGCATGATTTTATTTTTATTGTTTTTACCATTACACTGTGGTCTGATGTCTTGTATTTCATGCAGTCAACTTACAGGTGGCTACCAAAGCATGAGGCTGACATCAGGGCCGCTTTTGAGCATCGCGAATCCCTGGTTGTGAAGAATTTCATGGGAAAGATCTGCGATGGTTCATCTCTGGGGGACTTCTTGACTCCCGAGGTTCTGGAGGGCCTGCGTTGGTATTGGGCGACCGGTGAGGAGTTCCTGAGGAGGAGTATGACCGGGAAGCAGAACCGACCCGCAGATACCGATGCTCCTCTATACACTGGTGGGTCTGTGCGTATCACAAAGCATCATGATAACCTAGTAATTATATATTGCATTTCACTTAAATAAACTTAATGATTAAATATCTTAACAGTTATTTATGAATATATATGCAGGAGAACGAGCTGGCGAGGGATCCCACTGCATTTGAGGTGCTGAATAAGACGAAGAAAACTAAGACTGGGGAGTGGGTCGGGAACGCGGGCAAGATTGATGTAAGTTAAATTCTATCATTACATTAATTAATTATACTTAATTATATATTCATCCGACTGTTGACTTATTTTACCTTATAATGCAGGGCAAGTTCACCCGCCGCCAAGATGAGTCCATTAGTCAGGGGCAGGAGCCTTCTGCTGCCTCTGACAATGCCCTTTTCTTGGAGGTGGTTGGTGGCAGGAACAAGAAGGGCCATGTATATGGTTTGGGAGCCCTAAGAGATGAGTAAGTGGCCTCTGCCACACCATCTTCTCAGTCATGCCATGGCCCTACACCGGACGTCAGAGGGGTCGTTAGTGACCTCAACGCTGGGCTCGTCAGTCAGCTTGCGGAGAGGGCGGCTGCACTGGAGAGGGAGAATCATCTGTTGTACCAGCACTTGGGCTTCAGACCCGTCTGATCTGGTTCCGCCCCTGAGGACGCTGCTGCTTCGGGTACCCATGCTCATGGACCTATTGCTCCCGATGACCGCTCCGTTCCCCCAACATCTAGCCAGGATCATGATGCAGATGATCATGAGGCTGATGATTATTGGTATTAACAAAAATAAAAATTTAAAAAAATTATATATTGCGACTGAACTATATCTGTCGCTAAGTAATGATGCCAAATAAAATTTTCATCAAACAAAATAAAAAAATAAAAAATTTTAGCGACCGACATAGTCGGTCGCTGTTTGGTCGCAAATGGTACCAAATAAATATTTTGGCACCAAGTATTAGCGACCGATATTTTCAATTTAGCGACCATCATATTTCGATCGCTATTTAACGACCAACTTATATTTCAGTCACTAAAAAGTTAGCTGCCACTGTTTTAGTGACCGGTTATGTTATGTCGCTAACTCGGTCGCTAACTGTTTTATCAACCGAATTACAATGTTTAGCGACCGAATTAGTCGGTCACTAAACACTTAATTTCTTGTAGTGCGAACCAAACCACTGCTAGGGGTGGGAATAGGCCAGGCCGCTCGTCAGGGGCCTACGGCCTGGCCTAGTTAAGGACTAGCCTGGCCTGGCTTGTTTATTAAAAAGGCTAGGCCTGAGCTTGTCAAAAAGCCTTTTTAGTTAAATAGGACAGGCTTAGGCTTATAAAAAAGCCTTTTAAGTCTGATAGGCTGGCCTACTTATAAATAAATAAAAAATAAAAAATAAAAATTATATATATATATATATATATATTATCATATATTATATAATTATATAATTTATTATATTATTATTATATAATTATAATTATATTATTATTATTTTATTATTTTATTTGAATAATATGTATTTTTCTATTTATTTATAGAATGTTGGTTTGCTTCATATGTATATTTTGAGAGATGTGGGACTAACTCAATGAAGCATCACTGACTAACTATATATATGAACCTTGCGTCATTGAGAAGGAAAAGTACTGGGTTTTCTCGCAATGCATTCATTTATCGGGGAGTAACGAGGCATCATCAACATGAACATGGTAGATGGCAAGCGAGGATTGGAAGAGTTGCAGGCAACAAAGATCTCTACCTGGGAACTTTTAGCACCCACGAAGAGGCAACAGAGACATATGCCAATGAATTCCAATATGGCTCTCTGCCATGGAACTCCACCGTTCACAATATTGCCTTATCAATAGCTAGAACTTATTATGGAGAAGGATATGTGTACACGCATCACTGATTTCCTAATTGAGTTTTTCACTTTTTATTCTTGTATCTTCCTCAGTTAGATTCTTCTAGTTACTAACATTGATTTAAGTAGTTTTGTCTTTGGCAGAACAATAACTTGCAATGAATTTTGGGACAGTGTACACTGATAAAAAAATATATATATATAATAGTAGTTAGTCCCACATTGCTAAAAGTATACATCTGAAGTAGACCATCATTCTATAAATAGAGTGCAAATAGAAGTTAGAATCATTGGATAAGTGACTAAGAAGGCCTATTGGATGCCTTATGTTGCTTGCTGGAAGTCCTTATTATTAGTCCAAATATAGAACTTGACCAATTTAATGGCCTATTAGCCTAATTTGAGATAAGTGAAATATCCAATTTGAAGCCCTTAATATGAAATAGGCTTTTAAAAAGGCCAACAGGCCAGGCCAGGCTTTTAAAAAGGCCAGGCCAGGCTTCAAAAAAAGCCTTTAACAGGTAACAGGCCAGGCTCAGGCCTTTTTTTTTTTAGAATAGGCTAGGCCTATTTAAGCAAAGCCTGGTGGCCTATTCCCATCCCTACCCACTGGTAATTGATTTGGTCATCGGGTTCAAGTATATTGGAGCCGAATCGAATATTATACTTTATTATTTTTATATATTTTTTTATTGTTGCATTTTAATATTTACTTTTCTTTAAATAATTTTTTACATAAAAACACATATTTTTTATTTTAATTTTTATTAACATTTCATATTTATTTTTTTAAAATAATTTAACATTTTTTTGGATCCAAACCTAACCAATCCGTTCTTGATCGGTTTGGTTTGATTCAGATTTCTTGGAAAAAAAAATGCAATCCAAACTAAACCAAAGATATTGATATTTGAGTGGTTCGGGTTTTTTTCCATACAAATTTGAACAATCCAACCCATGAACATTCCAATAGATAACAAATCTTCATTATTGCAGTTTTTTTATTTCGGGTTACATTTGAAGCGATGCAACGTTTGGACAACATGCAAGGATTTTCAATTCTATCTTTTTCATACATAAGTTTTTTGAATTTTAATTCACACGGCTTGGATTTAAAACAAGGTGGATTTATTTCCTATTAATAAATGCCGACATGGCATTGATTTAACATGAATAGTATACATAAAAATTCAAAATTTTTAGGGAAAAAACAAAAAAAAGTTAAGTCAATCAACCATTTTAAGAAGGAATGCGTCCTCTCATTCTCCCCATAAAAGTCCTAACTCAAATTTGCCTCATGTTTCGGATACAAGCAATCACGGAAAATTCTTCATGCTATCGCCCAATTCATGAATTTAATTTAAAAGATACTAGTATTAAGGCTAGATACAGTTCATGCATGACCTAATCAAATTCAAACCGTACGGGAACACAACGTAAATATTGGAACTAATGGTTATTTACTTCCATTTATTTTTCTCATTTGTATTTTTTTGACCTCTTAACTGGTAATTAACCTCGTTATTTATTAAATTAGATTTAAGACCTCATTTATATCCCATCTAAAATATCTATATACAAAAGATTTGTTCTACTTTATAATACGATATCTCTCATATATATATTCATACTATAACTATATCTATATTAAAAATCCAACCCTGTCATACAACAAATATTTTTCATTGGCAATTGGCACAATTAACTCATTTTCTTATTTATATTACTTGCAAAAGTTCCGTGCGCTTTGCCCTCCGCCCCCTCTTCTAAAACCCCATTCTATGTTTGCAGGCCCTGAATAGCGATATATATCATTAAGGTATTATTGGTCGGTCATAAAAATACGCTTGAAATTGAAGAACCATACCAAGAATTTGATTTGGTAAATGGAGGCACTACCATTGCTTTTACATTAGTGCTCCTCTGTCGACCCTATCCTTCTCCTTCTTCTACTTCCATACGTCGCCGTCCCATACTGTTTAGATTCTCTTAGTATAGTAACCTTCCAAATTACTTTCTCTATACTACTTACTAATTTATGTATCAATACTGTGTGCGTTTACCATAAACTTACCCACCCGGATTCCTTACAGTCATTTTACCCTGATTGCATCGTTTCGTGAAAATCATAAGCAGTTTTTGTTTAAACCATAGTATAAGTGATTATAGGAAATCTAAATCCAAACCTACCTTCTCTGACACTCCAAATATTACCAAAAAAGAAAAAAAAGGAAAAAGCCAAACTCACAAAGCCTCCCCTATTAAACCCACTTGCATACTCTTGCAAAGTGCGAAAATTCCTCGACATCTAGTGTTTTACACACAAACACACGCACACATTCATCCTCTCTCTTTGTCTCTGTTTTTTATTTGTGTGTGTGTGAGAAAAAAAACTGTCCAAACAAACCATGTGCAAGTTATCATCAAACTCTACCTCCAATGAGGGCCACCCAAATATATCCACAACCAAATTAGAGGAAGAATCCGACATGTTCAGCCCTTTGATCCCCAAATCCCCAACAACATTTCAACAACAACAAAACCAAAATCCCCATAAGACCCATTTGGCCCTTGCCCTCAATGAAGCCAAGTGCATAGCCAACATAGCATTGCCTATGGTGTTAACTGCCCTATTACTCTATTCTCGTTCTATGATCTCCATGCTCTTCCTTGGTCACCTAGGTGAACTCGCTTTAGCCGGTGGCTCTTTAGCCATCGGATTCGCGAACATCACAGGGTACTCTGTTCTCTCTGGCCTTGCCATGGGGATGGAACCAATCTGTGGTCAAGCTTTTGGTGCCAAAAGGTTCAAACTCTTAGGCCTCGCCATGCAAAGGATGGTGATTATGCTTCTTCTAACTTCAGTTTTTATAGCATTCTTATGGCTCAACATGAAGAAAATATTACTCTTTTGTGGTCAAGAAGAAGATATAGCCAATGAAGCTCAATTTTACATATTCTACTCTCTCCCTGATCTCATAGCACAATCACTTCTACACCCTTTGCGTATCTATCTTCGAAGCCAATCTATAACACTGCCTCTAACATTATGTGCTGCTCTTTCTATCCTTCTGCACCTTCCCATCAATTATCTTCTTGTTCATGTGCTCAAGCTTGGAATCAAAGGTGTCGCTTTAAGTGCTGTTTGGACAAATTTCAATCTCGTGGCTTCATTGATTATCTACATCTTTGTTTCCGGCGTACATAAGAAAACATGGAATGGTGTTTCTTATGGATGTTTCAAAGGTTGGAAGGCACTGTTGAATTTGGCAATCCCAAGTTGCATTTCGGTTTGCCTTGAATGGTGGTGGTATGAGATCATGATTTTGCTATGTGGGTTGTTGATTAATCCTCATGCTAGTGTTGCATCAATGGGGGTTTTGATTCAAACCACTGCTTTGATATACATTTTTCCATCTTCATTAAGTTTTGGGGTGTCAACTAGAGTTGGAAATGAGTTAGGAGCGGAGAATCCTCAAAGAGCAAAACTTGCAGCAATCATAGGACTATGTTTTAGTTTTGTGTTGGGACTCTCAGCTTTGTTTTTTGCTGTTTCTGTGAGGAAGGTTTGGGCTTCTATGTTCACACAGGATGCACAAATCATTACTTTGACTTCTATGGTGTTACCTATCATTGGTCTTTGTGAGCTTGGAAACTGTCCACAAACAACTGTTTGTGGAGTTTTGAGGGGAACAGCTAGGCCCAAGTTGGGTGCAAATATAAACTTGGGTTGTTTCTATCTTGTGGGAATGCCTATTGCAGTGTGGTTGAGTTTCCTTGCAGGGTTTGACTTCAAAGGCTTGTGGCTTGGTTTGTTAGCAGCTCAAGGCTCTTGTATGGTGACCATGTTGTTTGTTTTGGCTAAGACAAATTGGGAAGGTCAATGCCAAAGAGCCAAGGAGCTCACATCATCTGATTCTAGTGAAGAAGAAAAAATAGAGGAGGGGGAAGAAGAACAAGTTGAGAAATGCTCTTTGGGATCATGTGCCACAAAACAAAGCTCTGATTTACTCGTTTGATTTCTATTTTACATTGATCAAGATTCAAAAGATGAAGTTATTCTTTCGAGGCTGGACTAATTTATTTATTGTAAAATGAGAGGAGAATAGCAGTTAGAGAGAGATGACAAGTAGAGAAACAAAGCACAATATTGTTTATTTGTTATGATTCACACAGTTTAATGTTAAGAAAAAGAAAAGGATATATAAAGATAGTACTTTTGTCGCTTATAATTAAGCTGCTTGCATGCATGTTCTAGAGTCTGTCTTGATTATAATTATCAGTTCTCCATCATGGTCTTAGAACATTCGGTATAGAAGAAATGAAGAATAGAGATTTTGTAATCTGTAACCGCATTGAACATAAAGCACACTCAAAAATTTCACATCCAAAATGACATGTCAGGACACGTTTGTCTGGTAGCAGGAAGCATTTTTGTTGTTATCTTTATATCACATTAACACTGTAAACGTTCTATTATTTTAAATTTGTATGCGAAAATTGGTCTAATTCTTATAGAGAGATCCACATGTGCGGTTTTTTTTAATGACGAAAGACCAATCCATCAACTTTCATTCATAAATCAAGTAAGAATTTTCTATGCAATTATTCTACCATGTATATCAATATTATAAAAAAATTAATTTTTCAAATAATTATGGGAATCAAAATTATATCATGATAAAACTTTATATAAAAAAGAGACAGTGTAAACAAAAACAAGTGGGAGAAAAAACCATCTCCTTACACTAAACCGGTCGGGCCCTCTGGTTAGTTGGCAACCTGGGATAGAGACTTGACCAGCCGCACTTTGATTATTTCTCGTTAGGGTGATAATTTCTAGCACTTTGATTATTTCTAGCACTTCCCTACTTACTTTTATTAAAATTCATAACAATAATAATAGTATTCACACTGGAAAAATTTTCAAGCATTCGTAGAGAAAGGGAATCACCTACTAGAAGGTTGATGTTTTGACCGACAAAAGTTGCCGTCTAATGCACAGTTAATTGCATGTTAATTATCTGGACTGTTACATATATTGAAAGAGAGAGCATCCACTGTTAAAAAAATAAATAAATAGGAGAGCATCTACTTAATTCAATCTAGGAGCTCCTAACAACAATCAAGATTGACCCAAATTCTGTGATGTTTCTCCGCTGTTGATGCATATCATCCACCGCTATGAGTGTGTTTGGGAAAGCTGGAAAAAAAAGATTATACTAATAATCAATTTTTGTATAATCGATTATTGTGATAATCGATTATAATCAGAATCTGTTTTTGTTTGGGATTGTTTGCTGAAAAGCGATTTTAAGATAATCTATTTCGTTTGGATAGTGCAAAAAAAATCACTTTTATATAATAAATTACAAAAAAGGGTATGTAGTTATTTGTATAATTTAATAATATTTGTTTAGAAGGTAGTTTTATAGGGGTAAACAGGGAAGAGAGTTTTGAGAATGAAAAATGATCAAATCACAATAATCTTAAGCTAGAAAAAACTAGATGGCATAAAACAGCTTTTTTTCCCTAAAAAAAGCTTTTTAATAAATTTAAGCAAAATACCAAACATAATAGATTATCTATGAAACAGCTTTTAAGCTAAAAAACAGCTGAAACCAGGGAAAATAATCTTTCCCAAAATACTCTATATCTTGCAATCAAGCTCAAAAAACATGTGATCAAAACCCAAATACCATCGAATCACAATTAAAACAAAAAAACAAAAACAAAACACACATGTTCACACTGTTGTTAGTTGTTAGTACTATATATTGAACGTATCATAAATATGCATTTAATAGAATAAGAATATGATAGAATATTGTATGGACTTTAATAAGAGGCCATACATGTTAGTATTGCATAAACAGGTCAAGTCAGATTCTTGAAAACCGAAACAAGAAACTTTTGTAAGGCAAAAAACGAGAAGCAGCAGCAGCAGCCGCAGCCGCAGCCGCAGCCGCCTACGCCATACTGACAGGGATTTTGGATTGAAGTTTGAAAACCGCAACTTATAATCTCAATATAACTAACGTATGGGAGTCACCTGAAAACTGTCACGTACATGGTATAAATTCCTAACGTAGTTGTGTTGTGCTTTGCTCACCCAATCCAACTCTTACCTCAACTTGCTAACTACTATAACTGTCGGGTCTCTCCCATCCCTTCCTATTTCTATACGCTGCTGCGGAAAAAAATGTCACTTTGTCAAAAACAATGTTACTCCCTCGTGTCCTTATTATAAGAGGTACTCCTTCCGGTCCACAATATAAGCAATTTCTAAATTTTTTGGTCTAAAATATAAGTAAATTTCAACTCCTTTATTCTCATTTAATGAAGTTATTCTCAAAATACCCTTCATTTAATACAAATTTTGTTTTTCAATGACTCCTTTTATTCTCAATAACACAAGCTTAATAAATAAGAGGAAGGGTAATTTAGGTAACAAACTTAATTTTTTATTCCCAATGACTCTTTTAAATGAGATCAACTAACTATCTTAATATGTGTGTCCTATTTAATTTTTGCTTACAATAGAGACCGGAGGGAGTAAATGACTATTTTTTTTGTCCAAAATATAAAAGACATGCTTGTATTTTGAAAAATATTAAATGCTCATTTCCAATTTTACCCTTATTTATAATAGGATTTATATTTAAGAGACAGTGTAACTTTCAATACAAGTAGGTTTGTTCATTAATTATTGAAGGGTTAAATTTGTAAATTTATATGAATATTAATTACAAATAGCTTATTTCAATGCATTTTCTTGATCTGTGTGTTTTAGGGTTTTGCCTCTTATATATAGGATCAGAGGGAGTATTTGGGTAAATGATTTTAAAGCAAGGTCAAATTGATATATAATTTGATTTTAAAAGTAGGTTAGTTTCATCAAAGTCGAAAGTGAAATTTGTTTTTACATCAAACACAACCTATCGTAAAGTGAAAACTAAAAAGGGTTTGCTGCCATTTTTTATTTTTTTAGTGAAGCCCAACCGGAAATCGGGGACCCACTTTTAGTCTATGAAAAAAAAATTTAACCATTTAGTCCCTCAAATTTTTAAATGCGGGATATATTAATCCCTAGATTTAGTTCTGACGTCCATTTACTTGTTTACGTGTCTCATTAACTATCATGCTTGGCCCGTTAGTGGTCCTGCGTGGCTTATGACGAATTTCTTCTGTGAAAAACTAATAAAAAATTAAAAACAGGCACAATTTTTAAATTCAAATACATGAAAAGTATGTATTTTTTAGGCTAAAATGCAGTTTTGGTCCCTCAACTTTCTCACTTTGATGAAAATAGTCCCTCTAGTTTTTTTCTGGCTATTTTAGTCCCTATAAAATTTTGAAGTTGCACAAATGGTCCCTGTGCCAAGTCACCTTTAAAAAACTAACGGCATTTGCTTATAAATAATAATAATTAATAAATAATAACGGCATTTGTCGGAAACGTTGGTGATCGAGACAACGACGCAGGCACTGCAAACGCCGTCTGCGGAGGACGAAGAGGGGAGGAGGAAGGCAGAGATGTCGAAGTCAGAAGGGTCGAAAAGGAGGAGCTCGTCGAAGTCGGCGGCGAGGCAAAAGCTGGTGTCGGAGTGGGACCTTCGGTGGTGGGACCCACACTCTGGCATCCCCTCTATGCCCACCGTCATCGGCAGGTTTCCGATGAACTTCGGATTCATCGAAAAAACAATGTTTTTTTCTCTTCTGATACTATGGTTGTTATGAAATTATGGCGGGTGGTTGATGGAGGAGTGAGAGAAGAAAGTGAGAATGGAGAGAAATAGAATGTTTTTCTGGTGGGTGACAACAACAAATATTTGATCTTTAGATTAGATACCAAAAGTTGAGGGATTTGTCGTTGGAGTAGAGGATGGAGAGGATGCCGAGGGATGGAGATGATAAAGGTAGGAAGGAGAGAGTAAGGGTATCGACAGAGGAAGAAGATGAAGTTTGGATTCTTTTAAAAATGATAAATTGAATATTCTAATTATTTATTTCTTAAATTTAATATTTATTTGTTAAATTATTTATTATTATTTATAAGTTAAATTGATTTATATAGAAATGGTGATGACATATGGGTGTGTCTATTGGAGGATACGTTCAGGAACTAGTCAATAAGCAGATGCCATTAGTTTTTGAATCATCATTTGACAGAGGGACCATTTTTGCAACTTTAAAATTTTATAGGGACTAAAATCGCCAGAAAAAAACTAGAGGGACTATTTTCACCAAAGTGAGAAACTTGAGGGACCAAAACTGTATTTTAGCCTATTTTTTATTTTTGTTTTTATTTTTCATTAATTTTTCTCGATGAAAATTCATCATAGGCGAAATCACTAAAAAGCCAAGTAGGATGATTAATTGAACATGTAGACAAGTAAATGGACGTCGAAACTAAATCTAGGGACTAATGTGTCCCGTGTTTGAAAATTTGAAGGACTAAAAGATTATTTTTTTTCAGGGACTAAAAGTGGGTCCCGAAAAATTTGGGGGACCAATTTGGATCTTCAAATTTTTTTTTTTGGTATGGTGCAGCATAGAAGCCCTGAAAAAAGACTTGTACCTAGTGACCATTACTAAGCAAAATTCTAAATATTTAGGCGTTAAATCGTGTCCTTTATAATATAATATCCCCAAAAATGACATATTTATGGAAGTTAAATTATGTACAGCTCAGGATGAACTTGATGAGAGCAACATCACCGTCTTCTTATAATACTATAAAATTGAAAATTTCAATGAAAATTACATTATCTATTTGTCTGGAATGCCGGCAAATTTGACACACAAATCTGAGTGGTGGAATCCACTCAGGTTATAACTCTGTTCTCACTTCTCATATTAATATCCCAGTTTCCCGGATGGCATACGCCAAAAAGAAAAGGTTTAATTCTAGCTGGAGCCATTTTTCACCCACCACGACAATGTTGTGGTCAACCTGGTCATTTTCATATCAATTAACTTTCTCCTTTTCAAATTAAGGACACGGAGAGAAGATGACAAAGTGGTGCTCTAAATTAATGGAACTTGTGGTTACCATTTTGCCATCCCCATCTGTGCAGTGAGAAATGACGGCATTCCCTTCCATGCGTATAGTGAAGTTGGAAACAAAAAATAATGTTACAATGAACTTTTACTAATACTTTCTAGTAGTGTTTTTTTTTTTTTTTCTATAAAAGAAAGATTCGTAGTAGACTTTACATGAAAAGAGGGGAAAGAGAATGGAAAATAGGTAGAGCATATTACAGTGATTTAAACTCGTATACTCACAATTCATGTCTCATAGGTTAACCAAATGAGGTTACTCAAAGAATCTGATATAATTATTTTATAATTTTATGAAATTACCATGGACATTTATGATTTTTATTCTAAAATTGCTTTCAGGATTCCAATGTCTAACTTCAATTCCAAGCCCACCTGCATACTCAAGCATACATTTAAGATGGAAGCATTCAAACATACTAGCATCATACTCTCTAATTATTCACGAACATGTGTTACAATTTAGATATTGAAATTTATGATTTTCACATTCCCACCGCTTAATCAATTAAGTCAAGGAGATAATACTTTGAGTGCTTTATTAAAAGGCATTGCTGACCAATATATTTAGGGTATTGATGAAAGAATCAAAACCTACTGGACATGAGTTTGAGAAGCAACTAATAGTTATTTTTGAGGGCTAAAAGCACGTCTAAGAGCATATAACCGTGGTACCAAACATATTAGTAACCCTTTCACCAAGATCCAAAGCCAATATATTAAAATTTTCAAATCGCTAAAATCCCGCATCTTGAAAAACAATATAAATAATTTAAACCACACTGTCATATATCTCATGGACATGGAGCACTATGAAGAAACAAAAAATCACAATTTCTAACGGTAAAACCTGAAGGATCCTAGGACAGTAGAAAACTACAATGTAGATTAAGTTAGGCCCAAGTAGTGACAGGACCACACGCCATGCCCAGAAATTCAAGTGGAAACGTAGTTGGGCCGGACTACAAATTCCACGGGTTCAAATGTATTGCTATTTTTAGACCCCAAAAGAATGTAATTTTATTGAGACAAAAAAAAAAAAAAAGAAAGAAGAAGAATGAAATGCTATTGGTTCGTTTTGCTTTCTTTTGCAAACTGTACTTCCAGATTTTTAAACCCCTCTACTCCAAATAAGTTTGGAATTGCAGATTGCAGTCCCAAGAAATTCAAATGGTTCATGATTTATTTTGGTATAATAGGTCCCATACCGTGTCCAGGTTTTGGAACTTCCTTATATTTTGGATTTATTCTATAAGGTAAGGTCTTACTTTCATTTTAATGGCACTGTAATAGAACATGAATATGTTTAGTTCTAGTAAGAGAAAAATATAGACATGTAACTTCCATTAAATAATTATTGGCCTATTTTCCAATTCCATGGGGGAAGGAAAAATATGTTTGTGTTACAACATGGCCCGAGTTGGAACTCGGCCCATAGCCGTTCTTAGACTATGTGTCCAATAAGTCGACCATCTCCTATTAAGTTATGTGACTACTGAAATTCGTAATGACCTTGGACTTGTAATGCTCTCATCAATAATGTCCATAATCGCTGATAATGATCCACTAATGTCATGTAACGGCCATCCTCGCACTATATATATATGAGTCATAGCCTTAGGATTTAAATGACTTCACACACACGGCCAACTAGGTTGCTTAGCTGACCGGGTTGACAGCATTTCAGCTAAAACAGTTTGCTTGTTTGATGAAATCATGTAACATAATAGCTATGTGGTTAAATGCATATGCAGATGCCTGTAGGCCCTGTAATTCTCCATGGCCCTTCATTTTGCTCTCTGGTACAATTTCAATCGGAATGGGCTATGCCTATGCCTATTGAAACACAAGGAAACTACCTTATTTCAGTAATCAAAGTGGTCTAATGTGTAGTATGTATAATGTACTTGTATATCCAATTCTAAGCTCAAGTCAAGAGCTACCCATTCAAACAAGGAAATAAACTACATTGACTTGAAGGCCCACCCATAACTGGAACCCACATCTTTCCTGGACCCGTAGACCACATTTTAACTTTAGTCACTTTCATGAAAAAATCTCTGAAGCTCTTAATTGATCATTAATATCTGTACTTCATGCTCCCTGGTGCAAAACCTTTCAATTTGACAGAACTAAGAAATCAACAATGAATCAGTTCAAGTGATTGGCCATGCGGAGCAATAGTCACAAGCTAGCAACCAAAATTATTCTTGTTGGTATTGCTATTCATATTTAAGAAATAAAAAAAGATATTTTTTTAATTAAAAAAATTAAAACATCACATTTAAATTAATAAATATATCACTTTAATATGTTAAAAATTTATCTCTTGTATTAGTCAAGGCAATGGATAATGAAACAAGATATTAATACCCTCTATATTTAGTAAAGGCTGATTGATTGATTACATGGTCCCTACCTATCTGTATCAAATAAAAATCTCACAGCTAAGCACAATGACACCGACAGAAGAGAGAGGAAAACCAATTGAAGACAGAGATCACCATTTACCAGCAGATGTTCATACTTCATATAAATTTTTTTGTTACCCACAGAAAAATTTATTACAATTTCATTATACCCCTGCACTCTGCAAACCCAATATCATTATTCACTGAATTTTGTTATATCCCCCTATATTTTTAATAATTCTCTTAATATTTGTACAAAATAAATAAATGTATTTAATAGTTAGAAAGATAAAAAAAAAATCAATATTATTTTCATAATAATTAAAAAAATTGCTAGAATCTAGATTTATTCTTTTCCCCAAAACCTTTTATGCAAGCAATATTTGATATTCATCTATATATATGTACAAATTGGAAAGAGCTTAGCATAGCAGCATAAAAGGCAAATAGGAAAATGAAACACGAACCACCCTTTGGTAAAGAGCTAGTTTCTGGAATTAAATTGCATCCCAATAATTTATAATATGAAGCCGTTAAAAAATTTATGCATTTAAAGCAAAAGCAAAGAGTAAGAGAAACCGGTAACTATTAACTAACATTCACATCTAGATGACTTGCTGAATGCACTCTTTTATATTAGAGGCATTTCTGTTACAATCTTCAAGCCTTAATCAAAAGTTTCCCATTTTGTTGTTACTACAACTGAGTCACAATGCTTTAACGGTTGCTGCTTCTTAGGAAATTGCTCTACAGCTATGTTTCCTTGCTTCCCTTGCATATGCTGCTTTTGAACATCAGAAAGCACTTTACTCTTCCTTTGCATGTTTTCTTCATTTTTAAGGGGAATGGACTTTGGCTTTTGCATCTTCTTCAACATATCAAGAATCTCAATGTGTTTCTGAACTCTCCTAACCTTCACATAAATTTTTCCAAAACGTATAAGTATATAACATAAATGACATAAATATCAATTGATAGATTGCAGTTATCAAAATAATCTAAAAGTACCTGCTCTATTTTTTGCAGTTTCAGTTGCCCCTCAGCTGAAATCTCATCTAATGTAATGAGTATTCTCATCAAATCTTCTGTCAAACTCTCCACATCCAATTCAGCTATAATTTGGCCTATAGAAGCAGCAGCTTCTAAATCCACAACCTACCCAATTTCATGAATTAAAGCCATTTATTACCAATAAAAAATGTAGAACATTTTGTAGTGTGGAAATTATAAGTGAAAATTTGGTACCTTCTTAGTTAGTTTGTCAACCTCCATGTTCATTTCCTTCAAGGTTTTTGAAGTCTTCTCCTTCTTTGCTATTTTTAATGTCTCAAGTATCCTTCTTTCTCTACTCTCAATGTCTTCAAGCAGTATCAATTTTGACCCATCTTTGACCCTTTCAACATCAAGAAATGATTTTGAATCTCTCTCTTTTTTCTTGAAAATTAACTTCTGATCCTGAGCATGCAATCCTGTAGGTCCTGTCAACATTTTCTTCAGTTCCCCTGCACCCCAAAGAACCATAATCCAATATCCAATCAAATTATAACAAAAAATATATATATATGAATATAACTCAGAGAAAATTCTGAAGCTGCATGTACCAAAACTTGCATGAGAACTGATATGAATTTCGTGATAGAATGAGCCATACTTCACTTTGACTTTGATGATGGAATTTTGATTCACATCAAAGTTACGCTTTTGCACCAACATTCCTCCTGGTCTTAATTCCCATTCAGCCACATTTGGGGTGCCAACAACACCTATGTCACTCTTTTTGCAACTTGAAAACATGCTATTGATCCTTGACTTCATTGTTTTTTCTTTCTTTGTGTGTCTGTTCTTACTTCTAAGGTTAGTGGGGAGGCAATGTAAGAATGTTCTCTCTTCTAAAGGGGTGCTTCCCTTGGATGAAAGGAAACCAAGCAAAGAAGAAAGAACCTTCTTGACTTGTCCAAAAGTCTCTTCTTCATGTTGTTGAAATGCAATGAAGAATGAAAAGCAAAGGAAAGTGTAAGGAAGTAATATTAGTATAACTAGAAATGTTGTTTTGGCGAAAACTAAGGAGTCGGTGGAAGGAAAACAACAGAGACAGGGAGGAGAAGATAAAAGAAAACCGACTGAGAAATAGAATAAAGAAAAGGGTAAGAGAGAAAACGAATGGCCGGTGCAGGAAGTGTCAGAAATTAGAGAAGAGGAGAATATAAAGAGGGAAAAAAAAGGTAAAATCAAACTTGGTAACGTGCAGGGAGAGAGATAAAAAGGAGAGAAATATTATGGTTTTTTTGTGAGAGAAAAATGGGAGTAATGTAGTGGTGGAGGTTTCACCCGGGGATTACTATGGAGTCTTTTGCCAAATTTATTGTGTTGTTTTGTTTTCGAAATAAAGAAGATGAGGAAGAAATTAATGAGAAGAGACAGAACTGTTTGTTAATTGTTTTTTGTTTTTTATTTGGTTCATATTCATATATTATGCATCATGTACATAAATACCAATGGATATATATTAGACATGATAAATACTATATAGCGATCGTGGCAAAAGTAACATTGAGACTTTGAGAGGGAGAGAAAAGTAAAATGGAAAAAATGTCAAGCATGGTAATTTGCTTACCTGCACACAACTGTTACTTACAAGTGACAATGTTAGGGGGTTTACACATGTTAAACCACTATTTTAAAAAGGATTTTAACTAATAACTATTCTCTTCTTACCTGAATTACTTAAATAATTCAATGTACATTATTGTCTAAAAAATAAAATAAAATTCAATGTACCTTATATATATATATATATATATATAATCTCATTTCAAAATATTATTCTTTGATATTCGCCTATATGATAAAGGATGTAAGAACCGAGACTATGAGAGGAACAAGCGATGAGAAAATGTGGGGAAAAAGGAAGGAACAGAAGACAAAAGGGAAAAAAATCTTGAGCAAAATCTGGTGCCAGTTGGCACCTGTCTGGTTGCTTAGAGAGATTGAGATGTAATAAAGGTCAATTTGGCGAAAAATAAGAATCTTCCAGTTCAGTACGAAGCACTAATCAGTGAACAGTGATAGAGAGTACGGTGTACCGCGCTCTCAAATTAAAGTTATGATTAATGGCCGCATGGTTCGCTACAAATTACAGGTCAATTTATGTCTACGACTACAATGTTTCTGTAGATATGGCATTGTGATGTGATTATCCACTCAGGTTGGTCGCTCAAGGGCAAAGCTGTAATTAAAGAATGGACGACTCTCATACTAAAAAAAAAAAAACTACTCGTAATTTTACAAGAAGAGGATTAATAAAATTATCAAGTTGTGTTAATTATAAAAATAATTTCATTTGACTGAATTGATTAATATTGAAATATTATTATTATAATGAAGGTCTCTAAATTCGTAATTAAATGACTTTACCATGAAACACGCAATACCTAAGGGTCTGTTTGATTTGTTTTTATTTCTTGTTTTCATTTTACATCTTTAAAAATAATTACAACAACATAACTATAAAATTGTTATATTATTTTCATTCTATTTCTTATTTTTAAAGATTTGTACAATAAATATTGAAAATAACCTTTTGTTTGTTTTCATTGTTTCCTATACAAATATTTGAAAACAGAAAATAGAATAAAAATAAAATAACAATTTTGTAATTATTATTCATGTAATTATTTTTGAAATCAAGAAATAAAAACAAAAAATAAATCAAACTTAATATTCCCCAATGTTATCTAGAAATGTATAAAACTTAAAACAAATTCACATTCCAACGAGTTCCATTATTTTCTAGCAACCATAAACCAAAGTGGTGTCCATATAGTAGGGATGGATCCAAGGATCCTCCCGGATCTTCACTTCTGAGCTATCTCCAATCCTCCACAACACTTCCATTTCCAACACTTTCCTGCCTTCTGTTAATCCATATGAAAGATGGATTAGTATCCTAATAGGCTTCAAGATTGAGGGCTATAAGGTTAGCTTAGTGGTTGTGGTGGAGAGTAAAGAAGTGGAGTGATAAGGGGATCGACGGTTTAAATCTCACCCACTTAAAAATATTAACATTAATATTAGCCTATAAAAAAAATAAGAGTAAAGACTCAAAGTAGTCCCTCAAATTTTTCAAGTATGATAGTTTGGTCCCTGAAAAAAAAATAAAGGACAATTTGGTCCCCCAAATTTCAAAATGGGGGACAATTTGATCCCCAAATTTCATAACGGGGGACATTGTGATCCCTCCGTAAGGACCAAATTGTCCTCCGTTATGAAATTTGGGGAACCAAATTGTTCTTTATTTTTTTCAGGGACCAAACTGTCTTATTTGAAAAATTTGAGGGTCACTTTGGGTTTTTACTCAAAAAATAATGGATGTAAAGGATGTAGAGGGAGGGTATTTTGGCTTTAAAACATGAGCCACTGTCCACTAGCGTGTCTGGGTTGCGTAGATATCTCCATCATTGTCTGGGAGGCAGAGCAAAGTTTTAGGTTTGAAGGCCCCTAAATCCCATACCACTCCAAACTTTCGGCCAACATCGCCTATCCCAACCGAACCAACGTATTTTGGGCTTATCTGTCTGAGACTCCCACCAGTAATTCATGCTTTCATGGAGTAGGTTGGACCGTTGGAATTGGATGAGCTTGGACCACCGCTTTTATGACTTCTTTTCTCTCACATGGTAACAATTTTTCCTTCTAAGTTCTAACTTGGAAATTTTTTTTTTCCCACAACTGTCCTTGATGGATTGTAATACATGATATGTTGAACTCTTCAACAATTAGCATCTATTAAGGCATTTTTTCATAAGTGCATTTCTAACATGACTAGTACAACCTAACACATATCAATAGTTGATTTCAGTGTTCATAGGAAAGCAGTGCGAATATCTCAATAAAATTATCCTTATTTTTTCTGGCCAACATAGCAGGCATCATTTGTGGACAAATCTGTAGCGGGTTGAAAGTTAAATAGTATTATGCTATCATTCATATTTCATACGAGTTCCTATGTTTTTGTCAATATTAAGATTTGAAGAATAGACAGGCTTGCTGTAATTGTCAGGAGTCCAGAATTAAAAGAGCACAGAAATTGCAGAGATGTCCCGCACCCGGGGCAGTAAAATTAATTTCTACAATGTTCTTCAATAATTGCTTTTATCACCAATAACGTTTCTAACCACACAAATACAATTCAATGCCGAAGCCAAAAGTATAAAAAATCAGCTCAACCATTTTGAAGCTAGACCAAAGGAACTGTTACATAACATTGAATACCAGGGTAAGGAACATGTGGAAACTGGAAAAAGCCCATTATATCCCATCATCATCCTAATCCGGTTTCAAAACTGCATTGTCTACCTCATTGCTCCTTCTGAGCTTTAGATCTCACAGGCTTCCCAGGTTTGATTACATTACCAAGAAGAATGATAACAACAGGAAGAATAGTTCCAATGTAATACACGCTTCCATATGAGGCAAGGGTTTCATGCAGACTTAATACCTATTCAAAATTCAAACAGAGAAACAATAGAAAGATTGTAAAAATCTTTGAATACTGTAATTGCATGTGTAAGTGTAAGTGTGAGCATACAAATTGGACATGTTAATGTGTTTGGGTCACACACACGCACGCACACGCACAAGCACAAAGAGAAAGAGTACGAACCATGAACCCAACACTAGAGTAATTCAGAACCAAAAGTGTATAAAGAAAATTCATGAACACCAATACATTCTTAAGTGTTGGAGGCACGGCTTGCTGCCATCTGTAAATGACTGCTTGAAAAAAACACAGCAAAAAAGTTAACTAAATGAAGAAAGAACAGGAAATGAGTATAATCCAATTTATTACCTCTGGAACCAGCGATCATTAATGCTGACTGAACAAAGAATATGATGTATCCTGGATATAATCCCTGCAATAATAAAGTCCAAATGTTTTACAAAAAAAATTATGTCATGGAATGGAACCTTACACATAAAACATGGATTCAACAGTATAAAATATCATCGCAGCAAAGCTGTTTCATGCAAAACCTTCTTCAGCTTGCTAAATTGGATCATACTTTAGGGGTAACATTTTTTGTTGAACATATACAGGAATATCGAACATCACAAACTGCTTGGTAACGATTTTAATGAATTAGTTATTATTCCTAAAAGACTATATCAGTATAAATTAGCAAAGCAAGCATGTAAACTTGAAGCAATAACAATGCCCATTCCAGATGCAGTAGTATTAGACAATTAATTTAAATTGTAGCTAACATTTTACTCACATGCCAAATAGCACTGACGGTCTGTGTGGCAAGTAACTGAAAGAAACCGGGTTTCTTCCCATTCTGAATAAGCCTGTCATAAACATCTAGCAAAACACAAGCAATAGCAATATTACTACTTCAAAGTATTAATAGTTTAATACCTTAATCCAAAACTAATTAAAGGAAACAACAACCATACAGCCAACCCCCTACAAAATATTATAGCCTAATTGTTACCAGAACTTGAAAATCATGCAGCTAAGAACTCTAAATTAAGTTTCATTCCTAAAATTGAAGGATTGTCTATATTCTACTGAGATAGCTAAGCAAACCAATGCAAGAAAGCATCCAAACTTAATAGCAAGAAACTCACAATGACGAAGCCAGGTGCTGACTTGTATGTTCCACACAAGTGGAATCACAACTGCACTCTTTGCAAACTCAACACCTAATATATCTACATTTTTCGCCCGATCCCAGCGTGGCTTCGGTGGAGAAGATTCCGTCCAGCCACTGAAACCTAGACCAGAGATGATAATAGAAGCTTCTGAAATCGACCAAATGAAATAATATTTCCAGCGGGCTGTAAAGCCAGACATATACTGGTAAAACAACTTTTTCCAGAATGGGGATTCGTGGTACACAGGATCAGTAAACCTGGACAGCGGAAAATGAGGCACTAGGTATAAATACATGGCCATGCAAAAACCAGCTTGGAGAAGAGCTCGAATGGTTGCCCCATATGGTGAAGGTGATGAACCTTTTGCTTGAGTACTCCATATCTGCAAATAACAAGAGACTAGGATTGAAATAGCAAATTTAAAATGAGAAAACTGCTACTGAAAAATGTCCCAAAAATGGTAAGGATTAAAGTTATATGTGCTGTCAGTATAAAAAGTTTTGCACTAACTTCCACTAATATTTTGACATTTGTACTTTTATTTTATTAACTTTATAGAGAAATAACATAGAGAAATAACAATAATGCTGATTTGTAAAGATATTATTAAATATCAGTGTAAAAATCATTTACACTGACAGTACGTAGAAATTAAACTCAAATAACAAACATACATACCCCCTTTCCTTCAGTCCAGTCAAGATAATCCTTCATTTCATAAACTGGACCAGCAAAGTGACTCCCACAGCAGAGACAGTAACCAATGTACTCAATCAGTGAAGGTAATTTAATCAACCGGTTTTTCTTCTGAGCCTCACGCAAACCATCCTCTTTCAATAACCCATCATTATAATTAATTGCACAAGATATCACCTTCAGTGTCAAAACCATTAAAGCACCTAGTAATACAATACCATATAATCAATGATCAACTAACCAACATAAATAACGTTACAGTCGAACAATAATGTTAGTGTCTTTAGACTTTAACCCCAGATAAAAAAATTATACGAATTGGCACTCACCAGTGGCATCAATACCACCTTCCTTCCATGCATCTCCACTCATGTAATATACATGGCTGCATTACAAAAACGCATACCAACACCAACGGTGAAAATTTTCTTTAAAAGGACATAAAAGAGAGTCTAGAATGTTAGCAAGAAAAGTCTCTGCCTACTCATATATCAGGTCAACTATAGCATTAAAAATGTAATGTCAGAGAATGATAAACCTAACATTGACAGCATTAAATGGTACTATCTCTTAATTTACCCATATTTTTAATGTGGGATAAAAAAATTCATAGCTTATGCATAAAGTGATAAAGTAAAAATATATCCACGTAAATTATTAATGGATTAAGATTTTAATATGTTTTAGATTAATTGAATCTAAATTCACCCTTGTGGTGTTTGGTTCAGCAATGTTGCATTCCCAATTAAACTATATTTTCAGTGATCTCATTTATGAGAACCTCACACATGGAAATCAAATTTTGAAGATTTCAATCACAAAAGTTATGCATCTTTTATGCCTCAGAATTATTTTTTGACAAAATTTAGAGAATTTTCAAGACCAGAAACCAAACTCCAACTAAGTTACTACTCCCTCCGTTTCTTTTTTATGGTAATTTTAGCTTTTTGTTTTTTTCCCAAAACAATTGATCTTTTATAAACCCAATGTATATTTTGACAATTTTTTTTCCATATATACCCTTATTATAAAATTAAATTGAAATACATTGAAAATACACAAAACCTTCCCTACTTAAATTCAGTCATAAATATACTACACATATCAATGATACTAAAATAAAGGTAATTTGATACAAATATAAAGAAATTAATACTTTCTTATCTATATGTAAAAACCTTAAATTAATATAGAAAGAAACGGTAGGAGTACTCTACACACAAAATCAGTTTCAGTACAACTTTTTCTTTAATGTTACAGCTGGCACAAATTGAAAGATGGACAGAAACATTTTATTACTCCAGAACACTAAAAACATCTCAGGACACAAGACAATTGAATTATAATAACCCTGCATGGATGAAATTTTTGCATAGAAGGGATTGATAATTCAAAAACAATCCGTAACATTATAATTGATGGTAATGGTAATTGAGAAACAACATACCAGCCAATGAGGTAACCGAATCCCAAGAAGAAGGTGACGATCCCACATAGGGGGCGATAAAGGAGCATGGAAGCGTAACCAATTGTCATGGGTACCAAGAAATGGAGATTGGAAGAGAATCCAAATGAAAGGTAAGAGAGAAGAACACCGATTGCGGCGGAGTATAGATGCTTTGGGAAGCGACCAGGGACGAAGCGCCATAAGAAGCTGAAGGGAATGGTGGCGACGAAGCAGAGAAGGAAGCGAAGCACGGGGACCGAGACTCCAATGGAAGCGGCCATGGAATCCAAGTGAAGGTCCATGGCCATGGATGGCTATAACAGAGTCGTTGAAAAGATTGATGTGTGTGTGTGTGTTTGTGTGTTGCGTGTGATGTGAGTTCGTTTTGAAGACAACGACAACAACAACAACAACATTCAACCTTGAACCTTGTTCTGGAGTTTATGAAATGACGTATATGCCCTCTGAACACTTTCTGCGTGTTCCTTTTTTTGTGTCCGAGCGCGTGAGCGTCGCACGGATCTTTATATTCTTTCTTTCGAATTTGTTTCTCTGCAGCTCCGTCAACATTGTTTTCTTCGCAAAAGCAAAACAAACAGTAAATACAAAATTTATTTAGAAAGAGTTTGATTTTGATTTTGATTTTGATTTTGATTTTGATATATTATTAGTATATAAAAAAATTTATATTATTAATTAATTATAAATTATAAATTATCTTATTTAATTTTTTTTAATTATAATATGAAACAAATATCTTTAATAATATTATAATTTATAATTGATTAACAATATAAAAAATCTTTATAATCCCTACTTATTACACCACTAATTTAGCTGTAATTCAATTTTTACGAATTTTAAATGTCAATTGAATAGTTTTTAAGATCAATTTTAGAGATTCATTAGTTATTAGGTGAGCATGGGACAACTTGGGACGAGTTGTGCTTATCCCTTACCCGATCTTAGGGGTGTAATCGGGTCGATTCAGATCAGGTTTGAGGAGTTTCATTATCCGAACCGATCAATCTTGATCGATTCGGATTGGTTCGGATTTGGCCAGTTTTTAACTAAGGATCCAAACCGAACCGATCACAATCGGATTGGATCGGTTCGGATCCTCGGATTACCCTTTTTTTTATTTAACCTCCAAAAATTAATATAAAATAAAATAAAATAAAATATACATATTTAATTATTAATTATATTAAATAAATATATAATAATATATTAACATTATAGATATGTATATAAAATAATGTAAAAATTAAATATTTATAGGGTTGGGATCGGATTAGATTTGTAGGATCTGAGACCCGAACCGATCTCGTTCGGATTAGTATTTTCGGATCCGATCCCAACCAATCCGCCAAAATCGATTCGGGCCGGTTCGGATCCGCTGGTTTCTTGGATCGGATCGGATCCGCTTACACCCCTACCCGGTCCTAAACATTGATAAGACCAATTCTTTGAACCTGAACCTGTCCCTAGACCCGAAGGAACCCGATCACATGCGGATTGGTTCAAGATCGGGGTTGACCCGAAGTTAAAAAGATTTTTTGTAAACTATATTTTTGTGAGTGTGAAAAAATGTAATTTTGTTATAAGCCAAAATATCAGCAAAAAATGCTACCTAAAAGTCACAAATTGATGCTCGTGTCACCAAAGCCACATTGTTAAAAATAGGATACTTTCATCAAACAAGATTTTTTAAATGTTACAAAAGCCCAAAATGCTTCTTAAAAACCACTAATTGGGCTAGTGTGAGACGTGAGATGTGAGAGTAAAGTTTGTAATTTACTTCAGACTTCTATCTTAGTGTCCATGAGTGAAACGTAAGCTACGGAGGGATAAAAGTAAAAGTACATTTTTATTATATGAGATGGGCTGGGTAACCCGAAAATCAACCAGGATCTATCCCTGACTCAATACCGGGTCACAAAATGGGACATGGGTTCATCCCTTCTCTTCTACGGGTTAGGGTCAGACCCGACCCGAACACTATGGGTTGGGACGGGTTCTAGGTCGGGTCGGATTTTGCACACCCCTAAGTTATTATTAAAAATCAATTTAATTGACATTTAAATTATTTAACTTTTAAGAACTGAATTATAGAATATAATAATTCTCATGTTCGAATTTAGTTAAAAAAAAAAAATTGACAGGAATGTTCGAATTTAGTTATTAGTTATCTACCCATTCCAAAATTGATTTTATTGCACGAAAATAAACAAGCCTGATTACTACTTAAATGACCTTTGAGGGTGTCAAACACATTTTGGGGGTCTCAAACGCCTGTTTGCTTGCTAGCCAAACAGGCACTAAAGTAAAAAACCTAAAATGAAACATCTATTACTAAGATGATTGAGTTAAAACCTAAAATTAAGTTAGAAGACTAAAATATACTTTAGTAGGATGGAAAACCAACTGTGTGTGTGTTTAGATCAGTTAGTTGTTCGATCTAAAACCGAAACCTAGGTTCAGAAACTCAAATCCTTAGATGAAAAAAGTGGTTTAGATATAAAATGAACATTGATGACGTAATTAAAGTGAACACCTCATACGGTCATGCCCAACACATGTCATAATCTATCTCTTCACATGTAGTTTACAATTATCTTAATATTCTGGCATTGAAAACTTCCATTACAGGCAACATGTGAATTGTGAATAACGTAAATCATATTCCTCAACCTAGTTAGCTACTAATAAAGTAATCCGTTTTAAAAAAAGTAGGCAAGTAGTCCACTTTATTCGTTTGCTTTCAACTTATCCAAGTTTCATTGAATCATTGTTATCAAATGGCCATGTTCATTCCATCCCAAAAGCACACAATATTTTTCATCGTACAAGGTTAAGATACACCATTCCAAACTCCTCAACAGATATTTTACTACTTATATACATATCCCCCGGGCTCCTACAAAATTCTAAACCTGCAAGAACCATACTAAAAACTCGATTCTCTATTCCTCCGGACGCAACCCTAAGCTCTCTATACATACTATATATACATTTATTATTATTATTACAAAGGTTAAGAGTAATTTAAAAATGCTTTAACCTTCTTGAATTCACTTGGATATATGAGCACAGAATCTAAACAAAGGCCACCTTTAGTGTGTGTGCAATCAATTTGAGTCATAGAGAATTTAACTTTTGTTGATGCATTGCCATCCTCAACCACAAAATCACCTGCATGGTAATAGCTCCATTTGCCAGGTCCCTTCAGAAAACACTGAGATGCAACGTATTGACCATCTGAAGTCCATATCTGGAATCTTACAGGTTTTATGTCCCACCCATGAACATGCTCGGTGTTGCAGACTCGTCGTCCAAATCTCCTTGAGGCTCGCCCTAGATGTATTCTGAAGTATAAGCTATATGTCCCAGCTGGAAATGGAAACTCAACTTCCCCATCCACTTCAAACCACCAGATTTGCTGGAGGTATGCAACACTGCTGAATCTGCAAATGATGGAGATAACTCTGGCTTTAATCCAAACCTCGTTTAACAATGTGATTAACATTTAAACTAGACTAGTACTTTTGGAAAATAAACTACATGACTATGATGACCTTTACAACTTGGATCATCGACCAGAGTAACAATAGAAAACAAGTGCTATCTTCGTCAACAGCTACATGTTTTCCTTTACAACAGCACAAAATTTAGAATGAAATCCAGCCAATACAAAACAGTACCAAAAGCTACAAGTTTGACATGACAGGTGAATTTAGAACACATCATTCATTTTCAATACAGCCAGAAGACTACTGAACATGGAAAAAAATGCAAATTAGCTACCAAATCTCCAAAGTCATAATTCACTAAAACACAAATAACAATGGTCACTTTCCCAAATAGCCCCCTTTAACTTCATTCATCAAAAAGTTTTACTAAGGATCAGTTATCAAACTCCATCCTATGGTTGAAATTATTAGAAAAGTCACACTTTTTGAATATATATAACATCAAACTATAACGATTGCATTTTACTACAAATAAAATAAGCAATACAAACTAAGAAGTTAGCAAAGAAAAGGATCAGGATAAAGGATGGAATATGGGACAGGAATAACGATCTACAATATGAATATTAGGATTATTTGGTGTGTGGCGTAACATATTTGGAATCTATTGTAATTTTGGATTATTTTTTTTTTAGTATTTTGGGTGCTTCCCAGCAGATCACACACTCTGGTTGTGGGGATGCAGGAACAATATTAATAGTAATGTGTTATATTGTTCTTCTTGTTATGAGTATGATTATAATAAATATAAAAAAACCCAAGACTCATTTTACAATGGGTGCCCCACCTTTGCTCATAAATGCGAAACGACTGCACCGTCTGACAAATTTTACCCATGCCGCCTCAAGTTACGAAGCCCTAGCTGCATATGGTTGAGGACGGACGGCAATAGTAACTGTAATTAATGCAACCAAATTTGTCCAACAAGCTGGGTTTGCCTAAGGACTTCTATGATGAGTTCTGGAGACTTACATAGTATTTGGTTGGGGGAAAATGGAGGGGAGGGGATGGGAGGGAAAGTGAGGGAAATTTGTTAAACATTTGTTGTTTGGTTCATATTTTTTGGGGGAAGGGGAAGGGAATGGGGCGGAGCGGAGCAAACTCTCATCTCACTCAATTTTGGCTCCACTCCAGTATTGGGGGGACTTGGAGGGGAGGGAAGATGGGTTTAAAATATTTTAAATATATACACTAAAATATCCTTATTAATTTTTTGAAATCCAAAATTGCAGTCCAGAATTGCAGTCACCATTTTATGTCTCTGATCCCTTCCATCAATCTCACTCCATGTTATCTGAGTGACGGACAACTGAATGGGTTTCTTCTGTTTGCCAGAAGGGGTTTGGAGGAATGCTGGTACATTTTGTTCTCTTTTTCCCCCAGTTTATCATCTCCATTTGTTTTTCCAATGTAACTGATACAGCAGTTACTGTCAATGTTTTTATGTTTCTGGTTGGTTGTTACTTTTATTTATTCAGTGCATTTGTAGATCGGCTGGCCCTATCTCCAGATATGTATTAGTATTTTCAAATAATCTCCCTGTGAGTTTCATTGCCTGTTGTATTGAGAGGACAAATGATTGTGTAGTTTCATGACTGGTGCATATTCTGTTAATGGTTTTTTCGACTAAGAGTTAGTCCCTAATCATTTTGTGATTTTCACATTATAATGAGACAGACCTTCGGGATGGTAAGCAATTCTGTATTGACCATCCTGGTGCAGTGCCCATCACCACAACTCAGGTGAGAATTGCTTCTGGTTGCGCTCAGAATTTTGGTACATTATTAATATTGACTATACCCATAAAATGTAAGATGAAAGCTTATAAAGGTATAAAAGTAAGTTAGTTTTAAAATCCATCCCCTCCCCTTGTGAACCAAACAAGGAGAGGATTATTTCCCCTTCCCCTCCCCTCCCCTCCTTTGAACCAAACAGAGTTTTAGGGGTTTACTTGGTTCTGTAGGTGGAACATGAGAAGGCAAAAATGATTTTCAACCAAAATTATAACCTAAAGTGAAAATCAGATTCAATATATTTTCCACCTTCTCATATTATTGAAACACCAAGCAAGTAAAAAAACATTTTCTTTCCAAAATTTCCATCATTTTCTTTCCAAAATTTCCACCTTCCTACTGTCCACCTTTCTCAACCAAGCAGATCCTTGATTTTTTTGGTATTAACTATTAAGTAATTGTTCAGGCAATTCTAGGTCAGGGTGGTAGATAACTAAAGATTGGTATTAAGCTATCCAAGAATTTCCTTAAGGATTTGTTTGGGAGTTGGGAGGGGAAAGGTTTGAGGAGGAAGGGATGGGGGAGAGTCGGAGAGAGATAGCCCCTCACTTTGCATGGGGGTTTATCTTTTTTTTTTAAAAAAAAAACGAAACCCCCAATTTTGAGGAACTAAAAATGAACTAGGGGAGGGTTTTGGAGGCCTATCCTTCCTTCCTCCTCAAACCCTTCCCCTCCCAACTCCCAAACAAACACTAAAGTGGTGACTCCAAGATTGGTATTACACAGATCCTGGATTTGAAGATATCCTCAGCAACATAAGCGATCTACTACATGATAATAACAGAACTTCCCAACTTCTCATTGTTATAAAATATCTACAAGCTAAGAAGATGGCTGGGGAGAAGAATCTCACCTAGATTCTTCAGTGGGGATACGATTCCAATATCTCCGATCATCAATCCCAGTTATTGATAGTCCCTTGGCAGATAGCGACAAACAAATCTTACCCAAACTTCTATCAAGCCAAACTTTCTGCAAAAAAAAAAAAAAAAACCCATAACATATATTTTCAAACCCATCAAAAGGGATACTAAAATCACCAAAAAAATTATCAAAACCCCTATCTTCTTTTCCCATCCCTAACTAAACCAACCCAACAAAATGAAAACATAAAACAATATCTCAAATCTCCATAAACATCCACTTTTCTTCAACTCTAAGCTCAAAAAAATAATCTTTCCCCAAAGGGTCTAATAAAAACAAATCATATTCATCCATTTATTCACCTTGGTGCCTCCATCAAAAGTATTGATCCGGCAAAGCCTCGTGTAAATCCCTCTCTTACCCAAATCATTGGGAAAATCATCAAAAATTTTGCGAACAAGGACATCATAATTGGATGGCAACTTCGATTCCCAAACGAAATCTGCCCAGGAAGCACCGCGAAAAGTGCGATTCAACGTAGCTAGCTTGCAAATGTGAGGAGGGTCCATGTAGCCCATGATAAGGGCAACGCAGCTTTCAGGTAATTCCCCTAAGGTGGGTTTGGAGGGTTGAATCGAAGAGGGTGTTGGGTCTGCGTCGAAGGAAGAAAAACGAAGACCCATGAAGAACAGCAGAGAGAGAGAAAGAGATGATGACTGGAATGTTCGGAATTGAAGAATGGGGGAAACTGGGTTTGAGGTTCTTTGTTATTTGTACAGATAGATAGAAATTAGAGAAACACGGTTGCAATATAAACAGTTGTTGTTGTTTGTTGTGTTGTAGATTGTAGTGTTCTTAGGGTCGTAGGGATCATTTGTTTGTTTCCTGAGAAAGCGAACGAGACAGCGGAATCTGATTTGGACGGAAAGTTGAGGACGAAGTCATGAATCAAATCCACTGTAAAGTCTGTAATATGTGATTAAGAAGTTTTTTCAAGAAATTCTTTTGCATATTTAATTTTAGGGTCTTTAGTTTTAATTTAGGTTTTAATTTGATTTTTTTTATTTTTTGTTTCAGAATGGTCCCTTATTTTTTAAAGTTATATTAATTTGGTCTATCTTTTATTTTTTGTTCCAAAATGATATCTTATTTTACAAAAGTTAAATCAATATGATCTCTTTTTTATTCTAAAATAAATAAAATGGTTTCTCTTTTATTATTTTTTTCGAAATGGTCCCTCTTTTATTTTTATTTTTTAAATGATCCCTTTATTAAGTTATATCAATTTGGTCATCTTTATACCATATTTTAAATGGAAATGACCACATCGAAAACTAAAATAAAGATAAGAAACCAAAAGAAAACAAAAATAAAAGAATAACCAAATTAAAACCTAAAATAAATATAAGGGACCAAAATTATAATTTAGCCTTAATTTTATTTAAAATTGAAGTTATTTTTTTTGGATTTTTTTTTTCAATTCTGTTTAAGATATTATTACTTTTTTGCGTGGTTATTTTTTTATATGCCAAACTTAAATGAACTTAAAATATGGTCGCAATTTCAAAACATTTCCATGATTTTCATGTGCAATTCATTAAAATTGTTTAATTCCTCCTCTTATGAGTTTTATCATGTTATATCATTTTTATATTATAATATTTTAATCAATCCTCCGCTTCAATGTATATAACTCTGTCAATTATCAAATAGGTGGCATAATTTACCTTACGTCTTTATTTTTATTCTTTATTATTTATTTCGTCTTTCTTGTTGGGTTCTTTTATGAAAATTGGTTGTTTATAGAAGCAATTATCCTTTTGTATGAATTTCACCTCATCTTAATTTAATTGTATAATCTAAATCGATTCTTATTTTTAAGAACTATTAAGCAACTGTCATGGAGTTGCTTTTAGGACATTTGGGAAGGAATTTTTTTCCTCACAATAAATTTTATAAAATAGAAATATTCATACCTATGTATAAAATCAGAGTATATTATTTTAAGAGTGTCTAAGATTGTATTTGGCAAGGTATATATTAGCACTAACATTTATCATGTGATCATTTTGTTCGTTCTAATTAAAATTGTATAGTAAATATTTAGGTTGGTAGATACATATTAGCACTATTACTATGTGTTGTCGTGTAGAATTTGTTACTCAACCGAATGAGAAATCAGTCGAGGTACATGTAGTGGTTTTTCTAGTAATTAGGCGATCTAGCATCAAGGGAAAAATCTAACCCTCGGCAAGGTTCCTAAACTACTAAAGAAGACGTTTGGTTGAAGAATGAACTAATAAAAGCTAAGAGTAGAAGGGCTAAATAATCAAACGGCTAAGTAGAGTAAAAAAGGTAAAAACAAAGTAAACAAGATAAGGGCAGTAAGCTAAAAAATACGCACGGAAAGTAAGCAAATAAAAGCTTAAGTTGTATTAATTGATTGTGTGTCGTTTACAAATCTTTATAAGTAGTATTTATAGGCTGAAACCAACCCTCACGATAGCCACCCCATTGGCTAGAACTCCTAAATCCAAGCAACTACCCACAACTAACCCCCCATGGCTTTCAACAGCTCATCCCACAACGGCCACTTCCAAAGAATTGCATCCCTATTTTCTCGGCACATCCCCTAGTATCCGTTGATATTCATGGATAAGCATAAAATCTGTTAAAACCCGACTGATAGATACCCATACTAATACAGGTCGGGTATAATATGAATTTTCATCCAGCAAGGCGGGTGGTGGGGGACTACTACCTATACACGCCTCACCCCATTGTCATTCCTAATCCAAATAGAAACTCAGTCTTAATCATTATGCAATACTTTTTCGTATAACATATTGTATTCTTGTTACTCCATCTCTTAATGGATTCAAATAACATCTTAATCATAATAAAAATATGTAGCTTACAAAATTTGATTCTTATAATTAGTATAGGGACATTAAGTAAATTGATAGTATATAATACAAATCTGTAGAAAATAAAAAAGAATATTATACTTGGTAAATTATTTATACACATGCCAAAAAATTAAAGCTACCACATCAAATATTGCACGGCATAAAATCAAATAATGTATTTACCATATAAATGACTTACGAGTAATATAATACCAGCAAGAATTGACATATAACAAAATTATAAATTATATATCTTATTTTTATTATTTATTTATTTTTTTGACACAATATATCTTCTTTTTATACATTTATAGTAATATAGTAATGATCGATTAATTATCTTCCACATATATTCTAGTGCGGCACCGGCCTGTATTATACAATTCACTGCACTACTGAAAAAGCTGATAGCTACAACATTATCCGAAATTACCAAAAAAAAATTAAAGAACATAATACAATCAACATCTGTACACCATGCCCATTTTCCTTACGTACAATACAGATCAATTAAATAAAAAGGTATTCTTGTGGTGTTGTATTGTTGAAGTCCAACATTATTTTAAACGAGAAACATTCTCAGTCTCATCGTCCAACAACTACTTCTACGCACGTGCCACGTATTAATACTACGAAAAGAAAATACGAATGAACTTCAGGATGGCTTGTTGGCACTTGGCAGCCCCTCATCCTCAAATTAAAAGAATTTCGTTATTTGAAAATTCATAATATATCAATATGACATTTTATTTACGAGAAATGTTAGCAACACTCCTCTTTATTTATATTTATATTTATATTTTTATACAATATATCTATCTTAGTTTATATATAAGATAAATAAAAGTATGATGCCTCACAAAATATCAAATTGGACGGTAAAAAATATTATTGAATTTCAACATTTTCTAACCATAAAAAAAATTATCCTAGACCTAGGTGAAGACTATTGGTACATTAAGAGTAATGATATTTGGATACAAAAATGGTATCCAACATCGTATAAAAGTATTAATCCCCACTTATTTATGTTTACTCTTTCATCATGTATTATTTTATCACTCTCAAGACACTCATAAGCTCTCTATGATATTTATATAAGATGTTTAAATTATGTGTCCAGATATCTTTACTCATCCAACAAATATATGTTAATTAGGTTACAAGTCATCACGACAAGACGTTGGTTGGTTTTGGACATGCTCGTATAAGAGTTTCTCTTTACCTGGCTCACAACTTGCATCAAACTTTAAATTGCCATCAATTAGTAGTCTCAAAACTATAACATCGGCTCATTTTGCTGCAAAGTAAATTAGTCCTTATCAACGATCCTTGGCTTCCGAACAAAATGTCTTTCTTTCAGACTTTCAGCTTTCCATTTATATCAAAAAAAATCTTAACAATGACCAATTGAAAGCTCCTCAGTCCTCAACTTGCTCCCTGATATTTATTCTTTATCGTACCATGGGATAGTGGCGCGACATATCTTGATGCATTTTCCTCCTCACAAAAATTGATGCAGACATTGACGGCAAATCTTAAGTCATAAAGTCATGGACGGACCTACATAAGCTGAGGGGCACCTGCAACCAGGCTGCAACCCATTACTGAAATTTTTTGTCACGGTTTTAGTTCAAGTTTCAGTAATAATAAAATTATGAAAGTATTAACCGTTTAAAATATCTGCATCCCCAATATTTAGCTGGTCCGTTCCTTCTGCCTAGTTGAAATTTACACTGGGTTTTGATGAGATTGAGAAGAAAGGTGAATGAAAGAAAAAGAAAGGAAGAAAAATTGGCAGAAAAAGAACTTTTTCCCTTGTTTGGTGCATGAGGAAAGGAAGGAAATGTCCCCTTGAGTCAACTTACATGATAAAGTTGCAGCGTGCGCCTGCGGGTTCAAATTCCATAATGTTCTTCAAATTTACTATCTCACTTTGTTATTACACACCTTGTCCTCATCAATATTATGTTTCCACATATTTTACCTTTCTAACATTACATGTATTTTTAACTAATGTGACAAGATAATATTGGCGGGGACTGGATCTATGACAACCAGGGCCGGCCCAACACTTATGGATGCCTAAAACGAACTTTAAAGTGAGGTCTTTTAAAGCAGATAATAAAATTTTATTAAAATTACTATATTTTTATTTAAAGTTTCATATTTTTTGTTTTTGGGATGCAAAATCATTTATTAAATTATTATAATCGATTTCATTTAACAATTTTTTATCAATCGGTAATAAAGCTAATCCACTTAATCTTTGATGAGACATTGTCGATCTTAGATAAGACTTTATCAATTTTAGTTTTGAATAACTTCTTTTTACTGAAGTAACAGTTACGAGAATCGTTAACATTATTCTATAAGCAATATATGCATTTGGAAAAGAATCAAGCTTTATTATATAATTAAATATGCCAATTGGTGTATCATTTTCCACGTGTATAATTTCTCTTTTGTGCAGCTGCTGAGGGAGTCTTTTGTACAACTGACTCTTAACATTTTTTAAGAAAATATATATTATCAGGTAGTAACATTATCTTTTGGAGGCTTAAAGCCCTAGCTTTACCAGCTTCCCCCTTGGGCCGGCCCTGGTGACAACTAAGTGAGAAAATAGATCTTCATCCTCACACTTTTCACATTCCTTTCTTTCCTTCTCCCTCCCTTGTAAGACCTTGAAGGAGCCCCCTATGAAACAGAAAAGAAGAAAAAAGAAGGGAAGGAAAGAAAACAAAAGTGCGGGCCCCACAGGGAAAAAGTTTTCCTCCCACTCTAAGAAGAAAAGTGAGGGAGAGAGAAAAATCGAATGGAAAGACGTAAATTAACCTATTATGACATCTCATTTTTATTTAAGAATATTTTTATATTATTTCAATATATATATATATATATTTCATTCATCTTACTTTTTACAAAATCAAAAAAAGAGAAGAGACAAGTTTCGATTTTCTTCCCTTTTACCTTTTCGCATACCAAACAATTAAAGAATTATCTCATTTTCTCTCAATTTCCTTTCTTTCCTTCCATTTTCTTTTCTAAAATCAAACAGAGTGTTAGTGGTTGTCCCTTGGTAATGGTAGGTCCCTTTTGGTAGCTTGCTAGTAATCAATGTATTATGTATACAATCATTAATCTTCACACGCTTTCTATGGGACATTTGAAAATCTTATAAAGAGATTTTAGGCTTATCTTTGCATATACGTGCTTAAGTAAGTGTTTGAAAGATTTTACAAAAATAGTTTAAGGCATTTTTATAAACTCTTTTTAACGTATTCATTATACAAAGGTTATAAACTCTTCTATCATAAACGCTTATTGTTTAAGCATTGAATTAAATTGTTTATCCAAACATGTAATTATTAAAAAACTCCAAACATACAAATAACTTTTCCATATAATTGTGGCCC
Organism: Echinosophora koreensis; assembly: GCA_035048595.1. Lineage (NCBI taxonomy): Eukaryota > Viridiplantae > Streptophyta > Magnoliopsida > Fabales > Fabaceae > Echinosophora > Echinosophora koreensis. Next base: position 5,959,602 of record JAPCYP010000017.1, on the reverse strand, counting down.
GTAAGAGGTGTCTATAGCCTTTCTCAGGCAAGTATATGGACCATCCATTTAATCCCATTTAATCAACGGTCCAGATTAATGTGTGCTTTACTTGCAGCAAAGTGAACAAGTAAGCCATGGCTTTTCCTTCTACCTTCCTTATTGTAACCCCTTTCCTCCTCTTCTGACTTCACGGTAACCATAATCATCATTCATTCCTTACCTTTATTTTTCCCAACTCATTGCCAAAGTCGTAATTCCTGAAGACGGTTTCACCGTCACCACTCACCACTCACCACTCAACATCAGCCCTCACTTGTTCAAAGTTTTTTTTTTTTTTTAAATATGCATTTTTTATGTTTAAAAATGTTGTCTTAATCTGGACCATTGGATTAAATGAGGATTAAATGAATGGTCTAGATGCTTGCTGGAGAGAGAGGCTATAGACACATCTTGCTAGAGAGGATCCAGTTCCTATAATTATGCAGTAATAATTATTAAAAATTTCACTCCACCATATTTAAAGATTGATACACTCTTATTTACTAATTGAGATAAGCTTACTTTCAAAAGTCACATGATATTTTTGGTTTCAGAGGCATGCACAACTGCGGAGACTAATCCCTCGAGATACTGGACGACGTTAAAGGGCTAACTTGTCCCAACAAGATTTTTTCCATACACAAGAGATAGAGATTGAACCTTGATCATTTGCTTAAGGGCCTGAGCCCGTTACCACTTAGTGACTTAGATCAAACAGGTGTTGGTAAAAAGTCACATGATATATAATAATGCATTATATTCTTACCCGGTTTTACAACTATTGCCTAGAGAAATTCCTATTGCATATTGCATATATATATATGAAAATAATAACAATGCAGTCACATAAGATCACAACATAGATATGCCACATTTTATTTGAGTAATTGATGGAACCCCTTCCCACCCAAGACCTAAGAAACTTGTGCATACTTTTTCTTAGCAGCCTAGTACTACGGTGGCATCACACAAAACAAATTGTTGAGTTCATTTGGCTGCTGTCAATTATAATAACAATATGCAGTACTGGTTGATGACAAATTATTGGCTTTGATTAATTCTAGGCAGATAGCAACTGTTGGGATGAGAAAATTGACATCTTAATTTGATGTTTTACATTTATAAATATGACATTTTGGGGAATAAACAGACTCTGATTCCATCAGTTTCAGCTCCATTTGATTTGGTTCTATTTGAAAATATCTCGTGTGTAAAATTTGGTTCTTTCTCTTGTCTATTTTGTTTTGAAAGATCATATGCATTGCATGCAGAAAGATAAGATGCATTGCATCCAGTGTTGGGGCCACCATCCCCATCACATCCCAAAACAAATATCTTGTTGATTTTGTGCATTATGTAACCTTTTTTTTTTTTTTTTACTGATTTGATTCTCTGATAGTGGCTGCTATTCACAAATACATCACTATATTACCAAATTTGATGTTGCAGACAATCGCAGCAAAGGATCATGTTTAGATTGTATTAGTGAATAATTTCATCAAAAACTTGCATCTGCCAGGTTGTTAGAAGTTAGAACCTTGCATTAGTTTCATAATTAAACTCATAATAACGTGCATGCATTGCAACTTTCTATTTGAAATTATTTTCCGGGTGAAATGTTTGATAGAAGCCCCAAGAGTAATTTGCTTGAAAGTAAAGTAATAGCAAAATATGAAATAGCAAAAGGGGGGTATTATACAGAAATGTAAAGAGATCAGAATGACACAATTTACTGAATTCATTTCACATATATAAAGAGATCAGAAAGACACAATTTACTGAATTCATTTCACATATATAATCAAATTTTCCAATCCGTGATTTACATACCCTATGAAGAAAGAATTTCAGCTTACACAAAAGAATCAAATAATGATCATAAATTGACACCAATGTATCTGATGTATCTAGAAATCTGGACTATAAGATAAGAAAAGCAGTGTTGCTGTATTCATACAAATTAAATCTTATCTGCAACAAAGAATGAAAGAATAATAATAACAATTTCCTACCTAAAAGAATACTCCCTACCCTTTGACTCTGTTGTATAATTCTGACATAATGTATGAATGAATAAAAGAAAATCCGTGGCAAATTAAGCTGGCTGAGAAAAAGAGGATGAGCTGCCAGCAACATCAACTGGTGTCCATGCTGAAACTGTATACAAAGGTTGCTCTAGCCAACTCAAAGTAACTGCTGCTGCTCCTTCTTTCTCTTGCTTCTTCACACTGTAATTCTCACAAGAGTACATCTTCAACAGAAACTGGCTCTGAACTAGTTCTCTATCAGCAACTCCCATGCATCTGAACCCTCCTTGTTCCACCATCATCTTCCTCCAATTCCCAAAACTCTCATGCCTCTCCAACCTGTCACTTCCTTCACAAGCAATGATGTTCCTTATCTCCCTAGCATACATCTCCTCTATCGTAATCCTCATAGGACTCTGTCGTGGCAGACAGTGATCAATTGAATCAAACAGAGCTGAGTAATATTTCAAGGCATTGCACACTCTTGATTCCAACCTGGGGTCATTGTGTTCTGCTTCTTGCTCAGCCATAACAACAACAGTAGGATTTGTGCTACGAATGAGGCCTAAAAAATCCCTCAATGCTCCTCCACTTCCATCATACAGGGTCTTGTGGAGCTGCAAAACACAGTTCACAGCCACACTTTCATGTTCCTTCACATGAAGCATCCAAAGCCTCACATCTTCAAGTCTATCCACAACTGGATGAAACTCAAAGGGAAGATTCAACGCCTCAGCAAAACCAGCAAGCCTGTCACCAGTTTCATTCAGCTCTTGCTTGGACTCCCCTATGCCTGTGATTCTGACATGGCTTGGAGGGTTAGTCCTTGAAGCTAAACTTTGAAACAAGCTGGGCCATTGAAGCCCTTGCTTTATGTCAAAATCTATAATGTGAACCTTGTCTTTCCCTTCAAAAGCCTTCAACAGCATCTCATTGGAAGTGAAATGAAGGAACTTGGGGATTGGGGTAACCTGATTCAGAAGCCTTAGTGCATTGCCAGTTTCATCTTCCACTACCCTTTCTAGCTCCCTTGGAATGGTGATGTGAAAAATCTGAGGCCAAAGCCTTGTGACCCTTATGGCTAAGGCTTCTGTGAAATAAGCACAAATGCGGCTTATGGAAGTCCCTCTTGGAGATGCAAGATCACCCAATTTTGCTATGAAATGGTTGATTGCAGCTACATTCCTCGATCCAATAGCATCAACACAAGCCGTCAGAAAACTAATCAGCTCAAATCCAAGATGCTTCTCTTGGTCATCATCCTCTCCTGTCTCCACCTCTGTGCCTTCATGATGATAAGGATTCCCTGAACCATTACCAACTTCATGTTCTGATGTTGCATTTTCATTTAGCCTCAAACTCAGGCTTTGGCTTTCTGATGAAGCATTGGACACTGAACCTTCCTTCACATGAGGCTGGCTACCCTCAACAACATGCTTCTCACCAAAATTAGTAATCTTAGTCACAGCAGATTCCAGTTCAACCCATTGATTGTTGGATAAAGGCAAAGGTGCAGAAACCACTTCACTAGGAACAAAGCACACCCTTTCCTCATCCCCTGAACAAGTCAGAGACAAAGGAAGTGAAGGGTGTTGAAACCAAAAGTTGCCAGCACCCATATGTGCAAAACTCAAATTATCTCCTCCTCCTTCAAGAATGTCATCAAAATCACTGCTACCCTTTTTCCTCTTGGCTCTGTTCGCAAAGGACTCATCAACAGAACCATGTTCTGCAAGCCTCTTCAAACCCTTACCACCCTTTTCCCAAAACTCATCAGTGATTTCTCCCTTGCTTTCAACAAATGTCATATTCTGAGTGCTTGTGGCCATGGCTTGAGTTGTTGTTGTTGCTGTTGTTGTTGCCAAAGGTGGAAGTCGAATGTTGTGCTTCTTCAGAGAACAAGTGCTGGTCTTGGCTTCCATTGGTTTCTCCACTGAGAGTCCCATTGGCTTCAAAGATTGTTGTTGTGAACGTGTGGTGTCTTTCCTTGGGAAGCTGCATGATGATGGCAAGTCCAATCTGTGTGTGTTCATGGAAGAAGGTAGCTGGAAATGGCAAGCTTGAAGTTGAAACTGTGCAGGTGATGCTACTTCACTTCTCAATCTGTGCCTTGGTGACAACAATGTAGAACTAGAACACCCAGCCAACATCGTCTATGGTTTTTGTAACACTGGCTATTTCACCCCTCCCAATGTGGATGATGCTTCTTTTTCTCTTCCCTTTCTTTTTATCTAGTAGTAATAACTAATTGATGAAGTATAGAGAAAATGTATGTTTTTCTTTTTTTTTCTTTGTTTCAAAGTATCTAAAGTTTAATTTGCAATCGTATGTTAAAAAGAGGAGAGTAATGCAGAGAGAGATGATCTATGTGTGTGTGTGTGAAGTTTCCAAAGAATTATAAGAACACATAAAATGAATAAAAGGAATCCGATGAATGTACAAATAATGAACAAGCAATGTAGTTTTTTTTTCCTTTACAAATTCAAAGTGTTCCTATATGAATTGAATCTTTAAACACAATACGAATTTCACAGTTCAATAATAAAGAATATGAAGTTATATTATATGCAAGAAAGAATGAAAGAATTTGAAGACTAATAAAAAAGGCCTAACACTGAAAAACGATCATCGGATTCCAGAAAAACCTAATGAAGGGTCATTAGAAAGTTGTATATAAGTTGTTTGTTTTATTGTTTAGGAAGAAGAAGGGATGAGAAATAGAAACATGCACCTTGGGATTTGAGGTAGTAGTCCTGAGAAATAATAATATTTTTGAAACCCATATTAGCATCAATGGAAACGTTGATCAGTAAGTCCTTCATTGCAGCTTCTGAATTAAACCAAAACCTGAAAAAAAAAAACAAAAAACAAAAAAACCCACCTTTGAATACACTTTAGACACCCATGAATAAAATCTCAATGAAGTAGAAACCCTTTTGAGCAGTGATCATGACTTACCCAAAAGAAAACACAAACCTTAAAAGAATGGTGGTTTTATATACTACAATCTCCCTCCTGCTCCACCATGCATATGTTGAAAGTGTTGTTCAGCACCCCACCACTTGCACTTGCACTTGCATTTGCATCATTGTTGATAGCACTTCTTCTTCTTTGTTGGGCCTACGAGGGGTTTGATTTACCAACATGGAAATGAAGTGAAAGTGAGGTATTATATGACCGTTGGGCGTTGAAGGATGTCGATGGAATATGACCGTTGAGAAGGGGAAGTTTGGTGTGTTGTACGGAGTATGGGTCACTACTGAGACTGGTCACGTGCCACGTCACGTGACTGTTCCCCCGTATCCGTTCATTTGACCGTTGCCTTTGCTTTGGTCACTTTATCATCATATCGTGTCGTCTCGTGTGTGTTGAGAGAGATAACCATTCTGAAACAACGCACGGGACATGTGGCGCACCACAAGTCCCTTGAATTGGATTCTCCGCCTGATACTGGCGACAAATTGTTTATTTCAGTGTGCGAGCTTATGAAAATAACTCATAAATATTGCTAAAATAGTACGACAAGGAGGTGTTCCAAAAATTTACGGATTATGATGGGCCAACAAAATATGCCATTTAGCATAAATTATGGTAGGTTGATTATGATAAGAAAGAAAAACATGTCAAAGATATTCGTGCAGAGTACGAAAGTTTCTTCGTATCAATTAGCATTTTTCATTATCAATATAAGCTTCTTGAAATTTGAGATTGGGCTTCACTCAACCCCATATAATCGGCTTGTAAGATGAAAGCTGTCCAAGTCTTATAAATACAACTTAGACCATATTTCTATGTGTGATATGGGACTAAACACACCTCTCATATCCAACATAATGAAAATGTTGGTGGCTACAACGAAGGCAACACAAAGCTGTAACTAAGGCGGGTTTCCAACACACTCCATCACGCCTGGACCCAATGGGGAGCGTGGATGATGCGAACAACCCACCAACGGATCTATAATAGCCTTTGATGCCATATTGAAATTTGGGCTTTAGGCCTAAGTCAACCCCACAAAATCGGCTTCTAAGGTGAGGATTGTCCAAGCCTAAAAGCACAACTTAGGCCATATCTCTAGGTGATGTGGGACTAAACAATAAGTCTATTAGAGAATCCTATATATGAAAATAAGCTATTTTTTAGTTTATTTTAAAAAAAAAACTTAAGAATAAGAATTAATTAAGTTGTTTACCAAAACACTCACTTAGTGGGTGTTTGGATCCATTTATTGTTTCCATCAAACATGCGTCCAACAATAAAACGTGGTATGAGGTACCAAACCCAACTGTTTGGCAAAATGTGGAAACGCGATTTCAAGGTATCATAATCACGTCTTCAAGTTCAATAAGGCATCTCTGGCTAACTTCTGCTTAACATTAAAATTGATTTTACAAATGAGGTAGAGGTCGGTTCTCCTATATACCCTTCCTCGAAGCTCATTAACCACACACAAACTACACTTGTGTCATTTACAGTGGCCACCAAATCTTCCATTTTTTTTCTTTCAATTCATTCATTCATTGAGCACTCCTTTCAAATCCTTTAATTACTTGGGGCAGCTGTTCTTTATGGAGATCATTCTTTTCTCTGATATAGATGGTATGGATTTTCTGTTGGTGTAGGTAATATTGTTACTCCTTTCTATTATGAGAAAACTTTGCTGCACTTGCATGTTCCTTATAGCTTGTGTGTTGTGATGAAAAGGTCAATTGATGCATTTTCACTTTTGATTGTTGGGATTTATCGCGAGTTTAATGATTTTGAGCATATGCTCTCATATTTACCCACCAATATTTACTGCGTATTCTCATCCTCTTGCTCTCATATATATAGGGAAGCAGTCTGTTAGGAAGGAAGATAAGCCTCAGGACTTGAAGGTTTACTATAGAAAGAACTATCGGAAGAATAGGGCCCAAAATGTAACTAACTGTGAATAACTGTACTTAGTTTTCTGTTGAAAGCAGTTAGAAGGTAGTTAGCTAGTAAAAGCCTATAAATAACCCCTCTAATACGATTAGAGGGCATGATTTGTAATTCTTTAGTCTTGACTAGGCATTTCCAATGAGAAAGGAGAAAGCTCCTTTGTACAGCTTACATCATTCTCTCAATACAGACAAAAGTATACAGAATTCTTTCATTCTCTTTCTCTCTCTCTCTCTGTACTAGTTCTTCTACTTTCTCTCTTTCTAAAAAGGATTCCTAACAAGTTGGTCCGACCTACCATATCCTGAAGTGAGGAGTGATGGATAAGATTGATGCAAGATTAATGGCTTTGGAATCCTCTGTTGAGTTCTTGAAAAAGGTGACCAGCGAGCAGGGAGTTCACATTGCTGAGATCAAGAAGAGTGTGGAGGATATAGGGGAGATCAAGGACATGTTGGCGAGTTGGATGAAGAAACAGGGTATCTCTCCCAATGAGGAAGATACCAATAGCAAGAAGGGGCTAGAAGAAGATGTTGTGGGTGGAGAACCCAATGAGGAGCTTGAAACCAGCCGTTCTTGGGTGAAAAAGGTGGAGCTTCCATCTTTCGAGGGGTCTGACCCATTGGGCAGGGTGGCTAGGGCTGAGAAATTCTTTGAGGTGCAGCAAGTCAAGCCCTCGAAGAAGTTGAGACTGGCCTTCATTAGCATAGAGGGAAACGCCGTTCATTGGTTCCAGTATTGGCGCCAAAAAGCCAAGAACCCTTCTTGGGGGGAGTTCGTTACGGCACTTCTAAGGAGGTTCGGCGGGAATGGATAGGGAACAGTGTTCGAGCGGTTGGCGATGTTACGACAGACAGGAAACGTGGAGGACTATGTTCAAGAATTTGAGCTTCTGGTTACCCAAGCCCCATCGATTTCAGATGATCAATTGTTGGATTACTTCTTAGCAGGGTTGCGGTAAGATATCAGGGGTCAAGTTCAACCCCATGACCCCAAGGACTTGACGCGAGCCATGGAGGTAGCTCGTGATATCGAGGAAGCCATGAAGGAGGTTCGAAATTTTGGTGGAGCCTCGAGTTGGAACCCAAATACCGGCTTCAGGTATCAAGGAGGTGGCAGGAGAGTGTCGCGAGTAGGAACCCTAGGAGGAGCGAACAGTGCCCAATCTTCAAATGGGCCTGGGAGTAACTCTCAGGGAGGCAGTAGAGGATAGTGGAGTGTCGTGGCAGAGGGGTAGGGGTGCTCGGACTCTTCCTTACCATGAATATGTGAAAAGAAGAGACAGTAATCTCTGTTACCATTGTGGGCTGGCATTTGGGCCCGGTCACCGCTGCCCGGAGAAAAGCCTCAGGATAGTGATCTTGGCGGAGGATGAACAGGTGAATGAGGAGGGAGAGATTACAAAGATTGAATGACGGTGGTGAGGAGGAAGAGGATGGCATTCATGATGTGTCTTGCCAGTGGATGGATCTATCCATGTGTTCTGCTGGGGGAATTACCCAACCCCAAACTATGAAGTTGATGGGCGTGGTGCGGGATCAGAAGGTATTGGTGTTGATAGACAGTGGAGCTAGTCACAATTTTATCTCCACTGAATTGGTGAAAAGGTTGGGACTGAATGTGGAACCCACAACACCTTATGGGGTGAGATTGGGTGATGGGCAGAGGAAATTCACTCGAGGTTTCTGTAGGAAGTTGGGGGTACAGTTAGGAGATTATGGAGTGAAAGTGGATTTTTTCTTGTTTGGGCTAGGAGGGGTGGACGTAATCTTAGGAGTGGCATGGCTGGCCACCCTAGGAGAGGTCAAGGTCAATTGGAGAACCCTGGCAATGAAGTTCATGGATCAAGGTAGAGCTGTTGAAATTAAAGGTGATCCCAGTTTAACTAAAGCTTTAGTTTCACCACGGGCACTGATGAAGATATCCGAAATTGAAGCTATGTCCATGCTATGGGTTGTAGAAGCAGAAGAGGGAGGAGCCAAGCAGGAGCAATAGAGTAACCTGCTAGAGGAAGAGAGGAGACAGCTGCAAGGTGTTTTGAATGAATTCACTCTGGTATTCTCTGAACCTGAGGGTTTACCTCCTTGTAGAGAAGTAGATCATAGGATACCCATTAAAACAGGGGTAGATCCTGTGAATGTGGGTCCCTATAGATATCCCCATCTGCAGAAAAATGAAATAGAAAAACAAGTGGCAGATATGTTGAAAGCTGGGATAATTTGCCCTAGTAATAGCCCCTATTCAAGTCCTGTAATTTTGGTGAAAAAGAAAGATGGAAGTTGGAGATTTTGTGTTGATTATCGAGCTTTGAATAAAGCTACTGTTCCAGACAAGTTCCCAATCCCTATTATTGAAGAGTTGTTAGATGAGTTGAATAGGGCTCGGTTTTTCTCTAAGATCGATTTGAAGTCCGGATATCATCAAATTCGAATGCATGAGGCGGATATACCCAAGACTTCGTTTCGGAGTCACCATGGGCATTACGAATCTCTAGTCATGCCTTTTGGATTGACAGATGCCCCGGCTACACTCAAATGTGCCATGAACTCGACTCTACAGCCATTTCTTCACAGGTTTGTCTTAGTCTTTTTTGATGGCATACTTGTATATAGTAAGACTTGGATAGAACATGTGGGGCACTTAAAACAGCTCCTGGGAACTCTGAAACAGCAGCAATTCTTTGCCAATTTGAAAAAGTGTAGTTTTGGCAAAACAGAAGTGGGCTATTTAGGTCACATAATCTCTAAAAAAAGGGGTATCTATGGATCCCCAGAAGGTGGAAGCCATTCTACAGTGTCCCATTCCCAAAACCATCAAAGCCTTGCGTGGGTTTTTGGGGCTTACAGCTATTACCGGAGATTTATATGTAACTACGGGAAGATTGCTAGACCCCTTACTGATTTGCCAAAAGAGGGGAATTTTGTGTGGGGAGCCGAGAGTATAGAAGCCTTCAGGCAGCTGCAGAAAGCTATAACTACTACTCTCGTATTAGCAATGCTGGATTTTTCTCAACCCTTTTCCATTGAATGTGATGCCTCGGGAAAAAGGGTAGGAGCTGTTTTGTCACAAAACAAGAGACCAATAGCGTTTTTCAGTGGGGCTTTGCTAATTCGTCCCTCACCAAATCTGTGTATGAAAAGGAGTTGATGGCTTTGGTGTTGGCGATTCAGCATTGTCGGTCGTATCTGTTGGGCCAGAAATTTACAGTATATACAGACCAGAAGAGCTTGCGTTATCTCCTAGAACAGAGAATTACAACCCAATTACAACCCAAAACCAGCAAAACTGGTTGGCCAAACTATTGGGCTATGAGTTTGACATTGTATATAAGGTGGGAGCCTCAAACAAGGTTGCTGATGCCCTCTCTCGAAAATATGAAGATAAGGAATTGCAGGTAGTGTCTAGGCCTGTTTGGCAGGATGTGACAGCAATTGATGAAGAGGTGAAGGCAGATCCATTGTTGTCCAAAGTTCGGGAGGATCTCAAGAAGGATCCAAACTCTCATCCTCCTTACACTTTGGAGCATGAGAGATTATACTATAAGGGAAGGCTGGTGTTGGCAGCTTATTCCACTTGGGTTCTAAGGTTGATTCAAGAATTCCATGCTACTCCAATGGGGGGACATTCGGGGATTTATCGCACTTATCGCAGAGTGGCTCAATCAGTGTATTGGATCGGGATGAAGGGTACAATCACAGATTTTGTGGCAGCATGTCATATATGTCAGCGAAGTAAGTAACAAGCTTCCTCTCCTGTGGGTTTACTTCAGCCGTTGCCAATCTCGAATGCAATTCGGGAAGATATCAGTATGGATTTCATTGTTGGGCTGCCCAAATCTAAGGGCTATGATGCAATAATGGTGGTAGTTGACAGACTAAGCAAGTATGCTTACTTTGTCCTGATCAAATGTCCCTGGGCCGAATACTGGTATAACACCAATTTCCAGAGTGCAGCGCGTTGTACTCCCTTTGAGGTAGTGTATGGCAAGCCCCCACCTTCGTTGGCAAGGTTTGTACTAGGTGAGACTCTAGTTGAGGCAGTGGCTCAGGACTTGATGGATAGGGATGAAGCTTTGAGGCAGCTGAAGTTTCATTTGAGGAGAGCCCAAGAGCAAATGACTCAGTATGCAAATGCTCGCAGAAAACCCTCCAAGATCAAAGTAGAGGACTGGGTATTCTTGAAAAATCAAACCCCACAGGCAAGTTTCTATGCCAACTAGGCTACATCCTAAATTGTCTGCTAGATATTATGGGCCTTACTTAGTTCTAAAGCAAATAGGTGCAGTCGCGTTTCAGTTCAAGCTGCCAGAACAAGCCCGCATTCATCCGGTGTTTCATGTGTCCCAACTGAAGTCAGCCGCAGGAAATCATCCTGTAGAAGCAAAACTCCCATCAGATTTGCAAGGCCAAGTGACTAGTTTTCAGCCTAGCAAAATTCTGGGAAGCGGAGTGGTAACTAAGTATAGGGAACAACTACAACAAGTGTTAGTACAGTGGAAAGGTACATCAGCAGAGGAGGCAACATGGGAAGACATTACCACCATCAGAGGTCAGTTTCCAGACTTCAACCTTGAGGACAAGGTTGATGCTGAAGGGGGTGGTATTGTTAGGCAAGAAGATAAGCCTCAGGACTTGAAGGTTTACTATAGAAGGAACTATAGGAAGAATAGGGCCCAAAATGTAACTAACTGTGAATAACTGTACTTAGTTTTCTGTTGAAAGCAGTTAGAAGGTAGTTAGCTAGTAAAAGCCTATAAATAACCCCTCTAATACGATTAGAGGGCATGATTTGTAATTCTTTAGTCTTGATTGGGCATTTCCAGTGAGAAAGGAGAAAGCTCCTTTGTACAGCTTACATCATTCTCTCAATACAGACAAAAGTATACAGAATTCTTTCATTCTCTTTCTCTCTCTCTCTGTACTAGTTCTTCTACTTTCTCTCTTTCTAAAAAGGATTCCTAACACAGCCACTCCCTTCTCTTTCTCAACTGCTCACTTTTGGTCATTGCGGTGAAAAGGCTCTTGGGTCCCAAGGTAATTGCATTCCTTGTCCTATGTGTGTGTGTGTGTATTAAATCTTGTTCAATAAACATGATTCTGTCGTGTGTGATTTAGATATAGTTATTTTCAATTATTGCTCATGTGTTTGAGGTAATGAATTTTCAGACCCTGTAGAACAACTTCGCGTTCATGTAAGAATACAATGAGATCTCTCATGCATAGGTGTTGAGATGGTTTATATGTCGTGTTTTCAGGTTTTTTCAGCCGCTTTTGTAATGACCTCAGACCTTTGTGTGGCTTTCTATTGCACATATTGTGCTTTAGTGGCCTTCTTTGGTTCCTTAATGAAATTTTACTTTTAAAAAAAAAACATAAGATAATGTTACTGAAATTTGTCTGACTCTATGTCAGTAATCTTAGCTAAAAGAGTTTTCATAATGAGCTTGAAGATGGTTTGTATATACATTGTGTATGTAGATTAATGAGTACTTTTAAGAGGAATACTATTGTGGATCCCCTCCAACTAACGATGAAGCGCGGAGAGAAAAAGCTTCTTGGGATCATGTTTCATCCTAACATGCTTGGATAAGTTTCCAAGGTGGAACGTCTTGGTACTAACTTTACCAAGATAGGGTGAAAATGTATTGTTTCCAAGTTTAATGAGTTAGTTTTAATGAGTTAGTTGGAAAGATGTATGACAAGACAAAGTTGACAAACATGTGTGATAACCTGAGAATCCGAATAAAACCATTTTGGTATGGATTTAATGATTCAGTTTTTTTTTTCTTTTCAAATTTGTTTTTATTGTGCTATTTAAAATACTAATTTAATATCTGAATTTCATTATCCCATAAGTCAAAACATGGGTAACAACAATCACATTCCCTAATACATGTCATATCAGATTACAACATATATATGCCACATTTTAGTTTGAATTGTGTTAGTTGAACACAAATTTTAGCAAAAATGTTTCTTGAACACATATTGGGGACATCATATGATGTCCCCTTTGCTTTTTAATGATATCCTTGAAATGTACGTATACAAAGATGATAAAAGTAAGTGAGAGATAGAAACAAAAACATATGATGTCACATATGGTGTCTAAAATTTAGATACCGTTTATGATACTGTATTTGTTTCTTTCTATCTCTCACTTACATTTTATCATGTTTGTATACACGCATATCAAAAATATATCTAAAAAACATTCCTCTTTAGTTTAGTGCCAAATAGAGCCTTTTTCTTGGCAGCTACTACGAATTGGGTTGCTTCATACCTGGAGAAAGTCATCACACAAAAGCCAAGGACAAAACAAGTTCACTGATGAGACTGACAGTAAGGTTAAATAGTCTTTTAATTTCTTCAAATTTATAAAAATTTGTAATTAAATTCTTCATAGATACTTCCGTCAAAGTTCCTTAAGTGATGATACAATCCACTTGTTTGTGACTTCTTGAACTTTATGAAAAATTTCATGTATCCGCATACTTTTTTTTCGGTATTTTGAAAGATGGTCCAAATAAATTTTATGAACCTTAATGGAGATGTCTATGAGAGACTTCGTTACAAATTTCCGTTAGTTTAGAAACCCAACTTCAAATATCTAGTATAGAATTCTACTTAACGAATTTTCTCACAAAAGTCAGGAATCAGATGAACTTCATAACCAATCAAATTTTCCTCTTAATAGCAAATAGGGTATAAGTAAAGGGATCAGAAAGACACAAATCACTGAATTTATTTCACATATAATCAAATTTCCCAATCACTGGCTTACATACCCAATGAAGAAAGAGAAGAAATGAATGGACGAACTAAGAAAGAATTTCAGCTTACACAAAAGAATCAAATAATGATCACAAATGGACATCAAATGTATCTAATGTATCTAGAAATCTGGACTATAAGATAAGAAAAGCAGTGTTGCTGCATTCATACAAATCAAATCTTATATGCAACAAAGAATGAAAGAATAATGATGACAATTTTTTTCCTACCTATGAAGAATACTCTTCCTACCCTTTGACTCTGTTGTATAATTCTGACATAATGTGTGAATGAATAAAAGAAAATCCGTGGCAAATTAAGCTGGCTGAGAAAAAGAAGATGAGCTGCCAGCAACATCAACTGGTGTCCATGCTGAAACTGTATACAAAGGTTGCTCTAGCCAACTCAAAGTAACTGCTGCTGCTCCTTCTTTCTCTTGCTTCTTCACACTGTAATTCTCACAAGAGTACATCTTCAACAGAAACTGGCTCTGAACTAGTTCTCTATCAGTAACTCCCATGCATCTGAACCCTCCTTGTTCCACCATCATCTTCCTCCAATTCCCAAAACTCTCATGCCTCTCCAACCTGTCACTTCCTTCACAAGCAATGATGTTCCTTATCTCCCTAGCATACATCTCCTCTATCTTAATCCTCATAGGACTCTCTTGTGGAAGACAGTGATCAATTGAATCAAACAGAGCTGAGTAATATTTCAAGGCATTGCACACTCTTGATTCCAACCTGGGGTCATTGTGTTCTGCTTCTTGCTCAGCCATAACAACAACAGTAGGATTTGTGCTACGAATGAGGCCTAAAAAATCCCTTAATGCTCCTCCATTTCCATCATAAAGGGTCTTGTGGAGCTGCAAAACACAGTTCACAGCCACACTTTCATGTTCCTTCACATGAAGCATCCAAAGCCTCACATCTTCAAGTCTATCCACAACTGGATGAAACTCAAAGGGAAGGTTCAATGCCTCAGCAAAACCAGCAAGTCTGTCGCCGGTTTCATTCAGCTCTTGCTTGGACTCCCCTATGCCCGTGATTCTGACATGGTTTGGAGGATTAGTCCTTGAAGCTAAACTTTGAAACAAGCTAGGCCATTGAAGCCCTTGCTTTATGTCAAAATCTATAATGTGAACCTTGTCTTTCCCTTCAAAAGCCCTCAACAGCATCTCATTGGAAGTGAAATGAAGGAACTTGGGAATTGGGATAAGCTGGTTCAGAAACCTCAGTGCGTTGCCACCTTCATCTTCCACCACCCTTTCTAGCTCCCTCGGAATGGTGATGTGAAAAATCTGAGGCCAAAGCCTGGTGACCCTTATGGCTAAGGCTTCTGTGAAATAAGCACAAATGCGGCTTATTGAGGTTCCTCTTGGAGATGCAAGATCACCCAATTTTGCTATGAAATGGTTGATTGCAGCTACATTCCTTGATCCAATAGCATCAACACAAGCTGTTAGAAAACTAACAAGCTCAAATCCACGATGCTTGTCTTGTTCATCCTCCTCTCCTGTCTCCGCCTCTGTCCCTTCATAATTATAAGGATTGCCTGAACCGTTACCAATTTCATGTTCCGATGTTGCATTCCCATTTAGCCTCAAACTCAAGCTTTGGCTTTCTGATGAAGCATTGGACACTGAACCTTCCTTCACATGAGGTTGGCTACCCTCAACAACATGCTTCTCACCAAAATTTGTGATCTTAGTCACAGCAGATTCGACTTCCACCCACGGATTGTTGGATACAGGCAATGGTGCAGAAACCACTTCACTAGGAACAAAGCACACCCTTTCCTCTTCTCCTGAGCAAGTCAGAGACAAAGGAAGTGAAGGGTGTTGAAACCAAAAGTTGCCAGCACCCAGTTGCGCAAAACTCAAACTATCTCCTCCTGCAAGAATGTCATCAAAATTCCCATTATCACTGCTACCCTTTTTCTCCTCTTGGCTCTGTTGGCAAAGGACTCATCAACAGAACCATGTTCTGCAATCCTCTTCAAACTCTTACCACCCTTTTCCCAAAACTCATCAGTGATCTCTCCCTTGCTTTCAACAAATGCCATATTCTGAGTGCTTGTGGCCATGGCTTGAGTTTTGTTGTTGTTGTTGTTGTTGTTGCCAAAGGTGGAAGTCGAATGTTGTGCTTCTTCAGAGAACAAGTGCTGGTCTTGGCTTCCATTGGTTTCTCCACTGAGAGTCCCATAGGCTTCAAGGATTGCTGTTGTGAACGTGAGGTGTCTTTGGGAAGCTGCATGATGATGGCAAGTCCAACCTTTGCGCTTTCATGGAAGAAGGTAGCTGCAAATGGCAAGCTTGAAGTTGAAACTGTGCAGGTGATGCTACTTCACTCCTCAATCTGTGCCTTGGTGACAACAATGTAGAGCTAGAACACCCAGCCCAACATCGTCTATGGTTTCTGTAACACTGGCTATCTCCCCTCCCAATGCGGATGATGCTTCTTTTTCCCTTCCCTTTCTTTTTATCTAGTATTACTTGATGAAGTATAGAGAAAATGGTGTTTTTTTTTTCTTTTTTTTTTCCAGGTATCTAAAATTCAATTTTCAAGCGTATGTTAAGAAGAGGAGAAATGCAGAAAGATGATCTATGTGTGTGTGTGAAAATCCTAAAGAATTATAAGAACATATAAAATAAATAAAAGGAATCCGATGAGTACACAAAAACGAACGAGCAAACTGTAGTTTTTTTTCCTTTACAAATTCGAAGTGTTCCTATATGAATTGAATCTGTAACTATAAATACAAAAGAAAATGAAGTTATATTATATGCAAGAAAGAATTAAAGAATATTTGGACACTAATCAAAAAGGCCTAGCACTGAAAAACGATCATCGGATTCCAGAAAAACCTAATGAAGGGTCATCAGAAAGTGTGGTATGTTGTTTTATTGTTTAGGAAGAAGGGATGAGAAATAGAAACATGCACCTTGGGATTTGAGGTAGAAGTCCTGAGAAATAATATTTTTGAAACCCATATTAGCAGTGGAAATGTTGAACAAGTCCTTCATGGCAGCTTCTGAATATTCAAAAACCTTAAAAAAAGAAAACCCCACCTTTGAGTATACTTTAGACATGCATGAATAAACTCAGTGAAGTAGAAACCCTTTTGAGCAGTGATCGCTTACCTAAAAGAAAACACAAACCTTAAAATACTAGTGCTTTTATATACTATGATCTCCCTCCTCCACCATGCATAATGTTGTGTGTGTGGTTCAGTACCCCACCACTTGCACTTGCATTTGCATCACTGTCTCCATCATTGTTGATAGCTCTTCTTCTCTGCTGGGCCTACCAGAGGTTTGATTTACCAACATGGAAGTGTGAAAGTAAGGTATTATATGACCGTTGAAGGATGTTGGTGAAATATGACCGTTGAGAAGGGGTGGGTTTGTGTTGTACGGACAGTGGGTCACCTAAACTCATCACGTGCCACGTCACGTGCCTGTCCCCCCGTATCCGTTCACTTGACCGTTGCCTTTGCATTGCATACATATATCATCATCATCGTGTCCTCTCGTGCATACAATAGAAATACTGAAATAGAAATTGAAATAACCATTTCTAAAACAACGCAAGGTGACACATCCGTAGAATTGGATTCTCCGCCTCCTGTTGCCTATTGATGACTACTTTAACACGACAATAACCATTTTGGTGTTTGGAAAGAGACAGAATATTTAGTTTTTCCCTCTTTTTTCAGGAGATAGATGCTAATTATATAACCAAGAATTAAAAAAAAACGAGTTAAATGAAAATAATGCAACAGATGACTACCCAAAGATTACTTCCTTTAAACTGGGGAGTAAGACAAGTAACTAAGAAAGAAAAAATCAAGATAACTGCCAAAACTCACATTTAACCCTCAAATCTTCGCATGAGGAAGGAGGGGTGGGGGAGATAGGGGAAAAGGAAAACGATAGTTGCAATTTCATTACTATGAATTATATCAATCACCCGGTACACTAATGTATAATACTATACAAAACATTCCCCATGAAGATTTAGTCGTCTCACCTAAACTGATGGCGATCTTGTAGATCTGAAAATTCATAAATAACATCATCCAAACATCACACCACTGATTAGAAATTTAAAATGCCACATCCCTGTGTGTATTCATTCATATTTTAATAAACTAAAAACTTCAACCAAATGTTTTCCAGAAATCTGGTTCAGGCCATTAGATTAGCTCCAAAAACAAGGCTTCTTGCTTGTTGGTTAGGCCAAGTTCATCCAGTGTCGCGGCACTTTCTCCGTCACTAAAAGCACGCCTTGGATACGGTCTCACCTGTCCCAAGAATAACATCAACGATGAACAGTCACAGTGAAAATATATATTAAAATTAGCCATTTCGCTCAAGAGTTTTGTTATATCCCCTTAAAATATCTTACTAATCTTTCCTAATACTTAAATGAAAAAGCATTAAATATTTTATTTACTTGGAAAATTACAAGAATTACTAAAGGGATAAGGTGATTTATAAACTCTCATGAATACATCACAATAATTAAGAGTAAGAATGATAAAACTGAGAATACACTGGGGTTTCTCACCAATCTGTAACTGCCTGGCTTCACCACCCTACCAATATCTATGAAGTTGAGAAGAGCCTGAAAATTTCCAGAAGCAGGTTTAGCAAAACTATCCACCAAAAGAAAGGAGGAAAGCAGTATACTTTCAAGCAGGTCTTTTACCTGTAGGTTATCAGATTTACGGAATCGGCGTCCGCGACGGCTGCCATCTGGCATTCTTACTAGCAAGGTCACAGCAGTATCATCATCTGAGGATGGTTCAGGTGGTAGAGAAGATTCTTTGGCTGCTAACTGCGTTTCCAATTCCTGACACACAATTATGCAAAATGCAAGAGTAAGCTACTTGGAATGGAAACGGGAGTTTTCCTTATACCCCAATGAAAGCATGAATTCATAGTTAGCATTTGCATAAAGCCAATATATCCTGGATACAAATACTAGAAAAGAAGAAAATAAATGGGATACAAATTTTCTTGGACCAAGTGTGGTAAAATATGAAGGGTGGTTCTTAATGCTGTTATTGACAAACAAAATTTACTTTTAGATGGCATGAAAATTTTCTATTTTCTAAAAATGATTAACGAATCTCTCCAACGAATCTCTCATAATTGGAAAAAAAGAACACACTAAATTAGATACAATGTTAAAAATAACATTCTCTCATCAAATTCAATGGCAACTCTTACTAATCGGGTAGATGACAGTCAACTTGCTTATAAAGTCTTTTGTGGTTAGCTCAAAAACATGGAATCGAATCCCATCTTCACCAGTGTGGGAAGGATTTAGGCAAGGGACAATAAAAAACCATGCAAATAGTTATAAATGTATTATTATTACCTGCTCTTCCTGTAATTTCCTGCGAGATTCTTCTGCTCTCCGTCTTTCCTCTTCACGAGCAGCCTCAGCTTCCTCCACGGCCTTCAATTCTTTTTCTCTGTCTGCTTGTAACGATGCAAGATATTCATCATCCTGCATCAAATAAATATATAGAGCAGTAGCTACAGTTAAACCATCTCCAACAACCTGGGTACATTTCCAACTTATCCCAGAAATAAGTTACACCTGCTGTTCCCTTATCAAACGCTGAGCTTCCAATGATGGAGAAGGTGGGCGAAATGTAGGCCGAGGACTGAAACCCCGACTCTGCATGAACTCATGTGGTGCATAAGCATAGCGATATCCACTCCCTTCTGGGATTCCACCAAACATTGCAGCCTCAAGCATTACTGCTTCATCATGTTCCTCAGAAGAAATGCCACCCCACTTCAATTTCATTTTAGTCAAAGATAGGAAATTAGGAGGCATTGAGAATTTGAGATGATCTGGCAAGTAAAAAGAGATTTACCCTTTTTTAAAATTCTTAGAGGGAAGGACTATACCTCATCAGAGGGGAAGGAATTTTCAGTATGCTGAGGAGGATTACTGCTCTCCTGTCCTATGCTTGGCAGCATGCCAGCCTCAATAACTCCATCATCTTTAGCCGATCCTGTGGATCCCAAAGGCATACGTCTAGTCCTGCTCCTAACCAGAGGTTGTTCCTCTACATCTTCAGCTTCATCTTGAAAGGATGAGCTTCCTTCCTGCAGTCTAGAACGACCACGATTGCCCCTTTCAGATTTTGACAATCACAGAAGAAAATGTCCTTTAGGGAAAATGCTGAGTTCCGTGCAGCCAATGCAACAGAGCACAACAGCGACAGCCACAAGAAGCTGAAAGAAAGAGAATCTACCTTCCGTTTGATGCCACTTCCCGTCGTTCAACCTCTGATGACTTAGATAGCCTGGCTGTTGGTTCTCCAAAATCTCCTCTTTGCACACAGGATGCTTTCTCTTGTTCGGTTGTCTGGACCCATTTCATGTTAGAAGTAATCCAGGGCCAAATTTCCAATATTAAAGTAAAATCAAAGTCAAAGTGCGGGTTTATTATGGTGGTAACTGGTAACAACACACTGTGGTGAACTTCCTCAAGATGACAGGTTCAAGACATGGTGACATAAAGAAACAAGAGAAGGCAAATTATAGGTATACCTTGAGGGACAATGAAACTGCATGGGCAAGCTCAGGATCCTCCAAATAAGATTGCTTTGGCTGAGGCCCAGATTCACTTAAATCCTGCACCAGGTGGGAAATAAATATAGGACATGCATTCGGTATAATGAAGCATGAGAAAATCGATGAATAAAATGCACATACAATTTGTCTTCCAAGTTGGTGATTTCTGTAATTTTCCTCAGCCTCCCGTTTAGAAGCCTCAATGGCTGCACGGATCATTTCTTCTTCTATGTCATTGTTATAGTCTGACAAGTTCTCAAACTCAGGAGCACTAGGTCTAACAGTGCTGTCAAGTGAAGTATCAGCCAAGATCTTGTGCTTTTGCTCATCCTGAGGCGCTGTCTGGGCAGATGAAATATCATCATCATCTTCATCATCAATAATGACAGTCCCATGGACGTCTGGACCATGGGCATGTACAGTTCCAGTGACATCTTCAATGGTTGGAACACGGCCAGCTTGAGGAGTGGATTGATTACCATCCTTAACCTCTATTGGAATCTCCCTTACCTCTCTTGGATGTGTAACAAATGGCGCCTGGTTTCTTGAACCAAGATGAGCATCAAATATACTTCCCCCCGTTGTTGGATCAAGAAGAGAAAATGGATCGAGATTTCTTGCTGAAGGAAAAAGTGATGGAGGTCTGTGAACGTCAGCATCAAGTTGATCATCTGTATCCATGAAATCATCTTGAGCAGCAGTGGTGGAGGTTTCATGAGTTCTGGCCATGAAGGAATAAACTAAGATGTCAATATCACAAAAATGAACAGGAATGTGCAGAATGCCAAAAAAGTAATACCGCTGCAACGAGGTAGATTTCTGAAGGATCACTTGCTTACTAATGGCAGAAAAAAGAGTATACCTGGTCATCAAATTTCTGTCTCCTTCACTAAAATGTGCATTGATTGCTTCATTAAGATTGCCACCATGCTCCTGACATTAAACAATATTTACAAATGAAGAGGAGGGATATAAACAACTGCTTGACAACACATAAAATGCCTAAAATCTTTAGCCACGAAAGCTAAACAGAACTTGTTCTATACAGACAACCAGATACAAGTTATATGAGATAATCAGAATATCTGTCTAGACCAATTAAAAGCTGATAGACCAACAATAAGTCATGTAAATAATAGGAATAAAGACGGGCAGCTATCGGGGGACATTTACTACTAGTGGGAGCTAGTGGAAGTGGAGAAAGTGAAGAGGGCAGCAATTACAGCTAGTGGGCAGCAATTACAACTAGTAGGGGTGGAGAAAATAAATAGGCAAATGAATACGCTGTTGGAATGAAGAATAAATAGGGAAGTGAAGGGTGTTGATGGGGATTATTCTGGAACAAGGAGGGTATGGGTTGGCTTAGACCATAGGGCAGAGGCTGCACTTGCAGCTCTGATTTTCTTTCTCTTTGACCTGCATCTCTGTTTTTCTATCATTGTAATTGGAGCTTGGCTCCTTGGTGTTGTTGCTGTTTTCTACTATTAATATCAGTTCCTATTAGAAGCTAAAATTCACATATGAAGCGCGAGGGATCACATATCTAAAATTGCAGCAAGAGTAAGTTTCCAAGTTCAAGGATAAGCATGTGATCAATAAAAGAAGAAGCTAAATCATCTGAGGTCAAAAAAAAAAAAAGGCTAGAACAGAGAACCATATAGCTCGGTCATAATATATGCCAAAACTTTAAAGTTTATTAAAGGTAGCCCTCATTGCTCATCTAAGAGAACAAGCATCTAATCGAAAGCAAATGTCTAACAATATCACCACTATCAAAACATTAAAACCTATAATGTAAAGGCTGTCGGGGCCAATTTTGAACCCCAAAACATATTACAAAAACAATAACAAATTTGAAACAGTAAGAACAAACTCAATATTTCCTATATTCCTACAAATTTACAACCAGTAATTACAGAGCATACTTAAGTCTATACATCTTCGTATTTACTCCAGTAAAACAAGTAAGTTTCTGGTCAGCAAGATCCAAAATGAATAATGCCTGCACCTTACTAGTATGGACCATAGTATGTACTGACACCCCTGATGAGCACCTCTTATTCAGCCAACATCCTAGAATTGACTATAGTAACTCCAGTTAGAATTAGACAATCTAGCCATACCTTTGAAAAGAAGAGAAAGAAACTAATCCAATTGGCAGAACAGAAGTAAAACAGACCACGTTAATTCACCAAAATTTTAATGGGTGACTAGTTAAAAAAATGGGTATCTTGTATACGCAAGCAGTAGCTAATGATCGAGCCTCGTTGATCAGGGCAAGGAAGCATTTAGAGAATCTAAAATCCCAACTTTGCAGCTAAACATACAATGAACAACGATAAATCATTCAAAATCCATATAAAACTGAACTCAGTAAACGATACAACAAACCCTAACTATGATTGATTAACCAGCAACAGAAAACTCTGACATCAATTTAATTATTTCTACTATGATCTCTAGCTAAAACCTATGAGATAGTATGATCTTAAGATGTTAAAGAAAAAATATTTAAAAAAAAAAACTTATCAGCAAAAACCATAGTATTAGGTAATCGTATCCCTCAATGAGCACCTCTAATTCAGCAAACATTCTAGAGCAGATAATAGTGACTCTGGGAAGGGTTTCGTAATCTAAACATAGCTTGGAAATCTTTGAAAATAAGAGAAACTAATCCAATTAACATAAATAGAATAGAACAAAGAATACCTAGTAGCTAATGATCGAGTATCAACCGATTTTAAAGAATCCAAAACGATTAATAAACAACAATAGATCATTCGAAATTCATATAGGTAATTGAACTCAGTAGACAATGCACCAAAACCCTAACTATAACTACGATCGATTAACCGGCTACAGAAAATTCTGAAATCAATCTAATTCTATTTCCCTCAATCCAAATTAAAACCTAGGAGATAAATTTTGATCGTAAAAAGATGAAAAAAATAAAATGAAAAACAAACCTGGAGTTTTTGTAGTGCAATTTCTTCAGATGCGCCAGTGATGCTGATGAATGTGTCAATTGCCTCCTGATTAGGCCTCGCCATTTGAAATCTAAATTAAATTGTATGAAAAAGAAACTTAGCTACTGAATTCACTGTTCGTTTGGTTCTGTGTGTATGTGTAGCGGTGGGGGTGTGTAGATAGAGGGAAGTGTTGGCGTTTAGGGGTTGAGGATATAATATATAGTTTCTGGGTTAATACGGTGAAAAATCATTGCGTTTGGAGTTATCAGATGTTGTACGACATTCGGAGGTTTATTATTGTATTTGCATCCAACTCACTATACTTCGTGGACAAGCGAGGATATTCGATAAAAAGGCCAAATTACTCTTTTTTGTTCCAATATTTTTATTTAAGGTTTTATTTTATTCTCATTTATTTTTGTGTTCCATTTTGCTAATCTGTCTTACAAACATTAGCCTATTTTGATCGTTTTCGTTAGTTTTGCACTAACGATATTAGGTTTCTGCCATCAGTTGCAGAAAACCACCACCACTAGCCGGCGACTCGCCGGAATGAAGAACCAGGCTCATCACCATGTTCATAATCAATCAAGGTTTAAATGTAGCGGGGGAACAATTTGAGCAAACCCATGACGGAGAGCTCAACTGAGAAAACAAACGCACTTCTAAATTAGAACACTGAACCCAATTGGGACCTTGAACTTACACTCCGTTTGGTTGCAGGAGAGAAAGTGAGAGGAAAGAAAGGAGAAGAAAAAAAAAAGGAGTGAAAAATTAGATGATTGTTTAGATATTTGGTATGAGAGAAAATGAAAGGAAAGAAAGTTAAAACTTTTCCCTCCTCTTGTTTGGTTGAGTAGAAAGTGAGATGAAAGAAAAAATATATTTGTGAAATGACATAAATATCCCCATATAATAATTTAAATAAATAAAATAATGGGATTTTTTGGTATTTTCACCCAAAATAATGATTGGTTCCTTGATTTTTGTGTTTTCCTTCCAAATGTAGAAGGAAAAAAGTTTAAGTGGGTCTCACCAAATTTTTTTGTTTCCCTTACTCTTCCTTTCATTCCAAACAAAAGAAAAGTTAGTCTTCTTCTAACTTTCTCTCCTCTCTTTTTTTTTTCCTTCCTCTTTCCCTAAAACCAAACGATAAAAGCAAATCGAACCAGGGGCTTGGGAGTCTAAGAGAACATCACCACGGCTCGATCTTCTTGGCAGCGTACAATGATAGCTGCGTGCAAGACAACGATGACGATCCTCCTTTTGCTGATCTGGTCTCGTGCATGACAGTGGCGGCGGGTTTGGCTCCCGGCGGATCTGTGGAGGAGTGTGATGATTTTGATGGTGATTTTGTATATATCCGTAGCTCTATAGTGATTCTGTGCACCAAGTAAGACGGTGATGATGGTTTGAGATTCTCTCATACTCTTCTAGGTTTGCAGATCCATGTTGCAGGATCGAGATCGAAGCAAAAATGTCCTTTCCGAGGCTTAGATCTGCGCGAGCGAGGTTGTCTGGTCAAGAATATGTCACAGTTTACAGGAGGAAGAAAGAAGGAGGAAGGGAGGAAGAGAAGGAAGGAGAGAGAAAGAGAAAATGGGCTAAACCCAAATTCTGGCGAGTCGCCGGCAAGTGGTGGTGATTTCCGGGAACTAGCGGCAGAAACCTAACGCAATTAGTGCAAAACCAAAGGAAAGGACCAAGTAGGCTAACATTTGTAAGTTAGGGGACCCAGACTGAACAAAAAATAAATAATGAACCAAAATGAAACCTAAAATAAGAATAAGAGACCAAAAGAGTAATTTAGCCCGATAAAAATTAGCGTGGATACGTGATAATGGATGCATAATTTTTTATCTGCTATAAGTTATTTGTTATAAGCTAATGAGTTGGGTTTGTATTGTCAAACAGACCCATACGAATAATTGATAAGTTAACTGATAGCGGATAAGTTAGATCATTTGACTTGAAGTGTTTATAATTAAAATGTCTTCCAATATTAAAAAAGAGGTATTGTGTAATTTACGATGTAGTTCGAGGTTTACTTCGATATCTTCAAAGTAGCATGATATACCTTATTAAAAAAAAATTGGTCTTTTTTTTTTAAAGGTTAAATTAATAATTTGGTACATATAAATGGCATAAATTCTTCGTTTAGTCCCTGTACGTAAAAAAAAAACTTATTAAAAAAGTTCTCATACGTGCAATCGTTACCCATTTTGTCTCTCTCGTTACTCAGCCATCTCAAATGATTCGTTAACTCCTACGTATAGGGACTAAATGAAGAGTCTGTATCCCATATAGAGACCCAATAATTTAGATTAAAGTATTAATTTGGTCTCAAAATGTGTCACGAATTCTTCGTTTACTCCTTATATATAGGAGTTAACAGATCATTAGAGACAGCATGATAACAGGAGAGACCAAATGAGTAATAATTACACGTGTGAATACCTTTTTAATAACTAATAATCTATTACATATATGGATTAAACGAAGAATCCATTTCATCTATAAGGATCAAATTATTACTTTAACTTATTATAAAGCGGGCAGGGAGAGGAAAAAAAAACGGAACGACCACAACGGAAGTCGTTTTGTGGCTGCTACTTCCTTGCTCAGCTGTTCGAGAGAAAAACCCCAAAAAACCCCTAGTACCAGTAGCAGAAGCAATCCCCAGTTTCGTTTAGGGGTTCAGATCTAAAGAAGAAGACGGAGATGATGCAGAAGAAGAAGGTGCAATGGTTCTGGATTTCAGTGTTAGGTTCCGTAATTTTGAGGTTGCTTATCGTGTACTTCCCTAGAAACCTCAACCTCTCTTCTCGCCCCGAAGTCTCTACCCCTCTCACCAGCCTCCGTCGCCGTATGCTCTTTCCTTCCAATCCAAACGCTACTCTACGTTTCGATATGAATATTTTCATATTTTGTGTTGTGCTGATTCAAGTTGTGTTTTAACAGTGGCGGAGGGTTACTGGTTGAAGCAGTCATCAATGTCACCCTATGCTGGATCAATGTACCATGGTTCTCCTCTGTTATTGACACTCCTTGGTCCCCTAACGGTTACCAGGTACTGTTAATTGTGTCAGGTTTACTGTTTAATTTAAATGTAACCAATCGAGTTTGAAATTTTGTGTTGTTGTTGATGGTGATGGTGGTACAGAATTGAAGGACAACCTGATCATCTTTTATGCAGGTAACTTTATTTTACTTTATTTAGTTGTTTTTTATTTCCTAATCTAGTAATTATAATTGCTTACTCTTTGTTGGTCAATAATTATCATTATCATTTGGCAGATTTGAAACATTTTAGGCACCTTTTTCGTTTTTTAACAACTGTTTAGGAATTTTCAAATAGATCCTTATACTTTAAAAGTTTATAATTGGGTCCCTAAATACAGAGAAAATTTGTAATTGGATCCCTCAATACACTTTGCCATTAGGGTTTTCTTATGTATCCGTCAGGTTTTCGTCCATTGATCCATCTTCTTGTCATTTGTGAATCCCCAAACTTTTTGGAAAAATTCAAATAGGGCCTCATACTTTTTAGGAAAATTCAAATAGATTTATGTCCTTTTTGCAACCCTAACGGAAAAGTGTATGAGAGACTCATTCAGGGACCTAATTACAAAGTTTTAAAGTATACAGTTCTATTTGAAAATTCTCAAATAGTTCAGGACTTATATTAATCCAACCTTATTTAACTAGAAAAATGTACCTCTTGATGACCTTGGTTTTGCATCTACTCTTTTACACTAAGACTTAATGATTGTTACATGTGATCATGATTTCTTCATCCTTGTTCTTCTCTTGATATATCTGGTATATTTTGTTCGCTCTTATGTATATTGTGTAGCGTGCACTCAGTTAAGCAGTAAATATCAACTCATTTCTGGATATAGTTTGGTTTTTGTGATTGCAGATGTGGTCACTGCAATGCTTATTCGTGCTGCTGGTGAAAGCCTTCGGATGGCATACAGTTCTAGTTTAAAATCCCTAGGACTTCACCACTTATCGGAAGATTCAGGTGGTTAACTCGTGATCCCTTTGTCTAAATTTTAGATGTTACAGTTGGCTGTGCTTCTCCCTTTTTTTATTTATTATTTTAAAGTGATTAATAGAATAAGCATATAAGTATTAAAGCCCTTTGCTTATAAGCATATCCTATACTATCAAAGACTGAGGTTTTTAAAAATACTTGAGACTTGACTGTATTATGAGATAATCATAGCATGGCACTTGCATGAAGATTACTAGATAGTGTTAATAATCTGCTATGGAAGACGGAGTGCTACTTTTGACTCTTGGGTTTGTTTTTCTTATTTTCTTTTGGAGAGCATATTAAAAGTGGAAAAAGTGGAGTGGGAATGAAACACCTCAACCATCATTAGGAACCAATAGATGAAACTCAATGGTCGATGATTGGGCTCACTCTGAGGAAAGTGAATGTTGTTGTCATTCTGTAGTATAGGTTTGTCTTTTGATTGGAAAGCTGGGGGGGGGGGGGGGGGGGGTACGTCAGTTGAAATTGGAAATAGGATTTATAAGAGTTTACTACTTTCACAATAAACTATTTTCTAAAATTTATTTAGACCTGACAAAAGTTTGTCGCCCATGTGAATTTATTATTGTACTCTAGACTGTGGCCAGAAATTTGTGTTTCTAGTATGTCCAGTATATACTCTTGTTTAAAATGAAAACAAAAAAAGAATGATAGACGTAAGGGGCATTTACTGTTTAAACTTCAGATTTTGGATATATTTATTAATTGAATGAATTTTATCAAAAGTGTTGAAAATTGTGGATAAAATTACATCACAAGCCTGTGTTTCTAGTAATAAATGGATGGTGAAGAATTATGCCAGCATGGTGTTTGGGTGACACACACACACAAAAAAAAAAAAACAAGAAGAAAAACAACCTATATTTGTATATCACTCTTTCCAGATAAGTATTTTGTTCAATTGCTGAGAAGAAACCACAGTATTTGCAATTACTGCTCTGCTGGGTAAGTATGCTAATATATTTCAGTGCTAAAACTCCCTTTTTAGGCTATGGATCCTTTTTGAATTCAATGTAAATTCTTGTTCATCCCTTTTAATAGCATCTTCAATGTTTTCAGAAGTTCTTCCTTCAGGAGATTTGGCTGCTCTTGTATACTTATGGAATCCTTTCACAGTGGTTGCTTGTGTTGGTCTATCCACATCTGCAATTGAGAATTTGATGGTTGTGTTATCACTTTATGGAGCATGTAAAGGTAAGCATAGTTTTTAATTTCTGAGTTTGTAAATATTTCATTGCTCCTACTGGCTCACTTTTAAGTTTCATTGTTAGTCAATGGTTGTTTTCTAGTTAAGAAATGTGTTCTTTTTTTTGTTGAGTGGTAAGAACAAGTAAAACAAGACTGCCAAAGTGCACTGAACCCATGTAACAAGAATATGTAGTAGACTACTAGACTGACTCACCCAAGTCAATTAAAAGAACATTTTTTTATTAATTTTTTTGTTTTTTGTTTTTTTTTGTTTCAGTCCATTGTTTCTTGTAATCTTGTGTATATTCTGTCAAATTCAATGTCCTATATCCCTTTTGCCGTTAGGTTAGCTGACTATGTTTTATAAGAATTCCACTAGTTTACCCGACATACTTGAGACTTGCATTCATAACCCATTGTGTTAACTTTACTTTTTTTCTTATTTTTCGTAGCATGCATGAGCATTATCTCATTTGTAATGATTGCCTTTGAATGTATGAGTCTTCGTCTAGTTGATATCCACGAGTGAAAAGGTTGCTAATTTCCATATCTAGCAAGCAGATCAGATTTTGGAAATGCTGGTTAGAACTCATCAAGAAATTAAATTATATGATAATGCAATCAAGAAAGATCAAAACAGGATCAATTGATCACATCATTATCTCCTTTTGTTAACTGGCTTATGATCTTCAGCTGATATTTTGATAATGTTGAAATTGTTGAAATTGTACTGATGTACAATAGGACTAGCCCCGCTGGCTGCTTTTGGGTGGGTCATGGCTACACACTTGTCTCTGTACCCTGCAATCCTTATTATCCCAGTACGTTCTAGCTTGAATCCATTGTATAGCATTTGCAACATATTCTGCAAATCTTTTTAGTCTTCTTTAATTTATCATTTTATCTATCAGTAGTTAAATCTATTATCTTATTTTCCAGGTGATATTATTATTGGGGTATGGTCCTGATGCTCCTCCTAGGAAATTATTCCCGCAAAGGAAAAACCTTGAAGTTGGCAATTCCTCTTCAAGTGATAACAATTGTTTAGAAGAGGAAGTGAAGAATCAGCTAAGGGTGCTGAATGTCTTTTCATGGAAGTCAGTCGTGCATTTTCTGTTTTGGATTTTGCTGTGGTCATCCTATGTTTTATTCCTATGTGGCATTTATGTCCGACAGCATGGTGGTCTGCAGGAGTTGTTTAAAAGGTTTTGTTTAAACTTGACTTATGCTGGTCCACAACATTCATTTCCAACGACAATATTGCAAGTGCCTAAACATACTGCATGTTTGTTTGTGTACTGTGTCTATTTGGGCGTGCAAATTAGGATATACCGATATATTATAGAGACTTCTTTTTGTTCATTTTCAAAGCTCATGATGATAGTCATTGCCAGAATCTTGTTTAGTAGCAAGTAAATAGTATAGGCCATTGCTTGCAGGGGAGCTTTTTCAAGAGCTAAGAGTCTATGGGATATCATGTGAAAACAGTTATATACACCATTAAAATCACTCGAAAGCAATTGCAGAAGTATTGGGTCAGTGTCACTGCTGTGTACATAAATGGAGCCATGTAGAAGTATTGAATAAACATCTACTGTCTTGTGGACTCTTAAATTTTTTGAGAATTTGTGGTCCTCATTACTGTTATTTGTTCATGTAATACACCCTTAAAATCACTCGAAAGCAATTGCAGAAGTATTGGGTCAGTGTCACTGCTGTGTACATATATGGAGCCATGTAGAAGTTTTGAATAAACATCTACTGTCTTGTGGACTCTTAAATTTTTTGAGAATTTGAGGTCCACATTACTGTTATTTGTTCATCTAATGCTGGAAACTACTGCTAGTATGAAGTAAAAAAATAATCTGCAGTTTGGGAAGTTAAAGCATTCATTTCTCAGTTTAGTCACATTTCCTAGATTTTATTGCATATATTTCACAATCTTTCCCTCCTATTATCCATGAAGTATTTTGCATTTTTTCAGCATCATTTTTAAGAAGTAACTTGTGGTTCTGGTTGAATTTAGTATGATGACAATTAATGCTTTTACTTTGTGTTGGAAGTAGGTAGATTTTACTGTATTATTTACTCAGTTGAAGAACACTAATTGTGATTATAAAATTTATATTGTTCTTTTTCCTTTTTTCTCTTTTATACATACCAAGATTTGTGCCAGAATTTCTTGCTTGGTGGGAATGGCTAGCTTTCAATCTTCTTATATAACGTTTAGCATGTATGCCATCTTGATTGGTTCTAAATTTCCAGCTTGTTTATGCAGAACCTATGGCTTTATTCTTACCATACAAGATCTCTCTCCAAATATTGGAGTTTTGTGGTATGTTCTGTAGGAAAGGAAACCACCACTTCTAATGTTGTCTTGTATATTTAATCCCTCCTATGAAATTTGGCACTTATGTAGTTATCATATGTTATTTGAATGCAGGTACTTCTTTGCTGAAGTTTTTGATTTTTTTAGAAGTTTCTTCCTGATAGTATTCCATGGGAATATTCTATTGATGATAGTGCCATTAGCCTTACGGCTTAATCACCGACCATGCTTTCTAGCTTTTGTATATATTGTGATCTCTTCTATGTTGAAGTCTTATCCTTCAGTAAGTTGTTTATTTTTCTGTTAGGTTTCACCACGTGTTACTGAAAAGATTTTATTATTTGAAAGCAAAGAAATACTATTATCATTTGATTCATTTCCCAATATAATGTGCACAAATAAAAATATGTATACAGTCGCTTATGCACAGAGACACACTTGGAAGGGAAAAGCCTAACAATTTAGTAGGAAAATATACATAGATTGAAATTCGCCAAGTGTACTCTGTCTATCTGTCTACAACTTGTCAATAATTAGACATAAAAAAGTCTATCAATGTCTTATTAATTTTATATTCAATTTGTGTGGATATGCATCCTGTTGCAATCTAATTGATCCCTGAACTATTCTGTTTCCATTTTAACCAGGTTGGTGATTCAGCTCTATACTTGGGTTTACTGGGGTTATTTGCTTATGAACTCAAAGGTTACTCCTCTTTCTTATGACCTTTTATATTGAGCATAATCTCTTGTTGAATAACCAACCTTTCTTGATTTTCAGATATGCAATTTTCATTCTTCCTGTTTTCTGGTTATGTTGGGGTTTCACTTCTTAGCCCTGTGATGCACAACTTATGGATATGGAGGGTATGGAGTTTTGGGTTGATCTACATTTTCAAACTGATTAATTATCTAATGATCCTCAGTTCCTCACGTGTGTAATGAAATTGGCAGGGTACTGGGAATGCAAACTTTTACTTTGCAACTGCAATTACTTATGCATGCTTCCAGGTGCATTATTACTAACTTTTCTTCTCGCGTATATTTAATTAAAGCTTTAAAAAGTATATTCTTGCTGTCACTTTTCTCGTTGCTATTATTTTGTATTCTTTTGGGGATGGGGTGTATCCAGGTGTTTGTCAAATAAATGCAAATACTAGGCCCTTTTCAAACCATATCTACTGCATGCTCACTTCTTTTAGCATAAGCATAGTCGGACTCCCTCCCACACCATGTTTAAGTTTAAGAATTTTAGCATATAAACTGTTTATTCTTATTCATTAAATAATACTAAGCAATGTAAAACTTGTTCAAATTATTTACTTCTTATATGTTTGTTAGTCTGGTAACTGATTTAGGCTGTGTTTGGGTAAACAACTTAATTAAGAGCTTATTACATAAGACCTTATCGCATGAGAGCTTATGCCATAAGAGCTTATAAAGAAAGGAGCAGGAGAGGATTCGAAGGGGGAAAACACAGAGGGGTCATAAGCACTTGTTAAAATTTCATAAGCTTGTTCCAGTGACTTATGAAAATAAGTCAAAAACTCCTTATGGGATGATAGAAGTTACTTTTATAAGCTCTGCCAAACACACTGCATAAGAGCTTATGTCATCAGATAAGTCAAAAGGAGCTTAAATAAGCTCTTCCAAACGCCACCTTAATTCCAAGAATATTTTACAGAGCTAATATTTTTCATGGGTAAACTTGTGAGCCAAAAAGTGATGCAATCTCATGAACCTTGTATTGTTCTGTTAACAATAACAAGTTCCTAGTTTGTCATAAGTAAGAAATTAAATATCGCAATTCATCTCCCACACTAGTGGATGCTTCATTGCCATTGAAAATTGCTTTTAGCCTTAAGATTTTGGGTCAATTGGTTGTTGACAAGTTGTATCAATATTAAATGATTTATTGTCATCATGTTAACTGATACATGCTTCCTACTACTCATATGGATAGATCATTCTTGTGGTTGAGAGTGTTAGCGCCATGCTCAATCATGACAGAATGCTCAAAAAGCTATCTAGTGCAAAGCAAGTCAAAACTTGAGAACTTTCTTAAGTGTGCTTTCATATATTTCCGGTAAGTTTGTGTGGCCTTGAGCTCCATGAGGATAACGATCTCGGTTCCACGATCTATGACTATGCAGTCTATGCTGTCCTTCGGTTCCTTTTATCAGCCATCTGTATTTGCTTGGATGCAAGCATTTGTCATCATGATTAGTATTGGACGCAAGGCTTTGCAATCGTGAAGCAGATTGCCAGTAATAGGATAGAATTGGTTATAGGGATAAGCAATCACGATTTCTTAGTGTAGTGCTTTGAACTCTCGATCTTTGATGTACAAATAAAATTGATGTACCATTCAATTCAAGTTTTGATGGCTTCGTTGTTCAAAATAATCTCCGAATGCATCACGTTTGTTTATGTTTCAATAATGCACTTGCTGGTCGGAATAAACCAACTTTTTTTGGGGAAAAACAAGTCAGCATCTGTGTGCGTGGAAATTAATTCTCTCGTATGTATTTTTTACATAACATGAAAGAAATAGACACAAGTCCTAAATGGATGGGATTCTTTCAAATTTTTTAAGATTTTATTTATAGTATTTGTATCTATCTCATTTTTCACGTGAACTATTATATAAAAGAAATACATGAAAAGATACTTGTTTTTCCTCTTGGGCTTGTCGTATGCGAGAACAAACACCCATACCTTGTCCCAGCTATATGTAAACATTTTCTGGCTTTAACATGCACGGGGGAGAACTTTTGGAGTTTGGACTACCGTGGTCAACGAGTCAACGGCGTACCTCTCCAATATGCCTTTTGGACCATTATGTGCATTCCTTGAATTAAATAGATTTTAAATGATACAGTAGAAATTCTTCCAAACGTGATGTAACCACTAACCACCGTCTTTGATGGGGGTTTCATGATACATCTATCCCACCATAAATATAACTACAAGATGGAAATCCTACAGTTGACTGTAATGCAGAAAGTATACATTCTTTTGGAAAAATATAGCAAATCTCGTAGTAATGGTCTGATTTTTGGTTGTTTGCAATGCGTGGCTAGAAGTAAAATGCACCCAAAATTATATTGTTAGTTTATTAGATTAGGTATGGGTTAATGCCGAAAGGAATTAATAATTGAGTATGTTGACAAAAATCAACAACACCCGTGATCCTCCTTTTTACCTTTTTAAATGTATAAAGTGGTTGGTTGACGTGATTGGGCAGAATAGAAAAAGTTTACAGTTTTTTAAGTGACAAAATAATGATCTACTTATTTGTAAATTTTTTAATAAAATAAGATTATAATGTATTTTATTAAATAAAAAATAAATATATTTTTTATTTTAGAAAATAAATTCACTTTTAAAAAAAGGTTATTTGTATAGATTGGATAATGGAAACAAATCCTTATGCCAATCTCGGAAATCTTGGTTACGATGAGTCGATGGAGAGTGTGGAGTGTGGGAGACGAGTGGATGACCATATTTCAGTGTGGGAGACGAGTGGATGACCATACTTTGAGCTAGACTATTTGTATATGTAAATGTGACCCTCCATCAAAAACAAAGATCATAGTTTTTACAAACGGATCCAACCAACCGATACAACAAAAATTAGGAATCGATCCTACGGTTTGCTTAGTTTATTTTTTAAAAGAAAAAAACCAGTAAATATATATATATAATATATCAAAAGGGAGGGGGCGAGGACCGAGCAATTGATTCATACAATTTAAGAATGCGTTTGTTATTGCTTGTTTTACTAAAAAAATATTTTTTTTAACTTAATAATCCTTTTTTAAAACTTTCAATGTGTTTGTTTTTGCTTTTGAAAATAATGGAAAGCAGAAAAAATCATTTTCAGGGTTAAAATGAAAAGCAATTTTCCTTAACTTTTGGAAAAAAAAATCTGTTTTTATAACTGACTACTGTTTAAAAAAATGATTTTTTATTGTAAACAAACACAAATCTGCTTCTGCTTTTTTTTAAGAGCCCGTTTGTTTAAGATTAAAATATAATTGATTTTGTTACAAAATAATTTAGGAATTATTTTTAGAGATTTTTAAAAAAAGCAGAAGCAGATTTGTGTTTGTTTACAATCACAAAAATCAATTTTTTTTAAAGTAGTTAGTTATAAAAACTGATTTTTTTCCAGAAGCAACTCAAAGCTGCTTTTCATTTTAATCCCAAAAATGATTTTTTTTCTGTTTCTGATTATTTTCAGAAGCAAAAACAAGCACACTAAAAACATAAAAAAATCATTTTATGATTAAAAAAATGCTTTTTTTTAACAAAATAAGCAATAACAAACGGGCTCTAAATCTCTAAAAATAATCATTAAATTATTTTGTATCAAAATCATTTATTTTTTTAATCTTAAACAAACAGGCTCTAACTGATTAGTTATTTTATTTTTTTGAAAATCCTTTAAATTCTGTTAATTATTTAGTTATTAATTAAATTAAAATTAAACTCCTTGGCTATATGATAAGTTAATTTTATTAAAAATATATTTAAATATTTTCTTTATTTTTATTTATATACTTAACATATGTGAATTATCTTTTTTTACATAATAATAATTTCACACCAATAATCACAGAAAAGATCGTACATAAGCATGCACATATGATTATATGAAAGAATATCTCCCTCTCCTTTTCCTCATCTCTCACTTGAGGGGTTTTGACCAGACTAACCCACTTTTAGAAACTATTTACGAAAATAACCTACTTTTGAAACTATTTACCAAACTAACCTACTTTTGAATAAAATAATATTTTTTTGTTGACTTTTAGTGACGCCGGTCCTACCGGCGTCATTGACTTTGACCCGCCACGTGGCGGGTCTCTATTGGCCATAAAAAAGAAAAAAAGAAAGGAGTGGCGCCGTTAGGAATGGCGCCACTTATATATATATAATTATTATATTATATATATTATAATATAATAATTATATATATATATATAAATAATTTAATATATATATATAAATTAATAATTTAATATAATTATTATATATAAATAATTTAATAATATTTATATATTTATATTAATTAGTAATTAATTAATATAATGATAATATTTATTAGTAGAATTTAATTAATTAATTAATTAATATTTATTATTAATTAATAGTTAATAATATAAATTTGTGTTGTCTTGTGTCTGTAATGTAATTTGTTAAGCTCGTTTCCTTTGACCGATGACTTGGTTGCTCGTCACATTCACATCACATGCATGTTCACTGATCACAATACTATCACACTAGTGGACTGTTTGACAATTTCATAATTCTTGCTCCACAAAAACCAACTCCAACAAATTTGTTTATAATAATTAATTATTATATAAATAAATGATAATATTAATTATTATATATATAAATGATAGTATTGTGATCAGTGAACATGCATGTGATGTGAATGTGACGAGCAACCAAGTCATCGGTCAAAGGAAACAAGCTTAACAAATTACATTACAGATAAAAAAAACCACAAACCGAACACTTTTATAAAAAAACGCAAACCGAACACTTTATTATTGTAAACAAATACCGTCATGTGAGAAAAGAAACAATCAATTGAGGTTAGAAGCGTAGCTAGCAAGAAAAAATATAAGGAAAAATACTTTTATAAGAAGATAATTAAAATTATAAATTAATATTATCATTTATATATATAATAATTAATATTATCATTTATTTATATAATAATTAATTATTATAAACAAATTTGTTGGAGTTGGTTTTTGTGGAGCAAGAATTGTGAAATTGTCAAACAGTCCACTAGTGTGATAGTATTGTGATCAGTGAACATGCATGTGATGTGAATGTGACGAGCAACCAAGTCATCGGTCAAAGAAAACGAGCTTAACAAATTACATTACAGACACAAGACAACACAAATTTATATTATTAACTATTAATTAATAATAAATATTAATTAATTAATTAATTAAATTCTACTAATAAATATTATCATTATATTAATTAATTACTAATTAATATAAATATATTAATATTATTAAATTATTTATATATAATAATTATATTAAATTATTAAATTATATATATATATAATTATTATATTATATAATATATATATATATATTATAATATAATAATTATATATATATAAGTGGCGCCATTCCTAACGGCGCCACTCCTTTCTTTTTCTTTTTCTTTTTTTCGTTTTTTTTTCTCTGGCCAATAGAGACCCGCCACGTGGCGGGTCAAAGTCAATGGCGCCGGTAGGACCGGTGCCACTAAAAGTCAACCAAAAAAAATATTATTTTATTCAAAAATAGGTTAGTTTGGTAAATTATTTTAAAAGTAGGTTATTTTGGTAAATAATTTTTAAAAGTGGGTTAGTTTGGTCAAAAACCCCCTCACTTGATGCTGATGGCACATCGTAGAATAATTTATCAAAAAGATTCATATCTAATGAAATGACATATATTTTTTAAAAAAAATAGAGAAAAAAATATGTCTTACTGCTAAAAGGTTTGTCTTATTTTTCTATTATTATGAAATTAAGCAACTAGCTGCGTACACTTTCACACTGTTTGGTATGGCAAAAAAGAGAGGGAAAGAAAGTGAGAGGAAGGAAAAGTAAAGGAAAATCATGTTTTCCCTTGTTTGGTTTAGAAAGAAAAAGGAAAAGGAAAGAAAACATTTAGTAGGTCCCACCCCAAAATCCTTTCCTCCCAGATTGGAGTGAAAACCGGACGGAAAGCTGTATTTGGGTGCCAAAGGACTTAACTGTCCCTATAGTCCTTCTTCTCCTTATTTCTAATTTTCTATATGCGGGTCCACGAATTGCATATTATGCTTACCACAACAATTTAAAAAGGATAGAAAGGTTTCTCTCTCTCTGACATAGATATCTCCGTTCTAGCCTCTACCGCTCTCTACCTCCGTCAAGATTCAATTCTCAATTACCATTCTCATGTATATATATATATATATATATATGAAAATATAAAATAATATATCTATCTGTATTACTATTCAGAGTGTGTTTGGGAATGCTGGAAAAAAAAGATTATGCTGATAATCAATTTTTATATAATCGATTATTGTGATAATCGATTATAATCAGAATCTGTTTTTGTTTGGGTCTGTTTGCTGAAAAGTGATTTTAAGATAATCTATTTCGTTTGAGTGGTGCAAAAAAAATCACTTTTATATAATAAATTACGAAAAATGGTATGAAGTTATTTATATAATTTAATAATATTTGTTTAGAAGTTAGTTTTGTAGGGGTAAACATGGAAGAGAGTCTTGCGAATGAAAACTAATCAAATCACAACAATCTTAAGCTAGAAAAAACTAGATGGCATAAAACAGCTTTTTCCCCTAAAAAAACTTTTTTTATAAATTTAAGCAAAATGTCAAACATGATAGATTATCTATGAAACAGCTTTTAAGTTAAAAAACAGCTGAAATGGAAAAAAACAATCTTTCCCAAACACACTATAATGAATTGAGATAGTTTAATTTGCTGCAAATGTTCACTCTTTCTTCTAGCAAAGGCTGTAACGAATAATAGGGGTATCATTTGAGAACATTTCCCTTTTAATTTAATTTTTTTAATTATTAAAAAATTATCTTGAATTCTTATTTAGTGTATTTTTTTCCTTTTGCATCAGGGTATATTTTACATTGTTTTCCTATTTATTACAACATATTTTTATTAAAGGGTATTTAGGTCATTTCACAAATATATTTTTTCTTTCCTCTTCATTTCTACTCAATCAAATAAGAGGAAAGAAAAATTTTAGTTTTCTTTCCTTCTATTTTCACTCATACCAAACAACCAAACAATCTTCTCATTTTCTACTCTTTTTCCTTTCTCTTACTTTCTTTCCTTTCATTTTCCCTCCTACAACCAAACAAAGTGTTTTGATACAAAACTATCCTATATAGTCTGCCTAACATGTACTTACCGTCGAAACAAGTCGGCCTAACATGTGTAATGTGTTCTTTTTCTTTTTTTTCTTTTTTTTTTTAAAAAGTTTAGGTGAGTTGGATACTGGGCCTCATTGTTTAAAGAACGCTTATAGAAATATTTACATATTACCCACCAATAAGATCCTCATATCGACAGTAGGATTCGAATTCATGACCTTATAAATTATGAATCTTATCTTTATCAACTGGATCAATAACGTGATCTATTATTCAGTTTTGAGACAAAGTCCACGACTGTTGTTTTTGTCAGTTTTTATAAAATATATATATTATAAAAATTGAAGTTGGAGGGAGAAGTACGTAAAGACAATGGGAGCCAAGATTTTTGTCAGATTTGATGGGAGGGGAAAGCAGTGATGCGTGCATTCTTTCTTCCTCCCTTCTATGTATGGTACGGACACCACCCACCCACCTTCGTTCTGTCAGCAGTCCACATCAGGCATCTTGAATCTTGATGTGAATCACGTGATCCTCTATGGCTAGGGCTTCAATACTTACAGTAGGTCTGAAAAAGTGAAAAAGTGAAAAAGTGAATATCTATTTTTTTTTCTAAATTTAAATTTTTTTTTTACTAAACAAGATATTCTTCATTCCAATGGATAAAAAACATAGAAAACAATACAAATTCAACATCGCTGAAAAATCAAAAAGGATGAATCTGCGAACAAACTCACAGCATCCAGGTTACAGGTTAATAGCATAACATGGCAAAATGCCTACAAATGTGACAAAATCAAAGTGATCGGAATACCCATGCCTCCGGATCTGTAATGTTGACGCCCAAGTCTTGATTTAATCTATAATGGTTCGAAGCTGATCTGCCAATCTGAATCAAATGAACATCACAACAAGACGGGAAACCAAACGACACCGCAACAAGACGACGAACAAAACACCGCCGTATGCAGACGATGAAAACACAGAAAACACGAAAGAAAAACCAGATCTATGTGGAAAAACCACTTATTTAGATAAAAGGAGAGAAAAAAACGATGTAGATAGGTGATTCCAGGCCAAAAAATACCTAAAACCACTCCTTCAGGTGGATGAAAAAGAAGAAAAAGAAGAGTAGAGGGAAGGTTGAAAGAGAGAGAGGCGGCTCAAATTTAATTATTGAAAAGGAAATAATTTAATATCAAAAACAGAAAATATCAGTTGATTGATATTTGATATTCTTACATATTAAGGAGTTTTTATTTTTCAAAAATTAAATTAAGAGCCAAATTTTCTCTTTATGATGAAATGAAATCAAGTATTTTCTATTAAAAAAATGATCGAGTAATATAACTAATATGACCCAAAAAAATACATAAATTTTAGAAACTTTAGGGACTAATATGACCAATATTCCATTATTACATACACCTATATTCTCTCTCTCTATATATATATATATATTCCATTATTTTTCTTTAAATCAAATAAAGGAAAGAAAGTCCTTTTTTTTTTTTAATTACGTGATACTAAAAAAAAGAATGATTGATACCCACTAATAGTTGATCGTAGTGAAAGTGGATCACATCACAAACTTTATCCCTGGAGTTAGGAGTTCGAAATCTAGAAGTACAATTTTGGGATGACTTTTATCTAACAACCATCTAGACCCAAGAGTTAGCACTTGTTTGTTTTAGTGTCGGGAGGTACATGAACACACGTTAATTGAAATTTGAAAGTAGGGTTTGAGTAGCTTTGAAAAAAAAAATGCATTGAAATACGTGTTTCTTTGTTTGGGTTTCAAAAATTCTAAAACAAACATAACTTTAGTCTCACAACTGGGTACTTGGGTACCAAAAGCATGGCTAAGGCTAGGGTGGGAGACCTTATCATGTCTCCCACCGTGAGCAACCCCTTCATTGCAATTCTTTTAATATTTTAAACTCCCTAACTTTTTTAAATTTAAAATTTTAACCCAATCTTCTCTCTCTCTCACTCGGTCAATCTCCTTTCTCTCTCCCTCTTCTTCTTCCTCCCAACCCAATCCACTGGCAAAAAAAGTATCTGAAATGGGTTTCACATATCTTCCTCACTCTCCCTGAGAGCACAACAAAAGAGTGTTTAGAGTTTCCCCAACACTGCAGATTCAATGGTTGGAGTCGTTCCCTTCAACCCCGACGAATGGATTCCACCTGATGTCGCCGCTAATTCGCGGATTGGACCCGAAACTTCAACGTCCCCCATTCCTCCTCCACGACCGCCTCCCTCCTCCTCTCCTCCACCCTCTTCAACTCCGTCGAGCGCGACACCGACATCAACCACTCCCTCCCCGTCGACGCCCTCAAACTCGCTTGCCCCAACACCGTCTCCTACTCTGACATAATCGTCGTTGCCGCCTGCGACCTCCTCGTCATGCTTGGTGGGCGCCACTTCCCTATCTTCCTCGGACGCAAAGACAGCACCATTTCACCCACTTCTTTGTCAACGGTTAAAACCCGAGATGCATAACAGAAAAAAAAAAAAAAAAAAAACTTGCTAAAGGGTTTGGGAAGAAGAGGAAGGAGAACGAGGAGGTGAGAGAGAGAGCTTGATGGAGGAGGTGATGGGAGAGACTGAAGTGAAAGAGAAGAGAAGAAAATGGGGTCAAATTTGAAAATTTAAAAAATTAAGGATTTTAAAATAATAACACAATTGCAAATTAGGGGTTGCTCACGATAGGAGGCTTGATTATATCTCCCACCCTAGCCTGTGCCAAAAGCATACAAGGCTTGGTTTGATTTTACATTGAAGCAACAAAAATAACGCTGACAGTGATAAAAGTGTAAAAAAATTCTAGCCAAAACATGAAAGAAACTTTTTTCTTTCATTGGCATAAGCAACAATAAAATTAATTTTTTTTTGTGTGTTATAAAAGCATATTTTAAAATAAAAATGTAATAAGCTTTTTTAATTTAAACACACACTAAAATTTAAATTTTTTTTTTTTTGTGTTATAAAAGCATATTTTAAAATAAAAATGTAATAAGCTTTTTTAATTTAAATGTAATAATTTATAAATCACTTATACCTAGAATCATTAGTTATTTTTAAGATCTATGATAAATGCACCAAAACTTACCATAGTGCATTATAGCATCCCCGATCGGTACCATCTGCCTAGTAGTGCCTATAAGAAAATACTCAAAGTAGTAAAAGTCAAATACAATGGAGAATGCAAATTGCAATGCAAAGGACGATTGATGAAGAAGTATGGGAATTTGTTGCTTTGCGGGGCCCCTGGTCCCTCTGCTCCGAGCAGGAATGTATCCTGTTATATTATACGTAAGATTTTCATACAATAATAATAAGATCAAATGAATAAGGAGATAAGCACGAAACCTCTAATATAAGATTCCAAGAATCTTAAAAGGGTCCCATTATAATATTTATTTATTTTTTTGGTAAGTTTTTGGTTCCTGAAAAGTTTTTTTTTTTTTTTTAGTCCTCTTACTGTTTTTTCATAGGTTTTCATCCCCACTTTTTTCAAAGTTTAGGAATTAGTCTCCGCCGTCAACTCCCCTCCGTTATCTGCTGACGTGGCTAACAGAGACCACGTCAGCAATGCCACATCATCCACATGGCGTTAAGTTTACCACGTCAGCAGGGACT
Source organism: Echinosophora koreensis (assembly GCA_035048595.1). Classification (NCBI taxonomy): domain Eukaryota; kingdom Viridiplantae; phylum Streptophyta; class Magnoliopsida; order Fabales; family Fabaceae; genus Echinosophora; species Echinosophora koreensis. The sequence goes on along the minus strand of JAPCYP010000017.1, from coordinate 5,917,132 downwards.
ATTTCCAAAAAAAATTGAAAATATAGGGACTAAAACCAAAATTTGTGAACTTTGGAGGGACTAAAAATTTATTTTAACAAAAAAACTATTTTCCAGCTATTTTTCACTCCAAGTCGGACAGGGACAGGAAACCACCTCGATATCCCCGAATATTCCCTTAAAGCTATTTTAATAAACTTATACTCATTTTCCTAGTCTAACTATACTTAGGACAATTCTGCAAGCTAGAATAGACGAGTTAATCTTTTAACACAACTTTATCATACAAATTTAACCTTTTTGTTAACATCAAAACTTAAGAGATTATTTAACCAAAACCACTTTGGTTCCAACAAATTTGACACCTATGTCTCCAATAAATGATTTGTTTCTATTTTCTAGCCAAGTTTTGTCATGGTTTAAATTGTGAAATTCCTTCAGATGGTATGATTTTTAGTACAAGGATACCGAGCTAATTTCCTTTTCCTGAACGACTTGCTATGAAATTTGGCAAGAAAATAGAAACAAATTCATACATTATGGACCACATGGTTAAAATTGCTAAGTTCCTTCATTTTGTATGATATATCTAGTACTGAAGGGTACCGAGATAAATTCTTATTTTTTTTTACTTGCTCCAAATTTTGGCTAGAGAATAGAAAGAAATCATACATTAGGGTCACAAGTTTTAAATTGACAAATCCCTTCATCTGGTATGATTTCTAGTACTCAAGGGTATCAAGGTAATTTCTTATTCCAATTTGATTGCTCTGAGAATAGTGTTTTTTGTTAAAATAAGTTTTTAGTACCTCCAAAGTTCACAAATTTTGGTTTTAGTCCCTGTATTTTCAATTTTTTTTTGAAATAGTCCTTGCTGATGTGGCAAACTTAACGCTACCTGGATGACGTGGCATTGCTGACGTGGCATTCCGTTAGCCACGTCAACAGAAAACGGAACCAGTTGACGGCGGGGGCTAATTCCTAAACTTTGGAAAAAGTGAGGATGAAAACCTATGAAAAAAAAGTAAGAAGAATAAAACCAAAAAACGAGAACTTTTCAGGGACCAAAGGCTTATTTAAGCCTATCTTTTTTATATGACATTATTATATAAAAAAATAGCTTAACGATGTATTTTTTCCCCTGAAAATATAGATCATTTTAATTTTAGTCCCTATCTTTTGTTTACTTTGTTTTTAGTCCTCGTAATCTTTTTTTTTTGAAATAAGTCCCTACCATCAACTGTTACCATTAACTGCCGACGTGACAGACTGAAGTCCACATCAATAGTGGCATGTGGGCAAAATATTATTTTTTATTGCCACGTGGCTTATTAAAAATAATTTTTGGTCCCTGAAAATATATGTATTTTGGATTTAGTCCCAATCTTTTTGTTTGTTTTGCTTTTGGTCCTTGTAACTTTTTTTGTTGAAATAGGTCCCTGCAATCAACTGTTGTTATTAACTGCTGACGTGGCACCTCGGTATTTACATAAGGTTATTCTAATTAATCTAACCTAATATGAGTTAATCATTTTATGATTTCCCCTTATTTGTTATTAACCCTAATATCCCCTAATTTAGCAAATATGATTCCCATAATTTATGAATTAATTTGATTTTCTGACAAATGAAGAACAATTGTAATTTTTTGAGTGGGTTGGTTTTGAAGCAAGTAATCATCTAAGTGGATTTTAAAAAAATAAAATAATATATATATACACTTATATACATATATATATAATGTGTCAAGCCACATGTCACTGCTAACGTGGACTTTTGTTTGTCACGTCAGCAGTTGATGACATGGATCTGTTTTAAAAAAAAGTTACAAGGACCAAAAGCAAAAGCAAACAAAAAATAGGGACTAAAACCAAAATGATATATATTTTCGGGGACCAAAAACTTCATTAATAAAAAATATTTTTCATAAGCCACATGACAATAAAAAATAATATTTTATCCATGTGTCACTGCCGACGTGGATTTCCATCTATCACGTCAGCAGTTAACAGTAACATTTGATGGTAGGGACCAATTTCAAAATAAAAAAGGTACAAGGACCAAAAGCAAAACAAACAGAAGATAGGGATTAAAACCAAAATGACCTATATTTTCGGGGACTCGAAACTTCCTTAAGCCTAAAAAAAAAAAAAAAAAAAAAAGATTTATTCTTGATATAAACAGTAAGCACTCATCCATTGTGTGTTTGCGAATTCATGCTTGCTAGGATCGCGAGCTCTCTCCTCAGACCATTGTAGTGGTGGTCCACTGGTCACTACCCTGTTTCTGCTTGTTTATATCTGTTGTAGCGTATGAGGTTATGCCTGCGAGGCAAAACGAGTAAAGACCAGACAGACAATGCTTGCAGGTCTATTCCAGTTACCCGTTTATGCCCTGTTAGGCTGACCTCCTCGGTTTGGGAATGGGACTTCACTTTGAAGCATTGTCTCGTTGGATGAACTAGATGAGTTGTATATGTATGTATGTATGTATGTTTCTAGTAGAGTTTATTCTTCTTTTTTTCTTCTTTTTTTGTTTACGAAAGTTTAGGTAGATTACCTACCAACGAGGTCCTCACATCGACAGTGGAATTTGAACTCATGACCTTGTGGGGTATGAGCCAAATCCCTACCAACTGAACAAACCTTTGTTCGTTAGAAGAGTTTATTCTATTAATTGGAAAGTAGGTCACTCATGATTCAGCCTGACCGAAAATATATATATATATATATATATATATATATATATATATATATCATGTGAATTAATGGTATTTAGAGAGAAAAAGAAAAAGAATGATAATAATGAGAAGAATGTAAAATATTGGTATGCATGTATATTCGTTATCCATACTAAATTGTACTTTGGAAAATTGTGAACCTAATGTATCTATAAGTTTTCCTTTAGGTTTAACTATTGAGTAGACTCTTGAATTATTTGAGAATTTTTAAATAAGTCTCTATACTAAAAAAATTTGTAATTAGGTCCTCGAACTTTTATAATGTTTTCAATTGGGTCCCTATACTAAAAAATTTTTAATTGGCTCCCTGAACTTACATAAAATTTTCAATGGAGTCCCCGGGGTAGGATTCCGTGAAGAGGTCTTTAAGTTTGTTGATGTGAAACGTGTCCTGGAATCCCACCAAATTTGTATTTAGGGTTGCAAGAGACCAAAATGTTGAGCCAGAAAAACCTAAATGTGACCCGTGATTGCTTCTCCTACATCTGAACAAATAATTCATTCCTTCCCCGATTATGTTTTACGGTTGTATATCCCTTCCTTAAAATAATTTCGTCCAAAATAGTTCTCACACTTGCAACTTACTACATCTCACTTCATCTTGATGTATTTTGTTGTGATAATGTCTCAAGGTTCATCTTCCACCCAAACTACTCATAAATGACTGATATGGTTATCCAGCTTAGATAAAATCAATTATATTCCGTCCAATTCAACATATCACTAACAAATTTTATAATTTAGACCCCATTGAAAATTTTATATAAATTCAGGGATCCAATTAAAAAAAAATTTAGTTCATGGACCCAATTAAAATTTTTGTAAAAGGTCGAGGACCTAATTACAATTTTTTTTAATGTAGGAACCTGTTTGAAAATTCCTAAATAGTTCAGGGATCTACTCATAGTTAATCCTTTTTTTTATTAATCCTTCTGATATTAAATAAAAGGTAAATATATTTGATGTTTTTTTATCGGATAGAAAGAACAGGAAATAAAAAAACAAAGGGACTTTTTTAATTAATTTTCAATATAAAATTTTTTTATTGATAATATATAAAATTAAGCTCATAAAAAAATTCTATACTTTTTTATATAATAATTAGAAATGTTAGAAAAAGGAATATTACAAGAGGCTTTAAATTAGTAAATTTTCAATCATCATATTATTGGTCCAAGTAGTATGGGACTTGAACACCTTAATCAAATGATAGATATTCGAATTTTGGTATGAAAATACTTGATTGGGAGGGGAGAACTCACCTTGTATACCCAATGAGTTCTTCGATTGAATTTAGTCACTGTTAACGGTGATTGAATACTTCGTACCTATGACATGATTATTCAAAAAAAAAAATAGTAAATTTTCAAAAGCCAATTATCCTAAAATATTATAAAATAAATGACTGTACTTGAGCCCCAAATAATTAGAAAAGATAATCAAATTTGAACACTGTTTCCTGTTTCCTTTGCAGACAAAGGTATGTTTGTTTTCTTTAACCCATCTGCCATTTCTCGCTCCCTCCTTCCTCATTCCAACTCCTAACCACTTCGTCGTTGCTCTCTCTCTCTCTCTCTCTAAATATACAATGCAACTTCAAAAATCTAAGTGAGGTTGAATATCCAAAAACCATTTGCTTCTTAGAAGAAAAAGAAGAAGAAGCTATGGGCAAGGCGTCTAAGTGGTTTCGAGGGCTTCTCGGTCTTAAAAAAACACAGTCCCCTTCCCCTTCATCTTCATCCTCTCCCAAACACAAACGGAGATGGAGTTTCCTTAAACCTCACACTTCACAAAACCACAATGATCTGCACAACGACCACGTGGCACCCACCTCACCTCTTGATCCCGACATGCACGCTGCTGCAGTGGCTGCCGCCACAGCTGCTGTGGCGGAGGCGGCAGTCGCTGCTGCTGAAGCCGCTGCCGCCGTGGTGAGGCTCACAAGCAGCGGCAGGTGCGGTTCCGCAGCTGGAAGCATGGGGATTCGTGAAGAATGGGCCGCCCTTAAGATTCAAGCTGCTTTTCGTGGCTCTTTGGTGAGTATTCATTCATTCTTCACTCTTTCTTCTTCTTCTTCTTCTTCTTTACGTGAATGCTTTTTCATTTGTTTTTCCATGTTTTTTGGGATCAAAATTTCTTATACCTGTTTGGTGGTTACTGCGAAGGATAAATTTCTTCTCAAGCTAGCAAAACTATAAAGCGAGAAAGTGTAATGAAATTTTAACTTAATTTAAGTAATGAAATTTAAGTAATGAAGTGTGGATATTACTTATTTTCTTCCTTTATACCTTTGTTCAAGACTCAAGAGAGCAGTGTGTGTTTGGATAAACGTTTCATATCAAAATCAATTTTAATTTTATGTCGTTAGAAACACTTTTGCCGCTTACAAAAGGGAATCAAATCAATTCTATTGCGAAGCTGGTTACTTGGGATGTGTCGTTTTGCTGAAAACTGGTTGTCTGAAAAAGATTTGTTTACAAAATCTGTGACAATATTTATGTGAGTACTGCAATGAATCTTCGAGAGACAGTGGCTAACGTGGACTGTAGTGGCAGCTCTGACCTCCTTTTCTTTAACACCGTTTGCCTTTGCCCATCACTCTCAGTTGGCGTTTTCACAATTAAATGAATCATAATCAATTTTCACAGGTTTTATTAGTATATACTAGCCTTCACTTTCCTATTAACTCCTATATCATGTTTGAAGTGTATTGCCACTCTTTTTTATTTTGTAAATTATTTATCATATAAATTTTAATTTGTTTTATTTTAATGATTTAAAGTGATAACAAACACTAATTTTAAAATACACACTCCCGTGATCCCTCTCTTTAATTTTGTCTAATATTGTGGTTATCTACAAAAAAAAATTATGGGGTGCCTAATTAACGTGCTTTTCTGTTAACAATTCTATTGTACTTTTGCTTAGCCGGTTACTCTTTTTCAACGCTTGGCTTAATATAGATAGTGGTCTATTATTGGAACTCGGATTTGCTCCTGCTTGATTTCTCGTTTCTCACGTCCGACTGAGAGAAACTTTTAGGTGTTTTTGAGGGGGGAAAAAAAAAAGGAGGAATTCTATGTTCCTGTTATTAAATCTGTCACTTAAATTATATTTATGTAAATTATTATTATTATTATTATTTTATTTCAATTATATTTTAATATTATAGATGGTGTAATTGGTGATTTAGAAAATGTTATTCTGGAATGAATTTGTTTTTAAAGTGATAAAGTAAAAGGGTTTATTTCCTTAAATATGTAGTAAATTAGGATTATAATATATTTTATTAAATTAAATTTACATATATCTTTATTTATTTATTTTAGATATAATCTCACTCTAAACCCATGTTTCAAAATTCAATTATTCTATTCTGGCCCCACCAAAAAAAGTCCTCTGCCTTTTGTAAAATATCGACATTCGGCTTTTGGGCCTTTGGCCTTTTAGTTTTGTCCGGACAGACAGATACGAGTCTAAAGTCCCATGTACTATGTTTGATGTTTCTGTAGGTGGGCTTGTATGATTTTAAATGGGTTGGTTGACCATCACAATAATAATAAGATTTAATTAGTATGTACTATAGTAGTGTAAAAAAAAAAAATTATTGTCAATTAATAATAAATTATCACATAATTAAACATGTCCGACTCTTATTATATATAAATCCCTTAGAAAGTCATATATATAGAATGATTTGTGATTGATCGACAATGTAATATAAAAAATTAAACTCATAATACTATGACGAATGTTTAGGACACTGGTTAAGAAATGGAAAAGGCAAAATTTGTATTGGAGATGATGCATTTAGGGCCCCTTTGGCATGCTGTATTAGGTCTAATAGGAATAGGAATGAGTTAATACATTACATCATGACCTTATACATTGTTTGGTGTGAGCATTGTATTGCATATGCTTATACATCAAACTCCTTATACATTAAAACAACGGATAAATTACAGCAAGATGGTCCTCAAACAAACCTAATCATGTTGGAAAGCTTTCAATGATTGAAGATAGGGCGGGCGGGTTATGTGCAAAGACACTGTAATTTAAACAATGTTTTCGATGGCGGATGGTGGATTATGGTGGCCAGCCAAAAGTCTGCCATCTAAATATGGTGTTGCGGCCTATGGCGAAAACATGACGGATATGATAGGCTTTGCGGCCTATGGCGGCTGGCACTGAGTCCGCCATGTCATAATGTCATGGCGCCACCATGGCGGCAATTTGACAACACTGCTTGGTAGCCCATGAGCTGAACATATCGTGTGTCAAGACATAAAAGCTACAACAACTAATAATATTTGATTTAATCATATCTAACTTTGTGGCCACATCAAACATAGCTCAGGCCAAAAAAAATATTCTGTTGTGCCAATATGTGCAGTCTTTGTCTGAATTTTTATTTTATGATTATTAAGAGAATGCATTGATGCTTTTCTATCATTGCTTCAGTCCATTACCAGCTATAACTTAGAATTTATCCTTGTTGCAGTCAAGATATTAGTTCTGCTCATTTACTCTTTAATGCTGAAACTGTTAGGCAAGGAAAGCACTGCGAGCATTAAAAGGGCTGGTGAAGCTCCAGGCACTGGTGAGAGGTCATATTGAGAGGAAGCGAACAGCAGAGTGGCTGAAAAGAATGCAAGCACTCTTACGGGCACAGGCGCGTGTTTGTGCAGGGCGGGCTCAGATAATGCATACTCCATATTCGAGTGCAAAGTCATCTACGTGCCTCATCCATGTAAGCATTAGTAATAGCTTCTTTAGTTAGTTTTTCTCTCTTTTTTATGGATTTCTTAGACGTAGCTTTTTGCTTTATGCTGCACAGATTGTTCGTGTTCGAGGATGACTGGGAATTTTTTTTTTCTTCTTTGTAGTGTTCATTTCTAGTTTTGTTGCTTTTGAAGTGGATAAATCTCAATATTGATGCACCAATTAGAGATATAATAAGTCATGTGCCTTCATGGAACAGTTCAAGATTTTGCAATGATTGGTTTATGGCATGATATAGCAAATAGTTGAATTTCAGCACAGGTTTGTGCATTATTCACCTATCAAACTAAAAGTACTTTTGCATGAGTTGGTCCATGACAGTACCAATACATGAGTTGATTGAGTAATCTTAGTGTCATAGACTAATAGTTGAAATAGTATCCAATATAGTTGAAATAGTATCCAATATAATTTAGTTTGCAACTCTGGAGATAGATTAGCTCATTTCTTGTTAGCCAATATATCACATGGTTGAGCTTATATTATATTTGTAAATCAAAATACTGATATGGCAAGATATATTGTATGATAACTTTATTTTCTAAATGACCATTAACAGGGTCCAGCAACACCAGACAAATTCGAAAGCCCAATCAGATCAAAGAGCATGAAATATGAGCAATCGCCAGTTCTCAAGGTATTTTCTTGCCACCTCTTACCCAACATGGGTGAATTCGATGCATTATCAAATTTAATTTGTCTACTTATAGAAGCATTTATATCATTCTAGAGACATGCCTCCAAATCCTGTGGGAGTATATCAGCTAGTCAGGTAGATGAACAATCATGGAATCAAGGAAGATCATGCATGACAACTTGTAGCAAGAATGCTGAAAAAAGTGATAGGATTCTAGAAATTGATTTTGGAAATCCACAAGTTGCATCAAAACGTAGGAACCTCTTTTTCTCCACAAAAGACTCAACATCTCTCCAATCAGGTCAAACCCCATCTTGTGAAGTTCAGTCTTGTGGCCCACCGAACCCAACGAGGTTGAGGAGACACCATTTTGCACTGCCAGCAGTAGTCCTCAAATTTTATCAGCCTCATCTAAAGATGATGGTTCCAAAAGAAGCCCTTTTACTCCTACTAGGAGTGATGGGTCAAGAAGCTATCTTTATGGTTATTCTGACTACCCAAGTTACATGGCTTACACTGAGTCTTCAAAGGCAAAGGTTAGATCTCTCAGTGCCCCAAAACAAAGACCCCAACAATATGACAGGACCACTTCATCTAACAGATACTCACTCAATGGATTTGGTGACCCAAGATTGGCCACACAGAGGGCAGTTGCATTGCACACAGGCTTCACCAGCAAGGCCTATCCAGGCTCTGGCCGTTTGGACAAGCTTGGTATGCCTGTGGGGTATAGATACTGACATCAAAAAGGGTTTTGGACCTTATTTTCAGAGTCTTTATCATCTGATCTTGCTAACAATTTGTACTTGGGCATTAAATCTTCACTTTCCAATCCCAGTTTACTTGTGTATCAGTATTAGAGATCTGTAACCATATTTGGTGCATACTGATATTCTAACTTCTATGTGATAAAATGACGAGACTTGCTCTTGGACTTGTGTCAGTGGTTTCTTTCCAATTCCTAAAATGTCACAGCTATCTTTCGGTAGATGCATGTATCTTACTTGGATGGATTGTGTGGACTTAAATTTATATTAGTAATTTACTTAGAATAACTTAAATTATTCAACTAATTTAAGCAAAAAAATTAAACTCAACAATTTTAACTTGAAACATATCAAGTTTGCTCAAAGCATTTCGTTTATCAATTCGTATTTTATAATCTTCAAACAAAAACTTTTTCTACAAGTGTTTAGTTAGAGAGGGAACAGTAAACTCTGATAAGACGGAGAGACATTTAATTTAATTAAATGTATATATATCAGGTTACAAGAGTTATAGGTGGCTTATTGAATATATAACCTAGATATAAGTGTAACTCTAGACTAATGGTGTGTGAGAAGGTGGAGGTCATAGTCTTCTTGGTGAGCAGATGGGCCTACTTTGGTTTAATCTTCAAGGAATTGGGTGGTGTTCAATTTTCAGGGCCGTGCCAGACATTTTGGAGCCTAAGGCAAAAATGATGAAATGATAGAACATGAAAATGAGGAGAATTACATGTCGATATTATATACCGCAACAATTTGATGTCACTTGTCTCCTTCAAGAATTCACTTCTAAAGAATATGGTGATAAAGTGAAGAAGAAAATAAATGAGGAAATTTTTTTGGTCAGAAGAAATGGAGGAATAAAATAATGTGAGGTGAAAAAAAATAACCATTACTTATTAATTTCTTTTTTGATTTTTCTAATATGTGTAACTTTACACATGTTAAGAAAGCATAAAATAGAAATACTGTATTGGAAATAGTGACTTTTTAATTTTCAAGAAATTGAATATACAACTTCCAATACAACATTTCTACTTTTGGTTTCTTAACATGTACAAAGTTGCATAGGTTAGAAAAACCGTTTCTTTTTTAACGTTATCTTATTAATAATTACACTTCATTGTTATTAACGTTTTCCAACGGTACTGACCTTAATTTGTGTAGCAATCAAAATTGCATTCAATTTTTTCATTCCCAAAATTGCACTTTCACAATTCACCCATTAGCATAATTATAATGACTCTTGGGTGACATAACGTAACACTTGCTGCTTGGGCTGGGAAGTGGGTAGGCAAGTCATGTGGGATGTAGGCATGTAGGCATGTAACGGTGTAGCATTTTGGGCCTTCATAGTAGTAAAAAAATTATAAGGGGGTAGGTAAGTAAAAAATTATGGGGCCTAAAGCAACTGCTTGAGTTGCTTTACTGTGTCCAAGGCCCTGTCAATTTTGGGAGGAACAAAACCTCTAAGCCTTGAGCTGAGTTCAGCGTAAAGGCTTGTGATGAGGTCTTCTTTCCTGATAATTCTTAGTCCGAGGCAAGTTGTTGTTCTTTGGTATCTGCTTACCTTTGTTCGTTTGTGCATCCTTGTTCGATCTGCCTTCTTAATTGTTGACATCTCTTCGTCCGAGTTGTTGCTGGCATGTCCTTGTCCAAGTTATGTCTTCATGGGCTCGACTTTCGTGTTGATACAATCCGGGCAAATGAGTAGGCGACATCTCGGGTTGTCGTTCTAGTGCTTCCTATTGGAGATTGGGCTTCCACCCTCTCTTGGGGCGAGGTCCATGGGTCCTTTCCGGACATATTGTCTCTTAATGGTCGTTTAGTCAGAATCGTGCCTATCCCAAATTGGGCGGGAATAATAAGTCAAAGTAATATTAAATTTATTTGACTCTAAACATACTAAAAAGTGCCTTGAACAAGTACGTGATGATTTTAATTATTTAAAATAAAAGAAAGTTCTCAATTTTGTCCATGAAAGATTTTTAAAATATTAATTTTGTTTAACAAGATTATTGCAGGAAGATTACTATACCAATTTGATGCTGGATCTGAGCCCCACATGATTTGATATATGTTGATGTCACAACTGTTTTTTTTTCCTTTTTCTATCATTTTGTATACGCTTACCTCTTTCTATCAATTTTCAACCGCCAAATAATTTGCTCACCAACTTTTATGCTTTTCAACTAGTGGGATTAGCATAATAATTTAAATAAAACTGGACAGATATACGAAAGCTGAAATGTACTGAAATTATCGTAATTCTAGTTCTAAAATAAAATGAAACCAATGAACAACAAGGTGTCGTGGTGTAGTTGGTTATCACGTCAGTCTAACACACTGAAGGTCTCCGGTTCGAGTCCGGGCGACGCCATGTTACGTGATTAATTTTTTGACGTACTCTCTTGGAATTAAAGATTGAATGGATCAAGCTATATTTACTTGTAAGACATCCATGTAATGCTGGTGAAGCCTGTGTGCAACACAGGAGGAGAATTATAGCAAAATTATTTATAATTATGTTAAACCAAAAGAGAATTCTGCGAAAAATTTTCAGAAACAAAAGGTTTTTACATGGATTTTCATACCATCAAAATGTATTTTTCTTGTTTTTTGAAAATTTTGGAAACACTGGTTCTTTTCAAGATGTCATAAAATGAGACACCATAGTGTAACTTGTAGTCAGATTTATATATGTCTAGAAGTTTTTCACTGAGCATTTAGATTTATAATTGTCAACATGCCATAAATCCAGGCACCATAGTCCATAGCGGCATAGCGTACGTATTTCTGTATAAATTGCCAAAACTGAACGTGTACGAGCGCAATATAATAAGATTCAATTTTATTTTATTTTGGTAAAAGATCGAACTTTAATTTTTACGGTTAGGATTTATAGTTTTATACAGCATAATTTACTTTTTTAGCATAAAATATTTTATCTTCTTCTGTATTAATTTCAATGCATAATTGCATATGAAATATAAAATTCACTGTTCCCTTCAAAACGCTTGGCAATTAGACCTCCCAAATTAGTTGTCATTCCTGCAAACGCCACTGGTAACTTATGTTTAAATACAATTTCATTTTTTACTATACCATTTTTCGACTTCTCAAATCTTAACCAAACACATCCTACAGAGAGAGAGAAATTTTCAGTGTAGTCATGATAACAGATTGAGAATTTCCACTATTCCTATCATGCATACAAATTTTAGACAGTGAAAAACATTACACCTTTCCTCTCCTCTTGTCATAAGTCACAATTAACAAACACATTCAACCGCGCAGCTAAATTTAACATCTACATAGGTACTAAAGCATTATAGTGTCTCAGTTAAGCATTTGAACATCAGGATAAAAAAGGGCTACTTCAATAGCACATTCTCACTATCAAAAAAGCTAAAAGATGATGACATATCTCAGTTGAACTTGGGACCTACTCATGCAGCTTTAGCTGTTTCACGAACTAGAGAAAGCTTAGCCAGCAGGCCACACAGTTGAAGGTAAGAACCAACTCCGTCACAAATTCTCATATGAGCAAATCCAGTTTCCTGTAATTTGAAGCAAACCATGTCAATCACAAACTCCGTAAAAGAATTACAAATTTGGCCAACAGATAAACACCTACCTTCATAAATTCCAGTTTCAGATACTCAGCCATATCATAATTTTTTATTATACGAAAAAGTGTCGTGATGATATCAGTAGGGGAATATCCTAAATCATACAGTTGCTTGAGGCCCAAACAAGCCTCATCAAAATTCCCTTCAATCACATTACGCACCATATTCTTCACATGCAATGGATGCGGCTGGTCACAAACCTGAAACCAACCACAAATTTTAATGAAACCCATGGTAAATCGTGACGACCATAAATAACAAATCATATTTATTCTAACCTTAAAAACATTTGCTTGGTTAACAAACTGGAATCCACTGTATGTTGCTTGCAAGTTATTCAATGCCTGCCGCATATCACCATCAGCAGTGAAAATGATGGCTTCAAGGCCTTCAGGAACATAGGGAACCTTCAACAATAACACAGTTCAATCACGCATTTCCTCAATATTATTGAAGCGGAATAAATGGCAACTACAAACAGTTTTTATGAGTTCACCTTGCCAATCAAGAACTTGAAAAAAAAATAAAAAATGATAAATGAACCCACATTGATGGGAACCTCATGCATTAGGCCACCCATAAAAAGACAAAAATGAACAAAAGAATGCTTATAAAACAGTACATACCCTCCTACAAGATTTAGTGGCCATAAATTGCACGCAAACCTATATAAACAAACTCTAACACTACCACACTACTATATCACATAGCAGGAACACAACCAAGCAAGCCAGAAGATATTTCAGAAGATAATACTTCTAAACTTTAAAAGGAGCCTCATGGCACTGGTGAAATGCTACAACACATCTCGAACTTGAGAAAGGACATTCTGCAAGCCTCTCCATATAAATAATTTGGTCATTCTACAAAACTTTCCATCTAAATAATTTGAACATTCTGCAAACCTGTTCATAGAAATAATTGTGTAATGTGGCGAATGGTGAAACAACCAGGTTCTGGGTTGTTTGTTGGTTAGGAGATAATTTGAAACTATGGGATTTTGTTCAATCTCCTACCAATAAACCCCTTGAAACAAAAGTCAAACACTTGGTTGATGAAAGTGGTTCCTGGAAGTTGGATGTTCTTGAAGCTGCCCTTCCTCCTAATATAGTTTAGGTAAATTTGAGGCTGTTATGCCTTCTTTGATGGATGGAGGAAGTGACACTATTTGCTGGCGTAAAGGTACTTCCTTTTTAGTTTTCTCATTGGGCCTTGGCCCCTTCACGTTACCCAAACAATGGCATTTCTAGAGTCCTGTGTATTGTTAACTAAGAAGATTATACTCTGAACTCAAGAAAGCAACAGGACAGAAAAGGTGTCATTTTCCTTGAATGATGTTCTATTTAGTTGACAGTGCAGGAGAAATTACAATTTTCTAATTAAGCAAGGCTTCAAAACATTTTATTCAGTTTCTCGCTGATCAAACAAAAATAAACATTGTACAACATAAGATGAAAATATCCCAGCAACGAAGGAATATGAAACTACAGTAGGGAAAACTGATGGAGCAAGAGGAAGACCAAACAAGAAGGGTAAATTGTAAAAAGGACATTAATGCAAACAACAAGAAGGCAATATAGCATTAGATAGGAAATTGGCACATGAGAATCAATATGGAGGCTAGCAAGTAGTATTGATTTTTGGGTTAACAGGAGAAAAAAATTACAGATACACTTTTCTTACAAAAACAAGAACTCTCCCTTTTGGTATCAAATAGTGAAATATAAAGGGAAAAAAGAAATGAGAGAGTACTAACTATAATATTAACCTAAAGTGAATAACTCAAATAAAGAGAGATAATGAAAACTAAAGAAGTTGGATTGATAATCCTCTAACATAGAATATGAACACCACAAGCTTCAACTTAAGTTACCTTCTCGGCTTGAACCACTATCATGAGGCGACCAAGTATCTCTTGATCAGATAATCGCGAAAACCGCACAATGGCACATCTACTCTGAATGGGCTCAATAATTTTGGAGGATGTGTTGCAAGCAAGAGCAAAACGAGTAGAATTAGAATATATCTCCATCGTCCTTCTCAGAGCTTGTTGAGCCCCTGATGTCATGCTGCATCAGAAAATAATAAAAAACAAGTAACATAATCAATGTACTTTGCACCCTGATGTCATCGTCCATTAAGGTCTTGTTTGCTTTGTTTCCAATTTTTGTTTTCATTTACTATTTTCATTAATAGTTGCAAAAATATCATCTTGTTTTTATTTGTGTCCTCCTACTTTCAAATATTTCTACATGAAACAGTATTTATTTCCTGTACAAATTTTTAAAACCAAGGTAACCGAAGGATTACTTACTAATTGGGGGCAAGCTACGGATGAGCTAAGCTAATGACTGCCCTTTTCTTGCTCCCTAGGAAAGAAGTAAAAGAATGCTAAATAGGAAACATTATGAAAAGAACGTGACATTTTTGTAATTATTTCTGAAAGCAGGAAATGAAAAAAGAAAATTCGAAACAAAGCAAACGGACCTTAAATTACCCCCAAAGTTATGTGTCTTAGGTTTATACATTTGGCCAAAAGCTACTATCACAAGCTAGATTCCAACTAAATTACCCCAAACTTAGGTGTCTTAGGTTTATACATTTGGCAAAAGCTACTATCACTAACTACATTCGAACAGAAAACCAAACACACACTTACCTGTCAGCTTCATCGAGTATCACTATTTTATGTCGACCAGGAGGCAGCGTCACTTTCTTTTGTGCAAACATCTTGATTTTATTTCTCACAACATCTATTCCTCTACAATAAAAAAATAAACAGACTAAGAAAAACTACATTTAAATTTTGCGCCTGTAATTTCTATAATTTCAAAATGAAAGAACGAACCTGTCATCGGATGCATTCAACTCTAGAACACCTTCCTTGCAATTAGGTCCAAGAAGCTCATGTGCAAGTGCCAGTATACTAGTGGTTTTTCCAGTTCCAGGAGGACCCTAAATAAAAATAACCAAGAATTGTCAATTTTGTTTAATAATGGGAGTTAGGGTTAATTAAAAAAAAAAGTGAAAGGAAGAGGAGACAGACGGAGAGAATGAGGTTGGGCATGTTGCCATCACGAGCGATGACTTGGAGCCTCGACACGGCGTCTTCGTTACCGACGATGTCAGCGACCTTGCTGGGACGGTACTTCTCTACCCATGGCACGTCGTAGCTGCTGCTGTTCAGTGATGATGAGGATGCCATGCTTGCGCTTTCGATGCTATGCGCAGAGACGCAGAGTGCGCAGCGCAGTGTAGAGTGGTGTGGTGTGAACTGCTGCCTCAACTCGGTCTCGCGCCTAAATGGAATACTGGGCCTTGCGTTTCTTTGATTACCGGACCAGCCAAAATAAAACGGGCCAGCCTGACCCAAGTCCAATGCCCATCGCGTTTATCAAACCGGATCAAACAGACTCGGTTTTTTCAGGCTGACATTTAAGAAGCCCAGCTCGGCCTTAATAACAGGACGGTCGGGTGAACCGATCGTGTCCGGCTCAAATTGATGACTCTAATTATCAAATCTAGATAGAGATTGCGCTAAGCCGAAACTGTTTTCGGGGGAATTTGCCTAAGTTTTTAAAGGACATTAATAGATCTGTGGTGTTATTTTAACACAAATTAGGTGTCGGACACCATATATATGTGTTCTTGCAAATTCTAGCACTAGGGAATAGAATCAACACAGAACAATATCACTATTCTCTAGAATAATCTTACTCCAAAGGAACTCGTATTATTCAAATTCTCTCTGGAATAGCAGAGTAATGGTTACCAGAAAATAGCTTAACCCCCCCCCCCCCAACCCAACATACATATATATCCATCCTAATTTAAATCATCCCGCTCTTTTCCTTTGTTCGAGGATAACCGCCACCTTCTGGTCGTGGGTTCATTCTCCCCCACGTTCTTTACTTCCATGCTCCCTCGTACATACAACCGTTCACGATCTTCTCGGCAATCGTTCAACCATAAATTCTCGGCCCAATCCGAGATATAGATATGTTGGATCAATTCTCGGATTGGGCCTACAACCTATAGTTGAGGCCCAAATTATTCCAACAGTACATTAGTCCCCCAAGCTCCGAGTTGGAAAAACGAAGGAGCTTCGGCTTCACCTCTTACATCTTGATAACACATCATTTCCTAGATATTAATAGTTCGGATCATATCTCGGGTTGGGCTTATAACCCATGAATGAGGCCCAAACTAATCCAACAGTACATTAGTCCCCCAAGCTCCGAGCAGGAAATGCGAAGGAGTTTTAATTCCAAAACTTCAGATTTCAGAAGTTGTTTGGGGAGACCTCACTCTTTTTGTTCTCGCCAGATTCGTCAACAATGGCCTAATTCGGAGGTGAGCCTCATTAAAACCTTCTCGGTCAAAAACCCTTCTCGGGAAAAAAGACCAAGTTTAGGAAAAAGAGTACTCACCTAACCGATTATAGGTGCACCCATGTGACCAGATTAAATTCGAATATGAAACGGCTGACAATTTACTCCGCGTATGAAGCAAGCTACACGCTTCCCCATTAAAACCTCGATATCTGCGCACCAAATCTTTAATTACAGTCGCTTTGTCTTTTCATTTCCCATCCGTTACCTGCCCCTTTATCAAGATCATCCCCAACAGTCACGTGTTATTATTTCATCATTACAACCCTTCTCACTCTATTTGAAATATTCACCTCTTTATCTTCCCATCCCTTCCGAATCTCCAACTTCTTGCATTTCTTCTCTGTTCTGCTTCCTTTCTCTTCAACTCGAGCTTCCTCTCTTCCTCGTGCTCTTCCCAACCCCTTCTGCAGGTACGCATCCTTTCTCTGAGCTATTTCATTTACCTGTCATTTTTATAATGCATCCTTCCTCTCCTTCATCTACTCCTGAAGTTCTCCTTATTAGAGATTCCTCTTCCTCTAGCGTTTCTTCTGCTACTATGTCTCAACACAGCCAACACGAAGAAACACAGTCTTCTGCTTCCTCTGATTATAATCCTGATCATGGGGTTGTTCTTCCTCCTCCTCCTATAGACCCAGTGCCTGGGTACTCCTGGGTAAACTCTGATGTTTTATCTAGGTTTTCTAGCTTTCAAACCGATGCTTCCATTGCTGAGTTAAGGACCCAAATCCATCTATCCTTCCCTGAAATTGAGAGCAACTTTGTTTGTTTTCCCTGTTCCAGCTTCGATCGAGTTTGTATGAGAGCTGCAGAAGAGGACATGCCGTTCATCTTTTTATACAAAACCTTCTTTAGTGAGCCAAAATTAACCTTTCCTTTCTCACCCTTTCAATGTGAAGTATTGAACATGTTAAATATAGCTCCCAGTCAATTCCACCCCAACAGTTGGGCTTTTGTACGAGCTTTCGAAATCGTCTGCTCCGAATTCGATATAATACCGACGACTGCCAAGTTTTTCCATTTCTTTACCATAAGACTTTTCAAAACTGCTCGCTGGGTGTCTCTCCATAGCCGACATCATAACCGACTTTTCTCCCTCTATACCTCGTCCTACAAAAAATTCAAAATTGACTTCTTCAAAGTTAGGTCCTCGCCCGACGAATTGTCATTCTTTCTCAACGTTCACGGGGAACCTGCCTTCCCTCTATACTGGACACGATCACCCTCTCGGATCTCCGACCCGTATCAACTTCTCGATGCTTCCGAGAAGGCAGAGGTCGAATTACTCTATTCTCTTGGACCGATGAACTGCCAATCTGTTTTGGCACTTCCTAATGCCAAAAACCCTGAAAAATGTTGGCGAAGTAAGCTGCCCCATCTTACTTGTTTTGTCCATGTTTGTTCACTGTATTATTCATTCTTAACAAATCTGTTTTCTTTTTCCAGGAATTATGACAGGATCCAGGCTATCCTTTGCCCAAATGAGGAAACTCAAACTTGAAAAACTGGGCTCCGAGAAGAACAAAGCACCAACCATCCCCGTCAACGATAACACTGCCTTCTCTCTTGTGGATTCCTCGGCTGCCTGTACTTCAACTGAGCATGCGCCTCAGGCTAAAAAACAAAAGCGTGCCGAGAAGATCACAACAATCTTTTCCACTGCAACTGAGAACGAGCTGCCTCCTAGGCCCTCTTCCGAGAAGAGGCTTCACAAACGGAAATGGTTCGACAACTCCCAACACTCCGAGAACTCCTCCCTATGGCATTATGACTTCAACCCCCGATCGCTGATCAACACTCACCTCACCTTCTCGGCAGATGTTGACATTGTCCGCAAATATGGGACTAGCTCTGCCTATGAAGCGACTCAGACTTATTTACTTAGGTCTGCAGAACTCATCCAACTAGCCGAGAAAGAAAGGTTGCAGACTCACATACAAATGGAAAAGATGAACCTGGATATCACAAGGGTTGAAGGATTGAAGAAAGAATTGCTGGATAAATCCTCGGCCCATGATGCATTAAGCAAAACTTATGAAGAAACACTTGCAGAACTGGAAAAGCTTCGCGTGGATGTGAAAACCGCCACGGATGACAAAATCAAAGCCGAGTTAGATCTCACGGAAGCTACATCCAAAATCTCGGAATTGACTACACGCCTTCATTCTGACAAGGTTGCTTTAGAGTCCGAAATCGAAGCTATCAAAGTTGAAGTTACTGACTAGTATGAGAATGGGTTCAATGCTGCACTTGAACAAATTCACATCATAGCCCCCACCGTTTGCATATCCGAAGCATATGTCTGGAAAGAAATTGTTGATGGCAAGCTGATTTCTCCACCTCGCTTGGAAAATGTAACCGAGTCTGCCCAACCTGCTGCCCCTGAGAATGCCTCTTCTGAGATTCCTACTGAAGTTTGACTATAACTGAATTCCCGGCATTTTGTGTTCCTTTGCTTTTTCCTCATGAATTGTACTGTTTTGTAATTGCAACCCGAACTTGTTTAATGAAAAATTAGCTTCTTAATTTCGGCTTTGTGTTGTTTAACTACATCTCTTGTTGAATATAAAGTCTGTAATTTACTTCCTTTATCGACAACTGTGTTTTTGAAATATAACATTCCCTTCTCCTTTCTTCAATCCAATCTCCTTCCACCTGAATTGGTTTTGCTTTATGATTCCTCTTCCTTTCTCACCTTCTCAATGATAACTACACTTCTTCTCTTCTATTCAACCAGCCATATCCTTCTTCCAAAACTTCATCCGAGATCTAGCCTTTTTAACTCAACCAACACCTATACCCTTCCAAGAATAACTACTCATTCCACAACTTCCCCATGAACAAGTTACCTTCTCGATTCTACTGACTCCATATCCTTCCTCTGAAACTTCCTCCGAGATCTAACCTTTTTAACTCAAACCAACACTGATACCCCTTCCGAGAGTAAGCTACTCCTTCCATAACTTCCCCATGAACAACTTACCTTCTCAATTCTACTCACTCCATATCCTTCCTCCGAGATCTAACCTTTTTAACTCAAACCAACACCTATACTTCTTCTGAGAATAAGCTACTCATTCCATAACTTCCCCAAGAACAACTTACCTTCTCGTCTCTACTCATTCCATAACCTTCCTCCAAGCCTATACCCTTCCATATCAATAGTTAAACCTTTTTAACTCAACCAACACCTATAACCCTTCTGAGAATAAGCTACTCATTCCATAACTTCCCCATGAACAAGTTGCCTTCTCGTCTCTACTCATTCCATAACCTTCCTCCAAGCCCCTACCTTCCTTTGTTTGAAAGAAAACATTTACCGAGATCATTACATCCCTCCTTGACCAAACCTTCCTCTTCTTTGTCAAATAACCTTCCTCCGAGGTCCTCCTGTGTATTTCCATTTTCACTTCTTCCTTTTCTCCACCAACAATATTTTTTTTATTTTTTTTACAACATAAGAATGAAATTCAAAAGAAATATTCAACTTCTTTAATTAATTGACAAGTACATAACATAGGGTGGTGGCCTCATCAAAACCTCCTTAGCCAAAAACCTCTTTTCTATGAGGGAAAAAGACTAAGGTAGGAAAAAGAGTACCACCAAATACAATAAATCAACTGAAATAAAACTTAAGGTGAGAGGCATTCCATGTTCTCGGAATAGCCTTTCCCGATAACTCCTCTAAACGATATGCTCCATTCTCCAAATTGTCACTTATTCGGAAAGGTCCGGCCCAGTTTGCAGCCAGCTTCCCCTCGGATTGGTCCTTTCGAGCACTTCCCTGTAACCGCAATACCAGATCTCCGACCTCGAACTTCCTCGGTTTCAGTAATGCATTATACCTCTCGGCAATTCTCCTTTTGCATCCTGCTTCTCGTACTCTGACCTCTTCTCTGACCTCTTCTATTAAATCTAGCTCTTCATTCCTCATCTCTTCATTCACCTCTGGATTATAGAATTCCCTCCTTATAGACATCTCCCCAACTTCAACTGGAATCATTGCATCAGCTCCATAAGCTAATCGAAAGGGTGTCTCTTTTGTTGTTGATTGTGGAGTACAATGATACCCCCACAAAATACCAGGTAATTACTCCGTCCATCTTCCCTTTGCCTTTCCTAATCTCTTTTTCAGTTCGCCGAGGATTACCTTGTTAGCCGCTTCTGCTTGACCATTTGTCTGGGGATGTTCCACCGATGAGAATCTTCTTTTAATTCCAAGGTTACTGCAAAACTCAGAAAATATTCTGTCCGTGAACTGCGTCCCATTATCAGAAATAATCACGGCTGGGATTCCATATCTGCATACAATACTTTTCCACACAAACTTCTGCACTTCGCTAGCAGTAATTCTGGTTAACGGTTTGGCTTCAATCCACTTTGTGAAATAATCGACAGCAACTAATAAGAACTTGACTTGCCCCTTTGCTAACGGGAAAGGTCCGAGAATATCAATTCCCCACATGTCAAAAGGCCATGCTGGAAGAATGCTGTGTAATTCCTCTGGTTTCGTGTGAGGAATCACCGCATGCCTTTAGCATTCATCACAATTATGAGCAAATTCAATGCAATCTAACATCAATTTTGGCCAATAATAACCAGCTCTGATCACCTTTCTTCCGAGTACTCTCCCTCCATTATGCATTCCACAGATACCTTCATGTAATTCGGCCATGACATACTCGGCTTTTTCTTTCGTGATACACTTCAACATTGGGCCATTGATGGCTCTCCGGCATAACACTCCCTTCATAATGGTATACCAACTAGCCTGCCTACTCAACTTTCTGGCCTCTTGAGTATCTTCGGGCAAAACATTCTTTGTCAAGAATTTCCATATCGGTTCCATCCATTCTCTGCTCACTTCTTCAATCACTAATGATGCCATCTCATCTTCAATACTCGGTTTTAAAAGCGTTTCTTGAATGACAGTTTTATGTCCCCCAGGAGCTTTAGTACTAGCCAACTTAGACAACAGATCCGCCCGACTATTCTTCTCTCTCGAGATATGTTCAATTTCGAACTTTTCAAATTCAGAAACCAATGAATTAACTATACATAATACCTGGTCAAATGTGACTCCCGGGTTTGAAAAGCCCCTCTGACTTGTCCAGTGACTAGTTGTGAATCGCTTCTACACTTGACCGCTTTGACTCCGACATCTTTGGCCAGTCTCAGACCTGCTATCATTGCCTTATACTCAGCTTCATTATTCGATACCTTGAAATCGAATCTCAACGACTGT
The DNA here is from genome assembly GCA_035048595.1 of Echinosophora koreensis. NCBI lineage: Eukaryota > Viridiplantae > Streptophyta > Magnoliopsida > Fabales > Fabaceae > Echinosophora > Echinosophora koreensis. The sequence goes on along the minus strand of JAPCYP010000017.1, from coordinate 5,894,956 downwards.
TCCAAAACTATGTCTCCTGGTCCCTCCAATATCAGGCCTGCTCCACTACCTCTGACATTGGACGCTCCATCTACATACAGAATCCACCAATCTGATTCTGGTTTAGGTTCGGGTTGCAACTCGGCAGCAAAGTCTGACAGACATTGAGCTTTCATTGATCCTCTCGGTTCGTACTAGAGGCCAAATTCAGATAGCTCCACGGACCAAGCAATCATTCTTCCAGCCAGCTCCGGCTTCCGTAACACCTGTCTGATAGGATGATCTGTCTTCATTATTATCCGATGACTTTGGAAATAAGGCCGTAATCGCCTAGCCGCAGTGACCAAAGCAAATGCCAACTTCTCGATCACTTGATATCTTGTCTCCGCATCGTGTAATACCCGACTGATGTAATACACGGGAAGTTGCCTTCTCTCCACTTCTTGAACAAGTACCGCACTGACGGACATATCTGTCACCGATAAATATAAAAACAATTCTTTCCCAACTTGAGGTTTAGTCAGGATGGGTGGAGAACTCAGAAAGGATTTGAAATCTTGAAAAGCCTCTTCACACTCCGGACTCCATTCAAATTGTTGTGGCTTTTTAAGCAACTTAAAAAGCGGCCGAGCCTTCTCTGCTGATCTCGGCAGAAACCTGGATAGCGATGCCAATCTGCCCGCGAGTCTCTGTACTTCTTTGACGTTCAGTGGGCTTCTCATCTCGATGATTGCTCGGCACTTGTCAGGATTCGCTTCTATTCCTCGGTTCGTCAGCATGAGGCCTAAAAATTTCCCACTTTTGATCCCGAAATTGCATTTCTCGGGATTAAGCCGCATGTTGTATTTTCGTACTTGACCAAAGATCTCTCTCAAGTCTTCGGCATGTTTACTCGGTTCCTCAGTCTTCACCACGATATCATCCACATAAACCTCCATGTTCCTTCCGATCTGACCTTCAAAAACCCTGTCCATTAGCCTTTGATAGGTGGCCCCTGCATTCTTCAAGCCGAATGGCATAACCTTATAGCAGTAGTTTGCTCTGTTTGACATGAAAGCAGTTTTCTCTTCATCAGTTGCATGCATTCGGATTTGGTTGTATCCCGAATATGCATCGATGAGACTGAGAACTTGGTACCCTGACGCTCCATCTACTAGCTGATCAATGCTGGGTAAAGGATATGAGTCCTTAGGACAAGCCTTGTTCAAATCTGTATAATCAGTGCACATACGCCACTTCCCATTTGACTTTTTCACCAAAACGACATTTGCAAGCCAAGTTGTGTACTTTACCTCTCGAATAAATTCTGCATCTACCAATCTTTTAGTTTCATCCTCTATTATCTTCCTCCTCTCCTCCCCCATCTTTCTTTTCTTCTGAGAGACAGGTTTGGCTCCCGTACAAAGGGATAGCTTATGACACACTACCCTTGGGTCCACACCTGGCATGTCAGCTGTACTCCATGCAAAGAGATCAGCATTCTCTAGTACTACTCGGATTATTGCCTCTTCGACATCAGCTTCAAGTTGCGTTCCGATATGCGTGTCTTGTAACACCCGGGTGCTGACGAGGGCGGGGAGTGGTCGCCGGTGCAAAGAGAGCACGGACAAGGAGCGGCTCCTGGCAGGCTTCTAGGCGGAGGGACACATGAATGAACCGATTACACACCCGAATGAGAGGGATCCTGAGACTGTGTAGGTATGGGACTGCATAGTTGGAGGATTCCGAGACTGTATAGGTATGTGACTGTACAGTTAAGGAAGGCTTAAAGGAATTGATTGGTACTACCTATACTAACAAGATGCATCTTCTTTTCGGTAGCCCATCACTTAAGAACTCCACAGTTAAGCGTGCTTGGCTTGGAGCAATTCTGGGATGGGTGACCTCCTGGGAAGTTTCTCAGGAAGCGTGTGAGTGAGGACAAAGCACGCTGAAAAGACCCGTGTTGGTCTGTGGGGATAGTCGTCAATCCATAGAGCAGCCAGGGATGTTACAAATGTAACACCCTTTGTTACATTAGTAACCCAAAATAAATTCAATAAAAATCCTTTAAAACCTTCAATTAAAATATACAAGTCACAGAAATTTTCTCAAATAATTAAGTCTGAAAATGTCTTATATTAAGTAAAATTATAATATTTCAAAGTAATGAAAGATATTAATAAATCCATACATTTGAATAAAAATCAAAAGCCTCAAAACCGGGCGTCTAACTACAACCCAAGAAGAATAAACTGAAATTAATAAATGATGTTAGCATGGCGCGCTTAAGCCATGCTACAATACTAACCAACTAAGCTAAAAGCAAGATATTAAATCTTCAAGTCTCTGTGTCCTCAACAGTGATATCCTCGGGCTCTGAAAACAACACTTATAATGAGATATAAAATCCCAGTGAACAACAATACAATTATAAAATATTTCGAAAATAGTGTTGTTCTCAGCCGGCACGGTAACCGGAAAAACTGTCCATGATATCCGCTAATTTTCCAAAATAATATATAAATAAATACTTTTAAATACAACAGTCATTTCGGCAACTCAACGACATAATAAAATATCACATGTTCACTAATTAAAGTGAACCACACGTCACAACAATAACATCATTATTCAAGTGGCTCGGAAACCCCACTCTGTGTTGGTTTCTTGCCTGAATCGGTGCCTCGAGAACCTCGTTCTAGAATTGATTCCTTGACCCCTCTTTACGGTGCCTCGGGAACCTCGTTCTAGAATTGATTCATTGCCCCTATGGTGACTCGGGAACCTCGTTCTAGAATTGATTCCTTGACCCCCCCCCCCTTTATGGTGGCTCGGGAACCTCGTTCTAGAATTGATTCCTTGCCCCTATGGTGACTCGGAAACCTCATTTCAGAATTGACTCCTTGCCCCTATGGTGACCCGAGAACCTCATAATTAAATTGGTTCCTTGCCTCCCATTTACGGTGACCCGAGAGCCTCGTTCATAAATGGATCCTTGCCCCATATACTCATCTTCGACATCCCACTAAGTGGTGATGTTACAAGCCATTGCCCCTAACTTGGGGGCATATCATCAATTCCACACATCATGCATATACTCATTCATCCATATTCCGAAGCATAAAACCATCCATCACAATTGATAGACTTTCCAAAGCATAAAACAATTACAATTCCATATCATCATATAATCAACTCATAAATACCAATTAAACAGATATCATGTTATCACGTAAATTTACAAATACAATATAGCAATCATAAACATAAGGCATAATATACACCAACAAGTATATCAATCAACCAATATAAATACCAATCATGTATTTCATATCATCAATTATAAGAGTAAATAGCCAATTTAATCATCTTTTGTCTTAATTGAAAACCACAATTTTAGAAAACAGGTTAATAACCACATGCCTCATTTTAAATTAAAGTTCCCAAAACCATAGGATAAACCATTGCTCACACAAACAAACATTATACCATGGAAAGGGTTCGTAAGAGTATTGTTACTCACCTCTCGAAGACATCCAAAATGCTCTAAAAATTATCTATGATAAGCCCGTTCGTGCTACCAAAATTTTGCTTATCTCTGCTGACCTTAATGGGACTGAACGTTGTCATGGTTGCACTGCTGAACAAAGAAACGCGTCTAGCCTCCTCCTTCACTGTGCGGCGCGCATGGCTCAAGTCCACTCCCTGACGTGATTTACTTTTTAACATTAGGTTATATGTTTATTTTTATTTTGTTTTATTTTAAACCATATGACTTGCTCTTGCCAAAAGCCAAAACCAATAAAGCTGGACTTGGGCTTAACGCACGCATACGTATATATATATATATATATATATATATAATTTTGCATTCTTTATAATAGTTAAGTAATTTCAATAAATTCTTATACTATCAATTCTTTATACTAAATCTCTTAATTATATTTTATTTGCACTATACTTTTTAATAACTTAATATTTTTATCAAATTAATTATATTAAATTTTAGGATGTTACATTTTCTCCCCTCCTTAAAAAATTTCGTCCCCGAAATTTATCTCATACCCACATACTTTTTTTTTTTTTTTTAAAGATATGTCACATTGAAGACCTAAATGTTACCATACCTTAGATAATAAGATCTGGGTATTGACGATTTGATGTCCTCCTCCATCTCCTAAGTAGCCTCCTCAGGAGTCAATCCTTCCCATAACACTTTCACCATTGGAATCGCCTTGTTCCTCCGAGTCTTAGCACTCTTGTCCAAGATTTGACTTTGCTTGAGCTTATAGATCAAATTATCTTTCAGTTGTACAGACTCAGAGCTATCACATGAGACTAATCAGGCACATATTTTCTGAGTTGCGACACATGAAAACATCATGAAGGTTTGCCAACTGTGGCGGAAAAGCCAATTGGTAAGCAATAGGGCCGACCTTTTTTTTTTTAAGAATTTGGAAAGGGACCCATGAAACAAAAAATAAAAATAAAAAATTAGTTTTCTGAATGATATTAACATCTTCATCCCAATCTTAGGAGTGACTCTCAAGACTACATGTTCCTCTTCCTAAAATTTTAAAGACTTTATTTCTTTGTCGGCATAACACTTTTTACCTATTCTGCGCAGTGTGCATCTTTCCTTCAATTATTCATCCTAATTGTGTCTCTTAGATTAAATCCAGTCATATCAAATTCTTCTCACCTACTTCGTACGAACAAAAAGGGAACCTACATTTCCTAATCACATCATCAAAATATATATATATATATATATTTAAAACAAAAACAAAACAAATGAATCTTAAAACGAAGCCAATAATAACATTTATATAATAAAATCATGCACATAAGTATTTGTTTCTAACCATCCACCTATAATTAAAACACCTTCACTTGAACTTCATCATTATAAGCATTCTCACAAATTTAAATTATAACAAATAATCCCAAAAAAAATGAAGTAATATTTTATACCACCCACATGTAGATATAATAGTCTCTTACAGACTCTACACCAAATTTCTTATATTATTTACAAAACAGATGAATTTTATAAATGAAAATAAAGTAAGGAGAAGCAGTAGGGACATCTACATATTAATTCTTATCTAGCCCAAGATGATAATCTCACAAGAAAAAGAAATAGTTTCACTTCCTGTTGATAAGAATATTTTACTTAAAAGAAATGTGATAACAAAATGGAGAATAAGATTGAATAAACTTGCAATAAAATTGTGCAGACATTGTGCAGAAACAACTGTATAAATAAACACCACAGTAGTACTAAGAAATTAGTTCTATCCTGATCTTTTAGTAGGCAGATACAAATGAGAAATAACATTAACATTTTTCACTTTTTGATAAAAAAAAATAAGTTTGTTAGGATTGGACATGCCATTAATCTATATGGAAAACAAATCACAGGGGTATATAATCGCGATTAATATTTGATCACTTGATAAGCAATCTGAAATATCAAGGAAAGTGATTCTTCAAAAAATAATGTATATAACAAAATAACAACATAATAATAAAATTTGAGCATATATAACTTATTTAATACAACATCTATTTTTATTCTCGTCCACCAATACATCTCCTTTAAATCTTGATACATCTTGGTTATTCCTAGATGTATGGTCAATGTTCCTTTATGTGTCTCTTCTAACATTTTTTTTTCCAAGACTCCCCTCCTTAAGAACAATGATCTTATTCTTAAACAACGCTAGACCATTATTAGATAACACATAATTCTCTTGGTTAAAAGGAGATTGCAATTCCTGGCCTAAAAACTACACTTAATCTATTTTCTAAGGTCACAACAAAATTTCAATCTATTCAATTTCAAGCTTAAAGTCCTAAAAGACATCCAAATTCATGTCCCTAGACTTTCCTATTAGGTTCATCTATCCAGACCAAAAGATACCTATCCCTAGTAGTTACTTTGTTCAATTTTATATTGTCCACCCGTAACTTCATACTCCCACCATTTTTTTCCCCCACTAAAAGCACTCAAAACTTATTACAAAATCAAACATATTTCTTAACAAAAGTTAAAGTGGAATTTGACTCATACTATAATTAAACAAAAAATTAATTAGGATCCGATAAATTTAAATAAAAATCATTGACCAGGAAACAGTGTGTGAAGAAATATGAGCAAATTGTGATTCCAATTAAGTATGATTTGAATTTGGCAAAGTGAAAAAGATAAATGACTTGACAAAATGAAGCAACACTTCGTAGGGAAACAATTAAATATGGAATATAACAAATCAATTCAAGTGAGTTTTGCGATTCTGCCATCAAACAAAAAAAGAAAATTAATTCAAGTAGCGTAAACACAAATGAGATAGGACTACACATTTTGTACAAAAATAAAACTAAGGAGCCACATATACACCGTAACAAAAGAAACAAAACCACAAATTAAAATATTCTTTATAAAATTTATTAAAAAAATTATCAAATTAATTCATCAAATAACATTAGAACATTTTAAGAATCCCATATCAATAATCAAGAATCTCAAAACCCTGATTCTTCATAATAGACAAATCTACATGTGAAAACCTCAATTTCCACATTTTAAAAAATTAGAAATAAAGAAATCACATCCTTCAATAATTCATTCCATTAAGGTTTTGAGAAAGTGTTTTACTCACATGCTATAAATATTACTGTCACGTCACTATAAATCTCTACCTTACCAGAAAACTAGAGTATGTATCGATCCTTGAGTTTCCTCAACTAAGCACTTATTAGAAGAAACAACAAATACAATAAGAGTTGACACCGAAGGATCAATAAACATTGGTTGTGAAGAGGCAACAAAAAAAAAAAAAGTCTATTAGAGTACTTTATGACAACAAGTCTAAATGACAATCACTCCTTACCAAGAATAGCATCTAACCCAGACATAGATAACAAATAAGATTGATGACATAAGGCAAGTCCCGATGCACAAGAAAGCAATTTAAACAAGAACTGGAAGAATAAGATTATCCCCCATAGAAGTAGAAACACATGGATCAAAGGACAAACGAAAGATAGGTAACTCCAAATTTCACGCATGAAGGATATATCAAAGAATGTGTTGCTCCTGAATCAAATAATATAGTAACCTTTCTCCTGTACGAGTTAAAGAAAATTCAGTCTCCTTCGGATCTAAGCTGCCTCGAAATGATGGCGCATTGTTCTTCTTGAATTCAGAAAGTCCCACGTGCCAAGGGTCCTAGGTTGCCACCACTTCATCAGTGATTGGCCTCTATCCACCTTAAGTTGACGGAAAGTCTCTGTCTACCCTTGCATAGCTCTGACAATACAAACCAAAGCTGTTGCAAGTGCAACATTCATCCCTCGCCTATTAGTCACTATAAATCTGCTCGCTACCAGTGAAATACTGGGTTGATCAGGTCCAATATCCCAATGAATAGCTTGCAGCGTTTATAACTCTAACAAGCATCCTATGCGCCCAAGTTTTGTTTTAGAAAAAAGCCCCACTACCACAGTCCGATTTAGAATCGAACTGCTCTGATACCAAAAATGTAACACCCTTTGTTACATTAGTAACCCAAAATAAATTCAATAAAAATCCTTTAAAACCTTCAATTAAAATATACAAGTCACAGAAATTTTCTCAAATAATTAAGTCTGAAAATGTCTTATATTAAGTAAAATTATAATATTTCAAAGTAATGAAAGATATTAATAAATCCATACATTTGAATAAAAATCAAAAGCCTCAAAACCGGGCGTCTAACTACAACCCAAGAAGAATAAACTGAAATTAATAAATGATGTTAGCATGGCGCGCTTAAGCCATGCTACAATACTAACCAACTAAGCTAAAAGCAAGATATTAAATCTTCAAGTCTCTGTGTCCTCAACAGTGATATCCTCGGGCTCTGAAAACAACACTTATAATGAGATATAAAATCCCAGTGAACAACAATACAATTATAAAATATTTCGAAAATAGTGTTGTTCTCAGCCGGCACGGTAACCGGAAAAACTGTCCATGATATCCGCTAATTTTCCAAAATAATATATAAATAAATACTTTTAAATACAACAGTCATTTCGGCAACTCAACGACATAATAAAATATCACATGTTCACTAATTAAAGTGAACCACACGTCACAACAATAACATCATTATTCAAGTGGCTCGGAAACCCCACTCTGTGTTGGTTTCTTGCCTGAATCGGTGACTCGAGAACCTCGTTCTAGAATTGATTCCTTGACCCCTCTTTACGGTGCCTCGGGAACCTCGTTCTAGAATTGATTCATTGCCCCTATGGTGACTCGGGAACCTCGTTCTAGAATTGATTCCTTGACCCCCCCCCCTTTACGGTGGCTCGGGAACCTCGTTCTAGAATTGATTCCTTGCCCCTATGGTGACTCGGAAACCTCATTTCAGAATTGACTCCTTGCCCCTATGGTGACCCGAGAACCTCATAATTAAATTGGTTTCCTTGCCTCCCATTTACGGTGACCCGAGAGCCTCGTTCATAAAATGGATCCTTGCCCCATATACTCATCTTCGACATCCCACTAAGTGGTGATGTTACAAGCCATTGCCCCTAACTTGGGGGCATATCATCAATTCCACACATCATGCATATACTCATTCATCCATATTCCGAAGCATAAAACCATCCATCACAATTGATAGACTTTCCAAAGCATAAAACAATTACAATTCCATATCATCATATAATCAACTCATAAATACCAATTAAACAGATATCATGTTATCACGTAAATTTACAAATACAATATAGCAATCATAAACATAAGGCATAATATACACCAACAAGTATATCAATCAACCAATATAAATACCAATCATCATGTATTTCATATCATCAATTATAAGAGTAAATAGCCAATTTAATCATCTTTTGTCTTAATTGAAAACCACAATTTTAGAAAACAGGTTAATAACCACATGCCTCATTTTAAATTAAAGTTCCCAAAACCATAGGATAAACCATTGCTCACACAAACAAACATTATACCATGGAAAGGGTTCGTAAGAGTATTGTTACTCACCTCTCGAAGACATCCAAAATGCTCTAAAAATTATCTATGATAAGCCCGTTCGTGCTACCAAAATTTTGCTTATCTCTGCTGACCTTAATGGGACTGAACGTTGTCATGGTTGCACTGCTGAACAAAGAAACGCGTCTAGCCTCCTCCTTCACTGTGCGGCGCGCATGGCTCAAGTCCACTCCCTGACGTGATTTACTTTTTAACATTAGGTTATATGTTTATTTTTATTTTGTTTTATTTTTAAACCATATGACTTGCTCTTGCCAAAAGCCAAAAAAACCAATAAAGCTGGACTTGGGCTTAACGCACGCATACGTTAGTGTTATATATATATATATATATATATGTATATATAATTTTGCATTCTTTATAATAGTTAAGTAATTTCAATAAATTCTTATACTATCAATTCTTTATACTAAATCTCTTAATTATATTTTATTTGCACTATACTTTTTAATAACTTAATATTTTTATCAAATTAATTATATTAAATTTTAGGATGTTACATGTCTTGCCCCTCCTTCTTCCCTATTCGGAATTTCTTTAAGTCATCTGCTGATTGCGGGCGCAGCTCCTTCATATCCATCCGCGGATCCAACTCAACTGTTTCTACTGAAGCCACTTGAATCTTACCCTTCTGTCTTTGATCTGTTTCCATTCCCTTCTCAGTTGACTTTTCTTCCTCCTTGTACTTCATCCTCAGACTATCCACATAGCACTGCCGAGCTTCTTTCTGATCGGCCCTTACGGAGATTACCTCACCCGTTCCTGAATGAAACTTCATGGTTAGATGAGGTGTTGACACTATTGCACCGAGTTCATTCAAACTTGGTCTCCCAATGATTAAATTATATGCTGCTCTCGGTGCATCCACAATAATAAACTTTACTGCTATAGTTTTCGAAGCTATGCCATTACCAAATTTTGTTAGTAATTCGACTTAACCTCGGGTTTCAACATGCTCCCCTGCAAAGCCCACCAAAGCATTTCCAAATTCCTTGATCTCGGTTTCGGGTATTCCCAACTTCTTAAAAGTTTTGTAGTATAAGATATCCGCTGAACTCCCCTGATCAACCAAAACTTTCTTCACCACAAAGTTTGCTAGTTCTACCGAGATAACCATAGGGTCATCTTGATTCGGATCAGTCCCAACAAAGTCATCATCCGTAAAAGTTATCGGATAATGATTCTGCAAGGTTCTCGGCATGACCAAATATATTGATCTTACAGCTCTGAGATGCCTTCTTCTTGCTGAACTGGTGACCCCCCCTCCAGCAAAACCTCCTGAGATCGTATTTATAACACCTCTTACTTGCGGATTCTCTTCTCTAGGAACATCATTACTTGCCACTCTCTCTTGATCTTCTTTTCTGAAAGGATTTTCCCTTCCTCCTGCTCCTCTTCCTCTTCCTCGACTTCTTCCACCATATCCCCTCCAAGGCATTTGCCTTCTCGATCCTCCCCATTGCACATAATCGGTGAGTTCCCCCATTTGGACTAATTCTTCAATCTGATCCTTCCATTCCACACACACACTCCTCAGTTGTATGACCGTATAAATCGTGGAAACGGCAGTACCTTCTTCTGTCAGCCGACTCTGGCGCAGTAACAGGAGGAGGATATTCTACGAAGCCCGCTTGACAAACTTCATCTAGGATCTGTGCTCTTGTAGTATTGAGCGGAGTATACATGGTATACTTTGGTCCTCTTGGCTCGTATAATCTGGGCAATACTTCAATTCTGGATGCCAATCTTCTACCTGTGTTCGGACCTGTTTTTCTCTCTTGGTTATCATTCCTCTCCTTCCTTTTTGCCTCTCGCACCTCCTCCATACTAATATATTTGGAAGCCCGCTGTCTGAGGTCGTCTATATCAATAGCCGGCCTCTTGGATAATGAATCTAGGAACGGTCCTTCTCTCAAACCTCATGGAGTGTAAAGCTACTCCTGGTTCCAGATCCCTGATCTTCACTATCTCCGAGGTGAATCGGTTCAGATACTCAGATAATGACTCATTTTTCTCCTGTTTGAAGTTATCTAAACATGCCGAGGTCTTCCTATACATTCTACTAGTTGCAAATTGAATGAGAAACTTCTCGGTCAAATCATTCCAAGAATAAACAGATCTCGGTGGCAATTGAGAAAACCACATGAGAGCCTGTCCTTCGAGAGTTGTTGGAAAGACTTGACATTTAACTCTTGATGTGATGTGTGAAACCATTACCTTGACATTGAAAGCAGTAAGATGCTCTTGTGGATCTGAAGCTCCATCATAGTGTCTCATCTTTGGGAAACGGAAATTGTTTGGTACCGGCTCAGATATCACCTCATCAGTGAAAGGGTGATCCCTCCTCTCCCTTTGGTTCTGGTCTCGGTATTCTCTACCTTCAGAAGGATGACGACGCCTCTCTCTATTTGAATATCTGGTTTCACTCTCCAGCACATGCGTCCTTTCTGCCGAAGGAGTTCGTCTTCGGCTTTCTGAATTTCGAGACCCACGTCTATAACGGCTTGACACTGCAGTTCTGGACTCCGCGTCTCTATTATTACTCCTTTCATGTCGAGTTCTGCTGCTTTCCCTCCAACGAGAGAAATTACTTCTCTCCCAGCTCTGATCTCGACTTCTTCCTCCTTCATCCTGACTCCTTCTCAACCGTTCCACCTGGCGTCTTAAATCATCTACTTCCCTTCCCAATGCTTCACCATTGGTATGCCTCGACTGTCTTATCGACTCCAATCTTGAAGCGGTATTAGTCCTTCTTCCTCCCACACTTCTCGATCCCTCCATCACCTTATGAAAGTTACAGTGTGACCGGGGAATATTTGCCTCGGCCCCACGGTGGGCGCCAAATGTTCTTGCAAATTCTAGCACTAGGGAATAGAATCAACACAGAACAATATCACTATTCTCTAGAATAATCTTACTCCAAAGGAACTCGTATTATTCAAATTCTCTCTGGAATAGCAGAGTAATGGTTACCAGAAAATAGCTTAACCCCCCCCCCCCCCCCCCCCCCCCCCCCCCCCCCCACCCACATACATATATATCCATCCTAATTTAAATCATCCCGCTCTTTTCCTTTGTTCGAGGATAACCGCCACCTTCTGGTCGTGGGTTCATTCTCCCCCACGTTCTTTACTTCCATGCTCCCTCGTACCTACAACCGTTCACGATCTTCTCGGCAATCGTTCAACCATAAATTCTCGGCCCAATCTGAGATATAGATATGTCGGATCAATTCTCGTATTGGGCCTACAACCTATAGTTGAGGCCCAAATTATTCCAACAGTACAATACGTATTTTTTGTTATCGGGCCCGGTAACATACTTCACCCAACACTCCGTGCGGGCTACGGTGTCGCATACCAAATGTCTATATTTTGTGTCAGAAAATCATTTCTGTTAATAGAACCACTCGATAACTCTAATTTGATTTTCTTGAATTTAAAACGCATTAGGTAAAATAAGGTGTATTGATACATCATTAAATGTTTGACCTTCATTTAGAACGGTTTTAGCTGTTAATTCATTAAAATAATAGTATTTTTAACTATTCTCCATTTTAAACTAATCAAAACATTAAGTAATATTATATTACTAAATTCCATCAATTAAAATTCGATATTTCTTAAAAAACATTTTAATGCTTTTAACCTCGTAATTAATTGAGCACTGACCATTGTCAGGCTTTTCAATCAACAATTAACATATATAAAATTTCCACATTCACAACATAGCATATAAAATAGTTTATAACATGCATTAAAATGCTATAACAATTAACTGCAGATAATCAATTAAAAGTAGATAATAACAACAAATAAATTAACTACGCAAGATAATTTAAAAATACACACACTCAAATAAATTATATAGACCACAACTTATAGCATATAGCTACCGGAAAAATCCCTCAGGTACTCCCCTTACCTCTTGAAGATTTTTCCTTCCGACTTAAAGTTCCGTCAAACGTCCGGTTTCCGTAAACTCGTACACGATTTACACACAATTACCCTTCAACAAACCACAACAAAATTAACAACATAAAACAAATAAAATCACCCAATTCCTATGGCTAGGTTCGGCCATGATGAATTATTTAGGCTAGAGATCTCAAAATTATACATACTCTTAGATCCATGATCTTAGAGTAGTATAGAGTTATGAACAATGATCATAAGTAGAAAAATAAAACAAAATCATCAAAGTTCTCAAGAACAAGGATTCGGCCATGAGGTGATTTCATGACTAAAAATTTCTAAAAATCTCAAGCTCTTGGATTAGTGATCCTCAATCACTTCAAACCCTAAACCAATGATTAAAATACAAAGATTGGAATAAAATACTTCAACCTTTTTAAAAACCAATTTCGGCCATGACACAAAACATACGCTAGAGATTTGAGTTTGATTAAACATATTGGATTCAATACATACATGAATAAAAAGGATGGAATCAAGCATGTTTTGTTAAAAAAAAATTGAACAAGGTTCCTCCCGCATAAAAGTTAGGTTCGGCCTTGATAGAAAAAATGGGCAAGAAATTTTTTCTTGATGCATACTCTTGGATTATGAACATAGAGTTGATTACAAGATCATAAAAATTGGTTTCATGATCATAGGATTTTTCTACAATTTTTTAGAGATTTTCAAAGTTCTAGATCTAGGAATTTTAAATGATGATCATGGCCTTGAATCATAAAAATAAATGAAGAACATATAACTTATTGATGATGAGAAGTAAGGTATACCTCCTGGAATTTGAAAACGAGCAAAGAATCAAGTAGTTGCTTCACACTTTTTGGCTATGGAACTTAGAGTTTTTTGAGAGAAAATGAGAGGAAGAAGATGAAGTGATGCACAAATGAGTATGATAGCCTAAGGAAATGGGTTTGGGTCGTGGGAATTAAGGGCAAAAGGGTCCAAGTCATAAAAATTTAAGGACAAAAGAGTAATCTCTCTTAATGGCAATTTTGTGGATTAATTAAAACTTAAGGACAAAATGGTCATTACACTCCAAAAGCCATCATGACAAACATGAGGTAAGGATTGGTTGGAGGTGTGGCTGATTTGTGTCCACAAAATTGTTGGGACAAACTTGGTATTTCAATGGAAGTTCAAGGGTAATACAGTCCAAGGGCAAAATGGTCTTCACACTGTTTTGAAGAAATATCTAGATATTTGCTAAATGTAATCATTACATTGGCGAGTCACCCATATGACTCACCACCCTAGGTGGCAAGATGTCTCCTCATCCGATGTAGGGTTTTGTCTCTGCACGTCCATTCTCAACTCCGTCGATTACCCGATTTATGTTTTACGACCGAAACAAGTATAATAACCTATTTATTTTAAAATAACCTATATCTTTGGAAATGGGATATAAAATTTATCCATTTCGTCCTCGGGTCAAAATTAGGTTTTTTGATCAGGAAAATCTTGCTGTCAGTGAAAACGTAGACTGGGTTTCGTCTGAATTTTCAACCAAAAATTTAAACGTATATTTATAAAAATAAGTATAATATAAATATGACTTTGGTTTTCCCAAAATCATTTTCTAAGTTTCAGATAAAAATCTATACATTTATTTATATTTATACCAATCTTAGAAAGCAGAAAAATCGGGGTGTTATAGTTGAAAGGTGGATAGAACATGTAATAATCTCCTAGTGCAAAATTGGTTGATTGGCCTAATCTCATAAAAATAAAAAATTGATGATGGTTAATTGCAAATACTGATATGTTAGAGTTTTGATATGCTTAAAATTGGAGATTTTGTGATAATTATTGTATTTCATCGAAATGAATGTTCAGACATGAAATTGAATGTACTAATTTTATTTTTTTTAACTGACAATTTTTTTTTTTGAAGATGAGATTACCACCAGATGAATAACAATCTTCATTTAAATATTGTGAAGTAAGTCTCCAACATCATTAGATTGAAATTGTCTAGTGACTTATATCGAGGGAGGTGTATTCAATAACATTGACAATAAGCTGATTATTTGACGATTTCAAAACATAAACTCACATAAAAGACAATTATGAGATACGTAATTTATTTGATTAGATATATTAAACTTTATAATTTTAATATTCATGTCTTTATCTTTAAATATATGATGATAATTATTATTAATTATTTTGAAAATATATTGCCTCGCTGACTCGGGTCCTAGATCCATCATTGTTAGCTGCAATGTGTAATGCAATCTCATTATCGTAATAAAGTGGAGTGGGACCATCACATGAAACTAGTATATGAAAAAATAAAAGAAAAAAAATACAAAATCAAGGAAATTAAGAAATGTAAACACAAACCAATAAAAGGATAGTTGTGAATATCACGTTTTTCTATCGAATACCGTGCTGACGTGTGTGACTCGTGAAAGTTCATGAAAAAGCCACGGATGTGCAGTTAAAAAAAAAATTAGAAAAGCGTTTATCCCAAAAAATACAAAACATATGCAGAACGATACTTTTAAAATGGTACTGGTAATGGTATTCAATACGTATTTTACTGTGTATTACGATATTTTAAATACTTCTAATTTATATCATCCCCTGTATCCCAGTATATGTCCCTTTTAACAAAGAGTTGTGTTACCATGACACAACTTTTGACACACATACGGTTTACACCGTATGTGACGCGCAGGAGGCATCACGGCACTGTGCAGTGCCGCACTGTGGACACTGTAGCTGCACTGTGCGGCACTGTAGCGGGTCTTTTTTTTTTTTTTTTTTTTTTTTTTTTTTTTAAATTTTAGTTTTTTTATAAAAAATAAAATTTTATTTATAAAAAAACTCATTCATCATATAATGAACTGAAGTCACCAGATATTTGTACATGATTCACCACTTAACGAAAAAATTTATTTCTAAAAAAAAACCATTCACCAGATAATTGTACATGATTCACCAGATATTTGCACGTACTTAACTAAAAAATTATTTCTAAAAAAAAACGTATTTTATTTCCAAAAAATTTATTTCTCAAAAATGAACTGAATTCACCAGATATTTGTACATGATTCACCACTTAAAGAAAAATTTTATTTCTCAAAAAAAACCCATTCACCAGATAATGAATTGAATTCACCAGATATTTGTACATGATTCACCAGATATTTGTACATGATTCACCAGATATTTGTACATGATTCACCAGATATTTGCACATACTTAACAAAAAAATTTATTTTTCAAAAAATCCATTCACCAGATAATGACTTGAATTCACCAGATATTTGTACATGATTCACCACTTAACGAAAAATCTTATTTCTCAAAAAACCCATTCACCAGATAATGAATTGAATTCGCCAGATATTTGTACATGATTCACCAGATATTTGCACATATTTAACCAAAAAATTTATTTCTCAAAAAATTCATTCACCATATAATGAACTGAATTAACCAGATATTTGTACATGATCACACTTAACGAAAAATTTTATTTCTCAACAAAATCCATTCACCAGATAATGAATTGAATTCACCAGATATTTGTACATGATTCACCAGATAATTACACATACTTAACCAAAAAATTTATTTATAAAAAAATAACAATAAAAAAAAAAACCAAAACTTTAAAAAAAAAAAAAAAAAAAGCGCTACAGTGCCGCACAGTACAGCTCCAGTGCGGCACTGTGCGGCACTATACGGTGTAGTTTTAGAATTTTGTGTCACCGAATCATTTCTCTTTAACAAAATAACCAATAACCAATAACCAATGCGCGTCTCGTTAAAAAACAAAAACCGATCAAAACGGCACCGGATAGTAATCTTGATTGGCACCCAAACCGGATAAAGATTTTGACACCCAGAAAAGGAAGAAATAATAATCGTCATTTTAATTTCCGTTTTCAGACACTATCATCATTAAAAGCCACCATCTCCTTGTTCGATTCCACCTTCAATTTTCGCCACAAAAAATCGTCAGATTTTGATCCCTCTTTGCATCTTTCTTCTCTATCAGATGTCCTGAACCGACTCAACGAGTCACGTTTCAAAGGGAAAAAAAAAATTAAGGCATGGCGACGACAAGGTCACCGGACGGTTCCACCGATGACGCCGCCGTCGATTTGACGCCGTTTATCGGAAATTCTGGCGGCTCCTCCGACGAATCCAACTCCAGCCGCCGAATCGTTCGGCGGCAGGGCTTGCGGCAAGCGGCGCGGTTCCTCCGGCAGGCGAGCGGGCAGAGGATGATGCGGGAGCCGTCGATGGTGGTGAGAGAGACGGCGGCGGAGCAATTGGAAGAGCGGCAGAGCGATTGGGCTTATTCGAAGCCGGTGGTGGTGCTCGACATCCTCTGGAACTTCGCGTTCGTCGTTGGCGGCGCTTCGGTGTTGATTCTGAGTCGAAACGAATCTCCGAGCATGCCTTTGAGGTTGTGGATTGTTGGTTATGCTCTGCAGTGCGTGCTTCACGTGGCTTGTGTTTGCGTTGAGTATCGGAGGCGGAGGAGGAACCGGAGGGAACGGTTTTCGCCGTCGTTGAACAACGCAGCGGCGCAAGACAGTGTTGGTGGTAGTGGAGATTTGAGCTCTGGTTCTATGGAAGGTTCTGGTTCTGGACAGTATGGGTTATTGGCGCAATTGGACGAAGAGGGTACAAGGTGAATTTACACTCTGCCTTAAAGACTTAATTTGAACTTTGAAATTTTAGGCTTGGACTTTGAAATTTTCAGGGATGAGTTTTTTCATGTAATTCTTTCAATTTTCACACTTAGTTTAAGGGATGTTAAACTGATCCTTAATGAGAAGAGTGATACTGTATAGCAATACACTCATCAGTAACCAAATACCAAACTTATTTAACCAACAAAACAATCTATTTATAATTACCCGAGGTGGTTGTGACACAAATTGTGATTACGTATGGTATAGGTGTTAAGTCATGATGCAGCCACAACATCTCGTTTGCAGTTGCGGTACTGCATCAGGCAGTGATTGGGGACTGCATAAAAGCCACAATGCAACCACAGCAACCGCAACTGTGATTTAAATCCCTAAGTTGATGCTTGATGTGGATTTAGGTTGCTACGAGCCTATGAGTGATTGAGGCATATAATTAGGAGTAGTGGATTTCCATTCTGGGTTTAAGGAGCCTACCTGCTTTCATATATTTCCTATGGTGTAATGAAACTCCATTGATTGAACTAATTGGAGTTTCAAGATATATTCAGTTTTTGACAGAATTACTTTGGAACCACCCACTGTGACTTAGGATGTGCTATGCGAAATTGTTGGGCACCCACACTCCCTTGTGCTTCGAGTCACATTAAGTAAAAAAATAGCTATGTTAGTTGAAAACTCTAGAATTTCTTCATTTAATATTTCAAAGAGCCCATATAGCAATTTAGCTTTCTATTTATAATTAACTAACAAAACACTCTAGTTATAATTAACCAAGGGGGTTGTGACACAAATTGTGATTACGTACGGTATAGGTGTTAAGTTGTTTCGGACCACATCACATGATGCAGCTACAACATCTTGTTTGCGGTGGCTGCCGCAATTGCATCAGGCAATGGTTGGGGACCGCATAACAGCCGCATTGCAACCACAACGCAGCTGCAACCATAATCATGACTTAAAACCTTAAGTTCATGCTTGGTGTGTATTTAGGTTGCTACGAACCTGAGTGATTGAGGCATATGATTAGGCGTAGTGGATTTCCATTCTGGGTTTTAAGGAACCTACATGCTTTCATATATTTCATATGGTGTAATGAAACTTCATTGAACCAATTGGAGTTCCATTACATATTCAACTTTGACAGAATTACTTTGGAACCACCCACTGTGACTTAGGGATTTGCTATGTGAAATTGTTGGGCACCCACAACCCATGTGCTTTGAGTCACATTATGTTAGTTGAAAACTCTAGAAATCCTTCAATTAATATTTCAAAAGAGCCCATATAGAAATTTGAAGCTTTCTCAATAGTTAAGGAAAAAAGTATATATCTGAAAATGACTAAAATCTGCCTCAAATTACTTTCAGTGATTGAAAATGATGTTGTAATTTTATGATAGAACATTATGGCGTCGTTTAATTCATGTAGTCGACCCCACCTAGTGGGAAAAGGCTTGGTGGTTGTTGTTATTGTTGTAGAAAGATATTGTAGAGACTGTCATATGATAATTATCTGAATTCTCAGTTCATAGAGTTTTTTTTTTTTCAATTTCTCCAAGCGCAGGTCTAGTTGTGTAGGTTATTAGGTTTATATACAATAGAGAACAAACACATGTGAACAACAACCATAGTAGTCAATCCCGGAGTGGCGTGTAGCGGCTGACCTTAAAACGCAATAGTGGTATAAGATATAATAGACAGCGGGATGGCCGCTATACTGAATATATGAGATATAGTAAACATAATTTCTCGTACACATACTAATCATTAATACTCAAAAATTATAATTTACAAACACTTACCATCAGAGTAGTCAATGACGTGCTATATCACCGCTATCGCGCCACCGCGTCTTGCGGCCTCCCCACGATGTGCAGTTCGTCGCATCATGTTCTCGTGGAGCAGCGAATCATGATCGCTATCACTGTGAATCGCATTCAGTATCGTGTCCGTCACGGACACTATCTAATGCGAGGAGCGAAATCACCATTTTCCCCTCTTTTTTAGCCGTTGCCCATTTTTTAGGTTATTTTAGTTATTTCCGGCCTTTTTTAGGATATTTTAGTCATTTCCTACTTTTCTTTTAGCCAGAAGTCATTTAAGGCAAACCTATATTCTTCAACAAGTGTACTCCAAAAAAAAAAAAAAAATCTTCAACCAGTTATGCCACCATTTTGTTTTGTGCTCCCCCACCAGTCCTCATGAAACGGAAGCTTAATATTCTGGAAACCCCCCGTTTTTTCGTGCCAAACTCGGCCTTCTGGCAACTTAGGTGTATTCTTCCAACTCTGGTGTGCAAAGTGCTCTTCACAGCCCCTTGTTCACAACAACCTCTTCTTTTCGCAGGTCTCTGCTCTACTCTGCTATGTTTTTGAACTCCCTTCTTATTCTTTATTTTGTTGCTGTCTTGCTGTGTACTTTGCAGCCCACCGTTGCTTATTACTTCATTCTTCTATATTTAAACTTTCTTGTTCTTTCTTTTTCTAGTCGCTGTGTACTTCACAGCCCACCACCTTTTTTTGGCATCATCTTACTTGATTAATTGGTTAGTTGGTTAGTTATGCCTTAGATTGGTGGTGATTGTGTGTCTATATTCTGTACTGTTATTGTTGATTATTAATGATGAGTATGCCTTTAATTTTGGGTAAACTTTTATTGTTGAGCATTTGTATGTCTAGTATAAATTATTTCCCTATTTTTTGTGGAGCGGACATCCCATTCTTGGGGTTGGCCGCTACACACCGCTATTTGGGATTGACTACTATGATTACCATTAATGTGAAGCATAACTAATAACAATAAGTTAGTAATAACAAAAACTATAACAATATAGAGGTGGGTTTGGCCAGAGAAGGGTGAAACAGAATCTGAAATAGAGCAAAAAGCTGCATGAAACAAGTATGTGACAATGGGAATTTGCCAAAACAGTGCAGAGAGTGTAGCCAAAACAGTGTGAAACAGGTGTAGCCACCTACGAACTTGTTGAAATGGGGGTGGGTGCTGCTGGAATAAAACTTAAGGAAGAAAATGGTGGGTCTTTGTGCTATGGGTTTGTGCGAGGAAGAACTCTGGTTTCTGACTTTCTACAATGGCTTGTGTGAGGAAGAAGGTCTCAACAGTTGGAAAAGCCAATCTAACTATCTAAGTCAAGGTAAAACTGAGATCTATTGAGTTTAAGTGAGGGTAAACAAAACATCTTTTTTTTTTTTTTTTGATAAGCAAGGGTAAACAAAACATCTGATAAGATAAAGAGGGCAAAATAGAGATTTGGTGAGTTAAAGAGGGCAATGTAGAACTTTGATGAGTTAAAGCGAGGGTAAAATTGTAAGAAAAAAGTGAGGAAAACAGAAACATTGGAAAAAAAAAATCCTGATTCTAGCAGCTGCAACAGCTGCGGTGGGCCCCCGAAAGTGGCTGCGATTGGCCATGACTGAAAAACACTCTGATGTGTTTTGCATCGTGGCCTGGCAGCACGACCCTCCATGCCGCTGCAATAGCGTGCTATTGACTACAGAGACTACAATGAGTGTAAGTGACTTAAGTGTAAATCAGATTTCAGCCTTGGTTTTCTTAATGTAAAATTGCAAAGATAAGATAATATGGACAAGTGCTATATCTACCTGTTTTTGTTTCAAAAAAGGTTATATGATGCCTTTGTTTAATATTAATAACTTGTGCCATTTTTTAATATATTTTTTTTCCCTGTTACGGATTAACCTCTAAACCTGAAATAATGGGACACTTTCTAGTTTTGTGCATATAAAAACTGCTGTGGGTTGAAACAGTATGCACAATTTATATTAGCTTGTGTTATTATATTAAGGCAAGAGCAATTATTGTTGTAAATTTACCATAGGTTATTGATGTACTCATCAGTCATCTGTCCCCGCTTCCCTTTATGTTACACATTTTAAATTTTTTTTTTCTTTTTTTCCAAGCAGTATGGCAAAGCATTTGGAATCAGCCAACACAATGTTCTCATTTATTTGGTGGGTCGTTGGATTCTATTGGGTGTCAGCCGGTGGTCAAGCTCTGGCACAAGATTCTCCTCAGCTTTACTGGTTTGCTCTCTCTCTCTGTTTCTCTCAACTTGTTCACATATTATTATTATTATTATTATTATTATTGCTATTATTATTATTATTATTATTATTATTATTATTATTATTATTATTATTATTATTATTATTATAATGTACTTTTCTTTTGGCTAATCTACTGTTATTTTAGTTGAATACTTTTGACAGAATCTACTTGTTTTGCAGGCTATGCATAGTCTTCCTGGGTTTTGATGTTTTCTTTGTCGTTTTCTGTATTGCACTGGCATGCATCATTGGTATTGCCGTTTGCTGTTGTCTTCCATGCATCATTGCACTTCTGTACGCAGTTGCAGACCAGGCAAGTCATGGTTATTATAGGTTCTTGTTTGAGTTGGTATGGATGTATGAATCTAGTGCCTCAAAGAAGTGTTTGTTTCTCTAATTTGACTCTAGTTAGCAGCATTTGCTGAGCGTTAACGGAAATCAGTAAAATTTATGGCTCCTGATATTAAGTGTTTTGTTAGATATCGAATAATAATAATAACAGTTAGTAACTGTTGTGGTTTAGAGAGTGTTAATTAGTTAGCTAGCTAGAGATAGTTATAAAAGGAGGGGGAAATAGGGATTAGGGGTTATCTTGAATCTTTGGGAAATAAGAGCAAGGAGAGTTTGGGTCTCTTGAAAACCCAAGAATGTGTGAGTTGTGAACAATCTTTTTCTATAATCATGTTTTGTTAGAGTAATTCAGTGTGTTCTTCTACTGTTGTGAACCAGTACCTATCAACTAGTATTAGAGCTCCCAAAAAATCCTAGGAGCATTTCATTGTTGATCACTTGATCAAGAATGGAGGCAAGGATGGCAAAAATCGAGAATCTTGAAGAGATGCTGAACGAAATCGCATTTTTGAGGGAGAAAGAAAAGCGTTTGAAGGACGGATGACGACAAGCAGAAAGGGAAGCCCGGCTGAAGATATTCGAGGATCTTCGTGAGCAGCTTCAAAATATTCTAAATGAATTGGGAAGAGGTACACTCAAGGGCTCAAGGGAGGAAGAAACACAAACAAATCCAGTGGAATAAGAAAACAAAGGTTCGAAGCATAATAAAGAGATATTGCTATATGGGGATTTTGAAGATTCATATTCGGGGAAGACTCGAGATTTCAAGAACTTGGGCTATGGTGATGTGAATTGTATCGTCTATGAATAAGTAGAAGAACTCCCCGTCACTGTAAACTAAGATTCAGAGATGCCATGTGAGCACACTAACTTACTAAGGCTTTTGTGCTATCGTGGGCAAACTCTTTGAGAGTGGGTGATCTTCCAAGCGATTTAAAGATAAAAAAGATGGTGAACTTAGAACGCAAGATCACCATAAAAAAGCTGAACCATTTGGAATGGGGTAAAATGGACAGAAGGTACCAAGGGAAAACCTCTAATGGTGGTCCCAAGGTTTCACAGAGATAAACATATTTGGGGGGGGGTTGTAAAATCCACATTCTGGATAGCAAAGAGAATGGGGAAAGGGAGGAGAGTCCACAACGACCACAGGTTCGCACAATCATGGATCAGAGGGAAGAGTTGGCGGCAGTAGCCAGGCAAATCTGGGTGGTACAGAATCCGGCCACATCCTTACCACTGCCTGAGCCGCCGGATGCGGACCCACTTATGCCATCTGAGTGAAAAGTTTTTCGATGAGATGCTGAGGTGTAGTGGCTGCTTGTATGGAAGTAGGCTTGCCTCTGCATATATCCATGGTGAGGGAGAAGGAGATGCAGGGCACTAGGGCAGGGGAAAAAGCGGCAGTCTGCTAGAAAAGTCCAGTGGTTAACCTAAAGGGCATTCCCAAATTCCCTGAAAAAAAGGCAGTGGGTTCTCAGAAGATCTGTTGGTTGTGCACTGATTGATTAAAGTTCATTCCATATTGGGGCCATTTATCAGTGTTCTTTCAGTATTGGGCTACATCCTAAAACCTTGAGGAAGGCTGAGGGAATTACTAGCGACATCAATGCATAATTGGTCCAAAAGGAGCAAAAGCAACATTGTTTGTTTTGTTTTGTTTTTTTTTTTTTTCCCGTGGGAATTGAAGTGGGGCAATACTGGGACCTCGATGGACATTGGTATACTTCATCAACAACTTGGTCATCATGCTTCGAAAGTATTATTGGATTAAAACACAAATAAGATATCATATTCTTAGAAAGTTATAAGTTTTGTGGACCAAGTTGTCCAATTCTCCAGGAAAAGAGTTTTCATGACCTTGCCACACAAAGAAATTTAAAGATAAGTAATAATGTTAGTTATAAGTAAATATGACATTATTTGACACTTAAGACTTGACTTACACCTTGAAGTTGCTTCAATAATTCAAGAATTGGGCAACTTGCTCAACAGAACTTGCATTTTCAAAATTGAAGTGACTAGCAACAATCTTAGTGACATTTGTGCTACATACACAGTACTCAAAATGACTGATGATCCAAATCTTCTTGAAACTTTCATGTCCTCTTCCATCATAAATGAGGTTTATACTTTTAAGTCATAGTCCAAAAGCTCTAATGATATATATATATATATATATATATATATATATATATATTGGTCTTTGTGTGTCTTTTATCTTAACTTTCTAAGAATTTGATATCTTATTTGTGTTTTCAAACAAAGAGGAAGTATCATATTTTTTTTTTTTGGCCAAAGACGAACACCTAAGTTAAGCCTTAGCATCACGAGCTGAAGAGTGCCATTTATGACGTTCTCGGGGAGCTAGCACCTGTCGTTACTTATTTTTGCAGACCAGTGATCACCTTTAGTGTGTCTCTCGCTTAGCCTTTGCTAATAACTAATTTTCATCTCTGTTACTAGCATTTGCCTTCTTTATGGGGATAATTAAGAGAGTCAGAGAGTCTCGTGAATATATTACGATGAAATGATTCTATCATGATTAAAGTGGGTAATGATTTTAAGGAATCTGATGCTAGTGCATGTGGCTTATGAAAATGGTATTGCTTCTTGGTTGTGAATGTTTAATACATAAAGTATGAGACAAATCCTACTGAACTGTGCAACTTGTGATGCAAAAATGACTTTTGATGAAGTGTAGCTAATTTTGAAACGTTTGCATGGATGATATTAAAGGCGCATAACCCCCACCTGTGAAGTAAAAGGTAATCTTTTTAAGGTTGATTTATGGGAAAACCTTGGAAACTGCTTATGAACTTGTATTGCTTGGAATTTTTATTGGGGTAGGTGAGGCAAATTGTAACGTGATGAAAGGATATGATTTGTCCTATCTTTGTTTTGTTATGGATGACATTATTTATCATGAGATTTTGTATGCTTCATTCAGGTTGACGTTTTTGACCTTCTAGGATCTTTGTAAAGGACTAAACTTTGCCATATGATTTGCTTTCCTAAAACCTGGTAGATTGTGAATTTACCACTAATTACTGATTACCGATATGATAACTCCATCTTGTTGCCTACAAGTTGGTGGGTGATTATCATAAATGAAGTGCGTTCCTTAAATTTGAGCTGTGTGTTTGACTGGACATGGTGATATTGTCTTGCAGGTTAAGAGTATTTATGTGAGATATATTTATGTTTTTGTAATTTATTAGTTACGCTGTTCCTAGCATTAATGCCTCCCTCCTTTTTGTGGGTCTAAAAAGCAGGAAGGGGCATCGAAAGAAGACATTGAGCAGTTGTCAAAATTCAAATTCCGAAGAACTGAAAATAATGAGAAACTCGCTGGTGATACAGAAGGACCTGTTGGAGGAATAATGACCGAGTGCCGGGCTGATTCACCTATTGAGCATGTTCTTTCTGATGAGGATGCGGTATGTTGTACTTTCCTGTTATGTGCGGGCATAACCTTTTGTCCTTTGTCCTGATGGTCTTGTTGCTCGGTCTCACTAGATATTATTTAAATATATTTCAAAGGGGAATCTATGTGATGTTTCAAACACAGGCTTCACTATAAGCTATAGCACGGAATCATGTTTTGAACACATTCTTACACTGGAGGATGCAATTTCTATATGTTTTGGTTGTACATGTACTTGGCATTCCACCCCTTTTTATGTTATGGTCTTTCTTCACAGTAACTAGGCTATCACATCTTACATCGGAAAGAATTTGACATAATGGTTCAAGCACATGCGATATAATTTTGATATGATAATACACCCTGTTATTCTGCTAATGTGATTTTTGGGGTGGTGAACTGTAGGAATGTTGCATCTGTCTTTCAGCATATGATGATGGGGTTGAACTAAGACAACTTCCTTGTGGTCACCACTTTCACTGTACCTGCGTGGACAAATGGCTGTATATTAATGCTACTTGCCCCCTCTGCAAGTATAACATCTTAAAAAGTACCAGCCATGGTCCAGAGGAAGTGTAGAAGATGCCAGAAAAATTTCTAGCAGCCTTTTGGTGAATTTGCATATGCTTTTGGTTACATTATATGGTTCAGAGTAAAATAGACACTGCATGTTAATATACTTTAATACAGGCCATTACAGTTGTTGCTGCTACTGCTATGTGCTTGTTTATGTTGGTAGTATTAGTTGTTCTGATTATTCTTCGTGATGGTGTCTTCTAACTGGTTGTGTATATCAGCTTTGTTCATTGTATACTGGCAATAATTTTCTTTGGCAATTTGGTAGTCATTGTTTTTTTCTGCCATCATCATTGATGTTGTCCGAGAAAATACTGTCTATGAGCGAGTCCCTGAGGAAGGCTGTATTATATCTCGGTATACCAATTGAGCATGTTCAGCACAACCTGTCTCCATGTTTATCACTGTTGGTGAGTTTTTCACACCCAAAAGGTTATTTTCAACCTTTGGGTGTGGAACTAAAAGGTTGCCCTGCTCTACTGCTCTAGTCTCTAGAATCGCTTTTTCTGTTGCTTGAATTCTCGACTTTGCAGAAGTCTGGCAACCATAAAGTTCAATCTTGCTCGTCATTTAAGCCATGTGTGGATGGATGATTTTATTTCTGAAGAAGGCCTACATTATTAATGAGTGGTCCAAGGATGAACTGGTTGTTTATGACCCATCAAAAGCTGGCAGCTACGGTTTTGCTGAATCATGACAGTTCAGATGTGGGAAAAAGAAGTCTATCCAAGTCATCAGTGTCTCATGAACATTCTGGGATAATTGAAAGGAGTTAAGGCTTTCATATGGTAGTATTTTTTTTTTTTTTTTTTGAATCTTACAAAGGACAATGATGAGTCATTGTGCGTCTGTTATGACATTATGCGTCTATTATGAGCCTCACATTAAGTTACGATAAGCATTAACTCTTCATGATGGGTGCAAAGAGATTTATGATGTTTTTTTTAGTTAAATTTTGGTTGGTTTCTTTTCTGTCTTCTGCAGAGGAAATCGTAGAACTAATAATTAGATGAAAAACTAATTATTAATTTTCTTTTATAAAATACCTTTCAAAGAAATTACAAAATAGAAATACTTGATAACAATCAACACATTGTGGATCTTGAAGATATCCTAATTAATGTGTTAAGTTGATTAAGATTAAAAGTAGCCTATTTGTATAATTATTTTATCAGTGTTGTTCCTTGCGACCTTACCTATAGTTTGTATCATCAAGTTCGAATACAAGTTTTGATGAGCTTTTGACAAACATGATTTTAAATGAATTGATTTTGTGGAATTGATATTAATATAATTGAGTTTAAAGTAAAGTGATTTATGTTTGTGTGTTTTTATTTTAAAAACAAGTATGATATAAAACTTAGTATAATTTTTCAATCCAAAAACATAAGTTACTCTAAACTGTTTCTGGTAGAATTGTTTTTGGATGTAAAATTGTTGCTTCAAACATGTAATCAAATACCACTTTTTTATCATAATAACGTTTGATAGGTGTTTCTGGTGTCTGCTGGAATCACATACTAGTACACACTAAAATTATTACTTTGTGGAGAGTTTCATCTGACCATCATTTCTGATCCAAAAGTAGAAATAATTTGATAAGAGAAACAGTGAAACACAGTAAGTCTCGACTCAAATCTGGTAATTTTCCAACTCACGGAATACGGTGGGACTTGGACAGCATGTATCCCACTCATTCACCTGTCCTTATCTAACGCCGTCTCTATGAGAAACTGATTAGTTTCCAGTAAAGCTTTGCGGTGTTCAACTGTTCATGTTGCATATTTCCATATTGTTGCGGCGCATACACTCCTCTAGTCAATTTTAATTATAATTAGTATTTGCAAATGTCACTTTCATCTCGTGTCTATCCTCCATCCTTTCGATCATACTATTCCTCTATGGACAAACATGATATGTTTAGTTTGTCTTTTTCTTTGTTTGCTGGAATTCCAGGCCAACAAAATAAAAATAAACTCAATTATATTCAAACAAAACTGTAATTACCTTTTTAGACCATGAGGTATAATTACAAACTTGGTCCATTTGAATTGTACATGTGAACTAATTTTATTTAGCAGAGCAAAAGAGTTATGGCATGTCTTCAATTCCTGAAATTTAAACACACTAAGGAGTTGAAATAACTTATATTTACCAACCTTTCTTGAAATTTTTCCTTTTTATTTTAATTTTTTTGTCTAGGAGGAGTCTGATAGGAGGCTTTACAAGAAGAGGGAAATGGAGAGAAGGGAATGAGAAAGGTGGTGCAGCACATTGCCAAAATTTGAATTTGAGCACTTATAATTCATATAATGCACCAACTGAGCTTTTCACAAAAGAAAAATGGCACACCTCCTCTCTCTCTCTCTCTATATATATATATATATACTTCTCAATCACACCTCCTTAATATTTTAATCTTATTTGTATTTATATGCATGTATATAGACTTTGCACAAATAAAATAAAAAGTCCAGATAAAAAAAAAAGAGAGAGAGAGCAAAAAGTCCAAACCGCAATTGCTTTCCCCTTTCCAAGCAGCTACACTCCACAAAATATAACTTCAAAATGAACATATAAAGTTGCTTCTTAAAACGAGATTCATTTTGCTAAAAAAGGGAAAAAGAAAACAATATAGTACATCATCACAAACCACAAAATTAAGTGGCATATCTTCCACTACTCAACATTCTAACAACAAACTCCACCGTCCAGTGTGCACCTAACAAATGAAACCACCCACACCACACCATTTCCACTATGATTCCACCTCGTTCTTCATATTAATATACATACATGTGTGCGTGGGTTATGTGGTCATTCTCGTGTTTGTTCTTGTGTTTGTGCTGCTACAATCACCATTGTCAATTCCAGACATGGCTGTCACGGGTATCCCAATAACAGTGTGACACGTGTCCACAGTCGGTGACACCGACGTTGACAACCAAGGAGGAACATTAACATCGTTAACATGTACATGCCCTTCCAACCTAACAGAGATGTTGATGACGGCGTGTCCCCTGGAACCGTCTTTAGCCCGTAGCCGGTAACTCAGGTACCTTACCGAACCTGGTGGAAGGAACCCAATGTCCGAAGCTGGGATCAGACACCACCCAAGTTGGGCCGGGCCCACGATTCTTCGCTTAGTAAATAGCTGAAGGTATAGGCACGAATACCTATCTTGAAAGAAGCTATGATCCACTGGGACGCGGAACTTGTGATCCCATGCACCTCCACTTCCACCACGTTCTTCCACACTTGACATAGACACCATTTGGGTGGGTGTGGATGGAAGCTTGGTGATTGTGAAGAAGGGTTTGATGGTGGGGTTGAAGTAGGATTTGTAGTTGTTGAGGCCTTCAGTTGATATGATGGTAATCTCCATCACTGTGGTGGAGGAAGAAGGTGGTGGTGGCATGGTTATGATACTCATAAATTCATAATATAATATATGAGTGAGTTGGTATGCTAGGTAGAGTAATGATGAAAGAAGGAGAAGAGAGAAAAATAAAGAGAGTTGTGGCAGAACGGGACTAAGACTGGGTAAAGGGAGAAAGTTCTTGTGGATTAAATGCTGAGGAGTCAGTGTATAGTGTAGTTTCCGTGGTTGCTTCAATCATAATGCTCATTGGAAATTTTAGTTTCCCGCTTGAGAAGTCAACTAGAGTGGCATGAGTCACATGACAACCTTGCAAATATTAGTATTTACCATTGTTAACAGTGACAACCTTTCAATTTATATTCCATCACCAGAGTATACTATTACTCTCTTCGGTCTCTATTGTAAGCAAAAATTAAATGAGACATATATATTAAAATAGTTAGTTAATCTCATTTGAAAGAGTCATTGAGAATAAAAAATTAAGTTTGGTACCTAAATTACTCTTCTTCTTATTTATTAAGCTTGTGTTGTTGAGAATAAAAGGAGTCATTGGAAAACTAAATTTGTATTAAATGAATGGTATTTTGAGAATAACTTCATTAAATAGAATAGAAGTAGTTAAAAGTTGCTTATATTTTGGACCAAAAAATTTGGAAATTTTTTCTTACATTATGAACCGGAGGGAGTATATTTCATGGCACTTAGTCCCGAACCTTTGTAAGAATCATGAACCGGGATGAAGAGTATCCTGAAATCCATGGAGCGCAAGGTCATCCACCTAAGGGGGGCCTTGAGTAAAAAATTTAGGGGGAGCCACTGAATAATAATCGAAATGATGCACTTAAAATCTATAATTAATCATTCACAATTTTATCATTTAAATATATAAATTGAGTAAACATCCAATATGTGAGATCTTAGTTAGTGCTTGCTATTCTTGCAATGGTATAGATGTGTGTTGGAGATATTAGAAGCTTGAAGCAAATATATGATAATTTGTGGGCTTTGTAAGTAATATATGTTGTACTATCAAGCTATTTGAATATTTTTAAATCAATATGATCTAATAATAATATTCTATAAATTAAAATATATGATAGGTTGTGGCTTTGCATATAATTTATGTTGTATAAATTATTTAAAGGTGGCATACATACTTTTTTTTATATAAAATAAAATTGGGGAAAAAATTTGAGGGACTCGTGGCTATCCCTAGCTCCTAAGAAGGACCGCTACTGTCATCCTCCCGGCAAACCTGCTCGACTCTACCTTTATTTGTTGAATGTGACATCTGGAACATTAAAAAAATAAAAGGTTAAATTACACTTTTGGTCCCCAAATTATTATTAAATGTTCATTTTGGTCCCCTAATTCCTTAAACTTGTTCAAATAGGTCCTTCCGTCAAGTTGACTAACGGCGACGTCAAGTTGACTAAGGGATGACAATGAACATTTTAAAAACTTGAGGACTAAATTAAACATTTTAAAACAATTTGGGGACCAAAATGAACATTAAAATATTAAACTTAATGCCACGTGTCATTAGGTTTGACGTCGCTGTTAGTCAACTTGACGGAAGGACCTATTTGAACAAGTTTAAGGAATTAGGGGACCAAAATGAACATTTTAAAAACTTGGAACCAAATTGAACATTTAATAATAATCTGGGGGACCAAAAGTGTAATTTAGCCCAAAAAAATAAAATAACGTACTTGTCCTTGCCCAATCTATTTGTATTTCTTGCCATCTCTGAGCACAACCAACTTGTAGTCAGAAGCATCATCCTAGCTAGTCTTCGGTTATCACCGTGATCCCAACCTCAATAAAAGACATTTCATCTCCTAAACCTCCTGGTCAATCCAAATGTAGCAATCAACATCTGAAGGTTGGGGTAGTACTCCTTATCAACCTCAAACCTCACATTGCCCATTTATTAGCACCCTAAAAGAATTAATATATATAATTGTGTGCATGTTGTGTGTGTAATCGGTTCGATTTCACACACTTTGAATCCAAGAACCGAACTAATTACTATCAAACCTTATAAATGTCAACAGTGGATGAATATTCCATGTTTTCCAATTAAACTTATGTCTCCTTCCAAGAAGTTGTTAGTTTAGTTCTTAAATGAAGAAAGTGTTGTGTTATTTACACAAATAAAATAGGTCACTTGTTTTTCCATGATAATCATATACATGGTTAGTTAATATCGTAAAAAATTTCTCATTGATAATCTATTACAATTAAACTTTTTTTTAAAGTTTTTCTTTGTTACTTCTTTTTTCCCACATTTAATCATTTATATTTCACCGATGAAATTTCTTTGCAATAGACATCTAAGGAAAAGAAATGTCAAGACAATGCGAGATGTGGAAGTCCCGCATAGGATGCTGCTACTAGCACAATTGACTTTATAATGATTAGGGAGAACTACAAAATGTAAAGTCAAGAACATTTGCTTAGAAAATTGATCAATCATTCTTTATGACACATAAAGCTGACATCGGCAGATACTCGTGGAGGCAAGTGGTTAAGTGCGGCATGAGGATTTGTTTAAAAATAATATTTTGTGGTTTAGTTTAGTTAAAAAAATGTTATTTTTGCTTTGGAAATCATATCAACTTTTTATAACGAGTAAATACGTTTTTTGATCCCTGAAAATTTTGGCGGATCCCATTTTAGTCCCTGAAAAATAAAAACTCCCCATTTGGTCCCCCAAATTTACTTCCGTGAGACAATTTGGTCCTTCTGTCAGTCAACGGTTGTTGACCTCCGTTAACTTGCACATGTGGCACGTTAAACTGCTTTTTAGTCAATTAATTAATATATTTCCAGCTTGACTTTTAAAAAAAAAAAATAAACCTAATGCTCAAAACGACCTAGTTTTGAGATGAAAGTAAATGACACATCCCTTGCTATGACGATGTCGTTTGGAGCGGAGGACCAATTTCGGTTTGCTTTCCCTGCTCCACCAATTTCCATATGCTTTCAACCCCATCCACTGCTTCACCAACACAGTCGGCGGTGCCGCCACCACCCACCTGAACTACGTGGACTCTTCCCCTCGCTCCCGTAACAACAAACTCATGGGAGGATCCCTTCCCACAGCCTCCACCAAGCTCCGCCCGATGTGCAGCTAATGCGGCCACATCATCCCCCGCCCCCACGACAAGTCCTTCTGCTACGTCGGCGGCAACACCCACAGCGTGGTGGTGGACGGCACCACCTCCCTCTCCGACCTCTACATGCGCCTCTCCAGAACGTTCCTAAACGAAAGACCTTTCTCTCATCTCTGATTCTCTCATCAACAATTGGATCTCGATTCCAATTCCTCTCTCAAACCCTCGCGAATTTGCATCTTCCTTTCCCCAACGAAATTCGAGTCCGCTCAATCTGTTCCTCAAATTGTTGGTTTTGCTAAGGGTCTTCTTTGCAACCTGGATCGTTTGCGAATTTGCCGCCGATTTGGGTTCATGTGTAGGATGGAAGCGGTGGCGGTGGGGTTAGGGCGGTGCAATAGGTTCAAAATTTGAAGGTGATGGGGATTGAGGAACAATTTGCTCAATTGGGTATGAGTGTTGGTGTTGGTGTTGGTGTTGGTGTGGGGCAGAAGCAAGATGAGGGCTTTCTTGTGCTGACTTCGCCACCGCGTCCTCCAGTTCCTGCTTCCCTTTCTGTCTTGGCATCAGATTTTTTTTAAAAAAAAATTACTTTTTAAATTAAAAAGCCACAATAGAAATTAGAGTGACTAAAAAGCAGTTTAACGTGCCACATGTGCAAGTTAACGGAGGTCAACAACCGTTGACTGACAGAAGGACCAAATTGTCTCACGGAAGTAAATTTGGGGGACCAAATGGGGAGTTTTTATTTTTCAGGGACTAAAATGGGATCCGCCAAAATTTTCAGGGACCAAAAAGGGTATTTACTCTTTTATAAATTTATATTATTAGTAGAAAGAAATAAGATCAATCAATCAATATTTATCTTATTACATGTTGTTAATGCTGTCTTATCAATCAGCCGATTCAGCTCTTACTAACACACGATGGATTTACACCCTGTTTGATTGTAGGAAAGAAAGTGAAAAGAAAAAAAGTGAAAGGAAGGAAAGAAAAAAAAAAGAGAGTAGAAAATAAGATGATTATTTAGTTGTTTGATAGGAGAGAAAATAGGAGGAAAGAAAATCAAAACTTTTCTCTTTCTTTGTTTGGTTGAGTAGAAAGTAAAAGGAAAGAAAAAAACATGTTTATGAAATGACCAAAATACCCTCATATAATAATTTTAAAAATGAAAACAAGTATTGTTTTTGGTCTTTTTACAATACAGGCACACTCCTTTCACGTTTTCTGCTCCTCTGAGAACATTGGTACAAGAGTTTTCCTTCCATTTTGGGTGGGGGAAAAATGGGTGGGTCCCACATATATTTTTCTCTCCCCTTTCCTTTTTCTTTAGAACTAAACCGTTGAAAAATTCTAGAGAAATGTGTTTTCTATCCATCATCTTTCTTTCCTTCAACTTTCTTATGTTCCAAACAAAGGGTTAGACACCCAGCCCGTTCTTTAACAATTAGCATTAGAATTATCACCTTTTATTTTCTCATTTCTTTTTTCTCTTAAATTAAATAAAAAGATACAAAATCAAATTTATTTTTATATATAGGATCAATTAACTTTTATTTTTATATCTCTCTCTCGTAACATAAATAGAGAGAGAGAGACTGCCATCTATCTTTCCCGGACCACCTATATATCTATACCTATATACTTTACTAATGCTATCCTCATTTTTACTGTAGATGAACAGTAAAATAGGTGGTGAGCCTAATCCTATGTTTTTTTTTTAATATTAATTAATGGATATGAATATAATTATTTAATAAATTTTGTTTGCATTTTATTTGTATACAACGTTTAACTTTTAATATGTAAAATATTTATTAAGTATTTTTTACAACATTTACTAATTGGATAGTTCTAAAAATTATTGGTCTTGATTTTTGGGGGATCATTTATTTAAGTTTTATTATTTATTTTCTACTTCGATATTTAATTATGTCTTCGAAAGGATAATGTGAATGTAATAATTTTGTCTTCAGATACTTTGTTTATATATATTTTTTTGCTTTATATTTTTAAAAAACGAATAGAATTAGATTTTTCAAGTCGAGTCAAGTGTAATGCCAGCAACATAGTCTACCAAGCCAAGTGAGTTATGAGGTTATACTACGTAGAAGAAATAATGTTAATTACACAATCTGTCAAGGTAATAAAAATTATTATTTTGTTTGTATTATTGTATAAATTCTTCCCATTTGCATTTCATATTTTTATTTAATTAGTTAATTGTTATTGATATTATAGAAATGCATTTTCAAGTTCATAATGGAGAGAACCCTTTATTTGTTGAAGATGAACATGAAGGTATTTATTTAGAAATCAATATTTATGTGCATATATTAATTTAATTTATTTTTGCCATTTTTTTATTTTTTACATGTTGACTGGTTTGTTAAACTTTTTATAGATTGTCTAGACTTTGAATGAATGAACCGGTGTGGTGAACATTGTAGTGCAATGGTTGGTTTGAGGAGCGGTCAGAAAAAATAAAAATGATTTCAGAGTAGAATTGTTTTGTTTTAGTAAATAGATATGAATATAATTATTTAATATATTTTGTTTGAATTTTATTTGTATACAATGTTTAGTTTTTAATATGTAAAATATTTATTAAGTATTTTTTACAACCTTTATTAATTGCGTAGTTCTAAAAATTATTGATCTTGATTTTTAGGGGATCATATATTTAATTTTTATTATTTATTTTCTAATTTAATATTTAATTATTTTTTAAAAGGGTGATGTGAATGTACTAACTTTGTCTTGCAATACTTTGTTTATATATATATATATATATATATATATATATATATATATATATATATATATATATATTTTGCTTTAAAAAAAATAGATTTAGATTTTTTTAAGTCGAGTGGAGTGTCAGCAACATAGTCTACTAACCCAAGTGAGTTATAGGGATATACTATGTAGAAGAAAGAATGTTAATTTCACAATCCGTCCAGGTAATAGATATATATTTGCATTATTGTATAACGTTTTCCCACTTGCATTCTGTTTTTTATAATTGGTTCATTGTTATTGATATTATAAAAATGGATTTTCAAGCTCATGATCGAGAGAATCCTTTATTTGTTGAAGATGAACATGAAGGTATTTGTTTAGTAATTATTGTCTATTTGCATATATTAATTTAATTTATTTTGCCACTTTTTTATTTTTTAAATGTTGACTGATTTGTTAAACATTTTTCTAGATTGTCTAGACTTTGGAGGAATGAACCGGTGTTGCGAACATTGTGGCGCAATGATTTGGTTTGAGGAGCGGTAAGGAAAACATAACAATGGTTCCAGAATAGAATTTTGGATATGTTGTATGAATGGAAAGGTGATGTTACCATATTTGGTCAGACCACCTATTTTGCTTTGAAGTTTGATACATGGAGTAATAATGAAAATAATTCTACTTGTGATAGTAATATTAATATGATAATGAAAATAATATATAGTAAATTAAAGTAATAAGTATAATGTCAATATTGTTATAATAAAGTTTTGAGTTTATATGTATTAAGAAAAAATTAAATTGTACATGCTATTAGTTTAACGATTATTATATTGCTTGGTAATTATATAGTGATGCATTGTTAAAAAATATTCATTCTATAAATATTTCTACACTATCATAAAAAAATTAATGTACGCATAATATTGTCTATATATTTTTTATAATAATATAATTTTTTTGATTATCAATATTATAAAATTTGAAAGAAATTTATTTAATAGAAATTTTACCCGTGCATTTGCACTGGTGCTAAAAAACTAGGGGCCTGTTTGCTTTGTTTCCAGATTTCTGTTTGTATTTCCTGTTTCAAAATTAATTATAAAACCGTCACCTTGTTTTCATTCTGTTTCCTGTTTTCAAATATTTGTATAGGAAACATTGAAAACAGAAAAAAGTTGTTTTCAACGTTTCCTGTACAAATTTCTGAAAACAGGAACAGAATGAAAATAATGTGGCAGTTTAGTAATTATGTCTGAAAACAATAAATAAAATAGAAAACTGGAAACAAAGCAAACAGACTCTAGTTAATCTCCATTGCTGGACCACTCCCATTGATACACCCATTATCTTCGTCATTCCACCACCAAATTTTCTAAAAGAAAAAAGAGTGAAGACCCAAAATGGTCCCTCAAATTTTTCAAGTAGGACAGTTTGGTCCCTAAAAAAATAAAGGACAATTTGGTCCCCCAAATTTTAAAACAGGGGACAATTTGGTCCCCCAAATTTCATAACGGGGGACGTTTTGGTCCCTCCGTAAGGACCAAATTGTCCCCCGTTTTAAAATTTGGGGGACCAAATTGTCCTTTATTTTTTTTCAGGGACCAAACTGTCCTACTTGAAAAATTTGAGGGATCACTTTGGATCTTTACTCAAGAAGAAAAAACATCATTCCTTTTAGGCTTTTACAAAGGAGAGGTACAGAGAAGAGGATTTTGCATCCATTCCCAAAACAAAGATTTTTATAGAGAAACAATATAATATTGCAATAATATCAAAATCTCAAAATCAGATGCAAGCATGCATTTTTCTCCTGCCCAACAATTATACAGTCACCATTCATTGCCTCTCCTCGTTCAATATATTGAAGTGGCAGGTCATTTTTAGGAAGAAACGAATTGTTTTAAAATAAGTTTGTTTTTAGAATAAATAAATAAATAAATTATATTGATATCTTATATAATGATCCTTCTTAATAAATAAATTACACTATAAACAAGCTTTATCCTTCTACAATGATCCAATATAGTTTTTTTTCTTTAAATGACAAATTATTGTAAAACCAAGATCAAACTCATTTATTAATTATGCATTATATGTAGACATTTTTCAACCAAAAATTTTATATTCCAAAGTTCAATATTTCATACAAAATTCGATTCTAAAACCTAGAAGTGGCAAGTCATATCGTAAATTGCTACCCTAATGAGGTTGATTAAGACGTAAAGATAAATAAAGAAGACATGGGAAAGTGGCCAATGACTACCTAGTAGGGTGGATCCAAATTTTCGTTTAATTTGATTGATATAAGGTCTTCTCCCTGTAACAAGTACCTTGTTAATTATACTTTTGGATTCTTTATCTTTATTTTAGATTTCTTCTTGATCTTATTTTTATTTTGTTTTGGTCTCTTATCTCTGTTTTTGGGTTTCATTGTAGTCATTTTCGTTTAAAATGTGATACGAAGAGAACCAAATTGATATAATTTTGGTAAAATAAGAAACAATTTCAGAACAAAATAAACAAAAGAGTAATCATTTTGAAACCAAAAATGGGATCACAGTGGTCTAACTTTTGCAAAATGGGAATCATTTAGGAACAAAAAGTAAAAGATGGACCACATTGGTAATGGACCGTTTTAAAACAAAAAAATAAAAAAAATGACTGAATTGAAACCTCAAATAAAGATAAGAGGTTCAAAGTATAATTTAGTTTTTTTTTTTTCCTCTTCTAATTTGTAACCTGTAAGGAATCTCTCCCTAGCGATGATAAATAATACAAAACTGCAAACCACAATTTTGATTCTTTTTTGTCTTTATCATTAGCTGACATTAATTTTAGATCTTAAATGTAAATTGGCATGGAACGTCCAACCATGCCCAGCCCAATATGTTTTTAGGCCAAAAGGAAATTTTAATGTGAGGCATTGTTAAAGTTTTTTTTTTTTTTTTTAACCAAAGGCATTGTTAAAGTTAATAACAATATTTTGTTAAAATTATTATTTTTTAACTAAAGTTTATCTTTGTTGTAAATTTTTATATTTTTGAAGTCAATTTTTCAAAACACTTAAAAAAAAATACATCGTAAATCGTACCATTGAATGCAAACGTTTATTTAACAGTAATGATATTCTGACACCTGATTTGGATACCTCCAACGACACATTGGTTAATCACATGCAAATTTTTGGTTAATTCAGTTCATTATATGGTTAATGGGTCATCTGAAGCTTATTTTCCATAATCATGTAAATATTTGGTTAATCACATGCAAATATTTGATTAATTCAGTTCTTTATATGATTAATGGGTCATCATGAATTAACCAGATATTTACACGCGATTAACCATATAATAAACTGAATTAACTAAATATTTGCACCGATTAACCAATGTGTCAAAAGTTGGTGTCATAATATCATTACTCTTATTTAATCCCATGATGAGGTAAGGAATTTCTTCAAAAGTTTAATCATCATATGGAACAAAACACATTCTTAATGTTTTGGACCCACGACCATTTCCCTTATTTTGGCGTGTGATTTTCCTTCATTTTTTCAATTAATATTGAAGATTAGGCCGTTGTGACGGTAGGGAATGGGGAATGCCATTGATTTTACTCTCACGTTGGTAAAATGAGACAATCTATTAATAAGTAGCAATTATTTTATGGTCTTGTGAATTATTCGTGTTTGCTATAAACCATTAATTACTGTTAAAATAACAAAATTAGAATTCTGAAAACAAATTTTGAGTTTGTGACCATATATACATATTGGGGCCTTTTTAGGGGAGGCCTAAAGCCCTTGCTTTAACAGCTTCTCCTCTGACCGGCCCTGTGTCCAACAAGGGTTCAACAAGTTGGAGAAAGGCGGGACGCCTTGCCCATAAACCATAATTTTTTTTATATAAGTAAAATTTTATTAATAACGTCTATCTTTAGCATCATAGTATCTCCTTTCTCTACCTTCTAGGAAGGGTTGAATAACAAACACTCGATCATGTGCATCAAGCTAAATAGCAAAACAAATACAAGCTTTGCATCAAAGTTCCAAAGCCAAAATTACACCTCTATGGAGTTTGTTCTCCCCAGATCAGATCTAGCATATCGGTTTACAGCCCCCTTTTTACATATTATCATTGTATTCAGCAACCATATCTATGCTATCTGTAATAAACATCCCAAGAGTTCAATCAGTTCATAATATAATATAATTTGGATTTACAATTTCTTTTACCCTACTTTTCTTTCACATATTTTTTTTTTGCATATGTTTTATAATTATTGTTTAAAAACTTTTGCTTTAAATATAACAATGGATAAAGAAGATTAAGATTTAGGTGTAAACAATAATTTTAGAGTGTAAAATGACTTTTTTGCCCTTGTAAAAAACTAAATGACAGAATATAAATTTTCAAGAATTTTTACCTACCGACAACTAATGCTGGAATATCTCTGACAATTAGTTCCCGGGTTGTATTTTTCAAGTTTTTGAGTTTCCGCCAGGTAATTAGGTAATTGTCGGAATACTTCATTTTGTCATTTGGAAACTAATTGTTGAAAATACAAAAACTTGAGAGAAAAAAATAATCCATCATTTAGCTGTCGGTGATATTCCTGCAATTAGTCGCCAGTAGGTAGAAATTCTTGAAAAATTATATTATGACATTTAATTGCTGATAGCTAAAAATAACTTTTCTGTCACACCCGGCCCCTTTTTACTCTTAAGGGTATTTTTGTAATAAAAAAGTTTTAAAAAAATTGGGGGGTGGATGGAGCAAGTGTAGGGGTGTAGGTAGCAGCTCCCTAATCTTTATATATAATAATGGGCCTAAAGAATACACAAGCTGAAGGAAGTCGATACTTGTTACTTCCCTAATTTTTTTTCTTTATTGGGCTCAAAAGACAAAACCCACTGATCTTTTTTATGGTCAACAAACCAATTGATCTCAGGACTATTTTATCTGGTATGGTTTAAGAACCGCGACGAGAGTTGGATGAATTCTATATTTTCGGGTCCATATATTTTGAATGAGTTTTTTAATGAGTTCTACTAATAAGATAAGCACAATAAAAATAGTCGAGCGTTAATGCAAATCTGTACATTTAGATTCGTCAATGGACACCGTTGCTAATTTTGTATTTTTATCTAGTTCTGAACTTTAACCCATTAATTTCGCTTTTAAATGATGTTAGTTTTACGAAAGTTGATACAAAAAGTCACATTTAAAAAAGGAAAACGACTATCTCACATCATTCCCTTTACAATATGATATGTTACTGTTAAGTGTTAACTAATTCTGGGGGGAAATGTATTCTAAAAATAGTATAGTTAAAGTAGGGTATGAGTAGAATACCAAAAAAAGAAAAAGAAAAAAGGGCTATGAATGTTGAATTAAAAATAGGTTTTATTTATTTAAAGTAACACTAGTAACTGATCCATTTCAATAGCATTCCTATTAAAATAAGCTACCATCGGTTGAAATAATTTTAAACCTTGATGACCTTTATTAGAGGACTTGCACCCAAACACAAATTACAGAATCTCATTCCAAAATCATGCCAGAATTCAGAGGGTTGGCAAAAAATAATGGAAACTTGCAACACATAAGTGAAATCAAAATGACATATATATGGTGTTAGATACAAATACCTAACATGCCCCATCTATCATACATCACTAGGTTTTTTTTGCACCCGTGCAATTATTATTATCAATATTATTATTATTATTATTATTATTATTAACTTCAATTATACCTTTATATTTACCTAATTTTTCTTTTGCACTATCCCAAATTATGTCCACCATATCAATACCAACATTACGCAATGTCAATAATTACAATAACAATTTGACCAAGTATGTGGTTAACAAAAATTAAACCCCAAAACATACATCTTGCAACTCATGTTAGTAGTTACATCTATGACTTGTACATTAAGGATACGAAGCTACGGCCATTGACAAATAAGTGGGGTGGGGATTGTTTCATGCTGATGGGTCATTGAAGACGGTCAGGCCAATTTAATGCAATTTGCATTAAAAAAATTTTTTTTTGCCGCATCTCCATCTTTCGGAGCCCTCTCCTTCCTTCTTTCAGATATTCCATATTTATTTTTTCCCTTGAAAATTGCAAGTTCTCACGCTCAAGCAAGCATGACTTCAATAACCTCCCACACTTTTCTTCCAACTCTGCTTAAATTATAAAAAATAAAAAAGATGATATATAATAGTAAGACCCATTTAAAAAATCTAAAATGGGATCCTGGAATAAAGATGCTCCACATACTAGCTCCGAAAGATAAACTCTGGCTGGCTCTGATACATAAATCGCACCTCAAAATTTAACGCAAGCGATGTAAAACCCCATCTTGTACTCATGGTTTGATGAGGAATCTAGTACTTGTATCGCATAATACCTTGGCCGCACCTGCACTATCAGCACAGTGCCGCAGTGAAACAGCCAAACACTGCCTTCACAGTTTTACTGTTTCCCAAGCTCCAGCCACGGACCCCGATCATCCAACGGCTCAGATTTAACATCCGAAGACCCCGTTTGGTTCTGCAACTCTTCTCTATCAGTTTCCTCACCTTCTCCCCGACACCGTTTCACCCCAATCGAAACCCCAAACAACTTAGGAACAACCTCTTCTTCGGGTGTCACAGCTGGCAAAAGCTCCACCGGCTTCCCTTGAGAGAAGGAACTAAAACCAGAAGCAGAAGCATAGTTGGTCATCAAAGCGAGTACGTTATCACACAAACCCTTCAATTGACTCAACTCCTGACTCAGTTGTGTGTTCTCTTTCCTAAGCCTCTCGTTCTCTTCTAACAGCTCCGGTGCACCCGTGCAACTTGCGCTGCGCTGCACCGTATTATTACTATTCTGTGCAGCACTAGGAATCGGAGACGAGTTCGATGACAACACCTGTTCCTCGCCTGAGTTCGCCGGCGACATCGCAACCGCAACCGTAACCGCCGAAGCACCGCCAGGAACCGAAGCCACCGTCACCGTATTCGCCGCCGCCGGAGTTATTTTCCGACGCTGTATGTCTCGTAACATTTTTCTCTCACCTCGCCGGAAACAATCGTTCGCAAATTCCCACCGATCCGGTACGACCTTCCGAAATCCCTGCTAATAATTAAACACTCGTTAGTCTATCCTGTTTGGATGCCGAGAAAATTCAGGAAACGAAAAAGAAAATAAATGAAACAGTTGGAAAAAAAAGATAAGAAAAGAAAAGATTACGTACATAGGTGTTGAGTTGACGAACGAAACTGGAGAAGTTGTTGTGTTTGAAATACTTAGGAAGCAAATCTCGTGCGAAT
This sequence comes from Echinosophora koreensis, assembly GCA_035048595.1. Classification (NCBI taxonomy): domain Eukaryota; kingdom Viridiplantae; phylum Streptophyta; class Magnoliopsida; order Fabales; family Fabaceae; genus Echinosophora; species Echinosophora koreensis. The sequence continues at coordinate 5,852,270 of JAPCYP010000017.1, read as the reverse complement.
TCAGCGGGTCGCCAAACGACGAAGCTGGTTCCATCTTCGTTCCATGAAATTAGGTCATCGACGGAGGGGTCATCGACGAGCTGGTAGGTTTTGGTGAGAAACGGCGTCGGAATAGACCTCTGCTGCGAATCTGTTGTAGGTGCTGAAGCTGATTCACCGGTCTGCTCCACCGGTAATGGCGCCATGGAAGAAGCTTCCAGATCTCGAAACCAACAAAACCGTTCTTGTACTTATCGAGCTGCAACGTTTAATTCAACAGAGATAGAGATGAACGTATATGCTTCGAAACTAGTTATTCCATAAAATATTAAATTATATTTATAACCGCGACGAAACCTAAGAGGATAATAATTAGCTAGCAAATATAATACTGTATACGTTCGTAGTGAAATCAAATAGTAATAAAAAGAATATTAATTCTTTGGATACCTTGATTATTGATAGGGATGGATTGGGTTCTTTTCTCGGAAGTAGTGAGATGAGAGGATGATATTTTCTGACCGGAAACCACCGACAACGGCGGTTAGGAGAGGTAGGTTTTTTCTCTCTTTTTTGGTGGTTGTTTCTAGAAGTTTCTGAGTGGGGGAAGATAAGGATAAAGAGAGGACTGGCGGGTTCGAGAAAATTTGGAAAAGAGGGAAAATGGTGGGACCGGATATTTTGATGAGAGAGGGAAAAAGAGATAAGAAGGCGCTAGAAAGGTTGGGAGTTGGGACTTTTGTAACTTAACTTGGCTTTGGACCTTTGGTTTGGTTGGGTTACCCCTTTTCCAGAATCTTCCTTGTGCTTCCCTTCATTCACGTGTCATTATTTTTCTTGTGCTTGTTTATGCCGAAATTATTTACTTTTCGGTCTTTTGTTTCTGTCCATGATAAACGAGATATGCATTATCTCATTTACACGTGTTGCAACGTTTATCATCATTATCAACAGACCCACACCTTGCAGCATTAGCAATAGCGTTTGCCTTTTGGAAAACAGTAAAGATAAACAAATGATTCATCCAATATATCACTTCCGCATAAACACTCCACCATGGACCGAATAGTCCCAAATATGTTATTTTAGATATTAGATATGCAAGAATTTCAATACTCAACATGATATTTAAATAATTTTTTTTTTATATAAAATATAATATAATATACTTATTTTTATTCAGTCACATTCACATTATAAAAGGTGTGGAAGTTTCTTTCTTCTTAGATCTTTTAGTAGGTATGATACCATAGTATTATTCGTTCTAAATATTTATGAAAACTTACATTAAAATTAAAATTTCCTAGATTAAAACGAATTATATGCACGTCCTCCTTACTTGATAATACTAACACGTGGTAATGCTTTCTCTTAAGAAGAGGCTTAAAATGTATATTACTAGAGTTTGAACTCGTGCCCGCACGGGATAAACTATTGATGATTTTTAAATTATTTGATTAATAATTTTAGTATTATAATTCTTTAAAAAAAGTTAATTATTAATATATTTTTTATTTTTAAAAAAAAATTGTATTATAAGATAACTTTTGAATTTTGACCTATCAATTATATAAAGTTTTTAACAAAATATTCACATATTATATAAAATATATAATACATGTGAATATCATAATTAATTAGGTTTAAATGACCTATTTAATAAATTGAGAAAATAAAATATTGATTAAAAAATTGATACATTGTTAGGATCAAGTTTATTATATTGTGAGACAATGACAGAGTATTGCATATTTGATTTTGAATTATTTTTTATAAGCATAAAACCTTTTAATGAAGTGATATTTTAGTATTAATCGACAATTTAAGAACTCTTTATTCTAATAATAGATACAAAATAAATCTTTGAATCATATAAGTCAAGATAATTTAGGCATTATTATTGACAATAAGATTAAAATATAAGTATATTATTTATATTTCTTAAATAAAACTGTTGTTTTGGAATAAGTATAAGAGAGTTTATTGAATAATTTTGTTTTTATGTATTTTGAGTTTTGGATCTATAGTTTATTAACCTAAAACAAATAGTTCAATAAATACATTCACATAAAAAATAAAATATAATTAAAACATTTCCTTTGATGAAAAAAAAAACTTAGTTTATGTTTCTCTTACCTCCATTTTTCGTTCCACTTGTGCAACCTTCATATATCATATTATTGGTTGATGGAATAGGAGATATCTTCTTAGTTGAGGTACCAACGAGTAAACATTCATCTTGGGAGGAAAAACCATGTGGAGTCACAAAATTGAGATGACTAATATTTTGTCCTCCATTTGTGCTTCCACTTGTGCCACCTTTGTATATCATATTAATGTGTTAGTAAAAAAAAATAAAGTAAATATATGCGAGTCTAAATATTTAGGAATTTATTTCTTATAACATCTATAGTTAGCTGATATATTAGTAAAAGAATGAGATGATGGTTCAACACTATCATTTTTCTCACCATTTGAATTAGGAGTTGGTAATAGAGACAATGGTTCTCTATTCCCATAGACATTGCTCCCAAAATTCCTCTTGTTTACTCTTCCAACACCAATATTTTCCTTACTATTTGCCTCTATAAGAAATATAAGCAACACTTAGCATGAATGATGACAAATAACATGTTAAATGTGGATACAAATCGAATGATAAATTGTAAAAAAAGAAAAAAAACAATATTTCTTTTAATTTATAATTAAAAGAATGTGTAAATATAATTAATCAACCTTCTCATCTATCAATAACATTTCCATAGTATATGGTTTATAGATAAATAAGTATTGTTTATAGGATTTGTTTAAAGATAAGAGTATTTACGTATATTTGAAATTTGATTTATTAATTGATTTATATTTAGTTAATTTTGGCTTTTATTTTTATTGTGTTATTTTTTGTTAAGTTTATAAATTCAATAATAAATCAAAAAATTTGTAGTGCTGACACTTGTCATCTATACAACATTGTTGCATTTCATGCATAGGGAAGATGACACATGACAAAACCATATTGCATAGGGGATAGATAGATATAAATATTGTAAAAAATATATATAAACTGACATAAATTAATTAATTAGATAAGATTAGCTAAATTTAGAATTTTAATTTGTATTTCAATTTGAATTACCGAAATTTCAATTTCAATTTAAGATTAGTTAATTTTAGAATTTAAATTTGTAGTTTCAAGTTTGAAATTTTAAAAAAAAAAATCTTAAGATTTGTTTATAGATAAGAGATTTACATATATTTGAAATTTGATTTATTAATTGATTTATATTTAGTTAATTTTGGCTTTTATTTTTATTAATTGTGTTATTTTTTGTTAGGATTATAAATTCAATAATAAATCAAAAAATTTGTAGTGTTGACACTTGTCATCCATACAATATTATTGCATTTCATGCATAGGGAAGATGACACATGTCAAAACCACATTGCATAGGAGATAGAATTGTATTATTAATAGATTAATAGATAGATAGATAGATAGATTATATTATAAGTTTTGGTACAAAAACATATTGAAACTATATATATTATATGATTTATTTATGTATAAATTAAAAATTACAAAAATATAAATCTAAAACTTTATCTTATAGAAAAGGTTGAATTAGAATCGATTAGTATAGTATAGGATAGCAAATCATTCCCGTTTTAACCCTTAGCCCCCAAATAATTCAGAATTGCTAATAAACCCAATCCTACTTCACGAACTCCATTTGTCACCCTCGCGACCTTGTCGTCGTTTAGATCTTCCTCACATCCAAAGCCTACTTATGTCTTCACCACTTGAGAACTACGAGCAACTCCATTGCAAACCCGGATGCTCGTCGTTGCATCGTTGTCAAATTTGCAAAGCAATTATCGTTCAAATTCACGCTCCTATCTCGTGCACCGCAAGTCGTAATGTGGCCGTGGCTGGAGAGATCATCTTCAACCTCTTAGCCCGATCAATCTGTGTGAAGAAAACAAGTTCCCTATTGACGTTTATCCATAAGCTCTAATTTGCTTTTTTTTCCCACTCAATTTTGAGTGGATCCAAAATCCCACTTCAAATTTATTCAACACAAAAAGCCCCAAAAATTATCATCCTTATATGTGAATTTCTTGACATTCAAAACATGAACATGGGAATCAACAAGCGCAAATTTTATATCAAAATTATCTATGTTGTGTAAAAAGACAAAAAAATAATATAGTACAAGTTAATTTTTTTAATATAATATTTTATGATTCAAAAATAGGCCCCATGTATAAAAGCCCAAAAGAACATTATAAATTCATTTTGGGAAAAAAAAAAATTATGTGATTTTGACATAAAGATGGCTATGTTCTGCTTTTTCAGCTGAACGGCAGCTTGGAATTAGTGTGTATGTGTTTGAATGAGTTTTGACAAACGTGATTTTAGAGAGAATTGATTTTGTAGAATTGATTTTGGTTAAAAGTGAGTTGAAAGTGGAGTGATTTATGTTTGGATGCCTTCATGAAAAAAATGATTTATATACTCAACATTACTTGTCAAGTCATAAATTGCATAATAAATTTTTGGATCCAACGTAAAAGCTACAAATTTCAGCTTCAAGATGGACGTGATTTTGAAGCTATAATCACTTTCTGATCATGAAAGCCAAACATTAAAGGTATTCAGTCAAACTACGTTTGATCATAGCAGAAGCACTTCCAGGACTTCAAACCTTCAAACTAAACACATACTTAGAAGACTCAAGGTGGAGAGTAATTCTAGCTCTATTATCACTCTAATAGCTTCAAAATCAGAATGCACAAGCAGAAATCAATTGCTTCAAAAAATTTATCAGTTAATGGTGAGGGATTGGGAGCTTTCATTTGGTCACACAATGAGGGAAGGGATTTGTTGCGTAGACTGGCTGGCAAATTGCAATCTAAACAAAGAATATGGTTTCCACGAAATTGAGCTTCCTCAACCTGAGCCAAGTCTCTAACTAACTAAGGATGATTCAGTGGCTTCTCTCCCAGACTAGCTAATGTGTAGTTTTCCTATTTTTGGGCTTTAAGCACTTTCTTATACCCAAAAAAAAAAAAACACAAAGAAAGAAGATAATTTCATTATTTACATATATTTTATACTAGAAAGTTACCCGTGCTACGCATGGGTCCTTTTTGCTTACTTCGTTTTAACTAATTCATGTGAAAATAAATATAAACAAATATTTTTCTACAACTTCAAAGAATGACAATAAGTATGTTGAATGAAACTAAGTTATTAAAATTGAGTCAATGATAAGAAATTTAGATAATTTATATGAGATTATTATATTTTAAAACTTGTTATTATAAGGATTAACTATTGTTGGTGCAAATTTTTTTTTTACACTGACAACCATTGATATTTTGGTATGTGTATGCTTTTATTTTAATAATTAAGAGAGAGAAATAATAAGTGTTTAATTTTTATACTGACAATGTATACTACTCTAATTTAAGTGTCTCAAAAAATATAACAAATATATAACAAAAATAAAAAATAAAAATAAATATTTTGTAACAATTTCAAAGAATGGCATTAAGTATGTTGAATGATAGTAAGTTATTAAAATTGAGTCGGTAATAAGAAATTTAGATAATATACATGAGATTATATTTCAAAACTCATTATTATTATATCAAACAAATATATATTGTATTGAAATCAACCACAATGCTTGAAATCTACAATTTTAATATGTATTTATGAACAAACATTTAAAAATAAATAATAAATGATAATTTTATAACCTAAATTGTTAACAAATGATTACAAATAATGACTATACATAAAAATTTACTAATATATAACTTTATCTAGCATAAAAGTAATAGAGTTTGATTTTTATGTATTGTCGGTGTATAAAAGTTTTACAATGACATCTTAAAATATCTTGATAAAACAAATCAAGATTATTGTTATTTCTATCTCTTAAATATTAAAGTAAAAACATACATGTCAAGTGTTAATGAATTTCATGTAAAAAAATTTATAATGACAATGTATACTATTTTATTCCAGAGTAATAATATATATGACATATAAATTTATTTTATTAAAACTTATTAATTACATCATATTAATAATATATTAAAATAATAAATCAAGCGGAATATTGCACAGAAAGTTTCAATTTTTTATGCTAATATAGTTGGGTCTACCAAAACCAAGACATACTTGTTTTTTTTTCTTTTGTTTTAAGAATGACAACAAATAGCACCGTCTAGCTGCATCCACTAAATTAATTGAAATAAATAAGCCAACGTCAAACATGATGCAAATAATAATCACTTTACATCCGTGCCAATGATTTGCGACATGTACCAACCTAAGAATATGATAACGTCATCTACTTTCATTAAATTATTTTCAAACAGAAAAAAAAAAGGAAATAAATTAGGTATGAAGAAATTTAAATCATTCGTGTTTGTATCAAAGTTCCGTAGTACTTCTGTTCAATTTTTCTTTTATTGAGACGTTTGTCTTTTAAATGTCTCGTTTTTACATCTTGAAAAGCAGACAAAACTTTATTCTTAGGATGATATAGTGGAGGGTATAAAAAAATGACATGGCATAAAGTCCTTAGATAAGCAGTATATTCGTCAAGCTGATTCAAGGCTTGCCCTTGTAACCCCACGGATTGTTCTTTGCCCAATTCCATTGGTCCCTGCACATCTCATCTACGCCATATTTTGCCCTGAAGAAAAGACCCAAATTAATAATAACAATCCAATCACAAATACAATGTGAAGTGTGACACCAGCGACACGTTTATCAGATATGCAAGTACAATGAACCATATTATGCTAGTGTGTTAGATAGATTTGAGTCTTGATCTTTCAGTTAACAAAAGCTTTGTTAAAAACCTGATGGAATCAAATACTTACTTCCAACCAAGTTCTTTCTCAGCTTTTTTGGTAGATGCATAAACCTCAGTTGCATCTCCCGGCCTCCTTGGACACAATTTCAGTGGAATTTTCTGAAGATTGAATACCCAATGGAAAAAGAGAAATTTTCAGAAGTTATTATTTCATTCACTTGTATACACATATAAGGTGTGTATTCGAGGAAGATGCAAAATTACCTTGCCACAAGCTTTTTCAAATGCTGAAACCATTTCAAGCACAGATGTACCACGACCAGTTCCAAGGTTGTAAGCAGTACAACCTGAACAGCAATTTGTCCCATTTTACTTTAGCATATATACGAAGATACAAGACAATCAAATCTATAAATATCAAAAACTACCGAGACAACATTTATCAACAATGATGTTGCAATTATAGTAAATGCTAACAGTCTTACAGAGAAAAACAACTTTGTCCATATAGATTTATAAAAATAGAAATAGGGACAATTCACCTATGTCCTCTGTAGCAAAAAGCTTTTGCAGGGCAGCAATGTGACCATCTGCTAAGTCCATCACATGGATATAGTCCCGGACCTAAATTTCCATAAGGAAAAAGAAAGGAGGGTTAACATTTTTTCAAGGGAGATAAATAGTTATCACAGAATAATTTGTCTTACTATCACATTTTTCATAAAGGCTTTGTGCATTAGGAGTATTAAATTATTGTCATGATTATAGGATGTAAAAATGAAATTGATCATATGTGTAACTTTTACGAACCGCAGAGCCATCCTTTGTGGGATAATCATGACCGTATACGTTGAGTTCAGGCAATCTTCCCACAGCTACTTGCTGTATGTAAGGCATAAGGTTATTTGGGATGCCTCTGGGATCTTCACCGAGTTTACCACTTTCATGAGCCCCAACTGGATTGAAGTATCTCAATAAAATGATACTCCATTCTGGCTCAGCTTTCTGAATGTCTCGAGCAATTTCTTCAAGGAAAAGCTGCAACAAATCGAAGTGTCAAGAGAGCAAACAGAGCCAAACTACTAGATCCCAAGAACAGGCATTCTAGCTCAGTTTATACTTCATACAATAGCTAATAGAGTAATACTTTAAAAATTTATTGAATTAAAAGCTACAAGTCTACAACCCCCAACCAACAAAATTAAAGAAAAACGGAAAATATAACAGAGAACAATTTGATGGTTACCTTTGTCCGTCCGTAGGGATTCATGGCTTGTAACTTAAAATCCTCCTCACAGGGTATCTTTTCAGGTTGGCCATAAACGGTTGCAGATGATGAGAAAACCATCTGTGCAGTGACATACGTATTAAGTAATATTATATGGAAAATGCTGTATACACATCCCATAAGTTCACATTATGAGTTAACAAAATAAGAGTGTGGTCATACATAAAACAAGGCATGACCAGATATAATCAAGTATTAAAAACTATGCAGACACAAGGTTATGCATGTGTGTAAGTATGTGTTTAGTATTATCATATTCTATACTATCTATAGCTTCACAAGAAAAAAAAATGAAATACAGATACTCATACCGTCTGATAAAGTTAACATAATATACAAACAGGAAAGAAATGTGAGCATGTTATGGGTCATGCCAATCATGGATAAGGGTATGTTTTGGACGGGTGATTTTGTGGGAAGTGAATATGAAAGAAAAGAAAAATAAAAGGTGAGTGTGAAAGACAACTTTAACTATGGACATGTAATTTATGTTTTTGTACTGTATGATGTATATATTTATGATTTACCCGAAGTCCATTTATCTGTTCAGTCTTTTTTTCATTTTTTTCATTGATACAAACAACGAAAAATCATACTCATTTATTTCATTCTTCCCATTTAACCCAAACAATGATTGAAAAGTCATCCATTTTATTTTGATTCATTCTAGTAATTTCATTTGCTCTAAATTTTGTTCCAAAAAGCAGAATATACAAACTACATTAGTAACTGTCAAAAATACGACATAAATGTACCTTTTTACAATTATACTTTGCCATAACTTGATAGAGATTGATGGTGCCAATCAAATTAAAATCAAAATACCGTCGTGGATTTGCAACACTTTCTGCAACTGCTTTTAGACCAGCAAAATGGATAACCGCATCAAACCTGTTTCATCACCAACTCCAATAATTAAACCCATAAAAAAAAAAAAACATTAGCATTTTACGTAGCAACTCCATTAAATGTAATGAACGTACTTTGTTTTAGAGAAGAGTTTTTCCAAATCATCCTTATTCCTCAGATCACCCTACAACCAATCAAGCTCCAAATGTTATTTGATAAATAATAATAAAATAGGAACATATGAAATTGAAAAATAATAAAATAGGAAGATAAACAAAAACCTGGGTAAATTCGAGGTTGTTAGAAAGGTGTGGACCTACGACCTCTCTGACACGGTCCACAGCTTCCATAACCGAATTGTCGAAATTGTCGATGATGGAAACCTTAAACCCTCCATTGAGAAGCTGAACGACGGTGTGAGTGCCGATGAAACCAGCACCACCGGTGACTAGGATGGTTTGGTCGGACGATGATGCCATGTTTGAGACTCGAAGAAATTGAAACGAACAAAGGAACCTCGAAAAACGACAGGGAGATTGAGGAAAAAGGGAGAGGGTGGGAAACGGTATTTATTTGAGGAAGGATGGTTTGGGATAAGCATTGGGATTATACGATGAAAGGTTTAATCGCTAAATTTAGTTTTGGGAAATTCTGTTTCTAGCTTTTTTTGGTGGATAAATTCTGTTTCTATCTAATCCGCTTGATTTGGTAGCTTGGCGCCGTTGCACTAATTTCCTTCTAATTCTGTTTAGCGTGTGGGTCGGTCCCAAACATGGGGTTTTGGATTGGTTCGCCACGTTGTTATTTATCACTTTCTGCGCCTCATTCGGATAATTTCACTTTTCATGAACCTGTCATCAGATGGCACAAATTACCAGTATCAAAATAATTAATTAGTGTGACCATCCAAATTTGTTTTAGAAAAACAAATAAATAAATAAATAAAGACTATACACTATAGTTTTTTTTTTTTTTTTTAAGAATGCTGTGAGATTAATCCTTAAGTTAAGATGATGCCCAGATAAAGTCCTCTCAAAATGATGATTATGAGTTTATAAGTATAACTTGTCTTGGATATAATATAAGTATAACTTGTCTCGGATATGATCCCCTTCTACCGTGGCCAAACTATATTCTCTAATTTACTTTTTGAAAAATTTAAAATTTTAACGGGAAAATTTTAAATAGTCATTGACAATCTAAAATATCAATCAAAATAGCTATCATTAGAGTAAATGCTATTAGTAGTTTTGGCTAAATTCAAGCGGCTATTTAATAACACCCTTACATTTTTGAATGAAAAGCTTACCATTCTTCAAACAAATAACCCCATGCATTTAGCCCCATTACAGTGGCCAGAAAGTTAACGCATATAGCCCCACGCATATAGCTGTTGCTGATTTTTTAACCAATATAAAACAGAATTAAACACTGGAGAATGAAACCAAAACGGAATCAAGGGGAAGGGGCATTTATGGTAGCACCTATTCAGTAAATAATCGAGAAATTGAAATAAGGATTTAATTGATATATATTTACAGTGTAAAGTTTTTTTATATTGTTAATCAATCAGAAATTGATATACTCTTATAAATGATTGATTCTTAACCTAACCATCTTAAAAGTTATTAATTCCATGATTTCTGATTGATTATCAATGTAAAAATATTTATACTGATAGTACATACAAATTAAACTCTTGAAATGATCTTACGGTCCTTAAAAAAGATGGATAAAAACAGCTAAAAACAGGTTGTTGTTTTTTTTAAATAAAAATTTAAACTAAATATTCAAATATAAAATGATATTGTATGAAACAAATTTTTTAAGTGAAAATCAGTTGAAATGGGGAAAAAAAATATATCATTCCCAAACAATGTTATTATTGTAATTTTCTTGAGAGGCAACCGTGGCTGATATATACAATAACATGTCAATAATAGGATCTTTGGATTTTTGTGTGGTACAGCTATGAATCATATGTTTTGGCAATTTGCAGTACCACGAAACAAACACAGAAAAGAATGGTGGCATCATGAGGTCACGTGTTAGGAGTTGAGCAAGTGAATGATGCAAGAGGATCCTTAATGGAGATTCGAACATGTACGCTGTCACGTAATCAAGATGCCAAAATACATATGCCTATATGGTATGGATGTACATTAATTAACTGAGTACTTTTAATTTATTTGTTAATAATTTCATGACAATTAATAGCAGCATATCATGGTTGCTCATGTACAAATGTGCGTCTCAATTATCCCTGCCGTGACCATTTTCCCCGTAGCCATTGTTCCGTGAACGCAAGCATCACCTAGTAGGTGAGGAAAACAACAACATGTGGATAAGCAACTACATGTCTACTAGTTCAGAGTCAGAATTTGTTATGACTATAAACGAGAGGTGAGTTAATTCAATAAGCTAAATACACACTTATATTTACATCACCTTACATTTATATAATATTTTATCATATAGTTATGCCTGGTCTGAGTGCAAATATAATTCACCAGCAGTAACGGAATCTTTGACAGTACAAATGTTCATATCAGTATATAGGACAAACCGTGACAGGAGGAGGGATGAGTGAAGTCCAAAAAAAAATGTGCAATTTAGAGACCCTTGAAAAGCGGGCATTTGACAGGAGAAGCCGAGAAGAGGGACGTCTCATTTGGCATTTTGTGAAGCAAATTGGACGACTTTAAGCAAAATCTGAACCTAAATAAAAATATATTAAGTCTAATTTCTAAAATCCAAATACATTATGATTAGTTTCATGTTGAGGAATCATATTGACGAAATGAAATAGGTCTTGAACATTTTTAATACTAATCTCTACTTGCTATCGTATATTTGGGATGATGCGTGATGAATGTATCAGTCTAAAATATTGATGTCGAAGATAGACTGCACATATCACAAATTCACAATAGATTTGAAATTATTTCTGTGGTTGCTAAATTATATCGACATTTATTTATTTTGGTTAAATTGCACTGGATTTCATTTACATCACTTCGCCAGGGCGTAATTTTATACATATAGAGTTTGATGTGTGTGAGTAAGGTGAATTGGTGAAATACTATTAGCATTCTATTCTATATTGTCTATTTATCATACTTTCATTAACTGGTCGTAATTTAAAAATAAATTTTTTTTTTTTTATGAAATTATCGTAATTATAAAAAATACAAAAGGGTCGATAACTTCATTCGCGACGCAAGTGAGTTGTCCTTTTTGCTTCTTTGAAAACTTGCAGTCACTTCTGTTTCTTATAAAAGGCATCTTTCTGTAAAGCCCAAATTAAATTGGGCCTAAATCTAATAGATTCGATAATATGTTTTGGACTTTGGTTCTTTGGGCCTTGCTGACTAATGGATAAGAATAAGTAGACTTTTCTAATTTCTGGTTTACACGGCAGTCCTACCTCATTAGTCAAGTCAATGGCAGTCGGTTCCAAACAAATGAGTTAACTTGCAAGCGGCACTCACCATTCTAAAAGAGAAGGAACAACGAAATTTAATAGAGATCCTCTCCATTTCTAGGAAGTAGTTGTATTTGTTATTGGATTAATATCAAGAGGAAACAAAGTAGGAGTTGTCCATTAATTAATTGAATTAAGCAATTGACTCATATTTAAATTTTTAAACATAAATATTAAAATAAATCGTTAGATTTGTCATTGAGAAAAACGTGCCCTCTAATTAATTTTTTGAAAAATGAAAGTTCAACTTGATCCCTAATGGTGTGTTTGGATGAAGGAATTTAAGAGGGTAATATATTTTTAGAGGGTAATTAGAATCCATCAATGTAAAATACATTATCCTCTAAAAATACATTATCCTCTTAAATTCCCCCATCCAAATACACCATAAGGATTTTAACTGTCGGTTAAAATAATTCTTATTAGAGACCCATGTGTTTCTTCTAAAAGAAGCTCAACTAAATATTTTAATTTTTTTTTTTTACCTAATTTGTTTTATGAATAACGGGGTTAAACCCAATTTTAGTACCTAAATTTTGTTCAATCCAAATATTTGTCTGAGATTCATATTGATTGTGATTGAAACTCCACATTTTCATATATAAATATGAGTTAACAATCTGAATATACATGATATTTTGAATATTCAGATAAGTGATTTCATTTTGTACAATATTTTAATTAGTTGATCAACATCACTTTATTTTAATTAGTTGATCAACAGCACTTCCATTGCCGTTTCTAGAAATTGATTATTTTATCTTCCAAATTCTTGACTTGTCTTCAAATCTATACATCAGCAAGAAGAATAGAGAAGATGATATCATCATATGATTTTTTCAAAACTTTAGCTATATACTTTTCCATAAATTAACGCAATGTACCTTGCCAAACCACCCAATATCTCTATATAAATGCACCTCTCATGAGTCATGCCATTGTCTTCGACTCACATTGCCAACATGAAAAGCCTCTCTATCTTCCTTGTCATCTCCATAAGCTGTCTCGCCTCCGCCATGGCGGCGAGGTTTGACATCACAAACAGATGCCCTTACACTGTGTGGGCAGCAGCCGTACCCCGCGGTGGAGGCAGGCAGCTTAACTCCGGCCAGACATGGACAATCGACATCCCTGCCGGCACGACCGGGGCACGCATATGGGCTCGAACCAACTGCAACTTCGACGGTTCAGGAAAGGGTCATTGCCAAACAGGTGATTGTGGCGGTGTTCTCCAATGCACAGCATATGGAACACCACCAAACACTCTTGCAGAGATTGCCCTAAACCAATACAACAACTTGGACTTCTATGATATCTCACTTGTTGATGGGTTCAACGTTCCCATGGAGTTCAGCCCTACCTCAAATGGCTGCACCAAAGCCATTAGGTGCACCGCTGACATCAATGGACAGTGCCCTAGCGTGCTCAAAGCAGATGGTGGATGCAACAACCCTTGCACTGTGTTCAAGACCGATCAATACTGTTGCAACTCTGGTAGTTGCAGTGCCACTGATTATTCCAGATTTTTCAAGACTAGGTGCCCAGATGCATATAGTTACCCTAAGGATGATCAAACAAGCACTTTTACATGCCCTGGGGGAACTAACTATAGGGTTGTGTTCTGCCCTTGAACCAATTTATTGCTTATACTTTTCACATGTGTGGTTGTGTACCACCAAATAAAGGGCTCCATATTGTTATTGTGGGCTCGCTGAAGAGTGCATCTCTTGTAGGATGTGCTCTCTAATTTGTACGAATAAAATGGGATGGTTTTAATATAATATTAAGTGCTGCTAAAATATGAAGCATGAATCATGATTTGAAAAGATAAACTGAATTTTATTTACATCGAATTTAATTTAACTGTATTTATTTTTCAACGCAGAAAAATATGAAAAACGTATGTTTGAATTTAGGAGGGCATGTAAGAAAACAAGTAAATCAAATGTGAAGAAAATGGTTAAATTAAGTTTTTTTTTTCTTATTTTATAGAAAGTTAAATTAATTTTTCGCTCCTTATAATTTATGCTAGTTTTTATATTTTATTAGATTACTCCATATAATTATAAAAATTTGTAAATAATTCATTCTTAACTAGTTATTTCTTGATATAATATCATTACAATTTGTCGAGATGACAAGTATTTGAATGGCGTGACATTATTAATTTTATGTCAAATGCCAAACAATTTAATAAAATGGCTCGTAAAATAGTATTGTTCTCAACCGGCACGGTAATCGGATAAACATCCATGATATCCATTCATTCTCAAAATAATATAACTCAAAATATTTTTATAAATTAAAGATAAGTAATCCAATTTCATGAAATACATGGTCATAACATCATTAAATAGAAATAATCCGTCATTGTCAGTCAGCATAACATAAATAAATCCATATAAAGGACATCTCTCTTGTCCAAACAATCACAATCTATCATCCAATCTCTTTTGTTTAATTACTCAATTTTAAGTCTATGAGCTCATGACAAATGCAATGGTATCCCACTGCCTTCCCCTTTCCAAAAGGAAGTATATGCTTCTCTCTAACGATGAGGTATCTGCTTCTCCTTTAACGACAAGGTATTTGTCTTCCCCTTAACGATGAGATATTTGTCATCACCTTCCTAGAATAAGGTATCTTCTTCCCCTCTAACGATGAGGAATCTGTTAGGGAAGAGACAAGGGGAGAAATGGAAGGGTCAATTTGGGTCAGGGAAGGGACAAAGGTAACGGGAGCTGATGATTTGGCAAAGGGAAGGGTTGATTTGGGTCAGGGAGAAGACGATTTGGAAAAGGAGAAGGAGATCGAGTGAAGAAGAAAAATGTGACGATCTGGAAAGGGAGAAGGAAATCGAGTGAGAGGGAGAAGGAGATCGAATGAAGAAGTGGGGGTATGAAGTTGGGACCAACAGAGAAAGTGACAATGAGGGAAGAAGGAAGAAAATGTTTTGGGTTTTCAGAGATGTCTTTTGAGAGATTGAAAATGATAAGGTGTAGTGGGGGAAGGATCTAGACAAAAATTCCAACGGTAATAATGCAAGGGAGAAAATGTATTGACTTTCAAAGATGTCTTTTGAGAGTTTGAAAATGAGAAATTGTAGTGGGGGAAGGATCTTGAACAAAAATTTTCAAGTGTAAATAAAAAGAATAAAATATTGGGTTGCTTAAGGGTTGCTTATTGTATATAGCATTGGAGTGAAAAATGGATATGTTGGTTAAATGTGATGTGGCACAGGGGGGTCTACAATAGGGTCCACTTAAGCAACCAAAGTGGGTTGCCTATCTCCTTAGCATTGGAGATGCTCTTACAAGCCAATTTACAAGTGAATGTCTGTGACCTATAGGTAAAGACATATTTAAAGACCTTGTTGAAAAGTAAGCCTTTAAACATATTTTCAGGCTAGACCGGTCTTTTGAAGCAGGCCAGGTCAGACATTAAAATTGGCATATAGCATGCTATTAGATCAGAGACTTAGACGTTATGATTTGAAGTTAGTTAGATTTGTTTATGTCAGGGCCAAGCCTGACCTATCTTATTCTCACTTCGCTAATATTGATTCCTCCACCTCATATGGGACGATGCTTGATGCATTTATCGGTCTAAAATGTTGATGTGGAAGATAGACTGCACATATTACAAATTCACAATTGATTTGAAATTATTTCTAAATGTTGCTAAATTATATCGACACTTTTTTTTTTGTTTAAATTGTACAAGATTTCATTTACATAACCTTGCCAGGGCCATGACGTTACATATATAGAACTTGTTAGGAACTGCCGTGGAAGCTACTAAATGTAGCTTCAATTAAATGCACGGTAAATCCTTTTATAATGTATAACCAAACATGCAAATAGAGTTTGAGCCTTTGAGGTGTAAGATGTAATACTATAAGCAGCCTATATTGTCTATTTATACTTTTTTTTTCCGTGATATCGTCCACGCACAACCGTGGACTAATCACTTGATATACATATACTAGACATCATTGAAGAGTTGACCTATCCCAACCAGATTTTCTTCATACGCAAAGGTCAGGAATCAAACACATGACCACTTGTTTAAGGGACCCAAGTCTATTACCACCCGGACCAACCATATATTCATTCTCTATTTATACTTTTATTAACTAGTCATAGGTTTTTATTTAGTATGTAAAATTATCGTTAGCATTATAAAGAATACAAAAGGGCCAATAGCTTCATTCGCTTCACAAGTGAGTTGTCCTTGGCAGCTACTACTTATAACCCTACACTTGTTTCATCCACCCCCACATTTTTAATTTTGGAGGGTGAAATAATTTTTTTGTCCCCAGGAGTTGCCGGGAATTAGTTGCCGAAATATAATCTTTTAAGAATTTCTACCTAGTGACAACTAATTGTCGGAATATAATCTTTTAATAATTTCTACCTACCAGCAACTAATTGTCAGAATATAAAACAATTAGCCCCAGCCCAACAACTAATTTTCGGATTAAAACATTATTTTTCAAGTTTTTGAGTTTTCGGTAGTTAGTTGTCGGAATACTTCATTTTGTTGTCCGACAACTAGTTGTTGGAAAACAAAAAACTTGAAAAAAAAAATATAATCTCACAATTAGTTGTCAAATAATAAAATGAAGTATTCCGACAACTAATTATTGGTAGTTAAAAATCTTGAAAAATTATATTCCGACATTTTAGCTAAAAATTACTCATCTATTATCACATTCCCGCACCTTTTTACTCTTTAGAGTATTTTGTATTAAAAAAGTTTTAAAAGATTTGCGAGTTGATGGAGCAAGTGTATCGACTATCGGATGTAGATAGTAGCTGCCATTGTCCTTTTGCTTCTTTGAAAACTTGCAGTCACTTCTGTCTCTTATAACAGGCCTCTTTCTATAAAGCCCAAATTCAGTTGGGCATACAATCTAATAAATTAGATACTACGTTTTGGACTTTGGTTTTTTGGGCCTGGCCGACAAAATGGAAAGAATAGGTAGACCTTTCTTCTGGTGTACACGCAGTTATCAGTCAAGTCAATGGCAGTCAGTTTCAGACGAATGCAACTTGCACTCCAATAATAAATATTAATAATTCCTCTTTTAAGAATGAAAACGAAATAGGTCCCATTTGAGTAAACTCGGACACTCAGTTAATTCGCTATGCGAATTTAAACTTCCATAATGCATTTCTAAGCCTCTAATCCTTTTCCATTCTCTTCTCCATGGAATCTATTTATTTGTTGGATTAATCTCAAGAGGCAACGAACGAGGAGCTGGCCATTAATTAATTTTTTTTTATCAAACTGGCCATTAATTAATTGGAATCATATGATATTTTTTTTAAATATTAATATTAAAATAATTCGCCAGATCTGCCCTTGAGAGAAATGTGCCCTCTAATTTAATTTTTGAAAAAAGATTCAACTTGATCGCTAAGGACTTTAACCAACGGTTAAAATAATTCTTATTTTAGGGACCCATGTGTTTCTTCTAAAAGAAGCTCAACTAGATATATTTTAAAAAAAATCACCTT
Organism: Echinosophora koreensis; assembly: GCA_035048595.1. Taxonomy (NCBI): domain Eukaryota; kingdom Viridiplantae; phylum Streptophyta; class Magnoliopsida; order Fabales; family Fabaceae; genus Echinosophora; species Echinosophora koreensis. Next base: position 5,834,312 of record JAPCYP010000017.1, on the reverse strand, counting down.
TTTTTTTTAATGAATGACGGGCCTAATTAAACACAAATTTACCTAAATTTTGTTCAATCTAATATTTGTCTGAGACACCATTTTGCATGTGAATGAGACTCCACATTTTCATATATTTTATACTAAATTAGAATAAATGTATTATAAATATGAGTTAAGTTAACAATACGAATATATTATATTTTGAATATTCAGATAAGTGATTTCATTTTTGTGCAATATTTTGATGGAGAATGCTAACGAGTACCCTTAGGATAATATTTAAAGAATCAAGAAAGAAAAATGTATATGAAAAATGATGTATTTAACATTTTAAAAAGTGTTACACTTAATTTTTTTAATAACTAAATACACTAAGGCCACTCGTGCGACACCCTATTTTAATTAGTTGAACAACACTTCCATTGCTGTTTCTAAAGATTAGATATTTTATCTTCCAAATACTTGACTTGTCTTCGAGTCTATACATCAGCAAGAAGATATGAAGATGATATCATCATGTATGAATTTTCCAAAACTTTAGGTTATTTTTCCACATTCCAATAACTTTTCCACAAATTGATGCATGACCCTGCCAAATAAACCACCCAATATCTCTATATAAACCCACCTCTCATGCCATTTTCTTCAGACTCACATGCAATTATTTATAAACATGAAAAGCCTCTCTATCTTCCTTGTCATCTCCATAAGCTGCCTGGCCTCCGCCATGGCAGCAACGTTTGACATCACAAACAAGTGCCCTTACACCGTGTGGGCCGCAGCCGTACCCAGTGGCGGTGGCAAGCCGCTTAACTCCGGCGAGACATGGACGATCGATGTCCCCGCCGGCACGACCGGGGCACGCATATGGGCTCGAACCAACTGCAACTTCGACGGGTCAGGAAATGGTCATTGCCAAACAGGTGATTGTGGTGGTATTCTCCAATGCACAGCATATGGTGTTGCACCAAACACCCTTGCAGAGTTTGGCCTAAACAAATTCAACAACTTGGACTTTTACGATATCTCACTTGTTGATGGGTTCAACGTTCCCATGGAGTTTAGCCCTACCTCAAATGGGTGCACCACTAGAGCCATTAGATGCACCGCTGACATCAATGGACAGTGCCCTGGCCCGCTCAAAGCAGATGGTGGATGCAACAACCCTTGTACTGTGTTCAAGACCGACAATTATTGTTGTAACTCTGGTAGCTGTGAACCCACTGATTATTCCAGATTCTTCAAGGATAGGTGCCCGGATGCATATAGTTACCCTAAGGATGATCAAACAAGCACTTTCACATGCCCTGGGGGAACTAACTATAGGGTTGTGTTCTGCCCTTGAACCAGTATTGTACTTTTTGGTTGTGTACCACCAAATAAAGGGCTCCATGTTGTTCTTCTTATGGGCTCGGTGAAGAGTGCACTCCCTGTAGTATGTGCTCTCTAATTTGTACGAATAAAATGGGTGGTTTTAATATAATATTAAGTACCAATAAAATATTGAGCATGATTCGTGGTTCGAAAAGAGAATGAATTTTCTTTATATAGAATTTTAACTATAGTTACTTTTCAAGGCAGAAACATGAAAAACATATGTTTGAATTTCGGAGCACACGTGGGGAAACGAGTAAAATCAAATGGTGAAGAAAATGGTTATATTATATATATAGGTTTTTGTTCCCTGTAATTTATACTAGCTTCTATATTTTATTAGATTAGTCCATATAGATATAATAAACGTTTGCTTATCAAAAAAAAAAAAAAAGTTATAATAAACGTTTATATTCATTTCAAAAAAAAAAAAAATTTGTTGTTAGAGGAAACATTTAAATGGGATGATGCCTGATGCATGTATCGGTCTAAAATGTTGATGTGGAAGATAGAGTGCACATATCACAAATTCACAATAGATTTGAAATTATTTATGAAGGTTGCTAAATTATATCGGCATTTTATTTTTTTGGTTAAATTGTACTAGATTTCATTTACATCACTTCTCCAGCTCCAGGGCCTAATGTTATATAGAGATAGTTTGATATTTTGAGTAAGGTAAAATACTATTAGCATTCTATATTTTTTATTTTGAAAGGTTTATTTATACTTTTATTAACTGATCACAATTTAATTATTTATTTTATAAAATTATCGTTAACATAAAAAAAAAACATAAGGGTCGAGAACTTTGGTGAGAAAATTATGCAGAGTTGTCCTTTTGCTTCTTTGAAAACTTGCACAATCACTTCTGTTACATATAAAAGGACTCTTTCTATAAGCCCAAATTCAGTTAGGCCTACACTCTAGTAATGTTTTGGACTTTGGTTTTCTCGGCCTTTGCTGAATGGATAAAGAATAATAAGTAGACTTTCCTATTTTATACTTTCTGGTTTAGTTTACACGGCAACAAGTCATTAGTCAAGTCAATGAATGAAACTTGGCAGCGGATTATGTACGCACCTCTCATGCCATTTTCTTCAACTCACATTCAATTCAATTAATTGTAAATATGAAAAGCCTCTCTATCTTCCTTGTCATCTCCATAAGCTGCCTGGCCTCCGCCATGGCAGAGAAGTTTGAAATCACAAACAAATGCCCTTACACTGTGTGGGCAGCATCCGTACCCCACGGCGGAGGTAAGCAGCTTATCTCCGGCCAGACATGGACGGCCGATGTCCCCGCCGGCACGACCGGGGCACGCGTATGGGCTCGAACCAACTGCAACTTCGACGGTTCGGGACAGGGTCATTGTGAAACAGGTGATTGTGGTGGTGTTCTCCAATGCACAACATATGGAACACCACCAAACACTCTTGCAGAGTTTACACTAAGCCAAGTCACCAACTTGGAATTCTTCGATATCTCACTTGTTGATGGGTTCAACGTTCCCATGGAGCTCATCCCTACCTCGGATGGGTGCGCCACAGCCATTAGATGCACCGCTGACATCAATGGACAGTGCCCCAGCGAGCTCCAGATTTCAACCGGTGGCCATTCTACATGGATGTGAGGGTGTGCATATGCACGAACTGAGTTTTTATAAATTTACATTTAATAGCTTATTTCATTTTTAAACAAATCAGACACGTCATCTCATCTCTCTTATTCTCACCTTCTTTTGACTATATACTCTAATCTTTTTTTACCATTTATATCTTTATCTTTATATGCATGATAATAATAATTATTATTATTATTTTGAAATAGACTGTCTTTACTGATTCAGGGTCCTAGATCCGTCAGTGGTGATAGGATGCAACAACCCTTGTACTGTGTTCAAGACCGATCGATACTGTTGCAACTCTGGTAGCTGCAATGCCACTGATTATTCCAGATTCTTCAAGACTAGGTGCCCATATGCATATAGTTACCCTTTGGACGATAAAACGAGCACTTTTACATGCCCCGTGGGAGCAAAATACAGGGTTGTGTTTTGCCCTTGAACCATTTTACATTTTTTTTCTTTAATTGGTGATTGCTATACACGTACTTTTCACGTGTGTGGTTGTGTACCACTACCACCAAATAAAGGGCTCCATCATGTTCTCGTGGGCTTGGTGAAGAGTACATCTCCTGTAGGATGTAGGATGTGCTCTCTAATTTGTACGAATAAAATAGGAGAAATTATATTTGAACACCCAATTTGGTGTCCCTTTGGATTTTTTGTTTATTTTTGGGATGTGTGTATATAAAGAAGATAAAAAAGTAAGTGAAAGATAAAGATAAACACAGACGGTATCATATACGATGTCTAAATTGGATGTTCAAATATCATAACTCATAAAATAGGTGCTTTTAATATAATTCAGTGCCAGTAAAATATGGTGCATGATTCATGATTTGAAAAGAGAAAGTGAATTTTCTTTTTTATCAAATTTTAACTATATTTACTTTCTAAGGCAAAAAAACATGAAAAACGTATGTTTGAATTTCGGAATGCATGTAAGAAAACAAGTGTACCCAAAAAAGAAAAAAGAAAACGAGTAAAATCAAATAGTAAGAAAAAGGTTAAATTGATTTTGATACTTTATTAGATTAGTCCATATAATTTTAAGAGTTTAATTTATATGTACTATTAGTTTATACTGACAACCAATCAGAAATCATGTAATTGATGACTTTTAAGATAGTTATAATAAGAATCAAGCATTTACAATGGTATATTAATTTCTGATCGGTTGATAGTGTAAAAAAAACTTTATACTGTCAGTGTATACCAATTAAATCCTAATTTTAAACGTTTATAAACAATTGATTCTTAACTAGTTTTTTCTAGATATAATATCTTTACAATTTGGATAAAAACTATATGAATGATCTAACATGTTATTTTACTTCAAATGCCAAATAAGCATATCATCGAACATAACATTGTAACAATGTTAACGGCTATGTTTGGTTTAGAATTTCTTGGACGCAAACTGGACAATTTACAATCCCAAGACAATTTGAACGGAACATTGCGGAAGCTCAAACACTGAGCGTTCATTAAACACAGTTTGAAACTTGGTTTGCGTTTATAAAAATCTCAACCAAACATACACGTTAATTATAGTTTAGGCTAATGAAGAGAGACTCATCTAAAACCGTTTATAATTAGAGAGAACTCATAAGAAAAAAAACACAGAATGATTTCAAATATATATATATATTTTAAAATAACTTCTAATTTTGTGTATAGAGTTTGCAGATGCCCCAAAAATCAATGTCTTGTGGGAAAAGATGAAGATGCTCAAGTTGGGAGAGTGAGTCAACTAGAAGTTTAAATCCATTGTTGTAAGTATATGCACTCTTAAAGTGCTAATTTTTATATTTTATTATTGTAATTAATAAGTGTAAATGCTCATGTTTATTTATATTTTGTAGAAGAATATATTTAGCTTCAAGACGAGGCTCATGCACGTGTTGAGGATGATGGTCCTTCTAGCCAGGGGCATCATTCTTTGACCCTAGACAATGCCATATTGATGGAGGTTGTTGGATGTAAGAATAAGAAGGAGCACATATATGGATTATGATAGTTGGGAGATGAGTTCCTCGTCTCATCGTCTAGTTAGTCCAACCCCGACGTCGATACACAACGAATGAGGGAGACGACCGAGACAATTCCAACCTTAACATTGAGCTCGCAACGAAGGACTCAACATCGAGCGGATTACGACACAAAGGGCTTAGCAATTAGGGTATGCCAATAGGACCTCGAGGATTTGGTGCAACAACGACAAGTCTAGATTCGACATATTTAATTTCCATGATTGATTGTTCATTTAGCGGTCAAAATAGCGAACGCTTCATTCGTCACTAAAGTGATCACTAGCATTGTTGTCACTAGGGATGTAAATGGTGCGGGGTGGGTGTAACATCCCTGGCTGCTCTATGGATTGACGACTGTCGATCCCCACAAACCAACATGGGTCTTTTCGGCGTGCTTTGTCCTCACTCACACACTTCCTAGGAAAACTTGCTAGGAGGTCACCCATCCCAAAATTGCTCCCAATCAAGCACGCTTAACTATGGAGTTCTTAAGTGATGAGCTACCGAAAAGAAGATGCATCTTATTGGTATAGGTAGTACCAATCAATTCATATAAGCCATCTTCTACTGTATAGTCTCATACCTACACAGTCTCAGGATCCCTCTCATTCGGGTGTGTAATCGGTTTATTCATGTGTCCCTCGGCCTAGAAGCCTGCCAGGAGCCACTCCTTGTCCGTGCCTTCTCGCACTGTCGACCACTCCCCGCCCTCGTCAGCCCTGGGTGTCACAGTGGGTAAGTAGCCCACTACTGCCCTCCCCGTTGGATGAATTTTGTACCTGTCCCCGCCTCATATCTGTTCGAGTATCCATATTGCGGGTTTTAAACAAATTTATCAATATTTGCGGATATCCATGGATATTCAAACTCCTCACAATTCTTATGTGCTTGAAAAGTATTATAGTTAATATACTAAACAATATGATATATAAACACTACAATCATACATGCCATTAAACTTAAAAATCTAAAATATTAAACAGCAAAATTAAATTAAATCTCAACTGTTAAGAATATTACTTTTAGAATAATTAAGAATTTTTGTAATCCATAAGTATTAATCCATACCTTAACGGTATGGATATACACTACCCGCCCTCGCCACATTAATGAGCGGATATAGAAAATATCCGTTGAGTTTATCCACGGATATCCATTTTCTATCAATTGCTGATACTATTCGGTCCGTATGTATCCGCGGGTACGGTTAAAATTTACCTCCATAGTTGTCATCGCCACCACCTTGCTGATGCTGCGACTACTACCACCACTAGGGATGTCAACGGGGCAGGGCGGGGGGGGGGCACTACCCCGCTCCCCGTCCCCGCCCCTCAGCTTTCCCCCCGTCCCCGTCCCCGATCCCCGCCGTGGGGGGTTTTCCTCCCCTGTCCCCGTCCCCGCCGATCCCCACAGTCCCCACGGGGACCCCGCACAGTTATAAAAAAAATGGAAAATCATAAATTAAAATCCAATATAATTAAAAAAAAAATCTTAACAAGTCTTAGTACTTGATAACCGCAAAATGAACACAAGATACCATGTTACTTAGTACCATAATCAGCCAATCCATACAAGAGTGGTCCCTATTCCTTCGGTAGAACTTGATAACAGCAAAATGATAAACAATCCTTTAAACCTTCCAAAAAATTCCTGAAGAAACCAGTAATAGCCTAGCACCAGAAATTTATCAAAGCAACCAACTTTTGCAAATCTAAATTTCTAGCACAGCACCGAACATACCTGTGACGCGAGGTGGTGGCCGAACTAGCAGAGCAAGCAGCAAGGCGGTGATCGAACAGGCGGAGCAGGCAGCGAAGCGGCGGAGCAAGCAACGAAGCTGGGAGAGATGCTAGCAGAGCAACATATGGAGAAGAATAGACACTGGCAGAGGCGCAGAGCCGCGACGTCGTCGCCGATGGTGGGTCTGGGTTGTGGTTGTGCAGCAACGGCGCAAAACTAGGGTTGTAGTGAGGAGGAGATGAAACAAATTAGAGGGTTAATGAATAAAGAAATCTGGAATAGAGCCTTTCATGTTTCAGAAAAAGAAAAAAAGAAAAAAAAAACACATAAAAGACCAAAAAGACCTCAAGAATATTAGAAGTTATAATATAATAATATATATATTTAAGGATAATTAGGTAATATCTTCGGGGCGGGGATCCCGCGGGGCGGGGGGTATGATCCCCACCCCCGTCCCCGAATTAGCCACGGGGGGAATTTACCCCCCATCCCCGTCCCCGCGGGGTAAAATTCCCCGCCCGCGGGGCCCCATTCGGGGCATTCCCCGCGGGGATCCCCATGAATGGGGGTAAATTGACACCCCTAACCACCACCACCACCTTCACCATCAATGTCGCCTCTCCCCCTAATGTTGCCGTCGCCACTATCATGGGCACCATCGCCACAACCACCGCCTTCACCACCCCCATAGCGGTCATTTCTATGAAATTGAATCTAAAATTATAATTTTATATGCTCTAATTTTTTGTACGACACAAATACTTCTGAAATATAATCCCAATTCCATGTGTCAATGGACCTTAAAAAGTCCGAGAAAATAAAATAAAGGACCTCTGTCCTCACTCACTCATTGTTGTTATTATTTTGGTTCCTAATCAATCGGCTAGGAAACAGGTGATTTTCTATTGTTGGACTCCCCGAATACAGTAAATACCAATTCCATATATATATATACCTCTGACGTAAAAAGAGAGCTCTCTCCCCTTGCGCGCGCGGTATCTGACGATCTTCCTTCCATTCATAATGCCTCAGGGAAGCCTTGAAGTTGTTCTTGTTAGTGCCAAGGGCCTTGAGAATACTGATTATCTTCGTAAGTTTTTATTTTACATTCCAATTCCAACATCCCTTTATTATATAATTATTATAAAATTATAATTATCTAAAATCTGATTTGATTTCTTGATTTATATATATATGCATGATATAATATATGATCTAATGTGATGAAGCAGGTAACATGGACCCTTATGTGATCCTCACATGCCGCACTCAGGAGCAACAAACTAGTGTTGCAACAGGCACGTATATACCTATTGCTCATCTCTTGTTACTTGTAAAAGGGATCACATACATTTCCCAGAAATTGAAGCGTTACCGTTTATGTACACTTATTTTTAGAGATTGATGTGCATAACGAAACAGTATAAGAGTTTGTGCGTATTTATTTATTATATCGTGAATGCAGGGAAAGGAAGTAATCCAGAGTGGAATGAAAATTTTGTATTCAACGTGTCTGAAGGCGTTTCCGAACTCAATTTGAAGATCATGGACAGTGATACCGGAACGGGTCATGATCTCGTAGGGGAAGTTACGTGAGTGCATTTCTCCGTTCTCCATTCACCATTTTCTTTCAATTTCTAATCGCTTTTTTATGGAGCTCCTATAGCACCTTAGCTTATATTAGTTCACATGCATGAGGAAATAGAAAACCATATGCAAAGCTTAGGGCGTGATTGTTTTATTTCCATTTTCATGTTTTCATTTCACGTTTTTAGAAATAATTACAAAACTTTTCAAAGATTTGTACAGGAAACAGTTAAAACAGAAAATTAAAACAGAAAACAGAATGAAAACAAGGTGTCAGTTCAATAATTATTTTTAAAAATAAGAAATGAAAACAGGAAACTGGAAACAAAGCAAACATGTCCTTATTTTTTTAATTTTATTTTCAAATTACCGTCTGCCTGTTCATTTCGGTCATTTGAAATATTCTTCATATACATAAGCTTAGTGCCAAAGTGGAATTGAGTGCAAGTGGTCCATTTTTATTTTGAATATATGTTTGTTCTTTTTCATATCAAGATTTAAAATTTTGTTGTTAAGATGATATAAAATTATAAAGGCGCTTCATATGTAAATTGAATTTGAACATATATAGCAGCCCAATCACATAGCTAATGGAATATTTTAGAATTAGATTGTATGCTTACTATAGCATTTGATTTTGAAATTAATATATTTGGCAAGGAACTCGTTTCTTTCTTGTTTATGGACAACAATGAAGGTAACAACTACTGTCCCCCTCCAGAGGATGTTATTTGGTGATATGGAAGCTAGCAGAAAAGCATTCAAAATAAGAAACTGGAATACATATTATTAACAGAGACATATAAATAAATTTGGTTTGTAATTTGGTTTATTTTTTTACAGCGTTCCACTAGAACCTGTGTTTATTGAAAGAACCATCCCACCCACAGCATACAATGTTGTCAAGGATGGGGGCTATTGTGGAGAGATTAGACTTGGCCTCACTTTTACGCCTGAGGTACTTTGTTTTCCCTTCTATCTTCCATGTTTATCCTTTTATATATGGATTTTTCTAACATATGCAACATTACACATGTTAAGGAATCAAAAAATAGAAATATTGTCTTGGAAAGAGTAGCTTTTAGACTTTCAAGAAATTGTATACACAACTCTCAACGCAACATTTTTACTTTTGATTTCTTAACATGTGCAATGTTGCACAGGTTAGATAAATCGTTTATAAGTCATGCTAACGAGTGCCTTTAGGACACTCTTTAAGGAACCAAGAAAAGTAAGTTTTTATTGAAAAACTAAGTATTTTACTTTTTCAAATATTAAATACATCAATTCCTCGTGAAACCCTTTTTTTCTTGGTTCCTTAGTGCCTAGGGCACTTGTTAGCATTTTCCATCATTTATATATAGACAATTTGACAAATGATGGTAATTGTAGAAAGTTAAAAGAGCTTAATTTTGATGAAAAAAGTAATTGTAAGTAATGTAACAATATATGATTGATTGATAGAGAGAAAAAAATATTTATACGATTCTGACCATAAACTTCGCATTTGTTAATGCAGGATCGCCGCGAACGACAGCTAGAGGAAAGTTTTGGTGGATGGAAAGAGTCCGCTTACTGAGACTGAATTTCTTGATCAACACCGTTTCTAATCATGACTACTATTTCAGTCTATAATTAAATTACTATATGAGGAACTTGGTATTAATTGGCCATTCAAAGCACTTCACTTTTCAACAGCTTTATTTTTTATCATTCCATCGCTTTTCTTTTTTGTTGATTAAAATTAATATCATACACCCTATATGAATCCTAGGTAAACAGAAACTTAACATTTTATACGGAATATAAATATAAACAAAAAAAAATAAATTGAAACTTTAGGAAATAAAATACAGTTGAATGATTTATTAAAAGTGCTAAACATGCGACCAAGTTCGAAAACAATTAGATGTATGAAAACACGAGCAGAGAAAGAACAAATTCTAAAATTATTGACACGCTTCTTCATCCGATCCCAGAAGATATATATTAACATGACTTGCTTCAACGGAATCTTTGCCATGCGAAGGTAACAATGAACAATTGCGTTCATCGTAATAACTAATAAGACGTAATATATTTGTTTGGTTGCTTCATGTGGTGCCTTGCCCAAGATCGTTATGGCTCACCAGTCACCAATCTGGTTACAATTTTGACGCGCAAAACATGAACTTACGTTTATTCCATACGAGGACATGCTAAGCGTGGCACTCGAAGTTTAGTTGACAGGTGAGATTACGTCTGTGGCCATAGCCACACAAAGAACTTAAATCTGCAACATTGCGACTTGGAGGGCAGAATTTCTTGTACAGAATTTCTTATAGAACCACATTGAAACTGCTTATCAGGATAAGACCTTTGGATGATAGGTGAATGGTAATGAAGAGAACGATGATTGAAACTAGTAACTCCCATGGCTAAGGGATAAAATCCTTGGGTTGAAAAAGAAATGGTGATTGGGCCTAGCAGAGTTCATGGCTTGGCAAAGCTCTAGCAGTTTGCCCCTATTGTTCACTCACTGGTGTAAGATATTTAACATATTGATGAAGTTATTGTCTGCAACTGCAAGATTAGAACCCCTTTTCTATTGTTACACTCGATAATGGAATTATGGAGACATGCAAAATAATAGTCCTAATTCTTAATAAAACATTTAAATAGAGCTGCTATAATCATTTCTTCAAAGCGCTTGGATTGTAAGCTTATGGCTTTTGTAGCATTTTCTGAATTTTGGAGTAGGGGGGATACTACTTAAACCAAATAATAACAAAGGATAATTGGATACAACAGTTAGATGGGGTAGCAAAGGATAATATTGTCACAATAGCTGTTGGACCGCTACCTAACTCCCTTCTTTGCTTACCTATCTTGTCAACAGCCAATACGAAACACCAAGCTAGACCTTATGTTCATCATAATGTATTCACAAATGCACTAGGAAAACTAAAGGATGCATAATACAACGATTTTACGGTCTACAAAAGTACAATCAGAGATAAAAGGCAATATCCCTGGGGCTAGCAACAAATGTTTCACGAGTTTACCTTTGGAAATTCTTGTTGCCCTGAGAATAGTGTTTTGGTGGATCAATTCCAGGGCAACCTTGCAGGTTTGCTTTTTCCAAGGGTGGGAATGAAGAGCTCATTGATGACTGCTGTCCTGGCCTGGACTCCACCCCCATATCATAGTGAAATGAGAAATCACTTTGAGAAAAGCTGGAAGATCCAAAATGTGGCAACGTTGAGCCATCATCCCTCCTGTCATGACAGTTAGCAGGTTCCTGGAAGCATCCTTGAAGTGATAAATTCTCCTCTACTGGTATTGCACCTGTAAGAGTCTTAAATGCAAATTCTAGGCATGGGTCTGACCAAGAATTCATAAACGAAGCACAAAACTGTGATTCAGGTTTATCATGATTTTCAGTTTCAAGTGGTGGTTGCTCCATTGTAATATTTCCACGCTGGAGAACCTGCTCTTTTTCCTTTAGAGGCTCTTCATGTAATAATGTGCTTATATTTCTAGAATGATGCACAAGCTGTGTTACGTTTCTAGCTTCAATATGTAGAGGTTCTCCATCCAAATTCCTTGTTATGTTGCCTTCATCACTATAAGACTCTCTAGTTGTAAATGTAGGAGCATTTTCATAAGATGTGGAACTGGTCCTCAACACAGGTTGCCCCGGGAATAGTTCTGAAGGGTGGGTAACCATATTAAGGTCTTTCTTGTCCTGGGAATGGTTTGACTTATCATGAGCTTCTTCATTGATGCTCGTCACCACACTCTCATGCAATTCCTTATTTGACAGGTTGTTAACATCAGGAGTCATAACAGGCAAAATGTCTGCAGCATCAACTGGCAAAGCACCAGTGAGAGTCTTGATAGCAAATTCTAGGCATGGATCTGACCAAGGGTCCCCAAACAGTAAGGGGAGCTGTGGTTCTGATCTCTCATCGCCAATTTTTTCAGCTTCAACCTTCTGCAACTGTTCCTTGGAAACATTTTGGGCATCACATGACTTCTCACTCTTGTTTGATGATTCTCCTAGTACTTCCGTTTTCAAACTGTCGGATGCATGAAGTGTAAGCTTGGTTTCTTCCCCAGAATCAAGATGGTCAGGTGCTCCATTAGTTAAAATTGTGGTTGCAGTTGCAACTGGTTCTTCCTTGGATGATTTTCTAGAGACATATTCAAGAGGTCTTTCAGAGGGTAGTACCTCGGGTTCAAGGCCAGCAAGTCGCTTTGACAACCGCATAGGTAGTTTGAGCTCTTTCTTGTTTTTGGATTTATTTGATCGTACCTGTGGCTTTCTGTCCCTGCTCCTTCCTGCAACATTATCAAGCGAAGTTTTTTGAATATCAGTTCCAGGGACTGTAGTGGGTCCATTATCAACTGAATCCTCAGCAGGTAACAACGTCGTGAGGGTATTATTTGCAAATTCCAAGCTTGGGTTTCTGTCCTTGCTTCTGCCTAAAACATTGTCAAATGGAGTTTGTCGAATATCAGTCTCAAGGACTGTAGTGGGTCCATTATCAACTGAATCCTTAGCCGGTAACACACCGGTGAGGGTATTAATTGCAGATTCCAAGCTTGGGTCAGACCAAGAATAGTGGAATGCAAATGACAGCTGAGGTTCCGATTTCTCATCATCCATTTCTTCATCTTCAACCTTTTCCAGTTGATCATCTGTGATAGGTGGAGTTTTATGAGATTTTCTTCTTTTATTCGCTGCCTCTCCATTTATTGGTGCAAGATCAGCAAGCTCAGTAGGTGGCCCAACCTTAATTTTTGGTAAACATTCTGAATTGACCTCCTCCCTAGACATTTTGCTTTTATTTTTGGGAGCTTTATCACAAGATATGGAGTTGCTCATCAGCTCATGGTCAAATCTAGCTAGTCGTTTTGAAGCCCGTCGAGGAACGTGGCGCTCTTTATTACTGGATTTGTTTGAGTCAGTACGAATTTCTGGCTTATTGTCTTCTGCTTTATCTGTTTCTAGCTGATGTGGCTGCTCTTTGAAAACTGCTTGGTCTTCAGAAAGATTGTGGCTTGTGTTTATTACCTCTGGTATTTTATGCACATGTTCAATTTCTGGGACACCATTGAAGTGCTGAGATGGTTTATTTTCCATACCAACATCTAGAGTGGTTCTACTCCTCAAGTTCCTTTTTGGAACTTGAAGTGTCTGATCATTGATCACATTGTTGGCCAGCTGGCCAGGTTCAATCCCAGCAAGTCGCCGTGAAGACCGGTGATGCACATTGAACTCCTTGTTTTTGGATATGCTAGGTTTACTGTGATCCTTTTCATTAGCATTCCCCATCACATTTACAACTTGCTCCTTCTCTTGCACATTATCTGCAGAAATTAAGTTCAGCTTCAGCAGGGACCACTTTTGCTGATTCTTTTATGGATTCATTTTTTTAAACAGTGTGAACCTACCTGGATCAGATGTTTTCTTTATTTCAGGAGGATTTGATACCTTCGCGTCTTGCCCTTTTCTAGAGCTGTCAGCATCTAGCATATCTGAACTGCTTTTATCAATTATTTCTTTGCCTGCAATAGAAAGTTTGAAATAGATAGGAATGGGTTTTAAATATAAATAGCGTATTCTTCATTCCCGAGTTGGTAGAACAATTGATTAACCAACCAAAAGATATTCTTGTAGAATTTCTTACCTACGAAAAGCTGTTTTTTAGGTGCAGACTGCTTCAGTTTCTGCCTTTTTGCAGCTGGTGATGGCTAGATCGAACAAAATTGAAACAAAAATTATAAAATTATTCTCGACTTGATTTCTCACATGCAAATATATATATATATATATATATATATATATATATATATTGATAGGGAGACCCACAATATTAAGCATGCTTGGATTTTAGACAATTAATGCCAATGGAATTTTCTAGAAGATATCATGCAAGTAGGCAGACCTTAATAAAGAAAAACCATCAGTTATTATTACAGCCGCATAGTCGCCATTAAAAAGAAGATTCCTGATATGGTCAAATTTATGAAGTCTCAAGGATGATATGACTGAAGAATCCCAAGTTTCATTTAATCACTTAACGTTTTAGAGTTCGAACTAATTGGAAAAGGGAATATTCAATAAAACCAAAAACAGTAAGATGGTGCTCATATTGATTAGAAAAAACCCTTACAGATGACTTGTCTTCATCTTGGATTTGTCTTCTACTTGGTTTAAATGCACATGTACCAATATCTCCAGACTCAATATAGCGCTGTACATCCTTCTTAGAACGGAACACATATCCACTGTCTGGATCTATATATAACTGTAGAAAGTATAAGCCAATCATAATTTATATAAGCATCAAAATTTTGGAAAACTGTAAATGCCGCATATTACACAATAAACCACACTGGAGATTATTTGCAACCCATCCTCAGGAAAAAGACAATATGAATTTTTAAAAAAAAAAGTAGCACTTTGATTTGAAGGAGGGAGGGAGGGGGAGGAGAGAGAGAGAGTGTAATACCACATTTTTATTTTATGAAAGAAAGTTTACTAGGACAAAAATAGAAGTATACAAGGTTGGAGGAGAATTTAATACAACATATAAATCCATCCTTTTTAATAATACTTGAAAAAGTGCTCCTTTAGAAGGGAGAGGGACAGCAAAGCATGAAACTCTACCAAACATCAAATGAAATTTCATACCGGATCTTTCCTAATGCCATTGCCATTCTTCCTAACCTTTACTTCTTTTATCCACCCAGGTGGTAAATCCTCCACAGTGGACTTCTCAACCACAGCCTACAACACACCAAAACTATGAAAATCAAATATTGGTTTGAAGAAAGATAATTCATAACTTCCAATAGTATTCTATGGACTATATACAGGCTCATTCAGTAATCAATATCATGAAATCTACTATATTATAGTTTTAAACTTTCAGCTCCTTTTCTTTGTAAAAGTACATGCGCATTAAAAGGCACACAACCCAAATAGACAAGAGTCATAAGGCATAGATAAAAAATTATGCAACCTAAGTGACAGACTAACAAGGACTTAAAAAGTCTTACAATCCATTGTGTCCAACAAAAGAAACACGAGCCAAATTGATGAGACATACAGTGAAACAAGCACATAAAAGTGAGGCTGTAAGCTGATGCAGCCATTCCCCCAGTTAAAGAATGTCTCTTTCATATTATTTGTGGGGGGTGCCACATTCTTTCATGGTTTAATCTTCAAATTTTGCTCATTATGGTTGCATTTTCAGGTTAATTTTCATTTCATGCTCCTCTATGCACAACAAAAAGAGTAAAAATACTCCTGCCATTAAATTCTAGTGCGATTTTGGTTTTGTATGTCACGAACAGTTCTAATTAGGAAAAATATCAATTGGGCATGTCACGACAGTGTAAAGGATCATGATAAGAAAAAGAATCAGTCAAAATGATAAAGTTCATAAATAATAAACAAAAAAGAATTAGAGAAATAAAGATACAAACATTGCTGGGAGAATGGGCGTTAGTGCATTTCTTCTCCTCCTTGGTAGTGCAGCTGTTGTTCTCCTCCTTGGTAGTGCAGCTGTTGTTCTCCACCTTGGTAGTGCAGCTGTTGTCCTTTATAGTTTCAAGATATCGCAATACCTCTGGTTTGGAGGAGAATTTGTGTCCATTCAATGGATCGATATAACACTGCAACAAGAAAACAGTTTTTAGTGAGTGATAAGTTGCATTACTAAGGTTGACAAATACCCACATTCATCCAGATATTCTATAAGTAATCTATACTTTACACTTTTAAACAATAATTAATAGAGGAGAATAAAATAAAATAAGTACAAAGCAAAGTATAATGCTGTATTTTGTAATTAATAAGCCTGAAAATTCATAGTTCACCAATAGGAGAAAAAAAAACTACCAAGAAGGAGTAGAGGATAACATGGTACATCAGTTGAAGAATGCAGCAATTACCAATGAATCTAACCATTGGAAATTGGAAATATTTTAAATATGGCATCAAAAGTTATGCCCTAAAATCCAACTTACCAATTTAGGACTGTTCACAGGTCAGACATATGAGGAGAACAACCATATAGTAGCATGTACCATTTGTTGAAGTCATCAATGTTAATTAAGAAACAGGTTTCACATTCCGAAGTAAAAGATTCTGCTACGGATATAATTTGGTGTATGTGTGTATAAGTATATTATATAAGCATAAAACTTTTGGAAAACTGCAAAAGCAGCATATTTCACAATAAACCACACTGGAGATTATTTGGAAACCCACCCTCAGGAAAAAACAATTTGAATTTTTTTTAAAAAAAAAGTAGCACTTTGATTTGAAGGGGGGAGAGAGTAATACTGCATTTTTTATTTTATAAAAGAAGAAAGTTTACTACAGAGAGAAGTAGAAGTATAGAAGGTTCGAGGAGAATGTAATAATACATAATTTTCTTTTTTATAATACTTCAAAAAGAATTCCTTTAGGCAGAGAGGGCCAGCAAAGCATGAACTTCTGCCAAACATCAAATGGATTTCATACCAGATCTTTCCTATTGCCATTGCCCGTCGTCCTAACCTTTACTTCTTTTATCCACCCAGGTGGTAAATCCTCCACAGTGGACTTCTCAACCACAGCCTACAACACACCAAAACTATCAAAATCAAATATTGGTTTGAAGAAAGATAAGTCACAACTTCCAATAATATTCAATGGACTATATGGGCTCATTCAGTAATCAATATCATGAAACCTACGATATCATAATTGTAACCTTTCAGCTCCTCTTCTTTGTAAAAGTACACACACATTAAAAGGCATCAATGGCACACAACCCAAATAGACAAGAGTCATAAAACATACAGAAAATTATGCAACCTAGGCAACAGACTAACTAGGAATTAAAAGTCTTACAAACCATTGTGTCCAACAAAAGAAACATGAGCCGAAGTGATGAGGTGTATGGTGAAACAAGCACATAAAAGTGAGGCTGTAAGATGATGCAGCCATTCCCCCACTTAAAGAATAACTATTTCGTTATCGGGAGCCACATGCTTTCATGGTTTGATCTTTAACTTTTGTTCATTATGGTTGCATTTTCAGGTTAATTTTCATTTCATGCTCCTCTATGCACAACAAAAAGAGTAAAAATACTCCTGCCATTAAATTCTAGTGCGATTTTGGTTTTGTATGTCACGAACAGTTCTAATTAGGAAAAATAACAATCGGGCATGTCGCGAGACAGTGTAAGGGATGATGATGATGATAAGAAAAAGAATCTGTCAAAATAATAAAGTTCACAAATAACAACAAAAAAAATTAGATAAATATAGATACAAACAATGCTTGGAGAATGCGTGTTAGTGCATTTCTTCTCCTTCTTGGAAGTGCAGTTGTTGTCCTTTATAGTTTCAAGATATCGCAATACTTCTGGTTTGGAGTAGAATTTGTATCCATTCAATGGATCAATATAACACTGCAACAAGAAAACAGTTTTATAGTGAGTGATAAGTTGCATTACTGAGGTTGACAAATACATAACACACATTCATCCAGATATTTTATGAGTAATTTATACTTTATACTTTTAAACAATAATTAATAGAGGAGAATAACTTAAGTACAATACAAAGCGTAACGCTGTATTTTGTAATTGATATGCCTGAAAATTCATAGTTCAATAATAGAGCAAGAGAAAAACAAGTACTACCAAGAAGGAGTATGAAATCACATGGTCACATCAATTAAAAAATTCAGCAATTACCAATGAATCTAACTGTTGGAAATAATTTGAACATGATATCAAAAGATATGCCCCAAAATCCAGCTTACCAATTTAGAACTGTTCACAAGACAGACATATGGGGAGAACAACACTATAGTTGCATGTACCATATGTTAAAGTCATTAATGTTAATTAAGAAACAGATCTCACATTCCAAAGTAAAAATTTCTGCTACAGACGATTGTACATAAACTTATTCATGGTCCAAGGCCAGAAACCTGAGAACTTTTCAAGTTATAGACTTATAATGTCAACCATACATTAGGTGCCAATGGTTACCTCCTGACTAACAGCAAACTGGCATTTAAGGAATAATAAAAACTTATAACAATAGTGTCCAATCAATTAAAAGAATCTATCTGCAACCTTATATACAGATCCCAAGTTTGCACCACTTTTTCGAATTCTGACATCTACATTCCATCCATCGGGCAACCATTCAGGATGTTCATTTGCTTTCGCTACAGTCTGAAATTGTCACACATCAACCACGCAATAATTGACTAAGGATTAGATAAGTAGATGACGAGAATATCCCAAGAAAAAAACCTATTTAAAATTTGTACTCACTTGCAATTGCTTAGAATTGCATTTTGTGTTACTATTGATTGGTGTACTGGGTTCTTCAGATTTCTCAAAGTCAATTTTTTCCATTTTCCAAAGGCAGGTTATTTGTTCAAAGAGAGAGCTTCCACTACGTTGGAAATTCGTGAAAGGCTGTCAAAGCTCAAAGTCCCCCTTGTTTCCATTAAGCAAAAATTTATTCTCTCTGCGGGAAAACATGCATCCTGACTTGTTTCATTATACCAACAAGGAGACACAATAAGCAACACGTATACTAGGAACCATGACTTATCCACTGTTGCATCTCCTGAAAAACGAAAAGCAGTAATGGGTCATTAAAAAGACATAAGAAAAGTGAAGACTGGAATATGAATATGAATATGAACATGAATATGAATATATGATACAATCAAGATTCAAGAGACACATCTGAATGTGTTTACCAGATAAACACCTAAACAACCTTGTCACTCCCCCCTACACTTATGGTCACTTGGTGAGACTGAACTGCCCCACCAAATTGAAGTTTAATTAAAAAAAATGTAAAAACAAATATTACAAGCCATTAATTACCGTGATCTTTATAGACTTTGGTTGAGAAACACAGATAACGGGAATAAAAAAAGAGAGAAATGAATCTGGACACAATAAATCCATTGATACAGCTAAATTTTTCATTCATCTTGACAATAACGAAAGGATACAATTATTGATATGAAATCATAAACAATTTTCCATACAACTAAATTCACCCCTACATTTCGTTTCCCAACTAATTATTACTGACAGACATAAGCAAAGTAAAACAATAATAGTAAAAAATAATAGTAATAATTAAAACAGTAATAATGAAAGTTTAATTACAAGTATTGATATGGAATCATAAAAGGTAAGTATTAATGAAGAAAATCGAAGTGAGTAACATTAAAACCCAAAGCTAACAATCCCTAAATCAGTCGGTAGATTAGATATAGTTAGTAGTTACCCTATATGAAGTTCACCGACCGAACGCTTACTTCTATCGCGATCGAAATTTTCATTTTCGGGATTCGAAAGATGGTGTAGGAATTGCAAGATCCAGAGCTTCTCCGACGATGAGAGCTGAATTTGTTGAGAGAGAAAGAGGAGGGGGTTGCAATATATTGGTTTAGATTTGATGCCTACTACTGTTAATGTATCTGTTGAATATATTTAATCGGATTTCTACTAATTTCAACCAAATATAAACAAACAAACAATGCATTTTTTTTTTTTTTAGCTTACATATAAGAGGAGGGAATTGTGAAATAAACTCACATATGATAGCATAATTCAATGGATCCGGCTCCCTTGGCTGCACATGTTGAGTTTGTAGGGAGGAGATCAGTTTAAATCTTGCTGAACATATCTTTGGGATGGATGGAGAATTATAACTATGATTAAACACTTGAGTGGAGATTAATCTTATAATTGATCTAAAAAATCTAATATTCACTTAAAACTTGAAGCCAAAAACCTAATTATTGTAGGTTCCAGCAAAAAAAATATGATAACATATGTCAAGGGATGAGACTCCTCTAGAATGAGAAAGGAAGTGTTATAAAAAAAAAATTAGATAAGTTGAGTTTCGGGGGTTTACCAAGGACAAGACAGGCCTCACAGCTCAAAGAATTTACAGAGGTGTTTATAGATTACACACCAACAAGATAAAATATTAGTTTAGGGTTTACAGATTACAGAGCATTTCATCGACTGTAGCTTGTATGTTTACCCTTCATTAGTTAAAGTGTGTTCTTTAACTAATTAAATATAAATTCATACTTTCTCTCTCATTTTACGTTTTTTTTTTCTCACTTCAATAAAACTTTATCCCTATGGCAAGTGGGTTTCATTGGAGGTTGAGGAAAAAAAAAATTTATTTAATGGTAGTCCACAAATGAGGCTGCAAAGCCACGTGTTTATATTCAATGGAAATGGAATACTGAAACGCGATGCTAATGCTCCACACTTGTTCAAAGTGACACAGTACTCCGCACACTAACCAGTTACGACACAGTTTGGGGACCACAACGCGTTAGGTCAGTTACTTGTTCCCTCACGCATTCTCGCCTCTCACAGTGATCAAAAGTTATGTGATTCAAACTTTAGTGTTGATCACTTGATCCAATTGAAGAGACTCGGTTTGAATTTCATAAATATGTGGTTTTGTATTTGATTTTTAGATTTATGTATGTGCATAGAAAATTATTATTAAAAGGTATCTTCACGAAAACAACTGACATTTTTATCTCGAATAAATTGGAAGATACTACAACAACAACAAAAAAAAAAAACAAAAGTACCAAGGCACGACCAGCAGCGACCTAATGAGGGATATGGATAGCTTGCAATAAATTATATGACTTGTACCATTTATTCTTCTGACCATCAAAACCAGTAATTTCCTTTTTAAATCAAATAGTAGTAAGCTATAATTCACGCATTAATTAAAGTCTTGTAAATTGAAGTTAAATGACTTGACTGTGATTTACTTGAATTACTATTCTCAAATTACACTCCTCAAAAAGTAGATAAAAAATATAGTAAAAAAAAAGTAGATAAAAATGTAAAAAAAAAAAAAAAAAAAGTATATCCATTATTGATTATCTATAAAGAGTCTTAACGTAGTGTAGGAAAATAATTATGAATATATCCTACTTTCTCGTTTTATAATTTTTTTAAGCAACTTTATACATTATTTTCGGTTATTCAGGTCTTCCTCACGATAATATGTTATATACTGATCTTGTAATGATTCGGAACAAGTAGCATGCATATCTACGGGTTACCATATTTTTTTTTTTTGACTAAAGGGTTACCATATTTTTAGCGTGACTGTAATTGGGAATGATGATTGATCATAAAGCATCGATGCCAACTTGGCAAGACTTGTTTTAGCTTCTTAATTGACTTTGCGGTCAATATTTTAAGGATCATGTTAACTAGTGATACTCGGTTAAAAAATAATAATTAAAAAAATTATCGTAAAATTAAATATTTTATTTTTTAAAATATTAAATACATTAATATCCATGAAAAAATTCCTTTTTTTTTATTCCAAAACAAGTATTATAAGAGCAATTAAAAAATACAAGTTTGTATGGGGAAATATTGTATTTATGACTTTTAAAAGTGTTTAATCAATATTTTCAATACAAATTTTTTTTTTTTATGGATTCCATAACCATTATCCTCGACACACTTGTTAGCAAGACCCATTTTAAAAAGTAAAGGAAAAAGCCCACTTGTGTTATTAAGCATATTGGCAAATGTTGCATGCATGCATGACATATATATATATATATATGTATGTATGTATGTATGTGTGTATCGCATGATCACTTAAAAAGTCATATGACTTTGTGTTTGATAAATAATTTTTTTTTACTTTTTAAAAATTATAATATTAATTTAATCTACAATTAGAAATTTAAAGGCTTAATTGCAGGTTAGGTCCCTTTACTATTGGTCATGTGTGATTTTGGTCCCTGAAGTTTTTTAGTGCATATTTGATATCCTGTTTTTTCAAAGTTGCAAATATGGTCATTCTGCCAATATCTCTCAATTTTTTCAATGATCAATATAGATGAATCACTCCTCTAAGCACACAAAACCTCTTCTTGAGGTTCTCCCACCTTTTTTTTTTTGATAGGCCAAAGTTAGTGTTATATTAGTTGTTATGTTAGAGGAATAGGGGTGGTGGGGTTTAAACTCCTTACCTTCAAGTGAACTTTGAGTCTCCTTATGTCCCTTAGTATCACTAAGTGAGTTACCTAAGTGGGACGAGGTTCTCCCTCCTTTGCATCTCCGATTTAACATGATTTGATGGTTCCTCTAGCTATTTACTGCTTTGTCCCTCCTTTTTCGGGACCTTTTTTGGTTCCACCACATGATCTTAAACCCCAAAAGCTTAACAAGAGGTTCTATGCACTTAGAGCAATGATTTTGTGTGCTTAGAGGAGTGGTTCCTCTATGGTAATCATTGAAAAAATTGAGTGACATTGGCAGAAGGACCAAATTTGCAACTTTGAAAAAACAGGGGGACCAAATGTGCATGAAAAAAACTTTATAGACCAAAATCGCACATGACCAACAGTAGGGGAACCAAAATTGTAATTAAGCCAAATTTAAATTTAGGACTATTATGGGCAAAATAATTAAAAAAAATATATATCATTGGAAGTCAAAAAAAAAAAAAATCGACTATTGAAAACAAAAGAAGTCATTGATAAGAGAGAAATTAAAATTGAGAAATTTCAAATGTGACAATATATAGTTATTTAACAAGATGATATCTATCAATGGAGCCAAATATAAAAATGTAGCTCATGTGACAAAAATGAATTACACCACATATTGGATAGACAATTTCTTTTAAATAGACAAGTTACTTGAATAGAAATTTTGAAGGTTTGAAAAGTTAGATTAAGTTATCATAATCGTGGAATGTTATATTGATATCGTGTTTTGACCTCTGAAATTATTATTACCTATTTCTTATTCTCATTACCTCTTCCCCTTCTCCTTGAGTCCTGCCTAGGTCGCACAAGGCTCGTCCTATTAGGAGACCCTCTCCAAAGGACCCAACTTAGGACTTGGTTGATTATACGTGAGAAAATATAAAGAAAGAAAACGAACAATGATGATATTTTTATCAGAAAGCAGATTAATGGTCGGTCCGATCAACGTGTCAGATCGGATAGGTCACTGAACTAATGCTTACATCATCAAACTACGGTTGAATCGATATGAATATGCTGACCCGGCTCGATTCACGTACCTGCTCTGGTCTCACACGCACTCCTCACGCCTCTTGAAAATGCATAATTTCCCCAAATTGCAATGAGTGAGTCTCGAACACGAGACATGATAGATAATGTAGAGTTACCGTGCCACTGGGTTAATGAACCTTGTTGTAATATGAGTGAAAAATAATATATATATATATTAAAAAAAAATTTACAAACTTGTTACATACCAGTTCATTCGGTTCAACCAATGACTCACTGGTTCGTCCAATGACACGTTGATCCGGTACGTTGACCGAGTCGATGACCAGACCGATTTAGCACTGATTTCTATTACTTCTGTAAAGTGTGCGTTTGAAAGAGCTTATAGAGAGCTTATAAAAATAGCTTATGATAATAAACCTAAGCAAATAATTTATGAAAATAGTTTATGGTATTTCCATTAGCCTTTTTTAGCATTTTTCCAAATAAGCTGTTTTTAGCTTATTTCAAAAAGAGCTTATGGTATAAGTGCTTAAGTAGGCTGTATACCCAAACACACCCTATATAATGGGATAATATCATTGTAAATGACATTATCTTAATCTAATATAGGAAACTTTTCTCCTCCATAAGCGAATATAAAGTATTTTATTCATTAGTTCATAAAGAAAATCTTTAAGCCCAACTTTTGATCTTTACACTAACAGTACATTTCGATTGTTGAATTGAATGTTCTCATTAAGTAGATCAAGTCTACTTATTAACATGTATACAAAAAAATTATTAACATGTATTAAACTAGATTGATGGACTCATGTGATGCACGAGGAATATGCTAATTTTTTAGTATTTTATTTTTAAATATATAATTGTTGAAATAATGTTTTGTGGTTTAAACTTTTTTGTGGGAAATATATAAAAAAATGTTAAAAGAATATTTTATCTGAATCGTCAATCATAAATTGTAACAAATATTAATGTTTTCTCTTCTCTCTTGAAAATCAGTGTGATTTATTTCTTCTCTTTACTCGGTGCAGGTTAATCATTTTTAGAAAATACATTTATCTATCATATTATTTTTTTTCTTCTTTCTAGAAAATTAATTTGATTTAATTCTTCTCTTCTTCCCATGCAAGTTAAGCATTTGAAAAAAAAAAAAATTTATCTATCATATTATTTTTTATTATCTCTTGAAAACCTATTTGATTCGTTTATTCTCTTTTTCCGTGCAAGTTAACCATCATTAGAAAGTATATTTATTTGTCATATTAATATTTTTTTCTCTCTTGAAAATTTATTTGAGTTAATTCTTCAATTCTCCCAGTGCAAGTGAACAATTTTTAGAAAAAAGATATATATTTATCTATAATAATATAGATTCAGGAAATTTTCAAAACTTGTTTTTGAAAGGTAATTTTTTCTAAAATTTAAAGTGCATTAAAAGTGAATTCGGGCTATCATCAAGTGCATCAAAATTCGAATCAAATCTCTTGTGACTCAAACTTGGATATTTAATAATTTCATTTGATAATACAATATAAGGAGATTTGAACTAAATGGTGCTTTTCTCAAAGGTTGACACGTGGAAGAGTTAGTATTGAATGAGATTATATTCCTGAGTGTATATAGTATAGATAGATTAATTTTTTTTTTGTGTGTGTAAATATTGGTGAGCTAGGATTCACGCTATCACTAGGCTCTAATTGTAAATCGTAGCCATCTAGGTTATATTTAAAATAAAAAAAAAAATGGAAGACGGAAGAGAGAGAAGGGTTTGGTGCATTGAGTCTGAGGTATTCGAGGAAGCTGAGGACTTTGGAAGGGGAACCCAAGCGGAGAGAGATTTGGAGACCCTATTTAAAATTTTCAAAGCATATTCTAGGTTAAAGAATTAAAACAACATTAATCACTCATTAAAATTATTCAAAGAAGAAATTATTTAATGTTTTTATATTTTAAGAAATTAATTTAATGGAGGCACATTTGGGCTTATTGGGCCTTGACCATTTTAGTGGGAACAAAACCTAAAAGGTAGGGTTATTTTTAATTTTTTTTTGACAAAAGAGACAACAACATAGGCATGCACATAAATACCGTAGCGAGGTTCGCATATGGACTAGGGATGATAATTTGGACCCTACCCAATGGGTACCCACAAAAAATATCCATAATAGATAGGGTAAATACCCGCTTTACGAGTATGGATCCGTGTCCGGGTAATTACACTTTAAAAAAAAGAGGGTATGAGTGCGGATACGGGTACTTTAGTTTCCGCCCCGCCCCACGAATTACATATCAATTTTTAAGAATAAAATTAATGTAAAAGGTTTAAACCTACGACTCATTAGTGTTTTTTCATCTCCAGACTTACAAGTTCATGAATTTATTGTTTTGGATGTTTATTGTGATATTTAATCGTTTTGAATGTTTTAGATGTTTTTATTTAGTTTAATATTTTGATTTGTAATGTTTCATAAGTAGATTTGAAAGAACTTTGAATGGTATTTTAATTGAGTTATAGGGTTTTTTATGTTATTTATTGTTTTTTCTTAGTTAAAGTGTGGGTAATGGGTGCGGTTGTGAATACTTAGGTACCCATAGGGTATGAGTAATGGTACTAAAGTTGCTACTCACGTGGGTATGAGTCCGGGTATTTTTTTAAATGCAGGTATGAGGACAGGTACTATAGTACTTTACCCAAACCCTACCCATTGCCATCCTTAATATGGACTTAGCAGGTATTATCTAGTGTTAGTATAATTCTTAAATTCTTAATTATGTAATGGAAGTGAATTGCATTACTAGACAAATTTTATTTGTATGATTAAAGGTTCGAATCTAAAATCGTTGTTTTATAGTACTTTAGTTTGTTACACTGGTGTGGATACTCGATCAAAGATGGAAAAATTCTTAAATTCGTGATGATAAATTTTGTTTAAAAAAAGTTCACCATAAATTCTCATAAAATAATATATATTCACTGAAATATAAAACAAATAATTAAATAATTTTTTTTTGGTATAATTTTTTTATTTTTATTTGATAGTATAATATTATTCATATATATATATATATATAAATTATGTTTATGTTTATTTTTTGTATATAATATAATTATGTTATATTTAAAATTCCTACCGAACACAATTCACGAACGGAGGTGCAGCAGAGTCCGTCGTCGAGCCACGGTTAGCTTCTTCCCTTCTCTTTCTTTCTAGATTGCATATTCCATATCTATTTCATTTCAACTATCCCCCTTTTCGATTTTGTTTTACTTCCCTCGAACTCCCAAATTATATAATTATACACATTCAATTTCAAATTTCACCTTCACTCCCTCTCTAGAATTAAAATCCTAGGGCTGCAACTATATGCTGTCACCAGCACCTCCTTGCTAGGGTTGGGTCCTTTTCCAATTTTTTCTATCAAGGATTAGGGTTCCTTTTATAATTTGCCATTTTTCTTAACCCATAAATGATAATAATCACAACGTGGAAACAGTTGTTAATTAATTAATGCAGTTTGGAAGTTGTTGATGTCAGATGGCGTTGCAAGAGAAGCTAGAGAGATTCAAGAAGCAACAAGAGAAGTGTCAGTCAACACTGTCGAGCATTGCAGCTAGCAAGGCCACAAAAACAGCAACCCTAAAATCTGGCAATGGAAGAAACGCAGTTCCTCCTCCACCTGCTGCTGGTGTTAAGTTCTCAAACGACACGGAGCGGCTTCAACATATTAACAGCATTCGCAAAGCCCCCGTAGGTGCTCAGATGAAGCGTGTTATTGATCTCCTCTTTGAGGTACTTACCTTAACTTTTCTAATAAACCCTTTTCCCTTCTTTTATTTAATGTAAATGTAGTCATAGTGATTAGTGAAGCTCACTGAAGCATTAGTTATTATACTTCAAAAACTCGGCATAAAGAATGGAATTGGTTCTTTTAATTATAGCAGGTTTTGAAGGTTTTTTTTTCTTTAGTGAGTTAACTGTTCATGAGAATGTCAAATAGGAAAACTTTCTTTGAACACTTGAAATGGGACATCTGGATAGAGTCTATAGACACTGCAGACTCTGATGTGAATGTGAGTGAGTATCACGTACTGTATGCAAATGTGAGTGCAGGTGTCACCATGTCGATTTTAGTTTTAAAAATAATGAAGTTGAATCAAGTACATGCACATGTATAACAAACTATGAGGTTCTTACAATCTACTTTTTTTCTTCTTTTTCTCATTATAAGTATAACTCTGTACTCTTTCCTCTAACTCGACTATCACTTTAGAGGAGCCAAATCCATTAGTAGCAGACTAACATCCATTAGTAACAGACTAACAGGCTATGTTTTAGGTTCGTAGGATGCAGAAGGTGAATGGCAATTTATAAATATTACATGAAATTGTATATAGCACTTGCTTTGTTTGGTGATTGGGTTATTGATGCTAGATTTCAAAATCTTGTTCGTAAAATGTTAATTAGGGGAGTTTTCTATAACAACCTACGGGATGTATGATACTATGATTATACTTTTCTATTGGCAATCTTTAAGTTATTTTATGCCTAATGAATCTGGAAATGGTTGTTGATATACACCTTTTTCAGCATATACTTGCCTTCTCTTTAGGTCGGTGGATGTGTACTATCTTCTCTTGGTCCTGGTACACTTAGTTCAAACCATATTGATTTGGTGTTTGTGTTTGCTTACAGACCCGACAGGCTTTTACACCAGAGCAAATAAATGAAGCATGCTATGTTGACATGAAGGCTAACAAAGATGTTTTTGACAGTCTGAGGAAAAACCCAAAAGTAAAATATGATGGGCAACGGTTCTCTTATAAGGTAAGTTTTATTCATGGATATATCTAACCTTCATTTATTCAAATGTTCCTTTAGAAAATAACAACTTCCTTCTGTTATTTGGTTTTTTTGGTCTATAGTCAAAGCACGACCTTAAGGACAAAAATCAGCTTCTTTACCTGATACGTAAGTTTCCAGAGGGCATTGCTGTTATTGACCTTAAGGATGCTTACCCAACTGTGATGGAGGACTTGCAGGTAAAATGACTTTATTAGTTTCTTGTTATTTGTTGAACATTTCACATTTCTTGACATTGATTTTTCAGTAACATTGGTAGTTTTGTTCATTGATATATGTCTGTTCTTATTTCTCACAGATTTCCCTCCTCTTTGCATAAATGAATTTTGGGAGAAACATGAAAGCAAACTCACTATACCTTCGAAAGAAGGTCAAACGTTACTTATGGGCAATATACTAACACTGCCCATCAATGGGTTTTATAAAATCATCTTGCCACTTTCTCCTAACCTTTGCCATTAGAGCATTAAGGCTAGTACTGAGGAAATGAAAGCATTTTTTAATTAGTCAGTACAAAATCTTGTTGTTTAAAGTGCCAGCTCGAATGTGCTTCAATCTTTCCTACTAATTTCTCATTATGTTGGATTTGGAGCTTGATGTTAACATAGGCAGAAAGCCATGCGAGGGTGGCTTTCGAATGTTCTTGCTGAAGGAGTCAGTCTGGAGGAGCATCCCACCTTGTAGAACAAAGCCATTGAAAATTTCCTCTTTCATTCACTTCCCTGCTTTTGGTTTGTCTTTTCTTAAATTTTTTTTTTTTTGAAAGATCATACTTTTTGCTTCTTTTCTTATTGAGGTTTACATGATACTGAGATATTAATAGAAGAGTGAAGTTTTAGTATGTTTTATCTAAATCTGTAAATAAGAATAGAACTACTTGACTAGTTTATCTAAAACGTCTACAAAATCAGATGACTTGCCATGGTGATAGGTGGTGTTTTTGTAGAAGTGGTGAAGAGTCAGAAAATCTTGTAAATAATCTGTTTCTCATGGAATTAGACCTTACAAAACTATTGGTTTCTTCTAGGCTTTGAAAGCTGCAGGGCAGATTTGGCTGCTGTCCAACTTTGATTCACAGGAAGACATTGCATACCCTAATGACCCCAGAGTGCTCATTAAGGTCGACGATGACCTAAAACAGCTTTTTCGAAGTATTGAATTGCCTCGTGATATGATTGATATAGAGAAAGACCTTCAAAAGAATGGAATGAAGCCTGCTACCAACACTGCAAAGAGAAGAAGTGCAGCGCAGATTCAAGGCATTTCTTCGAAGACCAAGCCTAAGAAGAAGAAGAGTGAAATCAGCAAGAGGACCAAGCTGACCAATGCCCATCTTCCTGAGCTTTTTCAGAACTTAAATAATTCTTGACTTTATGAACTCCTAGCAAGTGTTAGATTAGTTCAGAATCTTCAGATAGATAATTTGTTGTGTAAAATAGATCGTAAGAGATGCATAGCAGACACCATTTAGCAGAGTGAAAAATATTCGTAGGTTCTCACTTATCTGTGTTGATATTTGGTTTTGTTTTTTGTACTTCAAGGCTGCAGGCTGCAGCGAATGGACCGTCACCGTTGTGAACTTGTGATCTATAACAGCTGTAATGTGATAAATTATGAATCCGTACAAATTAGGACCGTGTTTGGCATTTTATTCCCAGGTCTTGTTGGATCATCCCCCCCTCCCCGCACCCCCCTCTCCCAACCACAAAAAAAAAAAGATTACTGAATATTGTATTATGTAACCATGTTGATAAAATTTTACTCCAATTCAATATTTCTCTTAGTTATATCAAGGTGTCATAAAATCGACATAAAATCAAATATTTGATTGTACACTTATTGTGTGATTTTTTAAAATTTGGCATTAAAAAGTTTGTTTTTTGTTGGTAGTTAGAAATTTTTGTAGGTGAAACTTTGCCACTCCTTGAGGAAATGTAACCAATCCTTGGTTTGATCAGTGGGTTTGGTAAATGTGAAATTATGCCTCCATAAGGGAGGAAAGAAGGTGGATAAGATGAATGCTGATCAACACCTTTAAGAGATCAAAGAGAGGATTTTTTTATTGAAAAGTAATATATTTAATATATGAAAAATATACTAGTTAGCGAAATCCTAAAAGAAAAAGACGAAGTGTGAAGTGTGAAAAGTTTTATTAAAAAGAAATTTTTATATATTAATTCCTACCATGCCCTACAGTGGTTAGCAAAATCCTAGTGTGATTGTGTGAAGCGTAGTTGTGTGTTGGCAAGATAGAATGTAAGGCGCCAAATTATGCGCGGTATTTAAACGGTGGCATTGTTTTTGCTTCCATTTTTCCTGGTCCACCCATTTTTATGTTGCCATATGCGAACATATAACATGCTCTTTCTTTCTTTCGGTTTTCTTATATATCTTAATTAATATCCCTCTCTGCTTTTATCGTATCGGTGAAACCTAAAAAACCAAATGGGTTTTGCAATGCAATGCTCAAGCTATGCTTATTCTACTTGTATCCCTCTATCTCATCCTCGTTCTTTTCACGGTGAGTTCAATCCCATCATCAATTCAATCCAATTTAATTCAATTCAACATCACATTTTTCTTAATTCGGGTCGAGTTCCATTTCCAGCAAATTACCACTGTAAGGGATTCAAGAGTGCACCAAAGAATCACGGGATGATAATTTCTGCTTTGGACGAGCCAAGCTCTAACCTCGGTTCTCAGAGGAAAAGGTCCTCTTTATTCATTATTATATCTTCAATGTTATATGATAGCACTTTAATTGAGAATAAATAAAAGACCCCTTTTTCTGTGGTCATTAATACATGATTCTTATTCTAATTTAATGTCAGAAGAAAAGTTGTGGAACATGTTTGTCTTCTCAAAGCAAAGCAGGATTTATCTCAAGAGGAAGAGAATGACATGCTAGATTATTTGTATACAACCCAATATCAAATGGGTGGTGTTATTGCAACTTCATTAGGTACCTGCCTTTAGTTCAGACAATAACCAGATACATACATTGTTCTTTGCTCCCATAGGTTTGGTATTCAAAGTGAGTTGTCAAGTATTTTCATAGGCAGTTACTTATATTTAATAGATTATGAATTTTATTCTAGAATAATTACTCAATGAATGCTCGACAACTCATACTGAACACCAATCCCATAAGGGTATCATAGCAATCCTTTACTAGTTTACTTTGCCTATGCATAGCTTTAGTTAGCTAGCATTTTCATTTTTCATATGATGACCTTGTTGTGGCTCCTATAGGGCGCGTTTCTGCTAAAAATCCCGAGCACTACACGCATGCTTTATATATGCGGTTCCAGGGGAGGAACACCTTGCAAAGTTCTATGAGAATCCCTTTTACTTGAAAGTTCTGAAGGAGCACGTAATGACTTACTGCCATGTATGCACCAACATGTAAACACCGATTCTCTGTTCCTTTACTTTTCTAATTGTTGAGTGAACCTTATGGAGAATGTTTTAGCTTAGCCCTCAAGTGATTTCTGTTTCAGGGATTAATTAATGTGGATTACGAATCTGAAGTGGAAGATGACATGCTTTCTATATTTCGGAAAGGAGAGGTTGGAACTAACTTGTTTTCCTCTTACAGATCTATAGATTAAAGGGCTGTTCATTTAACAATGATATCCTAATTGATATTTGACTGTAAACTGAAAACCTACTAACCCAGGAGCTGCAGATTCTATGTCCATTACAAAAATGCCAGAAAGCATTGAATGAATGGAAATGGACATATATACATGCATTTCTTTCTATTTACTTTAGATTGATTGACCTCTTTTGTTCGTGTCTCTTTCTGGTATGCCCTGTTTCTGATTCTAAGATACTGGAGCATTTTATTTATTGTTCTGTATTTAAATTTATTTATTTTAGTCTGTTTATTTTCTATTTAAACTGTTTTTTATGTATTAACTGGTCTCATGACTAGCATGTAACTTTTTAATGAGGTTTCTTAACTCTAGAATCCCACCTTTTATCGTTCCTCTTCAATCTATCCTACTTCTTCTATTGCTTAGTTGCTCTCTATCATCTACTGCATCGTTCTACCAATAAATTTATTGGGTGGTTCAAATGAATGTCATGGCCAGGAGTTCAACTATGGAGTGGAGTTCGTGCTCCTGATATCATTTAATGAGGGTGTATTGGATAACCTAGTGGAACATGCACTGGCTTCTCTGGCATCGATGATCTTAGCATCTCCTTCCTTGATAGTCCAATTCACTCAAGGTATGTTTCCAGTTCCACCAACACTTTCAATTGTTGACTTGTTAATTGTTATTTAACTTAATTTAACTTGATTGGTTGGCTCATCGTCGGTTCAATTTTCTTTCAAAAGGATTGTATGAAGAAAATCCCTTTCACGGTTTTTCGATTTTGTAAACATGTTATTACTATTTGATTACCAGGTTTGAATTTTAATCCAAGCTCTAAGGACTATACTCATGGGGTAGTGATAAGATTTCGATCAGGTGATTTCAATATCATGGTCTGTGGACTAATAATATCTGATCTTATTTCACCTTGGTCATGTTGACTGGTATCGTGCATAATGGCATGTTTTGCAGTTGAGGCATTCGAGATATTTATAGACAGCAAAGAGTACAAAGATGTAAGAAAACTAATTTTTTGTTTCTTACGCATTTAGACAGCTAAACTTGGGTTGTTATTTGTTATACATTGTTTGGTCTGAAGTATAAGCTTATTCTGGCTTTAATGATTGCTTCTCACCATATGCTGCACATAAATGATAGATGATATATTCACCTTCATGCGACATTTGAATAAGAAACGAATTCCCAATGTTTCCCTTTTCAGGAAACAATGTAATTTAGAATTTTTGTTTGGGATCATGCTGTCATTTTCTCTTGGTAAATGACAAACCTCGAATTTGTTGGCTGAACTGCTATTTTTACTTGGAGATTATTATATATATAAACTTAATTTCAAAGATTTAATTATATTTTGCAAAACTGAACTAGTACCAATGTTTGTTCCCATACCACGAGGAGAATAAGCACAGCAAGAATCTAATTTTCTTTTGATTTGGAAAACAGGTATGGCTGTCTAAGTTCCAGCCTATTGTCCAGAAATCATTGTCTCTTCATTTCTTGGTTGATCCTGTGGGAACTGAGATTATGTAATGAGGATGATTTATGGTAAGCTTTTACTATTTACTGACCAGGCATATGTGGAAGTGAGTTACACATTTCTCATATTTTATGCCAAATGCTTGCAGGCTTTTAACAAGAGATGCGGCTTGGTTTCTTCTTTTTTGGGGAACAAGGATGGAGGTTCTTTCCTGCTTTCTAATTCAACTTACATGTTCTTTTGCTATGAATTATGAACGTAGTATAGGTGTCCACGTCTTTGTGCAACCTTCTAAAACTTAATTGCCATCGGAAAGTTTTCATTGCTTGTTTCTATACATGTGTAATTGTATATTTGTATATTCTATATGCTCAATGTGTCTGGACATGCTATCTGTATATTGCTTCGGTTAAACGTTGCCATGTTCATATCAAAATCGGGCCTGAAGTACTTTGTTGAATCCCCTAAAAGTTGAATAAATGCAATAAAGTAAATTTATGGAAATATGCTAAACTAATAGGTATAAGTTCAACCACTTATGGCAAGAGTAATGAACCTCCTTGTGAGGGGAGAGGTTGGACAGAGTGATATTGATTATTGAGTTAAAATCTATTCAGGGGATGCATTGTTTTGCTTCAACAACCACACTAAACGATTTTTCTTATCCATCTATAACAATATGCCACCAGCTTCTTGATCCTATCCTTGTTTTTCACACGATTGTTAACAAAGTTTGAGTCAGTATGCATGTATTATTGTTTACCTTTTTCAGCATGAGGTATCTATCTTGGAGTTGTTTGAAAACACAGTTTGACCATCTGAATTGAGAATTTGTTGAAATTCAAGTACACCAACCCATTATCGACAGATTGGGCTTAATTACATTATGAGTGATGTTATCTATTTAAAATTTCCAAAAGCATAGCTTCTGTTCTATTTTTCCTGTTGCTGGTAACATAATTAAGCCAAGATCTGTCAGTAATGTGTGGCGTACTTGAATTTGACTTGTTTTGAGGACCGTTTTAGTTATTTTACAAGGACTATCATTTAGCTATTGACTAAACTTAGTATACAAGTACTCCTTTGTTAAATAGACTACTCACCTATGTTTAACCTTTCTTGTTAAATTCTTATACCTAGATTGTTTTAATATTATTTTACAGGAAATTGAATGAAAGAAATTAGGGAAAATTACCAAAAAGTCTTGATAAAATATCTTAACATGAAAAAACATTTGGAATCACCATTTTTTTTTTACACAATCACCTTACTATGTTCCTTCCTTGTCCATATCTTAATATAAATTTCCTTTTGTATACTTCTGCCTAGAAATTATTCAGATACCTGGGGCTTTACACATCTCATAGAGTAGCCTTTTGAAGATCATTGACATTTGGCAATATACAAGAACGAACTTTATTTTTCGGGCAAATGTTTGAATATTCCAATATATCAACATTCAATCAAGTACAGTTTCAGTGTCTTTGGAAGACTAGGATCATGAGTCTCCCAAATTATATCTATTCTACATTTCTACATCTTTTATGGAAAACTAAAATATTTTACACTAGAAGCCTGCAAAAACTTGTATAACTTGATAAACAGAAGATTGCTAGATAGCTGATCAATTATGAAGTGGGTTTGGACCCCCTGGAACATTTCGTAGCGAAACTCCATAAACTGGGTGGACCTCTTCTGTGCTTGGTCCCTGTTGTGTCTTTGTATAGAAATGCCATGAGATTGAGAAATGTTGAAAAGTGCTGCTCCTTTCTGTTTGCTTGATTTCTTTATTCATCCATCTGCTTGCCTCACAGCAACTTGAAAGCTGGCTAATCATGAGTATAATCATTAAGATCAGAAATGAGAGCCTTGAATATTGAACTTCCATGGCTGCAGTCTCTTGACAGGTAGAAGATTCTAACTAACACACTAGCAAAGAGAAGAGGCTGAGTTTAGTTTGTTCCCTTGTGCTGGACGGCTTGTTGTACTTTAATATGAGATCAGGGAAGCTGTAACGTGGAGCCAAAACAAAATTAATTTTAATGAAATGGCCAAACTGCCCATTGATTATATAAATGGACTTGCAGTGAGACCATTGACTAAACTAGTTGACAAAAACAGATTGAGGATAAAGCAGTTGTAGGCCAAAACTCAAGATATTTTGATTCAGTTCATCTTGTGGGAATTTCACTTTGATGATCCATGTAGCTTTAAGAAGCTGGTGACTTGAGTCTCTGATAAAAGATGAGCTTTTTAATAATATTGTCCAAGGAAGCAAGAGTCCTCTTTCGTCCTTTTAGCTCTGGTGGAGTGCCAACTTAAAACACAGCTAAGGAAAGGATGAGGCCGTTGACATTTATGTCAATTGGGGTCTATTATGCACAGCTCATTTAGAGGTTTGATTTTGATAATTTAATTGTGTGATAATTATTGCTAGGACTTGTGTGCGCTTTCACATACACGGTGTCCCTTGATCAGAATAACAAGTGGTGTTGGTGCATATTGAGTCATGTGGATTTTCCTCATGTGCTCTGGCCTCTAATATATTAATTAATGATAACCAGATGTATTGAAGTATTGACAATATGTGATATTGTGATGCCTTAGACTTGTTTCCTTAACCCCATGCTTAACCAACGCTAAAATCATGTGTAGATTACTAGATAGTACAAAAACAGCTGTAGGGTTGCCCTTGCTCCTAAGTCATTTCGTTGTCCAAGTTATGAATTAATAAAGAATGGGGTCCCTGATGAGAATTCAAACATAATGGGGTTTTTGAATTGATTACTGATTCCTATAACCCATTTTCTGATCCACATCTGTTATTACCAGAAGGCATTCTTGTGCTTGACTCGATAGACCATATTACCATGTGCTTGTAAATGCTTATAGGTCAAACTAAATGAATTGGGGCCCAGTTTGGCGCCCATTCTAGTTGACGAGACTTGTTAAGCCTGCATTGACTCCTTACCATCAAGCATTTAATATGGTTCCCCACACGTATAGAATATGTTCAAATCTAAAGGTCATGGCGATATATCTTATAAGCTTAAACACGCATCTGAAATGGGTTGGTCGCATTTTTTAAGTACAGGAAAAAAAAAACTAAATAAGAAATTTTTAAGTGCCGGTAAAGCAAGAGGTTTCATTATTCTATACCATTGAATAAGTACACTTAAGCTATATTTTAAATGATCACATCAGTAAGAATCTCAACAATTTTCTCTTTGTTTAAACTTCAACTGATTTGAGTTGGTGAGCTCACATTCCTTGTTATTTAACAAGCAAGCAACCACTTGCTCACACGGGATTCGTGTCGATTATTTTGCTTAGATTGCGAGGTTTGAACGACCTAGATGATCAATAAATGCAAGAGGCCAATTTTTTAGTTAGTCTTCCCTCAATCACATTGATCGTAACTTAGGCTTTTTAATTCTTGCAACCTTGCAAGGTGATTATGATTATATTGTTAGACGTCTTTTGATGCATCCTAACGGGGTACCAATTTGACACCTTAATAACTATAAGGGCCCAAGATCGGCTTAATATGGCCACTTTGTATTTTCATGTTGGCAAATATTTTTTGTACATATCAAATATAACGCTAGCCTGAGATGCTGAATGTGAGTTTGATTGCTTTCTATCACGTACCATTTGTAAAATTGGCATGGATGTACTGCATGCGGATGTGATTGAAAGTTCATTCCAGTATCATATTTTTGGGTGTTCAAATATCATGAATCTTACGTGTAACACACTATAAAGGCTCTAGAACAGTATATGTGGGTGGCTGGACTAACACCCAAACAGATTGTTTACATTCTTTTTCTGGTGTTGATGTGGATAAGCTCTAGAAGAAAATTGTTATGTATGTTTGGATGGATAGGAAAAGAGCGGGGAAGGAAAAGTTTTGAGTAAACCTTTTTGTTTGAGAGTTTTTTAAAGTGAAAAATTATCATGTAACCATCCAAAACATTTTTCTATTTATCATTATGAATATTTTTATTTTCCTCCAATTTAAAAGATTGTAAACATTAAAATAAAAAGGGGAGGAAAACTATTTACTTGATCTCATTGTACTTGGCATCCCTCTCCCTTCATTTCCGTGGTATTCCTAATTTTCTCAATACCAAACATACCTAAAGATTTGTTTGGATGAGGATGTAAGAATTGAATGGAAATCGATGAGAAAAGAATAATTCTCTACCTGGGAGTTCAAATTTTATGACAAATATAACCAATTTTAATTTTTTAATGAAAATGACAAGATGTGATGATTGAGGGTAACTAAGACTATGCTTGAAAGTTTTGAAGGAGATGGAGTGGAATTGCTAATAATAGAGTGGTTAGTAGTGGAGGTGAGTGGAGATATAAAAGTATACGGTGTCATTATTTGGAAATTTAATGAGGAAGACCCAAACTTCCCAATTTGAAAGGTAAAAATATTAGGGGTTTAGGGATGTGATATAGTGGTTTACGTTGCCACCCTAAATCACCCCACTCCATTGCTTAATAAACTCTCAAACAATGAGTCAATGCTTCTAAACACTCCACTCCATCCTCCCAAACATGACTTAAGGAGAATGACTTATTTTATTTTATAATTTATTTTGTTTACAGATAGTAGATCCCAAAAGTTCTATAAAATTTAATGTTGATTGACTCAATCACTCAGGAACACACAAGTCATTGCAATTAAATGAAAAGGACTGTATTAGTTGTGTTAGCTAGCATTTTCATGTATATTTAGTTACTTAAGACTAATAAATAATTATACTGAAATTGTGCATGTTCAATCTTGTACCATCACTTCCATCTCGTTAAGTTAATTCCTTCATTTCCTTGGTATTCCTTATTTTCTCAACACCAAACATACCTAAAGATTACACTCAAAAAAAAAAAAAAATATTACCTAAAGATTTGTTTGGATGAGAATGTAAGAATTGAATGGAAATTGTTGAGAAAAGAATAATTCTCTATCTGGGAGTTCAAATTTTATGACAAATGTAACCAATTTTATTTTTTAATGAAAATGTGATGATGATTGGGGGTAAGTAAGGCTATGTTTTTGGGGGGGGGGGGGGGGGGGGGGGGGGGGGGGGGGGGGGGTTTGAAGGAGATGGAGTGGAGTGGTTAGTGATGGAGTTGTTAATAATAAAGTGGAGTGGAGAGATAAAAGTATACAATGCTTTGGAAGTTTAATGAGGAAAACCCAAACCCCCAATTTGGAGGGTATAAAAATTGGGGGTTTGGATGAGATATAGTGGTTTGGGTTATCATCCTAAACAACCCCACTTCATTGCTTAATAAAGTCTCAAACAATGAGTTAATGCTTCTAAACTACTACACTCCATCCTTCTAATAATAGCCTAAGGAGAGTACTTATTAATTTTATAATTTATTTTGTCTACCGATAACAGATCCCAAAAATTCTATAAATTTAATGATGATTGACTCACTAGTCATTGCAATTAAATGAAAAGGACTTTATTAGTTGAGTTAGCTAGCATTTTCATGCATATTTAGTTACTTAAGACTTATAAATATTATAATGAAATTTTAAATGTTCAATCTTGTACCATCACTTCCATCTCATTAATTCTTTTTCATTTCAGAGAAACCCTGACTAAATCTAGATCATCAAGGAGCACCGAAAGCTCTTCTGGCATCCATATTACCTCCTATAATCTGATCAAGACTGGTAAACTAGATTAGCAGCAAGCAAATAACAGCAAAACTCATTCATACAGTTCAAATTGACAATTTTGTTTAGTTGGCCAATATTGGTAAAATAAATTCCAAGGATAAAGGACGGGTAATCAGTAATTAGTTTGTGTTTACACGTTTTTGTGCTGTCAAATCGTTCACCAGATGATTGTTTAGCTCACAACAATCTCAAGTCCTCAACAAAAGCGGTTACTTACTTGTACTTTTCCTTCAATTTTAAAAATACGATATTTCAAAAAAAAAATATATTTCTTTTTTACTTCATCTATGTTATATTTTTGTACGTGATCCATCTATTCTATTTTCTAAACCTTCAAACACGGCCCAATTCACAATCTGTGAGCTCCTGAAACTCCCATAAGACTGATGTGGATTACTTTTTCCATACCCCTTTTTGCAAAATACACCACCCATCCTTATTTTTTTTTAATTTGTTTTCCCAAAATACCCTCCCTCCCCTCCCATTTTCGGAACCTCTCTTGGTTCAGTGGCAACAATATCTATTCCACTTATTTAACTGTGCATTTATAGGCAATGGCAACTGACACTGCAACACACATTTGACGTCAGGATGATGAGCTAGGAAAACTCAT
The DNA here is from genome assembly GCA_035048595.1 of Echinosophora koreensis. Lineage (NCBI taxonomy): Eukaryota > Viridiplantae > Streptophyta > Magnoliopsida > Fabales > Fabaceae > Echinosophora > Echinosophora koreensis. Next base: position 5,794,611 of record JAPCYP010000017.1, on the reverse strand, counting down.
TACCCTCTAGCAATCTACTCACTTGTTATTATAAAGTTATGTTATTCATGCTTCTCTGTTAGCACATAATTCAGGTGTCGCTTTGAAAATTGATCAACCTTTTTAAATTTGACTAAAATGGAAAGTACCTTAAATACCATCACAAGAGTAACTCCAAAATCCAATGGGAGTTCCAACTCAAATGAGAGTTACTTAACTAGTTCTTAAAAGTAAAAATTGATTTTTACTAGATTGCATCATTAGAGTAAGATGATATGACATTCTTATGTAAAAATAATTATTTATATAAGCAACTGATTCTTGTATAAGAACCCAATAAAAAGAGAGAAATAAAAGAATAAATATAAATAAAGATGTGAAATAACTGTAAGAACCCATTTGGTGAACTTTTTAAAATTGCATCATTAGAGTGTAAAGTTGTTTAAAATAATATAAAGAAAAAAATGGTGAAGTAACGTGGTATGGTCTATTAAAAAAATAAGCAAATGCAATTAATTTTATCATTGAAGATGCTTCAAGGTTATTATGTATTTAACGCCTCTCAATGTTGGAAGCATTTTTAATTTTAATACGAGACAACTCTTCCTTGTCCTCAATTGTGCTACACAGGCTAAAGATCTTAAACTTTGTGATTTGCGTGCCTAACCAAGGCATCTGGATGCTCTACATCAAAAGGGCATCTGACTTTGAATTCAGAGAAGTCCTTACAGTTCTTACTTTTGTGAAGACAGTTCTAAGGCTACCCTATTGTTGAAAATTTGTTGTGGCTTTCCAATTAGTTTTAGAATTTAGTGACCAGTTAAAATTTGAGGTCAAGCACCATCAAACATTCATCTGTACTAGCAGTTGTGCAATTTCCTTTAAAATAAAGGAAAATGCATGTTTTATTTTTTTTTTTAAAAAAAATTTAAGTCAATCATCAATGTATGGCAATTCTGTATGCATTTGTCCTAAATCAAAATTCAGTATGCATTTGTCGATAACACTTCCCTTGTTTATGCCATCCATGCAAGTATTTTTCACATTACCTATCTGTGCCAAGCTATCTACGAATTCTAATGCCAGGAATGTCTTTCAAACCCATTTTTAGTGCAGTTTTCCGGAAGAGAGCAGGAGGCCTCTGTAAACCAATTGATCCAGAAAATTGGCTTGCCAGCTCAGCTAAAGTGCTCTTCTCCCTCCCAATTTCCCTGAGAGAGTTATAATAACCAAGCCAAGCATGATAGGCAGCTTCTTTGATGTCATTATCAATCTTTGCCATTGAATGCTCGATCTGCAAGTATAAAATGACCATAGATTATAGATAAAAACTATATGTATATTCTAGATAGCAGCTATAGCCATGCCCAAAATAAAATGTGGTAAATCATTTTTACTATATATACAATCATATAAGTCAGGATGCAAGGTGAATCTGTGTATAAAAAAAAAAAAAACCTATTTACAAGGTATATATCAAAATAATGTAGACATTGAAACATGAGCAAGAAATGTACCTTAAGCTTTGTAATTGGATCTATATCTGGTAAATGGAATTTCTCAAGAGGGAGATCCTTGATCTCATCTAAAAATTACTCTTCCCATGGAGCAATCAACAATATGCCTTCCCCTTCTTTACCTTCCCGTCCTGTTCTTCCAAGACGGTGTATATATTGTTCGCGATCGGTAGGAATTCCCACCTGGATTCCACGCCACATCCAATTAATAAAAAAGTGAGTAGAAGTGTAAAACTAAACAGCCAAACATATTATACTAGCCTAATTACAGGGAATCTACATTGTTCATAATGAAATTATTGGCTACCATTGTAAGTTTTTTAAAATCCATTTTTTATCTGATAATTTAGTACGAAAAGGTTCCTGTTGTTTCTGGAGTAGTCAATTCACCGTTATCACCAAAAAAAAAAAAAATAAAAACTCAGCAAATCTAATTAAAACTTCCAAGGAACACATCTCAAGTACAGAAAAATGACTGGAAACACATCAAAAGATTTAAGCATACCTGTATGACTAAAGTTAACATCAGGATAATTCATTCCACGTGATGAAACATCAGATGAGACAAGAATCAGTTGTTTGGATTCCCTGAACTCATCTGATATGCGAGTTCGATAGAGCTGAGGTTTTCGAGAATGTATCTCCCTAACATTCATTTTCATTTCCCGGAGGAGTTGATACATGAGTGACGTCACCATCCCAGTTACACAGAAAACAATAACCTGAATGAAAACCTTCCAGTCAAAACCATAAATTATATGCCAAAGCTTTTCAAACTCTGAAACAGCAAATGTATTAACCTTATAATCAGGTGTTTGCATGATATGCTCCTTCAGAATGTGGTGCACCAGTTGAAAATGCAATTCATGCGGAGCAATAAGATAAGATTGCTTTACCTGTGATAACAAGTCAAAATAAGAGTTAATGCCTATCAATGGAAAATTTTGATAATCGTTAAAACACAATTTAAAAGAAATATACAAGAATAATAGGAAAAGTAAACAAAAAATATGCATACCCTAAGGGTTCAGAAGTCCATAGAATATGCCATTTTATTTTTGCAAATTTTAGAGTATGACAATAGTTATTTTAACTTGCCTTCACGGGAGTTTCCACACAACCCATCCCAACGGTATCAACATATGTGTGTTCCCTTTTCAAAACAAGCTGAGATACACGACGGACCTGCATATTTGTAAAACACCAGTTACATTGTTGACTGAATACTACAGCAACATAAACATGCTTATAAGTATCTGAGGTTAAAAATTAATTACAAAAAAAGGAAAACCTAACCTAACCTCCTTCGGGATAGTTGCAGAAAACAGCAAGGATTGCCTTTGACGGGGCAAACAATCAACGATTTTTTCTATATCCTTTCGAAACCCCAGGTCAAGTAAATGATCAGCTTCGTCTAGTACAAGCATCTGCAAGCTCATTAATCGCAAAGATATTCCAGACTTGTTCTCAATATGATCCAGCAACCTACCAGGAGTAGCAACAAGTATCTGCAAATTTTAATGCAAGATATAAAAAATCATTATGCTTCGCGTATAGTTTTACAGCACACGATTAGCAACCCCTCACCAAAAAAGCATCAGCCTTACATTTGGTCTGTACGCATATGCTAGGAAACAGAAGAATTTAGCTATAATACAAAACCTGGCATGGATCTGATTCAAGGCGCTTTTGGTCTAACTTAAATCGTACACCTCCTACTAGAGTCTGCACCCCTATGCCATCATGATATTTGAGCAAGGCCTTTGCTACAGCAGCAACTTGACTTGCAAGTTCTCTGGTAGGGCAGAGAATAAGAACTAGTATTGGAGGCACACGTTGAGATGTATTGCTACTCATAGCTTTCAGAACTGTTTCAATAGCAGGAAGCTGTTTGCACTCAACATTATTGATAGAAAAATCAAAATATGAGGCAGTATGTTGAAAAGAACATAAAAGAACTAGTGTATACCAGAAATGCTGCACTTTTTCCAGTGCCAGTTTTAGCTTTCACCAAAGCATCCTTACCTGCATTGCAACAGAATTAAAAACATCATCAAATCAAACCTAATAATCATACTAGACAAATAGGAGAAACTTAAAAATAAGCAAACTAAAATACTCAAATTGTATTGTACTCCAATAAAATAAGAAGCAAATTGAGATAAAGAATTATAATGCAACTTTTATAGAACACAGATGTTGTAAGATAAACAAGAGGTAAGAGTAATTACAATAATAATAAACCCAAAACAAAAACTGGATTGCAACATGAGTGATTAAAACCTCAAGTGAAAGAAATAGGGAACATACCCTCAAGGCAAATAGGAAGGGTAGCCTCTTGTACCCGGGTCATATGAATATAACCAGCAGAAGAAAGTGCCTTGACCGTCAATGGAGATATACCACACTCATCAATTCTATGAAAACAGAACACCCAAATTACCAATTTCAACACTAGAGTTCCACAAAAATAAGGAAGGACATCCATCCATTATCCCTTCATTACCACCATTCCACATTCTATAAATTATCATCAATACCCAGTTTCTCATAACCAAATTAACTTAAAAAATAAACGGTGACCAATGCACAAGGCTCCAATTTGGTAGGGTCAGGGGAGGGTAGATGTACACAGCCTTAACCCCCGCGAGCGGAGGGTCTGTTTCAGGATTTGAACCCGTGGCCTCCGGGTCACAAGGCAACAATCGTACCATTGTGCCAAGGCTAACATCACCAAATTAACCTATTAAGTATTAACCAAAAATAAAAATTATATTGGAATTTGGAATACCTTGTCTGAGTTAAGATGGTTTGTTCTTCCTCACCTCCCTTGTGCTGTGCCAACTTCTTCTTGTTAAGTTCATACTTAATCAACTCAACCTTCTCCTTAAAATCACTCTCTTCATCATATGGCTTTGGGACTACCCTCCTCTCCCTCTTCACATCATATTTCCCCAAAGCACCAACATTTACAATCTTCTTCACATCCCTCTCACATTCTTCACTCTCACACTCTTCACTATCACTATCACTATCACTATCACTCCCATTTCTCCAAAATCTCCTCTTCCCAGCAGGCACCACTCTCTTACTATTACTCACAGAAAAATCCCTACTCTGCACCCAATTACTCCCTGAATTCCGGTTCAGACCTTCCGGTATCACCTTCCGCAAATCCACCGGCGACCCAATTGAACCGGGGCGCGTGGAAGACGACGGACCCCGGAGGCGCCTGGGCGGAGGAGTAACAGGACCGTCGTCGTTGTTCCAGAGATCTTCAGCACCTTCCTTCATGAAACGGTTAGCGAGGGCTTTGATATGGTCGTGTGGGGTCATAGGGCCGTGAGTGGGGGCGGCAGCGGAGGAAGAAGGGGGCGGCGGCGGCGGTTGTGGCGGTGCCAGCTTGGATCGAATGTGGGACCGGATTCGAGCCTCGTAAAGCTGTTTCTCTTGTTCGAGGAGTCTTCGTTCTTTGTCTCGGGCTCTCTTTTCGTGCATGCGCTTCCATTTCCACTTGTTGACGCCACCTGGGAATGTGCGTGGACCTCCACCCATGTTACGGGACACTGTCAAACTCCATAGAACCTTACAGAATGTTCTCCGACGTTCTGGAAGCATTGACGACCACATAGTTTTGGGGGAGTAGACTGAACTCAGTACCAAACCAGGGCTTGAGGGTTTAAGGAGGAGGAGGGTTTATCGTCTAATCTATTTTACACCCGTGACTACGTTGGTTTAACAATTTGCCTACCTAAAGTTTAGGCAAAACATGAAGATGGATCCTATACGTTTTATTAATGTTTTTCAAACCAGTCTCATAAGTTTTATAAAATTGGTCCTATACATTACATTCTATTTTTACGTTAGTCATTTCCATCAATTTCGACCCTTACGGAGTCATATCAAAAATCACGTGTCAGACTAATGTGATAGTCACATCAAGTCAAAACTGATGATGTTAGATCAAAATTAACAAAAAGGACTGATGTAAATATGAAACGTAACGTGTATGACCAATTTGGGGAAAAAAATATAGGACCGATTTGAAAAAAAAATGTATAGGACCAATCTACCTATTTTGCTAAAAGTTCAACTTTTTAATCTAGAGGACTTTTTACTCTCTTTTTTTTAATGTGAGAGACTAACTTGTTATCATCTTAGAGCACCTGAATCGCAGGGTGCTTAAGGGATTCTTAAAGTGTAAGAATCAGAGCTTATTAAATTTCTGGGTTGTAGTGGGTTCTTGTACAAGCACCAGGAGAGAGAAAGTGCTTATACAAGCATCTCTCCTTATAACAAAAATTGGGTCTTTCATTTTTTTAAATAATAATTTAGTTGTAAAATAAGGTAAATTATTGATGAAATGTAAGGATGTGGGGTTATCCGTGGGGTCTATTTAAGAACTTTTTAGAAGTTGTGGGGTTGAAGAGTTGTAGTGCTTAAGTAATAAAAAAATAAAAGTAGATAATATGTAATGGTGGGACTCATTTAAGAACTCCAAAGTAAGGTGTTAGAATAAAGATTCTCTTATAATTTCTGGAACCATAATGATGATTCACTCCTAGAGTTTTTAATTTGGTCTTCATACTAAAAAAAAAAGTTTAATTGACTTTTTAATCTCCCTACTGTTGGTCATGTATGATGTTGGTCCTTGTGATTTTTTTAGCACATATGGTCTTTTTATTTTTTTCAATGTTGTAAATTTTGTCCTTCTATCTAATATCCGTCAATTGTTAATGGTTAACAGAGAAGAACCAGTACTTTAAGCACATATAATCTCTGGACGAATTTTTGCGGTAAAAAGCCTTGTGGTAAAACAAAAAAATGTCCTGGAAATAAGGGACGAAACCAATAAATATCACCGAGGAACAATTGAATTATATTTAAATGGAGATGTTGAGGAAGGAGAAACTTATTCAGAGATTTTATATACTCAAAAGCTTCTCTTTATAGATTATTGAAAAAATAAAATTGACAAATATTAAACGAAATGATCAAATTTCCAATATTAATAAAATAAAAAGACCAAAGAAATAATTAAACCTTATACGTGCATGCTTTAGTGAAATTGTCTCTTGTTGTCTAGAAAGCATCAACCCCCATTTGAATTCTTGATGAACTGTCTCATGATTGTTGATGTGGATGCTTAATAAGTAAAAAAAAAAAAAAAATCTAAATTAAAGTACAATTTTGATCCTTTCACGTGACACAAGTTTTTGAATGGCCATACATACATATTTTTTTTTTAATATAAGCCAATATTAATAATTTAAATGTTATATTAGTTTTAAGTTAAAGAACTAAATAGACATAAAAACCAGTTAGGAGACCAAATTAAAAATAGAAAATAAGTTGAGGATAAAAATACCTTTTTCTACATTTTATTTATAATAAAGTTTTGGAAAAGGGAATTACCTAATGTTCCATTCAAAGATGTCAAATCCATCAAAGGTTTGCCCTTCACATGTGAAAAGTAGGCACCAAGTACATTGACTCCAAGAATTTACGTTTCAAAAAATATCTTAAATCTCTTCTTACAGTTCCTCAGATGTTAAATCTAAAGGAATCTGGTTTGTTATGGATGATTAAACACTTTCATGTCATCATAACTAATTTTGAATTTTCTATGCACATAGAAGAATAATATTGAAGATATTAACAACTCAAGTCCAATCTGATGATGTTTAGAAATAAACTGCACAAATTCATTACCAAGGGATCCAAAACATAAACCTCTAACCGCAGACATTAAACTCTGTTTTCCTCTACAACAAATTACAAAATCATTTAATGGATCCATATAGGTTCCCTTCAAGCAGTTCAACCCTTGGAACGGTTCTTAGTCCTAGCAGCATTTCGTCTCGCACAGCATCCCACAAAGTATATAATACACTGCCATTCACAAAACAAAGGTAAGTGGAATTAAGGCATTCAACAATGCAAATCAGGAAAATACGGAAATGATAAGCAAAATAGAATTATAAATGGTCCAAGGGCCTCATTCTAAGACTAAGTAAAGTATTTAACATATTATGTTAGTAAAATTTCAACTGTTTCTTGAAAAACAATATATTGAAACATGTCATAGGTTGTTGCAATCTCACAAAAAGAGCAAGAGGGCCTTACCAAGACAACAAATAAAACAACATTAAATATTGCAACAACTCTCCACTCAGTTTTCATGTATTGTGCTACACCAGCCCTGCAAATAACATTGAGGAAAACACAATGAAAGTGAGACAATTTAAACATCTTGAAAATGAGAGGACATGGAACATGGGCTACCGGACATGCTTACTTGCAAGAATCACAATCATAGCATTTGATGGCCCGAGAATTTTTGTACCGTTTGCAGTCGTTGTTGGAGCTAACTGGATGAAAGGTCAAGTCATAGTAGGATGCATTTACAGCAGGATATCCACATCTAAGTTACATAAAATCCTAAGAACATCAGTAATGTGCATTGATTTTCTTATTCAAAAAACAAACTACACACTAAATTGCTGTTATAAACAATGATATTCATGGTAGAGAACAAAACCTACTGGGAAGGCGGTCGGCAGCAACCAGCTTCAATTGGGGTCAATTTAGCTAATTTATATTGTTTAAGAGTCTGCAAAACATTAAGATTGGAAGGGGATAAATCACAATTGCTTGTGAAGAAGAAGATAACAGATAATTAAATTCAGTGGAATAGTGTATAGGCTGCTGACCTTATATTTTTTGGATAGGTTATTGCAGTCTTCAGATTTGACAAGACAACCCCTCAGTCGCTCCCAGTTATGAGAATCATTTAACTAAAACAACATGAAAAATATCAAGCAAATGTATGCTCAAGTGTTATTGTGCAACATCAGTTCTCTATGTTGATAAAAACCTTACTTCTTTGAGAAACCAAGAGCTATAATCTTGAAGTTGATACTCCTTGTACCTAACCAGACAAGAAGGCTATCATTCATCAAATCAAACCTGTCGTTGATAAGCCATGTTGTATTATTGTCAAGAACAAAAATAAGAAAAAGCATAAATAAACTTCTTCATAAATTTCCCTGAAAACCAAAGGAAAAAACTAATCTAAATACCTTTTCTGACTTAAGATTTTCACCAAAAAAAAGAAGAAAAAAAGCATTAACCAGGCATTCATTCCTCTTCAAGTAATCATATATAGTGTAACCCACTGCATATACCATCAATTGGCATTACCACTTCAAATATGAAGGACCATAATAAAGTCTACATAAATAAAATGCTCTTCTTACCTCAAGCCAGTCACACTATGGCCTGATCCATTATTAGTCACAATGAACCTGATACAATGGCAAAAGAAAAGATTACACATAAGTCACAGTTGATTGGATGATGAAAACAATATCAATTAATATGATAAAACATAGATTCCTCTTTTTCTAGCATGTTAAAGTAGACATTAGAACAAAACTTTTAAATTAAGAAAAGTGTAATTTAATTTCTTCAGTAGTTTGAAACTTAATGGAAAAACCATAACACATGCATTTATTTTCATGCTCATCAGTGTTATTCCACAATCTACTACATAAAAACATATGTCTTCAAGTTCTGGGCACATTTTCCCCTTGCATTTTAGGTAAATAACTTAGGAAATCAGTTTGGAATAGCATGTGATGCAATCTCATTGAGTACCAAGGACAGGGCACGTTGAAGATGAATACTTAATTTTAGAATGTGACTTATGTTATTGAGAGGAACAACCCAAGCAGGATATAAACTCAAACTGAATTAAAAATATCTAATATCAACTATCATGTGCAGACTTGGTTGCTAGAACATCAATTTTTTAACTTGTCAGTCTTAGTGCCTGTTTCCTTGTATTTCAGTTATAAAATTCATTCAACTTATCTACTTAAAATCAAAATACATATAAGTATTTGTCTGAGCTTTACACGTTTTTACTAGTTTTCTACTTATTTGAAATTAGTAACTGCAAATGGTACTGAACTAAGATAAATCCAAAAATAGTAACTACTGGTTGCTGAAGAAAAATAAGGACTCAATTTGAATATAGGTAACATGAACCACCAAGGTAGCAAGAATCATAAACAAAATGTCCATATAAACTCCTAATTGGCTTAATGATGAAGAGACCAACATAGCAAAGAAATGTCAAAATACAAATATGTTAAGACATGTTAATGTTGCCAAAGAGACATGCAAATATTTGTCACACTACTACAAATACTGAGGTCAGACTCTCACAGACTTCTTTTTATAACCGGTTCCCTACTCATAAATCCCATGGCTGAACCATGGGATTTATTTGTAACAAAAAGAAAAAAATTTAGAAGCAAGCAATAACATAGTCAAATGTCAAAGGATTTGCATGCTTACACCAATACGGTGAAGATCAGTATTCCCACCAAGACGAAGAACAGCAGGATCAGATACTACAAGTGCAATGTCAAGGAGGATATCCAAATCTTTTTTTTCTTTTAATTTTTTGGGGTTTGAGTTAAAAGAGAAGGGAAAAAAAAGTTGCACAACAACTATATATCTATGTAACCATCTTAAATATGTATTTAGCTAATAAGGATACAACCCATAACAGTATGGAGCTATTCTTCAGGGCACCCAAAAAGCCAACTATGGATCTGTACAACATAGAAAACATCAATCATAGAAAACTATAGACTAGTAGCAGAAAAGGTTCTAAGAAAAGAAAAGAAGGCACCAAAATCATAAAGAATGCAACAAAGCTGGCTGACATTAAGAAAATAACTGCTCCGAGGCTTATCACAGGCACAGTAAGAGACTTTCTGCAGCCATCATGATGAGTGCTCATCCATACCCCAAATATTATCACAGCAATGGCTAAAAGCTGCACAAGTAGAATATTAAAAGAGCATCACCAAACCCAAAAAAAAATAAAAAAATAAAAAGACACTTGCATCCTGGTACACAAATAAACAAGCTAGAACAGAAGTAAAGTTAGCTGCTAAAAACCGTAGCTTTGAGCACATTCAAGTGAAAACAAAAGTGGGGTATGCAAGAAAAACAGCATGAAGCATTGGAACACAAGACAGAAGTAAGAGGGAAAATGGAACAAACACAAACGATTTTGAATTTTTCATAAGAAACAGGCATTTCAACCCAACAACAGAAGGAAACCCATTAAAAGAGTATTGGCAAAGATTTGAACTTTGAAAGCATGATATAGCAAGCTTTTGAGAAATGCAACCCAAAAATGAATGTGAAGCATAAGAACAGAGGAAAGCATTACCATGGTGAGAAAGTTGATCCATCTTGTAACAAAGGTGCTAGTTCCTATTCCCATTTCCCCTACTTTCTTCTTAGCATCAGAGTGAATTTTGAGATGTCAGAACTGAAATTCTGAGCTTCAATATTTATTTATTCAGAAGTTTTTGTTTTTGTTTTTATTAGATATAAGGAGCATTTACTTTCCGCAACCAACCGTTGATTGGTAAGACTTTTGGTTCATAAATTTATTTTTGGTGTGCACTTTTGGTTCATAATTCAATCTTATTAATTTTTTTTTTTTTGAGATTACTAATAAGTGTCCTTGGAGTATTGTTTAAACTTTAAGAATCAATAATAAAAATTTGTATAAAAAATGATGTATTTAAAATATTTTAAAAATATTAAACTTAGTTTTTTCATTAAAAATTTCCTTTATTGATTTTTTAGTGCCCGTTTGTTTTAAAGTTGGCAAAAGGAAAAATTTCATTCAATCATGCGTTGGCGAAAAACTACAGCACGGAGCTTTAATTAAAATTGTCTCGGGACGATAAACTTTGTCGTTTGCTTTAAAAGCAATTTCTATCAAATATGCTGTTAAACAATGCCCTAATAATATTCGTTAGCATTCTTCTTTATAATTTTAAAAAAGTTCTAAATAAAAGATGAAATTCCTAAGATAGAATGAGTGTGAGTAAAAAATACTTAATGCTTGTGTTAATAGATCCTCTTCAATTTTAAATATCAAATATTTTTAATTTTTAAACATCTTAAATATAATATTTTATTTATAAATCAAATATTTTCATTTGTTTTTTTTGACGCAAAATCAAATATTTTCTATATCTTTATATATGTAAGAGAAATGAGAAAACATCTCTACAATGGGTTCAAGTGTAATTACAGGTAAGTGAAAAAATATCTCTATCTTAATTAATTAATGTAAATTGAAATTTCAACCCTCTTCGAATTAAGGTGAACACACATTACATGTTAAGTTTATCTATACCTTACTCTATGAGTTGTGTTATTTGAACACAAAATTTAGACATCATATGTGATATCATATATTTTTATTTCTATTTCTTACCTATTTTTATCATCTTTATATATACACATTTTAAAAACTAACACAAAAAAAAAAAAAAGATATCATATAATATCTCTAATATATTCAACAAACATTTCTGTTACTCCATATCTAATTATCTATATAGACTCAGACGCATGGTGAATATGCGCCCCACGGTGTACGCCACGAAATGGAACACCCCACGACACGACACCCGATGCACACATCAACAGAAAGCTGCCGCTGATTTTAATTATGAAATTCAAAGTTGAGTCTAACTTGTGGTCAAGGACCAGGACTCACAGATTACAACGTTAACGCATGCAACCTTATGCTCTCATTTTTCGTGTCTTTTTTTTCCACCTTTCCGCGAATCCTTCTCCTCCTGGTCTGTAATGTAAAAACATTGAAAGTTCAAAAACGTCTTTAATTATATTTTAAAAGAATTGAATCTTTTAGGGGCGTGCAAAACCTTGCCCCACCCTAAAATCCGTCCTAACTAGTAGTGTTAGGGTTGGGTTTGACCCTAACCCACTGAAGAGAAAGGACATCCAGTGTCGGGTCAGGGACGGGTCCGAGTTAACTTTCAGGTTACCCAACTGATCCCATATAATAAAAATATACTTTTATTTTATGCATCCCTAATTTACGTTTTAGGTAGCATCTTTTGTCGATATTTTGGCCTATAAAAAAATAATGTTTTTGTTCCCACTCACAGAAATGTAGCTTACAAAGAATTTATTTAACTTTGGATCAACCCGGTCCCGTCCCATTTAGACCCGATCTTAAACCAATCCGCATATGATCGGGTTCTTCCGGATCTAGGGACGGGTTCGGGTACAAAGAATTGACCCAGTCAATGTTTAGGATCGGGTAAGGGACAAACAAAACCCGTCTCACACTCACCCCTGGTTTCTTTGATTATATCTAGATTTCAAAAATTATTTTAATCCCCAAAAATAGTTGCATTAATTTACATATACATTCGAATCTTCAATAACCTTAGGACATTGTTTAAGAAATCAAAAAAAAAAAATTCATGAAAAGTTGTGCATTCAATACATTGAAAAGAGACATATTTGATTTTTCAATGAATAATTATCATATTTAGAATCCTGATACCCTTAGGACACTTGGTAACAAGACCCTTAATTTTTTTATACCACTTTTTTTTTCCTCACAAACAGGTGGTGGCTCTAAATTAAATAAGGCTAATTAATTTTTCAATAAAACTTTTTGATACAACTTTTAAATTTCAAATTTCTGATTATGCTCTAAATTAAAATTATATTTTACAAAAACTAGATAAGAGATTATTATTCATTATTTTTATTTAGGCATGTATGATATTATGTTATTTTTTAAAAATATGTCCTTTAAAGCAATAAAAGAACTAAAATTCATTACTTCAGGGAATCACATTGCATGGCGCAATAGGGGACCATACTCCAGTTTAGTAAATTACAACAAAAAAAATAAAAATAAAAAGTACATTGGTACAAGTATAAATTGTCTGCTATAATAATGTGACCGACTACGAAGATCAAGCAATTACTCAAGGGGTGGCGGACACAAAAATGCAGATAAGAACTGGCATCACTTTACTCTAGAGCAAGTTATTCAAGTTTTCCTACATGTTTCTTTCCATTAACTAACATTGACTAAAAACATGTCCTGTGTTGTAAACCCCCCTAAACCACAAAACAAGATGTGGAAATTTGCCTTTATTATGACTTTGTAAAGGAAAGAAAATGCTCCTTTGATTGCAGCCAAAGAATGTACAATCACCAAATATCAAACAACACCTATTCCACTCTGTTGGCACATGTCATAATAGCTGATTTCATCATTTCTTTATCTAAAGATGTTTGAACTATCACCTGCCCAATTTATTGACAAGGGTTAGATTATACTTCGAAAGAGTAATAACCATAAAACTGTGATTAACATAAAATAAATAAAAATCCACCTGCATTTAGAAGAACGAGAAAAATAAAATACAAAAAAGTAAACCACAAAAAAACATATATAAATAAATGAACCCTTCATTATAACTAGACTAGATGAGATGCACAGTTTTCATGGAAGAGTGAGCTCGATTGCTTTATTTTCATTATCTGTTTATATTTCTTGTTTTAAAAAATAATTGCAAAATTGTCACATTATTTCATTCTGTTTCTTATATTGTTTTAACTTTTGCTATACAAATTATAGAAAACAGGAAACAACATGAAAATAATATGACATTTTAAAATTATTTCTAAAAACAAGAAATGAAAACAAAAAATTGGAAGCAAAGCAAACAGACCCCTAATTATTAAGGGGAAAAGATCGAAGAAATGGATATGTTAATTCTTGCATGTAGTCCTCATAATTTTCATCCATTCCCCTTCGACACAAAGCTTCCATGAATGCAAAAATTAGATTAGGCATAATTCTCTGACAAATAAGGTCCGGATAAGTAGTTGTTTTTGGTTCGAAGTTTGAAAGGTTTGAGAGGTACAGAAATTCTAATTGTTAAATGTTGATGGAAATTTAGAAGGCCAAACCATTTGGAAGTCTGTGACAACGAAGGACAGGATAAGTAGTTTTTTATTTTGTTTCCATCCCATGTTCAAATATTGGGGGCTCAAAACCTGCAAAACTGCTTCAAAAGTCTAAAATATATGGAAATCTACAAATGTATTGTTTTGAACAAACATAGGAAATTGATTGCAAATTATTAGGTAAAAATGAGTAAATAGCAAGGGAATCTGAAAATTCTAGACTATGAAAGAAAGTGTCATGACACAAAGCAATTAAATGAAGTATATACAACTTAATAAATAAATAAAAAAAGACAATTTCTAGTGATTAAAAAAGGACTTGTATGGAGGGAAGACATTTTTGAATGATACAGCCAAAGTTAAAACAGAATGTAGGACATTACCTCTTGTATTCTGTTTTCAGATCGAGCAAGCAACTTGTATTGATTCTCAAAGATGGATGCCATATAAACCTGGAACAAAATTAGGTTTGCATACAAATTACAAAAAACTTGAGTATGCTACCAAATATTAAACTGTTTCGAGAAACAAATGAGCGGTAAAATCCAGACTAGAATAATAACCAAACATTAAATAGCTTCTCATACTCTGTTATTCATGAACATGTGAAGTTTTGGAGGACTTAGTGTTGGCTGTGTATTTGCCAAAAATAAATTTTGAGAATCATAATCCGTGGCGACTTGAGACAAGAACAAGCAATCACATACTCAAAGGAAAAAGAAAAAGGAACCCAAATGATATTTTTTTGGCAGATGATTTTCTAGTTGAGTAGTTGGTCAGCATTATTAATTGAAAATGAAAAAAAAAAAATAAAAATCAAATGTACCCTAAAATTCATTAAATTAAGCTATTTAAATATTTGAGTCCATACCTGAAAAGTTGGAGCTAAACCAGGACTTCTGAAAAAACGGCCTTTTGAAACAGACTGGATCCCCTCAATCTTTTGCAATTCTTTGATAAGAGATTCCACTTCAGCCCACTGTCCAAAAATGAGCATAAAGTGATATGAGCATGTGTGGAGAAGACCTATAGAATCTTTAGTAAGGAGAGTAGATCAGATGGAGGGGGAGACCAAGAAAAACTATAGGTGAAACTATTGAGAAAGATTTAGAGGTCAATGGTTTATCTATAAACATGATTTACGATAAAACATTATGATGTCATTGTATTCATATAGCCAACCCTGCCAAGTGGGAAAAGGCTTCGTCGTTGTTGTTTGTTGGACTGTAAATTCTGTACCCATACAAACACTTAACCGATCCAAAAGAAATATTTATCTCTATGAATATCACATCAGAACCTCTTATTCACTTACATTGTCCGTGGATTTATCATCAAGCAGAAAATGTCACAAGACTTTTCCTTTTTGAATAGAGAAGGGTATGGTAGGGAAGCTACCTGCGGAGGCAATCCCTAAATAGCACCCGTACCTGAAGGGAACCTCTACCAAGAACCTAGACAGATATTCTCATTTTGCCAGCAGTCATCCCTCAAGGGGAATGAGTCTCATCACCCCAGGTTCATGCAATGCAAATGAGCCTCAAACCCACTTTATTGCCACGCAATCTCACGGGAGAGAGGGAGTCCGAGTCAACTTTGGCACTAAGCCACGGCCTATTCAACCCTACTTCCTAGAATTCTTATTACTACATCAAGACCCACACAATTTACTACTACCATCAGCAGAAATGACCATATTCAATCAGGCTGCTTTTAATCGAGTAATCTTCTTAGACTTCTAAGGGGTCAATGTTTACTCCATCCTTCCGGATAAAATATGAACATACTGACCAGAACACAAACAAGTCCGATAATTTAAATGGCAATAAGGACATCTGTATGCTATATAACAATATCAACACCTGCAAATAAAATTCTTTCAAGCCTGTTGTTGGCTGCTAAGCTATTGAGAAAATAAGATACAACAACCATGCAGTTATTCAATCAATACAATAGGTCTATTTTGATAAGTGCTTTGGTATTTTAAATTACTTCTACTCTCTCACATAAGGATTGAAATTTGATTACCTCAACATCCATTTGAGCTGCTTCCAATCTCCCATCTAAGGGGACATGATCCCCAACTACAGACTCTAAGGACTCCATTAATGGATCAGGCTGCCACATGAAGGTAAGGATTTGTTAAATCACAAAGTGTAAAAATACAGCTTAATCTAAAGTAGACTTGACAAAATAATCTCCATACTATACCCCAATCAAAGAAAAAACTTGAAGAAAAAATGAAATAACTACATAGACATATTACCATGATCTCCTTTAATGATAAATCTATGCGCTCAAGAGGAAAGTTTAAATGGCGAACTTTTGCATCTAAAACCTGGACAAAAAAGTAAGCTTAAAAATAAATATAAAGAGGACACATATAAAGACTATAGAAATCATGGGTACTCAATTAATACCATCTATTTTAGAGCACTGGAAATAGATTGCAAAGATTTGGAAGCAAAACAATTTTCTTTTGAAAAAAAAGAAATGAACAGATTGTTTATGGCTTGCATCCATATTTCTCCACTTTCTTAATATGTCACAGTGTCACACTGTCAACGAGGAAAATACCTGACCAATCTTAAAATAAGATGCTGGGCTCAAAGTGGCATCCCACGATATTTCTGACTGATGAATTAGTGCAGAAACTCCTTCAACCTACATTCATAACAGGTCAATATTTAGAATTTTCTCCACCTCTCTGAACTCGATTACATGAAGTGGTATCCAGGCACTTAGCTAAATACAGAGACACACACAGGAAGGGGCAAAAACATAGGCTCAATGAACCACTTCCACTAGCTTAAATGATGTAAAGCTAAATATATTTCCAAAACTGAACTCCAAAATACTGACATCAAACGCTTTATATACCTCAACAAAAATTCCAAAGTAAGTTATCTTTTGGACGCGGCACTTCACTATATCCCCAACTTGAAGTCTAGCCTGCCATAAGAAACAGAAAACGAATATGAAGAACACTTGGCATTGCATTCAAAGTTCAAACACATGCTTCATGCTAATTCAAGGATAGTATTATTACTAAAGTATTTACCATGAGATTTCTCTTCTTCTCAACCAATTCTTCCTTCTCTTTTGGTTTTAGTGAAAATACGAGTTTTCTCATTTTTCTGTTTGCTAACAACACATTTGCTTTAATTTTCTGCAAATCACAGTATTAATATATTAATATTAAGAATGAAATGATAATATTCAAGTTTCACCTTTTATAGTAAATCTTTAGGAATATATTTGGACAGTGCATTTATGTTTTGAGTACCAAACCTGCCCAATGAATGATGACAAGAACCTAATTTTCTGTTGGTCATAAATCCTTAACAGATCTTCTAATTTCATATCTGGTGAAATTTTCTCTTCAACTTTACTATCATTCTCCAAATGTGGGTAAGAAATAGGAGAAAAATTCTTATTTTCAGCATCATAACTTGAAACAGTGCCTAAGGTTTGCTTGTAGATTGATGGATCCAAGCCCTTCTGTCTTAACCATGACTCAAAAGCTAAGAACTTCCACCTGGATGCAAGATTACGGTATGGCAAAAATCCTACCAAAGAACCAAAAGATACCTGTGAAATGGTTCAATGAAATTAGAAGATCTATATAAAGAAAAGGTCATCTACGACTAAGAAAAAGTACAATGATCCCCCCTCCCTCCAAGATCTGCTTTCTAAGTACTTACAATGAAACCTTTGGTATTGCAGCTTACTAGTTCCACATCTTCCCTATCTCCAGTCTTCATCAAATCTTCTGCCCTGGTCCAATCAGCATCTTCGATTTCCTACAAAATTAAAGAGCAAAAAGGTTATTATCAAGCAGGGAAATTTATAAATAACACATATAATCCAAGTAGTCTGACCTGAAAATCTGACATATCAGCAAGATTCTCTATTTCATTATTGTTTGTTTGACCTCCAGGATTCAGAAAAGCAGTCTCTTCTCCAGCAAATCTTGAAGGTCGTTTCACAGATTGGTCTAATCTATAACAAAAATGCATTTAAGTACCTAACAGTAACTGGCATTGCAACCATAAACCGAAATATACAACAATAAAAGTAATTTCATATACCTTTTTGGCTTTCCCTGTAGTGCAGCTTCCACAGACATCTCCACTCTAGACTCAACAGACTTTAAATTTGACGGTTGACTTAAATAAGTTGGCTCCTGATGAAACTCCAGATGTCTTTGCTCATGTTGCTCCAATCCCTAAATCACCAAGCATGAAATTATTTAAAGACAAGCCTTACATTACTAAATTCCTTGTTTCAATGAGAGTAGCACCTACATCATTTGGGGCTACGACTTCCAAATCTCCAAACTGCTCATCTTTTTCATCACCTGTTTTGTGTGGCTGCTCCAACAAGGTCCAATTACTCATTTCGTAACTTGGCTCTCCTTTTGTCACTTTCAACTCATTATCACCAGTCCTTTGGTCATCCACAAAAGTATAAAGTTCTTGTTTCATATCAGTATCCTTGACAATTGATGGTTCAGGCTTCCTCAATAGTGTCATGTCACTAAATTTCTCCTTCACTAGCCCATCCTGCATTTTTAGCGACAAATTCGGTCTTATTCTCAACCTTGATGACATGTCTTCATCATCATCCTCTTTATACACGGTTGGCTTTCTTAGAATAACATTAGGAACACTACTTTTCTTCACATTCCCTGCCTTACTTTCCGATTGGTTGGGCTTCTTAATCTCCAATGCAACTTTGTTATCCTCACATTTGTTTTTTGCTCCTTTCACCGGAACAGGCCGCACCAGACCTAGATTATCCAACTTACTAGATGACTTCCTTTCCTTAGAACCTTCAAATGGAACTTCCTCCACTTCCACAAGTTTGCCCTTCTTATAATATGATTTCTCAATATCAAGATAGGAAGCATCAGGATTGGCCTTTCTTCCCATTATCTGAAGCAACAAGTACGATGGTAAATAGAACTAATTAAATGGTTTTCTTTTACATGAAAAATTAGGGTCAGGAAACTGTCCCACCCCAACTAGCACTTACAAAGAAACCTAATAACAACAAACACTGACAAAATTCAAAACCTGGCCTACTTAGTTGATAGTATCCTCTCCTTTTTTTCTCCCATGTATCCTTTCATAAATAAAGAGATTAAATAAGTTTTTAGTTCCTGAAAAGTACGTGTGTTTTTTGGTTTTAGTTTCTATAATTTTTTTTCATAGGTTTTGATTTTGATCCTATGATTTCAAAAGTTCAGGAATAGGTCCCTATCGTCAACTTTGTACCGTTGTCTACTTTGTAGAAAAAAAATTCACAAATTGACTTGATTGGAGGAAGAACAAATCTGCAACCTATGAATATTATTTCTAGGTGGTTTGACCGTCTCATTTGCTAATGGCAACTGTGCAAAGTTGACGGTAGGAACCTATTCCTAAACTTTTGAAATTGTAGGATCAACACCTATGAAAAAAACTTACGACTAAAACCAAAACACAACAAGGGACTAGAAACTTATTTAAACCAAACTAAATTTACTATTGTTTGTGGGGTCTATTCAAATTTGGTTTTGTGTCTTTTCTTTTCTGATTTTCTCATAACGTGAAAGGAAACATGAGAGTAAAAAAGGAGAACATCAAAATCCGATATGGTTTCACTCTTACCAGTTAAAACAACCAGTATTTGTACATGGTTATTGGTTAGCATATGCGCAGAACGCCAATATACGCAGAACGCCAAAAAATTAAAATAAAAAAATAAAAAAGAAAGACCCTTGAAGCCCTTTACAAAATAGGAAGAAATAGGCAAATGGGTATGTGGATATGAAGAAGTGGGGAAGAACAGATGAAACCTTGGCAAGGGTGAGTTTTGGGTCCTCCCCAAGTAAGCGTCCGAACTTGAGTTCCATAAGGTCGTAGCTGTCGAGCTTAGGGTGTTCTTCCTTTGAGTTTGAGGCATAGACCTTGAATGCTTTAACGGGTCTCTGATTCAAATAAAGGGTTCTGGTTAATGTTGTTGTTGTTGGTGGTTGGTGGTGTTCTTCTTCTGTCTGATGAAAACGAAGGAAGCTGGGTTCTGATGGTGAAGAAGGATTTACTGGTAAGAGGAAGGGACCCCATTTTGTTCAGAATTTCAATGAGAAACTGTTGTTATTATTCTCATCACAAACTTCTTTTCTTCTCAGTATTCAGAGGAAACTGAGAATCTGTGAATTCGGCTTTGGACAAACAGCTTGCGAGTAGAGAGACGGGGGGAGCAAAAAATGTTATCCCGCACAACGCACATAGCGACGTGGCTTATTATCTTTTTTTGTTTTTTTTAATATAAAAGGGAAAAAAATTCTATTTTTGTTTTTAAAGTTTTTTGTAAAAATTAAATTAAATTTTAATTTTATTGATGAATTAGCCTGACATTTTTTGAGATTTTGTTTCAATTATTCCAACATTTTTTTTTTTAGAAGTTATATATTCACCTTTTTTTATAAGATGTTAATATAATTTTATTATCACTATTAAAAATTTAAGTGCATTATAATAACATAAACTTTAAGAAAAGTTATGGTAATTTTTTAAACAAAAATTACTATTTAATATAATTAAGTCAAGAGATTCATTTTAGTCCGGCATCATATTATTATACACACTATCATATCCATATAAAGTAGTTAGTATAAGAGTTAAATATTTTTAGGGGAATGATCTTTGATACGGTTTTTTTAATTATGTGACATGATTTCTATCCAGAATTTGGTTTAATTTTAATCAAAATTAATTATAAAAATGTATGTCATATTGCCATGTCTTTCAGTTCGTGCTATGTAGCAACACTGATATTTTTAGTGATGTGTTAGTGAATGATTGGTTGACAGCAATACATCACAATTAATGAATTAAATATATATATTGTCAGTATAAAGATTTTTTGAACTGTCAATCAATCATAAATTGTAATATTTTTAAGAAAAACTAAAAAATATTTGACTTTCATTATAAATATCTTAAAATAGTCTATCTATCTTCAAATTATTTGAAGTTAAAATAATAATATACATTAGATTAAATTAAATTAAAAATAAATATACTTCTGTTATTCACTTTTAAAATGAATTCACTTGAATTACTTGCTTGTAAAGTTTAATTCTATTCTTTATTTTTTTTTGTTTACTTAATTCTATTCTTTATATGAGCAATTTTGGATGGGTAACCTCCCTTGCTTAAAACTATTTTCAACCGTTGCTTAAAAAAAAAAACTATTTTCAACAGAAAAAATACTTTATTTTCAACAAAACTCTATTCTAGAGTAATCTAAATCTAAACTATTTTAACTAAAGAACTTCCAAAAAAAAATGTCAATCCTTTGGGCAATTTTCCCTTCCCAAACACAATTCAAGTATTGTATTTGAAGCAAAAAGAGATATAAAACACATAAAATAAAAGATGAAGTACATTTGAAATGACTGGGGCATACATACACTTTGGCTTCAAAAGGACATCTAAATGCCCCGAATAACATAATGCTTGTGTTCCACTTTCCTTATGCTAAAAATGTTTGGATACAAATGAAACACATATCAGCCCTTTTGCATGAATCTTGCCAAATGACAGAAAGCCACAGCCCAATCTATCAGGAACTTCCATGAACAAATGGGGTTGAAGTCAATTGTCCCCAAGAAAGAAACCATACAACAAAGACACAAGTGAAGTCCCTTGCAGAATTGTTTCATCAATTACTGCTCTTGTGTGACTACAGCATCTTGTTCTTCCTTTGCTGTCTCTGTTGGTTCTGTTGCTGCTGGCTCTACCTGTTGCACTTCATTTTTCTTCATTGAAGCTGTCTTGGAGAGATAATTATAGCTACCCTTCTGCTTGAACAACTGGGAGAAATGGGGCTTGCAGTAAAGAAATCCATCAAGTGCAGCATAGGATGAAGGGGTGAGGAAGCATCCTCCATGTGTACACCTAAAGCATGATTTGTGGTAAAACTCACCTTCCACAGTCAACTGTCATAAACAGAATTCACAAAGTATATATATAAGCAAACAAAAAGATCCCTCAGCAAGCATAGATTACCAGCATTTACAAGCAATGTGATTTGTCAAACCTTTTCCAATGGATATACAGTTTTCTTGCATGATGAACATTTTTCTTGAGTCCCAGAGAAGAAGGCAGAGAGTTTGCTAGGTGCCCTAGTCTGTAAACAATTGAAAATGATGTAAATTGACACAAGTCGAAGACATATAAAATGAGGCTATGTTTGGTTTATCGTTGCAAACGTACTTTGGACTGATTAGGTCCAAACGTACGTGCCCTAATGGAACTCTATAAATACCTTTATCTCAAACATGCGTTTGCAACTTTTCAAGTGTAAACCAAACATGCACTGAATCTTTAACAAAAATATTTAAAGCTACAAAAAGGGGGTGTCTTGTGTGGGTTAGAATATATACCAGCTCGTTTGGAGGCTTTCCAGCTGATTGAAAATTATGAAACAAAATTATGATTAGCCTCAAAAACCAGTACACAAGAGTCTGTCAATATTATGTTATATTGAAGAGGCAAAAAAGCTCTTACTTGACTGGAGTTTCTTGGCATAGGTGCCAGTTTCCTTGAAAAGCTGTTCAAAGTGAGGCTTGCAGTACAAAACTCCTTCCATGGATGAGTAGTTGCTCATCTGTAGCGGAAATACCATAAATTAAGAAAAATTTCTGATTTCAGACTCCATGCAATTTATTTTAGATTCTTTCTTAGATGGTTATCATTCATTTGGTTTAATAAAGATGGTTGTGTTAAATCTAAACCAACCAGCTAACTCCATGCAATGGTATGACCAATAATTAAGGCCATAAATTGAGAATACTTCATCAGCTCTTGTTAGAGGCAGGAAAGCAGTCCTATAACCATAAACATGGGAATAGAAAAACAGTCATATTATTTGCACACCAAAATTTGTATGCCATTGTTACAGCAACTTTTTTAAAACATGTTATTAGTCCAAACGAATTGATGGTTGAGTCATTTTTGGGTCCGAATTCTCTTCAGCGATGCAGTTTTACACATGATACCCCATGCGATATTGTGGGTGTGTTTTTTCCCTTTTAATCTAAGCTCTCTCCCACAAATATATATTAACCATTGGATCTAACTAGACAAAAAATGAAAAGGATATGGAGGGTATCCAAATTTTTAATTTTTAACATACCGATGAATGGTGTAATAATGATATGTATGAGTTATTTTTTGTATGCAAGAATCGTTTTCTATTGCCACAACAAATAAGCAAAAACAGAAACCAAATTTGATGATGAGGCAACATACTGCTAGGAGTCCATTGCAATGACTGCATCTGAAGCAATTCTTGTGATAAATAATACCATCAGCAGATAATGACTCCACGAAGTGAACAACTTTATCACAAGCCTTACATTTCTGAAGGGTCCCGCTAAACGCCATTTCTTTTTCCTTTGCTTTTCTCTGCAAGTACGTACTAGCTAGTCAAAAATCAAATTAACAACAGAATATTTTTGTTTCTGTTGGAATTAAAAAGCTAGCACTAAAAAAGGTGAGGGGTTAAGAAACTATATATATACCTCACAACTTTATGATGAAAAGAAGTTGGAGAACGATTCTATATATATCATCATCCACCACCGTCTCTTGTAGTAGTTGTCTTGTGCAAAATTAGAGGTCCAAAAAACGAAAAGGATGAAATGGGTGGAGACAAGTAATGCGAACACACACAAGGTTTATTGTCTTATGGATTATGCACGATAACAGATATTCTCCTCTAATTATAGTTCTTCAACCAAAAACGGAAAAACACGACATTCTTTGACCAAGTCCTTCATAGAATTTGTCCCCATACATCTGTATCCATCGGTTGATGACTTAATTTGAAAGTGTCACTTCTATACATACAAAATAAGCTGGTGTTATCTTGCCCTCAGATAAATGCATGATAGATACTCGGTTCCACACGTTTGATTTATTGTCTTGAATACCAAAAGACTTTATTAAGAGAAATTGGATAATGTCTTTATTTGACTGTTTTAAATGAGATTAGTCTTCCGCTGTCGGTTAAAAAAGTTGTTATTACCTATATTTATGGATGAATTTTAGACAATGTTGTTCTTTAAAAAAAAATTAGTGATAATAAGAAAGTTGGTTAATCAATATTCCAATTAATTGTTAAATAATTTATTGGTTAATCATTTTATATCATGTATCATACTTTTATCTATTATCATGAAATATTCCGAGCATTGCACATCTTTTTCTAATTTTTTTATATTTATTTATTATTTATTAACTAAATATTTAAATATTTGTAAAAAATTATATATTTAACTAACTATTTATACAAAAAATTTCGTTTATAGTCTTATCGTTCTCCAACATATTTGTTTTATTCAAGTTGGCCCTCTAATTTTTATTTATGTCAATTCAGCGTCCTTTAACTTCGTAAACATTAGCTAGCAACTTAGCCTAACACACCATAAAAAGTTATTTTCTCTCTCCCCCTTCCACCATTTTTATGGTGATTTCCAAGGTTTTTCTAGCAATTGAAGATGAACCACCATTTCATGTCCAACCCAAGACATAACTGCCATTGCCACTTGCCACTCACCAATCATCTGACTGCGATGTTGTCAACCCAGAACCATGCCTGTCTAAGCTTGAACCTCAATCATCGCTTGAGAGCCGCAAGCCACCACCACCCATGCCAGACCACCACCACCTCACAGATCCATTCAAACTCACTACCCAAACATATGTCATGCTTTGCTCCAAAATTGAAGGAACCCATTGATGGAGTGCTTGAAGGAAGCCATTAATAGTGTTTTAGGGTTTAGGAAGAATGAGAAAAAGGTCAAAGATATCGAGAAAAAATTTACTAATTTATAATGAATTTATTAACGGTACTATAACATTTTTAACGGTTAAGCTAACGTTGTTAGTATTTATAAAATTAAAGAACTAAGTTGATACAAATAAAAGTTAGAAGACCAAATTAAAAAAAAAAAAAAACAAAACAAAATGTTAGTGAGCAAAAGGACTAATTTTGCCTATTAATAAATAACATAAAGAAAGAAACAACACTTTAATTTGAAAGCAAATTTTAAATGTATAACAAATTAACAACACTTAAATAATGGAAAATAGAAAATAAACCAAGCGAGTGAGACTTTGGTGTTTTTGCATTATGTTGGAAAACCTTAACCACTAAAACATGCAAGAAGTTTTCTTGGAGAATACCCACGGCCACTGCTACGAAACCTTGCAGCTGCCTCCTCTACTTTTAGGAGTCCTTCCTCTCTTTTGGCTTTAACCATTGCCTTTTTCTCTTCTGCTGATTGATGGATTTTAGCAATTTTATTTTGCATTTTTTCAACATACTCAGCCTTCTTTCTTTCTAGTTTTTCCTGTTAATAATATAGAGATTAATTTTCAGACATCCATTTAGGTCCAATAATAACAGACAATAATTAATGCATTAATTGAACATATATCACCTCAATTCTTTTGAGTTTTGCCTCTGCAGTTGCTTTCTTGCTATCCTCCCACCATCCAATAGTAGAGTACATCTTATATGCCCTGTTTGGCAATTTGACATTCATCAAGACTTCTTTATTCAAACAATTTTGAATTGTATATATACGTGGTTAGAGGCGAGTTAGATTTGCCCGTTCTTTGATATGAATAGCAGGGTTTTAAATAAAGATTCACTACCGTAATCTGGGCCGCAACATTTTGATTTTGGAGGTCTCCGAAATCGAAACGCGGCCACAGTTGCAGTCGCATCAGCCGTATTTTTTGCAATTGTCCGTAATTGCGATAAACGTAACGCAATCGAAACCGCGATCGCTGACCGTAATTTAAAACATTGATGAATAGTTTAAGTTTGTAATAAGATACTCAGAGAGTCAGAGTTAACACGGTATCATATGGTGTCTTACCTGTTCTCTACTTTTGTTCTCTCACTTTCTTCCCAAGCTGTAATTAAAGCCAATCTTTTATCTGATACAACTCTTGCAAGCACAGCATCTGATGAAACAATATGAGTGAGTTACTTATATTTTAAATATTAAATTCAATGACTTACCACAAAAAATTTAAGAAAATGACCTCTGTCAACTGAACCTCTTGAATTCGTTCTAGCATCAGGATTTGCGACCTCTGTATGAAAAAACATGCCCCATTAAATAGATAGAGTTGCGTAACTTGAAGTCAAAATATATGCTGCTTCAGAAAGGAATTTTATGCATAAAAGACCAAACCAGAAATATGAAATTAATTCTATCAAATAAATAAATAAATACCTACCAAAAAAAATATATGAAATTAACAAACTGAAATCGCAACTATCAAGCCATAATAAAACAAAATTTACCAAACGTTTCAAATAATAAATGCTCCAAAACTAATTTATATATCATCAAATGATTCAAATATGTCTGATTTACCAACATGTGCTTGATCATAGTAATATCCGGCTCCGGTATCTTAAGTAAGTAATTAGGTGTTTGACTTCTCTGACTTTTATGTATAAAAAAAACCTGATTGGGAATGGGCAAACTTTAAATGTCGTTTAGATCCCCGACGGAGATTAATCACCGTTTATGGCGGTGAATATTTCGTACCAATGAAATAATTACCAAAAACAAATCTGTCTAATTTATATCCTGCTTTGGTAGGATTAATTTAATATTTCTGGTGTTTTAGCGCAGTTTGATCCATATTCTTAATAATACTAAACACCATGGTGCTTTTCTGTATATCATTATCAACTACAAATTATAAATCTACTAACTACACATTAATCTCCAACTTTAGCACATTTAAAACGATATGATAGGTAGGATTAAGAATATGAACATTTCCATCTTTGAACAAGTGGCTCCTTCAAAAAAAAAAAATTTGAACAAGTGGAGAAGTACCTTGGTGTTTAGGATTAAGAATATGGAACAAAGTACTGCGCCCTTGTCCAACATCGTTTGAACTTGAAGTTTGTGGGTCCTTTGGTTCCTTTCCTTTATGGAGATCAGGGGATTGATCTGGAGTTGGAAGTGGGGATGAAGATGGTGTGACAACAGAGCCTCCAGACTGTGACTGTGATTTGGTTTTCATGTTCCCCTCTTCTCCCATATTTTTTTCCGGTTATGGCAGATAATATTTATGATAGGATTCTATTAAACTTGAAAATATATACGTAGCAAAACTCGAGTACAAAGTAGGGAAAATGGTCTTGTTTCTTATTTTATCATAACAATGTGTGAGCTAGCAGGTATATGTAAGAGACGCGCGAGGGGAGTTTCAAGTAAGGTCCACACGTATAGATGTGGCTATTCATTAATACGTAGGAGCATATATAGTTTTTTTTTTTTTTTTAAGAGTATCTTCTGCACACAACTGCGGAGACTAATCACTCGAGATACTGGACGATATTTAAGGGCTGACTTCTCCCAACCAGGTTGTTTCCATACGCAAGAGTCAAGAATCAAACCCCTGACCATTTGCTTAAGTGGCCCAGGCTCGTTACTACTTGGACATGTTGGTAGGAGCATATATAGTTCAATCATGGGTCAAATAATCTTATATATATATATATATAAAGGTATTATGTGATGCAATTAATTAACACTGATAATATTCTACTATTATATTTCAAGGATTTAATTAATATGCATACTCGGCGTAAAAAGTTTTACACTATCAATTAATTATGAATTGCGACATCATTAAAAATGTTTAACTTTTATAATGATTATCTTAAAACTTAAAAGTCATACATAAGATGATTTGTGATTGATTGATATTGTAAAAAACCTTTATAATCTAGATGGTAGATAGTTATAAATAATGATTAGTTGATTACATTTTTTTTTAGTTTGGTACTCACCCTAATTAGTCATTAGGACCGAGTGAGCCCTCAAAGTATCCCCACGGCTTAGATCCTTTGGACGGTAATCTCCGAGTCGACCACGCGGTTAGTAAAGCTTGGCTAAGGGTTGTTGCATATCTAAGGATCGAACTCGGACAAAACCCGAACAATTCGTCCTTAAGTAGCAGTGTGTTAACCACTTGTACTTAACCACTTGGTTTAGATGATTACATATTTATATTGGTGTTCAAATATTTCAAAATTGTTTAAGTCTAGTAATATAGATGATAGGTAGTTATAATTAGTTGGTTAGATAGATAAAAATTATTTTGCATAGTTATTAAATAGTATAAGAGTGTTAAGTCTTGATTTAAGTTGATCCTCTCTGGTTTGTGGGTACGTGCGTGTATGTGAAAGGATAAATTGTATAGTTTGAATTTTGAAATCAACATTAATTCTATGAGATATTAGTTTGATTGTATTTCTATATATGAAAGTTTTTGAACTAATTTATTATGGAATATGAAACTAACTAGCTTTTGTTCAAATGGACGGTTAGAATCTTTCCAACGCCAACCTAAATACATATTTATCAAACATAATCTGATTATCATTAAGGGTGGCAATTTTCCCACCGTGAGGACTGCTTTGGGGTCCCATGGGCCGGGATTTACTAGCGTTTTTAGTAATCGTTTCTAAAATTGACGTGTAGCCTTTTTTTTACTAGTGTATAACGTTTTCCCCAGACGCTACTTTGAGCTTATAGCGTATAGTTTATCATTTTTTCTTTCATTTTTATCAATGGCGCAGCTAGTGAGGTTCTAACCGAGGCGCGTCTAGACCAACTGAGGTTGGCGTGAGTGGTTAAAGGTCTCTTGCCCCTTAACCAAGGTCTCGGGTTCAAGCCTTAGGTATGAAAAAAAACCTCAGCTGGGAGGGATGCCACCCATAGAGGTGCCGAACAAACTCCCGCGGGAGATTAGTCCCCGTCTCAGGTTAGCGGTGAGATATTCCTCGAAGTAGATCAAAAAAATATACCTATTTTTGTAATTTTATATATATTTATATATATAATTTTATTAAATTCATAAAAGAAAGTTATATATCTCATTTAAATATCAGATGATGCAGCATCAAACACAACGACCAAACCTATTACTTTATTAAATGAAATCGCTTTACAAATTTTCTGTAAATTCTTGAAAGCAAAAACGGGCTAAATGTTCTGGAATCTGAAAAGTGAGTGTAGAAAAATGAATCAAACGTCTCTGACGATATTGACAATAATAAAGTAGGGTTGAGTGAATTTAATGCAATCTAAAGGAGGATTCCAGTGAAGGAAACTATTGACAACAAGAAACTTATGGTTTGAGTCCGGACTAGCTAGTTGCTGTTTCTGGGTCCCCGTGGGGACCCGTGGGGTGGCGAGCAATGGGGACGGGGGAGAAATACTCCCCGAGACGGGGAACTGGGATGGGGATGAGGGAGAAATAGGGGACGGGGATGGGGAGCGAGAGGCCCCGCCCCGCCCCATTGACATCCCTAATTATCATAATATGAGAGAAGTCTGGTTAATTAAGATAGCAGTTTGTTTTTGACAAAATTTAAGGTAGCAGTTGTTTCGTCTTAATAGTGCAAACACTACCTATATTAGTGTTATCTTACCCAAACAATTATTTTCCATGGTAAAAATTGTTTTCATGGAGAAGTTAGTATGTTTGGGTAAACTAATTAAATTGCATGACAATTGTTTTCATGAGAAAAAAATTAACAGTATAAAATCTAAAAGTTTGAATCTTCCTTTAAAAATAGTTAGATTATTTTGAAACCAATTTGCTTATCAAAAAAAAAAAATTGAAATCAATTAATTTTATTTCTATTTCAACCCTGTAAAATTAATTATCAAACTAATATTATTAAATTATACAATTAACTTTATTTTTTGTAATTTACTATGTATAATAGTTATTTTTTTACAAACCAAACCGAAATATATTATTTTAAAGTTGTTTTTCAACAAATACATCTAAACATAATACTTCTATAATAATCAATATTGTTGAAATAATTAATTTTTCGCTCATACTCTACAGACACACTATATTAGTCATTGTTTCCAACAGGATAGACACAGTATATTAGTCATTATTTCCGATAGGAGAGCTGCTGAATAAACAAAAACTAATTGTCTAGTATATCCTTAAAAACAAATGTCTAGTATATCAGATGAATAAAGGGAAGTGTTTTTTTGACGCAATGAATGAAGGGAAGTTGATGATGATGAGATGGAAGCAATGAAAATAATAATTAACGAACTTAATTGGCAATTTTGCAAGGTGTCTTTTCGCCCAACAGAAGAGCCCGGGAAAATTAGTTAACCAAAATAGTGAAAATACAGCAAACAACTTTTATTTATTTGTACGGAAAACAAGAACAACTTATTCACTATTACTATTATAATAAACAGCATTTTTCTTGTATATATATATATATATAAACAGCATTTTATTTTTGGGTATTAAGAGCCCTTTTTTTTTTTGACATAATTAAGAGCCCATTGTTACAGATTATTTTGTTAAAAAATCAATTATTTTTATAAAAAATGATTTATAAATGTTAAATGCGTTTATTTTAGATTTTGGAGATATGAGAATCCGAAGAAAAAATGATTTATGTGAAAAAAATATGATTAAAACCTAATTTTATAGAGGAAATAGAATGTTTTAAAAAGGTAAACAAAACATTTTTTTTGACTAAAAGAGCCTTATAAGATTCTAGATATTACAAATCAATTTTTAGATAAACAGGGCCATTTTTTATACAAACATATTTTCTTGAAAATGAATTTTTTATGCTTTATTATAATTTTGTAGTAAATTGTGTCCCTTAACCAAGTGGCTAGGATTCGAATCACAGCTCTTGCGTATGGAGCGAATTTTGCTGGGAAGGGGTTTCCCGCTTTCAGATATCATTCATTTCCCCACAGGAGATTAGTTCCCGCTTTCGGCGGGATATACTCTTGTTCAAAGACCCAAAAAAAAAAAACATTGTGGTAAAAACTTTTCGATACAAATAAAAGTTAAAAAAAATTGTGTTGTAAAAAGTGATATTTATGATATTAAACAAATACAAATTAAATTTTATTTTACTTAAATATTTTAAAAAAATAATCTCTAAAATTATTTTAAATATTTTTTTTTTAAATCCGTAACAAACACGTTAACGTTGGCTTTTCGAGTATAGATGCAAACCAAGTTCCATTCGGCCATAAAAGGGCATGTTCTATAATTTATCAAAAACAAAATAGTTTTCTAGATTTTGTGAAAGGCGATCCAATTAATTATCATATACTTTTAAATTTTCGTTGACATTTTATGAGTGTGATAAGAAACAATAAACTGAGGGGATATAGTGAGTTTTATTTTTCTGTTAAACACTGATATCACGGAAATTTCAATTTATATCTTATAAAAAAATTATATGTATATATATATATATATATATACACACACACACACACATGCAGTACGTCTTTCACCATACAATTGTTTTTTTTTAATATTTTTATCACTGTATTGTTGAATGAAAAAAAAAAAAAACTCTTCTATATTGTAATAAAAAATAAAATAAAAACTCTTCTATATAAAGTAAATTTTTATGCTTATATTAATCTTTAACTTGATAAAATATATTGAAATGTGAATCTATTAAATGAAAATGACAAACTGACAAAAACATATCGTTATCAAATTACTTGATGAAGTTATTTCTATGAAAGAAAATACATTTTTCTTATGAATTTAAAAAAATACATACTTTTTTATTAAATAATAAATTCGGGGGAGTCATTAATATAGTCTAAATAATTCTAACCCTTCGGCTCAAATCCTAACACATCTTTTATGGGCTCAAGGCCCATTTCATGTTATTTTAAGGCTGATGGCTTACTTCACATTTTTCCGGGCTCAAGCCCAACGTACTTTTTCACTCTCTATTTCAAGGTGTTGATTAGAAGAACCCCTATGTGAAAGTTGTTAAATGTGCTTGGATCTCAAGCCTTAAAACTAGCTCAACAGATAAAGATGTCTAAGCACATATAAGTATTTCCCAGCCTAGAAACTTTGGCAATATGGGACACAAATGCAACTTCAATACCCACGCTCACGCACAGCGTGGGCTTGGGTCCAATTCTCACATTACCTGCAAAATCCTGCTCTGATACCATGTTAAATGTGTTTGGATCTCACTCCCAAAAGTTAGCTCAAAGGATGAAGGTGTCCAAATATATATAAGCATTGCCCAGCTTAGGGAGGGACCTGGTAATGTGGGACACAAATACAACTTTAATAACAGTGACTACAAATACAATCCTTTACTTGAATCAAACTAACCACGTGTTTGGAACTGCCAGGCACAGGAAGGTTAGAACAGCCTCTAAAGTTCAGCCATACTTGGAAAAAAAACAATGGATTGTATTGTAACGGATTCTACAATACAGTATCAACGTGATTTTACAATCCAAATTCACGTTGAATATTTGATAATATATTCCGTACCTTAAAAAAAAAAAAAAACAAACCTATCCTTATCTACCAATTTGGATTTGGGTCATAAGACCCATGATTCATGAACTGATGAAGGCACAATCACAAATGCAATGAACTTGACGTGTTGGGAGGAAGAAAGTAATTAATCAGCAATCGGTTCACCCACAGATACAAAAGCACAAAATTAGACAGCCTAATCTGAGCACATTGTAAACATAATCCATCGTTTAAGAATTCAGATACTAGCACGTAAAACCTCAAGCAAACAATCATTTTTCTTCAATTCTTCCTTGACTAAAATATTCAATTATTTAGTTAAGCTCTTATAATTTGTACTTCCCATTTCCAGGAAAAGCACTGATGCTTATCTATTAACTTTTGATTTTTGGTTCAAAAAAAAAAAATGATTTTGATACCATTTTCTAATAATGTTTGACACTTAAGTCTCACCGATTAAGCTTTTTCTGTTTTCTGATCTCATCCGTTGACTGAGATGGCACTAGTAATCATACCAACCGATCGGCGGTAATTTGTTTATAATCTTCAGTATCAAACAACTGAAATGCTAATGTGTTGTTTGACTGGGACGACTTGACAGTTGAGGTTAATCTCAGTATTCTCTCCCTCTTGGACTTTATTTTTCTTTGGATGAGTAAAAGAAAAAGAATGTAAACGGAGACAAAATCATTTTACTAGGATTAACAAAAATTTGCTTCCTATTGTCACTCTTTTGATGAACAATAATGACTACGAAGATATTGGCTTCATTTTATATTTTTGAACAAAACTTTAGATGAGTTGAATTCTGGGGCTCACCAGAATCAGGACAGGTCTCATGACTCAAAGAGAATGTATTTATAGATTATCCACCAACGAAGTCCTTATATCGACAACAGGATTCGAACTCACGTTCTTGTGAGATATGAGTCGTATCATTAGCAATTGGATCAATCTTTTTTAACATATTGCGTTGTTGGAAACTTTACCTTTGTTTTGTCTTGAGTTGATGAAACTTAATAACTTGTTCATTTGAAGTTGGGACAAATATAAATTCTCATATTTGTTAGGATTTAATTGGTATACACTAACAGTGTAAAGCTTATACTTATCAAAAATTGACAATTAAAAACGTTTGACTCTCTATCTAACTACCTTAAAAGTCATCAAGTCCATGATTTCTGATTGGATTGACAATGCATAGAAATTAAGCTCTATTTGTTATGTACTATAATCGTGTTATGTATTAACTTCAATATGCTACATAGATTTCAATTAAAGCATGATTTAGTGATTTATCAAATTTGAATTCTAATATCTGAGACTAATATGAATTCTTATATTTGTTATGTACTAATTTTATCTTTTGGTGATACTTTTATCAATATCCCCCCTCAGTCTGCCCGCTCAACCTGATTGGTGACTACGCACTTGGCGAGAAAAGTCTGGACCATTATATGTTATTTGAATAATTAATATTAAACTATAAATATATGTCACTCTTATAAGTGTGGTCAAATAACCTTTAAATAATTTTTAATGGTATACCATTCGCATATAATTTAATAACCAATATTCACTCCATCATGCCAATTGAACCCTCTCGTCATTGTCAAGGGTTTTCATTCTTGTTCCCTAATGCATAAGCGGGTATCAACGCGGACCTAACTAAACTAGTTTAAAAATTAAACCATCACAAAAAAGAAGAAAAACAGAAACAGCTATAATTTGTGACTTGCGTTTTAAACTAAAATAGTAAAATACTTTTATAACGGTGATATTTTCTGGTACAGATGGTACCAATTTCGTGGATTATATTTCTAAAGTCTAGATCCTAATTAAAAAATGAGTTTAAAACACGAGGAATGTCCATTCCTATACCAACGGGGTTTATAGTTTAGAGAGACACAAGAGCCGAAAACTTTCCAGAATAACCCAATTCCACTATATTGAGTTGCCAGTTTAACCTAAAACATGGGACCAAAGCCCATGGTATACCCCTTGTCTCTCTCCTTATTAATAACTTGCAATGTTTCACTCCCTCTCAGTGTCTCATTCACCTCCACCTCATTTTTCATTTCCAAGTGCAACTTCATTTTCATATTTTCACTCAATTTCAGGTCCCTTTCCAGTTTGCCAGTCACCTCACTTGGAATTTATTTTCCCCTTTTTATTTATTTATTTGGATACAAATACACATTTACAGAATGGATGTATTCATTCCTGAAGAGTATGTTATAAGGAGAAGGCTTGAGAAGAAGGCAGCAACAGGGTGTGGAAAAGGGTCCAAATCACATTCACATGGAAATAACAATAGGAGTGAAGCCAGACAAGAAAGCTTCGACCTCCACTAAAGGTTTTGGCCTCGTCGGTGACAATATCGTTTTTACTTGCTTATCGGCTTAATTAATTACAACCCATACATTGTATTACACATTATTAGATCAGCTATATATGGATGGAGCTTTGTCTTTAATTCGTGTCACTGTGAATGAAATTGAAGAAGTGTGTATCAATTAAGAGCACAATTAGATTTTGGTACAATTCCGTAGCAATATGACATGTATAACAGCTTATCGGTGAAAATACTTATCGAATTGTACGTAAGTTTTGTCTTTGATTTTTTGAAAGCGGAAACTCAACCAAACATGACTCAGATTTGAATAGTTGATACCAAAAAAACTATTCAAATGTAGGGGAAAAAACTAACAGCGCAAGTAACTCACACAAGATTATTACACTACACTGATAATGCATAATTATGCCGATTATTAAATTAAAATATTATTATATTAAACTTGAATGGTTAAAAAATCATTTCAAGTATTATGAAGAATATTTTCCATGTAAACATACAAGTATGTTTCTTGACAACGGGGAAAATGCAACCCAATTAGAGCCCACATCATTGACTTTGACTCGTATTGACCAGACTGAACGGGGCTTGGATCGGCCCCTACCTAGTGCAATGGCGAATGCACTAGGCCCAAACAAAAGAATTTTCAGCCTTTTTTTTTCTGGCAAGCAAAAGAATTTTCAGTCAATGACTAAAAAACAAAATTCAAAACGAAAGGAACATCCATTCGATATGTTATTTTATGTTAACTATTCATTTTTAGTAAAGGATAGTCACTTTTTTTTTATTTAACTGAATGGTTATATTTATATAAGAAAATAATTGAAATATTTGATTATATTGATGCTGGACTGTAACCTACAATTCAAGTCATCAAATATATGGAAATATCTTGGTTAAAAACAAAAAGAGATTAATATCTATGCACTATTAAGATGACATTCAATGATGGTTTGATAGATCTATATTATTATTATTTCTCCCTCCTAGTTATTAAAATAAAAATCACACATATTCTAATGTTAGTGGATATAGTGTAAAACTTTTTATACTAACGATGCATGCTACTTTAATCCAAACAAAAAATAGAGTAAATAAAATTAACTTACTTATCTAATTACCAAAAAAGTAATATTATTTAACCTGCATTAAACTGTCCTTGTTCAAAACATCAAAGGATGTGACTTGACTCACTCTTCTTATGTTAGGCTTTGAATCTAAAACTAGTCCCACGACTCTCATGCTTCTTTCATTGGGCTTCTTGAAGTCGGCCTGTGAGGTGAATTCCAAAGCCATGTCACCAGTACTTCAAAATATTTGTTCAATCAAGAAAAATCGTCTCGTTAATGAAATTAAGTCTCATGTCAAAGGGAAATAAATTCATAAATTCGTTAAAATTAAAACCATCTTAATACTTTTAAAGCATCACACTATATATAGCATTAGTTTCTAATTCCAATTTCACTTTTTTTAAATTATTGAATCACTTACTGAAGCTGCATATTAATATGAATTTTAAAATTTAATCTTGTTTTATGAACCATGTATACTCTTTGATTATGCTGTTATACAAATCATTATTTCTGAAATAAAATTTGAAGGCATCCTAAGTTGTATCACTCTCATTGTATGGATTGACTCTGAAGCCACATTATGCTAATATTTACGGATTTAATC
This sequence comes from Echinosophora koreensis, assembly GCA_035048595.1. Lineage (NCBI taxonomy): Eukaryota > Viridiplantae > Streptophyta > Magnoliopsida > Fabales > Fabaceae > Echinosophora > Echinosophora koreensis. Next base: position 5,757,823 of record JAPCYP010000017.1, on the reverse strand, counting down.
ATTCAATTTTTTGCCTAGTTCCGGATCCATGCCCTTTTCATCCTCATTTTGTTGTGTGATAAAGATTAAAGAGAACAAAGGCGTAGGTTTTCTTTCATCACATGAGACCTGAAAACCTTTGGCTGTATAGCACATGATCCTTTTTTTTTCTCTTTTTCTTTTTTCCCCCTTTATTTTTCGTTAATAATTGCCTTTTCTTTTTGTTTTTCAGACATATGCATACCTTCGCATCTATTCTTTCCACCTTTCGTTTCATTTTCAGCTCCACAAGCCACAAGGTGTTTTGTGTTTGCAATTCTAAAAGGGAGCAAAATGGGCCAACACAAATCATAGGGTGTGACACCATGGTCCATGGAGGAGTCCTAGAAAACTCAAGGGACCCATTTACATGGTGCGTTATTTATTAATAGCAAATTGGGGTGTCTTGTGAGTTATACAGTGTGATGGATGGTGAGTCATGGGTGACACCTTCACGTGACCACATTCATCTATTGTCTATCATGTGTGTGCGCGCACGCATACACAACACAAGTTCATCATTCCTGTGTAGCATGCAGCATCCCTTTCTTTATACTCACATTCAGCATTGTGTTTGTCCAAATGAAAAGAAATAAATAAAAGAGGAGCTAGCGCTTTAAATTGTTTCAGTGAACTTGATGAAATACTTTATATAACAATTGAGTAAAGCCACATCTCATTGTTGTCACGTTATCGATAGGGATGAAGTGAAAGATGTAAACTTAATCAAACCAGATTCACGTGATCAATAACAATAGGAAATCAAAATCAAAGTTGGCCAGCTACTTCTTGGACTACATCAGATGCATAATATATTTGTTTGTTTCTTCTAAAGTGTCACTGCCAGGTTTTTTTTTTCCGATAATTATAAAATTTATTAATAGGCCAAGCTTAAACATCACAGTGAATACTCTCCCCACCTTCTAGGAAGGGTTGAAGAGCAATCACCTAATCATGTGCTCAAAGCTAGGCAGAAACAAAATTACAATAGTCTCAAAAACACACCAGTCTCCAAACATATATACATACACCCAAAATTTAGACCAAAACACCTAAAACTTTTTGCAATTATAAATGACTTCCACAAAACCTGATAGAAAGCACTAATAAGAGAAAGTGATGCCATGTAAACACCAACTGCAGCCTTAAATGGTTAGGGTCATCTACAAAACTAGAGCATCAAGCTGCCAGGTATTAAGTACTTTTTTAAATCTCCTTTACAAAATAAGTGTTGTTAATAAATTAATTAATTGGTGCATTAATAATTCAGTATTATATTAACTAGAAGAGTATTTAATTAACTTGGATAGAATAGACATAGAGATACACAAACTCTATAACTTGAACACCCAACATTGACACTCAACAAATAGTGAATATTATATGACGCGCCCTAACTAAACTCTTATTGTAATGCAAGCAGTAAGCACTGTCAAAAGAAAAGAAACCAAAGTGGGTACACCAGTTTTATATGTATATATACATTAGCTTAACGTACAGAACATGAAGTTGAATTAAATTCTATAGTTGTTCCCCTCAAGTTGATAGGCTCGTCGATATATATTTCCTAAAAGTTAGAACTACTCTTGTTTTGGAAGCAAAGGATCTAACACATAGTCAATGATTCCAGCATGACCGTATCCTGGCATATGGATAAAACCAAAGCTCACATGTAAGAGAATTTTATTCTGCCGGGTCTTCACGCCACGAGTTTTGATGGAATTATTTTTTTTACTTCAAATATGATTTGACTATAGTTTTTTATATTAGCAAAGAAATTTTACTAAGAGAGTACAATAAATAGTTTGTTTTGACACTGGCTAGCTATGGTTGGTAATGTTGAGTTTATTTTTCATTCCTTCTCTAAATGCACACATCAATAGAGTGATTGTGAATATACCTTCGCTAGCAACATGAATTGATGACCTCTGTGACTATGAGTTGTAAAGAGAAAAAGGCACCAATCTCCCAAGGTGAACATTAATTAGTCTATGTGAGTGTGACCAATAATTAGAACATTAATTAGCGTGGTATAATATTGGCACTAGAGAAAATCGAACAATGTTGAGTAACTGGTGAAGTCTTAACATGCATTTGTCAAACTAAGTTTGCATGTCCAATTAGTTCCTACTTAGTATTGGAGTAGGTGGAACTATATCCTAATTAAGTCCTTTCGTTTCTTCACTGATTGATTTGAAGATCATTGGCTAATAATAAACCTAAAAAAAGGTTTCCTTTTGTAATTTGATGGGGCTTAATGCTCATAAGATGGGAACCGAAGAACCAATAGTACTAAATTTACAATGTGATATAATTTTATGATAAAGCTCAAAGGTGATGAAAATCATAATGAACGAAGTGGATTAGGGGTCCCTCCTCGTTGAAAATGTCTAACGGGACCAACTTGCCAGTGATGATGCTCTGCAAAATAACATCATAATAAGCTTTGCATTAACATCTTTATGGTTCCCACTTTTGTGTGTCATAAGATGGACCTATGTCTCCAACAATCAATTCCCCTCCTAGCTACCAATATATTGAATTAATTGTAGGTAAGATAAATGCTAACGAGTGTCTTAAGAATATCGTTTAAGAAGTTTTAAAAAAATAAGTTTCTAATTTTTCATGGAAAATTGTGTAATTAATTCATTGAAAAGATATATATTTAATTTTTTAATAAATAATTACTTTATTTATATTTCTTAAATAATATTCTTAAGACATTTGTTAAAAAAGATTTAGGCTAATCTCTAGACAGACCCGATATCTACTGCGACTTTGGTTCTATGGAAGTTGTCGGATTGGACCTTTGAGATACACTTGGGAACCCAATTAATCTGTTGATGAAACAGCACGCAAATTGTGCAATTAGAGACCAGGAAGCGTGATTGTTGGATGATCGATCGAAAAGAAAAATAGAAAACTATTATTTTGGTCTTAAAAGAATAAAACCTTTTTTTTTTAGAATTTGGATGCTTTAAACTTTAATCTTATCTTGCTTCTAAAAAAAAGTTTAATCTTATCATAATGAATATTAAATACTTTAATTTACCTTAATTTGTTTAATACTTAGGTTTATTTTGGTTTATATGGCATTTAAAATAGTATCAACAACTTTTGGATTAATTAATGCATAACTGGTTAAAAGAAGAATATATTTGATTGAAGTTGCGTTATTTTGTCTTAATGGTTTACATGCCAATTGCCACATACGCAGTATAAGGTAGGTGAAACTGGTGCTGCCATAATTGGCATATGTTATATCTTGTACGCAGCGAGAACTGAGCTTATGTACCTAGCTAGCTAGGACGCTAGAAACCAGAAACAAAAGCTGGCCCAGAAAATGTCTTCACATGGAATAGTTTGCCAGAAGAAGTAGACATTCGAGATCCAAATGGTTTGTGATTTGATGGTTTCTAACCTTCTCCGAATAATAATTGGCTTTAACAGTGTTACATAAAACATACATGTATATAGGTTCTAAAGGAAACGATCGTTTTATCTCAATTTTTTTCCGAGTGATAAAGTGGGAAAGAAACACAGACAAATTTTTTTTTTTAGTGACTTTATTTAAAATTTATATTGTTTTATAATTTTTATATTTTTTTTCTGTCCTACACTTAATTATTCCATGTGCAAAAATATATATAAAAGCATCTATTTCCACTCGACAGTGAAATTGGAGACCGGCTAGCCATATAGGCGATGGACCCCAGTTTAAAGAGGTGTCCTGTGGTTAGGTTTGGGCAGTTGGGGTATTGAAAGGTGGAATTACAATGTTCAGAACTGTGATTTGTGGCCTAATTACTAACCAGGCATAATTTGTTGTAGACAACAAAATCATATGAAATGCGAAAGGACGTGAGAATTGTTATAAAAAAAACACACTAATATTTAAAATTTATTTTTATATATCTAAATCATATTTTAAACACTAAGAAACAAAGTGATATATCTTCTTCTTCTTTTTTCTTCGTAATTTGTGATTCAACTAAACGCCATTATCTCTCCCTTATTGGGGATACATATATGGGTCACATTTTGAAGTGACAATGGATACTTTCTATTTTTTTTCTCTCTATTTTCTCTTCAGTTAAATTTTAACTGTTAGATTAATTTAATAATCACTTTAAATATTAGATTAATCCAATAACCGAGATTCGGCAAAATAAAACATAGAGGGAAAAAATTGGAAGGATACTCGTTTCTTTGAAGTTAGACTTGGACTTAAGTGATTGACTGCTTACTAGTACTGACTGGGGTGATTCACCTCACACCCTGCACATGACCAGCTTTAAAGCCAAGTAAATTAAAAGCACTTGAAAGCAACTCCTGCCTCACCACCCTCATATACATCCACCTATCTAACATTCACTTTATTTGCCCTCCACGTACCACTGCTCCTATTGTCTTTTAAAGCATGGAATCTTCACAATTATTTTTCTTAGCACTATTGGTGGGTTTTATGACTTGTTTCAGTTAGGCTATACACAAATACAACCCATGATGACTGTATACTTATACAAAGAATGTGTCGGACTATATATAACTATGTGCATACATACTTTCTGATGATTTAATCCTTTTGGGTAGATATGATTTAGTGATCGTGGGCCCAAAAACTAACCACTTTCGTCCTATGTTACATTGAGGAATTTATACTATCCATCAACCTGAAATGTTCCTCACAACAAAGGTGTAACCAATTTAAAAAGAAAAATTAGATATAATTCTTTGTATGATTGTAATCATGTTTTACAATAAAAACATGTTTTAGTTATAAAAAAAACACTATGTATATTTTTTTGTTTGAAACCACCGTAATTAAAGTTTTTAGTTTTTCAATGGGTTCATGGAGTATTCCACAAATTTAAATCATTTTGGATCCGCTATGAGACCAATCTCCGCTCGAGTGCTTAGTCACAGTTAAGGTTCTTCGTCACCCCCCCAACCACCCCCAAGAATATGTTTTGAGGGATTCGAACTCAAATCCTTCCCTCACAACTTAGCCTACGCAACCAACTGAGTCATAACAATTTGGGTGAACACTACATACATCTAAAGGATTGTACTGAATTTTGTGTTTTAATTAACTCATGTTTGAGAGTTTGAGTGTGTGACACCCTCTACCCCGCATGTATTTATAAATGCATAACATAAAAGAAAATATTTAAATTTGAAAATAAACACATGCATCTCATTTATTATATAAAGGAAACCACGAGTAGAGGTTATCACATTGTAACAAAATCTCAAACGTGGAAAATAAACATGTTTTAAAAAGAAGCACATCACGAACATAACGAAACCCAACCACGTTATCACATTACAGAGCTGATATAACCATAGTTCGAAACATCTCGGATAAACAACATAAACTAAGAAATCCTAGCGGCTCCTCAGAGTCACTCCTCAACAAGCTGCTCACCGTCCTCTTAATAACCAAAAAGATACACGCAAAGCAAACAACAAAGACTGGGAGTAAGAAATATATATATATGAACATAACGGCGAGAAAACATTTAGCAAGATGAGCATACATCATCCAAACATAGCATGTTATCACAAATCATCATACATAACACATATACATCATCCATAACAATTCAATCAATGTATGTTATGCGGTGCGACTCTACTCCATTACTCCATTATGCACTTGGATTCAATCTACCTCAGAATATCAACTTCGGAGTTACATATCCACATTGGCCATTAAGCACCAACACCGGCAGTCCACCAAACCATGGGTGAACCCCTTGGATAGCCGACGCACCGTACTCTAGGATGCGCCACCGCGGGGGGCCATATTCACCTAACTCTCAGATGTATCATCACGGACGGCCATATCACCTTACTCTCGGATGACCTCCCCTATGTTGAACATCCCCCACTAACATCTCTGATGCATGGACGTATAAGCAACACAACACACAATCAAACAATCACCACCTCTGCTTGGGCCACTAGGCTACCTAAGTCTTATCACCATTAACACCTAGACCACTTGGCATTGAGGCCTTCTTGGCCACTAGGCTACCAAGTTTCAATATTATCTTTTAATCTTTAATCTTTTAATTAACACTCTGGCCAATAAGCACTAGAGCTCAACACCTTGACCAATAAGCATCAAGGCCCCCTTGGCCACTCGGCTACCAAGGTACAACATCTTATCGCTTGTTATTTATTTATCTTCATTGAGTCTTCATTGAGTTATCTAGCGTGCCTTTACTTCGTTTGGTGTCTTATTATATCATTGAGGACATTTGGGGTGAAACACCCTTGTTTCATGTTTCTGCGTTTTGTTCTGTCTAGGGGAGCACGGTCATGTTTTCCGCAGCACAAGCGTGCTGACTTCTAAGTCAAGCACGGTTGTGCTGACCGTTGAGCACGGCCGTGCTAGCTGGAGCATGGTTGTGTTGTTTATGGGCAGGAGGGTTGAAGAACCCTTGCTAAGCTTCCTAGGGCATTCGAAGATCAATCCTGTTGGCTTTTACTAACCATCAACATCAGTTTCATTATTCTCAAATAATATCTATGTCTTATAACTAAGGGGAATTGATCCTTTAATTCTAGCTTCATTATTAATGTCCCTAAACATTCAAGAATCAATCCTAGGGTCTTAACTAATCCTTCGAGCATTAACCTTGCCTCTCTTTACTATCGTTCAAGTCTTATGAACATTTGGGGAAACATCCCTTAATTCTCAAACATCATTATTAGCGTCTTTTAATGTCTTATTAACATCAACATTCAACGCCTCACAACATCAACCAAACAGTCAAATCAAATATCCATGGCAATATCATCATCAATACATAACATCATCATCATCATAAATTAATCACAAACAGTACGATAATCAAAGCATGCCAATAACATTGAAATCATATCATACATATAGCAACAACGTCAAATAGGGAAATAACATACGACATGGTAGTGGGTTAACCCTTCATCTTATGCTACCCCCAATACCTATATGTTCATATTATCCCTTCTCCCCGTACCTGGTAGGAAGATTCCCAACAATGACGACGCGGGCAACTAAACACGTTCCCTCAAGCGGCTTGACGAACTTTTCAAGCCTTGGCCAAACACATGGGGATTAACCAATTAATCTCCAATTTAAGAAAAACGGAAAAGGAGATTAAAGAGGGAAGACCACGTTGCCTTTTAATTGGCACTAGCGCATGACTTCCCTCCCAAACAGACTCAAGATCGCCAAGAACTTCAAAGGGTTCAAGGGAAAGGGAAGGGAATAGGTTTTTGTCACACTAGGATTGCCCAAAGTACCAAAAAGAGGGTTTTCACTCGAAACCCTCGCAGACTGCTCTCTATTTATAACTTCAGACCCAAGCACGGCCGTGCTTAACATGAGCACGGGGTCGTGCTCACTTAAGCACAGGCAGACAATTTCTACGTCAACGAGCGTATTTTCTGACACGGCCGTGCTCCTCTTGAGCACAGCTGTGCTTGTGACTCAGACAGCCACAAGGCACGAGCCTTGAGCACGGGCATGCTGATACATGAGCATGGCCGTGCTCTATTAAAGACTTTGGTAATTCACCACATTAATCATAAATGAACATTTATGACTATGGTGACTCACTAGGTGACTCATGTAGGTGAGTTGTCCAAGTTGAATCATCATTCCTATCCTCCGACATATCTATGCAGATCCGAATCCGGCTTCGTCGCTTACCCGATTAGGTTTTCCTCCCGTTTTTTGCTAAAATTTCACCTGACAAAATAGAATCTTCTATTTTTGGGTAGAAATTCTTGAAATATATATTGTCCCCAACAAGTGTCAATATTTTGAAATTTTTCGTTTTCGGGCCAAAATTAGGGTTTTCTGCAGGTATAAAATTATATTATCAGTAAAAACGCAGATTGGTTTTTCGTCTGAGTTTTAAACCCAAAATTTAACCGTAACTTCCTTCGATATAGAAGGTTTCAACTATGATTTTGTTTTCCTCAAAATCATTTTCTAGATCCCCTGTAATAATATAAAATATAATTATCGGTCAAGTCCCGAGAAAATGGAGTGTTACATGCTCATGCATCCAGGAAGGGATTTCTCACTTGAAAAGTCTCACTTAAGTCTCCTAATATCAAACTTAACATATATAGCACACACATAAGCACTTAAAGACTTAACACGAAAAACAGGATATCACAGACACTACAAAAAAAGGCGTGATTACCGACGGCCAAAATCCGTCGGTAATGCAAAAAATCCGTCGGTAATGCGCTTTTCCGACGGACCAAATTCCGTCGGTATCCGGCTCGTAGGAAACGGTTTCCGACGGACCTAGGATCTGTCGGAAACGTTACCGACGGAATTTCCGAAACGTTTCCGTCGGTAAGGTTTCCGACGGAATTTCCGGCGGAAATTTCCGTCGGTAACTTTCCGACGGAAAAATCCGCCGGTAACGTTACCGACGGCTGTTTCCGTCGGAAAGTTACCGACGGAAATTCCGTCGGAAACGTTACCGACGGAATTTCCGACAGAAATTCCGTCGGTAACGTTTTTTAATTTTTTTTATTTTTTTTTTAAATTTAAATATTAATTACTAAATCAATTCTATTAATAAAATTAAGTTTTTTTATTATAAATAATTTGTTATATAGATCAAAAAAAGAAATCACAAATAATTAAAAAGACAATTAAATTTAAATTAACATTAATATTCCACACATACAATATCCGTCAGTCTAGAAAACACAAGTAAATAAATCTAAAACTATCCTAATCATCATCATCATCATCATCATCATTATAGTACTCATCATCATCATCATTATGTAGGGGGGAGTTCACCGGTGTCAGACCATCATGCTGCGGCGCAGAAGCCACACCGGCATCATGCGGCTGCGGTGGTGCCATGGTAGAAGTAGTGGCTGGCTGGCTGGCATGGATGACCCCCTCTAGAGCGCTGCGCCTCTCTGGTGGAAGCAGCTCGAGCAAAGAGCTCATCACCGTAGACCAAGTCTCCATCTGCTGCTCCATGCGCTCTGCGCGCTGCTGCATGCGCTGTGCATGCTGCCTCTGCTCCTGCATCTGCTGCCTCAGCTGCCGCATCTCCTCCGTGTCCTGTGAGCAGGAGGATGTAGGCTCCCGAATGGTCAAGCTCGGCATCGAGGCCCGAGTGATGGAACGAGCCATAGTCGCGGTACCGTAAATGCGACCCTTCTTCTTCCCACCCGCCACTTCCATCCAGACCTGGGTCTGTAGTCGGTCGACCTCGGCGGGGTCCAGCTGGGAAGGATCCGAGGCACCAGAGCAGGAGGCGACCTCAGACGCTACCTGACTGAACCTGGCATTGTACTCTGCCTGCGTTACAAAAACTATATTATTAGACTATAATAATGAAAAATAAATGAAATGTAAAGAGATACTTAAATTAGCTCACCACTGTCTGCCTCGACCTCTCATCAACAAACTCGCCAGTGTCTGCGCGAATATGTGTCTGCTCAAACACGATAGGGACATCAACCGAGTGGGTAAGCTGTCCTACCTGCAGCCGACAAGAAATATAATCACTTATTTATAAAATAAATCATATAAAAAAACAAAAAAATACTACTATTTTTATGTGCATACCATGTTAATGGCATGCTGCATATGGCTAATCGAGCCACCAGTGTGCATGCTCCCACCCTTCTCGGAAGCCCGATTTCTCTTTGCCTGCTCACACTTCGCCTTGTACTCTGGAGTGTCCCAGTACGCACAAAGCTGGGGCCAAATTCTGGGGCCTATGTAATCTGGGCGCACTCGAGATTCCCTAGCCGTCGCGAGCATGTCCCTCAGTCGACTAGACGCTCTTTCGTCAAATATGACGCGTATCTGTGCAGCATGCTCCGGTAACCAGCGCACAAGGGCCTGTTAACAAAGACGAAATATCAATTTTATACAAAAAATAACAAATATATAAACTGGGTGAAAAATAAATATATAAAATATAGGAAAAAATGAAACAAGTTACCCCGAATCGTGTGAAGATACGATCGCGGTCTTCCTTCGGTATCCTCCCCCACGATGGCCAGAAGCGACGATATTGTGCCTTGAGGGCGTAGGTAACGTTCTTCGATCCCACTTTCGATGGGATGAAGCTGCAAAAGTTAAAATTTTATTAATTCAACAATATGCATATCAATAAATATATACTTATCGGATAAATATGAAATAGTCAAAGTTTAAAAATTTCTTACGATCCAGAAACAGGCGTGACCCATGGTCGATCCTCAGGTCTGGGAATCCTGGCCCACTCAGGCAAGTTCTCAGGTGCGACCGAGTGCTGGCCGGACGATGTGGATGGAATGTCCGTGCCGTGAGGGTATGCGGCCCCGGATGATGAGGGTGGAATGGTCGGGTCAGGCTGTGCCGACATACCAGGAGTCGGCATAAATGATAATCCTGCTGCCTGTGTGACATATGCAGCTGATGTAGGTGGTGCTGGGTGTGGGTGTGGTGCAAATCCAGTAGGGGGCGGCGAGTAGCCGGCTAGTGAGCCTCGTGGGGCAAATCGAGTGGGTGGAATATGTGTGGAGGAGGGTGTAGGGTGCGTCGGGGATGGTGTATGGGCAGGGGATGGTGTAGTATGGGTCGGGGAGGGTGTAGAATGAGTAGGGGAGGGTGTAGAACGGTCGAGGGAGGCTCCTGTAGCTGGAGTGGGTGCGGTGGGTGCAGAGGAACCTGCACCAAGGCGGGCAAGCACCTGAGACTTAATGGTGTATCGACCTCGCTTAGCCTTCCCCTTCCCCTTATCACCGCTAGGCGATGGGGGGCGGGGCGGCTCTCCTCCAGATGCTGACATATCTTTTTTTTTATCACAATTATAAGTCAATGTAAAAACAATAAATCAATCGACATTTAACAGCATAATCTAATAAGCAAAATTTTAAAATACAACTAAATTACAAAAGTCTTACATTTAAATGAATTTTTTTTTTTACAAAATACATGATACTGTAACTTAGCAGTAAAATTCCTATTCAGACTCGGTAACAAGTTTTGACACCAACCGCTTCGCATCATAATAACTTTTTGGTAACAAGTCTTTGAAGGGTGTTACATCTTGAAGCATTTTACAAAAAAACTCCAAACACTGCTCGGGCACATTCCAATTGGACTTGCAGGCTAGAAGCCTAACACAAATTGATAATTTTGAATCCGACGCCCCTTCAAACAACGGCTTATTTGTCTCCAACAGCAGATTATAAAATCTCTGCGCTGATTCATTAGGAGGCTCTTCCATGTCATCAGACACATCTGCCTCGAAGTTCCCATGTTGCCCAAGACAATCGTCTACCATCATATGCATTGACTGGAGTTGTTCGACATAGTCGTCATGTAAGCTAGATGCACCCATGTGAAGATCGTCAACACCGACATCATTCAGATTAATATCCGGCAACTCCTCACCATGATCAGTCCATATCCAATAATTAGGCTTGAACCCACGTCGATATAGATGTAACTTCACATCATCCTCACTCAAAACTTTCATACAATTGCACTTTATGCATGGACATCGAATCCCCCCTTCTTCTGCATAATCACAATGTTGTTTGGCTTTCGATATAAACTCCTCAACTCCAATTACAAAGGATTGTTTTAGAAGCCGTCTCCCAGACTCGTTCCTATCATATACCCAACTACGGCTCGGGAGATAATATTCCATCCTTCTGCATATCCAGATAAATTGACGTATTTTTAAACATGATACTGTAACCTCAAATCGTTCCCTTTCCTTCAAAGGTGTGGCCCTATCCCATTCGAGGAAAAAAATTTTCACCACTGTATTATACTAGTTAATCATCGTTTCTCATGTCTTATAGCTGACGAATTTTCGGCAGCATTTCCCATTGGTCTCCAAGTACACGACTTGACCGCGATAAGATACCGCAATCAAGCATGGACCCGGAGAACAAACGGAAATACTTCGACCCGAAATTTCATCAACTATATAACAGATGAGAATCAACGAGTAATTAGTGTATTAGTGGAGAAAAAGTTTTTTCCCAAACTGTCCCAATTGGACAATTCAAGATTCAATAAAATGAGCGATACCATGACCACGAGTACACATGCTCAATAATATTGAACCTTGAACGGGAAGCTACGGTTTTTCTCAATTACGTATTAAATATATATACTTTACGATAAAATTAAACTTTACGTAACACAAATAATTTGCGTAAAGTTTGATACCAACAACAAACTATATAACACATAATTAAGCAACCAACATAAACATATGTCAGCCCATAATCATTTGTCTTACGTTTTATTAAATCATGTATTTTTCAATTTAATATAATTAATAAAACATTTTATTGATTTAGTAAAGTAAGTATGTTAATTTGTATACTAGAATTTTAAAATCTAAATTTTATTTTAAATTCTATTATTAGTACTAGGGGCAACCAGTCTGGCCGCATTTCGATCTAATCCTTTCACGCATCTTTATCGTGTAAATTTCTTCAATTTTACAATGTAACCTATTAATGTAAACACACATTATACACTTAATCATTGCGTTAATAATATTATGTTAAGAATAAAAGTAAAAATAAATAACATACATGTTTAAATAAAAAACAAATCCAAGATACAGAATATAATTTATTTACAACCAAAGTTTGGTTATGACATCTCACAATCTAGCTTAATTACGAGATTACATAAGGAATAATTTCAGGTGCTTTTTGCATTTCTCTACATCAAAATCAAAATAAATTAATATTGTTATTTTTTGTTAGTTAAAAAGCAATAAAGCATACCAAATGATAAAAAACATAAATTATTACTGTACAATACTGCTAATTAAAACATAACCGTACAGCATACCAAAATGATCCAACATAACAGTCCAACACATTTAACAATATACAACATAACATTACAGTACACCTTATTACACTCCAAAAAAAACTATCCTACACACTTAAAAAAATTAATCCAACATAACAGTCCACCTAATTACACTCCAACAAAACTGTCTAACACACTTAAAAAAAATTAATCCAACATAACAATCCAACACATTTTTTACTTTGTCCTAACAATTTACAACATCCTATAATTAACAACTATCTATACAACATTTAATTAATATACTAAAAATATTAACAAATAAAATTGGAAACTCACATGAAAAAACCAAACTGGTAGCCGGAATTCCTCAGGCACGGTGGCTGGTGCTCCAAACTGGTGGTTGTTTTATGGAGAAGACAAACATTGAGTAAGTATAATGCACAAACAAAGAACAGAGTTGAAGGCGAAGGTGGTTGCTCACCTTAATGTAGTGTTTGTGGTGGTGAAAGATGAGGTGCAGGCGGCGGCGGGGTCGGCGCAGGGGGCGGCGGGTCGGCGCAGGGGGCGGCGGTTCGACGCAGGGAGCGGCGGTTCGGCGCAGGCGGGCGGCGGCAGGGGTTGGGACTTCTGGCTCGGTCGAATGAAGAAGAAAGGAGAGGAGAAAGGAAAGAGAGGGAGAAAGGAAGAAGAAGAGGAAGAGGAAGGAGGAAGAAAGGGGCAAATCGGGTGGTGAAGAGAGGAACAAGAGAGGAGAAGAGAGAAAATGAAACATGAAAATGAGGGGGGGGAATCCGGCGGTTTAATGGGGGAGGAGGCATTACCGACGGAAATTTCCGTCGGTAATGCAGGGACCGATTTGAATTACCGACGGCGGGATTCGAATTTCCGACGGATCCGCCGTCGGTACAGCGACCCGTTTTCCCGCCTTTGGTTACCGACGGAAATTTCCGTCGGTAACCCGCCCCGATTCCCGCGCCGCCGCCCCTTACCGACGGAAAATTCCGTCGGTAAGTTACCGACGGAAAATTCCGTCGGTAACCCGCCCCGATTCCCGCGCCGCCTCCTCATTTCCGACGGAAATTTCCGTCGGTAACTTACCGACGGAAAATTCCGTCGGTAAGCCGCCCGGATTTCCGAACCCTGTCAGTTTACCGACGGAAATTTTCGTCGGTAATTTACCGACGGCAATTTCCGTCGGTATTCACTAGTTTCCGACGGAAATACCGACGGAATTTCCGTCGGTAACGTTACCGACGGACTTTCCGTCGGAAATTTTTGGGTTTGTCCGTTATCTAACTTTCCGACGGGTTTTTTCCGTCGGTAATGCAAAAAATTCCGTCGGAAATCCATCCGTCGGTAACTGTCCGTCGGTAAATCAATGTTTTCTTGTAGTGAGAGTGCCCTCAATTAATGCTTATTTAATACTCCCTCTGGTCCACAATATAAGAACCAAATGGGGTTTTTTTTTTGGTCCAAAATATAAGAAACATGCATCAATTTTCACATATATTAAATGATAATTTCCAACATTGCCCTTATTAATTATTGTCATTAATTATAGGCTATCAAATATTAATTAAAATTAAAATGAATGTTTTTGGAAATTTATATGAGAATTAATTATAATTAACTTATTCAAATACATTTCGTTGATATATGTGTTTTAGGGTTTTGTTTCTTATATTGTGGATCGGAAGGAGTACCTAAAATATTACCATTGACTATAGGGAAAAGCCAGTTTTAATTATAGGTGTGTTGTATCTCCCTCTACTTGAAACATTTCTGACCTCGATATCTCAAATTAATTAATAAAATGAATGTACTCGATAACTTCAGTTATACGATTATGTTTGAAATATCTAGATGTATTTTGACTCGTTATTATGCAGTAAAAATCAAACAAATATACCCATTAAGGCAAAGGATTCATGTTCAACAAAAAAAAAAAAAAAAAAAAAAAAAAAAGGTAAAGGATTCATATAGGTTAAGATGTCATTTTCATAATATTAAAATGAAATTATTGATAGTTGATATTGTTCACGTAACCCAAAGCATCCATAGATTCTTGTTGGGGAAAAGTTCCCCAAAACTGAAATTATCTCTAAAAGAAGTAAATAATGATATATTTATAATTAGATTATTTAATGGATCCAGACCTCTATACATTATACTAAATCAATCATGAAAACGTTTTTACTTGTTTATAAGCGAGACTAAGTGTGGGTATAGGACAAATCGCTCATCGGGTGTCTATGACTTAATCTATTTAAGGTCTAGCTTGGCCTAACATATTTAGTAAAAAGGTCAGGTCAATTTTTTTAAAAAAACCTATATAACTAAAGAGGTCAGGCCTAAGGCTTTACAAAAAGCCTACTAGGCCTATCAGGCCGACCTATTTAACACATACACACACACACACACACACATATATATATATATATATATATATATATAATATTATAATATACTATTTACATTATTTATAATATTTGAAAGTAAAGGCCTATTGGCCATGTAGTGGTCTACTTACTTATTTATTTGTGAATATCTAGTGACCTATTTATTAGTACAGATATACCAATTTCTTTATCATTAGAGGCTCACGAGTCTATTTACAAGTGAAAGCCTATGACCTATTTATAGGTGGAGGCATATTTAAACATCTTGTTGATAAGTAGGCTTCCATGTTAGGTCTTGGGTTTTAAAGTAGGTCAGGCTCATACATTAAAAATTGGCCTATATCAAACTAATAGGCCAGGCTTAGATATCGAGATTGGAACACAGGTCAGACTTAGGTCTATCAGGACCTAACTTGCCATAGCCTATTTCCACCCCTATACGAGACCTATACTCAATAATCCTCAAGATCTTAGCCAATTAGTAGGCCTTCTGCCCTCAAAAGGGTGGTCATATTTAGAGAGAGGATGTTATGATATACCATTGGGGAGATATATAATGAGACTAATAAATTTTAGTTGGTCTGGTTTGACTTTAACAATATTGATTAATATAAAGAAACAAATTTTTTTAATATTCAATGTCAATTCAAGTATTGTTAACCAAAATGTGGTTGGTCCAAGTGATAAGGGACTTGTGTACATTAAATAAGTGGTCAGTGGTTTGAATCCTGACTCTTGTATATGGAGAAAACCCGATTGGGAGGGGAGAACCCACTTTATGTGTCCAACAGGTTCTCCGACGGAGATTAGTCACTGCTAATGGTGGTGGATACTTCATACCTATATCATGGTTAAAAAAAATATATTGTTTACTAAATTTGAATTCAACAACTCAAAAAATGCAATCAATAGAGTTTCTACCTAAATACTAAATTATCAACTCTGACGTTATGGAATATATAGATACTAATGTATGGACCCGTGCTATGCACGGAGAATATGTTAATTTCTTAGGATTTCATAAAAAAATATGTAATTGTTGATTTCATGTTTTTTGTTTAATTTTTGTTGTTGGGAATTATATAAAAAAATTGCTGATTTATAAGGTTAATTATGCATAAATATTTGAAAATATTGTTATGTAAAATATAAAAGATAAATCTTGTCATAAGTTTAATTTGCTAACTGTATACAATTCTTGAAAATATATTTTATTTATTTTCCCTCTTTTTCCATGAAAGTTAAATATTTTTAAAAAATATATTTACCTACGTATTATTTTTCTTCTTATTAGTTTTAAAATCTATTCGATTTATTTCTCCTCTTTTCCCGTGCAACTTAACCATTTTTAGAATCAATATTTATCAATCATAATATATTTTTCTTCTTTCTTCAAAATCTATTTGATTTATTTCTACTTGTTTCCCGTGCAAGTTAACATTTTAGAAAATATATTTATCTGTCATATTATTTATTTTCTTATTTCTTCAAAATCTATTTTATTTATTTTCTCTCTTTTCGCATGCAACTTAATCATTTTTAGAAAATATAATTATCTATCTTCTCTTTTTCCGTGCAATTTAACCATTTTCAGAATCAATATTTATCAATCATATTTTTTCTACTTTTTTCAAAATCTATTTGATTTATTTCTACTCTTTCCCTGCAAATTAACAATTTTTAGAAAATATATTTATCCATCATATTATTTTCTCTTGTCTCTAAAAAATTTATTTTATTTATTTTTCATATTTTCTCGTGCAATTTAACCATTTTTAGAAAATATATTTATCTATCATATTATATGAAGAATATGTTAAGAAAATATATCAAAACTCTATTAAAAAAAATACCCAACAGAAGAATAATAACAAAAAGGAAAACAAACTTTATATGGTTACGGGAAAATTACCTAAAATATGACATTTTTTTTAACATTATTCCCTCTTCAAATTTTTTGACGTTTTTTACTTTTTAAAAATATAAAAAAAATGTGTACTTTTAGTCCATGAAAATATTAAATACTTTATGAAAAATTTAAAATATGCTATTTCATTGTATATGGGATTAAACATAAGAAAAATAGGGAGAGACCACTTTTTTTATAAAAAAAACTTTATTTTACAAATCAAAAGTATGTTTAAGCCTTTAGTTGCCTCGAAGGTAGTGCTACCATGCACATTATGATTGACCATAGAGAAAACTAATTTATACGGGGATTAGTTCTCAAGTTTTTCTCCATTTACAAAACAAATCAACTTTATTATCACCTGCATTTCTTGTTTTCAATATGATTTGAACTTGCGCTTTCTCTTCAAGACATCAGAAGTTGAAGGACTGTGGTTCCAATTCCTCTTCCCTTGATTGATAAACCAATTATTATCTTGCTTTAAATGCAAACCCATTTTTTGCATCAAATGTGCAAAGTGATATAATATCTTGATAAAAAATATCCAAAAAAGTTCTAATAGTTTCTTTTCCAAGAACCCTATATCAAAGGACAATACTCAGATTCTCTAGAAGTTATTTTTCATTTCTAAATTAATAAAATTATGAAATGCTTTATATAAATTGAATAAATGGTGATTGAAAGGTTATATGATTATTTGTCATTTTATTCTCTCATTTTTTTAAAAATCTCAAATATAGATCCCCGTATAAATTAGAAAGAATAAATCTTCATCTCCCTTCCTTTCCAAAATCCGAGTCACAAAGAAAAACTCCCCCAATAAACTAAATACTACAAAAGTTCGTAAATAACATTTAAATATCAAATAAATTTGTGAAACTGATAGCGAACCATTAAAAATTGAAAGTATGAAATATCAAGAAAAACAATGTAACATAATTCTAACAAATCTACCATGTCAGTTGGTTTTTTTTTCTGATTATACTCAATTTTCTCCGATTGGGGAATATTGTTAGAATTAAACAAAGGAAAAAGAAAAAAGTTATAATGTTAGAATTTAAAAACAAGAAAAGAAAGAAAAGAAAGAGGATGGAAAAATGTAGTTTCAGAAAGTTTTCTTTTTTTTTGACAGTGGCACACTACATTGACGTTGAAAGAGTATGGGAATCTGGTTTTAGTTTTAGATTGTTGAGTAGTTGTAGCATTGCCTTTCTATCAAAATCATTGAAATCATCTCTAATGCGTAGAAAAACCCCGAATATAACCCTGCATGTACACATCGACCAACCAACCATCAACCTCATCACAAATAACAAAAAGAAAAATAGAGAGATAAAGATAAACATAAGAAATGAATTACCAATGCACGAATATAATGGCTGGCAATGCACGAACATACTATGATAGAAGGAGATAATCTGTAGAAAAAAAAATTGAAAACAGGATTAAACAAAAAAAAAATAACGCTTTAGATAAACATGACAGAGATGTGTGTGATGGAAGCGATGCCGTTTTCTAAATTGAATGGTAAATGGTATTTTATAAATACTCTTAGATGCTCAACCATTATGTTCATAATGGTCTATATAGCACCATTTTTATAGTGAATATTGCGACCCACGGACATTAATTGATATTGATATTAATATACCTTAACATTTTCAGGAAAAATAATAATATGCCTTAATTGGTGAAAGACCTTAAGCCCTTAATTGATATGGTTTTACTATGTAGCTACGAGCATTAATTTAATTGATATGCCTCAATGCCTTAATTTATGAAATATCATCAATTTAAAAAGTAAAATAAAAAATACTCCCTGATTAGTATTTTCATCGAAAGGAACATATTAGTATTTTAAAAAATAATATTAAAATATTTTTGAAAAATATATTATGATATAATTAACCAAAATTTTCTTACGGCAATGCAGGATTAATAAAAAATAAGGAAAAAAATCGAAAGGCTCGTGATTTAGGAAGACTCAAATCTTAAAATTCTGGTAGAGACCCCATGAGATAATATTTCTTGCTAATGTCAAGCTGGACACAATAGGAAAGGTTAGTTGGCCCAAATTTGAAATTTGAAAAAAAAGAATATTATGAAAGATTATAATAATAATAATTAAATTAATGAATTGCCAAGAATGTTTGATTGGGTCTGATATGCATTATGAAGGCTTAATATTTGATTGTCTTAATATTTGATTCTTGTGGGGTTATATATCTTGATTCATAAAGATCATTTTAAGATAACATTCATAAAGTATCCGTAATTTTATGGATTGATCGACACATAGGATTCATGTGAGGTGGCACTGTTATTGAGTGACATGTGGCGGAGAAAATTCATGTATACATTCTCTTATGTATATATTATATGTGAGGTGGCACTGTTATTGAGTGACATGTGGCGGAGAAAATTCATGCATACATTCTCTTATGTATATATTATAGATAATAATTAAATTAATGAATTGCCAAGAATATTTGATTGGGTCTGATATGCATTATGGAGGCTTAATATTTGATTCTTGTGGGGATGTATATCTTGATTCATAAAGATCATTTTAAGATAACATTCATAAAGTATCCCTAATTTTATTGATTGATCGACACATAGGATTCATGTGAGGTGACACTGTTATTGAGTGGCATGTGGCGGAGAAAATTCATACATACATTCTCTTATGTATATATTATAGATTATAGATTATAGATGCCAAAACATTAGCCAACTATGGAATATCAACTAAAATATATTAGTAATACAGCACAAAAAAATAAAATAAAATATATTAGTAATACTGAATTAATTGACATGTATTATCCATCAGTATAAAAATTTCTTTATTCTTTATATAGTTAATTAATTATGATTTGTCATATCGTTAAAATGTTTGAATTGTAAAATAACAACAAAAAATTCACATAAAAAATAATTTATAATTAATTTACAATATGAAAAACTTTACGTTAATAATGTACCAAAATAAACTCTTACTAATATTATTATACACCAAACTCCTGACTGTTTCCTATGTCACCTCCCATAGAGCAAAAGCGGCAACCTTATGTGCCGTCCCCTGGTGAGATTTGAAGTTTTGAACTCTCAATTTTAAGATGTTTTTACTGTTCCAACGACTACTCTTATTTCTTTCTTGTATGGATTGAAATTCCTTTTGGTCCGTTCTCTCAATAAAAATTAGATTTCAAATTCGTTAGGGAATTTTAGAATTTTAGTACTTAGAATGGGAACTATTAGCATTTTTTAACTGTTCATTCACATTTTTTATTAATTGAGTATATTTTTATAAATTATTTTAATTATAATTAGTTGATAAACTGTGAATAGGCAATTTGGATATTGATAGAAAAATGTTAGTAGTACGCTCTTTTCGATACTTTCTTTAATATAAATATATAATGTTTATTATGTGTGTAATTATGTGAGACTTATTGAATAAAGAATGACCTATACGATTTAGTTGATTTTATGTGAAATTCATTCAATAATAAATGATAGATTAAAAAAAGTATTGAAAAGAATGTATTGTCAACATTGGAGTTATCAAATTTTGGGTACCGTATGCGAGACCGTATATATCTCCCACTTATTTTTTATCTTCTTTGTATACACGTTTCTCGAAAATACACTAAAAAAAAAAACACCATAAGGTATCCCTATTTTGTGTACAAAAATCATTCATCTTGTTGTATTTATGGTACAAGTATTACTTCTATTTCAAAAATATATTTTATTTAAGGTTTCTGTATAAGAATTAAAAAATTAGTAATTATTAAACATTCTAAATTTGTAATAAATATAATTATATTTTAATAAATTACCTCTTCACTCTATTAAACATTGTTTTTTTTTGGTGAAAACATTGTTTTATTTTATTTATTAAAGATATATCAAAAGATTATGTAAAGTAAAAAAATCATTAATACTTCTCGATTTTAAAAATGACAAATAAAATTCAACAAAAGTTTTTTTTTCCTTTAAAAGTTGATAGATATTATATTGAAAAAAAAATACATATTTTAATAGCTATATTTTGCCAAAATAGTGTTTTTATATATATATATATATATATATATATATATATATATTTGGTGCTAGTGTTTGTATATATTTACTATTGACATGTTTTGTTTTAAAAAAAATAGTGCGCATATTTTTTTTATTTTTTTTGACAAAAGAATAGTTAAGCAATTTCATTAATAATGGATAACGCAATATATCCGATAACATGATCATAAATTTGGAGAATAGTAATATATGTAGCCATCTCTAACAAAGAGTGAGCAACTATATGAGCAACTACATTGTGCATATTTGTTTTTTGATACACAAGTATATTTTACATTTAATTTAACGTCACATTTTTTTTTATTCAAAAAAAAAAAAACGTCACACTTTTTTTGTGCTTATAAACGTATACACTTAATTTTATACTTACAGTGAATTAAAAAGAAATTTATTTTTAATTTACTAATAGAAAGCAGCACTGTACAAGTGTACAAGGGTATCGTACCAATGTCAACTCTCATAAAATAATGACAGTAGTAGTATTACATAATGAAATTTATACTTTTTAAAGCTCAACTAAAATACATAATTTTTTCAAGTAACAAGTAATAATTTCTTTAATGAAGTTAATATTATTAGTTTATGTAGAGAAGAAGCTTCCAATAGAAATGTGATTTTGATATGACACATGCAAATGGAAGTAGCTTCATTTTTTTTTTTTACTTTTTTCAGACCAAGTGTCATCTTGTTTCTTAAACACTGTTGCACAGACACAACACAAGACAACAACACTGTACCAAGTAGAGCGCAACGAAGAGAATCAGATCTACTGAGTCTGTTTCCACTTCAAGTTTTCAACGCTCTCTGCAGTGCATTCACAC
Organism: Echinosophora koreensis; assembly: GCA_035048595.1. Classification (NCBI taxonomy): domain Eukaryota; kingdom Viridiplantae; phylum Streptophyta; class Magnoliopsida; order Fabales; family Fabaceae; genus Echinosophora; species Echinosophora koreensis. Next base: position 5,735,758 of record JAPCYP010000017.1, on the reverse strand, counting down.
GTGCTCACCGGAACACTCGTTTTCCGGTTGATGACGTGGCTTTTTCCGGTTGAGCCAAGATGTTCCGACCAGCTAGATGGAGAAGTGATAAGAACAAAGTCAAAGCTGTTTTCAAACTCCATTTCCATGTCACACAGGTAGCTACCTACCTACCTTCACATGATTAATAACCTTCTCTTCATTTTATAATAATGATCAATTTTGGTACATTTTAAATTTTAATTAAAATGGGTACAATTTTTTTTAGCCCTTATTAATCAAGGGGTGAGGTTTGAATTTTGTGTAATGCAAATGGGTAATGATGAAAGCCTTAAAGGAGAGATTTTTATTTTTTAATTTGTGATGCAATTTTATTTCAGATGCTGCAATCCGGGGTGGAGGCTTTGGTGCTGTCTATAGTTCCAGGGGACATTGGAAAACCAAGTACGAGATTAGAGAAAGCTTTGATTCATGGTGGAGTTTGTAGATGGGAGAATCCTGTTTATGAAACAATCAAGCTTGTTCAGGAGCCTAAGACTGGGAAATTCAATGAGAGAATATATCATTTTGTAGTTTCAACGGTATCAATTTTTTTTTGTCTCTTTCAATCATTAACTGTGTTAAATTAAGTAGTTGGTTTATGTCATAATGTGATCTTGTTTCTGGGATATTTTCTTTGTAGGGATTTTCAAAAGCTAGCTTCATTGGGGATGTTTCAATAGACTTTGCTGATTATGTAGAGGCTACTACAAAGCCCTCCTCTGTGTCTCTTCCCATCAAGAATTCTCATTCTGATGCTGTTCTACATGTTAGTATTTGGTCTTTATTCTTTACCATTTTTTTTTTTTTTTTTTTTAAATTTATTTTCAGAGATCACACTGCTTGAAATTTCAGGGAAATAGTCTACAGTATAAGCACATGTTGTAGAGCACAATTTACTGCAATACTGATTTCAGTAATTTTGATTTGTTGCTTAATGGGCAGGTATCAATCCAGAGACTACAAGAAAATAATGATAAAAGGTAAAGGGGGGATTATCATGGGTATTTCTTCCTTTTGAAGGTAATATAGTTTGCCTCAAGCTAACTATTTTTGGTGATGGGGTTTCTTCTTGTTAAATAACATCTTCAGAGAGGAAGAGGAATGTGAAGATGCCAAGCTAAAACCCCATGATAGGAGCTTGAGGACCTATTTAAGCAATGGAGATACAGAAGAAAGCACAAAAAGTGACTCTTCTGAAGTAAGGTTTCACACCCATTTGAGCTAGGAATAATTTTGGCTTGTTTATATATCCCATTCTTCTATAAGAGAATTTTTATCAACATTTTTCTTTGAAGATGGGGTTTGGGGTTGTTTGATCTGTGTATAAGATTATTTTGGTACAATGGTGGCACTGAGATTTGAATCTATGACTTGGCTGTTAATGTCATTCATTTTCTTTCCTTCTTCAATCCTTGCTGTTAAAATTTTATCGAAAATATTAAATTTTGTCTTTATATGGTTCACAGGATGTCTCTGCCAAATCAAATACCAACAGAGCTGAACTGAGTGCTGATTGTAGGACATCTAGTGGATCTGACATTACAGTGTCAAGTTCTGATGTCAGCTCTGGACGTGATACTCCCCGAGAACATGGACCAAGAAATACCAGCATCCACCCCGGCACAAATTGTTTTCTTTCAGCTGTGAGCCACACTTCAGAACCTAAAAAACCTGCCGTAAATTGGGACTGGTTAGCTGGTTCGGAACATGGTTGTCAGGATGCCCTTCCCCAGGAAAGGTTGCAACCGGCATCTGATATGGAGATTGAAAGACTCAAAGCTGAACTTGCTGCTTTGGCCAGGCAGGTGGATATGTCAGACTTGGAACTACAGACTCTTAGGAAGCAAATTGTAAAGGAAAGCAAAAGAGGGCAGGATCTGTCAAAGGAAATCGTTGGCTTGAAAGAGGAAAGAGATGCAATCAAGGCAGAATGTGACAATCTCAGGTCTTTTAAAAGACGCATTGATGAAGCCAAAGTGAGTAACAGGTCGCAGTTGGAAAGTGGGGATCTTCGTACTCTTGTTGAAGAAATTAGACAAGAGTTGAATTATGAGAAGGACCTGAATGCAAATCTTCGATTACAGTTAAAGAAGACACAAGAATCAAATGCTGAGCTAGTTCTTGCTGTGCAGGACCTGGATGATATGTTGGAGCAGAAAAATAGAGAAATGGATAATCTTTCCAATCAATATGGGAAAAGTAAAAATCCTCATGAGTTAGAGGGAAACCTCTCTAAATGTGAAACGGATGATGATGAAGAACAGAAAGAATTGGAAGAGCTTGTTAAGGAGCACAGTAATGTCAAGGAGACACACTTGTTTGAGCAAAAAATCATAGACCTCTATGGTGAAATAGAGATGTATAGGAAAGACAAAGATGAGCTGGAGATGCAGATGGAGCAGCTTGCACTAGACTATGAGATATTGAAGCAGGAAAACCATGACATTGCATATAAGCTGGAACAAAGCCAACTACAAGAACAGTTAAAAATGCAGTATGAGTGCTCATCTCCTCCTGCTATAGATGAAATTGATACCCATATTGAGAGTCTGGAAAATCAACTCAAGAAACAGTCAGAAGAATTCTCAAATTCTCTGGCTACAATAAAGGTACTCGAAACTCAAATCGGGAGATTGGAGGAGGAACTGGAGAAACAAGCCCAAGGATTTGAAGCTGATCTAGAGGCTGTGACGTGTGAAAAAGTTGAGCAGGAGCAAAGAGCCATCCTAGCCGAGGAAGCTTTGCGAAAGACCAGGCAAAGAAATGCAAATACTGCTGAGAGGCTTCAAGAAGAATTCAGAAGGCTCTCAATGCAAATGGCCTCTACATTTGATGCAAATGAGAAGGCTACCGTGGGAGCGTTGACAGAAGCAAGTGAACTTCGTTCGCAGAAAAGGCTGCTGGAAGATATGCTGCATAAGGTCAAAGAAGAGCTTCAGTCAGTCAAAGCTGATTATGAGGTAAAACTGAATGAACTTTCCAACCAAATAGATATGATGACCATTCAGATACAACAGATGTTGTCGGAAATTGAGGACAAGTCCAAGCAGCTTGAAAATCACAAGAAGCAAGAGGAACAAGTTAGTAGGGATTTCTATGAGGAAATCCAGATGATAAAAACTGAGAATGAAAGGCTTAAAGCAGATATTTCATACTTCTCTGAGCAATTAAAACAAAAAGAAATTTTAAGAACTGATTTGGAACTTATGAAGAAATCACTTGAGGAGTCTGAGGCTCTGATACAGAGAGGAACAGTGGAAAGAAATGAGCTGGCGAGTACAATTGCTTCATTGAAGAAGGAAGCAGAAGAGATAATTGATGAGCTAAATAGGATAAGGCATCTCAAGGATGAAAAAGAGACAGCGGTTAGACTCTTGCAGTCAAAGCTAGAAGAACTTAAAGCTCAACATAATGACTTGAAACATTCTCTTTCTGAGGATGAGGCTGAGAAGGAAAAGCTAAGAAAACAAGTTTTCCTCCTTAAGGGTGAACTAAAGAAGAAGGATGGTGCATTAATCAACTTCGAGAAGAGGTTCAAGGATAGTAATGGCTGTGCACAACTTTCTGATGGAAGTAAAACCATTCCAAAGAACAACAAAACTGCGTCAATCCCTCAGAATTCAAAAGAAATGACAAGTTTGAGGGAGAGAATAAAAGTATTAGAGGTAACTTTACAGATCCTAATAGTCTGAATAGATAGGATAGTTCTTTTGAGAAAACTTCATCTCAATGTTAATTCCTCTATTGATATTTTCATCTACTATCCATCATTTTTCACTCTTCTGCATTTTCTTACGATAAAACTAACATACATGTGGCAATTGAGGGGGGCATATTAACAAAAACGATATTTATGGCAGGGCCTGATAAAGTCGAAGGAAACTGCCTTGGAATTGTCGACTTCTTCATTTTTGGAGAAGGAAAGGGAACTCCAGTGCAAAATTGAGGAATTGGAGAACAAAGTGGAGGAATTCAATCAGAGCATTGCTTTGCAAACGGTATGCTGATTGAACAATTTGCCGATGTTAATGAAAAATTTTGAGCCTCTTAGTTAATTGGCATATCCGTCAAAATGCAATGATGAATGATGGAAATAATATATTTTCAACTATATTTTTGTTCTTGATTTGTCTTGGAGAAAGTTTCTTAGCATTTTTTGTTTTGTAAACTTTGAATTATAAAGTCAGTCTTGTTGAAATTTGAACTGTCAATTTATGATGCTATCGAATTGTATACCTGCAATAAACATAACTGGCATGCACTTTAAACAGGTTGTTGAGGTTAAGAGTATTACAGATGAGCATCTCAATGGTACTGCATCTCTGTCTGAAGAAAACGGTACATTGTCACCATTCAACAGGTATGACTGCTTTTCTACTTTCCTTCCATGTCCTTTTTCTTTTCCCTATGACATTATGAATACACAGTTTAGTACCAGTCTTGTGACTGTTTAGTTTGTCTATGACATTACTCTTGTAAATTTGGTAATTCAAGCTATTGAATTGTTTAGTTGTTGATCATTTTATGGCCATGGCAGTAATGTTAAACATGTCAGATAAACAAGCAGAAATATCCATGATGGATAATGGAGATGGCAATCCTTGTGACATATTAACTGAATTGAAGCAAAGAAACAAATCAATGGAAAGTGAACTGAAAGAGATGCAAGAAAGATACTCAGAGATGAGTCTCAAGTTTGCGGAGGTAGAAGGTGAAAGACAAAAGCTTGTTATGACTGTAAGGAACCTCAAGAATGCCCGGAAGGCTAATAACTTCTCAACACCTTCCTGATATATATTTTGGGGCTTGCAGTGTATAGTTGAGGCACTGGAAACAATTTAAAGTGAATAAATTAATGTGTATATTGGAAAGATATATGCATTTTTCTTCCCCTTTTCTTAGTCTTGTTTTTTTATTTTAAATAGTAAATGTGTGCCATATAAGGGTACCATTTTATAGAGTTATCCTAATGTTAGTGTTCTTTAGTTGCCAATAGTGTGCTCTCACTGGAATGTTCCAGTAAGAGCTCGTCATGAGCAGTTCTTTATTATTGTATCTTTTTTTTTTACGTTTGTATACATATTCTTTTATTGTTTCCTTTCATTGATATAATACAAATGAGCAGTTTTTATCGAATATATTTTGTATGCATATTCGTTTTTACATTTATATGCATGCTCTTTTATTGCATCTTTCAAGTTTCAAGTGATATATAATTAAAAAAATAAACTAAAAAAATTCTTTCACTTCGGTAAAAAGAAATACTTGAGTAAATGAAAGGAAGCTACATAAATTTAGGGTGACTAGTATAATTGTTCAAATAAGAAAAATGTTAAGGGCAAGGGTAATAGTGTTGAACCCATTTAAATTAATAAACCGAATTAAAGAACTACCAGTAATAAAGGTGTCAACTCGGATCGTCTCCCAAATGATCAAACTCTACAATCAATCAAATTAAGCAAGCAATATAAAAGGTTGAACGATTTATAGGTTTAATAACAAAATTAACAAGTTAAAATTGGAAACAGTGATAGAAAAATAATCAATCCAAAGGGATGACAATTATCGAGTTTAATATATCCTCAATCACAAAAGAGCATCCAAAAGCGATCAAGTTCTTGGTTTCGAATTACAGCATGAAGCCGCACTATAACTCATGAACTTCCTCTAGAAAGTGATTAATCAAGGCAAACGAATTATGCATCCATTATACCAAAATTAACCATTAAACCCGAAATTCAACCAAGCTAGGCAATTCATCAAATACATTCAATGCAAAACCTAGAATCTGTTTCCCCTCTTTAAAAAAAAATTAGTGAATCCATCAACTCATAAATTCAAGGTTCCAATTCATTTAAGCAAACAAATAAAGAATCAAGAGTTAAGAAGACGAAAACAGAAAAATGAAATTAAGGGATTAAGCAACAAAAACTGGTTTCAAAATTAAACATAATGTCAACGCAAGGAATGATTACAAGAGTTTAGCTCTCCATTTTTATAAAAAAAAAACTAATAAAACTAAAATACATCAAAACCTAAAATGGAAGGAGAAGGGAGAAGTAAATAAGCTCTCTATTTTTCTTCTAAAACCCCTAAATCTGTGTGCTGCCGTGTTCTCAGATTTTCTTTGCTTAAAACTGATCTAATTAACAAAATAGATAATCTCAAACATGTCCCTTTGGCGCAACTTCAATTAGCCACCAAAAATGCCCCAATCGAACCTCTAATGTGTAAGTTAGGCCCAAAATACTTTACGATCCGAGACTGGTTTTCCAAGGCAATTTACACCATCAAAACGACATCATTTGGCTAATTGATCTTAATGAAAGCTATATCCTAATATGTCGTCTTCAAATGATCTTCGTCTCAAGTGCATCTGACCTCTATAGCCCAAGTTATGGTCCAAACACCGCTCTCGGTCCAAACTCACGCAACAGCACCTCTTGTCTCACTTTCATCCCAGATTCGACCCTTTTATAATAATAATTGGATTTCAAGCGATTCATGAAAGTTATAGATATTTTTCTTAGATTTCCTACAAAAGTGAAATCACAAATTTTCAGTATCTACAACCAAAGTTATGCTCAAAATACAGAAGTAATTGTGAGTATATTACAACGATAAACTCTAGAAATTGTATAAGCTTTACAATGAAAGAATATGAAGGTTTTACAACTTTTTCAGAGAGTATTGAGAATTTGAAATAAAATGTGCTCTTGAATATATTCGTCAGTTTCAAATTCTTACTCTTTACTCTTTATATAAGCACTTCATCATCTTCTTTGAAATGCAATAAATATGTCCGTTTAGACACATTTATTTTTCGTTAGGCACATCTTCAATGCTAGCTGTCCACTATGCATAGGTGTCCTTTCTTTGTGGTGGCAACACGCATATTTGCTTTCTGGTACAACAGTGATAGCAAGTGCAGCATAGAGTTGGCATGCTTTTGCTGCTATTGCTTTTGCTTTGTGAGCTCGATATGTACTAAGTTGTACCTTGTTTTGTCTTTATCCAAAGGATATTTCATTTGAATCAGAGGATATTAACAAAAGGTGCCACATCATCATTATCTGCAAAACAAAGTTAGCAGACAAACACATAATATATAAAACTAGAGGACTCACAACAATGTATAATTCTTAGAAGGAAAAGGTTGGACGGACGTAGGTTGGTTGTGTGCATGTTTGGTCCAGTAACTACTGATGCTTGTCCTTAAGGAACTTAAGATTCCGTCCATCCAGATCCTGACACAACAATTTATCGGATAGACGCAGAGCATATGATCATGAATTGATTCCGTCTATAGTCAAACATAAGATAAATGTCTTTTTCACCTTAAGAGTTAGTGACCACCGACATAACATTTTTCAAACAAAGTCAATAAATAATTTTGTTAATCATTAAAACTTTGAGGGGCCAACCATTATCACTGTTTTGGTTCTAACAATAGACATGTCAGCCTATTTAAAGGTCTACTTGTTAACCAATTTAAATAAATATCTATTTGCTTGTTTAACATATTGATCAACTTAGTGATAGACCTATTAGCCTATTTGAAGGCCTTAATGTAAAATAAGCTTTCAGACCAAGTCAGTCTTCTAAAAAAGTCATACCAAACTTTTTTTTTTTTAAAGCAAGATGACCCTATGTCACCAAATTTATTGAAAAAAAGAAAAAAACAAAAGAAAATAAAAACATGGAGGGACGTAAAACAAAACCCATGCAAAATAAATCATTTAAACCTAACATTAAGTTTTCTATTCCTCCTCAGGTTATATTTCTAAGATTTAGACAAAACAACCATGAAATCAGAATCAACTTCAGCAACATTATCATTATTTAACTTCTCTACTGAGAGAGAGTTATTCTCTAGGTTATCCTCATCCGTATTTCCAAAAAACTTGGCAAGTATTCTCATATCATGAGCAACATTAGGATGCATAGGGGCTGAATTAGACTCCGGAGTCTAAAGATTTTTACCACTAACTGTTAAATCACAGGTAGCTATGGAATGCTCGGACACCAAAGTATCCTTGACTGTAGAGTCAACATTAGTTGCAACAGAAGTTGGGATCTTCTCTGTAGAGCCATTGTCAGCATTGGTTGCAACAGAAGATGAGTTCTGTGGAATGGAATTTGAGACGTGATCATGGGATAAAAGTTCCTCATAGACGGTTTCAACTGATTCATTGTCACTCAATTTTTCGCCCGGTGATGTAACAATCTACCCATTATCTTCATCTGGTTTTTGCTCTGGAACCTTAGGGACATAAGCTAGCCTAGTCTTCTGCACCAATGGAGGATCATTTTGCACCACGTTCTCCTTGGCAATTTGTTTACAAGTCGTAACCAAATGCCCAATTGAATTAAAGTGAGAACAGAAAGGAGGAAGCTTCTCATATTCGATACCGACAGAAAATGCAAAGCCTTCACGTTTAACCCAAATCTCCTTGAGCAACTTTCCCGTTAGATCAATATCCACTAAATCTCGAGCATAATGACCATATGCCCTAGTACGAGTTACTTCATCCAAAGTTAATGGAGTACCCAAACCACCTGCAATTTCAAACAGTAATTTTGAGCGCCAATATTCCTGCGGCAAGTCATGAATTCGGATCCAACATTCTGCTTATTAGGAATAAAATCTGGAGACCACCGAAAAAGACGCAATAACCTTGGTTGAAGATTTCAAGCCCCAACAGCCAAGGCACTACGCATATCCTTTTGAGTAGCAAAACTGAATTCATAAAAACCTTTCCCTAACGGTATTATTCTCCATTGACCCAAGGGCTTCCATAATTTTGAAAGTTTGTCGCGCAAATCAGAGAACTTTAAAGGGATATCACCCTTTGACAGCAACAAACGACCATGAAGATTATTTTTGCAACATTCCAACCAATTTTGATATTCATCCTCAGAAATTTTGATAGAGACGGAGTCTGCCTTCATGCACTGTCGAGGAAGTTGACTAAATGGGATGTCATGCAAACCATTCAAAGCCTGAGTAAAAGATTTTCACTGTGGATTCGATGGAGAAGCCGAGGTAGATTCCGGATTTAGAAATGTCCAAGGACAAGCTGATGAGATTTCGGCAAGTGTACCGAATTGTTGCAAGTAATAAAATCGGTGAGAACCGGATATCGTCCACAGGGATTAGTTGTCGAGTACCAATTCACAAGTTAAGCAACTATCTAGACTTATCTTTGGCATGAAGAGAGCTCAAAACATAAAATAAAGAAACAAAAGCAATAAAATATTTTTGGTCTTTTTAGATTTTTAACAAACACTTAGCAAGCACAAAGGAATGTGATTAACAAAAGGATAAAATGTCGGGGTTAGACTACACTAATCTTCTCTCAATTGCAATGAAATGGTCACTAACACAAGTCCTAATTCATTTATGACAATCAAGCCTTTTAAAATACTCAAACCCTAATTCCTTTGGTGGAATGAGCTTAAAACCCCAAATTAAACCCTAATTCATTGGGTGGAATAACATGAGATTTTGCACAAAGAACCAAGACTTAAAAGATTGCAAGCACTTCAAGACCTATTCCTAGATTCATGAACTACTTGGTATTTGATTCATGAGCATGTCTTAGCATCAAATTTTCAATTGTCTACTAAAGCAACAAATCATTCCATGGTTGATCAAGAAAAACATTAAGCATAGAAACAAATACTCGTAACGAAATAGGAACTTGCATTAAAACCAAGTCAAGATATAATCAAGTTCAGAAAAGTAAACATCTAACCCCAACAAGAGGAGGTTTAGTTACACATAGTAGAAGAAATAATAAAATAAAATAAATAAGATAAATAATTCAAACTCCATGAAGAGAATGAAACGTGCAGCTCTGGTTCCTCATCACACTGCCCCCTCCGCGGCTCTGTTCTCTTGTTCAAGCAGCTCCCCTTAATGCTCTCTCTCCATTTTTTTTTTTCCAAATGGGCCCTTTGCACTCTTGTTTCACCTTCTGTCGTTGGGCCCAGCTATTTTTCTTTCAATTAGTTACTAAGGCAAATTCAAATTGACATTTTAATTTCATTAAACATGGGTCTTGGTTTGGTTCATTTTTTCCAATACCAATCCTAATGGAATGGTCTTTTAATTGCCCAGAATCAAGCAACATTACATGGGCTTCCTTCATGTGGTTCTTTCCAACATTTGCTTTGGAATGGTTTCTAATTTGCCCAGACCATAGCTTCACGTGGGGCTTTCTTTCTTTTAGCAAAATCCAAGTCCATTTGTTGAATGCTTTTTCATCTCTTCTTACTTGGTGTAACAAGTCAGTTACAATTTATTATTTCCTACAATTATAAAACAAGTGAAAACACTATTAGATAAACTCTAAAAACATCAAATTAAACTAAAATATCTAAAACACTATTAAAAACTCAACTAGCTAAACTTGAGGACAAAACTCAATCAATTAACACAATTAAGAACGAAAACTCCATCTAATAAGCACACAAAAATCACATAATCTAGAAGATTATCACAAGTAATGAGAACTTTCCCAATCCTGAAGGATCCGAATCAAAACAAAAAAATGAAACTAACAGAGACCACAAGAGACAGAGCATCCAGAGAAGAAAAAAGATGAAGGAACAATGGGAAGAGAAACAGGGTCTGGAGGAGATTGAAGGAAAGGCAGCGACGATCTGGTGGAGAGGAATTGAGTGTGGGAGGGGCGATCTGGTGGAAAGGGGGTTCGGCCAGTGAGAGAAGGGCGGTGGAGGACTGCGTGCACCAGAGACACTGGGGGTGATGGGCCGGCTGGGTGTGGGTGGCGGCGGATGGAGAGAGGATCCGCAGGTAGGGGGCGGCTAGGTCACCATGGAGCTCTGTCGCGCATTTCTTCCCCATACCAAACTTTAAAAATTTGTTTATATCAAATAATAGGTGAGGCTCAAGGCATATATTTTTTAAGGACCTGGATTCCCTGCTGTGATAAAAACACATGTTTACATACAGTGAACAATCTCGACCATTGATTTAAGATCGGATGGCTCATATTACACTTTCACTAAACCAACATAAAAACACTATTTGCTATTAAGTTGTAACGCTTGGAATCCGTTTCCATTTTTTAAATAGGTTAGGTCTCTTTAACTCAAAACGTGGTTTCGTCTGGCCTATTTCCACCACCTTGTCCCATGAAGGTAGTCCCTTCTCATCCACCTCTACATCACTTCCGGTGAGTGATTACCACCCCATTTTTGCATAAAAAACGCGATCTTTGCTCTTCCTGTCCCTACTTGTTTTGAGTTGTCAGTTCTAATCATTCAAACCCATGTGCTACATTTTCGTTGGTGGGGTTTGGGTTTTCCAAATGGAAGCCATGTGTGACTTGTGATTCTTGCTTCTTGTATCAATTTTTATCATCCACTTGCACGAATTAAAGGCAAAGATAATCGAAGGAATCAAAATGCTTCAAACATCAAACTATGAAGCACAAGATCGGTATAAATAAAAAACTTTCAAGAACCAAACACTCGGAGAGTTTTACCCCCTTATTATGGGTTCCCTTATTTGACTCGAATAAGTTGAAGCCCAATGTGACTTTCGGATATAAGGCTTTAGACAAAAAATAATTGAATCAAAATATTAAATGGCATTCAAATTTTTTAAACCCTTATGCACATCGCTAATCACATTGCATTATTGCAATGCGTAGACTGCAGTTGGCATTTGTGGCCAAAGCATGTTATGCAGCGTTTGTATTATTATGTATGTACATACTACATTACATTCACACTGCATTACCAGATCTGTCTACGTATTTGACTTCTCCGTTCTCATTTGTAATGGCAACCAATGTTTATGTTGTGCAACACATGATAATTGCACGAAAAGGACTTTGTATATCTCTGACAAAATGTAAGGAAAATTCTCATGGTACTCTCTCCAGTCTCCATCACTTATAATGGTATCATTTTTAATTTATCAAAAAATTATTATAATTATTAGGTTTAATGAACTTTTTGGTCCCTGAAAAGTAGGTGTGTTTTGATTTTAGTCCCTGCACTTTTTTTCCTTTGGTTTTGGTCCTTGTAAATTTAAAACTTTTGGTTTTAGTCCCTGCCGTCAGTCACCCTTCGTTAAGTGCTGACGTGGCAAACGGAGTGCCGGCACGTCAGCAAATATGTCACGTCAGCTGCCACGTATGAAAATGAACTTTGGTTTTAGTCCCTGAAAAGTGAGTAAACTTTAGTTTTAGTCCTTGTACTTTTTTTTTCCATAGGTTTTGATCCCTGTAAATTTAAAACTTTTTATTTTAGTCCCTGTCGTCAGTGACAGTCTGCTAAGTGTTGATATGGCTGCGTTGAGGGAATCATGGTCGCACCTTTGAAAGTTCATTACAGAGAGCGAAAGTGAAATGAATCGGCGTAGAAAAAATGGTATGGAGAAACGCTTCAAAAGGAGGAAGCAAGATTACTACAAAATGACGATGGAGAAAGAGGAAGAAGAAATGACAGTCATGTTTTATAAGAAAAAATAGTTATAATATTATAATAATGATAATTAAATTGTCGTGACAATGCTAATATGATGCTCTGTTAGCCATATCAGCACTTAATAACTGACAAAAGGACTTAAATCAACAGTTTTAAATTTACTATAAGGACTAAAACCACAATTTACTCACTTTTCAAGGACTAAAACCAAATTTTATTTTCATACGTGGCAGCCAACATGACATAAAATATTAATATTTTTGATGACGTGGCTGTGCTGACGTGGCACTCCGTTAGCCACGTCAGCACTTAACGGAGGGTGACTGACGGCAGGGACTAAAACCAAAAGTTTTAAATTTACAGGGACCAAAACCAAAAGAAAAAGTGCAGGGACTAACACCCCTACTTTTTAGGGACCAAAAGGTTCATTAAACCTAATTAGGATTATGTTTTCTCGTATTTTTTGATTTTGAGATTAGTCATCGCTTGTTGATCCTGGCCATGTTAAATCATAATAAGTACTGATATTTTCAAACATTTGATACTATGGAGTCTCCAAACCTGCTAAATAGCAAACCATACAATCAACCTAGTAGATTATTGCATGAATTCTAAAATAAATTATTATTATTTAAATAAATAATAAAGCTATAGTAAAGAAATAAAAATTTAGAAAATAGATCTTTTGGGGAAAAAAGACATTTTATTTTAAAACAAATTCACTCTTGGATCAGCTCAAAATAATACAGCTATACCAAATACCCTTACAATTCTACGACACATGAATCTTTTATTTATTGATTTTTTGAAAATTGATTAATACTATATAATATATTTATTTATTATTGAATTTATATTTTTACTTATAGTAATCTTAATTTCTCAGACATACATTTTTTAATCTCTGTAATCAAACATCGTTTTAGCCTTTTAGGTATGTAAAGGAGTTATTTCTATTTTTTATTTCTTTTCTTTAATTGGTTAAATTGTTTTTAACTTGAGCAAATTTAGACTGAGAAAATTTCTAGTCATAAACCTATATTAAACAGATCCAATGGTTGGTTTACAGTTTTCATAATATAATCGATCCAGTTCAATCCGCTCCAATCCAATCAACATTGTTTGAGTTAAATTAATGACTTTTTAACGTAGCGATCCAAACCAAATTAGGAACAACCCTAATTAGAACAACTTGTAAAGAGGGGTAATTTTGATACATCAAGTCACAAAACCTTCGAGTAAGCTTTTTCCATTCAGTGGGACTAAGTCCATCTTTCCATGATATTAATGACATGTTCTCTACATTTTTGTAATGCATTTAGGATAATCACAAGACCCTTAAAAAAAAAAAAAGGATAATCACAAGATAACATCTGTCGTTTCACTATACGTGTCAACAGATTCTAGTTGTTGAATAACCAGAAAATAAATATACTGAATTATTAAAATATTTGATTTGATATTTAAATCAAGTAATCTATATTGACACGAAGAGTGACACAAATAAATGTAACCACAAATGTTGATCCGGATGGTCACTTAATTCTATAGCTGTTGGCCATAGTTCACTACAAAAAAATCACTGATCTCCTTAACCACGGCTAACTTAAATTAAACATCGGAAACTGCCACAAAAACTAAAAAGGAGTGCTCATTACCTCTAGTCGATGAACAATGGTGTTAAAGAACCCTTAACATGAAGTTTCAGATGCGAACAGGGGCGTACACGTGCTAAAGTGTGTGTTACCGACGGACGTTTGACAAATGTGATTTTTTATGAAATTGATGTTGAATAATTGATTTCAATATATTTGACTTTCCCAAAAAAATTTTATTTTTGAATTTTTTTATTTTAAAAGCAAATTTAATGTAACACTTAGTATAAATTTTCAATCCAAAAATATAGGAATCTCCAAGCTGCGATGCAAAATTGTTTCCCCCAACATTAACTAAACAACTCTTTTTTTTTTTTTTACTAGAATCACGTTTGACAAGTGTAGAAGCACTTCTAGTGTCTTCAGAAATGGAACCAAACACACACTACACAAATAATTAATATATGTTAATAAAAAAAAGAGTGTTAGGAATGGGGTACATGGAGTGGTGTGAGGAAAGTGGTAAGTGAGGGAGTGAGAAAGATAACTCTGCTTCGAGAGTAGAGGGCCTCCTAAGAAAATAATAAGAGAGGGAAAGAGACTAATTTCTTCATTCGTTGATTTCAATCATGAGGTCATACAATACTTATATAGGGTTGGTGCATACCCACCTAAGACAACTATACTATAACACACACTAATTATCCCAAGTAACAACAATAACAAAATAACAAAAGCATAATAGATCCTTCTAGAATTAGGTGAGTCATCATATTCTAGAACTAGATGAGTCATTATCCTTTGAGCCTCTAGGATCATAACAAAGAGTTGCAAAGATCTTTATCTCAGGGCCCTATTAATTAATTATGAAGCTATATCATGCTATGTATCATGTTAAGCAGCAATGCAACCAGAAAACTCAAATTTTTTACCTGGTTAAAGGTGGATTTATTACAATTTAACAATATTACAGCTACGCACTTTTGATAAAATACCAAAATTGAATGTTCATATATATTCTCTTTATTCCTCTGAAACTATATATGTTTACATACATATTTATCTCTATGATCCTGATGGAGCTCACGATCTTCTATACAACAAACTAAGCCAAATTCAAATTACAAAACGTGTAACTCAGAACATTTACAAAGTAACGATGGGAACCACATAATAACGAGGCACACAAAGACATGCAATGCTTGGGCCTCCGAACAAATTGTGTGAATATAAATATCTCAAATGAAATGGACTAATTGACAATTATTTACATTCTGCCGCATATCAAACCATACACCGTGACTAAAGCCATTACAAGGGAATGATCCGTGTCAGCAGCCACATCCAACGTTAAAACATCATTACCCAATGCAATACCTGAGGGAGAGTACTTTTGCTTTGCCTGCATATATTTTCAAAATTTAACCATAACACATCAATATACCATACTACAAATTTAATTAATTACTCATATGATCTATATATAAATATATGCTTAAAAAAACAAAATAGAGATTATTATTACCTCTGCAAGTACGTGTCCTTCTATGTTTACTATCCTAAATGCTGCTTTGCCACTGATTCTCACTATGCAGTACTTTTGGCACCCCACTTTAATCTGACATGCTACTTTTCCTTTGATCATTTTATAAAGACATGATCTTTTCACTTGAAACCATGGCTTCTCCATGCTTTTACAATTAGAACTGTTGCATCTATAGCCGTCCCAACTTCCAAAATTTAATAATCTCTGCATAATATATGGTTAAAAGGAACTAGTTAAAACCATATATTAAAATAGTTTGGTGAATGAAAGTCATTAGCTAGTAAGTATATATATGTACCTTCTTTATGGCACAGAGAACTCTGCCTCTCAGATCCATGAGGTTAACTTCACTTTTACCCTTTCTATCATAGTTATCAACTCGATAAACTAGGTCACCACTTGAATCATAGACAGTGCAACCATTAGAGTGGAACACAAGTGACTTCATCCACAGAGTATATGTTTCTCTTTTGGAGGTCAAGCAAGGAGGGGATGTAGGTTCCTGAGGATAAACCTTGGCCATTTTGTGATTTTTGAGAAAGAACACAAGCTATGTTCTGTGCATATGCAGAAGGAGTAGCAGCCTTGGGAAGTTTATTTATATGCCTCTGTTTGGTCCTACTAATTTGGCACTTTGTTAAAAGCACCTTTTGAGGAAGTGGAAGGAGTGTTTATAATAATTAATTAATAACTGCAAAGAAAATGATGTGTATTAAAAACCTCCTTATTACTAAGTTTCAACTTAAGTACTAGTATAAAAATCTTAATTTGGCTGTTACTATCATATGCTATACATGGATCGAGCACTAATCATCTTCTGGTATTTAAACTTAATCTGAAGTGACCCCCATTATCCTTAGGTGACTCAAAGTGATTGGCTGCCAAATTCGGTCAAGTGGGGTTAGCTGAAGGGGACGAATTTGGAAGTTGGCAATTTTTTCTCGTGAAAAAGACTAGATAAACATTTCAAGAGAACACTCAATTTAACAAAGAAAAGACTTGGGTACAGTTTTTATAGTTATGTTGGTGCTATTTTCTAATCACTCTATACCATGTGAAATATTTAATTCATATTATCCATGATATTTCAGTTATTTTATTTTTTTAAAAGAGTCCACATAATATGTTGTAATTGGAGAACAGCACCATAGAAACTGTAATTAAGTTTACTCCTTTAATAAATGAGTACATAGTAGAATAAAAAATCTTGATTTACAAATATAAGGTAATAAGTGTAAATTAATCATGCCTTCCTTTACATTCCTCATTAACTAATTATAATTTTTATAAATACAGAACTAAGATTATGATTAATTGATAAGAGGGGTGGACAGACAATTTGAAGTGCTAATAGCATTATCCAATCTCACAAAAAGTTAATAATATTTATGTTTTTCATTGTAATTGTAATTGTAATTATACATAAAAAGAGACTAGAGAGGGGTTGGACTTGAGAGGCGACATGAAGAAGTGGTGACTTGTCATAGCCCATTATTAAAGCACGTTTTATACACTAGACTAGATTGGGCGTGCATACATAGCAGCTAACGCGGCTTCATCATCATTTACAATTTTAGAAGTTTAGTGAACGAACTCTGACTTTTATTATATTAAATTAATAAGCACTTCTCAAAAAGCTTTTCCATTTTGTGGCATTATTAGCTGAAAAAGATGCACATACTAAAGTCTAGATAGGTTTAAAAACTAGAAAACAAGTTTTGAATTTAACGTAGTCCATGTCCAATTATAATGGGTGGCCGTTGATGTCATTGCAAGTGCAGACAAGTGCTTGCATTGCTCGTGTTATCTGCTAATAAAGTATGTGTCGGCGGTGGCAGTTGATGTCATCAACTGAAGTAGTGATATACTATTTATTCTGTACTAATCTACTACAACATAGTTAATCATTATCTTGTAATTTGAACGAACATTCAACATATGGCATAAGGTTGATCACAAAATGTGATTCTATCTAAAATGGACAAGTCAGAGTTTAAGACTATAATATATTTTAGATAAAATTAAAAAATAAATTTATTTTTTCAAAATACAATATCCATTTGATATCATTTTTATATTTTCATTTCACAATAAAATATGGTATACTTTGTCAAGGATTCACTTAATTGAGATGTAGGAGCAGTGTTTATAATAGTGGTAAAAGAACATTTTTGCTTTGTTTTGCGGACAGAGTGAGTGTTAGGTAAACATAATTATCAGAGCAGAGTCTAATTCTGTTAGGGCGGCTTCTATGGTGCACAAGGGAGATGGGTACCCCCACCATACACAAGTTAGTTCAACGGTTGGATTCCGCATGTCTACCATTGTTAATCTAAACCATCCATACCAAATCATTTTCATCATTTCTCTCTCCTCCTTCCTTCCTCAACCTCCTTTAGTCTTCATCATGCCATCTTCTCCTCCGCCACTCTTCCAAGCACCGCCGCATCGACCTCTGGTTGTCCTCTCCGGTGAACACCTCCTCCTCCTCCTCCCAGTGTTGGCTCCCAGCTCCGCCGTCTCCACCTTCGCTTCCCATCGCGCCGCCCTCGTCCCTCCTCTCCTAGCCACGAGCTCCGCAACGATTCAGACCAAACAATCACGCCAGATCCGCACAGTCTCAGAGCTCCACCTTCTTCTCCGGTCAGCACCGTCCAACCACGAGCCATCTCCGCTGTTGCAGAACTTGCAGGTGGCGTGAGGGCATCAGAGGGGAGGGACGCTGGCGTTGCAGTCGACCTCCGGGGCTGGCGGAGGAGGAGGGTGCGGGACCCAGAGCACAAGATGTTAGATGTGTGAACCCAAGTGGTGAAGACCCGAGTGCGTCGACCTTCAGATCTGTTCGATTTCTAGAAAGCCTCGGTGCGGCAGTGATCGGAACGGTGCTGAGAGGAGGTGTTGGTGGCCGGCGCACTGGAGAGCAAGACGTAGCGGAACACCTGGTGGCTCACGGTTGGTCCTGCACGGTGGGGTTACAGGGGAGGCAGCATCTGTCCATCTGGTGTGGGAGGAAGAATCTGGTGTGGGAGGTGTAAAATTATATTTGTGTACTTTTTTAATCCAATGGTTCTAACTACTTGTGCATGGTGGGGGTACCCATACAACTTGTGCACCCTAGAATTTGCCTTCTGTTAAACTGAAACCAGAAAGCACTTGTATCAGTCATATTTAATATTCCCTCCTGTACTTATTATAAGAGGCAAATGACTACTTTTTTTGGTCCAAAATATAAGAGACATGCATGTATTTTGACAAATATTAAATGCTCATTTTCAATTTTACCCTTGTTTATAATAGAGTTTATATTTACGAGACAGTGCAACTTTCAATACAAGTAGGTTTGTTCATTAATTATTGAATATTGAAACTATAAAAAATTATGTTTACATTATAATGCACTGTTTACACGTTCCAAACTTCCAAACAATAGGCTATTGGAATAAAAAATACAAGTTCCAAACAATGAATATTAGGAATAAAAAACGTCTCTGCAATGAATATTAGGAGTGGTATAATGCACTGTTTACAAGTTCCAAACAATACATTAATTATATGCTATTAGAACATTTATTAAGAGTAGACGGGATAATTTTGTAAATTTATATGAATATTAATTACAAATAGTTTATTTCAATGATTTTTCTTGGTCTGTATGTTTTAGGGTTTTGCCTCTTATATATAGGACCAGAGGGAGTACAGTAGTATACTCCCTCTGATCCATAATATAAGCAAAAATTTACAAATTTTTTTGTCCAAAATATAAGCAAATTTCAACAACTTCCATCATATTTAATAAAGTTATTCTCAAAATACCCTTCATTTAATACAAATTTTGTTTTCCAATGACTCCTTTTATTCTCAACAACACAAGCTTAATAAATAAGAGGAAGGATAATTTAGGTCACAAACATAATTTTTTATTCCCAATGACTCTTTTAATTGATATCAACTAACCACATTAATATATGTGTTTTATTTAATTTTTGCTTACAATAGAGACCGGAGGGAGTAGTATACAAGGCATCAACATAACCTTTGCATATGATTTGGTCAACCTAACTTGCTGGGTGTTTTTAAAAATGTCGGACGATAGAGTTGGTTAAAGCTAACCGTTGATCTTACTCCATCATTAGTGCTTAATCTCCAACTCTTGTAATATGGATGATTAATTATATGACACACGTTGCTTCAATGCATTTCAATTTTGCTTTCAGATTTTTCTTTTATAGACAAATTAGTTTGTTATGTTAGTAAGGAGTAAGATCTGAACCTTGCATCTTATATCTTCCAAAATCTTTGTCTCACATCCGAAATCACCTTAACCATCTTATGACTCCCAATTTTTTACTTTCTGCTTTATTAATTGCAAATCATTCATATGCTTATGTAAATATGTTGCATAACACAAACAATAAATCATATAACATATATATATGCACGTGTTCAAACATGTAATTGAGTATTGTATGTAGACATACATATTCGACCAAATCATTCAAAATGTGTTGTTTTACATGTGCTGCTAAACTATCCGTATAACTGATAGCCAAATATATTCAATCAGATTTTGTGGATTTGAAGCCAATATTATTAGGTGGCAATGGCATGCATTTAGATCCATATATCCATACCTGTGACACACCTTTTTTGGCGAAGCTATCGAACACAGGCAAAGAAGTAGTAACAGCCGAGTTAATAAACTTCAGGAATATATATTTAGGATAGCGATTAATGATGATAGGATGATTAATGTTACTAGCTTGCGTATATATACTACAATATATGGGTTTTTTTTTTTTTTTGTTGACAAAACTACAATATATGGTTGATAGAAGTAATCAACAAATTAAACTCTCCCACGATATACATAAATAAATTAAGAGACGTGCATTGTGATCGATAAACATAAATTAATTAATTGGTGATTTCCGTTATTCCCCTGTTTAATTGGGCTAGGGCCCCTAGGAATAGACATTAGGTCCATCAGGTATCCTAAAAGACAAGGAATAATGCCAAATCATTGGATAAGGATTAAGTGGAGAACATATCGAAGCAGTGAATCATATGAAGAACAGTAGAAAGTGGACATAAACGTGTTATCTTTTTTTATGTTAATTGTGTTCTTATAATAACCATGGCTGCTAATTCCGTGATACGCCGTCGCGCTGCATCCACACGTTTTTATTGAGGCTTCAACCTTCCTTTCACTTATATGCATGTTGTATGTTTCATGACGTACGTAAAATAAATTGAATCAATTAACTGCAGCTCCATGTATTTGATTAGTTTAGCTCACAGATTTAATTTAATTTTTTTTGATAATATAAAGTTAAGGTGAGTTGGGTCCCGGGGGCTCACCAGGGTTAGGGCAGGCCTCACGGCTCAATGAGCGCTTATAAAGGTACTTACAGGTTACCCACCAACCAAGTCCTCACATTGGCAGCGGGATTCGAACTCACGTCCTTGTGGGATATGGGCTGGATCCTTATCAACTGGACCAACCTTCGTTGGCAGCTCACAGATTTAATTAAGAAAAGATTACAAGAAATATTTAATTTTAGGTGACATTTAATATTTAAATTATTAATAGTGATTGTAAAAAAAATTATTTAGAAATAGAGCATTATATTTTACTTGATACAAAAAAATACCTTTAGTAGAAGGAATGTCAACGTACTTATTAACGCAGTGGAAAGAAATAATCACCCCTAACAAATATAACACTATTTGTCTATTTACAAATACAATTATACAAAGCTTTGAATTTTGAATCGGGTAAGATCCGGAGTCCATTGGACTATGCATGTGGTCCATAGATAAGCCCAAAGTGAGTCCAGAAGTGTCTTTGGTTACATTAGAAAGAAGTTCCACACAGCAGCTATCTATAATCTATTGGTTTAAGGTTTCCATATGCATCTTTTGGGTACAGGCGGTCTCTCTCATTATTATTATTTTTCGTTCTCTTTCTTATTACTCATACTTGTATAATTCAACTCGAATCAAATAGCACATCTTAATTAAGATCGAGGTTAAATTATATTTTTAATCTCTTATCTCATTAATTTTATGGTCTTACTTTGGTTTTTATTTAATTTTCGTTTTGAAATAGTCCTCAATCTTGTCAACATTATACTATTTTCGGCCTTCTGTCAAGTCCGTTAAACCAATCAACAGACGTGGATCCCCTGAACTATTATCAGACGTTTGAGAAACTACTAATCACTTATGCGGTGAAAACGTGTGTCTCATGAGCCATCACCACGGTACCAAACACATGCTAAATGGTCGTCCCTAACTATTTGTTTTATTTTAACAATTTAAAAGCAAGTGTAGCGATGTGATTTTTGAAAGTAAAAGAGATAATTTGACATGAAAATCTCCAAATTCCAGTAAACTACTCCCTCTGGACTCATTTATAAGCAAAAAGTACTTATATTTTGTGGACTCAAATATATGTAAAAGTCAATCTATTCAACTCTATTTAATGTCAGTGTTCCAAAAGTCAAGACAATCAACCAATCCAAATAACTCTCCTTTTACTTTTCCAAGAGTATTGTATACTCACGAGACAATTAAAGGGTAATTTAGTAATTGTAACTCATCTTTTTTTATATAAATCAAGACAATTAAACTAAATTAACTAACTTCCTTGAAAAGTATGAAGTTAGTTAATTTTGCTTTTTATTTGAGTCTGGAGGTAGTATTTTTAAGCTCGCCAAATGATGGCGTTATTTATTTCCTAACCTATATTTATATCATTTAATTATGTGTCTAACTACATTTTGTGTAAGATATATGACCATTTTGAAGACATGATTTATGACAAAACACGGTAACATCAATAATTTGACTTATATAGCCACCCCACTTAATATGATTTATATATATAGCTAACCCAACCTAATAAAATAAAGATTTTGATTATTGCTGTTTCATCAATATAATAGAACTTTGAATTCCTTGCTCTAAACTAACTTCTAAGGGTAAGGCTAAAAGCAAAGCTAAATTATTTAGCAGAAAATTTAAGAAGAGAAAAAAAGAAAAAGAATCTCCCATTATGAATTTATGATTAACAAGCACCGCCCCTAACACATTATGTTGCCTCAATTGCACGCACCCTAGTGTTTGGGAAACATAATAATGTTGCATAGTTAGAATTTATGTACATGAAAACAAAAGTGTAAGAATCACATTAGTTGGACCAGATTTAGGATCTCATCTCTATATATCTGCCACAGAATTTCACAACACTTTTTAGTCTCCTCCCTATATGCAAAATATTCTAGGCTTGCAAAAAAGCAAAGAAAGGGGGAAAATAAGCAATCGATGGGACTTTTGAAGGGCAACCAATAATTCAATGCAGAAACCTAACAAAGAACAGGAAAGAACGTATAGGAATTTCTCTTTCTTGTGCAAAGAGAGTATATTTGAATAAAGAAAGACATGTGGGGAGTTCCTTCTGAAAGCAGGCACATGGGGGATTCTTCATGCCAAGTGAAAGGAAGCCCCATACCTCTTCCACAGCATAATGTTGATGGAACTTTCACAAAACCAAAAACAAAAACCATTAAGATTTTAAAAGTTCTAACTATAGTGGACCCAACCTGTCTTCATGCTACATCTTCAATATATATATATATATACTTGATACGAAATTGTTATTTGAACACCTTTGGAGGGATACCATATAGTGGACATCGTATAATGACTTTGTTTTTTAACTTTTGGAATTTGTGAGAAGAGAGAGAAACTAATAAATAAATGTGTGATAGTAAAAAAATAGGGTGTTTGTGTTTGAATTTGGTGTTCATATAGCATGCCTCTACTTGATACCTAATCAATTAGCTGACTTCAAATATAAAAATATAATACACATCTATACATAGACGTACACACAAACACCACATTAATTTCATTTTCTCTCTTTTAAACAAATTGTACTTGAGATATTGAGTTTATTTTTTATTTGGTCATCTGCCCAAGCTTAACTGGGCTTTGAGGGACTGATTCAAAGGAACATGAGGGTCCCCCTTCCTTTAAATATACTCCAACTTTACGAGAGTGTCTTGCTTGGAAGCTCTGTTAATGAGGTGCCTTCAGGCTTGAACATTAAACAATATATATATCTCCATGTGTCTGTTTGTTACCCTTAACATACAGAGAATAGACTTCCCTTGTGCCGTGTAAAAAAATTAAAATCATAGAGAACGCGCCATTTGATCTTGTTTGTAATATAAGCAATGTGTGCAACTACCTGAATTATTATTATTTTTTTTATAAGTAAAAGTATAATTAATAAGGGTACCGAACCTATGTACAAAGTGGAAAAAGGAAAGAAATAATTATTTCTTAAGATCACAATATATATCTTTTAGGAATAAAAGGTAAATACACTTTTATTTATTTATTTATTTTATAGACAAACTCAAGTTAAATTCTCCCCCTAAAATAAAATAACAATAACTATAGAATCAAAACCAATGGGTCTACATATTTATTTAGTTTGGTCTATTACCACGTACAATTCTTTTCTATTTTTATACCTCTACGATGGTGAAGGCTATGGTGCACCACTCACCAAAATGGTGTAGTGGTGCACCACCCAAGTGGCTCAACATGATCCAATCATTTTGCCTCCTAATTTATTTGACTTTTCAACTTATATTTTAGGTGATTTTTAGGGTGGAATAGCAATTTAGTGGTCCACCAGTGAACCACAAGTCAGCTGGTTATCTTTTTTTATCCTTGTCAAAATCCATTGTTACTGCCAGGTGGAGATAACTGATGACCTAGCGCCGCCACCATCATCTTTGATGGCCTAACCCTAGCGCCGCCGCCACTCTGACGCGGCTCCGGCCGTCCCTGCGAAGTCCCCCCTCTCGTTCATGGATCTCTGTCTCTCGAGCGCCCTCTCTCCTTCACGCGCATCTCTGTTCTCTGGCTCTGGGTCGCTAGCAAGGAGCAGAAACACCAGCCGCCCCTAGCCGCCTCCCATCCCCAGCCAAGACTCCGACCCACCACCCAGCCAGATCCATCATTTTGTGTCTTGCTCCGGTGGAAACGAAGGTCCAAGTGGGATGTCGGTAACCAACCTTGCTCCGTGGTTGACGACGGCGGGAGTAGGAACTATCGACCCCGCGCAGGTGGTGCTGGGCGATGGTCGGAAACTCTCCGTCGTGTCTCTTTAATTCGGCGCGGCGTTGAAGGGAAAAATGTATCAAATAATTTACCCTGGATCCGAAGATTGTGGTGTGCGACCGAGGGGGTAACCCTAGAGTTGCGAAAGTTGTGGCGGTGATGAAAGCCGGTGGAATTGGAATGATTCTGGCAAATGGAATATCCAATGGGGAAGAACTTGTCACCGTTGCTCATCATCTTCCTGCTTGTGCCGTTGGTGCTGATGAAGGTGGTGTAATCAAAGCATACATCTCTTCCTCTCCTAATCCAACAGTCACGCTTGAATTCGAAGGAACTCAGCTTGGAATTAGACCGGCACTGGTTCTTGCTTCCTATCTCTGTATTTTGGTGAAGAAAGCTTTGTTTTGTAAAATTTTGGAAATGGGCGTGTATTTGTTCCTGGGTTTGAGACTGTATTCTTTGTTCCTGTGTTTGTTTTTTCTGGGTTTGAATGTGTATTTTTATTCCTGAGTTTGTTCCATGTATGTGTGTTCTTTGTTCTGGGTTTGTTGAGAAGGTCAGCTCTCTTGGTGGTTATTGTTGAAGATAATAGTATGAGATCAAATGCACAGTTTGATAAATATTGATTTAGATTATATGTGAAGTTGTTTGTTCTGCAACTTATTTCCATTGCTAAACAATTTCGGTGGTATGGGAAAGAAGACTTGGAAGAAGGATAAAATTGTAACATTCATTTTCTTGATTACCTTTCAATCTTCCGTAAAAGAAATAAATTAGTTTCAATCCCAGCCATTGATTTATTTTATAAATATATCTAATGACTATAAAAAATAGCTATTGGTAGACCACTTAATATGCTATTCCACCATAGAAGCAAGCCATATTTCAACCATATCTTTTGACTAACCCAAGTGGCAAAATGAATGGACTATATTTTGCCACTTGGGTGGTGCACCACTACACCACTTTGGTGGGTGGTGCACCTTAGACAACACCCCTCTACGATGTACCAACTAAAAGACTAAAATAAGCACATATGAACCTTTTTTAGTTTTTTTAGGGTATCTTCACATCATTAATGAGACTAATTATTTTGAATATAGTGATACAATTAGGCTCTCTTTATAAGTATTGTGCCCAAGATTCGATTTTTTTTCCCTATTAAAAATGCAGTTGGCTTATCACAGTAGCCATCCCTTGTGGGTGGCGCATATATGAACACAAACATAGAGACATGAATAAGCTAAATTCACCACGCAGATGCATGACAATATTAGGTTTTAGTGGCTTATTTTCATACTCTAAATCACAATCTTGAAAAACATCAAGACCAGGAGGATATATATCACACTCAAACTTTAATAATGGTATCAGATGGAGAACAACTGTAAAACGTGGAATTTTGGTAGGATTTCCTTCCTTCTTTAAATATTGTTAGTTTACCGTTCCCATATTTAAGAGAAAATCATTTATAATCAAATAAAAGGATTGGATTATATGTATGGATGGAATAACGAATCGAAAAAAAACAACTAATTAAGCATGGTAATTTTGCACTTAAATATTCACCAAAAAGTACTTTGGCATAAGTAGAAGTCTCATTTCAAGCTTGGACATCTCATAATTATAATGATGCCTCGCTGTTTAAACACACAAATTAGTTGTTAATCAATAATTCCTTTTGACTACAGATTAAACTAAATAAAAAAACAAATTCCTTCTTCTAACTAAGCTCGATTTGAACAACCTATGACGAATGGCACAAATAGTCAAACTCATTAAAAATGATTTTTTACTTAAAAAATATGATTTTTTTTTCTTCAAATAATCTGTAACAAACGCACTCAAAAACACTAGATGATACCAAATTATCGTATTAAGAGATTCACGAAACAGCTGGGTCCACCCCATCTCCATCACTAATTAGTCCCTGCAAATACAATCATTAGTAGTGAAACATTGAAACCAAAACTTCATACGTTGTCCTCCTTCTTTGGCTGATGAGTCTCAGAAACTTATGAATTCTTTTTGGTAGGATGGTGGTGGAGGGAATGGTAGTGGAATTAATTGGCTTTCTTGGGATAAGTTGGCTATGCACAAACAGGATGGTGGTATGGGCTTTAGGAATCTTTATACTTTCAATGTGGCTTTTCTTGGTAAGCATGGTTGGAGGATTTTGTCTAATCCTAACTCCCTTATGGCTAAGTTATTCAAAACTAAATATTTTTCACATTGGGATTTTCTTGAAGCCAACATGGGGTATAATCCTAGTTATGTTTGGAGGAGTTTGTGTGAAGCTAGGGTGGTTTTGAAGGAAGGCTTGAGGTGGAGAATTGGTGGTGGTACTAGCATTAATGTGTGGAAGGATGTGTGGACTAGAGACTCTCGTCCTTTAGTCCCGAAGGTCAATAGTAATGTGGATCTGTCCCTTCGGGTGTGTGATCTTTGGGTAGGCTTGGAATGTGGAGCTTGTTGAGGAGATCACGAGCCCTTCTTCTGCAGTTATAGTTCTAAATACTCCTTTATTTTTGGAGGTGCATGATGAAAAGATTTTTTGGTGGCCAGACCGCAATGGGAATTACACTGCGAGGTCCGCTTATAGATTGTTTGTGCTTGGATAGGGTACTAGATGTTGATCACTTGAAAGTTGTTGGTAACTGGAAGGTTGTGTGGGAGCTTAAAGTTCTTCCGAAAGTGAGGAATTTTTTGTGGAGAGTACGTGTGATGTTCTCCCTGCTAGATCCAATCTTCGGAGCCGAGGTGTGCAGTGCCCCAGTTTCTGCCCGTGGTGTGAAAGGAATATCAAAAATAGTTGGCATATTTTCACCTCATGTGAGATTAGTGCAGTTGTGTGGAGCTGTTTTTCATGCTCTCTGCGCAGCTGTCCAGTGATGATATGATTGTATGGGCTATGTCACTGTGGAGTATTTGGACCAGTAGAAATAAGAAGGTTTGGGATGAGAAGGTTGAATGCGCAGAGGCCATTGTCTTGCACGGTTCTTCCCTGCTGCATGAGTGGCAGCTTGCGCGGGGCCTAGGGGCTGGCCTTTGTCCTAGCAGTGTTGCGTCATATAGCTCCTTGTTGCGCTGGAAGAGATCTCTTGAGGGCTTTGTGAAGTGCAATATAGATGCATCATTTTTTCCAGCTAGCAATCAGGTGGGGATTGGTATGTGTCTCAGGAATGAGTTTGGCCACTTCATGGGAACTAGAACTCAATGGTTTAGTCCAGTTATTGATGTTCACATGGGTAAGGTAGTTGGCTTATATTTTGCTATCAATTGGATGAGAGAGCTTAGTTTCCGGAGGATTATCTTTGAGTTGGATTCCAAGTTGGTAGTTGATAATAACATGAATTCCTAGTGTGATGATGGTATTGAATTTGGAGCTATTATTTTTTCTTGTAAGGATTTACTTTCTTCTGTTTTCCAAAACTCCCGTGTTGAGTTTTCTAGGAGGCAAGCTAATATGATTGCTCATACCTAAGCTTGGGTGGCCATTTTCTATGCTAGTCCTCATTTCTTTCATGATGCCCCAACATGTATTGACTCTATGATTTTTAATGAGATAGAGTGATTATTTCTTGTCAACAACAACAACCAAAAAAAAAAATCCATACGCTGTTGTGATTGTGAAACGAGTATTTTAATACGGATCTTTAAGAAATCCATAAAAATCAATTTTTTTTTTTGAAATATCAAATACATTACCATTTAATAAAAGTTTTCTTCTTTTAATTTTTTAACAAGTATTCTAAGATATTGGTTAATATTTTTCTTTTTATATTATCTTATTTAATGTTAAAAATAAATTATAATTAAATTTTGAAAATGTTTATAAATAATAAATAATTATTCTTTTGTAATAGAGAAAAGAAGGAAAATTTATTAAAAAAAAAATTAAAGTAATATATACTATTAGTGTAAGAAGTTTTACACTGTATTCACTGAATTTGTTGTGATATATGTATTTTTATTTTCATAACTAAGAGAGATATATAATAAAAAAAATGATTTTTTGACACCAGATTTGGACAACTATACGCGACAACCGTATGTATGAACAATGATTCGGGCTTTTTTTTTATATTCGTTATTTTTTAAAAATATTTAGCTTCTTTTAGTACTAACATTTTTGGTTAGTTACTTGCAAATATTTGGTTAATCACGTGCAAATATTTGGTTAATTCAGTTCATTATATGGTTAGCAGGTCATCCTGGAACTTACAATCATTTTTCACAACCATGTAAATACTTGGTTAATCACGTGCAAATATTTGGCTAATGCAGTTCATTATATGGTTAATGAGTTATCCTAAAGCTTATAATAGTTATCCACAACAATGTAAGTTTCAGGATGACCCATTAACCATATAATGAACTGAATTAACCAAATAATTGTACGTGATTAACCAAATATTTACATGGTTGTAGAAAATGATTGTAAGCCCGAGGATGACCCATTAACCATATATTGAACTGAATTAACCAAATATTTACACGTGATTAACCAAATATTTACATGGTTGTGGAAAATGATTGTATGCTTTAGGATGACTCAGTAACCATATAATGAACTGAATTAACCAAATATTTATATGGGATTAACCAAATATTTACATGTTTGTGGAAGATGATTGCAAGTTTCAGGATGACCCATTAACCATATAATGAATTGAATTAACCAAATATTTGCACATGATTAATCAAATATTTGCATGTAATTAATAAAAAATGTTAGTACTAAAAAATGCTAAATGCTTTTTTAAAAAATGGTCAAAATTACGAAAATGCCACCGCTACAGTGCTGCTATAATGTCGATATAGTAGAGTTATTCAACTATCAGTTGTCAAAATAACACATTTGATATAATAATACTGATTTATTACGATAATGAAGAAATCTTTTACACCAAAGTGCATAGTAATTTTTTATAAAAAAAAAAAGAAGGTATAAAACACCATTTTGTTTTAACATCAACTCAAAATGAGAAGGTGATTCTTTTTCGGCCGCAGTTCCATCAAAATCCAAACTTGGATAAACTCTCTTTGAATCCAAGTTTCATCCTCTTCTGGGTTGTCTTCAGACTTGAATCTAGTACACTGTCAGTGTCACCCTCCTTCTGAATTTTGCGTGCTTCTTTCTTTGTCTCTCAGCAGTTTTCAAATCTTGGACTTTAGCCTCACTACTTATATCTTCCATTTACACACACTCTCTATCAGTGTTATGCATTTTTAGAACCTTTGAACTTGGCCTAGTTTTTAGTGTTTTTTATACCATAAATCCCACCAAGTACCCGGATTTTCAGTTGTTGTTATTTTTTTCCTGCTTAGTTTTACTCTTTTTTGGAAAGAGCTCTTTGGACTTTTTTGTTTAGTTAGAAGTGCTGAAAACTTTGGGAGAAAATGAAGTTATGCACTTCATTGTTGTTTCTCGGTTTGATTTCCACTCTCTCTTTTGTGGCTTCTGATATGGTGGCATCAAATGAAGGTATGATTTATTGCTTAGTACTCACTTTCTTTCTTAGATCTCGACTCTTCATTATGTTAATCTCTGTTTGGATGCGGTGAAAAGATAAAGAAAGCACCAAAATGGTTAATCTGATGTTATGCTTGTTCTTCTAACAAAATGTGTATAGTATCATTGAGTAGCAAAAATTTGTCATTTCTGGTTCCTGTGTGATATTGGAAGCTTTGGAATCAAATAATTGTTTTTCATATTCATTGTACTTGGCTACCCAATTGAAATATGATATTCAGCATTCACAGTTTAACAAAGCAATTGCATTCTTTTTGCACAGTTTGGGCACTTAAAACATTCAAAGAAGCAGTGTATGAAGATCCACATCTAGTCTTGTCCAACTGGAATACACTGGTTTCAGATCCTTGTGAATGGAATGGCGTTTCATGCACTGGATATCATGTCATCAAGCTGTAAGATAGCATGGATCCATTTAGGACATTTTCTTTGGGGGTGTAAATTGTAATCTTGCTATTTGTCATCCATTTCTAAGCTAGCACATTTCTAATACTACAGATTGGGATCCTTCTTTGCAGAAACATCTCAGGGTCATCATTAAGGGGATTCCTTGCACCAGAATTGGGGAAAATCACCTACTTGCAAGAACTGTATGTGCCTTGTTTCTTCAATCCGCAGGTTATTACCGTGTATTGTGGCCCTGGAATATCATGGTTGGAGCTAATTTATGGTTCTTATGGTTGTAGGATCTTGTATGGAAACAATCTTATTGGAACAATACCTAAAGAATTGGGCATGTTGAAATCTCTCAAGGTGTTGGATTTGGGAATGAATCAGTTATCAGGATCAATTCCTCCAGAGATTGGAAATTTGAACCAAGTTATGAAAATGTAAAAGGAAATCAATATGCTCTTCCTGGATAGAGAAATTTATTGACTCTTAACAGCTTCTCATGGACTCTCATACGTATTCAACTTATTTGCATTCTTGTAGAAACCTAGAGTCCAACGGGTTGACTGGTAGGCTACCTGCAGAGCTTGGAAATTTGAAATACCTTCAAGAACTGCGGCTGGACAGGAATAAACTTCAAGGACCAGTTCCTGCTGGTGGTAGTTTTGCTTCAAATATGCACGGCATGTGAGTGTAATTTTTTAAAATTGAATTGGTATTGGTTGATTAGGGAATTCTTTTCTCATGTTGTTGGTAAAATATTTCTTACTCTGAGTGCAAGCTATATAGATTGTAGGCCACTAGGCCATTTTTATATATGTTGTATGGGATATAATAATTTATCATTGGTACAAATGTCAGATTTGCAATTTGATTGGGAACCAGTGAATGGATAGATTGATAAAGTTAGGGACTTAAGATTGTAGTAGCTATAAAACATAGTCAAACTCACACTTAAGTATAAAATGCCAAGTTACACAATCAAATTTAGGATATTGTTAATCTGACTCGTATAGTTCCTATGATTACTTCAGGTATGCCTCAAATGTGACTTCAACTGGCTTCTGTCGTTTGTCTCAGTTAAAAGTTGCAGATTTTTCATATAACTTTTTTGTTGGTGGCATACCCAAATGCTTGAAGTATCTTCCAAGGTACTTTTTTTTTTTTTTTAATCTCCTTGTCGTGTTGGCATTCTACTCAACCTCCATACTTAGAAAACATGAACTCTGTCATACAGATCAAGCTTCCATGGGAATTGCCTCCAGAGCAAAGACTTAAAGCAGCGCACTTCTGTGCAATGTGGTATGTAAGATATAATATTTTTATCATTTAAAATTGAGGGCATGAAGTAGGTTGTCTCTTCATAGACATCTCATAAAAGTTGAATCATACAGAGAAGATGAAATGAGCTCAGTCTTGACTTCATTGTAATATGAATTTTGTGAATCCAATGTACATTTGATCCATTTACTACTGGATAAGTGGATATATTATTGACCTTAAAATATTTCCTTGCTAACTTTGCATTTAACAATGAACTGTTATTTCATAGCTGGTGCTTCACCTGCCAAGAGCCATCCGGTAGTGAACTCAAAGCACCGACCTGCTAAATATGTGTCCAAGCATCAAGGAGCATCAAAACCTGCTTGGCTTTTGGCTCTAGAAGTAGTGACGGCAACCATGGTTGTTTCTCTCTTTGTGATTGCTATTCTCACTGCTTTCCGGAGGTGGAACAGCAGACCATCTATCATTATTCCTTGGAAAAAATCTGCAAGCGAGAAAGATCATATGACAGTATATATAGGTATTTCTTTGCTTTCTACTGCATATTTACTTCTAATAGTTCTAGAACTGTTTTGACATTTTTAACATTGTCCTTGTGCAGACTCGGAGATGTTGAAGGATGTGACGAGGTATAGCAGACAAGAGCTTGAAGTAGCCTGTGAAGACTTCAGCAACATAATTGGGTCCTCACCAGATAGTGTGGTCTATAAGGGTACAATGAAAGGTGGACCTGAGATTGCTGTAATTTCCCTTTGCATCAAGGAAGATCATTGGACGGGATACCTCGAGCTCTGTTTTCAGAGAGAGGTAAATAGAACATTCCAATGCCTAAAGTGTTCAAGAATTGACAGACAAGTAATTAAACAAGTCTTTAATTATTCTGTTATTGATTCCATTTAGGTGGCAGACTTGGCAAGGTTAAATCATGAAAATACAGGAAAACTACTGGGCTATTGTAGAGAGAGCGATCCATTTACAAGGATGCTGGTTTTTGAGTATGCATCAAATGGGACACTTTATGATCACCTACATTGTTGTAAGTCAAGTTTCTTAGCTCATGTATATGTATGATTTTGTGTTTTAGTTCCCTAAACATGAAATTATGACTACAGATGAAGATGGGTGCCAGTTGTCTTGGACACGGCGTATGAAAATTATTATAGGCATTGCACGTGGACTCAAGTATTTGCATACAGAAGTTGAGCCGCCGTTCACTATCTCAGAGTTGAATTCCAATGCTGTATACCTCACAGAAGATTTTTCCCCTAAGGTGTGCATGCAACCTAGTTTAAAATTTTCTAACATTCCAATTATGATTGTGCTGAATATCTTACTGCAGTCAAGAATGAACATAAGAGTCATTTAGCATGCACCGATGTTTATGTGCTGTATGTTCTCATTGTAATGAACCTCACAATGCAGCTGGTTGATTTCGAAAGTTGGAAGACAATTCTTGAAAGATCAGAAAGAAATTCTGGTTCAGTTGGCAGCCAAGGTGCTGGTTGTGTTCTTTCAAATTCCGTTGAGGCACGCCATCTTGATACCAAAGGAAATATGTATGCTTTTGCAGTACTTCTACTAGAGATCATTAGTGGTAGACCTCCATACTCCAAGGGCAAAGGGTACTTGGTGGATTGGGTAAGGAACTTAACTAAATTTTTATGCTTAAATTTATTTGTGTATGTTCTTTTACGATTTCAGGCATTCCTGAATTGTTTACTTCTACTTTGTAATGTTAAACTCATACATATATGGGGTGCAGGCCAGGGACTATATTGAAATGCCAGAAGTAATGTCATATGTGGTGGATCCCGAGTTGAAACATTTTAGTTATGATGACCTCAAAGTAATATGTGAGGTTATAACTCTTTGTATCAGTCCTGACCCCACTGTCCATCCATCAATGCAAGAATTATGTAGCATGCTGGAGAGCAGAATTGACACATCAATAAGCGTGGAGCTCAAGGCATCATCTTTGGCTTGGGCTGAACTTGCACTTTCATCATAAAACTCAATCAATACTCATAACCAACACAATATACACTGAACCAGACCTATAGCCAATAATACTTTTCTGACTATTGACTACTTAACTTTCTTTTTTTCTTTATTTTCTTCGTTTCATTTTTTTCTCTTTAATTTTGATTTTCACTACTGTAAATGGTTTGATCGAAAAAGGAAACATGTAAGAATTGATGCATGACAAGGTGTCGTTGTATAGATGTGGCTGATGAGTACAAGTCCAGAAATTGATAAATGGAAGAAGATTCTGCTAGCCAACTGTTTCTCCTTTTTGTTTGTATGAGCATCTTGTTATTCCTCCTGGGCACTTATGCTAAGCACAAATTTAAGCTTTAAGAGTCATCCATTCTCCATAGTCATATTCGTATTTGCATATAAGGACAGCTAACAAGAATTCCCACGCTGCCATTGCATGAGGCTATCTCCATCTCAACACCTCATGTTTTTTACCTTTTTGGGTTCTTAAATGGATCCCATCTTGATACATTATTTTTATTTTTTATAACTTAAACACCTCATCTCTCCAACCCAAAAACTTCAAAAAAGTTTGTAAATGATTTCTACTAATAACCCCACATCCTTATATTCCATCAATAATTTCTCTTTCCCTCAATTCTGTATTTTTTAAATTAAAAAAAAAAATTGTAAATCACCCACACAACATTTTAAGAAGCGGTGCTTCTACAAGCACCCACTCTTGATAAGCACCTTTACTAAAACTTGCTCCAACCATAGGTGCTTAGTTCTTAGTAAGCAAGAACCTCATTATAAAGCACCATTGGAGATGGCCTGATTGAAATACACGCTACAACCAAGCAGTTCAATTTCAATCCATTCTAATAATTTTTGTTGTTGGAGATCTTTGATGGCATCATAGAAAATAAAAATACTACTAACATGTATAGAGATATAAGGGAAAAGAAGAATCTTCAAAATAAGACTCCAGACAACTTACCGTGCAAGCAACTACATGATATTGATGTAGGTAGCTTCACAATCAGGATCTTCGCCTTTAAGCATGGGGATTGTTAAGGGGAAAAAAGGGTGGTCGGTGGCACTAGAATTTGAATATCTAGATCAATAATACGTTTGTTTCTCTCTGAACAGGACCACTTCCTAAATTAGTGCAAAGGACATCATAACATTAATTTGCGAGTGTTGACTGTGTGGCTGAGACTCGAGACACTCAAACTTTGAACGTACACTAGATTTTTTAGACCAGCAGCAGGCCTATATGGTTGGTGTCAGGGAACTGAAAATAACAAGGGTTTAACTAGTACCCTTAAGACACTGGTTAAATAATCCAAAAATAACAAGATTTCATTGAAAAATCAAGTGTTTATCTTTTCAAACCATTAAATACATCACTTTGCAATAAGATCTTTCCTTTCTTGATTACATAACTACTGCCCTAAGGATACTCGTTAGCATTCTCCAAATAATAAAGCATAGGAAAGATCTGTACTGTACACTATTGACATGCTTGAATGAGAGCCAGGAAAGAAAAGGGACATATGACCTAACTATTGTCTGAGATTTTTAATGACATGAAAAAGCTTATTATTTGTCCTGAGTTGAGCGGTAAAAAGAACAGAAACTTAATGCTATCATCTATTTGACCAATGAAAGCCAAATTTTGCTTGTGCCTTAGAGCAAACAGGTGCAAACCAAGATCGATTCTCATGAAATTATAATTCCTCCACTGTTCCAAATATCACCTAAACAAACTGATAGATGGACAGATCTAGAGACAATGAATCATGCTTTTAATCATATCATATTTATATAATATAACTTAACAAACTTCCAAGGTAATTTCTAAAGTCAAACAATAGAAACAACAAACTTACAAATTAACTTCCAAAGTCAAACAATGGAAACAAAATTGAGGAGGCAGAAAAGCCAATCAAAATATTTGGACATATCCACTACTTACGCTTAGAGCGTGAGTAGTGATTGTCATTCAGATTTCTCTTCCCACCGAAAACTGCTAATGCTTTCCTTATGGGAGGCTGGAAAGGAGCTTTCTTATCTGTGTGGTGGCTGAAGACACTGTCTGGTGTAAAGAAGTCATCATTCTACAAAGTGTAATCAAGTAGCTCAGGTCAGTTGAAACGATTAGAACTGATTGAAGGTAAAAAAGAAAGAGCAGCACATTTCCATGGGAAATGAATCATCAGCTATATAAGCAGTTTAAACATACACACACTACCTGCTTGTTGCCTTTCTTCTTAGTTTTAGGATATAATACTCTTTGAGGAAGTTGATCTTCACGGAGAATAAGGTTCTTTGTGACTGCATCCCTTCCACCTTTGGGCAAAGGCAATGAAAACTGCATATAAAATCATGTAAAAATCCAAGAACAGCTGAGTGGTAAAACGATTTAAAATAATGCGTAGATCAGGATATACATCATCCCATCTTAGGAACAGCAATATAATTTTAACTTCCTAAAATGATTCTTGAGATATATACATTACCCGTACAAATTAAAATCAACATCTATCAAATAGAGTTTGTGGGATAAAAAAGCCCATCGAGTCTTATAAATCTCAAGGACGGCTATCATATGCATCATATTTCTTGATTGCAGACCAATTATTTATTAATTATTAGTAATCCATGAATCAAGTTAAACATTCAACAATTTAAATGATGACTCTAAACTACTACATGGCAACGACTGGCACAACAATTCTCTTCTATTTAAAAATGACAAGCACACCAACAGGCATGGGAAAACAAAATTGACATCCACTAGCATCTCGTGAAGATATGTTTACCTTTGTACCACGTAATGTAACCCGTGGTCGACGGGCTGCTAGCACTATTCCATTTTCACCAACAGTAACAGCTACCTTCCGTAAGGTGCCACCATTTCCACATTTTGGACAGAAAATCCTCCCAATTTCAGCAGTAACAGTGTAGCAGGCATGACACTTAAGAATCCATCTGGAATGCAAATAATTATAAGATAAGCACATACAAGACAATTGTCATATCATGCTGCACAAGATGGTATCATTAAAATTGGAGAGATGTTAATATATAATTGGAAGAGATGTTAATATATAATTTTATAATATTATATAATGTCAAATAAAACATCAACGTTTTAGCTCCTTCAAAACATTCAAAAATTTACTTCACAATGTGAATGTGAAGGTAGCTAATCTGTAATAACTAATAACAAAATGAAGATTGAAGAAGCCCTTTGACAATTACCTGTGCAGCTGGTGTATCTGTGCTCCTCCTGGAGCCAGCAAGCGCAAACCCATTTGTAGAAGAACATTCTGCATTGCAAAGTCAGCAGTTACACAGGCTACACTTGATTCAGACAAAGATCTAAGCGCCCAACTTTGCTCACTATCATCATCAGCTGCATATGAAAAATCAGTAGCTTCGCTGGTCTGGCTTGCAATCTCCAAGTGATTTGATTGGTCATTTACTGTATCGGTCTCACATGGTTTAGTGGTCATGGTGATATCGCCATCAGATGCAGTTCCCAGCAGTCCAGCATTGATTGACTGGAGTTCTGCAGAACACAAATTTGGTTTGTGTTCTTCATCAAGAAGTTCAGGCAAACCTTCTTCCAGCCTCATTTCCTTCAGAACTGCAGAGAGACTTTCACTGCCTTCATTCGCTTCTATTATCATATCATCCTCATTAACAGCATTTCCAATATGTTTTTCTTCACCACTTTGGTGAACAAGCTGATTTGAAGCTCTAGCATCGTCATTAACCCTACTATCAATGTTTTCTTCCAACTCTTGCTGATCTTGATTGGATAATGCCTCATTGTACTTGCGTTTAGCTTTCCTTCTTAGAAATCTCCTATGAGTACTTCGACTGACTGCAGGCATCCAATCACCAGCATTGTCATCAAATTGTCCTTGCGATGCATCAACACCATCAGCAACCATTTTCTTCCCATCAATGTTTACTTCTTTTTTCTTAGTTTGATATTTCTTAGGCTTACTTGAACCACCCTCTTGAATTTCTGAAGGTGTTTCGCTTTTATGTTCCACTGAACCATCTACAGAGAGGTCATCTCGAGATACAATGTTTAAGTTTAAGTCTTGCAAAGGAAGGATTTTTGAGTTGGAATTTGACTTTTCCTCAGCTTCATTTTCCAATGCTTCCCACTCTTGCAAATTAGGCACATTAGAACCCCATCCCGGCAATTCCTTCTCAGGCAACCTCTTAACATTTACCATTTGTACAGGAGGCGGGATGTCCCTGAGATGTTTTGTCCCATGGACTTGAGCCTCCAAAGTATAAGTCAGAGCTATGAGTTTGATATCAACATCTGAAAGAGTCTGTAGGTCACCAGTAGCCCTAGCAAATTTGACGACTACCATGTTCCAATGGAATAAATAGTTTCAAGTTAGAATCCGATACATACTTTCAAGTTACAAACAACAAGAGACATAAAACATCATCTTATCACTAGCAAAAGATTTATGATTTATATTGCGACTGGTGGTTGCGCAAACCTCAAACTGCAATGTCGCATACTTAAAAGCATAAAGGTATCATTCTTAACCACCACAATATAACCAGCTAAATTCTTTCTTAAGATTAAGTGTTAAGATCAGGGAAAAAAAAAATCAAATTTTAATCAAAATTCGACATAACTTTCCTACAGTTACAAACTAATAACAACTATAGAATCTTCGGCAAGTCTTTCTACACACTACTTTTTCGTGAGAAAACATAAAATAAGCAGAACCCCATTTTGTTAAATTAAAAAAAGGTTTAAACTTTAGGGTTAAAATTAGAAATACCTTTGTTGATCGATTCAGGGGAGGGCTCCATGGTTTCGATACTGAAAGGAACGAAAGAGAGCTTGTGTCGCGAAACAGGGTCTCGAATTTCATCCATGACTTCTGGGACGGAGACGAACTTGTCGGCGAAGGAGTGGAGTTTCTCTCCGGCATCGATAACGGCGTTGGCGTCGACGACGGCGAGTGAAACGCCGTTGGTGGAATTGCAGGATTGCAATAAGAGTTGGGGAGTGTGTGGTTGAGGGGGATTCGGAGGTGGCTGGTTCTTCACTACGTTGCTCCAGCATGATGCTGATGCAGTTGAAGTATCTGAAACTGAAAGTGGAGATTCCTCCATTGTTGTGATTGAGAGGCGCACGCAGTCAGAAAGGGTGTGTTGGATGTATTTGATCGCTAAACCCTAGAGGGAGTGCCGCAATGGAAATTAAGGGCTCTCTCTTCTTCTTGTTTTGTTTTGTCTTGGTTTTTTTTAATTGAAAAGAAAATCTAGATTTTAATTGAAAAAAAAAAAAATTCCTCCAACTCATCACCTATGGGAAACTTGAGCAAATATTCACAAAAATAGCTGATAAGCGAGTTTATAGTTGATAGAATTATTTTTAATTGATAAGTTAATATTTAGTTGAAAAGTTAATTAATTGAATTTGAAACATTTGATAAAATTAATTGTTGAACTAACTTATAAATATAAAATAACTTAAAGAAATATATTTAATTGATTTTTAAATAATTTTTTCTAATTTCTAATTAAAGCTTTATAATTAGAATATTAATTTTTTATTGTATTTTAAAATATTTTTATTAGATAATATAAATTAAATTATATGTTTATATGATTTTTTATATAAACTTTATTTTATAAGGGACCGAATAAAGTATGAATTTCATTTAACTAATGAGGATAAAAATGTAATAAAAGTTAATAAGTTATAAGTTATGAAGAAAACTCAATGAAATAAACTTATTTACTAAATACTTCTACTTTTATCAAAGAAGTTTATAAATTAGTTAAATAAGCTATAAGCTAGTTTATTAAACTTTTCAAATACATCCTTAATCTTTTCAATAAAAAAAAAAGGCTAAAATAAACTTTCCCTTCTAATGAGTTTGAATTAACTAAATTAATGATGACTTTTTTTTCCAAAAAATGTTTACTAAGTTTTTTTTATTATAAACTACAAAATTAATTACTTTAAGAGTTTAATTTGAATACACTGTTAGCATAAACAATAAATTTTCAACTAGTTCACAA
This sequence comes from Echinosophora koreensis, assembly GCA_035048595.1. Classification (NCBI taxonomy): domain Eukaryota; kingdom Viridiplantae; phylum Streptophyta; class Magnoliopsida; order Fabales; family Fabaceae; genus Echinosophora; species Echinosophora koreensis. The sequence goes on along the minus strand of JAPCYP010000017.1, from coordinate 5,695,722 downwards.
AAAATAAAATAAAAAATCAACCACTCACAACATATTTATATGACTTTTGAGGTAGTTATGATGAAAGTCAAATATTTTTAATGATGTAACAATTTATGATTGTTGGCAATATAAGAAAATCTTTATACTAATATTACATTACATATCAATTAATTTAAACACATAATTATTCATATGAAATTAATCATCAAATTTTTTTTTTATTCATATGAAATTGAATATCTCATAAACTTGCTAATCTGTTTATCTGTACGTGAATACCCAACCCACCTTACTTGACATATGATAGGTTTTCTAACTATATTTATTATTAACTATCTCGACTAATTTAATAAAAAATCCTTAATTTAAACACATAATTATATGTTTCTGACTTTTTAGTTATAACAACAATGTTATTTTGTATTTGTTAATTTCACATCTTATATGCTCTGAACCTGTATTATTAGAGTTGTCAGGACTCAGAGTTTTAGAGCTTGAGGAGGTTGAGATTGATAGTGTCTTTCTATGAGACATTGTAGTGAGGTAACATGATATTTTTACAAGTCATTCACTATTTAATTGTGAATTGAAGTTAGATTCACCAATTTTACATCAAACCCATGTTTACCTTTAATTTCAGATGTTGCAGGAAGCATTTGAAAGTAATGAATTAGAGGAGGCTAGATTTGAGATTCATCACTTGGTTCGTGGTTGTTAATTTCCTAGTGTTATTACACTTATTTTACGTTTCTGCTTAATGCCTATTTTGAGTTCAGGGAAATGATGTTGGTATTTCCCAACAAGCTATTTGTACTCCTAAGTTATATCATTTTGAGACTTACTAGGTATTATTGTGATGTATATGACTTTTTGAGACGTGTGTTGTGTGAAACAGGGTCTTGCTGTGTGTTTTGGTAAGGAGGCTGCACAATTACCTCCCATGTTGTGATGTTGGAGTTGGATGGTGAACATTATGTTATTGTGGAGTTGGACAGCATGTTGGCATCAAATCAAAGTGTGCTTGCTGTAATGTTGTTTTGATGTTGGTCTAGACTTTAGAGGTTCTATTAGGATAGGATGGTGTAGTGGCACCAAAAAACAGTTGCAGAATGTTGATGTAATGCTGTTTTTTAAAAGACTTATGGCATCATACTTGTAAATCACGGCTCTTTAATTTTTTGCTCAATAAATAAATCAATTGTGCACCAACTACTGTAAAAAAATGTAGAAATATATAAAATGTAGAGATATTGCCAAAAAAAAAAAGAGAGAGAAAGCAAAAATGAAGAGACATTAGACATGTATCAGTTTCATCATTCTTTCAGTAGCTGCTATTGCACAAAATCCACCCTAGAGTGAAAAACCAAGTGGTCAAATCCCCATCTTCTTAGAGACTAGAGAACCAACCTATAATAGACGCTACTAAATCATAAACCTCTTTACACATGGCTCTTAAAACTTACCAAAAATCCAAGATCACAACAAAACTGAACAAGGATTGAGTTTAAGGAAAAATGATTGTCATGACAGTAAATGTCATTTTGATTAGTCATTGTGGAATCCAAGCTGTAATAGGCAATAAGAAGATGGCTTCCAGATAAGTAAGAAGGAGAACTGGGATACCAAAAAGAGGAGCTTAGAGGGCTCGCCCTCTCACAATGTCCAAGCTCATCTCACTTGGATCAGTTGCTTGCAGTTCAACTTGGATGCCATCCAATTCTCTCTTGAATCTATCCTTGGAACTTGCATACACCATCTTCATCCTCACCCTTGATGAATCTGGTGACCTGCACCCGGTGTATCATTAACACGGTGGTTAAACAATTGAATCAAAACAATTAAAACGTGGTTGTTTTAACTGTTTCCTGTACAAATCTTTGAAAACAATAAACAATAATGAAAATTTTCTGAAAACAGGAAATTGAAAACAAAACAAACAAAACAAAGAGGTCCCATAATTTTCATTTACTTAATTTCTATCATGGAGCATCTCTATCAAAAGGTTAAGCCCCCTCGCTTGATTTTTGAGGCTCAGATAACATATCATGAACTCTCTTCCGAAAGCATAAGCTATCATGTTAAGACACATAATTGATTTTTAATTTATATATCTAACAATTCCACGGTTACAAAACGTGGTTAGTAGTGTAGCCAAAACAATTTATCATGTATATAAAGTACCATGCAATGAAGAAGATCTTGCTTTTCTGGCAATTCTCTTCAGTTGTGAAATCATAATCATAGACAGCATAACGACATTCATCAGCTGGAAAACTGGCCATAAAGTCGTCATAACTTTCTGTGGGGTCCCCTAATTTATCTACCACCACTTGTTGTTGTTCAATTTTAAACACAATGAACCGGTAACTCCTCTTTGCTTTAAGCTCCTGGAACCTCAGTTTGCAATCGTCATGCACAGCCATTCCGGACGCTGCATTTGCCTGTGCCAAACTTTTATGTCATGAACTAATAAACGACAAATCATTAAACTAATGTCATGCCATGCACTTATGGAGAAAAAAGTGATTTTTAATGTACTAGCTAGGCAAAGTGCTAGGACAAGAAGTTGATTTTGTAGGGTCATGCAACATCAAAAACAGAGAAAATTCATTGATTGAGAGTTTGATTTTGTCTAGATATGGGACTGATGAATGCATGGGGAGATAAAATCAGGGTTACAGAAATGAGATGTTGCCTCACACATACGACAAAATAGGATTGATTTAGGAATGAATGCGTTAAAGAGAAAGTAGGGATAGCTATTGACAAAAGGATGATGAAATCTCACTTTAGGTGATTTGGCCATGGGAGAAAAAGACTACCGATAAAAAGAGTATATTAGATGAAGAATATCCTCTAATAATTAGAGGCAGATAGAAGCCAAGTAAAACCACAAGAAAAACTATTAAGAAGGACTTAGAATTAAATGGACTTTTTGTTGGAATAAATTATGAAAGCACACAATGGGGTTGTTTAATTCATGTAACCAAATCTACCTAGTGAGAAAATATTTTGGTTATTATTATTATATATGACAGATGAATATTAATAGGTGAAGAAAGTAACTTGGTATACCATGACTACCACCTTTTGATAATCATTATTGTGTATGGACAATGTACATGATGGATCGGAATGATATAAATGATAACACTGTTCATTAAAAGATGTTGGCATTCAAAGGTAGAATGTCTCATTTTCCAAAAAAAGTGGAAGGGTAAGAACAGAGTGTTTGTCTTCAAGATAACTAACAAAACAGCAATAACTATTATATTCCCATGCCATCATAAGCAAAAGAAGAGAAAAGAGAGAAAGCATACCATTGTGTTAGCAACAAGGAAGAAGCGTCCAGCGAAATGTGAATGAAAGGAAGGGGAGGGGAGCAATAGACTCAATGACAACTATGGAGAGAAAATAACGAATGTAAGATCCTTGTTTTTTGGACCACGAGAGGTGGAACTTTGAGATGACCAAGATTGTGGTTGAAGAATAGAACTTAGGGGAGAAATTAATGGGAGGGTCTGTTGCAATCTGTTTTTCTTCATAGCCAATGTTTCACAAGTCTATTTAACTATTTTACAAGGGTTATATTATTTGTACAATTTTAAATATTAATATCATATTTTTATATTCTAACGTGTTTATTTATGTATATTTTTCTTCTCTCTCCTCCATCATATCTCATAAAAGAAAAATGGAGGGACACATACCATGTTAATTTCTTTCTTTTTAATTGTTTTATGTTGAAAGGCTTTCTTGGACACGATTAGATAAATGGCCTAATTAAGTACATATTAATAAGTTGTTTTGAAATAAGCTTAAAAAAGCTTATTTTGAGGAGCTTCTTCAAATCCATAATTTCACTCATTCACTGGTTTACTTCCTTTATCAACTTTTAACAGGTATGCTATAAAAATAGTAAGGTTCCTTATTTTCCTTTGCTTACATTGAAGGGGTCATTAGTGCTTTATCAAGATTGCAAGGAATCAACTACATACATACATACATATGCTTTATATCACTTTTTAAATAATTATTGACTAATAAGAAAATTAATCCAACAAGTCAAATCAGTAGCATTGAAAGAAACTTATCCAAACTAAATTGTTACACCACTAATGGAATAACGCTCATATCTGCAGCAATGATGGTTCACATAGGCAAGCTAATAGAAGTCATTTTCATTTGTTCAAAGAATCCCAAAGCATGCCCAGATCAACATTGCCTCCTGAAACTACTATTCCTATATGTTTGCAATCCTTCCAAGCAGGATTTTTCTGGAAAGTATCTGATAGAACAGCAGCAAGGCCAATTGCTCCACTTGGTTCAACAACAACCTTAAGAATTTCAAAGCACATTTTCATGGCTTTTATTATTTCACTGTCTTCCACAGTTATAATATCTTCAACAAGATCTCGTACAACAGGCCTGTTTCATTATAACTTAGTGCATAAGCAAACATATCAAATTAACACAATGGTTAAAATCAACAGTTACAAGTTCAATATTAAAATAAACCCCTCCAGAAAAAATTAATATATAAAATAAGTGCATCCATGATGATAGTCAAACAAAAACCATAAAACAGAAAAAGTGACCTCAAAACTTTATTGTCAGTTTATAATCTTGATTACTAGAGATTTGTTTTTACCATGTGAAATCTCCAAGAAATGCTCGAAGCCCATCAGCTATAGTATTGGTCTCAGGCAATGTTATTATCCTTCCAGCTGCTTTAGATTGTGCTGCATCATCAGCCCCTTTAGGTTCAGCAGCCAATATACGAATAGCCGGGTTGATGGACTTAGCAGCCAATGCTACTCCTGATATCAAACCACCACCTACAGTTTTCATTTGTTGGAAAATCAGGCACCAGATAATGAAATTAATGCAAATCTTTATACATTTTGGCTGACAGCAAAAAGTGAACAAACCACTTATGGGTACCACTAGTGTATCTATTTGTGGGGCTTGTTCCAGTAGCTCCAAGGATATGGTACCCTGGCCGCTGCAAGAACAATCAAACTTCAATGGTGTGCAAGTCAACAATTCCTACTTATCCCCCCATAGCTTATGTTCATGTTATATGCCAAGTTTTTGCAGTTGAATAAGACACACCAACATGATGCCATAGATCTAACAGCTCAGCAATTAATTTAGAACTGAGAAAGAAATATCAGAAGATATGCATGTTAAGTGCATGAGTGGCAGTGGACTTAAAGCAAAGAATGTAAAATATATATATATGGCTTGAAGCACCACATATTGCACTACATGATCTGGTCAGTAAATTGCTATGAAGAGAATGAGTCTACACCATAATTTCCCCAAAAAAAAGAGATTAATGACAGGGCATTTAGTCAGAAAACAATAATCGGCATTCAACTATACCTCAAAATGCTCCCATCATTATATGGATGTATAAAGATAGCACCAGTTTCTTGCCACACTTTATTTGCAACTTCCTCCCTTGATCGAATTGAGGCCTCAGACCAGATAACCTGACCACCATACCGCTTTACATTCTCAACTTTGCAAGTTGGGGCAGTTTTTGGAATAACAATATATGCAGGGATCCCCCGTAGTTTTGCTGCCAAAGCCAATGCTGCAGCATGGTTTCCACTGATTTTGGAGAACACAATCAGGAGAACTTCACTTAATCTGATAAGGAAAAAAAAATCAACTTCTAGCATGATTGAACATAGCAAACCTGCTGTGTGTTATGACCCCTTTAGAAGCATCTCCATCATCAAGAGAGAAAACAGCATTGCAGGCACCTCTAAATTTAAAAGCTCCACTGATGGCCATAGAATAGAGAAGGAATTGAATTATTCCATTTTTTTCCTTTATTCCCTTCATTTTTTTTTTTTACATGAGTGTGATGGAATGTAAAGTACAACAAAACACAAAAAATACAAAAGACATTAAAAATATTGCCTAAAATTTGTATAATTCATCACAACTTCATTTCTCACCCCTTTTGGAAACATTCACATTTAAAGTATAGCTGCCTTCCTGATATAGCATCCAGAGAGCTAGAGGACAGAACTGGAGTTTTAAGAACCAATGATTTTATTCTGGCATGTGCTTCCTTGATGGAGGAAATGTCAGCAGCATATTTTCCCTTTGTTATTTGGTTCTCTTCTTCCATCTAAGCAATCAATCTTGAAAGTATATATAGACAGATGAAACAATTTTAGTAATGTGCCCCATAATTATCATGGAATATCCCTTATGTATATAAAATTTTTACAAAATGTTGTAGGTAAGTATACATAATAACCTCCCCATTGAGGAAGCTCCTTAGTGTAAATTAGGTTCAGACAAATTGCCTAACATAAAAGACTGGGTTGTATGCTGAAAACAGAGTTTCATGTAAATTTGTATTTGTACATTATCTCAAAAGTTTAAATCTAAAGTACAAGCAAATAGCATTTTCAAAGCAAACTTTTATACTCCATACATAGGAAATGGTGGGTGCTATATAATAAGCCACCAGCTGAATTAGTTCTATCATCTGAATTTGTACTAAAATAAATTGCCCTGAATACCACTCCCCTTAACTGATCTCATATTTAAACTCAGGTATAGACAAACATTACAGGTTCCAATTTCAGTATCCAGTATATTCAAAGGAATATCAATAAATAAATCATATATATTTATATTGGTGAATTGAAAGGAGAGCAATAAGAGAATCAATCTGACATGGGGACTATTCTATTGCTGAAATTGAAACTGAGGCGAAGCAATAAAGTCATTAGAAGATGAACAAGTGCTAATAAATTCTATGGACTTACTCAACCTACCAAACCAAAGATTCGAAACTTGTGCAATCTGCACTTCGCAAGCAGGCAGCTTTGGCCTTTGGTTGGGGGCCGTCCTCACCCTCATTTCCACTATCTTTTCTTTTATATATGTAGTACACCATAATTCTGCTACAATATACTCCCTCTGGTACTATATATAAGAGGCAAAACCCTGAAACACACAAACCAAGGAAATGCATTGAAATAAGCTATTTGTAATTAATATTCATATAAATTTACAAATTTAACCCTTCAATAATTAATGAACAAACCTACTTGTATTGAAAGTTGCATTGTCTCGTAAATATAAACCCTATTATAAATAAGGGTAAAATTGGAAATGAGCATTTAATATTTGTCAAAATACATGCATGTCTCTTATATTTTGGACCAAAAAAAAGTAGTCATTTACCTCTTATAATAAGGACCGGAGGTAGTATTGTATAACTAGAAAGGTGTCCGTGGTGCGCACGGGTCCTTTTTTCTTACTTCGCTTTAATTAATTCATGTGAAAATAAATATAATTATATATAAACTCAATATGTATATTAATATATGCATATTTATTTTAATATTTGGATAAAAGTATATGTGTTGTTGGTGTAAAAAGTTTTATTTAAATAATATTTTGATATTTGTGTGCTTTTATTTAAATAATTAAGAGTAAATAAATAATAAGAGTTTAATTTCTGTACGCTGTTAATGTAAAAGATTTTGACACGACATCCAATAATGTCTTAACAAATCAACATTAGTTTTATTTTTATTTCTCTCTCTTATTATTAATTTTTTTTTTGGGTTACAGGATGGGGCAAAAGCTCATTTCTCTCTCTTAGTTATTAAAATAAAAGCACATATGTCAAAATCTTTTACACTGACATTGCATAGATATTAACTTTATATTATAATCATATACAAAAAAAAAATTATATTAAGATATCAATCACAACACTTGAAATCTACAATTTAAATATATATTATAACCAAACATTAAAAAATAAAAAATATTTGTATAACCTAAATTTGTTAACAAATTATTACAAATAGTGCTATACATAAAAATTTACTAATAGTATAAATTTATTCGATATAAAAAAATAATATGACACATAAGAAGAGTTACGATATTTTGTATAAAAAAAAAGTTAGAATGCATTTTTTAATTTAATAACATTTTAAAAAAAAATTGAGACTAAAAAAAAAAGTAAGTTTAAGATAAACAAAAATAAAAAGGAATAATTCTAGCATAAAAATGTAAGAATTAACTATTTATAATTTTTTACTAATTCATATGAAATAAATTGAAATAATTTAACTGTTGGAGTTTTGTTGTACATTTTGAAATAGATATTTTTAAATTTTATACTTCAAATTGATGTATTGTACTTGTGTACATAAATATTTATCAATTTGATTTATACTTTAATATAATTTGTTTCAAGTTGTCAGTTTCATGTAATTCAATTTTTTCTGATAATATATAATTCAAATTTTTAATATTTTAGATAATGTATATTTTAATAAAATTATTATTTGGAAGTAAACAATATAAAAAATCTTGATATAATTATTCAAATTATCATTCATATGTTTATAATAAAAAAAAATCTTTTTTATCAGTAAATGTTAGTATGTTAGTTGTTATGTTAGTTTTTTTTCTCCTTTGTATGGGTTTGAATCCTGGTCCTTCAACTTCTTTTGCCTTTAGCTCAAACCAGTTGAGCTGCCCCACCCCCATAAAAAACATTCTTGTTATACTATGAAGATACTAAAATTTTGAAATATTAATGAATATATGTGTTAGAGACAGTAAAAATTTCTATTTTCTAAGGAGATGTACAATTAGTACATATAGCAAAAAAAAAAATCTTTAAATACTGTAAAATTACTGGATAATATATAGATGAATTAAAATAATTTTAAAAAATCATCAGTAAATTTTATATTTAATGTAAATAATTTGTGTTATGTATGAACATAATTTCTCGAATGATAAAAATAATTCCAATTAAATTACTATTATATATGAAGTAAAAATATTAATAAAATAAGGATTATTATTGTAAGAAGAAATTGATCATAATATAATTAATATTAAAAAAGAAGTCAGGGGTATGAACACTGTATAGGAATAATTCTACTTTATCATGCATTATTATTTTATTTAAATTTATTAAATAAAGCATATGAGTAATAATAAAATAATAAGTCAAGCTTAATGAAGTATCAAATTTTTATGATAATATCAATAAAAAAATATAGCTGATTTTAATTTAATAATATGATGTTAGTCTTTTTTTTTTTAGTATGTAAATAAATGTGATATTAGTTTGTTAATATATTGATGGTAGCATGAAAGTCTTGGCTTGGGAGAACAGCAAGAGAGGAAAGTAGGAAAATATAATGTGTTGGAGTTTGTTTTTTTTTTTTTTGACGCAATTTGATTGAGATAAAATCATAAAATAGAATTAACAAAAGAAAAAAGAAAAAAGAGGTGGGCGGTAACTTGTTAACAAATATTATAATAAGTGTTATACCAAAAAATAATATAATATTATAATAAGTGTAAATTACATTAATGACACCTGGATCTTGTAATGTGAAATTTGTTGAGTTTTATATATACTTATAGATAAGAGAGAGAAAGTGTTGAAAATGTTATGAAATTTGAAATAAAAAATTATTAATTATATTATAGATTGTAGAAGAAGAGAAAAAAAACAGGTATGGTTTTGGAGGGAAAAAAATTTGTTGGGAGAGTGACATTTGTCCTAATAGGGAAGACTTTTCTTATAGTAAGATAAATGATCGCATATCAGTGATCAGTGTATTTAGTTATAAAGTCAGCAAAAGCAAAAGTGAAATAATAATAAAGAAAATAAAATAAAAGATGTGAAATGAATAAACAGAAAGAAGAGGACACAGGAGAGTGAGCGGGAAACATGTAGAAGGTAATAGAAGCTGAAAGATATGGCCAAGGCGAGAATACTGTACAGAGAAAGGGTTCTAAAATTATATAGTAATTGATAATCTGTGGTTGGATAAGAAGCATGTTGGACGAGCGTATCGTTTTTGGGTGTAGTCAGTAGTGTATTCGAAATTGTTTCAAAGAGCAAAATGTTTAGAACCTTCTTCTGTAATGATTTTTTTTTTTATTAAAAACAAAAAATATGTTAGGCAGGAATTTGTAGAGGTGGTGGGATATTAGGATGACAGCTGTCCTCTACAGTGAAATTCTACAGTGAACTTATTGAGCTTTGTATTATAATTTAGATTAAGGGCAAAATTTTAAGGAACTCGTTTTAAGTTTGTTTTTAAGTGGGTCCATGAGAGTTTATGATATCTATTTAATTTTCACTCTAATGGGAATTTCTAATACTAAGTTACTTAACTTCTCTCTCTTCAATATCCCATATTTTCTCTCTCACTTTTACACTATCAAATGCACAAAAAAATTATTTAAATGTTAAGGTTCCTTAGATAAGGAACTCATTTTAAATATAAGGAACCCAAAATTATATGTGGCATATTGTAATAATATTTTATTCTTAAAGAACCCCTAAGAAACTCCCACTAAAGATACTCTAAGTGCCTATAAATTTTATTTACGGTTATATTTTTTTATTTATTTAATTGGTTTGTGTAAAGTTTTTCTTTATGCTTCATTTTAAAAAAAAGGTTTTTGTTTATACTATTAATTAATTAATTAATCATAGATTATGATATAAATGAATTTTAAAGTAATTAAAATTAGAGTCAAATATTTTTAATAACGTGACAAATTTTTAGAACAAGAGTAAAATATTGTTAATGATAAGATAAGTTGTGATTGATTGGCATTCTGAAAAATTCTTACACCAACCGTACATAATAATTATACTCTACATTTTTTTAATAAATCTATAAAGACTAGCGATGAATTTTTAATTATACAAATTCTATATAAAATTATTTCTAAACTTTTACTTGCACATTTTAGAGTAATACATAATTAACTCTTTACTCTTTAGTGTATACATTTTTAGATAAAGTTTCACAAAATTGAATTTGCAGTGAGAAAAGAGTTGTGTTATTCTAACAATTCATATGGGATAATCGATGGGACAACTCTACTATACAGTGGTATTTTTGTAATTTTAACCTACTTGTAAACTTATTTATGAATAGAGTTACTGTTCATATATACGGTTGTCACTAGGGATGTAAATTTTACCCGTACCCACGGATATCTGTGGATAATATCCGTAACGTGTAGAAAATGGTTACCTTAATGGGTATCCATAGATAAATAAAATGGATATTTTCTCTATCTGCTTATTAATGAGGTAGGGACTGATATTGTAGTGTCCATACCCCCGAGTGCCCGCTAAGGTGAAATTACTAAAATACATTTACATATATAAATCAAATACCCTATTTCTTCACTATTCTTATTTTATTTCTGAAATATATAGCAGTCGAAGCTCCCAAATCTTATCATACCCAAGCTCTATGGAATATTGTTACGTATTATTGCTTTTATTCAACTATTGTGTTATGGATTAATGCTTATGGATTATAGCTTCTTGATTAATGCTTGTGGATTAATGCTTATGTGTGAATGATGTCAAGATAGGGGTATAAAAAAATTTACTCTAATATTCAATAATTTGTGAGGTGTTTGAATATCCATGGATACCTGCAAATATTGATAAATCTTTTTAAAACCCGAAAATAGATACCCACACTGATATGGGGCGGGGACGGGTATGAAATTCATCTAATGGGGCAGGTAGTGGGGGGCTACTACCTATACCCATGCTATCCCATTTACATTCTTAGTTGTCATCGTATAGTTGTCCCAAATGATTGTTAGAATGACGTTTTTGTTGAGAAAATAAGCATCTATTCACCCTTGAATAAGATTATCACGTATGGGTATTGGGCCCAAAAGTCTCCGGTTAAAATCCAGTACAATGATTTTTGTGGCCCGTTAACAGGTTAACCCTCTTTTATGTTTCGTGTATCCATCTTTGTGTATCCATCTTTGCTTTACAGTCCAAAAGATAAAGCATATCCATCGTGCTTAGGGGCCTCATCAATCCAATAACGCAATCCGTTATGTCGATAGCCTAAGGTGATCTTTGATTTCTGAAATATTTTATGAGTGTTAACAATACATTCTTTTTAATATGTTTTTTTTTATTGGTTGAAATTAATATGGGTCCCATTATTTTGGAAATGAGTCTCATTAATTCATGTGGGTCCCACTTGAATTTTGTAGGACCCACATGAATTTTAACCAATAGGAGGGAGTATGTTAGAAAGTGTGCTGCTAGCATTTTTTATATTTTATTTTCAAGTAAATTATATTTTCGAGAATCTCATTCTCAGGAATATTTTTTTCTCATCTTCATACATGTAATTAGAGTTTATAACTAGAATTCATTAATTTTATTGACATCTTTTATATCCGAAAATATTTTTTTTTAAACTTACATGTGAAACCTTTATTCCAATATCAACATTCCTGAAAATATTTCTTAAAAATTTATACCAAACTATACCTAATTGCTTTGCCTTCTTAACCGTTAACCAAAATAACAAAGGAAAACAACCGAAAAAACAAAACAATATGATGAGACAAACAAGAGAATTATTATAATACTTTCCAAGCTTCCAATGACGATGTGAATGTATTGAAACGCATATCGCGTAACTATACGTTCTCTCTCCATTTTTCTGGGACGGACTCACTCTCCGTTTTCTTCTTAAAAAGATAATAATATCATTTTCGTTCTATTAATCAATGCAGTGATTTACGTATAGATAGCCATGACTTTGGGATTAAATAATGGTAGAATATTCTACCCAAAAAAAATGGTAAGATAACTTATCCTATGTAAAACATTTTGGAGTTATATGCTATCGGATGGTTTCTAAAAGTTAGAGAATTTGACTCGCGTTATTTTCTAAGCATGAAGAATATATTTTACAATAGTGTGCATCTTCATGATGATGTTACCAGTCGGCAGTCAGTGACTTCTGCTGTTTTCTTGTTTCTTTCTCTTTATCTGTTCTTTTCATTTTTATGTGAAATATATTACTCTATCAACTGGAATGAAATGTCATGGCCAACCTAGCGCTTATTATTTGTTCCTTTAATAAAGGTCACAACGGATTGAAAAATACTACCAACACACTCTCTAACACAAACTTTTTAACACACTCCCTCATATTAGTTGTAATTTATGTGGGTCCTACAAAATTCAAGTGAGACCCACATGAATTTCAACTAATAGGAGGGAGTGTGTTGGAAAGTGTGCGTTAGAGAGTGTGTTGCTAGCACTCCCCTTGTGTGTATTACCAATTATCAATAATGCATTATATATATATTAGTGCTAGTGTGCTACGTTGTTACCATTTTTTTTTATCATATGCTACGTCATTACTTTGTTATTGTCATATAGAGAAAACAAAGAAACAAAACTAGCAACCACAAACTAGTGTGTGTTTGGCGTCCAAATGCAAACTCAATTTTGAATTTTTGTCAACATATTTGATATTTTTAAAAGTAAGTTAATTATAATTGGATTTGGAACCCAAAACCTTGAATATTGAAGAAAAATTCAAAAAAAATAAAATAAAAAATACTTCTCCATTCACCAAAATTCAGTTTCAGTTTTTAATTCTTATCATAATACCCATAGAAAATTAAATACATCCCATCCTTTTAATATTGATCATGACTTTTAAGGTGGTTAGGATAAAAATCAAACATTTGTAATGATGTGTCGATTTCTAATTTGTTGACAATGTAAAAAAACTGTACACTGTCGGTGTATTCTAATTAAATCCTTAAAAATAAAAGTAAAGATCAATTTAGTAATTACACGTGTAAATGCCAATTTGATTAATATTATTCAAACTGTACTGGCCGAGGTGGTAAGCTCGGCCGTCGAGCTCGGAAGCTTAACTGCTTTGAACGATACACTTATCCAGAACTCAGCTAACAACCTTACTTTAGATAAGAGATAACTCTTATCAGTAAAAGAGATGGGAGTTGAGCTAAAATAGATAAGTGATAAGTGATAATAGCTGAACTAGATCCTAGAAAGTAGGATCAGTTTATCCCTCTAATCCTCTATAAAAAGGGGAAGAGTCTAAGAAGAAAGACACTTTAACTTTCATCAGAGCTTGGTGTTCTCTCTTAAGCGTATTAGAGGTCCCGGTTGTGATCAAGAGACTATCAATAAGTCCTTGCCCACTGGAGTACATCAGATACAAAATTAAGAGATTGATGCACCACGTGATCAAGGGTTGAACACAGAACTACGTTTGGCTTTGATTCCCTTCGGGATACGTAGGACCGGAACATAAGTATTCTGTCAAGCCACGATCTAAAACAACCCCAACGTTCACCCTTGGTCTAACGTTTACGGCCAGATTCCGGCTACTCGGATCTCGGCAGGAACATTTGGCGCCCACCGTGGGGCCGAGGAAAAACTTTCCCCGGTTCCATAAGATCTAATGGTGACTACACGGAACGGACCGAAGGGAGGGGCCCATAGTGCAAATCATGTTGAGGAATCAAACTCTAATCATAACAACCCCCCACCTCCTCCCTTCGATGAAGGTAATCTGCAACTGGGAGAGATCATGGCACAATTGAGACAGTTGCGTCAGGAGAACGAGGAGATTCGTACGGAGTACCAAAGGCTGTTGAGCACTCGGAAAAGGGGAAGATCGGCAACACTTGCCGAGGAAGAGCATTCCTCACCCGAGGATAGCCAGAGAGACCCAACTTATGTACCTTCTCGTGATGACAGAAGCCGACCTTCCAGAACCAGGCTTGGGCCCGAGGCCTCAAGGGTCCGATCTCGTACTGAGGAGACCACTCAGAGAGAGAAAGCACGGGACAGACGACCGAGATTACCTTTCACTGATGCCATTGACGAGGTGATCATACCTCGGCATTTCAAGTCTCTTAATATGGATAAGTACAATGGCACTACTGATCCAACAGAACATGTTGAATCTTTCATTTCATCTGTTTACCTGGTGACCGATTCGGAAGCCATCATGTGCAAGATCTTTCCAACCACTTTGCAGGGACCTGCCTTGACTTGGCTCACGAATCTTCCACCTCGGTCAGTGGATTCTTTTGACATGTTGGTTACAAAGTTCACTGCACAATTCGCAGCAAGCCGAAGGCATAAAAAGCACTCGGTCTCGCTTGTGAATTTCAGGCAGGAGAAAAATGAATCACTCAGGGATTACATGGCTCGCTTCAGCACTCAACAGGTTTTAATCCCCAATATGAGCTCAGAACTTTGCCTTCATACCGTTATGAATGGTTTGAGGCCAGGGCTGTTCTTTGAATATTTATCTAGGAAGCCACCGAGGGATTTTGAAGAACTTCAAGAAAAAGCCACAGGGTTCATGAACTCGGAAGAGATGGTAGAATCAAAGAAAAGAAGTTTTGAAGAAAAAAGCATAATCTCAAACAAAGAAAGAGATAAAGGGGCCAATCCACAGAAGGCTTTCAGGAGTAATGACAGAGGGTTTTCAGAGAGGCAGTCCCAACCCCGACACCAGTCTTACACTCCACTGAACCGATCCAGAGCCGCTATTCTTCAAGAGGTGTGCAATACCGAGTTGATCACTTTGCCAAGACCATCCAAAACTCCAGCTCAGGCTGACAAAAGTAAAGAGTGTAAGTGGCATCAGAACTATGGCCACTCCACTGAAGACTGCAAAACAGCCCAGGATAAAATTGAAGAATTGGTACAGGCAGGCCGACTTGACCGGTTTGTCCGCCGAGAGGGTGATGGTGGCGGACGAGCTGGCCGACGGCGAAGAAGACGGGGTTATGACAATCGTAGCAGAGATGAAAATCAGCGAGGTAATAATCAGAACGGAGATTGGGATAACAGTCAGCGACCACCTAATGATGAGGCAGAGGTTGGCGTAAGAGGAGTCATTAATACCATCTCGGGAGGTTTCGCAGGAGGAGGCACAACGAGTTCAGCTCGGCGACGTCACATAAAGGCTATCCGATCTGTCAACTCGGTTTCCAGAAAAACCGCAAGGCCGAGACCACCAATTACTTTCTCAGATAATGACTTCCAAGGATTAGATCCCAATCAAGATGATCCAATGGTAATAACAGTTGAAGTGGCCAATTACTCAGTCAAACATACACTAGTTGATCAGGGTAGCTCGACTGACATTCTGTACTTGGCAACCTTTAAAAAGCTTGGAATTCCAGAAAAGTTGATAAAAGAACAGGAGGACAAGCTAGTGGGGTTCGCCGGAGAGCAGGTCAAAACTCGAGGTTATATAGACCTCTTGACAACATTTGGTGAAGGCAAGCTTGCCCGGACCATATCTGTCAGATATGTCATTGTGGATGCCAACACTTCATACAACATCCTCATCGGAAGACCGACTTTGAATGAGCTCGGAGCAATTGTCTCCACACCTCACCTCACCATGAAATTTCCAGCTGATTCGGGTGAGATAGTTGCAGTCCGAGCTGACCAGAGGATGGCCAGACAGTGCTACGCAGATGGTTTGAAGGTAACTCGGGAGCCAGATATCACCGAAAATGCTAAAGATCATCAGGCCGAAGTGGTAAGCTCGGTCAGTTCAGTAAGCTCGGCAAGATCGGATGACATGTTTGAATTAGATCCAAGGATAGAAATGTATGAATCCAGAGCAGAACCTACAGAGTCATTGGAAAAATTTCAACTGGGAGCACAGGTCGGTCAGTGCACAAGCATCGGCAGTCAGCTCGATCCCTCACTGAAACAACAGATACAAGCAGTCTTGAGAAAGAATGCCGACCTGTTTGCTTGGAAGACATCGGATATGCCTGGCATAGATCCCAATTTTCTGTGCCACAGGCTATCTATATGTCCGGAGGCCAAGCCCATAGCTCAGAAGAAAAGGAAGCTCGGCGAAGAAAGAAGAAAGGCTGTAGCCGAAGAGACTGCAAAACTGAAGAAGGCCAATTTTATCAGAGAAGTAAAATATACTACTTGGCTAGCCAATGTCGTGTTGGTTAAAAAAGCCAATGGCAAGTGGAGAATGTGTACTGATTACACCGATCTCAACAAGGCGTGCCCGAAGGATTATTATCCTCTTCCAAACATTGACAGATTGGTAGATGGAGCTTCGGGTTACAGAGTCTTAACTTTCTTGGATGCATACTCGGGTTACAACCAGATAAGAATGCATCCACCAGATGAGGAGAAAACGGCGTTTATGACCGAGGGGGCAAACTACTGCTACCGGGTAATGCCTTTCGGTTTAAAAAATGCTGGTGCAACATATCAGAGGCTCATGGACAAAGTGTTTCTCAATCAGATCGGAAAAAATCTAGAGGTTTAAGTTGATGATATGGTAGTAAAGTCTGATGACCCAAAACAACACCCTGCCGACTTGGAGGAAATCTTTTCCTAACTCAGAAATTACAACATGAGATTGAACCCTGAAAAATGTTCTTTCGGTGTGCAAGGAGGAAAGTTCCTGGGGTACATGCTAACACACAGAGGGATTGAGGCCAACCCAGATAAGTGTAAAGCTGTCATTGAAATGCGGAGTCCGTAAACCATGAAAGAAATACAGAGGCTAGCAGGCCGATTAGCCTCCTTATCTCGGTTCCTCCCCAAATCAGCCGAAAAAGCCAGACCCTTTTTCCAACTCTTGAAGAAACCCAAGGAATTTGTTTGGACCGAGGAGTGTGAGAAGGCTTTTGAAGAACTAAAATTGTTTCTCACCTCACCTCCGATTCTAACTCGGCCCGATCTCGGTAAGGATCTGTATTTGTACTTATCTGTCAATGATTACGCAATCAGTGCAGTAATCATCCAGGAGGAGGAGAAGCAACAGATGCCAGTGTATTACATCAGTAGAATCTTGAAAGATGCAGAGACACGGTACCAAGTAATTGAAAAGCTTGCCCTTGCTTTGGTAATGGCAGCTCGGAGGCTAAGACCTTATTTCCAGTCGCACCAAGTGGTAGTCAAAACAGATCATCCAATTAAGCAAGTGCTTCGAAAGCCCGATCTGGCGGGACGAATGATAGCCTGGTCAGTTGAACTATCAGAGTTCGGTTTACAGTACGAACCGAGGGGACCAATGAAAGCCCAATGTCTCTCCGACTTCATTGCCGAGCTCTCTTCAAAGCCAAGTCCCGAACCCATTAATTGGCTTCTATATGTAGATGGCTCATCAAATTTAAAAGGAAGCGGGGCTGGAGTAATTCTTGAGGGCCCAGATATCCTTTATCCTGGAGCAGTCCTTGAAGTTTGGGTTCAATGCATCAAACAACCAAGCAGAGTATGAGGCTCTTATTGCCGGACTGGTATTAGCTAAAGAGGTTGGAGTCAAAGGATTGAAGTGTCGAAGTGACTCAAAGCTTGTAACAGGGTAAGTCTCGGGGGATTATCAAACAAAGGATCCTCAATTAACCAGGTATTTGTGCAAGGTCAATAGTTTAATTTCAGAGTTTGACAACTTCACTATTGAGCATATACCTCGGGAGGAAAATGCTAGAGCCGACCTGATGTCTAAGTTGGCTAGCACCAAGAGAACTGACCAGTTAAAAACTTTCATTCAGGAAAATCTCCCTGAACCGAGTATAAAAAGTGCCGAGGTATTGATAACCGAGCACTATGATCGAGGCTGGATGATGCCATTCTGGGAATTCCTGACCTCGGACAAGTTACCTGCTGATCCCAAAGAAGCAAAGAAAATTCGTCTGAAGTCTTGTCATTACACTATCCGAGATGGAGAGCTGTACAGAAGAGGATTTTCAATGCCTTTATTGAAATGCATAACCAAGGAACAATCCGAGTATGTAATGGACGAGATGCATAGAGGAATATGTGGAATGCATTCTAGTGGCCGATCCCTAGCAGCTCGGGTTCTGCGAGCAGGCTTCTATTGGCCGACTATGAGATCAGACTGTGCTTCCTGGACTAACAAATGTGATCCTTGTCAGAAATTTGCTACTGTGGCACGAGTTCCAGGAGAAGAGGTCCATTCAATGATGTCACCTTGGCCCTTCACTATGTGGGGGATGGACATTGTGGGCCCTTTCCCTGTTGCCAAAGGCCAAGTAAAGTTCTTGCTGGTAGGAGTGGATTATTTCACTAAATGGATTGAAGCCGAGCCATTAGCTATTATAACAGCTAAAAAGGTCCAGAGTTTTGTATGGAGAAACATCATATGCCGACATGGTCTACCTTATGCGATTTTCACTGATAATGGAAAGCAATTCACGGACAAAAATATTAAAGAATTCTACTCCAATCTCGGAATCAAACATAAGGTGACCTCGGTTGAGCACCCATAAACAAATGGTCAGGCAGAGGCAGCCAACAAAGTCATTCTGAACGAGCTCAAGAAAAGGTTGGGCCAATCAAAAGGAGCATGGGCTGAAGAATTACCGAGCATCCTCTGGTCTTATCATTGCTCACCACAGTCATCAACAGGAGAAATGCCGTTCAGGCTAACCTATGGAACTGATGCAATGATTCCAGTTGAGTTCGGCGAACTTTCTTTCAGAAGGCAGCATCATGACCAAAGCAAGAATGAAGAAGAAATCCGAGTTGAGCTTGATATGGTTGAAGAAGTCCGAGATGCAGCAAAGATCAGGGAAGAACTATGCAATCAGAAGGCAACTCGGAAGTACAACTCAAAATTGCGACCGAGAGAGTTTGTTCAAGGAGACCTAGTACTAAGATTGCAGAATGATGCAAGGAAGGACTCCAGAGAGGGCAAGCTCGCAGCAAACTGGTCTGGCCCATTCAGAATAGTTGAAAATCTTGGAAATGGTGCTTATAGGCTAGAAGAGTTATCAGGGAAGGCTGTTCCAAGAACTTGGAACACTTCTCATCTCAAGTTTTATTTTAGTTAATGTAAAGTTAGGTAAGGTACTCTTTTTCCTACCCTGGTCTTTTTCCCATGTGGTTTTGGCCAGGAAGGTTTTAATGAGGCATGCCTGAGAAAATAAATGAATAAGGTCCGTTTCAGATACAGGGCTAAAAATTCACTTGTTTTACATTCTAAAATCAAAAACCTAAAAGGGTTGACTGAGCTGAAATCGACCGAGTTGAGGTCGAAATGCCGAACCCAAAGAGGTATCATCAAAAACCTAAAAGGATTGATCGAGCTGAAATCGACCGAGTTGAGGTCGAAATGCCGGACCCGAAAAAGTACAAGCGTGAGCTTAAAATGGTTGACCGAGCTAAAATCGACCGAATTACAGTCGAAATGCCGAACTTAAAAAAGCAAAGTTAAATTTTTTTAAAAAAAAAGCCGAGCTTATAAGCTCAAGAGGCCACGAGCAAAACTTACAAAGTTGCAAAAACCGGGATTCACCCGATAAAAAACTTTGAAACGCACTAAAAAGCTAAGGGTCAATATCCGAGCTGAGAAAAACTTGGAATAATTTCTAAGTAAGCAAAAAAGACAAGCCGCAATATAAAGGCAAAAAGTTGCAAAATTCCATTACTTAGTGGCAAAAGCCCAGTACAAAAGAGGGCATCGCCCGGTACATTAAAAAGGAAGAAGAAATTTTGTATGTTACTCATGGGCATCCCCATGAGCAAAGGCTTCATCAGCAGCTAAGGGAAGGCCATCGCCATTTGGAGAAGAAGCACCAAAAGTTGGATCAGGCAATCCACTGTCATTCGCTCCTTCCTCCTCGGCAGCTCGCCCTTCAGCTTGACCTTGAACATCTTCTTCTTCATCCTCAAGCTCGGACAGAGGAACAAAAGCCCCTTCCTTGTTGAAGTCCTTATCCACATCAGCCTGGGAGAAATCCGCATCGGGGTTAAATTGTTGAAGCTGTTTCACAGCTCGGAAAAACCCGTTGATATGCTCCTTCATGATGGAATCCTCGGCTTCAGCAAGGTCAGACCGTAGCTTAAGGTTGGCCTCCTTCTCGGAATTTAAAGATCTTTGAAGTATAAGGTTGACCTTCTTATCAGCCTGAGAGTCCTCGGCAATCTTCTCGAACTTAGCCCTTTCGGCTTTCTCGCTACACAGCTCGGATTGCAGGGAGGCATTAGCCTTCTCAAGCTCGGCTTTTTGGGCCTTTAATTGCCCAATTAACCGAGCCTGTTCTTCGCATTTGGTCATGGCTTGGGCTAGCTCATCCCTCACCAACAAAGCCCGAGCTACGTCAGCCCTCATCGCCTCCATTTTCCTGTTATTGGTGGATAGCTCATTGCTCCAGAAGCGGGTGATGGATGAGATCCGAAGGGCGTAAGCGGCAGCAGCCTCCATGCTCGCCTCTGGGCCTTGCTCCAGCAATAGCCGGGCATCAGAAGGCTTGAGCACTTGGCCATCAATAAGTGAGCCGAGATTGAAGTCGTTGCTCCAGAGTGAACTGAAACCCGGATTACAGTGGCCATTATACCACTTGTTCTCTGCCATTAAATCAGTAACTGGCGGCGTCCTTTTAGCTCTCCTCTCCGCACTACGGTCCTCATCAGCTATCGGAAAGGGCGAAGTGCTCCTTCTCGGAATCTCTAGTTGAACAGCGGCCCGAGATCTTTTGGGAGGACGAGTGTCAGGAGCCGAAGCCTGAGCAATCTTCTTCTTCTTCCCCTTCACATTGGCGGCAGGAGCTGAAGTACCAGCATCTTGATGGGCCGACTTCTTCAACAACGCCTTGTAGTTGAATTTTCCCATTATCACTACAAAAGGGAGATTGGTCAGACGATAATTGCAACAAGGTAATGAAAAATGCCTCTCGGCAAAAGCTACTTACGTTCGAAGTCGGCTTGCCGAGTGGAAGAAGTTACAAGTTTCAAAAGCTTTCCACAAGGCAATGGCCGAGGATAAAGTTTCAGAACCTCAACGTCGGCCCGCTCTTGGGCAGTCATGCAGCCGAGGTCGAAGCTAGAAAATTTGGAAGGATGGGGTTGCCAGTATAAAGGAAACTTTGCTTTCCCCTCAGAATCAAAGAAAATGGATTCGTTCCCCTCAGTAGGACGGACTCTGAAAAAGTCCGACTTGAAGAATTTGTAAGAACTCTTATAAAGGCCGATGATACGTCTCTTCTCAACCCCGCTAAGAGAGACCCACCCAACTCGGTCCCCTAACCTAACCCTATAGAAGTAAAGAAATTTGGGCGCAGTAGCTTCCATCCCTATTTGCCCGCAGAGAATCTGGAAAGCCTTCATGAAGGCCCAGCTGTTCGGATGCAGTTGAGTTGGAGCAACGTTCATAATTTTTAGAATATCAACTCAAACTGTGTAAAGGGGAAGGAGACTCCAATTTGCTCAAACAGTGTTTTGTACACATACGTAAAATGTGTTTCTACAGGAAGAGCTTGCAGAAATACATGCTCAGTTTCTGAGCAAGGTACGCTGCGAATAATCCCACGAGAAGAAGAAACCTTGGGCCTAACAGTTCTAAGAGACTCATGAGTCCTAAAATTAGAGTGAAAAGCACCAACATCTGGCTTCACCCAGAAATACCCAAGAATAGTGATTTCGGGGTAAGGAACCCGGGGCATCCTAGAGGCACGCTGCCGTCGTTGGGGGGCAGTAACAGCTTCCGGAGTAGCAGAGCTACTCTCGTTAGAGGAAGAAGAAGAAGAGTCCCTAGGGTTCGTTTCATCACCCCTTGAAAGAGGCGGCGAAGAATGAGGAGAACCCCCAATAGGGTTTATTTCCTGGTCTATGATCTGGACCTCTGAGGACGCATTTTGAGATACCTCGAACGAGGGTTCCATAGTCGAGTAGAGAAGCAGAGACCAAATAAAAATGGAGGGTTAAAGGCGTACCTGGAAAAAGTAATGAAAGAGTGAAAATGCTTGAAGAAGAAAGACTTGAGGAAGAAGAAGCTTCAGAGGTTTATGAATAGCAAAGGCAGGTAAGGGTTTGTCCTCGAAAATGCCTCAATTTATAGCACACAACCGTGATCTTGAAGAAAAACCGAAACGTCTGTAATGATGGTGGCTAACGCGTGAGAGAAGGGAAATGTCTCTTCAA
Organism: Echinosophora koreensis; assembly: GCA_035048595.1. Taxonomy (NCBI): domain Eukaryota; kingdom Viridiplantae; phylum Streptophyta; class Magnoliopsida; order Fabales; family Fabaceae; genus Echinosophora; species Echinosophora koreensis. Next base: position 5,672,939 of record JAPCYP010000017.1, on the reverse strand, counting down.
AACCTGTGCAAGTTCGGCACACCTATCCAGGATTGCCACGTGGCGAAGACATCGGAATACACGATGCCACCAACAGGGGTTTTAAATGCGCAATCGCAGAGTAGACCTCAGAAATAGGACCTTCAAGGCCACGTGTCACAAGCGAAACGGATCTTAAAAGTAACGCAACGTCTCTTTTCATCTCGGGTACTGAGAAGCTGACGTCACAAGACAAGATTGACAAGACCGTTCCTGTCTCAGTTCGGCTCGGCTCCTTCGATAAAGCTTTCACGCTCTATAAAGCCTAAAGCTTGGGGGGCTTGTGTATGAGCCGAGGTGGTGCATGGCCGAGCTATAGAACTCGGCCAACAAACCCACCGACTTGAGATAGTTACGAACCGAGGTACGAATACAAAAAGTAGCAAAGTTTTAAGCTCGGCCAACTAAGGCTGTGACACCCTTCTACCCCGCATGTTAAAAGCCAATTAATTTAAAAACAATTAAAGGAAAACATGCAATTATTGAATAAAATAAACAATTGTCCATGGGTAGAAAAGTCCCACATGAACCGTTTACAACACGGAAATAAAATAAGTTTTTAATAGCGAAAACATAACAAACCAATAAAAATAACCCAACCCCGATGTCACATACAGAGCTGGTATAACCGTTCCGGAATAAAATCCACGGAATTACAACTGACCTAATAACTAAGAAAACATAAACTAGCCCTACTATGAGTGGCGGCTCCTCAGAGTCACTTCTCTCCGGGCTGCTCGTCATCCTCTGTAATGTGCCAATCAGGCCAAACACAAACAACAAACATATATAGGGAGTAAGAATCGTATAAACATATTAGCATGGAGATAGGCAGTAAAGTAAACAGCAAGCATAGCAGCATCACATCAAACATCAACATCATCATTATGCTATGCAGTGCAATGCAGTCCTACTCCGCTAAACCATCAATGCATGTGGATCCGCTAAACTCGGGATGAACGACTTCGGAGTTACATATCCACATTGAGAATCTACTCAACACCGGAGAATCTACTCCTTGGATAGCCAACGCATCAAACCAACGAATGCCTCATCACGGGGGCGCTAGGAGAATCTACTCCAACCGTGGATGGCCGGATCGCCGTACTCTAGGACGATCTCCCCTATGTCGAACATCCCTAAACAACAACTCCGATGCAATGCGTATGCAACACACAACAACAACGGCAACACCACCTCCATAACTCCAACGGGATCGACCGAAGGTAACAGCAGGATCAACCGCACCAACTTGCCTCGCGGAATCTACCTGAGGACTTAAGCGGAATCAACCGTAGTACCTGGGGCAAACTCTCGGCCACCAAGGTACACAATAACAACAACACCTTAGACCCAAACCGTGGGGTCAAGGCCTCCTTGGCCAAAAAGCACCAAGGCATAACTCCTCAGCTTGCAGCACCCAAAAGGGTATCGACTTAACATCTCACCATCTCGTCATCTTTAGTTATCTTTAGTAACATTTACCCAGTTGTCTAATCAGTTATCATCATAGGGAAGTGTGGTTTAAAACCCCTTAAGTCCTTTAATCTTATTCTGCCACAGTGGGTTGAGCACGGTCGTGCTTAAGCACGTGAGGGCGTGCTCCCTTGTAAGTGAAGCACGGTCGTGCTTCTTAATGAGCATGGTCGTGCTCAGCAGCACGATCGTGCTCTTTGTCCTGTACGGCCGTGCTCAACAGCACGGCCATCTTCCCAGAATTCAACTGGGAGCATGGTCGTGCTCCCTGTTCAGCACGGTCGTGCTCAACGCGCGACAGTGCTGTTCTGGGCAGGAACAGAGGCTGATACTTAACCAAATTTCATAATTTAATCCATTAAACATCCTAAATCACTTTTAACACGTTTTTAGGGATTAAACAGCAGTAACTCAATAATCATAACATCAACCATGCAACCAGCAACATCAACAACCATCTCATGGTAATAACAATGATTAATACATCAATATCATGCTCACATTCAACATATGACAATCTCATCATATAGCAGTCAACATGCATCATCATTTCAGACATGTAATCATATAACAATGAATATTAAAAACGGGGTTATGGGAACCCCTTTACTTCACTCTAATCCCAAACCTATGTAAATACTACCCTTCTCCCCATACCTGGATTGAAGGTAGCTCTCTAAGGTGTCCTAACAGCGACCGGTTCTTCCCTTTACCGCGACTCACACCGAAACGAACCTTGGATCAACAGAAAACCAAAGGTTAGTTCCCTATTCACAATAACGGAAAAGGAAACCAAGAGAGGGAAAGGAACTTTACCTAAACCACTACCAAAGATGCACTAACAGTCTCCCAAAGCCTCTAAACTGCCCAAGATGGAAGAAAACAGAAAAAGGCTCTTCCTGGTCGCACTGTGGCTGCTGAGTTCACCAAAAGTAGGGTTACACGTTAAACCCTCGAGTCCTGTTCATGTATATAACGTTCAGACCTGAGCACGGTCGTGCTCTCCCTTGAGCACGGTCGTGCTCTCCCTTGAGCACGGTCGTGCTCCACTTAGCATCACGAGACGCGGTCCACGCATTGATCACGGGCGTGCTCCATGTTGAGCACGGTCGTGCTCAACTTAAAATCAGAATCACGCTTCTGACTTTAAGCACGGGCTTGCTGGCTGATGAGCACGGGTGTGCTCATGTACCAGAAAGGGACTTTTAGCCAAAAATCTCACTAAGCCCTTAAACAATAAATTCAACTTAATACAACCAGCTTAATCAAATTAATTCTGAAAAACAGGGTGTTACAAAGGCCACTGAGCTCATAAATGGGCCGAGGTGCAATATCGGTCACGGAAAGCATGGCAAAAAGGAAAATAAAAACCTAAGCCATGGATTCAGAAAATTTTCAGAAGGCAAGCTCGGCTCTTGTCATGAAAACTTCTTCGCTCTTTTGAGCTCGAAGCTTGGGGGGCTTGTGTACTGGCCGAGGTGGTAAGCTCGGCCGCCGAGCTCGGAAGCTTAACTGCTTTGAACGATACACTTATCCAGAACTCAGCTAACAACCTTACTTTAGATAAGAGATAACTCTTATCAGTAAAAGAGATGGGAGTTGAGCTAAAATAGATAAGTGATAAGAGCTGAACTAGATCCTAGAAAGTAGGATCAGTTTATCCCTCTAATCCTCTATAAAAAGAGGAAGAGTCTAAGAAGAAAGACACTTTAACTTTCATCATAGCTTGGTGTTCTCTCTTAAGCGTATTAGAGGTCCCGGTTGTGATCAAGAGACTATCAATAAGTCCTTGCCCACCGGAGTACATCAGATACAAAATTAAGAGATTGATGCACCACGTGATCAAGGGTTGAACACAGAACTACGTTTGGCTTTGATTCCCTTCGGGATACGTAGGACCGGAACATAAGTATTCTGTCAAGCCACGGTCTAAAACAACCCCAACGTTCACCCTTGGTCTAACGTTTACGGCCAGATTTCGGCTACTCGGATCTCGGCAGGAACACAAACAATATTTATATTATCATTTTTAATAATAAAATGTCCAACTATAAATTGATATCATTTTTTTTTTGGTAACAAAAAGAGGGGCAAAAGCCCAAACAGAAAAGAAACTACAAATAATATCTTCATGATGATGTGTTAAAAAAGAAACAAGCATAGAAATTTATTAATGAATACAATCAAACTTATATATAAAAAAAGATTATAATCTTTTATTCTTTTACGTGTATCTAGCTCAAATAGAGTATGAGATGCGTTGTACAAAAGTCTAAAACTAAAATGATATAAAAAGGGAGGAGGATTTGTTAATGCTAAACCTATGTTGTTGTTGTTGTAGAGTGATAAACCATGGCGAACAAGTTTCTAGCGTTAGCATGTCTACGAAATGAAGGATCGGGGCACCTATCCCCGAGACCTCACTACCCTTCAATGCCAAGGTACCCTAAGGGCGTGAGGGTGGAAGGGAGCAGCAGCAGCAGCAACATGATGGTGATGATGGAGGGTTCAGAGGCTAAGGCCCTTTTCTCTGTCATTGGAATGACTTGTTCTGCATGTGCTGCCTCCGTCGAAAAGGCCATCAAACGCCTTCCTGGGATTCGTGAAGCCCTTGTAGATGTTCTCAACAACCGAGCCCAAGTCCTCTTCTACCCCTCCTTTGTTAACGTAGGTACATGTATAATATAGTTTTTTTTTTTTTTTTTTTGATAAGCCAAAATGTATCAGAATAGAGTACAAGAGGTATTCAACTCATTACATAGAGCAAAAGACCAAAGTAGGAAGATAAAGTGTAAGTAACATTCTGACATAAACAATAAATCAGTATGAACATTACACTAATCCAACAAAAAAACTGAGGCCCCAAAGACAACCAGCAACACAAGAAGAAATCATCAAGTATACATAGTTACAAGTAATGATAAAAATACCCGAAAAAGATTAAATGCCCCAATACAACAAAAACCCCTAAGAAAGATATCCTCCAAGACTAAACACAGAAGCTCCTCAACCTGTCCAGAGCAGAAGACCTTGAAAATCACCACCAAAAAGCAGCTGCCAGGACATGTATAATATAGTTATATGTACATAGACAAAACTTAGGTGCTTGAATACAAATTTTTGGGTGCTACTTAAGTTTTGACAATAGGCCTGAAAAAGTATGTGAAAATATGAGATCCGGATATTTGTACCCTATCGAAATAATGAATCATAGTACATATGTTTGGAAATAGGATGTTAACATATGTAAGTTGTTATATACATAACATGTTATATTTTAGTTCATTACTAAGTTGTTACACATGTATTATTCTTGTTGGAAAATAGTACCACAGATAGTTATGGAACAACACTAAGTTTTTCCCAACATATCTTTGTATAGATGCACTTGTGTCTCTTAATTTCTTGTTAACGTATGTACGTTTGTATAACGGCTTGGGCTAAGTTATACTACCCAAAATTTACACCACTCATTGCACCACCCATGTGGTAAATTGTGGGCAAATCAAATAGCCACACGGATGGGTCAAATTTTCAAACCTTGACTAGTTGAAAAGTCAAATGTCCAGGTGACAAAATGATTGGTTCAGCACTTGCCACACGGGTGGTGCAATGGGTGGTGTAAATTTTGGGTGGTGCACCATAAAATGAACCTTGTATAATATAGTTACATACATGCACACGTGTTAGTATTGTTTGTGTGTCTTTGATGGTAGAATAATTCATTGATTTGTAGTTGTACTTATGTCTATTAATTTCTTGTTAACTAAAGTTTGTATAATATAGTTATATATATGCATGCATACATGTGTGTTTATTGTTTTGTGGATCATTTGATGGTAGAAATAATTCATTGATTTGTAGTTGTAATTGGGATCTCTTGATGATGTTTTTAGGAGGAGAGCATTCGAGAGGCGATTGAAGATGGTGGGTTTGAAGCCACAATAATGAGAGATGAAAGCAATGAGAGAGGTGTTCAGGTATGTCGCATACACATCAAAGGAATGACTTGCACCTCATGTTCATCCACAGTTGAATCTTCTCTGCAAGCAATTCAAGGTGTGGTGAAGGCTCAAGTGGCTTTAGCAACTGAAGAAGCACAAGTTCACTACAATCCAAATGTTATTAGCTACAATCAAATCTTAGAAGCTGTACAAGACACAGGGTTTGAAGCTACACTCATAAGCACAGGTGAAGACATGAGCAAGATAGAGCTTCAAGTTGATGGTGTGAGGACAAATCGTTCCATGAGAATCATTGAAAACTCTCTTCAGGCACTCCCTGGGGTCCAACATGTAGAAACATATCCTGAATTCAACAAAGTATCTCTTTCTTACAAACCAGACATGACAGGACCAAGGAATTTCATTAATGTGATTCAAGAAACCGGGTCTAGGCGTTTCAAGGCAAAGATATTTCCTCAAGAAGGAAGGCAAAGAAATAGTTATAGAAGGGAGGAAATCAAGCAATACTATAGATCCTTCTTATGGAGTTTGGTGTTTACTATTCCTGTGTTTTTAACCTCTATGGTGTTCATGTATATTCCCGGAATTAAGCAAGGACTTGATGCTAAAGTTGTGAATATGCTTACAGTGGGAGAGGTTGCAAGATGGGTGCTTGCCACACCAGTGCAGTTCATTATAGGCAGGAGATTTTACTCTGGCTCCTACAAAGCGTTGCGCCACGGATCGGCTAACATGGATGTTTTGATTGCCTTGGGAACAAATGCAGCATATTTGTATTCAGTATATTCTGTGCTGAGAGCTGCAACCTCACAGGAATTCAAGGGCACTGATTTCTTTGAGACTAGTGCTATGCTTATTTCATTTATTTTGTTAGGAAAGTATCTTGAAGTTTTAGCCAAGGGAAAGACATCCAATGCAATTGCCAAGCTCATGAACTTGACCCCTGACACAGCTATCTTGTTGACCTTGGATGATGAAGGAAATGTCATTAGTGAACAAGAAATTGATTCCAGGTTGATTCAAAAGAATGATGTGATTAAAATTATTCCTGGTGCAAAGGTAGCTTCAGATGGATTTGTTGTATGGGGTCAAAGCCATGTGAATGAGAGCATGATAACTGGTGAGGCACGTCCTGTGGCAAAGAGGAAGGGTGACACTGTTATTGGAGGAACTCTGAATGAGAATGGAGTGTTGCATATTAAGGCTACCCGGGTAGGATCAGAGAGTGCTCTTTCCCAGATTGTTAGACTTGTTGAGTCAGCACAGATGGCCAAGGCTCCTGTGCAGAAATTTGCTGACCGAATTTCCAAATATTTTGTGCCTCTGGTAGTTATATATGACTGAATTCTTTAAACTATTTCTTTTCTTCATTCCTATTTTCTAAATAATTTGTTTTCCCATGTAATAGTTATGTTTATATAGCACTTATTTTAAAGGGATATCTTTATGCAGGTTATTTTAATCTCATTTTCAACTTGGCTTGCCTGGTTTTTAGCTGGGAGATTTCATGCTTACCCCAAGTCTTGGATACCATCTTCCATGGACAGCTTTGAACTTGCTCTGCAGTTTGGGATTTCTGTAATGGTCATAGCCTGCCCTTGTGCTTTAGGTTTGGCAACACCAACTGCTGTTATGGTTGGCACTGGAGTTGGTGCATCTCAAGGTGTACTGATCAAAGGAGGGCAAGCATTGGAAAGTGCACATAAGGTCAGCATTTGACATTAGACTAGCTCTTCTTTAAGTCTGGGTTTGCTTTGTCAATGTTGGAAATATTTTAAATCAAATTGAAGAAATGTCATATTTTGTCTTCATGGACTATGCTATATTATATGCTGGGTGTATCAGTAAATCAAAGTTAAAAAAGAGAAATAGTTCCTTGGTTATATGTTGTAGCATTTCATAATCCAATAGTCTAGGGTCTCGTAACCCCAAAGTCTCTCTTTTTATAGTTTAAACAAATGGCAGCCATTTAATATATAAAAACCTTGGTGGTTTTCTGTGGCATTATTGTTAACCTGTTTCATTTTTGGTGACTTATTGTTAACATTTTCATTTATATATATAAATTCAGCATTTGAATCTGTTTATGATTGTCATGTAGGTGAACTGCATTGTTTTTGACAAGACAGGTACTCTCACTGTTGGGAAGCCTGTGGTAGTGAATACAAAACTATTGACAAATATGGTACTCCAGGAATTCTATGAACTTGTGGCAGCAGCTGAGGTAGGCATTTTATTTTTTGTTTTGTTTTTCATAGAGGGTGAGCCTTAATCAAAGAGTAAGGTTGCTACTTTGTTTTTTCATAGATGGTGAGCCTTAATCTGTTAATTTCTCAAGTGCATTTACAAACCATGGATTAGAGACTTGAGAGTTTCATATGCTTATCATGAATAATAACCAATAACTACATGCCTATGTCAGGTGAATAGTGAGCATCCACTGGCTAAGGCCATTGTTGAGTATGCTAAAAAATTCAGAGATGAAGAGAACCCTGCTTGGCCAGAAGCAAGGGATTTTGTCTCTATTACTGGACATGGAGTGAAGGCCACTGTTCGAAACAAGGAAATAATTGTGGGCAACAAGAGCTTGTTGGCAGACCACAATATTGCAGTTCCTGTTGATGCTGAAGATATACTTGTAGAAGCTGAAGGGATGGCTCAAACTGGAATTTTAGTATCTATAAATGGGGAAGTGGCTGGTGTTTTAGCAGTATCTGATCCATTGAAACCAGGTGCTCAAGAAGTCATATCCATTCTCAAGTCTATGAAAATTAGGAGTATCATGGTGACTGGGGACAACTGGGGTACTGCTAATTCTATAGGAAGGGAAGTTGGAATTGAAACTGTTATTGCTGAGGCCAAACCTGAGCAGAAGGCAGAGCAAGTAAAGGAATTGCAGGTACTCATGATCTCAAATTCATTTCAAGAAAAAGTTAAGAGGGTGTTTTACTTTATTTTCTGTTTTCATTTTCAGTCAATATATTTTCATCAATAATTACAACAATATCACATTGTTTACATTTTATTTTCTGTTTTCAAACTTTTGTGAAAAGATGAAAACAAGAAAATGTTTTCACCATTTCCTTCAGAGAACTTTGGAAACAAGAATCAAAATGAAACAAGTATCATTTTTGTGATTCTTGATAAATGCATAACAACTAAAAATGAAAGCAAGAAACAAACCAAAACGTCACCTTAAACATCCATTTTTTAATATATGGGATGACCCTACACACGCAATAGTTGGATAAAAAAATAATGTCTATATTTTTCTGGCCAACAAATCCTTAAAAATTCTTCTGCTTAGGATCAGTTCTAGTGAATACTATCTATCTGCTTCTACCACATTTTCAAATTCCCTTGGTTTGAAAGCCAGTCTATATATTATGAACTCAATTCCGCTTAACTAATTTTTTATCTCACTTAATTAATATGGTTCTGCTTCAGAGGAATACGTTAGCTGTTATAATATAGAGTGCATCTTTCTGTTTCAGGCTTCTGGATACATAGTGGCTATGGTGGGGGATGGTATAAATGACTCACCTGCACTAGTGGCAGCAGATGCAGGAATGGCAATTGGTGCTGGTACAGACATAGCTATTGAGGCTGCTGATATTGTCCTGATGAAGAGCAACTTGGAGGATGTCATAACTGCTATTGACCTTTCCAGAAGGACATTTTCCCGTATCCGCCTGAATTACATGTGGGCTTTAGGCTATAATCTTCTTGGCATACCAGTAGCTGCTGGAGCTCTTTTCCCTTCTACACGATTTCGGTTGCCACCATGGGTTGCTGGGGCTGCTATGGCTGCCTCTTCTGTCAGTGTAGTTTGTTGTTCTCTGCTGTTGAAATATTACAAGAGGCCTAAGAAGCTGGACAACCTTGAGATAAGGGGCATACAGATTGAGTGACATGAAGTATGGTGCATGAGAATAGAGGGTTTTGTTTGTTTAGCTATTATCTGCTGCTAGTAGTAGGGGCTTGTTCCTATCAATAAACTTGGTCAGTTATCACTTACGAATCGACCATCAAATTGTAAATATTGCTTGGACGATGATATTTTGCATGTACACAAGTGTCTTGGTGAAGTTAGAATAATGTACAAAATGAAAAGTCTTGTTCTCCTCTTACTCTTTTTTCCCTGTACTGTGCATTCTAATCAAAATCCTTCCAGCAAAAAATGTAAATAGTATGATGTTGTTAGAACCTCCATATATACATACAAGTGATAGCATTTGGAAGCTTGTTAACGACGATAAAACTTTCGTGGGGTATTGCATCAGTCTTTATACCTGGCCTCTACTGGTAAGAAGTCAAGTCTGAAACTTATCATCAACTGACTATGTCAATCAGAAAAAGCTTTAGTCAAGAACAGAGATTTGCCATCATAAGACATACTTCTCCATCAATTTAGGGCATGGTGATACATTGGGTAAAAAAGGAAAAAGTATTCACCTATTTACTTTTGGGTCCAGATTACATCAAACCCCCATCTCAATTGCCACATGCAAAGATAACTCATTTCAAATATTTAGACTTGATAAATGTTTGACACAAAAAAAATTAGTTTAACTTTGTTTATTTTAAATGTGTAGAACAGACCACCAAGTACAAAGTAGTAACAATTTACAATATGAACTCAAACAGTTATTTTCTTGGAGTGAAGATGGAATGAAGAGACAGGTGCCATGCACAACCACATTCAGTATGCAAAATCTCATTCTTATTTGTGTCTTTATAGGTAGACGTACGGGTACAGCTATTCACGCTAACAGAACACAGCCCAAAAACCAAAGGCTTAAGCCTGTTGAAAGAAAGGCCATGATTATGTCAAAGTCTTGCAACTAAGATAGAGGCATGGCTTTCACATCTTTGAATGCACCCCCATCTTGTTGTTGTTGCTAGGCTCAGTCCCAGATTCAGCTACCCTTGAACGCTGCTGTTCAATTTTTTTTTAGCTCTATAAAGGATATTATGTACTTCTTCAAAGTGAGGATTTGTTGCAGTTTTTGTATCATCAATCCACTGAAGAACTTTCTTGTATGGGGATAATATGCGACTGCGATCCTTCTCATCCAAGACCTAAGTTTATTCAAAGATTAATTAGACATTTTATAAATTTATGTTAAAAGAACAATCATATTACTGACCACCATTCTGATTCAACTAGAGATTACAAGACATTGAGCCAATTTGGTTGGACAATGGATATTCTTTCTCCCAAGAGTACTCACTCTTTTTAGTGATGATATCCTTTACAATAAGAAGCTTCAAGCTCACAAACCCCTTTAGGGTACTGAGATGCCTGGAGCTATTTATCAGCTAATGCAGCATCAATAACATAAAAAATTACTTCACATCTAGTTACCTCAAGTTGCATGATTTCACAAACCAGGCTAAGATCTGCTATAGACGGTTGAAAGCCACCAAGCAGGAAAGGTCCATCTCCATTGAGCCAAATATCCTCTAGTTTTGATAAAGAAGATAATAAAACTTTCTCTGCTTCGGCAGCTGCTTTGGGATTCAGTGGAACGCCAAGTGCGGGTCCTAGTACATATATGTAGTACATAATTCACCAAAAGGTGCTCTGCCAGTCAGTCAGTAAAGTTTATAAACGACATGGCTTTCTATTTAAAAAAAAGGATGTTCTCTAACTAGAAATGTGTGATTTAATAATTAGCTAGGGCTATGGTAAAGTCTATTCTTTTATCAGATGTTGATTTTAAAGCTAAATTGATAGAATGTAAGCATATTGATGTTTTCATAATTGCCAGACACTGATCTAATTTTACTGAATGACACGAAGCTCTTCACAAGCTTTCTTAAACGCTGGTTATCCAGCAACGCAAGTGAGAAATTATTTAATCACAGTTTGATTCATATAAATAATCATTAAAGATGAAGCTAAATGCTTATAACAAGTATGCAGAATACAATAATCATATGCTTGAATTTTCTTCTAGTTAGTATTCTGTAGTTATATGTTGCAATCCTTAACTAGCACCATAGTTTCATAGAACAAACTCAACTGCTCATAGCAAGTCATATTACTTTGTTGTAAATATTGTAAATTTTGTATTAGGCCCATTAGTCTGGCCCATTAGGTTTAGCGTTGCCTATATAATCTTTTCTTAGTGTTTGTACTCATGGATAAGATTAATAATACTCAATATATTATTCTACATGGTATCAAGAGCTCCCGGTCTTGGGGGTCTTGCTTCCGCACAAAAACCCTAGCCGCCTTCATTGCGGCTCTCTTGGCTGTCTTCGTAGCAGCGTTTGGCACCTTCATCGTGCCCGTTTTTTGCCGTCGCCCACCATCCATCACTGTTCACTTCCGTTGACCGCCGTCCACCGCTGATATCACTCCGGCGACAACACCCAGAGGATCGCCTCCTCAAGATCGACCGGAACCCAGAAAATCGCGGCCAACGGAGGCCGCACGCGCCCTCACGCGCCGCCACAGCGTAGCTCACCTCCCGGCGCGTGTAACCCACGCGCCGCCCTCCAGCCACCGTCTCGCCGCGCGAATTTCACTGTAGCTTCGCCGGCACGTTGTCCGTTTGAGGGGTTGAAATCTGGATCGGAGAACCTTTTTTTCGTGGGTATTTTTGAAGCCTCGGTGCTTCTTTGTTGCTGCTGCCTTCTGCTGTTTCAGAACCGAGTCTCGACTCTTTTAGTAAGATTTTTTGAATCTTGTTCCATGGATATGGCTGGTAAGAGTTTTTGCTCCCGCACCTTTAGTGCCTCTGGAATTATCCCTAAGAATGCATGGATTATTGACTCTGGTGCCACTGATCATATGACATTCCATTCCAAATTGTTTTCCTCTTATACCTCACCTTCCAGTATTCATTATATTACTGTTGCTGATGGTTCTCGTACCCGTGTTGTCGGTTCTGGGAATATTGACATTCAACCCTCATTTAAATTGAAAAATGTGCTTTATGTTCCCGAACTTTCCAACAACCTAATTTCTATTCGTAAGCTTACTCAGGACCAGAACTGTGCAGTAACATTTTTTCCTTCTCATTGTGTTTTTCAGGATCTTGCCACGGGGAGGACGATTGGAGTTGCTAAGGAACAGGGAGGGTTGTACTATCTGTCTGATGAAAGATATGGTCAGAAGGTGCAGTCTTCCTGCTTACAGTCTGAGTCTCACTCTCCTGCATCACAGGTCTGGCTTCAGCACAAGCGTCTTGGACATCCTCCTTTTTCTTTAATTAAGTCTATGTTTCCGTCTTTGTTTTTACAACAGTCTGTTGAGTCCTTCAAGTGTGACATTTGTCAGTTTGCTAAACATCATCGTGCTACTTTTCCTTCTAGTTATAAGAAAAGTGCTGAACCATTTGATCTTATACATTCTGATGTTTGGGGACCAGCCCCTATTTCTAATATTTCTGGTGCGAGATGGTTTGTTTCCTTTATTGATGATTGTACTCGAGTAACTTGGCTTTTCTTGATGAAGGATAAATCAGAAGTACCCCAACTTTTTATTCAATTTTATCATATGGTGCAAACACAATTTGGGAAAGGCATTAAAAGATTACGCTCGGACAATGGAAAAGAATATGTCAATCATAGCCTTTCCGATTTTAATAGTAAACAGGGCATCATCCATGAATTTACATGTGTTGACACCCCACAACAAAATGGGGTTGCAGAAAGGAAAAATCGCCACTTACTTGAAGTTGCTCAAGCCCTTCTCTTCCAAATGTCTGTCCCAAACTCATACTGGGGAGAAGCAGTTCTAACTGCTGCCTATCTGATTAATAGGATACCATCTCGTGTTCTAGGTAATGTTAGTCCAGTTCAGTTTATGATCTCACACTTTCCTTCTGTCCCTATCATGCAGAGTCTTGAGTCTCGGGTATTTGGATGTGTTGCCTTTGTTCATGTTCATAAGCAACATCGGACTAAGTTGGATTCTCGTGCAGTCAGGTGTGTCTTTCTAGGTTATGCACCTAACAAAAGGGGGTACAAATGCTATCATCCTTCCAGTCGTAAATACTTTGTCTCTGTGGATGTTACCTTCCATGAACATGTGTCATTCTTCACTCACCCTCAGCTTCAGGGGGAGAGCAATAATTTGGCATCTGAGTCCGAGTTTCTCCTCCTTGGTCCTCGTCTGCACCAGTCACCTGCTCCTGAGTCACCTGTTCCTCAGTCACCTGCTCCTGAGTCACTTGTTTATGAGCCTCCTGTTTCTGCTCCTGTTTTTCCTTTGCCTTCTGTTTTACAGGAATCTGCACCTTCAGTTCCAGCGAAGAACAAAACTAATGAGCCAATATTGGTGTATCAGAGGAGAGTAAAACCCAACCTGGTCCAGAAACAACCTCAATTGTCCGAACCGGAGGTAAGTGCTGAAAATATTTCACCCACTTTTGATTCTCAGTGTTTTGATACTCTTGACCCTGATCCTGATGACTTACCAATTGCTTTGAGAAAAGGGAAAAGGTCTTGTGCCAAATACCCTATTTCTCAATTTGTCTCCTCTAAACATCTTTCCCTGCAGCATCAGAGTTTTATTGCAGCAGTTGACTCTGTGAGAATCCCAGCATCTGTTCAAGAGGCACTAAAGGATGCAAATTGGGTCCAAGCTATGGATGAGGAGATGAAAGCACTTGAAAGGAATGGAACTTGGGAAATTGTTGATAGGCCAGGGGGCAAGAAACCAGTTGGTTGCAGGTGGATTTATACAGTCAAGCATAAATCAGATGGCACTCTTGATCGATACAAAGCAAGACTAGTAGCAAAGGGATATACTCAGACCTATGGCATTGATTATGAGGAGACATTTGCTCCAGTGGCAAAGATGAATACTGTTCGTATTTTACTCTCTCTTGCTGCTCACTCAGGGTGGGACCTTCACCAGTTTGATGTTAAAAATGCGTTTTTGCATGGAGACTTAGAAGAGGAGGTGTATATGGAGATTCCTCCAGGATTTGGACCCACTAGTGGAACAAACAGAGTGTGTAGATTGAGGAAGGCTTTATATGGGCTTAAACAGTCTCCCCGGGCGTGGTTCGGGAGATTCACAAAAGCAATGGTTTGCCTGGGTTACAAGCAGAGTCAAGGAGATCATACACTCTTCTTCAAACATTCACAGGGAGGAAAACTAACTGTACTTCTTGTTTATGTTGATGATATCATTATTACAGGAGATGATTTGGTTGAAAGACAACTACTCAAGGAGAAATTATCTGCAGAGTTTGAGATGAAGGACCTTGGGAAACTTAAGTATTTCTTAGGAATTGAGGTGGCCTACTCAAAACAAGGCATTTTCATTTCTCAAAGAAAGTATGTCCTTGATGTTTTGAAGGAGACAGGCAAACTTGGATGTAAACCTGCAGGTGTTCCCATAGAGCAAAATCACAAATTGAGCATCGAAGAGGAGAGTGCTAAAGTTGACAAGGTCCAATATCAGAGATTAGTGGGGAAGTGGATTTACTTGGCACACACTAGACCAGATTTAGCATATGCGGTTAGTGTTGTGAGCCAATTCATGCATGATCCGAGGGTGAGACACTTGCAGGCTGTAGAGCGTGTTCTGCAGTATCTCAAAGCCACTCCAGGGAGAGGGCTCTTGTTCAAAAGAGGTGGAAGCCTAACTATGGAAGCCTATACAGATGCTGATTATGCAGGTTCAGTGAGTGATAGAAGGTCCACTTCAGGCTATTGTACATTTCTGTGTGGAAACCTTGTCGCTTGGAGAAGTAAGAAACAAAGTGTAGTGGCTCGATCAAGTGCTGAGGAAGAATTTAGAGCTATGGCACAGGGAATCTGTGAGCTATTGTGGATGAAGATTGTGCTTGATGACTTGAAGATAAAGTGTGAAGGCCCTATGAGGTTGCTTTGTGACAACAAATCGGCTATTAGTATTGCTCATAATCCTGTTCAGCATGACAGGACAAAACACATTGAGATAGACCGACACTTTATCAAGGAGAAGCTGGATAGCGGACTGATAACTACGACTTACATTCCTTCTGGGCATCAACTGGCAGATGTGTTAACAAAGGGCTTACCAACAGAACGATTCAGTCAACTTACTTGCAAGCTGGGAATGATAGATATCCATTCACCAGCTTGAGGGGGAGTGTTGTAAATATTGTAAATTTTGTATTAGGCCCATTAGTCTGGCCCATTAGGTTTAGCGTTGCCTATATAATCTTCTTAGTGTTTGTACTCATGGATAAGATTAATAATACTCAATATATTATTCTACATACTTAAAGGAGTTTGTTGTGTAAAGAACCTGCTCCATGTCGTAAATTAGAGTGATGCCAATCCAGCACTGAATTAATTTTGGCTCTCCTGGAAAGATCAGTTGGATACCTGATAAATCAAGAGGGAAAGCTGTTATAACAAAACTAAAAGCTATAAATCTTGGAAGCACATGTTTATACTTTTAACCACAATGCACGGCAACGAGGAATTAATGTAGATTGTGAAAAATGTATCTCCCAGCAGCATAAATTTAGATTTAGAATCAATCAATACATTTCTTAAGTTATTTGTTCTCTTTTCTATCATCCTATGGCTATCTCTACTTTCAAATGAACATCCAAAAGTAAGACAAAAGAGCATTAGAAATGGAACACGAACTCAGGTCATGGTTAAGTCCTCTCCTTTAATCATGTTAACTACTGTGAAATGAAACAGTCCAACTCTGATAACTCAAAACACCCCGAATCGTTTCCTCAAAACAATCAAGCAATTCAGGACTCCAAAAGCAAAAGAAGTGGTTCTACTAACCAATGATCAGCAATTCCAGGAAAAGCAGAAGCAAGATAGACAAGGATTGCATGGCTGCCAAAAGAGAACAAGATTTATTAAGAACATTCAATAAAACCAAAAAGTAACATATTGCTGACAGGGTAGTTCAAAATTTACCCATAACAGAATAGGATTTAAAAACATCAGAAAAATACAGCAATGAAAAAGATGAGATTTAAATACAAATATATCATTATATCACTACCACTTACATAGGCATCCATAAGAAAGATACATTCATTAATCAACAATTTATTTATAAAGTGAATTACACAAACTAAACTTCACATAATTGAAATGTGTCCAGAAAAGGGGGAAATTTCCTGACATAAAACACATTTAATGCTGCAGAATGGGAATTTGGTTGCACAAAATGGTTCATCCACTATTTGAATTTCATAAGCCATGATGCACACAGCCCAGAAAACTACACAAACTACAATTAAACCTAAAATTTATACTTTATCAGCAAAGGACATTCACATTGACCATTTCTGATACCACTCTGCATCATATATAGAGTATAAACCATTAAATCATCAGAAAATGAGATTTAGCTTTTAAATAAAATGAAATATTGTCATAAGAAACTACTAAATCTTAGTGAATCAGATAAACATCTGAAAAGAACCCACTTTCTATGGATATGAGTTGCTTTCATCTGAGCCTTAAGCTACAATTATTGGAATGTGAACCCCAGTAATTAAATTGCTTCCCTCAATAACCAAGATTTAAACAAACAGAAATAATATTATCGAGACATATAACTAGGACAGAGATTGAAGATCAGTTAGGGGACCTAACAAATCTTTTATATTTTATTCATACCTGCATCCCCATAAAAATCAAAACCATTGGCATAGGAACTTTACCTTCTTCTCCAATGGCAAGTGCACAGGAGCATCACATAAGTATTATTGTATTACTATCATAGAGATGGGTTAAAAGACATGGCCCTTATTGAAACTACCTCTCAGACAGCTTGAAGCTTCCATGAACAATGGCTGGAACTTTCTGTAGAGGGTTTACTTCTGAAATCAAATTACAACGGGGAAATAGCATAATAGACAAAAATTTTGCTCCAATCACTGCAAATGACCATATCTCAGCAAAAATACATGTCCTCCAATTTTAGGACCATTCATACTTCATGGAGGACCAAAAATCGATATGTAATATTAATTTAGTATCAACTACTCAGTGCCATGAAAACATATCATAATATTTTGTGGTGGTAGATCAGCATCTAGCCTGGCAAGCCCTAAGTAGGGTCAGAGGTTTGAGTTGTGACACTTGCTCATGAGCTTAAGTAGCAAGAATTGTACTTTCACTAACAGTTACAGTTTTTGGATAGTTAAATTATATTTTTGGTCCCTATACATGATACTGCTCTCAAGTTTGGTCCTTAGAAAAAAAAGCTTTCAATTTAGTCAATATACATACAATTGTCTTCCAATCGGTCCTTGTGTTGGCATCTGTTGCTGCTTAAAACATAATGACTAAATTGAAAATGAGTGTCATGTATAGGGACAAAAAATATAGGTTAAATCATATTTTTGTTCCTTGTATGTAACACTGATTTCAATCTTGTCCCTATATTTCATAGTAATTTGATCCTTATACACATGCCAATAAACAGCAGCAACCAAATTGAAAAAACATTTATGTATAGGTACTAAATTGAAAGCCTTTTTATAGGGTCCAAATTAAAAATGAGTCTTACTTGGAGGGAGTAGGGACTAAAACCATATTGTAACCTTTTTAGCTTAATGGTAAACACTCTATCCACAGTTAGTATTATTCAGTCACGACGTTACACGTTTGATTTCCAGAAAAGCAAGGAACACTGAAAACAGACCCATCTAAAGTGAGTCTATCTTTAAAATAAGCAAATTAACTAACTAAATGATGTAAACATGATGCACTTTTAATTACTCACTTTACTTATATCGTACATATGCTTGATAATATATTCACTGTGTCGTTTTCGATGAACCAAGAGTCGTAAATTATCATTGAATCGGCGGGCATAAAAGATTAAAGATGAGAGTGATAGATTAGATGATTTTGTTATTTAAACATAAAATTTAGACACTGTACATGTTTATCTCTATCTGTCACTTATTAATCTTTGTATAAATGCGTTTTGAGAATAAAAAAACAAAAACAAAAAAAAAAACATAATTGGATTTGCTAGTACCTCTATATTCAGGAGAGAGGTGCTGACGTTTGGAAAGGTCTACTTTAACCTCCTCGAAGTCGATTCCGTTAAACCTTTAGAAGCAGAAGATGATAACGGAGTTGAGTTGAAATTCCAAATAGTATAACTATAGTATATAAATATAACATAGAAGATGATAAAGTGAGTACCTGCAGAAGATGAGAACTGCTCGAGTTGGTTGGGACATACGATCTGCGTACACTTTGAGCTTCATCGTCGTTCTTCTGAGTTTGGGAAAGCAAGCACACCATAACACTGCTTTTACTAAAACCACCCAAACTTAACAGCCAGTGGTGTGTTACACTGTTATGTCACTAGCGTCAGTCAAATCCTGTTGTATCGGTTTATGTGCCTTAGCAAGATTTCTTTTTTTTTTTTAGACAAAAAACACTACACGTCAATGTCTTTGCAAATTTAATTTAATAGTACATACAATTAGTGAAAAGATTAGTTGATTTTTTTTTTTTTTATGAATGTAAAGATTAGTTAATGGTGTAAACATGGGTTTAACTTTTGCATTCTTGAAAAAAAAAGAAAAGAAAAGAGAGATCACCATATGAAATGTGTCATGTCAACGGCATACATCATCAATTAACTGATACTTGAGAAGAAGTTAATAACAATCTAACAAAATAAATTTTTTTAAACATAAAGAATTAAAACGAATCTAAAAAATAATATTAGGGATCAAAAATCTAATTTAGCCTATAAATTATCTTAATTATTTACTATATTATTTACTTATTTTCATTTAATTATTTTTCTTTTAAGGATAAAATTTATAAAGAAAATTGTGAAATTATTTCATATTCTTTTGAATGATTCTTAATAGATTTTTTTTTTGACAACAATTCTTAATAGTTATTATCTTCATCATTCGCTTTTAAAAATAATGATAATGAAATCTCGTATGCTAATATCATTCCTATTACATTACATCAATCCTCTTTGATGAAGTTTATGAAGCAAATTAGAAAACCAGTGTCTACTATTTTGGGAAGCATTCACCTCAAGATGCAAAACGAAAATATACTTGGAAAATGTTGAAAGTACTTTATTTTAAAATCAAAATACGTTACCACCAACATATGATTGATTCAAGTGATAAGGGACTTGAGCACTTTAAACAAGTGCTCAGGGATTCGAATCCTGACTCTTGTGTATGGAAAAAAAAACCTGATTGGAAGTGGAGAACCCACCTTGTGTACCCAACAGGTTCCCCGATGAAGATTAGTCACTGCTAACGATGATGGATACTCCATACCTATATCATGGTTACCCAAAAAATCAAAATATGTTGTGGATGCCACATAAGACAGCCGGGTAAGCTTAACTCATTAATTAATGATATTAAGTGTTAACGGTTTTGGGCTTAAGAAAAATGTTTTAACTTTTTGAAATTTTAAAAACGAATTTGAAACAAAAATTAATTGAAGTACTAGTTTAAAAACTAAAAGTTAGAGGATCAAACTATGCTTTGCCTATATTTATATGATACCATATCTTTACATCATGCTACAGCAAATTGCCAGCCCCTCGAAGATAATTTGAATGGGAAATCTGTGCACCTAGGACTCGATTGAATCCTTCAAATGGCAATCGGAATCATGATATGCCCAGCTTAGCAGTCTTATTAAGGGGTCTAAGTACAGACATAAATTCATCTTCAAAGTTTCAAGGCTGTTATTCATCACAAGCAGGTTACTGGCATCGTTGTTTGGTCACATCTTCGAAGTTAGTGGGGTTTTAATCTTAGATACGATCACGCCATCTGCCTGGTTAGATTGCTGCACCGAAAGCTTCATTTTGACCTTGTAGAGGACATTATGAACTTCATCAAAATGAGGCCTCGTTGCATTTCTTGTGCTCTCAATCCACTGCTGAATTTTCTTGTGCGGGCCAAGAATACGATCACGATCCTTTTCATCTAAAAGCTGCATCCAAAAAAAAAATAGAAGTCACTATCATGATCCCCCTTGGGGAGGGGTCAGCATTCTGTCCTGCATGTCACATTTCTTGGTAAAAAGCATTTAACTAGACCACATTTATGGTAAGAAATATTTCCTTCCTTCAGCCAAACCAAATTCAGGTGGTTAACATGCAAGACTAGGCTTATATTCAGTTATATGTTTCTGAACTTTCAATCATGCAACAAAAATTGAACCTGAAAGATGTTCACAATTTATTTTCTACGAACTCAAAAAATAACCTTGACCTTAAAAAGGAAGGGTAAAAAAAAAATCATCCCCCATGAGTCATGACATGTGAATTTTTTTTGTTACAGTAACTCCACATTTACCTCTAATTGCATAATCTCGCAAACCAAACTGAGATCTGCTATAGACGGCTGGAAGCTACCAAGCAAGTACCGTCCATTCCCCTTAAGCCAAATGTTCTCTATTTGTGACAGAGATGATATCAAAATTTTCTCAGCTTCTGCTGCTGCTTGTTGGTTTAGTGGTAGACCTAATACCGGAGCTAGTACGGTATTCAGAACATACTTGGCTAGAACAGGAATGCGAAGAGTAAGTCATCAAAAGTGACGAAGCAATAAAACTTTTGCATGCAAAATAAAAACATCTTCACTTGTGCTCAAAGATTACTCAGAAGAAGCTAATGTTAAGCATAATATTAGCATGTACTTGCACAGGAAGAATGTAAATCAACCTCAAATATATGGCATTACCAAATTTCTACGAACTACTACAAACAATTTTGCCAATAACAGGAAACCTGAAAGCAAACGCTAATCAACAATTGACATATACATGCAAAGCCAATTTGATAGGGGAACACAATACATTTGCATCCCCCCTCCTCATATTCAGAACTTCCTGTCCATTCCCTTCCAGTGATTTCCTTTCTTTTCATGCCTTTCTGGGTATAATTCATTAAGAGTCTTTGTATTTCTTTGCTATAATGATACCTTACGAACGGCAGTTGGCAGAAAATTCTTTCCACATTAACTGTCAGCACTGAGAGATTCTTCACTTCTCACTCAACTCAACCTTCTACTTCACATTCTCCCCATTCAGTCTAGTTCTATGTTCAGCAGTTTGATACATGTAGTCATCTACAAGACTACAACTAATTAAAATTGCAGAGAGTAGGTGTTTGAACAGATTTTCTGAAGCCTGTCATTTACTTCGCTAAACCACACTACTTCGCAAATGGAAAGTCAAATTCCTTAAAAGCCACAGAATATAAAGCTATCCAGCAAGCAACGCATGGCATTAGGTTTTTGAAAGGTGGCCAGTATAGATATGAACTTACAAAATATTGTTGATTTTCATACTAGTTTCACTTTCAAGACAACAAAGAAATTTGATAACTGAAACCAAATAAACAGAAGGGTACTTTGTGAGCTATGATGTACCTGCCCCATGGCGCAAATTTCCATGATGCCAATCCAACACAGAGTGAATTTTAGCTCTCCTGGTAAGATCAGCTGGGTACCTGATGGAATTGTACCCAAAAAAAATGTTCATAAAGCTAACAATAGAAATGTATGTCCACTAAATAAAGGATCAATATAGAGAGAACAGAAAGAAGCCTGCAGCATGTAATAACTAGAGAACACAAAGGTGAATCTTATAGTAGGATGCATGTCTATCCTTTAAGTTTAGGACACAAGTATCGGCTGCTAATGTTTTTCAATTATAGTTCCTATTCATGAAGGTGAATCATAAGTAGCCAAAAAACTAAAATGACCGAGTTTCTTTCTGAACATACAAAATTTAGCTAATTAAACCCATCCACAACCTGATCGTGTTACACTCTGTTCAGTCACACATCTTAAAATCATACACGAGATTGAAATTAAATTAGTAAGAAGGGAAATTCAATACTAACCAATGGTTCGCAGCTGGAAAGGCAGAAGCAAGATAGATAAGAATTGCGTGACTGCAAAGAACAGAAACACATACATTAATAATTAATAATTTAATATAAATGAGGATAATTTCATATTTTGATTTCAAGGAATTAGTTAATAACCAATGTTTTAAAACTTGAATTGGACCTGCAGGTTGAACTGGTCAGTCAGACTATGAATCGACTATGTTTCTAGTTCGAACACTATCCTGCTCAGCTATAGTTCAATCACAGTTCTACTACAAAATTGATTGGTTGAACCAATTGAACAATGACCTAAAAGACTAGTTCTTAAAACATAGGCAGCACCTAACCAATTAAAGAAGCAAAACATTAACTAAAAAAAAAAAAAAACAGAATAAAATCAAAATTGATGCAGGTACAAATGAAATTGAAATGGAAGTGAAATGAAATAAATGGGAACCTCTCAAATAGCTTGAATCTTCCATCAACAATAGCAGGGAGTTTCTTGAAAGGGTTAATGGCTGATGCAAAATCCAAAACAGAGAGCGATAAAGTTTAGCAACTATCATGGCTTGAGAGAATTGAAATTGAAGAGAAAAAAGAGTGAATACCTTGAAACTCGGGAGATAATTGCTGACGTCTGGATATTTCGACTTTGATTTCTTCAAAATCTATTCCATTTGCTCTATGGATTTCATACAGCAATAGCAATAGCGAATCAAATTCAAATTCGGAAAGGAGAGGCCAATAAAAAAGGAAGGTTAAAGTGAAATGTATTGTAATGTAATTATTATTATTACTTGCAAAAGATAAGAACCGCACGGGATGGCTGGGACATGCGGTCCGCGTACACTTTCAGCTTCATCTTCCTTCCTTCTCTTTTCTCTAACAAACAACACAACCACACACACTGTATTCTGTAACCTCACTCACTCATTTGTCATTTCCAACTCCCACCTACTTTATTATTGGGCCTTTTTGGGCTATTGTCAATCCATGTTTCACCTGTTCACAGGCAAAAGCCTGTTGTGTCTCTAATAAACACGTCAAATGTGACCCAAGCCCGCCAAGCCAACCATCATCCTTACTCATGAATATTTTAAGAGTTTAATTGCTATATACTGACCATGTAAAGTTTTTTACATTGTCAACCAATCATCAATCATGATATAAATGACTTTTAATGTACTTAGGATAAGAGTCAAAGAAATTTGCTGATGTGGCAATTTATAATTGGATGTCTGTGTAAAATGATTTTACACTGTCAGTGTATAACAATTTAACTCATCTTTTAATGATCATAATCGTTTTTTTTTTCTTTTCAAAATGATCATAATGTTTTTATTTTTATATATAGTAATATACAATGGGCTCCAATTATTAAAATGTGGTTGATCCGAATGGTAATAAGTTTGGACTCCTTACGTAAGTGATCAATCATCAATAGTTTGGTCCTAACTTGCGTATACAGAGAAAATCTGGTTAAGAGAGGTGACTCTTTTAATATTGTTCAGTATCTCGAGGGATTAGTCTTTGTAGTTGCGGCAAGATTCCTATGGGAAAAAATACAATAGCCTTCAATTTGGGTAACGTCTAACATGAAGCATGTTAGAATGTGGCACATCCATGAAGCATTTAAAATAGCCATTGGATTTAATAATAAAGTAATCAAGGGTGGAGATTGTTCGGTCAAAAGAAGTATATATATAACTTGAGATTTTTTATCCAGTTTCTTTTGAAATTACAATGAAGTCCCTGTGTTTTGTAGATAGACCCTCCTCTCCACAAGCTCCCTCCCTACTGTTAATCGTTGCCTCCATCTAGAGCTGTCTAAACGGGCTGGCCCGGCCCATTCGGGCTAAGCACTTTTCGGGCTGGGTTGGGTGGGGCCAAAATCAAGTCGGGATGCTAATTTCCTAGCCCAGCCCAGCCCTATGCGGGGCTGCGGGCCAAACGGGCCAGCCCATGGGCCGATAACTTTTTAAAAAAAATTATTTTTATTGTTTTTAAAAATCATTTTTTTAACTAAAAAATTTCATTCATATAGTTATGAATTAACATTTAACATGTCATTCACCAAAAATCGACTTGGTTATAATAAATCTCTATATGTACCATGGTTATATTAAATCTCCATCGTCATAAAAAAACATACATTTAAGTTTAACCATAAGTCATAACATGAAAAGTATAGGAGATGTATCAAACAATTCTTATTTAATATTATGTGCTCTGGGAGCAAGAGAAATGCCTAGCTCTGTATAATTAAACGTGTGTCGGAGTATTGTGGGTTACTAAGTTCCATGGATATACGTATGAGTACTGCTACGTGGTATGTCAAAATTTCTAAAGGTATGGCAGGATATATTTTATAGAAATATACAAACATAAACAATAAAGTAACTACATCGTAAGATAAATACAATTTTCATAATCTTCTAACCACAAGGTTCAACAAAACTCCATAAATTATTTCATATAAAGAAAGCACGTGATTTGCAGGTGTAAAGTAGTAATTTGTTTCATTTAATAGCAAATAAAAAAAACTTAGCAACAAAATTTGGTCTATTGTACGGACTAATGACTTTTACTTGAGTGATATTGGGTACCTACAAACATTGGTACCTATGTGTACCCAATAACTAGTACCAGTAATGGATACGTACACAGCACATCTTTAGCAACCATTTTGGAGTGCCCATGCATATTAGGTGGACCATCAGTGTCTCCTACAGTCCTATCTTTCTTTTTTTTTGACTTTTTATTAATCTTCGGCCCGTGGGCTGGCCCAGCCCGCGATGGGCTAGCCCAAGTGGGCCAATGCATTTTCAAGTTGGGCTGGGCTGGACTGGGCCAAATTTTGTCTGGACTACTATTTTATCAATCCAGCCCATCGTTTTTGTTGGGCCAAACGGGCCAGCCCATCGGGCCGGGTCCATTTTGACAGCTCTACCTCCATCCCATTGTTTTGGCATCGCAGAAAAAGATCGAACAAGACAGGATGGTCACCTTTATGCGATCGTCGTCATGTTTCTTCTATTGTCTGGTTAAGGTGACGACGACAACGGAGCAACAACCATACTACTCCTGAGCAGCTTTCGCCAAAATCTTCCCTACCATTCGGGTTTTTGGGGAAAAAATAGATAAAATTTGTGGTCTTTCTCCACGATTTCGAATAGAAAATCCAAGGACACGATTTGATCCAAGTCTCTTCAGGATATAGATGTGAAAAGCGACCAAAAAAAGCAGGTTCGATATCGGGTACACTCAACCCGTTTTATGAAAAACGAATCTTGTTGATGACCGAAGGTAGAGGATGAGCTGCATGCAAACATTACACTGTTATTAAACTTTAAATATAAAAAGTGTCAGTACCTTATGATCAACCATTCGGTGGCGCAGTGGTTGTTTGACTGGTCCTTAGCTATGACGTGTCTCATGGTCGCATGTTTGATCCTTGCCTTTTGCAGCATCGAATTTTACTTGAAAATATAAAACGGTGTAAAAATAAAAAGGATTTTTCTAACATGTGCAGCTTTATACATGTTGCAAATATTAAGGAAGTATAAAATATAAATGTTGTATTGAAAAGAGTGATTTTTTAATTTTCAATGAATTGAATATACAATTTCCAATATAATATTTCTACTTTTGGTTTCTTAATATGTGCAAAGTTGCACAGGTTAGAAAAACCGAAATAAAAAAGTTACCTAGGCTGGGGTTCGAATCGTGACACGTATCGTAGCCAAGACAAGGGAGACAACCGACTTGCCAGAGATGTGGACGTGTTACACTTTGAGACTCATTTTAATTTGTCGTTAACTAGAATCCAGTGTTTGTATTTCATCTTCTACCTCCAGCTCGATCAAGATCATTTTGTATAAATTGATTCAACAATTTTTTTCAAATTTATACTTTGCAAATCTGCAGCAACTCCATTCAAGGTGAAAACAACTACATTGAAAGGTAGATTCAGTATGTTGTGACACCCAAAGTTACTCAAGCAACATAGTTCACAAATCTGCAGCAAATCATATAAAAGAATGAAAAAACGAAATCATAAGATCTGTAAGGAAAGAAATCGACTATAAGAAAACTTGGGTACAAGTGGAAACATCATAACAAATAACTAATATAGATCTGGTTCACACTAACCTGCTTCCAAAAGCCAACGAGACTCGCCGTTTTCGCCTGGTTCACACTAGATCAACTGTCGTTTTTTGCCTGTTGGAAAGATCTTTTCCGGCTACTTCAACACCCGCCGGCGTGAGGTCACGATTTGGTTGGGGTGGATGCCGAATACCTTCTACTTGTGCAAGAAGGTCATAATACAATAAGGGGCACGTTTGAAGACAACTAAAAATTTACAACTAAGTCCTGCATCCTTTTTTATATCTTTATTATGCAGACCCATCACTGCAATTATAAAAAATTTGTTTACCTACAGAACCGGCTAGAGTAGGTCAGTATAATGGTTCGGCCATGTACCACTTTACCTCATGCTGTGCTAGACAATGTTATTAAAACCGAACCGGTGATCGATTCGGTCAGGGCACTGGGTTAATGGGTCACTGGTTCAACCGGGGGACAGTGGTTGACTCGGTTTAAACCGGTATACATTAAAAAATTATAAAATATTCATATATATGATAGTATAGTTCAACATATCCATACTCCAAATTTAAAAGCATTACCATAAAAAAAGTCTAATTAAACAAATATCAATCAAGGTTACTGGTTAAACTAGATGAACCGGTATATATTAAATATATAAATTCTTATGATTGACTTATATATATATATATAATATTTGGCAGGAGTTGACTCGATATACATTAATTTTTTTAAATATTCATACATAGGCCAAACATAATTTATCATGTTCAGTAGTTCAGATTATGGTTCAGATTCAGTAGAAGACATATCTGACTAAAAAACAATTCAATATTATGGAGAGTAATATTGAGTATAGTATAATGTCAGTATTATGTCAGCTCAAATAATTATCAATATATTACTTGAATATTATCAGTATCAGAAATCAATATATCATTGTATCATTATAATATAAATATAATTCATAAAAAAAAAAAAACCGCCGGGTCAACCGGTTTTTTTCCGAGCCTGGTCAATCGAGTTTCACAAAAACCCGACAGGATCAACCGGGTCAATCCGGATCGATGTGCTAAACGGTCCAATATCTTAATCAGACCGACCTGGTGACCATTCTCGGGTTAACCGAACTTGCCTGTACGGTCTGGGTTTTATAACACTGGTGCTAGAATCCACCTTCAATTTGGCAACTTTTTTTTTTTTCATAAAACAAATAATAATTGAGAAAAAAATGATGACGTAACCTGTGATGCGAATGATTTCGACCGCCATCATAAAGATAAAACAGTGTTTCCTACATCGGCAGTTGGCCATCTGCTTCCCAAGTGTGTATCATGCGAAGCCTCCAAGTGTACACGTCTTTCTTCACCAATAATTAAATTAATTAATTAATTAATAATTAAGATCAGACTACTTTAAGATAATAAAAAATGTAAAATAAAAAAGAAAGAGTGTATCAAATTAACGTAATACTCTCTCATGTCTCTATTGTAAGCAAAAATTAAATAGGACACATATATTAAGATAGTTAGTTGATTTTATTTAAAAGAGTCATTGGGAATAAAAAATTAAGTTTGTTACCTAAATTATCCTTCCTTTTATTTATTAAGCTTGTGTTATTGAGAATAAAAGGAGTCATTGAAAAATAAAATTTATATTAAATGAAAGATATTTTGAGAATTACTTCATTAAATGAGAAGAAAGTAATTAAAATTTACTTATATTTTAGAGAAAAAATTTGGAAATTTTTATGTATATCGAGGACTGAAGGGAGTATACGAATATGGAATCATTGGGATGAACCCAACCGAACAAAACAAGTGCGAACTAAACTAATCTAAAACTATAGTTATTTAGGCTGTACGCGGAGGAAAGACGCTATAAATAAAATTGTGGACATCTCAATGGTCTATCCTTCAACTCATCGCATCTTCTTGACCTTGTTTGGCAGAAACAGAACAACAACCAAAAGAGTAGCTTCTCCTCTTTCTTCTTCCCTTCACTTGTCCAATATCCGCAAACACACCCTCCTCTCCCCTCCTTCACTCTTTTCTCTCCCCATTAAACCAAAAGCAGATATTTCAGTTTCAACTCCACCGTCCTTCTTCACTTTCGCTTTGAGATCAGATCACACTATGGCCACCCCATCAAACACCCATTCAGTTTATGACTTCACCGTTAAGGTATCTTATGTTGATGCTGCTTCACCATCCCTTTCATTTACATATTATTTATTTTTAAAAAAATTCCAAATGTTAAATTAATGGTTTTATTTATTTATTTATTGTATTAACCCCTTTATTTTATTTTTTCTCCTTTTGTAGGATGCCAAGGGAAATGATGTTAATCTTGGCGACTTCAAAGGAAAGGTCCTTCTGATTGTCAATGTTGCCTCACAATGGTACTTTACTCCCAAATCCTCTATTTTTTTTTCTCCTTCAATTTATTTATCTAATTTAAAAAAAAAGTTTTTATTGAAAAATGATGTTTTCAATATTTCAAAAAATGTTATATTTAGTTTTCAAAACAAGACCCTTATCTAATTATATACTTGAGAGGTCAGCTTAGAAGACATTTGGGTGAATGTTATATGCTTAACTTGTAATAATTTCACTTAAAGGTGCAAGCTTTATATTGACGTGGTTTCAAATCTAATGAACAAGGGAGTTTCTTTTTTCCTCTAAATTAGGCACAGTTTGTCATAAAGGTTTAGAAATGGGATAATTTTCTTCATATTGTATTTTTATTCTTTGTACGTATTTTGATGTTCATTCAATGTTTGATGCAGTGGCTTGACTAATTCAAATTACACAGAGCTGAATCAGGTGTATGAGAAATACAAAGGGAAAGGTCTGTTTTTGTGGTCGCTTCTTATGCTTTGCATTGTTTTCCTTCTCATTTGTTTCTATCTTCTTGTTCATTGTTGTGTAATCTTAGTTCTTGGTGGCACTGTCAATTAACACATGGTGTTGCGAACTCTTAAGATTTGTTTATGTTTTACATCCTTAATAAATAAATATTAAGTATAGAGACTAATTGGATAAGTTGGCTATATATACCGCAAACAAGTTTCCTATCTTTTTATGGTCAAGCCACTAACTCACTGTGTTTCTTTCTAAAATTATTGGTCTTCTTTATTCAGGTCTTGAAATCCTGGCATTCCCATGTAACCAGTTTGGGGCACAGGAGCCTGGAAGTAACGAGGAGATAGTAGAGTTTGCTTGTACTCGCTTCAAAGCTGAGTTTCCCATTTTCGACAAGGTATCGCCTGTGCTTATTCTCACTGCCTGTGATTTCATCATATGGATAAATATCAAATCCTTCCTGTGTTTTATAGTCTTGATAGAAGAAATATTGTGATCATGGCATTAGCTTCTTGGATACAAATTTTTAGGGTGTAGCTAAAATCTTGTGTGTGAAGCACATATGTTTTCTGTTAACCCCCCTAATCTGTGATCAGGTTCCCTTGGGCATATTCTGAATGCGTGCCATAATTAACTTTGTGTGTAAGCTAGAGAGATTATAGTTAGTGGAGCAGTTGATTCCTTCTGTGATTTCCCACACTTTCAGGCTTGGTTGTTTAATGCATTAATTTGGCTTCGAGACTTTGTATTCTTGCTTGATCCGGTGTTAATTTCCCCCTCATTACATTAAAGCAATTTCAGCTTATATTATAGTGAGTCTTCTCTACTATGTCTCAATGTCCCAGATTCCCAGGTTTGTTGGTGGAGTTAGAGTGTTGGGGAATTAAGATCTAAGTGGAGCCAAGAATTTTAAGCCTATTGTCTTGTTTTTATAGTAAAGCATATTGTCTTGTTAAACTGGTGTAGATGGAGTGATAGATTGTAAGGTGTGTTGTGAGTTGCGACTAGGGAGAAGAGGGGACAGAGGGTTACAGAATGAAAGTTTGAAAATCATCTGGAATGTGAAATTTTTCAATAATTTGTTAGCTTATTTAGAATATTTTGCTGAGGTTAGCCTCCTCCAAAGACTACACAAATAAGATTAATCTCAGATGGGAAACCAATTCTGGCATTGTTTTGAACATGGTCCTGTTATAACAAATATTTCACCTTCCACTATATGTTTAAGTTTTTACTATAGTGTTGAATGTATACTCAGATCATGTTTCTTTGCATTTGACATAGGTGGATGTGAATGGTGACAATGCTGCTCCAATCTACAAGTTTCTGAAATCAAGCAAAGGTGGTCTCTTTGGAGATAGTATCAAATGGAACTTCTCCAAGTTCCTTGTTGATAAAAATGGGAATGTTGTTGAACGTTACGCACCAACAACTTCTCCTCTAAGCATTGAGGTGAGACAATTTGTATGATGGCACCAGTAATCTTGCCTTGACATACTTGAAATTTGTATGCTAATAGAATGTTTCTTTTGCTGATGTCTACAGAAGGACTTGCAGAAACTGTTGGGTGCATGAAGCCATGAATGATTGGAGCTGCCAATCAATGAATAATGATTAGAATAATATTATGAATAAGAAATGTATTGCAGATGTTAGTGCAATTCCTTCAGTTTCATGTATGTACTAAAACAGTTGCTCCTGTACCTCTGATACTAGTTTATCTTCATGAAATCGTGTACTTATTTGCTACCATATGCAGTTGTTTTCTTATGTCGTTGGTTTACTTCCTCCTCAAACGTGATGCAAACTTGCCTAGTTGTGTACTTGTGATATCTGTGCATGATGAACTAACAAGTGAAAGACTCTTCTGGTTGATTGTGCCTGAAATGTGAAAAATTCTGGCTTTGATTTTAATATTTTATGGGGTATCAAGCTCCCTTGCTGGCAAATATCCTCCACATTCCATGTAATGTATAACGTATAAAAAGGGATTTTTTTTATAAGGAAAAATGGAAGGATTCATCTGAAGCCCTTTTGCTCATGTTTGAACTTTGAAGAAGCACAACATCAACTTGTTTCATATCTTTTTTTTTTTTAACTATAAATCGTAAAAGAGAGCTTTCACCTTCTAGTTGAAAATTTGTGAAATGTTGAAACAAAATGTAAATATTGGAAACATGTTGAAGTTTGCTAGTTCTGCATATATAAATGTAACTGTTTTAGTGAAAAAGAGCAAAGTTATTTGGACACATAATTTGGATATCTTGTATAGATATCGTAGAGCTTATGAGTGTCTTGTGATGAAATACATGATGAGAGAAAAAACAATAAATAAGTGTGAAGGAGTATTTTTATATTGTGTAAGACATCATTTTTGTGTTCAAATATCATTTTTGTGTGCGGCGGTATTGTTGTTTGTCGTCTTGGTGAGGCGTTGTTTGGTTTCCCGACTTGGTGCGGTGTTCGTTTGGTTCAGATTGACAGATCTGCTTCGATCCATCACAGATTTGATCAAGAATTGAGCGTCAATGTTACAGATCCGGAGACATGGGTATTCTGGTGACTTTGATTTTGTCACTTTTGTAGCCATTTTGATTTTGCCGTGCTATGCTATTAACCTGGGTGCTGTGAGTTTGTTTGCAGATTCATCCTTTTCGGTTTTTAGCGATATTGGATTTGTGTTGTTTTTTATGTATTTTACTAATTTGAACGAATGAATATCTTTTTAATAAAAAAAAAAAAAAAAAAGTAAATTTAGATCGGCTAGACATTTCATTCAACATTAAGTATTATCACTGGAATAATTTCACTGGCAAGAAATCACATTGGAAAAACAGTATTGCCGACATGAAAAACAAATACTCATTTTATGAAAGCAACATAATCATACTTCTGGTATAAATAAAAACAGAAATGATTTTCTGACACCAGCGGGCGACACCAGCCCGCGACACCAATTCACTGTAGCGCTACAGTGGCGCTACAGTAACGTACTGTAGCGCTTTTTTTTTTTTTTTTTTTTTTTTCAACTTTTGCCTTTTTTGTTTAAAAATAAAAAATTTAGTTTTTTTGAATACTAATATTTTTGGTTAATTACGTGCAAATATCTTGTTAATTCAGTTTATTATATGGTTAATGGGTTTTTTTTGGGACAAATTTCGATTTTTTTTAAAACCAAAACACGTGGTTAATCCTTTGAAAATGGTTGGTTAATTCAGTGTATTCTGTGGTTAATCGGTTATCCTGAAGCTTACAATCATTTTTCACAACCATGTAAATATTTGATTAATCACATGCAAATTTCTGGTTAATTCATTTTATTATATGGTTAATGGGTCTTTTTTTTTTTGGGACAAATTTCGACTTTTTTTTTAAAACAAAAACACGTGGTTAATCCTTTGAAAATGGTTGGTTAATTCAGTGTATTCTGTGGTTAATCGGTTATCCTGAAGCTTACAATCATTTTTCACAACCATGTAAATATTTGATTAATCACATA
Organism: Echinosophora koreensis; assembly: GCA_035048595.1. Lineage (NCBI taxonomy): Eukaryota > Viridiplantae > Streptophyta > Magnoliopsida > Fabales > Fabaceae > Echinosophora > Echinosophora koreensis. The sequence goes on along the minus strand of JAPCYP010000017.1, from coordinate 5,640,167 downwards.
CAAATTTCTGGTCAATTCATTTTATTATATGGTTAATGGGTCTTTTTTTTTTTAGACAAATTTCGACTTTTTTTTAAAAACAAAAATACGTGGTTAATCCTTTGAAAATGGTTGGTTAATTCAGTGTATTCTGTGGTTAATCGGTTATCCTGATGCTTCAACAATCATTTTTCACAACCATGTAAATATTTGATTAATCACATGCAAATTTCTGGTTAATTCAGTTTATTATATGGTTAATGGATCTTTTTTTTTTTTGAACAAATTTCGACTTTTTTTTAAAACAAAAAACACGCGGTTAATCCTTTGAAAATGGTTGGTTAATTCAGTGTATTCTGTGGTTAATCGGTAACTCTGATGCTTCAACCATTCTATATGACTCAGTAACCATATAATGAATTGAATTAACCAGATATTTGCACTGGATTAAAAAAAATGTTAGTATTTAAAAAAACTAATTTTTTTTTATAAAAAATGTCAAAATTTGTAAAAAAAAAAAAAAAAAAAAAAAAAAAAAAAAAGACTCTACTGTAGCGCTACAGTAACGTACTGTAGCGCTACAGCAGCGCTACAGTACCCTGGTATCGCAATTTGGTGTCTACGGCTGGTGTAGGAATATCAGTGCTGAAATAAAAATTATTAAATTAAGGGCAGAAGGTGCAGCATGCCTTGTTGCCTGGTAATATGGTGCGCACTGTGCATGTACCATCAGCCCATTACTACCATACGAAGCTGGACAAAAGTACCCCTCTAGTGTGAACACGTCACTGATGATTGGTTTTGGATTCTAAACTGAGTTTCAGACCCCCAACTGGAACTGCTCTCTTCTCTTCTCTTGAACAGCACACTATGAGTACCGAAGATCCAAAGTCCATGTACGATTTCACTGTCAAGGTTGCTTTCTCTTTCTCTTTCATTTCACATGTTTTTTTGCTCTCTCTACCTCCCCTGCTTTGACTTTATTTCTTCTATAAACTATCACTTTACTTTAAATATTGTGTTGCAGGATGCTAAGGGCAATGATATAGATCTTGCCACCTACAAAGGAAAAGTCCTTTTGATTGTCAATGTTGCTTCCAAATGGTATCCCTTTCTGCTTTACTTTTTATTTTTGTTATTGCTTTTGATTCCTGCTCTTGTTTTCTCGATTCTGCCTTCTATCAATTTAAAGCTATGAATACTTTATCGGATATGTATAACAACTTTTCAGCATAGAATTTTTGTCCTGTTGGGATACTTTTCCCTTTATATGAATAACTATTCTCCTTGAAATTCTCATCAATTGAGAAGAATATTTATAATTGTTGTTTGTTTGGGATTGAGGTAGTGGCATGACCAACTCAAATTATGTGGAGTTGAATCAACTCTACGACAAGTACAAACACAAAGGTTTGTAATTTTAACACTTTACTGTTTCATGTATATCATTTCTAACTGTAAAAATCATACCTGCAGGTAAGCAGGTTGACTCTCTGTTTAAGTCTTTTATTTTTTCCAGCTTTTAATGTTCCTCTTTATGTGTTATGCTTGTGTTACTCTTCCAAATATTTTTTAATTAATGCAAATGACCAAGTTGGATAGCTTAATTAGGCCTGGAAATTCTGGCATTTCCATGTAATCAATTTGGTGAAGAAGAACCCGGAAGCAATGATCAAATTGTGGACTTTGTCTGCACTCGCTTCAAATCAGAATTCCCCATCTTTGATAAGGTAGGTTCACATATATGCTTTGAAAGCTTTCTTTTACTCACCATTCTTGGGCACTTCAAAATGCCAAAATTTTATTCAGATGTTCTCATCCAACTTCCTATTCTTTTGAAATCCCTATGCTGAAGATAAAACACTAGAGATTTTGTGCCTTTGCCTTATGTTTAGTGCTTGCCATTTCTCTGGGTTTCAGGAGCTATGTGTTTGCGGTAGTGGCATGGTATCTGTTTTGCTTCGCTTTGTATTATCACATCGATTATTTGTTAGGAAATCAAAACTTAGATAGGCTCCAAATGTCTTGAACACGTAATGGATCTGAGTGGAAGCATACTAGGTTTGGAAGAAGAGCCGGTAAATTATAAAGCATGTGGGTTAGTACTATTTGCACCAGCAAAATGATCAAGAACTGCACACCATATTGAATGTGGAAAACTCTATTGTGCTGGGGGGGAACCACAGGACAAATTTCATAAAATATTCCACTATATCAAAGATAGTTGAAATATCCTATCTACGCTCTCTTACACGAGATACAAAATATAGTGTTTCTTAGTGAGACTTTCTTCTATTACAATCAAAATATTACAAAGACTAGAAAGTACAACTAAAAATCCCCAATATATGCTCACAGACGCAGACTTACTCTTGAAATTTCCTCATACTATTTTTGGTCTCACGCTTTTGCTTGACGGTGTATATCAGACGAGCAAATGAGGTCTCTATTTATAGGGAACCTATGACTAAATGCACCAAAAAATGGCTTTGCAGGAAGGGAAAAAATACTTTCCACAGTTGCAAGCCATCCTGACATTATTTTCATCTGCTTTAGCCCCTAGAATTAAGAACTTAAAATGTTGCTTGACTAGTTGTAGTTAATTGGACAATGATTATATGATTACTGCTATTCTGTGTTAACTTTTGCTAAATTCTTCTGAAGAACCGTGACATTCAGTGGATCATATATTCACAATTTCAACCTCTTTTGTCATTGTCCTAGATTGAAGTGAATGGGGACAATTCTGCTCCTTTGTATAAATTCTTAAAGTCAGGTAAATGGGGACTTTTTAGGGATGATATTCAATGGAACTTTGCCAAGTTTCTGGTTGACAAGGATGGGCGAGTGGTGGATCGCTATTATCCCACAACTTCACCTCTCAGCCTTGAGGTAAAGACAGTATTTCTCTATATTGTTTTTGAGGTTCGTATTGTTTATGCTGACTTTGTTATTCTGCTGGCATCTTTTAATGGTATTGCAGCAAGACATCCGAAAGCTACTAGGTATTGTATGAATCAAGGATACAGCTAGGAAGCGAGTATGTTGTGAATGTCAAGCATCTCTTCTTGACTTTATTATGCTCTCTTTGAAGACGTATTGTTGTACATTAAGGTTTTGACAAACTCAACCTTGTCCTGATGTACAGATAATGCCTGGTTTTATTAGGATTTGATTACCAATCTTCCTTTATACAAACTTGCAACAGAATTTTAAGTAGTTATGTGATTTTTAAATAACTTGTAATCTTGAACATATGTATGAGATCGACTGGTAAGATGTCAAAATTGACTCACCTCTCGTAACATGATCCCGGCTTTCATAGAGAAAAGCTTAAAAAGAAAAACTATATAAACATATACCAATAATAACATTACAAAGTTTGAAATGATAAACCTTACCAAATCTACCAACAAGTGGTTGGTCCAAGTGGTAAGGGACTTGGGCACCTTAAGCAAGTGGTCAGTGGTTCGAATTCTGGTTCTTATGTATGGAGAAAACCTGGTTGGGAGGGGAAAACCCGTCTTGTGTGTCCGACATGTTACCCGACAGAGATTAGTCACTGCTAATGATGGTGGATAGTTCGTACTTATGTTATAGTTACTAAAAGAAAAAGAAAAAACCTTACAAAATCTGGTCTAGAATCATAGCTGTAATTGATGCACGTACAAACTAGAATAAGAAAATCATAATTATCAAAGCAAACATTGGCAGAGGTAAACACACACACAACAAAAAAGGATCAAGCACATGCCATGTGACTCCTAAAACCAAATATTGTAACTACTAAAATGGTATCTTTTTATTTTATGATTTAGTCATTATTCACTAATTAATATTATAAACCATTTTTGCTTGATTGACAAGGTTACCAAACTTACATATAAATAACTAATAATGCATTACAAAAATAACAAATCAATGTAAAAATAAATATTTTTCTAAATGAGAGGTGATTGGGATATTATATTTTCGTTAACTGCTGCTTCAATATCTTGTTCTTATACAAAAGCAACACCTAACTTTTGTCAAAGAGAAAAATGTTTTGCTAACGAGTATATTTGCAACATTGGTTAAAAATTCCAATGAAAGTAAATTTTCATTGAAAATCTAAAAATAACACTTATCAAAATATTGAATGCATTACTTCTCAATAAATGTCCTTAGGATACTAGTTAAAATTCTCCAAAAGAAAAACAACATAAGTGAGATCCTAATCACTCCCTAATTAATTTCAAAAGACATGATGATGCTTAGATGTTTCTTCCCTTTTTGCAATTTGTAATTCAAATTAGCAACTACTGATGTGCGTTAAGTATCATTGACGTGTGATTATATTATGGAGGGTTGAACCAGTCGAGTATGACAAAAAAATAGTCATCCTTTTTACTGAATAATAATAACATATCACACAGCAGTCAAGACTCAGGTCCAACTTAGTACTCTCTTACATAAACCTGAGGCAACCCAGTTAGGATTAGGCGAATAAATTATAGATTATTGATACATAAAAGTAAGTATTATAGTTAATGATAAACTACCATAACGTGTCAACAATTTATTAGACTATGGCACCCAACTTGGCTACACCAAATTTATGCAAAAAAAACCTATGAACATACATATTAACCGAAGAGCTCAGTCCACTAGGCAAACTAGAGAGACATGTTTCAACGTGAAAAAACAGTATCTGTGGTCCTCAATGTGGGATCCCAGAACTCGTTGAACTCAACCAGAGACAATTTACTTCCCACTGAAGTGTATGTTTTCCCTTCATTTCACCAGACATTTTTGCAAAAGTCAAGAATCGTCACTTGATCCTGAATGATCCATTTGTTTCACAGCATATGTTAGTACAAACTTGTCTCCCACCCAATGGGGATTAACAAGCAGAGTTACAATGCTCATAAAGTTCATTTACAACAACAGGTATATACCAAACTGAAATGTTCTCTTCCAAATAATTTTTCAGCCACGCATCAAGTCAATGCCAGTATGCGTGTTTGCGCTTTTCAGATCCGCTGATCGAGGTCCAGGCCAAATGCTTGTTGCAGAAGGGATGTAGTTTTGACTGGGTGGAGCACTGGCTGGAGAAGGTAACTTGTCACTATGCTGAGGCTCTGAACTGTCATCTTTGGTGGCAGTCCCTTGCTTACTCTTCATTTTACCACCATACTGAAAACTGCACACCACCACCTGCAGCAAGCAAAGGCTTCATTCATATATCTACTTTTGTTTTTTGGGTTATTGATATTGTTTTGGTTTGAATGCGAAGCATCCTATGATGCAGAAGAATGTAACCACCTATGATATTGTTTTGGTTTCAATGCGAAGCATCCTAAGCAACACCAAGGCCATATTAGCATCCCTACTCACCTTGTAGTTGTTTTAATATAAAGCTCCAGCATTAACAGTATGAATAAGTACGCGACGATAAGAGTAAGTTGGGGCAATCAAGAATATACCTGCACTGGGCTGGCGGCAATAAGAATAGCAACACCACCGCCAATAACATGACCATCAGGGCTAGAAAGGGAAACACTTATGCCACCTTTCCTATTGGAGGGTCCACTGTCCTCGGCAACCAAGTAAGAACCAGACAAGCATAATATTTGGAATCGGCCCTGCGAAAGCGAAAAAATAAAGTTTCTTAATACATCATAAGAACCATTCTTAGGCACATTAAGCAGTATCAATTAGTGGTTTAACCTCAAAAGTTACACTGGCATTGGTAGAAGCAGGCTGTCGCAGCGTAACTGAAGAAACTGTCCCGGTGGCCGATAAGATGCATAGAGCCCTTGGTCTCTGCTGTGATAACGACAATAACTTTGCTACAATGTCCTGAAATAATGAACTTCTGGATTAAATGTGCATCAATGAGTATAAATGTTGAAGGTTTCCATGATGTATAAAGCAAATTTTTGCATAAATAAAGAAATTCATTAAGGAAGAGGATTTCCTAGATAGAAGGACTAGAAATCCTCCACCAAAAAATTACAGAGAAACCCTCAAAAAAGTAATTATGCTATATATTTGAAAACTGAAATTGAAATTAGATTCGTATATCAAGTATCATCAGTGTTGCAAGCAATCAAGTGATACCATCTTTAAGTGTGAGCATAATCTTCCCCAATTTATATTCTGTTGACAAACCCAGTCTGTGACAACTCCATCCATGTGTGCATTCAGTGGTTTCCAATTATATAAACCATCTATGGGGGTAGCATGTCATTAATGGTAAATTAAAATTATTATATCAATATCCTGGATAAAAATGGAGAAGCATGCTTTAATTATAGAAAAAAAAATCTCCCCATAATATTCTTCTGAAGAATGAAGATACGCTTCTCAGTTCTGCGTGGATTATTGACCACAACTTCTCTCAAGTCACCAAAAGCAACTTTCTAAGTCAGGAAAATATATTTTTCCTATGTTGATCCTTGGTATCAACAATGATTTTGGTGCCACGAGAGCAATGGGCCATTAAATTTTGCTCACAAGAGCAAACCAACATTTAGGACAAATATATCCTATTTAGAAGTACATGGCTCCTCAACATCTTTGCATTCAATATTAAGAAAAATAACCAAGGACTAAATAAAAAAGATTTGAAAACCTATACTGCTTATGAACTGGAAGAATATAACTACCTCCCCTACTCCAATGGTGATAACATGAGGTGAAAAAGCCAGCCCTGCCGAACTGTTCATCCATTCACCTAGGAATCAATAAGAAAAGATGTTAAAGGTCCAACCCTTCAGAGCAGATAAATAAATATAATATTGCTTGTTAGTTGTTACTACCATGACCAAACAGTTGTGCTGGAAAGGAAACAGAATAGTGAAAAATCCAATATCTAATTTTCCAGGGATCTAGAATCCAGAAATGTAAGCCTGGACTACCAAGTGATAAGTATTGCAGTCAATACACAAGCTCAACATAAAAAATACGATGATGGCTACCCATTTCTATATAATTGCCTCAATTTAACCAGTCCTATGCATGTCCAGAAAAATACTTTTTTTTTTACAATTATTTTTGCATAAGGGATTTCTGAAGCAGAATTTATGTATGACTAACAAGTAACCAAGTAAAAAAGAAAACAAATAATAGAATATCAATAACCCGGCAAGGGCTAACCAACAACATAAAACTGAATAATGGCTAATAATGGGGGGAAATAGGACAGATAGAAGAAAAGGAATAAACAAAAGTTACTAGTATAATTGTATAAACTACAAAGCATCTAGAAATGGGAAAATAACAGCAACACTGCCTACACATGATAATGGATTTTAAAATAGAGTTAAGCAAATATGGAAACACAGCCATCCACCCCTATTCTTCAGTAGATTATAATGATAACAAAATGGAAATTCAACAGTTTCACTAGCTATCAAAAGTAAGTCACAGGAAAAAGCTGAACAAGATATTAATAAGAAATTCAAATGGCCATCTACTTCTGCATTGAAATCAAAGCACAAAAGCTGAAGAGAAAATTTCCATCTAAATTACATCTGTAAATTATCAAACATACAACAAACACAATCAACAAGAAATGATAATTCTGACATGAATATACCTAGAGTGGCAAGCTGTTGCTTCCTTCCAGATCCAGGTGGGCGCCCTCTAGCCCTTTTCTGGGAAGATGTGGTTGAACCAGGTGTAGAATTAGCAGTAGCAGACATTGGAGACAGTTTCAAAGAAACAGGTCCATCAGGAGCATATTTCCGGGGTCTCCCTCTTTTCTTCTTCACAGGCTCACCTGAAGAAGAAGGTACCCCAGAAGAGGCACCAATGCTAATACCATGACTAAAACTAGGACGAGATTGAGGCTCTACTGCTGAAAATGTAGAAGCAGAAGAACCAACAGAACCACCCTTTGCATTTGACTGAGACTGTGCTTGAATGCCAGTGTTTGACAAAGCTCTGAACCCAGGGGGGCCTTGGAACCCCCCAGTGTGTGTTCCAGAACCAGACCCTGCAACCCCTCCTCTATGTATGTAATATGAAGCTGAGCCACCAGAGAATGCCATAGCTTCTCTCCCATCCATGCATTTACTAAGAGATTTTGTGATTAATACTCAAACTTTCTGGTAACTATGTAACTATGTTAAAATTCTCCTCAACCCCACCAAAGTTTAACTTCTTGGACTTATACCCCAAACAAATGAATATACTAAAAAACTGGTTTTTGCAAGGTTTACTCCTAATGGGGCAAAGCAAAACGCTCAAACAATGATGAAAGATTGAATTTTTAACACAAAAGCAAATAACAGAAAGGGATCTAAAACTACTTAGTAGCTATTTAGATATTCAATCAACAAAGCTCAAAGATTTGGTGAAGTGAATGATGAAACAAGGGTTTTGCAAGGGTTTTGTTTAGCTAGTAAAATCTAAGAACCCTGGAAGAAGATCAAATACAGTAGAAAGGAAATAATTTTGGAGCTCAAACAGTGTCACAATTGAAAACCCATGATAGATGTTAGTGAGAAAGAAGAAAACAAATGTGGGAATATTATCAGAAGCTTGGGTTTAAGACAGAGAACTCAAGCTAGCTAGCTAGCAGTTCTCAAAATCATGTCTGAACACAGAGAGAAAACAAATTCTAGGGTTTTGAGAGAAGAATGCAGGAGGAGGTGGAAAAAGAAAGACAAAGGGAAGAAAAGACAAAGGGTGAGAGTTGGGACTTGAAACTTGAGAAGAAAAGAAAAAATAAAGATATGAGCTTTTGAATTAAAGTGGGTTAGTGAAGTGAAGGGTGTGTGAAACAGATGGCAGTACATTGAGTAAAAGGCCCTTTCTTAATTGTTTGTTGGATTTTTCTAATCGGTGCAATATTGCACATATTAAGAAATCAAACATAGAAATATTATATTAAAATGTTAGTACTTTCAATACAATATTTCTATTTGATTCCTTAACATGTATAATATTGTGCAGGTTAGATAAATCGTGATTTCTTAATTGTTTGGAGGGGGAATCATATTCATATATTCTTTTCAATGCTTTATTTAACACATTCTTTATTATAAGATGGATTTTATATGAGATCATGAATAGATCTCATATGAATATGAATTTATTCAATAATCATGATTGTGTTAAAGAAAATATTTTTAAAAAAATGTGATGTTAGGACTTCTCATGATAAGCTTTTTTTATATATATAGAAAAAAAAACACCAGTGGGGCTGAGGCAAGAGTGGGGGGAACCGGGGAAGTAACTGACCAACTAAGGCAGAAAAAATGGAAATTGGAAAAAGCATTTATTTACATTACATAAAAATTACATAAAAAACAAAAGTAGACTAATAGGAACGGCAGAATAGTTGGCATTGGAGGGAAAGGGAAACTATGGCCTACCAAAGTGCCAAACTCTCCCTCTTTCATGTCACTTTTCTTATTTGCCTATTCTTGCTTCTTAGGGCAGCGAGCCCTTCCTTTATGTTTTGTTTGGGCAACGAGAGAAGTAGTGAGAAAAAAAATAGGGAGAAAAGAAGTATGAGAGAGAAGAAAGAATGAATAGAAAATAAGTAAATTTTTAAGTTGTTTACGTTGAAAGAAGTGAGAGAGAAAAATTAAATTTTCATAAAAAGACATGTTTATCTCTAATAATATATTTGCATAGTATAAAACACAAGGATCGATATGCCAAATCAAATTTTTCTCCTTTTTTTTCTTATTCCCTCGTTTGAATGGTATGGGAGAGAACTTTTTTTTTGCATGAGACCCACAATTAATTCTTTCTTCCTCCTTGATTTCTCTTCAAACAAACGATGGAAGTGAGAAAATTCTCTCACACTTCTCTCTTGCCTAGTTCCCTCTTCCCAAAATTTCCCCAAGCAAAGAGAGTGTTAGACTAGGGACGGCAAAATGTCCACGGTGATGGTCTGATTTGGAATTTAAATTTGGAATCTAAAATCGGCTGGTTCTTGGGGTTCAATGGATTCGACACCTGACTGGTTTCCAGTTCAACCAGCTGATCCGGTCTGATTTTCAAAACTATATATATATATATGGATCCTCTCCAGCCAATTTGTTTTCATCCTCTCTCAATCCAGAATCACAGTCATACATTATGCATTCAAGATTCACAAGTTATTTTGGCTTTAAAATGTAAAAGGTCAAAACATAAATTGCAACCTTTGGATGCATAATGTAGAACTATGACTGTGGATAGAGAGAGGATAAAGGCAAATTGGCAGGAGAGGATCCATTTTCCTATATAAATATGTTTCATCCATGACTAGATTTATACTATTAAGGATAATTGGAATGACCTACTTGGATGTTTTAGGAATCAATAATATCTTTTTTAGTTTCTTTTGACAACAATGTTCTTACGTAGGATATATACATATAAAGTTTGAGCCATATCTATTTATCACATTATATATATGTGTGTCCATTTTCTAGTCAAGAAAATCATTCCATCGATTTCAAGCTCATTCTTTTATATGTTTTTATTGAGTCTAGTATTCACCAAAAGTAAATGTTGATTTTGAGTCTTTGAACAACCTTAAGAAAGCCAGGTAACCAAGAGGTTTTGGCCAAAAATGTTAGGGAATGTTTGGTTTTTTTTTCCCCCTATTTTCATTTCCTGTTTTTAGAAATAATTAAAAAAATATAATTATAAAACTGTCACATTATTTTTACTATGTTTCCTGTTTCCAAAGATTTGTACAGTGAACACTGAAAATAAATTTTTTATTTGTTTTCACTGTTTCTTGTACAAATCTTTAACAACAAAAAACATAATGAAAACAAAGTAAAAATTTTGTAATTATTTCTAAGAATAAGAAATGAAAACAGAAAATAATAAATAAATTAAGAATTTTTCTAATATGTACAACTTTGCACATATTAAAGAATTATAAAATAGAAATGTTATATTGGAAAGAGTGGCTTTTAAGTTTTCAAGGAATTAAATACACCACTTTCAACATAACATTTCTTTTTGTTATGAACCCACCATAATCAGGGCCTTTTGCTCCCCAGTGGGTCCACGGAGTATCCCCACAATCTTAGATCTTTTGATTCCGCTATGGGACTAATCTCCGCTCGGGTGCGTAGTCACGTGTTAGAAAAATCGATAAATTAATCAAGTGGTTAGGTTTCTCCTCATGGACAACTATTTCATCCAAATAGGAAGAAGAGTAATTTGACTTTAGAAATGGCACATGAATGATTGACACATCATGGGAGAAGAGTTGCCAACTATCATTAATGACAACCCTATCAAGCCTATCGCTAAGTTCACTCTCTCTTCCAAGCAAACCAAAGACCTTGGAACTTAACATTCGAGAGGGAGCAACAGCCCATCTACTCACAAAGCGACCAATATATAGATCTGGTGTTGGATCCTCCATATTTCTATTATGATCGATGGAATAGAACATCATTAAATTCACCGAAAATACACCAAGGGCCAACAATGGAGCCTTTGATTCTCTTTCAAACTCGCCTACAAATTAATTAAGTAATATGCTCTTCGGGGTCTAGTATGACAAGCATTCATGAAAACCAGTGTTCACCAAAATCCAAACAAACTTGCATGTGGATAAGATTTCTCCCATAAATAGAAGCCTAAATTGTCCATTATGATTTATGAGGCATCCCAAAGGCACCAAACCAACAAACCGTTAAACATCAACTCCAAATGAACCATCAAAATTAAGTTTCTTAACCACCTTATTAGCATCAACATTAGTCATACATATTTCTAAGAGAACCAAATGAAAATTTTGTATCTTTTACAAAGATCTTTGATCATTCTACAATTCCAAATCACGAAACTATTGTAAAGTCCATAGCACATAGGTGTGCAAGAAAAGAAACCTACGTACCAAGCAGCACGTGGTGATGTCTTTGACAGCCCCATTTCCTCTTTATTCTCCATATTGTCCTCCAACACCTATGTCAAGTTGTCAACCCTTTCTCTTCCATGAGAGCTTAAAGTTGTTGCAACTTCTTTTTCTTCTTTCCAATTTCTACCATTTTGGTTCTATCAGACCCGAATTACTTAGCAACTAACAATTTCTTGTCCAAATAGAGTGGCCTTGTCTATCTTAAGTATGGGGTCCCGAGTCCAATATCCAGATTCATATATATCGGGAAAAAATTTATTGAGAGATTGGGTCCGCTTAGGCATATAACAGTACCTGAAAGATTATTAGTCTCTCACCTAAGAGAGATACTTCCAAAAAAATAAACCCCAAAAACAAAATGGGAGAATTACTTAGCAACCCGGTTGTGATTTATTCTTTGTTGACCTCTTTTGGCTTGTAGATCCCCATTTAAATATTTATATATATTGCTAAAAGATGGTCCCATTTTTCGCAAGAGAGGTAGCTGTGTAAGGCAGAAGCAAATTAATTTCAGATTCTGATAGTAAGTACGTAGCACATAACTTTCAAGAGCAAATTAGGAAGGGATATATGGTCTCCTTTTGGTGTCATTCAAATGTACATTTATTGATGATTCCATTCAACCTTTGCCGAGTTTCCAAAATGAAACCCAACATAAGCACCACAATACAAGCGGAGTAGTGGTGGTGAGGCCGGTAAAGGATTTTTTCATATGTATATTCAGACCTTTTATGTATTAATCATATTTACGTGTTATCATATAGAGTTCATTGTGCGTATAAATGTATAAATGTGCCTGTAACCACAAGGATGCACTGTTTCAGCGAAAAGTGTGAAAGTCATTCTAAAATTTTGACCTTTTACTAAATTTCCCAAAAACTTTAATTAAATCCTTAGACCTTATTCCCACCGGTCCACAATATAAGAAACAAATGAGTCATTTTTTTTTCCAAAATATAAGAAACATGCATCAATCTTTACACACATTAAATGCTAATTTTCAATATTGCCCTTATTAATTACTGTCATTAATTATAGGTCATCAGAATATTAATTAAAACGGCTTTTCTAACCTATGCAATATTGCATAGGATAAGAGTTATTAATTATCTCCAATTAACCCATTGTTAATTAATTATGTCCCCCTCATTAATTATGATTTAAAAAAAAATCATTTATCTCTCTCATATTTATTTGTTTTGATTCACCTTCCTATATCAATATTTCTTCCCACCAAAAATTGATTACCCAATATCTCTTCCTACCAAAAATTAATAATCATTTTTGGATTTTAATTGAAACTAATTTTTATTGATTTTATAACTATAGTTTTTTTTATTTTTTATTTTTGATAAATCTACACATTTTGACCAGCTATTGTAACTACACTAATTAGCTTAATATAATTACAATTTAAATCCTGTTGTGTTGGTTTTTCCCTAGTATTTAGAAAGTTATAAAATAAAAAATATTTTCAATCAAAATTAAAAAAATATCAAATTTGAAAAACAATAAAAAAAAAAGCACAAAGTGGAAATATAAAAGAAATCCATTAATGTACCAAAACAGGGATATTGCAGACAAAACGGAAAATAGTGTTTTAGATGACTCAGGCAAGAAGCTGCCAAGCTAGTCATATTAGTCCCCATGTTAAACGAATTTGACTTGTTTTCTCCCTTTTTTTTTTTTCTTTTTTTTTTTTCTCTCTTGTTTTCTCTTGTTTGGTGTTTATTTTGACTTGTTTTCTACATGCAATGTTCAAGCATGACATATTTACTTGATATAGATATTTTGTAACGCTGATCTAACCTTTTCAAAAATTTGATCTCACCTAAAAGTCAATTTAAAAACTTACTTTACAATATTTCACCCAAAAAAAATTCCTTGACAATAACGTATTTAAATAGTTCAATAAACATACTTTTAAATAGGCGAATAAACTTTAAACTAGCTAATAGCCTAATAGTCAGTACTCAGTAAGTCAATGAGAATATTGTATATTATTTATAAAATTAATTATAAACAAGTCTTTATGAAAATATTATACTATTTATAAAATTAATTATATAATGTAAATATCAATATGGTATAATATATAAATTAAGAGTTTAAATTTTGATACATTATCAATGTAAATTTTTTTATATTGTCAATCAATCACAAACGATCTTATATGTGATTTTTAAAGTAATTATAATAAGAGTCAATCATTTTTAATGAAGTAACAATTTTTTATTGATTGACATTGTAAATTTTTTTTATATCAACGATGTATATTAATTACATTTATAAATTGATAATAAATAATTAAGTAAACTGATTGACTAAGCATTAAAGTATTTTTTTAAAAAAAAGACTTAAATCTGACCTATTCACCTAAATAAACTTTATTTTTTACTGAAATATACTCATAACAATTCATTAAGACTTTTTAAAACGTCTTGTTTTGACATTTTTAGTAAATGGAATAGACCTAGCCAAACACTAAAAATAGAGAGCTTATGAAAATAGAAAGATTATGAAAATAGCTGATGATAATAAATCTAAGCAAATAATTTATTAAAATAATTTACGATCATTTCATAAGTCTTTTTTAGTTTATTTCTAGAAGCTTGCCAGAAAAGTTTATGAGAATAAGATGTTTTTAGCTTATTTGAAAAATAAAAGTTTATTTATGTATAAGAGCTTAAATATATACTCAAAAGCAGCTAAAGTCATATACTTTTGGTAGATAACCTCTTCAATTTTCGGGCCTATGCCCGGGCTATAAGGTAATGGTATGACCTTATTGAACCTTTGAGGCTATGAGTAACATCGTCTTACCTATTTCTATCTGTGTAGATACTCTACAGAAAGCAATATGCTACATAAGCTCTCTATTTTCTACTTATTCTAAAAAAGATATATGCATCTATCTTCTAATCTTAATTATTAAAGTGATTGGTTGTAGTGAAAGAGAATTATGCCCCTGTAAGAACTTTACTTGCAAGGTCAGATGTTCAAATCTTGAAATCGTCATTCTGGGAAGGATTTTACCATTATTTTAATACATTAAGATAACAGTGCACTTTAATAAACCTAGTGAAGATTGACTATGTTTCTCGAGAAGTAAATTCCTGGACATATTTCCTGACGAAGTTTGGTGTCAAATTCTGTTATAGGGATAGGATCCTCTCCTTTTATTCTCTCTTTTTTTCTCTCATGTTAGATAAAGAAAGACACCAAATCAAATCTGCTTTTGTGTGCAGGGTCCACTAAAACTTACTTTTGAGTCTTTATCTCTCATAATATAAGAGAAAAAAGGAGAAAACAAAAGGAGAGGATTCAGATCCCAGTAATGGTTGGAAGCTTTGGAAAGAGCCACCTAGTGTTATGGGGTCTCTTATGCTAAAGGACAAGCTTGGAGTTTCCGTCCTACCCTAGTTTGGTTGCTTTATTTTTTATTTCTCTTTCGTTTTGTCTTATTTTACTTCTGTACCCAAAAAAATGTGAAGAGTTTTTTCTATTATTCCCTCGAAGTTAGGTGTGAAGTTCTCATGGTTGGAAGCTTTGGAAGGAGCCACTTAGTGATATGGGGTCACTCATGCTTAAGGACATGCTTTGAGTTTCCTTCCTATATTAATATATTAAGATAATGGCGCACTTTAATAAATCTGGTGAAGATTGCATATGGTTCTCGAGAAGTAGATTCCGGGGCAGATTTCCTGACGAAGTTTGGTGTCAAGTTCTATTATAGGGATAGGATCCTTCCCTTTTATTCTCTCTATTTTTATCTCATGTTAGATAGAGAAAGACACAAAATCAAATCTGCATTTTGTAGGGTCCACTAAAACTTACTTTTGGGTCTTTATCTCTCATAACATAAGAGAAAACAGAGAGAACAAAAGGAGAGAATCCAGACCCCTGTTATGGTTGGAAGATTTAGAAAGAGCAACCTAGTGTTATGGGGTCTCTTATGCAAAAGGACGAGTTTGGAGTTTTCTTCCTACCTTAGTTTGGTTGCTTTATTTTTTATTTCTCTTTTGTTTTGTTTTGTTTTATTTTACTACAGCACCCAAAAAAATGTGAAGAGTTTTTTCTATTATTCCCTTGAAGTTTGGTGTGAAGTTCTCATTGTTGGAAGCTTTGGAAGGAGCCACCTAGTGATATGGGGTCACTCATGCTTAAGGACATGCTTTGAGTTTCCTTCCTATCTTAATACATTAAGATAATGGTGCACTTTAATAAATCTGGTGAAGATTGCCTATGTTTCTTGAGAAGTAGATTCCTGGGCAGATTTCCTGACGAAGTTTGGTGTCAAGTTTTGTTATAGGGATAAGATCCTCTCCTTTTATTCTCTCTATTTTTCTCTCATGCTAGATAGAGAAAGACACAAAATCAAATCTGCTTTTGTGTATAGGGTCCACTAAAACTTACTTTTGGGTCTTTATCTCTCATAACATAAGAGAAAAAGGAGAGAACAAAAGGAGAGGATCCAGATCCCTGTTATGGTTGGAAGCTTTAGAAAGAGCAACCTAGTGTTATGGGGTCTCTTATGCAAAAGGACGAGTTTGGAGTTTCCGTCCTACCCTAGTTTGGTTGCTTTATCTTTTATTTCTCTTTTGTTTTGTTTTGTTTTACTTCTGTACCCAAAAAATTGTGAAGAGTTTTTTCTATTATTCCCTTGAAGTTTGATGTGAAGTTCTTATGGTTGGAAGGTTTGGAAGGAGCCAGCTAGTGATATGGGGTCATTCATGCTTAAGGACGTGCTTTAAGTTTCCTTCCTATCTTAATACATTAAAATAATGGTGCTCTTTAATAAATCTGGTGAAGATTGCCTATGTTTCTCAATAAGTAAATTTCTGGACAGATTTCCTGACGAAGTTTGGTGTCAAGTTCTGTTATAGGGATATGATGCTCTCCTTTTATTCTCTCTATTTTTTTCTCTCATGTTAGTTAGAGAAAGATACAAAATCAAATTTGCTTTTGTGTGTAGGGTTCACTAAAAACTACTTTTGTGTTTTTATCTCTCATAACATAAGAGAAAAAAAGGAAAGGACCCAGATCCCTATTATGGTTGGAAGCTTTGGAAAGAGCCACCTAGTGAAATGAGGTCTCTTATGCTAAAGGACGAGCTTGGAGTTTCCTTCCTACCCTAGTTTGGTTGATTTATTTTTTATTTCTCTTTTGTTTTGTTTTGTTTTACTTATGTACCAAAAAAAATGTGAAGAGTTTTTTCTATTATTCCCTTGAAGTTTTGTGTGAAATTCTTATAGTTGGAGGCTTTGAAAGAAGCCACCTAGTGATATGGGGTCACTCATGCTTAAGGACGTGCTTTGAGTTTCCTTCCTATCCTAGTTTGCTTGCTTTTTTTTCGTTTTTTTCTTTTGTTTTATTTTTACTCTTATCCCAAAAAAATGTGGAGAGTTTATTTTTATGACAACTTGTTTCATTTGAACCGTCTAAAAAATACTTTTATATAATAAATTTATATATATATATATATATATAGATATAGATAGATAGATAGATAGATAAAGGCATTTGGATGTATTTATAATATTAGTTTTGTAGTTCGTTATATAAGGGCGAAATTGTACAAATCTGATATCTTTCAAAATAATTAAGTAGTTGTTTTAAATAAACTTAAGATTTTCGGTTTTTGTTTTTTTGAAAAATTTTCCTTGTAAAATTTGTTTTTTATATTTTAATCAAGTTCGCCAAACATGTGATTGAACTCATGACAATTTGTCTTTCCGACTCAATTCGGATTAATCGGTACTCAATTTGATTTTCAGATGTTAGAGTCTTAGACAAAAAAAACTCGCGTATTTGCACTCCATTCCAATCCATTCCTATCGTAAAATATATAAATAATGACATGATAACTTTATCATATTCCATTATATCTTATTTTATTCTATTCTATTTCACTCGCAAAAGAACTTTTTAGCAGCACCAACTAAAAAAAGATTGAAATAAGTAAATGATTCCTATTGATATGGTCACTCTCGGTTTTGGCCCCTATAAATAGGTATAAATCCGTCATAGTTTAAAACAATTTGATTTAGTCCCTACCATTAATTGACCTTTGGTAAGTGGTGATATGACAAATACAATGCCACATCAACAGAACCTCGCAGATAAATGATGAGTGACATGGCAAAAGGAGATTGACTCACCACCATCAATCTTTGTCGTCAACCACGATCAACCATTGCTGACCATTGCCGGAAATGGTTGTGGATCACCTCTGGCAACTGCCGCCAACCTCAACACCATGTAGGCCAATCCCTCTTGCCACACAATTTGTCACTTATCTACGTGGCTTTGCTAATTTTGAATTCTATTTGTCATATTATCACTTAAAAGAGGTCAACTGACATTAGAGACTAAATCCATTGTTTTCAATACTTTACGAAGACCCATCAAATTTCTTTGGATTAGGTTCCTTTAGAGGCCTGTTGGTATAAGGTTTTTTCTTCTTCTAATTTCCCATGAATCCTAACTTATGAACCTTATGTTCCTATGTTTGCTAAGCATTTATAAAAGAAACACATTTTTAGGTAACTAACATTCCCAAAAAAAGTTGTTTGCTATGTTTCTCCCAAAAACAAAAAAAAAAAATCTCATGGAAGAGGTGAGAATTTCACTTTCGCAAGGATATGAGAAAGTTTTTGTTATTCTTAGGATGATTTCGTGATGAAGTTTGGTGTCAAGTTTTGTTATGGTTGGAAGCTTTGGAAAGAGCCACCTAGTGATATTGGGTTGCTTATGCTAAAGGACGAGCTTGGAATTTCCTTCCTACCCTAGTTTGGTTGCTTTCATTTTTAGTTCTATTTTGTTTTGTTTTATTTTGTACCAAAAACAAATGAGAACAATTTTTTCTATTATTCCCAACAAAGTTAGGTGTCAAGTTTTGCTATGGTTAGAAGCTTTAGAATGAGCCATCTAGTGATATGAGGCCACTCATGCTAAAGGACATGCTCAGGGTTTCCTTCTTATCCTAGTTTGGTTGCTTTCTTTTTTTGTTTCTCTTTTGTTTTGTTTTTATTTCTGTCCTAAAAAAATGTGGAGAGATTATTTTTATGATAATTTGTTTAATTTGAATTGTGTAAAAAATTACTTATATATATATATATATATATATGAAGCTATTTGGATAGATTAATAATATTAGTTTGGTAGTTGGTTATATAAGGGTGAAATTGTAAAAATAAGATATCTTCCAAAACAATTAAGTACCTATTTTAAATAAACTTCAAATTTTTAGCCTTTTTTAGAATTGTTTTTTGTATCAAAATTATTTTTAATATTTTAATCAAGTTAATGTGTGATTGAACTCGTAATAATTTGTTTTTCCGACTCGACTCGGATTAGTCGGTGTCCAATATAATTTTTTTATGCTAAAGTCTCAGATACATAAAGTTGTGTATTTGTACCAAATTTTTTTAAGAAAAAAATTGGTTTATAGGAAAATATTCTCTCCGAAGCACGCTCTTACTTTTGTGTCAAAAAGAAAAACATTTCGGTACAAAAGAGTAGGGTTTTTTAGAGGTTAGATAACTTAAATATTAAAATTCTTTTGATTAATTGCAAGAATCTAATATCAAATTCTGTTTGCACTTAGACAAGTTACTTAGTGATTATATTGCATCAATTGCTTGTTGAAATTACTAAACCTATGCCTAAATAAGTGGAAAAGAATGAAATCAAGTGAAATGTATTAAATTGATATTGGATAGTATTATTTGGATTGTTTAAAATAGAATAGTATAAAATAAAACATAAATATAATGGATTAATTTTATTTCCTTCATGTAATATCTTTATTTTTCTTCCTCCCAAATCGGGGGTTTGTTATAGATTGTGATAGAACCAACATTCACTCCATTCCACTTCATTTTATCGTAGAACATCTAAATAATGACATGATAACTTTGTTATATCCCATTACATCTTATTTTGTTATATTCTATTTCATTCGTAGAAGAATATTTAGCAGCACTGATTAGAAAAAGATTCAAATAAGTAAATGATTCTTGTAGATATGGTCACACTCAATTTTGGCCCCTATAATTTTTTTTTTTGATAGGTATGAATCTGTCAAAGTTTAAAATAATTTGATTTGGTTCCTACCATCAATTGACCTTTGTTAAGTGGTGATATGGCAAACACGATGCCACATTAACAGAGCCTCGCACTTAAGTGACGAGTGACATGGGAATAGGAGATTGACTCACATCGCCGATCTCTATCGTCAACCACAATCAACTATTGCCGATCATTGTCGATCACCTCTGGCAACTGTCGCTAACCTCAACTACACCATGTGAGCCAATCCCCTCTCGCCACGCCACTTGTCACTTATCTATGTGACTTTGCTTATTTGACATTTTATTTACCATATCACCACTTAAAAGACTAAAAGAGGTAAACTGACATTAGAGACTAAATCCATTTTTTCAAAACTTTATAAAGACCCATCAATTTTCTTTGGACTAGGTTTCTTTAGGGGCATATTGGAATAAGGATTTTTCTTTCTTCTAATTTCTCATGAATCCTAATATGGGAATCCCATGTTCCTATGTTTGGTAAGCATTTAAAAAGAAAAAAACACATTTTTAAGAAAACCGACATTTTCAAAAATTTTTTGCTATATTTCTCTAAAAAACATTCTCATGGGAGGAGGTGAGGATTTCACCTTCCCATGGATATAGGAAAGTTTTTATTATTTTAAAAAGGATTATTATACCCTAATTTTCATGATCGATATTAGTAATATGTTAAAATATATCTTTGTTCGGGAGAAAAATACCTTATATAAAATCATGGTATAGATAAATTTCGCTCTGCACTAATTTCTAAATTAAAACTTATATTTAATTTTTTCCAATTATTCTATATTTAAGGATTTTTTTTTAAAATAATAACAACATTTCCAATAAACATGCTCTTAAACCAAATGTGAGAATCAAAATTTCTATGTAGCATCTAAACAATAAAAGAAAATACTTCCAAACAACAAGGTGCATGCAGCATGATTATTTAAAGTAACTTCACTTTAACTAATCAAAATCAAGGATGGATTCACGTTTAATTGCATAGTTTGCTTAGTTTACTGTTCAAATTCACTCCAAAGAAGGGTTATCTAATTTTTTTTATAGGGATCATGAAAATCAAAAGTAAGCATACTCGAGGAACATTTACCTGTATAAGAGAGAAACTCTTTTTTTTGGTTCGGCATTGAAGCACCAGAACGCGACGACCAGTGATTCAGGGCTCAACTTACGGTTTTTTACGACTTATATGTTTTTTTATTATATCGTATTTAATGAAAATAATATAAAAAGAGTGCATCAATCCAATATATAAGGCAACTGAAGAAAAATCAGAACAAGAAACCAAAGTCCTTTCACTTTCCTTGCTTTTTCACTGTTTCCACAACGAGGAATCCCTGCGCTTATTGAGGTGCTCCTTCAATGCTTCTCTCTTCGGTTTCATTCTTCAATTTCACCTCTCAATTTCACTCATGTTTATGCTTTTTTTTGTTTCTGATCTTTGGTTTAGCAATAGGAAGCTTTTACTTCATTGCTTGCTGGTGTTTTGATTTTGTGTTATTCTGAAAAAATGCAATTTTTTTAGTGTTTTGGAACTGATTTGATTACTGGGTATTTGCAATTGTGGAAGTTGGATTGACCCATCACTGCACACACACAGTTTTGCCCCTGGATAAGAAAAAAAAGGTTTGATTTTGTTAGCTGTTCAAATGCTGAATTCAAGTTTTTGTTCTGCCTATCTTCTTTGCTTGCTTGTTTTTTCTGATAATTGCTGAATATAAGTCCTTCTGGGTGTTCCTTCACCCAGCTCAAACAACCTTCCAAGGGACATTCAATTGTGATTTCTTGATGGGCACCCTACAGAGCCAGCTTGGTGTGTGTTTGTGTGGGGGAGGGGGCTGTTTTTTTTTATGTGAAAGGTTTTTTTGGTGTGGAAAAAAAAAAATCCAATTCTGGTAACTGAAGCATTACCACACCTGATTTACTGTTATTCAGTTAGTATTGGGGCATGTTCAGTTGTACTTCGGATAAATTTGAATGTATGTGGACTAACTTGTATTTGCCAATGAGTTATAGGGTTGGGATGGGTTGTAACTTTTCAAAGTATTCAGCATGCTGCTGGAGTGCAGAGCAGCAAGATCATCCGGTTCCCGAGGCTCCCATTGATGGTAAGTGATTGGCATTTGCCTCTTTTCTGTTGCTGCTGCTCTGAGAGTGATTGTAATTTCTGTGTTTAAATTTAATGTTCAGAAAATGAGGACAACAATGAGGGAAGTGACTTGCCGCCGTTTCATGAATTCACATTTGATCAGCTTAAGAAGGCTACATCTGGATTTGCAGTGGAAAATATAGTTTCCGAGCATGGAGAAAAGGCGCCAAATGTAGTCTTTAAAGGGAAACTAGATAATCAAATGCGAATTGCTGTCAAACGGTTCAACAGATCAGCCTGGCCAGATGTCCAGCAATTTTTGGTAAGCAAATGTCGTTTTGTGTGCCAACTCCATGTGGATTTGTTATTATTAGTGTTGGTTATAAGTGGGTAAATTTGTTATTATTAATGTGCGTTATAAATGTTTGTTCACGTGCACTTATAGTTGTTCGTTATTAGTGTTCATCACAGGCTTTTTGCGTGCTTCGCACTTATAATTGTTTGTTATTAGTGTTCGTCACAGGCTTTTTGTACGCTTCTGCATTGCATTTTAGTAATATCACAGTCTCTCTGGTTGATTTTACCTTACTCTTGTTCCGACGAGGACACGTGCAGATCCTATGGCGGTTGGGGAAATGGCTGAATTAATTGTTATTTTGTTCTTTCACACGCGTGTCTGTTGTTTCTGCGCATTTGCGTTTCTTTAACTAGAAGAAATAAATATAAGTCTGTCCAACATAAGTGTGCTTTACATGATTCAATGCCTTCTGAGTCATGCATGGCCTTTTGACATCTGTAATTCGTGTTTCCATTTAATCTTTTCATTTGGTGTGTAAAGATATTTTACTTGTAATGTTCAGCGTTCCCACTAAGCTTGTTGTAATTTTTTAAGAAGTATTTATTGTCTCTTCTATTCATTCAGCTGTGTCTTCTTCCAAACAGTAAACATAGCAATTGTTAGTTATCTGATCTACAGGATGCACCGTCAAATCATCCATTTTCCCATAAAAACAAGGGTGATGAAAAGATCATGGGTTCTAAATATGAAAGGCATATTATCTGAGTTACGAAAATAAAAAGTGATGTTAAACTACTTGGTGATGGATTTGTGTCCTTTAGGATTTTCCTTTTATGTGTAGTGCTGGTGGAAATTTTTCTCACCATTTTTACAATTTTTCTCTCCACATGGTCAGTGATGTGGTTTTGCTTCTTTCACTGAAATGTGCTTACCATTATTAGCTTGTTAACAATCCTTCTTCCCCCCCTCAGGAAGAGGCCAGGGCTGTTGGTAAGCTAAGGAACCAAAGGTTGGCAAATCTCCTTGGATGTTGCTGTGAAGGTGATGAGAGGTTACTCGTTGCAGAATATATGCCCAATGATACTTTGGCAAAGCACTTGTTCCATTGTAAGTACATTACTGGAAACTAAATACAACTTTTTTTTCTTCCAGGAAGTGACCAAAATTAATGAGGCGTCATTAGGCAATCTTTTATGGAAAGTTCCATTGCCAGATGACTCTTCTAAAAAATTGTTTCTTTTGAGTTTTTTAACATTGCAGGAACTTAGTTGTCATCACTCCTTTGTATTTTTTGAATACTATTTGGTGAACTTTAGCTATGATTCTTTTTTGCTATTGCTTCTTCCTGTCATTCTCTTGAATACAGTTCGGTAACTTTTTGTTTAACAATTGTTTATGCAATTATGCAGGGGAAACTGAGCCCATGAAATGGGCAATGCGACTGAGAGTTGCTTTACACCTTGCCCAAGCTCTAGACTACTGTACCATTAAAGGACGAGCTCTATATCATGATCTAAATGCTTACAGAGTTCTTTTTGATGATGTAAGTTCATTAACTTTTATCTGTGTTGTGATTGTTATTGCTCAAGGTCAAGGTATTGGTGGATGGTGCTCAAAAAAAGCAGCTGATATGTTCATAATCTTTATGGTGTGATATCCAAGACTCAATCGTATTGGTGTAATCTTGGAAAGCTTTATTGCAATTGATAAAACAATTTAAGTTTACAATTAATTGTAAAAAAATTAATAAATATCATTTAATATGGATAACCCACTTCCCTTAACAAGTCAACGACTTAATTCTATCTTAAAATACAGAGTTTAGATGTTATATGCTGAACTAATTTAAAATAGTTAATACTTAATAACTGGAAAGGCAACCAAGGTTCAAACTTCTCATTATGCCATGATAACAATGCACATAGTTAACTTTAAATAGAAATTGTTGTTGAATATCCTCAATTATTTATTTATTTTCATTATTCAGGAATACAATCCTAGACTTTCATGCTTTGGTTTGATGAAAAATAGTCGAGATGGGAAGAGTTATAGTACAAATTTGGCATTTACTCCACCCGAGTATCTGAGAACAGGTATCCCCTTAAACAAGACATAAGTTTCTTTAAAAATTTATATTATTTGTTCTTCTATGTCTTGGAAACAACCTCTCTGCTTGCGGGGGTAAGGCTGCGTATATCTACTCTCCCTAAACCCCACTAGGTGGGAGCTTCGTGCAGTGAGTTGCCCTTCTATGTCCTTGCTTGGTGATCAAACTTCACTACCATGCTTATGAGTTTTCAGATATAATAATTGTATATCCTTCTCTCATAACAGTTGTTTTGTTCTTCCTCCCTTTTCATGTAGCTTTTACTGACTTAAAAAGGGCATTGAGCTGTGAAATTTAGGGACGTAGACTGTATATAAATTGTAGAAATAAATGTATATGGAGATTGGGGTATTGCTTTCTCATGAATCTGTTTAACTGGCATACTATTCTAGTATTCTTCCTTGCTTAGGGCTTAAGGTTTTTTATGGAGTATTCCTAGGGATGCAAAGTGAGATTTATTTTTCTGTTCAACTTGCCTCAAAACTACGTAGTTTATATGGTTGAAAGTGTTCCTCATCAATAGCTTGTCTTTTGATTTTTTTCAACCAAAAATTTTATAAGTTGGAATGATTAATAAAATTCTGTATCTTCCTTTTCCCTGATCATGCAGGTAGAGTTACACCAGAGAGTGTAACTTATAGCTTCGGGACCCTTTTGCTTGACCTTCTCAGTGGAAAACATATTCCTCCAAGCCATGTGAGTTTCTTTCCTTGATAGAAAGTTTTGCAATTCAAGCTTAGTGTTCCCTGTTAGATGATGTTTGCATGTACTCTCAAAGTGCATTTAGTTCTCATCCTATAAACTTTTCTCCCCCTCCCCCTCTCCAAAAACAAGAAAAAGAGAAAAGGAAACAAGAATGAAGAGTATGAGCAGACAAAGTGACAATGAACATATAGATCAGCTTACTTGAACACTCAAATAGCCAATAGTCTATGCTTGAATTTTCTGCTTGTCATGTGACAAATGCATAAATTGAGCTCTTTCCCTTTTATCTTTACTAAAATCACATAGAAGTAGCTTGTTGAGAATATTAAATTGCTTCCTTTTTGTTTTATCGACAAGTGCTTGAGACTTGTGGTTGAATATGGTAGTTTTTATTTGCTTGAACCTGAGCATTCTGTATTAATTTGGATTGTTATACATCTAGCATTTACTTTCATATTTTTTGCAGGCTCTTGACCTGATTAGGGACAGGAACCTTCAGATGCTAACGGACTCTTGTTTAGAAGGACAATTTACAAATGATGAGGGGACTGAATTAGTGCGATTGGCATCACGATGTTTACAATCTGAACCACGAGAGCGCCCTAATCCAAAATCATTGGTCACTGCTCTAATACCTCTGCAGAAGGATTCTGAGGTTAGCGGTCCTAGAAGTGGCACAACATATTTCCTTTCCTGAGAGACAAGGATAGCTGAACTTAATACTTGAAGTAACCTATTAAAGAATTCTTGAAGACTGGTTTTTCTAGGACTCTAGAGCCGTACATAATTTCTATTTACTTATGTTTCTCTTTTCGATGTCATTATAAACAAATTATATCCACAAGGCATCGACTTTTACCTGTACTTATAGTTGAGACCATATTTTAGTAAGCTGGAATTAACTTTGGAATTTTTTTTATAGGTTCCTTCTAATGTGCTGATGGGTATACCAGATGGTACTGCTGCAGTTCCCCTTACTCAGCTTGGTGAAGCTTGTCAACGAATGGATCTGACTGTCATACATGAGGTGATAGAGAAACTTGGGTATAAAGATGATGAGGGTACAGCAACCGAGGTTTGTTTCTGATATGTAAATTGTAACGCCTTATATTTATTTTAGAATCCCTTTCCCTCTCCTTACTATCATAAATATTTCATTTTTCCCTTGCACTTTTGAGATGCATATATTTGGGTTTTGATAATTGATGTGCAAAAGTAATTGTTATTTGTTAGCATATTTTTTCTTGATTCTACATGGTGTTGAAATTGTTGCTCAGTTAGATTCTGTAGATTCCTTGGCACTGATTCCCTATGTTGGGATACTACACAGAGGAGTACTACCTGAGGGATTGGCCATGAACTACCCAATATGATCTTGTATCAGGGACACTGTTATGTATTAGTAATCTTGAATAGCGAATACACTGGAGCATGGTTGAAACTATGTTTGAATCTTGCATGAAATTGACTTTGAATGAAAACTGGAAGTACATGTGGAAATTGCTTCCTTTTCTTTTTTAATTTTTAAATGCAGGTTGCCTATCGGGTTGTATATCTCATGTTTGTTCTCTCTTTTGAACCAAACTTCCAGAGTAAATCAGGCTAAAAGACTGGAGCACCTATGATCAGAAATGCGCAATGGATATGTAGTGATCTATGTAAATGCTATCTATGTGTAAATGCTAGGATATCATGTACTAGTGTTCTATGAGAATTGGCAGTATATGTATGTATGATCAAAGTTTGGCATTTACTGAACCTATAGCAAAGTTAAAGATGAGATAGTCTTCCTAGGAACTATCCTTAGATTATGTAAATGAGAAATTAAAAAACTGAAACTTGGTGTTGATAAGAACATTGTACCTAGAAGCCGATCTCCTATCACTAGGAATCTGCATTTATTTATGCCGTAATGTCTCTGTGGCTCCTATTTTCATAGGTTAACCCTTTTCTAGAAGAGTTCAATATCCAATCCCATGCATCCCAATGTCTGTTGCAAGGATAGTTAAGAAATTGACTCATAATGTTGACCGCTATGGAAATATTTGTCTTGGTCATGGTGAGATAATTTCATCAATGTCGAATATGACTTGGATCTGAATAGGGGTCCCTTTGATCTGTTAGAATTTTAAAATTTGGGTCCATAGGAGTATCAATTGGTTCACAATCTAGCATCCCAATCTCTCTCGAAAGCCTTTGATGCCTTAATGATCATCACCTGTAATATCGACATCATCGACATAGATTACAAGGTAGATGCACTGAATATGGACGAATGTTTATAAAATATAGAGTGGTTTGCCTCCCTACAAATCATACTAAATTGTTGTATGTAGGCCCTGGGAACCTGTTTAAGGCTATATAGGGACTTCAGCAATATGCAAATGAGACATGACCACCCCCCGCCCCCACGAGTAATGAGCCCAGGTGGTTGTTCAATGTGAACTTCCTCCTCCAAATTACCATGTAAGGAAGATGTCCAACTGATACAGGGGCCAATGGTACGCGATACCCTTTGATAAGAAAAGTTGAGCAAATGCCATTTAACAATAGGTGACACGGTGCCACAATTATCGAAGCCAAAATGAGTATAGCCTTTTTAACCACAATGTGTGTTTTCAAGAAGTCCAGTTATCCATTAGGGCCTACTTTGACCCTAAAGACTTGTTGACAACCAACCATAAATTTCCTAGGAAGGGATGGGACTCTAGTCCATGTTTGATTAGATTCCAAGGTTGTACTTATGCAATCATGAACCAACTTTCTCAAAAGCTTAAGCTATTTGGTGAAGACACGAATTGTTGACTTGGAAGGTATTAGTTTCCCATCTGCAGTTTGCCGATGACATTGTCCTCTTCTTGGAGCTAAATGTTGATTCCTTTGAAGTGTTTTAAAACTCAGTTTGGACTCCAATTTAATGTGTGAATCAGTCACTAGTTTGGTCCAAGACACTTGTTGAATTTGAAAAGTTATTGAACCAGAGCAACTCATTTGAAGCATGATTCGATGAACTGCTCATATTGAAGAAGAGGAAGTAGAAAAACCCAGCCTACCCTGCCACCATTGCAGCCTCAAAGCCACCCCATTGCAGCCTTGTTTCAATTGCAAGTGAAAACATATGAGAGAAAGCATATTGGTTACAATCTCTAGTGTGACCATGTGAGGAGTGGTTTTTGGCATTCTAATAGTCATCAAAGTTGGTGGATCTGGAAAGGGCCCTCTTTCTCTTGGTTGGCCAGATTACTCTTATATTGTCTTGTCTGTCTAGCATCCCTTTATACTCTCTCATTCTAGTGGCAATGGCTCAAAAGTTTGAAATAATTGTGAGGGATTTCATTTGGTTTGGGGCAAGAGACTCTAGCAAAGACCATCTTGTTAGATGGGAACTTGGCTATAGAATGTTAACCTAAGAAGGAGGGGGGTTAGATCTTGGTAGTTTGTTGTGCAGGAGTATTACCTTGGAATTTTCCTTCATAGTATTCCTCTTTATGGCATCAAGTTATTCACAATGTGAGTATGGTTTATCTTAGAATTTGGGTTTTAGACCTAGTTGAACTCCAAAAGCTAGCACAAGAAGTGAGGATTGCTCAAGCCTTATAAAAACTACTTTGGTCATATCTCTAGTCGATGTGAGATCTCAACACCCTCGTATGCCCAGGACTGGACATCTGGAGCGTGGACAAATACGAGTAGAATAACTGGCGCAATAACATATTTAGGATAGGCTCTGATACCTTTCGTAGAATTTGGGCTTTGGGTCTAACTCGACCCCAAAAGCTAGTTAGAAGGTGGGGGATTGTCCAAGCCTTATAAGGACTACTTTGGCCATATCTCTAGTCGATGCGGGATCTCAATAGTTTACATTCGAATGGGTCAAGGTGATGCCAATTTTGCGACTAGAGCTACTCATGCTAGTCCTTGGAAGGTTATCTCTCTGAGTTTAACTGCTTTTAGATCTTTCATATCCTTTGAGGTTGGGTGATGGTTCTTGAATCAAATTGCGGGAGATATTTTGATAGGATATTTCACCTTTCTACGTTACGTAATGTCCTAATTTGTCAGTTTCACCCCTCTACTATGTCTAGTTCTTCTTGAAACTTTTTATTTTTTCCGGACACTTGCATAATAGAAGGGTCAATGAGTTAGTCTCTTTTGCTTTTGCTAGAATCTATCATCTTTCTTCCAATCCTGGTAAAATAATTTGTTTTTTTTTTTTTACTCTTTGGTTGTTTTCTCTTGTAAATCTTATTTTCAGTTCCTTGTTCTCCTAATATCGATAGGTTTCTTTTGGACTAACCCATTTGGAAATTCAAAGATCCTTCTAAGGTCACATCTTTTGACTTCCTTAAGACGATTAATACTAATGACACGTTACATAAGCGCATACCTCTCACGACTTGTCTCCGAATATGTGTATAATTTGCTCTTCTAGTTTGGAAAAGGAGCTCATGTCTTTTTGCGTTGTTCTGCAGTGACTTTTCTTTAGAATAAGTTGTTTGGGATTTTTGGAGAGCATTGGGTCTGCCCTATGGATTTGAACCATTTTTTCCACATTAATTCTAGAGGTTTTGACTCTTGGAAAGATGCTAAGATTTTGTGGCATTGCTTAGTCTTTGCTGTTCTTTGGTTTTTATTGCATGAAAGAAATGCTAGAATTATTAACGGTTCTTGTTTGACTTCAGGCTTCATTTGGATTAGGGCTATTTTTTTAGCTTCCCTTTAGGTGAACGTTCATGGCTTTTCAAAAGTGTTTGTCTTTTTTTTTTTTTTTTTTTTTAATAATAAAAAAAAGGTGTTTTTGTTAGGCATGCAGAGAGATTGGCATGCTTTGTTACATGATTCAATCTCATGGGTTCTAGTTATTCTCTTTTGTTGTCTTCTTGAGGAGATTTCTTATCATCTTTTTTGTACTTTTCTCTAATTCCTTAATCATTTAAAGACTTCGATTCTTTGTTATTCATTTTTATTTTTTTGAATGTGTCTATATCATGGAGTAAAGGAAAGGTTATGTTTGAGCATGAAACAATTCACTTTTGCATTTGTTGTTTCATTTTTGGTCTTGAGGAATTTATTGTCTCCTCAGTTTGACACTCTGACTGTAAGGGCTCCTTTGGTTCATTGTTTTAGTGGGAATAGGAATGGAATATTCTAATGTTATACTTGGTAGTTGGTATGCCAAATGAGATAATATTAAGCAAGTTTAAATTTGATCCATTGTTTCAATAAATAAGAATTGTAGTAACCAAGTTTTTTCACTTGAAATAAAAAATCTCAAAAATATATTTTCTGTTTAAACGCCTGCTTACAACATAAATATTGGTCTATCTTGAATCTTTGATGTCTTTTCACATATCTATTATCATTGACCCGTTTTTCCATATAGATTGGATTGTCCATTAATCTTTAATTTTTCTTATTAAGCAGCTTTCATTCCAAATGTGGACAAACCAGATGCAGGAAACATTGAACTCCAAGAAGAAGGGGGATGCTGCTTTTCGGCAGAAGGACTTTAAAACTGCTATTGATAGTTATACACAGGTTACTAAGTTTCTTGGTTATATTGAATATGTAAAATCACTTGCTGTCCTATTCTTGCTTGGTGCACGTGACAACTGACAACATTACTTGAATCTGTTTGTGATGTTAAATTCATAGTAGGAAAATACTAACTTTTCCTTTCTCAACATGGATAGAAAGTGATGCAACGCAAATATTGGAAAGTTAACAAAATTATTATTTTATAACCTTGTAGCCTAGATTGAAATTAAAGATAAAGATATAAGAAATAATCCTATGGATTAAGCTTATATACTTCATAGATATTAAGACCAATTATGATGTAAAGTTGATGGTTTCTTTGTGTGATGCAGTTCATTGATGTTGGAACAATGGTTTCTCCGACAGTTTATGCACGCCGTAGTCTATCTTATCTCATTAACAATATGCCGGAAGAAGCACTTAATGATGCATTACAGGCACAAATAATATCTCCTGTTTGGTACATTGCATCTTATTTACAAGCTGTTGCTCTTTTAGCACTTGGCAGGGAGCATGAGGCCCAAATGGCACTTAAAGAGGGTTCTTCACTTGAAACTAAGAAGAGTACAAATTAGTTGAGGTGTTTATCAAAATCTTGCTTTCTTGTCCCTGAAGATAACTTACATAGAACACATGTTGGTTTCTCAATGCTACATGGGGCTCCAGTTCCTCGTGATACAAAATTATGTTGCGTGGAACACAGTGGTTTATACTTGTGCATGACTGGCTCATTGGTTTGCCTAGAAGCATTCTTTTGCACAGACTAGAGTCGCCTCAGAATTATACTGTGTCTATTCGCACCAGGGTTCTCCCATTGCTCTTTTGTCTCCTATGTTAGTATAAACATCCTTTTTGTGTTTTGTAAAGGATTCATAAGTCAGTTTATGTCAGCATTTGTTGGGTAATCAGCAAATGCTGTTGTTGTGCTTGTAATTTAATGTACAGAACAACTTGTTATGACTACCATGTCAACATGAGATAGGCTGTTTTTGTATGTTGTATTGATTTTGCATCTAATAAATTCTTTTAATCTTTTTCTTTGCTATAATTGCCCCATTTTTGTTGATTCATTTGATCATGTGGAGTTGTTGACGTTGCCAAATAAATATTTGCAAGAAACTCCTTACTTTGAGCAACACCATTGGGTCTCAAATATTCTCTCATTTTACTTAGAATATAACTAATGGACCTTATGACCCTTTTGTCTCTGCAATAAAAGTTGTTTCTTTCTTCAATATGATGGTCCTGACAAAAAGGATCTAAATCCCCTTATTAGAACACGGCCTCAGTAATAAGCTATGCATAATTGTATCATAAAATGCATATTGAAGTGTAGGGAGTGTGCCCCATGAGCATGATTGCATCATAAAATGCATGTTTTCAGCACTTAATATGAACGGATATATGATATTTAGTACTTTATTTCTTCCCAATTTTTGTTGAGTAATATGCGTTGTCAAATGTTAAACCCATGTGGGGGGGCAGGGATCTAGTTCAAGAGGGTTAACATATGTCCCCAAAATGTGTCACAAAATAAAACGGAGAAGCTAATAAGGACACAAGTTGCTTTGAAGGCATTCTAGAATAAAATATGAAATTGGGTCGTTAGCACTTAGGATACGATCGCATTCCAAATTCTAAACCATGGCCTGATTTAGTTAGTTCTGACCTGCAAGAAAAATGAGTATACTTGAAAGGATGAAAAATTTTTAAAAAAAAATGAATGAAAAAAATGAAAAAGGGCCCAACCGGGTTCGAACCGGTGACCTCTTGATCTGCAGTCAAATGCTCTACCACTGAGCTATGGACCCGCTTGTTGTCTGTTCTGCGCAGTTAAATAATAATCATATAATATTCGTAGTTAAACCATACCCAAACTACTTTAATATTTTTGGCTTGCTTTGATGTTAAATTTTATTTTAATTATAAATTAAATATTTTAAAATACATTGTTAATTTAATATAAAATTTAAATCTTAATTAGTTTTTTTAAAATGTTATACCATAACTAATTTTCAATTATTTTAAAGAAACATAAGATAGCATAATATTTATCCCACTAGCTATAACATCATAATTTTCAAAAAAGAAAATTATAAAGCAACCTTTTTTTACAAGAATTATAAAGTAACTTTTATCGTTACATATTCACCAAAAAAAATATCATATACATTTTCTTTTTTGCTTATATCCAATGTTGCTAAAGCTGGATTTTTTTTAATTTTTTTTTGACATAGCTAAAGCTGGATTAGAGAGTGACAAATCTTTTGATTCAAATTTAACTAGTTAGTTCGGTTGATCTAATGGGATGGTATCATAATTATATCATATATTTGTTTATATATAGTAAAAGTTTCATACTTCTAAATCCTATTTTTTTTAGTGGCTTCTTGGGAGGGTTAAGATTGCCACCTTTCTCTTATGGCATTAACCCCTGTTGTCTTCCTTTTTTCATGTTTCTATATTTTCTTTTTTAATAATTCACATAGATATATTTGATACATATAAATCCAAATTATTTTTGTTGTCTTTTTCTCTGTCTCATTGTATATTTTTTTCTCTTTTTGAAATGGTCTGTACTTTGTATGAGTAATTTTGTCTCAGTGTATTTTCTTTTAAATGTTTATGAGTTGGAGTAAGGTTGTATTGACTGCAATTTCATCTACAGATTTTTTCTTTTCTCCCTTTTGTTGGTTGGGTTTGAGTACACCTAGTACTCCTATCAATGAAATTCTTTTGTTTATCAAAAAAAAAAAAATTGGCCTTTTGCAACCTTTTCTTGTTTTACGGTCTTCCAATAAACTATAATGTTGTTTGTGTTAATTACAGTGTTGAAAAATGATTAGTCAATAATAGTGTCTTCAGAATTTTCTTTATATATTTCATTTGTATTTTTTCTTACTATATGATCTATCGGGTTTCTTTCTCTGTGACTTTTCCTAATGTGATACTCGTCTTTGCAAAAAAAAAAAAAAAAAATCGATAAAGAGAAGATTAAAAAAAAAAACTATATGAGTAGCAAAACCATGGTGTTCAATAACAAGCAAAACCCACGACAATCCGAAGAGGAAATAAAAAAAAAAACATAAACATCCTTGAACAATATGACCTTGATTGAACCCTTCCCTTGGAAACCAAACATTCTATCATCTATATGTAATATATGTGCCAATGAAGGTTGGTCCAGTTGGTAAGGATACGGCTTATAACCCACAAGGTCGTGAGTTCGAATCCCACTACCGATGTGAGAACCTAGTTGGTGGGTAATCTGTAAGTACCTCTGTAAGCGTTAATTGAGCCCTAAGACCTGCCTTGGCTCTGGTGAGCCCCCGGGACCCAACTCACCAAAACTTTTATCTAACAAAAAAAAAATGTGTGTGTGTGGGGTCCAAAACTCCAAATCACATGTAGCTTTCAACTTTCAAGCCAACCAAATAAATATAAATAAATAATAAGAGATAAAACACTTTGTTCCCCATGCATACATGCCATAACCATATACACACACTTGATTTGAATATATATACCACATGACATGACATGATCCAAAAGGGACTTCCACCTTATGTTGATGCAGCTATGCTTTCCTCTTCATCAACCTCATCTTCTTCTTCCATTGCTGCAGCATCTTGATACTGTTGGTACTCAGCCACCAAATCATTCATGTTACTCTCAGCCTCAGTAAACTCCATCTCATCCATACCCTCTGCAGTGTACCAATGCAAGAAAGCCTTTCTCTTGAACATAACCGTGAACTGCTCCGACACACGCCTAAACATCTCCTGAATGGACGTGGAGTTACCCATGAAGGTGGATGACATTGACAACCCTGTTGGTGGGATATCACAAACACTTGATTTCACATTGTTTGGTATCCATTCCACAAAGTAGGATGAGTTCTTGTTCTGCACGTTTATCATCTGTTCATCCACTTCCTTTGTGCTCATCTTGCCACGGAACATAGCTGAGGCTGTTAGGTACCTGCACTAAGAAAGAAGTAACGTGGGGTCAAAATGAATAATAATTGAAAATAAAATTTTTCCTCTAGCATATATATATATTTTTTAATGAACCACCGTAATTAGGACATTTGGTTCCCCAATGACATTCCCGGATATCCCCACAAGCTTCGGCCCTTTGGACCGACTATAGGATTAATCCTCAATCGGCTACCAAGAGCAGGAAATTAACTCTTGGTTTTTGCAACCTCCCTCCCAATTAGAGTGTCTGCCACTAAGATTCGAACTTGTATTCTCCTCCTTATAAAGTCGAGATACTTACCACTCGATCAAACCTTAGTTGGTCTTTATTCATAAATTTATGAAGAACTAATTATTATTTTTTTAATATAAATCTATATGTAATCTAAAGACTACTTTATAAATAACAGTTATCCAAAAGTTGTTCAAAATAATTGTTTGCTTCATTAAAAAAAATTTGCATACACTGTTGATTAAATCTTGGGTCTGGTAGGGACCAATGCTTGTCCCTAGGCACATTACATACCTGCCATGTCTAGGGTCTGCAGCACACATCATGTTTCTGGCATCCCACATTTGCTGAGTGAGCTCAGGAATAGTGAGGGCTCGGTAGTGTTGGGAACCCCGGGATGTTAAGGGCGCAAAACCAACCATGAAAAAGTGTAGGCGTGGGAAAGGGATGAGGTTAACAGCTAGTTTGCGGAGATCAGAGTTGAGTTGGCCTGGAAAGCGGAGGCAACATGTTACTCCACTCATTGTTGTTGAGATCAAATGGTTGAGATCACCAACTGCATACATGCCAAGAACAAAACACATAGACGTGTCACTCAATATGTATTAGACAAGACAAGTAACCTTAATTCATATTTTAAAAATGCTAATTAGTAATTACACCACTTTTTCACAAACATCTTTCATATCTTCTTGTATCATAGAATTGAAGTGTAAAAAATAAATAAATAAGATGAATCTAATTATAATCATATAGTAATTAAAAATCAAGCAGATATAAAGTGATATGTATGTAGCACTCTTCATATTTAAATGGGAAATCATTATTAGTATATTTTTTATGAAGCATTTTTAATTGTACACACTTACATATGTACTCCAAATATACTAATAATTTTTGAAATAGTCTAGTTTAATTTGTGAAAGTATTCCAAAATATACTCAACATATGTACTAATAAAAATGGATAGCTAATTGAAGTCCTCTGCTCCAACAACATACATGCTCTAGCATTTTCATTACCTATTCTATATATCATCAAAATTTCGTGAATGATTTACTTTTGGTTAATAAATCACTAGAGTTGTATTTTAAGACTGGGATTGTATAGCACTTACAACTTGGATTTGTGAGCTTGAGGGTCCGGAAACAGATATCATAGAGTGCCTCATTATCAAGGACCATGCACTCGTCTGCATTCTCAACTAGTTGATGGACAGAGAGGGTGGCATTGTAGGGTTCAACAACAGTGTCAGAGACCTTAGGGGAAGGGAACACTGAAAAAGTCAACATCATCCTATCCGGATACTCTTCTCTGATCTTTGAGATGAGCAGGGTCCCCATCCCAGACCCAGTTCCACCTCCCAGTGAATGACAAATTTGGAAGCCTGTCATGAAACAAATTTGCATACATAAAGCTATAAATAAATAATAGTGACATTATCACACCATCCTCATTATACCACTCTTACACCATTTCTTTTCTTTTTTACATAACTGAAACAAAAAAGAAAAATACATATTTCAACACATTCTCTATATTTTTTTCCCAAACAAGAAAGATATAAAAGTAGTTAACAATGGTGCAAATAAAAAACCAACGTAGTTAATGCGCACGAGAATTTTCACATTAGTTTTACAACAGTAAATGATGTAAACATGTGGTGTTTGCCTTGTTAGCGAGCTAGCAATCGATTGCCACGATACAATGGTTGCTAACCAAATGATACAAGTTGCTCATCCAAAAGTTGTACAAAGGTAATTGGCATAAAATTTATGTGAAAATTCTGGTGTGCAAGCATAATTTTCCAAAGCCAAATTGATATACATATCCACAGCTGAACATATTGAAGAATTTAAACATGATTTCTGAAGCATGACATGATGACAAGGTGTTTTATGCATAACTATCTCAATGCATGGACATTAAGTTTCTCAATTTACTAAGAACTTGAATGAACTAACTGAAGTGAAATAAGAAAGTACCCTGCAAGCAGTCACAGTTCTCAGCTTCTTTACGAACAACATCAAGAACAGAATCAATAAGCTCGGCACCCTCAGTGTAATGCCCTTTAGCCCAGTTGTTTCCAGCTCCATTTTGTCCAAACACAAAATTATCAGGTCTAAAGATTTTCCCATAAGGACCAGAACGCAAGCTGTCCATCGTACCTGGTTCAAGGTCCATTAACACAGCTCTAGGAACATAACGTCCACCACTTGCTTCATTGTAGTAGACATTAACCCTCTCAATTTGAAGATGGGAGTTGCCTACATAATTTCCAGTGTCATCTATTGCATGTTCATCACACATAACCTCCCAAAACTTGCCTCCAATTTGGTTGCCACATTGACCAGCTTGAATGTGAAGAATTTCTCTCATTTTGAAGAAGTACCCTCAACAAAAAAGTTTATTGAATTGGATCAAGTACAAGTTGAGAAATGGAATGATGGGGGGAGAGGAGTGGATGGCCTTTTGTAGATGCAAGGTTAGAGGGGAGATATGGTGATGAGATTGTACTTCCCTTTCAGTCAAGGACAAAACTTGGGTACAATTCCATAGATACATTAAGTGCTGTTTTTCAATAGGATTATGACGTGTAACAACTCATCAATGAAAACATAACATGTATATGAGTTGTTACACATGTCTTAATCTTATTGAAAAACAACACATAATGTATCTATGAAATTGTACTGAGGTTTTCTTCTTCTATCAAATGGGAAATAAAAATTAATAGGAGTTCAATTAATAAGTTCATGTGGGTTTGTTTGGAGGGGGCCATGTCTAACTCTTAGTAGACAAATGAGCTGGATATGGAAAGTGACAAGAAGTTTGCATGATCCTTCTTATGGCCTTATGCTAGCTAGCTGATTTATCAGTTCTTCCTACCACTACATATCCTATCTGTCAACATGATTCCAACTTGTCATTTCCTGGTTTGGTCACCATGATGCTTTTCCACAGTGATTTGATAATGAATTTTCACCTCATTTACCAACAACAACCATGGACATAGGTTTGTGATAGAGAGTAGCGGATAAATTGACAATGTTAAAATACTATTTTCGATGGTTTTTCTGCCAGAGGTTCATGTCAAATGTTGTGTACAAGGTTTATGTTTTCAGTTTTGACAAGTTATACATCTTACCCTTATCAAAATGGACTCAATCGCACAAGCAGAACTGAGTCATTCAAACATTCACTAGAGATAAAATTGTGTATGTCCGTAGTCATACAAGGACTTGGTGAATATCTTGACAGAGATTATGAAATCAATTATTAAGGGCACCAGAGTTCCGTTGCAACCTGTATCCTTCTCAAGACAACTATTTCCACACCCACTAGTGAGGGAATCCCAAGTTTTCCTTCAAAAAAATTAGTTTAAAATTCGAAATCATCTCTTGGTTCACATGTAGATGAGGGTAGAGGAATCAAAAACCACAATATATGCCCATTCACCGGCAAGTATTCATGGAAGAGTCGCAACTTGGAACTGATGGAAAAGATTGTAAAATCGCTATTTTTTGGAGATGCTGATCATATAGAAAAAAAAGCTATATTTACAAAAGAGAAAGTCCTGATGAGTAGCAAAATGATTATATTACATATGAATCTATACATGTATTAATATTATTCTGATATAAATTGGTTGGCAATTTTATTTAATTACATCAAACAAAATAAATGTGAATGTACCATGTAAGTGAATGGAAATTATTTGCTAGCTAGTGAACAACGAACGCAGTAAAATGGCAGTAGTTCACTAATATCTAAAGGTGATTGCAGGTTATTCTGTTGGAAAATGGTTTTCAAGTCATTGAATGAAACAAGGTAGACCATCAATTCCAATTTAGTAAAATCAGTCATTGCAACCACCCATCACTCCCTTCAAGCTCCAACCAGCTGCATTTTTAGATTTTCACGTTACTTTTGGTGTGTTTGGATGAGGTATTTGTAGAGGGTGAAGTATTTTAAGAGGGTAATTAAAATACTTCACTCTAAAATATTTTGTTTGGGTATTAAATATGAAGGATTTTAAAAATCAAAGGATTTTATAGGGATATTTTGTTTAAGGTAAATTGGAGGAATTTGAAATACCTCCTAAAGAGGTGGTATTTTGAAATTCTCTCTCCTTACTCATGTGACACCTACCATCGACACCGATCACCCTGACCACCGGGGCTCGGCCCCCGCACCACCCGAACTTGGCCCCCGCACCACCCCGACCCTCGGACAACCGATGGGGGGCGCCGGCCCCCGGACACCCGATTGGGGGCCGGTCCCCGGACAAACCGGTGGGGGGTGCCGGCCCCAGGACACCCGTTGGGGGGCGCCAGCCCCTGGACAAACCGGTGAGGGGGCGGCGGCCCCTAGACACCCAATGCGGGGGGCACCGGCTCCCGGACAGATGAATATTAAAAAAAAAATTGAAGGTAATTTAAATGTTTTATCCAAACAAATAATTTAAAATACAAGATATTTGAATTACCCTATCCAAACAAAGTATTTTCGAATTGCCTTATATTTCAAATTCCTTGGAATTTTGAAAATACTCCATCCAACGTAGTGCTTGTTCCATGTTAAAAGGTTCGCGATCTGTGTCTTCATAATTACTAGTATAAGGATATGCATTAGAGCTAAAGTATCGTCTACATGACATATCATCAGTTGTTGCAAAGATGAATATGATATTTGGGTTAGTTAAAACGTATCTTTCTAATAGAGCATAAATAGACAAAAAACGAAAGGAATAAGGTAAATAGTAACATTAAAAAGAGAGAGAGAGAGAGAGAGAGAGAGAGAGAGAGAATGTTAGATGCGAATTTGAAAAGTCCTAGTCTAGAACTAAAGAAAAAGAAAGTTCGTTCTAGCAAAATTGGTACCTACCAGAACCCACTAATCTATGGCCGTTTCTGTTAAAATG
This sequence comes from Echinosophora koreensis, assembly GCA_035048595.1. Classification (NCBI taxonomy): domain Eukaryota; kingdom Viridiplantae; phylum Streptophyta; class Magnoliopsida; order Fabales; family Fabaceae; genus Echinosophora; species Echinosophora koreensis. Next base: position 5,600,347 of record JAPCYP010000017.1, on the reverse strand, counting down.
ATTAAGCAGATGAGGATTTCATCTTTAGAACATGAATTATGATCATTCTAATGCACTTTCTTCTTCTTCCTTTTTTTTTTTAATTTATGAATCAAAGTATGTATTAAATAAAAGTACTATAGGTAACAGTATTTTAAAATTAAAAAGATACCCAAAATTATAATAATTTTAACTTCACCCCTTCTCTACCCCAACTCACCCACCCACCCAACAATCCTCACAAAGAGGACGATGAATGGGCTATGACGGCAACTGCAGTGGCCGGAACTGATCCTCATCAAAATCAACAGAGCAACAACATAACCAACGCAACTCATGCCATAAATCAAGCCACAAAGTTTCAGATCTATCAAAAATGGTGGAGATCAAACCATCTAATAAAAAGTCAAAAAGGAATAGAAGGCTTGAGGGTGGATGGGATCAAAGTGCCGCGACAAGAACTGAGGGATTTGGAGATGGCTTGTGCTGATGCAAACCAATACAAGATGACCCATTGTTGCATTCATCTTCAAGCTTCAAATCAGTCATCGCTTCAGATTCGCCACCACTTTCGAGACCTATGACGATATTCAAGATCTGTCACCTAATCTTCAAGCGTGATTTCACCCCTTGCACAAATTTGTCACCAGCATGGGCATCCCTCATCCGTGCGTGCCACCAAGGCCACCATCATCGTCCATGAGTGCCACCAACTTTGCCACTTCCTTTGGACCACCTTCTTGAGGTTTTGCAGGAGCAAGGATCAGTGGTTGACAAAAAATGTACCTACATCACCTCCATCTTCTTTGAACCACCACAAGTTCTTGTACGAGCGAGGAGGTTGCAGATTAGAGACAAGGTTGGAATATTGCTGTTGGAGGTGGGGGTGAGGTTGCTGGAGTGGGTGGCTTTGGTGGTGGTGGACCAGTAGACATGGGTTGGAATGGGATAGGTAGGAGTGAAAATGAAAATTCATAAAACCTTATTAGTAGGTTACAGGTAATTAACCACAGCCATTTATCAAGTTTTATATTGATCAATAGTAAAGATTTAAGGAGCATCCATGCAACTTGCTGAATCTTAGACTGCCCCTATGAATTAAGGATAATACCAGCTAGTTCAGATCATGTTTCCAAAGAAAAAGTACATGAGAAGCCCCAGGGCAAGAATTACATCAGAAATTATTTCCTATATCCAAAAGCAGATCAAAACAGAGGTAACCAGGACTACGACTAAAGGTTTACACATTAATCTCCCACGGGAATGTGGAAGAAGCAAGTAGTTGAATACACCTTAATAAAGCAGCTCCTCAAACACACGATCTACCGATTGCTCCCACTTTCCATGATATAATTCCAAAAGCTTCTCAGCTGGGGTGACACCTACCACCACAAATATTGATTAGCCAAATACTAAACAAGATAAAGACAAAATTACTGATGAAAGTAACAAAAGTAATGCCTTTGAGGAAGGTATCACACCATGAGTATGCCTCGCACGGGTATGGGAGATGCATAATTAATGAGTATACAACTGATAAAACAATTACCTGTCCTAACCACCTCAGCTACCTCATTCAAAAATCCTGATTCCTTAAAGCCTCTTCTTTCCAAGCCATCCTGTAAGATACACCAATGCCCTTAGCAACATTGACGATAAAAGCAATAACAAAAATAATGCCGACTTACCTTTGCCAACTTCAGAACATCTTCAGCAACATGCTTCAGCAAACCATCTCGGAACGGTGTCTTTAGACCAGTTACGGGAACCTGCCCGATAAAACCTCTAATGGTCAGTACAGACGTCTAGTATAAATAATGACCATCGTTGAAATATAAGCTGTCATAAAGTACCAAGTTTATTTATGCCCACTAGGTCTATGGCAAGTGTAAATAGTATGAAGAAAGCAGAGGAACATCTCATAGTGTGAAATCCTAGTATATTTGTCTAGAGAGGGAGGGGGAGAGAGATTTAAATGATTAAATCAGAGAAGGAGAACTTATTTCCTCTTCCAGGTTTCAAATTTGGCCCTCCAATAGTCAAGAACCTAACAGCTCACTTTTATCCTTCTTTCAGATTTGCCCCTAACTTGAGCTTTTTTTAAAGTACATTGGACATATCTAACTAGAGCTTTTATGTCGAATTATTTCTTATTTGAATTCAAAGCCACTTTGAACAAGTGATCGAGACAAGATTTGATCCTCACTTCCCCTTCTTCTAAATAAATTTCAACACAAAACACATAAAGCTAGGGTTGATCATCAACCCGTGACCCGTTCGAACCCGAGCAAACCGATTGATAATTTTGTGAAGTGGACAGGTTCGGTCAAGTCAACGGGTTGTCGGGTGGAAAAAATAGGTCTAGTGTGGGTACCATCCGGCGGGTTCGATTTCGCATAATTCGACCCATCGATAACCGAACCCGATCGAACACATAGAAAAATTTAACAACTTTCTTCAACCTTCGGTGAGTCTCCTAGTCCCACCAAGTCACCATGGTCCCAAATCACCAGATCCCTCACTTCCCAACCTAGGTCCCGAGTCCCCAACCCCTACATAAGGCATGTGCTTAGTCCTGTATAAGGATGACAATGGGTAGGATACTATAGTACCCATCCCCTTACCCGTATTTTAAAAGAATAATCATACCCAAACCCATACCTACGTGGATAGCAACTTTAATGCCCGCACCCCATATCTACCCGTTGGGTACCTACATACTCATACTCATACTCATTCTCGTACTCATTACCCGCACCTTCATTAACTATGCAAAATCAATAAAAAAAAAATATTAATTAAAAATTGGTTTAATTAATTTGTAGATCCCTGAACTATTTGAGAATTTTCAAATAAGTCTATATACTTTAAAAGTTTGCAATTGGATTCTTGAACACACAAAATTTATAATTGGGTCCCTCATAGACTGCTCCGTTAGGGTTTTAAAAAGTATAGGGACCTATTTGAATTTTTCAAAAAGTTCAAGGACCCACAAAGACGAGCGGATGGATCACTTAACGTATACTTAAAAAAACCGTAACGGAAAAGTATATGAGGGACCCAATTATAATTTTTTTAAATGTTCAGGGACCCAATGTCAAACTTTTAAATTATAGGGACTTATTTGAAATTCCTAAATAGTTTAGGGGCCTTCAGATTAATTTAACCATAAAAATACAATTATAATTCAATTAAAAAACTATTCAAAGATCATCTAACCTACGACTTGGTTGCAACTTGCAACCGACGATTTACAAGTGACGGGGTGAGTGTGCATGACTCCACAGCTCCAAGTGACAGACGCACAAGGAGTGAGCGACGGGCAGCGATGACAGATGGGAGAGTGGCGTAAGGCAGAAAGGAAAAAAGGAAATGAAAGGAAGGACGACTAGGTCTAGGTTACTTTTTTATTTTTTGGTGTGTTTTAAAGGTTTTAGAGTTGGAAGGGGTGGCGAGGAGGTCTCAATACTACAATATGCGGATGATACTTTGTTTGTGGGAGAAACTTCTTGGAGTAATTTATGGGCTATGAAGGCAATATTAAGATGTTTTGAGTTGGTGTCCGGGTTAAAAGTGAACTTCCATAAAAGCAGCATTTTTGGGATAAATGTGGAGGACAATTTCATTGGGGCTGCAGCTACGTTTTGGAATTGTCGATGAGGGGTATTGCCTTTCAAGTATCTGGGGCTCCCCATAGGTGCAAATCCGAAGTGTATATCTACATGGCAGCCAGTAATAGATGCTTTAAACAAGAGGTTGTCTTTGTGGAAGAGGAGGCATCTCTCTCTTGGTGGTAGAATTACATTGATCAATGCAGTGCTCAATCGTATCCCGGTGTATTACCTATCCTTTTTGAAACTACCAAAAAAAGTGATGAAAAAGATGGTGAGTATACAAAGAAACTTTTTGTGGGGTGGGGGAGTGGAAAAAAGAAAGATAGCATGGGTTAAATGGGAGATAGTATGTAAATCTAAAAGGGAGGGTGGTTTGGGGGTAAAGGATTTAGGTAAGGTTCAATTTAGCTCTTTTGGGTAAATGGAGGTGGAGGGTTCTAAATGAGAGGGAGGGGTTGTGGGTGAGGGTGTTGAGGGCAAGGTATGGAGATGCAGTGGCTAATCATAGCTTGGTGGAGTTTACCCCACCAAGTAGGAAATGCTCGTCTTGGTGGAAGAATATTTGTTTGTTGGGTAGAGTAGAATCTTCTTTGGATTGGTTCGGTGAATGTTTGAAAAGGAAGGTGGGGAATGGTGGTAATACAAATTTTTGGGGTGATAAGTGGTTGGGGGGCCAATGCATTAAAGACCTTTTTTCCTAGGCTCTTCAATGCCTCAACACAAAAGGTATTGAATATAAATCAGGTTGGGATGTGGGTTGGTGGAGTGTGGGAGTGGAAACTAGTGTGGAGGAGGGAGCTCTTTGGGTGGGAGAGGGTGCTGTTAGATGAACTGAATGTCCTTTTGGCTGCTGTGTGCTTAGATGAGAGTAGGGTGGATGCATTGGTTTGGTGTGAGGACTCTACAGGATGTTACACTACCAAATCAGCATATGGCTACTTGGAGAATAAGGCTGCTGTGGCTTTTCCATTTCCAGAGCAGATGCCGGAGGCTGTAAGGATTATTTGGAAGAGCAAGGCTCCTCACAAGGTCATCGCTTTTTCTTGGCAGCTGTTTTTGGGAAGAATCCCGACTAAAAACAACTTGGTTAGCAGGGGAATCCAGCTGCCTTCGGAAGATCAGGTTTGCTGTCTCTGTAAGGTTGCCCTTGAAGATGCAGATCACCTCTTTATCACCTGCCACTTTGCTAGAAAATTGTGGTGGAAATGCTACGGTTGGCTAGGGGTGTCTGTGGTTCAGCCACAACATAGTGCTGATCACTTTTACCAACACTTCGGACTGTTTAAAGGGGAAAAGAGGAGACAAAGAGGTAGCTTCATTTGGCATGCTGTTATATGGTCCATCTGGTTAGAGAGGAATGCGGCTATTTTCAACAATCAGGTGCCGGACATTACTAGATGTTTTGACTTAATCATTTGTAGGTCTTGGAGCTGGTTTCGTGCTACAAGTAACGGTGGTATATCATTCTCAGATTGGTGTGTAAACCCATTGGAATGTGTCAAAAACGGTTCATAATGGCTGTGCATTTCTACTGGAACTGATTGATAGGGCTCAATCTGCAATTTTGGCGAATTTAGGTGGCTGTCCTAAATCTTCTGCTGCGGTTTAGGTGGTTATGGAATGCAATTGCATACTGGTGGTTGGTTAGTGCTACTGTATAGGTTATGCTTGATGTTTTGGTTCTTTTAGATAGATATACTTTAACTTTGGGTCATCTTTGATTGTTCTAGGTTGTGTTAAAGATGTTTCCAAAATACTAGGCTGTAAAGGGTTGAGTATACCTTATACTCATTTTAATACACTTTTGATTTATCAAAAAAAATATTATAATAATTATATATATGTGTGTGTATGTCTATTGGCCAAGGATGGTCCTAGAGTACCAGTACCCGCACCCATCTCCATTAAATTTTGCATGTAAATACATGTACTACTCATACCTATTAAATAGGTAATTACTCTGCCCATCATGGGAATTTTTGCGGGTACCCGTCGGGTCCGTTAACCATTGCCATCCCTATTAGTACATGGCTCTAACACAAAGGTTTTGCAAGAGGAGGCATGTTAGAGATTTAATGAAACAAAAAACCATATCTGAAACTGTACCTAACACCTTAAGCTTTTGGGTTGAATAATACAAATGATGAAGAGATGAACATTGTGACTAACGATGTTACCTTATTCCTTAGCATTTGTCTTTCTTCTGAAGTCCAATCTGCTGTCATATCTAAAATATTTTGAAGAGAAACCTCATCGTACAATAACCCTACCTGACAAAATCAGGAAAATAACAGTGAGCTTACGTTACTAAATTGAAGTAGTTTAAAGAACTGAAGCAAAATTTCTGGAGCATGCAAGCAAAGGTTAAGAGCTTGAATGTAACTGAAGATAGACATAAAATAAAGTTCCAAACAATGACCATTAAAAACATTATTCCATTTGTTTTTCTAAGACAAAGCCAAAGACTGCTGTGCAGATATGACCTCTCCAAGAATAGGCTATGACAAACACAAGGAAAAAATCATGCAGAAGTAGTAAATTGTCTCTCACCCAAAATGCTGGTAAAGCACATAACCTTCTCCAAGGCCCTCCATCAGCACCTCTCATCTCCAAATACCGCTTCAGCCTGACCTGAAAAGTGTAGGGGTAAAAATAATAGCACAACTTCATAAATGCTGCAAAAGCATTGCAAAAGAAACAGATACCAGCTAAATTGTAAAACCAATAAGAACAAACCTCAGGAAATATGGTTGTCAAGTGATTCTCCCAATCATTGAGGGTTGGTAATTCACCGGGAATACAGGGAAGTCTTCCTGCCAAGAAGTCCTGCAATGAAATAATAATTAATTATCTATTATCTATACTGAATAAATCAAGGGTATACAAATAATATGGTCAAGGGTGAAGTTTAAAAATAGATAATAGTGGGGCTACATGAGACAGCCTTAAATTACAAGAATATTAAAGATAGATGGAAACCCTGAAGGTCATTCCAGTACAGTCAATATATCGCTTGTTCCGATAGACAAAATACATTGGAACATCAAGAGCATAATCGACGTACTGCTCAAACCTGCAATCAGAGAGTTGGAAAGGATCAATTAGGGGGGAAATTCACCAAATTATTGCATGAAACAACATTGAAAAGCTTTTAAAACAATATATATATATATATATATATATATATATATATATATATATATATAAGGAATCCATCATGCAAAATGACATATAGTGAAATAACAATTCTTTATTTCAACTAAACTATTACAAAAAATAATACAACTACATCCAGATTTTAACTGCATATGAAATAAGACTGTCATTTCTCAAAGACAAATATCACATATGTAAAACAATAAATTACAGTCATACTGAATTCTTCATATCCTTAGCTACGTAGTCTTTACAGATAATAAGATAATACACCTTTTTAAAAAAAAAAAAAAATAATAATAAGTAAATAAATAAAATAACAAGGAGTGTGCAAAAACCATTAAATGGCATCATTGAATGTAACTATGAGTTAAAGTCAAAGAAGCACACTGAAATAAATGAAAGGAAAAAAAAAAAAAAAAAAAGACAAACATGGAAACTCTAAAAGATCGAGGAACAATTTAGTCCAATAGGTGTATATGAAAAGGTACTTCAGAAGCACAACATTCATATTGTCATACGTAAGTAGAAAAGATGCCCACATTCATATCACATTAAAGCCTTACACTTATACTTTAGGAAAATTTTTGCAGATACTTGTTACATCATAACCATTATGCGTAATTGCGTATATTTCCAAATACAAGTGTTTTGGATTTTGGACAGTCAAAATGAAAGGTCACCGAATCAGAAAAAAAGAAAGATAAAAATATCTTACACAATTAAACACTGTATTTTACTTTTATGCCTTATTGAAGTTCAACAAAAACTGATGAAGCCTAGAGCCAGAATACTTAGCAATAACAGTTTATCCCTTTATTCTTCACAATTCAAAAATAATATCTTACCCGAACGAATCATCAAAAACAAAGGGAAGCATGCCTGAGCGATTGTTATCAGTATCAGTCCAAATATGGCTGTTTCAAGTGTATGAAAACCCAGATAAGGTACATCAATAATGCCAATTGGGAAAGGAAACAACTGCACGAGAACTTCTGAGTACCTTCTCATACTGACAAAACCATTTGGCTTTCCTTCTGTGAAAGGTGAATTAGCAAAAAGAGCAGTTGCTATCTGTTGTAAAGATAACACTAATTATATTCCACATAACTGAACAAGTTCCCTCAGAAGAAAAACAAATGTTCATGTTTCTTACAGGTTGTAAAGCTAGGCTGGCACGAAATTTCCGGATCATATCAGCTTCAGAACTAAAGTCAAGATTGACCTATAAAAGAAAAGTTCAAATATCTCACTATCCAGTTGAGAGCCCTTTTTATGCTATGAGTATGAGTATGAGAGCTGATTACATGTTTGTTTTAGAAGATACTCTTTTCACCATGTTCAAATTTGGATTGCTTTGAGAAAAAAGAAATCAGTTCACAAATCATCAAGTCTCACCTGCACAGTGCATGTCCTGAACATCATGTCAAGACCAAGAGAACCAACTTTGGGCATGTAGTTCCTCATAATCTCATATCTTCCCTGAGCCACAACACACAGTCAGAAAGCAAGTAATTGAACATCTAAATGACAAGAAAGAAGCACTGTCAATTCAGTTACCAAGTCATATAGGCCCACCTATGAGACCCCCCCAGACAAGACTTGCTCATAGATAAAATAAAATAAAAATCAACGAAACCACAAACAGAGATCATTGAAACACTTGAAAAGTGGGCTATCACTGACTAAGATATGAAGTAATAACCTTTTGCATAGCCATATTTCTGGGATAGATTTAGTTATAAAAGCTCAGCCTACTATAAAACGACAACTTTGTACAACAATGGGGTTAACCTTTTGTAATTTAATGATGACAGCCACTTTAGTATAAGCAAACAGAGATGGCACAGTTAATGCATCTGTCACACTGTTATGTAACATGGGGGTAAAAGTACGTACGACTGAAAATTGCTGAATCCACCCACCCACCCACTCCCCCAAAAATCCCAAAAGAAGCATATTTGTTCATTCAATTGCAAATTAAGCTATCAAGCCTTGTGGACAAATTCTGTAGACTAAATATCAGCAGTTTAGACGAGTAGTATCCAAATTTTACAAGCCTTTCACATCAGGGCTCAAGCCTGAATAAACAGAAAGTTGTTGCAATGATATCAAACCCAGCCAAATTCAGTGACAAGTTGACTAAAGACAGACCATGGTCTTGTCCATTTAAAAAATTCATGATCTGTTATAACCGATGCAGTCAGAAGTGACATCTAAGAAAGATTCTTATCTCTAGATAACATTGAGAAATCTGTGCATGTTCAGCCAACTAAAGGACTTGAAAGATGGGGAGGAAGAAAAATTACCTTTGGCATTATAGGAATATCTTTGATTCCCCACTTTGGCTGGAAACCAATACCCAAAAATCCAATTCCCATTTCCTCAGCGACAGCTTTAACCTATAAATAGAAGAATTTGGGAATAATTAACACAACAGATCTGAAAGATATACCTAGGTCACTCATCAGATTACATAACAATCAAACTCAATGAACATGTACTAAAATTTGGCTATCTATTATGTCACAGCATATAAAGAAAAGTTAAGATGACAATAACAGTGATTATGCTACATATTTGGTTGAAAAGAAGATTTTTTTAGGGTGTGCAACAGGGTGGACACCGCCCAAATCAGGAACAGAAAACCAGAAAAACTTACACCCACGATGAAGAGAAAATGATGATAGAAAAAAAAATCCAAACTTCTTTCTCTTATCAGAAACCATCAGATTATTTTGATGTATTCCTGTAACAAGCATGTATGACTAACCTGATAGAGGTGTGAATTAACTTCAGCGCAAGTCTGATGCAAGGTTTCAAGAGGGGCGCCGCTAAGCTCAAACTGACCACCTGGCTCCAATGAAATGCTTTGCTTCCCCTGTTCCACTTAATGTGTGAAAATTTTCACTTCATATATCCAACAATAGCAAAGCATTGCATTGGATACTTGGATCACGAAGCATTTTAACAAATGAATTACGTTGTAAATCTCAAACGAAATGTTTTATATTCTTGTTCATGCAAATATTAGCTTACCTGTTTGAGTCCAATAATTTTGTCACCCTCCATTACTTTATCCCAATCAAATCGTTCAGCAATGCCATTCAGCAATTCTGCTATTTGCTCATACTTCATAGGGCGCAAACTTCCAAACTCAAAACCAAACTTCTCATGTTCAGTACCTATTCTGCAAGACATCATGAATAAATTAATTGCCTAGAGACACAAAAACTAGTTATCGCATAAGGGAAAGTTCAAATTTTATAACTTCACAAGGAACCTGATCAAGTGCTATATAAACTTGCTGAATTCACAAACTGAGTTGAGGCAATAGACATTAGAGAACAAGGAAACAAGACTCCTCATGAGAAAAACAAACATGAGACCCTACGAAGATATGATTATTAATCCAAAATATCCTAGACCAATCATCACAATGTTCAATGCAAATTGAAACATTGAAAATCACGTAAAACCAGATACATTGAACCAAGTACATCATGAAGAGAAAAAAACTCTCCACATATGTGGAAACTAAACAATATTCTACTAATTGGCAAATCAGAAGTACTAATAATGACAGACAACCAAAGTTTATAAAGGGGGGAAAACTATGAAATATGCCTAGCTAAAAAGTATCAACAAAATTCTGTGCAAACAACGCTCTATTCTGTATCGGACACTCATCCTCCTACGACACACCTATCCTCGTATTTTTTGTGTGTCCCCTTTTTTGGTGAATACCCACTGCGTTTACTCGAAAAATTCCAGGACAAAGATTCAAGTTTACTTTCCTTGAAGCATATTCTCACTCATGCAACCTTGTCCTCCACAAAATCATTGCACAAAAACAGTGGGAAAGAGAAAATGCATGGAACTCCAATTGCAATAATAATAACAAGGGGACGAATTTAAATATATTGCCATACTACCCCCACCTAATGGTAAAATACTTGGTTGTTGTTGTTGTTGTCGTTATAGTATACTGCCATACTTGAACGGTTAAGTCCCACATCATTGGAGGATATCAGTAAAGAAATAATTATAATAACTTAGCAACCCTCCTCCAATGAGCTAACTTTTGGGAAGGAGTTAGCCCCAATCATTTTGATATGGTACTAGAGCCTACCCTGATGTTAGGCCACCCTAAATGTCTTGTCTGGCAAACTTCACATTTCAAATGTTTGGTTGTAGGCGTGAGGGGGGACAACGACTTGAGCAATCCTCCTTCCATGAGCTAACTTTTGGAGCGGAGGTTGGCCCAGTTATACAAATACGAACCAAAGGGGAGCCTAGGTTTGAGTCATGGAATCGGCTTCTTACATATAAGGCTGCCTACTATAGAGTATAAACCCACACCCACTATAACCCTTCCCTAGACCCCGTGCATTTCAAGCTTCGGTATAATAAATTGTCATACCCATATTTTATTTTATTTAAAAGAAAACATATTTAGTATCATAACATATCGATTATCGTATGTATCATATCATGTCATATTGGATATCATTCCCATACCCATGCAACATAGGACCACAATAAGGGAAGGATTTAATTGATATGCAACGTTAGTGTAACAACTTTACACCGCCAATCAATCATCAATTATCACATCATTAAAAATATTTGATTCTCATCATAACTACCTTAAAAATCACACATACGACGATCTATGAATGGTTGACAGTACAATAACAATTATCAAAATTAAACTCATAAGGGAAATATAAAAATAATGATTGTAAATCACATCATAAAAGAAATGAATTAAAATCCAAAACCACATGGAGTATATAATAAATGAAATGACACAATGAAACAAATTCAAATAAAAAACATGAAAATGGCACCTCCATTTATCCTTGGTCTTACAACCAGAAGCGAGATAATCCACAAGATCCTTCTTAGTAAGTGGCTCAGTAACAACCACCGCATCTTCAGTAGGAGGACTTGCACCAACAATCAAACTGCGCCCACGTCTACACCCACTACCAGCAACAGCAACAACCCTCTTCGTATCAAAACAGGTTTTCCTAACATAAACATTAGACAAATCGAACTTATGTCGTAGTATCATCTCATCGCGGATACAGTATGACGATGATGCAGCTCGGGAAACGACAACCATGGTGTTTGCTTCACCTGAAAAAATCGAAATTAAGAAATTAAATAAGCATGAAGTAAATCAGAAAGTTTGGTGGTGGTGAGAGAATAGTTACCGTGTGTGCTATTGTGTAAAGAGAATTAGGGTTATGTGATGACGGAAAGTGCAGTGAAACGAGAAGCAGAGGAAGAAAGAAGAAGAAGAAGAAGAAGAAGAAGAAGAAGAATGGAAAAGGAAAGAAGCGTCTTACTCTTTTCTATGAACTATGAACTGAAAATTGAAAAGAAACGTAATGCGGAAGTGAGTGCGAGTGTTGAGAAATGGAATCGAATTTCTTTGTTTATTTATAATCGAAATCTCCACATTAGTATAATGTAAAGTGTTAATTATTTATGCCAATCCACTTTGAGCTGCTCACGACTCTTTGCAGCGTTTTCTTTCTCTTTTTATTCGAACAACTTTGTTTTGTTTTTTTTGGAATATTATTACAAGATTTTTTTTAAAAGATTTTAGACATCAAATTTTGTACATTCAAGTTTTTAAAAACCAATTTAATCAATTTACTCGGTTAATGTTTTAAAATAAACAATTTTTTTTTTTTTGGGTTTGATACGCACCTTAATTAGTCCTTGAGACGAAGTGAGCCCTCAAAGTATCCCCACGGGGCTTAGATCCTTAGGATCCGCTATTGGACTAATCTCCTAGTCGGTCGTGCGGTTAGTAAAACTTGACCAAGGATTGTTGCATACCCAAGGATCGAACTCGGGCAGAGCCGGAACAATTCGTCCTTAAGTAGCAGTACTTTAACCACTTGCACTCAACAACTTGGTTAAATGAACATCAATCTAACCCATAATATTTTATTTGAGGTTTTAAATTAATATTTATTTACTATTTACTAAAAAAACAAATAGATATTTGAAGTTTTGGAAGAACAAGTTGATGTTCAATATTTACTCTCTCTTTTACTTTTTTTTTTTATGAATACACTTTCTTTTATTAATGTTGTATTTTTTATTTTTTTTTTGCGTAGGTTGAGTAATGAAAAATACTTGCTAAGATTTTATTTATGAAAAATTATTTATAAACTTTTATGCACTTAGATGAAAAAATATTTATTCTTGAATAATAAGAATTAATTATCAACCTTTTGTAGCTTAATTAACCTCAGTCTAGCTTTTAAGATTGAATGTGATGGACGAGGTTAGAAATTTGATCCTCTATCATACTTCAATTCAATTTTCTTTATTTTACACCATTATTTTTGGGTGCTTAATTTTTTTTCATTGACCATATCGATGCCTTTTAATTTTAGTTAAATATTATTAACTATTATATATTTCTACATAGTAAAAAATATATTACATAATTGTTTTAATAAATATAGAAATCGATACCATCTTATTCATTAATTCTAATTATTAGATGCTATTTGAGTATAGCTTTAAAGTTTTATTAATGATTTTTATAAATAGTATATATATATATATATATATATATATATATATATATTAAACTGTTTCCTACTGTTTACATGGATGACGACTTGGTTTCTGGACGTTGGATGTTCTTTAGAGGACCACTTCAGGATGGGGGGATATAACTGCAAAAGATATTCCAATACTTGAGTCACTAAAAAGAATTGAAAGATTTAAGTGAGAGAGAGCTGAGAAATAGATAACGGTACTTGTATCGTCAGTATATATATAGGTTAGTGATGGGGAGGCTTCCAACCATTTGGACCTAGGCAATCGTGACCTGATAGTGATTATCTTGATTAACTGCATAGAGGGGTGGTCCTAACGGGATACACGGTCACGTATGTGATATCAAATGTCTCTCATCCTACTAAGAGTGTGTTTGGGAAAGCTGGAAAAAAAAGATTATGCTGATAATCTATTTTCAAATAATCGATTATTATGATAATCGATTATAATAAGAATCTATTTTTGTTTGGGTATGTTTGCTGAAAAGAGATTTTAAAATAATCTATTTCGTTTGGGTGGTGTAAAAATAATCGCTTTTACAAAGTAAATTACGAAAATGGTATGAAGATATTTGTGTATAATATTTGTTTTTCTTTTAATATTAGAATAGGTGGTGTTGTGTTTTCATTAATAATTTATTTCTATTTTGTTTCTTGTTTTTTAATTATAGTAAACAAATAGTGAAAACTATTTCTATTTATATTATTTCTTTCACAAAAAAATTAAAAAATTAAAAACAAAATAAATATTTTTTTAATTATAATTATAAATAAAAATATATCAATTAAAAATTTTAAATTTTAAAAAAAAACAAACTGGCAATTTTTTTAATCATGAGATGCAAATATCATTTTTAAGATAGAAGTGGTTCACACTTATGAAGACTATTCAATAATAATAATAATTTATGCATGCATGTGATTAAAAGATGCAGTTGTTATCAAGGTCTTTTTTTTTTGGGATAAAAATGTAAAATACTATCAGTACAGGACCACTTTACGGGAAAGTTATGAACAACCGCAATTGATTATAATCAAACAGCCCAATCCTCAGCTGGTGAGAAAAACAGCTGAATAAGCTATAAAACAGCTTTTTCAGGTTTTCATCTTTATTTCCCAAACACAATTTTTTTTACAAAACAGCTTTTTCATCTTTAAAAAGCTGAATGGGAAAGATTAAAATCTTTCCCAAACACACTCTAAAGCGATTATCCTATCATTCATAGCTAATTGGGCCCCAACTCGATCTGTTTATGTTGGTGGATCCAATAGACTGCTTGAACTCATGGTGTAGCCTGGAACAATAATTTTGTTTTGAGATAATTATCACAAAGTAAATTAGGTTTGAAATAAACCATGAAGAGTAAACTAACTATTAGAGATTTAAATAAATAATTTACTAGAGGTCTAAATTAGCTAATGTATGCTTTTTTTGTAAAATCAACGAAGAAAAAGCCTCTAAACTTATATTACAAGAGTACCAAATTTCAATTTTCACAACAAATACTAAATGGTTCGCATAATGGATAAACACATATTTATGCTAAGAGACATCTTTCTGATAAAATTTCTCAAACCACTAAACATAAAGCCAAAAGTAAAAGTAAGGCAATAGCAACACGGCTAAAGAGCACTTTGATCGCTATGAACTGAATACAAGCACGTTATGTCATTTTCACTTTTTTTTTAGAGATTCAGTGCACACAAGGATCAATGATTAGGAAACCACAATAAGTTAGTAACAATATTATATTATTACCAACAACGAACCAAACCAAAGCAGCCTTCAATAAAAAATTGCTGTTGCATAGAAACATCTATGAAGCTGCTTCCTGTTTCATGGCAAACAACCCACTAATGCCCGAAAGTAATAATAATTCTATCGATAGTACTAGTGTCACAACATTCTTTTCATTGTAGCCTCTTTAAAAATAACAGTTGGCACATAAGTTTAACTCACAAATTGGAAACGGTTTAGTTTATTTCCAATTTCATGTTTTCATTCCTGTTTTTAGGAATAATTACAACTAGAATAATTACAAAATGTCATATTATTTTAATCATGTTTCTTATTTTCAAATATTTATATAGGAAACATTGAAAACAACTTTTTGTTTATTTTCACTATTTCATATACAGATCTTTGGAAATAAAAAATAAAATGAAAACTACGACAATTTTATAATTATTTTAGTTGTAATTATCTTCAAAATTAAGAAATGAAAATAGAAAATTAGAAACAAACCAAACAGGTGCAAAAGTAGTTAGACTTTTCAATTACAATGCTTTTGGGTGCTATAATGTCTCAACTCTTTAGGGTCTGTTTACTTTGTAAAAACATTTTCAGTTTTCATTTTCTAAAATCTATATTGATTTTAATATTTCTTTCACCATTTTCTTTTTCATTTTTTGAAAACAAATTTAGTATTTTCAGAAATGTTGAAAATGTCAAAATATTGTTTTCATTATTTTCGAAAATACGTTCTCCCTAACTAGCCTCAATCTTCTCTTTATCACAATTATTATAGGAACCCTTCATCTTCTTGTTAGCAATTTAAAATCAATGTAGATTTTAGAAAATGAAAATTGAAAATGGATCTGGAAAGCAAACCGGACCTTAGTGCCTACTAGTTTTTAAATCTTGTCTTTGTGAAGAGCCATTCCTTTTTTCTTTTGGTTGCTGAACTTGAACGAAGACTAAGATCAGCAACAAATTCATTGGGGTCACAAACAAGCACGTAAAAAAATGATGTTAAAGAGAGGAGAATATCGTGACAGCACATGAAAAAGGATTGTGGCTTGGGCGCAGTGGAATCCCTCCGTGCGTCGCAATACCGTTTCTGAGGAAGACAAATACAAATGGTTCTTTGTTTATGTAACAACAAATATTGCTTTTTCGGGAAGAGCTCAACCTCCTATTGAAATAGTTTCTATAACTTACTGCTTTATGTAAACGGGTGTGATAATTGAACACACCATTTTGACATCTATACGCGACACCTACGCTACTATAACCCTACTGTGCGCTACTGTAGTGCTACTATAATAACCAGATATTTATACCTGATTAACCAGATAATGAACTAAAATAACCATATATTTGTATCTGATTAACCAGATATTTGCACATACATAACCAAAAAACCATTAACCAGATAATGAACTGAATTAACCAGATATTTGTACCTGATTAACCAGATATTTGCATATACTTAACCAAAAATTTGGTTAATCACGTACAAATATCTAGTTAATTCAGTTTTTTATATGATTAATGGGTCATCATGAATTAACCAAATATTTACACGTGATTAACCATATAATGAACTGAATTAATCAAATATTTGTACCGATTAACCAAGGTGTCAATTTTGGGTGTCAACTTTGGGTGTGCAAATATCATTACTCTTTTAGGAATTTCAAACTTTATGCTATCAGCATAAATAGGAAAGATGGGAGCAAGTATGTATTGTATCATTTTGCTATATCACATCTTCTAAAAATATGTATCAAGATAGTATTGGTAGGAATGTGATATAATACAGCAAAATAAGATAGCATATCTTCATCCGAAAGATGGAGACATCATCCTCAAACTTTATATGGTAAAGTGTCCTCTCTGTGGCTCTTAGGCACCCGCACTCCCCCTCTACCTCCCTTCCCCTTTCTCACATTCAATAGTAACTCCTTAACTCAACTTAAGAATAGTCTCACATACTCTCTGTCTCTCTAGATAATCTCGTTAAGCATATCAGCAGGCAGCAGCTGTACAAGCACTGCTAATCCTATGCTAGCTTTATATAACACAAAACCTTCGTCTTTCATTGATAAAAACGTTCATTCAACCATTCATGCAATTTCTAAAAGGTATTTTTTGTTGATTATCCTTTTTCATACATTCTTATCGGCTATCAGATACTTAATTGTTGCTTGCTTCATAAAGAACTCGTTACTTCAAAGCAAAACGAGTTCATATTTTGCTAAACACTCAAAATGTGTCGATGTAGAATAGGTAGTGTTTTAACCCTCATTTGTTCTCGATTGCATTAGGCTTATTTGTCCCCTAATTATTATTAATATTTGGGGCTTAGTAGTTAATAACTTAATATAGTTAAATCCTCTACAATACAGCAGTCATCTTTCTATGTTTTTTTCAAGACTTAGGAGAAGAAACAGAGGGAAAATCATATTAAAATGAGGTCACCAATTGTCGAAAAGACCTAAACTTCAGAGGTAATTTGTATATTTACCTTATGGAGGAAAACACCACCAAATCAAATCTGAAAATCTCGTGCATGTATATAGTACAGGAATTACAGTAGTAGTAACATCATTGTTCAATGCAGACCACCTATCAATTTTTTTTTTTTTTCATTTATTTTGTTTTCCATATACACAAGTAACTAATGTGTAACTAATATCATCAAGAATCAGATGAAGTTCAATCAACTGTACATTTATAGGATTTACCAGAAACTGTCATCAACAGATGATGTGTCAGAATCTTCTTCTACCTCCATCATCACCTCAGGCTCCCCAGACCCAAATTCAGCCGATTCAATATCCGCCAGATTCTTCAAATCAACCACTGAGAGCTCATCCAGGCGCCTGACAACTAAGTCTGCAGCCCCCAGCTCATAGACAGGATGCTTGCTAGCAACAGCCACACACTTCATCCGCGCATCGTGTGCAGCCTCCACTGTTTGATTTGAGTTTCCAAACACAATGCACCTCTCTGGTATGAAGCTCAAAAGCTGAGCTGCATACACAAACATTTCTGGATCAGGCTTCCCCCTATGAGCATCCTCTGCTGCTACAATAACACTGAAAGTGTCTCCAATACCAATTTCCCCTATAGCAGACTCGAGAATTTTCCTAGGACGCGTAGAAACCAATGCCATCGGTATCTTATAATGCATCAAAACACTCACAAACTCTTTAGACCCAGGCCTGAGACTATATATCCCACCTTGCAAAGCTTGGTAGATTTCTTCCTTTCTATTAGCCATTCTTCTTAACTGTGCCGGGTCCCTGGACCAGCAAAGCACTTCAGAAATCGCCTGTTCGTTCTTCATTCCTTCTATTCTCTTCAGGAGGAAAGCAGGAGGAGATGATTTGCCTTCTTCTTGAGAGAGTGCCAGCCAAGCTTGCTTCTCAAGATCAGGGTTATCTTCAATGAGAACCCCTTCCCACTCAAATATAGCACCCAACCAGCCACATCCCATCCTTTCTTGCCGAAGCAACGGGTTCCGAAGTGAAGGGTTATCTGCTCTATTTACTGGAGGCCACAAACCAGGCCTTGGATCAAATCCACTATCAATCTTGTTATTATCTTTCTTGGGCAATTTGTCTTCCCTATATGAATATGCTTCTCTTGTGAGCTCCACAGCAAGGGCCTTAATTGATGATGATGACAAGAAGCCATCTTGTTTGGGTTTAGGCAAAGGCAGAGAAACAACAATTCTTCTACCAAGAAACTCAGTTGCTTGGAACCTACAAGTGTTCAAAGATTTGCGTTTTCCAGATACATCTCTAATCAAATTTCCTCCACATACAGGAAGGTGGCCAAGAAGTGAAGTTGCAGAAATTGATTCAACCATTTTTCCAAACAATCACACCTTTACCTCTAACCAATTAGAATTGACTTGAAGCTACACACCCTTTATGAGTCAAATTGAATTGCAAAGAAAAAGGATTCAACTTGTGCAAGAAAACCTATCTAATCAAAAGATTCAATGCTGAATGAACTGAACCTTCAACCACGATTCACAGAACAAAGTGCAACAAGAAACCCCAAACTAAAATCTTGAATATAACACCACCTTGAGAGCAAGAACACAAAAATTGTAACTTTATCGTCAAGAACCACCCTTCACGAAAAAACAAGCAAACCCATTACTCAAATCGCCAAAATAACAAAGAAATTACCAAAAAAAAAATAAAAATGCATATAACAGTTAAAAATTAATTAAATAAATAAATACATAGATAGAGTTGACGTGTTTTGCACCTCGAATCAAAGCAAAGATTTTAAGGTAATTGCAAAGAGAAAGAAAGAATGAAGAGAAACCAACCTGAGGAAGAAAGCAAAGTGGAAGAGAAACTTCGAGGACACGAGAGAGAGAGAGAGAGAGAGAGAGAAACGAGAGATGACGAATCCTCTTGGAGAAGCGTTTTTCTTCTATACGTTTCCTCTTTTTTTTCTTTTTTCTTTTTTCTTTTCTCGTTATGTCGGGTTTTGATTTTTTATGGCAAAAGTGTGGTTTATAAACATGAAAAATGAGAGAAACCGTGCACGCACAGCGTCACGCATTGAAGATGAAACCGTCCACGCTGGAGAAACCAATTGGCTGCTTTTCCTACACGCGTTGGTCAAATAATGCGATTATGTTATCTATCTTGGGTGACCTCCTGTGATCATATCATAGCCTTTTCTTTTGTGGTAATTTCGTTCCTATCCTATATTGTTTCAGAAACAAAAAATAGCGTTAACGTGTAAATATCCAATTTGATCCATGAAATTATTAAGTAGTAAAACTTGATTCTTAAAATTATCGAAATTCTAAAAGCATCCATGGATGATAAGTTAGTATCAATTTGGTCCCTTATTTTATTTATTTAATATCAATTAAGTCATTAATAATACAAACTTAATATCAACTTAGTCCATATGATTTTTAACGGAAGGACTAAGTTGATCACAGTTTTACAATTTCATGAACCAATTTGGAGTTTTGATAATTTTAGGCATCAGGTTAATACTACTTTACAGTTTCAAGGACCAAATTGGATATTTACTCAAGCATCAAAACCGGCTGATTTACACAACAAAACATAATTAATTCTATTTTGTGCTCTCTTATGTTATGATTTTATTGATGATATATACTAGTATGGTAAGAAAATGGGTTGGACTTATGGGTCAATTAATTTAATCCATCTCTTATTATGGGTTAAGTTAGATCTTCAGTAAACTTATTTTTATTCATCTCGATTAATTCTAGGGATGACAAAATTATCCACACCCATAAATACCCGCGTGGATTACCGGTAGTGGGTAATAAATGGATACATATTAAATGGGATGAGGATCATAATACCCACCCCGTTGATACCTGCATACTCATAATTAATATTTTTATTAAATACATAATATATATTATAACAATTTCTATCACTTTGAGATGAAAGAAATATTATTTTCTTTATTATTTCATACTTTTTAGTGGTTAAATCCATAATAATAATTTTTTGAAATAAATATACTATATATGTACCCAAAAAAAAATATAGTATATTATATAATGTTAATATAATATATTGCTATATTATATTCTATAATTTTATTTTCTTTACATTTATTCTAGACTCTTAAATATACACGGATATCCATGAACATCCGTTACCCACATAAATATTCATGGATATTGACGGGGATGGATGCAGGGGAAGCACTACTCGCACCCTCCCCGCCCCGCCCCATTGTCATCCTTAATTAATTCATCAAGAAAACGAGTTGGGAAGGTTCAATCCACTCACGATATTTTTTTTTTAATTTGGGATTTTATTTTTACATGGGTTTAACTATATTTTATTAATTTGTTAATTACTGGAGTTATGAGGTGTGGACTATTAATTAATATTTTTATATTAGATAATGTTGTATTGTGTTTTTTTTTTCAATTTTTAATAATCCTCTTTTACTAACTTGGGTCTACCCATCCTATCTTGTTTTTGGATGCGGGGGTGAGATGGTTCATTTTGCCACCTCTAAATGTTAATCACTGATTAAGAAATTAAAAATAAATTTTTTTTATTCAAAGATAAATTATTTAATATATTACAAACTAAAAAGTTATTGTTTTTTTTTTACAAAAACTTCCCTTGATCAAACTTGACGAATGTCTACTTGCATGAAACTAAATGTAAAAACTTCCCTTAGTCAAATTTGATTAATGTCTACTTGTATGATAACTAAATGGTAGTTTAGAATTTAGATATAAAAAAAAAAGATTTAAAGTTAAGTTTATATAATTGCGAGGAAAAAAATCAATATATTTGTCACAAGAATTTCTATAAATATTTTGTCTTGAACGTATATTTGTAACTTTTCAATGGTAAATAAAAAATGCATGTAGATTGATACAGGGTTAGGTGGAGGAGTACATAGGGGCAAATCAGTTTGGTTTTAAGGGCGAGTGAGTGGAGCAAATTGGCAAATATATTTGGTGAAGTCAATAAAATCCATGGTTGATACTTGATGATATCTCAATGAAGGGTGCTACTGGTGGCGGGTGATAGTATAGTACCAACCAATTACATGCATGGAAGACATTGCCGCCCCAAATAGTAGTACTATTTCCTGTTAGGCAACTCCACGGTTTATCAATAAATTATTATTATTTTTTAAGAAAAATTCCATCATCTAATGTCATGATCGATTATAATAAGAATATGGTTTTATTTGAATATGTTTGCTGAAAAACAACTTTAAGATAATATACTCTGTTTGGGTGATAAAAAAATCACTTTTATATATTAAATTATAAAAGAGGGCATGAAACTAGTTGTGTAATTTAATAATATTTGTTTAGAAGTTAATTTTGTAGGAGTAAACAGAGAAGAGAGTTTTGAGAATGCAAAATAATCAAATCACAACAATCTCAAACTAAATAAATTAGATGCCATAAAACAACCTTTTTTCCTAATTTTTTTTTTTATAAATTTAAACAAAATGTCAAACATGATATAATATTTTGAAAACAACTTTTTGAGGATAAAATAATTAAAATCTAAAAATTTAAGTTGTCCCAAACATGCTCTTAACATTGAGAGGAAAAAGATCAATTAATTAAAATATGCTTCTAACTCCAATCCAACATAAAATAGTATAAAAAAAATCATCAGTTAAATTGACAGGTTCTTTGATGATCATAAGTTAGTTTGGGGACATATCGTTCGGATTGAGACAGGTAAAGGCCAGAGAAATGAATGATTATATTGTTTACTGCTAAATGATTTGAAATCATACTATGTTAATTAAATATTATATGAGAGACTGTTAAAAGAAAAATAAAAAATATTTTACAAAGATAACCACAAAAAAATAAAAGGCAAAATTACACTTTTGGTCCATTAAGTTATTTGTTTTGTTCAAATTGGTCCCTTAAGTTTTTTTTGTGACAAACTAGACCCCCAAGTTAGGTTTCGGTTTCAAAATGGTCCTTTAAGTTTTGTTTTGTGATAAACTAGACCCTTAAGTTATGTTCGGGTGACAAATCGGTCCCTTAAGTTATTAAAAATAATAAATTAAGGGTCTAATTTATTGGTCCTTTTGACAAATTAAGGGATTAATTTATCACCTGAACATAACTTAAGGGTCTAGTTTGTCACAAAAAAAACTTAAGGGACCAATTTGAAACCTGAACCTAACTTGGGGGTCTAGTTTGTCAAAAAAAAAAACTTAAGGAACTAATTTGAACAAAACAAATAACTCAAGGGACCAAAAGTATAATTTTGCCAAAATAAAATTAGTTTTCAAATATATGGTTGGATATTTGATTGCTATGTAAGTATGTATGATTATTGTAAAGATTTTTTAAATCGTCCATAAATTATAAATTGATATATTATTAAAAATATTTAATTTTTATCATAATTTTCTTAAAAATAACACATAAAATGATTTGTTACTTATTAATAGTGTAAAACAAGCCGACATGAGAATATATCAAAATTAAATTTGTGTATTTTCAATTTTTCTTTTTATAAAAAATATGAGATATACAAATTGTTCACGCAGACTCTCTAACTTGTATAACATTGTCAGGTGAATAAAAATTGCAATTATCTGTGTCACGAATCACTTTAACAACATTCAGATAAATGATAGACTTAAAATACTCATTTCCAGGGCAGGGTAACATTAAGCAAATATAAAAACAGGAATAAAAATGAAATCGTAAAAATTAGCATGTAAAAAGCTAACAAGTTTTTACAGAAAATATAAATATACAATCTATTAATATCACTACTATTAATATTATTATTATTATTATTAGTAAAATTTGAAAGAAATGTACGGTTACAAGAAAGGTATACATATTATTATATTATTATTACTATATTATTATATTATACGCGTAAATAATAGTATCAACAGGAAAGAAAAAACCCATGAATAATAATATAATATTATATTATAAATTTAAAAGTAGGAGTGTCCGTGCGAATCGTGAAGATCTGCCCCTATCAATCCAAAGGTGAAGCCAGTGGCCAAGTCCAAATATTAAATCACAACTTCCTTTGGTTTGCCACGTTCAACATTGTCTAAAGAAAAATATTAAAAATACATTTTTTATCACACTCCTCATCAATACTATATCTATTGTTGGGTGAATTTCATGTGAGATCCACTAAAACATATGGTCTCACATGAAATTCATTCAATAATAGAGGAAGTTTTAAGAGGAATGTGATGACATTGCCCTTGTCTAAATCACTTATACTCTCTCAATTTGTCACACTTATATGCCAAATTGCTTCGAGTATATAATAGAAGTGAGGATGTAATCCAGCGATTCTAAAGGTTGATTGACAAGTATTTTTTTTATCAGGGTTGATTGACAAGGATAATTCAATTTGAAGTAAAACTACAAAACTTTATATACAGTTTGGAAGTAATCATAATCAAATGTCATATTATGCGAATTTATAAGATGTTCGTTCCCCAGTATCATATGTTGTCAATTGCAAGTTAGGTTTAAGGGGGAAAGGGAAACAAGATGAGAAATCCATATTCCCTAAATGGGGGACACGAATATTTTGTCAATGAGAAATACATCACTTTTTTTTTTACAGGAGAAATACATCACTGTATGAGTTCTACTGAGCTATCAAATTCCAAATCAAAACAGCTTGGGATTTGAATAAGTTTTCTTTTATTGCAAAGTGAAATATTTGATATATTATAACTTTTTATAAACAATTTTATCTTCTAAATAGCATTTGCAAAAAAAAATGTATTATATCTGATTCCTGCTCCAACCTACATAGTGAGCAGTGTGTTTATTTAATAGAAGAATACAATAAAGAATTTACATTAAGTTATTTGTGCTTCTAATACCCTCAAAAAGAGCTTTTTTTTTTTACAAAAAAATGCTTTGTTCATCCGTAGATTTTGTCATTTGCAAATTTATACAGAGTATATGTCAATAATTTTCGGTGAATTAGATGCCTGCAATAGGATACCAGCAAAAAATAACTCGATAATAATATCTATTCATCAACGTTAGAAAGAATCCTTGCTTAAGAAGCTAAAAGCCTAAAAGATTAAAAGTCAAACTCACAATTTGTTCAAAAGCTATATGGGCTTCTCCTCATTTCTATATGTCTAAACATCCTAGATGTCTCATGCTATTAGCTCCAATATCAACCATCAGGTGTTTTAAATATATTGTTAGGAAAAACTGCACATGCAAGTCGGGGTTGAGTTAGAAATTTGATTAGAGGGAGCTACGGCAAGACCACCAAATATTTACACATATATAACATAAAATATTAAACAACAAGATGTATTAGTTATTACGGTTAGTATTGATAATGCAAGTTAGAGTTAATTAACAGATGATTAAGTCAGTTATACATTTTGTAGTACATCAAATCTCAACATCAACTCATCGATCCTATCACCAAGGCTCTACCTCGCACTATGTTTCAACCATTAATATCCAAGTTGAGTGTCTATGATATATACCTCCCAACTTGAGGGGAGTGTTAAGCATCAAGTTGGATTCAATTATTACAATTAGCATTGATAATGCAAGTTAGAGTTAATTAACATATGGTTAAGTTAGTTACACATTCCGTTTGCCACGTGCCCTATTGTAAACCTTGTATATATATATTTCAAAGATGAATGAACGGAATCACTTTTCTTATTCTCACAGTTACTCTCTTTCGCATAGCTCTGACAGTCCCAGTTTGACTCTGGTTACATAGCCACTCATCGATGACGATTTTCGTTCATGGAAAAGGGCCATGACAATGGCACTTATTGTCAGGAAAAAGTTTGGTTTCATCGATGCCAGCATCGTGCCTCCTTCTGAAATCGATCAAAGGAGATTACTGCAAGTATTATCTACTCAACCACTGCGGCGGACATATGGAAAGAATTTCACGAGCAATTTCATTAAAAATAAAGGGCCACGAGTGTTTTTTTTTGTTACAAAATTTAGGGTGAGGGGATGGTGCCCCAGTCCAAGGCAGGGAAGACCTTCGGGCTCTATGAGCACTTACAAAGGGATTTACATTTACCTCACCCCAAGGAGACTAGTGGGGGCTCGAACCTGCAACCTGTCAGATACGAGACCCTGTCATGCTCCACTAGACCAACCCCTTGGGGTTAGGGCCACGAGTGTTTCAACTCAAGAGGAATTTGCGTAGTTGCTCCCAAGGGTCCCTTTCTATCGCTTAGTATTTCATAAGATCAAAGCATTGTGGGAAGAATTTGGTGAGTATAAACTCCTTCGCACATGCACATGTGGTGGTGTTCAGCCATTACTAGATCACCTGCAAAATGAGTGAGCTCTCATCTTCCTTATGGATCTTAATGAATCTTTTCAACAAATTAAGGGTCAAATTCTGAGATTGTTAATAATAATAATTTTTTTAACAAATTATATGGAAAAAAATGATATATAATTAAAAATTAAAAATAATATAATAAGTAGATTATACTCAACAATCTTTGATTTTATCAAAATGACAACAAACAACAAACTTGACTATAAATAAAACTTCACCTCAACTTTTTACTGTTGGTTAACTATTGACTTAATACTGTTAAGTTACTACAATATATTTATAAAAAGTTATTTCATATTTATATACTACAAAAGGCTTTTAAAGATCAATCTTAAGTTTTCTTGTTTGCAAAATTAAGTTGATTTTTAATTTCAAAAAGATATATATAATTTGAAAATCTTATAAAAATGAGTATAATTCATGTACAAAAAGAGCTAACTTTCTCATAGAGAGTTTTTCAACTACAATCTCTTAACTTCTAAAACAATGATTTTGTGCTAAATACCAGATACATAACATTTAAAATATCTTTGGATTTTTATTGCAAAGGTTGACAAAGTTTGTTAGTGATTCTCGTGATTTATTTTATCACATGTAAAATAAAAATCAAATCAAATGACATTAATAATTTAAAAGCATAAGTAACATCACTTTGTTGAAAGTATGCAGGTCCTTACACCAATGATGCTACGTATGCAATTCTATGGGGAACACACGCACTCACGTACACACACAGAGAGAGATATATAATAAAAATCTCTCAGTTGAATTTTGAGGGAGCCATGGCATCCAAACGCTCCCTCCATTTCTAGCTGAGGATTGAAGATGGGAGACAAAATACACCACAAAGAAAGCATTAGAACATACAAATTATATGGTTTGACACCTCTTGCCTACATTCATGTAAACATTCCAGCAAAATGATATTATCTCAAACAAGATTAAGTTTTGTAGAAACCTGGAAACCCACTCCAAGTTGTGTATCACCTTACAAACTTAAGTACTCCATTCAAGCATTACAAAGAATGATAAGTATTCACTTGTAAGAGACACTCTCACTATAAGTGATCACCTACACTTACGCACTTATATTGGATTTGGATGTTTCGACTCTTCATAAGACCCCAATGCAAAATGCAGGAAAAGTGGGGTTTTCCAATAATGGATAGTTGATAACTTGATGTTAATATTTCTCACCTCTCCAAAACTATGTTAACCAGTATTTTAGAACATTGGTTAGGGAATAAAAAGAGGAATTTTTTTATTGAAAAGTAGTGCATTCAAAATTTTGAGAAATGAATTCTTTAAGTTTCCAATAAAAACTTGTTTTTATTGAATTTCTTAACCAGGCACTGGTTAGCAAGACCTCTCAAATATTGGGATAAAACTCCACTAAAGTGAGGAGATGTGTAAAGTGAGAAAGTGATGTTGTATCCACCATTTATTAGTTAAAGTGCATTGAGATGTCAACCCACTTTATTTAATTAATGATAGATACATCCTTATTTTTCTACTTTATATTTTTGCTCACTTTAGAGGAGTTAAATCTCAAATATTGAACCAACATGTTGTTGATCCAAGTGGTAACGAGCTTGACCCTTTAAGCAAATGGTCAGAGGTTCGATCCCTGACTCCTGCGTATCAAGAAAATCTGTTTGGGAGGGGTCACCCTTCAATGTCGTCTATTACCTCGAGGGATTAGTCTCCGCAGTTGCACGTGGAGGGTACACTGGAGAAATAAAATTCTCTAATATTGAATTCCACTAACACATTACCCCATTGTTTGGATGGGGTGATTTTGGAGAGAGGGAAGTGAAGGGAGAAGGAGGTAGAGAAGAAAAAGGAATCTTGGGTCGTTTGGATGTAAAGAGAAAATAGGAGAGATGGAAAAAAACATGTAGGACTCACTTAAATCAAAATCTCTCCATTTATGGAGAGAAAACCGTACAATGTTGTGTAAAAGACCCACTTTCTTTCTTGGCACTTTTTTATCTAACCAAACGAGTGGAGAGAAAACTCAACTTTTCTTTCTCTTATATTTCTCTCATATTTCTTTCAATCTAAACAACCTAAAAATCTACTCATTTTCTACTCATTTTCTCTCTACCCTACTTCTCTCTACCCTATTTCTCTCCTCCCCACTTCTTTTCCTCATCCAAACATAGCGTACAAGTCACCACAAGTGTGTCACGTTTAGATCACTTAATAATCACTTAAAATGAATTAAAACTCAAATATAATCCAATTTATTTAGTATTTATTATCATTATCAATGACAAATATCTCATTATCCATTTATTACTGAGTTTAGAAGAGGTTTATTCTATAAACGTGATATCCCGAAACGAGAAAAATCCAAGCGGTGTCATTTTCAGAGTGAGAAGAAGAAGAAGAAGAAGAAGAAGAAAGAGGGTTTAGGAATAGGAATAAGAAATGGTGAATAGAAGGTTCGCTCAGGTTGCAACCAGCGATGAAGAAGACGAAGCTCCACCACCTGAAGAGAACAATCGTTCGAAGCAGCTACGCAAGATGAAGAGGATGAAGCTCCAAGACGACGAAGAAGAAGAAGAAGAAGAAGAAGAAGAAAAAGAAGTGAAAGAAGAAGAAAAAGAAGATAATGAAGAAGAAGAAGACAAGAGAAAGAAGAGAAAGAACAAGAAGAAGCAGAACGAGGAAAAGGAAAAGGAAACGGAAGAGGAACCGCCTCAGGAAGACGCTAAGCCCATTGGCGAACCAATTAGGGTTTCTGGTAAAGGAAGAGGCCGTAGGAAGCACTATGAATCTTTCGATTTCGATGGAAACCAATACACACTGGTATGCTATCTTTCTCATCTCATTCTCCAATTACCATTAACCTAGTTCGAATTTGACGAATTTTAATTAGGGCTATTACTTCACAACACAACTCATGAATATGAAAATTTTGTACTCATAGACTTCAAATGTTATTTCAATGGCTTAGACTTCTAGAACTATAATGCAAATCAAATGTTATTTCATTGGCTTAGATTTCTGCAACTATAATGCAGATAAAATGTTATTTCAATGGCTTAGATTTCTACATAAGTATGACATCCACAATTATATAATCTAATTTAAGTTTGTTAGTAGTGGCACATAACAAAATGAAAGGTCAACCGAGATAACTAGCTCATTCTTTGATTCTTCACTGAATTGAAATGTAATTTTTGGTCATTTTTGGTGCATTCTCTCTATATTGCTTTTTTCGCTGGATTTCATCAATTGCCAATCTTCCTACATTCTGGAAAGTGAAACGGAAGCGTAGTTTAAGGATTCAGCCATATAGTTATTTGGTTTGGGCAATGGGCATTGCTTGTGTGGTTGAATTTGGGTCCCAAAACCTTCTTTTCTAAGAACTATGCGTTTTTTGGTTGGACCCTATAACGGCATGCATTTCTTGTTTGGACTCTGCGACGTACCGGCCGTTATTATTGACATATTGTTTCTGCAGGAGGACCCCGTTCTTCTTGTGCCGGAGGATAAGGACCAAAAGCCCTACGTGGCAATTATTAAGGTAATTTCCTTGTCAAATATTTAATTCTTCCGTAAGTTGACTATGGGTGTGATTGGTTTGGCGTTACCGTGTTAGTTTTGATGTTGACGCCAACGTACGGAAATGTTACTTTCATGTTTGGAATTAAAAAATTTACTCCAATGCCACTGCTAACATAAAACCAAACATAGCCGAACTTGAGGCATTAAAGTTTTATGACACCTGATTTTTAAGCAGATATCATATACCTGATTGTGGTGACCATCTGGGTACAAACATTATGCATTGGTGAAGAAATTATAAATTCTATTAGAAGTACATGGAGTAAAAAAAAAAGTCCACCCTTATTAATATCCAATGCATGTTTTCTGCTTCACAATTTTATGATATATTTAAATTAGCATTTGTGTGCTTCTCCTGGAAATCCCTGGCACATGTGTGTGCTTGAGTTACCATGTCGCTTTGCCCTAGTTTCAGTATCTAGGTTGCCAAATGCCAAAATTGTCATGTATGCGACACGATGTTGTCAAGCTGCACCGATGATATGAAGGGTTTGGTGCCCCCTTTCTGTTTTCTCCTTTTTCACATGGGGAGTGGGTTATTCCTTCCCCTTCTACAAAATATAATAATATATACCTCCTTTCGCTTCCCACCTTCTGATTTCTAGAGTTGTTTTGCTGTCAGGACATTGCACAGTCCCAAAATGGAAGCATAATGGTCACAGGGCAGTGGTTTTATCGTCCTGAAGAAGCAGAAAAAAAAGGTGGTGGCAGCTGGCAATCACGTGATACAAGGGAGCTATTTTATAGTTTCCACCGTGATGAGGTTCCCGCAGAATCTGTTATGCATAAGTGTGTGGTGCATTTTGTTCCTATACACAAACAGTTCCCGAGTCGTAAGCAGCATCCCGGGTTTATTGTGCAAAAGGTGTATGACACAGTAGAAAGGAAGCTCTGGAAGTTAACTGATAAGGACTATGAGGACAATAAACAGCAAGAAATTGACGAGCTTGTTCAGAAGACTCTTCAACGTTTGGGTGAACTACCTGACCTCGAGACTGAAGAAGCTCCTGCTGATCAGGAAGACCTGATGAAGAATAAAAGGATATTAAGGAAAAAGACCATTTCACCCCTCGATGTTTCAAAGGAGGAGGAAACATCTCGTAAGAGTGACCAACATCTTAAACCTGAAACACCAGGGAGTTGTGTAACTAATGCCTCAGAGCACTATCGAATATTAGTGGATTTCAATGCACTAACAGGAGATAACTATCGTGACAAAGGTTTAGAGAAGTTGCTTCAAAGCGTCCAATACTTGTTTAACTGTGATGTCAGCATGAAGGAAGAGAAAGGAAATGACAATTCTGATGCAATCAACACTGGAAACAATAGCAAAAGCTCAGAATTAGCGAATGCATGTCAAGGCAAGGGTCAGAAGGTAGTTGGTGATTTTTCCATTTGTGGTTCTGAACTTGTGATCTCTCGTATGGGATTATTTGTTATCTCATCATCTTCTATTTATTTTCCTTTTCCTTGAAGGGTATTATGAATTCAGTTTTACTTTTTTAACTATACAGAATTCCAAGCCTTTTGTCTGGCCAGATGTTGCCGTTCGAGCTGTAGTTGCTCTGGAAAAAGCTTCGCACGATACTCTTTCATCAGATTATCAGAAGTATAACCAAAAGTTAAGGCAGTTAGTATTTAATCTCAAGGTTAGAAGCTGCTCTTCTGCACTAATGCTGCTACATTTCATTTTGGATAAGGCTGTACTTTTGTTCTTGTATGGATTTTTGTTTATATTACCTATTAAGAATCAATGAGTAGAAGATTGGAAGTCTGATATAATGAAGGCAGTCTTGACTATGTCATATGCAGGTCATGTGAGTAGTGGTGAATTATTGATTATAATTTTGAAATTGCTAGCTTTTAACTTTGTGTGAACTGCTTTCTTTTCTCTTTCGTTTTGTTTTAAATGATATCTATTCATATTTGTGATTATGTTCATTTTGTGCTTTAGTTTCAAAGACATTTATGCTTGTTTCTGTTATTAAGTTTCTCTTCACGTTGCAAAAAAGGGTGTAAATGCCTACTTTTACTGCATGGTTTATTTTATAGCAATCTTGCAGCTTGGTCTTTAGTTGACTTATTCTTACCAAAACTGAATTTTGGGAAATTTCCTAGCAATATACCACAAACTGTCATGCAAAGCCTAGAAAGAGCAAGGGATGGGTGTAGTAATTGGAGGTGTACCTGCCTACCTTCTCTCTGTCTTCAGAGCAGCAAGGTTACCCAAGTGGTAAATTAGGCAAGGGTCTGGTTGTTGATGCATTTTTATCCTAAAGGTGACTTTAAATATTCATTATATATACCAGTTATTTGGGGAATTAGGAAAATTAAAATTAGGCATTTTTAATGTGTAGTTACAATGTGAAAAAGTTTTATTTCAAAAGCTATATATTGTCTTTAATCTCGAATAAATGTTTCTGTTCTCTTTCCCCCATTGGATAGGAATGCATAACTTATCAAAGAAACAAAAGCTACCAAATTGCTTCTTTGCTTTGAGTAGAGGCCTAGTAAATTTGTTGTGGGGACTTTTGACTCTTATCATTCATAACTATTCCGCTCACCTGTTAATTTGTGTATTGAGCAAGCTGGGGTTGTTCAATTCAAAGGAAATAAACTAGCATACAATATTTAGTATCTATTCTGATAATGGAAAAACCGAAAAACAAAAGAAAACACTGCCTTTCTGTAACAATGATGATATTTGTCAATCATTTATGCCTATCATTAATTAATCACCACCCTCCAGTGCTGTTTTTGACTTGAGAAATCAATGTGAATATCTTTGCATGTGTTTTCTGCTGTGATAATGATGGTTTGCTTATATTTATTATTCTCATTTATCTTTTGTGTTCTTTGTAGGCCAATGCAGTGCTAGCCCGCCGTCTATTAAATGGAGAATTGGAACCTTCAAAAATCTTAAATATGTCTCCCACTGAATTGAAGGTATCATGATATCAAAAGGGATATTTTTTTATTGGAACGTCGAAGCTATTTGCTCATGGTGAATTTGTTTGTAGATTTTGTAATACTAGTCTCTGGTTTAAACCTGCAGCTTCTTGTGATTTGTCAATATTATTGGTTCAGCCTTTAATAGTATTTAGCATATTCTGTCCGTTTC
This sequence comes from Echinosophora koreensis, assembly GCA_035048595.1. Taxonomy (NCBI): domain Eukaryota; kingdom Viridiplantae; phylum Streptophyta; class Magnoliopsida; order Fabales; family Fabaceae; genus Echinosophora; species Echinosophora koreensis. Next base: position 5,567,723 of record JAPCYP010000017.1, on the reverse strand, counting down.
ACAATTTCTTTATGCTTAAAAAAAGAATATACTCCTGACTTGGATTTTATTGAAGTTACTGTGGTACAGTCTTTATTTCTTGTAATATAGCTGTAGGCTGAACCTTTTCTGGGGTTCAAAAAAATGGGGATGGAATTGTGGGCATGTTATTAGAACATCAATCAGATTCTAGGGGAAGATAAAAACTCTTTCCTTATGTTCTTGAGCAATGATGATCACCCTTCATCCGTCCTGTTGATTTGTTTACATTGTAATTTCTTGGATGCACCCTTCTTGGGTTAGGGCACTTTAACATCGGCAGAATGTGTGATGAAGGCATGAACTGTTGATAAATATAGTACTATAGTTCCTTGCATATGAACTTTTGACCTTCAAGAAACCATGGACTTGAATTTTTTGTCCTAGCTGTGTTTATTTTGTTTGTGATGGTGTTTTGTAGGTGGTGGGTTCTACTTATTAAAAGCACAGGGACCTTCAAAAACAATTTAAGTATTTGATAAATTTCTCAGATGTTACTGTTAAAACATTGCTCGTGCTTTAGAATAATGTTAGATGTTTTTTAAATCCACATGTGATGTTCGTTTTTCTTACTGAAACAGCCTAAAAATAACTATAGCTTCATACAGCAGCTATGAATTTCTTACTTGTATCATCAATTTTTAAGGCTGCCTTTGAAAAGATTATTATGCTGGTTGATTGTGTGGTTTCTTATGACTATCCACTAAATATTTGAACTCCAGGAGGGTTTAACTGCTGAGGAAATAGCCAAGAAGGAGCCTGATGAGTCACAGCATATGCAGGTCATTTTTATTCCCAACCACAATTTTATGTTATCTGTTAAATTGTGTAAGATATCTGCTGACTATCAGCTTTTCCACCTGGGAAACAGATGACCGATGCCCGCTGCCCAAGATGTGTGGAGGCTAAGGTGGGCTTGAGAGATATTATCCATGGAGGACATGGTGATCGATATCAGGTTTGCACCTTATTTATTTGACTGATATCTAAAATTCCAAAATTGTCTCCTGCGCTCTTTATGACTCCATTTTATTGCTGATCTGTTTGTTCAGCTGGAATGTATTACCTGTGGCAAGTCCTGGTTTGCCTCCCGTGATGCGGTATCTATACTGACCATAGATGCATCGGATTCAAAAAGAAGTGTAGGAACGGCACCATGGGCCACTGCAAAATTTGAAGATGTTGAGAAGAAGCTGGTGAGTCCCCGTGAACATGAAAGGTCGGCCAATGACGTCTTTAAGAAAACAAGTGAAGCATATATGCCTGTTTTGGATGCCCAAAAATCATTTGGCAAGTCTAGGAAAAATGAAAACATTGAAGCTACCGGTAATGCTGACTAGCAAATTTCTTTCCTGCGTAGTGTAGCATATTTGTTTCCTTTTTTTTTTTTTTTTTTAGGGTTTTGGGGGTGGGGGGTTAATAGAAAAAGGTTGTGTATAACTCTTCCAGATTGATTATGTGCATACAACAAGCCGTTGGTTTTCTGTATAGCTTTAACTTTTGCTGGAGGTCGCCTTATAAGAAGTATACATCGCCTAGAATGTTGCTGTAATGCCAGTTTCCATCAAACAGCAGTTTTTGGGTGCGAAGTCTCCGCACAGCCCAAACTGGGGTTGAGAAATCCAAAAACCACTTGTCATTCCTTTTATAATGTTTGGTTTGCTTTTGAATCCAATTGGATGAATTTATTTTGGGGTCAAATTGGAGTTTGGATACAAGTAAAAAATTGTTGTTTTTGGGGTTGATTCAAATATCAGATTGCAAACTTAATGTTTATAAAAATTTGGATCTTGGGTGTGATATTGACCATGGAGCTTCGATCCTTTATTAGGTTATTTTCGGACCTTCGATGGGGAAAAGAAAAAAAATAAAGTTCACAATAAATAATCCTTACCTGGACAATCATTTCTTTCCGTTAATACTTGTGTTTTCTGTTTTACTTTGTGCTTTTCTTTTCAATGCACTTTCAATTCCTAGTAATGGATCAAAGAAAAAAAAATCATACACAATAGACAAATTGTAGTCACTAATGTTAGCTTAACTGATAGGATCGCGTTGGAAGCGTTGGTTCAAAATTTCAAGTTCGAATAGTTTTTTTCTTTTCTGAATGTTAAGTTTGATTTGCGTGAATGATCTTTTATTAATCGCGGAGTTCTCAGATTTTGTGTTACGATATTAAAATGTGACATTATTAAAAAGAATAAAATAAAATAAAAACTGTAGGTTGTGTGAGACGTGAGTCTAAGATTCCGTGGGTTTGATATGACCCATACACATTGAATTTTGGTGTCTGCTCCGCCAATCCAATCACATGCAACTATTTTCGTTTTTCTCCATGTTCCTTCGCAATTTTATACATCTACCATTCTACCCCTGCTCCATTAACATAGGAACACTTTGACCTAGTCAAACAATACTTCTTTCTGAAACGAGAAACGATTGCTTGCCTTGTCCCATAGGGAAATAACCGAGGGGCATCATGGTCAACAAAATTTACCAAAACAGAGTCACATACTGAATTGGACACAACTGATAGTTGTTCAATACTATCTTGAATATTATTTATTAATTAATCAAGAGTGAAGACCCAAAGTGGTTCCTTAAATATTTCAAGTAGGACAGTTTGGTCCCTAAAAAAAATAAAGGACAATTTGATCCCTCAAATTTCAAAACGGGGGACAATTTGGTCCCCAAATTTCATAACGGGGGATGTTCTGGTCCCTCCATAAGGATCAAATTGTCCCCCGTTTTGAAATTTGGGGCATCAAATTGTCCTTTATTTTTTTTAGGGACCAAACTATCCTACTTGAAAAATTTGAGAGATCACTTTGGGTCTTTACTCATTAATAGTGGGATTCCGTTCTTAACATGTCATATCTGCCCTTCCCAAAGCCATAAGATAATGATTTGTTTCAAAAAAACGCTCCCCTTAGTTTTTACTTTTTACTGAAACACTAGAAAGGGAACTCGCACTGGCACTGTTACTGTAGTAAGAACTCCTTAAATTCCATAATTACCCTCTGTTCACTGTGTTAAGCATCAAAAGTTGTCCCTCTATAGAGGGTTTATTTGTCTTTTCGTGTAGGGTAAGGGTGCTCTCTCCTTTTTGGCTTTTTTTAATCTGGATCGTCCTCGGGGTTTGCTTACTTGCTTTGATAAGATCTGCTAGTAATAAATATTATTAATTGTTAATTATGATCATAAATAATTCAGCAAAAATTATGACAATAAATTAATTGAAAAATAAAAAAATATAGAAACCAACATGATTATGATGTTGCTTGAAGAACATGACTTTGTTAGTAGGGACATGATGTACATAGGGAGTAGCAAGAGTAGCAACTAGTTGTCTCTTCTTTCTCCAGTTTCTCGTGTGAGAGAGAGTTCAGTGTTTCTCTCTCTCTAGTTACTGTCTCTCTCTAACATCGCTTTTTGGCATCATTTGCAATGCTTTACTGCTCCTTCTGTAGAGTGCTTATAACTTGGCGGTGATTGAATGAACTGAAGTTGCTTGCTTTTTGTTACAACCTCACCACCCCACTTGCTTTTTTCAGCTTATTTTGGAATGTGAGTTGCAAATGGGCCAGGATTTGACCCTTTACCAAATGGGTTGGTTTCAGAAGTTATTCTCATGGAGACTTTCTTCTCAAGTTTGGATATTTATGATCTTGCATTGATACTGCTTGTTGGGGATTTTTTTTTTCCTTCACTCTACTTCTGCAAGATCTACTATTACTCCAGTATGTATGGCCTTTTTCTTTTTCCATTTTTTTTTCCTTTTGCATTTTCTCATGTTATGGTTTGGTATCAAAGTGTACTTTATTATTATTTTTTTAAAAAAAATTAAGCATTTTTTAAGCACTTATCGGTGTCACTTTACTCACATTTGGGGATTATAGAGATCATAGAGTGTTCTTTCCACCCTTTTTCTTTTCCTTTTGCATTTTTTTATCCACCAGATCAATAGGATTTCTTTTTTGGTGTTCGGAATCAAAATTGATTGTTCTTTTCAATTATTTTTTGAGTCACTGGTGGGAGGTTTTCTTACACCAATGCTTGTCTGCAAGGTTAGAATTGCCATTGCAAAATTACATGTTTAGGAGAGTTTAGAATTAGATAATTGTTCTGCAGTGTAGCCTTGCAGGTATCATTTCTTATTTGCAATTAACAATTTGCTTTTTAAAATACCATTTCCTGCATCAATTGTGATATGCATCTGTTCATCTAAAAATCTTGGAGCTGAACTTGTTGTTGATCATTACTGCCTAAGTTTTGATATAATTTATATGGACTATTGAATGTGATGTTATTACATGTTGGTTTTTAGTCTAACAAAAATTCCTCAGTGGAAGGTTTTCCCTATCAGCGGGGTACTTCTTAGATTAGTTTAATTGTAACAATCAGATTATGTCCACATTGTCAAATGGAGTTGGGTCTGTCTGTTTCCTTACCATAAACTAATTTCTCTTATTTTTTCTTTTCTTTTTAAGAGTATTGCAGGGTTCTATCAATGGGACAAGACTTGGAGTTGGATCTCAATGACAAGTCTTTGGTGGGTTTGAGTCCCAATACTGTTCTTCCATCTGATCAATATTGTTTGAATGTGAAGAAGAGATCTAAAAAAGGAAAACCCACAGGGAAAGATGAGTTTTTTACCCTCAAAGGGAACTTCGCGGAAATCAACTTTGCCCTCTTCCGTAGTTCTTCGTGTAAGAGCCATCTTTCTAGACCTCATGGATTGGAAGGTAATGTAGAAATGAGGCGTGGTTCCATGTATCAGAGTTCAGAGGAAGTGAAAAACATAAAGAAAATGAGCTCCATGGGAGGAAGGCGAAAAATAGAAATTTCAACTAGGAGTGATACCTCTTTTTCAGGTAGCATTGTTGATTCTTTATGTGGTTCAGACGATGAAAGTTTCGGGCAGAGAACTTCAGAGATATATCAGGATTCAAACTTGGGTTCCCCATCAGTTTTGGGGTCCAGGGCTTGCATGGAGCCGGACTCTCCAAATGGTTTTATTGACATTTGCATAAATTCAAACTTCACTGCTGTAGAAGGGAGAGACTCTATAAATGTAAAGTGCAGAAGTGATAAAGTTGCTGATTCTCTAATTGATGGCAATGCTCCTCTTGAAAAGGACACAGTTCACTCATTGCAAAAGTCAATCTCTGCTAAGGTGGAAGTCTCTCATTGTTCATCAAAAGCGAGTCCAAAAGTCCAATTCACCCATATGAGGAAAAGGCTGAATCAATTCACAAAGTCAAAATCTTTGAGAAGTCCAGTGAGTCATATGCTGGAAACTAATGTGGTCAAATCAAATGAGACAGCAAACATTACAAGAAACAGGACTTATCAGAAATCTTTGCTAAATGACTTATGTAACACAGCAAAGCATTCTGACATTATTTCCGAGTTTATCAATAGAGAAATACAGTATTCAGGTATAGCATCTTCACCGGTTCACCTGCATGGTAATCTCAAGTTGGAAAACAAACATGGACTGCCATTTTTCGAGTTCAAGGTGAAGTGCCCTGAAGATGTGTTCGTGGCCAAGGCACGGAGAGCAGGTAATGCTTTCAATTGGGTATATACCTTTCACTCCATTGATGACAGAAAGAAGAGCAATGCCACCGATTTGGAATCCCATGATTTTGACAAATATTCCTTAGTAGTAGCTCAGATGCTAGTTTCCTGTAATTTATGTTCTGAACTAGAAGGCAGCGTATTTGACAACAACTCTATGGTGACAGAATTTGTGTTGTATGATCTTACACACTCAAGACCAAGTGTTTCACTTGAAAAAAAGTCTTTCTGTGAACAAGATGCTTCAAAAACTCTAAAAGCTTCCTGTGTTGGATTGAAGGGAGAGACCTTCAGACTGGATGAAGAGAATCTTGCAATTAAAAACAAACTTCGAGTCAAGCCTCTATCAAGCAATGCTGAATTTGATGATTCAGATTCTTATCCTTTGTTGTCAACTGAATTGTATTCAAACCTTGAAACTGCTGCCATTGTTTTGCAAATTCCATTTTCTAAGAGAGAAAGTTTGAAGTACAAGAGAGGGGATAGAATAAGTGCTAAAGAGTATTCCAATGTAACCGAACTCTCTGCCGCAGTAGATCGGAGTAGAATGAGCCTTCATGACAGCAAAATCCAGGAACAGATGAAGGTGGTAATACCAACTGGCAACCATGGCTTGCCAACTGTTGAAAGTCGGGGTCCCTCATCATTACTTGATCGATTGAGACATGGTGGAGGTTGTGACTGTGGTGGCTGGGACATGGCATGTCCCCTTATTCTTTTAGGCAATCCTAGTATTCAATTTGCAGAAGACCACCTTCTTATGGAGGAACATCGACCGCTGGAACTTTTTGTTCAGGTACAACTTGAGTTTCAAAGCAACTGTTTCTTGAAGGGACTTAAATGGATGATACACTACAGTATTTTAATTGAATTGCTTAGGTTACAAATATTGAGGAAAAAACAATTCCTGCACTTTTGTATTCAAGTCCCCAAAATGAGTTTCAATTTCTTATTGAGCCATTTTTTTTTACTATTAGAAGATGGTCGTGTTCTAGATTTCCAGCAAACCATATGCCATAAGTTTTACTTTTCAGGATATATTTTAGAGACATAAGAAAATTGCAAAATTGAGTTTACCAATAATAAATGGAAAAAAAAAAGAAGACAAAAAAACTTATTGATAATATTTTGTCTGAGATATTTAATCAACCTCTTCCTACTTTGACATGGATGCATCTGCTTTTTAGATAAGCTGATCAAATACCATGAACATGTATTTATGAAAATACTATCTCTCCATAACATGCTTTTTTGTAGGCTTGGCCGTTATTCTTTTAAGGAAAACTGTACAACCCCATGCAGAGTTCCCTCAAACTAGCTTGAAAAGTTATTCAAATTAGCATGAAGAACTTTATCCCATTATTTCTTTAGCAACCGTTTTATAGAGAGAGAATACATCCACAAGTGTATAAAAAAGTAAAATGATACCAACTGTAGGATTGGCCGATGAATTAATTCCACGAGGCATGCATCTAAATAGGTTTTTGATTAGCAGTGTTTTTCTTATTAGAGCATTCTCTGTTTTCAGTGTTGAGGTTTTAACTTGCTCTTTATAGGATTTTGATTGTTTATTCTAGTACTTATACCTATACCTTTTGCTTCACAGGGAGCAAAAGAAAGCAGTCCTACCTTCAGCATGACATTAGTTGAAGAGGGGCATTATGCTGTTGATTTTCATGCACAGTTAACCACATTACAAGCATTCTCCATCTGTGTTGCCATCTTGCATGGGACATCCGCCTTCAGTGGTGCCGGGCACGAGAAAAACCAAAAGTTAACTCAATGCAGTTCATTGAAAATGCTTATTGAAGAGGAAGTAGAGCTTTTGATCAAATCAGTCACAACCGAGGAGAAGAAGACAGTGTTGAAGACTCGGAAAAGATTTCCTCAATCCTATATGCTGAACCCACCTTTTTCGCCTATCGCACGAGTATAAACATAAAGTGAAGTGCAGACTTGACCAGCCCTGCTTGTGTGATTAAATAGAAAATATTTCTAGTGTCTCTTATCTTTCTACCAGTTTTGTGCCCTTAATTTAAGCCATTGTGGGATAGAGAGAAAGCCAGTACCTCTTGGAGGTGACTTGAACTTTGGAAACAAGTGAAGACAGGGTCTTTGAGGATGGGATTCTCATAAATATGAAGTTTGTTGCAAGACACAATGGCCTGCTTGGTGAAGCTGAAAAACACCCTCAGAATCCCAAAAGGGAAAATGAAAATGGGCTGCTGCTAAAGGTGATAGGGGATAGCATATTAGAGAGGTCTCAGAATCATTCTTTGTAATGATTTTTTATTTTTATTTTTTATTTCCAGTTACTGAAAGTAATGGAATAGAAACTAAATATTGTCAATATTGTAATGGGATAGGTAGAGTGACACCCATAGGAGATATCATAGCAATCCTGTTTGTATCTATTAAGAATGAAATGATAAATGATGGGAAGTGGATTGGAATAAAACCAAATTATATTGCTTCCAACGGGTAGAAATGTTGACCAAACATTTGATGCACCAATAATAATAATAATAATAATAATAATTATAGTGCTAGGCCAACAGCCCATCACTCATGAACCTTAAGAATAACAAAAGTGAAGGAGCAGATGCACTCATGCCACGGGGCCTGAATTGATGGATTTCTAATAAGACAATAGCTTAGAACAAAGAGAATTCTCTCATCTCTTTTTCATATGATTATGTGATTCTGTGAAGAAATAAATATTAAATACACAGGAACACCCAACACTGGTTAATCAGTGAACTGTGTCTCGAGGTGAATTTTACAGGCCTTTTCTAACCGCCATGATTGGCCCTAGAGTTACTTTTACAGGTCTGTGGGGACACTTGGTAAAGACCAAAAACAAAAAGACTCCACATTTAGATATTTTGCATTTATATATATTTCACGAGAAAAAAGACTCATAATATATATATAAAAAATAAAAATCATTTTCAGTTACTTAATCTTTATCATTTGATTATAATTAGTGTCACCTCATTTCCTACATTTATACAATCTTATTACAATATAATGTTATGCATCATAAATTGTGCATTCAGCATTCTTCCTGTCTCTCATCCTTTCTATTTCACTCGAAAGGAATAAAAATAGGTACAACCTGTACCTCTAAACTGAAGCTGATATTTACTTGAATTTATTCAAAAGTGTTTTTTCGGCCCAAAATTATCACATTATTGCTTATTGTCTGTTCGATCATTTAAATAATGAAAACAAAACCTACAAGACTCTCTTCATTTTTTTTCCAAGGTGATGCTCATGGGAGGCCTCACATGAAAAACATGTTTGGTATCACGGTCATTTATTCTTAAAAACACTTTTGAAAAAATGTTATTAACACCTCCATATATGTCTCTCACATCTACTTACACGATGCACAAAACGAGATAGGCCTAGATTACATCAAATGGTAAAAACTGTAGAAGATGTGTTGATATAAATTTTGCCCAGTATTGAGCACCTTCAGGTCCAGCAAGCAACCAAAGGGCCGATCATACATCCATTCCCTTGCATTAAATATACAGTTCATGAACCTGCTTGATACTTGTGGCACAATTGAACTTTTCTTCCACAATCTAACTAGTTATCAAGAATGCAAACTATCAAGACTTGGGGCAGCTACTGCTGCTGGTACTCCTTGATGGTGGGATGTTAATTCTAAGTTTTTTCTGTCTTTAGCATTCTTGTCATTGTTCTGGGCCTATAAATCAGTGGGATGTGATGCTTCCAAAGAAAATATCCTCTTGAAAAATTCATATGAAGTAAAGAACAGTGATCCTTGAGACATGTACATAATCAACCGTGGAGTCAATCCCCTGCCAACATACATAAAAAGCACATCCAAAAACAAATGTCATCATGCAATTTACACTTGAATAGAGCTCCCAAGACTGAATGTATACAAGTGGCTCCTATTTCTGTCATCAGACATTTTCTTCTGATATAAATGATACCTGTATAAGCCCTTCAAACCTTCACTCTTGCTAATTTTGTAAAGGGCATGGAACACACTATCATATTGGTTTATAGATCCAGGAACCTGCAGTGCACTAACTTTTATCAAAAGTATAAATTAAGATGGCATCACCAGATCTGTATATATCAAAATCCTTATTGCCCGTATTCTGCTTCACTAGTAGCAACAAGAACTAGAGGATTGCTATATATCACGAAAGAAATATAGTGAGATGACTCATGAATGAACGGCAATGCATTGCATTGTTTTCATTTTGTTAACCAAAAATTATAAATAAAAAAAAGGGAAAGCTATCCAAGTCCACATTCATTGTCATTCTACGAAATCATATTCATGGGATTAATCATTTCCTTAAGAATTAATACGATCGAAGTGCTTGTTGATTACAAACCTGTGTTTGTAATCTTGTCTTGATCACATCAAAAGGAGTTGTGAATAAAGCAGCAGTAGATCCAGCTAATCCTCCACACACTAACTACAAAAATTTGCAAAATCATCTTATCACATCCATTGTAGTGAGACCAAAATGATGGCCAGAAAGAGCAAGTAATACACACTAACTCACAGTTTGAAAGGTGTTAGGTTGAATACTAGATGGCATAGATGACATCACTTGCTTCAAGCTTTCATAAGTGTAAAACTACAATTAGTCGCAGAAAATAGCCAATAAACCCTTAGTTTCTGAAGGACTTAGAAAAGCAATAACAGCAGAATATTAATAGTGGTTTGAGATGAAAACATCAACAATTATAAGTTCCTCTACACTCATATTAAGACAAGAAAATTCCCAGGGTCAAAGTTGGCAGCCAATATGTAAAATAATGAATGATTTTTGGACATACTCAACCAATTACTCATGCAAACAGCCCCCTTTCCACCTCGGTGACAAAAAATCTAATTATGTCAGTGACTGCAATGTAATTGATAAACCAGGATTGAATGTTGAAACACCTGCTAACCTTGATAATTGAGTGTGGAACATTCCGGCACAGTACAGCTCCCCAACCTGCATATAGGGAGGGAAAACCACCATTTCTGATAATTCCAACCAATGCATCCCTGCACAGATTTATTATGATAAAATCAACTCAATTAAAAAGGTCTTGCATGGGAAAGTATTCCAGTGAGAGTTGGAAGCCACGAGCTAACACAAACATAATAAGGATCTCTTAACATGATGTAAACATTTGAGCCTTCCAAATTACACATAGAAAGAAGATACTGAAGACTTAGAATATCTTCTGAAACAGCGAACACAGATTTCAATGATTGAATACAATAACGACAAACACATAAAGATGGGGCACACTCAAAGCAAGCACCAAGCAGTGTTTATGTCATGACAGGAATTGAAGAAACGAGGAACTGAGGCATACCAGCAGTTGCGGTAATGAGACCCAATTTGCATCTGCTGCTTTATTCGCTCACTAGGAGTAAAAACAAAAGAGGTGGCAATGCTTGCACAACCACCACCTACACAATGGGCAAAAGAATAATACTCCTGCACAAAAAGATGGTTGATACATTAGTTATGTTAATAAGCATTAAAATTATAGTAATACCAAGGATCATCTTAGATAAGTTGACTATACAAAACGGCAAGGTACCTTCGGAAGATAAGGAACCAAAGCTGCTTTAACTGATTCATAGGTGAAAATATAAACTGCAGAAATTGGAGCTGAACATGCCATGTTTGAAGTAATTCCGCGATATAGTCCAGGAAAACCTGAAACCAGTCTATCAACTCTAAGCAGAAGCCATCTAGGGGAGGTTTGATTCGAAAGGGAAATTAATTTAAATGAGGCAAGACATATAAGCTACATAGGTATCCGGCAAGGACATGATTTCTCTTTAAAAAAAAGCCAACCTCTATCAGAAACAATTGATTTGCCAATATAAATGATAGACCTCTGTTCGGCACGGCATGATTGAATGACTGTCTTAATTGTGTCAATGGGATGCAGACAAAGGCTGACACATATACCAGCCAATGCCCCAGAAAAAGCATGTTCTTGCTTGGCAAGGGAATGAAGCTTCTGAGGGGTTGCGGAGAATATCTGAACCTTAGGTTCATCATCGGTTGCATCCAAGGAATGTCTTCTTTGGATTTCCAACAATTCATTATCATCAATCTTGTGTTGGCACGGCAAAGAAGCACTATTACAGGAAGCTAAAGAGTTAATATGATAGTCTGCATAGATACTAGAAGACAGGGTCTGACAAGCACCAACATCTGCCTTAGTATCAGGCACAGCTTGAAGAAAATAGTCTGAACACAGAGGGCTAGCATATCTTGTCTCTGGAATTGCATCATTAGATAATGGTAGACCTTCACATAAGAATAAATCAGAATTGCACACATCACTCTTATTTTCCACTACAAGGGTGCTTCTATCTACTGCAATGCATCCCCCAGCCGCAGGAGAATTATTTTTCATGTTCACAGGCTCAGTTGCCTTCACATGGTATGTTAGTCCTTTAGGAGCATTCCTACTCATCCACCAATACACATTTCCTGATTTAAATGTAATTTCCTCACTTCCAAGTTCCATTTCTTTCCGATATTCATTTGAATTGTTACCACTAGCCTGCCCAAATCTATGGAATAAAGAATGAATGTAATGTTGACTTTCACTACAAGAATCAAATACTAACATCTTCTGTGTTACCTTAGGGAAATACAATCTTTTATGCACAATGCTTGAACCATAATCAGTAGATCTCGTACTAACAGGAAAGTAATTAGTGTTATCTAAAATAAATAAACCGCCATTCCTTTTCCCATCAATGCTATCCAAAATTTTCTCTTTCGGCAACCCTTTATCATCTTGATTCCCATTTGCCTTGGGGAGGAAAATTGGTCCACTAGCCGAATCCCATACCCGGCCTATTGCCGAAATGAGCTGAGGCGTGCTCAGCATCTGAGGAGATTTCAGTTCAGAACTTCTGTAGCATTGCTTGCTCTTATTATTGGAAAGAGTAAGCTTATAATCTACACAAGAAAGATCAGCCTCAAAGGATGATCCCCTATCTTGACTCCACCTATATTTGATTGAATGTTGATCACTTTTAGGTGATTTATTGCATCCAGACATATTCTTAAATCTTTTTTCAAAATCTCCTTTCAAGAAGCTGATAGGTTGAAAATGTCTGGATAGAAAAAACCCTGAAAATGCAACAAATTGCATCATGTATAAGAAAACAGATTAACATATAAGCTATTATATAGATACAAATATTTAAATAGTGATAGTTGATAATGTATTTAATATTCAGTTAAGAAATTTTATTAAAATTTTGTTAACTTGCAGGCTAGAGAAATTGCATGTAACAAGTAGTTGGTCTAGTGTGTACCAAAATAGTTTTCAATTCAATTGAAAACTAATTAAATTACATCAATTTTCTTGTTTTGCACTTGGAACTATAAAGAGAATTACAAAAAAAAAAAAAAAAGTATTTACCTGTTAAATCGTTATCATTTGAGTGATATAGAAATGGAGGGAATGGCACCCAAATGAAGGGTGCATATCAAGGCAAACAAACAAGGTCCTCTGAAGAAAAAATGAAAACAAAGAAAGTCAGAAACAAAACCATGTTCCTAGGTTAATGACAGAGAAGAGGGAAGCTTAAATTTTATTAGAGAGAGAAGAGGGGAAGTGTTGAAAGAAACAAGGGTTGAAGTTGAGTTGAGCAGAGAAATAGAGCCTTGATGAGAAAGGTAGCTGAGGAGCTCCAAAATTCATGTTTTGAGGGGAAAAGGGGTCAAGATTTTGAAGTTAACTAAGAGGGTTTAATAAGCTGGAGCTGAAACAGAAGCAGAAGGTGGGTTTATGGCTTCGCCGAGTACGCTTCCTAGTTCCTGCGCGGCATTACTCTTTATTCTTGCCACCTCCCTTTTCTTTGAATCAAGTTTCTTACATTTTTTTCGTTGTTTTCGTATCAGCATTAACTTTTCCGTATTAGTTTATATTAAAAAAAATGTCATTTATTTATTGGAATCCTCAATTTATCGACTTATAGTCATTTGGTATTCACTTTTTCAAAAGGAAAAATGTCTGAGCCCGGGTTCGAACCGGGGACCTCTAGTGTGTGAGACTAGCGTGATAACCAACTACACCACCCAGACAACATGTTAGAGTGGCACAAAAGGTTATATTACTACACTTCCGATCCTTTTCAAAGCCAATGCCACCTACAATTCATCATGATTTATGAGTTCGAGCTAATAAGGTAAGCCTATGCCAACCGTGGATATCTTGTTTCTCCTTACATTGCCTCCAAATTGGACCAAGCCGTTTCTAATTGCTAAACCCTTTTGCATCTCTCAAAATTTTTTGATTCCTCGTTCCATCACATATCTTCCAAAACTTGACCGTATAAAATAAATCATCCAAACTCATATTCTAAAACTTGAGCCAAGTAGTTTCTCATTTTGGGTAACAATAATTATTAATTTCTCAGGTAAAGTCTTGCTGACGATGGTATTGGAATCCTCGTTTCAAGGATCATATATGTGAAGACATGGTTGACCATTGAATCTCCTTATGAATTATGAAAATTGGGGTATGTTATCAAGACCAGAATGCTAAGGTGAAGGGACAACGTGTCAAACTGTAACAGCTAGGTCTACGTATTCAAATTATCAACTATACTAATTTCGCGATTTTAACTGTTTGAACTTGACATTTCAATTGTAAGATTTTAATGTTTGACGAATTGTGACATTAGTGACTCTCACTTCCAGCTACAAATATAGCATCGCAGGAAAACATAACTGAAAGGAAATTAGTAAATACAACAGATTGAGGAACATCACAGAAAGACCATGATGCTTACATACAAACTAGTTACAAGCTAGACTGCTAGAGTTTGCAATTGCCTCATTCAATAACAGATTGAAGCTGAAATGAGATATAACTCTTGAGCTTTGAGTTCAGCATAATATAATGAGAACCTAACGTGTACAAAAAGTTCCTATCGCTAATCCAAGTGGCATCCTAGCTATTGCCATCGTTTGAGGGACTTCACTGAAGAAGAGCCACCGGCTGTGGGTTTTCTAACACCTACATGCAAGAAAGGAAAAAAGAAGCAGAACCAAGGATATTAGGTCAGAAATCAATTTAAAATAGGAAGAGGAACTGAGGAAGTGAGAGCAAACTATAGAATGATAGACATACTTGACAAAACCTTCGAGGAGCTTCTGTTCAATGATAGCCTAGAAGGTCTTGTCTGGAGTTTCGGTGGGTCTTGTGGAACTTTGGGAATTTTAGATGGTACAATGGATCTGCATTCAATCAAACACAATTTGATATCAGGTCTGATTTAAATATAGATGGATCGGTAACATGTCTTGCACATATAGATGGTACCGGCAAATATTATTAATTTTATTTTATCCACACCATTCTATGCTAGAATAGCCTTGAAAACATTACAGAGTGAGAGGAAAACTCACTTTTCTATGCTCTCAGCTGGAAGGTTGTATGCTGTTGTGGTCTTAGCTGGTGTAGTTTCAGCTGCCTTCTCAACTTCAGGGAAAAGAGTGTACTCAACAATACTGCTGATTGAACCATCAGTTTCTGTTCCCATTGAAAGACCACCATCAGATATGTCACTTAATCTCTCCTCCGAATCTGCATCTCCAAATCTTAAGAGTTCAATGTCCTCATTGAAATTTTGGCTAATATCTTCCCTGGCTAATTTAAACCGTAGGGAACTAGACTTGTTCCTGAAATCATCCATTGATTGATGAGAACCAGCTTCTGAATGCTTATCACTATACTCTGAGCAGTTGTCCACATCAGAAGCTGCTTTTTCTTTGACTCCAAAACTCCTTGTACCTAAAAGTCTCTTGCTGTGTCGGGGAGTCCCTATGGAATGTCTCCGTGCAGATGATAACTCATGCCTTAGTGAAATCATACCAAGCTTTGAACCATTGGGATTAACCTTGAGCAACTGCAACCGCTCAATCTCTTCATCCTTCCTTGCCATTGCATCCTTGAGAGATGCCAACTGCAAGAACAATATAAGTCAGTCTACATTTATAAATGATATTGCAATATCACTCTGAGCTAACTGGGTTCGTTTCATAACAAACAAGTGTATCACTGGGCCACCAAAAAAAAAAATCAACAGGCTACAAGATAAAACTAAAAGAAAGTGTAGGTAGACACTGTTTGCTGTGTCTAAAGCCCATGTGACCATGGTCTGCTCCCTAAATAGTAAGTAAACTGATTACAATTATAAGTTCTAGTTTTATTTCCCCTACATATCTTGGCAATCCAAACAAAGTGTGATTGGATATCGTGCTTCATAAACCATACACACAGGTGCTTCCCAACCAAAACAAAGTTCAAGTTTGGATTTAGTGCTTCCATAAGCCATGTGTACATATATACATGTGCATTAGCTACTACTACAATAGTGATGGTGCATGTTTCAAAATGAAAAAAATAAATAAATAAAAATCGTAATAATTGGTGTTTTGCTGATAACAAGACAGACATCACTTCCATCAACTAAAACATTTACAATCTATGTAAAACTAAATCAAAAAACATAAACAACCTGCTCCATAAGTTCTCTTACATCCCTTCCCTCTTTGTTGCTACGAGCAGCGCCTAACTCAACACCAGAAACCCTCTCAGCAAATTTCAAGGTGCTTATAGTTTCAGAATATGAGGCAACATCAGGATTAAGCTGTACAAACATAAGGGTTTTTGCTTGACCACCTAGAAAATATGAGGAACAAAGCTATTGCAATTTAGTAAGCCATGACTAAATATGCTAAAATCAAAACACCAATAGTTGAAACCAAATTATAACAAAACTGTAAATTGATACCAATAATGGAAACACTTACCTAACGAACTTTGAAGCAGCTGAGTCAATTTGCTATTTCTATATGGCACATGTGCACTCTTTTGCGCTAGAGCAAATATCACATCTCCAAGAGCTGATAGTGATTTATTTATGTGTTGAGCCTCCTTAAGTCTATCACCAGTTGCTTCGGAACGATCAACTCTTTCACTTCCTGCAAGATCTACAAGATGTAGACATCCACGCAAGAGAGTGTTGGTCTTCAAATCCGTTCCGCGAACATGAACAGAGAGAACACTGCCACATTATTATAAAAATAAAATGAGTTTTGTGCCATCACAATTGGGAAAATGACATTAATATTATTATTTTTTTCAACTGTGAATGCAACCTGTGTGATCTACTGCTTCTTTCATTTAAGGCTGTGGCACTAGTTGCCCGATTCATCAACCCAGTATTCATCAGCTCAAGGACATCAGTCATTGAATTCACAGAATGCATACTTGCATCAGGAACAGCCAACCCATTTGGCTGGGTAGTATTCCAAATCCCAAGTGTGTGCAAGTCAAGGAAACAATACTTAGTCTATTTTTCCTTGAAAGCAAAAGCAAATCAATGGTAAATAATATGTCCAAATATAATGATGCTAACATACATTATAGCAAATAAATGAACAATATTATAGATCAAATATTTGATACATGTGTTTGTTTATGCAAAGTTGTAAATCAATACATAAATGAATAAGCATGCAAGTTTAAGTACAAGTATAGAGAGGTGTATAGCCTATAATAAAAAGTACAGCCCAGTGCACAAGGTTCCTGCCACTGTGAGGTTCAGGAATATTTATTGAGAAAAAGCAAAAGGATATCTTTTTTGAGGACCGTTGCTTGATAGTAAATCACGAACTTGTTCATTATAAATTTCTACCATTTGAACACCAACTTCATAAACAATAGAGCTTTCCTACTCTGGGAGATATGGAAAAGGTCATGAAGTGCCCGATAGTCGACTCCCCAATCTGATTTTGATGATAGGCTAGGTCCACTCTAGTACACAAAACAATTACCAAGTAAAGTAAACTTTTGAACCACATAAGCACTTGCAATGTAAATAAAGTATTTAAAAAATGCATACCATCGTATATGTCTTTCCTGAGCCAGTTTGACCATAAGCAAATATACAAACATTGTATCCATCAAGGACAGAACGAATTAGCGGTTGAGTGTCCATGAATACTTCCTCTACAAATAAAAATATTGACATTTATGTTGAACGTTACTACAAATTTCCACAATCCATAACATGTAAATAATAATAAGAATCATGAAATAGAGAAGGAAGAATGCAATACCTTGACTTGCTGCTTGACCAAAAACCTTGTTAAATTTAAAAAGCTTGCGACTTTCTTTTCCTGGTTTAAGAGGATTGCTAACAATTAAATCTCCATCATCACCGGCAAACTCAATTGTTGAATGTTTTTGACTTTGTCCCGGAAGAAACGGTCTGATTCGACAATATACCCTGATATTTCCTATTCATAAATGGTTTCAAATAAAAAAGAAAGAATAAAGCAGGTCAGTAATCAAGCAACCGCACACAAGTAGAGCGATTTTAATATAAGGACTATATAATACAAACCTTTCAAATCTTGAACTTCATTATACAATTTCCGATTTTCTGCAAGAACTACATGATAATTTTCAGCAGCCTCAGCTAGACCTTTGAGCTTGATTCCTATATATGAACATCTTGTAAATATCCATCATAAAATTAATAACAGATAAACCATACAAAATTTCAAACATTGTAACTTACCAAAGTACTTGAATTCTTCTACATAGCTTCTTTTTGTTTTTATCACTTCATTTTTGACAGACTTCATTGCAGCTCTCAATTCCTGTAAAGCATCAAACTATATGGTATAGCACAAGAAAGAAATTGGCTACCATAAAGCAAATAGCATATAAGGCTATGAGCATAAACAAAGAAGCAAACCTGGAAAGCTCCAAGTTGGTAATTTAAGAAACTTTGATAGGTATGCTCTTTATTCTTCCAATTCAAAGATCTGGATTCTGAAAATGCCTCCAGATCCTTCACTTGCTTCCTTGCATTAGCAAGATGACGCTTAAGTTCCTCTATCTTTTTCTCATATTCAGTTTTAGATTCAGTAGCTTGCAATTCTAACTGAGAAACATGTTCTTCATGCGTTCTTTTGGCCACCTCCAATTCTTGCTTCAATGCAGAAATTTCGATTTCACTACGAACTTTGTCTTTCTTTAATCGAGAAAAATCCTGCTCTTCAAGTTTCTTCTTCTCCTCAAATTTAGTTTGTTCAAGCTGTAAAGCCAACTGAAGATACAATGATTGTAGCATGTTACTAGTTAAAAAGTCATGTCGAAAGTTGAAAAATCTACCTGTTTTGAAATTTTTAAAAGCTAAAAATAACATTTAAATATAAATCAAATCATTCTTATTTTTACACAATGATAAAAAGAAACATCTCTTTAACAGAAAAGCATTCCATTATATATAAGTTAATAATCACTCGTATAAACCATATATTCCATAACATACTGGTACACAAATTTAATAAAACCAGTTCTGTGTCTGATTAATGGACTCCCTTTGCTGCATTGGAGACAAGCAATATAAGTGATGTTTTTATCATTTTGAGCTATATAGTCATGATAATTATTAGTTGTTCACCCAATTCAAGAATATCACTCTAAGATGCAACACCAATGAGCCATGCCTACAACTTAGTCAATGGAAAAAATTTTGAGGAACAATAAGAATGACAATGAAAATAACGAAGGTAAATTTTAACAAAACCAAGTATCTGTATTAATTGTTAGTCCATTATCTTGAAGTCAAAGATAGGGCTAGAATTTTTTTTTTTTACCTTCAACTGCTGAACCCAACCTGTAACAACCTGTAGAAAGTGGAGACAACTTCAAAATTAAATCAGCAGACAACATTAATATAAAGAGACAGTAAGGCATGCTCCCAGATCCATCGACAAAGAAAATACCTCATTCTCTTCAGTTGTCCCTACTGCAAGGGTTTCAAGTGCATTCATTCTTGATTGGTACTTTCCCTCACGAGCCTTGAACAGAATGTTTTGCTTTAGGTATGCAACATAGTTAAAATGGTCATTATTCAAGAATAGCTGAAAAGCAAATATTCTTTACGGGGAAATGCATAAAGAATGTCAATTTTACATTTTTCATGCCTTCCGCTTGATTTGAAAAGCGCAACTCAATCACTTGCAGAATTTTCCTCAACAGGGATGCTGCACGCTGAGCCTAGAATCATATAAATAAATGGTAAATTGAACCACTGCTCAGAGACACAATCAAATTTAATTTTGCCAGAATAAGAAAGAAGTAATAATGTTATGCATTATTTATTGCAGAAGTATTTACTATTTTGTCCTCTTACATGAGGTACATCTCCATTCTTCCTTTCAAAGATATCTCCCAGGATCTTGTTTCCTATGTTAAAAAGTGATTGAGTTGAGGCACTCTGCAGGAGAAAATCTCACACATTTGTTAGGGCTCTTATATGATTCAACCGCAAGAACACTAGTGCATATAATACATATTAAGGAATTATTTAATGGTAAGTGCGAGAAGAAAAGGAAACATTGATAGCGACAAACAAATTAAGTATCTTATTGACTTACATCCAAACCGTTTGATTTTAATAATTCCATAAGTTTAGCATCTGAAAGATCCACATGCAATCCTCGCTTCAACTGGGACAGTTCATTAGACTTCAATCCAATATGATCTATGGAAGCAATTCCATCTGGAGAAAGAAAATAAAAGAATAATATAACAAATAACATCAAAATGTTAGGGTAGGAATGGCAACATCATACTTAAACAACAATAACCAAGCGTTATCCCATTAGGTGGGATTAGGTACAAGGAGCACATGGCGTCATTGGGCTCTAACAAAATTAAAAGTTCAACAAATCTATTTAGAGCAAGGCATTTTTATGGATCAGGGTACCTGATACAACAGAACCGTCAACCACATGTTGGATTTTTGAAGCATCC
Organism: Echinosophora koreensis; assembly: GCA_035048595.1. Taxonomy (NCBI): domain Eukaryota; kingdom Viridiplantae; phylum Streptophyta; class Magnoliopsida; order Fabales; family Fabaceae; genus Echinosophora; species Echinosophora koreensis. The sequence goes on along the minus strand of JAPCYP010000017.1, from coordinate 5,547,242 downwards.
TTGAGGTACCTATCAGTTTCCTCTTGGGGTGTTAAATCTGACCGGTCCCACCTCTTTCTAGAACTTTGGATATTCTCTCGTGCAGCATTAAAAGCAAACTGAGTTTTCAGAGTCTCAAGGCACTGCAACACAGGCACCATGGATCCCTGCATATATTCCCAAACAATTAAATAATTAGGACAGGACGAACAAAATGTAGTATTGTAGTAATAAAAATGGAATTCTAGTTTCGTGTTTGGACAGTGCCACCCAATTTCTTTTATGAGTCACAGTCCAGTCTAAGCTAGTACAAGCAGGGTACTGGTTTCAACATCCATGAAGGAAACCCAACTAAAGTAAATATTAACCTCACAAGCATGAAATAGTAGACATCACAATCAAAATGTTCAATGGTAATGGTTCTCCTTCATGGTGTGACAAAATGTTAAGCAAACCATCTATTTCCAATAAAAAAGACAAATGAGGTATTTATCCAGCCAACCCTTCAGTCTAGTGTGACCAAAGAAAGCCAAAGACATAACTCGGCATGTTCTCAAATTACATTGCACATAGGGAACTTCTTATACCTGCTCTAGGTCTGACAATTCAAAACCAGACAATCCCAATTCATCCAAAGCCACCAGAAACCTTTCAACACCCATCGGCTCATTCAAAGAACCACGTCCCTGAAGTTAAAAAAGCATTTCCTTCTAAGAATGAGCACAATTAGACAAAAATAAATAAAACAAATAAGCTCTAACTCAATGTTAGCACAATTAGAAAATAAAGGATACTAACATATGCTTACTCACACAACCTCAAAAAAGAAAAAAAACATATTAAAGAAGCAGGATATAAGTATATAATGAAATTAAAGATAGTCCTACAACTTCCAGTGAACCCGGGACCAGCTTATCCAAAATGCAGCATAATACAGATCCATCCCTCAACCACGCCCTCAATTCCTCCTCCGTAGTTTCTAAGGGAAGATTAACGTTAGGAAGCACCGCATTTATCCACTTAACCAGGGGTGCAAGCTGGCTACCTGAAACCATATTAAAATCTCTTGTTGTAGAAAGGGTGGGTAAGAATACAAATCACCATCTTAAAGAGACAGAACATAAACCAATAGTTCTGTTACCTTCAAGCATGCCTCCTCCAAAAGCTTCTCTTTGGTTAACACCTCCTCGAGGAAACCCATTTAAGTTATCAGTTCCCACTTTTCCCTGTCCCTCCTGCTCCAACTGCATGCTCGTTTTCAATACTCCTCAGTCCTCACCCCTTTTGATTAACTATGCCTAAACTGCCACAAGAGAAAATCTTAATAAGCACAATAGTAACTTAAATTTAACCCTAACATGCTTAGAAACAAACTCATACAACAAATCAGACCGAAAACATAAGAAGAATATAATGTCTACAATAACAAGAAGTATTTAAAAATACAAAAATTAAATATATTTTTTTTTCCTTTTCCAGAGCAGAGGCTACTTCTCAGTGAAATAACATTTAAAAAGAGGAGATTAACTAGGGAAAATTTTTGTTAAACACTTAAACTAAAAAAAAAATAAATAAACAATAAGCGATTTTTCTCAGGAACCAGACAAAGTGCAATTTTGACGAAGCAAATGGAGAAAATCCATTTGAGAAAAACAAAATTAAAGAACAAAACTCCAAATCGCAGCTACATTATTAGCTAACACGCATTATTAGTTAATAATTAAGCAACGAACGAGCCGAACAAAAAAAAAGGAAAAAACGAAGAGAAAGTGGAGCAGATCGACGCAAACCTATGTTTGGGAAGCAATGTAGGAAGAAGGTGAAGGGAGAAGAAGGCAAGATGCCACGCTTTTGAGCTATCCGAAAATCAGAGATCAAATCGAAGCAATGAAAGAAAAAAGAAAGGTTGGCAGAGAATTTTCAATGTGAACGGTTATGAATGGATCCAAATTGCAGAAAATATATTAAGAAAAATTGAAAGGTTTTTCGGTTTGGGGAAAGAGGAAGAGCAGAATTTAGGTGCGAATTTTGATTTTGATTTGATTTTGAGAGAGAGAGAAAGAGAGAGTGTGGAAGGGAGGAAAAATAAAGAAGAAGGTTAAGCAAATGGACCTTTCCTTTGTTTGTTACGTTGTTTTCAAATGAAAGCGTCACGACCTGGAATTTTGGAAATTTTAGTAAAATAGTAAATTGAATTGGATTTCAAGCCAAACAAAGCAGTGTTTGATTTGAATCTAAGTTTTGTTTTCACTTTTTCTTAACTGCCTCTTTGTTGTTAAATAACAAAATTGTATTTTATTTTTTTTTTGTTCATGGGAGGTTCATTGTAGATCTTGTATAAGAAAATAGAAAAAAGGATATGAATGAAAATGGGAATTTAAAATTAACGTACTAATAATTCATGTTTCACAACCGAACTAATTGAGCTATTCGATGGGAGGATATTACAACTTATATTTCTTTCAATTCTGTGAGTTTGAAATTGACACTGACTAATTCTCGAATACCATTCTCGCCGGCCTTTTATATTTTTATTTTATAAAAGTTATGTGTCTATCTCTAATATCAATTAGCCCATGATGATTGCTTTTAGCCAAAGTTACGTTGGGTTGGAAAAATTGAAGGACATGGCTATTAAGATAGTACTAACGAATAAATAATATAGGGAAAGGCTATTGCATTGGGTTCATTGTAAATACGATTTGATTAATAACACGTAGATGACTCCTTAATCACTTTAAAAAAAGTGTTTTCTTTGTTTATGCTTGAATTTTAAGAAAAGTGTTTTCTTTTTATTAAAAAAAAAAGCACTTCTCAGATATGTATAATCATTTAGATAAGATTTTGAAAAAAAAAATTTCAATATTCTGCGTTTAATCATAATAAGAAGAAAGAATCCAATAAAAAAAGGTGAAAGCCCAAATTGGTCCCTAAAAAATTTCGAGAACCCACTTTTAGTTCCTGAAAAAAATAAATTGCCAATTTAGTCCCTCAAATTTTCAAGTGGCGAACACATTGGTCCCTAGATTTAGTTCCGACGTCCATTTACTTACCTACGTGTTTCGTTAACCATCATACTTGGCCCGTTAATGGTTTTGTGTTGCCTATGATGAATTTATGCCGTGAAAATTAATGAAAAGTGAAAAAAAATTGTATAATTTTCAGGTATTTGAATTTTAAAGTTGTACATGTTTTCACTTTTATAGGGACTAATATGTCCCACGTTTGAAAATTTGAGGGACTAAATAGGTAATTTATTTTTTTTCAGGGACAAAAAGTGGGTCCCTGAAATTTTTCAGGGACCACTTTGGGCCTTCACTCTTATTTTAAATTGTAACATTTTCTAGGAGGTCTAACCCGTCGACACGAATCAAACCAGCCTGTTTTTTAACCGGTCGGATCGGGTTTGAAGACAAAATGAGCAAATCCATTAGTCCCTGGAATTTTTCAGGAACTACTTTGGGACTTCACTCTTCTTTTAAATTGTAACATTTTCTAAGAGGTCTAACCCGTCGACATGAATCAAACCGATCTTTTTTTAACGGGTCGGATCGAGTTTGAAGATGAAATGAGCAAATCCAAACCCAATCCAACCCATAAAAAACTGATCGGTTAGGGTAACGGGTTCAGACAAACTCGGTTGAACCCAACCCATGAACACACCACATAGTACTTACTCATGCTTGTGAGATTTTTTTGCCCTTTCAAGGAATTGTATGAGTATTTTATAAAACAAAAAACAAAAAAAAAGGAATTGTACGAGTAATTTCGGTTTCGGACCTACTACTACTAGTAAAGTCTGATTGAAGTAATCAGAATTTCCGCTGCCACTACGGTTGGTTGGGTGTATATACAATGAGAAATGTTGTATAGTGCGAAGTAGGATTCGTCAGATAGGGAACGAATGACGTGGCTTATCTTTTTTAACTTTTATTTATATTATTTAATTAAAAATTAAACCAAAAAAAAAATTGGATTACACTTTATTATTGATAGAAAAAACAAAAAGTAACCTGCGTTCTGCACAATTTAGTTGCGTACTGTGGTTTGGCAAAACAACCATAGGCATGTACCAAGATTACCATCAAACAGGTGGTATGCGAGAAGAGCAATTTTATTTTTTAACATGAACTTGATACTAGAAAAGCTTCTTATTGATGACGCAAATTGGAAATTTCGTGGCCAATCAAGAAGAACCATGACAGTAGAGCTTTATAGGGATCTAATCGCTATTTTATAGAGAATTAAGAACCAAGAATTTGTATAACAACAGCAATAGATGAATTTGTATAACAATCGCAACAAATCGAAACATGTTTTAAATTTCTAGGGGCCCGAGAAACGACGATGGATGACGAGGCGAAGACTGCAACCTGCGTACACCATCCCTGTTTTAATTTTTTATGTCATTTTTTAATTAATAATATAATTAAGCGAAATAATGATATCATATCACATCTTTCGCACAATATTTGACGAATCCTATTTCGCACCATATAGCGGTGCTGATACAATACATGTAAGATTTTGATTTTGTGCTATGGTTTTGCTTTTGGAATCATACTAATATAAAGGCTGAACATCTTTTATTATTGTACACTACACGTGTTGGCACTACGTTTTTCCTTTTTTATAAAGGGTGAACACCTTTTATTACTGTACATTACACGTGTTGGCACTACATTTTACTTTTTAAAAAAAAATTTAATATTTTTCAAATTTTTTATAATTAATTTTTTTCTTGTTCTTTAATTTTTTTCCGATATTTTTTATTTTTTTTCAATTTTTTTATAAATAAATTTTTTCTAATGTTTTGTAATTTTTTTTCCGAATTTACTTTTCTTAAAATGTTATTTTTATAATTAGTTTTTTTCAATTTTTTTTTCTAATTGATCTTATTTTTCTAATTCTTTTTTTCCTAAATTTTTTTCCAAATTTTTTTTTCTAATTTACTTTTTTCATTTTTTTACAACTTTTTTATAATTAATTTTATTTTTCTCATTTTTTTAAATATATATATTTTTTCCTAATTATTGTTTAATTTTTTTTAATATATATTTTAATCTAATTATTTTAAATAATTTGTTTATAATTAATTTTAATTTTCTAATTTTTTTTAAATCTATTTTTCCCTAATTTTTTTTAAAAAAATTCCTAATTATTTTGTTCTATTTTTTTCTCGGATTAATTTTTTTTCTCATTTACTTTTTTTTTTCATTTTAAATTAATTTTTATAATTAATTTTTTTCTAATATTTTTCCAAATTAAAAAAAGTAAAAATACATAATTATAAAAAATTATTTAAAATAATAAAAAAAAATATTTTAAAAATTTAATTAGAAAAATAAATATTTTAAAAAATCAATTAGAAAAAAAATTATTAATTATATTTTTATAATTTTGTAAAAATATTTTTTTCCTGATTATTTTTTATTTTTTTAAATATATTTTTTCTAATTATTTATAAAAAAAAATTATAATTACTTTTTTGTCTGAATTATTTTTAAATATTTTGTTCTAATTACTTTTTTCCCTAATTTATGTAAAAAAAAGTTAAATATTTTTTTTTTCCTATTTTTTTTGGTTAAAACTTTTTTTTTTGCTACATCCTTGCCTTTGTTTTTTTTTATTTTAAATAATAAATATATATCTATACTAATTAATAAGGGTAAATTCTGATTTTAGTGTAGCACAATAGTGCAAACCATATGTCAAGTTATAGAAATTTTTTATTATTTTTTTAAAATAATTAGAAAAGAATAAATTTTAAAAAATTATTTATAAAAATAAATATTTTAAAAAATTAAATTAAAAAAATATAAACATTATTTTTCTAATTTTTGTTAATTATTTTTTTCCTAATTTTTTTATTTTTTAAATATATTTTATCTAATTATTTTAAATATTTTTTAGAATTACTTTTTTTCCCAAATTTTTTTCCCTAAATTTTGTGCTTTTTTTTTTTTGCAAATTTTTTTTAAATATTTTTTCTCCACTTTTTTTGTTAATACTTTTTTTTTGGGCTAAATCCTTTTCTTTGTTTTTTCTATTTTAAATAATAAATCTATATCTGTACTAATTAATAAGGGGAAATGCTGATTTTAGTGTAGCACAATAGTGCATGCCACATGTCGAGTTATAGAATTTTTTTTATTTTTTTCCTAAAATTTATATAATTTTGTGTTTTAAAATATTTACAAACCGGTAAAGGTACAATGCTTTGGGAGTTAAATACGTCAATATCTGGATTGACATAAATAGAGGCAGAGCTATTCATATTTTCTAATATATTTTTTTGGCTACATCATTGCCTTTGTTTTTTCTATTTTAAATAATAAATCTATATCTATACTAATTAATAAGGGGAATTGTTGATTTTCTAATAAAGGGACACGTGTCAGCACCACATGATTTAAGAGGCTTAATTGATCATTAGTAATAATCAAAGATGAACACTTAACACATAATAAGGGATGGCGTATTGTAATATTATTTTAAAATAAAAAAATATTCTATTTTTTGTACTCAAATTATAGACAAGATTGTTTCAAGGTTTTTGCTAATCACTTCTGTCTATAAATAAAAATGTCTTGGAGATGAATGAGCACCACCGTTATGGGTGGGAAGGAAAGATTGAAGGTAAAGCGCAAAATAAGTAAAGAAAATGTTTGACATAGTGAATTTAATTTGGGATAAAAGAAAAAAATATGATAGATATAGAGGCACAATTCAAGTTATTAATGATATCAATACTATTAATACTATTAATAATTTGGCAAAATTACACTTTTGGTCCCTTAAGTTATTTGTTTTGTTCAAATTGGTCCCTTAAATTTTTTTTGTGACAAACTAGACCCCTAAGTTAGGTTCAGGTTTCAAATTGGTCCCATAAGTTTTTTGGTGACAAACTAGACCCTTAAGTTATGTTTGGGTAGGGGTGTAACGGGTCGGTTTGGTTCGGTTTTAGATGAAAAAAAAATCCGAACCGATCAAAAATGATCGGTTCGGTTCGGTTCGGTTTTAAGCGATTTTTTCTATGAAACCCGAACCAAACCAAACCAATGAAATTCGGGTTGGTTCGGATCGGGTGTTCGGGTCCTGGTGCAACCCCTTCAGCTTTCATGACCCCAAAAGAAACCACAAACTGAGATTAAAACAAAACCAGAAAGCAAAAGACTACCAAACTGAAATTAACAAATTGAGATTAACAGACTCTTAGAACAAAAATGAAAAGAAAGCGTGGTGGTGGTGGTCTGAATATGAGAACATAACACGATAACCCAAGAAAACAAAGTAGAGAAGAGAGATCTGATGATGGTGGTCGCCGGTTGGTTTGATGGCGGCGAAGTGGTCGACCGAACGTGGATGGTGGTGGCTCTGAGCTGACGGACAGCGGCATATCTGCGCAGTGGTTGTAGAGAGAAGCAGTGAAGCAGATCTACGCGTGTGCGTGCACAGCGGCCTCGACGGAGCTAGGCACGGCCGATCTGGTCAACAGGAACGATGGTTGCGGCGGAGGATGCCGATCTGGTCATGAAGCACGATGGGTGCGGCGGAGAGAGGAGCTATGACACCGATCTGAACACGACTTTGTGCGGCGGAGGCGGCGAAAGCCCATGGTGGCTAGGCCATGATGACGATGCGCAGATGTGAGAAAGAAGAAAGATGTGGGACGATGGTGAGAGACGTGAGATTTTGGGGGCATGAGGCATGTAATACTGATGCTGGAGACTTTTAGGTTAGGAATTGGGGAAAAAAAAGGTGTTTTGCTGTATGATCGGGTCGGGTAGTTGGTTAATCGGTTCTGAATGTTAAAATCCAATACCCGAACCAAAGGTAATCGGTTCCATTCGGTTCGGTTCGGGTTTTTACCCGAACCAATTAACATCGGTTTTTCATGGATTAGTTCGGTTCGGTTTTGTCGGGTTTACCCGGTCCACTTACACCCCTATGTTTGGGTGACAAATTGGTCCCTTAATTTGTCAAAGAGACCAATAAATTAGACCATTAATTTATTATTTTTAATAACTTAAGGGACCAATTTGTTACCCGAACATAACTTAAGGGCCTAGTTTGTCACAAAAAAAAACTTAAGGGATCAATTTGAAACCTGAACCTAATTTAAGGGTCTAGTTTGTTAAAAAAAAAAACTTAAGAGATCAATTTGAACAAAATAAATAACTTAGGGACGAAAAGTTTAATTTTGCCTAATAATTTTACTCAAAACCCTTATCCGTTCCCTGTTTGTGACAGTGATTACCACCAATCGTTGTTTGTTGGATCAATCAATGGGAGACAGAGAAGAAGTAGAAGAAGGTGGTGGTGGTTCTTCAGGAATGGAATCAGGTTTGAATGAGAGTGATATTATGAGAGCGATTGAAGTTGTGGAGAGAGACTCACTGGCCATCGCCGAGAGTTTCACTTCTCTCTTCGCCTCTCTCCGATTGGCTCTCGCCAACTCTACCTCCACCACTCTCGACCATATCCACTGCTTCACCGACGCCACCGGCCGCCTTCAAGAATCCGGTAACCATCTTCTCCTCCTCCGTCACTTTGTATATTCAATAAATAATTGATGTTGATAGATATATCTGTGTTTTGCAGTGCTTGACGCAGCAACCAAGGGGAATCGCTATATAAATTCCTGTCTCAGGTATATATATTATCTCTGGATTAACATCCTCTTATTTTTTCTGGAAATGGATGCAGTCAAATTCCCTGAATTCAGTAAATCGGAATCCTTAGATGAAGATCAGGACTCACATTCCATGTTTGTTTTTTTAAATCCGATTCACTAAGCTTAAAGTTTAAGCTATCCTATCTTCATCCAACGGTTTCGACCTACTGAGATAATGTAGGAAAATTTGACTGCTGGGGATTTGGATCCCTTTTTTCTATCGTGTTTTCTCTCAGGTAATGAAGGAGAAAGATATCAAAATAAATTTGAATGAACCCCACAAACATAAGTAAATTTCCTTTTGTTGTCTTTCTCTAAGTGTGTGTTTGGATAAGCGTTTAATAAAAGTGATTTTGAATGTAATTGATTTTGTATTTGTATTTTGTAAGATTGATTTTGTTAGAACTGAGTTTGGAATGAAGTGATTTATGTTTTGATGTTTTTATTTTGAAAGCAAGTTTGATGTAAAACTTAGTGCAAATTTTTCAACTCAACTCAAAAGCTACTTTTTGTAGCTTCCAGTTAGAATCGTTTTTGAAGACAAAATAAATTTTACCTGACGGTAATCAGACATTCCATTTTTACTAAAATCACGTTTGACGGATGCTTGAATCAATTCTGAATGTTTCCAACGTGAAACCAAACACACACTAAAACATGAGAGTAATAAAGGAGAGGATACAAATGCATTATCTTTACATCCTCCTTATCATCTCATTATATGTTTCACAATTGTCACTCTGACCACATGTAGCCCAACCTTGTTTTACTCTCTTTTTTTCCTTGTCTTGTTTTGTTTCACATGAGACATTTTTAGAAGTATATTGGAGAAAGTAAAAGAAAATAGATGAAGCTTCTTGTTGAAGTTTGCTAGTTCCTAACTTTTATTTTATTTTATTTTATTTGGATTCCAGATTGAATGAGGAGATGAAGAGCATTGATTCTCTAGCATCCCAACTGTATCCTATTACTTTTAATTTGTTTCACCTTTTTCTTCATGCATCTTGACAGGCTAAAGATTCATTTCACAATCCTTTTCTAATGTAAGGTTATTTCTATTATTTTGGGAGGTAGATAAATGCTTGTTACACACACTTACACATCAGTATCAAGTCCAGGTGATAGAATCAAAGTAGAGGTGTGCTGAAGTTCTAGTGAGACATGCAATCAAAATTATCAAATGGTGGCAATTCTGAAAGTTATGTGCGTGTGTTTGTGTAAGTAGCATTGTATAGATGATCCTTCTTTTTTCTGCCTTGTTTAGTCATATTTTTCAGTTTTTGCGTTGAATCCTTAATGATTGGAAGAAAACTCCTACGAAGGCATGTAGATTCTCTCGACTCAGCTGTTAACAAGCTTCTTCATGTCCCTTGACTCCTGGGATTATGTACTGTACAAAGTATGCTTCTCTGTCCCCTAGCAAGATGTTAATGAAGAAGTTGAAAAGCTAATCTATCTGCACACTCATCATTCCATAGATTGTGCGGAGATACTGGAGTGCAAACAAATCAACAGAATTTTTTTTCTCTCCTATTTTGGCAGGTTTTATAGGGGATAGAGAACTGTTCAAGTTTCCCCCTGTTTTCAGTAAAAACAAAGGATAAGAGTTTGCTGACTGTTCCCAGCATTACATTATGCATGTTTCAAGACTTTTCTAGTGGGCATATGGTTGAAGTTTTATGATTTATGTCCATGCCCCTGTCATGATGGCTGTTGCTTTTAGTATTTGTTTGGAAACACACCTCTAGGAATAAAGGTACTTAGAGTAGCAATTTTTGATGTTTTATTTTGTTTTGAAACGGGTGGTATAAACATAAGTTATTATATGCTTCTTTTTTAGAAAGCCTATGCCAATCTTGCCGAAAGATGAGGTGAGTTAACATGCCTCCATCTCTTTTTGGTATGAATGTATGATAACATTGCCAATTGCCACACTGAGAAAAAAAAAGGTTAAAGATAAAGAGAAAAGAAGTATGGATAGTGCCTGACAAGTGACAACTATAAGACTTTTGACCAACTGGTCCTGGATGCTATGCGTTGCACTGGCAAAACTGTAAATGGTAATTGTGAATCCAGGATTGTGATGATATGCAGGGGCGGACCGACATAGTGTTGAGTGTGGGCACATATACCCACTCATTTTTTAAAATTTGTTATGATTATCTTATATATTTTATTTTCGCTCCTTATTGTTGATTTATTTGCTCCCATGCTAGTCATTCTTCAACTTCACTCTTTCTTCATCTCACTTATATTGAACGAGGTGTGTTCAATAATATTGACAATTAGTTGATAATTGAACCATTTCAAAACATGAAAATACATAGAGGACAATTATGAATTATGTAAATTATTTGATTAGATATATTAAGATTAACTAAACTATAATTTTGGTTTCTTATTTTTATTTAGGTTTCAATTTGATCCCTTTTTTATTTATTTATTTTTCAAAAATGGTCCTTTATTTTGCAAAATTATACTAATGTGGTCCCTCTTTTATTTTTTGTTCCGAAATGGTTCCTTATTTTATAAAATTTAAACAGATGTGGTCTCTTTTATTTTTTCCCCGAAATGGTCTCGCTTTTATTTTATTTTTTGTTCCGAAATGATCCATTATTTTATAATAGTTATATCAATATGGTCATGTTCGTACAACAATTTAAGCACAACAAACCACATCGAAACCTAAACTAGAGATAATGATCCATTTCGGAACAAAAAATAAAATGACTATAAAGATAAGGGACCAAAAGTATAATTTAGTCATTAAAATTTTATGATTTTAACATTCATGTCTTTATCTTTATATGTATGATGATGATAATTATTAAGTTTAAATAAGTTTTTAGTCCCTGGAAAGTGTGTTTTGGTTTTAGTCCGTATAATTTTTTTAATAGGTTTTGATTCCTACAATTTCAAAAGTTTAGGAATAAATCCCTACAGGCAACTTTATACCGTTATCATACAGGAAATAAGACACTCATACTACCTGTAAATAATCTTCATAGATTCATGAATTGTTCTTCATTCAATTTAATTTGTGAATAATTCTTTTTGAGCAGATAACGATGCACAGTTGACGGTAGAGACCTATTTCTAAACCTTTGTAATTGTATGATCAAAACCTATAATAAAAAAAAAATGAAACCGAAAGACATAAATTTTTAGGGACTAAAATTTTATTTAAACTTATTTATTATTAATTATTTTGGAAATAGATTGCTCCCACTTACTCAGGGTTTTGGATCCGCGAGTGATGATATGGAGTAAATGGAAAGCATGGTTGCTGATGTACCGAAGAAACCAAGATGAATTCCGTCATATGGGAGCTATAAAAAAGGCATTTCTGTCCTAGGAGAGATATTCTTGCATTAACTTAGTTCATCCAACTTCGGTGCACTATGTTTATTATATTTTTATAGTTAATCAATAATTAATTGTAGTAGTTAATCATTGATTAAGAATTTAAGGGTTTCACTGGTTTTATGTAAGAATTATTCAAAAAGAGAGCTAAAGGAGCTGCTGAACCTTTTTTTTTTTTTGTTAATATTTTTTTTAAGATAATAATAGAAATAAGTTTCGGTTCCTTCTTTCTGATCCGCCTCAAGGTGCTCCCTCTACCTCCACACTGTATGACAGGGAGGTTCTCTCTTCTTATCTTAGGTGCTGACTTTCGCCTTCTCATAACAAAAGGAAAAAGGATTTGTGGCCCTAGAGTACCACAATGGAAATCAAAGTTTGGATTTCATCTGTCAGGTAATTTGAGCAATTTTTCATAGGAAAGTGATATTTGCATATTAAATTTTGCACATTAGTTTTACATCAATGATTAGCGTGCAAATAATTAGCGATCAGTGTGTATTATATGGTGATTGATCACTATGTGGTGGTGATCGATGTATCATGATTGGTATAATATAAGTGGCATACACATTTTGATGGATGAATCGCATAACACTTTTGCATATCAGGAATATTTTTTGAACACAAAAATGGGGATACCATACGCTATCCCCTTTGTTTTTGGATATATTTTTGATATACGTGTATACAAAGATGATAATAAGTAAATGAGAGATAAAAAGAAATACATGTGATGTCACATACGGTGTCTAAAATTTATGTTCAAATAACACAACTCTTTGCATATACCGTGCTCATGCTTGTGAAGCTTGAATTCCGTTTTAAATGTTCTGGATTGGGATAGATGACTTATTGTTAGCTAACTTATGATTCATATACAACTTACATCCTTTATTGGTAAGGGGGAGATGAGCCTAATAATTTGCCAAATTATTGGTAGGAACTCAACAAATGTGATTTAGTTCTTGAAATACACTGTCTAAGCGTTAGTTATTGTGTCTGTAAATAATCAAATGCGAAGGTTGTGAAAAGGAAAATGACAGTTTGTGAGATACGAGTGGAATTTGAAGAGATAAAAAAAACTATCCTTCTCCTTTACAAAATTATTACAAAGACGAAGCTTTCAGATCATAAACCCATCCAATAAAACCGGCCTTGAGGGTTTGGACCTCTTAAGCGAATAAAGCCCACAACCCATACTGGACCTTCATATGGTATAATATAAAGCATAGTGATAGTCATGAAATGAGGTCGAGTTAGAGTAATGATATTATGACACCACTTTTTGACATCCAAATTGACACCTTGGTTAATCACGTATAAAATTTTGGTTAATTCAGTTCATTATATGGTTAATGGGTCATCTGAAGCTTATTTTTCATAATCATGTAAATATTTGATTAATCACATGCAAATATCTGGTTAATTCAGTTATTTGTATAATTAATGGGTCATCATGAATTAACCAAATATTTACACGTGATTAACCATATAATGAACTGAATTAACCAAATATTTGTACCGATTAACCAATGTGTCAAAAGTTGGTATCAACTTTTAGTGTCATAATATCATTACTTGTCGAATTATATTGATGAACAGCACCAATTTAAAAATAAATCTGGCCAATAAACAAAAAAATAGAAAGAATTGTTAGTCAAACAAATCATAATTTTTAATTGAAATAATGAAGGATTGAAGGTGATATATTATGGAAGCTAGATTTCCTATAGCAAAAGGTATTGACTTTTGCAAGCAAGCACCTAATAATCAACTAATTGGCTGATATATCGGTTTGTCTCTTACACTACAACGTTGCACGTGTTGCTTGGGTAGACAGTAAACGTTTGATATCTCAATGTCAGAAGTCAGAAGAGAATATCGGTAGGAAGTGTTTGTACTTGCTAGTAGGGGCTTGTAATTCTTGACACAACGGTAGGTACTAGGTAATATTTATTATAATTCATAATTTCTAATGTTGACATGAAATACTTCATCACGTATCTGACATGTTGTGCACTATCTCCTTTTTTTTTTTTTTGATAAACGCACTATCTCCTGTTGTTTTGTGTTTGTTTTCAGAATTTGCTACCATAATGATGCAACTCAGTAAAAGAGTTTGAATCATTCCCATATAAAAGCTCAAGTGCAATGTTACAATATTCGATTGGGTCTCCGAAGTTCAACGTAGCGGAATGGCACTAAGGTACGGGCACAGGCAATACTTAAAAAAAAAAGAAAAAGAATCAAATTCTTTTATTCAGACAACATAGGGGTAAACGCATATATCATAGTTTAATTTTCATTCTTTATTATATCTTATTTTATATCATTTTTTACATATTATATTTTGATTTTGACACCTCATGAAGTTTTTGAAACAGTATCTTTCAAATAAGGTGAATTCTTTGGAACCTTCTATAATTTTTGGGTAAAAGTTACACTACTGACTTGGACCACTTATATGTTAACACCTCGTTTAAAAATGAATAGATCATTATTATCCTTTTTAAAAATCTTTTAATCTTTTTAATTATTTTTAAAGTCAAAAGACTTATATGCCGCTTTATCCCTTCCATCCCTTCATCACTTTCATTCGCTGACCTTCATGGCAAACCCAACCAAGCTACCCACCTCCTATCAAGAATCCGGTTGGTTTACTGGTTTACTGTCCACAATGTCATAGTTTCGCCCACTGTAGGAAGTGCCACCCTTCACTGACCACCGTCTCGCCGTCTTTCGCTCAGATCCGCGAGCTCCTCTCAACTAGATCTGCACTCAACCATCTTTGCAAAGAGAAGAACGAGTAGGAAGCATTGATATGGAAGGCATCTCAGTTAGCATGTACAAGGGTTTGAAGGAGTCTGGGGTCGAAGGGGCAAGATTGTGGAGGATGAAAAATGGATAATAATACAATTATTTTTCTTGATAAGCAGATAATAATATTTATTAATTAATGTATATGGTTTTCCTTAAACAAATTAATGTATATGGTTATTAAATTAAAGAAGGCATATTACAAATACATGGATTAGATGCCTTCCATATTCATGGGTTCCTCTGCATGTACCTAACTTAAAGAAGGGTCGGTTGTGGAGGTGGAAGATCAAGAGGACAACCAAGATCCGAATCCAAAGAATCCCTTCACCGAAAAAATCTTCACTGAAGAAATTGCTAGTGTGGTTTAGGGACGCATACGTGAGGATGATCCTGGGGTTTGGCGAACTCACGATTTATGACCATGAGCGCCCTCTGCTGACCCTGGTTGGATTGGGTTGGGTTTTTTTTGGGTTGGCTGCCATGGTTGCCCGTGGATGAAAGTGGTGAAGGAATGGAAGGGATGAAAGGGACATAGTGGTCTTTTGAGTCTAAAAATAATTGGAAAGATTAAAGGATTTTTTAAAACAAAAAATAATGATGTATCTATTTTAATTGAGGTGTCAACATACCAAAAAATTATGCAAGGTTCCATAGAATTCACCTTCAAATAATTTGTTATTATTGTCTTGTTCATTAATGTGAGAGGAAAGGAAGGGAGAGGCGGTTAAAAAGAAAGGATGACTTTTTTTTATGAGCAAAAAGAAAGGATGACTGGTGATGTGGATTGCCACGTGAAATATGCAGGACATGTCACAAACGTGAGTTGGACTTAATTATTTTAAAAACATTGTTAATTAATAGAGGTATCTTAATAGCAGAGACTAAAATAGCTTAATTTTGAAACACAAATAAAAATAACATTACAAAAATACCAATATCAAAATGAGATATATGCTCTGTTTGACAAAAATAGCTGATAGGCTAGCTTATAGCTGATAAGCTCATTCTTAGTTGAAATATTATAGCTGATATCTGAAAAACTAGCTGATCGTATTTGAAGTGTGATAAAATTAGCTTTTGAATTAACTTTAATTGTAAAATAATATAAAAGGACATGTTTATAAGATTTTTTTATAATTTTTTAAAATTCTAATTAAAGTTTAAATTAATAAAAGAGAGAGTAATTAAAAAGTTATCCAAAACCTCATTTCCTAAATCTCCATGCATGATCGGCGTCACAAGCCCTTACCATAGCTTCTCCACCTTCATCTTTGTACTTAAGCAAAAAATAAAATCAATGGCAAAAACCTTAATTGTTAAGAAACTTTAATCTTCAATAGACGTCAAACAATAATTCATATTCTAAATTGATACATTAGTATATCTCAATACCTTCACTCCCCAGTTAAAAACAAAAAGAAAAATAATTGAAAATGACTGCGACTCTACCTCAACAAAATTTCTATGTCCGAATATTGACCACCACAACATGTTAATCCATCAACTCCTTTCTCATAACCGCCAATAGTTGTTGGCTTGTTTTGTTATACACTAACCAACCAATATTACAACTTGGGCTGCATCCATCAAATAATATTATTATTAAGCCATCATAATAATAATTAAGTATTAGTCGAGTCATGCTGCATGTATATTAATTTTGAAGAATAATATTTTGTAAATGAATTTATTGTTGAGTAATTTTCGAAGTAAGAACAAGTAATGTTAAGGTGTAACTTTCCTGAATGGGTTATTTATACCACTAAATAATTATGACCGAAACAACCATCAATTGACCTCATACTGTCATACAGGTATGGATTCTAAAAGAAATCCTTATATAAAACATTACTTATCATACTGACTCAAATTAATAATTAATTATTTGAGTCATATTAAATATATATATATATATATATATATATATATATATATATATATATATATATATATATTTGAAGTATTTTCTTACAACATCAACTGTTAATTTATATTTAAAATTTCTCCGTACTTAATTGGAATTTGGTTGCACTTCATTAATTTGGTTTGGATTTGGATTTTACTAGTTGTTTAATTTAATTGGAGGATTGAACCAAACAACTAAATGGAATCTGTTTATTTTCCTCTCCTTAGTTTATTAGTTATCATAGACTAGCTTGGTAAGAAAATTAATAACAACAGAAAAACTCAAATCTAGTGCTCATTTTATAATGAAAAGTAAGTCACGTAGATTGAGACAAAGGCGGCTAAGAAGAAAGAAGCACTCATATGACTGGTTATTCTTTCTGTATTCACACATTAAAGGATACCCGCTGTCATGGAATCAATTATTTGAAAAGTTAAATAAGTTGTTAGTGTTCTGTTTAAGTTTTAGATTTGAGGGTATCAAGATATTTGTTAATACTATATCAAGGTTTTAGAATCAGGCTCCTCTAAATTGACCGAGTGTAAAAATGAAAAGATAAGGGTATATCCACTCTTGATTAACTAAAGTGAGTTATGATCTCAATGCATTTAATTAATCAAGGATGAATGCAACCTTAAACTTCTCATTTTACACTTTTACTTGCTTGAGAGAAGTTTCATCGAAGCTTTAAAAGTCTCCATTTATGACTAGTTAACTTTTTGTGTAAGTGAATTTAAATGATGGAGGTGTGATCAGACCTCTCCATTGGCAATCTCTAGTTATGGATTGCTTGCACCAATGGAGAGTGTCATGGGGATAAAGATATTTTAAATTGAATTTCTTCCTAAATTGATTAAGTAAGAACATACAGTATCTATTATTGGATAATTTAATGGGTTGAAATATTTATACACTTTATTAAATTAAGAACAAATATATCAATGTCTGTTAGTCTAAGTGGAAGAGGCTTGATCAGTCCCTTAAGCTTGTGGTATTGAGTTCGATTCTTAATTCATGTATATAAAAAAATATTATTGGGAGAGGTCCCCACTTAGACATCTAACAGTACCTTAGGAAATTAGTCTCTCACCTATCGAGTGAGATGATACTCTAAGGGAAAAAAAAAGAATTAATGAATGAATGCATATTTAATTGCCTACTTTAGAAGAGCCTTCTTTTTCATATCATGTGTTACTCATTCTTTTTTAAGTAATGATATTTGAACACCTGGGTTTGACACATAAAATTGACACCTTGGTTAATCATGTGTAAATTGTTGGTTAATTCAGTTCATTATATGGTTAATGGGTTATATTTTCCATAATCATGTAAATATTTGGTTAATCACATGCAAATATCTAGTTAATTCAGTTTTTTATATGATTAATGAGTCATCATGAATTAACCAAATATTTACACGTGATTAACCATATAATGAACTGAATTAACCAAATATTTATACCGATTAACAAGGTGTCAACTTTGGGTGTGAATTTTGGATGTGCAAATATCATTGCTCATTCTTTTTTTTATGTAACTAATTTTCCTAAGCTCTTGTGTGTTTGAATAGAGCTTTTTTTGGCATTTCCTTCCACTTGGACCTCTTTTAAGAATCAAGGTCGGAAGCTCAAAGAGTGATGAAAGAATAAATGAACTAAATGAGCTAGAAGCCAAGATATTGTCCATATATCTTCGGCTCAAAGTGATAAAAGAGGGAACAAGTTAAACTAGGGTGAGCATCTCCAATGTAGGTTTTTAATTTATCTTAGAGCTAAAAATGATTCTTACATAGAATTACTATACCATTGGAGAAGGAAAAGTTGAGCTCTTCTATAATTACTCGCTTCTTATTATGATTAAAACAAGATTTCCTTGCTACATAACCAACCAAAAGAGGAGAAAAAAAAAAGTTAAGAATCAAAGTTGAGTTCTATCATTGGAGTAAAAATTAGTAGATATTCTTAATTCTTATGTGATATTGTAGGGTCTACTAAAAGAAAGACTTAAAAACCCAAATTGGATTATAACATTGGAGATGCTCTTAAGAATCCACATACGGTCCATTAAAAATATGTACATGACTATTGAAGCTCTAATAATGTCATAAAACCAACTAATTTAAAAGAATTACATTGTAAGGTGAAACTTTAAAGTATATATATATATATGAATAATTTGATTTGTCCAACACTCGTATATTCATAGAATATCCGTTTTCACCATACATTTTCTTTCTCTTTTTTATTTTATTCCAGGCCCGTCCAACCAATGATTTACTTGTAGACTGTGAGCTTTCTACAAACAAAACTTCTGTGTATATATAATTGGCGTTTTGTTTTTGCCCGGTATGGTTATGGCCGTACTCCATAGCTCTGCCCCACGATGCATGTTTGCTTAGGCAATCGTCTGACTACTGTGCAAATCCAGCTAATAACCATATATACAATTAATAATTACATCTCTTTATTCAAAAAAATTTAATTGTTTTTTAAATGTTAATTATATGCTCTTTGTCATATCTCTAATTATTGACCAACATATCTTGGTCCGACTGGTAACTCGGATCCCTTAAACAAGTGATCAGAAATTTAAATCCGGACTTTTGTGTATGAAGTAAACCTGGTTGAAAGGGGACAACCTTTAAATATCGTCCAGGTCTCCCTACAAAATTTAGTTACTTTTTACGTCGATGGATACTAATAATACCAATGACACAGTACAAAAAAAAAACTCTGATTATCGAAAAAAAAATTAACCATTAAATATTTTAAAATTTTGACAACTTTTAACTTATTTTCGGTGTATCAACTAGAAAATAATGATTTAATGATTTGATTAGAAGTATAGAGAAATTTAAAAAAAAAAAGGTTTGTAGAACTATTAAAAAGGGCTTAAATGTTAAATATACTTTTTGAAGATTTCATTCATATTAGGCTAAATTACATTTTTGGTCCCCAAATTGGTATTAAATGTTCAATTTGGTCCCCTAATTCCTTAAATTTGTTCAAATAGGTCATTCCGTCAAGTTGACTAACGGCGACGTCAAACCTAATGCCACGTGGCATTAAGTTAAATATTTTAATGCCACGTGACATTAAATTTAATATTTTAATGTTTATTTTGGTTCCCAAATTGTTTTAAAATGTTCATTTTGGTCCCCAATTTGTTTTAAAATGTTCAATTTGGTCCTCAAGTTTTTAAAATGTTCATTGTCGTCTCTAAGTGAACTTGACGTCGCCGTTAGTCAACTTGACGGAAGGACCTATTTGAACAAGTTTGAGGAATTAGGGAACCAAAATGAACCGTTTAAAAACTTGGGTACTAAATTGAACATTTAATAACAATTTGGGGACCAAAATGTAATTTAGCCTTCATATTATTATAACACAGTTGCGTAGTTTCATGGCTGACCTTGCTTTTCATTGTTGTTTGATACTTGTTTCGAAAAACTTATTACGCTGCTTTATTATAAAGATATGTATTATTTTTCCCTTTTAATTATACAACCCACATAATAAAAAAAATCTAATGTTATCAATCAATCGACTCATTTTTTTATTTTAATGGAATTATGTTTAGATTGGGGGAATGTACGCCCCCTTGCAAGGTTAGGAAATACAACCAACTTCAACGAGGATTTATAGTGGAATTTACATATTGCCTATCAACATGAGAGATCTAAGAATTGAACCCAAGTTATAGCTAGTGTGAGTAGAAGGCTTGACCAGATGTGCCAATCTTTGTTGGCCATGGACTCATTTGTTTAAAGATATATATAATTTTCCCCTTTTAATTGTACATAAATATTTATGGTAGAAACGTTTTTGTCTAAATGCTAAATTCTAATTCTTTCAAATAAATATTTTTAGTAAAAGTCTAACCAAATACGTATAATACTGAGAGTGACTTTTGTTATAATTTTTTGTTATAATACTGAGAGTGATTTTTTGTTATAATTTTGTGCCCCTTAACCAAGTGGTTAGGTTCGAATCCCAACTCTTGTGTATGGAACGAATTTTTGCTGGGAGGAGGTTTTCTGCCTTCAAGTATCATTCATTTCTCTATAGGAGATTAGTCCCCGCTTCCGAAAGGGGATACTCCTAGTCAAGGACCAAAAAAATTAGATACGTTTTTCTTAGAAAGGATTTCATTAGATACGTTAAAGCTTTTATCCTTTAAATTACTGAATGCATGATATTTGTCGTAGTTTTGCTGAACCATGTGAAAATTGCTACGGAGTCCGGATGATTTGTCAACACTTGCTGTACATGAGTTTAAATGAGTAATATTAAATTTGCGACATTAACACCTAAAAGATCGATTTTTTGGAATATACCTTCTATTTGAGTTTAAACTCATACACTCACAATTTATGTCTCGCATCTTAATCAAAGAGGGGTACTTTGATAAAAATGCTCTAACTCAATGAAACACTTTTTTTATTTATTTATTTATTTCCCATAATTGATGTACAAAACCATATATATTAGATTTACCTTCACTTCCTCCTCAGACTTTCATAGCGGTTTGTAAACTGTCTAGAATAAGTAACTTACCTTCCCTGCACACCAAAATCATTAGAATGGACTTTCCTACAGGATTAAATATTATTCTAAAAATATTTCTCCCTTCTGGCTATATTATCCAATTTAAAAGGAAAACAAATCGATCAGAAGAGGATGAATCCTCAAACATTAGAGGCGCAGTTTGGTAAGCTAAGAATAGTTTTCTTCTTCTATATAAATCAGACCAATTAATTGACTTTGTCCATCTTAGCGTATGTTTGCTTCTCCATTACAAACTTGGCTACATCATCTATTTTGTTCTTTTACAAAACTGCCATTGAAAATGAACGTTTGTAGTGACAAACGTGCAACCAAACATAGTCTAGGTTGGTAGCGTGTGGAAATCTGTAGAAAGAAACTTATTTCCCAGAGTTGTCAAAGGCTTATCACGAGATTGATATAAGCTCCCTTGTCCTCTTTACAAAATTTTTCAGTTTCTCCAAGGTATTATATGTCAACAGCTTGTAGTTCTGTTTTCACCTATACTAAATATATGAAATGAAATTCAATCTGTTAGGTTATGAATATATGAATGATGATTTTTAGAATTAATTACTTGTTTATGTTGGAGTGTCAAGTGTGAGTAAGAAGTCCCACATTGGATGGAAATGGATATGTTGAGCAACATATAAGTGAGGGGACTCATACACTCATTACCTTAAGGTTTTGGGTGAAAGATGTGGTGTCCAAATCACTTGTATGATTTGCTTTTAGCCCAATGTGGAGATCTCCTTAGTGTTTTAGGCTCCCCTCATGACCTAACAGTTTAACCTAGGGACTAAATTAAAAATCAATGTCACGTATACCAAAGTATTAGTTTAACTTATATATTATTATTAAACATTATTCAAGTCATATCACTAAACAATGTGAGACTCCAACACAGCTGATGCCATCTTAAAATTTGGATTTGTGTCTAACTCAACTTATAAACATTATTCAAGTCATATCACTAAGAATTGCATCTTAAGAATTGCATGTATTAAGAATTGCATCTTATGTAGTTACTTTTAAGTTTTCGAGTTGATTTTACTCAATTTTCCATAAGCGTGAAATGATATATTTGATACTCACGAAACTAAACAACATTCTTAAATAAACATATCTTTTATATTAAAAAAGGGAAAATGTATACACCCCTAGACTTTAGCTTGTTTACAAATAAACACCTTTAACTAACAGATCTTTTTAATTAATCCTTAAACTCGGACTATTAGTAAAATAGGTCCTTTTATTAAACCAAAGTTAGATAATTAATGGTGAACCAATCCAGCCATTCATTTTCCTTTAATCTGAACCATTGGTTGCATTTAATTTATTTAGAAAAAGAAAATATATCAGACACCACATTCATCTTCCATGCTTTCTTCTTCTCCGTACCGACGCTGGTATTTGAGGTTTTGGCCTGCAAATGTTACCGAAGCCATACCATATTGATTGAGAATCAGGATATATACCTCACTCACTACAAGAAGATTGGACGCCCTAGAAGAATCGTAGGCAAGGGAAACTCTCAAAAGTGTTGCTTGCTTTTTTGGCCCTTTTCATTACACTAGCTAGGAGCTTGCAAGCAACTTGTCTCTACTGGTTTATAGGGTAACGAACCAGAGAAGAAAAAGATCAGTAAACGTAGGAAGAAGAAGGGAGCAGCGAAAATGAACGTTTTCTATATTTTGTTTGTGTTGAACTGATAACCACCTTTCGGCTAACCTAGCCGCCTCCGTTCCTCGGGACCAACAAGGGATAGTACAGGAATATTCACCAGTTATCCATCGACTACGCCTTTCGGCCTTATCTTAGGCCCTGACTCACCCTCCGTGGACGAACCTTGCGGAGGAACCCTTAGGTTTTCGAGGCATTGGATTCTCACCAACGTTTGCGTTACTCAACTCAAGCCGACATTCTCGCTTCCGCTTCGTCCACCACTGCTTGCGGATAAATGTAATCAATGGTTCAGATTAAATGAAAATGAATGGTTGGATTTGATCACATCAATGATCTAACTTTGAGTTAATTGAAGGACCTATTTTACTAATAGTTGTAGTTTAAGGATTAATTAGGATGAATTAATAGTTGAAGATGCCTATTTGTACCTATTTACAAATAGGCTAAAGAGTAATGATAGGTGAATACTTGGGTTTGACACCCAAAGTTGACACCTTGGTTAATCATGTGTAAATTTTTGGTTAATTCAGTTCATTAGATGGTTAATGGGTTATATGAAGCTTATTTCCATAATCACGTAAATATTTGGTTAATCACATGTAAATATCTAGTTAATTCAGTTTTTTATATGATTAATGGGTCATAATGAATTAATCAAATATTTATACGTGATTAACTATATAATGAACTGAATTAACCAAATATATTTGTACTGATTAACCAATGTGTCAACTTTGGGTGTGCAACTATCATTACTGTAGGCTAAAGTTTAAGGGGGATGTGTGTGTCGTTTTCCCTATTAAAAAACTACTTTGAATCATAGACACACTTTTCTCCCTGGAGGTGATCGAAGTGAGTGTCACGTTTTTATATTTTTCAAAATTGTGTTGGTAAAAGTAGGTAGGCATTAGAATAAAGTTTATATATTCAATAAACCATCAATGATGGGCATCGTTTTCTATTTCAGTAACAGCTCTGAGCAACTTGTTTATTTTTTCTGTGCATACCAAGTATTGTATATCACCCTATTAGTTCAAGACAACCATTAAAACTGCAGTCAATATCTACTGCTACACTTAGCATTTGAGCTACAATAGTTTAATTTGGCCCACACCTACTTGTTTTGGATTCTGAATCTAGTAATTGGATTTTGATACTACAATAATTTTGGAGCATACCCCACTTTGTTTTTATTTTTGTTGTTATTTCTGGCAAACAAGACATTCTTCAATCAAGGAAACAAAACAAGGGTCTTGTCAAGTTAATGAATCAGGAGAGGTATATGTAGAGAGAGAGAGAGAGAAGTCATACAAGCTTTTTCTTTTGTGGATAGGAACACAGTGTAAGCTGTGTCCATCTTGAAACTTGGATCTATGTGTATAGTTGTGGCTACTGGCCTGTAAAAACAAGGAGATGGAGATGGTTCCAGAGAACATGAAGAAACAACTTGCTTTGGCTGTGAGGAGCATCAATTGGATCTATGCAATCTTCTGGTCTGGTTCAGCTAACCAACCAGGGTACTAACTGTTTCATTTATATGAGCTCTATATTTTGATTTGGCACTTTTCCCTTTCTTGAATATGTTTTATTCCCCTTTCAATACCTGGAAGGAAAGATATTATATGATGAAACATATCATGAGTTTATTTTTCTCCTCTTGGGTTAGTTTTGATATCCAAGTAATTTTGCTTCAAATCTGTATTGCTCCAGATAATGTGGATTATGGGAGATTGAAACAGGCCTGAATTTGTCATCTGTATCTGCCAAAGTTTGACTAAACTCAGACTTCACAGGATGCATCTTTTGCTTCTCTAGTTTTGTTTATATTAATAAACAAGAGAAGAAATCAACAATTCTAACCATGTCTTTCTCAGGAGAATAGCTAACTAAGAATAATTCTATTCAAACATACTTATATCACCTCAAATTTGCACAATTTTCACAATTTTATTGTACAGGTTTTATTTAGTTTTTACTGCTTATATGGTTGTTGCTAAGATGCCATTGTATTCAAAATCCTTTAATTTTTTCAGGGTCTTGACCTGGGGGGAAGGATATTACAATGGAGACATTAAGACTAGGAAAACAAATCAAGGAGTAGAACTTAATTCTGACCAAATAGGCTTGCATAGAAGTGAGCAGCTGAGAGAGCTATATAGGTCCCTCAAAACTACAGAAGCCAGCCCACAAACAAAAAAGCCTTCAGCAGCACTGTCCCCTGAAGATCTCACAGATACTGAGTGGTACTATTTGGTTTGCATGTCCTTTGTATTCAACATTGGCCAAGGGTAAGCCTTCTCTCATTTCTCCATTTTGCTTTTTTGTGTTTTTTAAGTTTTGGATAATCAAATTGACTTAATCAAATTGGGAGTGATGTAGCCTGAGGTGTGCCTTAATCTTTGTTATCCTCAGATTTATGTATGTTTGTACTTTGTAGGTTACCAGGAAGAAGTCTAGTGAATGGCCAACCCATTTGGATGTGCAATGCCCATTCCGCAGATTGTATAGTTTTTAGTCGCTCTCTGCTGGCTAAGGTAGGATTCAGTTTCTTGACTTGGCTTGTTCTTACTTCTGCTTTTGATTAAAATGTGGTTGTATCATACTCTCTAGCTATACACCATGCTTAAAATGACACGAGATCTTAAATATATGTCTAACTTGTTTGGTTTTTGTTCCACAACCAAATTTGCAACAACTGTCTTCTCTCATGCTCAGAGTGCATCCATTCAGGTACTATCCTGATTCTTCTTTACTCTTACCTGTATCATAAACTCATCTAGTTATTAACAATTAGCTTAGTGCTATCAAATATGATCAAGAGAAATTTAGATGCATTAGAAAAGTTTAGTGTTTGCTTTTGTAACCACACTATCAGTATAGTGTTTGGTCTGAGAGTCTAGACACTGATGTAACAGTATGTATCATTGATTTTTATGTTAGTAATTAAATCAGGTAAAGAGAAAGCATAATAACATTTGGCCTTGATTCATGACAATTCACATATGACATTACATATATAAGACTATGATGATCACAAAACTAAATAGTTTCAAATCTAGTATGTGAAATCTAATCAATGCACTATGAAATTTATGTTTGCTTCATCTCAACTTTCAGACAGTGGTGTGCTTTCCATTTATGGAAGGGGTTATTGAGCTAGGTACAACTGATCTGGTAAGTTTTCCCCTTGATTTTAACTTAAACATTGCTGTTCTGTTATTTCCTACCGCTCAAAATTGTGTTGCTTATATTGTACTTATTTTTTGTGAAGGTGCCAGAAGACCTCAATCTCATTCAACGGATCAGAACTTCTTTCTTGAATGTTCTGGATGTCAATGTTCCTAACAAGGCTGGAGCAACGTTGAACACGAGAAACGAGGAAAATGTTCCTTGTGTAGCATTTGATCAAAATGCTTATAATGTTAAATCAACTGAAGAAGTAGGATATGAAGTGATCAACACAACCTCTCCTAATAGTAGTTCAGATGCATTACAACAAGCCAATCAACCAGCAAATGAAACATTGATGGTTGAAAGGATAAATGGTGGCATCTCTCAAGTCCAAAGCTGGCAAGTTATGGATGATGAATTAAGCAACTGTGTCCATAACTCCATGAATTCTAGTGACTGTATATCTCAAACTTTTGCCAGTCCTGAGAAGATTGCTTCTGTTGTCAATAGTGAAAATCCTACTGATCATTGTGCTGGAGACCTTCAAAAGTTAAATAACTCAAAAATGACCTTAGTGGATCCGCTAAGCGATGATTGGCATTATCAGAGAGTTCTTTCTACCCTTATGAAAAGCTCAGATCAGTTAACTATGGGAATGCATTTTCAAAATTTTCATCAGGAATCAAGTTTTGTCAGTTGGAAGAAAGGAGGGCCAATGGATTGCCAAAGGCCAAGAGCAGGAAATCCACAAAACTTATTGAAGAAGGTATTGTTTGAAGTTCCTAGGATGCACTTGGATGGGTTGCTTGAGTCTCAAGAAGATAATGATTTTAAAGATGGAATGAGAGCAGATGTTGATGAAAATGGTATGAACCATGTTTTGTCAGAAAGAAGGAGAAGAGCAAAACTAAATGAAAGGTTTTTAACCCTTAGATCAATGGTCCCTTCGATTAGTAAGGTAATTTATATTTCATTTTTAAGATTTGTTCACTTGAATGTCACTGCTCAAATTAATTATGCACATTTTACCTGCAGGATGACAAAGTTTCAATACTAGATGATGCAATAGAATACCTTAGAAAGCTTGAGAAAAGGATAAGAGAGTTGGAAGCTCACAGGGAGCTAGTAGATATAGAGGCTAGAACTAAAAGATCACCTCAAGATATGGTGGAGAGGACTTCTGATAATTATTTTAACAAAACTGATAATGGCAGAAAGCTAGTGGTTAAAAAGAGGAAGGCTAATGATATCAATGAGGAGCGGATAGAGATTAATTCAGATGCTTTTAAGGGTAGTTCTACTAATGATGTTACTGTCAGTGTGAGTGACAACAAAGTTGTAGTTGAAATGAAGTGCCCTTGTAGAGAAGGAAGGGTGCTAGAAATTATGGAAGCAGTTAGCTCTCTCAATTTAGATTTTAATTCAGTTCAGTCAACAGAAGCTGATGGGAATCTTTATCTGACCATAAAATCTAAGGTGAGGACTTGGATATGCCCTTTGGTTTTGTGTATTCAACAGAACAAGACTAACTAGCCATGCCATGCATTTTATCCTCTTACATTACTGGCCTTTTTTTTTTTTGGTCTCAAATTGGGTATTCTTTTATGTGCAGTTCAAAGGACCAACTATAGCATCAGCAAAAAAGATCAAACAAACACTCCAAAGAGTGGCTTCCAAGTGTTGAATCTTTGTATTTCCCTTTAATTTAGTTCCTGACACTGCCGTGTAACATAAAAGAGAGTTCATTTAGATTGATGGAGTCACAAGTGCAAGTTCTTGTAGAATTTTTTTCAAGACGTCTAATGAAAGGAAATAGTTTTTGGGCACTCTATAACTTCTTGTTAATTATTGTAACATGAACTTCTGTCCAAGCAGTTGTAAATGGGAAGATAAGCCTAGTTGACTATAATTTTTGTAATTTATTAGCAACTGTGGCCTAACACAACTTGACCAATGACTACATATTGATAGCAAGACCTACATCATTAATTATGATTTAGTCACCAACAATAAAAGCAGTAGGGTTAATGTCTCTTCTTTCAATCAGCATGTGATGCTGAAAATGAACCCTCCAAGATGATTTTCCTAGAGTATTTTACTGAAGCAACAATAATGTGCACAAACCAAATTTTTATACTTATGGTAATTGAGTATTAGTTCCGTTCACCACTTGTTCACATGGTGTGAAAAAATGTACAACTATCATTTTTCTTTACTGAAGTGAACAACTATTTGGAACCTTTTTTTGGGTATAAATCTATAATGCCCACTTTTTGCTTGCGGATTTATCCACCAAGGCACCAACCTAACATATTCTAAGGTCAAGCTAGATTATTGCTGTGATTTGTGAAATGCATGTAGATATGACTTATGAGAGAGCCAATGTAATCTGAAGATACTCAACCTAAAAAGAATCAGTTCTCTTGGAACCAAAACAAGAACTTTTTATATTGGTAACCAAAAAATCCGGCCAGTAGGTTGCTCCTCATGCATATATTTTTTGGTTCCCAGGGTATCCGTGCGTAACTGTGGAGACTAATCCCTCGAGTGAGATATGACCATAAGGACGACAAAACTCTCTATCAAGAGTTTTAACGCTGCTACATTTACAATGCTAGGATTCGAACTCAAGACCACTTATTAAGCTGTAAGAGACCCCCGTATTATCTCAGCCAAGTGCTCTCGTGTCTCCTCATTCATATATGAATATACATGGTCAATTCTCTTTCATTCTAAGCATGCTTAGTCTTGGTCAAAATAAGTTTAAAGTAATATAATCTTCTTTCCGTCTTTTTATATGATGATGATGAGGTCAAAGCAGTAGTTTGCTCGCTTTTGACGAATCCATGAGGGAACAGATTATAAAACACGGGGCAAAATATAAACTACAGCCGGCCATAATATCTTCCCATTCGGTGTCAACTAGTTAAATTAATTTAAGGGTTTTTCAATCATGTACAATTATGTAAATGTTAAGGATCTTAAAAGAGTAAATTTATATAGAAACTTGTGTACTTTATACTTTCAAAAATAAAATGTTTAGTTTTCCAATAAATAATTATTCCTTTTGGATTTATTAACATATGTAAAGTTGTACATGATAGAAAAACCCTTAATTTAATAATGTAAACAGTGACGTTTTAATCGTCTACTTTGAGAGTGAACGCATATAAAACTACACACGATCAATGACATAATGAAACAGTAGTCAAGTGATAATATCACCTTATTCCAAATCTAAGCAAATTATATTTTGGATCGTCATAGAGTGACTTTAACCAAAAGAGAGAAACAAAAATCAATTGTTACAGCAACACATACATAGAAAAATACTAGCAGCATATTTTTATATGCGGCAAAATTCGAGGGTAGGTGTATAAAAAACGAAATAATATCGGTTTTAATCAGATTCAGGTGTATAAAAAAATGGGAATATTAGTAATAATAATTAAATGGTAAAAACCATACAGTTATGAGGTCTACAATATTGTTCAGATCATTTAACTCTAAAGTATTGTGGTCCTAAAGATGGCTTTTAATTTAATGCATTTACCTTTTGGTTGCTCTAAGGGCTTGTTTGATTTACATTTTCATTTCTTATTTTCATATTTTTTTTAAATAATTAAAAAAAAATAGTTATAAAAATGTCACATTATTTTCATTCTATTTCCTGTTTCTAAAGATTTGTATAGTAAATAGTGAAAATAAATAAAAGTTGTTTTAAGTGTTTCCTGTACAAATCTTTGAAAACATGATATAGAATCAAAACAATATCATATTTTTATAACTATTTTTATTATAATTATTTCTAAATTTAGGAAATGGAAACAGGAAAAGAAAATGAAACGAACCTAGTCCTAAAAATCCTGCATGTTGACTGTTGAGGCTCAAGTGAATGAACAATTTTCACTATGGACACAATGAATGAATGGCTGCTTAATTCATCCTCCCCTGTCAGTTCAGTATAAGATTTCAAACCTCTTAACTCCTCCAAAGCCAAGTCCTGTACGAAACAGTACATTAGTAGCATAGCAAACATTTGCGGCTCTTTGGATGTTGACCAAGTTCTTCCCCAATGGGCGTTAACTGTGTGGCTCTGTGCATCACTCTCTCCTTTCAAATGCTTAGCCCATGTTTGGAACCAAGTACATAGTATGACTTTACGACGTAACATGAGAAAGCTAGCTTCTGCATTTAATGCTGATTTAATTACAAGACCGGCATTTTTGACCTGATTTTAAGTTGAAAAGTGATTCTACAAAGCAGTTCCATACACACATTTAGGCATTGCATTAATATTTCATAGTCCAACACTCCAACCAAAATTAAAAAAATACATCTATAGAATACGGACACCTCTTTGGTTTGAATATAAATTTCAGCACCATTCCATTACCGCTGTTTTCGTACAGGCTTTGCTAATAATAAGTGTCATAGGAAACTTACAATGTATTTGGTAGTAAAGCTACAATTGGCGACAATTTTTAGTAATAAAGCTACAATTAGTAGCTTTCATTATAGGTTTGTTCACACCGTGATTCCAAACAAACACTTACTAAAAATTGAAAAGATAAAAAGTTGAAAAAGTTGTTAGTAAAATCCAACTTATAAGGCGACGTTTTGCATGTCTACAATCAATAAAAAATGTTGCAGGTAATCGGAAATGTCATTCTATGGGCCATAACTATTTATATACAATAGCATGAAGAACTAACAAGTATTGCAATACCACAACAAGAGCAAATGGGCTTGGATAAAATACTTGGGGCCCTGCTATTAACACCTTGCAAAATTTCTCCCCACACCTTGCAATCTATTCTTTACCAAAAATACCCTTGCCCCTAAGCTTGTGCACTCTGCATCGACACCTGACTTCCTCCCATACCACACTCTGTATCAAACTTGCAAAAAGCCCTCTCCAACAGCACACAGCCTGTAACACCCGGGTGCCGACGAGGGCGGAGAGTGGTCGCCGGTGCAAGAAGGCACGGACAAGGAGCGGCTCCTGACAGGCTTCTAGGCGGAGGAACACATGAATGAACCGATTACACACCCGAATGAGAGGGATCCTGAGACTGTGTAGGTATGGGACTATACAGTTGAGGAAGGCTTATATGAATTGATTGGTATTACCTATACTAACAAGATGCATCTTCTTTTTGGTAGTCCATCACTTAAGAACTCCACAGTTAAGCGTGCTTGACTTGGAGCAATTCTGGGATGGGTGACCTCCTGGGAAGTTTTCCCGGGAAGCGTGTGAGTGAGGACAAAGCATGCTGAAAAGACCTGTGTTGGTCTGTGGGGTCAGTCGCCAATCCATAGAGCAGCCAGGGATGTTACAAATGGTATCAGAGCGGCACCTCTCCTAGTACTGTGTGGTTCGGGGACGAACCAAGCGGAAGCTGGTGGGCATGTAACACCCGGGTGCCGACGAGGGCGGGGAGTGGTCACCGGTGTAAGAAGGCACGGACAAGGAGCGGCTCCTGGCAGGCTTCTAGGCGGAGGGACACATGAATGAACCGATTACACACCCGAATGAGAGGGATCCTGAGACTGTGTAGGTATGGGACTATACAGTTGAGGAAGGCTTATATGAATTGATTGGTACTACCTATACTAACAAGATGCATCTTCTTTTCGGTAGCCCATCACTTAAGAACTCCACAGTTAAGCATGCTTGACTTGGAGCAATTCTGGGATGGGTGACCTCCTGGGAAGTTTTCCTAGGAAGTGTGTGAGTGAGTATAAAGCATGCTGAAAAGGCTTGTGTTGGTCTGTGGGGTCAGTCGTCAATCCATAGAGCAGTCAGGGATGCTACACAGCCTTCCCTTCCATGGCAATCTCCGGCACGCGCCTCTCCACCACCGTTCACAGCCGTTCACACTTCAACCCATTCTCACCTTGAACCCTGACTATATCTAGTACTCCGATACGTTGCCATCGCCGCTTCCGCCACCGCCCAACAGTGCAAACCTTGTATTCCACCCTCACACATCGCCCTCTCACACCAACATACAGCACAAATCCGTGATTTTTCATAACAGTTGCAACAAATTCGGAATGCCATAACAAGAACCTCCAGAAAACTAAATCCGGATGCTATAACAAGAACCTCCGAAAAATTAAATCCGAAATGCTTCCGAAAAATCAAATCCGGAATGCTTCCGAAAAATCAAATCCGGACGATTAAACTCCAGATGTATAAAATGATCTTTGGTAACATATAAAATAGCTTTCATAAAATTTACATATCCGGAATTTAATTTCCGAATGTGTAAAATTTTACACGTCCGGAATTTAATTTCCGAATGTAAAATGACATTCGGTAAAATTTTACACATCCGGAATTTAATTTCCGAATGAGTAAAATGATCTTTCCTAAAATTTTATACATCCAGAATCTTATTTCCGGACATTTTCCAGAATTGAATTTCCAAATTTATAAATTATAAGGGCATTTTAGGAAAATAAATTAACAAAAAACCAATGCAAGGTGCAAATAACAAATTGCAAAGGGCAAATAACAATGCCCAAATACTTGCCACAGCGAGGGTACAACTACGAAGTTGCTCAGTTTCGGCTGCAATAAATGGTGCAAATAACCCACTTTCATGTTTATCTTTCATTAGATGCATGCCAAGTATATATAATAATCTTTCACTTTTAGAAAAAGAACTCGTTGATATAATTGATTCATGAGGAAAAAAATCATTACAATGTAATAAATTTGATTATGATCCTCTCAACTCTAGCTATTCCAATCTCAAGAATTATAGCAACCGCACTAAAAAATCCCGCTTCAATGACTTCCCTTCCCATCAAAGCCGTAGGCAGGCAGGGGAAGAAGGCAAGAGAAATCAAACAAGTAAATAAATAGTCAGTACATTAGCACATATACAACTTCATAGAACCTCACTACTTTTGTAAAGTAAAAACCATTAAATGTGACATTATTCCCATTCAATTGTTGATGGAGGCTTTGACGTAATGTCTTGCACAACACGGTTTACACCACGGACACCATTACAGATCTTTCGTGCAACATCATCAAGGAACTTGTGCTCAAAGTAGTACCTGGAATATATTTCATAAAGCAGTTAAATGCTGTAGAAGAAGATAAGCATGGACACTTGATATTCCAATGGTTAAAGCACCCAAAAGAAAATTCTGATGGTTAAATAGGGAAATACCATTCAAAGCCAAAAGAATAATTTAAAAGAACTTGCGTCACATGTACAACATCAATGCCCTGAAACATATATTTTTAACATGGATAATGCCCCTACTATTTGATTAAGATGATGACACAGCTTAATTAGATGACAATGTGGTTAAGAAACAACACATTCTCCAAAGTATTTAGGAGGTATTTTTCTTAAGTGTTTAAGAGACCTTCATAAGTCTCAAGAAGGTGTAAAAGTTCTTATAGCGTCGTACTAGCATCAGCATTTAAACCTTCTCAGTTCTCCCGTATCATATATACGCAACAACAATCCTGTCAAAAAATGGGAACCGCATGACATGCTCACCAAACTTTATCTGTTTCATTCAATAGTCTGATTCTGATAGAATCATATTTGACCTGCTATTGGTAATTTGGTACCATAAGAAAAAATTAACATTATGTGGCAGCAGCACAGCATAACCAAACATGTCTTTGATATATATTCTGCAAATGGAGCACAATCAGCAGTAAAAAAGAAAGTTACTGGCAGCATAGCAATGCATACTATATTACTATACTACAGTTGAAATCTTACCAGTCTGCTGTCATTCCATCTTGACTTGTAACAGCTCTGAGAGCAACGACATGGGAGTGTGTTCTTTGATCACCTTGAACTCCAACAGATCGTACAGGCAAGAAAACTGCAAAGGCTTGCCATATTGAATCATAAAGACCAGCATCCTTGATTGACTGAATGAAAATCTCATCAACCTGGAAAAATAATGTTTGGATTTAAACACTATGGGTAAATAAATATTATACACACACATAAGCACAAAAGCTCCATCTACCTGTCGGAGAATTTCTAAGGCATTTCCTTGAGTCACATCACCCAAAACTCTTACTGCAAGACCAGGCCCAGGGAATGGGTGGCGTTTTAGAAAGGACTCAGGCACATCCAAGATCCTCCCCAATTGACGAACCTTTATACATGGGAATGAAAATAACAAAAAATCAATGCATCGCAGACACACACAGAGATATATAACTAATAACTCAAGCTGATGCAAACATGCTAACAGATCAAAGTTAAAACCTCATCCTTGAAAAGAAGTTTAAGTGGTTCAATAAGTTTCAATTTCATGTCCTTTGGAAGACCTCCAACATTATGATGGCTCTTAATAGTATGGGAATGGGTTCTGCCACTTCCAGGCGGTGGGCAGGATTCAATCACATCCGGATACAAGGTTCCTTGAACCAAGTAAGAAGGTTTCTTTCCTAGCTTATGCTCCAACTCTTGAGCAAAAGTGTCAAAGATGCAGATAAACTCTTTCCCGATAATTTTCCTCTTTATCTCAGGATCTGTTACACCTTTCAGCTTTGTAAGAAACTGATCTGTAGCATCTACACATGTAACTGGCAAATGAAGATCCTTTTCAAAGGTTTCCATCACACGCTCCCTCTCCTTGTACCTGTATACATAAGAATCATAAACCCTGTGAGGATAGCACCACAACAACCCTTACTATTTCAAATTGAAGATAGACAGGGAATTTGGTGAATAAACCAGATTTCTCACCTGAGCAAGCCATTGTCCACAAAGATACAATGAAGCCTATCTCCAATTGCTTTATGGACTAGAGTAGCAGCAACCGTGGAATCCACACCTCCGGATAATGCACAAATGACATGCTCATCTGGCCCCACAGTATCATTGATCACTTTTATTTCTTCATCCATCACATCCTCCATCTTCCAGTCTGCCGAAACCCCACAGACGTCAAATAGAAACCGTCGCAGCGTTTCCATTCCTTCCGGTGTATGCGTCACCTATACAACAATAGAACAAGAAACAATCTACTCAATCTACAAAGGCGTGTGTCTCAATTACCTTATTCTGAGTTCAAACCAGCTTGTAATCAAAATCTTAATAAATAAATAAAAAAAAAAAAAAAACTGTTTCTCCTAATAAAATCAATCGAAACCAAACCCCTTAATCCTAAAATCGACCAAAAATGTTTTAAGTGCTCGAGTCAGCTTATTCTGTCTTGAAGAAAACAAAAAACAAAAAACTGTCAAACAGAGCTTAAGAAAAAACAATTTTTCTCCCAAAACTATTCAAAACTAAACACCTTTGGAATAAGTTATTCTGTTTTTAAAACACCTTATAATCATAATCTTCCTCAAGAGCTCTAAAAAAATGCTTTTCAACAAAAATGCAATTATTTACAAAAAAAAAAAAAAAAAATCCCTAAAATAATCAAAATCAATCATTATATAACCCAATAGTGGTTGGTCGTTCGGCAAGTGAAGTGCGTCCTAGACTAACTTTACTTGCAAAGTCGGGAATTCAAATCATCAAGTCATTACTTTGGACAGCGCTTTAACTAACCGCCACCCTGTCCCGAGATTTAGTCTTAATGCCCATATACCGATGAAAGACCCAAAAAAAAACTCAAAACATTCTATAATGGTAACTGCAATGCTTAGATCAAAAAAAATATATACCTCAGGATGATACTGCAGGCCAAAGAACTTTCTGGAAGTGTTCTCTATTGCTGCGACAGCACCCTGCTCGCTTCGCGCCACGACGTTGAACCCTTCCGGTAAGGTTACGGCCTCGTCGCCGTGGCTCATCCACACCACCTGCCTCCGTCCGACATTTTCGGCACCGAACAGGGCGGACGGCTCCTCCACGTGGATTTCCATGCGTCCGTACTCCTGCTCCCGGCCGACGCGGACGTCGCCGCCGAGGCGCTGGACGAGGAGCTGAAGTCCGTAGCAGATACCGAGGACGGCGACGCCGTTGGATTCGGCCCAGGTGAGGAAGCCGTCGGGGAAGGTGGGGGAATCAGGGGTGTGGACGGAGTGGGGCCCGCCGGAGAGAATGACGACGGAGGGTTTGAGGTCAGTGATGGATTTGAGAGTGGAAGTGCCGGAGATGCAGAGGGAGAAGACGTTGAGGCTTCGGATTCTACGAGTGATGAGATGTGTGTATTGGGAACCGTAGTCTAGTATCAGAACAAGGTCCGATTTCACGGTTTTAGGGTCCATGGCTCGGTGGTGGTGGTGACGGGGGTGAAGGTGGTGGTGGTGGTGGTGGCTGCTGCTACGTGCTAGGGTTTATGGGAAGGACACAGAGAATAAAGAAGCAAGAGGCCAGGGTTTATGCAATGTATGGATGAAAAATGAGAATAAAATATAAATGCCTTTTGAATTTGAATAAAATATTATAATTATGTGACCTTAATTTTTATGATTGGGATTTTAGGTTTGGCGGGAACTCCTAACCATTTTTTTATTTTTTTCCTTGCTTTTTTTCTTTTGAGTTTTTAGGAAAAAATAAGGTATTTTTTGTGTTGTTCACCAATTATAACATGTCACATAAAAATCAGGTTCATTTGAATTCCACCACGGAAATTAGTTATTACTAACGGTGGTAGATATTTCGTACCTATATCATGGTTATCGAAAAAAAAAGAATAACTTATAAACTTTCAAAGAATTGAATACACGACTTTTGATAATTGTTTTTTATTTATTAATATATGCAAGATTCCACGGCTTATAACTTAACATATCTGTTTTTGATTTCTTAACACTTGCAAGATTCATAAGTTAAAAGTTTTTCTAATATTAAATCTAATGTTCTTTTTTTTATCTCCACCTTTTCATGTTCATTTCCGTAATTCCCGATCAACCCCAATTTTCATCGGTTCTCCAATTTTCGTTGGTAGTTCGCAAAAAGGAAAAACAATCACGCTTTGGGTTAGATATTGATAGTGATGAAGCATGAAGAGTTAGATTGAATCCTATTTAAATAATAATAATACTTAACAAAGGATGAAAAAAAACATCAAATATGAATCTTTTTATTGCATATTTATTTATGCACACAAAAAAAAAAAAATTATATGATAACACACCATTTAAAATATCGTGCAAAAAATTAGTGTGCATATTGTATGAATAAAATGTTGTTTATACTTTATACTAATATACAAAGTTTAACTAATGAAGCTCTACCTGGTGAGTGACCAAATTTATGATTCATTCCACACAAAAAAAAAAAAAATTTGTTTCCTTGTTAATCCCACTAAACTGCTTTAATCATCACCCGAGTAAGGAAGAGAAGGTTTGTTGCAACCTATCATGCCTCTTATATCCATCTCAAATACAATTTCCAATACCAGTTTTTCAAGAACATCTTCCTCCACTTCTTTTACAATGTCTTGTATGTCAACTTGAATATTTAGCCATGATCCACGTTTTGCCAAGTCCTTTTCAACAAGCTGTTCCAATGTTACTGGTGATGGATGAGGTAGAAAGTGCAAGTTAATGAGTTCTGCAATCTCTTTAACCATAACTTTCTTTACAACATATGCTTGGAAATCCGAACTTTTTGATGGAAAGTGAGGTGGGAAACCATGGATTTGGCATATCTCCATGAAAGTTTCAATGACACAATCAAGCAAGATTTTATTGCTAGAAAGTTGGCCAGTTAATAATCCATTCAGTTCACCAAAGGTAGATTGATCCAGCATTTGGTCAGATGATTCACACTTCATAAAGATTTCATCACATTTCAAGTTGAAAGCCTGTAGAATTTCCCTTACACTATCCAAGATGTCCTTGGAGGAGGTTTGATTGTTTATTAGATCCATTGAGGATCTTATAAGGTCTGCAAAATGGTTCTCTTCAAATTTATCATGTGCTACTTGTACAGGTATCTCATCTGTAAAAGTCCTAAACTGTCAACTTGGCTTGAGAATAGAGTGAATAGGGAAATAAACTTGAATATCTCCAAATTTAAAAGCATACCTGGTTTAAATATGGTGATTTGTGAGTTGGTGACATCTTCCTCAGTAAACTGCTCAACAACAGATTCATCACTAGGGTGCTCAACTCTATTTCTCATGTTAACATTATCTTCTATTTGACTGGGTGAAGGGCTTGATGAAGCAACTTCTGGTGAAAAGGACAAAGTCTGGATCTTTGGATGTGAATCCTAATCAACTCCAAATTTCATTATTCACATTAAGGATTAAAAAGGGATAGGAAAATTGATAAATGTGTAGAATAAAATGATCTGTTTGATTGTCACTTCAGAGTAAATGTTAAAAAAATAATTTACCTTTAAAGATCCAAATCCTCCACTTGCATTTTTTATGTCGAAATTCGGAGTAGGAGTATCCTTAAATCCACCACCTGGTTCAGAAAACACATCCATATCTCTCATATTTCTCTTATGTATATTGTGACAATCTTATAAACTACTCAGACCATGCAAAAGTATTTGATGGAGTACATAGATGATCAATGAGACAAATATTTTTCAATGTCTATGCACCTAGAAGGTTGACAAACTAGTAATAGCTTACCTCTTGGAATATCATAATGTGCATGCAGATTGTCACCAGGAGGACTCTTTCTGATGCTAATATCTGAACCAAAAAGCTGCAAGTTTTCATTAGGTCTCTCAACAGTTGCCCCTGGTGGGTAATTAATTTTCTGTCCCAAAGAACTAAAGGAACCATTTTCCCCCTTCTTTCTGAAGCCCCAACTTGGTTCTGAGGACTATTTGATTGTTGTTTTCATATTCCATCCTTTCAGTGATAGAACCTTGCTCACACTCCCTCAGCAAGCTTGGCAAGGACTCAAAGTCAGGAAGAGGAATTGTTTTCCCTAGAGAGTTTGTATACTGTTTACATTCCTCATTTTCAAAGTTTAACATCTCAGATAGACTTTTCCTACCTTCAACATGTATGTTGAATATATCTTGCTCAGAATTGCTGACTGTATTGTTTGTGTCACCAAATGAAGCAGCTTCCTCTTGCTCTGTACATGATTCAGAATCCTTTACCTTGAAAATTTTGTTTCTCTTTCTCAAATCAGGAGATGAATTCAACCCTTTCTCAATACTAGCATGGACACAAGTTGGTAAAATTCTTCCAGCAATTTCCAATTCTTTTACTTTCTTACCATCTTGAAAGCCCTGGTAACCACAGGTAGATTTATAAGGTACTCCATTAGTTGTCCTCCAATGCAATTTTTTTCTCCTCACTTTCATGAAATACCTGAATTTTCTATTAATACGACCGAAGGTAGGATGTGAAGGCCTCATATTTTGTGCATTATAACTGGAGCTACTATGAGAACTTGGTGAGTCATGAATCTGTTTTACTAACAAAGAGTTTGGATCTTTCAGAAGTTTTAGGAAAAGTTCCTTGTTTGAATATAAAATCTGTAAAGCATCCAACAATTGATTGGGTTCACAGCCTGCCCCATCTTTGCTTTGATAATTTTTATAGACAAATCGCTGATCAACATTCTTCTTAGTTACTTCATTTCCCTGATCTGCTACCTGATCATTCTCCACACAACTGATACTTTTACAACTACAAGATCTTCTTCTTCTGGAACTCACCTGTAGTCAAAAAATTCCCATCAATGTTATCCACTGTAATAGGGTGAAAGAAATGGATGACACTCCATTGTTTGCTGCATATTTCCAACTATACATAACAATTTTAAACCTTGATTCATAAACTTCCAGATTTATGATGCATGAATTACTTTTCATGAAACTAGTCACTAGATCCTCAATATAAGGCACTATGATTTAAATATAGCTTAGGGATTGTATACTTCTATTCTAACAGTTCCCTAGTAGTTCTATGCAAGATGTAGAAGTATGAGACTTTTTGTATGACCCGAGATTTGAAAGTGTTAACTAATGACTTGTAAAACTTTTCTACCCACACGGCTTGAGAAATTGGCAAGACAAAAGAAGATAGATCATGCCAAGGAAGATGCTTTCTTATGCATGCCTCAGAAAGATAACTAACATGAACACTTAATATATAGATTATATGATACTACAGTTAACTAGTAACAGTACATGAGCAACTTAGACATTATGCAATCGCCTTGATAAGCGAGGGAGAAGGGGGTTATGTGGAATCTTAGCAAAAATCATGCATGCCATGATTTCAGAAAGTAGAGTCTTAGAAGCAAGTGGTCTTGTTATGATCTCAACCACAGCAATGAAAGTATTTTGTTCAGAACTTACACCAATTTGAGGGGACTTCTCATCAACTGTGCCAATCACATCTGAGCCACTTCTCAAGTTTTCATTTCCTGCATCTTGGATAGGAATTCAGAAGTTTCAAATTTTACTGGGGCAAAATTGTAGACACATAGTCTCCTGACCTTCAGAAAATTAAAATTTATTTCATGTGTATAACTACTTTAAGTATATTTTAGCATAAGAGCAAAAATAAAATTCAATATGCATTTTTAGAGAATTAAAACCTTTCTTAAGATGTGATTAAATTCCATTACTGAACCTTTTTAAGAGAAAAATTAAAAGAACTATTACCATTGGCATGTGTATTCAAATGCTTCCTACTGGAAACCAATCTTCTGTTGGAATGACCTTGATGAAAATTAAAGATTCTAAACATTGACCACGTGCAACCTGTGTCGTATTTTTGGTTAACCACAGGAGGAGATCTTCTTGCCATGATGAAGAGAAAAGCTACGTAGTTTCCAGCTATTATCTGTGATCTTTAGCCAATTTTAAGAACTGTGATAACCAGGTCCAGAACAATCTGTTCAAGCACAAACAAAATAGAAAAACGTTCATCCTTGTAAACAATAAATAACTAACTATGCTGAGCTTCATACAGTTATCCACACAACAATAAGAAACAGCAGAATCCGAAGTACTAATAGATAATCAGTTTCTTACCAGAGAACAGAATCTAAAGACCATTGACAATTGAAAATGGAAAAAAAATGAAGTCTATATAAAATAGTTTATATTTACAATTGAGTGATAACATTTTCATAAACTTAAGCAACTACATTTATATATTGATCTAACCAAGACATATTTTTCTGTCAAACTTTTCGGTTTTTAGTTTTTACACGTTTTTTAATTTAGAATACAACGGAAAAAAAAGAAAAGGAGGAAAGAATATATTATCCACCCTGTGTGAAAAAGGGAAACACGTGAGGACCAATGTTACTTTCTCAATTCTCAACGAGACTGAGCTTCAAGACCCAGACCCCAACTTAATCATGCATAAAGTCCTTTTTATTCCCAAGTAATTAGAATTTAATCACACAACAGAATACCAACTTACTAAAAGGTAGATTAATGCTGCATATATGTGAGGCACATACATATATGCACCAAGCTTTATCCAAAACGGTTATGCAACTGTAAAGCTGAATCCCTTAAATTTCAAGGGTCTAGCTAACGAGTGTCCTAAGGAAACTGGTTAAGAAATCAATAAAAAAAAAAATTCCATATTGAGAAACTATTTTAACAGTTTTCAGTGAAATAGATTCATCAATTTCTCAAACAAATTGTATCTTTTGATTTCTTAAGGAGTGCAACATTCTCCAAATTTTAAGCTAAAGAATATCTTATATATAGATTTCAACCATAGTTACAAGTTCAAGATATACCATGGCCACTCTTCTTTAATCTTAAAATACTACTAGCACTAAAAACTGTCTAATAAGAGAGAGAGATACCTGGATTGTGATCCCAAAATTGAGGTTGAAAAAGAACTAGAGTGGAGTAATACAAGAACTGGGGCATTCCACTAAGACCCAATGTTTAACTCCTTCACCTCCACCTTAAAGGACTTAAATTAAATGAGTGTATCAGGTAGCTCCAGAATCACGCAGGATCAATGTAGACATGTGAACACAGAAAGCTAATGATAGAACACACAGGAACAAGAACACAGGAAAAAGGGATATATATGTATATAATATATAGTCAATGAGATTAGGATTGGGACATTTAAAAATATGACAATGACTGGTAAATTGTAAAATAAACTGTGGTTGATGAAAGCTTTCAGTTGAAGGCAACTTTGCTTGGTTTGCTTTCACATGTTTCTCTACCTACCTATAACATCCATGTGGAATTAGAAATAACTAATGATACGTATACACATTATTTTACAATATCAATATGCATATTTTTCATCATTTAATTGTATTAGTCTTACTTTATTTTCTTTATACATATACATTTTGGGCAAGTCTTTTTCAATCCAAATCCACCCTCTTTTACCTTATCTCATCCCATACTGTCAAATTCAATTGCCTCCTACTATGAACCCACTATTTGTTGAGTCCAGCTATATGATGTCTCAAGATGTACGAAACGTTGTCGTTTTCAAGGAATCTTCTTCCACCTTCCTAAAAATTGTCGTTGATTGAACCCCTTTTTCTTCACAAGACATCTTCCTTTCATAGTTTCATTCATGTTAACAGGAACAACAACACCAATGGCCCTCTTGCACATTGTTTTTACTGCACTTGGCAAAAGTTAAAACATGGTAGGTTCACCAAGATAGTGTGTCACAGCTAATATATAACTGGGTCCCTTAAGCATGTGGTTAAGGGTTTGATTCCTGACTCATGTATATCGAAGAATATCTGTTGGGAGAGGTCAATCCCTTAAATGGATCTCAATACCTCGAGGGAT
Organism: Echinosophora koreensis; assembly: GCA_035048595.1. Taxonomy (NCBI): domain Eukaryota; kingdom Viridiplantae; phylum Streptophyta; class Magnoliopsida; order Fabales; family Fabaceae; genus Echinosophora; species Echinosophora koreensis. The sequence continues at coordinate 5,504,417 of JAPCYP010000017.1, read as the reverse complement.
TAGTCTGGCTCCCGACCGGAGGATATCCAGGTTAAAAATAAAAATGATAGGTTCATGGCTGCGTCAAAAATCAAAATGGTCCCGCAATCATTTATTATAGACTTGTGTCTAGTGTTAGGTGATTTAATTAGACTTTTTTCATTTAATGGAAATTTTGTGCAATACTCCCTCCGGTATCTATTATAAGCAAAAATTAAATGAGACACACATATTAAGATAGTTAATTGATCTCATTTAAAAGAGTCATTGAGAATAAAAAATTAAGTTTGTTACCTAAATTACCCTTCCTCTTATTTATTAAGCTTGTGTTATTGAAAATAAAAGGAGTCATTGAAAAACAAAATTTGTATTAAATGAAGGGTATTTTGAGAATAACTTCATTAAATGAGAAAAAAATAGTTGAAATTTGATTATATTTTGGACCAAAAAATTTGAAATTTTTTTGTTTATACTGTAAACCGGAGGAAGTACGTATTTGCAAAAGAAAGTTCGCTACTGTCACTTTAATTTGGTTGTAGGTGCAATAAAGTCACCATTCTGTTATTATTGTTTGTCATTAAGATTTTATAATGTGGCTATCGTTACTACACATTTTCAATTTTTCGCCACGTTTAATCAATTCCACGAACTCTCTTTTGAAAGTAAGGAATTTTTTTTTATACGAGATCTCATGTGCTAATGCAAGCGAGTGGATATTAAAATATATTATATATCGAATAGTATATAGATATAAAAAAATGTCAGCTAAGAAGTGAGATTATTCATATTCTCAAATGTTTATTCATACTCCATACTTAATAATCAAAGTTTTTGTCTTTTTTAGAAAAAAAATAAATAATGAATGATTGATAAAGTGTGTTGATGTAGAATTGAAAATATCAATAATACTCTTAATTGAATTTCGAATCAGTGATATAAATAACGAAATTAATAATGTGGCTATCGTTGCTATAATTTGTGGTTGTATGGTCGGGTGGTCAAGAGAGCACGTCATTTCGAATGTGAACTACATATTAATAGTTTTGCCAATTAATTGAATTGCATGTTACGCACGCAATCCACAGAAATGAAGGGGCGACAGAAGAGAGAAAGAATCCACTACTGTGCATCCTTAGCAGTAATGATACAACGCACAAGCGTACCACAATACAACATTACAACCCTTCAAACTGTTGTTGTAGAAACACGAAACCTGCTATTCTGTTGCTAGCACCTAATTAATTAAAGTCCAAGGAACCAAATTAAGATAAGGCTAGTTGCAATAATTTAGAATATCTTCATTAGAAGCTTGATTACAGTTACAGGTAGTACAGCATACATATGGTAAACAAATGAAAGTGTAATACACGCAACGAATTATAAAATAATGATGCCATCCATAGGAATTAAAATTCCTTACCGAAGAGAAAAGAAAAAGGAGACTAAAATACAAATTATACAATCTGCAATTTTGGGAAATAGACGGGGCCTAGCCCAAAGAAAAGAAGACGGCAATAAAGAAGACTAGTGTGTGTTGGATTAAAGCCCAGTCCAAAGGGTCACATATTCACGAGGAGCTTTAGAATATTACTAGTATCTTACCCGTGCAACGCACGGGATCGCACAGATATATCATTAATATTTTTATAATATAAAAAGTAGATAAATGTAGATAATCTATTTGCTTTAGGGGAGAAAAATATAGGAAAAATATTTTTATTTAAATATATTATTTTTTAAAAAATATATTACTATTGATGTATAAAAAGATTCCATTGTAGTCAGATTACAAATAGATGATGCATATTTTTCAACAACACTAAGTTACCTTTTCCTCGAGGGTGATATATTACATTAGAAGTTACCTCCTGTTCATATAACCTGCATCTATATCCTTCTCTCTATTCCATCTTTTCCTCTAGTTTTAAAACTCTGGCTCTCCAAACTTTCAATTTTCCTTGGAGCATTCTCAATAAGTGCCGGCCTCTTTATTGCAAGCCTCTGCATCTCTCTCTTCTCCTTCCGAGTCATACCTGCTTCAGCCCATGATTTGTCACCCATTTTGGTAACCCTTGCAGCTTCATTTTCAGCATTTTTACACCTTTCTTAGACCACAAATCTTTTGAACTTAGATATGTACTTCTTGAGATACTTCTCCTGCTGAAATCCCCTGTCATATGACTTAGCTTTAGCAATTTCAGTTTTCAACCTCTCAGTCAAAGCTTTAATTTAAAGATCCAGTGATGATGTTTGAGCTTCATGATTCCTATTTTTTTTTTTTTTTACTCAGAAACCTAGACAGATCTAGAGTTAGACATGACATTTAATCCCAAAAGGTCTGAGAAGACAAATAGAAAAACCTCAAATGTAAGTATCCTCTTTGTCTTCACTTGAGGTAATTAATTTAACCACATTTTCCTCCTCTTCTCTATCTAAGAAATGATTGAAAATGAAATGAATCTATAATCAGGAACCATAGAACATAGTCCAACATGTCTAAATTCATACATTTAAAGCCAACAGAAACCACCCAAATGGAAACAATGAAAGTCAAATCAAATCAACTCACAATTTTAAAAGGAAAAAGAAAAAAGGTTTAAGAAATAGATAGAATAGATACTTAAAGACATCATTAATAGTGATAAAGCTTGATCATATTGGACTTGAGGAACTCCAAGTTAGCCTCTGGTTATTGTTTAGGACAAAAATATCTAAAGAAAACATAAGAAATAAGAATTGGGTTTGTTGAAAGATAGTCCCATGTGAGCTAGCTGCAGATTCCTAATCAGATATCCACCTTCCTCTGGATAAATGCCAAATACAAATAAAAGTGAACACTATGTAGAGAAAGTAACATTTACCCCTTGCATGGTGGCCCTTCACTTGTATCTCAGCTTTTATGGCATTGATTTGCTCTTCAAATGCTATCTTCTTTTCCTGTAAACATGGCAACTGATCAGGGAAATAATATCATATGTACACTAATTACAGTATCAAATGCCTTGAAAATTTCAAAATATGAACCAAAAGGGAGGAAATTTATAGGATATTTAAACAGAATATAAATTAACCAAGTTAACAACTGAAAAGTATTGAGAAAGTCATAATATGTCAGGTAGTACTAAAATGAAAAAGTAAATTATTGATACCTAATATGTATAATGCAAAACTGGAACAACCATCGTTATATAGAAATGGGCCAGTGAAGACAAAAAGGAGTTTCTCCAAATCAGTAATGAGATTTTATGGCATACGGAAGGGCAATAACATACTTTGAACACATGTAAAGAGCATTACAGCCGACAATCACAAACATAATAACCAACATCCAATGGAAGTCTTAAAGCATAGACTCAATTACCAATCTAGACATCCTTCCATGTAAGCACCAGTTCAAAATATAGATGTATCAAATTAAATCTAGCACAGAAACATAGCACATTCACCTTGATAATGTCTCCAACCTGCAACTTTTTCTATGGTACAGACTCTCAATTTTGATCTTGCAAGACATCTATCATATTATTGTTTATGGCCATGTGACCATGTCATTTTGAAAACGCTTCTGTTATACACAATTTAAGAAGGAAAAAAAATAAATTAATTAGAGAAAAAAGGGGAATATAAATGACAAAGTAAAAGGGGAAATCTTTGAAAATGGGGACCTTCTTTTTGCTGAGAAAGTTTAGGATCTGAATGGACTTGTTGTCATTGGTAAGTGAGCATAGACAAACCTCATCTTGTAGCGATAACCCATGGTGAAGCCAGTTATAAGATTCTCGACGTGGCTGAGTGTGGTGCAGATGGCGGCGGGTGACCAAACCAGGCGTCGATCTTCAGGTTCCTCTTTCCATTCTCGCCAGTGAAGAGATGAAAATCGAGGTTCAAATCTGCGTGAGTGTTGGAGTGTATGTGTGAGTGTTGGAGAAGGAACACCTCTGCTAATGAGCTGCGTCCAGAAGGTTCAGAAGGAGCAGTGACAGCCATGAGAAAATAAAAGTGAAAGGAGAAAAGAGAAAAGAGAAAAGAAGATGAAACTGAGATTTGAGATTTGAAATTTGAAAAGGGTGTGAACAGCTGCCACACGTAATGTATTCTGTCAATTCTGTGATTACCCGAATAAAAAGGGCTTGTGTGAGCTATTAATTTACAACAATGCCATCTTGTTCATTTGCCATAAATTGCTATTAATGGCTAATTTTCGAATCTCTTTATTTGTGTTGATGTATAAGTGATTGACACGTACACAAACTTACTCCAACAGTGACCATTAATTAGATATAATATAGATTCTTGGGCTCTCACTAAGGCATCTCCCCAATGACTTAGACTATGTTTGGAAGTTTTCGAGGGAATAGAGTGAAATAGTTAATAATGGAGTGAAGTGATAAGATAAGATTTGGAAGTTTAAAGAGGGAATGAAATAAAATCTCATACCCCCCAATTTGGAGGGTATGTCTTGGAGGGTATGAAAATGAGAAGTTTTGAATGGAGTGGAGTGGTTTGAGTTACCTTCATCAACCATCACACTCCATTAATAAGAAAACTCATAAATAATGGGTTAATAGATCTTTACCACTCTAATCCATTAACCATCAAACTCTATCCTCTCAAACATAGCCTTAATGTGTGTTTGAATTACTATTAAGAGTCTTTAGGCAAACACTCGACTGATACTTTTCTATTCTCAAAAGTGAGAAAAACATGTTTTAAGGTACTTTTTTTCAAAAGTAATGTGAGTGGAACTTTTGGCTAATATGATTTTAAAATGTGATTTTATGGGAGAGATGTTAAAACAAATAGACACATAACTAGAAATAGAAAATTATCATGACTTGGGTAGTTGGTTTTCAATTAAGGTTTTGGGTGATTATATTTTAAGTTAATATTTGTTAATTGCACACATTATTAGCGGGATTCTTACTTTAGTGATATACTTTTGGGCACAACAATTGGCATAGATTGGTCATGAAGGTGAAGACTGTGATTGGTTACAATGATATTGGACCGTATGATATTGGACCATGTCGTCAGACAAATTTTATCTTGAAGTCATCGTTTTATAGAGAATTTTACCTAATCATCATAATAATCTAAAGATTAATCTCACAATTTTGTTTATGAAAATGCTTGGTCCAAGACAGACAAAAAAAAAAATTTTTACTTGGTGGGTACGATCTCGGATGGAATGAAGATAAAAAAAAAAAGACTCGAATTATCAGTGTTGATTAGGAAGTAGGAACAGTCATGGCAAAGAAGAAAAGCAGTTAACTTTTGGCTACGGTGAGAGAGCCTAACAAGTCTCTCACCGTGAGAGACTATTATCTACCGTTAGATGAAAAGGTTGCACCAGATGCTAATATAGATAACCCACACCTGATTTTTTTTTCTCTGTTCGTTCTCAGTCCCTTTTCATCCTCTCTGCCCCTCCTCCGCCCCTCTTCTGAACCTAGTAATGGAGCAGCTACCATCAGCCCATATGCTGTAAGTCTGTCAACCGCCGTGCCATCGCCACCTGGCTCCGCCGTGCACGAAACAGCTCCCCTCCACCAGATCCGCCGCAATCCCATTAGTCACAGCTCCTCCGCCCGCCGTCCCTGTCCGTCATGAGCCCTGTCAGAGATCGCAGCGCCTCCTCCTCTCGCCACTGCGTTCTCCCCCTCGTCAATAATCACCACCACACGGATCTCAGCTCCACCACGGAGACCCGCATCTTCGTCACCAGCCAGCCACCGCGCGCTCATCGTCATTAACCACAGAGCCGGCGTCCCTCCGCCCCCGCTATTGTACCGCCCGCGAACCACCGGACCATCTCGAACCGCCGCAAACCACAGTCAGCCTAGCCACGCGTGGTCTCGATTTGACACACTCAGGCCAATTTTACTTTTTGTGTCGTAGAGATTGAGGCGGCGGAGGTAGCGGAGGGTGCAGAGCTTCGAGGGTCGCGGAGCGATTTTCCGGCGAGGTCGATCCCCACCACGAGTGGCGCAGGGAGGCCAGAGATATTCGACCAGCCTCACGGTGGTGACGGTCCTGGTGGAGGTTGGAGTTGGAACGGAGGCCAGGCTGGAGAAGCATCAGATCTGAGTGGGAGAGAAGAGAAAAAAAAAAAATCAAGTGTCGGAGGACTATGATAATATCCTGTGACACTTCTAATCTAATGGTTAAATTAAGGTCTCTCACATGAGGGACATGAGGATGTCATGCAATGTAGAACCCCAGTTAACTTAAACCCCTTCCCCCTATCTAAAACCCAAACTCACTCAGTTGAGCACCAAACTGTTTTCTATGGCTTTGCCATTTCTTTCTCTTCCACACTTTCTCTCTTTTACACCTACACCTACACCTACAACCAAAACTAAAACCAACCTCATCCCTCTAAAATTCCCTTCCTTACTTCGTTCATTCCACACTCCTCTTCGCGCAATTGGCCCCGACGGCAAGTTCTACCCCAACCCCTCCGACGACGACCCACCTGAGGCTCCCGAAGACACCGCCCACGGCGTCTCCAAATTCCAACAAATCCACCGCCAAGCCGAGCGTGCTCGCCACCTCCAGGAGCAAGACTTCAAGGACAACCAATCCACCTACCTCGCCGCCATCGCCGACGTCGAAGACGCCCCCGACGACCCTTCCGCCCTCGATTCTCAGTACTCCGGCGCCGGCGACGACCTCTTCGGCGAAATCGACAAGGCCATTGCACTCAAACGCAAAGAGTTCGTCAAGCAGGGTCTTCTGCAACCTAACCCTAAGAAACAGCCAGAGAACAACACGCTCGTCGTTGAGGATATCGATGAGCTTCAACCCGAAGAGGTCGTTGATTTGGAAGAAATTGAGGAACTCCAAGGACTCCGAGTGATTTCCCAGGATTCAGATGAACAGGAAGCAGTCAATTCGGGCGAATTCGACGCGGAAAATCGAGGTTCTTCGTTGAATTCTGATTCTCCGTTTGATTTAGATTTTGATAGTTATGGAAAAAGTAAGGCTAGGATTGTGGAACCAAGGTTTAGGATGAGTTTAGCTGAGCTTTTAGATGAGAGCAAGGTTGTACCTGTGTCTGTTTATGGTGATTTAGAGGTAGAAATCACAGGGATTCAGCATGATTCTAGGATTGTAAACTCTGGTGATTTGTTTGTTTGCTGTGTCGGTCGAAAAACCGATGGCCATTTGTTCTTGACTGAGGCTGATAAGAGAGGAGCAGTTGCTGTTGTAGCCAGTAAGGAGATTGACATTGAGGTAACCTTGGGTTGTAAGGCATTGGTGATCGTGGAAGATACCAATGCCGTGCTTCCTGTGTTGGCAGCGTCGTTTTATAAGTACCCTTCGAAGAATATGGCGGTTATTGGGATAACCGGGACATATGGTAAAACAACTACCACTTATTTGATTAAAAGCATGTATGAAGCAATGGGGCTGCGGACCGGAATGTTGAACTCGGTTGCTTATTATGTGCACGGGGATAATAAATTGGATTCACCGAACATGACTCCAGATGCTGTTCTAGTTCAGAATTTGATGGCAAAGATGCTTCATAATGGAACCGAAGCAGTGGTCTTGGAGACTTCTTCTGATGCCCTTGCTAAAGGGAAGTGTGATGAGGTTGATTTTGATATTGCCGTTTTTACTAATTTAAATCAGGAGGGAGATAGAGATGCGGAGGCTAAACTGTTCTCGAGAATGATGGATCCTGAACGGCACAGGAAAGTCATTAACATTGATGATCCGAGTGCTCCTTACTTCGTTTCACAGGGTAGCCCGGAAGTTCCTGTTGTGACATTCGCATTGGAGAACAAGAGTGCAGATGTTCATCCTTTGAAGTTTGAACTCTCCCTGTTTGAGACACAGGTGTTGGTTAATACACCCAGTGGCATACTAGAAATTTCGTCAGGTTTACTTGGAAGACATAATATTTACAACATTCTTGCTGCCGTGGCAGTTGGCGTTGCTGTTGGGGCACCCTTAGAGGACATTGTTAGAGGGATTGAAGAGGTTGATGCAGTTCCTGGTAGGTGTGAGTTGATTGACGAGGAACAAGCGTTTGGGGTGATAGTGGACTATGCTCATACTCCCGATGCCTTGTCTAGATTACTTGATTTTGTAAGAGAGCTTGGACCTCGCAGGATTATAACCGGTATGTTTGTGTTTCTCTTAATTGCTTTACAAGATTTCCCTTTTAATCTTATTCTGCATATGAAGAAATTAAAACAAAGCATTTTCTGTTAGAGCCTGAAACTGCATAGTTATTTACATGCCTGAAGTTCAATGCATTAAGTATTATTTGACTGAAATCATGTCAAATTTCTTTTTCTTTTGAAGTTTTCGGTTGCTGTGGTGAGAGCGACAGGGGGAAAAGACCTGTGATGACTAAGATAGCAACAGATAAAAGTGAAGTGACAATGCTGACATCTGACAATCCCAAGAATGAAGATCCCTGTATGTATTTTGACCATGGATTATAGCCTTGTTTGCAATGTATGAATGTGTGTGCATGCTTAGACCAAATTTTCTCAAAATTTCAAAGTTCTAATTTTGACATTTTATTTTTACTTTTTATCCAGTGGATATTTTGGATGATATGTTGGCTGGGGTAGGATGGACAATGCAGGACTACCTTAAATATGGAGAGAATGACTACTATCCACCTCTTCCAAATGGTCATAGGCTTTTTCTCCATGACATTAGGAGGGTAGCTGTGCGAGCTGCAGTTGCAATGGGAGAGGAGGGTGATGTGGTTGTAAGTTATTGAAGCTCCATTCTACATTGCACCTTCTAATAAACAAATGAGCTAAGTTGGGATAATGCAGAAATCACTTAATTGAAAGCATTTTGGTGCTTGGTATTGCAAAACAGGATTTATGGTTTTGTGTTTCTTTTTTCCATGAATTTTTTTAAAAATTTTAATATATCAAAGTGATATTTCAATGAAGGAGATTTTCTTGAAGAGGTTGCGGATGAGGCAAACAAATATATTCAAATACGTTCATTAGGAGACAAATTTGAGAAGCATAAGTTTAAACACAATGAAAGAACATTGAATTTATTTGCCATGATTGATAATCATGATTCCTATTGCATGTGCATGAATTCTCCACCAACATTCAGTTTTATGGATGGGCATTTTAGTGATCCTATGGAGTCACAGCATACATGCCATGATGGGCTGACTTCCTTTTACCTTTCAAATGTGGGAATTCTAGTTTATGTCTAATTTTAATAGCATCTCTTCCAATTGAAGCCTTAACTAATCCTTTCCCTTTTTTATCTTACTTGTGATTGATGCAACATGATCCTTGTAGAGAATGTCCAAATTCATTTTGCTTTATTATTTGTGTTCATTGGAGTTGCGAAAACTTCATGTTGGCTGTCTGTCTATCTTCTATCTAAACCTTAGAGGGACTGTTTGGAAAAATAAAACACTGAAGGAGTCTAATAACTTCTCTCCTCTTTTGGACTTACTTTTTGATTAATTATTATATATCATATCATATAGTTCAGATAATGCACTAAAAAAATTAATATACGAGAAGGAATAGCTAATTTGTGGATTGTGATTTGTGAAATAACGGGTAAACTTTTATATGCACGGTACAGGTGATTGCTGGCAAAGGCCATGAAACATATGAAATAGAAGGTGATAAGAAGGAATACTTTGATGATCGAGAAGAGTGCCGAGAAGCATTGCAGTATGTTGATGAGCTTCACCAAGCTGGAATAGATACAAGTGAATTCCCATGGCGGTAATGTCAAATGTTTTCCTCTCTATATTAAATGTTTTTTCTAACTTGGTAAGGCTAGATACTAGCAATATTGGTCTAAAGACCACACCTTTAACCAAATAAGAGAAGAAAAAAGCAGAAGAATAAGATTTGTCATCTGTTGCTCAGTCCAAAAAAAAAAAAAAATGTCACATGTTTCGGTGTATAATTTCTTTCATATGTTGTTGCAGGTTACCTGAGAGCCACTGATAATAAAGGCTGCTCTGATGAATAACGGGTACTGCATTACTTGTTTCCCTGAGTACAAGTTGTGCAAGTTGAAAGAAAACGGCCTTTCTATGATTCGAGGGCTCTTTCTTTGCAGAAGCTTGGGAAGCAACCAGGTAAAAATGACGGTTTTCATCTTGAGTGGCAATGGCCTTGAGAGTCCAGCCGAAAATTGCAAGTTCGGCGTAGTACAGTTTTATCTAACCATTTATTTTTGTTTATACAAGTGTAATCATGAGTTTTCCCCCGTATTTTTTCGGCCTCCTTTGTCCCTGCCACTGTAATTCTACGTCCTCTTATAAATTAATTGTAGAGCGATGCAATAGTAAAGCTTCCTCCTTAGCAATACATAACTAAACAAGTGTTGCAATTGTTGTCTGACCAAGCTTGATATCCAATCTGAGCATCTGCACACAGCATCAAAACAACTGTGAGGAGAACAATTGAAAGCGGGATAGCTTCCAAGCCTAGCTTGTATGGTAAATTCTTGGAAGTGTATGTCAGAAACAATACAGCTTGTTGCAAAATTTGCTATCAAGAATTAGAAGAGCCAGTTCCTATCCAAAAATGTCCAACTTTATAATCCAAATATGTTGGCCGTGAGAACTCAATGACTGCTAAGGATTTTTAGAGAGAAATGTGAATATGGGAATAGTCAGTTATAAAGATAGTTTCCATGTGCTTGACCGTCAAATATTGATCATGGTCAGGCAATAATAAGTTCTAGGCGTCAATAACAATGACAAAGTAGAAAACTTGGGAAGTGTTTGATGTCATATGTTTCATCCACTTCCTTTGGTCTAGCTTCATTTTTGCATTTAATGTTAAGCAGAGTCATATCTATGACCTGTGTTGAAACTCCAAATTAAAAACGATTATTCAACAAATGGCTTTACGAAAATTTCCAACAAAATTTAAATAATGGATTGATTACAGTTTTGGTCCTTGTGATTTTAAATATTAATATTACACTTATAGGAATTATTTTTGTACAACAAAGTTGGGATACCGTTTTGGATGTTGTATTTAAAGAAGATAAAAATAAGTAAGAGATAAAGATAAACATGTACGGTGTCAGTTTGTCATATATGATGTCCAAAATTATATATTCAAATAACATAATTCTTATCCTTATTGTACAAGAATAAGCTCATGATAAAACCGAGTCATCTCGAAGATATTAGGCCCACTTAAAATTGGTGGAATATTCGAGACACGGCTAAAACAAGAACCCACGTAGCCCCACATAGTTTATTATTGTTTTTTTTTTCACAGGATAATTTATTATTGATTTTTTTTTTGACAATGGATAATTTATTATTGATGATTCTTCATGTTCACGGAAATAATTAAAATGTAAAATTAAAGATAAGGATTCCTAAAATCATTCAAAATCCATAACATATATGCACTTGTGAATTGAATGATATGGTTCCCTCTATGAGGGCAGATTATAGTAGAAATAAATGAGAGAAAAAAAAAAACACTTTTTAATGCATTTTTAATCAGCTTTTCATTAAAACTAATAATTATAAATATATTTTAAAAAAACATTTATTTTCGTTTGTAGAATCTAAGTTAAACAAACCCTGAATGATTTTGAATTTTTTTACCTTTTTTTTTTTGGGCAAACACATGTTCAAATTGAATAATATACTTATGCACAAGCTTTTTTTTTTCCCAAAAAAAAAAATATTTACTTGTGAACACTTCACAGTAATGCCAAGCAATTTTTTTTATAACAAAAGCACAACCTTATATCGGGGTGAATTGATAAAATTATGATAAGAGTGTGTAAAAATCAATGTCAACTAGCTGTAATTAAATAATAAAAATTATCTTGATATATGATGTAATGTGAAAGTAAATATATATGATTATTTAAAGAAAATGAAATAAAAATTAAAACATTGTTCTTCTACTCGTTTGGATCATTATTTATTGTCTATGCGAGTTATGTGACAATCAAATAGGGCTTTTTCAATTATGATGGAGTTCGATTAATAATAGTATATTTGATTACAGTAATCTTTGATTGAACAAATGAACAATGGGTGCTGGTGGCAAGTAGGACCAATTGTTAGGAATAGGGATTCTTTGTTATGTAGGACAATGATAACCTCCTTAGAAAATTAGAGGGAGAATTGACTTAATATTTTCTGCTTGCATTCTTTCATTCATCATTCAACTATATAAAGACATACAAAGCGCCAATGATTGACTACCCATAAAATAAGGAAAGAGACCCAATAACAAACTAACAAACTATGACAACTATGAAATGGGCCTCTTGGTAATCATTTTCCTATCATTCCAGCCCATACTCTATAACCAGCCCATACCCTATCATTCCATACCTCATCAAGACCAACCTTGTCCTCAAGGTTGTAAAAAATTTCAATTCCATGTGATTTTTCATCTTTGGAAAACACAAGACCAAAAAAGGTCATGATGATGAGTAGAATAAACATGAGAAACAGGGCCCAGCTACCCATGATTTTCCTTCCGTTGAATTTTTCACTTTCTGAACTAAGAAAACATAGTCCAACACATTAGAAGACGAGGCCCAATCATTAATATTGGCTAAGCCCAAATTGAGAACAAAGCTGAATAAGCACTGGCCATTCAGCAATAATGAAACCCAAAAGGCAAGTTGGCCCAAACAGTTAAGGAAGCCCATGGAAGAGTTAGTCTTCAGCAATACACACTTGCCAAATGAAACCCTAAAATTGTTTTGGGTTCTGATGCTCCATGGCACCCAAGGCCAGCAGGAGGCTGCTCCAGTTGACTGCGGCGATGCTAGAAAGGAAGCCAACGACGGCGACGTTCTGGGCACGACTGGCGAGGAGGGCGGCGCATTTGACGATGGCATTCGCAGTGGAAACGAAGAAGATGAAACCGGAGTCACAACGAATCGTGACTGGGACGACGACGCCTTCTGAAACTTCCGATTGCGGACATAACGCTTGAGCCTTGACACGATGGTCACGATCTGTGGTGGTCACGATCTGTCGTTTTGTGGCTCGGTTCCACCATGGCAGCTTGGTTGATGACATGTCATCGGATGTCGCATTTGTGTTCGAATCCGGTGGCTCAGGTGGCGGCGGAATGAAGGCTCTATCATATGGCAGTACTGTAAATCTGTCTGGAGGCTCCAGAGGAGGAATCGTGTGACACCCTTCTACCCCGCATATTAATATAAAACATTTACCTAAAAGAGGAATTATAAAAACATGCATACTTCATTTAATTAAAATGAAAAGGGGTCCATGGGTAAAAATGTCCCATATGAACTAGTTCTCAACAACACGGAAAATAAAAACATAGTTTTAAAAAGATAAAATATAAACAAAACATAAACATAACCCAACCCTGATGTCACATACATAGCTGGTATAACCGTTCCGGAATAAAATCCTCGGAATATAACTGAAAACTAAAACAGCTAAACTAAACAACAGGGAAATCCTAACTATGAGTGGCGGCTCCTCAGAGTCACCCCTCTCCTGACTGCTCGTCATCCTCTGCATAAAACCATACATGCCAAACAAGAAGACAGAGAACAGGGAGTAAGAATTATGTAAACACAACGGCATGGAGATAGGAGGTAAGGTCATAAGCATACATCATCATTTATATCATCATACATCAACGTCATAACAACCAAGTATGCTATATGCGGTGCAATGCAACATTACTCCGCTACTCCATTATGCATGTGGATCCAACTAACTCAGGATGAACAACTCCGGAGTTACATCTCCACATTGGCCATAGAAGCACCAATGCTAGCAGTCCACCAAACCTCGGGTGAACCCATGGAAAGCCAACACATCGAACATTGGATGCCTCATCACGATGGCGCACGGTCACCGAACCTTGGGTAACCTACCGTGGATGGCCAGATCATCTTACTCTCGGACGACCTCCCCTATGTCGAACGTCCCCCCAACTAACAACTCCGATGCATGATGCATGGGCACAACAGCAAACAAGGCAACCACCTCCTCCGCTTGAGCAAATAAGCACTCAAGACTTAACATCATCATCATCAACACCTTCGACCCATCCGGGGTCAAGGCCCCCTTGGCCAATAAGCACCAAGGTACAACTTATCAACACCTCGACCAATAAGTATCGAGGCCACTTTGGTCAATAAGCACCAAAGCTAGCAACGTGTGGTAACTCACGGGGTACCGGCTTAACCATCTTATCATCATTAATTATCTTCATTAGTCTTTAACCAAGTTATCTACTTTTATCATTAGTTGGCTGTGTTATATAACATCGTTGGGGATAGCTGGGGTTAAAAACCCCTTAAAAGCCTTTAATTTCATTTCTGTTATGGAGGGGAGCACGGGTGTGCTTGATCCCCAGCACGGTCGTGTTTATTCTTAAGTGAAGCACGGGCGTGATTCCTTTATGCACGGCCGTGCTCAATTGCATGGTCGTGCTCCATATTATGCACGACCGTGCTCAGCTGCACGGTCGTGCTCCTCCGCTGCACGACCGTGCTTAAAGCGCTGTAACATCCTTGGCTGCTCTATAGATTAATGACTGTCCCCACAAACCAATACGGGTCTTTTCAGCGTTCTTTGTCCTCACTCACACGCTTCTTGGGAAAACTTCCCAGGAGGTCACCCATCCCAAAATTGCTCCAAGTCAAGCACGCTTAATTGTGGAATTCTTAAGTAATGGGCTCTCGAAAAGAAGATGCGTCTTGTTTTTATTTAAATGATGAGGTTTGTTTATTTTGATACACATATAATAGTTAGACGCGTATAACTGTTGTATGTGATGTAACCAAGTTGAGGTGTTACAAGCGCGGTCATTTCCAGAATTCAAACTTGGAGCACGGGCATGCTCCCTGTTTAGCATGGTCGTGCTCAAAACGCGACAGTGCTGTCATGGGCAGAGTTCAACACGGATTCTAACCAAATTATTAGGTGATTAATTCTCTAAACTCTAAATCATTTTAAGAGCCTAAATAACCAGTTAAGCGCTTTATCATCGCATATCAACATCACAACTGTCATAGCAGCAACCATCGAATCAACATAAAATCAACCAAAAATAAACATATTATCATGTTCACACCAAGATAACCAACATAGGCATAAAAATACATTTTATGGCATACAACTAATCAGAAAAGGTATTCATCAACGTAGGCATTTAGAACATTTCAATCATACATCATATAAGAACTCAGGGTTATGGGAACTCCTTTACCTTACGCTACCCCCACAACCTAATGGTTACACTACCCTTCTCCCCATACCTGGTTTGAAGGTTCCACGAAAGCGCCAACAACAAACTGGTTATGTCCTCAAGAGCGGCTCAATCCACAACCAAGCCTTTGATAAACAAAAACACAAACCAACTCAGTTCCTATTTCAAGACAATGAAAGGAAACCACAAAAGGGAAATGGACATTACCTATATACGAGCACAGACGAAACAGAGCTTCCCAAAGGTCTCCAATACTCAAGAAATACTGAGTATGAGGGAAATATGGAATGGAACAGTAGTAGCTGCACTAGGGTTTGCAGCCACCAAAAATAGGGTTAAAACGCAACACGCAGTTTCTGTGCTGTATATATAAACTGCACTTGAAGCACGACTATTCACCTCCTAAGCACGATCGTGCTGGACTTAGGGACTTCGAGACGCGGTCCGCACGGGTGCACGACCGTGCTCTCTAACAAGCACGACTGTGCTTGTGACTCAACTGGTCACAAGACACGTGGCCAAGCACGGGCGTGATGGACATAAGCACGGTCGTGCTTAATCTCCAAAAAGGGACATTTAAGCCAAAAATCTCACTAAGCCCTTAACCAACAACTCTAAATTTAAGCTTAAAGCTTAAACATCCAAACAAGCATAAAGAAAAACTTTTAACGAAAAACAGGGTGTTACAAATCGCTGGTGGCGGTAGCGAAGCATCGAGGTTGGAAACCTCACTCTCGGTCACGCGCTCGATTGCCTAACTGATCTGAACCTTTTCCTGGAGCAAGAGAGTGGCGTCAGTTACAGAAGGAACAATAGCGTTGAGAACGTCCTTGGCAGCAAAACTCTCGTGGACTGGTTCAAACGGTCCCATGGAGCACTTGTAATTGGCGGTAGCTGGTTCAAACTTGGCAAGTGGGTGTGTAGATTGAAGGAGGTGGGGTGGGTGAGTGGGTGGCTGGAATAGAGGTGTGGGAACCAAAGGGACGACGACAGGTTCATTGGTGGATTCTGTTACTGGCATAGGTGGAGAGTGATGATGTTGAATGTGGCTTACAATGGGGTGGCTTTCGAAGGTTTTGGAGTACTATTTTTAGAATTTTTATGGTTTGAAGGAATGATTCATTGTATAAATCTTGTGAGGTTTTGAGTTTGGTGAATGTAGTCTTGAGGTCAGTGATGGATTCTTTGAGCTAGGTAAGAGGAAAATGGGGAGACATGGTTCAAGGATGAAAGCACCAAAATGTTAGGAACTGAAATGGTTGAGGTGGAAGAGGTGCTAGTGGCGGTGGCAGGTCGGACCAATTGTTAGGGATGGGGATAAGGTTTCCTTGATATGGAGGACAAGGAAGAAACCTCCTAAGAAATTTAGAGAGAGGATTGACTGAATATTTTTCTGCTTGCATTCTTTCATTCATCATTCAACTATATATAAAGGCATACAAAGTGCCAATGTTTGGCTACCCATAAATAAGGAAACTGACCCAATTACAAAATAACAAACTAACAAACTATGACAACTATGAAATGGACCTCTTGGTAATCCTTTTCCTATCATTCCAGCCCATACTCTATAACCTGCCCATACCCTATCAGAGGGGCAAAGGATATGGCTTTGGTGTGTAACACTAACACTATGTTTGGTTGAATAGAAGTTGGAAAGAGAGAAGTGGGGAAGAGAGAAGTTAGAGGGAGAAATGTATTTTTGGTTGTTTGGAAGGAAAGAAAAGTAGGGAGGAGGGATTAATTTGTGATGGGTCCCACATGTTTTATTTTCTCTCCACTCTGCACGAGATTTTTTTTTTTTTTTTTACAAACTCTACACGAGATTTTGGGAGAGAGAACTTTTAGTAATTGAGTTGTAGAATACATTTGGAAACATGAGAAACCTATTGAAAGACATGGGATAAAACCATTTTTAAAAAAATAAAAACAATTCAGCCAACCATTGTTTTATAAAAGTATTATATTATTATTATATTATAGTATAATATATATGTCTGTAAAAAAAATGTTTGTATCGAAAAATATTATATATGTTATTATTGGTAAATATGTCTTTTTATGAAAAACTTATTTTCTTTCTTTCCACTTTTATACCCAACCAAATAAGTGGAGAGAAAACTTAATTTTTCTTTCTCTACTATTTTTTTTCATACTTCTTTTAATACAAACAACAAAAATCCATTTTTTTTTACTCATTTTCCTTCTCTCCTACTTCTTTCCACTCTACCTTTTTTCTCTCTGCTTCTTTTTTTTGTTCCAAACAAAGCATAACGTAAACTGATGCAACTTGCAACAGGTACAATAACTACAAAAGTAATGATAGTTGCATACCCAAAGTTGACACTTTGGTTAATCGGTATAAATATTTGGTTAATTCAGTTCATTATATGGTTAATCACGTGTAAATCTTTGATTAATTCATGATGACTCATTAATCATACAAAAAACTTAATTAACTAGATATTTACATGTGATTAATCAAATATTTATATGATTATAGAAAATAAGCTTCATATAACCCATTAACCATATAATGAACTGAATTAACCAAAAATTTATACATAATTAATCAAAATATCAACTTTGAGTATCAAACACAGATGTTCACCTATCATTACTCTAGCTACAAACTGAGCTTGATCACGACCCCAGAAGTGAAAACAAAAGTTGTTACAGCCCATATCCATGTGCAGTGCTTGGTAAATGCTGCCTGTCACTTTCTTACTTTTCCAACGGCCACACAACGGCCATTTCTTCTAGCCATCCTGTGGCTGTGATTTTCCTACCGTTAAAATGGTGACGTTTGATTTTTGAAGTTGGAGGAAAAGTTGAAGCTGACGCCCAACCTAAATTGTCCTAGACTGATATGATCCATCTCACATTATGATTATGTAGATAATTGAATCACTAAGCATGGCTTCAAGGGATGATTTAATCTAATATTATATCATTGTATATATATATATTTTTTTAATACGCAAGGAAGAATTGCCAGTTCAAAAGATAAAGGAAAAAAAAAAGGTGGATTATGCGGCGGATAAGAACAAACACGAAGGGACCATCCAGAACCTGCTGCTCACATCCTTCCAAAATCCAAACTTAACAAATAAATGAAATAATCATTCATTAAGATTAAGAATGGGATTCTAACACTTCAATCACTATTTTTTTTATTCTAAAAAAAAAATGCTCTAATCAAAGCATAACACTTAACAGTACAGTAGAAGCACATTGTTTAATAGTACAACTCCAAACAGATTACTTTCCAAACACAATCATTACTATTTTTGGTTACAAACATTATTATTATTTGCCAGCAAAGCAAATAATGGACTTCACCTTTACCTTTCTGTAGTTTCTAGTATCCTCTTTTCCACTATATAACAATGACTCTAATCTTATCCTAGCTTGTAGCTTATAACAATTTTCTGAGACTTAGAGAGAGCAACAAGGAAAAGAGTAAAGCAAGCATGAGCATGAGCAGGGAGGAAGATGTTAAGGTTGGAGCAAACAAATTCTCTGAAAGGCAGCCCATAGGCACAGCAGCCCAGAGTGATGTGAAGGACTACAATGAGCCACCCCCAGCTCCCTTGTTTGAGCCTGGGGAACTCAAATCATGGTCCTTCTACAGAGCTGGGATTGCTGAGTTTGTAGCTACCTTCTTGTTCCTCTACATCACTGTCTTGACTGTGATGGGTGTCAACAGGTCACCCACCAAGTGTTCCTCTGTTGGCATTCAAGGAATTGCCTGGGCCTTTGGTGGTATGATCTTTGCCCTTGTCTACTGCACTGCTGGAATATCAGGTACTTCTCAATAACATCCTCACATACCTTTACATTACTTTTGATGTGAAATTGTTGAGAGTCTCACATTGGATAAAGATGTGATCTTTGCCCTTGTTGATATGGTCTGGACGTCTGGTTATAATTGGGGGCCATCATTATCTCATGAGCTAGCTTTTGCGGTTGAGTTAGATTCAAATCCAAATTCTAAAATGATATCAAAGAGAGTTTATTATAGATTCGTTGGGCCGCTTGCAAACTTCATGCTCTAGATAGATGTTCAATCCTAAACACGAGAACGTGTGTTGAGAGTCTCATTTGAATAATGATATGACATGAATAGTAGTTATAAGTGAGAGACAACCCTCGTCTCATGATCTAGCTTTTGGGTCTGAGCTCAAACCCAATTTGAGCCTAGCTCAAACCGAAATTCCAAGAAAAGTCCCCATATTGGTTGAGTATATGAACAAATGTCAAATTGTTTACGAGCTAGTTTTTGGAGTGGAGTTAGGCCGGGTGGGAGAAAGTTAAAGATTAACTCAGATCTGTGTGTTGGTTGTTACAGGTGGACACATCAATCCAGCTGTGACCTTTGGTCTCTTTTTGGCTAGGAAGCTCTCCCTCACAAGAGCATTATTCTACATTGTGATGCAGTGTCTTGGAGCTATCTGTGGTGCTGGTGTAGTGAAGGGCTTTGAGGGTAATGCTCGGTATCAGATGTTCAAAGGTGGAGCAAATTTTGTAAATCCTGGATATACCAAGGGTGATGGTCTTGGAGCTGAGATTGTTGGTACCTTTGTTCTCGTGTACACTGTTTTCTCTGCCACTGATGCCAAGAGAAATGCTAGAGACTCTCATGTTCCTGTATGTACTCTTTGCTGTTCTTTCCATTTTCTGCTGCAGTGCATTCCATTTACATTTAGCATTAGCAAAACAATAATGCTGTTGACACACTTTATAATTTTTTAGAATTTTTCACTATTTCATTACTCTGGTCTCACCAATGTGCACAAAAGATGCCTCCTTACCATTATTTTTAGAAAAATATGCAATGTTTTTTTTATAACCAATTTACTTTTAGCATATGATTTTGAGGAATTCTCAATGTTTGGTTAATGCATATTGATATGTGTTTTTTTTTTTTATGCCACAATTGTAGATTTTGGCTCCTCTTCCCATTGGGTTTGCTGTGTTCTTGGTCCACTTGGCCACCATTCCCATCACAGGAACTGGCATTAACCCAGCTAGGAGTCTAGGAGCTGCCATCATCTTCAACAGGGACCTTGCATGGGATGACCATGTAATTTCTTTGACTTCTTCCTTCTTAAAAATACTTGAAATTTTGTCCAATTTCTGTTTACCTGGAATAAAATGACTTAAATAGTAATTCAATTTTATTGTTTACTTGCAGTGGATTTTCTGGGTTGGACCATTCATTGGAGCTGCCCTTGCTGCTTTGTATCACCAGATAGTCATCAGAGCCATTCCATTCAAGAGAAGGACTTAAGATAGACTCTTCTTTTCCATCTCTGCTAGTTTTGTATTATGTATCTGTCATCTTCTTCATTTGGACATTCATGTGAATCTATTTGTGTTAATCTTATCATGTGTGTAAATTATGAGAGAGTTACTTCTTGTTTGTGAATGGATAATTCTTTTTTATGCTTTATTAATTTTATGTTATTTCATTTCTAGTGCTACCTTTCAAGGTCTGCAGATGTCTGTAATTAGTTTTCATGTTTCACATATTTGCTAGATTTGTTAGGATGGGATTGAACAAAATATTTGAAATTTATTTTATGGTATTTTATAAGTCTAGTTTACAAATAGATCAGACTAGTGTATGAGATAAAAGGAGAACATCTTAAACTAAAAGAAGTGGAATCAGACAAAATATTGAAAATAAATCAGAACCTGACTAAAAATTTATAGAGATTTTATAAAACAAATGTATATGTGACTTTTATATGATTCTCAAATTTACACTATTAGTATAGAAAATGAAAGGTTAAATTAAACTTTTGATCTCTTATCTTTATTTGAGGTTTCAATTTGATCCTCTTTTATTTTTTGTTTTAAAATGGTCCCTTATTTTCAAATTTATATCAATATGGTCCCTCTTTTATTTTTCGTTCCGAATTGGTTCCTTATTTTATAAAAGTTATATCAATTTAGTCATTTTTGTATCATATCTTAAACGAAAAGGATCACGTGGAAACCTAAAAGAAAGATAAGGGAACAAAACAGAACATAAAACAAAAAAAGGATCAAATTAAAATTTAAAATAAAGATAAGGGACAAAAAATATAATTTAGCCAAAACAAAAATGTTAATTGTTGAAGGGATACCATCATCCAAAAGAATGTGTTTGCTATGTGTTTGATAAAAGTGATTTTGAATTAAATTGATTTTGTGAAATTGATTTGATTAAAATCGAGTTTAAAGTGAAGTTTATATTTAAATGTTTTTATTTTAAAAACAAGTTTGATGTAAAACTTAGTATAATTTTTTCAACTCAATATAAAAGCTATTTTTTTTAGCTATTTTTTTAGCTTTTAGTCAAAATCGTTTCTGAAGGCAAAACTAATTTAATTTGGTAGTAACCAACCACTTTATTTTTTTATCAAAACTATCGACGTCGAATCAAACACACTCTCAAATCATAACCCAATTGACTACATTAATTGGCGTCCGGTGTATGATTAAAAGCCATAAGAGTTGTGCAAGAGATCAAAGAAGCCAATATTCCTTGTGTTGTGTTTTTCCGATTGGACCCATGGCCATCATAGAAACCGAGTCGTGAAGCAAAGAAACTGTATTAAATGGCTGCACAATCAGCCACCAAAATATGTCTTGTATATCTCTTTTGGAAGTGGTGTTACACTCTCATGAGTCATGACCAACCTATTTAAGAAACACAGCTCTAATTTTGATATGCATAAATAGAATAGAATTTGCAAATTTTCAGAACTTGCTAAAAAGGTCTTGGTTGTGAGGTTGGGTATTTTTGGCTGAGATAGAAGTGTTGGGGTCAAGTTATCATTGGAAATTTTTAAAAGAAACAGAGAAAACCGAAGGACGCAGACACTAGACAGCATATGTTATCTTTTTTTTTTTTTTTGGTAACAAAATATGTTATCTTTAACATCATTAAAAACTAATGTTTTGAGGAGTTTAGTAACAAATATTAAGAAGGTAAAGTGATATAACGTGCAATTAGGTGAAAATAAACTGTAAATTTTTTTTTTTAAAGAAAAAAGACATGTAAAAAAGGGTTAATTAACCAATAAGGTATTGTACCAAAAAAATTAACCAATAAGATATGGCACGATTGATAGATATCTGCAAACAAACTCACTTCAGTAATCTCTATCTCGAAAGGTATTAATCTTTAGCTTTCAATTGAGAAATACCCTTGGTGGCTGGTGCAACCAAAAAAACGGGTTAATTATATTGGTCGGACATAATTACTTCAATCTTTTCTTTTATCTTGATATCACCTTTTTTTTAAAAGAAAAAAAGAAAGAACAGACAATAAATTTGTTCTTACAAAGTTTTTTGTTGGAAAACTATTTTACAAAGTTGGAAAAAATATTTAAATTTGCTTTTAAGAAAAATGTGCCCTAATTATTAGTTAAACTTGAATTTCCTCAATCTGATTTTACACCTCTCTATGCTGACAATATTAGTGCTATTCAGATTGTTGTCAATATGATTTCTCATGAGCACATCAAGCTTATTGAGGTGGGTTGTCATTATCTCTATAAAACCTTTGATAATCTTGTTATCTCTCTTCTACACATCACTTGTGAACTTCAACTTCTAGATATTTTATCAAAGTTATCGCTCGTCCTCGTCATCAATTTCTCGTTGGCAAATTGATGCTCGTTGACTAGTCACATTAATTTTCGTGGATGTTAGCTAAGGAACTTGCTAGCTTATAAATGTGTATAATAAGATTCCATATTATATATTCTAATCTAACCTATTAGTTGTAAATATTTAGGATTCCTAATACAGAGTGTATATTAGGAACTAGAATAAATTTGTCATTGTTAGTTGTAAATGTGAAAACTCTCCTTATATATTTTTGTGCTATTTAATATTTATCGTGATCAATAGAAATTAGAAAGATGATTCAGTCAATTGTCATATACCATCAAAATAGAAAACACAAAGTCGACTATAGAAACATAACCACACTAAGAATAACGAACATAGACCACTATTAGATTTAGCTAAGAACCATTAGGAAGAGAAAGACCGAATTAGCATTTGGGAAGTTCAAAACAGGTCATTTTCTCATTTGTGTCCCCAATTTTTTCTTGGTATGGATTCCGACTAATGCGAATATAGCCGAGAAAACCCATTTAAGATGATCAAGCTCTCTCAACACGCATTTTAATCTTTTGAAAAATAAAATATTTTAATTTGATCTCTATTTTTCCTTTTTGATTCATTTGTATTTTTATTTTTTTTTTTTTTCTGTATACAAATTTTTTTTTTTTTAATTTTTTTTTTTTTTGCTTGACTTTTGTTTTTTTGTTAGGTGATGTGAGTTACTGTTAGCGTGATCGTAATAATCAGGGCAAACGAAAGGAAAATACTATGTGGTTTCTTGGTTGGAAAGGGCCATCTGGTTTCTCAGCTTCTTCCACAGCCGAACAAGTCACTGAAGCCATTGATGGAAACGGCCTCACTGCCATCGTCACTGGTTCTTCTTCTTCTTATCCCCTTTTTTTTTTTTTTTTTTCCTATTCATTCTATCATGTGTTGGGTGCCCAGAAAAATTTCCATAAATGGGTAGATGAAAAATTAAACCTTTTTCACTTGAAAGCAAATTATCATTTAAAGGGTGTCTGGTTCGAGAACTCGATCATCTAGATATATTAGGAATCGGTTAGTACCATGAAAGCTTAACAAAGTTATTTGACTTAGGTTGTTTTAGTTTAATGATGCATCATTTATGGCTTATTATTTGAGCATGACATAGTCTTAGCCTCATATAAGGCTCAGCACTTGTTATTTCTTTTTGCTATGAAAATGTAATATTATATAATCCAGTATGCTGTCCACTGCAGATATTGTTTTTCTTCCTATAGTTCTGATGGTGACCAGTTTTGATGAATTAAACTAATAAATAACACCCCTGTAACCTGTTATTTAATTTTGATGGAGGTCTTAAATTTGCACCGGTTTCAACTATCATAGTTCACTACTTCAACAGTATCAACAACCATAGCCTTGTTTACTAAGTGTGGCCGGTTACATGAATCAAACGATATCATTGTATTATGTCAAAAATGAAATCTTCAAAGAGGCTGTTTAGATCTAAATTATTTCTAATGGTTTCACTTAGAGTTTTTTGGTCTTCCTCTAACCCTAATTGTTGGGCTATCATAGTTCAGTACTTATTTAGTTCAATTTCAGGAGCATCAAGTGGTCTTGGTCTGGAGACTACCCGGGTTCTTGCACTGCGAGGTGTCCATGTTGTTATGGCTGTAAGGAATGTGGAAACTGGTATGAATGTAAAAGAAACAATATTTAAGGAAATTCCCACCGCGAAAATTGATGTTATGGAATTAGATCTTTGCTCTATGGCATCCGTAAGAAAATTCGCAGCAGATTATAATTCATCTGGTCGTCCACTCAATATCCTAATGTAAGAACTTTTAATTATAGCTGTTTTAGATATCTAGGGTACTCTTATATTTAACTTTCTAGTTCATTGTATCTCTGTTTATGTGTCTCCAAGTGGTTATATAAATGTGATTGATTGGTGTCTTATGATTAATGTATACTCGTCTCTTTGTGGAAAATGGTTGTGAATTTTAATACCTTGTTGTTTGATATGGTGCTTGATAAAATCTTCCTGTAAATTTTGCTATATGAATCTCCTGTTTCCCCTTCACTCTCTGTACTCTGGTTGCGATATTGCAGAGAAAGGAACTCTGTTTGTCTCAATGTTTAGATTTCACATTTGAAAGTTGAAGCAAAGTAATATTCTTTCTTCCTTTTGAAGCAACAATGCAGGGGTGATGGCAACTCCATTTGAGCTTTCCCAAGACAACATTGAATTGCAGTTTGCGACCAATCATTTGGGTATTATATTACACGTTTCCCTCACAGAATGATTGAGATTTCTACAGCCTCATGTTTCTGCAACATATCCTTCTAAATGATATAATTGAAA
Source organism: Echinosophora koreensis (assembly GCA_035048595.1). Classification (NCBI taxonomy): domain Eukaryota; kingdom Viridiplantae; phylum Streptophyta; class Magnoliopsida; order Fabales; family Fabaceae; genus Echinosophora; species Echinosophora koreensis. The sequence continues at coordinate 5,479,244 of JAPCYP010000017.1, read as the reverse complement.
AGTATTATTTACTCTCTAATAATATACAACAAATATAAAGCACTGATACTTATACTATTTTTCAGGTCATTTTCTATTGACAAACCTTTTATTAGAAACTATGAAAAAAACTGTACGTGATTGCAACCGGGAGGGAAGGATAGTTATTCTATCATCAGAGGCACACAAATTTGCATATCGCGAAGGGATTCGTTTCGATAAGATTAATGATGAATCAGGGTAATGGTCTGGCTGAAATGATGAATCGATGATTTTTCGTTTTCTCTACCTGTTACTAAGCTCATGCTACAAAAATGTGTAATAAATGTTAACATTTCATATACAATGTTTTTAGCTCCCAAAATTGTATAATTCCCCCCTTCTCTATCTGATTTTTTTGCAGATATAACAGTTACTATGCTTATGGACAATCAAAACTTGCTAATATTTTGCATGCAAATGAGCTAGCAAGACGCTTGAAGGTAATTATAATCATGAAAAGTCATCTCTAATTTATTGAGTTTCATATGATTCAATTTTATTTAATGCAATCTTTAGAGCATCGTGTTTGTAAATACCTGCTTCAATAGTGGATTTTTCCATCCCTCTGGTCTTTCGAGTAATTTGACTAATTGGTGAACTAATTGGTTGAGTTTGATGTGAAACCCTTGCATATTCTTTTGACAGGAAGAAGGAGTGGAAATAACTGTCAACTCCCTTCATCCTGGATCAATTATTACAAATATTCTGCGTTACCACAGTTATGTGAATGGTTAGTATCCTTTAATCCTTGCTTCTTGAAGTAGGTCTACGCCGGTTAAATATGCTTGTCATGTTATGGGTTAACATTGACAAAATCCTTATGCTTGTTTGTTATTCATAATCTTGTTAAAGGACAGAGAGAGAAGCAAAACGGAATTGTATTAGATGGTAGTTCTTATACATAATTCCTTGTGTAAATCGTTTGGATTTATATTCATGTATCTACTACTTGACTTGTGCAGTCATTGGTAATATGGTGGGCAAGTACTTCCTTAAAAGTGTGCAACAGGTATGTCACTCACATCCCTGAAAATATCTAAGACTGGTGTGAGGGTGGCATGGCATGCATGCCTTCTGCTGCTGATATGTTGTTAGCTGTCTAAATGTTAGGCCAGATATACTAATTGAATTGTTGTGGCATGTTAATAGGGAGCTGCAACTCAATGTTATGTGGCATTGCATCCACAAGTCAAGGGAGTATCTGGTGAATACTTTATGGATAACAATAAGGCAAAACCAACCTCTTTAGCTCAAGATTCAGAGCTGGCTAAAAAACTATGGGAATTCAGCTTAAACCTGACTAATAATCCAAAGTAGCTTAGAGGTTTGTTGAGACTGGATCCGTCACTGCACTCCATTTTATCGATATTGAACTGAATTCTTGATAAGGTATGTGCTTGGGATCTTGGGAATTGTTTCTATGTAGTCACTACATACTATTGCCACATGCGGCCCTGCCTTGTTGCATTCGTAAACTATAAGGAGTCAATGGATAGAAGATGCTTAGCAAAACGGGTTCACGACGTCTGTACGTGAAACTTCTACACAATATGACTTTAGTTTACCAAATTAAACATTTATTTCGGAAAAATCAAGGGTGACTTTGTTTATAAAAATCTAGTTTATTCAAAGTAATGCCTCTTGCAGGATCGGGTAAATCTTGCTTACTTCAAATCGACACAACCCCCAATGATCACCGGAGCAAAATCTTTAAACTATAATCGAGTTTCTAAACATCTTTACAGATATTTGTTTTCGAACTTTTGCTTTTGGCGCTGCCACCGTTTTCGGCAAGGATGATACAAAACAGTGACGGCACAAAGATGGGAATGTACATTTCCTTAAATTAAAGTGCTAAAAATGTGATTAGCAGGACTGAAACTGAATATTACATCTCAACTCTGTAAAATTAATGATTTAACATGGGGATCTGGAGAACGCATAGACGTGATCATCCCAGTGCTGAGGCCATCTCAGCAACAAAACTGACATTAAGCTGTACTAACCAAAATTATCTGTTGGACTATATTCCATGAGTATCTCATTGCACTCCAAGAACTTGCCATCAATTTGAAGGTAATTCACATGCCCGGTATTCCGATCTGATCACTGACATGCATATCACAATTCACAAGCCATTTATGCGGTCATTCCTTGGGGCACTGGGCTTAACATCCAGGGATATATTTAGCCGTACATAATCCCTCAACAGCTGTTGCGACACACGATCAGCCAAACATGACTTCCCATCATGAAATTCTCTTGGGTCCCCCCGGAAGGCCCTCCTATTATGGTTTGCAAGAGCATCATGATCAGATGAAATTATATCCCTGCAAGCATGGGTGGTTTCCGGAATTCCCCAAAACTGATCATGCTTCCGCTCCTGATAAGCAGTGCTTCTATTTGAATAAAAACCATTCTGAGGCTTTTGGATCATACCCACAGCTTCATATGAGAATATCGGTTGCTTTGTTTGATGAAATGGGATTGCACCACCACCACTGGTGAGCGGTGTAGATGAGCCAGATGCTGTATGTGGACTAGATATTGGAGAGGGAGACATCCTTCCACCCACATGCGGTGTAGAAGGCAAAAGTGGGCTCCTAACGGGAGAAACAGGACATGAGATGTTCCTTCGTGTATGGGCATCACTGAAGAAAGGGACAAACAATTTAGTACCTTCCTTTGGATATCGAAGTGTCTTGAGTTTTAAAATAAAATAACATCAGCAAATTTGACCAAACTTTCTACAACGGATGACATCAGTGTCTTAATCCACAATTTTCCAAATTAGCAAATATTGAAGCTTAACTATGAAGTTACTCACGTAAGATGATATAACAATCACCAAGAAATGGTGAGCACTACAAATATGTAGGTTCCTAGCTTACACTTGGGTTTCCTTTCAGATAAGAGAACAGAGACAGTTTGGAATTATGGTCGGTTTATGGTCGGTTTCAATGATATAACAATCACCAAGAAATGGTGAGCACTACAAATATTCGTCTCGTAAGTACTCATATATTTTGCATTTCTTTATCCATGCATGTGATCTTTCTCATGATTTAGTGTGTGCACCTTAGAGAGAGAGAGAGAGAGAGATACCTTGATCCGGAACCAGTTCTCAAGTTTATAGGTGGATAAATACCAGCCACTTCCGAGTCTAAGCATAAATTATGTTTTGCAGGTCCAACGGCCTAAAGGAACATTCAAACAGCGATAAATAATGAGCTCGTGCAATTTGTAAAAATCCCAAAACGAAAGAAGTTAGACATGCATGCATCCGAATGTTTACCATGAATCAACAGTTTTACTGTTCAAAGTCCTGCAAACAAATATATACACACGCACATGCACGCGCACACACCCACACATATCAGCATGTACCACACAATTCATAACAAATCTATCTAATTTGGAGGGCTTTTCGTTGTTTTAAAAACATAGGTATGCACATCATCAGAAAAATAATGCAATCTTCCCAAGGACGATTGAATGAAAGAAGGCACTGAATATACATGTGGTCAACAAGCTTTAAATGCTTTTACCAGAGATCTCATTGCACTTATAACAGCAGCTGGTGCTTCTGAAGGCTCATGTGTCAGAATGGGTCTTTCCAGAGTAGCAATTTTAACAAATGGATGCTCCAGAAGTCTAACAGCTGAAGGTCGATTTTGCAGATTCCTTTGCAAACAAAGCCTGACAAAATCTTTTCCATCTTCTGATAGATGATCAGGAATTGCAGGAAGTTCCTTGCTATTCCCAATCTTAAACATAGCAGCAACCTTGAAGCAAGTGGTGTACAAAAGAAGAAACAAGTAAACAATGTTTCAAGACAAGCACGTGGTCCAACTAAAAGATTCATATATTTGTGTCAGAAAATAGATTTCAAAAATACACATATAACAATATCCACAATGCTTTTAGTCTGTCTTCAAAATCCACTTACCCCTTCATACTGACTCCAAGGCGGTTTTGCTGTTGCCATCTCCAAAACAGTGCATCCCAGACTCCATATATCCACAGCAAGATTACAACCATTTGAATTTTTGATAACCTATGTACACAAGGCAATGTCATGAATAAGAATACTACATGAAAAACATCAGCAACAAAAAAGTGCTAATTGGACAAATAATGACATGTCTGGAGTTATGGATCATAGTTTGTAAACCATGGTTTATCCAATGGAAAAGCAACTATTTTCCAAGTTCTACTCAAACCATAGTTTGAGACCCAAAATCATGTTCGAATACAACCTAAACAATGTTATAATCCAAAGTCCAAACATGCTAGAAATCAAGCTGACCTCAGGTGCCATCCAGTAAGGACTTCCTTTGAAAGAAAATGGACAGGCCCCACTAATCTGCAAATTATTCCAGATAGGCAATATCAGAAGTCACAGTCTCATGGTTGAAGCACAGACATATTCAATTCAACTCAGATTAGCCAATGCCATAAAGCCACTTCCATTATTGACACGACAAAGGTTGCACAGCATAAACAGAACAAAAACATCTTAAAAATGCTCTTACATGCTTTGCCATCCCAAAATCTGCCAATTTTATCGACCCATTAGGATCCACCAATATGTTTGCTCCTTTAATGTCCCTGATCAGAATCTTGTAATCAGACCAGGACAAATCGTTTCACAAATAACAACAAAATTACAAGTACAGATGCTAATTGAAACAAATGTTATAATACGACTGTAATATGATCATCTGCCAGACTCACCTATGAACTGTGTTTTTAGCATGCAAATATGCAAGTCCTGACAGAATTTGCCGAGTATAATTACGGATGACAACTTCACCAAACTGACCATATTGTTGAAGCAGTCTATAGATTGACCCACCGGATACAAACTCCAAATATATATAAAGTTTGTCATCTACCTGATAGGTATAAAGAATTCATAAATCAGTTAACACAATCTCAAGTATCATATTATCTCCTAAAATAAGATTATGAGACAACACATAGTAGTTAATTGTGCCAATTCGTGGTGCTAACTGGGATTGACTACTATGAGACAACAAAGGAGTCTATATATTATATACTGCAGTGGCAATTTAGAAGAAATATATTGATGCATGTCTCAAAACATAGAACCAATCATAGTTTCTGTTTTGTGTAAAGTTAACATGTCTAGATTGTAGGGAAGCAAAATCAAAAGTGAAATCTGAATGAAGCCAAGAATTTAATAAATATACCATCTCAGATCCATAATACTGGACTATATTTGGATGCCGCAATCTACTTAGCAGTGCGATTTCCTGCAAGATGCACAAGGTATATGAGAATATTCATTTTCTATATCTATATAGTAATTTTATTTGCAATCTTTTTTTCAATAAAAAATTCACTTATTTTATGTTTAAAAGAAAGAGGGTAACAGCCAACAAGCAAAAGGTTTTCTTTTGTTACTTTCTAAATGATATATATAATTTGGACTTCCCAAAAGAAAAGTGAGACACATAAAATGGAAACGAAGAATTTTGTTTCACCTAGTCTATACAAGCAAACTTACTTGGTCAAGTTGCTGAGCACATTCCCTTGATTTAGCATCATCTGAAAAAAGGGTTACCTCCTTCATTGCACACATCTCACCACTTTCACTATAGATAAGAAGATGAACTATATTAAGCTTAAAAAGTTGAAAGAAAGGAAAGCAGGAAAAATAATGGATAATGAAAACCACAAAACACGGTCAGTAATGACATTAACAGATAAAGGGGAAGTATAATCCAGACGTATGCATATTCAAATACAATTTGCTTGGTTAAGAATTCCAAATCATGCATACAGAAATCCTACCATCAATAACACAGTGATCATTATATATATATATATAGGTAGATAGAAAGATAGATACAGACCTGTTAAAACCAAGATATACATGTCCAAATGTTCCCCTTCCAAGCAACTTCCCCTTTTTCCAGCGTGAACCTGGGCTTGTTGGATTTTCTGTTCTGGCAGGACTACGAGGGGCTGAAGGAGTTGTGGACGCAGAATAGGTTGGAGAAAATGGACATGAATTAGTGACTGTTATTGGAGGAAGTGGTAATCGATAAGTTTTTTGTTTCACATCATCAGGACGCCTCATAGCTAATTCTGCTGCAGCACCTCCAGCTCGTGGATGCAGAGGAGTGACAGCAGCACTCTGTATCCTGGAACTGGGACCAGGGCTTGTCATTCTGGGACTAGGTATGGGAGAGCACTCAGGGCTGCACCTGTACTGTGGCCAAAATATCTGTCCTGACATATCCCCACGAACTGAATTCTGACCAGAATTATGGCCGGATCCCGGACTAGAGCAGTGCCCAGAAGCGATATCTGGATAAGGCTTTCCTGTCCAGAATCCAGAGGTCAACACTTGCTCAGAACCAAATGCTCTCATTGGACTTCTAGAAGGACTTGACATTGAACTATTTGGAGCACTGCACAGACCACCTGGATGAGTTATTTTCAGTTTTTGCAGATGCAAAGGACCCCCTTTTGGTGAGGTAGATAGAAGCATATTATTGCACAATTGATGGGCTGGTTTTGAGGATGCTCTTGAGTTTTTTTGGATGGCAATAGGTGATTGATCCTTGTGTACCACTCTTTACAGTAATAGAAATAAATTTAGTAAGAGAAGGAACAGAAAATAAGGTAAATGCATGGAGAGCAATTAAAAAATGTATACCTGTATGAACTGTTAATCGTGGCTCTGTTTCCATTTTCACAGTCAGATGGCAGAGGACTAACAAGATGCGAATCAGATGAGTCACCACTGTCAATAGAGCTGTCACTAGAGACAGATGCAGTGGCTATATCTCTTTCTGCATCTGTAGGATCTCCCTTGTTAGATACATAAACAGGTTTGGGTAAGGGAAAATATAGAGATGGCTTGGAGCCTTTGGCTCTTTCCGGTTTTGATGTCATACTAATTCCTGAATTTTCATCACTGACAGTAGGAGGGTGCAAGTCTGGCAGTGGGAGTGTCTGAGAATGAGGCCTTTCTGCAAAACTTTGACAGCGGGACACACGTGTAGAGGGCGATGTTGATCTGGAAGGTGCTGCGGATCTAGATCCCTTCCCTGAGACAGTGTCATTATGATGTCTCCTAGAACTTCCTGATTTACCATTGCGCTTATCTTCAGAAGCATTCTTTAATTTCCGCTGTATAGTATCAAGAATGCTTTCCCTGTATGTCTTCGTCTTCACCTCTTTGGATGAAGACTTCCCCCACCATGACGGCATGTCTTGGGAAAAGCTTGCTAAAAACACGCAGGGAAAGAGAGAGGGAGGGAGGGAGAGGGAAAGAGAGAGAATTGCAGAAAATAATATCTACAAATTATGGGTTTGGATTCACATTTGGCATTAGGGAAAAATCCATGACGAAAATGTTTGTAAAATAGTAAATTCAGTCAATGACATCATCTGATTTCCACTGAAGAGAACTACTCTGTTCTCATAAATCATTTATGTGGAGTGTGTCACACCATAAGAACCTGTACAGAAAGTTCCAATATTAGTTTAGTTCTTTTCAACATACAACATATAAGAAACAAATTAACCACACAAAAGTACAAGGTTGTGTAAAAGTAACTGAAATTAGATAGATAATGGGTCATCAATGTTCATAGAAACCTTTTCATTGATTAAAAGTTCATATTTCCATCTAATGCGTACATAAAGTATGCGATCAATTTGAACTTTCATTTTTAGCATAATTATAAGGTCAAATGAGGCTTCAGCACAAATATGGAATGGGAATTAAAAATTTAAAATGACAAGTAAAAATGACCCATAACAGAATATTCATACAACAGATGGTGGAAGGAGACAAAGAATACAATATTATCACGTGCTGGTAACAAAACACCAGCACTAAATAGAAAATTCAAGGGTATATTGATTAGAATTACCAAAAAAAAAAAAAAGGCACATAAAGCCCAAAAAAAATTTAACTACTTAGACAATAACATTGCCCATGCTGTAGTCTATGGCCTTTATTGGATCCTAATACACGACAATGTACGTTACAGAAGCTTTCAGATCCTAACAGAAATCAAGGAAGCAGGAAACTTCTCTGGTTAAAAATTAGAAGGCATGTTCTAGAAAGTCTATAAAAAAAAAAAAAAAAAACGTAAACATGCCGCAATGAAGTTTAACTGATATAGTAATTAGTCACAACCAGTTAATACAAAAGTGACCCTTAAAAACCTTGAAACCATGGTTCTAACTGAGTTCTATTTAGACGGTTACACATTTTATACTTGGACCATCAAAAGAGTGAACCACTGGCAAAGAAGTGATGAAAATAATTCAGTAACTGCCCGTTACAATTTAGAATCTATGATTAGGCAAAATGCATTTAAAGCAGGCTTTTCATTGCAACTCAGAAGAAGAGCACCTAGAGTTAGATGATTCAGAAGGTAATTTACATAACCTGATATTTTACATATTTGAGAATTTTACTCAGAACATTTTGTTTTCAGTAAATGATAGTTAGAACTTGGAATTGTGACAGTCAAAATATTATAAACATTTTACCCAAATTCTTCCTGCCTCTGTCTTAATATACATTATCTAGAAAATCATAACTCATGCAAAATTATATATATATATATATATATATATATATATATATATATATATATATATATATATATATATATTCTCTCAGTTTTTTTAGGCCAGATACCGTAATCTAGCTGTGTAATTGGGCAAATAGCATATAAGATCACATAAGAATATTAAATCAGCAGATAAAGGATAAAGAACCGAAACCAGGGACACTAAACTCAGATCTACTTGTTTAACCAACTCTATAAAACTGATACGATCAAATAAACAGCGAAAATTATGAAGGAATTGACGCCAAATCACAAACTGAAACGTACCAGCAACCATAAGGCATACCTCCACATACACCAACTGAAAATGCCGATACACAAACTGCGATTCATTATACACAAATCAGTAACCGAAACTTAAAATGCTGAAATTCCAGAAAGAAGCACGCAAAATCCAAAATGATGTTTGAGATAGTGACATGATTTGAAAAACACGTAGTGCGTTCAATTCAATTCAGTAGGAAAAAAAAATCAAAGAGAAAATAAAAAACAACAATGTAACCCTACAGTTACTTACTGGCGTGTGTGTCAGTGTGTGTTTGTGCTCTGCTCCTAAACGTCGACGCTTTGACGAAGATAAGAAGCTCGAGGTGTCGGTTTCTAACGAGAAGCTGAAAAGGCAAAACAACGTGAACGAGAGAGAGTATAGGGATGCAGGAAGAAGAAGAAGAAAAAGAGTGAGAGTGAGTGACCCAAACAAACAAACACACAACACACTCTTCAGTGTAGTGTGTTTGTATAAGCGTTTTGTTTCGTGTTATGAGAAAATAATTAAATAAAAAATTAATAGTTAATTATTTACCAAAAAAATAAATAATTAATTATTATCTAAAATAAGAAAAGATCGGGTGCCACGCATGAATGACCCGTCAGTGCGTCACAACGATGTCGTATTGAGGATCTGACCGTTCATTGAACGTAGAGCTTTTCCTATATGCCAAGATGTTTATGGGATCTTAGTTGGTGATTGGTGAGAGAATGGGAACTATAGTGGATCCTAAAACAGGGAATATTTTTTCTTTTTAACGGCAATTTTTTTTTAGACAAAAAATAACGGCAATTTACCCGATAATCACTATTTTCCATTATTATCGTCATGCTCTACTTGCTTTAGTGCTTTACACAATTGTATATTTTCCTTTTTCAAGTATACACCCAATTTGATTCCTGAAATTGTGAAGTAGTATCAACTTGGTTCCTGAAATTATTAAGATTTCTAATCAGTCCCTGAAATTATAAAATGGTAATCAACTTAGTCCCTCCATTGAAAATCATATGGACTAAGTTGATTTTAAATTAGCAGTGCCAGGGACTTGATTGATATTAAGTGAGTAAAATGAATAATCAAATTGATACTAACTTATTATTCAAGGACGCTTTTGGAATTTCGATAGTTTTAAGGATCAAGTTGATACTACTTCACGATTTCAGGGATCAAATTGGGTATTTACTCTTTCCTTTTCTCTCCATTTGCCATTTAGAGCATGTTTGTAAAAGCTGGATTTTTTCTATTTCAACTGTTTTATTCCCAAAAGGATTTTTCAAAATAATCTAACATGTTTGGCACCTTGCTTAAATTTATAAAAAAAAATTGAAAGAAAATTGTTTTATGCCATCTGGTTTGTTTTAGCTTAAGATTATTGTAATTTGATTATAATTCATTCTCAAAACTCTATTCCACGTTTAGTCGTTTACCCCTACAAAACTAATTTATATACAAATATTATTAAATTATACAAACAACTTCATACCCTTTTTCGTAATTTATAATATAAAGTTTTTTTTTTGTACCATCCAAACGAAATAAATTATTTTAAAATTGTTTTTCAGCAAATAGACCCAAACAAAAATAGATTCTGATTATAATCGAATATTACAATAATCGGTTATCAGCATAATCTTTTTTTTTTTCCAACTTTCCCAAATACACTCTTAGTTTGGCTTTGCTTTTTCGCTATTGCTTTTGTTTTTCATTTTAGTTCATCTGTATTGGAAATCACGTTGAACTACAACTAATTCGAATCGAGTCGAAAAGATATATTTAAGAGAGCAAAATTCTCACAACACTTTTTTTTTCATTTAATTGACTCGAATTCGATGACTTACTTAAGGGGAATCAAGCTTCTTGTCACTTATACCAACACATGTTGATCTTTTGTTTTTTATTGGCTTAACTGCACTTTTCGTCCCTCAACTTTTTTAATTGTACAATTTTAGTCCCTCAAAAATTTTAAAAGCACATTTAGTCCTTTAATTTGTCGAAATATGCAAAATCAGTCCTTCCGTTCATGATCGGTCAACATGTAATAAGGACTGATTTTGCCCAATTTTGACAAATTAGAGGACTAAATGTGTAATTAAATTTTTGAGGGATCAAAATCATACAAATTGAAAAAATAGATGAACGAAAAGTACAATTAAGCCTTTTTTATTTTTGTTTACATAAAATTTGGTTGGGAAAAAATAGAGGGAAGGGGATGGGATAAAGGGAATTAAAATCAATCTTAGTTTCCTTCTAATATTAGGGAATTTAAAGGGAAAGAAATATGAGTTTAAAACATTTTAAATATATTAACTAAAATATTCTTACTTTAATGGACTATACCTCATTGGTTGCGTTTTGTTTCTCTTGGCAAAATTTTGTCGAGAGAGAGTTTGGAGTTGGATTTATTGGGTACAGTAAAGATAAAACCACCATTGGAAATCACCTAAATACAGGAACTTTAGATAAATCTAATTTAGGGAATCCAAATCCTAATAGTAACTCACAGATAACTCATGTTTATATTTATAAGCTAGAGTTGTACCAAAAAATATTTATAAGCTAGAGAGTTATAATTTTATTTGTTGCATTTACTTGAGGAATTGTAAATTTATTTATTATTATCTTTATTTCATCTTTTAGCATAACAATGTGTATTAAATATTAAATTAATAATCTTCAAGAAATTTAATAAATGAAAAATAATCAACCATTAAATGAGATAAATAAATCAAACTAAAGTAAACTTTTTTTCCTACAAGATAAGCATGAACTTTAAGTGTTTGATTTGGCTCAAGTCGTTTACACTTTACTTACAAGTTATGGTTCAGAGTGTTAAAATTGAGTTTAACTATGTTTTTTAAGCATATTTAGTAAAACTAATTGTTAGTTACATGTAACAAGGTTTGGTGCCCAAATGTCGTTCAGAGAAATAATAATTTTTTCACTATTTTATTCATTGATTTTTAATTTTTAATTTTTTGGCATGAAAGAAGAAAATGTAAAGAGAAAAGATGAAAAGAAAGAATGTGGATAAAAAAAAAATGGGGGTGAGAAAAATGGATTTTAAGAATTGTTTGGTATGAGAAAAACATAAAAGTGGAAAGAAAGAATATGAGCTTTATTAATAGACAATTATGTCCCTATTGGATGAGAAAGTCGTAGGTAGATGATTGATAAATTTTGACATTTCACACCACTTTATCTCTCTCCTTCCATTTTCTTCTCATAAGTGAAGAGAAAACTTTTGGCGTGAGTGCCACTAGGATTTTTTTTACCACTTTTCTCTTTTCTCCATTTTCTCTTCACAACCAAACTAGAGAAAACTACAAAATCTTTCTCCCCTTCCATTTTATTTCCTACCATTTCTACTTAAAGTGGAATGGCGGACCACAAAAGTGGTGTAAGAGCATTTGCTTTACGATGGGATGACCAATTGCTAAAAGGTGTAAGAGCGCTTGCTTCAAGGCAGAATGATCGGCCATTGAAGGGTGTGAGGTTACTCGCTTCAAGGAAGAATAACCAGCTATTGAAGGGTATTGTGCCTGTTAGTTTGGGGTACCATTCCTAGTCGAAAAGTACCTTTTTGACTTCATCAAGTTGATTGTTGGACTATGCATGTCGAATGTACAATTACAATTGACCAATTAGCACTTTTGGGATCCTAACCCCCAAGGCTAAGTGGATCCCTCGTACCACACCCAAAACAGGTGGCTAGTCGGGCTCAGTCTTCAATCCTCCTTCATCATTTAGGAGGACCTGTCCTCATCTCTTATGAGTCATTGATTTATTATTTTAAAAAGGCAATGGCTCAGATCAATCTAAGTTTTTACAGTTAACTTGTTTAACTAGTTTTTCTTCAGGCATTTGGAATTGGATAGGCAGCCACTTTCCAGCCATTCCTCCTCTATTTCAACTTCGCCCCATCCCCCTTCCCCACCTACGCCAAGAACTAACGGCCTACATCGAGTCCCTCTTCAACCTTTGCTGCTAAGAACAGGTTCCAGGATTTGATATCGCTGATGATGCCGACGTCGACGGAGGCGTTGAATTCCGGCTAGAAAGCCACCACGCAGGAGGCGACGATCCCTACGAAGAAGTCAATAATCATTCACCATTTTGTTATTTTATCTGGATTTTGGTGACTTTCAAAAAGTCATAATCTTTTTGACAGATATGTCAATACTGCAATTAACCTTATTCTGGGTTTTTAAACGTTTACTGAAGAATTGAAGAAGTGAATATGGCTCCTTTTGCTATATCTCTTACTGGGGCTTCAGCTTCATATCCCTGAGGAGTTCAACCAGTTCAATGGTTTCAGTGGTGTCCCTTGAGAACCTTGGGAAGGGCACGATTGGTTTTAAAGAGAAGGGACTTTACAGTTGCTGGTATGCTAAGGAAGGTGAAGAACCATGAGTATCCATGACCTGAAAACCTTAATCCCAATACGAAAGGTGGAGTGGTAAGCCATCTCTCTCATTTCAAGCTACTCAAAAGAGAAGCCAAAGCATGTCGCTGTGGGAGCAGGAAATCTGGAATTATTTGAATATTTATTTGAGGTTATTTATGTCTAGTCAAAGCCATTGAGTGTAGTGTTCATGGGTGGACTTTATTTGTTTGAAGTTGATGATGGAGATTGAAGCCTTTGGCTTCGGTGGTTTCTGGGGTTTGAGGGAGACCCGGATTTGTGAATTGTGATGAAGAAAAAACAAGATATAATTTGGGTAAAAATTAAAAGGGAGGGGATCCACTTATTCCAAGAGTAAGTGTAAAATGTTACTCTTCATCTTGACCCTTTATTTTGTTTGATCCAATGGCTTTGATTACATAATTAAACTCCCACACGTGACCTTCTTTACTATGTTGCCTTCTTCAAGTCCATGCCGCCATCACCCAGTTCATGCGGCGATGCCCACATTGATGCCATCATTCACACCGTGCGACCGTCCAGTACTTACGTGCTATTGTCGCCCCCTCCGTGCCGTCATGCCCGCTCCATTTGCCGCCCCCTAATATTGCTCTGTTCTTATGAATCGTTGTCGCAAAAACAAAATTGCAACACAGATTGAAATTGGGTGTTGATGTTTGAAATTGTGCACCCCTATCATGTTCAAATCTTCAACCGTGAGTCGTGATACCATTTTATTTTATCTTTATTTAAAGAATAAACAAATACAATGACAACGTGTAGTGGAATTGAACCACCCACACACGGTAGCTAGTATTTCAAAAAGACAACTTCAGAACACGATGGACGGTGACGATCATTTAACCACCATATGGCAAACATTCCTAGGCTACTAGGGAATGGAGTTTATGCAAATGGTTAATGCATCGAAGAGGTCATAACAGAGAGTACCACAACTATGGGCAACGCCGGCATGACGGCGCGGATGTGAGTGATGGCATCACAGATGGGTGCGACAAAACTTGAAGATGGCAAGGTGAAAAGAAAGTCACGTGTGGGAGTTTAATGATATAATCTAAGCCATTGGATTTAAACAAAACAAAGGGTCAGGATGAAGAGTAACATTCTACACTTACTCTTGGAGTAAGTGGATCCCCTCCCAAAATCAAATAATGAAAAACTGATTTAACGGATATAATAGGTCAGTAGTGAGGGAGGATCAGTCCTCAACTAATAAGAGGGAGGATTAAAGATTTGCCCGGCTAGTCGGGTTTGTTGGCACAACATTCAAAATGTTTGGGATCTCTACCCCTTTGTCTGGGTGGATCACACAAACTCGCTAATATGGTTGTCGGACCATGTTGTGAGTTGCATATAGGGGTGGGAATAGGTCAGGCCAGGCCAGGCTTTGCTTAAATAGGCCTAGCCTGTTTAAAAAAAAGAAAGCCTGAGCCTGGCATGTTACCTGTCAAAGGCTTTTTTTGAAGCCTGGCCGAGCCTTTTTAAAAGCCTAGCCTGGCCTGTTGGCCTTTTTAAAAGCCTATTTCATATTAAGGGCTTCAAATAGGACATTTGGCTTATCTCAAAATCTCAAAATAGGCTAATAGGCCATTAAATTGGTCAAGTTCTATATTTGGACTAATAATAAGGACTTCCAGCAAGCAACATAAGGCACCCTGTGGGCCTTCTTAGTCACTTATCCAATGATTCTAACTTCTCTTTGCTCTCTATTTATAGAATGATGGTCTACTTCAGATGTATACTTTTAGCAATGTGGGACTAATTACTATTATCTAATAAGGCCAACTGGATGACATCTATGCAACTATGAAGCCAAGCAAGCTAACCACAATCGAAAATTTCAATCCCTAGAGAGTCTGACATTGGTTTCATTAGCATTAGCATAAAGTTACGTCTAGAAACAAGGTGTTGGTCACATTATTTGCATCACTGATTGTGAAAGTATCCATAATCCATATGAGATGGCAACGCTTTGGTAGCAGGTACAGCGTAAAAATAAGGTTAATATATACAGTGATGCTTCATTGAGAGTTAGTCTCACATCTCTCAAAATATACATATGAAGCAAACCAACATTCTATAAATAAATAGCAAAATGCATATTATTCTGTTAAAAATAATAATATAAATATATAAATAAATATATAATAATATATGATATATAATATATAATATAATATTTAATATATCCTATATATATATTAATATAATATATATATATATATAATAATAATAATATTATTATTATTTATTTATTATTTATAAGTAGGCCGGCCTACCAGGCTTAAAAGGCTTTTTTATGAGCCTAAGCTTGACCTATTTAACTAAAAAGGCTTTTTAACAAGCTTGGGCCTAGCCTTTTTAATAAACAAGCCAGGCCAGGCTAGGCCTTAAATAGGCCAGTTCATAGGCCCCTGGCGAGCGGTCTGGCCTATTCCCACCCCTAGTTGCATAGAAGTTGAGTCTTTAAACTTGTACACTGCCACTTCAAGTTGGGGTTGTGTGTATGCTATTACCATTCATTAGATTGACAATAGTTTGAATCAACGACAATATTAGCATATCAAATAATTACAAACTAGTCAATATCTCACTAATGAGAATGTGTATCACAATTATACAATGTCAATAAGCAATTATGATATCCTCGTAAGTTAGCTCAACTGATTAAGTTGTTGTACATAAATTGCGTGTATGCATAATAAAAGCCCAAGATGAGTCTGTCATTATCTCATTGACTCGTTTCCTTCACCCATCTCCCTCTCTCCATGTAAGGCCTTTTTACCTTCCCTTAGACCAATAAAAATAAAATAAAGGAAGGCTATGTTACATTATAAATAATAAATACTCCTTCTGATTCTTATTATAAGAGATAAATGATTATTTTTTTTGTTCTAAAATATAAGAGACATGCATGTATTTTGACAAATATTAAATGCTCATTTCCAATTTTACCCTTATTAATAATAGGGTTTATATTTACGAGACAGTGCAACTTTCAATACAAGTAGGTTTGTTCATTAATTATTGAAGGGTTAAATTTGTAAATTTATATGAATATTAATTACAAATAACTTATTTCAATGCATTTCCTTGATCTGTGTGTTTTAGGGTTTTGCCTTTTATATATAGGACCAGAGGGAGTAATAATTAAGAGATGAATAATAAATAACAATTATTCTTATTGCAGTATTCTTTACTATATATTAATAAAGCAAGAGTATACAATTCCAAGTCTGGAAAACTGGATGTGATCTACCATGGCAAACACCACGTCGGCTATACCTAAACAAGTGCCCACCAAATAGTTGTTGGGACACTTATAAGGACACCCGTCATGACCAAAATTAAAGTTCAAATGCATTCTATATATGCTCCAGCATTACATTTTAATTTAATTTAGTTTAACTAAATACATAATCTATAGTATTATATGCATCAAACAAAGACCCATTCAAGCAATAGCAGCAACCATTTCAACCCCTTCCATATTACCGTTATTACTGAGAGCTTCTTTACCACACGACTCAACCTTGCTTTTTATCTTCTCCAACACCGGCCTTAGATCCCGAGGGTGCACGTTCACCTTTAGCCCATACTTCATGAACAGAGTCAGCGACATCTTCTGCTCTACGCGGTGTCCCGGCGCCACCGTGAGGCGGTGGCGGAGCAGCACCGCCGCCGCTATGGACTTCATCTGCAAGTAAGCCAAGTCCTTCCCCAAGCAAATCCTGGGCCCCGCATTGAAAGAAACGAATTTGTAAGAATCATGTACCTGAATCTGTTTCCCGTCGGCGGAGAGCCACCGCTCCGGCTTGAACTCGAGGCAGTCCTCTCCCCAAATGAACTTCATCCTCCCGATGCTGTAAATGGAATAGGTAACCGCCGAACCCGCCGGAACGAAAGTTCCGTTCGGCAAAACGTCGTCTTTCACCACGTGCTTCGAATCCTCCGGCACCGACGGATAAAGCCGCAGCGTCTCCGACAGTGCAGCTTTTAAGTACACCAAACGGTCAACCTCCTCGAACGCTAGAGGTTCGTCAACCCACTTTGACATGTCACTGCCACGTGTCTCCATCAGAACGGTGCAGAGCTCGATCAAGATCTTTTCCTCTACACTGGGATTCAAGATGCATAGCCAGAAGAACCAGCTGAGTGCCACCGATGACGTGTCACGTCCAGCTAGGATGAAGTTGAGTGCCACGTGTTGGAGGAACTCGTTTGAGTAGGATTCCTTCTTTTTCATGAACCGGGATAACAGGTCATCATGGGTGGCCCCACCAGCATCAATGGCTTGTTGTTTTCCCACCAGCTCAAGTTTGCGTGTGTTGATGATGTTGGAAAGGTACTTATCAATGTGTTTGAGGCTTTGGCTCAGGCTCCCTTCCATCCCGAGCCCGAGCCACTTCTTAAACTTCCAAACAATTTCGGGCAAAATGAAGCGCTGGAGCGTGGCTTCAGTTGCACGGTCGAAAGACAATGCAAACTTGTTTTCGGGCAGGTCCACATCGAGTGTTTGTGGGTCTTGCCCGAAAGCCAAGCCACATATGTTATCGAAAGTGAGCCGAAGCAGCAGGTCCTGGAGGTCCACCGACTTCTGGTCCTGCTGTGCGGCGGCTAAAATGGGACAAAACCTGTGCTTGATGGCTCGGCTCACCCAGCGGGCCATCGCTTGGCGCAGGGTGCGGGTGGTGAATTCCAGAGCGGCGGTCTTACGCTGGAACAGCCACGTGTCACCGTCTGAATTGAAAATGCCATCTCCGAGCAAGTCGTGGAACACTGCCTGCCACGTTGGACCCTTTGGGTAGTTGTCGAAGCGGAGCTTGAGGATGTGCTCGAGGTTCTTGGGGTCGCACGTGACGGTCACGAGACCCTGTTTTCTGGCGAGGAAGGGAATTGGACAGATGCAGGTTTGGTACGTGCCGCCACAGGTGCGGAGGTTGTCTGAGATCCAGTCGTGCATGCGGTTGGCGTGTTGGATGAGACCTGGGAGGCTACCCAATAGAGGCCAGACACGTGGACCTCTTAGTGACCGTGAGATGAAGGAGAACCATATTAAATAGCCTCCCATGGCTGATAGAATAATAAAAGCCGTTGATGCATCCATGTGATCAAGGGACCCAACTTTGAAAGTACCTTTATTAGTTGCACCTTCCAACACCGGAAAACTTACTCCTCTTTCACCAGAGAGGCTAGCTCCTATAAGGAAGGGAAAATAACAAATCGAAAAAAGGTTTATTTAGAAGTACAATATATAAACTTTGAGCAGATAATGAAGTGGGTCTAAGGAAAAAAGAAAATGAGACCCCAAGTTGAGAGAAAAAACTGAGATCTGTTGCATGCAAACAACGTGAGGGAGAAAAGTGTGGAATGCGAGAGGAAGAAGAGAAGCAGCTAGCTAGTTAAGTATCAAAGGATGTGAGGTACGTACATGTGAGAGGAAAAGTATAACGAGCAGCTTGTGAAGGGAAGAGAAAGAAAAGAAAGTGATTTATAGAAGGAAGGAGAATAGTGAAACAGGGAAAAGGACAATTAATAAGGAGTGGAAATGCTTGGTGTTGTAACTGTTTTGAAAGTTTCAATGGTTGAAGTTTGCATTTTTCTACCTTCGTAAGAAGACCGTAGCCACCTTAATTATGAATCCACCCTCATTAATGCCCACAGAGGTCGTTGGGTGTATTAAGGCAAAATCAAAGCCATCAGCAATCTCTAATGTAAAAGGAGTTCTTTTCTGTTAAAGATTTGGAGATATAAACACATTTTTTTAATATTTATGGACCTGTCATGATTGGTTGTAAGATCCTTTAATTAATTATAATTTTAAAATTTTGTTTCTTTCACACTTCAACATGAGAGTATCTTGTCTTATGTAAACATGAAAAGATCGATCTAAATCCTCTTTTTAACACTTAGAATATCCTCTTATCCGGATTAATAGATTTTTTTTATTATATAATAGATGAGTTTAATTTGAATTTATTGGCAGCATATTTTTTTTCAACGGGCTAAAAGGTTCAAAATTAAACAAAAAACAAAAAAAGCAAAGATTCTACATAGTCATGCGGGTACGGAAATCCTACTCAAATCACGACTTAAAAGTGAAGACTCTAATTCGCCAACTAATCTGCACAGTAATTTTCTTCCCTCAACACATGACGCTTCCCACTCCTTAGATTGTCATTGCTTGATTCTCTTGTGAAGAATTTGTTGCTACTTGACTCGGTCTTGTCATTCTTGAGAAAATTGATAATTGAAGCAGAATTAGATTTAACAATTTTCTTCATTCCTTTGCTCCAAGCCGTTTCTATGCCCTCTAGGATTCCCCATAATTATGGGGCATACGCAGTGCTGGAACCAATATTCATAAAAAGGAGTCAGCGTAAAAAAATTATATTACTAGTTAATCATAAATAATTTTATGTGTGTATTTAAGATAAGAGTCAAATATTTTTAATAATTTAACAATTTATGATTGATCGATAATATAGAATTTTTACATAAACATATAATATAAAATATTTACAATAACAACACACATCAATTCAATCTTCAACATATTACCATTTATGCAATATACATCAGTATTTATTCATATTCATAAGTATTGCACTATTGCCTATAAGTATCAAATTAGAGTATATAAAAAAGAGTTTAATTTTGATATATTGTAAGGCAATCACAAATTAACTTGACATGACTTTAGTACAATTATTATAGAAGTCAAAATTTTTAAAAAAAGTGACGTTCTACGATTGATTGTTATTATAAAAATATTTACATTGACGATACATACCAATTAAATATTATACAAATATTTTTTACATGAAAGTGTTTCTTGAATGAATTAAAAGTAATAATAAGTGTTATGTTATGTCCACGTAAAATTTCTCCTATATTTAATAAAAATAGATGTATTTAATATCTTAAAAATATAAAATATATTTAATATTTTCTTTGATCTCAAAAACAAATAATATTGTCTCTGAAATTCTGTAAAAAAAAAAATGTCTCTGAATTTTTTATTTTTTATTTATCTTATTGTTGTTGCACAAGAATTGATAAAATCAATAAATAACATCAACGATAAAGTAAAATAATCACATTTGACTAAATTATTCATTATTTAAATACTCAAAATATTATTATGCCCTACTAGTTTGGAAAAAATATAATTAATAGTTCTTTAATCTTAAAAATTACATATAAAATGAAAAAGAAACTCATTTAGAAATTTAAATAAAAAATGGAAGAAAGAGTTTTTTTTTTTTTTTTTTTGTAAAAAAATGGAAGAAAGAGTTAAGAAAGGTTATTAAAAGATTGAGTCTGGATTGTTTGATCCCCGCCTTGTGCAAAATAAATCCTTTGGGGAAGGGCCCCACCCATGTTTTCCAGGCCTCGGAGTGGTAGCTCACTTCCTGCAATTTTAGTTAAAAAAAAAAAATTGAGTCAGGAGGATATAGAATATTAAAATAATAACAAAAATTAAAAACGGAAACATGATCAGCTCATCATCTTCAAGATATATGCACAATCGTGTGCAGAGCAGTTTCCTCGCCCGCAGAATAACATTTGGTTAAAATTAACACATTTCGTGAGTACTTCTGGAAGGAGAATTCTTACACACTAGTGCTGGAAGGAAGAACGGTGCTTCGTCTTTAATTGTAGCATTCAATGAAGAAACTACAAGTTAACAATATTAGTTGAAGAAACTTATTACAACTTTGGACGGTTGTGCTAAGTCCCAACTGCTTTGAAGACCTGGGGTGGGATGAAAATGGCAATGCCAGCCAGTCCCACCAAGGCACTAACATTCTTTTGTTTTGTTTTTGGTTTTTGTATTTTTCTTTTTCTTTTTTCTTTTTTCCTTTTTTTTTTTGTGTGTGTATAATTTCACTTTTGGTCCTCTGGGTTCCAATTACGCCAATTGGCTCTCACAAGGATCACGATTGAGCAATTTTGGTCACCTAAATATCACGATTGAGCAATTTTGGTCACCTAAATATCACAATTGTGCAATTTTTAACGCCAATAGCATATGTGTTGCACATGAGACTGATTTGAGACCGATCTTCGGAAATGTCATTTGCATAGAAACATTGGACCCTTATACTCACGTGATGTACACGTGAATTAAATTGTGTGAGATGTCAAGGATGCCACATAGGAATGTCATGTAAACTGTCAAGCTAGCATCACTAAGTGTCAAATCAGTCTCAAGTGTGCCACGTAGGCTACTTGTGTTAAAAATTGCACAACCGTGTTATCTAGGGATCAAAGTTGCACAACTGTGATACCTAGGGGACCCAATTGGCACAATTAAAACATGTGGGACTAAAATTGCACAATTGTGATACCTGTGGGACTCAATTGTCGCAATTGAAACCAGAGGGACCAAAATTACACTATCGTCGTGATACCTCGAGGATCAAAAGTGCAATTAAGTCTTTTTTTTAAGAATGTTAACCAGTCAATAAAAAAATTATCAGGAATTGATATATTTAATATTTGAAAAAACAATATGTTTACTTGGCTAAAAGTAGTATGTACCGTCAGTTTAAAAAATTTTATTAGATGTTTTTGTTTTAATAATTAAGAGAGATAAATAACAATAACGTTGATTTGTCAAGATATTATTGGATATTTGTGTAAAAACTTTTTACACTGAGGATGCATAGAAATTAAACTCTATTTATTTATTTTAACAAGTATTTTTAAAATACCCGTTAACGTCTTGTTACAAAAAAAAAAACAGTCATGATATTTACACACCTGTGTTTGACACCCAGGTGGACACCTTGGTTAATCATGTGTAAATTTTTGGTTAATTCAGTTTATTATATGGTTAATGGGTTATATGAAGCTTATTTTCCATAACCATGTAAATATTTGGTTAATCACATGTAAATATCTGGTTAATTCAGTTCTTTATATGATTAATGGGTCATCATAAATTAACCAAATATTTACACGTAATTAATCATATAATGAACTGAATTAACCAAATATTTTTACCGATTAACCAAAGTGTCAACTTTGAATGTCAACTTTGGGTGTATAAATATCATTTCTTAAAAAAAAAAAAAAAACACACGACCCTATTCTTTTATAACACTCTCTAATACATTGTTTGTTATGCCATAAATTTTATGTAGCTACAAAAATAAAAAATGCTATAAAAAGTGCGTTGCTACTTGCTAGTAATTTTTGAAAGAAAGAAAAAACCGACGTGATCACTTTTGTTAATTAAGCATGGCGTGTGACGCATATAGTTTTCAACGGTTTCTCTATCTCTTTCTCAATGTGGGGCGAAGTTTGAAATTTCCCTTTGCTTCGTTCCACAAAAGGTTCGGTGTATTCATGTGATTGGATGAAATTAGTGACCTCCGGGGTGCTGACACGGTGCACCAACATTTATTTGCTGCACAATGCACATCCGTTTTGACGGCGTCGTTTCTTCCTTCAACTTTACTTAACATATGTTTGACTTAGTTACCCTTGGAGCGCTTGGAGTTTTATAAATGAGTGATTTTTAGTCCTCGGAATTTTAATTGGTCAATTTAAATCCTTCTAATTTTGAAATCAAACAAATTGACCATGGCGTCAACATGTTATTCAATACTTAACGAGGGTTGTTTACCCGTCTAAACCTTTGTGATGTGGCATTAATATATGATTAGCTTTAATTAATTAGTTTAAAAAGAATTTTAAAACTAAAACTAAAAACTAAAAAACACTAAAATAAAATGGGTATACACCTGTGAAACTACATGGACCAAAATCACCTGTTTGTGAAATTACAAGGGCTTGATTTGTGTAACTGGAATTATAGGGACTTGATTTGTTCGATTTTGAAATTAGATGAATTTGATTGGAGCATTTGAGATTACAATGACCAAAATTACCTATTTGTAAAACTACAGAAATCAAAACTGCAATTAAGCATATATTCTCTCATCCATTCTATGACGCGCCAACAAAAAAGATGTGCACTCATACACCATAAAGTAAATCATTTCGGGCCAATCAAATTGGCATCCTTGCATTACTTTTTTCCCTTGATATTTTCGTAAACGTCTTTTGTAGTTTTACATTGGGTGTTGGAGAGTTTATATTTGCACATACAATCTAATGAAAGCCTTCTTGGAAATTGAAATGGGACATGGTCACAATTTTTTTGTTGCCAACATAACCAACCTACCACCGCTAGCTAGCACCTCGACCATCGCCATCCCTTTTCATCTTTGCCGGAGCTTTGTTCATCAGAGATGGGTCTCACCTTGAATGTGAAAACGACAATGAGAACCAACAGATCGTTTACATTGTGTTCATCCCTATCTTCTTAGGCTTCTCCATGGGTTACCTTCAAAACTTTTTCGATTACGACACGAGAAGAAACTCAAGGGATCGTTGATTATTTCGGTTGGTGTACCTAGGATGCATAAATAAAAAAACCACCACATTGAAAAACCCAGAAACTCCCCAAGTTAGAGGCAAGCATAAATGAAAAAAGAAATGCAAGAAAAACAATTTGGGAAGAAATTACCAATTTTCTTGTAGTTTTGGTTCATGTAGTTTTACAAATAGGTGATTTTGGTCCTTGTAGTTTCAATTGCTCAAATTAAGTCTTTCTAATTTCAAAATCAAACAAATGAAGTCTCTGTAATTTCAATTGCTCGGATCAAGCCCTTGGGATTTCACAAACATATGATTTTGGTCTCTTAACCATCAATACACAGGTGAATACACAAGCTTTGAAAGGATACAGCAGATAGTGACATATTACTTCTCTATATTATCAGATTACAATAAAATATGTTAATCCGGTAATCCTCCATTGTTCATAACCCATAAAATATTTTTAAAAAAAAAACCATAAACATAGGCAACAAAAAGAGAAGAAAGATAAAACAAAGGTTACAATTACATTGTATAGGTATATCAGCTTCAAAACCTTTAAAATGAAACGACAAACACAATGAAAGCAATCTTTGCAGGGGTTATGCTAGCGTGGTGGAGGAGAATAACAGTGGTGCAGGATATGGGATCGGTGGCTTCGCCAGATATGGCGTAGGAAATTGTGCATGGTGGTTCACGGCGGCTAAGTCAAATATGGTCGTGCATTTTGGGTAGCACAACTAATGAGAACGATGACTAGGCAACGTTCATCTAGTGGTGACATGTGATGGCATCGGACAATCCACATGATCTAGTGCGTCCAAGGTGGGGGATGTGGAATATGGGATTGTAGAGGGAGGTGGTGGCAGCGAGGTTCGATGGTCGATGGAGAAGGACATGCAACAAGTTCTTGGGTGGCGGTGGCATGGGATGGAACGAAGGACCATTTCGTTAATACTAATTTTTTCTCAACATGTAGCAAGTCAATGATTATCTACCGTTGATCATATTTTATTCTAAAATCAATGGTGCAAATGTTGACACCACTTGTGTATGTCATTCCCCCAGTTGCACCACAAAACTCTCTCCAATTAGGGATGGCAATGGGCAGGGTCTAGGTAGGGCACTATAGTACCACCCCCATATATATCAACATTTAAAGAAAAATACTTGATGTACCTGAACCCATACTCTTGTGAATACCAATTTTAATACCTGTTGGGTACCTAAGTGCACATACCCACACCATTACTCATATTTTGATTTATCATGAAAATGTAATAAATAAAAATAAATTTGATTAAAAATTCTCTTTTGATCACCAAGTACATTTTCAATTTGTTTGAGAGTAATAGAGATAATAGGAAAAGATCTACTTTCAGATTTTTTGTGGATGCTTGAAAACATGTTTAAGAAATTTGTATTATCAAAAGAGAATAACAAAAATATGTAATTCACTTAGGGGTGGGAATAGGTCAGGCCGCTCATCGGGGGCCTACGACCTAACCTATTTAAGGCCTAGCTCGGCCTAGCCTAATTAGTAAAAAAGTTAGTCAAGGCTTTATAAAAAGCCTATATTGCTAAATAGGCCAGGCCTAAAGCTTTTAAAAAAACCTATTGGGCCTACCAGGCCGGCTTATTTAACACATACACACACACACACACACACACACACACACATATATATATATATATATGTATATGTATATGTATATGTATATGTATAATGTATAATATAATATATTATAATACTATAATATATTATTTGCACTATTCATAATATTTAAAGGTAAAGGCATATGGGCCATGTAGTGACCTACTTGCCTATTTATTTGTGAATGTCTTGTGACCTATTTATTAGTATATGTCTACCAACTTCTTTGTCATTAAAGACCTACGAGCCTATTTACAAGTGAATGACTGTGACTATATTTACATATGGAGGCATATTGAAAGGTCTTGTTAATAAAGTAGGCTTTTAAATAGGCTTTCAGGCCAGGCCAAGCTTTAAAGTAGGTCAGGCTCGGGCCTTAGAAATTGGTCTATATCAGGCTATAGGCCAAACTCGGGCCTCGTGATTGGAACACAGGTCAGGCCCAGGCTTACCAGGGCCTAGCTCGACCTAACCTATTTCCACCCCTAAATTCACTAATCCTAACTCCTAAGTGACATTTTTTTTATTTAACATATTATATACATATATATATATAAGTGTACGAGTATGGAGCGAGTTGGGTACTGGAGTATGCATACCCGCGTCGATACCCGTTAAATTTTATAGGTAATTACCGGCTTCTATACTCATACCCATTAAGCAGATAATTATCCTACCCATCATTGATAATTTTTGCGAGTACCCATTGGATCCAATTTCTATTACCATCCATACCCTCAATCACTAGCAATGTGGAAGAGTAGAAACATCAAGCTATGGGAGAATACAGAGGAGACATACATGCAGATCTTTTCCAGAACTAACTCTTTCCTTCACCAATGGCTGTGGGCTCATGAAAATAAAGCTGGGAATGATAGTTTTGAGCCACCTCCACGATCCAGCAATGCTGTAATACGTTGGCAGGCTCCCATGCAAAATTACGTGAAGTGCAACATTGACTCATCTTTTAGTCAACAAGATTCTATTGGCTTGGGCTTCTGTATCCGTGATAGTAGGGGCAATTTTATAAAAGCTCGAACCATGCACTTCTCTCCCAAATTGCAGGTACATGAGGGTGAACCCTTGGGGCTTCTTCATGCCCTTCATTGGATGGCAGAGCTGGGTTATGACAGAGTTGTTTTTGAGATGGATGCCAAGTATGTGGTTGATGGCTTTAACATGGACAGGGTGGATAACTCAGAATGTTTTCCTCTTTTTCAAACTCTTTGGTAGTTCACTGGGAGGAAGGCTAATGTAGTTGCTCACATTTTAGCTGAGGTGGCTACATATATGACTAGCTCTTATGATTATGTTGATGTTCCCATTTGTATTGCGGATTTGATTTTTAATGATATGCCATAAGTTTCTTTTGATAAAAAAAAATTTGGGAACAATATTAGAATTGAGATTCCAAATTTTTTTTTTTTTTTTTTTGGAATGAACCTCGTCACATTAAATTAAACTATTTATTCTTGAATGTTGGTCATTTTTCATAATGTTTTATTACTATCAATTTGCTAATATTAACTGATTTAAAATTCGGTTGCTAGCTAAATCAGTTTCCGATTACAATTTTGACAACCGTCAATATTCAATATTCCGTCGCTAATGCATTTAGTGACTGAAATTATATCATGATCGATTTCTTCGATCATTAAATGATTGTTTTCTTGTAGTGTTTCTATCACAATTAATACCTAGAGTTTTCTAAATTATATAGAAGATGTATTCTTAAAAGTTAATGTTATCAAAGAGTATATTTACTATAGAAATATTGATTATAAAGTTATCGCTGTTTATCTATTTGTAGTAGTATTCTTAACATTAAATTATTTGCTTAATCATTTATCTTTTCAATGTTAATATGCTAATTATCACTTATACATTGTTAGGGCCTGTTTGGTTTGTTTCTAATTTCCTGTTTTCATTTCCTAATTTTAATCACAATTACAACTAAAATAATTACAAAAGTGTCACCTTATTTTCATCTTGTTTCTTGTTTCCAAAGATTTGTATAGGAAACTGTGAAAACAAAAAAAAAATTTGTTTTCAGTGTTTTTTGTACAAATCTTTGGAAACAAGAAACAAAATGAAAACAAAGTGACACTTTTGTAATTATTTTAGTTATAATTATCTTTGAAACCAGGAAATGAAAACATGAAACTGAAAAAAAAAACTAACTTGTTAAAGTTACTAACAGGTTGTTAAGTTTGGATATGGAAGTCCTCTGAGCACATGAGGATCCAGTGTAATGTGCTGTACACCAGCTTACACATATGCCAAAGATAGAAAAGATTTCTAAAATTATCTTAAGTATTGATGTATTTTTTCATGAATAATTTTATCTTAAGTATTACGCATGAGGCACTCTGCATGTAGGCATAATGAGTGTGATCAGGTTCCCATACATGGTAGGTGTCAAGTGTTTTGTATATGCACTTAAATCAACCTAAAGACCACGCACATTTTGGTAATTTGCACATCTAGTTAATTTGTGATATCTATCCTATTCAACTCCAGTTGAAAATCGCTCCCTCTTTCTAGTTTCCACAAAGAAATTTCAGTTTTGATTTGATAGATTAAGTTTTTTGTCTCTTTAAGCTCCAACGGAGAGAAAAGAGTAAATATGATTATTTCTTTTTGCTGTGATGCTAGCATCAAGGATCGATCAAGGCCTTAGCAAAAAATCAGTGTGGATGATCTCATCAGAAAGCAATGTAAGTGGAATTTATCTGAAATTATAAGGACAACGTTAAAATATCACTCAACTCTTCCATATTATGTGGAAACAAAAAGTACCTATTGGGTTCCTGCTAACTAGTTTATAAATAATTCCAAACTCTCTTACTTAATATTTCTATTACCTTATACTTTGTTTTTTTGAAGCAACCCTTGCACTAAATAACTAAGAAATATTAAATTTTTTTAATATATTTCTAATATAGTAAATGCATTAGGTACTTTTTTATTTATCAATAAGAAGATTAATAGGAAGGTTTCGTTGGAGAATATAACAAAACTCTACCAACGTACATTATGTTGATCCGAGTAGAATTGAGCTCGGATCCCTTAAGCAATGTTTTGAGTTCGAGTCTTGTGGATGGAAAAAAATGTGGTTGGGAGGAGAGTCCTCACTAATGGTGGCCAATCAGCTTTCCCGGCGGAGATTAATCATCGGCAAAATCGGTGAATACTTCGTACCTATGTCATGGTAAAAAAATATATATAACAAAACTCCTAGTTTATTACTAACCTAGTCTAGACCTTCATTGCTTGATTATGAACGTTTTCCTTCATTTTTGGTCTCAATTAACATGCAAGAAGAATGGAAGATTTGGTGGAGACTTTTGTTTCCCATACCGTTGCATCATATCTATTGAATTGATTCTTCCGATTTGTGCATCAAAAACCGAAGGTGAATAAAGTGGACAAAGAAGAAAGCCAGACGGAAATCAAATTCACAAAATTGTATCTCATTCTGACACATCCACTTAGATTGTGCCAACTGAAAAATTAATTATATTATTTATTATAAGTATATCATTTTTAAATGATATGACATAATATAAGTGGATATGATCAAGAATGAGACATCATTTTATGACAGGTGATCTCCATCCACCATCAAAATGTGCATGCAGGCCCTGCACTAATTAATATACAGCAAGTTTGCCGATAAAATGGTTATAGGGGCTAGCCATTCAATGCTTAATTATGAGTGAAAATCCCCGAATTTGATTTGATGAATTATTGTGCTCATTTGTAATGCAGCATTAATTGGAAGCCGAAAATGACGGTGTTTTGGTTCATACGGAGTGTGGGATACTTGACGCCAATGCGGCCCCAGCGTTGAAGATATATACTTATCATTGTTTGGTACAAAAGATACTCCTTCCCATTCTTATTATAAGAAATATATGACTATTTTTTTTTTGTTCAAAATATAAGAGACATGTATATATTTTGACAAATATTAAATACTCATTTCCAATTTTACCCTTATTTATAATAGGGTTTATATTTACGAGACAATGCAACTTTCAATATAAGTAGGTTTGTTAATTAATTATATAAGGGATAATTTTGTAAATTTATATGAATATTAATTACAAATAGTTTATTTTAATGCATTTCCTTGGTATGTGTGTTTTAGGGTTTTGCCTCTTATATATAGGACCAGAGGGAGTATTTAGTTACGAGAATGCAAAGGCACTAGTTAATAAATCAAGAAAAGTAAGGTTTCGTAGGAAATTGATGTATTTAATATTTGAAAAATATGAAATACTTAATTTTTCAATAAAAACTTACTTTTTTGGATTCCTTAAAGAGTGTCCTTAGAGTACTCGTTAGTATGACCCATCTAGTTATATGAGTTTTGCTCATTGCGCTAATTAAAAAGAAAATTTTATCTTAGTGAAAGGTAAAAGTAAGTGTTATGGTCTAATCACATTATTAATCATTTTATTTATTAGAAATGCTTAAATATGTTTTTAGTCTCCATAAAGAAGGGTTATTTTGCTTTTGGTTCATAGTTTAAAAAAATTGTTCTTTCATCCCTAAAAAGATGAGAATACATCCATGTAGTCCCTGGCGTTAATTTGCTTCTATTAAGTGCTAATGTGCAAAATGAAATACCACATCAACACTGACATGTGGATGATCATTTTTTTGCTTTTGGTCCCTATTAACATGCTTAAATATATTTTTGATCTCTCTCTTGTATTGTATTATTTGGCCATCTTCTCTTTCTTTTCCATCTTCTTTTCCTCTTTGAAGATTAATGACATGAAGGTCCCAATTAAGTATATAATCCTCGGTGATATATCCCATATCCACGCCCTAAGTGTCATTTAGCGGAAAACTTCCCCTTGTTGCTTTTCTACAAGGTATCTACACATGGAATAGCATATTTATTGGTTTCTAAAGAAAAATAAAAAAGAAGAGATCATAGTACGATCTTTATAAACTCAATAATTAGGCAAAGATAAATTTTCCATGTTGGATTTTTGATCGAGTGCACAACTTGAAAACATGAGGTAAAAATTTTACACTCAGTGCTCTATTTGTAGCTGGAGTACATACTTCAATTTGGTGAAAGGGTAAAAAGCAAACCGTGGATTCAACTCAACAAATGCCATAGAAATGTCTCCTTTAGATTTCTTGTATTCTTGTATATAGGTTGTGTCTTACATTAGTTGAAGACACTTCGGTATAATGCAGATTGATAGTAGGAAGTTCATTGAGATCCTTTTTGTATGAGTCCTCAATGTTGCTTTCTAATGCATCTGGCACTCTAGCATGGGGTTATTGGTTCCTTAATGTCTGTTATTAGAATATATTAGATCATCTTATCTGATTGTTAGTTAGATCTTAGTTGGTTTAGTTTGTTATTAAGTTAGTTTTCTGTTTCAGCATTGTTACAAGACTCAGTCAGAGTCTTGATTCTCTCAGGGCTATATATAAGCTCTTGTATTCTCTTCTTCAATATATACAATTTCATTCATTCAATCTACAATTTCTATACTCTAATATGGTATCAGTTTGATATCTTGCTTCCGTCTCTTCCAATATGTCTAATAATTCACAACACAGCAGCAGCGATGAAACCACCAACAATGATGGTACTCCACCACCACCTCCTCCCATTGATCCTTCTCAAAACCCCATCAGCCCCTATTACCTTCATCCTGGAGAAAACCCAGGATTCGTTTTGGTTCATCCACCCCTAAACGGGGACAACTTTTACAATTGGAGCAGGGCGATTACACGAGCCCTATCCTCCAAGAACAAACTCAAATTTATCAATGGCACCATCCTCAAGCCTGCTCCAACCGATCCTATCTTCGATACCTGGCAGCGATGCAACGACATGGTGGTCTCTTGGATCACTCGCACTCTGTCTCCTCACATCTCCCAGAGCACTGCTTCTTTCGACAATGCCAGAAATCTCTGGTTGAATCTTGAAACCCGATTCTTGCAAGAAAATCACTTTCGAATGTCTGATCTTCTTCAGGAAATCCATTCCATGAAACAAGGTGAACGATCCCTTTGTGTTCTTTACTGACATGCAAATATTATGGGATGAACTTGAATTCCTCCGCCCCACTCCTTCATGTTCTTGTACTATCCCTTGTACCTGTACCTTGAGCCAATCTGTTCAGAATTACAAGGACAAGGAACATGTTCTTTGTTTTTTAAAGGGCCTCAATGAATCCTATGCGCCTGTTAAGGCACAAATTCTTCTGATGAAACCCTTGCCTTCTATAACTCAAGCATATTCCATGGTCATCCAACAAGAAAGACCTCTTCTTACCACTCTAATCACGGATTCCACTATTCTTGCCACCAATTCCAACAATTCCACACAATCAGGAAGAAATTCCAATTATCAAGGCAGAAATCGTGGCAAATCCAATCCCAGACAGCAGATGATATGTACCTATTGCAAAAGAAACAATCACACAATTGACACTTGCTATTTCAAGCATGGATTCCCTCTAGGGTATCGATCCAACAATCAAGGATTCAATCAGGCTCCTACCACTTCTCTGCAAATTTCAACCTCTGAGATCTCTCAGCAATCCAATTCTGAACCCTCTCTTCCTATTAGTCGTGAAGATTACCAATACCTTATCTCCCTACTCCATGCTTCCAAGAAGGACAATTCCATCCTTTCCTCTCAACACAGTAAGCCATCTTCTACTGACTCTGCTCCTCACATAGTGTCAAGTATCACAAAGACAGGTAATCCTCTTCACCTACACTCTTTTTGGATTCTGGATTCTGGTGCTAGTGACCATGTTTGCCCCAATTTGCAATTTTTTACTACTTACAAACCTATTAGGCCAATTGCTGTTACCTTACCTAATGGCACAATAGTCTTTGCAAATTATTCTGGTTCTATATCTCTTACTCCCTTGATTACTTTGTTTGATGTTTTATACATTCCAAATTTTCATTATAATCTGATTTCATTTCATAAGCTTACCTCTTCGCTCAACTGTAAATTGATCTTTTCCTCATCTTCTTGTGATATACAGGATCTTCATACCCAGAAGACGATTGGGCATGCTAGCATCCTCAACAATATTTACATTTTACAGCTTAAAAATCACTCTCTGTCTTGTAATAACAGAGTCCAAAACACTGATACTTTTGTTTTAGTCTCTTCTGCCAAGACTTCTTCTTTACTTGATTCTTTTGATTTGTGGCATTTTAGACTAGGCCACCCCTCCTCTAATGTACTGAATAAAATGAGCATTACTTTTCCATATATTGCTTATAATAAGAATCTTGTTTGTGAATGTTGTCATTATGCAAAACAATGCAAACTCCCCTTCCCTGACAGCCTTTCTGCTAGTTTGCATCCCTTTGACCTTGTCCACATGGACATTTGGGGACCTATAAATGTTTTATCCTTTCAGGGACATCAATATTTCTTAACCATTGTGGATGATTTCACAAGGTTTACTTGGATATTTTTAATGAAAACCAAGTCTGATACTAGAACTTGCATTTCTACTTTCATTCACATGGTTTCTACTCAGTTTTCTGCTAAAATAAAGGTTTTAA
The DNA here is from genome assembly GCA_035048595.1 of Echinosophora koreensis. Lineage (NCBI taxonomy): Eukaryota > Viridiplantae > Streptophyta > Magnoliopsida > Fabales > Fabaceae > Echinosophora > Echinosophora koreensis. Next base: position 5,446,284 of record JAPCYP010000017.1, on the reverse strand, counting down.
TGTCTGATAATGGTTTGGAATTCAACATGCCTTCTTTTTATGCTTCTTTAGGTATCATTCATCACACTTCATGTGTAGAAACCCCTCAACAAAATTCCATTGTTGAGAGGAAACATAGACACCTATTGAATGTCACTAGAGCTTTGCTCTTCCAATCTAAGCTACCTAAGATTTTTTGGTCCTTTGCTCTTTGCCATGCTGTTCATATTATCAACAAATTATGCACACCTGTTTTGAATAATGTTTCTCCATATGAATTGCTTTATAATCAACCTCCTACTTTCCTTGATTTAAAAGTTTTTGGTTGCCTATGTTTTGCTACTACATTAATGAATCATAGACACAAATTGGATCCTAGGGCTAGAAAGACTCTATTCTTGGGTTTCAAACCTGGGACAAAAGGTTACTTATTGTATGATCTTTCAACTAAATCTACTTTTATGTTTAGGAATGCAGTCTTCTATGAATCTATTTTCCCTTATCCCTCATCTATATCCACTTCTAATGTTTCTATGGAATCTCAGATCACTAACACTGAATCACCTTTTCTTTTTGATTTTTCACACCAGCTGCCCTGTCCTGCTGCATCTTCCTCTCTTCCTTCTGCCACAATTTCTACTGATACATCTCTACCTTCTACTGCTCCTACAACAGCTCCTGCTTCCACAGAATCAGCAGTTGATACTGCAGTACCAGTCCCTGTTACTGTCAGAAAATCCACCAGGCCTTCCAATCCTCCTTCTTACCTTAAGGACTTCCACTGCAATATTGTATCTTCTGCCTCCAACACTTCTCCTTCAATTCCCTATCCTTTATCTTCTGTTTTATCATATTCCAAACTTTCTTCTTCTCAACTGCACTATACTCTTTCCATCACTACCAATACTGATCCTACTACATATAAACAGGCTGCAACCCAAACACACTGGGTTCAGGCTATGCAGAATGAGTTATCTGCTCTTCATCAGAATAACACATGGATCCTTGCAGACTTACCTAAGGGAAAAACCCCAATTGGATGCAAGTGGGTTTATAGAACAAAATATAAGGCAGATGGGACTATTGAAAGGCATAAAGCCCGCTTGGTTGCAAAAGGGTTCAACCAAATAGAGGGGCTTGACTATTTTGATACTTACTCTCATGTAGCAAAACTTACAACTATTAGATTATTACTTGCCATTGCTTCTTCTAAAAACTGGTTTTTAAAACAATTAGATGTTCATAATGCCTTTTTGCATGGTTCTTTAGATGAAGAAGTTTACATGTCCTTACCTCCTGGTGTTGCTCCTTCTACATCAAATCAAGTTTTCAAATTGCTTAAATCCATCTATGGTCTTAAGCAATCCAGTAGGCAATGGTTTGCCAGTCTATCAGCATTTCTTAAATCCGATGGATACACTCAATCTTTCTATGATTCCTCTTTATTCATCAAGCAAACTTCTAACACTTTCACTGCTTTACTTGTCTATGTTGATGACCTAATTCTTGCAGGAAATTCTTTAACTGAGATATCTAGTATTAAGGAGAAGTTGCACAACCGATTCAGCATCAAGGACTTAGGGGATCTCAAGTTTTTCCTAGGCCTTGAGATTGCCCGATCCAAAACAGGGTTACATATCTGCCAAAGGAAGTATGCTCTCGAAATCCTTTCTGAATGTGGATTGCTTGCCTCCAAACCAGCTTCTACTCCTATGGCCAAAGGTACCAAGTTAACTTCAGATATAGGCACACCATTACCTGATCCATCATCTTACAGAAAGCTCATTGGCAAACTCATCTACTTGACAACCACTCGGCCAGACATATCATACTCAGTCCAACAATTGAGCCAATTCATGGCTAACCCCACTAGTTCACACTATGAGGCTGCTGTTCGAGTCCTCAAATACATCAAAGCAGCTCCTGCTCAAGGGTTATTCTATCCATCAGATTCCCAATTACAACTCAAAGGATTTAGTGACTCTGATTGGGCCAGTTGCTCTGAGTCTCGAAAGTCAATCACAGGGTTCTGTGTTTTCATTGGCCACTCCCTCATCTCTTGGAAATCCAAGAAACAAGCTACCGTTAGTCGTTCTTCCTTTGAGGCAGAATATCGTGCTCTAGCATCCACGGTCTGTGAGCTCCAATGGATCAAATATCTCTTAGATGAAATGCATATTTCCTACTTATCTCCGGCTTTACTGTTTTGTGACAATCAATCCGCTCGTCATATTGCCATGAATTCATCCTTCCATGAGCGCACTAAACATGTGGAGTTGGATTGTCATATAGTCAGAGAAAAGTTGCAAGCTAAACTCTTTCAACTTCTGCCAATCACTAGCATTAACCAACTTGCGGATATTCTAACCAAGCCATTAGACTCTCCTCCCTTTAAATCTTTTGTATCCAAGCTGGGAATGCTTAACATACATTCTCCAGCTTGAGGGGGACTATTAGAATATATTAGATCATCTTATCTGATTGTTAGTTAGATCTTAGTTGGTTTAGTTTGTTATTAAGTTAGTTTTCTGTTTCAGCATTCTGTTACAAGACTCAGTCAGAGTCTTGATTCTCTCAGGGCTATATATAAGCTCTTGTATTCTCTTCTTCAATATATACAATTTCATTCATTCAATCTACAATTTCTATACTCTAATATCTGTCTCATAATTCCTATTATCAATATTTGCTTCTTTAATTGATCAACTCATTCTTAGTGAGAGGTTGTATCACGGGATTCACATTGACAACATAGTTACTCAGATTCTTTCTCTTCTAGTCCCAACAAAGCTAGTTGTACATTGTATCAAAAGGTTAGTTTCAACTTATAAAATAAAGTTAGTTGCTTAAGCATACAACTCGATGTTTTCCATTCCTTTCCTTTTGGTTCCTTCTTATTTATTTATTGACGTCAAAAGTCCATATGAAAGTCACCATAAGAGATGAAGAAAAAATTGAAACAAAGAAGATAAGGACATCATGACAAAGGGGAAAATGAGAGGAGGAGAACAAGAAGATCTTATATATGTGTTTAGTCCCTATAAAGTATGACTCTTTTGTTTTTGGTCCCTAGAAGCTTAGGAAGGAGAAGAAGGTGCCACATGTCGTAGATGTGTCTCAATTGATGTGACATTTCCATTTGTCACATCAGCATTTAACGTAAGCAAGTTAACGTCGGATATTAAGTGTGTGTTGATGAGCGTTTGATAAAAGTGATTTTGAATGTAATTGATTTTGCAAAATTGATCTGGTTAGAATTGAGTTTGAACTAAAGTGATTTATGTTTGGATATTTTTATTTTTGAAAGCAAGTTTGAAACAAAACTTAGTATAAATTTTTCAATTCAACTCCAAAGCTACTTTTTGTAACTTTTAGTCAGAATCGCTTCTGTAAGAAAGATCAATTTTATCCGACAGTAACCAAATATCTATTTTTACTAAAATCATGTTTGACAGGGGCCAGAATCAATTCTAGAGGTTTTCAACTTGAAACTAAACATATAAAAAACAGGTAATTTTCTACTTTTAGGGATGAAAAAACAATTTTTTCATAGGAGTAAAAAATAAGAGTAATAATTTATAAAGACTAAAAACATATGGCAAATGCTAGCTAGTCTCCTAACGGCATTGATTAAGGAAACAAAGATAGAAACTATGTATTGGGAAGTGATGAATTCAATTTTTTTCAAAGTTTAAAGGTTACAATTCTCAATGCAAAAATTTTGTTTTACGATTCCTTAACCAATGTCCTTATGGTACTGGTTAACAAGACCCAATTTAAGCTTATAATATATTATAATAACTAATGATATTAATTAATCATAATAGTTTTAGAAATTTATTACTCCATTCGTTCTTTTTCTTTGGTGTTTTAAGGTTTCTACACATAGATTAAGAAATCATTAATTTGTGTATATTTGTATCAAAATACCCTTATTTCTACCATTAATTGTTTACAAGTTCCAATGGCATTTACCAATCTAAATAAATACTCCATACTCCACTAGGTCATTTATGGAAGGTTTTGTGTATTTTCAAGGCAGGAACATAAACAAGTAACTAAAAATACCAAAGAAAAAGAATGGAGGGGGTAATAATGAATCATACTCAAGGCTTAATTGCACTTTTGGTCTTCCAAGTATTAAGATTGTGCAATTTTGATTCCTCGGGTTCCAATTGAGCCAACTAGGTCCCTAGATATCACTATTGTGCAATTTTGATCGTCGAGGTTCCAATTGCACCAATTGGGTCTACCAGGTATCACGATTATGCAATTTTGGTCCCTCGAATATCACGATTGTGCAATTTTTAATAACAGTAGTCTACGTAGCACATGTGGGACTACTTTGGGACTAATCTTCAAAAATGTCTTTTGCATAGAAACAACTGACTCCTATACTCACACGATGTATACATGATCATTATTGTGTGAGGTGTTAATAGTGCTGCATAAGAATGCCATGTAAGCTACCTAGCTGGCCTCACTAAGTGTCAAATGAGTCCCATATGTGCCATGTGAGTTACTAGTGTTATATATTGCATAACCGTGATATCTAAGGAACCAAAATTGTACAACTGTGATACCTGAAGGACCCAATTAGCACAACTGGAACCTGGAGGACTAAAATTGTACAATCGTGATACCAAGGGACCCAATTATCGCATTTGAAATCAGGGGGTCAAAATTGCACAATTATGATACCTCGAGAACCAAAAGTACAAATACAATTAAGAGTATGTCTGGGAATGATTATATTTTAGACTTTGAGCTGTTTTTTAAGAAAAAAGCTTTTTGATAAAAAAGACATTGGTGGTGTTTGGAACAACTTAAATAAGTTCCTTTTAACTTATTTTATGATATAAGTACTTCTGCCATGTGTTTGGCATAACTTTTCAAAAGAACTTATGTTGTCCCATAAGTTATTTTAGGCTTATTTTCATAAGTTGGTGGGAGTAGCTTATGGGAATTTCAAAAGGGCTTATGGGGACACAAATCCCGTGTTTTTCACTCTTCGATCCTCTCTGCCCCCTTTCTTTTTTCTTTCGATCGATTTCAAGGTGCAACCCTTAACCCCTTCTTCTTCTCCTTCGTATGGCAGAGGTATAGCAGAGCAGAGGTAGACTGAGCGAACCCTAGGGGCCCAAGGTGCGACCGCCGCCTGCCATCCGCCGTCCACTGTCCGCCGTTCCTCCATTCGTTTGTTTCTGTCCATCACTCCCGTTCGCATATCAGAGGCAGAGAGGAACCTTAGCCGCGCGACCACCGCTGCCGTTTGCCGTCCGGAGCGTCGACAACCTCTGCGCCGCCGTCTCCCTTTCCCTTCTCTTTCCCCTCCCCCTTTCCCTTTTCTTCCCCTCCCCCTTTCAATTTCCTTCCCCCTCTTCCTCTCGCGCCTAAAACTATCATGGGTAGATTTTTGGACGGAAGACTTTTGTTCAGAGGAAGATTTTTGGACGGAAGACTTTGGATCTGGAAGATTTTTGTTCAGAGGAAGATTTTTGTTCGGCTCTTTGGCTTGTATCTTGCTGGTTTGGCCATTGTTTTGGATTTTGATGGTTGGTTCTTGGTATCTATTTGCCTGGTCAGTGAGCATGGATCGTGTAAAATCATCAATTCTTGAAATTATTTGTTAACATTACATTTTTTTTAATTGTAATTTAATAAATTTAATTTTTAAAATTTTAAAATGTTAATAAGCTCTTATATAGTAATGTATCCAAACACCTTAATTTTATATAAGTGCTTTTTGAAATGTGCATCCAAACGTGCATAACTTATTGAATTAAGCTCTTACGGCATAAGCTCTCATGTGATAAGGTCTTATGCAATAAGCGCTTAATTAAGTTGTTTACCCAAACGCGGCCATTGTGTTGGATGATTTGCTTAATTGTTAAAAAAGCTTTTATTTGGCCAAAAAAAGCTATTTTGGTACCATCAGTCTCACAGGACTATTGGATGAAATTTTTTTTTTATTTCTCTCAAAGATTGCCTTCTCATCTAATAGTTCCTCCTCGTGGTACGTGCACACATAATTTGTACACACATGTGACGGCATTTTCTCTTTTAAAACTTTTATATATTATAAACAAATAAAACTTCAAACCCTTTTGTGTAACTTATTATGTAAAATTAATTTTTTTACAATACCCAAACGAAATAGATTATCTTAAAATTGATTTTCAGCAAACATATCCAAACAAAAATAGATTCTGATTATAATCGATTTTCACAATAATCGATTATACAAAAATCGATTATCAGCATAATCTTTTTTTTCCAGCTTTCTCAAACACACTCTAAGTCTAATTAATTATAAAAACTATTCATTAATGAATAATAGAATCAGGCTGATATTTCAAATTTATACTATAATTCCTCGGCTTTATTTAGCATAAGATCAGGAGTGCTATCTGTTACTAGAAAAGGCAAAACAAACAACTTTTGCGGCTTCTGGGTAGTACTTATTGTCCCCCTGCCTCTTCAATTATACCTCAAAACACAGCTGTTCCACTTCCCATTACTGTTAATTTTTTTTGGTAGCCATGTCTAGGACACTTGACAAGGATAGACTAAAGAACATTCGTTATTGTATTTCACTACTTCCCAACGATTTATAACTTGTGGGTTAAGAGAATTACACGTTACTCGACACCCTGATACAGAAATTACCAAAGGAATGGATGGTTAATGTTTGTGGACCCGAGGAGCTTGATAGAAACTTCAGAGTCCAGAATCAGAAGGCAGGTAAAAGAAAACGCTACATATGACGAATGAAATGTTAGTCTAGTGGAAGCAACTAGTTCTCGTAAAGAGGAGAATCTGGATTCGAATCCTTTGTGGAGTCACCCCATTGGGAGATTGAGAACTAAGTGGTAAAATCCTGCTCAATCAACTGAACCAGAGATTAGTCCTATAACGGATCCAAGTGGCCTAAGCCATGGAACACTTTGGTGGATCCACTCGACTTAAAAGGCTAATCAGTATGAGTTTCGAACTTAAAAAAAAAAAAAGGCTACATATGCATTGATGATGCATTGTTACATTCCATCCCAAAGGACCCGCAGCGCGCACAAGTACCGTATCTGATCTAACTATGAAAAACTTTTCAGCTGCATTAAAAGTTCCTTGATTTAAAGCACCAAAAAAAAAAGTTCCTTTATTTTTTGATGAAGAATTACTTGGAAATGGTATTAAGAAGTGGGTCAAGATGTACGTTTAAGTATCTCAAGTGAATATTGTAGTTAAAGAAATTGTGATATCCATTGTTTGATTCATATCATGAATGAGTTTCTTTTAAGTCTCTTAATATAGGTGTGTTTGCAAGAGTTTATATAGAATTTATTTAAGTTTATCTTATCATACATACACTTAAATAAGTGTTTGAAAATGAGAATAGAGCTGTATCTATGGATAAAAAAGTTGCCCCTTAACTGGTATTCTACATCCTCGGGGGATTAGTCCTACGGCTATTGGTTGTGGGGATACCCTGGATTCCATCCCGGACAAAAAAAAAGTGTTTGAAAGAGTCTGTAAAAATAATTTATAACCTTCCGGCTTCCTATGAGTCTTTTTTAGTTTAGTTTATAAATTTATCAAGAAGTTTATGAAATAAGTTAAATAAAAGTTTATAAGAAATATCAAGCTCTCGTACGATAAGCACTTAACTAAATTGTTTATCCAAACGCGTCAATAATAAATTCATGTATGTTGAGCACTTCAACTTCATCAAATATCACATTTCTCTTTTTACCCCGGGTTATCTTTTTTATTTTAAACATCTTAATTTTTTAAGTAAAACTAATTCTAATCTAGAAGCGTGCTAGGTCCATAAGGTGCATGAATATTCTCGATAAGTAGGAGGTTTCTTCCTCGAATCCTTGTGAAAAATAAACTCCTTAGGGATGGACCATACCCATATCGCTCGTAACATCGGAGTTGTAGCTCACTCACCACCATTTTAAAGTTCACAAAAAAAACTAATTCTAATGTAAAATTGCCATTTTCATTCAAAATCAATATATTGATTATATTCAAACCATTCCGGGATTTAACTGTAGAAACCACAACATAAAATTGTTCATGAATAAAAAACAGGCTTTGGCAAAAACTAAAATCTGCTCTACATTAGGAAGAGAATGTACGCCACTCTAATGAAAGCACAACAAAGGGCGGTCAGAAATTGCATTCACTAAAGTTTTGAGGTATTTCAAGATCGGAAATTGTTAGATTCATATCATGAGTGGGCTTTTTTGAGGTCTCTTCATATAATGAATTCGTATGTGTTGTGCACTAAAGGCTTCATCATATTATTATTCTGTTTTATTGTCCAGGTGCTGTGTCTGGGCCTTTATTTGTCCAAAAGGAATGTGAACAGGCTTAACTAAGACAGAGGCCATTAGGGGACAGCCTCGTATTTGCCCATCCCTTGGTGTTGGATTAGTGTCACCAACATTCTACACTTGCTGACCAATATTGCAAGTGCCATGGTTAAAAATTTGAATTCAAAAGTTGCTTTGAGCTGCCAAGAGACACCATGTGATATCCATAGTTCAAAAAACATAATTCTTAAAAAAGAATTAAGTGTATTAATTTCAAATAAGGTGATACATTTTTTTTTTATTTTTTAGTGGGGGGAAAAAGTCATCCGACCAAGGTCCAAAGGGCCTAGGCCCATATGGCCGGCCATATATGCCCATAGCCCACACATTGTATGGAAGACAACAGATTTCGAGGAACCAAAGCTTCTGAAAGAAACAAGCCATGAGAAACAAATCACAAATGCGAGATCATGCAATATAAGAAGAAACGATTCCTTGATTTATCTCACAAAACTAACCATCCACATTATGGTGAATGACATTTTTTACAAAAAGATTGAAACAATGGTTTGTCACCTTAGCACACCAAACAACTAAGAATGTACAAGGTCATTTAACTACTAATCTCGTCTTAATTCTTGAATAAATAAATGACAACAAATTTAAAGTTCCCTAGAAGAACTCTGCCAAACCTCAACACATTGTTGATCCTTCTTAGTCAAGAACATCCTACTCCCTCCAAAGGCCAAATTGGTAATCTTAGCACCTCCCATATCCTTTAATCTCCCCATCAAATTCTTCTTGAAGATCCTATTCTCCAACCCACTCTCCCCATTCCTCTTCGCATTTCCCATTATAACCTCAGACCACAACTCCACATCCCCACCCTTAGTACAAAACACTTGATTCCCTTGTGTCTCAACCTTGCAACCAAACCCTTCCTTCTTCCCATTAAGCACTTTTCTCTTATCACCGAGACACACCCACGTGCTCTCATCACTCAAGTTGCGCATATCAATGTAAGAAGCCTCACCCGAATTCACCCCAACCTTGAAAATACCCGAAAGAGAATCCGAAACCGCCACGTCAGCGAAACAATCAACCCTCTCGGACATCTCCCATACCGAACTTCCGGACCGAACATCCCACAACCTTAAATTACCGAAAACCCCGGAGGGCCCACTGTGGGACCCAGAAGCCAACAACAGGTTATGACCTTGTACCCATTGAAGCTTCGTAGCGGGAATTGCGGAATCGATGTCGGCGCCGAAAATCTCGTTGTGACTAATCTCCGAAACGGGTCTCAAGCTTTGCAAATCGTAGACCACGATCGAGTTCGAGTTTCGACGCGAGGATTCGAAGCTCGCGAATAAGTGAACCGGTGATGAACCGATTGCCTGAACCGTCGAACCGGACCGGGTCACGTTCTCCCAATTTAGGGTTTCCCTGACGTGTCCGTTTTCCAGATCGAGGATCTGGAGGCCGGAGAAGTCGTTGGCGCCGGCGGCGGCGAGCGACGGCGAGATCGCCAAGAGGGAATCCACGGCGGTGAATTGGGTCAACACGGTGGATTTCCGGCGGAGGGACCAGTCGTAGGAGGTGATCTTGCTGCCGTGCGCGACGTGGAGGGAGCCGTAGGGCGTGGTGGCGATGGCGGAAGGGGAATCGCGTCCGTTCAGGGGAACGACGAGCGATTTCTGGAGGTTGAAGGGTTCGAATTGAGAAGGGTTGGAGAGGGAATTGACGAGGAGGTTCTCGATTCCGTAGAATTGGGATTCTTGGATTAGGTCTTGGAGGTCGAAGGATTTGGCTTTGGAAGGGAGGTTACCGGTGCGGAGGAGGGAGAGGAGGAGGGAGAAGATTTCGGGGTCTCGGTCGATGAAAGGGGTGTGGAGGGGGGAGGATGAAACGGCGTCGGATATGCGAGAGAAGAAGGTTTTGGGGCCTGCGGAGGTAAGGGTCTGTTTGGTGGTTTGGAAAAGTTGGCCACCAACGTCGATGGTGACTATGTTGGAATCTGATTTGGGTCGGAATTGAACAACCCCATCACCTGCAAAAGGTGGCATTGTCTTTTTTGTATGTTTGATTTGATTATACGATGATGTCTCTATGGCGTAGGAATGAATGAAGAGAAGTGAGAGTTGGAGTGGTTATTGTGGGTTGTGAAGGTGAATTATGGAAATGGTGAGAATAGAGGGTGGTTTTATATATGATTGGGGTAGTTGCATAGTTGGAATGGTTTGTCAAGGTCTAGAAGGTCCAGTCGTTGGCTTGTAGGAAGTAGAAGCATCATTTCCAATCGTGTTTGTTATTGCTATCAGCCGCCCAAAATGGACCGTTTGTTTTTGTTGCAGTAAAACCTGGCTACCTCTTTTCATAGCCAAAAGTCTTAAAATAAACCAAAAAGAAAATTCATTTGTTTATCAAATTGCATGCTTTTCCGGCCCTTTATTAAATTTTATTTTTTCAAAAAAATAAAAATAAAATAACAAACGAAGTGGGGGAAAAGGAGTGCCCACTTCCCAACGTGAATTTGAAGGGGAAAACAAAATAGTCAAGAAGGGAGGGAAGTCAACAATTTGGGATGTCTTCCCAACAAAAAAAAAAAAAAAATATTATTACACACTACTATATTATTTGATTTTTATAGATAATTATCACATGCTATTACACATTGATTAGATAAATTTAAATATAAGATTGAATACGAGTCTGTCTGTTCAATGTATGATTGACTATTGAATGAATATTTAATAAATTCAAATGCAAAATGTAATGGTCAAACACGTGCATATACGCAAATAAAAAAAAATAAAAAAATGAAACACCACTGCTTTGTTTAGATGGTTGTGATGGGCTGGATCTGAAGTTGTTGTTTGAAAGTTAGGATAACGGTGTGGGGGTAGGTGTGGTATGTTTCGGGCCTTCCATCTGAGTAAGGCTGTTGTGTTTGTTCTCTGTGTTCGTATTTGGGAAAGCTAGCCTATGCTTGGATGCCATCTTCAACAAAATAAACTGCCTCAAATCATCAATCATAACAAACTTCCTGTAGAATTAATTAGGTAAAATATGTTGATCTTGTACGTCTTAAATTTTCACTTTGGTCCTGTACGATATATTCCATCATCATGCGAGTTCTAAAACTGACGTCATCAACAAGGAATTGATGAAAATGACTAATATGGAAGTTCGAACATAATGTATAGGACCAAAATAAAAAAAAAAAATGTTCCCTTTCATTGCTCCTCATTTTGGTCATATATATTATGTTCTGTCTTCTATGTTAGTTCTCAAATTGACGTCATCATATAAAATTCACGGCGGAACATAACATATATGACCTATTTGAAAAAAAAATTAAAACTTAAAGAACCAATGTGAAAATGAAAATAAAAATGTATGGAGGGATCAACTTATTTTGCCAATTAATTATGTACACTACATCCAAAAGATGAAAAACTAAAATTACAAGGAGAGATAAAAAAAAAAGAAAAAAAGTATGGGTTTAATTTTTATTCGAAAAAATTTCATACGTTGTTAACCAATTACAATTCATTATATGTGTGACTTTTAATCTAATAAGAATAAAAGTCAATTTTTTTTTTAATGACGTGATAATTTATAATTCATAAAAAAAACTTTATATTAGCTGAAAGGGCACTTCCAAAAAAAATCCTGCAATGTCCTTATCTCCAATCTCCATCAACTTCGAATTCAGGGTACCGCAAAAGAAAAGTTACTATCTTTCAGTATCAGTTTTCTTAGTTTGTCTCGAGGCCTTTTGTGGGCAAGCTCACGATGCACTTATTTGTGACATTCAAAGGTTGTTCTTGTTCGCAAGCTGCCGCCTAAGCTTAGGAACCACCACGAACCTGACATCATTATCAACCCAACTCCAGGACTCATATTCTCACTTCCTACCACCGGTATCAATAGCTTTCTTCTACTTATTAGCTAAAAAAGTCATGCCTTATTTCAATAACAACTTTTACCGGTTACAAATTTATTAGTATGGTACTCCAACTTCCATTAACGAGTATATTAGATGCTTCCGGTGGATCGAGTGGGATGGATGGAAATTGAATCAAATGAATTAATTATCACTGTTGGGATTTTGTTGAATTAGGATTTAAGGGGATGAAATTTGATGGTGCCTATTTTGTCTCATTCCATTTAATTTCTCTATTCCCCCTCAATTTGAGGGTATGTGATTGAATCAAGTTACTGTGTATCATATGATTATAATTCGGAAAAGTTATTTGAACAACCAAGTATAAGACACCGTATAGACACTGTATTTAATGGACGTGGGTATTTTATTGGGCTGTGTGAAAAATTAAGAGAAAAAATAAAAAGAGGTGTAAAGTGTATATTTATACGGTATTGGTGTACCAACTGAGGTTGATGTGAGTGGTTAAAGGCCTCTCGTCCCTTAACCAAGATCTCGAGTTCGAGCCTTGGGTATGAAAAAAATCTCAGCTGGGAGGGATGCCACCCTTAGAGGTGCCGAACAAACTCCCGCGGGAGATTAGTCCCCATCTCAGATTGGCGGTGGGATACTCCTCTAAATAGATCAAAAAAAAAAAAATACGGTGTTGGTATTGATTTGAGTTGTACAAATAACACATCTCAATATAATTTGTGAATTCCTCCAGTTTTCAAACAATGGAGTAGAACCTTTCCTTCTTTACATAATAAATTATTCAAACAACGATATAATAATTTTATGAAGAATGCTAACGACTGCCATAGGAACCAAGAAAAGCAAGTTTCCAATGAGAATTGGTGTACTTAATATTTAAAGAAATAAAATACTTAGTTTTATAATACAAACTAACCTTTTATGAATTCCTTAATAAGTGCCCTTTAGGGGGCATTCGTTGGCATGACCCTAATTTTATTATACTCTATCTTATTATATTTCATTCCATAGTCCATTCCATTTATCATTATACATTCAAACATAATCAAAGCCAAGTTTAAGAATGTTGTCGGGGTACCAACATTTGGTTGGTTCAAGTGGTAACGAGCTTGAACCCCTTAAGCAAGTGATTAGGGATTCGATCCCTGGCTCATGCGTATGGAGAAAACCTGGTTGGGAGAGATCAACCCTTCAATGTCGTCTAGTACCTCGAGGGATTAATCTCCATATTTGCGCGTGGATTGAAAACCGAAAAGAATGTTGCCGGGGTTGCCATCATTGGGTGAATATACAGTGCTACTATATTCAAGGTTTTTCCCCCTCTTGCAAGCTCGGCATCAATGTCCTTTATTCATTATCAAAAGTCAAAACCATGGTGACCAATAGCTATTTACGATAATCACCACCATTAGATTTTTATAATCACTGTCTAACTGTCATCTATATTACATATCTATATTACATAAAAAAAAAAGGATAAGGGTACATATGCTAAAAAATGTACAGCCTTTTCTAACCCAAACTTAGGCAATAATTACAAAATACATATATTATGCAAAACTTACCTCTTTTTATGGGGGGCTAATGATTTCAAAAAAGATCCCCATGACCCTGTGTTAAAATTCCCAATCTTAATTCCCTATGATTCAATTTAGCAATTGTGTTGCTGCCTTGCTGGCAGCAAATCAGCATGGCACAAAATAAAAAAAAACCAATGCTAAACTCTAGCAACTCTGAACAAGAAGCCACTATGTGAGAAGTCCTTGTTGGTTAGCTGACACCAGGTTGAATCATTGGAAAGAAAGACCAATTCTTGGAGTCCCCTCCCTCCTTCCCTGCAACTTTCTCATTAGCCCACCAGTCAGCAACTATATTGGGAACATGAGAATCCACCCCATCTGCATTATCAAAATTGAATTCTTTAGCAGAAGAAAGTGTCAAGGACTGAAACTTCTCATGAAGTGTTGCCTCATCTCCACCCAAAGTGGCTTGCTGGGGTGCATCATTGGGAGTTTCAGTGACAAGTTGTTTTTCATCACGCCCGGTTTCTCTTGAATTTCCTTCTTTCTTGTCTGGTGTTGTTGCATCATTTTTTAACTTTGACAAGACATTAGTCCATGCTGATGCTGCTGGCTTGTTATCCACACATCTCAACAATTTTTGGGCAGATAATTCAAATGAGACCCTATGATTTACACTAATCTCATTCGGGCGATTATGATGTGGGGACGTTTTGATCTCAGAAACCCAATGATTTTGAAGAAAACTAGCATGAGTTGTGGACCTTACGCCATCTGGGGTCAGAGATCCAGAACCTTGATTAGACTTGTGGTTTTTCATAAGCAGGCAGTTTATCTAAGTTGAGAAGCTTGGTAGGGTCTGCTTTTTGGAAATCAATGATATTATGCGAGCCACCAGTGGTAAATTCACAGTCAGGTAAAGGAGATGAGGTGCCCGAAGCCGAGATGGCAGATCTTGGTGATATGAGTTGGCCAAGTGGGCTTCCAGGATGAAACTGGTAAGATTGGAAATCATAGTGAGATATTTGGAACCTCTGAAAGGTTTCACCATTCCTATTGTTAGGGTCAAGTAGCTGAGCAAATGGGACCTCAGGTGAAGAAGGTGTGGTCAAGTGGACAGACTCAGGAGGTGGGGTGAAAGGAGCGGTCGATGGCTCAGTAGTGAATGCTGAGAAAACTGGTGGTGAAACTAATTGCGTTTCGTTTGCATAAGGGCCGATCGCAAAGATTGAGGCAGGGCCACTAGGAGAGTACATACTGGCTGACACAGAAGTGAGAGATAGTATACCAACTGGTGACTGTGCAACTGAAGAAGCTTCTGATTGAAAGAAAGATGCTGGAGATGAAGGAGGTGCAACAAAGGGAAGTGTTATAGTAGGTGCTTGGCTTGAACTAACAGCTGCAGAAGGATCTGATCCAGGAGGTGTTGTTTCTGGAACAAGGACGGCATGACCAATTCGCTTTCGGTTTTTGGGATATCCAAAACAACCTGATATGCTCAACCAGCTTCTCCATCTTTTCTTCTGTGAACAAAAATAACTGACTTAAGCTTCAGTCATAACATTATAAGTGTTTCCTTGATGCACTCAGAAGTACCAGTTACTAATACAAAATGGTATAAAACTCAAACCATAATTTTAACATTGATAGACCCCATATTGAGTAAGAAAAATACACAGCAATGACTCTTACTCCAACAACATCCATTCTTGAAAGAGTTAATGAAAAAACTTAAAAAAGTAAGGAGTCAATTGATTGTTATACATCTCAGGAGTCAGAAAACACACACTACCAAGGCATTAGTCTAAACTCTAAAGCAACAATACAGCAAATTAGAAATAACCACTTTTGAAATTTACTCTGTAAGTAAAAGATCCAGACAAGTATGAGGAGTCTAAATGCTAATCATCCAATCTTCCACTTGGTAGTTACTCCTTGTAATTAAGTTTTGGTATTCATTAATCAGATTATCAAAAAGTGAGACTTAAATCATCAGAAAAATGAAGATGCCCACTGAAATGACAATTTCCTTTGTTAATTTCATCAACAGTGTGCATATGCAAATAACTATCCACTTTCCAGTGACTCTGCCTCTAAAGAGAAGACTTCAATAATCCGTTTTTTTTTTTTTTTTTTTGTAAAGAAAAAAAGAACTCCATTGCCATTTGATGACTAGTAAAATAAAATAAAAATGACATATACCAAATTAAAGCAAAAACAGTGCCAGAACTTTGAGTTCCGACCTCTCACGTTTTCTTATTAACGAAGCCAAAGACTAAGCACAGGAAAATCCTAACTTCGTATAATGAATTTTTCACAAACCTTATCATTATTTGAAAATAAAAAGTTTGCTACAAGCCTACACACAAACAAGTAAGTAAATAAAAACAAAAAGAAACAAAATAAAAGATATCTTCTTTTGGGAAAAGAGACTCAATTATATCAATTCAAGTAAACAGTGCCACGTCCAAAACAAAATGAAACACATAACAAAAACCTGACCAAGAAAGAAAAAAAAAAAACGAACCCCAGAGAACCAACAGGTGTAGAGTATCAAATCAAAATGATCAACAAAAAAAGATCTATAAGCAATTCAACATCCTCATACAACAGCAAGTGAATAGCAACTTGTTAAGCAAAAAAATATCTCTTTTTTATTTTAGGTTAAACTAATGTTTTGGTCCCTATACGTGGCACTGATTTTCAATTTAGTCCCTATACGTAAAAAGTTATCAATTTGGTCCCTATACGTGACATATGATTTTCAATTTGGTCCCTATACGTAAAAAGTTATCAATTTAGTCCCTATACGTGATACTGATTTTCAATTTGGTCCTCACCACTAATTGGCCCTATATAAAAAGGCCCAAATTACAAATTATTGTCAGATATAGGAACCAATTCAACAAAAAAAAAAAATTGAAATCCGTCCCCTACATGTGACAATTATTTTCAATTTGATCTCTACCGCTAATTGGTCTCTATATAAGAGGCCCAAATTATAAATTATTTTCAGATTTAGGGACCAATTCAACAAAAAAAAAATTGAAATCGGTCCCTACATGTGACAATTATTTTCAATTTGATCTCTACATGTGATAATAATTATAATTTGGTCCCCTCTTATATATATGGACCAATTAACGGTGATGACCAAATTGAAAACCAGTGTCACATATAGGGACCAAATTGATAATTAGTGTCACGTATAGGGACCAAATTGAAAATCAGTATCACGTATAGGGACTAAATTGATAACTTTTTACGTATAGGGACCAAATTGAAAATCATATGTCAACGTATAGGGACCAAATTGATAACTTTTTACGTATAAGGACTAAATTGAAAATCAGTGTCACGTATAGGGACCAAAACATTAGTTTAACCTTTATTTTATTTTGTTACCATAATAACATATGTGAAAACGGAAGAGTGTTTTTTTTTTTAAACAATGAAAACAAAAGAGTTAAAATCATCATTATGGGATTAATAATAATAATTAATATACCTTGAGAGTAGGTTGAGAAACACGATTGTGGGTAGAGGCTATGGCAGAGGCAGCAGCGTTTATAGTCTCCAAAGTGTTGTTGACATCTCTGCCATCTTCCCCATTAGTTCTTCTCATCTCTCTCTCAGTCTTTGTCTCTTTCTAAGTACTTAAAACCCAATACAAGGAAACCTTAGATTGCAGAGCAAGGAAAAGTTGAAGTTGCTGGGAGCTGAGAGATGAAATCTGAGTTATGGGTTGATGATTCTAAATTGTAAAATGGTGTGGCGTGAGGAAAGAGGAGAGTGGTATAGTTAACGCTGTTTGAGTTGAGTTGAGGTCAAACACGGCAATGACTTGTTCCTCACTCACGTGCATTCATAATAACCCTTCCTTCATTTTCATTATTATGGTTAATGTAATTACTATTACTTCTAACTAATTACAGTACGAGGTTATAAAACTATCCTTCAAGCTTCAACTTTTCCTCTTTTGTCGTGTCTGTCACATGGCAGGCATATTGTTCTTTCACTCAATTTTACCAATTATACTTGCATAATTACTTTGCAATTAAACTATACTTTTACATTTTTTTGGTTAAATTACTTTAACTATTTAAATGGTCAAAATATATCCGCAGATAATTTTTTAATTCGGGTAGTTGCTTATGTGTGGTTTTAGATCTGCAGTGACCATTAGATAAGGATTATGGCGATAAAATAAAATGGTATGCGAAAAATTAAATAGAATTAATTATAATAAAATAATAAAAATATATAAATATAAAATGTTATGCAAATCTTTTATATAAACGGATTTTTTTTTTTTACACATCATTTATTTATTACGGCAATGTACATGGTGTTAAAATGTAAATTAAAACCAAATATAATTAAATAAATAAAAATTATACAAATATAAAATGTCATGGATATATAAAGAAAAAAGTGAAAAACTGAGTTTACATGCAAAATCAATAAGTAAAAATGAATATATTATAGTATTAACCTTAACCTATTAATAAATCTAGAATAAGTACTTACATGCTCACTATACACCTAAAGTCAATTATTCAGAGGAATAAAGTTTCTCTAGAATGAGTAAAAGTATAAAATGAAAAAGTAATAGTGTATTTGTCCTTGATTATTTAAAATGTGTTGAGGTATCAACTCACTTTAATTAATGAAGATAAATACATTATTACTCTATCACTTTCTAGTTTTATTCATTTTAAAGGAGTCTAATCCCAGTTAGAGAGACCTCGTCTGGGTATAAATATAGGATTTGACTTCTTTTAAGTGAGCTTTTTTAAGTGCAAAAGTCTGAACGTATTCGATCTTTATTTTTTTAGTTCACCAAAGGTATACTCTAGTTGATAGTCGAAGATTAATCTCTTTCGAGACGTAGAGATCACAAAAATGAGTTTTATCTATCCCAACAAAGGGAATCTTTTCCATACACACGACAAAAATCGAAATAATCCCTGACATCATGCTTAAGGGAACTCAACTATCTACCAATTGTGTTGGACCTTATTGGTGTATTTAGTCTTATTTTTTTGGTGATCATAACATAGGTACGAAGTATCCACCACAAGGTTCTCTCTCATTCCAACCAGGTTTTCTCCGTACACAAGAGTCAGGGTTCGAACCCCTGACCACTTGCATAAGGTATCCAAGTCCCTTAAGACTTGGATCAGCCACATGTTGGTATATTCAGTCTCGATTTGATAAAATGTATAAAAATCTCAATCCTCTAAATATTTTGATAATAGATATACTCTTACTTACTTTCTCAAATTAGAGACAAAATCATTTTAATGGAGTTAAATTCATAAATATACAAGAAAAACACTAAAGCGTGTTTGGTTTCACGTTAGAAACCTCTAGAATTGATTATGTCCTCTGTCGTGATTTTAGTAAAAATGAGATGTTTGGTTGCTGTCAGATAAAAATGATTTTGTTTCTAGAAGTGATTCTGACTAGAAATTACAAGAAGTAGCTTTTAAGTTGAGTTGAAAATTTTACACTAAATTTTACATTAAACTTGTTTTCAAATTAAAAATATTCAAATATGCATCACTCCACTTTAAACTAAATTCTAACAAAATTATTTTCACACCATCAATACATTCAAAATACTTTCACCGTACGTTCATCTAAACAAACTAAATTGGAGAGTAAGGGGATGAATGAAACAAACGTGGTTGGTCCTATGAAATGAGAGCACTGGTTGTTTACGTTAGCAGCTGTGCACGTGTGTTCAGCCACTTCTGGACGGCTTTCGTGCGCAGCACCATCCCACTGACCATCCTTCGGGCCCCACCGCCATCTATACCCCCCAAAAGTCCTTCCTTTTACCAGCCACCACTTTCCAATAACTTGCACGAATGGTCTTTCCCTCACTTACCCCTCCTTTTCTTCTTTTTTTTAATTAGAAGTAGAACCCTCAACTTTTATTAATTCCTATTATTATGATTATGATTATGATGATGATGATCTTCATATATTTTATTATAAGTATGTGATGGGATAATATTATTAATTCTTTCTCTCTGAAATTCATGCCCAAAAGACTGAACTATGGACCCAAACTCAAATGTTTTCCTTTCTCTCTTTATCTTTGTCAGCCTTTTCTGAATTATTATTATCAACAAGTCCATGTTTAATGTTTCATATCCCGTAGTAGAAATCTGCTACGGATTCCACACTTTTCTTATATTCATATTCATATTTAGTTATCTACGAGGTTGAATTTTTGCTTTATTGTTGAACTAACATGCTTGAAAAAAGCCAACAATCGAACAACTCTCAGATATTACAAACATGCCAATAATTACTTCGGTACAATGGCATTAGAAGAAACGCTTTCAATTTAAAGATCAAGACACTACTAATCTCATCAATGATTTAGAATGAAATTACACATTGCTTACCTTTTTTTTTGATAAAATACACATTGCTTACTAATAAAGAATCTCAAGATTTAAACATAAATTATACCATTATCATGAAAGAAAAATCAATTAGAAGAACCAACCTCATTCACATGTCAATAAGTTTAATACTCAACAAAAAGGAGAACTTTTTTTTTTTTTTTTTTGCTCCAAAAAGGAGCATTTCTAGCCCTTTCAAACTGGTCTAGTGAATTTTATTATATTGATTATAGTATAATCAATTTTATGTTTAGATATACTAGTTAAAAATAATTTTAAAATTATCTATTTCATTTGAATTATCTAAAAATATATACTATATATTAAAGTAAAAAAATAGTATGAAAAAATTATTATAATTAACTAGTGCTTTGTGTTTGGTTTTGAGTTGGAACAGTCAACCATCAGGGTGACAGGATAAAATAGAAATTTAAAATTAAGAGGGTTTTGAATTTTTTATTTTAGAAGTAACTAATTTTTCAGAAATAAAAGTTTTTCTGAATTTAAATTAAAATGTTTAAGAAACATGATTAAAGTATAAAAAACATTTTATATATAGAAAAAAATTATTTTTATATAATCCAAAATTGAATCTTTATGAAAAAACTGTTTGACTTTGTTTATTTTGAAACGTAAGAGATAAATATTATTTTATTCTCAATCAAATAATTTTTTCAGTTGTTTCAAATCTCTTTTAGTAATTTGATACATAAAAATGATTCTCTTATACGATCTAAAAGAAAAATATCTTAAAATTATTTTAAATTAACTTATCTAAATATAAAACTGATTTTATTATAATCAATTACACAAATAATTAATTATTAAACAAAAAATATTTTCTCAATTAATTCAAACACACTTTAAAGTAAGAAACAAAAACTAAAAGCAGAGACCGTGGAATTATAACGCAGTTAAACTTGAGAAACAAACATGATTCTTGAACAATGAGTGTGTGTTTGAATGAGCATTTGATAAAAGTGATTTTGAATATAGTTGTGTGTTTGGATAAGCTTTGACAGATGTGGTTTTGGACATAATTGATTTTTTAGAATTGATTTTGGTTAAAAGTGAGTTAACAGTGAAGTGATTTATGTTTGGATGCCTTCATGAAAGAAGTGATTTTTATCAGATCTTATTGTTTGGATAGTTAGAATCAAAATTGCTTTTGAATGTGCAATTACCAAAATAGGTTTATTGACAAGTAGAAAAAATATATTAAGATAATTATTTTAATTTATGTTAAATTGGTTCAAAAAATAACTAATTATATACAAGTTATTCTATCTTTAAGTTAATAATAAAAAAAAGGTACATATTTCAATATTTTTGTGTGTGCATATTTTCAATATATTTTCCTTCAACCTTTCTTAACTAAACAAGCAGACCGTAGAAGTAACGTAAAAATTATTATGTTTAAATATCATTAGTTAATAGATATGAAGGAGGTAAATTCACTAAATTCATAATTCATAATTTTCAGTTTGATGAACCTAGTTTTTTGAAGTAAAAAATGTATGTGTACCATACTGAAAGTACTCCTCACCACGTGGCATGCGCAAATTCTTTGCAAAATAACAAACATTTACACGGATGCCAAATCCAAAGGAACTAGGTCTCTTCAATTTATGCAACACAATAAAATAATAAATGGGCTCTTAGAGGCCCAATATTCCGTCTTCTTCAACCTAGGTGCCTTGCACATCTAACCTAGGCGCTGCAAACAACACCGGAAACGGAACAAGGAGAAAACATCACGATGACCATTTTCAAGAAGGGGGCAAAGTTGAGAAATCACATATAACTTGCATAAGAATCGATTTCAGCTAGAAGTAAAAAGCTAAAAGAGGTTGCTTTGGCTAGAATCGATTTCAAGTAGATGAATTGCTTTTTCATCCAAGACCCAACAAACATCCTCCCAACCCAGTAAAATCGCGGCTGACCATTGCGAACGCACGTTGGACGTTGCTGGACGCAGAACCAAACAAGCACATAATTGATTTTGTAAAATTGATTTGGTTAGAATTGTGTTTGAAGTAAAGTGATTTATGTTTGGATGTTTTTATTTTGAAAGCAAGTTTGATGTCAAACTTAGTGTAAATTTCTCAGCTCAACTCAAAAGCTACTTTTTGTAGCTTCTAATCAGAATCGTTTCTGGAGGTAAAATCAATTTTATCTGACAGTAACAAAACACCTAGTTTTTTACTAAAATTACGTTTGACAGATGATAGAATCAATTTTGGATGTTTCTAACATAAAATCAAACTCACGCGGAATGATTTACCTAAACTCTGTACATGACAATCATGGCCTTAAAGCGGTTAAATGCAAATCCCCACCTACCTAACTACTTAAATTTAGTCCTCGACTTGACAAAAACAAAACTGCCGCAGGAATTAAAATTGTTTCAGAAACGGTGGAGTCACTACTAGGCTCGTGAGTGTGACCAAATGATAAAGGTCATAACCTATAATTTTGGCCTCCAAAAGCAATCATCAGTGTTATTATTAGGCTAAAATATATTTTAAATCCTTTATCTATTGGTGAAAATTTGTTTTGGTCATTTATCTTTTAAAAGATTCATTTTGATCCTTTATCTTTCAAATGTTACTCAAAATGATCATTCCGTCAGATCTGTTACTGGATTTCGTTAATGACCCGCTGGAATCTGGGCATTTCTTCTAAATACCTTCCCCTTCATCTCATTTCTTCTAAAATCAAATTATATACACTCATTCTTTTCAAAACCCTTCCCCTTTCCCTTCATCTCATTTCTTCCTAAACCCCTTTAGTGATTAGTGAAATTACCAGGTATTATCTTTGAGAAAATGATTAGTGAAATCTG
The DNA here is from genome assembly GCA_035048595.1 of Echinosophora koreensis. Lineage (NCBI taxonomy): Eukaryota > Viridiplantae > Streptophyta > Magnoliopsida > Fabales > Fabaceae > Echinosophora > Echinosophora koreensis. The sequence goes on along the minus strand of JAPCYP010000017.1, from coordinate 5,423,278 downwards.
ATTACAAGGGAGACATATGAGATGTGGAATAACCTTGTTGTTCATTCATTCAGAACACATCATGTTATATCCAGCCAGGTATCTTTCAATCCGTCATTCTGCAGCCTTTGTCTTTTAATTGAAGGGAATATTATCTTCAATATTAGAACTTGTTGTACTAAAGGTTTTGATTGAAGAACTTGGCCCAAAAATTAACACGCTTGGCTTACGGTATTTGTCTTCTGATGCCAGATATTTTCACTCTATAATTTGTTTAGGAAATACCATTCTTTTGTTTTGTCTGGTGAAGCCACATCATTTTTTCTATTTACATTTTTGTCCGGAGGGGATGAAGCATGCTACTGCTATGGTTTTTAAGAAGAAGAATGAGTGACGATGGAGGCTAAGATTTGTGAAGGGAGAAGAGTGAATAGGGGTTTCAGAAGAAATGAGATGAAGGGGGAATGAGGGTTTTGAGAAGAATAAATGTGTGTAATTTGATTTTAGAAAGAAATGAGATAAAGGGGAAGGGGTTTTGAGAAGATATGCCCAGATTCTGGAGGATCTCCAACGAGTCATTAACAGAATCCAGTAACAGATCTGATGGAATGACTATTTTGAGTAATGTTTGAAAGATAAATGACCAAAATGAATCTTTTAAAGATAAATGATCAAAACGAATTTTCACCAGTAGATAAATGACCAAAAAGGTATTTTAGCCTTATTACTACCCCATGTGTAAATGCAATTGATTTAATGTGTGTTTGGATGAGTGTATGTTAAAAAGTGATTATAAATCAATTTGATTTTATAAAATTGATTTGGTTAAAATTGAGTTTGGAGTAGAATAATTTGTGTTTGGATATTTTTACTATGAAAACAAGTTTGATGTAAAAATTAATATAAAATTTTCAATTTAACTCATTTTTTTTTATCACTTCTAGTCAAACGATATTTGGAGGCAAAAATAATTTTACTTGAGTGTAACCAAATATTTATATTTTATTTTTACTAAAATCGTATTTGATAGGAGGCAAAATCAATTCTATTACTTTCAACCTTAAAATCAAACACAATATTAGTGCGGTTCAGTTTTTCCATGAAACATATTGATTCATTTTGTAAATGCGTCCCATTGTTTCATGAAGGGAGTAAAGCAACTCAATCTTGAGTGCAAAAGTGAACTTTCCAAATTTCCTATAGATGCCTTTTTGCATATTTGTTGCTATGATTTGAGGAGGAAAGCTCTAATGAGTGGGGTAGGAATAATAATAAAAGTCATGGATTCTTTTCCCTTGTACTTCTACCGCGGGGCAACTGAAATAGCAATTAGACTGATGACTTTTGAGGCGATAATTAACCTAGGTTTTGGCAGTAATCTTATCTTATTAGATAACTAGGGTCACCTTTTTCATTATCGGACGGGGCAGTAGCAAGTCATTTGTGAAATATCAAAATGAAGTGTTTGTTTGGTTAACGCCTCAAACTCCGTTTGGACTCCCAAACTCCGGTTGCTACAGTAATTAGAGTGTTTGGGAGCCAAATTACGTTCAAATAATTGATTCCTGTCTGGTTAGAATTGATTTTGGTAGAAGCAGAATTTCTAGCTCTTCCGTTGAAAATAATTGATTCCAGATGTGGGACTCATAAAATTTTACATATTTACATCTCAAAAGTGATTTTACTTTATCATCCAAACAAAATCAATTCTTCTAAACCCACTTTTAAAATATTATTACCAAACACACATCAATTTTTTTCACCTCAATTTTTTTAAAATCAATTCTATCAAAATCTAAAACAAAAACACCATAGCTAATTAGCATAGCATTGTGATCGTGCCACTTCATTTTCTTTTAAGACTCCACCCATTTGTTTGACTTCTAGGAATGCAAACAAAGCGTTAATAACTTGACTTTTCAGGCTATAACACGAGCATAAATCTAAAGATGATTACATACATAATACAAAATATCGGTGCACTGTGTACATCATGATGGTAGTGGATCTTTCTCATGCCTTTTTATTTATTTATTTTCTTCAAATTTTCATGTTGAGCAGAGATAAATATAAAGGTTATAAAAAAAATTAAAATCCTAATAAAATTTCTTTTATATCTATGACTCATACATTTGACCACATGACAAAAAGTGACATAAAAGGATCCATTCCCACATTATGATAAAAATCAAATTCCAGTTACGTCATCACTTGAGGTTTGTGAATCCTTATACCGGATACGAATGGATTGGTAACATTTTCTTTAATCTTTAATGAGTCATGTACACAGATATTATTGTAAGACTAACCATAAGGCACTTTTTAATTAAGATGACATCCCAACCAACAATTGGCTTCTCCAAATTTGGTTAGCTAACCAAATTTCTTATTGCCAATTTAAGGGTACAACAGCCTTTTACCCAAAGAAATTAAGAATAACAGGTCAAAAGATTAAGCCAAAAAGAGAATCCACAAAATTAAGCTTATACGGAAAAATGGAGAATAATATATTATATTATTATATATATTTTTTGGCATGAAGATTATTTTGTATGAATAGTAGTTAATTGAAGGATTCAAAGAAAAAAATTATTTTGAAAGTAGTTTTTTGAGTGAGGCTCTGGTCACTTTGGTAAGGCATGCAATTAACGTCAAACAACGTTCATATACGAATAATGAAATATAATCTAGTGTATTTATAAAGTGAAATGATTTCATGATTAATTGTAGTCTTTAAGTAAATTATTGTTTAAATCAATCTGAAGAATAGTTTCACCCACTATATTCATAATCCTCAATAACTAATCGTAATTATCACATTTTAGGATCAAAGAAATGTATTGTGATTACAGGTAGGCAGGTTGGGCTGTCAAAGGCTTGTTTAAGGCGGAGGGGTGAAGTAGCTGAACTGGTTTGAGCTAATGATATAAGGAGTTGAACTGTTAAAAACTAACATAACAATTAATATAGCAGCACGTTATTCAACAGCAATAATATCTTATGGCAAGCGACTGTGGGTCCGTGACACTCTACACAAATAATCTTGACTTTAGCATACAAGCAACATATTGGATAGTTGATAATTAGATGTCATGAGCTAGGTCGTATAGGGAATAAAACCAAACCGGTAAAAAACAAAAGAATTACAAGAAAACGGAGTTTATGTGATTGAAAGCTGAAATAATTTCACTGGAATTTCGACATGACTTTATTAAATATCCAAACACCTCAAATGCCTCAATATAAATTGTCAAAAGTTTAAAATGTTCATTTTCTTATATCTGCTAAAATGTTAATACCTGAGTACCTCCTTTTGCTTACATTTTATAGTTTTTCAAAGGAAGTTACATATTGTCGTAAAAATCCTATATCATTCACCCATTAAATTCTACATTTAGATAAAAATCCTATATATCATAACAAATTTAAATAAAAAAAAGGGCGTAGTTAACCACTTAATCACCATGAAATACCGATATAAACTTGTTTTGTAATTCTTTTTAATTTTTATTGAAATTTGGAAAATCGAAAGAAATCAGGTACCAGAAAAAGCCCCAAGTTAAGAGATGCATGCATAAGAGCTGCACGTTATGGCAGCAAGCTTGTACAAGTTATTGGAATCATGGAAGCGATTGCTTATGCCAACAATACATCAGAACCGTTAAAAGACAACTTGCTAGTTTAACATATTAGCCATTAACAGTTTAAGCAGCTAAGCTTTTCGAAGCAATCTCAAACACATTCTCTGATAGTCCATTAGTAGACATGATCTTCTCCAGCTGAGCCTGCAAAACACCACAAGCTTTTTAGGAAAGCTGATAAATATAAACAAAATTTTGTAATTCAATATTTAAGAAATTAGCAGTCTGTTGCACAAAAAATATTCACTAGAAGTACTTTTGAGAAAGAATGTGGCAAAATAATAGAAGTTATCTTGAAGTCTTGTTTCAAGCATGAGACTAATGGCACCTAAAAGGTCAAAGACATGATAATGTTGCAACACATGTAACCAATGATTACCTTTGCAAGTTTTTGTCTGTTTTCATCATAACGCCTCCACCTTGAGAAGGCTGATACCATTCGTGAGGCAACCTACATTCCACAAAACAAAGAAAAATATCAGACGATATAAGGATCATGTGACTGACAAACACACAAATAAAAGAACCCACAATTTAAAGATGGGTTATGTGAAAAGACCTGAGGATTAAGTTTGTCAAGTTGAAGCACAATTTCTCCCAAAAACCTGTAGCCTGACCCATCCTTTGCATGAAAGTTCACTAGAGACCCACAGAAGCCTCCAATGAGAGAGTACACTTTGTTGGGATTACGCAAGTCAAATGCTGGGTGGCTTAACAATTTTCGCACATTCTCAACATTGCCAGGAATGTCAGACATTGCTTGAAGAGCAAACCACTTGTTCACCACCTGGAAAGGAAGGACAATTACAAATTATTTAATCTAAAATATACCATGTTATAGCATAAAATCATAGGTAGGAGCACTGATGAAATAAACTGAACAGATGTGCATATTAGGTGTGAGAAACATGAGATTAATCAGCCAGTCAAAACACAAGAAGATTTTGCAAAGATAGAGTAGAACTAGAATGGGAGGGTGATCTTCACATCTAGTGTTAGACGGAAGGGGTCGAAAGGAAGGGAGGTGCATAGATAATGGTTGGTTAATTGTTGTCGAAGTCCACCTTAAGTTTGTTACCAGCATCATAGGAAGTTATTAAAGTTTGTAACATGGATAAGTTGTCAAAAAATGGAAGGCAACATGCTCAGCAACAGAAAAACAAGATCTATTTCAAACAACAGAGAGTTATAGAGATAGAGATTTACCAAGAAGTCATGTTGCCACTTGCCATAAAAGTCAGCAAGAACATCATCACGAGTTTTACCAGAGTTCTGGGCTATGGCAGCCAAAGCTGCAAACTGCTCAGTCATATTTGTGGCAGTTTTATACTCATCTAGTGCAAGGTTGGTGAATTCTTGATCCTCAAGGGATGCAAGATATGCTATCAAACATCAAAAAATAAATAAATCAGATAAATTCCTATCATCAAGCGTGCAAATTATCTTACATAAAATGAAAGGCATACCAAGAGCAACATTCTTCAGAGCACGCCTGGCCATGTTTGGATGATTGAACACATATTCTTCTGAGCTCCTATTACTTTTTACCTGCAAAGAGGTCAACAATCATGATGATTACTGAAGAGATTCATACAAGGAAGAATGAAAGATTTCATTCAGTTATGTAAGGCAGCTCCAGACAAGAAGGCATACTATGTTGAGGAACTCTGCTCTCAGTTCACTTGCAAGCTGCTTCCTGATGAAAGTTCGAACAGCATGAACAGCATCAGGATCTGCAACTTCCATCATATCCATTATTTCTCCCTCACCAGGCAGAGTTATTGCCTTTGCCACAAATTCCTAGATAATCAAAGAGCATTGAATCCAATCAATGCAATCATATAATACAACTTCCCCCAAGAAAAGACCAAAAAAAGGGTAAACTAAATGAATAATCTTGAGGAGAATTGTCCTAAGCATACTTTATCCAGACTTGAGTCACATAATATATGTTTGAACCCATCCACAAACTTGGGATTCAGAACCAGTGGTTTGTTATGTTGTAAATCATCAACTAAGTTGAGCATCAGCTTACGTGCCAAAATTTGGCCAGCTTCCCATCTAAATCAGATAAATAAGGCAGTAAATAAATCACATAATGCTACTAAATCAAAAAGAAGAAAATGCAACTTCGAAGAGGACAAACCGGTTGAATTCATCAGAATCATTAGCTAGTAGGAAAAACAGGTCGCTGTCAGTGAGATCAGATTCAAGTCGGATAGGAGCACTGTATCCCCTTAACAAAGACGGTACAGGTCTCTCAAATATATCAGTGAACACAAATTCTTCTTCTTTCTGCAGCATATACAAATAAACTTATCAGTTATTCATATGAATAAGGAAAAGCCCAACATGCTCTGCATCTTCTTCAATTTCAACAGATGCCTACCACAATCGAAACTATGCCAAGCAATACACAAGTAGATAAAAAAATTCCAATTCTTTCTTTCATGTAACATTTTGAAAAGGGACATGCCAACATGGTTTTAAAACTTCCCTCCCTTTCTTCACTTCAATTATCAGCATAGATACTCCCACTTTGTAATATAGACAACTGAATATATCTGTCATCATAATCACAATATATTCATAATTTTACTACATTACACAATTTCTGTTGATGGAAACCACAACCCTCATCCTCATAAACATTCCTATCTTTAAAAAATACAGGATGGGAGTCATTTACTGAAGAGCGACAGAGCACACACATGGTCAGAATTGCAGAGTCCTTATGATCCACACATCATGATGAAAAGGCAGGACAAACAATTTCGGACAGACTGGACCTAGTTCTGAACTTCAAATATCACAATATTATAGGAAGATGTAAAAGGAGAATGCATATCATTTTAACTTCCCCAAAACGGAAGAAATTCAAGATTTAACTCTAAACAACTGGAGCCCCCTACAGGTAATTAGCCAATGAATTCAGAGTCAAAAGGGAATTCCTTCCCCTGGACAAGGAAGAAGGGTGGAAGTAGAATTTGCAATCACAAATTGTACACCTGCTATGGATATGTCAAAAACCTGCTTGACAAGTATAACTGACTTATTCGATCAGCTTAAAACATGAGGTAGAAATACATGTGTAAAAAGAAAAGTTCTAAACAACCTTGGTGAATCTAAGGACAGTAGTGAAGACTGATTGATCATTGCTTGAAACAGATTCAAGAGTCCCATCATGATAAATAGCCGCAAGGGGAATGTCCTTGCCAGTTGAATCAAGCAAACCTACAGCAACTGGAATGAACACGGGTTCCTTAACTGATTGCCCTGGAGTTGGTGGTATCTCTTGACTGCAGAAATGCCCCCATCAAACATTTTATCAAAGATAAATAGCATATCAAAACTTGGGTATCTTAAAAGCTCAAACCACCCGTTCAAAAAGGAGAAATGAAAATATGAAGCTTGTATACCTAAACTTCAAAGAAAAAGTATGTGCTTCTGGATTATAAGAAGTTTTTACTTTGACACGAGGGGTCCCAGCTTGAGAGTACCTGCACATTAGTGGACAAGTTAGCATGAAATTAGCATAAAATGTTGGAAAAAAAACTCAAACAAAAGATACAAACCATTGTAAGAAATTTGCAAAATCTGCATCATTAGCATCTCGCATGGCAGCAAAAAAATCTTCACATGTTACAGCTTGTCCATCATGTCTCTTAAAATAAAGATCCATGCCCTGAAAAACAGGGAATTTGTATGAGTAGAATTTAAAAAATAAGCAGTTTCTCATCACTAGAAACAGGAATATAATTTATAGCAGGAATTGGATTATTCTTACTTTTCGGAACCCTTGACTTCCTAGTAAGGTTTTGTACATTCTGACAACTTCAGCCCCCTGATACATAGGATCATAAGAACAAACTGCCAGACAGACACATGGACATGGAGGAATTTGAAAATTTTAGTAGAAAGTGTCAAACCTTTTCATAGACCTGCAGAAAAGTAAACATATCATTACAAACAATTCGATATCTTAATGAGAAAAAATGGTACCACATGGGAGGTTAAAAGTTGCAAATGAAAAATGTGAAACATACCGTCACTGTATTTGACATTGATGATGGGGCCACATCAGAAATTAATCCAAGGAAGGTTGCCAAAAAGATAGATCATCAGCGATGAAAGCAAGAGAAATTATCGTACAGCACAGTAAATTTTTAAATCAAATACAAATTCAAAAAACAAAGAAACCTGCCTGTGTAGAAGTTGTCCATCTGTCAAGAAGAAAAAAGTTGAAGGAAAAAAAAAACTTAACCACAGAGACAAATAGAAAACTTTATGAGCTTTAGAGACAATGTATGAGAGGAAAGGATTTACAGATCTAACCTTGATGTAAGAGTGTGGTCGCACCGGATGGGCCATGGGACCTGCATCCTGAAAAATCAGAATACCAATATGAGAATACACCCTGACATGTTAATTCTAAGTAATAGGAATAGTAAAAAAAGAAAGAAAAAAAAAGGGTAAATTATAGTAATAATGACATGACCAGTTACAATAACATCAGAGCACAGAAGCCATCACTGCAAAAATTGCACAAAGTTCTAACCGGAATGGAAAAGGGGAAAAGATAAGAAACCTGTGGAAACTGGTAATTTCTAAGTTTTGAAACATCAGCAATCCGTTTAACAGTACGACTTCCCATGTCAGATGAGAATTCCTGCCAACAATTAATGCAGCTCATTAGTCATTACATCAAAAAAGTCAATGGAAGAAAAGTATTGTTAATATCTCAAATGAATCATAATAGTGACTGAGGTAAAGAAGCTGTACCTGATCACGAAAAACTGTGAGACCTTCCTTCAGGCTAAGCTGGAACCAGTCACGACATGTCACTCTGATATTATTATTGAACAAAATGCTTAATACATGTTTGAACATACCCATGGCAACAGAAAGATATAAACATACAAACGAAAAATACATAGCAAAAACTTGTAAATCAATGTCAAGTGGGTTCGTGTAAAAATGCATGTTTATAATATCTGAAATTGAAAACCAAGATTGAAATAGAACTGAGTAGAAAAAAGTATTAGAACACGATATGAATGGGAATAAAACCATATAACATCTAGTTCAAAAGGATAACAAGATCTATAGTATGCAACATCACCTGTTGCCAGTCCAATTGTGGAAATACTGCATAACAACAAGAAATAAGCTCTAGTCAAAATCAACAAAGTCCGTTGACATTTAGTTTTAGAAAAGTTAACGACTTTCGAGCATTGCTAATTGCTATTGCTAATATATGATAGTTACAAACCTCATGGCCAATAACTCCCAATATTGCAGCATAATCTGCATCAGTAGCAGTTTCTGGAGAAGCCAATACAAGCTTGGAATTGAAGATCTGCAAATAAGCAAAGAAAGTTATAGATGTCAAAAGTGAAAACAGATAACCAACCAAGACAAGCTGACAAGAAAGCAACGTACATTCAAGCTCTTGTTTTCCATGGCTCCCCTGACCAACACAAAAAGTCCACCAGATTACATTTATGTACCCTAATCCTTTCGTGCTATCTCATAATATATACAAAGGCAGGATATATGTAGTGTCACATGATTCAAATTTTCAAAAACAAAGGTAGATAAGAATTACATGTTAAAATCAGGGACAGCAACAACATTGAAGAGATCCAGGTCATATTCAAGTCCAAAAACCTGTTGCAAAACATATGAAAGGACAGCAAATTCTTCAGAAAATATATATTTGCAGTATGATCAAATAAAGTTAAAACTAAATAAAGACTGACATCTTCATCCCACTTCATAGCTGCTTTCAAAGAATACATAGCATGTGCAGTCTTAGGTACGTCATCAGCAGGGGTCCAGATCCTAAGGGACACCTTCCTCCCTGAATGGGTAACAAATATGTCATCTCTGCCCTGCAACTGCCCAGCAACCAAGGCAAACAAATAGCAAGGTTTCTTGAAGGGATCCTCCCAAACAGCATAATGCTTGCCATCCTGTAGTATAGCACAAATAACATCCGAAACAGTATAGTAACCATCTAGATAGTCGTCTTCTTCATTACTACACTTTTCCAGAAAAGCTTACCTCCAAGTCACCTTGTTCAACCAGGTTTCCATTAGACAATAACACTGGATACAGTGATTTATCTGCCTCAATGCGGACCGTATATTTTGCCATTATATCAGGTCGATCCTATTCGATGATAAAATTCATTAATTTATGTGGAAATTAATTGTTATAAAAATATAGATCACCTTAGTATATTAACTTCCGTAAGGAGCCAACCTGATAAAATGTAATTTTACGGAAGCCTTCTGCCTCACATTGAGTACAGAAATTCCCAGATGACTTGTAAAGGCCCTACAGGAAATCAAATTCATAGTAAGCACAACCTCCCACCTCAAAATCTTTGTGGAGACAAAAAGTAGAAAAGAAGCAATATATACAAGGAAGGAAGGAACACTACAAGAAGGAAAAAGCTCATCTACCTCTAATGATGTGTTTTTCTGCGGGTAGATCTCAGTAACAATTTCAAGATCGTATTTACCACTAGGAGGTGATCGAATTGTTAGATGGCGGGCATCCAAATGGTAATCTTCCTCCTATAGATGAACATAAGAAAAGATATTTAAATAGTGCTAGACAATGCTCCAACCACCAAAAGTTGCTACCCACATAAAGTGTTTATGAAAGCAAACAGTTTTAAGTAGGAAGTACAAATATTATGTTCTTAATATATAACATATTAAAATCAACTGTCCAAAATTGAACTTCATTTCCAGATAAACTCACAAGGTGGAAAAGAAATTCCATCAGTGATAATGTTCAGAAAGTGGGTAGCACCCAAAAAAGATGTATATACCTTCAAAGCCTTGCCATTAAGCTGAATTGAAACTAAAGACAAGTCTTGTCCATCTAAAACTAGCGGGGGAGAAGAACCTGTTGCACAAAATAGAGCATTAACAAACATAAGACAAATACATATGGATAAAGACTACTTAGACTAGTAAATTACTTAAATATTGACAACGCACATGTTTCTGCTGATCAAACAAGAGCAAGAAAGTAACTGTGATACTCTACCTTCAATGCGTGGGAACACAGTGATTTTAGAACTAACTATAGTCCTCTCCTCTCCCAAGGAAAATTTCAGATCCACCTGTAACAGTTACGTGTGTAACGCATGAAAATAAGAAACGATAAAAATTTTAGAAGTACCAATAATGTGAATGAAAATAATCACTGCATCAAACTTACACTGTCAAAGTAGTAATCAGGCATCTTGTAATCCTTTAAGAATATTTCTTTTGGTGGCTCCATTTTAGATTCTTCAACTTGCTTCGGTAAATCCTCTGTGGCAACTGAACAAATTAGCTTCCTGCTCACTTGCTTGATCCTCTGGCAAGAATACAGGAACCACAATATCAGCTAATCAAATAGCAGACTATACATAACTGTGGAATCTGAATGAATCTGTAGGCATACAGGAAAGTAGAATATCTTCAAACACATGATGTGACTACAAAAACAGTAAAGGGCGAAGTACTAATTAGCAGCATAAAATATACTGACTTACTGGTAGTGAAGAATATAAAGGACCACACTTCTTTTGGTAAATAGCCTGTAAAAGTCATACCAAGATTTCATTACAATCATGAGACAACATCTTCACATCATTTTTTTAAATAATAAAAAAATCCTCTTTGAAATGTAAGGGGGTGCAGAGAACAGGAAGAAACCTTTGATGCAAGGAAATGCCTATATCTGATGCTACTTTTTGCTGTATTTTGAAAATAATTAACACCGTGATTGACCTGAAACTGCAAAGATGATAACAACAATCATCATAGAGGTGCAAGCAATTTAGAAAGATTTAGATGCCATGACAACATTAAACCTGTTTCGTTTAAACTGAATTTTTTAATTTAAAAAATAGGGAACAGACACACACATAATTCTTAAGAAGATGAGAACCTTCTCAATATCTCAGTTTATAATGAGTGATTAAGAAACCAGACAACGTACAACCCAATTAAAGTCAATATATACACACACACTCTAAAGGGAGGACCAGGAAAACAATTTCAGAAACAAGCATGTGAGAAGTGAGCTTGTATAGCAAATATTTCATGTCGAACTGCAATTCACTAAAACAGATTTGTTTAAAAGCTTCTAGCATGTATTTGGCCATAAACTAATCCCTTTCAAAACATACAGATAAGAGGATTTCGTCTCTCATAACAGCTTTTTCCATACACACCAGAATCGAACCCCTGAAAGCATGTTTAGGGTGTGTTTGGATTAACTTATTTTGTGTTAAAAATAACACAATTTAAATTTAAATCTTCTAAGAGTTTGAAAAAAAAAACATTTTTCTTACATTATCAATCAAAACGAAACATGGGATTATTGTTCCCGACAGAGATTGAAAAAAAACAAAGCAAGTGAAGATATAGTCATAGATAATCACAGGAGCAGGGGAGATCAAACCCAATAGGCTCTTCCTCGAAAAAGCGAGAGTCTTTGATGGCAGAACCAACCGTGCCATTCGACAAAAACAAAAGAGACGAGTGATACTGGTAGTGATGGTAAGAAACCTTAAAACCCTAGATCAGTTAAATATAGTGATTTCTCAATAAGATAAGTGGAAATGAAGATAATTTCGAATTGTGGACATCAAAATTCACAATTCAAAATATATAATAGATAAAAAAAGATTGAATAAACGATGCAAAAAAATCAGATGCAGATTAAAAGAAAAGGGCTTTTGAGCAATTGAATGAATAAATGATGTTTTGAGTTTTACCTAGTTCGGGGATGAAGTGCAGTGGAGAAATGGAAAGAGACAGAACGGGTTTAAGCAGAGACTCTGCCTCCAGAATATATTTATTTAAAGGTGATAAATAATAATAAATAAATAGAATAAATGCAAGGATTGTACCCTAAACAAAATAAAATAAATGCAACTATAACTGATAAAGATGAGGAAAATGGAGAATCACTTTCACTTTCACATCACATACAAATTTATTTATTAGATTATTTATAGGTGTTGCTAATCAGGGTTAAGAGATTCTCGAAATTAGGGATGATAAAATGGGCTGGACTCGTCAAACAAACCTGTTTAACCTATCTTTTTTATAGGGTTATGATATTTTGATATCAAAATTTGATATCATATGGGGACACCCTAGTTTTGAGTAGGTTGTTTATTACTTTACTCTTTTTCTCTCTTTATTTCATTAGTTCACAACTTACTCAAAACTAAGGTGTCCTCCATGATATCAAATTTTGGTATCAAAATATCATAACTCTTTTTGATACGTTGGTTTGGGTCTTTGGGGTTTTAATCCACCAACTAATTTATAACTTGTTTGATTTCAAGAAAACGGATTGGTCCTCCAACCCATTTCTTTTAAAAAAAAAATTAACTTAATTGATAATTCAACAATTTATTTCTGAACTATTGGACTTGTAATGTATGTATTTGTAATTTTTTTTAATGATGTTTGTAGGTGCATTATTCATTTTTTTCATTTTTAATCTTTTTTTTTTCATTTTTGTATTATTTGTTAGCATGCTAATCCACCAACTCACTTTTTTTTTTTTTTGTTTAACGGACCAACCCATTAGTAATCGGTGTGGGTTGGGACGTTCTATTATTGGACACTAGTCAGCATTCCCATTATTTATACAAAACTAGGAAAATAGTAACACAACTTAATAATATAAAAGTTCATCCAAAAAAAAAAAACTTAATAATATAAAATATCTTTTTTCTTCTCATTGAATTATTTTCTTCTTCAAAAAAAAAAGTTGCTACTTACTAATGACAATTTTTTTTTTTTTTAGGATATCCTCCGCACGCAACTGCAGAGAGTAATCTTTCGAGATACTCGACGACATTAAAGGTTGACATCTCCCAACCAGATTCTCTCCATACGTAAGAGATAGAGATCGCACACCTAACCACTTGCTTAAGGGTCCAAGTCCATTACCACTTGAACCAACCACATGTTAGTGCCTACTAATTATCTAATATTAATTTTTTGAATTTATACTATTAATTATTTACTATTAATTGTGAGTCTCTTCAGAAATATTCTCTTCTCAATCGGACCATGTGCCTTCACCAACTGCAAGCATAATTTTTTAAATATTTTAATTTTGAATCCGTTTTTAAATATGGCAATTTGTTGTTATAACTACCAAATTTGCTTATTATTTACATATTTTCATTTAATTATTTTATAAAATTTAATTATTTATTGTTATTTATTTCTATTCTATTTCTATCATATTTTATTCAAATTTTTATCTTTTTTTAAAAATCAATGTTATATTATATATCTTACTTAAACCTATGCCTTTTTAAATCAATTCAAATACTAATTATATTATTATTATTATTTGCCTATCGTGATAAAAAAATCTAAAAATTAATTATTTAATTTATAATATTCCAAAATTTATTCAAATGTAGATTATCTGTTTTTAACGTCAATTTATAGAATGAGACATGTCTTTCATAATTTATTATATTTTAATATTTATATAATTATTAAATATTTTAAATTTAAATATTTTTTATATTTAAAAATTCTATTTGAATTAATTATATACATATATATATATATATATATATATACATTATTTATATTTTGTGTGGGTTATACTAGGCTCCAACTCCACGGAACTGTGTTGTGTGACAAGTTGAATTGATGGATCAACTTTGAGCTTACGTTGAGCCCAACATTTTTTTCTTTGCAAATTAAACTGAGACTGATTTGGCCCAGCCAGCTTGGCTTGCAGAAGGCTGACTTACCTCGAAGTGACGTTTGAAAGAGCTTATTTAAGCTCCTTTTGACTTATCTGATGATATAAGTTCTTATGCAGTGTGTTTGGCAGAGCTTATAAAAGTAAGGTGGCGTTTGGAAGAGCTTATTTAAGCTCCTTTTGACTTATCTGATGAAATAAGCTCTTATGCAGCGTGTTTGGCAGAGCTTATAAAAGTAACTTATGTCATCCCATAAGGAGTTTTTGACTTATTTTCATAAGTCACTGGAACAAGCTTATGAAATTTTAACAAGTGCTTATGACCCCTCTGTGTTTTCCCCCTTGGAATCATTTCCTGCCCCTTTCTTTATAAGCTCTTATGGCATAAGCTCTCATGCGATAAGGTCTTATGTGATAAGCTCTTAATTAAGTTGTTTACCCAAACGCGGCCTAATTTATGTCATCCCATAAGGAGTTTTTGACTTATTTTCATAAATCACTGGAACAAACTTATGGAATTTTAACAAGTGCTTATGACCCCTCCGTGTTTTCCACCTTCGAATCCTCTCCTGTCCCTTTCTTCATAAGCTCTTATGGCATAAGCTCTCATGCGACAAGGTCTTTTGTAATAAGCTCTTAATTAAGTTGTTTATCCAAACGCATTGCAAATTGAGTTTAATTGACACTTAGTGACTTGTGAGAGGAAAGTAGAGAGCAAAAGTTATTTTGGAATTGAAGTTCTGTATGCTTTTATTCAACCAAATACAAGATAACCCAATTGGTTTTATTAGACCATTTGAGCTCGCAAACAAAAAAGCGCGCTGTTACCAAAGCTTTTTTCACTCAAGGCTATGACACTATCACGATATGTTTGTTTTAGATTTTGATATAATTAATTTTAAAAAATTGAGATTAAAAATTTAATTTATGTTTGACAATGATATTTTCAGAATAATTTTAGAATAACTAAGTTTAGAATTAACAACAATTTGATTATTGGTAACACGACTTCTCACTATTAGTAAAAATTCATGAACTACTGACTCAAGTGAAATAAAATTTGTTTCATTTGACCGATAAGTAATCCTACTGCTATTTGCAATCGAATTGCTCAAATTGTTTAGGATCACCTTTTTTATTCCTACAACTATTCATAATTGTTGGTGGCAAAGTGAGCATGGGTTACGTGCCTCCTCGTTCTGTTATTTCTGTTTTGCATGCCTATATTTTGTTGCCCTGCGTGTTGTTTGCCTTCTATAGGTGTGTTATCTATTAGTAGTACATGGTTGTTGTTTTCTTTCTTGAAACTTTTTTCGTAGGGTATGCCCCTTGTAAACATGTTAACGTTGTTTTCCTTTTTGGTAATATATTATAATTGCTTACAAAAAAGTTAGTAATTAGTATATTAGTAAAATGGACTAGACTTGCTAATGGGGTCAGCACAAGTGGTTAAGGATCCAGAGTTGAACTCTCACTCTCCCCATGGGTGAGGGTTCGAATCCCCCTGACGTCACTAAAATCCCTTTTGGTAGGCAACCATCCCCAAGGTTGCAACTGAGTGGGAATGCTTACGGTTTGGACCTATGCAATAATCCTTTGCGTTGGGCTTCTGCTAGTAGTCCCACCATGCCATTGGTACCTATGACTCCTATGAGTTTGTCTTTAAAATGATAACTAAGGTGTATTTACTCTTAGATCATTTAGTGAGTTAGAATTCATACTCACTTTATTAGATCAATGGTGGATAATACATATTTACTTACTCATTGTCCACATTATCATATTAAGTATCGAATATAAATTTTTAAATGATTAAAATGCATAAACTCTTCAGCACTGTAGATTAATTAAGTTAATGACAAAAGTTTTAACATATAATATAGATGGCCTAGGTGGATCTAAGTTTTAAAAAAACATTTGTTTAAAAATTAAGAGACAGATGATCAGAATATAAGATTATGTTAAAAAAATCATCCATAAATTTTTTTAAAAAATAAAGATAAAAAATAATATATGTTTTTCATATCATAACACACTCATATAACATGATAAATAAATTTTAATAATAATATGTTATCTTATTTTTTTTAATTATTTATACAATTTCCGCATAAATATTAAATTATGTATAGGAATGAAGTTGACTCATAAATATTAGATTTTAAATGAATATCAAGAGTTCAAATCTTATAAATAAACAATATAAAGAGTCTCAAAAAAAAAATTTAACAAATATGATAAGTAACTTTTTTTTTTGGGTAGAATAAAATGATAAGTAACTGATTATATAGCTTTTGTAAAAAAAAAAAAAAAACTGATTATATAGCTAAGCATTCTCATTGCAAACTTATAAACCTTTAACAGTTTGATATTCTCCCTGGATCAGGTGCTACATATTTTTGTTTAGACTTTTTAGGGCGTTTTTTAGTCGTGGCATTTCCTATGGAAGATCTTTTCTATTTTAATTGATCTGTTTGTATTGAAAAAAGATGATGATTATAACTAACACATTGTTTGTTTAGAGTATTTTGGAGATGAACTAGTAGAAAATGAAGTGTGAGAGAGAATCAACTTTTTCTTAGTTTGAAAAGGGAGGGGAGTGAGAGAAGAAAAAAAAAAATTGGTGAGACACATGATAAAAGAAATTCTCTCATGTGGTGGCGACATTTCGGTGGGAGAGAAGTTAAAAAATTTGGCAGGACTCATTAAAAAATTGAAATGATGTATATATCTTTTTGTTTTGGACTATGCAAATATGATATCAGAAATAAATACGTCTTTTCAGAAGAATTCAACTTTCCTTTTTCCTTTTCTTTTTTATCACTTATCTCAGTCTAATCTAAATAATATATAAAAATCTACTCGTTCTCTCTTCTCTTCTACTTCTACTTCTTTCCACACTACTACTATCCTCTCAAACTATTTCACCATCCAAACATTGCCTAAAAGAGACAAAGGGGAAAAGCTTTCACAAAACACAATTACCATCCCCTCTTTATTTTGTTGGAGAAATTACTTTAACCTCTTGACTGAAAGAACACTTTCACTGCGTGTGTTTAGCAGCAAATTGCGCTTATCTACCCTAAAAGATGAGTGCAATCATCTCCCCTTTTCAGCTACTATTGTTTGTTTAATTCCAAATTGACTGATTTTTTAAAAAAAATTTCCTTTCCACAATTTTACTTTTCATTTAAGACTGCCTAACTTGCGTTGTTAGCACAAAAATATGTTGCATGAACTTGGTTGAACCTTAACAGACAAGAGTGACAACATTAACCCTATTTCAGCAGACATGCTCCATGACTCCGTCTTTGGCACCCAAGGAAGTGGCTGGTCAACTCCTCAACCAGACATAAATCTTTATAAAGAACCTTTAAACCCTCTACCGGGGTAGCCATTAAGAGGGGGAATATTTTTTGAACCCAAATTTGGGGACACCATACGTGTTCTTTTTTATTTTCGGATGTATTTTTGATATATGTGTATGCAAAGATGATAAAAAGTAAGTGAAAGATGGGAAAAAAAAATATAAGGTATCTAAAATAAAATTTGTGTTCAAATAACACAACTCTTAAGTATGAGACCTATTATTTTTTGCTTATTTCGTGCTAACCTCTTCAGTAAATAAATTAACTTTAATTTTTTGTTTTTGAAAAAATTATTTATCTAAACAGGTTAAAGTCTAAATTTTATCTCATGTTTTTGTAAGAAAAAATTTTATCTACGAGTGAATCGATGCATCATAAGAGTGTGTTTGAGAAAATCGGAAAAAAAAAATTATGCGGATAATCGATTTTTGTATAATCGATTATCACAATAATCCATTATAATCAGAATCTGTTTTTGTTTGGGTATGTTTGCTAAAAAGCGATTTTAAGATAATTATTTCATTTGGGAGGTGTAAAAAAATACTTTTATATAATAAATTACGAAAAAGGTAGGAAGTTATTTTTTTATTAATAATATTTGATTTTTTAAAACATTATAACTTGAATAAGGTCTTTGTTTTTAAAAGAAATTATTATTATTTCAAATAATATTTTTTTTTACTCATTTTAATCACTAAGGTTTTTATATTATCAACCATGATCTTTCATTATTTCTAGTATTATTTTATATTTTATTATTATCATTATTATTATTATTATTATCATCATTAATTTTTTGGATAAAATTCATTTTTGCAATTATTAGAGTAGTAGATCTATCTTGGTTGGTGTCTTGGTTGAAACTGAAATGAGATTGAAAAGTCTATTAACAGTGTAAGTCTCGGATAGTGAGACGGGGGTAGCATAAAGAAAGCCTGTTTTTTTCCCTAAAAGAATCAAACTGTCCTATGTTACATAGATGTTTCTAAAACTGTTTTTTTTTTTTTTTTAAATGTTTTTTTAAAAATTAAGCTACTAACCCATAAAAAAAAACTTTTTTTTTAAAAGTAAAACTGCTGAAAATGAAATAATCCATCTTTCCCAAATAAGCACCAAGCTTCATGGATTAAAACATCCTATTTGAAAAGATCTCAGATATTATTACAAACTTATGTCAAATGTTGATTTAAAAATCATAAAGTAATTAGAATTTATTTTCTTTTCTGAATCATGAGTGAGTTTATTCAATCAAAGCAACGAGAACAGGGGCGGATCTTCACGAGGATAAAGGGGAGCCTATTTTTTTTTCTTTGTTGATATATATGTAATAAACATTAGATTATATATATACTTCTTGCAACATCACAAAACAAACGTTCAATTAGCACAGCGGCAAGGTCAGTCATGCATTATTCGAGTACGAGTATTCGAGTATTAGGTTCGTGGTTCAAATCCCAGTCTGGATGTATTCTTCCATTTTTTTACATTTTACGCAAAAAAACATTACAAAACATGGACCAACCAAGATTCGAAACCTGCTCATCTAGTTAAATCTGATGGAACAAACCACTGCAACTCCAAACAGTTTACGTAATTGTTGTGAAATATATATTTATATACCTATTACTTTTTTATTTGGCTCCCTCAAAAGATTTGGTCAAGCTCCGCCACTGAACGAGAATAAAGTTTTCTTAAATTTTTCACTATTATTCATTGATTTTATTGTTTGATCATCTTTTATATTTGAAAATAATTTTTTAAAACTTGTATCAAATATAAAAATTTTTATTCTGATGTTGATGTTCTCCAAAATAATTCTTTAAAACTTGGGGAAATTTTTTTTATAGAAGAGCGTGTAGGAGGCATCCACTGGTGCACCCTAGAACCCAACACTTTCCAGGTGGGTTCCTGCTCACGTACCGATGTGCTGCCCAACACCTATAACCAAATGCCCAGTCCTATCCAATATACTACTATGGAGTAGGTCCTTTCCCTACCCCATTTTTTTTACTACTGAAGCATACTTAATAATTGACAGCTAATGTTTGATTATGAATTTATATAACTTTGTTGAAATATATAGGCTCAACATGCTATTTCTGTATAGCTATTAGAGCATCTTTGTTGGTTCTTAGAGCATTGGTTCTTAATTATGTTTAAGTGGGCCCAAATATGCCACATAGGATTTAAGGAACATCTACCAATTTTTGCTCTAATGATAAGAACCACTCCATGGTTCTTAACTTAGTTTTAATGGGTCCCACACTGGACCCCACATCATTATACTTTCTTTTAACTTTATTTTTATTCCGAATTAAATATAAATTTATATATATTTTAAATTAAAAAATAAATACCCACAATTTATATATATTTTACAATTATATTTTAAAACATATTAATTTATTAATTTATATATATATATATATATATATATCTTATACTTTAAAAATATAACTTTTTTTTAAATAATATGAATAATAAAAATAATAAAAAACGACGAGCACCCATATTCTTCTTTCCTTCTTTCACAAACCCTTAAACATTCAGAGCACCCATCGACGCCCCATCGACCCCCTTTTCGTGGCAGAGTCGATTTCCCTCTTCCATCGACGCCCCATCATCATCATCATCTTCTTCTTCCCCCATTCACTTCCTCCGACGCCTCCATTGTCATCCACAACGCTAGTTATTCTACCTCCATCATCATCAACAACCCCTCTGCCACCACCTCCTCTGCCACAGTCCTCCTCAACCATCACCACCACCTCCTCAACCCTCTGCCACCGTCGCCTCTCCTTCGCCCCACCTCGATTTCGCTGCATGTAGAGGCGTTCAAATGGTTCTGAAGCGGGTAGAACCAGATTCATTGGTGTTAAAGCGGGTTCTTTGTTTTGGGTTCATTTCTTGTTGCTATTTGGATGCAGATCTAGTCTTTACTTGTTGTTTTGGGTTCGATGCAGATCTGGTCTTGTTGTTTTGGGTTCTAATTTCTGGTGAAGAACTGATTTTGTTCGATGTTTTGGTTCAATTTCATGACCATTTCTGTTTTCCCTTTTTTTTTGTTGGTGAGTAACGTTTGTTACCGTTGGGAAATGATATTATAAGCGTAAGGAACCGTTCCTTGTATAAGGAACGACGGTCTCCTCTCTCCTCCAGGTAGATTCACTCCAGCGGTAGCCAAAATTAAGACCCGGTTCTTAACTTAAGGAACCCCTTAAGAACCTGCCGATGGAGTTGCTCTTAGCTTCTCATATTTTGTAGGATTAATACGGATTACCTAATTACAATCTTTAATTTTCAATTTAAAAAATACATTATTCTAAAAATTATATAAATAGAAAATAACAATCAAAGAACTTCTCTCATGCAAACCATTCGAATTGAGCTAATAGTGAAGAATTTAGGTAATTTGCATGACATTAAATCTAGGTTCAAACATCCAAGTAAAACTAGGAACTCGAATATTCAGCGTATTACTTACTCCCTTCGGTCTCTATTATGAGTAAAAATTAAATAAAAATATACATATTAAGGTGGTTAGTTAATCTCATTGAATTTTGTAAAAAATTAGGTTTGTTACCTGAATTACCCTTCATCTAAAACTTCAATAGAGTATTCATTAAATAAGTCATTGAAATTTATATTAAATGAAGGCCATTTTGGGAATAATGTCATTGAATGAGTCATTGAAAAACAAAATTTGCTTATATATTGGATAAAAAACCTTGGACTTTTTTGCTAATATATTGGACAGGAGGGAGTATATATATATATATATATATATATATATATATATATATATATATATATATATAAAGTTATCAATTATAACAATTAAAAATTGAAATTAAATGATATGATAAAATTATATTATAAAGACTATTAATCTTATTGAAAAGTCAAGTGTGAGGGTTGAGTCTCACATTTGTTTGGATTAAATAAATATTATATGAGCAAGGAAATTTATAGATTCGTTACTTTGGGATTTTGGATCAAAATATGGTATAAGTATGCTTATATAATTTTTGGCTTAACTTATGGATGGAGATTTTCTCGAGTTTTTGGACTCCCCTTGGCTCCACCGCTCCAACATACATGATGCCAAAAAATATTTTATCACGAGAATGAGAACTGAGAAGCGCTATTTGACATTTTCTATGGATCACTTGGCATCCAATTTAAATTATCATCCCAAGAGAAATGAAAAGACAAAAAAAAAAAAAGCCTGTTTTCTCATCTAGTATGCTCCCTCCACCTCGCACAACGAAGACAAAATATCCTAAAACGACAATGCTGCTTGAGGGACCAATACAAAGACAAGATCCTTTAGTTTTCTAGTTGATTGATCCTACTTAGGATGGTGACCATCTTCTTTTGGAGGACCCACTTGAAATAAAAATCGTTTTTAGTGAACCTACCCACCCATATAATTGTCGTGGTCACATATTTGATCTTCAAATTATAAAACAACAATAATAGACAATCGTATTCTTTTCTTTCTTTCTCTTCCTCCCTTGCTTGCATAATTTTATATTCATAAAAACTATTTTGTATATTTGGCTCTATAACTTCTAAAAGAAAGAAGTTCTCTGATTGCGATTGCCAACTGGCCCAGCTAAAAACTCTATTTTCAATTAGATAAATTTGGAAAACCAAAAAACAAGCACTAATGAGTTTTACAAATCGAATCATTCCCCATTCTGAATTGATTTGTTTTGCTGGGCTGTAGTTGTTTTGGTTCTCTAGGATATCTTTTGTATGCAACTGAGGAGACCAATAACTCGGTCCAGATATGACCATAAGGACAATAAGACTCTCCCTCAAAAAAGTTTTGATGCTGCAGCATTTTCAGAGCTCGAATTCGAAGTCGAGACGATTGGTTAAGCTGAAAGAGATCCATGTAATATCATCCAAGTGCTTTTGGATTCTAATGGGCTGATAGTAAAAACAAAATTACATTTCTTATATAAATAGCACCATTATTATTTTTAACCTAGTTTATATCGTTGAAATTAAGAAGAAATAATTGAAGAATAAAAATGACCTAAAAGGAGCAAGTTTGAATTAAAATCGGACAACGAAAATGTTATTTTTACTCTATAAAAACATTTAAGAATGACGTTTATTAATGTACGTACATTTTAAAACACTTCAATCTAAGGTATTATGAGACCAATTTATTTATTTTCTAAGCACCCAAAACAAAATCAAAATTAAGACAACGCCATTTTTAAACTAATAAAACTGACATTTGTCTTAATTTAACTGATCATTTGATCAACATGGCTTCGTTTAATAATTTGGGTCCCATTAATCATGGATAAAAGCCCTTTCCCTTTGGCCTAAAGGATATCAAGGACATTTTTTTTAGTATTATCTTGTTCAATAGATGAAAGATTGATTTTTTAAAAAATATTGTCAGGCATTTAAGCAGATACCTCTCTCAATAGTATTTTTTCATACACATAAATTATGAAGATAAAACTTAAAATCACATGCTTAAAGAAACCAAAACCCTTCCACTTAAGCCAATTGATTGTTACAGATTTGGACTCAACTCAAATTCAAAATTTTTGTCTCTTTTTATCATCTATCCTGGTATCTAGTGAGATGTGTCTCAATGCGAACCATTGCTTGGACAAACGATTGTTAATAATGCTAACAAATTGGAACCTTTTGGACTGACGTTGAAATGCCCAAATGTAAGTTGTTGTAAGTCAATCCAACTCTCCTTTTGTAATTGTGGGGATATCAAATAATATTAGAGATTTTGAAAAGTGTCTCGTAAAATATTCATTCATGTTCATGCTATATACGGGGGTTGGGTAGTTCAATTGGTTCAAGCTAACGATTTAAAGAGTTGGAGGAGTAGGAGATCCAATAGTTCAAACCCTAGCAAAGGATAAAAAATTATCATAACTACTAATATTTGCCTATAAAAAAAATGCTCATACTATATACATTTCAAAGTTTTTTATTTTTATTTTTTATAAAATACATTTCAAAGTTTTAGACCATTATTTTTTTTCCTTTATTCTCTTTACCATGGTTCAATGTTAAAATTCTTAAACCACTAAGACTAATTTATCTATTACAACTCAATATCTGACTTTTTTTTTTACTACACTAGTTTTTTTTTTTGGTACCACTATAGCAGTTTAGCAAACTAACTATGCAAAAAAGTGTGAGCAATGTACACACAAATATGAGTTTGGATGCTCTCCTACAACATTGTCTCCGGCTCCTCTCCAGCAACAAATCTGAACCATCTATTTAGATCCAACGGTTCCCAAAATACAAATATTTTAAAACATTAAAAAAATATCAAAATCCAACAAAAAAAAAACCCTTTTCTTTGAAAACCCTCCTCTCTCAAGTCTCACCTCTCACCCCACCATCGCAAGCCACCACCAATTCGTTGTCGTTTGCCATTAACGACATACACGTGATGTCCACGTCAGTTTGTCTCTCTCCCTTCTCCCTCACGCCGTCATTACTACAATAGAACACTTCGCCACTGCACCGTCATTCATGGTGGACACTCTATCACATCATCATTTACCGCCTGTGGCCACCATTCTCACTACCTTTAGGTTTGCAGTTCACTCCTCCTCCTCACTTTCCACTCTCTGTTATGCAATGTGGTCTTGTATGGTCTTGCTATACAAGATTGCCTTCTAGTTCCAGCAACAAATCTGAACCATCTATTTAGATCCAATGGTTCCCAAAAAACATTAAAAAATGTCAAAATCCAACAAAAAAAAAACCCTTTTCTATGAAAACCCTCCTCTCTCAAGTCTCACCTCTCACCCCACCACTGCAAGCCACCACCAATTCGTTGTCGTTTGCCATTAACGACAAGCATGTGTTGTCCACGTCAGTTTGTCTCTCTCCCTTCTCCCTCGCGCAGTTATTACTACAATAGAACACTCTGCCACTGCACCGTCGCTCACGGCGGGCACTCTGTCACATCATCATTTACCACCTGCGACCACCATTCTCACTACCTTCAGGTTCGTAGTTCACTCCTCCTCCTCACTTTCCACTCTCTGTTATGCAATGTGCAGCACTGACCAAGTTGGTATTTCAATTGGGTGCGTGCTTATCGTGAACGTTGTGATGAAAGGAGGTCGCAAGCACTAAAATTGCGGTGGAGAAAGGAGAGAGATGAATGGCAACCGAGTGAGAGACATGGGAAAGAGACAGAGTGACGTGGCGGTGGAGGCTAGCAGTGAACGGTGACGACTTAACGTCCATGGTGGCAGGCTAGCGATGGCGAAGGGAATGGCAGATGGTGACTGGAGGTGATGAGGAACATAAGAACCACCATGAAAAGAAAGAAGCTCTTTTCTTTGAGTTTGTTTTGAATTTTTTTAATGTTTTAAAATCTCTAATTTTTTGGTTCATGGGATCAAAATGTATATTGTTCGGTTCTGTTGCTAAAGAGGGACTACAGACAATATTATTGGAGAAAATCCAAACTCCACAGATGCGCAGTTTGAATGGTTAATTGAAGGTCAAAAATTCAAATTTGAATGTCACATTGTCACAAATTTATTTTACTGGTTTAAAAAAATATTATTTTTTGACAGAGTTTAAAAAGTTAATTTTAAGTTAAGTGGTTGAGGGATTTATATAATATTAGGAATTTAAGCCTATAAAAATGCTGGTAATTTTAATATTAGAAAATATAATCTCATGCCTGAAAAGTGTGAGAGGAAAAAGTTGCAAGTAATGTATTATATTATATAATAAATTTGAGTGTTGCTTTTGGTTTGCAACATTCATTCTGGTGTTAGATATTTAAGCATCGTTGTAACATACTCATTGGTTTGTGTGATTTAGCGTTTTGTTTCTTATACTAAGAAACAGAAGGAGTAGTATTTAAGCATCGTTCATATATGCTATTAGATATTATATTTTAGTACTAATTCTGATGAAATTGTAATTAACCAACCAGAAAGGCTGCAATGGGTGAGCGGTAAAAGAGAGAAAAATAATTAATCAATCATATTTAACAATGTGTATTTGGGACACTATTTTTATTTTGAGAATTAGTTTCACTGTAAATACATGTTTTTTCATCATGAGTATCATTAGTCGATAGTTAGATAGTAATCATTATCAAGGCATAGTGATCATCAAAGTTATTTTTTGGCTTTGTTAACAAAGTTTTTTCATACATATTATATGAATCAAATTCCAGACAATATGGCCAACGAAGTTAGCTATTTTCTAAGCCTATGTTTGAAAGTTTTCAAGGTGATGCAGTAAAATGATTAATAATGGAGGTATTAGTAATGGAGCGGGGTGGAGTAAAAGTATTTCCTATTTTGTTTGGAATTTTAATGAAAAAGTATAATAAAATCGCTAATCCCCAGTTTGGAGGATATGAAAATGAGAGAGTTTGGATGGAGTGCGGTGATCTGGGTTACTATCCTCGACTATCTCACTCTATCAATGAAAAAACTCTCAAACACTTAGGTAATGTTTGGTTGGAGGGGAATGAAGGGGAGGGGAGGGATTTTTTAAAATTTTGCATGTTTGGTTCAACTTTTTTTAGTGAATGTGAGTGAGGGGAGGGGATGAGCAAAATCCCCCCTCACTTGATTTTGGCTCCCCCTAATATTGGGGGATTTGGAGGGGAGGGGAGAATTTTAAAATATTTTGCATATATTAACCAAAACATCCTCACTTGTTTGTTTTGAAATAAATAATTATAAAGGTGTAAAAGTAAATTTCTTTTAAAATCTCTCCTTATGAACCAAACATGAATAATGTTATTTCCCCTCCTCCAACACAATAGCTAGTAAAAATCTTCCCCTCCCCTCCGTTAAAATCCCCCCCTCCCATCCTTTGAACCAAATGCACACTAAGTTAATGGATTTTCACTACTCCAGTCCACTACTAATCATCTCACTTCATCCTCCCAGACATACCCAAAAAAGAATCCTAACCCCAAAAAAATCCCCAATTTTGATAACAAAAAATGAAAGAGAGGAAGGAGAATGAAGTAAAGAGTGTTTACCTGATGAAGAAGACGAGCACAGTTGTGGAGAGGGAGGTGGCGAACACATGTGTGGAGAAGGAGAACCGAAGAAGAACGTTGGGAGAGGGAGAGGCAACGTTTTTGTAAATAATGGAGGGCTGGAGTGGAAATGAAAAATGATATCCTATCCTACTTGTTTCTAACCCAGCCTCACCCCTTGGATAAAATTTTTACTAGTGGGTAGGATAGGATAAGCTGACAGGATAACCATATCTTATCCTATTGATTCACTAAACTATGAATTAAAGTAGGATATGATAGTTTATCATATCATACCTCTTATATCCTGATTACTAAACGGGTCCTAAATTTGTTGTACATTATTGATACGGTAAATAAATACATGTTAAAAGATATATATAAAGAAAAACGACTTCACTATGGGGGAAAAATCATAAAAGGGTGGCGGTAAAAGGAGAAAAATATCATAAAAAGATAAACATTCCTTTTAAGTTAGAACCTCAAAACGTCAGTCACTATGTCACACCGATCCAGCAAAGTACAATACACAGACGTTTTGCTGTGGAATGACTGTTGAAAACAAGTTACTTGAAGTGAATGCCTGTATCAAATACCTTTCCCCTTAGAATCAAAAATAGAAATATACAAAATTTCTTTATAAAAAAAAAAAAAGAAATATACAAAATTTGAGGTCTAATAATACATATTCAAATTATAAAAAATTATGTAAATATGAAATGAGATCAGTGAGTGTATACAGTTAAATCACTAGTTTTTGCATATGGAAAAGATCTGATTGGTCAGTTGTTCAATATTATCCAGTATCTCGAGGAACTAGTCTCAATAATTATGCGCGGAGCATACCGTGAAAGAAAAATAAAAATAAAAATAAAAGTTATCTTCTAAGCACCAGCTGAAAAACATAGATTGAAAAAAAAAAAAAACAAGAACTTTAACAATGTGAATCCAAATGCTCAAATCATAGTGGTCATCTGCAGATTTGAACAGTAGTATATAAATGGGTGTGGAGCCTACTGCCATATTCCACAATACCCAAGTCAGATCCATTGCCTTCTTCCCCTTGACACTGATTTCTGTGGCTCTTTGCACTTTGCAGACAGAAAAAAAAATTGTCTAACATAGCCAAATATAGAGAGGAAAAAAAGGCCTCAGAACTGAACTGAGAAGTGAATCACAGTCACAGAAATTATAGCAAAAAAGATAGATAGAGTGAGTAAAGTGTCTCCAAGACCCGTTCTAGTTATATACATTTGGTTACAAAGAAAGCGTGCTTATCAAAAACAGCTCTAGTTTCTGCACCCCACAAGACTTGTTCTCTCCCTTACTGAAAAAGGTTGACACTTGTTCATACATTTTCAACAAGTTTATATTTTTTTTCCACTCTTTCTGAAATGGGGTGCCTTGGAAGTGCTCTGAGACTGAGACTATGATTTCTCACTTCATTGGACACTTGACAGTTTCATAGGTAGTTTGCTTGATTTGGTTCTTGTTGAAGTTACAGTGCTTAGAAATTTAGGTAGTTTTCCTGTTTCTTAATCGCTTTGACCTTTGTCATTTCTTCAGATAAACTAGATTGGTTGGTTGGAGGCAAAACAGTGAATCCACGGCAGTGTTTCAGTTTTGCAACCTCGTAAGTACTCAGATCTGAATCACAATGTAGTTTTATCAATTACCAATTTTATTAATACTTTAGGGTAATTCTAGCTGCATTCATTTCTACCCAAGTTACCTTACACACACACACACACATACTGTTTCTAATGTGTGATTGCATCCGGTCCTACCTAGTTTTAAGTGATGTGTGTCTAGCTTTTTTCATCCTAGATACTGTTTTAGTTTTTGTTCTCTATGATGCCTTCTTCCGTGCTTTTGAATTTGGTTACTGAATTGCTTAACTAAGAATTATGTTTTTTATGTGAGTTGAGTTCGTACCTTCCTTATTTTTGAAGTCTTGTTGTGTATATGCCAATGCCCAATAAGGCAACAACAGGGAATTTCCCAAACAGAATTTCCTTGTGTGTTTACTGTTTAGTGGCAAAATCTTTCTGTAAAGTAAATATTCCCCTATATGTTGACTCTCTTGCTACCTACCAATGGTAATTGCTGTTTATGAATTGACAAATTTAAATTTTCTTTTTTGTTTTTGTGGAAATTTTGAGATCTACAGAAGTAACTTATATGATGATTGCACTGTTAACTTTTTCTTAAAAGACTCACACTTTGTCTGGCTTTTCCTTCTTTTACCGTGTTTTTTTTATATCTTTTGTTTTAAGCACCACAAACAGACAATGTAGAACATTCAGTTTTGCTTCTTTCTGCCATATTGGATGGTTGGAATACATCTTGTGACTGACCAAGACATTGTCTGATATCTCAACTTCAGAGCTTATAAATTGTGGGTGCATGTGAATTGATATCTTCCACAATTGTGAAACATACACCATCTTCAAATATGGATGGTCAAGAAGAGAGCACTGCATTTGGACCCTTGACAGCAATGAGTTTAAGGAATATGTCATCCTCATCTTCAGCATTTTTTTCAGCTAATCAGTCACCTTTCTTCTCTCCAAGAACATCATCATGTCATTTATCAGAGTCCTTAAGACATGATGCTCCAAGTGACAGAATTCATGTAGATGCTGCACCCCCTAGCACCAGTTCAGTTATTCCAGAACCTAAATCTCTAGTGAATGTTACATGTACCTTATCAGTTGTGCCTGCATCTCCACCTGGTGTTAATTCAAGTGATTTACAGCAACTCGATCGCATGTCTTCCTCAGTTGGCATCTCTAGTAGCACAATATCTAGTTACTGTCATCCCCATGATGATGGTTATTCTGGACAGAAAGAGAAGAGAAGTAAGAAAGGCAGAAACCAAAGAACATCATCAACACCAGGTTCCAGATCATCACTTTCTTCTTACAGATTGAAGAGTTGTGATGTCTTCATTGGAATACATGGTCATAAGCCTCCTCTACCAAGATTTGCCAATTGGTTATGTGCTGAGTTAGAAATGCAAGGCATCAGTTGCTTTGTCTCGGACAGGGCTAAATGTAGGAACTCTTGCAAGCTTGGCATTGCAGAGAAAGCTATGGATATGGCATCCTTTGGGATAGTAATTATAACAAGGAAGTCCTTCAAGAATCCATACACCATTGAGGAGCTTGAATTTTTTTCTAGCAAGAAGAATTTGGTGCCAATATACTTTGATTTGAGTCCAGCTGATTGTCTTGTGAGGGATATAATTGAAAAGAGGGGTGAGCTGTGGGAAAAACATGGAGGGGAACTTTGGCTTTTGTATGGAGGGTTGGAGCAGGAATGGAAAGATGCTGTTCATGGCCTCTCTCGGGTCGAAGAATGGAAATTGGAAGCTCAGGATGGAAACTGGAGAAATTGCATACTGAGGGCTGTCACATTATTGGCAATGAGATTAGGCAGGAGAAGTGTTGCTGAGCATTTGACAAAATGGAAAGAGAAAGTAAAAGAAGAAGAGTTCCCTTTAACTAGAAATGAGAATTTTATTGGTAGAAAGAAAGAGCTTTCTCAACTGGAATTTATGCTTTTTGGTGATGTTACTGGAGATTCAAAGCAAGACTACATTGAACTTAAGGCAAGGCCTAAGCGAAAGCATTTGGCTATTGGTAGGGGCAAGAGTAATGTGCTAGATGAAAAATGGAGGGAAAGACATATGGGAACTGGAAGCAGGGAAGAAAAAGAACCAGTTATATGGAAGGAGTCAGAAAAGGAGATTGAGATGCAAAGTACTGAGTTTTCTCAAAGGCACTACAGTTCAAGGTTCAAACGTGGTGGAAAGTATACTAGGAGGAAAAGAGGAATGAAGATTTTGTATGGGAAAGGGATTGCCTGTGTGTCAGGAGATTCAGGAATTGGAAAAACTGAACTTATTCTCGAGTTTGCTTACAGATTTCATCAGAGATACAAGATGGTTTTATGGCTAGGAGGGGAGAGCAGGTATATAAGGCAAAACTATCTAAACCTCAGGTCCTTTTTAGAAGTTGATGTGGGAGTTGAGAATAGTTTGGAGAAAAGCAAGATAAAAGGATTTGAAGAGCAGGAAAAGGCAGCTATTTCAAGAGTTCGCAAAGAGCTGATGAAAAACATTCCATATCTTCTGATCATTGATAACTTGGAAAGTGAAAAGGATTGGTGGGATCACAAACTTGTGATGGATCTTCTCCCTCGTTTTGGAGGAGAGACTCATGTAATTATATCAACCTGCCTTCCTCGTGTCATGAACTTCGAACCTCTTAAACTTTCATACTTATCTGGAGTTGAAGCAATGTCTCTAATGCTAGGGAGTGGAAAGGACTATCCAGTTGCAGAGGTTGATGCTCTAAGAACTATTGAGGAGAAAGTTGGAAGGTTAACTTTAGGCCTTGCCATGATCAGTGGAATTTTGTCTGAGATACCTATAACTCCAAGCAGGCTCTTAGATACCATAAACAGAATGCCCTTGAAGGACATGTCATGGAGTGGTAAAGAAGCTCAATCATTAAGGCAGAACACTTTCCTTCTGCAGCTCTTCGACGTTTGTTTCTCGATATTCGATCATGCAGACAGTCCAAGGAGTTTGGCAACCAGAATGGTTCTTGTAAGTGGATGGTTTGCACCTGGTGCAATTCCAATTTCCTTATTGGCAGTTGCTGCTCACAAGATACAAGAAAAGCATAAGGGAAACTGTCTCTGGAGAAAATTACTGCAATCCTTAACCTGTGGTTTCACATCCTCATACACCAAAAAATCAGAATCAGAAGCATCTTCTCTGCTGCTAAGATTTAATATTGCAAGGAGCAGTACAAAACATGGATATATCCAATTCAATGAACTCATCAAACTATATGCTCGGAAAAGAGAAGTTATTGGAGCTGAACAAGCAATGGTTCAAGCTGTTATCAGTCAAGGGTCAATATCTCAAAATATGGAGCATTTGTGGACTGCATGTTTTCTGATATTTGGATTTGGTCATGATCCTCCAGTTGTTGCACTTGATGTTTCTGAGCTTTTATATCTTGTGAAAAAAGTGGTTCTGCCTCTTGCAATTCACACCTTCATTACATATTCTAGATGCAGTGCTGCTCTAGAGCTTCTGCTCTTATGCACCAATGCCTTAGAAGCTGCAGACCAAGCATTTGTGACCCCAGTGGACAAGTGGTTGCACAAATCTTTTTGCTGGAGGTCTATCCAGACTAATGCTCAGTTGAATCCTTGCCTTTGGCAAGAGCTGGCTTTATGTAGAGCAACTGTGCTTGAGACTAGGGCCAAGCTAATGCTAAGAGGTGCACAATTTGACATAGGGGCTGATCTAATCAGAAAGGCTGTTTTTATCAGGGCTTCAATTTGTGGTGAAGATCATCCAGATACCATATCAGCTCGTGAAACTTTAAGTAAACTCACCAGACTAATTGGAAATGTCCAAATTCATGCTTCAACTTAGATTTTGCATCTTGTAACTTGTAAGGAAACTCTAGAATTATACACAAATTTATAATAAAACTAGTTCTGTATACTGTTTCATTTCCTACAGCAAATTATAAAGGTCTAATATGGAGAATTGGAGATGCCATCCATTTTAAGATGTATTTTCCATCTCCTCTTGACTTGG
Source organism: Echinosophora koreensis (assembly GCA_035048595.1). Classification (NCBI taxonomy): domain Eukaryota; kingdom Viridiplantae; phylum Streptophyta; class Magnoliopsida; order Fabales; family Fabaceae; genus Echinosophora; species Echinosophora koreensis. The sequence continues at coordinate 5,390,875 of JAPCYP010000017.1, read as the reverse complement.
TTATCTTTACATGTTTAATGTGTCTCCTCATATACGAATACATTAATTACCCTTCTGTACATAGGCACTCTTTGATTGCTTTGTTATTTCCCAGTGTTGTATTAATGGCACATGGACCAAGTAATTGTGTCTTCATATTTCTAATTCCTTATCGTGATGATAGAATTTTGATGTTATCTATTTTATTTGTTTTATTTTATTTCAATGACAATGACAAAGGGCAAGGCCAAAAGTAAGAAGACTGAAGATGATAGAACCTAGGACTTTGGTTATCTTTAACATCCCTATTTCCCTTCAAGTAATTGATCCCTGTTATTTGAATTTATTTTTTTATCTTATAATCCATGCACCTTTTAATGACAAAATGTTTACATTTATTTATGAATTTAATGTACTAGTGTATGAACCCGTGCCATGAACGAGAATATGTTAATTTCTTAGGATTTCATAAAAAAATATGTAATTGTTTATTTCATGTGTTTTGTTTAAATTTTTTTTGTTGGGAATTATAAAAAAATTTGTTGATTTATAAGGTTAATTATGCATAAATATTTGAAAATATTGTTATGTAAAACATAAAAGATAAATCTTGTCATAAGTTTGACTATAAGGTTTTTGCTAACCGTATACAATTCTTAAAAATATATTTTATTTATTTTTCTTATTTTTCTATGAAAGTTAAATATTTTTAGAAAATATATTTACCTATCGTATTATTTTTTTCTTAGTAGTTTAAAAATCTATTTGATTTATTTCTCCTCTTTTCCCGTGCAACTTAACCATTTTTAGAATCAATATTTATCTATCATAATATAATTTTCTTCTTTATTCAAAATCTATTTTATTTATTTCTACTTGTTTCCCGTGCAAGTTAACATTTTAGAAAATATATTTATCTGTCATATTATTTATTTTCTTCTCGCTTCGAAATCTATTTTATTTTTTTCCCTTTTTTCCCATGCAAGTTAATCATTTTTAGAAAATACAATTATCTATCTCCTCTTTTCCCGTGTAATTTAACCATTTTTAGAATCAATATTTATCAATCATATTTTTTTCTTCTTTCTTCAAAATCTATTTGATTTATTTCTACTCTTTCCCTGCAAATCAACCATTTTTAGAAAATATATTTATCCATCATATTATTTTTTCTTCTCTCTAAAAAATTTATTTGATTTATTATTCATATTTTCTCGTGCAATTTAACCATTTTTAGAAAACATATTTATCTATCATATTATATGAAGAATAAACTCTATAAAAAAAAAAAAAATACCCAACAGAAGAATAATAACAAAAAGGAAAGTAAACTTTGTATGGTTACGGGAAAATGCCTAGATTATTCCCGCATACCCCAATCCCTAGTGATCAGAGACATTAAAATGTGAAAAAATAATACGCCCAAGTTACCCAATTTGGCTTTGCTATAAATTCCAAATTGAACTCCCTAATTTTGTAGTAGACTTAAATACATTTTTATCACTTAAAATATTATATTTTTTTAACATTATTCCCTCTTCAATTTTTTTTGTCGTTTTTAATTTTTAAAAATATATAAAATGTGTACTTTTAGTCCATGAAAATATTAAATACTTTAGGAGAAATTTAAAATATGCTATTTTATTAGATGTGGGATTAAACATAAGAAAAATAAGGAGAGTTCACTTTTTTTTTTAAAAAAAAAAAAACTTAATTTTAGAAATCAAAAGTATATTTAAGCCTTTAGTTGCCTCGAAGGTAGTGCTGCCATGTACATTATGATTGACCATAGAGAAAACTATTCTATCCGGGGATTAGTTCTCAAGTTTTCCTCCATTTACAGAACAAATCAACATTATTATTACCTGCATTTCTTGTTTTCAATATGATTTGAACTTGCGCTTTCTCTTCAAGATATAAGAAGTTGAAGGATTGTGGTTCCAATTCCTCTTCCCTTGATTAATAAACCAATTATTATTTTGCTTTAAATACAAACCCATTTTTTGCATCAAATGTGCAAAGTAATATAATATCTTGATAAAAAAATATCCGAAAAAGTTCTAGTAGTTTCTTTACCAAGAAACCTATATCACAGGACAGTACTCAGATTCTCTAAAAAGTTATTTTTCATTTCTAAATTAATAAAATTATAAAATGCTTTATATAAATTGAATAAATGGTAATTGAAAGGTTATATGATTATTTGTCATCTTATTCTTTCATTTTTTTTAAATCTCAAATATAGAAAGAATAAATCTTCATATCCCTTCCTTTCCAAAATCTGAGTCGCAAAGAAAAACTCCCCCAATAAATTAAATACTACAAAAGTTCATAAATAACATTTAAATATTAAATAAATTTATGAAAGTGATAGCGATCCATTAAAAAATGAAAGTCTGAAATATCAAGAAAAACAATGTAACATAATTCCAACAAATCTAATAAATCTACCATGTCAGTTGGTTTTTTCTTATTATACTCAATTTTCTCTGACTGGGGAATATTGTTAGAATTAAAAAAGGAAAAGAAAAAAGTTATAATGTTAGAATTTAAGAACAGCAAAAGAAAGAAAAGAAAGAGAATGGAGAAGTGTAGTTTCAGAAAGTTGAGAGTCAAATGGTGTGACACCCTTTTACCCCGCATGTTATAAGGCATTTAAATATAAAACAATTAAAAAGAAAGACATACATTTAACTGAATTAAATAAAACAGTTGTCCATGGGTAGAAAAGTCCCACATGAACTCATTTACAACGTGGAAAATAAAAATACGTTTAATCAAATAAAAACATAATCAAATAAATAACCCAACCCCGATGTCACAATTCAGAGCTGGTATAACCGTTCCGGAAATAAATCCACGGAATACAATCGAAAACAGATTAAACAATAAACAGGCCCTAACTATGAGTGACGGCTCCTCAGAGTCACTCCTCTCCGGGCTGCTCGTCATCCTCTGCAAATGCCGATCAGGCCAAACACAAACAATAACGGGGAGTAAGATTCATGTAATCATATAAACGGCAAGGGAATAGTACGCAAGGTAAACATACACATAAGCATACATCAACATCCAACAGCATCATAACAACCAAGTATGCTATGCTATGCAATGCATCAACTACTCCGCTACTCCAACTATGCATGTGGATCCAAACTAACTCAGGATGAACGACTTTGGAGTTACATATCCGTATTGGCCATAAAAGCACCAACACCGGCAGTTCACCAAACCTTGGGTGAACTCCATGGATAGGCAACGCATCAAACCGTGGATGCCTCATTACGGGGGGCCTCGGTCACCAAACCTTGGGTGACCTACCGTGGATGGCCAGATCACCGTACTCTCGGGCGATCTCCCCTTTGTCGAACCTCCCCCATCAACAACTCAATGCTCTATGCAAATGGCACAACAACAAACAATCTCAACCACCTCCTTGCTTGGGCCATTAAGCTCCCAAGACATCAACATCAACGTCTAACGTAACCTTAGACCCAAACCGTGGGGTCAAGACTCCCTTGGCCAATAATCACCAAGGTTCAACTCAACTTGCTTGGGTCTATAAGCACCCAAGACTTCAACTTATCAACGTGCGGTAACCCAACGGATACCGACTTAACATTTGATTATCTAAGTATCTTATATAATTAATAACCAGGTTGTCTAATCTTTATCTTTGATTAGTTATCTCAACTTATCTTTATTGGGGAATGGGGTTAAAAACCCCTTAAGTCCTTTAATTGTATCACTGTCCAGGAGGGGTCAGCACGGTCGTGCTTAGACCCTAGCACGGTCGTGCTTGGACACGTGAGGGCGTGCTGCCCTTTTTAAGTGAAGCACGGTCGAGCTTCACACTCAGCACGGTCGTGCTCAGCAGTACGGTCGTGCTGTTTGACCTGCACGGAAGTGCTGAACAGCACGGCCATTTTCCAGAATTTAAATGGGAGCACGGTCGTGCTCAATGCACGACTGCACTGTTCTGGGCAGGAACAGAAGCTAAGTTCTAATCAATTATGTTAGGGATTGATCCCCTTAACTTAACACGTTTTTACACCTAAATAATCAGTTAACATATTTTATCAACCAATCATCATCGCAACAGTCCAAACAACAACAACACTGTTAAATCATAAGATCAATCATCATATCATATTAATAACCAACATATCCATAACATACATATAACATCACAATCAACCCATATAGAATGTTATTGACAAAAACAGTAATCAACATATAAATCATACAGCATACAATGACACCGGGGTCATGGGGACCCCGTTACCTTACACTACCCACTGCCTAATGAATACAATCTCACTTCTCCCCATACCTGGATTGAAGGTTGCTCTACTGGCGGTTCCCAACGGTAATCCGATCCCGAATCCTTAAACGGCTCACTCCGAAGTCAAGCCTTAGACAACCAACATAATCTCAATTAGTTTCTCTAATCAACATAAAAGGAAACTAAAAGGGAAGGGGACTATTACCTCTAACAATACGGACGTATATGACTTCCCAAACGGTTCCCAAGACTCCACTACTACAAGGAATGGAGAGGGAATAGGGAGAGAGACACTATAACCCGTAACAGTGGCTGCCACAAATAGGAATTAGGGTTTCACGTTAACCCTCGGTTCCTGCGCCAAGCATATATAGCTCGGACTTGAGCACGGTCGTGCTTGCATTTGAGCACGATCGTGCTCCACTTAGCGTCAGCGAGACGCGGTCAGCACATTGAGCACGGGCGTGCTCACTATTGAGCACGGTCGTGCTCAACTTAAAATCAGAAACACGCTTCTGACTTTAAGCACGGGCTTGCTGGCTGATGAGCACGAGCGTGCTCATGTACCAGAAAGGGACTTTTAGGCTAAAATCCCACTTAGCCCTTAACCAACATTATTAAAATAATAAAGCTAGCTTTATAAAAACATTTTACAAAAAACGGGGTGTTACAAATGGCACATTAACATGACCTCTTTTTTGTTTTTTTTGACATTGGCACACTACATTAAGACGTTGAAAGAGTATGAGAATCTGGTTTTAGTTTTAGATTGTTGAGTAGTTGTAGCAATGCCTTTCTATCAAAATCATTGAAATCATCTCTAATGCGTAGAAGAACCCCGGATATAACCCTGCATGTACACATCGACAAACCAATGATCAACCTCATCACAAATAACAAAAAAAAATGGAGAGATAAAGAGAAACATAAGAAATGGATTACCAATGCACGAACATAATGGCTGATAATGCACGAACATACTATGATCTGTAAAAAAAAAAATACAAATGAAAACGGGATTAAAAAAAAAATTGTAACACTTTAATACTCTTAGATAAAGTACCATTTTTATAGTGAATAATATTGCAACCCACGGACATTAATTGATAATGATATTAATATACCTTAACATTTTCAGGAAAAATAATAATATGCCTTAATTGGTGAAAGGCCTTAAGCCCTTAATTGATATGATTTTACTATTTAGCTGCGAGCATTAATTTAATTAATATGCCTCAATGCCTTAATTTATGAAATATCATCAATTTAAAAGTAAAATAAAATAATACTCCTTGATTAGAATTTTCATCGAAAGGAATATATTAATATTTTAAAAAATAATATTAAAATATTTTTAAGAAATATATTATGATATAATTAACCAAAATTTTCTTACGACAATGCAGGATTAATAGAAAAGAAGGAAAAAAATCGAAAGGCTCGTGATTTAGGAAGACTCAAATCTTAAAATTATGGTAGAGACCCCATGAGAGAATATTTCTTACTAATGTCAAGCTGGACACAATAGGAAATGTTAGATGGCCCAAATTTGAAATTTGAAAAAAAGAATATTATGAAAGATTATAATAATAATAATTAAATTAATGAATTGCCAAGAATATTTGATTGGGTCTGATGTGCATTATGGAGGTTTAATATTTGATTGTCTTAATATTTAATTCTTGTGGGGTTGCGTATCTTGATTCATAAAGATCATTTTAAGATAATATTCATAAAGTATCCCTAATTTTATGGATTGATCGACACCTAGGATTCATGTGAGGTGGCACTGTTATTGAGTGACATGTGGCAGAGAAAATTCATGCATACATTCTCTTATGTATAGATTATAGATTATAGATATGCACTGACAATATAAAAAAAGTTTTACACAATCATCCAATCATATCTCACCACATAAATATTGTGGAGATGTTTTTATGATTATGAATTATTATAACAAAATGATATAATAATAAAATATGATTGGATGTCCGTGTAAAATCATTTTACACTATCGGGGTATATTTATTAAACTCTTTATTTATCCATAAATCGAAGGAGAGTGAGGAGTTTTTTCTATGACATCTTTGTCCGCCAGATTGGTGCTCAGGAAATGGTCATTATTCATAACCCATATTGCCGATTCTAGATTCCAAAAACAAATAAAAAGAAAAACAGTGCCCTCACGCAGGATCGAACTACGGACCTTCAGTTTACAAGACTGACGCTCTACCACTGAGCTATAAGGGCTACTTATTATGAACAATTTAATTTAGAATATAAAACCTCTACTACGAACCACTCACTCATATAGCACTTTTTTTTTTTTTTCATAGCCGAGGGCAGCATCTTTCAACATGTTTGGGAATGCTAGATTATTTATATTTCAGCTGTTTTCTCCCATACAAAGTTGCTTCATAAATAATCTTCTTGTTTAGCATTTAACTTAAATTTTTAAAAAAACTTTTTTCCGGAAAATAATCTGTTTTCATCCATCTAATACCAAAGACAGTTTGATTATTTCATTGTGATTATTTTCCTTTGTCATAAATTTCTTCCCCATCTTACCCCTTTCTCGACGGGTTACTTTCACTGACCATCATCTTTTATATTAGCGAATGATATAACTATTTCACTGACCATCATTACCGTATTAGCGAATGATATGACCATCATCTACTTTTACATGACTGTTTTTAAAAAAAATTATTATTTTTTCAAATAAATAAATAAATATCGAAATGAAATATTTATTTATTTTATATAACTATTCTGAAAAAATTTATCTTCACATTTTTTTCATGGTCAAGACAAATGTTTTTATTCGGTTTTTTTAATATAAAAAAAAAATTGATGAGAAAAATATAAAAAGACAAACATTTCAACAAGTTTAAATGTTAAAAAAATCAAATATTAAAATTAATATAAGCAAATAACTACATACCCATTTTAATAATTTACTATGTAAAAGTGATTTTTTTTTTTGCACCACCCAAATTAAATAGATTATCTTAAAATCGTTTTTTCAGCAAAATATCAAAACAAAAACCAATTCTGATTATAATTAATTATCACAATAATCGATTATATGTATAATCGATTATCAGCATAATCTATTTTTTCCAGCTTTCCCAAATACACTTATAAATGTTTAACAAAATTGATTATTTCTATCGAAATTTTGCAAGAGAACCAAACTCTACATAAAATAATTAAACCTCAAATTTCAAAGCAAATTCTTGCTATCAGTGTCTCCCAAATGACGGAAAGGTTAGTCTCATAATAGAAAATTTCAACATAAAAAATAGATATGTATATTTCTAATCACATAAAATTTTCATCTACTGTAAGAGTTCAACGCAAAAATAAAAAATAAAAAAAATCATAAACCTTATTTACTTTTTTTATAATTCACATATTTCTTTTAAAAAAATCAAAAAAAGATATAATACAAGATATAAAATTTATACGATATTAACATAAAAAGTATAACACAAATCTTAAATTAAAAAATTAGACTAAAGGCCCAAAACGATCAAAAAAAAAACACGGGAACACTTTAGGTTTCTAAAAAAACACTAACTATTTAATCCGTGCCATTTATAAATGTGAGATACATTAGCCATTTAACATTTTTGTCTACGTAACAGGTCAACTCTCTTAGTTGGCTATAAAACGACATCGTTTTTGGAAGGAAAGAAAAAAGTGCAAAACATCATTTTTCATTCATTTTCAACCTTCCCTAATTGAAAACCTTAAACCCCTTCGTCATCACTCCACTGCGTGTTTTTTTTTTTCCAACAACCTGTCGTCTAAAAAAAGAAATAATGTTTTAAAAAATTGCATGCGTTTATCTAATTGTTGTGGTATTTCCATCTATAACAATATAAAAACTCACAAAGCAAAAGTGAAAAATTAGAGAGTAGTTAAGACAATCCAAAAGTGTCCATGAGTGTATGATTCGGATATGTCCGAGCCGGACACAACTATTTTCAAGTGTTGGTGCTTCATAGGGCACAAGTAAATATCTGAAACATTTAAATCATAAATCAATGTACACAACAACCATGGAATAGAAAGATAAAAAGGTGAAAGTTTTTCCTTCAACCTTCAGAATTTGTCTCTCTTCCAATTCCAGGACCCAATATCATATCATGTACAAGCAACACAGTAAATAAGGCATTCATTGTATGTAACAATCTAAGGATCCGGTTGGCCAGCAATGGCGTCATCACTAGAGGCATAATCTTCTTCACTCAATTCATCGTCACTAGAATTTTCCTCCTCACAAGCTCCAACATCTTCTGGCTTGGCATATTTTTCACAATATTCTGTTCATTGGTTCTCCAAAAATTAATATAGATAAAAGCAGGAGCATAAAACAGAGAAACAGAAACAGATTATTGGATTTAGATTCCCTGCATTCACTATGTTCTGCATTTACCGACATAGACCATTAGATGCATTTGAGTATGCATTAAAATAAATTTAAAAACTAAAACAAGATTGATCCAACAATATATCTTGTAACTTCGTGAATACAAGGAATCCAAATCCCAAATTATCTCACATGACACTGGGTCCTAGAATTATATTTCCTGAGGATAAATATGCTCTAACATCTAGGCTTCTGTGACCATGATTTTACAAGAAATACATGTCTATATGTGTAAGCATTAACTTTTCACCAATGATCAAATCATGCTAAGGAGATGAGTATTAGCACCAGTGTACCAACACCGCACACCAAATTATAAGCTATAAAATTGTATGAATGACAAAAACATGGCCAATGAAATCGTGCTGATGGTATCTTTCATGCATTGCTTCTGGAGTACAGGATGCCTTCCAATTAGTTAATGACTTAATGGTAAATTTCCTATAAATTATTTCGTTAGATGTTGTAATTAACCATACCAGTATCCAAAAAATATTCATTTTCTATGTACTATTTCTGATGTGGAATATAAGACTCAAATGACGGATTACCAGAGTAGCAGTTATATGACAGTAAATTGAATAACTTGCATTGATCAGAAACTCAGAACCTAGAACTTGTTTTGCATTCACATGTTAAACACTTAAATTAGTCCAGTTATCAACAACACATTCAACGCTATAGCATTATAAGTAACGCAAGGTATATGTTACCATTTCAGTAATAGGTATAGGAACTCAAAAGCTCTTAATTTAACACACTCAATGTGCACTAATTAATATTATAGTGTCGGATTGAGCAATAGCTAAGGAATGCAATGGAAACAGGTCATGCAATTTACTGTTATTATCTAAACAAAAAACAAAGCGAAAGTCTTAGTATTAACTATAAAATTGTGAGGACTTCTTCACTATCAGTTAATTGCTAACTGAAAAATGAATTCATGTTGGTAGCTCAAAATTTTGAAGGCTGGTAGAGATCTAATAGCAACCCAAAAAGAAAGAAATATGCTAAAGCTCCCAACACGAATCCCAACCAGGAAGCTTCTAGCTCAACAATAATGAAGAAACCCTCTAACTTTTAACATCATATAAGAAGCATTCTAGTTTTATACCATGATTATTTGATAAGGATTACTACCTTTGACTTTTTGTTCATATGCCGCATGATCTCGCATCATCAAGGCAGCAGCATCGCCATTCAATGGATCTGATGCGTTGGGATACAGAAGAAGTTGAGGAAGAAACACTTCGAACACATTAACAAGATCTGAATAGAGATAAGAAAAATGAAATGCCAAATTTTAAGGGAGTGGCATTACATCAAACAAAGTTGAATCAAATGCATGTAAGCATAGTTATGATAAAATTCCAGTTAAAGGGTGTTGATATTTCTTACCAAACATAGGACTCCAGGTCTGGTTGATAACATCCAAGCAAACTGATCCAGACCTAAATATGAGAGAAAAACATATCAGTGAGCTACTGAATTTTGCAATGTGTTTGTGCAAGTGCAACAGCCAACAGAGGTCCATAGAGGACAATGGTGCTGCTTAAAATTAGGATACAAAACTCACATTTCATCAACATTGGGGTGGTAAATTTTGTTGACAAAACCAATAGATGGAGACTTATAAGGATAAGCATCAGGCAGCTCCACTCTTACCTTCCATACACCATTTTGATAAGCACCTGCACATGATTCCATGAAAAGCAAAAGAAAAAAGAACAAGAAAAGGAAAAATCAGTTCATTTTCCACCTTTAAAGTTAACCAGGAACAGATCCTAATTCAATTCATCTTGGATGAGGAAAATGGGCAAACAATTAAGCTGCAACATCAAATTACAAGTACATGACCACAGTGGACTAGCCTAATTCAGAACTCAGCACTCAGCAACCGCTGTTATCAGCTGATCCAAACACACAACATCCACCCCACAATGAATTCACACAAATAGGAAGAACAACACAATATCACTTTTCAGATAAGTTAATAAAAAAATAAATATAAAAATGATAGAAGGGGTGCAAAAATATACTGTCTTTAGGGCCGTGAAATTCCACAAAAAACTCTTGCATTTCATCGTTGATCATCTCCACCTTGTAATCGCTCATCATCCTGATTCATATCAATCCAACACCCCAAATGAAAAAAGATAACAAATTTAGACAATAAAATCATTTTGGAATCGAAAAAAAGAAAAACAGTTTCTGAAAGATTACAGACAGCTTCATCAAGTCCATGTCTCGGCGTTTGCTTGGGGAAGACATTGTTTCTCTCTCTGTCTCTCTGTGCGCGTGTTTGTCTTTTTTTGCTGTTTTTTTCTTTTTTTTCTTTTTGAGTGTGATGGAAACACAGAGACTCTGTGAAAGGTTGAGAGAGAAGAATGGAATATAAGAGAGACACTTACTCCACAGTCCAGAATGTACAACCAGCAACACCTAAAGCCAAATCCGTGTGTCTTTGGATGAGCGTTTTAAACGTGATTTTGGATGGAATTGATTTTATAAAATTTATTTCAATAGAATTGCGTTTTTAAAAAAGTGATTAATGTTTGGATGATTTTATTTTAAAAGTTTGATATCAAGTTTAGTGTAGTTTTTCAATCCAAAAGCAAAACTACTTCAAACTATTTTTAATAGAATCAATTTTGATGTAAAATTGCTTCCAAACTTGAAACCAAACAGCTTTGTTTTTTTTAATAAATAAAATCACGTTTGATAAGTGTAGGAGCACTTCTAATATCTCCAGAAGTGAAATCAAACACATACTCCAACACCAAACCGAAACCGGCTCAGACCTCATCAAATGGTAAAAGTTATGAGTAAAATAGCTTAATTAAACCTTCAATCAATAATCTTTATTAAAATAAGTTAAAAATAAATTATTTCTTTTTGTAAATTTCCCTAATATGTTTATTGAAATTAACTAAAAGGAACTTATAAAAATTTCATCGATTATTTATATAAATTTATTTTCATAAGTTATTTCGTAAACTCGAATAAACAATATGTATAACATCTTTGATATGCACTCTTCAGTAAGTTTTCGAGGACAAAGTTACTTGGACATTACTCCACTATCTAAAGAGTTTTTTTTTGGTATCTTTGACCTGGTATTTCCTTAAATAAAATCGTGAAATTAACTCTCGAGCCAAGGCGGTGTTTAGTGTGAATTACTTGGACATTACTCCATTATCTATAGGTTTTAGCGTGAGTTTTCAAATATTTTACTATTAATAAATGTGTTTAATAGATTTTAAATATTATTATTAATAATCAATAAATGATTTCAATAAAAAATGAAAAATAATTAAGAAATTATTTTGAGTATCAAATTCATTGTATCATGATAATTAAGAAAAACTCTAAAAAGATACTCATTGAAATAGCCAAATCAAGGTGTTAAAATAGTTTTGTAAAAAAAAATTTGTCAATGGAAATTGTTTTTTAAAATACATTTTTTTTTTTACATCAAGGGTATCTTTAACTGATAGTTGGAAACCAATCTCTTTCGAGATGTAGAGATTACCAGAATAAATTTTGTCTCTTTTAAAAGTCTTTTCCCTACATACATAGAAAATTGAACTTATTTAAGAAAGTCAGCAAGCTACCAACTTTGTTAAACCTTATTGGTCTATCTTAAAAATATTTAGAATTGAAAAACTAGTGTTTTTTTCTTGGCAATCCTGGTTATCCTCCGGCCGGGTGTCAAAGGCTAATCCCTTGAGGTATTGAGATTCATTTAAGAGGTTGACATCTCCCGACAGATGTTCTTTCGTATAAATGAGTCAGAAATCGAACCCTGATCACATGTTTAAGAGACCCAATTATCTACCAATCGTGTCACATCATACTGGTAAACTGGTTAAAACTATAGACGATTAAAAATGAGTAAAAATTATGGGGTCGACGTTTTATTTAAGTTTAACCTAAACACCGCCTTCATGAAAGTTCAATGTAATTGCTGCTTCTCGATAATATCTTGTATATATTGATTTCGTCACATGATTGTTTCTTTTAAACAGTTATGATATTTGTACATCTGGGTTTAACACTCGAGTGGACACCTTGGTTAATTATGTGTAAATTTTTTGTTAATTCGGTTCATTATATGGTTAATGGGTTATATGAAGCTTATTTTCCAAAACCATGTAAATATTTGGTTAATCACATGTAAATCTCTAGTTAATTCAGTTCTTTATATGATTAATAGGTCATCATGAATTAACCAAATATTTACACGTGATTAACCATATAATGAACTGAATTAACCAAATATTTATACCTACTAACCAAGGTGTCAACTTTGGGTGTATAAATATCATTTCTCCTTTTAAAAGGGCACAGAAAATGGCAATGGCAGTATTTTTAAGGTACCTTTCGGTCATTTGCTTTTGTAGCTAGCTGCCCTTGAACTTGGCCATCCCATTAACTTTAATTTGAATTTGAATAATTCTTTTTTTTTTCCTCGCTTAATTACACTTTTGGTCATCCAAGTATTATGATTATGTAACTTCGATCCCATAGGTTTCAATTGCGTCCGTTGGGTACCCTAAATATCATAATTGTACAATTTTGGTCAATGAAATTCTAATTATACCAATTGGGTCCCCAAAGTATCTCTCTGTTATAATCAGGTCCTTTTCTCACTATGTTGTCCGATTTTTAACGTTAGTAGCCTACGTGGAACTGATTCGACACCCACTGAGGCCAGCTTGGCAGCTTGCATGACATTCTAATGTGACACCATTGACATCTCATACTTTAATGGTCAGGTGAAAATAGGGGGTCCAATGTTTCTAAACAAAGGACATTTCTGCATTTTTAGAAACTAGGGCTTTGACCTGCATCTAAAGATAGATTGGACGCCACAAATGTCCTCTACAGAAAAACGTCAGACTCCTATCCTCACGTGATGTACACATGACCATTAAAATGTGCGAGGGGTCAATAATGTGACATAGGAACATCATGTAAGCTGCAAAGCTGACCTCACTAAGTGCCAAATTAACATGTGTGCCACGTAGGCTACTGATGTTAAAATTTGCACAATCGTGATATCTGGGGACCAAAGTTGCACAATCGTGATATCTAGGGCACCCAATTGGCGCAATTGGAACTTTGGGGACTAAACTTGCACAATTGTGATACTTAAGGACCCAATTGTCGTAATTGAAACCAACAGGACCAAAATTGCACAATCATAATACCTAGGGATAATAAGTACAATTAAACTTTTTTTTTGTTGTAGCAACTTTAATTTGAATAATTCTATATCCTTATATTCAGTTCTATTACTAATCTTTCAATTTAATTTTGATACACTATCAGCATTAATTTTTTTATATTATTAACAAATAATAAATTATCTTGTGTGTGACTTCTAGGGTAGTTATGATAAGAATGAAACGTTTCTAATGAAGTAACAATTTATGATTGGTACCGATATATGTTGATCCAAGTGAAAGGGCTCGAATCTCTTAAGCACGTGGACATAGGTTTGATCCTTATATTTATGTGTATGAAAAAAATACGATTAAAAAGATATTAGCCTGACAGTATTTCGGGATACTAGTCTCTCACATATCGGGAGTATCTTTTGGGAACAGAATAATAATAATTTATAATTGGTTGATAGTGTAAAAAAAATCTTTACACTAACAATATATATCAATTAGGGTTGGCAATGGAGCGAAACGGGAGGGTTTTACCTTCCCTGACCCCGCCCACGCTCCTCTTCGGGGATCCCTCCCCTCCAGCGTCAATGAGTAACCAAATTTAAAAATAATTTTGTTTTAATTGAAATTAATAACTTAGAAATTGTACTACAAAAAAAATAAGCAAACAAAACTTTAACACAATTAAAATAATCAACCAGAAACTGGAACTTGGTTTTCTTTCAGCTACAAATTTTTAAAAAAAAAACTAGTGCTCTAGAAGCACTTTGTTATGCTTCAAATAACACTGATAGCAGCAAAACACCAGAATAAAAGCACAATCAAATGTTATGTGATTTTTTTTTTTTAAAACTAACCCTTTCTACAGAATGGAACCTTTCAATCAAAACAATCCAATCCCCTATAGAAATATGAGGGTGTTTCTATAATTAAGTAAAAAGCGAGCAGGTTCGAAGGCAGGACAGGTATCAGTAACCCCATTCTCATCCCTATCCCCGGTCAAAACGGGTTTTCCCTGTCAAAGTTGGGACAAGTTCGAGTAGGTGCCCACGGGTTCAGGTCTTGTTGCATGCCTAATATCAATTAAATCCATAACATTTTTAATTACTGAACAAAAAATGTATGAAATATTATATATATTTTCAAGATCTTAAATATATTAATTTTTTATTTAGTACTTTCTAATTTATATACTTAATATTAGGAGAATTAGTAGAATTTTTTATAAGAGGATATAATTAAACTCCTTTAATTTATACGTTCATCAATAACATAATTTTTTCCATTTCTTCGAGTTTTAAACATGTTTGAATAAGTTTCAAAAATTTTCTTTATAATTTTTTTGGCTCCATACTTAGTTCTTTTTAAAAAAAAAAAACAATTTAGTCTTTAAAAATATTAAATATCAATTAAGTTAATCCTTTTTATGAGTTAGTATAGGAACATATAAGGGGTTGGGTAATTCAAGTAGTTTGAGTTAAGGGTAAAAGGAGTTTGGGGAGTGGGAGGTCTAAGGTTCAAACATTGACAAAGGAGAAAAATTAACATAACAACTAACTACTAACATTTGTCTATCAAAATAAAAAAGTTAAAATTTTTTTTATATTACAGGTGGGGTCCTAGGCCTAGAAAAGAAGAAAAACCAACGATTTACTCACATTTGAAGTTCTTAATAATTAAGTTAAGAGTTTTCATTAAGGATTTACAAGAATATTGTCAATCAATCATGAATTGTCACATTATTATAAATATTTATAGTAATTAATTATCTTAAAAGTTACACATAAGATGAATTATAATCTGTTGATTGTATATTAAATTAAACTCTTTCATTTATTAAAGAGGACTATACTTTTTTTTTTTTCAAAAATGAAATTGAATATTTGTTCTATTTCTTATCTTATAGGGCTTAGTGAAAATTTTAATTTTCCTAAACGCTTTCCTATTTTAAGGATGAATTAGATCTCCATATCACACGGCACCTTCTCTTTTCCCCCTACTTTTTGTAATATTGTGTTTTGAAAATATTTGTGCCTAAATCAACAAAAGATAAAAATAATATTTTTTCCTCCAAATACAATGTTGTTGAAATACTATGAGTAACAAAGTGTGGTTAAATATTATTGTATATGATATATAAATTTTAAAATAAATATATTTTATACAAATATAAATAAAACATAATTTAAGTATTATATTCTAAATATTTAAGTAATAAAACTTAAAACAATTTGTGAGAGAGATACGTAAAACGACACTATAATAAAAATTTTGTGGGGACCACAATAGATTTAGATGGTGTTTTGTATGGTATCAGTTATATTTTAATATTCTTTTTTTTTCTACACATATTTTAATATTTTTGAGAATATAAGTATGAGAATAAAAGTTTTTATACAAGTTTTAAAAATTATTCACAGGCATAAAAAAATTTGATGATAAAATTAGGGAAAAAAAGCTAAAAACTCTATTTTCCTGTGTGAACGTGGGAAAAAGATATTCCTAAAAATGAGATTATCAAGAATGTTATTTACTTAAACATAAAATATTTCATGAATTTTGCACCTTAGGATAACTGTTTTTCCTTATTTATGAAGTTTGTTGTATTGATTATGGTATAATTTTAGAAATTCATATGATAATATGAAGGTCATATAAATGAGACTCCATGTTATGGTATAATTTTCAGTATTATATATGCTCTGGTTTTCATATTTATAACCTTCATATTTATGGCAAAACTTTTAAAGAGATTTAATATATAATATAAATTATAAATTTTATATTAATCTTCTAGCATTTTGAACTGAAAATTTATTTATCAAGACGATATTATAAAGCTTAGATCTATCATCAACTCGGTCAAGACACCGAGTCAATGAATCATTGGTCAAACTAATAAATCACTAGTTGAACCGCTTATTTATACACACACACACACACACACACACATATATATATATATATATATATATATGGAGCAACTCAAGTGAGAAGAGTGTGTTATTATGAGAGTGAGAGGAGCAAATCTGGACCACTAAACCTTGCATAGATAGTCAGGATTAGAAGTTAGTTGGTGGTCATGTGATAACTTAAAAAAGTCACATGACTTTATGTTTTAATCCTGACCATCCATGTATAATCCAACGGTCCAGATTTGCTCCTCTCACTCTCATAATAACACACTTATCTCACTTGAGTTGCTCCATATATATATATATATATATATTAATTAACTAAAAAATTATAAAAAATTTAAAATTTATAAATTTTACACTTACAAAAATTATAAAATAATTCACGCTATACTTTAAAAATCTCAAAAGAAATCACAATATAAGTTAGTATAATTTAACAATATTATTTTTGTTAATTTTAAGTGAAATAATCCTCTTTTGATGAAAAAATTCCAACTTAATGATTTTTTATATATAAAATAATAGAAAGTATATTTGAAGGCCTAAGTAATAAGTGTTGACAAAGTGGGAAGCCTAAGGCAATAGCCTCAATGGCCTTGCCTTTTCCACGACCTTGGATGGGGAACAAATTTTCCATCATATCCTATTTGTTTCTAACTCAGCTCCACCCACATGATAAGAATTTTAACTAATGAGGAGGATAGAATAAGCTTACCATATCATGTTGGCTAACCAAACTACAGATTAATATAGGACATGATAGCTTATCATATCCTATATGTCTTATCCTATCCTTCAAAGGGGCCCTTAAAGTTTAATTTATTATATATATATATATATATATTTTATAGAAATTATACTCTATGAATATTGGTGTTTCTTCATCCTTGATTGCAGAGTTAACAACAGCTATGATAGTTGTTGAAACCGCTGGAAGAAATGGTTGGACCAGACTTTGGCTCGAAAGTGATTCATCGACAGTGGTTAAAGCTTTTAATGATCATTCTATAGTCCCATGGAAATTGAAGACATGATGGATGAAGTGTATTCAGTTATCCAAAGAGATTTTTTTTTTTTTTTATGTATCACATATATTTAGAGAGGGTAATGTTTGTGCGGATAAATTAGCTAATTTTGGGGTTACTTCTACTGGTTTCACTTGGTCGAATTTGACTCCTAGTTTCACTAGAGAGGAGTTCAATCGTAATAGATTGAATCTTCCTTGTTATAGAATTAGTTGTTTTGTATTCTTTGCATGGGTAAAGGTTCTTGTCCCCCATGCTCCTCTATTCTTGTATTCTTTTTTATCTTTTTAATAAATATATGATATACTGCAAATGATTGTTAGGATCAGAGGTGCCAACCTAATTGAGATGTCTGATTCTATAGTGATACATTATCATACCATTCAGTTTTATAAAAAATAATTAGAAATTATACTAACCCTTTTCAAGATTAATGTTATTATTACTCTTACCCTTTAAAAGATGATAATTGAAATTACATTAATCTCTTATAAGGAGGCTTGACTATGTGAGTGTAACTTTTCAAAAAAAATAAATAAATACCAAACATAGTTAAATCAAATTTTAAGGAAAGTAAGTAAGATTTCTCTTTTTATTTTAACCAGCAAATTGGTCCTCGATATTAATGATGGTGATTTTTTTTTTTTGTCTGACATTCTCAGCAGCCAGAAATCACATTATACTCTAATTAATTTTTGTTAAGCTAGGAAGATCCATTTAAAGGGGGAAAATTTCTCTCAATGCCTATTTTTCGTACACAAGACTCGAACTTGAAAACCTTTCTTAACACTAACTAAGTTCCTAAGAAGTAAAATATGGACACAAGTTGGATAAAATATTAGTCCATTTAAATTAAAATATTAGCTCTTCTCTTAATCTTTCAATATTTTTAAAGACACTTCTAATTGTTTCTTCAAAGAAATTAAGGTAGCATAAATTAGTCTTCGAGGGACATCTTTTTAATCTCACTAAAACTATATGTGACTCTCTTATAGATATCAAATGAGTAAAGGTCTATTTTGGTCCCTCAACATTTTCGAGGACCCACTTTTGGTCCCTGGAAAAAAAAAAGCACCATTTAGTCCCCAAATTTATTTCCGTGAGACATTTTGGTCCTTTCCGTCAGTCAACCGTCTTTGACATTCGTTAACTTGCTGATCTGGAACGTTAAGTGGCCTATGTGTCAGTTAATTAAATTTTTTGTCCCATTTTAGTCCCTATAAAAGTTATTGTGACCCAATATGGTCCCTATGTGTATTAGACTACTAGAATGAGCTCTTTTATGTATAACCATGTACAAGAATGACTTTTATTTTGAACAACCAGAATAATGAAACTTCGAGGCTGATATTTCCTGTATTTAAAGAGACAATTCAGTTTGGCCTAGTTCATCCTCAAGTTGGCATGGAGTTTGATAACCTTGAATTGTTCAAGAATGTTGTAAGGGATTACAAGACATGTAAAAGACCTGCAAGACCAAAAAGTACAAGGAGGACAAGCAAGAAAAGAATCAACGCTGAACAAGATGGAATTATGTCACGAACCGAGCCTCAAACAGAAATTGTCACACATGTATTATATTTTGGAGTACAATGAACTTGTTTGTAATCTAATATCTGTTTCTAATCATTCATTTTGTTTATTATTTTAGAGCCAGGAAAGGGCCTCATGATAATGTCCAACCCCAGCTATTGCAACAAGTTGGAACTGAGCTAAACAATGTAATTTCTCAACCACTGTTAATTCAATATTGCATTTGTTTCATTCTTAACTATTCTGGTGGATTTGATTCATTGTATTGCATTTGGTTCCTTTTGGTTGTGCAAAATAGAGGTCATTCTTGTGCATGATTTTATATAAAAGAGGTCATTCTAGTAGTCTAATACACACAAGGACCATATTGGGTCGCGATCACTTTTCCAGGGACTAAAATGGGTCACCAAAGAAAAAAGGAGGGACTAAAATGGGTCAAAAAATTTAATTAACTGACAACTAGGCCACTTAACGGAGGTCAAAGACGGTTGACTGACGAAGGGACTAAACTGTCTCACGAAAGTAAATTTGGAAGATTAAATTGTGCCTTTTTTATTTTCAGGGACCAAAAGTGGGTCCTCAAAAAATTTGAGAGACTAAAATGGGCCTTTACTCATATCAAATTAAATGTCCTTAAAAATCATTTTAAAAAGGATTAATTTAATTGATTTTTGAGATTTTTAAGGATTAAATTGATATTTTTCATTTTTCAAAGACTAAATATGTCTTGTACATTTGGTTGAAGGTCACTTTTGGTCTTTACTCTACTTTCATTTCAAATTCTCTCTCCTTCACTCACTAGTTTCACTCTCCCTCCTTTTTCTCTAATATGCACCACTTTGGGTCCTCCTTTCTTTCTCGTTCTTCACAGAAAGACCATTGTTTCTAAATAAGGACATGGTTGAGCTCAGTTTGTAGTTGTAATGGCGATGGAATGAGGGGATTGGCGTGGTTTTGGGTGGTCGGTTGGTAGTGTTTGGGTGCCTGTTTGAGAGTTGTTCAGTCATTGAGGGGTGATGGGATGGGATGGGATGGTTTTATGAGGATATGGACATGGCTATGGTTTTGTCTTGTGGCTTGTCAAGAATAATTGAGATAAGTGTCGTAAAATCTTTTGGCTGAAAGAAAGAGGTTAGAACACATGCAATGTCTTCTTCTAAAACCCTACTGCATCATCTCTTATTGAAGATGGAATTCCTATCACGCATTCGGGTGGCAAAGAGCCAACAAAAGCATATAATAAAAATTAAATTACCAAAATGTGTAAGTTGAAAAGAAATTATCTGAGTGGGTAAGTTATACATGATATATACGACTTTGAAGTCGTATATGACGTATACGACTTCACTTTTTGAGTTTTATAATAAAATAAGGAAAGTTGTACTTGATATGTACGACTCCTTTTTTTTTTTTTTACCACTCCTCTTTTAGGAAAGTCGTATATGACAAGTACGACTTCCCTTATTTTATTATAAATCCCAAAAAGTGAAGTCCTATACGACATATACGACTTCAAAGTCGTATATATCACTTATCCCATCCAGGTAATTTCTTTCAATTTACACCATTTTGAAAATTTCCTATATAAATTACACTATAGAGGTCAAAAGGCCGAGCCCTGATAAGTAGATAAGTGAAGGATAGCTTAATCGTTAAAGGTGGATGGAAGGAGACTAAAAAAACACAAGATGAGTCATTCAAAAACACGTGCAACTTAATAAACTTTCTGAAAACATAATTAATGATAAAACACAACAATATTAATGATAAAACACAACGATATTGTATGATGCATATAGTCAACCCCATCTAGCGAACAATCCCTTTGTTATTGTTGCAAATAAGCAACGGAGTAAGAGAGAAAGTTTAGAAATGTCTCCATGAAAAAATGGAATGTCAAGAACAGGTAGGATTTCAAGAAAACAAACTATTGGTCATAACTCGTAGACCCTAGGCCAACAAAACCACAGAAGCCCATGGTGAAACAACCAAAGCGCACACACACTTAATACAAAGGATTTGCAAAATTAAGTTCAAGCCCTTCAAAGTAATCACATTTTAAAACAATTTAAATCTCTACTCATCAATAAATATACATATGAATTTACACATATGTTCCTACATAAATATAACATCTTTAATTAGAATCCAAATCCTCTCCATTACCTTGACAAAATGGAGAGGCCAGTTCCTGAAATCTCGGTCTTACACGTGGCTGTGAGAAAAAAACAATGGCCCAGATTTATTTTTATTTATTTTATGTTTAATGTTTAAATTAAAACAAATTGGGGGATGAGTTTTCTGATTTTCTTCTCCCTTCGACCCCCAATCCTTGACGCCACCACCAGCCGCTTCTAGAGCGCAGCCCTGAGCCACCACTGGAGCCGCCCCGAGCCGCCACTGGATCTCGCCATCTCCATGGTGTCCACTACCACCCCTGGATCTGGAACGCCGCCTCGACACTGGATCTCGCCGCCTCTGAAGCACCGGCCCGACACTGGATCTCGCCCTCCATCGTGTCCACCACCACCCATGGATCTCGCCGCCTCTGGAGCGCCGCCCCGACATCTCCACCACCTCCCGCCTCTGGAGCAACACCACGACTCGATCTCTCCATTGTCCCTGCATCTCGCCGCTATATGTGAAAGTATGCTCGTGCGGGGAGATGGTGGTTCAGGCGTGCGAGGTGATGGTGGTTCAGGCGTGCGTGGCGAGCAGTGGGCCTCGTGCGCAGCGAGTGGTGGGTCTCGTGGCATCGTGCGCGGCGAGCAGTGGGAAGCGGCAGCGTGCACGGCGAGCGACGCTGTCCTTCTTCCACAGCGGCAGCGAGCAGAAAGGTGAAGGGACTTTCAAAGATTGGGGAGATTGAGATTTGTGATTAAAATTAAAAATAAAATAAAGTGAGCTGAATAAAAATAAATCTGAGCCATTGTTTTTTCTCACAGCCACATGTAGGGCCAAGATTTCAGGAACTGGCCTCTCCATTTTGTCAAGGTAATGGAGAGGATTTGGACTCCTTTAATTACGTCTATGGTATTGATAGATGCATGTTATTTTTATACACGATCATAATAACAGGATTCGTACTTTCAATTTAAACCACACAAACATGAGAGAAAAAAACTAATATGAAAACACTTAAAAAATTCTACCAAAATAAAATGGTCTAATATATTGTCATATGAAAATTGTAACTTTTTCTAGAAAAGCATTTGGGGGATAAAAGTTATCCCATTCTAAGATCCAAATATTCTAAAGTCAGGACATACCACAAGTAAAAATTGTAAATTGAATGTACAAAAAACTAACTAAAACCATAAAATTGAAAGATTCATGCAATGCTCAGACTAGACTAATTTTACAGCCTCCAAGAAGCACTAAAAACTGCTATCCAACAAACATAACCATCTCCCACAAAATTAATAGCAGCTTTGCGTAGTTGCTTCCAAAATTTCCTGTAGGGATGCATTCACTGCTGATCATAGAGGAAGAGTGTTTTAAGAAAGATTAAAACTACTGTTCTCAACCTCAAAATGGTTCAGTCCCATTTAATGGAATCCAAATCCGTCTGCATCAGTGACCTGCTTGTTCTCTGAACAGTCCATGAAATCAGTATCTGGATCCATGAGAAGTTCCATCCCAAAACCATCACCAAAAGATCCAAATTCTACTTCATCATTATCACTATCAATATTCTTCGGAATCACGCGATTTTGAAAGATTCTTCTTTGAACGACAAATTCATCGTAGTAATAGCTCACCAAGTTTCTCCTTGTCTTGTTTGGGAAGTATCTGGATGAGTTGGTCCAAAAAGACTTATTTTCGATGGGAACCTGTAATCTCATCAAATCCTTAAATCTCTTTTCTTCTTCAGTAGTCCATTGAAGTGAAACTTCCTCGCCCATACGATCAAATCCCCAACGGTAAAATGCAGGACCTAATTCACGCTTCAATTTCATCCTACTTTCAGCAATATGATATCTTACACAGTCAACAGAACCTTTTAATTCGCAGCTACACTTATCTTCTCTTCCTCTCCCAATAAGGTCTGTTTCAGTAGCAGGTTTTGAGTCACGTTCCGAAGGCCATACTTCTGTGCCTAGCCATTTAGGGTCACTTTCAGAAACTACACCAGTCCATTCTGGGACTTCTGCTTGAAAAGCAGGACCAATAGAAACTTTCTTTTCAGAAAACTCATCCCCAGACTGGTCAGCCATGATGTCTGCAGCCAACAAATCTACCGGTTCAGTTGTTTCCTCGGGTGGACATTTTTCTGCCTTCGTATTGACTGGATTTCTCAATCTATTTCCATTGGTGGAACCTGAATTGCAACAAGAGCAGAAGCGAGACTTAACAGAAGTATGTGCCCTTCCGCTACATCTCAATTTCACAGTAGAACGGTGACCAGGAGCAACTTCATCTTCGTACATGGACGGATGCATCTTATGCTTCTGCAAAACATACAGTTCCAGAAAGTTCTTTTAGTATAGATTTGTTCCACGTAACACCAAGTTAAATAAACTTCATCTTTAAATCTTGCCATCTAGCAGAAGTATTTATAAATGTTTCAATATCAAAGCAATAACAATTAGAGTGATTCCATGCAGAATTTATGATCGAGGATAAGTGAAATTATTAGGATTAAATACTGTTTGACCCCGTGCATTTCAAAACTAGCACTCACCTCCCATGTGGTTTGTGAAAATCCATAAAAGTGACAAAATTAACAGAACAGAAACTTAGAATGGCAAACAACGCTAGAATGGAATTAGTATGAATTAACAAAGCAGTAATGAAACTAATGGAACAAGGATGGTGTCATTTCAAGTTACTATTCCATTAATTCTGTAAATTTTATGGATGTTGACAAATAGGGGAGGTAAATGTAGTTCTGAAACCATGCGGCAGTTTAAAAAACACACAATAACATTAATAAAAAAAGCTTAATCATAATGCTTTCTTGCTTTTGCTTTTTTTCCCACCCAGCCCACTCCCACCAACATCCAAAAAACAAGAAAGTGAAATTAAAAGCATATTGGGGATGCTCAGAAATAGTGCTGAAAAGTACTTTTAAATAAATCTACGAATTACAAACAAGAAAGGAAATATATGTACTATGTGTTAAAGGGAGTTAATAGACAAAGACAAAACCATCAATCTATGTATGGTGTAGGCAATGGTCTTAAGAATCTCAAGCCACATACACACTTCACTATGGTAAGGACATTACATTAGATGTCATGCAATGCCACTTGCATCAGATGATGAGAGAAGTCAACAGTTTAAAGTTACAATACTCATTATTATGTAAGCTAAAAGCAATATGCCCACAACTAAAGCAAAATTTCTAAACAACAATTATCTAACCAATCTCTCCTCTTAAAATGGTTGAAAAGAGCAAAAATAAGTTCGCTCTGATGCATCCAAAAATTTAACTAGATGCCTTCAATAAAGTAAGCCATTATTCCCATCCATACTAGTGGAGGCAAGGTGTGGGAATTGAGATCCACTGGGGGGATCAAACTCCAAAAAAGTTGGTTCCCAAGTGGACCTGGTTGCCAGGTGAGCTACCACTCACCAGCTCTCTTCTATACATCTTATACCACCTTTTCATCAGTTTTGTCTGCAAGCATGAATCTTCATGCATACCAATGCATGAAAATGCAGAATTTCATGAGTGCATGTCAAAATGTCTATCTACATTTGACATGTAGAGGAGTTTCAAGTTACCTATATATTGATTAACATAGAGAGATAAGAGAACCTGCTTGACTACTTCTAAAAGCATTACTAATAAGAGGAAGAGCAACAACAAAAGCCATTTCTTAGTAGGTACATGAATCAAAAGACTCCATCGTGCTCTGTAAAAAAGGCCATTGGGATCTAAACCTTTTTTAATGATTTCTCTTGGAGTTTTTCTTGGTTTTCTGACCTCTATTTATTGGACGATCCTCCTTCTGATCAACTTTTCTTACTATGAATTCTATTAGTCTTCTTCTTACATGGACAAACCATCTTAGGCGAGATTCTACTTTCTCTACCATACATTCATTCTTGATATTATCTTTTCTTGTATGTCCATTCATCCACCACAACATTCTCATTTCTGCAACACTTATGCTCTTGTTGGCATTTTACCGCACAACATTTGATACCATAAAGCATCGCTAGTCTTATGGTTGTACGGTGAAATTTTGCATTGAACTTGATAGGCTCCTTTCAATCATAAAAAACACCTTAAGCACTTCTTCATTCCATGCTCTTACCTTAAATCCTATGATTCACTTCTCCCTCTATTACTGTGTCACTTTCTATGATAGATCCAAGGCACCAGACTAGTGTGCATTTTGCTAAACCATTCCATATAAACTATTTCACTTCTACTTAATTGAAAACCTTGTGATTCTGAAGCATCCCTCCACAACTCTACTTTGCCATTTACTCCCTCTCTCAAACTTAAATTGGAGCCTTGCATCTCAGACCCAATTGATGTGGAACTCACTCCCTGTTAGGTTGGAAAGAGCACTCTATCCAAACCAGGGGCAGGCATACCAGGAGTCAATACTACTTGATGTAAAGGAGAACTAACTCCTAAAAGCCAAGCTTATCTGGGGAAAGCTTCCACTTTAAGTAGGAATTTTGTGTCTCACAACCAGCCAATATGGACACATGCTCCTGTTTCAATTTGAAAATATAGAAGAGTGTTTTGGATTATAGATTCAATGCAGCATGGAAAATACAAGACCTGAACACAACAAAACAGGAGCTTGAGCAGTCAAGTCAGTCTTGCTCTTTAAAGTTCAAATTATCAACAGGGTTTCTTCATGACAGCAAGAAGCTTGGTAAGAAACTACTACAAAAAGGAGGGGAAACAACAAAAAGGAATAAGACTGTAAGAAAGATAAAGTATACCAATACCACCCCCCAAAAAAAATTAAAACATAAATAAATAAATAAACCAAGTTATTTTTAGGGATTCTTTAACTCAAGTGATTTAGGTCTGGTACCTTGGTCCAAACTTACTATCCAAGCAACTACAACACAGCACATAGTAACACTGAACCATAAAAAAAAAGGCTTAATATGATGAAAACATTTATTTAGATGACAGAAAATTCCTATCTACGTAATTAACTATCAGATTAATAATTTTTTTTGGATAAAATATCAGACTAATAGTTTTTGATTTCAGGCATCTAAACAGAATACCATTGCTTCAAATATGCAATAGATGGAGAATTAAAATTGCATGAATAAAAACAGTCCATGACATATTTTGAACCTTCCAAACCTATTTATTTTTCACTAATCTTTTACAAATTGGACATAACTTTCAAAATTAAAAAATTACTCATATCTTCCAAGGCATAATACATGAGAATAAACTTTGTTATCACAGCAGTTAATTTCATAGATAATCATTTTCCACTGATAAACCTCGTTGTTAGATGCATCTGACATGCAGTGAAACATATCCAGAATGGAGAGAGAAAATTCATAAAAGCATAACTATAATGTTCCTTCAATTCATTATTCTCAGGGATATTTCTCATAATGCATTCATTCAGGAATCCTGAAAACAAAAATTATTATACTGCACGAATATCTACCAACTGTCACTCTAAGTTCTTATAATAGTCATTTTTTTTAACACTTTAAAGAATGTCTTTAAGCCATGTCAAATACCACACAATAAGAATTGATCTGGATAGCATGTTCGAGATTAATGTCATTAAAATCACAATGTAAACAGTTATCAATATTTGACGTTACTTTGACACTTCATTTAAAGAATCATAGACATAACAATACCCTCGAGTAGGGGTGTCAATTCAAGTCAGTGGTTTGATTCTGAGTTGAATCGAGGAAGGGGTGTTAGCACATTTCTCAAACCTAACTCTACCTGTTTAATAATTGTGTCATGTTCACTCATCCCAGACACAACTGATTCATTTACAGGGTCAACCATAACACTAGCCGTTTGACTCGTTCCCTAAGCAAGTCAATTTTATAAAGCATGACAATACATCACAATGTATCTATGTTATTAAACTAATAACCCAACTACAAACCAATATCTGCATTAAACATGAAAAAAGCAGATTTGAAGGCTTCAAGCCAACATTCATTAACCAAAAGTACTGTATCCATAGATAGACGTAGCAAGCACTGACACAGCAAGTTCAAATATTTATTACACAAAACAGAAAATAACAGAGTCATACACAGAGCATCAGCTTCATAAAAGTAACATATTCATATTGTGCCCCCTCCCCCCCAAAAAAGCCATAGAAGCAAAAACAAACAAGCTTCAAGACAACAAGTTCAAAAGGCAATTTATGTCAAGGGTAAAATGACCACTTTACACTTCTTTCTTCCTTAATTGCTATAATTTATTATGAAAATAGTCTTTTTAATCTGCAGTTCAATTTAGGGTTGCAAGCATAGTTATCAGATTTGCTCAATAACCCTATGAATCACGTATCGGATTCACTGTACCACATGCTGCGTACCAGATTCGCCATAAAGAAAGTCTTGTAATGTAATTATAAGAGACAAATCTTGAACCCTTACCCACACGGCGTTTCTCGTAACTATGCCACGGTTAGGTTAAACCTATATCCAACCCATTTACTATGACACATGCTGCGTACCAGATTCGCTGTCAAGAAAGTCCTGTCATAATATATATACATAAGAGACAAATCTTGGACCCTTACCCACACGGTGTTTCTCGTAACTATGGTACGGTTAGGTTAAACCTGGATCCAACCCATTTACTATTCGTATTTGGTAAGTCGGTCCCCCTTTTTACTTGAACTTGTATATGCAAAACCTTGATCTGATAATACAGAATTGATTCAAAGTCGTGTTTATAGGTAATCTACGAAATTGCCATCCCTACCTTCAACTCTTAAGTTCTCATTGCCCGAGGCTCACACCATTGTAGGTTTTGGGGAAGGTCGTATGTACGCAAACTTAACCCCATGAGCGGAAAGATTCTGTCCATGACTAGAAACCTTGACCACCAAGTCAAAAGCCAGCAAGCTAACCATTGGTTGTGCTAAGTCTTACTCTCTCTTGAGAAAACTCTATAATGCAGTTAAATTTCTTACTAGAAACTTCATAATGCAAATAATTCTTTTCAAACTAGTTGATAAAAATGAAAAAAAAAAAAAAAATTAAATATTTTTAAATGTTTGACCGTGATATCTTTCTCATTATGAAGTGCCAAAAATAGAACTGTAAATCTGGGCCCCACAGTTTGTGTGCGCCGGGCGAATCGCATCCAGTTTAGGTATAACTATACAAGGCAACATTGACTTTTAGCAGTTAGCAAGCTAACATTTTGGATTGCATGTATAACTAATATAAGAAAGAAACTAATGGCTTGAGAAATATAACTACTACAAAGGCAGAATTAAGCATTAAGCATGCCATAATACTTAACATATATAAAACACAACGATAATCGCCCATTCAAGTGAAACGTATTGATTAGCTACAGGATATGGAATGACATGAAAAAATCCTATGGATAAAATCATTATATGCAATGAAGTCATACCTGCAAAGAAGCGGGTCCACCTTTCGGTTCTACACACCGTCGCAGCGATAGAACCTCTCTTGTCCTCAGTACCTGGAAAAAAAAGTCATGGCCTTTATATTCCTTCCACTTTGATGGCTTTGGTATAGGTGGAATTAAAGGATCAAGAGGATGATTTGCAATGTGCTTCATCCAGTTTAGCATTCCAGATAATGATTCCCGTTTGCGCTTGCGATGGTTAACAGCAACTTCTGTATCGAAGGTAGCACGGTCATCTTTAACACCATTGCATAATTTTTTGTCATCGTCACCACGGACATTTCCGACATCCTCACACTTGTTATCTTGATTTTTGGTATCCAATAAATTGGTCTCGTTCTTGTGGTTAGCCAAATCAATGTTATTTCTAATTTTCTTTAATTCTAACTCAACAAGTTCATCATCTTTCTCCTTTAGATTTGGACATAATAGGCCTCTCAACTCTTTCTCTAGCTCTAACGACAACGGCTTAAAACCCCAAACACATCCGCGATCTCCATTTCTCAAAATTTTCTCTTCAAAAGTCTTCC
This sequence comes from Echinosophora koreensis, assembly GCA_035048595.1. Lineage (NCBI taxonomy): Eukaryota > Viridiplantae > Streptophyta > Magnoliopsida > Fabales > Fabaceae > Echinosophora > Echinosophora koreensis. The sequence goes on along the minus strand of JAPCYP010000017.1, from coordinate 5,361,398 downwards.
TGAGCCATGCATCAAAATCCTTCAGATACCTGCCATAAGCTATTCTCACTGAAACCAAAACTTGAAGGTCCAAACCTAATTTCTTTGTGACATAACCCCACAATCCTTTTTTCGACACCGCAGCATACCCACCATTATCCTTCACAAGGGAGAACAGTTTGTACAAATCCAGCACTTGACCATCACCGAGCAAAACTGGCTCATGCTGAACATTGCCTTGAGACCAATTCTCCTTTAGGTTAACCGTTAAAAGTTGATAAAACAAGGTTTTTTGTTTATCGTCATCAGCATGATCTTTTACAGAGCCGTTATCATTATTTGCACCAACAGGTTTAAGTCCAAGAGAATCTAAGGGAGACCCATTTGAGACCATCTTGTCATAAACTTCAATTCCCTTCCTCAATGATCGATGTTTAGGTCAAAAATCAAATAAAATTACAAATAAAAATCCTAGCTTTTTATTTTCTAAATGCTGATGGTACAAACAAAATTAACAGATACACAACAAAACTGATGATACAGTGATTTAGGTGTACAGAATTGGCAAAAGGGTATAAAGGGTTGTGATTATTTTCAGGTTCTGTTGTCAAATTTACCTCATGATCATGACCTCTAAGCTCACTACTAAGGCATCACAGAACTGTGGTGGAGGTGAAGAGAAGAGGGAGGTGTGAGTGGTGCCAAGATCTAGGAGAGAACCTGTGAAGATTGAGCATTGATCAGATGAAAGGTGGCAGAAGCTGGAGCTAGATTTGAATGCTGCAAATGGAGAAATGAAGAAGAGAAAGCTGCAGAAGCAGCTGAGGGAAGAGAGATACAAGGGCAAATGAGAGATTTAGGTGAAAATTATGGATACAAACTACAAAGCCCCTCTTGCTCTAAGGGTTTTTATTTTTTTTTCCATTTCCTTCACCATGTTTGAGATTCCTGAGAAAAATATAAAATATATTGGAAAGGAAACAATGTAGGGTTGTTGATTGCTAATGCCACCAAGTTACTTAGTATTAGGAAGGGTCCTTGTGGGCCAAGCCCGGCCCGATGATTCGTATCGGCCCAAAATTTCACTTAGGTATTAGGATCAATGTTACTCGTGGCCCGAGGCCCGAGCCCGGTCCGATAATTTGTATTGACCCAAAATTTTATTTTTTATATCAAGTTAACTAGGCCAAGTTTACTTTTTTAAAAATTAATTTAATATATTTTTTGTTAGGTTGAAGTTGTATTTTGAATTAACTTAACTCAACTCAATATTATATAATATTTTAAAACTTATAACTCTCAAAGTTCATTATATAATTATAATCATTCTTAGTTTTTTGTTGATAATTTTTTAATAAAATAGTGACATTTATATTGATAGAATTTATTTCAAAGCATGAATTGTCAAATATTTTTTAATTTAAATTTAATTTAAAATATTTTAGTTGTAAATTTGAAGATTCTATTTTTACATCACACGTGTCATATACAACACAGATGTCAAGAGACAACCTCGACAAGTGCAAAAAAAAAAAAATGAAAAAATGAAAGAAAAATGAAAAGGAAAATTGAGTTGTAAACATTAAATTTATATATTTTTAGGTTTGGTTTGAGTTATATTTCGTATTAATCTAACATTGCTAGATATCATACGATATAATAGAACTTTTAGCTCTTAAAAATTAGTATACAATTATAATGCTTCTTAATTTAGGTTGATACTTTTTTTTAATAATATGATAATATTTATAGTGATATGATTTATTTCAATGCATAAATTATAAAATATTATATTATTTTAATTTTTTACTTTTAAATTTAAGCCTAAATCGTGCAAGTATCAAATGTATCAATTCAAATAGGTCTATTAAATCAAGACATGCCCGCATAATTTATTTGCAAAATGAGGCTAACCCATAAAAGAGTAACACTCATGCAAAGAACATGTATGTCACGTGCGATACACGTTTGCGTAATATACAATACACATATGAGGAATGATATGATCACTCTATCTGACACTCTCCCTTAAAAACTCTCCCATATGTGAAGCCACATCACCCTATTTTTCCAGCCTCTTACTTGATTACCGGTTGCACAAGTTAAGAACTTTTAATATATTTTTTTTTAATTTTCTTTGTCTTTGTGGGTCCCTCACCATCTTCACTCAAAAATTGTTCCTCTCTCCCATCGTTGCTGCCCTTTGAAGCAACATGGATTTTCTCGTTTTCTGGGTATTGTTTGTTGTCCATATAGACCGTAAGACGGTAAGAGGAAGACGAGTGGTTCACCAAAACACTCACATCCTGCAAGATGTCAAACCTCCAAAACTCCATTGAAAATATATTATGCCAAAACCAAATGAGTGACTCAGAAGTCTCTTAATTTATGAAGAAAAAAATACAAGATCCGCAAGTCTTTTGCAAAAAGGAATGTGGGCAACAAAAGGAAAACAACAAATTGTGTCGCTATATCCTCAAGTCTTTTGCCATTTTTTTGGTATTTTTTGAAATAGGTCATGCGGTGCATAATTAGGTGTGGTCTTTTTGTCTAACTACATTGTTGTTGATCTTCATTTGTAAAATTTCCTACCTGGTCGATGTCGTTCCAACGGCTACAGGAGCGAAGAACAGAGCTTCGGAATGTAGAGGGTCAGTGTTTGAGACCCACTGACAATAAAGAAAATAAAAAAATATTAAAAGTATTTTAACTTGTGCAACCGGTAACCAAGTAAGGAGCTAAAATAATAGGATGACGTGGCTTCGCATATGGGAGAGTGTCAAGGAGAGTGTTAATGACATTCCTCGTACACATATATCTCATATACAACCAATGTTTTAAAACCAGAGTACATTGACTAGTTGAACTAGTTTAGTCATGAACCAATCATGTCTATGGTTTAACATTTTTTGAAACAACCATGGTTCAATAACAATAAATTCTACTAAGTTTACCAAATTGAATCATGACCTGTAACTGTAAGATTAGGGATAATTAATGTTTGACCCAGCGTGATGAATTGTCTCGGTCCAAAGACTCGTTCACGATCTCAAGTTAATTGTGTCATATTTGAATTTTTGGAAATTAACTAAGTATATTTTTATGTCAAATTTAGATCCCATTTTAAATTAATCCAACTCGATTTGATATCACGTAATATAATAAATAATATAACTCTTAGAAATTGGTATAAATTTTGAAAGTTGGCATAAGTTGAAGCTAGATTTGAATGTTGCAAATCGAGATGAAGAAGAGAAAGTTGTAGAAGTAGCCAAATTGAGATGAGAGGCTTACGAGAAAATTATGGAAACAAAGTCTCTCTTGCTCTAAGGGCTTTATCTCTTTCCTTCCCCTACGTATTAGTATCAGACGTACTTGCCACCTGGGCCCGGCCAGGTGATCCGTATCAGCCCAAAAATTGGTTTTCTATAAAATATTTTGAAAAATAATGTAGAGTTATTGATTGATAATGCCAAAAAATATTTGGATATTAGGACCAGGGGTACTCGAGACCCAAGCCGGCCCGATAATCCGAATTGGTCCAAAGTTTTATTTTATATCAAGTTAATTAGGTCAAATTTGTTTTTCTAATATTTAATTTAATATTTTTTTTAATAGATTCGGGTTATATTTTGACTTAGAGTCTAATATATATATATATATATATATATATGTGTGTGTATGTATATATATATATGTATGTATATATATGTGAGAACATGGAGGGAGGGGGCCATGGCAACCCTTCGTAACTCAACTCGATATCATATAATATTATAAACCATATAACACTCAAAATTCAGCATTCTTAAGATTTGTTGATAATTTTTTTAATAAAATAGTGATATATTATATTGATAAAATTTATTTCAAAGCATGAAGTGTATAATATTTTTTATTGTAAACTTAATCTTAATTTTTTACTTTTAAATTTGAAGATACTACTTTTACATCACACATGTCATATAGCGATGAAGATTAAATTTATGTAGAAAGTATGAATTCAGATAGGTCAATTAAAATCAAGGCATTTTCACATAATTTATGTGAAAAAAAAGGTTAACCCATAAAAGATTAAAAAAAAATTTAATCCATAAAAGATTAATATATATATATATATATATATATATATATATATATATATATATATATATATATATATGTGAGAACATGGAGGGAGGGGGCCATGACAACCCTTCGTAACTCAACTCGATATCATATAATATTATAAACCATATAACACTCAAAATTCAGCATTCTTAAGATTTGTTGATAATTTTTTTAATAAAATAGTGATATATTATATTGATAAAATTTATTTCAAAGCATGAAGTGTATAATATTTTTTATTGTAAACTTAATCTTAATTTTTTACTTTTAAATTTGAAGATACTACTTTTACATCACACATGTCATATAGCGATGAAGATTAAATTTATGTAGAAAGTATGAATTCAGATAGGTCAATTAAAATCAAGGCATTTTCACATAATTTATGTGAAAAAAAAAGGTTAACCCATAAAAGATTAAAAAAAATTAATCCATAAAAGATTAATATATATATATATATATATATGTGAGAACATGGAGGGAGGGGGGCCATGACAACCCTTCGTAACTCAACTCGATATCATATAATATTATAAACCATATAACACTCAAAATTCAGCATTCTTAAGATTTGTTGATAATTTTTTTTAATAAAATAGTGATATATTATATTGATAAAATTTATTTCAAAGCATGAAGTGTATAATATTTTTTATTGTAAACTTAATCTTAATTTTTTACTTTTAAATTTGAAGATACTACTTTTACATCACACATGTCATATAGCGATGAAGATTAAATTTATGTAGAAAGTATGAATTCAGATAGGTCAATTAAAATCAAGGCATTTTCACATAATTTATGTGGAAAAAAAAAAGGTTAACCCATAAAAGATTAAAAAAAAAATCCATAAAAGATTAATGCTCATGCAAATAACGTGCAAGTCACGTGCTATGCACGTTTGCGTTATTCTTGACTAAAATAAAATATATATTGGAAAAATGATGTAGAGTTCTTGATTGCTATTGCCAGCAAAACACTTGGACAGTAGGATCATGTGTACTTGTTGCTCAGGGCCGACATGATGATCCATATCGGCCCAAAATTCCCTTTTTTATAAAATATATTGGAAAACAATGTAGAATAGTTAATTTCTAGGATAAGGGGTACTTGTGGCCTGATGATCCGTAACAGACTAAATTTCATTTTTTGTATCAAATTGATTAGGTCAAATTTGTTTTTTAAAATTTTTAAATTTGTTATACTTTTAGGTTTGGTTTAGGTTTTTTTTTTTGTTTTGATAGCCAAATGTTAGTGTTAATATTAGTATTTTGTTAGTGGGTGGGTTTGAACCCTCAACCTCCTTATCACTCCACTCCTTAACTCCTCCACCCTAACCACCCTGACAACCTTATGACTCCATTTGGTTCAGGTTATGTTTTGAGTTAATTTAACTCAACTCGATATCATATAACTCGATATCATATAATATTCTAAAACTTATAACTCTCAAAATTTAGTATATAATTATAATTATTCTTAGTTTTTGTTGATAATTTTTTTAATAAAGTAGTGATATTTATATTGATATAATTTATTTTAACCATGAATTGTAAAATATTATTAATTTTAATTTTTCATTTTTAAATTTGAAGATATTCTTATTACATGATTTACATCACACAATTTAGGGGTGTACACGGGTCGGGTTGGGTCGGTTTTTGCCCAACCCGGAACCCGAACCAATCAAAGCTCTCCGGGTTGGGTTGGTTCGGGTTCTGCTAATTTTACCCACCAAACCCGAACCAAACCAACCCGGCCAAATCCGGGTTGGGTTCCATCGGGTCCAATATGAATGCACCTGTTTTCATCTCATTTTAAAAATCCATAAAATCCATAAAAAAAAAAAAACAAAAACTCATAAGAATGCTGCAATTATAATGTCATATAAACATGTTAAATCCCAAAACAAGATCATGGTCCAATCACACTTAGAAATATTACAGCATACAAAATTATGTCTATAATAATTCTTGAGTGGGCACATTAACACTCCCAGTACCACTTTCCATTTGTCTCAAATCTCAACTGAGAACCTAGACAACAAAATCAGAAGAACAAATCAGTGATGAAATCAGTAATAAATCAATCAAAGATATATCAGTAACAAGAACAAAATATTCGAAGAACAAATCAGTGTCAGTGAAAAAATCAGTGGAAAAATAGAGAAAATTAGTAACAAATCTGGTAAAATATGAACATGCAGTAACAAGAAACAAATCACACTAGTGACAAATGAGTGAAAAATCAATGAACAAATCATTGAAAATCAGTGAAAATAAAAAACAAAACTGTTAAAATATGAACATGCAGTAACAAGGAGTCAAGGATGAAGGGGTAATCAGTAGCAAGAACAAGGATGAGCAAAGAAGAACACCGTACCTAACCGGAGATGCCGAGACGGAGAAGGACGATGGCTGTCACGCGAAGCTCGAACGCCGTCAGAGGTTAGACGGAGTGAGAGGAAGCCGAGCACGAGGCGGCCGGCGACGGACAAGCGTGAGGCAGCGGCGGCGGACGAGTGGACTGAAGGGGACGATGGTGGTCAGTGGTCACACACTCACCCTTAGGGATTTTCTAAACCTAAGTCGCACGAGTGAGGGGAACAGAATGGTCACTCACACTTTGCTTTCTATTTCTAACTTAGTCAGTATGCGGCAGCCCCTTAAGTTTAAATTTTTTTTAAAAAATAAATATGTACCTACGGGTCAGGCCTACGGATTACGGGTTTAAAATCAATGAACCCGCTACCCGAACCATTGGTCTTCGGGTTTCACCGGGTTGGTTCGGGTTGGACCCGAATCTTGAAAAAAACCGAACCAAACCAAGGGTTCGGGTTGCCGGGTTCAGCGGGTCGACCCGGACCCATGAACACCCTTATCACACATGTCATATATGACAAAGAAGCCAAGGGACGACCTTGACAAATGTGAAAAAAAATATATGAAACAAAAATAAATATAAAATTGAGTGGTGAAGATTAAATTTATGTAAAAAAAAAAGTATATAGTCAAATAGATTAATTAAAATCAAGACATTTTCGCATAATTTATATGAAAAAACGATGCTAACACATAAAAGATTAACACTCATGCAAAGAATATGCAAGTCACACGCGATGTATGTTTGCAATATTCTTGAGAAAATAAAATATGGGTCTTGTTAATGAGTGTTCTAAGGACATTGATTAAAGAATCCATAAAAGAAAAATTCATATTGAAAAACTAAGTGTTATACTCTTCGAAATGCCAAATACACAATTTTTTATATAATTTTTCTTTTTTTGAATCCTTAAATAATGCCCCAATGATACTTGATAGCATTCTTCATAAAATATATTGAAAAACGGTGTAGAGTTATTGATTGCTAATGCCAACAAATCACTTGGATAGTAGGATCATACTCGCTGCTCAGCTCGAGCTGATGATCTGTATCGACCCTAAATTTTGTTTTTTACAAAAATATATTGGAAAACAATGTAGAGTTGTTAATTACTAATACTAATAAATCATCAGTATTCGTGACCGGGCGATGATCTATTGGCACAAAATCTCTTTATTTTTGTATCAAGTTGATTGAGTCAAAATCGATTTTTTAAAATTTTAATTTAATATATTTTTAGGTTAGGTTCAAATTATATTCTGAGTTAATTTAGCTCAACTCGATATTATATAGTATTATAAAACTTATAACTCTCAAAATTTAGTATTTAATTATAATCATTTTTAGTTTTGTTGATAAGTTTTTTAAAATAAAATAGTGATATTTATATTGATATAATTTATTTCAAAACATGAATTGTAGAATATTATTAATTTTAATTTAACGTTTTTATTTTAAATTTGAAGATACTATTTTTACATCACATATGTCATACAGGATAAAGAAGCCAAGAGATAACCCTGACAAATGTGAGAAAATACATATGAAAGAGAAAGAAAAAGAAAACTAAACGACTATGACTAAATTTATTTATTTATGTAAAATGTATGAATTCAAATAGGTCAATTAAAATCAAGACGTTTTTACATAGTTTATGTGAAAAACGAGGTTCACCATAAATGTTCAACACCCGTGCAAAGAACGTGCAAGTCACGTGTGATGCATGTTTAAGTTATTCTTGAGGAAAATAAAATAGGAGAAAACTTATAGGTAGTACTATAGGTATTGTTGCTATTGTTCTCTTATAATAAATTGACACGTGTTTTTTTTTTCCCCACTTTACTAGCATATCAGTATCAACACTCACGCTGTTACCAACTCTTACTTCCTCTTCTCTTATCTGTTTAACTTTCATTCTTTTTCCTCTTTCTTTCTTTTCTTCTCTATTTCCTCTGTTACTAGGTCGTTCCCAGTGTTGCTCCTCTCCACAAGAGAAAAAATTATTGCTGAACCCACGGGCAAGAGACACCAACAAACCTCTTCCCCTGCATGTTATCCCCCGCCGCCAGCAGAAGAATCAACAGGGCAGCGGCCCTTCGGGCCTTACCAAATGATTGAGAATATGCGCAGTGCAAACATTTCGAACCCACAAACTCCTCTGTCACGCTTATGCCAGGGAGCCCCTCCACAACGTTTCTCGAAGTCGGCGGCTAGATGAATTGTTGGATCTGCTCTTCAAAAGCTTTCAATAGACTGATACTGGGCATTTATGATGAGAATTCAAGTTTCAATCGTGGAAGGGCACTTGTACAACGAAATTGTGGGTACAATAGTTTGAATTTCAAATGAAGCTGAGTAGGACATTGTCATTGACTTGTCTCTTATCTTTACCAAGTCAGAAGATACCAAATGTTGAGTTGCAATTTAAAGGAATATACATGTCAATAAAGAGGGGAAATCTACCAAAATCGGGTTGCTACAATTCTAAGTGAAATTAAAAATGGTGCTTTGTAATTCTAGAGAAAGAAGTAGCATGTCCTGTAAATGGTGTCAAGTCGCTTTTCAATTTTACTCGTCTAGTCAATGGAAGTTTTCGAGGATCTGAAGGAGCTGGGGCCCACGTATTCTTCTTATGGCGAGGGCGGTGAGGATGGGGATAATATGCAGGGGAGGAGGGTTTTGGTGTGTCTTGCCCGTGGGTGGGTTCAGGTTCAGCAAAATCTTTCTTCTCGTTCGTAGAGAAGCAACGCTGGTAACAGAGTAATAGTGGGGAAGAAAAGGAACAAGGAAAAAATTGAATGGAGTAAGTACTGAATGTCAGTGTAATAAAAAAAAATACAGATGTCATTCTATAATTGAAGAACAGTATGAACTGTATTTATAGTACTGTATCTAAGTTTGGTCCAAATAAAATATATTACAAAATAATGTAGAGTTGTAGCTTGCTAATTTTTTTTTTTTTTTTTTGTGCTTTGTAGATTACTAATTCTAACAAATCACTTGTATATTAGGATGAGGGTTACTCGTGGCTCAGGTCTAGCCTGGTGACTTGCATCAACAAAAAAAATATTTTTTATAAAATATATAGGAAACCAATGTAAAGTTGTTGATTACTAATACCAACAAATTACTAAGAATCTGTTTGTGAGTTTTGGAGGGGAATTGGGATAGGGATGTGGGAAGGGAAGGATACTCCCCTATCTTGCATGGGATTTATTTTTTAACAAGGAATCAAAATCCTCCAATTTGGGGGAACTAAACAAATGAACTAGAGGATGATTTTGGAGGGTTTTGGAGGGCTATCTTTTCTTCTCTCATCCCTTCCCCTTCCCTTCCACTCCTTTCCCCTTCCAAACTCACAAACAAGCCCTAAGGCTACGTTTGTGAGTTTTTTTTTTTTAAGGGAAGGGAAGGAAAGGAAAGGAGAAGTTAATTTTTCCCCCTCTTGTTTGTGAATTCTATTAATTGGAGGGAAATGTTTTAGGGTATTTTAATTAATACATCATTCTCCTCCTCAACCAACTTTTTCATTTCACTCCTAAACAAGGAGATGGATATACTCTCCTTCTCCTCCCTTCCCTCTCTTTTTCTTCCCCTTTAATTCTCTCCATTTCCTTCCCCTCCAAACTCGCAAACAGGGCCTTAGGTATTAGGATCAGGGGTACTTGTGTTATGGCTCGAGCCCGAACCAAATTTTGTTTTTTATATTAAGTTAATTAGGTCAATTTTGATTTTTTAAAATTTAATTTAATATATTTTTAGGTTAGGTTAAGATTATATTTTGAGATAATTTAACTCAATTCGATATCATATAATATTATAAAACTTATAACTCTGAAAATTCAGTATATTCATAAGCATTCTTATTTTTTGTTGATAGTTTTGTTAATAAAATAGTAACATTTATATTGATATAATTTATTTTAAAGCATGAATTGTAAAATAATCTTAATTTTCGTTTTAAATTTGAAGATACTACTTTTACATCATACATATCATATCATGTAAGACAAAAAGCCAAAAAAACAACATTGACGATCGTGAAAAAGTATATTTGAAAGTGAAAGAAAAAGAAAAATAAGCGGCGAAGATTAAATTTTAGTAAATTATATGAATTTAAATGGGTCTATTAAAATCAAGACATTTTTCGCATAAGACATGTTTGAGTTATTCTTGAGAAAAAATAAAATATATTGGATAACAATGTAGAGTTGTTAATTGCCAATGCCAACAAATCACTTGGATATTTGGATCATGAGTACTTGGGGCTCGAGTCCAGCATGATAATTCGTATTAGCCCATTTTTTTTTTTTTTTATAAAATATTTTGAAAAATAATGTAGAGTTGTTGGTTGCAATACCAACAAATCACTTAGGGTCTGTTTACGAGTCTTGTTTAGGAGGGGAAGTAAGAGAAATGGAAGATTTATAAGAACCTCTCCCTTGTTTGTGAGTGCAAAAATTTGGAGGGAAAGTTTTTTAGGATTTTAGAAAACCCCCCAAACCCCTCCTCACCTCAATTTTTTGGTTTACCTCAATTTAGGGTTTTTTGGGGGGTTTACCCCAATTTTTAGAGGAAAATGAATAATTTTTTTTGCATTAGTATTAAATTTTTTTTTTTGAAAGGTGCATTAATATTATTTAACAAATATTACTTATGTTAATTTTCTAAAATAAAGGTAAAATTGTAAAAGTATGTTATAAACCCCCCATTTACTTTCCCTCGTACAATATGCACTCACAAACAAGAGGAAGGATAATATTCTCCTTCCCTTCCCCTTTGATCCCCTCACTTTCCTTCCCCTTTGATCCCCTCACTTTCCTTCCCCTCCAAACTCCCAAACAGACCCTTAGTATTAGGATCAGGGGTACTCGTAGCCTGAGCCTGACAAAAACATTAGTTTTTTCAATATAAAGTTACTATTTTTCAAAGAAAAATTAATTTAATATTTTTTAGGTTAGGTTCAGGTTATATTTGGAGTTGATTTAACTCAACTCGATATCATATAATAATTATAAAACTTACAACTCTCAAAATTTGGTACATAAGTACTCTTAATTTTTGTTGATAAATTTTTAATAAAATAGTGATATTTATATTGATATAATTTATTTCAAACCATGAATTGTAAAATATTATTAATTATCAATTTTAACTTTTTAATTTTAAATTTGAAGATACTACTTTTAAGTCAGATATGTCATATACAACAAAGAATCCAACAGACAACATTGACAAATGTGTATAAAAATATGTGAAAGAGAAAAAAAGAAAATTGAGCGGCAAAGATTAAATTTGTGTAAAATATATGAATTCAAATAGATCAATTAAAATCAATATATTTTCACATAAATTATGTGAAAAATGAGGCGAACCAGTAAAAGATTAAGACTCGTGCAAAGAACCTGCATATCTCGTACGCTACATGTTTGCCTTATTCTTGAGAAAAATCAAATATATTGAAAAATAATGTAGAGTTGTTGATTGCTAATGCTAACAAATCATTAGGATATTAGAATCAGGAATACTCGTGGCTCGAATCTAGCCCGATCATTCGTATCGGCCCAAAATTTTGTTTTTGATAAAAATATATTAGAAAACAATGTTTAGTTGTTGATTGCCAATACCAACAAATCACTTAGGTATTAAGATCAGGGATACCCATTGCCCGAGCCTGGCCCAAAAATTCATTTTTAAAATCAAGTTAATGAGACCAAATTTGATTTTTTTAAATTTAATTTAATATACGTTCAGGTTAAATTTAGGTTATATTTTGAGTTAATTTAACTCAATTCGATATCATATAATATTATAATTTTTATATTTTATGTAAGTGTCGTATTCCTCGATCTCAGCCTATTCATTTGCCGGCTATAATTGATCGAGATTAGATAGTTGTCTCAACCAAAATATCAAGAGTAATGTTATTAACACACTCTTCTCAACACTCTCTCCAACACTTTCTTTATAATTGGATGAATTTCATGTAAGACTCACTCTATTTAGTGAGCCCATATGAAATTCATCCAATAATCAAAAGTGAGTTGAAGAAAGTGTTAAAAAATATGTTGTTAACATTTCTCAAATATCAAATCACAATCAGACCAAGTTGAACTAAGTCAAACTCGGCCTTTAAGCACCCCCCTACATTGGATGTGTGACTGATTTGTGTACACTCATTCATGCTCTGGTTCGTTTATTTATTTCATTTGGTGGTATATTATATCCAATGCTTATAAACAAAACCACATAATGTAAAATACAATATGAAAGCAAGAAAGTGAGAGCATCCGATCTTTCTTTGACAAATATACTAACAAGTGTCCAATAGTAAACAAAAAGAGAACGAAAACTCACATTGAACACTGTATTTTGCAAATAACATGTATACTAATCTATGAAAGGCATCTCATGTAGTATCCTGATATCAATTTAACTTTCTAATCAAAAAGCATTCTACTTTAATTTCCTGTAGCCAACCATAAGGGACTCTACATATTAAAAAAAAAAAAAAAAAAACCCACAGGAAACTCAGAAAACAAAACAATCAAAATACAACCATATCAGTAAATCTCATGATTATGTAACCTTGCTTCTCACAGTATCACATATTATATTTGAACACCTAAGTTCATATATATTGATAAATGGGAGGGTTGAAAACCATATCCTGCATTATAAGAAAAACAGAGTTTCTCTAAGTATCATATTCATAAAGAGCTTCACGAAAATCTCAAAATATATGGGAGACTAGGAATGATTAGGGGAAACCTGATCACACATAGGGCAAGTTTCACTTCTTTCCATCCATTCCAGGATGCATGCAAGGTGAAAATGATGGTCACATTTTGTGGTGAGTTTCGGATTCTCTGCATCATACTCTGCTAGGATTAAAAAATGTACTTCCATCAGCAATTCACAGTTCCAACAAAAAAACGCAACAAATGTTGCAAATAAATGGCTTAATTAATATTGTCAGCTATATAAATAAATAAATAAGCTGTAATAGCATCACCTTCTAAACAAATTGGGCATGCATCCTCCTCTTCCGCTAATTTTATAGGTTCTCCTAACTTTGGAAGTTCAATTTCAGAATCCTTTGCCGAGTCAAGTTCTAAATCAGTATGAACTTGGCATTCTGATTCCTTCAGCTCTTCCAACTTAGCTGATGTCTCATGGTTGTCTCCAGTAACTGGTTCTTGAATTGAATTAGAATCAGTAGGTTGCAAGGATGAATTATTCTTGCCACCACAAATTTCTTGAGCCACAGGTGGAGTTTGGGTAGCACCTAAAGTAACATTGAAAGGGATAGGAGCAGGAGGAGGTCTATAAGTATCAGGACTTGAAGTATCAAGATTAGTATCAACTAAAAGCCTCCCAGAGAAAGAAGAGGCAGCACCCTGGTGAGATGATAGCGGAACATGCTCCTCTGATGCTCTTGGGTACTGCAGTGAGAATGTGGCAAATAAAGCAATGTTAAGACAGAATGAATGCATAACCATCAGAGAATAAACAATTGAAAGCAATATTTATAAACTCAGTCACAAGAAGCAGACTTCAAAAACAAAAATCTCATTGAACCAAAGATAAAAAGGTCAATGTCCATATTTGGTCCTTCAAAACGGAGAATATAGGTTCATTAGGTTGGTCGTCTACTGTTCCATTTATAAATACATCCTCCATTAACAACTTATGTCATTAAATTGTCCTCAAAGGGTTATCAAATTGGTTCGTTAAAGGACAAAAACTGATGGCATTCAATTATCATGGAAGGGCTAATTTGATGCTTCTAATAAATGGAGGGCCATAAACTCAACCACTTCATTGAGAATACTTTAAAATAGCAAACTAAGTTACGAACATGTTCTAAGTCTACAAATCATATATATCACTTGAGCTAAACAGTCATTTCTTGTTGAAGAGAAAAAAGCAACAAGGATTAATATTTGGTCCTTGACAAAAAACATGGAAACATATTTGGTCCATGAGAAATGAATAATATCAATTCGGTCCTCAAGAATCTCATATATCGGTCAAAATAGTCCTTGATAGGAACCAAAATATCCCTAAAAATCATCTTCAAATGACTAATTTGACCAACATTTGAGATTCTTGATGATCAAATTGATAAAGTTCATTTTCCAGGAACCAAATATGCCTTCGTGTTTTTTGTTGAGGACTAGTTTGAGCCTTTACTCTTAATTATTTTAGTTTTGCAACCTAAGCAGATAGAATAAGCAGGAAACGCCGTGCATTGCTGCAACGATAAAATGCTTCTCAAATAAAGGCATGAAACTCAAATATGAAAAGGATACTAACATAGTAGTATGTAGGTGGAGCAACCAATTCAGTCTCTTTGGAAGAACAACAACAACAAAAACAGCAACAGCCCATCTCCTATTAACTCTTGCACCAAGGTATAACCATTTGCTCTGTGTGCATCATTTCACCTTCATCACCATATAAATTCACAAATCTCAACTTCTTTAGATGACTAATTAATAATTAATTAATTAATGTAAGACTAGGATTACAGTCAAGCAACACACAAATAAATAAATAATCAATTAATTTTACTGCAGATAAAAATAAATTAACAAATAAATAAAGTTATCACAAATATGCGATCGTGCGTGGAAATTACTCTACTCCACTCCACCGAAAGAGAGCAATAATACTCAACTTCCTGAAGTAGAATCTAATTCATCAAGATTGATTTGCCAATTTGAAGAAGAAAAAAACTACATGAAGCATGAAAGCGAGAGCACAAGCAAAACAATCAGAAAAAGCGACGGTTAGAAACTGAAAATAAAAAAGTGATTAATAGAGAAGCCTAACATACATAAATCATATACGGTATGTAGGTACTAGGTAGTTCAACGAATTGAATTCAAAACAATCATCATGCATCAATCGACAAAAAAAAACACGAATAAAAAAGAGATAAAACGACACAGTATTCGATAGTTGAGCTGCAAATCAAAGAAAAAGGAAGACAGAGCGAGTGATGTGTTCGAATCAGAAGAAAAAGGATTGGAGAAGGAGAATCGTACTTTGAGACTGAGAATTGCGATGACGGTATTCGATAGAATGCGCGTGAGAATTGGAATCGAAATTCAACTTCAGAATAGGAATATGAAGAAGAAGAGGAGGAGGAGGAGAAAGTATGTGACTAGCTCGCTTTTGTTTGTATTTGGAGGTAGTGATGACGTGTAATCAACCTTCTATATTAAATTATTAGAGCCTTATGTGAGTCATTTTCTACGGTTTATTTTGTCATTATGGGTGGGAATAGGATAGGGTGGGCAAGGCCTAGAGTCCAACCTGTGTTCCAATCACGAGGTTTGAGCCTGACTTATAGTCTGATATAGGTTAATTTTTAAGGTCTGAGTCTGACTTACTTTAAAGTCTGGCTTGACCTGAAAGCCTACTTAAAAACCTACTTATCAACGAGACATTTAAATATGTTTCCATCTATAAATAGGTCACAGTCCTTCACTTCTAAATAGGGTCGTAGGTCTCTAATAACAAATAAATTGGTAGACATATACTAATAAATAGGTCACTAAGCATTTACAAATAAATAGGCAAGTAGGTCACTACATGACCAATATGCCTTTACCTTTAAATATTATGAATAATGTAAATAAAAATAATTATAGTATTATAATATATTGTATTATACATATATATTTATGTGTATGTATGTGTTAAATAGACCGGCCTGGTAGACTTAATAAGCTTTTTTTTTAAGCCTTATGCCTGACCTATTTAGCTTTATAAGCTTTTTTTTAGGCCTTGACATGACCTTTTTACTAAATAGGCTAGGTCGAGTTAGGCCTTAAATAAGCTAGGCCGTAGGTCTCCATGAGCGGTCTGACTTATTCCCACACCTATCGGTCACTTATTATCTTTTAAATACATTTTAAAACCTATTTGCTTATGGGGTTTTTTTTTTCGTGGGACCACCTAAATTTTGAGTGGGTCCATCAGAGTATCCACACGATCCTAAGCCCTCGAGACCGGTTATGGGGTCAATCTCTGGTTCAACTAACTGAGCAGGGTTTTACCCCTTGATTCTTAGCCTTCCCAATGGAGGTGACTCCACAAGAATTCGAATTTGGATTCCTCAAGTTTTCCTCCTTACTGGGGTAAGTTGCTTCCATCGACCAACATCCTATTGATCTATTTGCTTATGTTTTTAATTTTTAATTTTTCATAGACCAATTTTTTAATTATTATAGTTATAAAATTCTTATATTTTTATTAATTAATTAATATAATTATAAAAAAATACTTATTTTCTATTTCCTTTTTAGAACAAATACTTTTAATTATTGAAACTAATTTCAGGATTGTGTACTAATTATTTGATACAATTTTAAATATTTTTTTTTACTATTAATCAATTACTATATATTTTACCAAAAAAATATCTATATACTATATTAGAGTCTTTACTCTTACTTCACAAACAATGTTTCGAGCTTAAGTCTTGTGAGTGAAAAAATAGATGTTGGAAGAGTTTTATCCTTTTAATTGTATCTTTTTTGGCTCGACTTAGAACAGTCCGAGTCCAACATAATTTCCGAATACAAGGGTATGAGACCAAAAGAGTCTTTACTCTTAAAGACGAGTCATTTTTATGCCCTCTCATTCTCGTTATGCCAAGTCATCATCAAATAATTTTTTGTAATATGTTATTTACTTTTTAAATACATTTCAAAATTCGCAAACTAATTGTTATAATTAACAAATTATTAATTATTTTTTATTTTATTATTTTGGTTTTATGGAAAAACATTTATAATTACGGACAATAATTTCTTAATTACCTATATTATTTGCTATCACATTTTATTTAAATTTTACATTTTTAAAACCAAATCAAATACTTGTTATTTGTTATCAAATCTTATTTAAATTATTACCATTTAAAATTTAAAATTTTGATATATATATATATATATATATGTATATATATATATATATATATTACATTATAATTTACAAAAATATTAAATTATTTAATTAATAAATAATTATTAAATAAATATTACAATTAAATTTCACGTAATGCATGAAATATTTGCTAGTAGTTTCTTGGTGATGTCAGTGGTATTTGGTACTTTAAATTATTTATCCACATTCTTAGTAATTACTTCTATTTTTAAAAAAATTAAAATAAATTAATTTATATAAAGTATGAATAAGCAATTAAAAATATTAATAATCTGTCTCTCAGATATTATTTTTTAAGAATAATGTTATTTAAATATGTTTATATATTAATATTATTTCATATTTACATATTTTTAACCATCTAATGGTAATTTATTTTAATTTTTTATATTTATGTTTAACTCTTTAATTTAGATAAATATAAGAATGTAAAGTATTAATTAACTAATGTGCGTCAAGATTCTTAGATTGAGTAACGTTATTCATAAATACTTACATTCACATAATCTTATATTTAGAGAATATTTAGATAATTCTTACCATTTAATTATGTATTCAATTGATGTTTAACTCTTTAATTTAGATAAATATAAGAATGTAAAGTATTAATTAACTAATGTGCGTCAAGTTTCTTAGATTGAGTAACGTTATTCATAAATACTTACATTCACATAATCTTATATTTAGAGAATATTTAAATAATTCTTATCATTTAATTATGTATTCAATTGATATGCATGACTCAGCGATATGCATGTCAGCATAAATATTTTTTACCATGTCAATTACTCATAAGTTATTATATTATTAAAAATATTTTTTTATAGATAAAATCATTAAAAATATTTGACTCTTATCATCTTATAAGTTAATTATAGGAAAATTTATAATTAGTTAACGGTATAAAAAATATATATATTGAAGTATATCAAAATTAAACTCTTTAATTATATCTTATCTCATTATTTTCTAAGCAACTATATCTTAATTGATTTTTTTGGATACAAAAAAGTTTAGGTGAGTTGGGTTTATTGAATGTGCAAACAAAAAAGAAATGCATAAAACGTTATTCTTTAATAATATGAGAAAAAATAATATGAGAAAGATAAGATCAATGATAAATAACATCATTCTAAAGTTAATTTGCATCTATTTTAAAACTTAATTAGCTTACCAAAAAAAAAACTTAATTAAAAAGGCGAGAATATAGGGGAGTTAAGGATTAAATAAAAAATATAAAATGAAAAAAAAAAAAGTAATTCCATTTCCACGGTGTTTGCTTGCAGAATCCGCAAGGCCGCAGGTAGTAAATTCTCTTGTGCTGAAAATGGTTGAAAATCCCATCTTAGCCAAATTTATGTTCCGTAACTTTTTTTTTTTTTTTTTTTACAAAATTATGTTCCTTGCTTGGATTCCTGATAATCACGGTAGTCAATATTTACCCGGTCTGGCTATACCGCTTGTAAGAAATAAGAATAACCGTGTTTTGTATATTTGGAGGAGCGTTTGATAAAAATGATTTTGAATGTTATTGATTTTGTAAAATTCATTTGGTTAGAATTAAGTTTGAAGTGAAGTGATTGGTTGATGTGAAATTTAGTGTAAAATTTTTAAAGTCAACTCAAAAGCTACCTGGAGGCAAAATCAATTTTAACTGACAGTAACCAAATATCTCATTTTTACTAAAATCATGTTTGATTATGACAAAATCATTTCTGAAGATTTCCAACGTGAAATCAAACACACTCTAAGTATATCACAATACACGTTAATAGCGAGAGAAGTTTGAATTTTTTAAAAGGTGAAACTTGATATGGAACTAAAATTAAACAAATATATATTGAGAGAGGGGTAGGATCCAATTACAGCATGTGTAAATCAAAAGACTTATACCAAATCTAAAATGCCAAAATTATTTGAACTTAGGGCTGAAAATATTCCAACCAAATCTACATCAGTTGTGTTCAGTACCAAAATCCTTTAATCCAATAACTGAACCAATTACCATCGAGTTTGGTTCGGACCTGACCACCAAAAAATCTGAACTAATTTAATTGGTTCGTTTTGGAATCTTAGATTCATCGGGTCAAACTGAACCAATAAACACAGTAACCAATATTTTAAGAATTAAATTTTTAATGAAAATTTATAAATTTTGATTCCTTCGGGATACGACCTTTTAGTGGAGGTCAATGTAATTTCAACATAATCCTTTTAAGGAAGGTGAATATAATGATGACATAAATCTCAATGGAGGTGGTGTAATCTTTTAAACAAAGGGAGTTGATGCAATGAAGCAAAACCTTGAGGAAGATCAATATATTTTTTCCTTTATGTTTGTGCATTAAGTTCAACTACTATTGAGTTATGACTTACTCGAGTTTATGTCAAGTCAACCATGTTCAATATCGCAAAAACTTGTTAGCCTAAGTGGTAAGGAGTTTTGTTCCCCACAAACGAGATCTCAAGTTTGAGTCTTGTGAATAGGAAATAGAGGTCAGGAGAGTTTTGCCCATTAATTTGATATTTCCTTGATTCAAATTAGTTGGTGTCCAACATGATTTTCGGATACCGATGATCTAGTAACAAAAATTCTACTTATAATCCTACGAGTTCAGTTAATTTTCTTTTGTAGCTATACATATTTCAAAAAAAGTGAAAATAAACTAGCTCGTTACTATTTAAATACTACATCATGAGTAATAAAGAAACCATTGATGGTAACAAAAAATGAATCCTATCGACCTCTCGTTATGAAAAAAATAGGAGTAAAGGCCCAAACCGATTCCCGATAAAAAATATGGAGATATATTTAGTCATTGAAAAATGAAAAATACCAAAATGATCTTCCAAAATAACAAAAGTCAGTTGAGTTGATCCTTTTTAATATTATTTTTTGGAAAATTTGGTCTCTATTAGGGATAATTTCGATCGACTTTTGAGATTATTAAGGATCGAATTGATATTTTCATTTCTCAAAGACCAAATATGTTTTCGTATTGGAACCAGTTGGAGCTTTTACTCAAAAATAGCAATAAACAAGTCACACAAATTTTAAGAAAAATCCATCTATTTAAACCCTTTATTAGATCTCTTTGTTCACGTGAAAGACGTTTTGTTATTTGTGTAACAAAATTAAACAATCATATTATTTATTATTTATTTATTTTTCTTCACATATTGTAATATCATGAAAGGACAAGAATTTCGTAAAGTGTCCACCTATTACACTTTGTTTGGTTGCATGGAAGTAACTAGGAAGAAAGAAAGATTAAAAGGAAGGGGTAGGGAAAAAGATGTCCATGTTAATATACTCCACAACAAGATGAAAGATGAATTGTTTATTAATTGTCTATTAGCATATATTGGAAAAAAAATTACTGAAAAATTTAGTGTGGATTCAATTATAGATGATTTTCGTAACATATATGTGATGTGTTTTATGTTTTGATAGATTACTAATGTAATTAAGAGCGAACGCTCAAATTGGTCCTTGGAAAATTTTGAGGACCTACTTTTAGTCCCTGAAAAAAATAAATTACTCATTTACTCCCTCAATTTTTCAAATGCGGGGCACATTAGTCCCTAAATTTAGTTATAACGTCCATTTACCTGCTTATGTATCCCATTAACTTCCTACTTAGCCCGTTAGTGGTCCTGCGTGGCCTATGACGAATTTTCGTCGTGAAAAATCAATGAAAAGTGAAAAAAAGTGCATAATTATCAAGCATTTGATTTAAAAATTGTCAATGTTTTTCATTTTTTATTCATATTCCAATGAAGAAATTCGTCATAGGCCACACATGACTACTAACGGGCTAAGTAAGATAATTAATGGGACATGTAGGCAGGGAACGGACGTCAGAACTAAATCTAGGGACTAATGCGTCCACATTTGAAATTTTGAGGGACCAAATGGATAATTTATTTTTTCAGTTAGGGACTAATGCGTCCACATTTGAAATTTTGAGGGACCAAATGGATAATTTATTTTTTCAGGGACTAAAAGCGTGTCCTCGAAGTTTTTCAGGACCAATTTCACTTTATAATTAATGTTTTGGAAATTGGAACATATAATTAAGAATATTTTGTATGAAACTTGATACATATATATATTTGTTCCCACACCTAAGCGTTTGACTCTTAAATGATGGGCAATGGTAGGATCAACATGACAATGTTTTGTATCTTCAGTGATTAAATTGGTGAACAAGACTTTTACTCATTGTTTGGTTCAATAAAAGTTGAGAAGAGAGAAAGCGAAAGAAGAGAAGTGAGTGAGAAAAGTAGTTTTATGCTGTTTAGTAAGGTAGAGAAATAGAGGAGAGAGAAAATAATATAGATCCGACAAAAAAAAAACTTCATAAATGAGGAGGAGAGCACAGAACAGAAGAGAAAGTTATATTAATTTACAATTCTAATTTCTAATCCTCTACACCATGTTGGATGTTTTTTTCTTCCAAATATTTTATTTTATTCTTTATATAATATAATATATTTATATTATTATATTATATTTTTATGTATATGTTGTTATCCACAATTTATTTTCTTTCTCTCCATTTTTTTTTATCTAACTAAACTAGTAGAGAGAGAAATATTTTTTTTTTCTGAAAAAAAAAATGAGTAGAGAGAAATTATAACCTTTTTTTTTTTTGGTTCTATTTATCTCATACTTCTTTTAATCAAAATCAAAACAATCTAAAAATCTACAAATTTTTTACCGATACTCTGTTACTCTCTTCTCCTCTACTTTTTTCCTTCCCGCTCCTTTCTCCAAACAAAGCACTAAAATACCTAACCACCAACCAGTAACACTATATTGTTTTTAAGGACTAAAAAAATTTAGGATTTATTCTTTTTCATTTTAAGCAGATTTTGGGCCGGGCCGGCCCATTTAGTATTGAGCTCCTTCTATATTCTCCCCCTCCCAAAGTTATTAGTAGTAGCAGAGCAGTAACCGAACGAATGGATGTATAAATAAGCAGATTCGCTCCTCCTCTTCTAAATTCATTCATTCTCCATTATAATTTTCACTGATTAGAGACAAAAAACTGAGACAATAAAAAAAAAAGGGTTCATTTCCTACTCGAATTTCTTGGATTCATGGGACACGGTACTTTACCTTACCATTCATTCTAAATTTCTAATCCATCTATGAAATCAAATTCAAGTATATGCATTTTTTTGCACATTATATTTCAATTTCAATTTGATATTTGCAGGCGAGAAAGGTCGACCCTTCAAAAAGCTCAAATCATCCAGCAAATTCGTTAGTCCACTTTACTAATCTCTGAATCTCTCTCTTTCTTTGTTGATTTTTGCGTTTCCTTCTTTTTTTTTCCTCATATTGTTTGCATCAGGAAGATTCCCGAAAAGGAATCGTCGAAGACGATGACGTTTATGGCGGTGATGATGGATACGACGATGAAGGTAATATCAATCAATTCACCATCAAATTTCTTATTTCATTTAAGATTTTAGTGTTGTTTTGGGGATTATTAGATAATTTTTGGATTAAGGATTTATTTATTTATTTATTTGCGTGAAACAGAAACAAAAACCAAAGATTTTAGCAAATTAGAGCTGAAACCTGATCACCCCAATCGCCCTTTGTGGGCTTGTGGCAATGGCCGCATTTTCCTTGAGACATTCTCTGCTTTGTACAAACAAGCTTATGATTTTCTTATTGCCATCGCTGAACCTGTTTGCAGGTAAATAATCCCTTTCTAACTTTTAACAAGTCCATTGCAATGCCATGTCAAGTTATTAGATTGTTACTTGTGTGTTTGGTATGTGTGATGGTGGTAATGGATAGGCCTGAGTCAATGCACGAATACAACCTTACTCCGCATTCGCTGTATGCCGCGGTTTCTGTTGGTCTAGAAACAGAAACAATCATAGCTGTTTTGAACAAGTTGTCCAAGACCAAGCTTCCCAAAGAGATGATTAAGTTTATACATGATTCTACTGCAAATTATGGCAAAGTGAAGCTCGTGCTTAAGAAGAATCGCTACTTTGTTGAGTCTCCATTTCCTGAGGTATATGATAATATGAATGATGCTCTTGCTATCTCCGTGTATTGTAATGTCCTTACCAATTGCTGCAAATCCTTTGGTAAGATCTAATGTGGTTCATCATAACAAATTTGGCAGGTATTGAAGACATTGCTTCGGGATGAAGCTATATCTCGAGCAAGGATCACTTCAGAGGTTTGTGATCACATTCTTTGTTTGTGGGGCTCTATTTAACACATTGGTGTGACTCAGTTTGACTTTTTCTGTTTAATGTCCTTTTCATGTCCGGATAAATATAATTGGATTTATTTCATTTGTTATGGATGTTCTCAATGCATTATCCTTAGATGTTCTTTGCTGATTTGTTGCCCCTGTAACTACAATTCTAGTATTTGCTTGTGAGTGGATATTTGTGGGGCAAAATTGGAACAACCTTTTTATTGCTGTCCACTTTCTAATTTGATAATGCCAGTGCATACATCAGACTTCATTCTAAAATGCTACCATCTTGTATTGATTTGGTCATTTGGATGCCTTGTTAAATCAGAAGTCTTTTCTCCTTTTCTAGATTATTGACCACTAAAATTTTTAGATTTGTCTATGAATTACATTTATCATTAGCATGAATACAATACTTCGTCTGGCAGTGTGCATTCCTATTGCTACTCCTTTCCCATATACAAGTGAAATTCAAAACCCATATCACTGTTTGTTTAGGGTGCAAATGGAGATGGATTTACAATCAGCAAAGCAGCAGGTGAAATTTCAGGCACTCATGATGAGTTGATAAATCAAGCAGAAGTGGCAGCGGCTGCAGAAGAGAAAGAAGCTCATTCATTTGAAATCGACCCTTCTCAGGTAATGTAGGTGTGAACTTTTGGAAAAGGTTGCAGTTTTTTTTTACTTCAATGCCCTTGATCTCTTTTATTTTCATTTTTGTGTCATTAGCAAGTTGTTGACCACAAATAGCACCAGTGATCTGTCATTTGTCATGAAAAAAATTATTTTGGATTAGGTCATTCGTGTCTAAAAAAAGAGGCTGAGTTAATTGTATAGAATTTAAGAAAATAAAAATGGAATATATACGGTTATCTGAGCTAGGTGATAGCATTATCTGCATATTTCTTTATGCTACATTCTTACTTTTCTATGCTGCAGCTGTGATGTTTTGTTTGCTATTTTACTTACCAGTTACCACAGTTATAAGTGTAAATACTTAACATGGCTTCTTAGCTACGTCCCTTACTTTTTCTACTACCAGTCACTGCCAAAATGATAGACTTCATCTTTCTGTATTTTTTGGGGAATGAACTTTAGTTACTTCACAGGTGCATGCCTTGTATTGTAGAATTCACTGATATTTAATTCATCCATTGCCAAAATATCCCATGAGTTTCACTACAAGATGCATCTAAGAAAATTTCTTACTGTCCATGGCAAATTTATTGAGATTTGGTTTGAGTAGACTAGATTGTTATCAGAAATCAGAATAGATTAATTGCAATTGCTTCACATCAAAGTAGTCTATTTAAATCTTTCTACGATTTATATACAGGTTGAAAATGTAAAGCAACGCTGCTTGCCAAATGCATTAAATTATCCCATGTTGGAGGAGTATGACTTCAGAAATGATACAGTGAGTAATGTTTTATATACTTGTGGTGCTAAAATCTACGAGGATTATAATCACTATGTTTAGTGATGTTACATCTTGCACATTTATGGTTACGGTGTTTAAATTGTTCTGCTAATCATGCAGTATTAATCTTTTAATGCTGCAGGTGAACCCAGACCTTGACATGGAACTAAAGCCTCAAGCACAACCACGGCCATATCAAGAGAAGAGCCTTAGTAAAATGTTTGGAAATGGTAAGGCGACAACTTTTGCAAGGACATTTGTCCCTAGCAGTTCGTTCTTACTTCTTACCATGTTCAATTTAGAGCACCCATCAATTGTTATTTTAAATTGATTGAATTCACTTCTGAATTGTTTGGCTTGTAATCTAAAATACACTGTTTCAGTCTTGCATATGCCATATATTCGAGACTATAATTTTCTGCCTCATTGTTAAATAATGAAGTACTGCGAAGGAAAGTTGTAGTTTTAGTAAAAGAAAACATACATGCTTTGGAACATGTTTCTTTGGATCAATGGTCTTTTACTTTTTTTTCTCCCACTTAGAAGCCAATAGGAATGGGCTATTGGTGAAGGGTTTGGGTAATTTGCAGGAGGTCTTATGTTTAAACTTACGTGTCATTATTGCACAAAAAAATTCCTTCAAATTATTTTTAGTGCCAATGGGTTGGCAAGAGCTGAGCTGAACCAAGATTGGGTACGCTAAAGCTTAGTCTGTTGAAATTTATTTTTGGGCTCAAGCATAGATCAATAAGAAAATAAGCTCATTTTGCTAGCTCGAGTTAAACTCTCTATAAACTCATGAGCTACTTGAGTTCAATGAGCCAACTTATAACATACAGAAAACAATTACTAGCTAGTTTAACATGAAGAAAACAGCCACCATAATCTTGGAGAATAGCGATTAATTGGTTCCTACAAAAGCTGAGTTTTAAGACCATTGTTCATTGGTAATCTTTAGTCCTTTCTTAATGACTACAGCAACATTAATGTCTGCATCTTGTAAATGCACAGCGAAACATAAATTACTTCTGAGTGCAATTTTATTGTTTACCCCCTCAGGTAGAGCAAGATCTGGTATAATAGTTCTACCCTGTGGTGCTGGAAAGTCGCTAGTTGGTGTTTCTGCAGCTTGCCGGATAAAAAAGAGCTGCCTTTGTTTGGCAACAAATGCTGTCTCTGTTGATCAGTGGGCTTTTCAGTTTAAACTATGGTCAACTATCCGAGATGAACAAATCTGTCGTTTTACATCTGATAGCAAAGAGAGATTCCGTGGTAATGCTGGAGTTGTTGTGACAACATATAATATGGTTGCTTTTGGTGGTAAACGGTCTGAAGAATCTGAAAAGATCATTGAAGAAATAAGAAATAGAGAATGGGGGTTGCTCCTCATGGACGAGGTAACCATGCAAATATATGGTTATTTCCTTCTTGCCTGAAATCTTAAGGCTGTTCCTTATGCATAATATCATGGCCTAATTAACAGGTACATGTTGTTCCAGCCCATATGTTTCGTAAAGTCATTAGCCTCACTAAATCTCACTGCAAACTTGGGCTCACAGGTATGCCATTTTGCATTGGTTTCATAACACCCTGACTATGACCTTAGCCTTTTTTTGCTGGGAGTGAGATCTTGACTGTTAATATTGTAGCCACACTTGTGAGAGAGGACGAAAGGATTACAGATCTGAATTTCCTAATTGGTCCCAAGCTGTATGAAGCAAATTGGTTAGATCTAGTAAAAGGTGGATTTATTGCAAATGTACAGTGTGCTGAAGTATGGTGTCCAATGACAAAAGAGTTTTTTGCCGAGTATTTGAAGAAAGAGAACTCCAAGAAGAGGCAGGTAAGACCTGTTGGGACACTGTAGATCTTTATAGTAGAAAACTAGAAATCATATGGATTATGATGTCTTGGTTTCACCAAACATTTTATCTTTTCCATGATTGATTGCATTTTCTGTTAAGGTTGTTTTGATTATTAATGGACATAATTTCTCAAAGTTCTTTAACAGTGAACCTGCTTTAGTTCACCCATCTTTATTGATAATCTTTACATGTGCAGGCACTTTATGTGATGAATCCAAATAAGTTCAGAGCATGCGAGTTTCTCATACATTACCATGAAAGGGCACGTGGTGATAAAATTATAGTCTTTGCTGATAATCTTTTTGCTCTCACTGAGTATGCCATGAAACTTCGCAAACCAATGATATATGGTGCTACAAGGTGCTGTTGACATATATTGGCTTTTTTGGAACTGTGTTTTGGGTTCTGCTTTTTGCATATTATATTCTGAATTTCTTATATGTGCATTATGTGCAGCCATGTTGAGAGGACAAAAATTCTACAAGCATTCAAAACTAGCAAAGACGTCAACACTATTTTTCTTTCCAAGGTATTTGTTCGTGTTTTCTTTAGTTTTATTTTGAGCCTTATTTGGTTTACTTTTCATGGATATGTCAAAGCAGATATTGATGTAGCATCTTGACATGAATATAATAGTTTGAAAGGATATAGCTACATAACTTTTGTTGGGTTAGCCCGTGTTTGTATAATATGTAGCATGTTTCATAGCTGTCTGATTCAGTGCTTCCTGCTGTTTTTATTGAAATTATGGGCTTTCCCTGTCAACATCATCTTAGTAAATAATCACAGTTGATAATCTAATCTATCATCCTTTCTAATATTCTCAGGTGGGTGATAACTCAATTGATATTCCTGAAGCAAATGTGATAATTCAGATCTCTTCACATGCTGGTTCAAGGCGTCAAGAAGCCCAACGTCTGGGTCGTATTCTTAGGGCAAAGGTCAGTTTCTGAACTTTTCTCGTGTATTATTATTTCTTAGTAGATTTTGGAGAGTATTATTATTATTATTTCTGATTTTATTACTTCTTAGGAAGAACTACTTATTATTGAGTTGTTTATCATACCCGCCCTACATATTGAATTCCAAACCTAAAATGGTGGTTGTGGAAAGTGTGATGTTCTCTGCTGGTTGTATATTGATGTTGCCACTTGCTTGTCAATAATGCATTGGGCCAATGGGTATGCTGACATATTCAAATTAATCAATTAAATGGCAGGGAAAGCTTCAGGATAGGATGGCAGGGGGTAAAGAGGAGTATAATGCATTTTTTTATTCCCTTGTGTCAACTGATACCCAGGTATACATTTATTTTACTGAGTCTTATATTGTTGAATCAATATATCATGCCGTCATTGCAAAATAAAACTTCAGCTTATCATACATGGTATTTATATGATGTAAGTTACATTTTGAACTGCTTGTGTTTGCAGGAGATGTATTACTCAACTAAGAGGCAGCAATTTTTAATTGATCAGGGTTATAGCTTTAAGGTATTTTCTTTCGATTTTGTGTTCTCTCTATGTTGCACTTGTAATTATTTTTCCTCAAGAGACATGTAAATTTCTACATTTAACTGTATTCTAAGTTGTTGATGTGTTAGATTGGGTATGAGTGATTTTTTGTCTTATTTAGAATCGACTTTAAGAATTCTTAATGAGCCGACTTCCTTTAGTTGATGTATTTGATTTTCTAGCAAAACAACTTCAAGTTGCTGCTTTGCTAACATGCTCTTGGCTACTTGAAAAATGTTATGTCTTTGAAATATAGTAGAAAGCAAGTGGTGAAGCTAAGCTTTCTTGTGATGTTTGCTATAACCAGGTTGCTTGTTTGTTCAACTATAGTATTCCAGAAGTAGGTCATGCTAATGCATAATTGCCTGAATTTGTTGAGCCTATTAGTGTAGAAAATTTGTTTAACAGTATTCCCAAGGCCAAGCTTGATCATTTGTAAATTGTAATGTATTTTGGCCACCAAAAATGTCTTGTGAAGATTTCGAATAATATGTTCTTATGTACCAAAAAAAAAACATATTCTTAGCTTTTATGAAATTATGATACTTGACAGGTAATTACAAGCTTGCCTCCATCTGATGACGGATCCCGTTTGAGCTATCATCATCTCGATGATCAATTGGCCCTTCTTGGAAAGGTTTCCATCTTGATTCCCTTTTCACTTGGAATTGAGTTACTTGTTGGGAAATAACTGACAGTGTATCTATCAGGTATTGAGTGCTGGTGATGATGCAGTTGGATTAGAGCAACTAGAAGAAGATACAGATGAGATAGCTCTTAATAGTGCCCGTCGTTCTCAAGCATCCATGAGTGCAATGTCAGGAGCAAAAGGAATGGTTTACATGGAGTACAGGTATGTTGTCCTCTTTATTTGCCTGATAGCTGTGTGCTAACTGCTGCTAATCTATCTCTAGTTATTGAATTGCCTTTTTGAGTTCTTGAGAATCTTAATCTGTTGACTAGATGTAAACTTAGTGATATGTGGTCTTAATTGCTTTCTTCCCCTTGCAGTACTGGGCGTAACAAAGGTCAAGGACAGATCAAGAGCAAGCCGAAAGATCCAGCAAAGAGACACTTCTTATTTAAAAGACGATATGGCGCAACCTGATAGGTCCACCTCATCTGGGAATACCGGAATAGAAACCAGCAGGGCGATGTATGTAATAATACTGTACGACAGTGATAAAGAATGCTGGATTTACAAACCTTACTTGACATAATGCTGGTTGCCCTTTACTGAAACAAATGACATGTATACGTAAAAATCATTTACTTTATTTGACATGAGGTCCCCGTGGTGAATTGAAATTTGAAAAGCTCAAGTTGTATATACTTTTATGCGGATGCAGTTTTTTAATTTTCTTTCCTGCTTTTTACTATACGAAACACATTAACTGCACTGCGCGGAAGTTTGAGGAATGCAGAAGATGAGGGAGCTTTCGTAGGGAGCACTTAGAGAATCTCCCGTTGCTTATGGGTTAATTACTTATAAGCAACCATAGCTGTGTCTATGGTTGCTTAAAATTTAGCAAAATTGCTTATATAAGCAATCCTTCATTGGGTTGCTTATCTATTAAAAAACATTATTTTTGAAAGATTCAAGCCAGTATTAATTGAATGAAAATAAAATAAATTCAATAGAAAATAAAAAAGAATAAAAATTGGGTTGTTTAGGGTTGCTTATTGTATGTAGCATTGGAGTGAAAAATGAATGAGTTGTTTAAATGTGATATGGGGTTGTGGGGTCCACAATGGGGATCACTTAAGCAATCAAAGTGGGTTGTTTACCATTTAATATTGGAGATGCTCTTGGTATATGTAAAAGGAGAGTAGTTATTCACAAAGCAAATCAACATGGTGATAGAACGAGTTTTGTACTTTAGTACCGTGCCCTCCATTTGATCTGGATAGTGGATAGATAATCTAAATTTAAATAAAAATTTATTTATTAATGTAATTAGGGACATAACTATTTAACAAAAATACATTTTCTTTCTTTCCATTTTCTATTCAACGAAACAAAGGAAGAGAGACCCATTTGTCTCTCTCTCTCCTCTTTCTCTTATATCAAAATCAAATAATACAAAATTTCACTCTATTTCTCATCTTCTTCTTTCTCTTCTCTCTATTTCTCTCATCTTTCTTTCTTCTCAATTTTTTCTCTCCAACCAAACAAAGCATTATAGAACATTCCCCTACATAGTTTCTAAAATATTTAGATATTCATAAGTTCTATGAAATATTATGTATGAAATTTGTACCCTTCTTGAACTATCATGGTCTAAAGTGAAGCATGATGTTGCTTAATATGGTCTAAAGTGGAGCATTGTATAAGCATCAAGCATGGCCATACGCCATGCTTAATATGCATATTGAAGTACCATGCTTAACATGCTATTGCTTCATCAAAATCTCTTAGAATGCTTGTGCAATGCACGGTTTCTTTGCAAGTAATTTGACAATCCTCGTGTAACTGGCAAGTGACGTGTCAGGAACTAGGAGCTGGAGATTGAAATAGCAATAATACCATGCACAGTTACTGTCCACAGCTGCCGCCAATTCACTAGTTGTGATGTGGCATTGTAATAGTAAGTTAATTGTAGCGTGTTTGATTTCATTTTCTCTTGCTTACCAATTGATAGTGGAAGTTGAATTGAAGAAGGTGGGGTCACATAGTGAAACATCACTAATCTTGTCACTATCTCATATTTGGTGAGAGCGAACCCACAAGCAAGAGGAAATGAGTTGATGGTTGCCTTTTGTGGATACTTTAGACGTTGGTGAAGGAATCTCTTGTGCTTGCGAAGACCTAGGGAGATCTAGCATTTGACTAACTTTGAGACATTCTCTTTGCTTTTCCCTTTGGCTTGTGCTAATTGTATTTGATTATGAATCCCATTCCAAACAAAAGCACTCATTACACCTATGCTCAAAGAGAAAGAAAAGGGAAGCCAACCTTCCCTAGCACGTTTCATTTTTTCTAACCGGCTCATCATAGCTTTCAAGGGGCATGTAAGTTAGGTGGATAAAGTTCTTTTAAAGCGAGTTTGATTGTAAACTAAGAAAGCAATGATGGATCCATCCTGATTAACTAAAGTATGTTGAGATCTCAATATACTTTAATCGATTAAGGTGAATATATTCTTACTTTCTCACTTTATACCGAAACTTGCTTCAGAAAAATAAGGAAAAGAGGGCGTACAAAGTAAAACATTTGTTACCACAAAGCAGTCCTCATTTGTATCAAAAGGAAAATTAAGGGAAATAACTTTACCACAACAATTTGCTAACTTCAACTTTTAGATCCTTGTCAATTCCTTGAGTTTTGCCTAGATGAACTGAACATTGTCCTTTTCATATAGGATAGTGTTACGGCTTAGTGTTTATTTTGAAAGACCACCTTAAGGGATTCTCCACTCAGGCAAAAAGGGTACTCAAATTTTTGAACTTTTCCAGTCTTACCCCAGACAAAAGTTCCATCTTCAATAACATGAGCTATTTTCTTGTCTGCCAGATCACATATATTCTTATTATTTTATAATACTTGGCATGTTCACTAAGAGCTCACACCATCCCATTCGTGTGCAAAACAATAAACTACCATTTTTCTATTTCATTATCATCAATCAAATCACTAGAAAAATATTCCAAAAAACAGAACAGAACAATGGAACCTCAGAAGTTCCAATCAGAAGCCATTTCTTGGACTAAACAAAAGAACAGGGCCAGGGGACAACTTAACCAAGCACTCATTTTCTCCTATTATATAAGATCTCGTACCTGGGAATAAAATTCCTCTGGGGTCACTTTGAATAGGGCTAGGCTAAGGGAACAAGGACTAATAATCATCTTATAATCTATAGACTAAAGCATTGCAATGATATAGGATGTTGAAGTATTTTTTCAATATTCATTTTTGCTTTGTAGTGCTTGGTCAAAAGTTGTTGTATGGAATCATTTTGGTTGCATAAGATAAATTTTATAAGTATTCTTTTCTTTACTGCTCTTCCCATTAAGGGCATTGTCTCCCTCTATTTCCTATCACATTCCTATCATTATATGAAGTAAGCTAGTTTATGATTATTTAACTATTGAGGATTATAGCACCAGATCCAAAAATAGACTAGGGTAGCTGTGAATTGAGAAGATGTGGTCTTTGACTCTCATTTCATAACTTATGTTAGATGCTCTCCTTGTTCCAATTGTTACCTTTATATGATTGAATGTATATTAATCAATTACTATCAAGGCTGTCAAACTGAGCATGGGAACCAGTGTTTTTATTTTTATGGGATTCTATATGACTATATCACTAATTCAGAAAATCTCTATCTCTTTTTCCTCTGAAGTATGTGATGATCATTTCATCAAAATGATACAAGAAAGTTGCAAAGCTTGATTAAGGTTATGGCTTATGAGTTATGACAATGGCTATTTTTAAAGAAACTTGTAAACTTTACAGTCAGAAGCATCTCTTTTCTTCTGGCACTATTGTATAAAAGAAGAGAATCTATATATCAAAACAGTCCTGATATGTACTCACTCTGTTGTTCTATCTTCAAAATGTTCTTTTCTAATTTTCAATATAAAGTGATACTGTGACAGCATCCTCTATATAGAAGAGCTCTCCTTCCATTCTTCACATATATGATATATATTGTGTCTGAGAGTGACCATTGCTGCCAAAATGGCAGCTTAACACGTTACATCACTTTATGTCACACTTTGGTAGCATATGGCATGCAAATCGCAGCATAATAATTTAGGCATTATGTTTAGTTGGCAATCAATTTGTGTCTTTATGCCCTGAAGAACAAAAGTATGCAACTTTTTATGCTTTTGAAATTCAAAACTAAAGAAAAAGAGACAAACTGACACCTTCATTGCATCTTTCAATTCAATTATTGATTAAACTTAAGCTTATTCGCACAAAAATAGATAAATAAATAAATGAATCTAACTTTTATTCGAGACCAAAAGGAGAAATTATAAGAACAGAGATGATTGTCTTTGCTTTCCATGATAATTAGCTCTTTGGTTCTATATTATGCCTTCAAGCTCATCACCGAAAATTTCTAGTAGTTATTGTTATTTCCAGTCACATTGGTTTACATTTTAAAATCAACTCTCTTTCACTTTCAATAGGATGGACTAGATTGTTAATTAAGTGACATTATAAATCAACAAAATATGAGAAGTTGTGTTTGAAAGTCGAAATTAATCATAAGTTGCCCACTTCTTCCGGGTTAGAGCTTGTTTGGGAAAGATTAATTCTTTCTCATTCAGCTATTTTTTGGGGGTTTAAGCTGTTTTGTGAAAAAGTTGTGATGTTTGAATACGCAGGTTATTTTCTAAAAAAGCTTTTTTCTTTCCATTTCAGCTATTTTGTTTCAGCTAAGGCTCTCAACGGTTTGCTGAATTTTTTTATTTATGTACTAGTTTTCCCGTAATAGCCTCCGGAGAGTCGTTTATCTCTCCAAAGCAAACATAACCTTATTTCCATTGTGATTTCCTATTTAAGGAGAAAAATACATATCAAAATTGAGCTTTGTTGGAAAGAAACATTGCAATTTGCACATGCACTTCTACAAACCGTGAAGGACTTTTGTGCTCCACACCACCATACTTGAGTTTGTTGTGTACTAATTCATCGTTCTGACCAAAAGATTTGACACCACTTAAGTGTGAAAAAACAATTTATTAACCTCTCAACCTTGGAATTTATCTGACTGATGTTTGATTGGAAGATAGAAATCCCACTTACAAAATTGTAATGTTGAATTAACTAAACAAATCTATATTTACCCCCATAATAGGAAAAGAATAATAACTTTCCATCTTATATTTATGCTTCTTTTTGTTTCTTGTGTGTCTCCCAAATACTTAGGCATGAAGCTATGGCTGCTTGATATGTTTTTTGCTATCAAATAGTGCAGATGGGTTCCAAGTTTGATCTACACCATCAAATTTTTTATGTTGGGTTCATGCAGATTCAATTTGAATTTTCTCACAGCCAGATATAATTATTCCATTCCACATCAATTTAGAAAAGCAATTAGGTAGTAATTGAGGTAGATGGATAAATAAAATGTGTCAAAAGGAATATACACTTTTTCTTATTGGCTTTTTGCAAGCAATTTGTATAGATCAAGATGGATTGATTGTCATCTAGCGAAGCCAAGTTGACAATTTACATTACTGTGTGGTAGCTGCCTAGAGAAGTAATAGAATATTCCACTCGAAAAAATTGAAAAATATCTGCTTTCATTGACCGCGGGTATCATTATGAAATATATGAATTACCATTCCTTCTTTGCAAAGCTGGAGCTACTCAATAGGCTTCACATGGGTTGGAAACAGAATAATGATTTGACAGAATAGGTCAATATTTGAGTCCTGAGTGCCTTCCAATTTTTGCTGGTCATTCTGAATAAATTTGCATAAATTCTCTTGTTCTTTGAAAATGAGCAGTCTGATACCTTTAATATGCTGAAGATAATAAATGTAGTAGACTTATTCTTGGTTTAAAGAATCCTGCAAATGTAACCAAAAGAGTATACTTCTAATGATTTTTTTTTTTAGTGCAGGAAGCTTATATAAATAGTAATACTACAGAAAAATCCCTGTTTTTTTTTTTTTACGCAAAAAAAAAAAAAATCTTGTTAGTGACAATTAAATGTGGTAAATAAGTCTAAAACTGTGCCAAAATTAAAGTTACCATGTTTTTCAAAACCCTGGCTAGAAATTGTGGGGCTAAAATAAGGACAATTTATTTTGCTATCTACATCAAGGAGTTTCATAGGTTTGACCCCATGAAGGTCGAAGAACCTATGGATTCTAAAAACAATGCTGGTAAGAATAGGGATGTAAATGGGGCGGGGTGGATATGTAGTAGCCCCCCACTCCCCACCCCGTTGGAAGAAATTCTTACCCATTCCCCTCCCCATATCCGTGCGGGTATCCATCTTGCGGGTTCTAAACAAATTTAGCAATATTTGCGGATATCCATGGATATCCATGAATATTATAACATCTCACAAAATTGAGAGTAAGAGGGATTTTTGCTGGAGTGTGGTGCGAGAGTGAAAGAGACTTTCTGAATTGGAGAGAAAGGGGTATGCAAAATTGAGAGTAAAAATAGAGAGGGAGGGCAGGATAGGTGATGTGCGGCTGCAAAAGTTAGAAATAAAACAAGGGTATATATGTGTGTGTGTTCACGCATGATTGCGTGCGTGAAATGGGTAGCATAGTAATAGTATATTAGCGGGTGCGGGTATCCGCGGGTATGGATACTATGCTACCCGTCCCCGCCCCATTATTAAATAGATAGATGAAATATCCATTTAATTTATCCGTGGGTACCCATTAAGATGTCCATTTTCTATCCGTTGCGGATATTATCCGCGGGTATTCACGGGTATGGATAAAATTTACATCCCTGGGTAAGAAGGAGGAAGGCAGTCGAGCGACGATGAAGTTGCATAGTTTGTTTTTTATATTTTCCTTTTTAGTCCTAGATTATGTCTATCGTATGTTCTCGAACAAATTAACTACTAAGACACTCTGTTAGGAAAAGAAAAATAACAATGGTTTACGAAACCTACTTAAAAAGGGTCTTGACATCAGAGGCCACCCAACTGATTAATTGTGAACATTTGAAGTTCACATCTTGCTTCATCTTCACGAAGAAGTTGTAGGTCTCTTAGTTGAACTCCGACATAGAATCTCACTTGGTCTACACTTTCTTCTTGTATAAGAAATCCTTGTTCCAGTGCAGTTGGAATTTAGGTTGTTGGTTGGAATAGAAACAAAGAGGATAATTCCTCGTTCGTCGAAGTTTGAAAAAAGCCTCCCTAAGGTCATTGTAAGACTCGCAGAGTTTGAAACATTTCTATCTCCAATGGTTTCGAATCCTGAAAAAGACTAATTTGTCATCGCCAGTGGATCCAAGATGTTAAACAAATAGAAGAAATCATCCAAATAGGGCTAAAGTTCGACATGCCGATCTATGATTTGGAAAAATTGTAAATATGTCCAATTATTAGGGTAAAGTTGGGATGGGAGGTGCCTAGATCTTGTTAAGCACCTTGATGTAGAAGTCGTGGAACAAGATACAAAGTATGAACAATGTGAATAACGTCTCATACATGTGCATGAAAGAAGGTCACGTCCTCAAGTTGCTACATGGACTTATCCTCTGTCATGTTTTGTGTATCTTCAAAGATCCTTGACTTAATCTAATATCGTCCTTATTATCGAGGGGATCCCACAAAGGCTTGTAATAGACCCGACTATACTTGGCCACATTTGGGGGAGGAAAAACTTCTTATAGACCTCACTCAACACTATTCTCTTCCTGACCCATCAAAGTTCGAAAGAGGTTAGAGTAGTGAAGTGGCTCTAAATCTAACATCCAAACATGTGGGAAGGAACCGATATTTTAAGTAAACATCCGCGACCGTAATTGAGGCTGTAATGTTTTGGTTTCGGAGGTTTCCGAAAATGAAACGCGACAGTAATTACGATCGCATCTGGCGTATTTTCTCGCAATTGTCCGTGATTGGGTAAACGCAGTGCAACCACGACCATGACCACGACCGCAATTTAAAACATTGGCAGGAACACATTCTTATGCATTTTTCATAGGAAAGTTGTCTAGCATATACAGTATTAGTGGGTGTTAATCATTTAATTGTATGCATTAATGGAGCGACCGTACATGAAGTGATTTCTTTATGTTGACGATCTAACTAAGAAAATTTTATTGCCAACTAGTTAAATAAGAATAGGAGTTTAGTCAATCAATGGTGAATGTATAAAAGCATGCTTACCCCAAAAACAAATGTATTGAAGCATAATGATCACTCCTTTGACATGATTATGGAATATGATTATATATATACACTAATAACAATTGACAAATTATTTCCTGGAATAAAAAAGAGCAATAGAAATAGGATGCATCTAACTAGAAACTAACTGGAGGCACCCTCCAACCACCAACTTCATATTTGACCTCAGGATCATCTCATATCCCACTTATAGTGACTTATTTTGATATATATTATATATTTTTCAAAAGTAAAAGACTTCTGCATTACTTTTAGCTTGCAAAAGGCTTTTCCTAAAACTCAAAAGATGTTTCTTTCTGCTGTCAAAAACTCAAAAGCCACAGTACTGAAACTGGCTAGCTCCATAACTTTTCATATATTGTTCTGCTCCAACTGTTACATCCTCTTGGTCTTCATGCAACCGAAACTCTTCAATCTACATGAAAAACCACATAAATATATCAACACCCCTTAAACTAGGTAACAATGTCACTCTAAAATACTACTAGTAATTTAGTCATTCTAAATTAGATTCATTGCTCATGTTCAAAATTGGATAAAGCAATAAAAATAATATTTACCCAGAAATCAACTTCGTCTTCATCTCGGGTTGAACAAGGAGCTTTGGGAATCTCAATAGCCTCATCATTGCGTGCAAATCTGCCACGTATGCGTGGTCGATTGTCGGCTAGTGTCTTACGACATGCATACTGGTACCACAGAAAAACAACAAAACAGACACGTTCAGATCCTTTTTTTTCCTCTGTCTATTCTTTCTCTATTCAATCATACATTCTTATACACATGTATAGAACTTAATTTCCATTCATTATCAATGTGTACATAGTTTTAAACTATGAACTAACAATATTTTATCACATGATTTAATAAATTTCAATTATATAAAGATGTGTCAATATATAAAAATTTTGTACAACAAAATTAAACTTATATATATGGGGGAATATTGTGGAACCTTTTATAAACTGATACATATCAAGTAGTATTAATTTACTCCCCCACTTCAATTATTGGTACTAAATAAATGGATAGTGTTATTTTTTTCTTTCTTTACCTTGATGGTCCTGTTGAAGTTCCTCTGGCTTCTCTTGGCTCTGTATTTAGAAATCCTTTCTTTTCTTTCTTCAGCACTATAACGCCCTACTTTGAGGTTGGGTTCATCCACCAACGACCCCTCCGTTTGGGACATGTGATTCGCTTGCATGTTCTGGTCAAGAAGTAAAACAAACTTCAATAAAATCAACATGAAAACAAGAAAAAGAAAAAGAAAAGAAGATAAATCTAAAGGGCCTGTTAACCAGTGTCGTTAGGAGATTAGTTAATGAAAAAAAAAGGGTTAGAATGTATGTTGGAAAACTAAATACAACATTTATCAATATCTCAAATACATTATTTCTCGAATAGATTTATTTATTTTATTACTTAATCAGTGCCCTTAGTTTTTTTTTTTTTTTTAAGGTAAAGTGATCATATGTCACCATAATAAGTGTCCTTAGTTAGCATTTGCCTGAATCTAATTGTGTTACATATTTTACCTGCAAATCTCCTGTGCTGCACACCCTCCTAATTTGTCCATTGAAGCAACTATTTTCGGGTGAACTCATGGCATGCTTTTGAAAATTTGGTGAATCCATGAGTTTCTCACTCTGAGGATGGAATAGAAAACCTGGCTTACCATCATTAAAAGAGTTACTGCTGAAGCTTCTTTGCATGTACTTTGCTACACTTTCAGCACCACTATAACTGTGAGGAAAGAAGTGATGCTGATTGTAGGCATCATAATCAACACTCATTTGGCATTCCTCAGTTTTCACTTCAAACCCATCCATAGCTAATGAGAAACTTCCAAATTCACTTTCCAAATTTGGGCCATTTGACACAGGCTGCACATGGTTGGATTGATGATAAAGGGTCAGGTTTTCCAAGTGGGTAGTTGGAGGAGAGAAAGAGAAGAAAGAAGGGGAAAAAGGGTCTAAAGAAGAATGAAGAGTTTCATCAAATTGGTGTTGGTGGGTGGTGGAATTCTCTTGAGGTTCATCAGTGAAGAAAGGGAAAGGGTCAGAGAAAAAGAGAAGTTCTCCACCTACATCAGAGGATGAAACCATGTCTGAGGTTGAATGTGCATGTGTGTGGAAATTAGAAGTACCAAAAGCATATAAATCAGAAGACATTTGAAGCAAAAAAATAGTGACAAACAGAAACTATTTGTTGATACAATGAAAAACAAAAAAAATAAAAATAAAAACAAAATTGGTTGGTTTTGTTTTGGCTAGTGAGGGGTGCTATTTTGTCTGTGTGTGTGTTTATGAAACTAAACTAAAGTTTGGGCTATGAATAATTTAATGGAAGGAGTGGAGCAACAAGACAAATCCAAACTTATAACTTTCTCATCTTCTTCTGTGTCTCTGCCCAACACCACGGGTTTTAGACCAGTTCATCCAGCTTGAAATGGTTCACCATATATAGACAATTATCATCCTTCAAATTACAAACCTACCCCTTTTGTTTTTTATAAGTTGGAAAATGAAATGAACATTACAAATTATGTAAACCTTTATGCTCTAAGCATATTTTTGCATTGCTTTCAGTAAACTATATAGTATTTGTCCTTCTAAAAGGAGAATCGAATATCAGTGGAGAACCAGGAAAAAGTAAAACTTGACCGAAAATTATCGTGTTTTTATTTATGCAACATTCATCTGATGTAACATATTAAAATTTACTCTTTATATATTTAATTAAAATAGTTTAATTTAAATAAAGTTTACTTTTTCATTTTTAGCTAATGACCGAGCCAATGAAGAGGCTTCCTTCTCGCCTTCTTTCTTTCTTAATTTTTCCACTTTTTGGGATACCATTAGTGAGATAATCAATTATATATCGAGCTTTGTTATATCTTCTTACAATATTCTTCTAATAGTAGCTCTCTCACTATACTAGAAAGAAAAAGTAAATATACGTAATGCCTGAAAATATAAGACATTAATACTTCCTTATGTAGCAAGTACGATGATTACTAGGTCTGACAAAAAAAAATGATGATTACTAGGAGTATTTAGAATTATTCTAAATTAACTTTTTTTAAAATGCAAATATTAGTATTAATATTAATATTTTGTTAGTGGGTGGGGTTTGAACTCGCTCTCTCCCTATCACTAAGCCAACCTTATAACCCATATATTCTAAATTAACTTAGAGCATCTCAATTGAAAATTACTTCAACATTAAGGATCGATTCTTACATGGCAGCACCACTAACATGACATATAATTGTAAGCATTATTGCTTATAGAAGTACTCTAATTTTTTAGAGTCGTATTATTGGAGTGGAAATTTACTTAAAATAGTATGAAGAGTAAAGAGGAAAAAAAAATGTTGATTTGACATGGTGAAACCAATAAAAAGAGGAGTTAAACATCTCTCATGAGTGAATTCATTTTCTTTGAGTCATATCTTGATATCTTATCTCACAATATATCACTGATTATTGTATTATTTAGGTGTTGTCCCCCTTCTAACCAGGTCTTCTCCATACACAAAAGACAAGAGTCGAACCCCTGACCATTTGCTTAAGGGATCCAAACCTGTTACCACTCGAACCAATCGCATGTTGGTAATATATATTGTCATTATGTAAATGTTAAAAATTCATATTTTTATTAATAAATACACCCTCCGGTCCTTATTATAAGAGGCAAATGACTACTTTTTTTTGGTCCAAAATATAAGAGACATGCATGTATTTTGACAAATATTAAATGCTCATTTCCAATTTTACCCTTATTTATAATAGGGTTTATATTTACGAGACAGTGCAACTTGCAATACAAGTAGGTTTGTTCATTAATTATTGAAGGGTTAAATTTGTAAATTTATATGAATATTAATTACAAATAACTTATTTTAATGTATTTTCTTGGTCTGTGTGTTTTAGGGTTTTGTCTCTTATATATAGGACCGGAGGGAGTATTAGACTTAATTGCACTTTTGGTCCTCCAACTGTTGATCATGTGCGATTTTGGTTCCTATGATTTTTTTTAACACATTTGAACCCCTATTTTTCAATGTTGCAAATTCGGTCCTTCTATCCAATTTGTATCAAGTTTTCAATGATCAATAGAGATGAACCACTTCTTTAAACACATAGAACTTCTGGTTGAGCTTCTTTGGTAA
Organism: Echinosophora koreensis; assembly: GCA_035048595.1. NCBI lineage: Eukaryota > Viridiplantae > Streptophyta > Magnoliopsida > Fabales > Fabaceae > Echinosophora > Echinosophora koreensis. The sequence goes on along the minus strand of JAPCYP010000017.1, from coordinate 5,319,905 downwards.
AGGACCCTGTGGTGGAACAAAAAATGTCTCCAAAAGGAGGGATGAAACCAACAAATATCATAGAGGAACCATTTAATCACGTTGAAACTGAGCGACGAAGGATGGAAAAGTTTAATAAAAAATTCTATATGCTTGGAACGGTGATTTCTTTTTGTCGATCATTGAAAAAATTGGACATTAGACGAAGGGACTAAATTTGGAATATTAAAAAAAAAATAGGGGAACCAAATGTGCTAAAAATATATAGAGACTAAAATCACACATGAGCAATAGTAGAAGGATCAAAAGTATAATTAAGCCTAAATATTAAATAAATAGATATATGTAATAAACTGAATAGATTTTTTTTCCTTTCAAAAAACTGAATAGATATTTTTTTCACTCAAAAGTTCAAGTTTAATATGCATAAATAAACAAATCTCGCAAAAAGTTTAAATTTGACTTAATTATTAAGGGTCTGTTTGATTGTGTTTTTTTTTTTTTTCCTGAAAACTATTTTATAAAGTAATTTGTAAAAACTATTTTTTAAAACAGAAGAATAAAAAAAGCTATTTGATAACATTGTTTTGAAAATAATTTTAAAAATTAAAGATAAAAAAAATTGATTGATAAATTTGTTCTGGGAAAATGATTTTAAAGCAAACAATTAGAAAACTTGCCCAGAACCCTCTCATGGTTTCCTGTTCATGGCGCGCAACTGCAAAAGAAAGGAAAGGAACATGCTTGATAAGCTATATATCAACCTGGGTGATTTTCATGGATGGACTTTGTGCGATGGTCTGGTTTCCATCATAAATCCCACCAAACCTTGGTGTATTTGGATGAGGTATTTGTAGAGGGTGGAGTATCTTAAGAGGGTAATTAAAATAGTTCACTTTAAAATACTTTGTTTGGGTATTAGATATGAAGGATTTTAAAAATCAAGGGATTTAATGGGGTATTTTGTTTAAGGTAAATTTAAGGAATTTGAAATACCTCCTAAAGAGGTGGTATTTTGAAATTCTCTCTACTTACTCATGTGACACCTATCATCGACGCTGATCACCCTGACCACCGGGGCTCGACCCCCATATCACCCCGACCCTCGGACAACCGATGGGGGACGCCGGCCCCTGGACACCCGATGGGGGGGGGCGCCGACCCTCGGACAAACCGATGAGGAGGGGGGCGTCGGCCCCCAAACACCCTTTGGGCGGCGCCGGCCCCTGGACAAACCGGTGAGGGGGCGTCGGCCCCTAGACACCCAATGCGGTGGGCACTGGCTCCCGGACAGATGAATATTAAAAAAAAAAAAATTTGAAGGTAATTGAAATGTTTTATCTAAACAAATAATTTAAAATACAAGATATTTGAATTACCCTATCCAAACAAAGTATTTTCGAAATGGAAGTAATTCAATTGAAGTAATTGAATTGCTTTGTATTTCAAATTCCTTAGAATTTTGAAAATACTCCATCCAAACACAAGGTTATTATTATTGTGGGATGGGTGCAGAAAAAAAGGGAAAGGATACATAAGAAAAAGAAGAAGGCGGCATGCTAGTGGGTGCAGGAAGGTGTGGAAGCTACCATTGATGATGGTCCTTGTGACTGATCATGGTAAATGGTGTTGGATTTGCACATCAGAATGGTAGAGACGAAGAGTTTTAAACGGAGAAAGAAAAATGATAAATGAAGAGGAAGAAAGGACCGAATATGTGACGGGTTTTTGATTGTTATATAATTATTGAATTGTCATTAATGAAAAATCATGTTCTCCGTGTTTCTCGTTATTTACAAAACAGAAACACAAAATAAAACATAAACATCTCAAGGATGTTCTCTAATTTTTGTTTTAAAAGTTAAAAAATAGATATTGTTTTAGAATTAAATCTCACAAAACACTCTTATCAAACAAGTTTTTTAATTTTTTATTCTTAAAAACAAAAAACAGTTTTTAGAAACAGTAATCATCAACCAGGCCCTGAATAATTTAAAGGGTTAAATATGTTTTTAGTCCCTATAAATATATGACTTTTTGTTTTTAGTCCCTACAAAATTATTTGAACATTTTTAGTCCTTACAAAATATTCCATTTTGTTATTAATCCCTGGTGTTAACTTTGACTGTTAAGTGATGTTATGACCTTTGCCACATGGCACATTTTAATTTTAATGACATGGTTGTTGAGTCAAAATATTTTATTAACTTATTTTTATATTATTAAATTATTTAAAAAATTATTTGTTCCTATGAAATCCCTAAAACCAAATTCCTGGCTCTGTTGATGACTTTGTCTCCTTCCTTCCTCCCTGCCTCTGACAGTCACGGCAGAAGCAAATGCAAAAGCAGCAACCTCAACATCCCTTGCAACAATCCTACCCAAGGTTACAGTGCCCACAACCTTCCCCAGATCTACCTTCAATTCCTTCTCACATACGGCGATGCCACGATCCTCTTCCCTCCCTCCGACGTCGGATGCCTCAACACAACTGCAACCGCCGCAGCCATCGGAGCCTTAACTGGCTCCGGATTATCTCCAACCTTCTCTGCTTGAGATTCAGATTCTTCCACGGCTTTGGATCTCGCCTTGACGGACTCAACGATGACATTCAGGGTTCTGCGATGGGCGGAGAGGGGGGAGTGGGATGGCGACGAAGGGAGGAAGGGAGTGTAGAGAAGTAGAGCAGCACCTATTGAGTCAGTTCCATATCACGATGGATGTTGATCAGGCTTCACCTCCACTCACGGTGGCCGCCGCCGCCAGCCATGTGATGGTTGTGTCGTACCCATCCCGAGGCCACATCAACCCCAAGTTTAACCTCTGCAAACTTCTGGTGTCCAAACAACTCTAACATCCTCATCACCTTCGTTCTCATAGAGGAATGGCTCGGCTCCATCGTCTCCGAACCCAAACCACAAAAACTACGATTCTGCTCCATTCCCAGTACTTGACCGGCTCGAGCCACAACCAACGATCATTGTCTATGATGCTTTTCTCTTCTAGGCGGTCAGTGGCGGCGTTCTGGACAACATCAACGTCTGGTGGTTGTACGGGAGGAAGACGAGGCTAGGGACTTGGGAATTTGGCGGTTAGGGTTTCATAGAATTAAATAACTTTTTAAATAATTTAATAATAATATAAAAAAGAAATTAACAATTTTTTTTTATTGAACTGTCATGTCATTAAAATGTGCCATGTGTCAAACGTTATATCATCACTTAATAGTCAAAGTTAACCATAGGGACAAAAAACAAAACGGAGCATTTTGTAGGGATTAAAAATGCACGAAAAATTTTATTGAGACTAAAAACAAAATATCATATATTTACGGGTACTAAAAACATATTTATCTCTAGTTTAAACCTATATAAGTTAAAAATATGCTAAGCTGTAAGTCCAGTAATAATTAAACTTGGACACTGTGTGTATAGCATCACCTTGGCAGAAATGGGCACATGTGCGTAACTTTTGTAAATGCTGTCAGCTCGTCAGTGAGTTTTAGATGGAAAGGACGATATTAAAAAAAAAAAATTACAGGTTTTTAAAAGAGAAAAATAATTTGAGAATGACAAGTTTTTTTTTTTTTTTTTGACAAGTTAAAACCCGTTGAAGTAACCATATTATTATTGGTATAAAGAGTGACTATTTTTATAATGAAATTATAAAACGAAGTTAAAAAAATATTTTTTAATGTCAATAAGATATTAAAATGTGAGTATTTTAATAAGTACAAAATATAAATACATTATTGAGAAAGTAAATTAAACTTATATCATCAGAATAATTCTAAAATAAATATTAATTGTTAAATATAACACAGTTGTTTTTTTTTTTTTTGAACCAATAACACAGTTGTTAAGAATCCTTTATTATGTCAAAAAAAAAGAATCCTTTATTAAAAGAGGAAAAATGTTGTTACATAAAAAATAAGAAGAAAAAAACAAAATCGCGAGGCTAGCATATGAAATACAAATTCACAACCGCAAACAATTGATATGATTCATACTTCTTGCCACTTCACAAAAATTTTCTATATTAGTTCTTGCATGATCGGATCATTTCCAAAATTAGAAAAGTTGCACCTCAGACTTGTAATATTTATCAATGCTCTCTTATTTTAGGTTTAATTACTCTGTAGGTCCCTATATTTTTTGGGAATTTTCAAATAGGTCCCTATACTTTTAAAATTTGTAATTAGGTCCTTGAACTATTATTTCATTTGTAATTAGGTCCCTATACTAAAAAAATTTGTAATCGGGTCCTCAAACTTTTATAAAGTTTTCAATTGGGTCCCTGAACTAAAAAAGTTTTTAATTGGGTCCCTGAACTTGTATAAAATTTTCAATAGGGTCCCTAAATTATAAAATTCGTTAGTGATATGTTGAATTGGATGGATTATAATTGATTTCATCAAAGTTGGCTATTTAAAAGTAGTTTGAGTGGAAGGTGAACCTAGAGGTATTGTCATAATAAAATGTAGCAAGATGTAACAAGATGAAGTGAGATGTAGTAAGTTGCATGTTAGGAAACTATTTTGGACGAAATTATTTCAAGGAAGGGATATACAACCGTAAAACATAAATCGGGGAAGGAATGAACTATTTGTTCAGATGGAGGAAAACCAATCACAGGTCAAGTTTTGGCTTTCTGACTCAACATTTTGGTCTCTTGCAATCTTAAATACAAATTTGGGGGAATTCCAGGTCATGTTTAATATCAGCAGACTTAAAGTCCTCTTCACGGAACTCTACCCCAAGGACTCCATTGAAAATTTTATACAAGTTCAGGGACCCAATTAAAAACTTTTTTAGTTCAGGGACCCAATTGAAAACTTTATAAAAGTTCGAGGACCCAATTACAAATTTTTTTAGTATAGGGATCTAATTACAAATGAAATAATAGTTTAGGGACCTAATTACAAATTTTAAAAGTATAGGGACCTATTTGAAAATTCCCAAAAAGTATAGGGACCTACAGAGTAATTAAACCCTTATTTTATTTCGTGTCAAAGAAGTAATCCTCCTCATATCGTAAATAGAAAAACACATACAAATTTACCATGATAGCCAAATAATAGTTTAATTAATTTTTAAAACCAATAATTAAATGAGTAAATTAGGAGAAATATATAAGGGCAAGTTAATATCCTGGTCCTTAGAGTTTTACTCAATTTTTGAATAGGTCCTAATAGTTTGAAAATTTTAATTAAGCCCTTATAATTTATTTATTTTTAAATAAGTCCTTTATCAAAATATATAAAATTTTAATTAAATACTTGGTAAATATAATACATTTGTAATTAAGCAACTCAAAATAGGGTTTTTTTTTTAATTATAATTTATAAGGATCAAATTTAAAACTTTTAAACTAAAAATACCTATTTAAAAAATTCATAAAATTGTAAGGACAGAAAAATAATTTAACAAATATATAATAAAGAACAAACGGCTTTTGGTTTAAAAACAGGGTTTAGCCGGTATATCTTCAGATTTGGACTTTTGTGGGGTGTTTGGGACAGCTAAAATTATCCCATTTCAGCTGTTTCTAGAATAAAAAGCTGTTTTGTAATCACGAGTTGATGTTTGGGTTAATAAATTAAATTTCAAAAAAGCTTAATATAGTTGAAAAACGCTGTAAACAAATAAGCTCTAGTCCAGGACTGTTTTCGGGACAAAACAGCTGTTTTTTTCAAAGTATAAACACTTTCCCGTAATTTAATATGCACAAATGATTATTTTTGCATCACCCAAACGAAATAAATTATCTTAAAATAGCTTTTCAGTAAACATATCTAAACAAAAACTGATTCTGATTATAATTGATTATTTTGATAATCGATTATTTGAAACAGACCATCAGCATGATCTTTTTTTTCCAACTTTCCCAAACACACTCATAAGTATTTTTTAGACTTTAATCACAAATTTTTTTTGTACACTAATTACAATATTTTTTATCTGTTTAAGTTATAATCTCTATTATATTTAAGGAATCTCTATAACAATGTGGAGGCGATTTTAACCAATAATTTTATTTCAAGTTTTCATTTTCAAATTATATCTGTTTACTAAAAATTTAACAATGATTCTTGTTGAATAAATATTTTCATGGTGATTTCATATAGATAAACATTGTGTTATTTAGTATAGCTATTTTTTTTTTTAAAGTATTGGTTATTAGTCTATTTAAATCAATTCACTTGATTAGGCTTGATTAGGCTGTAAGATATAAATTATAAATATACAAATTTAAATTTTAGTAATGCGTTTTATCTTATTATCGCTCCCTTCTTTCCTCTCCCCCTCTCTCATGTAAGACATCCTAATCCTATGAACCCCCTTTGGGTAGCTCAGATAGTTTGAGCTAATGGTATAAGAAGTTGAAGGAGTAGGAGGTCCAAAGTTCAAACATTGGCAAAGGAAAAAAAATTAACATAATAATTATTAAAAGCTTATTTGGGAAAGATTAATTATTTCCAATTCAATTGTTTTTGGAGGTTTAAACTTTTTTGTAAAAAAATCATTATATTTGGATACATAGATTATTTTTTAGAAAAGTTTTTTTAAACTCATTTAAACTGTTTTGGTTCCAGCTAAGCTTAAGGACAGTTTGATGAAATTATTTTGGATTATTGACAACTTTTCCCGTAATGACCTTAAGACACCTTTTTCAATCTTCGTTCCCTTTTTTCTTTCTTTTTGAACAGAAGCTCACTTTGGCAATTGACATGGTAAGCTGGCTGAAACGCATTCCTCCCCCAACGTTGGCACTTTGACAATTTTAATTTTTTTTTGGAATTGACCTCTCAAATTCTCTTTGTTATTAAACTTATATTATTTTTATATAATTATTGTAAAAAATAATATATTTTAACATATTTTCCATAATCATGGGGAAAAGTTAAAAATTTTATTCAATATATTATAAATAGAAAAAAGATTTGATGACATGATATAAACAAAGAATCTAATGTTAAAAGAAAAATAAATATTATTAAACAAATATCTTCGTATCCTTTTTCGTAATTTATTATATAAAAATAATTATTTATGTATCATCCAAACGAAATAGATTGTCTTAAAATATTTTTCAACAAACATACCCAATAATCGATTATACAAAAACAGATTTTCTGAAACATAGTCTAACTAGTAACTACTAACATTTGCCTAAAAAAAAATTATAATCCTAAATTATTAAACTATTAATTTTGGAGGAACCAAAATATATCAACAAAATTCAAGGAACCCAAATTCAAATTAATGAAATTTCTCGAATCAAAAGTATTTTAAAAAAAAAGGTTAAGTATAGAAATAAAAAATTCAAATATGGTTATTACCAAAAAAAAAAAGAAAGAAATTCATATATGGTTAAAGGATTGGACCAAAAGTCGATTTAAACCATTTCAATTTATAAATTTTGCGAACCAGCTGTTAGGCAGCTGAGAAGTCGATACGCCAACTTTGCTGCCTTCAAACTTGAAGGTCGTCGTCAAGATCAACGCTTAAACCCCTCAAAAGGCCAAAACCGACGCGGCTTTCTTGAAATTCCTACACATATAAACACACTCACATTTCCGTTTTCTGATTTATCTTCGATATTATAATAATCGGATCTAGGGTTCTTGTGTGAGTCTGCTTAAGAATTCGCGATGCCGTCGCAGGAGCACCTTGAAAAGATGCAGCTCCGCCAGAATTACCGTAATCTCTGGCACACCGATCTCCTCAGAACCATTCAAGCCGACACTCCTTGTAACTAACAACTCTCTCTCTCTCTGTTTTTCTCTTTTGTGTCTTTCAATTTTCCATTTATTGATTTGATTCCTTCTTATACTGACATTGTGCGTTAATTTGAATCGAATGCAGATTGTTGCTTCGCGTTGTGGTGGTAGGTGATCTGGAACTTTCTGTTACTATAGAGAGCTATTTGATATGCTTCAATTCGATAGAGCTGATTTAGTTGTGTGTGTTGTTTCTGCTTTGTAGAGAATGAGATGAGATGTTTGGTTTTTCATTTTCTGTTGTCTATCTTTTGAAAGTTTCGGATCTTGGATTTAAGTTGACTTGCATTGACCGATGAAATTGCTTGTGATTTTTGCTTAATTGCATTTCCGCACTCTGTTCAAATTGATCTGTGTTTTTAGTTTTTAAGATATATGAGATCGCTGCGAGGAAACTGCAATAATATGTTATTTAATAATTTCTTAGCGGTCTTTTGCCTAAAACTTTAATGTATTTTTAAGATCAGTAGATCCGAGGAAGAAAATGTGAAAAACATCAATATTGTAGGACAAACACAAACTATGCTTATTCCAGGTGGTTTAAGAATTAATATTATAATGATACTCACAGGGAGGTGGTAAAATGACTATTGTGGATCTCTGTCTTTTACCATGATTCCATGGAGATGGAAGGTAGATGATGAATGTGGAAGGAATCTGGTGTTTGTGTCTGTATCATTTCCTAAGTGGAGGGGCCGCATTACTGTTCGTTATAGGTCAAACCAGAGAATGTGAGGGATTTTATTTTGACAATTTAATAATTATAACACTCTTTTAGCCCATAAAAAAAGTTATCAGACAGTGTAATTCCACATTCAACAAAGTGACAAGGGCAGTATTTAATATTATCTTCAACAATAAATAATGAGGTCTGATTTTGGATGTGAATTATTGGAAACTGATATGTCTCCCTCAAGAAACTATCTTGCTTTGATCTTCTTGTATCACACATTAGTAATGTAATCTATTTTTCTGTTGTCTCATTATAGTGCACCGTGTGTATCCTACCTGCTTCGCAAACGAGCCCTTTATGATGATATGTCAAGGTAACCGATACTGTTTCTGTTTTTTTCAAGCTTTTAAAATGACTTACAGGGTCTATTGGTGTGATATTTCTCTGTCTTGCTTGTGCCAGATACACGTGTTGTGCTGGTTACATGCCCTGCAGTGGTAGGTGTGGAGAAAGTAAATGTCCTGAATTTTGCCTTTGCACCGAGGTATACAAACTTGCACTTGTTTTGTTTCCATTGTTATATATACCTGATGTTGGTACATGTTATCATGGGTGTTTTCTGTGGTAGATCATCCCTCCCTATGAGTCAGGTTTGGGCTGTGATGCCTAATGCCTTATCTGTGGCATGTCTTTAGCCCAAGGGACTTACGGTTATTTAACCAAAACTTAAAAATTAGGAAACTAGAGGTTTAGTTTTTAAACTGGAATTTGAGAAAGCTTATGATCAATTCAATTGAGTATTTCTTATACAAAGATTTAAATAGTATAGAAATGCTATTTGTTCAAGATGGAGAACATTGACCCAAGGGTGTCTTTCCACAACCACTTTTATGTCATTGTTGAATGATAAAATGAAGTCGTTGTTTCATGGTCAAAAGAGGACTCTGGAACGGAGTTCACCTTTCTCCTTGTGGTGGATGTGCTGAGTAGGTTGTTGAGTTATCACATAGTTGAAAGGATAAAAATGTATTGAAACTAGAATTGAAGTTAACTAGGTTGTTTGATTTAATTATCATGTTTTTTAAGTTGACGAATAACTGGAAAAATTAGAAAAGATCATTTAAGCTGTTATTTACCATTAAATCAAGAGCATGTTGAATTCTTCTGAAGCTGGTTTTCCAGGTTGCTTAACATGAATTTTCTGTGGTTATTTCACATTGCATTTTCCTTCACCTGTTTTTATGCATTGTTGTTTCAGGTTTTCCTATGCTTTGGAAATTCAGTGGCCTCAACTCGCTTTCTGTTGCAAGATGAATTTAACATTCAAACTACACAATGTGATAACTGCATCATTGTAAAAACTCTATCTCTCACTCACTCATTTACAAACACGTTCACAGACAGATACACATGGAAATTTTTTTTTTGCTGTTCTGTTAACTTACATGTTATTCTTGTGTTTAGGGTTTCATGTTTTGCCTTCAACAAATTGCATGTATATTTTCTATTGTTGCCTTAATTGTGGGAAGTGACGAAATTCAAGAGGCTTCTCAGTTGCTATCTTGTTTGGCTGACTTTGTGTACTGCACGTAAGGTTTCCTCTTCTCATCAATCATTGTGCCCTTTATTGTGGAAGGCATTGTGCTAGTACTAAATTTATGTTTCTTCTTATTTGTAGGGTGTGCGCATGCATGCAGGTGAGTTTGTTAATTATTACACACAAAGGTTAATCATTATGTTTCGTTTGCTTATAATCGTTAATCAAATTTTATTTGCAGACTCAGCACAAGGTTGAAATGGACAAGCGTGATGGGAAGTTTGGACCCCAGCCAGCAATGGCTGTGCCCCCTGCTCAGCAGATGTCCCGCATTGATCAGTCAGTTCCTCCTTCCGTCGGGTATCCACCACAACCAGCATATGGACAGCCCTATGGTTATCCACCTGCCCCACCACCTTCTCAGGGCTATCCTGCTACTGGTTACCCCCCTGCTGCCTATCCTCCACCAGGATATCCCCCTTCTGGCTACTCTAAGTGATTAATTTAGCATGCTTTGTGTTGATCTACAGCGCCAGTTGATTGTTTCAGCAATCAGTGTTTAGACATTTCCTTCTAGTTCATACCGGTGCCAAGCACTCATGGGTGTTGTGAAATTGATTAATTGTTTCGCATTTCCGTCAAGTTTTGATTACAGTTCTTACATGAGATTGTAATTCCTGGCGCGTTGTCCATTCTGATACTTCACCTTCTATTTGTATACTGGTCTCATTGGTGTTTATACATATATGTTTCTCTTTTCTTTCGTTTGTTATGTGCAATACGTGGTATAATGTCTTTTCCAAAATATTACTAAACCCGTGATAGTATGTGACTATGTGTAATGGTGGCCGCTTGGGCTGTTAGACCAGTGGGGGATGAAAGCTCCTCAAGGGGGACAAGGCTAAGGTAGCGTTTGGCCCAGCTTTTTTTAAGCTTTTCTTCTCTTTAACTTTAAAAGGAGAAGTTAGGCCAAATATATTTCACTTAAAAGCTCTACTAGAAATAAGGAACTTATTTTTAATGCAGAAAAGTAGCTTTAAAAAAGTAAAGAAAGGGAGCTTCTCATCAGCTTGTGCGGAGCTTTTGCACGCTGAACCACTAGTCTTTGATTCCCAAAATGCACCGCCAGTCTACTACCATTTTTTTATTTTCTTTTATTTTCTTTTTCCTGTACTCAAAACGTCACAAGCGGGTCTGGTGCCTTTCTTTTCCCTTCTGCAAAATGAGCCCATCTCTATCTCTGCAACGTCGCCCAAAGGAGCTAAATATTCTTTAGCTTTTTCATTTTTGCATTGAGCAGCTTTACCTGTGATTGATAAATTCGATTGTCACTGTAGTCGTAAATTGATGAATATAAAAACTTTTCGATGTACTAATTTTTTTTCTATTAACAATTAGCAAAGTTCTTGTATACGTAAACCATCAGGGGATATATTTTCTTTTTTGTTATAGTGTTATAGCATCATTGGATATATATTTTATAATATAACTCATTTGTATTAAAACAAAAGCTTAAATGGAGTATAAAAAAAATTACGCCAAACAGCTTTTAACTTAAAAGTAGCTTTTAAATTTAAAAAAATAAAATTTTCAAACAACTTTAACTTTTATTTTTAAAACTCTTATTTTTAAGTTCTCCTTTAAAGTAGCTTTTAAGCTCTCAAGAAGCCGGGCCAAACGCAACCCAAGATCCTCTAACTTTGAGGTTGATGGTGAGAAACTTTACCGTTGTTCTACTCATAAACAAAAAATGATGCTTGATGGTGAGAGGTGGTGCTTGGTTTAAACTGACATAATCGTTTGATAAGTGTTTTATCTTTACTTACAAGGGTCTAATGATAATTTAAATTAGGGGGATTAGTGGTCCTCTTAATTATTTATTTACACTTGTTTTTTTTTTTCGAGGAAAATTTACCGTTCTTGTTAACTAACGATAATTTGATAAAATAAAAATAAAAAATCGATCGGTTAGTAGAGAATGTAAATAACCAAATTGAAGTGTCAACAGCATTATTGTTTAAATTAATTTTTTTCTATGTATTTTTATTATAAAAATTGGAAAACATTTGGTGGTTGTCATTTTAGTCTTGGGATTACGCATTTACGCTATGACAAGCTTTATTTATTTTAGTTACAATGTTATTTACTTGACTGAATTGTTTTTTTTTTTTGGTCTTTCACTAATGCACTTTTACTTCCTTGTGTTAATTCGTCCGTTAACATCTTAACATATCTGCATGTACAACTTAGTTTGACGACATATAGCATGTTTAGGATGGTGTAAGAACTTTTCGAAAGAACGTCCAAGAAGCCATCCATTATAGATTGAGTTCCAAAAGCGCTTTTAACCCTTCCCATCTCTGACTCTCTCCCCAGATGATCGTTGGTGATTTCGTTATGACACTTTTACCCAAAGTGAGTTCGGGTATCTTAACCTTTGATCTTAATCCTGCAATGTTTCATGCAAAAAACTTGTCACTTTAAAATGGTGGCATCAATTAACTAAGACTTTTTGTTTCTTTTTGGTATCCATCTTTTATGTTCGAAAAATATGATCATGTGCTTCCTTTTTGAAAAATGCTGACAGCAATTAACTAAGACATTATGAAAGACAATTATTGGGGGATGAAATTGCCCTCATGCTTTGTGAACACCAATATAACAACAATTTGAGTTACAACAATATCTTTATTTTGATATTTTACATTTTTTTTTCAAAAGATTTATTTATAAGTTGTGATTTATGTGTTATTTTCTTTACATCATTTAGATTTTGTTTAAATGATTTAATTCTTTGCGAGTTGTTGTAAAATATGCCTTCTCTAATGTGATTTAGTAGGGATGAGCGTGAGACAGGTTAGGACGGGTTATGCTTGTCCCTTACCCGGCTCTAAACTTTGATATATGGAGCCAATTCTCTGAACCAAAACCCGTCCCTAGACCCGAAGGAACCCGATCATATGCTGGTTGGTTTAAGATCAGGCCGAAATGGGACAAGACCGGGTTGACCCGAAATTAAATAGATCCTTTGTACTAATTTTTTGTGAGCGGAAAAAAATATTATCACAATTCACAATAAAACAATTTATTCTTCAATTATATTTTATATTTTATTTTCAATGGTCTATCTTCCAACCTCATGTGTACCTTATTCAATTATATTCATAGTTCACACACATAAAGCAATGTATAAGATATAAGAACATATAAAAAATGAAAGAGAAACAGTGAAACTAAAAAGCTGTTGCAGTGAAACAAAAAATATATAACATTGGAACATCGAAGGGGTTACCGTGTAGTGAAACACTGGGGGGGGGGGTGTGAAAAACAAAATAATCTTCCCTTTTCCCCTTAAGTTTCTCATACATTGAAACGAGAGAGTAAAAGAAAAAGAATGGTTTAGATTTCGTTTGTTCTTTCTTAGTGACCATGCGTTAAATATAATCTAGGAGGGATAAAGCTAAAAGAAGATTTTTATTATATTAGGATGGGTTGAGTTACCCGAAGGGCAATTCGGACCCGGTCAACGCGGGTTCTTCCCTTCTCTTCTACGGGTTAGGGTCTGACCTAGTCCAAACACTACGAGTTGGGACAGGTTTTAGGGCCGGGTCGGGTTTTGCTCACCCCTATGATTTAGTGAATTGGAATTCGATATGAATAATTATTTTATTTAAATTTGATGTATATAAATCTTAATTCAATTTTTTTCAAAAAGTAAATAATTCTTAAAGTAATATGAATTTTTTATACTCTATTCATATTATAACAAATTGTTCTTATATTCTGTGTGTCGCACAGGTAATATATTAGTAATCAAGTAAAAGGAAATTGGAAAAGAAAAGAAAAACTTGAAAAGAAAAGTGACTAATCCATATTCCCTCCGACCTCAATTATAAGCAAAAATTGAATAAAACACACATATTAAGGTGGTTAGGTGATCTCATTTTTAAAAGAGTTATTGGGAGTAAAAAAAATTAAGTTTGTTACCTAAATTACCCTTCCTCTTATTTATTAAGCTTGTGTTGTTGAGAATTAAAGGAGTCATTAAAAACAAAATTTGTATTAAAAGAAGTGTATTTTGAGAATAACTTTGTTAAATAGAATAGAAGTAGTTGAAATTTGCTTATATTTTGGATCAAAAAATTTGTAAATTTTTGCTTATATTATAGACCGGAGGGAGTTTTGAGGATCATGACAAGAAACCAACAGAATGAAGAGTCATTTGTTCCTTGGTGTGGGAGTCAGTCATGATATGATTTTTGGGTTTTTCTATCATGTGCAATATTGCATAGGTTAAGAAACCCAAAAGTAACAATTATTTATTTGAAATTTAAGCATTTCAGTTTTGAAAATATAAAATACATAATTTTCTATGTAAATTTACGTTTTTAAGATCCTTAACATGTGTAAAATTACACTAAGTTAGAAAAAGCCATGATTTTTAAGGAATAGAAAAATTGTGGTAGAGGCACATCAATACACATATACAATAGGGAGTGGTCCGGTTACTGTTATAGGAACAGTAACCGGACACGTGTCAATGCCAGAATTTTTGCATTTTGTAAATTTTATAATTTCAAAAAAAAATTAATTTTTAAAAATTTTTAAAAAAAAATTTTTTTTTTTTAAAATTTTTTTTTTTAAAAATTTAACTTTCTTTTTTACATTTAAAATTTTTTTACGTTTATTTTTTTTATTTTATTTACAGTTTTTTTAAATTTTGTTTACTTCTAATTTTTTTTACGTTTTCCTTAATTTTTAAATTTGTTTGCTAATTTTTTTTTACTTTTTTAAAAAAAATATTTACTTTTAAAATTTTTTTTTTACGTTTATTTTTTTCTAATTTTTTTTTGATTTTTTTTTAAAAAATATTTACTATTACTATATTTTAATATTTAATACGTATATCACTTTATCAATGGACAACTTTTCTTCTACTGTCCCTGTAACATTAGAAGGAGTTGTCAACCGGTGGATTATTTTGGATTATTTAAATTTATTCATTTATTTTTTAAACATATATTTTGTTGGTTTTAGCTACCGTTTTCTTCGAAAAAGTTTAGGGTCGTAAGACTCGAACCAATAATTCGATGAATTTGAAAATCTGAACCAACCAATTAAATTGGTTTTTTTTTGTTCGGCTCCGAATTGAACCAAACTCAATGGTCTTTATGTTCTTCAGAAAGTTTAGCTGCGTAAACCCGAACGAATAATTCGATTAATCGATCCAATTATATTGGTTTGTATTTTTTTTTTGTGTCCGGGTTTGAACCAAACCCAATGGTCATTGGTTCGGTTATGATGTTCAAGAATTTTGAAACCGAATTAATTATTATATTTTAGTATTCATATATATATATATATATATATATAATATTTATTATATTTAAATATTTATATTTAAATATAAATATTAATTATATATTGACATGATCCATGACCTCTTGATCCTTATGCTAAACGGTAGATAATTAAATTATAATCATTGTTGAGAATTGATTTTGAAATTATATGATAGATAAAAGAGTAAAAGGTTCTCATAGATATAATATGATTTATATTTCAATAAATATGTATTATATCACTTTTGGAAAAAATATCTTATAGGCACCCGTGCGTACCGCACGGGTTATTACACTAGCAATTGAACAACCGTGACTTTGCACCTACTGTTCATATAACAGTAAAAGGGCATGTGTCATGCTATTGAATTTTGTCATTATTTTATTATTTATATTATTTTACAATTTATATATTTTATTGTTTTAAATTTTTTTACCAACAAACTCATTAATTAGAAGTTACCTTTTCACCAACCATATCTCTCTCTCCACCTATTTCTATCTCTCTCTCTCTCCTATGTTTCTCTTTATCACACCCCTTTTTTTCAATGTCAGCCATCCCCTCCCATTTTTGTTTTTTGTTTTTTTTTTTCGTTTTTTTCCCATATTTCATTTGTTTTGGTTATGATAAAAGTATTGCTACCGGGCCCTTCTATATTATAGCATGTTCTATTTTTTTGAAATCAACCTTTTTTTTTTGTTTTCATTATTTGTTTTTATTAAATTTATTATAATCAGTTCTGATTAATTTTTTTTTTCCTTCTGATTGTTAATTCTAATTTGGGCTAAGCCCATTATGTATGTTTTTTATTAGGTTAAAGTAATTTTTTGGTCCATGACACTGATTTTTAATTTGGTCCCTATATGTAAAAAGTTATTAATTTAGTCCTTATACGTGACACTGGTTTTCAATTTGGTCCTCACCGTTAATTGGTCCCTATATAAGAGGGCCAAATTGCAAATTATTGTCACATGTAGGGACCAATTCAACAAAAAAAAATTTGAAATCGGTCCCTACATGTGACAATTATTTTCAATTTGGTCCCTACATGTGATAATAATTTGTAATTTGGTCCCTCTTATATAGGGACCAATTAGCGATGAAGACCAAATTGAAAATCAGTGTCACGTATAGGGACCAAATTGATTACTTTTTACGTATAGGGACCAAATTGAAAATCAGTGTCACATATAGGGACCAAAAGATTACTTTAACCTTTTTATTAACTAATATATATATATATATATAATTTATTTAGTTTTTGGCTATCTATTTTAACCTTTGGTTGAACTAATTGAACCATGACCCGGAAGTATGTTTATGTATTTTTGTTTCTAAACCCAAAAGAGATATGTTTGTGTATTTTCTTTCTTTTTTAATGAATTAAATATGTATGATTTTAAATTTTTTTACCAACAAACTTCATTAATTAGAAGTTAATTACTCACCAACGATCTCTCTTTCTCTCACCATCTATTTCTCTCTCTCCCTCCCTCCTATGTTTCTCTTTATCCCACCCGTTTTTCAACGTTAGCCACCCCCTCCCATTTTTGTTTTTTGTTTTTTTGTGTTTTTTTTTTTTGCCCATATTTCATATGTTTTGGTTATGGTAAAAGTATTGCTACCGGGCCCTTCACCTATCTTATAGCATGTTCTTTCTTTTTTTTTTTTGAAATCAACCCTTTATTTTTTGTTTTAATTATTTATTTTTATTAAATTTATTATAATGGTTCTGATTCGTTTTTTTGTTTTTCTTCTGATTGTTAATTCTAATTTGGGCTAAGCCCATTATGTAGGTTTTTTATTAACTAATATATATATATTTATTTATTTATTTATTTATTTTTTGGCTATCCATTTTAACCGTTGGTTGAACCAATTGAACCATGACCCGGAGGTATGTTTATGTATTTTTTTTTCTAAACACAAAAAGAGATATGTTTGTGTATTTTCTTTCTTTTTTCATGAATTAAATATGTATGAATTAATATTTTAATTTTAAAAAAACAATTTTAAATAAAAATATAAAGCTTGGGGTCCATTGTGGGACCCATTAAAAGTAAGTTAAGAACTTATAGATGGCTCTTGTATTTGAGCAAAAAATGATAGGCGTTCCATAAATCCTACGTGACATCTTTGGATCCACTTAAAAGGAGTTAAGAACCAAAACATAGTTCTTGCATTGGAGATGCTCTTAAAAGGAAGAAAACAAAGGCGACAGGGGAGTTAGGGAGGGAAGAAGCAAGTTTCTAGAATATAATTTATGAACAAAAGGGTGACTAGGGTTTCAAAGTCGCACACGTTCTTTCCAACTTTATTTAGCTGTCGGTCCTCCTACCCCCACCCAAAGGCCCAAACCTAACATCTAATAATTACAAAGCCTAATTTTTTTTTTTTTAAAAAAAGACAAAAAGGAATATTTGCCATTCAAATTTTAAATCATATTTACTAACAAAAAAAATTAAATCATATTTTGAGATCGTAATAATACCTAACTAATGTTTCTGATATTTAATATTACTCTTATAATATTAAAATTTATATGTAGTATTTTAAAAAAAAGAGACTAAGAGTTTAATTTAATTTATGTGTAGCATTTTTGTAATTTATGTGTGTATATATATATATTGTACAATTTTTTATTATATTAGTTATCGGTTTAATCGTTGGATGAACCGGTTGAACCAAGAGAACCATGACCCGAAGGTCTCGACAATGAGAATTTTAGGAAAGGAACTACATAACTGTAGTACGTGGGTGAATTTTGATATGATAATTGTTATGTTTCTTATGTCTGTTATATTGTTTTGTTAATGAGCTCCATCTAACTTTTACCGATATTAGATATAATGAGTGGTGGTGAAAGAAAGGGGAAGAGAGGTTGTTCCGATTCTTTGGGGGGAAAGAGGAATGTCTTTGATTAGAGAAAAGAAGAAAAGAAGATATAAAGAGAAATAACAATAATTGTCAAGATATTATTGAATGTGAGTGTTAAAATCTTTTACACTAACAGTGTATAAAAATTAAACTCTATTTGATTTTAATATTATTCATAGTAATATTTAGAAATAATGAGAAATTGTTGTCAACTCGAATGATATAAATTATTGATACGTGGTTTTTGTTCTAATGTTTCTGAATCAACATTTTAATATACTTTGTTTATATTTATTATTTTTTTGATTTATTTAAAAAAATATATATTTAGATTTTTTAAGTCGGGTGAAATCCCTACATGGTCTACTAACCCAAGTGAGTTATGGGGATATACTACGTAGAAGAAAGAATATTAATTCCACAATCCATCAGTAATAGAAATTGTTATTTTATTTGTATATATTATTGCATAATTTTTTCACTTGCATTTCAGTTTTTTATTTAATTGGTTTATTGTTATTGATATTTTATAAATGAATTTTCAAGTTCATAATGAAGAGAATCCTTTATTTGTTGAAGCTGGACATGAAGGTATTTATTTAGTAATCTATATATGTCTAACAAATGCACGGGTAAAATCCACATGTAGTAAATAAATAAATGTAAATGATACGACTAAAGGAAATGCATGTTAATACAAGTTTCAGTAAGCTTTATATCTTCACGTAAGCTTTAGTCTGTTCCAACAAGCTTTGGTGCATTTTTTCTATACAGTAACAAAATTTAGAACAAAGCATGTCATTCATTTTAATACTAACACCGGCACCATAGGGTCCATGTTGAGAAGAGAAAAAAAGAAAAAAGACCAACTGAATGGTAGCTACCCTACTTCAAATCAAATTGCTACCAATGTTGCTTACTTTACATGCAATATGACCTCTTTATATTTGCTTATCAATTATATCATAATATATTTGCTAACATAGATTTCTGTGAAAAATGTGACTGTGAGAAATATTCATAATTGGAATTGGAATGTGGCTGTGGGGAATGACCCGTGCGTATCGCACGGGTAAACAACACTAGTTATTAGCATTCACAATCCTCAAACTCAGGCAGATTTCACTCCTGTTCTGAGCTTTTTGTCGGCATTGAGCGCGATACCCGCTGACAAGTTAAGGTTCAAACTTCAAAACAACTTCAGGAGTCCGGTGCTGCTGCTCTCATAGCTAATTCGCGCCATCCATTATTATTATTATTATTTTCAATATTAATTTTTTGTATCCTCTTGGTGGAGTTGAAGGGTTCGTAGCCATTACTGTCCTTTGCCCTTTCATCAAATATAATTATAGCCCAATTCCGTTTCCTATCCTATACTCATTCAAAATGAAGATTATGAGACCTTTGTCGTTGCCAGGCTTTCTTCTTCTACCTATTACTTAATCAAGCGTGCCTTGTATTTTATTTAATTATTCATATATTTTGAGCTTTTGTTATTTTATACCAGTGCGAGTCTACCATCTAACTTCAATTGTGGGGTTCAAGAACAATATTGAGAAAATAAACCTAAGAGATGTAGAATAAATTGATAAATAAGTTTTCAATTAGGTTCTATGCGTTAATTGAGAATGAATTCATTTTTTAGGGACATTATACTCTCACATCAACTTGATGCATTTGGAGAAACTAATTCATTTTCTTGAACATCCAAATCAAACCAAGCGAGCCAACCTATTCTTAATCAAGTTGGTTTGGCTCGAATTTCTTAAAAAAAAAAATTATTACAAATTCGTACCAAATCAAACATATTAATTTGATTGATTTAGATTTTTCTTCTTCTTTGGAATTGAATCAAATCGATTCGTAAACACTCGTATATTGAGTTATATTCACGCTTTAATATACTGTTGGATCAATCACTGAAAATATTTGAGAAAATCTAAAATTGATTTAACAGTGCATTAATGCGTCATCTTTTGAATGCAGGGATCCGGATCCCTCAAGCTATACCACTCTATGTTTAAAAAGTGATGGATCTAACACCAAAAGATTGTACATGACACCGTCAAAAATCTATATATAAAAAAAAATAACAGAAAAATGGTAGCAACAAATTCTTTTTAACATTCTTTCGAACACACTTGTTTTTTTAGAAAAGAAGCTTAATGTATTTCATTATTGATCAAAGCAGTAATACAAAGTGGGACATGATAGATAAATACGGGGGACGTGATAGTCGACAAGCTATGAAAAGAGTCGTCCTTGCTAACGAATGAGTTACTCTATTCGTTTGTATCCTAACAAAACTTACAGCAAAGTTTGGAAAAAGAACTAAGAAGTCATAACTTGCTCTAATAGTTACTCCATATTCAGATAGATATATCATCTTTAGGAGATTTAGCATGATCGACAACTACTTGGCAATCTAACTCAAAAATAACATGGTGAAAATTAATTCTTTGACCCACTGAATAGCTTTCAGAAGACCCATGGCAAGACAAGAGTCACCAAAAACACACTCTTTGTTATTGGAAGAATTTCATGTGAGTCACGTAATTGAGTGTGTCCCACATAAAATCCATCAAATAACAAAGAGTATGTTAATCGGAGAAAGTGTTGAAAAAACTGTATTGCTACTGCTAGCATTGCATAATAAAATGAAGGTTAAAGTAATCTTTTGGCCCCTATACGTGACACTGATTTTCAATTTAGTCCCTATACGTAAAAAGTTATCAATTTGGTCACTATACGTGACACTGGTTTTCAATTTGGTCATCACCGCTAATTGGTCCTTATAAAAGAGGGACCAAATTGCAAATTATTATCACATGTAGGGATCAAATATAAAATTATTGTCACGTGTAGGGACCGATTTCAAATTTTTTTTTGTTGTTGAATTGGTCCCTACATGTGACAATAATTTACAATTTGGTCATCTTATATAGGGACCAATTAGCGGTGATGACCAAATTGAAAACCAGTGTCACGTATAGGGACCAAATTAAAAATCAATGTCACATATAGGAACCAAAAGATTACTTTAACCCTAAAATGAATTGTGACGAAAATGCTATTCCTAGAGAACAAACGAAAATATTGATCCCCAGTCCCCACATATCCGGCGCCAACCAATCTCTATAACTGCACACTGCACAGCACCACCATCAAACAACAAAATAAGCTTACCCCTTTTTCTTTTGTTGTTTTCTGGTTTATCATAATCACGGTAAAGCATTTTACTTGCAGTTTCACCAACAACGTCACTGCACGCCTTTTCTGATTTTTTCTGGAAGTAATAGCAGCCTACCATTACCATTATCCTACGTTACTTACCTCTGCTTGGAAACGTTCAACGAACAAATACCTTGTTGTCTTTTTATGACTCATCATTTGTTTTGTCCACTCGAATCTCTCATGATGTCATATCCAGCCAGTATACCAGTGTCACGCCTTCACTTCTCAAACAAAATCGATAAGCCCCAAAATTCAACAGCTGATGAAAGCAACGGTTTCACATATATTGTTATCTAATCTCCTTCAATTTACCATTCAATAACACCAATAAATTAATAAACGATTGCTTGCAAATATATTAGTAACACACCCTACTTCACATTTTCTTTATTTTCATCATTAAATTATATCCCTAAGCAGCACTAATGAATCTGGTATCGATCGATAAACGCTTCAACACCAAAACCAAATCTGACACATGAGAATGAGATAGCTCATTTTTTCTTTTTTATAGATAAATGTTAATAGCTAGTTGTCATGAGATGACTGATTAAAACTCATAATAAAACTGAATTGAGTTGTACTATTCTATAAACGTGTAATGTGTAGGTAAGCACATATATTATATTTGAATGCAGGTTAAAAAGGGTCCGAATCAATTTTGAGAATAAAAAAACTATTCATGACGACTTTAAGGGAAATCAATTCCAGAACCAAACCAGCGTACATACAAACATACCAGTAGTCAAGAAAATCTGCCTCTGGCAGGATCTAGATCAAAGTATGATATTTGTACACTTTTCCCCCCTGATTATATAACTAAGAATATTAACCCTTGTTTGTTTTAGATTTTGTAAATGCGAAATCAACCTTGCAAATCATTGCATTGAGAATAATGTATTCTTAACTAAACACTCACTATATCCTTAGAAGCAGGATAAAAGGAAGTGTAGGAAAAAAAGAGGACCCAAAAAAACTGATAACAACAAGCACATCCCAATTCTACTAAAAACTGATCTAATTAAAAATCGATATACAACTAAAATCTCACCTTTCTATTTCTTGTCACGAAATCTGTATATATACACATAATAAACAAAAATAATGAAAACGAACTAACCCATATGAGTAATTAATTAAACTGAATTCACAGTACAAGCTACCAAGCTTCAGCGGCAGGAAGTTGAGGAAGATATTCACCATGAAATTCAGGGATCCCAGAAGCAACCCAGAGCCTCTCATTGAACGCACCTTGCAAATCCAACGGTATTAAGGGTGTCCGACATAAAGGGCACGTTGTCTGATCGAACCCAATCCAACGGTCCAGACAACCTCGGTGGAACACGTGTTTACAGTTCGCCAGCCGTCTGATCTCATCGTTTTCCTCGAACTCGCTCAGGCACACGGCGCAGCTGTCTGGCGGGTCCACCAGCTCCCCGAACATCACGACCGGAAGGGTCTCTCGGATCAGGAGCGCCGACACCGACTCGAATTCGGGTATCCGGGTCGGGATACCTGACCCGACAATGTCGGATTCGAGGAAATCGTGGAGGCCCAGGTAGCGGAAGAGGGTGCAAATCAGTTTTCTGATGAAAGCTAAGACAGTGAGGATATGAAGAACAAGCTTCGGGAAGAAAAGCTCTGTGTACCCCACTGGAAATCCCATTGGTGTTGTTTCGAAAAAAGAGTGTGAACTGTTAACTATGAATGATGATAACTCTCTCTATGTAGCGAGAGAGTGAAAGGAACAAGGGGCAGCGTGATATAGAAGACAGGGTTGAGATTTGGTGTGGAAATGGCCACAACGGGCTTTGGCTTTATGGAGGATTTAACCTAATAATATAATGATATTTAGTAAAAACCTCTTTTTTTTTTTGAAATCCGATATTTAGTACTCCCCCTCATCAGTATTATAAGCAAAAATAAAATAAAACACACATATTAAGGAAGTTAATAAATGTCATTTAATTTTGTTAAAAAATTAGGCTTATTACCTAAATTACCTTTCATCTAAAATTTCAATTTTATCGTTAAAATACATCTGCATTAAATAGACCCCACTTTCAATAAGGATGAGAGGGAAGACAATCTTTTATATGTCAAGGAGTATTGGAAAATAATGTCAGCATTAAATTGGAAGATGACCATTTATATTTAGCATTAAATTGGGAATAATGTCAAGGAGTATTGAAAAACATAATTTATATTAAGTGGAGGGTATTTTGGGAATAATAATATTAAATTGGATGGAAGTACGAAAAATTTGCTTATATTTTAAACCAAAAAATTTAGGGTTTTTTCTTATAATATTGACCGGAGGGAGTAATAACTTGAAATTGGAGATGTGACAAATTTTAATTTTAGTATGAAATTGATTAATTACCAAGAAAAGGAAAAGTGTGTAGATTTCTCTTTATAGCACCTTCCAGATGTCACTTTTATTAACTGTCTTATTATGGCTGTGTGCCTGTGTCTATCCGTTATAAATAATAATATAAATAAGGGTTAAATATATTTTTAATCCATCATTTTTTTTACGAAAATTCGATTTCAGTCATTCCTTTGGAAAACGTAATTTTTTAGTACCCATTTTTTAAATTGTGTCGGAAGTAGGTTATTATTTTTGAGATTAAGTTAAGAATCTGTCAAAAAAAAGTTAAGAAAACAAAAATAGAAAAGCATTATTAAGTAAAAGATTTTACTAATAAGTCTTTTAATGACATTGATTAGATAGCATTTGGGACTAACGTAACCGTTAAGGACAGAAGGTCGTCGTCTGCATGTAGTCGTCCTCTGTAAGTTGTAACCCTCCTTTCTTCTAGGTCGTCGTCTGCATGTAGTCGTCCTCTGTAAGTTGTAACCCTCCTTTCTTCTTCTTCTTCTTCTTCTTCTTCCTCCTCCTCCTCCTCCTCCTCATCTTGAGCATTTTTCATTTGTGAAACCAGATCTGCCCCTTTCCGCAACTCTCTTCCTCGGATACGGATGACAATTTATATCCTACCCATTGGGTACCCGTAAAAATTACCCATAATGGGTAGGGTAATTACCCGCACAATGGGTACGGGCCTGTGTATGGGTAATTACCAGCAAAATTGAATGGGTATGGATGCGGGTACGGATATAATACCCACCCCGCCCCATACCCTCACATGTATGTGTGTGTGTGTATATAGTTATTTATTTACTTTTTTATATTACCCACATATATAATTTTAACTATAATACAAATTTTAAAACCAAAATTAATCTAAAGATTATTAACTTTCTAAACCTAGTTGCATATATAATTCCTTTTTAGGTGTTTTAATTTATTTAAATATTTTGATTTGTAATGTTTTATGAGTAGATTTAAAATAATTTTGAATCGTTTTTTAATTGTTATAACGTTTCTTTTGTTATTTATTGATTTTTCACAATTAAAGTGGGGGTAACGGGTACGGGTATTTAGGTACCTAGAGGGTACGAGTAAGGGTACTAAAATTGCTAACCACGCGAGTACGGGTCCGGGTCCGGGTAATTTTTTCAAACAGAGTAGACAGAGCTTCTACACAGTACACACTCTTTTGTTCATCCTCTGCCTCCAAGGTAAATCCCTGGTCTCTAAGATTTTTGTTATCAGAATGGGTGGTGGGTGGTTTGTTTCTATCTTCTGTTGATTCTTGTACTGAGGATTGTTGATTCTTGAAGTGTTGATTTACCTTATATATAAGCATGTCTGCAATATTCATATAAGCATAGAATAAAAAAAAAAAAAAGGAAAAACATGAATAGCTCACAGTCACTTACCCTTACTTTGAAGTTTGATTCTTAGCATGTTTCGTTTTCCTCATTTAGTTCTATTGTAATGTGTTGGATAGGTGTGTATACAGGTCGGGTTGGGTCGGTTTTGACCAACCCCGTTACCCGAACTAATCAATTTAGTACTGGTTGGGTCGGGTCGATTTTATCCATTTTTCTAACCGAACTCGAACTAAACCAACCCTATAAAAAATCGGGTTGGGTCGGGTCAATCGGGTGTCATCTGGTTGGACTAGGAAAAAAACAAAGGAACCTTGCTGCTCAAAGCCCAAAACACAGCCAACCCAACAACAAACAAAATTGAAAACCCTAGCAATTTTAAGCTTCAACGTTCAGAGCCTCTGCCTATCCATGGTGGGCGATGACAGTGCGCTACTCCGCCATGGCTGCTGGTTGTAGTGGCTGAGCAGGAAACTAGCAAGGGGAAGCGATACGACGACTGCAAGAAGAGGTTCTGAATGGCGGAAGGAGCACGGCGACGTTGACGACGTAGACGATGCAGCGTCGGACCGACCTCGATCGTGCCGTCGTGGGAGGGAGGAAGAGGGAGTGGGTTGTGGCCTCGTGGGAGTTGGAACGCTGGGATTGGGAGACGCTTAACACAACAAGTCTGGTCTTCAATGGGTAAAGATATGTTAAAAATAATAATAATAAAAATTGAACGGGTCGGGAATTGGGCTCACGGTATGCAAACAGCAAACCCGTTACCCGAACCAATCAAGCACTGGTCGACAATGGGTTGGTTCGGGTTGGACCTGAGCAGGAAAATTATCCGAACCAAATGACTCAGTTTGGGTTGGTTCATTGGGTTGATCCGGACCCATGTACACCCTAGATATTGTGGGATACTGTGATAACAAGACATAAGATAACTATATAAAAATTTACCGATAAAAACCGAATTATCCAATTCAATCCAAACCGCATTTGATTAGATTGGATTAGATTTTTTTTAAGATTGTCATCCAATCCAAACCACACGTTTGTATCATTAGATCAGATATCTTTTTGATTTAAAATCGATCCAATCCAATCCAATTCAATCCGTAAACACTCCTAATTTAAGCTAACTTTGCAGGGTGTCCATTCCTGACTCGAGTCTCATCTCATATCATTCCCATATGCGTGACAGCATGTTTCAAAATGGCAAATAGCGTTGAATTTGAGGCATCAAATCATTGATGGTTAGAAGTCCACTTATGAGCGATAGCTGTAAAAACCCGTGAAAGCAGTAATATCGGTGACTGGGGCCAGTTGCGTAAAGAAAATTATCATGGAATTTTGACGGTGACCACTTTCTTCATAGCTACCAATTACATGTCACCAACCCAACCCGTACTAACAAATTTCATCAAGAGTAAAATAAATTCGAAAGAAAATATTCTTGAAAAAAAGAGAGAGTTAAAAGCAAGTATTGAAAACAAAATAAGTTATTGATAAAATAGATGACCGAGTTTGAAAAATTTTAAATCATATATACATAAAAGACCATATTTTTCATATAGCAATCTATCTATTACTGTTGCTAAACAAATGTTCCAGGCTTAGGTTCTTGGCTTGGGTGCTTTGTTTCTTTTGTTTTCTTTCTGAGCAAAAAAAAAAACAACATATGTAACAGATACCGCATATTTATAATCCAACAGTAAGATATCCAAAACTAAAATCGCCTTTCATATATAAAAAAAAAAACCAAACATTATTATTATCAAATACAATTCTCTCTGTAATATAATAATCATAAATTCAAATAATAAATCCAAATTCAAATCTAAATCATGTTGAGATAATGGTTCCACGCGTCCTCATCTCATAACAATTTAATTGTATCTTTTCATTTAAGTATAATATTTAATTGGTATATACTGACAGTGTAAAGTTTTTTTAAACTGTCAACCAATCAGAAATTGACAAATCATTCCAAATGTTTGATTCTTATTCTAATCACCTTATTAGATTTTGGGCCTAACTCAATCCCAAAAGCTAGCTCATAGGATGAGGATTGCCCATTACTTATAAACTCTTATTAGAGACTATCTCTAGTCAATGTGGGACTTGGGTTTTTCCCTCATAGGATGAGGATTGCCCATTACTTATAAACTCTTATTAGAGACTATCTCTAGTCAATGTGGGACTTGGGTTTTTCCCAATACACCTTAAAAATCTTCAATTCCATGATTTCTGGTTGATTGTCAGTGTAAACTTTTTTTATATTGACAATGCATACAAATTAAACTCTTAAGTATATTGTCGGATTGATATTACCGTTATTTTTCTTTTTTGATAGACAAATGTTAGTATTTAGTTATTATGTTAATTTTTTCCTCATTTACCAAGATTTGAACCTTAAACCCCCTACTCCTCTAACTCCTTATATCATTAGCTCAAACTAATTCAGCTACCCAATCCCATCCATTTTACCATTATATGGTAGAGAATAGAGACAGATCAGGAACAAAGGGTTTGATATGTGTGATACGGTGAGATGGACAAACGAGAAATGTATGGTGTCTGATGCGGCCAAGACATTATTGGTCCACTCCCATCAATTTTTTCTGAACTTTACTAAATTATTCATCGTCCACTTTTCACAATTACCCATATACTCCACTCACCGAGACCCCACCCAGCACCCACACCCTAACTTCACTTTGTCTCATTCTTTGTCCAGTGTGGCAGTGTCCATCACTGGAGTGCCTAACTCCCTTTTCTTTTGATGAAAATTTGTTGCTGCATTATTTTGGTTGTATATTGGATGCTAACAATTCAGTGACGGAGAATGCGGCCACCGGTTAAAAAGTCAAAAATGATAGTACTTTATTGAAAATGATATTTTCAACATCATAAAAATGATATATTTAATTTATTAATAAAAACTTACAATTTTATAATTCTTTATCTAGCATCCTTTAGCTAGATCCTTTAATGAAATATTTATCTACTAGTTTTCCATATTCCCTTGTTGGAGTTTAACTGATTAGTGATGTACATACGTGATTAATTGGATTTATCCCCCTCACCTTTATCTGGTTAAACTCTTGCATTTGGTGGATAAGATTAAGAGGTCATAAGTCCAGCTAAACCAAACCATGATGACTTCTTTTGGAACCTAGCTTACGAAGAAGTAAGTCTTGATAAACTGAACTTTATAAACTTAGTTTAAGTAACTGATTTATTGTTAAATGTAAATTTAATAGAATGAGTTGTATTTGAATTATGTCATTCAAACACACTTTTAGACATATAATTATTGTTCTAACATGAGTTGATAATAGTTCTCGAGACTTGAGTACACTAGTGCAGAAAAGGGATTTCACATCGGTCTTTTTTGGCTTTTCACATCGGTTTTCAAACTGATGTTGAAAAGGCCGATGTGGTTTATTACCACTTTTCACATCGGTTTTAAAACCGATGTAAAAAAATCTGTTTCAGAAAGCCAATAATTCCTTTTCAGCAATTTCCACATCGGTTTATAAAAAAACCGATGTGGTAACCCCACTTTCCATATCGGTTATTTTAAAAACCGATGTGAAAAACAGACTTTCCACATCGGTTTTTAAAATAACCGATGTTGAAAGTGGGGTTACCACATCGGTTTTTTATAAACCGATGTGGAAAATGGGGGTCACCACATCGGTTTTTTTTTTCAGAAACCGATGTGAATTTGTGTTTTTTTTTTAAAAAAACCATCCTTTTCAGTATTGACAGTCATTTCCCCTGTTTCAGTAATCCAGTAATCCAGATCAATACAGAATCTATATTGTCAACAGAATCACTTTTGTACAACCAAAACACACTAAATTAGAAGATTACTAAAAATAAACATATTCAATTACATTCAGACAACAAAGATAATTAGAAACCAAAAAGCTACATATGATATATTATAGATTTCATGTCAAAACATATATCAGTCAAAAGTACACTATAGCTAGTACATGATGCGTTTATATACTAACTACATACAAACTATTGTTGGTACACTTCAAGAAAGAAAGTTGCCCAACGTATCCTTATGTTTTTTATGTCGGCATTAGAGAGTGGAGTCGGATTGTTGAATATTTGCAAGTTTAATTGGACATAAGATTATATCTTTTAAGTAATAAACTAAAATTAAACATATAACGAATCTATATATAATTGTTACAACTAATTGTTACCAATTAGCATTTACCTCCTGCCATCTTTCAGTGATACCGGAGGAGATAATTTCGACCATCCACTTCATCACATAATATCCACATTCCCATGATCTGCGTTGTCTATGAGACTACGTACAAATGAAACCCAGTTAGAATATGAGAAATTAAATAGAAATCAATAATTATACCCACTGTGCTTGAAGCGTTTGAACTAATAAATATCTTACGTTAGGAATAATCCATCTAATAGCCCGACGCCTTTCACCACACAGCATGCAGCTTGCATCAATAGACCTATCATAAGAAAATAAACATTAATTAAAGTATATCTAATAGTGTCCATAACTGGAGTGCCTAACTCCCTTTTCTTTTGATGAAAATTTGTTGCTGCATTATTTTGGTTGTGTATTGGATGCTAACAATTCAGTGACGGAGAATGCTGACCGGGCCACCGGTTAAAAAGTCAAAAATGATAATACTTTGTTGGAAATGGTATTTTCAACACATTACAAATGATATATTTAGTTTATCAATAAAAAATTATAATTTTATAATTCTTTACCCAGCATCCTTTAGCAAGACCCTTTAATGAAATATTTATCTACTAGTTTTTCATATTCCCTTGTTGGAGTTTAATTGATTAGTGATGTACATACGTGATTAATTGGATTTATCCCCCTCACCTTTATCTGGTTAAACTCTTGCATTTGGTGGATAAGATTAAGAGGTCATAAGTCCAGCTAAACCAAACCATGATGACTTTTTTGGAACCTAGCTTACGAAGAAGTAAGTCTTGATAAACTGAACCTTATAAACTTAGTTTAAGTAACTGATTTATTGTTAAATGTAAATTTAATAGAATGAGTTGTATTTGAATTGTGTCATTCAAACACACTTTTAGACATATAATTATTGTTCTAACATGAGTTGATAATAGTTCTCGAGACCTGAGTATCTGAATACCTTATTATTGCTTGCCTTCATTTTAGCTTGAGTCTTTCTCATATAGGTCTCTTCCATAACTGGTATCGTTAAGATCATTAAGAATCTCTCATTACTGATAACCACTAGACAAGGTCATGAACAATGTAATCATTATGTCACCAACCTCATTATAATGAGAATATTCAACCACGGGGATTACTCTCGGTCAAGTCAACCAAAAGGAATAGGTCTTCATAGGTCGAGATCTATTTGGTCTATATCGGAATAATTATTGAATTATTTTTGATTTTATATAACATTTATCTTTACATTAATATTTTTATGGAAAGAGAAATATTTGAAAACCTAAGTTTCATTTTGACCAAAAAAAAAAAAGTAATAATTTTTCACTTCTTTCAAATGAAGATTTAAAACTCAAACCTAATTTTAGTTATTAGCTTTTGATCTTGATAATTCATAACTGAATTCAAAGACTTCAAACCTAATTTTCAAATTGCAAACTGATCACCAAAGATGTTGTAATTCATCTTCTTCCCACTTGCGTTATCATTTATTTTTTATGATCCTTAACTCTGACAAATGCTAAGTCAATTTGGTTCTTGAGTTAAAAGGCCTTGTCGCTATTGGTTCCAAAATCTTTAGTCTAGGCATCAGAAGTTGCCTGCCATTAGGTTAAAACTTAAAAGTAAAACATAAAAACGGAGCATAAGTGCATCACAGTATGTATATATATATATATATATATATATATATATATATACTTGTCAGATTCTGTCCGTGCCTCAGGACAATTGGCAAGGGCAAATTAAGAAGAAAAAAAAGGTTAGCAGACAACAAGTTGGCCGGATTTGATTTCCCGGCGCAGATGCGAATTGGTTCTCCAATATCTTTTCTTAGAACTCCTCTTAAAAATTGACATGTGAGAGCACGTTGACGATTGCTAATGTAGACATGTGAATATGTGTTATGGCCAAAAAATAGACGTGACAATGTATCCAATTTCCCAAATACTAAGCCCAAGTAGTATTAGCTTTCTCAGGTATGATAATGCACCTAGATTAGAAGAGTCTGGAATAATGATGAGTCACTAGTTGTTAGGATTTTATTAGATTCTATTTTCTATTTTATTTTGTCTTATTGTGCTTATTAGATGACTACAAGCACTATATATATATGGAAAGGTTAATGAATGAAAAAAAGAAGAATATTAAAGGAAAGCATTTGCAAGAGGTTGCTCCCCTCGAATGGGAATGTCTTTTATTTTCTTTATTACTGTTTTAATTATTCTCTGTTAAGTATAAATCTTTATACCTTACAAATGTTTATAAATTTAGAAACAGAAAAAGGAGACATGCAAGGCGTGACAGAAAAGGGCCATATATATATGCACTTTAATTTCTTCCTTCTCCGGATTCTCTCTCTCTCTCTTTTTTTTGGGATATTGTGACACTAATAATTGTTCAATGATCCATCACAAAATAATTAACTTCAATTTAGCTTGTTCTCCAAATATCACAGTTCTTTTTATATGGCCATCCTATTTCCAGGATGCTAGCTCCGCCCCTGTTGCTAGCCGTCAGTGTCATACTTGTTGAATGTTGCATATTTTCTGGCATACAAGCAATTAATTAACTCCAAAATATGATTGATGATTGATAAATTCTCCTATAAATTCAGAGTAGTTAAATTAGATACATTGCGTCAGTTATGCAATTAATAATAATAAATAATATTAATTAATTAGTAATATGATGGATAAAATACACCTAATTTGAATATTCTAAATTTTGTGCAAATTTGAGATTGTAAGTACTTAACTTAAAAATCATTTCCAATAACCAACTTAGGTTGGTCCAAGTGATAAGGGTTTGACCCTTAAACAAGTGACCAGGGGTTTGAATCATGCATCTTGTGAATGGAAAAAACTTGGTTGAGAGAGGACTACCCATCTTATATGCCTTTAGGCTTCTTGACAGAGATTAATAACTGTTAATGATTAACGATTGTGGATATACCGTACCATCACATGGGTAAAGACAAAAAAAAAAAAAAAAAAGTCGTTTCCAATATGTTCGTTTAACTATATAATTTGATTATTTGTATAACTGAATTTAATATTCAACTAACATTATATTCAATTTCTAAATATGATATAGGATAGTAACACCGCCTCACATGAAAGTTCAAATGTATGTGTTGTGCGGTATCAAACATTGCTAATTTTCTTCTTCTTCAGAAATGGTTCTCTGGTGAATTTGTCTTTAAGTGCGTCTTTTTCCCCCGTATGGTACTACTCACACCGTCTCTCTATTTTTTTTAGGTTTTAGTTTTAACAGAGATGCACAGAACACTAAACAAATAAATAAAAGCGAGAGACCTGAGGCTGAACAATATATACATTGGCATTGGCATGGCTATGTAAAATGTATACAGAAAGAATATATAGCTACAAAGATGGGATAGCTAGCTCTGTTATCTTTTTATTACAGCTAGCTTGCACAAGTATTCAATTGGATTAAGTGCAGACATGATCTGGACTGTACCATTGCAGAATTAAAAAGCCAACAATAATCAATTATGTATATTATTACTCTTATCATGTACTGCAAGCAGACACGGTACGTAGAAAGTGGCGTGTAAAAATAAAAATTGAAAGAAGCTGCTTCCTACTCCTAGTGGCTTTGAAACAAAACCGTTGTACGATCCCAGCTGGCTTTGCTTCTGAACCACATTTCATTAAGCACGACATTACTGTGTCTGCACGTTTTGTTTTTGTGAACTGAAATCCTTGAATATTATGTAGAATCTTTTCTAAGTATAATCAAACAATTAAATGAGGATTATTGTTTATTGTAAACTGATCTCTTTCCAACACAGGTCCTTGATTTCCAGCCGCTTACCCTTGTTTATTTAAGCTCTAATTCTATTCTAATGAAAATTTGATGAATAATGTACATTTAATGTCTCTTCTTTCTGTTGATCTTATATTGCTTTATAAATGCAAATAGAAAACCTGTGTGTTAAGTCTAGGCTGTCAGGCTGTGATAGTTAGTTGCATAAATGATTGCTTTTGATTATAACTTATGAGAAGTAAACAATGACATAGCTAACGAAAACAATTCCATTTATACATGCTGTGAATAAGAACAAAACAATGGGCAATTCTACAATACTCCATCTTAATAGTTGAGGATCAAAACTCACTGCTTTTTGACCGGCTGAATCCGGTTCCATATTAATGCCATTTATTTTTCCTTTTTTTCATTCGGTCTCTCCCTTTTCTCCCGGTTAATTATAAAAGACACCAACAGTTTTTTTAGAAAATCTTGAGTGGACAACACATTAAAATAATATATATTTAAAAAAAAAAAAAAAACTTTCGTCTTCTCCCAATTTCAAGCTATTCCTCGGTCCTCCCCAGTCCCTCTAAACCAATTTTGCAGTCTTCCAAATTTCAGTCTCTCCTCAACCACATAGTTGAACCATATCAGCTAGTCACTGCCGCCCACTTTAACGGCAATGCCACTCTTCCGACCCAGAACATCATCGTTTTCTTCTCGTTTTATGAACTCATGCGCAACGACAACCGTGACGACGCTCTCCTCCGCCGCAGCTGGCCCGAGCTTCTTCAATGGAACAAGCGCTTCGCCGCTGGCTGAAGAAACAGAGTGTGAATGTAGCAAGGACATCATCGGCGCCAGAAATTTGTACTGATAATATATTGGAAATACAAATTTTTTATTGAAAAATAACACCGCATACAGTTAAGGAGTTTTACTTAAATTTGTTCTTTTATTTACCTCTATGCCAAGCTCGGCCTTTTAAACTTGGTTAGGATATACTTCAAAGTCCCTTCATTTTCTTTATAAAGAATGATTTTATTCTTTTATTTACTTTCTAACAAATTATTTTGGTCTCTCCCTTAATATATATATATATATATATATATATATATATATATATATATTCTTAATAACAGGTCACGTTCCTTTTTTTGTCTTTTTCTTTGGCCAGTTTTTTGGTCTCATTAAAGGAGTGGTCTCTGACCAAGTAAAACCAAGTAAAAAAGCATATGCAATGCAAAATCGCTCAAAGCCACAAACGGAAATTTTGCACCAGTTTCTGCAAATGCGCGCAGGTGACCACTACCCCATTCGTTCCTTGGCTTACACGCATTGGCAGCTTTCACGTACGTAAAATGTATCTAGCTATTTTCTGGATGTGTTTTTGCTTTATGAAGGAGACATATTCATTTTTCCTCGCTATATAGGGTACTTCTACCATATTATATGATTCTATTTATGCTAAAGGAGAACCTTACATGTTCTGGCTCGCTCATTGGTCAACTTATACGTATGTTTATGGCTAGCGGCCACGGCCAGAGTGAGTTTGGGGGGGGGGGGGGGGTGTTCCATCTCCTACAATGATACAATGCATGATAGCCATAGCCGGCCCTTAGCAATAGAATGCTAAAGGAAATGAGGTTGCAGGTTATCTGTTTAATTAGTTTGGAAAGGAAGTAGACAAGGAAAGAGCAAAGGTCAAAAGGTGAATGAGTAGTAGGTGCTGCTCCTAGCAATGGTACAAAAATTGGGGAGAAAGACAAAACAAGGGTAGTAAGAAATTGGAATGGTGGGAATCAATGCATGAGGAAAAGGATGCTACTGGAGTTAATTTTCAAGGTGAAGAGAAGACCAGATAAGGATGGTGGAAAGAGGAGTATTCTCAAGAGCTTGCTAAGAATAAATAGAAGCACGGAAATGGTGGAAACGGTTCTGATGATCTGTGGGTGAGATGATGTTATGTGTAGTGATGTAAATGTAAACAAGAATAAAACAAAACACCGTAGTAGGAACAGTCAACAGTAGTGGTAGCATAGAACTCATTTCTTCATATGGATTACATGCAAACGAGAAGGATCTCAAGTGGGCGGACGATGAAGATGAAGGAGACGTTCTGTCCAACACTGTTTGAAGACCCTTGAACGTCACTTTTGGTGAAAATATGTCTTTCTCTCTCATCGGCCCCACATGGCAGCCAACGCCCTTCCAGCAGGTAGCCCGTAATTAGTATGGCATTTGTAACCGGTTGCTACCACTCTTATCTCCACCGTCCATTAAATTTATTAATATATCTACGGTTAATTTTCATGGAGGATGGAAACTCTGAGTTCATTGTGGAGTATTGAAGACAAAGCCCAAAAGAATATAGCATGCATACTTCGGCTACTGAATGCTTTTATTATGTATGTTTTTATTAACCGTGCATGTGACTTGTGAGAAAAAATTGTATTTGAATTTATTTTTTTTTGACTAAAAAAAAATTGTATTTGATAGATCTATGTATAATTTTAATTATATATGTGATGTCATCTGGTTAAACCATTCCATCTAATTGGTTGAGCTGATTGAACCATAATGAAAACCTTTTTTGATTTGCTATTTAGCCGACCTTAACAACATTGATATCCAACCACCACTTAATTTTAAAAGAATGAGGATTAAGAAAAATATTATTATACCTCCTATATTTTCTTCTAAAGAACTTTAATGAGAACGAGGTAACATTCTTATTGATTTTTTGGATAAATAAGTATTTTTCACTTCTTATTGAAATGATCTAAACAAAGTTTATATCAAGATTATCAAATGGGTGTTTGGAAGAGCTTAAAGATAATTTATTTGGACTTATGAGAATAGTTTATGAAAATAGCTTATTAAAATAATTTATAAAATTTCTACTTTAACTTATTTCAATATACTTCTTTGATTAGCTTATGAAAATAAGCATTTTAATTTTTTTTTCTTCCTACAAACTTATTGAATAGACACTTAATAAAGCTATTTATCCAAACTTGTCCAAACTCTCATGTGATAAATGCTTATGATATAATTAATTAATCAAACTATCTACCTTAATGTGGCCTTAATTTCCTACTCGCATGAACGTTTTTGGGTCAGTTTTCAGTGCATAAATGTGAACAAAAAATTAAGGGACGACAATTGAATTATTGGGCCAACGATAATACTTACATGGGCCTAGGCCGATTATTCACTGTTTGACGATTTCAATGAAAGGAAAAGAGGACCTGCTCTCTCGTCCTTCTACTCAGAGAGGGACCCAATTTTGCTGGTCCATAGAAGAAGACAGATTTCTTCTAGAAAAGAGGAATGGTGATTTATCGAGTTGCTTACACGATGAGATAAGAATAGGACAAAGGGCATTTTCTATACATGGATGCATGGAAGGTGAACACTCATCATTGATCATGGTATGCTTAAGCAAAGTATTTGTGCCCGATAGAATCAGAGAAAAAAGAGAGAAATATGACATCATTAAGACTCTGTTTGGCAAAAATAGCTGATAAACTAGCCTATAGATGATAAGCTAGCTGATACCTGATAAGCTAATTTTTAGCTGATAGCTTATAGCTGATAACTGAAAAGGTAGCTAATTGAATTTGAAGTATTTGGTAAAATTAATAGTTAAAATAACTTATAAATATAAAATGACATAAAAGAACATATTTATGATAGACATGATAAAGTGAGAATTTTATTAAACGAATGGGGTAAAAATGAGAGAAAAGTCAATAAGCTATAAGCTACTAGCCATAAGCTAAATAAATTAGCTTATGAAGAAAAGTTATAAGCTAATGAGATAAGCTTGTTTATCAAATACCTCTTTTCAGTCAAACAAGCTTATAAGCTAGTCAAACAAGCTAGTCAAATAAGCTATAAGCTAGCTTATTGGACTTACCAAACAAAGCCTAAGCAGAACAACAGCAGTAACTGAAGTGAGAATATGACGTAGGCGATGAGAAAATTTTTGGTATGTGCTTTAAGATTAAATATGTTAATCAAATTAAACTATAAGTCTATAGTACATTTTACTTGACATTAAATTCTAGACTAATTCAATAATATAAACGTCTCGTCGTGGCGGAACAAGATATTTCATTAATGTATGGATGAGTACAATAGTGGGGAACAACCTATTTGATATTACCTAGAATTCATAAAAGACTACCCCACTACATTGTGTATATGAGAAGCCCCTTTAGCTAAGCGCCTTGAGAAAGGCTTTATAGGCCATGGAGAAACATGTTGGATGTGATTTAGTTGAGCTGGGTCCCCCTTTGCTAGTGAGATTTGCGGGCGTCATCCGTTGTGGGTGTGGCCTATGCGTCCTCTTCTAAAAGGTCCCCTCATCTCCGAGTTTAAGAACTCAAGGGCGAGGTCTTGAACTAAGAAGTCACAGGCAGAGATATCTAGGTCCAAGAGTTTGAATTCGGCCTTTTGAACTTGGGGGCCGAGATCTTGGACTAAGAGATCTGGGGTTCGAAACGGCTGATCATGAGTTTGGATTTTTGGGCTCGTTGGACCTTGATAGTTGATACTAATTAGGCCTCGACCAAATTCATAGGAACAATAATGTATGTAGTTTACTGTTTTTTTATTTTTTTACTTGATTGTGTATCATTATGTTGACGAAAATAACTAATTTTTTTTAAATTCCCTTTTACGAAAAGAAAAGCCGATCACCAAAAATTATTAGCTCTCTGCCAATTGCCAACAATCGACACCATGATTAATACATGCATCCACTCTTTCGGGCTTTATCCAAGTAAAGGTGCAAGTTTGGATGATTTGGGTCAATTAAGTGAATGGTAGTATTTAGTTCTTTTTCCAGATATACTAATTGAAAAATGACACCCGAACATAAGTTTAGAAAGTACCCAAAGGGCAGAGGCAATACAAGAGAAATGATGCTATATTGCTCTTAAAACCAGCATCGTAGTAAGTAGCATTATCTTCTTCTTTTTTATTTAAACAGTAAGTAGCATTATCACAAGGAAAATGCTGGGTTGACAACACTAATAAATTTATGGGTTTTTCTATCATATACAATATTATACATGTTAAGGAAAATGACACCCGAACATAAGTTTAGAAAGTACCCAAAGGGCAGAGGCAATACAAGAGAAATGATGCTATATTGCTCTTAAAACCAGCATCGTAGTAAGTAGCATTATCTTCTTCTTTTTTATTTAAACAGTAAGTAGCATTATCACAAGGAAAATGCTGGGTTGACAACACTAATAAATTTATGGGTTTTTCTATCATATACAATATTATACATGTTAAGGAAAATGACACCCGAACATAAGTTTAGAAAGTACCCAAAGGGCAGAGGCAATACAAGAGAAATGATGCTATATTGCTCTTAAAACCAGCATCGTAGTAAGTAGCATTATCTTCTTCTTTTTTATTTAAACAGTAAGTAGCATTATCACAAGGAAAATGCTGGGTTGACAACACTAATAAATTTATG
This sequence comes from Echinosophora koreensis, assembly GCA_035048595.1. Classification (NCBI taxonomy): domain Eukaryota; kingdom Viridiplantae; phylum Streptophyta; class Magnoliopsida; order Fabales; family Fabaceae; genus Echinosophora; species Echinosophora koreensis. The sequence goes on along the minus strand of JAPCYP010000017.1, from coordinate 5,281,263 downwards.
GGTTTTTCTATCATATACAATATTATACATGTTAAGGATCTCAAAAGAGTAAATTTATATAGGAACATGTGTATTTTATAATTTTAAAATTGAAATACTTAGTTTTTCAATAAATAATTATTGCTTTTGAGTTTCTTAACATGTGCAAAGTTGCACATGATAAGAAAAACCCTAAATTTATATTACCTCATATCAAATCAAGGACTAGGTGACATGATTATTGAATTTCTTTTGGGTACATACAGAATTATGTAATATACAAAAAGTGATATTACATTAACTATAGTTAAATAATAAGAATTAATATAATATAAACATTAAAATTCTAATATTTTTGCCTTTAAAATGATGTGTATATAATAAAAAAATTATCTGTGGCATAATGCCCATGTCCTGCCGTCTGTTTCAGTGTTTCCCACGCTCTAGAGTATCAATTCCTAGCTTGTTTCTATCAATTAATCTCTTTTGTTTTTTCGCCTCTCTTGTTTGTTGTGCATGTGACTTTACAGTTTATCCTTACAAGAAAATATTTAAGTTATCAGTTTCATCAAAAAAAAGAAAATATTTAAGTTACCACTTTTTATCACTGTATTTTATATCCATATTCAAGTCCTAAATCCTAATCATCCAATCCATTATCTATTTGTTATTGCTTTGATTATAGGTTTAATTACTCTGTAGGTTCCTGAACTTTTTGGGAATTTTCAAATAGGTCCCTATACTTTTAAAATTTGTAATCAGGTCCCCGAACTTTTATTTTATTTGTAATTAGGTCCCTATACTAAAACCGTTTTTAATTGGGTCCTCGAACTTTTATAAAGTTTTCAATTGGATCCTCGAACTTTTATAAAGTTTTCAATTGGGTCCCTGAACTAAAAAAGTTTTAATTGGGCCCCTATATAAGTTCAGGGACCCAATTGAAAACTTTATAAAAGTTCGAGGATCCAATTGAAAACTTATAAAAGTTCGAGGACCCATTAAAAACGGTTTTAGCATAGGGACCTAATTACAAATAAAATAAAAGTTCAGGGACCTGATTACAAATTTTAAAAGTATAGGGACCTATTTGAAAATTCCCAAAAAATTTCAGGAACCTACAGAGTAATTAAACCTTGATTATAATCATCCATAAAAGTAGTAATCTGCTCAAAAATTATAAAAAAATATTAAAAAATGATGTGAAAATATAATTATTAATCTAGTAGCGGCAATTGATGAGTCGCTCACATTCCTTGTTGGGGGAGGCACCCAAAGCAAAACCAGGCGAAGTCACCAACCTATAATAGTCCAAACCTAAATAACTTCAATCCATGATTCTTCAACAACATAGATATTTTAACAACCATTTCTCTTTCACCCATTTAATGCTTCCCTCACCCTCTCTTTCTGACTCTCACTGCACACCCATCTCGTTTCCAACACCATTTATTATTTCTGCATAGCTCTGTTGCCAATGCCCTAAGCTGCTCAGCCTAAAAAGACAACAAACCCCAAACAAACATCATAGACCAACAACAACAACATTTGTCATTTGATGGCAGCCACAACCACAACAACAACAGCAACAACTTTCCTCAAACTCGAAAACCAGCCCACTAAACCCAAACATCGCACCAAGCATCGCGAAACCACTATCTGCACCTCCGCTTCCGCCACCACAACCCGCCACCCTCCGCCACCCGAACCCGAACCCGCTTCGCCATCTGATTCGCCATCCACTTACACGGTTCGATTCTCGCCTGGCAGATATTCCCCAATAATGGACTTCACCACCACCCACTCTTCGCCAAACGGGTATTCGGGTCACGACCCGTTTCCTTCAAGCTTCACCAAATTCAACTCCGCACTCACCGCGGGTCTCCTCAACCCAATGTCGCCACCACCTCGATCCAGCCCGACACTCTTCGAAATGATGGCCACCGAACCCGACATCCATCACAGGGCCCAGATCCAACCCAACACCGTTCCCGGGTCGGGTCCGAAAACCCAGGTCCTGGATCGGCAAACCTTCATGATGCAGCGGATATCAGACATGTTGGGTTCTCGGAGCCCCGGTAACCAGTTCAACGACGCCGTTTCGAGCGATATCAAGCTCACGCTTACCTCAAAAGATGGATTCAGCGTCTCCATGAACGTTCATCGCCAGATTCTTGTTGCTCATAGCAGATTCTTCTCCGTGAAGCTATCTGAGAGGTGGACAAAGCAGCAGCACTTGCCGTACGAAGTGGAAATCGCTGAATGCGATGATGTTGAGGTTTACATTGACACGTTGAGGTTGATGTATTGTAAGGATCTTAGGAAGAAGCTCATGAAGGAGGATGTTTCTAGAGTTCTGGGTATCTTAAAGGTAAAGCCTTTCTCGTTGTTTTGTTGTTTAGGGTTTCATGTTTTCTCTGAGACTATTATATAGAAAGTTTGAATTTGGGATGTTAATAACTGTTTATAGAGATACTATTATAGGATTGGAGAAATAATGCTATATAAACCTGTTGCAGCCCAATTACATCAGTGACTATGATAGTTAAATAGGATTTTTTATTCATTAATTTATTATAGTTATCTGTTAATTAATGATTTGATTGGCCTGCGGATAATGCACTGGTTTAATACATAAAATATCTATATAGGATTGAAATTATTTTGTTCATGTGTAAAAGGAAAGACTATTTATGCTATTTTTTTTGGTCCTTTGAATTTGACTGCTTCATGGTTTTCTGAGACTGAATGAATTGCTGGTTTTTGTTGCGTTGTAGGTTTCGGCGGCAATTGGATTTGATGCTGGGGTTTTGTCATGTTTGGAGTACTTGGAAGTGGCCCCATGGTCAGAGGATGAAGAAGAGAAGGTGGTCTCGCTTATGTCTGAGCTTCGTCTTGATGCTGTCGGAGCTGGAGAGGTTTTGAAGAGGGTTTCCACTGAAGTTGCCAATGGAAATGAAGAGGGGAATGATAATGAGGAAGTTCTTCTAAAGCTTATCCGTGTGGTTCTTGAAGGTAAAGATGAGAAGGCCAGGCGCGAGATGAAAGGATTGGTTTCCAAGATGCTTCGTGAAAATTCATCCCATAATGATCTTAGGAAGGAGTCATTATACTCGGCATGTGATGATTGTCTGCAATTACTTCGTCACCACTTTGTGCGGGCTGCAGATTCTGACCTGAAGGATGTTAGTCAAATTGCACGCCAAGCAGATAATTTGCATTGGATTTTGGATATTTTAATTGATAGACAGATTGCAGAAGATTTCTTGAAAACATGGGCATCTCAATCAGAATTATCTGAAGCGCATTCTAAAGTGCCTGCAGTTCACAGGTTTGAGGTTAGCAGAGTTACGGCTAGGTTGTTTGTTGGGATTGGGAAGGGGCAATTGTTGGCTTCTAAAGATGTCAGATGTTTACTTCTAAAAACATGGCTGGTGCCTTTTTATGATGACTTCGGTTGGATGAGGAGGGCATCCAAAGGACTTGACAGGCATCTAATTGAGGATGGTCTTAGTAACACAATACTCACTCTGCCACTCCTCCAGCAGCAGGAAATTTTGCTTGCTTGGTTTGACCGCTTCTTGAATTCTGGGGAAGATTGCCCAAATATTCAAAGAGGGTTTGAAATTTGGTGGAGAAGGGCTTTCTGGAAGCGGAATGGAGAGTTAGAACAGACAAGATATTTACAAATTACAACTGCATCAAGTGAGAACTCTTGAATACAGATTGTCACATTGTGGAGGAATTGGCAGCAATTTACTGGGTGTGTTTCCTTTTAACCTTCTCATTCTCATGATCATCCCTATTTGATTTTTGGAATTTAAAATCTTCTATCAAAACCTGGGAGTTTACCTGCAGAATAGACTCAATGTCTTCATGGTTTTGCCAGGAAGAAGATAACACTGTTTATTTCACCTCCTATTTTGTTGGAAATAACCAGATAGAATTTTGGTTTTATAGTTTGACTGGGTACTTAGAATCATTTTTCCTTTCTCACTTTACTTCTGTTATTTGGTTTACACCTAGGCTTGTCATACTTTTGTTCTCTCTCATCATTTGATTGGATGACACTCTTGAAGAAGGAAAAGATAAAGTGGTATGAGATATCTAAGACAAATTAATCTGTCACTTGATAGCTGAGACGACTCTATCTTCCTCATGCATGTGGTGGCATGACAACTTGAGCTTCTTTAGTAAATCTTTAGGTTCCAAATTTTTTTTGTACAAATTTCGACCTGTCAAATTGAAACTATGTTAAGTGAAGCTCATTTGGTTGATTATATAACTAAATTTTGTTGTAATACTTGGGAGCAAGTAGTCATAGCATCTGTATAGATTTTTTTCTTTAATTTTTTTTTTTCGCTTTGTCATTTCTATTTTCTTATTCCGTGATGCTGTATAAATATTGTTAACTTGTGAATGACTTTAAGGCAAACCACCTATCTTTTGTGGATGGCTCTATAATGATTAATGATATTAAACGTTTGATTTCAGCTTTGTGAAGTCAATCTTCTTAAAAATTCTTAATTAAAATATGGTATTGTTTTTTTTCTTCTTGGAGTTGGACGTTTCTGAACTTGCCGGCCAACTGTTTTTCCATTGGGATTGGCTTTGATGGTTCTCTTGTATTTGTCATGATGCCGCGTTCTTCTCTTATGCAGGTAAATATATGAGCTTTTGATTAGCATATTCCTAAATACTATTGAGCATATTGTCAGGTCATACTAGATAAGTTTATTCCAAAGAAAATGTATGTTTTCTTCCGGGAATATTTCTTTATTGCTGCCTTTTCTTTTTCCTTGAGATGCAGGACCATTGGGGCTAAATAAGTTCACTGATATAACTTCCTTGGAGTTTTTGTGCGTTTGGAGAGAAGGTTGGGTACTACAAGGCCTCGAGCACTCGAATGAGTGAGCGTGAAGCTTGGTGCAATGAGAGGAAAAAGATTCTTCCAACATCTTGCTAAAGTTTGGGTGCTAAACTTTGTATGATCCGTAGGATGAGATATTCCTTTTACTTAGGTGTAAGTTAATGACATTATTATACCCTGAACCCATACTGAATGGCTGCCAAACTTAAAATTTGTATTAGCAAAGTCTATATTTGGTAGGAAAATATTCAATCCGAGGCTGCAATTGATACATAAAATTTAAGGAAGTTTTTATGGGATACATTTTGAGATAAATTTTGAGGGAGTATGCATTGAGCTACCTAAAATGTGTTTGGCTTAAAGTAAAAGAAGAAAATATCAGCATGCAATGAAGACGTCAATTGAACATTTAGTGTGTCCCAAACTAAAACTTTCATCAAACATTGTACTTGCATTGTCTTAGCTGGAATTACAGTGGCTATTCACCACAAGCTACCTTCACCTTTGTAAACAAATGGAACAAATAATGTGAAGCTGATCAATCAGCAATGAAATCTGAGTGGAATAAGTGGCTGCATTTCTGCATCAACCAGAACATTGATCATTGTTGATGTTGTCTTTTGTTAATCGATCAACATAGCCGTAGTTAGAGTTTTTGTTGAATTTCGTTTCAAATCCATCAAAAGGCAACAGCAAAGCTGGAGCTCCATCACAAGCCCATGAAGAATGTGGCATTGTTCTTACCACCATCACTGAGTAAAATTTAACCTCATAAGCTGAGTAATGTTTATTCCTCTGAACTTCTCATTTTTTTTTTATATTTTTTTATTTATTAACCAAACATGTCTATGTTCCTCAAAGATTACTCCTTTTACCCTCCAACCAATAGTTGAAGGTAATTGAATATTGTAAAGATAGGGTTGGCCCTCAATTATCCAAGTTCCTAAGATGAGCTATCATGTTTAACAAGTTTAAGCAACTCATGGCAGGTTAAGTTGATGCATTGAGTTCATGGAAGGTTCATCATGAGGCTAATTTCTTTATGGTAGAGCATCGAATAGCTTTGGAAGCAAGGCAGATGATTGATGCCTTTACTTGCAAATCAATTTATGTTGATTATTGAATGGGATTGAATAAATTCAATTGGTTGTGTTATATATAAATAAGAATAACTTCTATGGGGGTTTAGGTATTGGGGTATAATTTGTTTCATTAATAAGAATAAGTACCATGGATGAATTTTGATCTTCTTTTTTTCTCTAATGTTTTCTTTAATGTCATGATAGGGAAAGATACAAAAGCAAAATTTTTGTTTGTGGAGTTCATTCAAATTTGCTTGTGTGTCTTTCTCGTAACATAAGAGAAAACACGAGAAAGTAAAAGGAAATGATCAAAATGTACTGTGGATTTTTTTTATTTTTTTTTTTGTTAAGCTAATTTCTTGCTTTCAATAAAAGTTTGAAAGATCCAAAAAACCCCACCATTACGGGGTTTTGTATCTTGCTTAAACAAGGAGTTGGGCTGTGGGACTCCTGACGTGTGTTTTTACGTTACAGTCCTAGTTTATTTCTGAAGCCATGGTAAAATGGCTATAACCTGCGTGATTGAGTCAATAAAATTTAGACAAAACCTTTTGAAATTTTCATTTTCACCTATGAACTACACTAATGCTTCGTAAGCCTTCTTTGTCTCCGAGTGCGAAGGAATCGCGTGGTGGCGTAGTAATGCCTGTTGGAGCCTGTAGCCTATAACATAGGATATTAGGATTTGCGGTTGAGAATCTTCAGAAGAGTCAAGTGATTCTTTGATCGGATTGAGAGATGAGGAGGAAAATAAATATCTATTGTCCCATTTTATTTTATTTTTTGGTTTATTTGTTGTCCTATTTTAGTGTACTACATCCTACCCCATCAATAATATCTTGTAACATAAGTTAAACTTTCATGTAATCTTTAAAAGTATAAAATATATGACAATATATTATTGGTGGAGATAAAGGGTGATAAACAAAAATGAGAGAGCATATCCTCATCCGAGGAGGATGACACTGTCCTATCCTCATGTCATACATATGATCCAACATTACCTGAATTCTATATTTTTCGTATACCGATTAAGGGTAAAAAAAATTTATGAATCAATGTATATGATTATACAAGTTAGAAGTTAATCAACATGTAGATGATTATATAAGTTATTAGAAGTTACAACTAACAAAATCATAATATTTTTTCTTAACAAAAATAGGGCACTTGCTTATAAAAATTGATTAGTAATCTGTTAATTAATAAATATATAATATTAACTAATAATTTAGGTGTAATTAACCAGATTACTTTTAGTGTAGGAACCTGGGATTTAGAAGGACGATAATTTCCTATGCGAGCAAGGACGAATTCAGTGATGGAAATGCGGAGGGGACCATGGCACGTACGTGTGGGTTCCCAACTTCCCATTTCTATGTCTTGTAGCCAATATGGTAATTAAATCGTAAAGTTGGACAACTATCTCTCTTTTTTGTTGTGTTGTGTTTTGTATCCCATCTTACATTGACGTTTCTTTTGGGCTTTGGACTTGGAAAGTTGGTTATATTGGATCCATATTTCCAGAAGTTTGATTTTGCTCATGGTCTTCGTGACCCAATTTTATTACTTTAAGAACAGGAATTGAGTTCATTTTTTTTTTTTATAGGCAAATTGCTAGTGGTTAATATGTTAGGGGAGGAGAATTTTTAGTGGCAGGGATTAAGCCCCGCACCTTCTGCTTAAAACCCATTCATGTCCCCGCTCATACCAACCCCCTCGTGGACCAGGAATTGAGTTCACTATTAATTCATTTTCAATAAAGATTTTTTTTTTTTTACGAAAATAATTTTTACGATACCATTATCCGGTCAAAGTTGGAGGTGAGAAAGATAATCACTGGAGTGGACTCCCACATGTAAATGTAACAGAGTTTAAGCTAATTGAGAAGTTGTGGTCGAAGGCACATGATGTTCTAAATTTTTTATTTTATAAACAAAAGTATATTAAAAACAATATAAGGGGTATTTTAACCCATATACAAAAGTAACTTTCATATGATGTTCTAAATTTGTTTTATCGTCTCCAGATTTAGATTCCCCGCATTTACGTATTCACGAAGTTATAAGATACATCATTGGATCAATCTTGTTTTTCATTTTTAAATTTTTTTAATGCACATTCAAATACATCTAATGGTCTATATCAATGAATGCGTGAATGCGTGAAAATAATAAATGTAGGGAATCCAAATCTGTTGAGCAGCTGATGCCTTGGGCAACAAATACCATGTTCAGTAATTGTAATTAACTAGCTAGTAACATAGACTTCTTTTTTTTTTTCTTCTTTTTTTTTTTGTTTATAAAAAAAAAACTAGTAACATAGACTTAAGTACCTCTGGCTTGGTCAACAGCTGAGTGTGGAAAATAAAAATGACCATTTCCGATGAATAAAAACATAACACGTCAACGGCATAATTATATAGTTTTTTTGGATGAACTTAAGCTACTTCCATTGTTTTAGAAAATGGCGAGGGATTGATTACTATGCGATTTAATTACTAAAGTACAATAGGAAGTAGAGAACACAATAAAAATCGAAGGACCGACTGTTGTTTTGTTTTAATTCTTTATTCTTACTTGCATTTCATCCTCATTTTCAACCTTCTTTTATTTTATTATCATCTAACATATATAATATTATAAAAATAGGGGACGTTCTCTCAAATCTCAATTAAGCAGCTGAACTAGGTAGAAAAATTAGCTTTCATGTTGGAATTTTAAGCAAAAGATAACAATAAAAATGAAGCCAGGCGTATATAAAATATAAAAGGTAGCTTTCATTACTCATTAGGCTTGTCTTCTGCGGAAAACTTTTCTCATAATCATCCAATGACAAAGCTAAACAAAGAGGGTTCAACTTGAATACACACATACACAAGGGAGTAAATAACTCTTAAAATATATATTGATCATAAATACATTAGAATAAAGCTGAACAAAGTGTGCACGGAACCTTTGTTGAATTGTGAAAAATTAGCTCGTCAGGAAGAAAAGAGATCATATGAGTTGAAATGAATTAAAAAAATGTGAAGAGAGGGTGATCGATACATGAGGGACATGAAGACGAGACGATTTGTTTTGTTTAGGTTATTATCGTTTTTGCTGACTTCAGTCCACTCGGTGAATGAGACTCATGTAATCACTATACTGTTGAGCTGCAAACAAAGTCCCACATTGCCTAAATAAAGGGAGGAACATGAGTTTATAAGTATGGAAATTGTCCCCATTGGAAAGAGGCCTTTTGGGTAATGTCCAAAAGTAACCCTCAGTAACCTAATAGTGGTATCAGAGTCGATGGTGCCGGCTATGTAAATTGTCCCCATTGGTCCCTCGGTAACCTAACATATACCAATCACTAGCTCTCCAAATGTAGCAGTGGAATATCCAGCTCCATGATACCACTCAACTACAATTCTAGACTTAGTAATTGGATCGATCAATCCTTTTTTATTTTCTGAAATTGATTACACGAAAATCTTGTTGATTAATCAACAATTCAAGTGTTCAACATTCATGTCATATATGTTGGGTGAATGTTGTTCCCTATTTATTTTTCCCTATTTATTTACAAATGCGTATTGTCGTTTAATTACTCTAACAATATATTTTAGCTTTTTATACCTCTTGTAGTTATTGACTAATGACTCTCATTCGGTTCTATCAAATTTTCTTTAAAAAAAATGACTTTTGAGTTTTTCACGTGCTAATACACTAAAATATAAATAAAAAGAAACAAGTCCACCAATATTTTAAAACAATAAATCAAGTTAGACATATTACGTGTTTAGCACATAGCTAGAGATTAGAGAACTAGAAACTTCAAACGTGTTTATTCGTACATCACATACTTCTTTATCATAAATCAACCTTTTCAGGCTACTTCCCTAGCTCTTTTGAGATATATAAATTATAAATTTGGCGCACGAAATCTATTTTTTTTATAGGCAAAAAAATTGGATCTTTTCTCGATTTGTGCATGTCATCTTTACGCAGAGGCCATGCTAATCTTCTCTGTATCGTTTCAATTTTATCGGATGTCCCCGAAGGGACGGCGCACGAAATCTTTAGTACTTAATAAATTCTTCACTAACATTAAATCAAATTTGATGGTTAGAATCATCACTTATTGAATCTGGCTGGAATCTGGACAACTAATGATCGATGGTTAGAAAGTCATCTCTGTGTATACAGTTTTTAGGGAATTCATAGTGGTTAAACTTTGGGTTGTAATCTTTTTGGCTGTTTTTTTTTTTTAGAAGTGTTAGAGTTGATTACAACTATGACAGTGTAAATTGACTGATTGTACTGGGTTGGGTTGAGTACCCTTGTGCTAAAAAGTAATACAATGTTTGCTTATATAAAAAAAAATGCAGTCAAATTTTAAATCTCTTTTTGATACTGCAAACTTGACAAGCCTTCACCAAGATATTCCCCATTCACATGCATTGCTTATTCTTCCTCAACATAAATTTAACAGTTTAAAGAATTCAAATTTTCAAGTATAATAAATCCAAAATCAAGATGAGTAGTTGAAGCATTGAGTGATGTAATACCAACAAAAAAATCCTCCAACCTGTGCATGCAATTCTTTGCATAACACATACAAAATAATAGAGATGGCAAAAAGGGTCGATATGCTCTGCCTCGCCACTGACCCACCTAAAACAGAGCAAGGCGGGTTGACCCATTTTGGTAAAATGTTTGAATCTCTCAACTCACTCCATTTATAGTGGCGGGTTGGTGGGTTGACTCGCAAAAAATAAGTTATAAAAAATTAAAAATAAAATTACTAATATATCAATATCATCTAAAACATCACAAATACAAATATTTATTTTTTGACAGTAGACTATGGAATGCATACAAATATATATAGTCCTAATGGAATGGTAATTCTAAACTATATATATATATATATATATACACACACACACACACAAATAATTGCGGAACGGGATGAGTTAACTAATCACCGATAATTGCTTATAAAAAAAAAAAAACTAATCACCAATAATCTTATGGATGGGTAACTTAAAACTAATTGTAGCATAAAAAATTTAGTTATTTTTTTAATAAAAAAATTGGTTGGCGGGCCAACCCGCCATGCCCACAACCCATTTTCTTGGTGGGTTAGGCGGATGGGTTAAGATGGGTTAGGGACCTCAACCCAACCCATAGAAAATGACGGTTTAAAAAGGTTGGCCGTTGTGTCCAACACATTTTGTCATCTCTAACAACGAATTATAGTGGCCAAAGCAACTAAACACTACTCAAAGCATGCGCACAAACCATGTCCACTTCATGTGTACCTTAGAATCTGTTGTTAATTGAACAGGAAGAGAAAACAAAGTTGCAAAGGATAAAAAACTGAACTACAATATTTGATCTGATAACTTAAAGTCTTTAACATTACAATCTTTTAACCATTATAAAAAAACTGCAAAGCATAATAACCACCTACTAGAATCATGGCCCTAAGATAATGCCACGATCACTAAACTGAACAGCAACTAAACAAATAAAAACACAACCAACTCCTAACAAAGAAAAACAATTGACTAAGCAACATTTTGACTCCACATCAGCAGGTCCTAAACACATCATTTAACACTCCTCCTTGCTTTAGGAACTGCAAACACCAAGCTTTGATCTCAGAAATTCAAACTTGCTAACTGGTGTAACACCCTGTTTTTCTTAAAATGTTTTATTAAGTTAATTTTATTTATTTAAAAATGTTGGTTAAGGGCTAAGTGGGATTTTAGCCTAAAAGTCCCCTTCTGGTACATGAGCACGCTCGTGCTCATTAGCCAGCAAGCCCGTGCTTAAAGTCAGAAGCGTGTCTCTGATTTTAAGTTGAGCACGCCCGTGCTCAATAGTGAGCACGCCCGTGCTCAATGCGTGGACCGCGTCTCGCTGACGCTAAGTGGAGCACGACCGTGCTCAATGCTAAGCACGACCGTGCTCAGGTCCGAACGTTATATATGTAAACAGACCCGAGGGTTTGACGTGAAACCCTGTTTTTGGTGCAGCTGCGGCCAGAACTCGTTCTTGCGCTACTTCTCCTTCGTTCATCGCCGTAGTGGAGTTTTGAGGACCGTTTAGGAGATTAGATTGATCTGCCTCGTTGTTAATAGGTAATGGTTTCGTCCCTTTTAGTTTCCTTTCGTGTTTTTGGGATTGGAGACTAACCGGTTGTGTTCTTGTGTGCCCAAGGTTCATCATTGGAGTGAGCCGCTTTGGGAACGGTACCAGTTTACCAGTAGGAGCAGTGTTAGAGCTACCTTCAATCCAGGTATGGGGAGAAGGGCATTGTATTCATTAGGCTTTGGGGTAGTGTAAGGTGACGGGGTTTCCCATGACCCTGGAGTCGTTGTATGTCTACTTGATATTATGTCTGTTTGCCAACATGATTGTTAAGTTAATGCTGTTATGTCATAACATGTTTTAGTTGTTCTTGATGCTTGATGAATTATGCTCTTATTCATGATGTTATGATTGATGATTTGATCATGGTGATATTGAATGATTGGCTGAATACTGAGTTATTGATTTAAGATGGTAACTGGAAAGATTAGGTTTGAAAACGTGATAGATTAGTTGGTTAATTGATCCTTAAAATTTGGCTAATAATATGGTTTCTGTCCCTGCCCAGAACAGTGCAGTCGTGCATTGAGCACGACCGTGCTGAACAGGGAGCATGACCGTGCTCCCACTTAAATTCTGGAAAATGGCCGCGCTGCTCAGCACGGCCAAGCAGGTCAAACATCACGATCGTGCTGCTGAGCACGACCGTGCTGCTGAGCACGACCGTGCTGAGTGTGAAGCACGACCGTGCTTCACTTCAAAGGGCAGCACGCCCTCACGTGTCCAAGCACGACCATGCTAAGGTCTAAGCACGACCGTGCTGACCTCCTGGACAGTGATACAATTAAAGGACTTAAGGGGTTTTTAAGCCCATTCCCAATGATGATAAGTTGAGATAATTAATCAAAGATAAAGATTAGACAACTTGGTTATTAATTATATAAGTCGGTATCCGTTGGGTTACCGCACGTTGATAAGTTGAAGTCTTGGGTGCTTATAGACCCAAGCATGTTTAGTTGAACCTTGGTGCTTATTGGCCAAGGGAGCCTTGACCCCACGGTTTGGGTCTAAGGCTACGTTGAGTTTGATGTTGAAAGTCTTGGGAGCTTCATGGCCCAAGCAAGGAGGTGGTTGAGATTGTTTGTCGTTGTGCCATTTGCATAAAGCATTGGAGTAGTTGATGGGGGAGGTTCGACAAAGGGGAGATCGCCCGAGAGTACGGTGATCTGGCCATCCACGGTAGGTCACCCAAGGTTTGGTGACCGAGGCCCCCCGTGATGAGGCATCCACGGTTTGATGCGTTGGCTATCCATGGGGTTCACCCAAGGTTTGGTGAACTGCCGGTGTTGGTGCTTTTATGGCCAATACGGATATGTAACTCCAAAGTCGTTCATCCTGAGTTAGTTTGGATCCACATGCATAGTTGGAGTAGCGGAGTAGTTGATGCATTGCATAGCATAGCATATTGATTGTTATGATGTTGTTGGATGTTGATGTTTGCTTATGTGTATGTTTACCTTGCTACTATTCCCCTGCTGTTTATATGATTACATGAATCTTACTCCCTGTATTGTTTGTGTTTGGCCTGATCGGCATTTGCAGAGGATGACGAGCAGCCCGGAGAGGAGTGACTCTGAGGAGCCGCCACTCATAGTAGGGTTGTTTAAGTTTAGATAGTTTGTTTCCAGTTGTATTCCGAGGATTTATTTCCGGAACGGTTATACCAGCTCTGAATTGTGACATCGGGGTTGGGTTATTTTATTTGATTATGTTTTTATTTGATTAAACTTATTTCGTTATTTTCCGCGTTGTAAACGAGTTCATGTGGGACTTTTCTACCCATGGACAACTGTTCTATTTATTTCAGTTAAATGCATGTTTTTCTTATTAATTGTTTTTTTTATTAATTGCCTTATAACATGCTGGGTAGAAGGGTGTCACATTTAGTGGTATCAGAGCAGTTCGACCTTGTTCGGACGTGGTATGAGTCTGTTGTGAGTCTGTTGTGTGACTCTTGTGTGAATTGTCTATACTTGTATAGATAATGATGTTTTAAGTTAGTTGCCTGTAGCTTTTACTCGCTTAAGTTTCTGTATTAAGAGTTGTGTTGGACTTGTACAGGAACTAATGGCCGGTAGAGGACGCAACGATCAGGCGATCGCGGACGCATTGGCACTTCTGGCCAATGCTATCGAGCAGGTTAACCCTAACAACGGTGGGCCAGCTGAGTTCCAAGGACTGGATAAGTTCCAGAGGAACAACCCTCCGTCGTTCAAGGGCGCGTACGATCCGGAAGGAGCTTTGTTGTGGCTGAGGGAGACAGAGAAGATCTTTCGAGCCATGGATTGCAACGATCAGCAGAAGCTCATCTTTGCTACCTTCATGCTGACCGAGGAGGCAGAGCATTGGTGGGATAACTGCAGGCAGAGGATGCAGGCTGAGGGCACATCGGTTACATGGGCTGTGTTCAGGCAGAGATTCCTGGAGAAATACTTTCCAGCGGATATCAGAGACAAGAAGGAGATGGAATTCTTGTCTTTGAGGCAAGGGTCGCTGTCAGTTGGTGACTATGCGGCAAAGTTTGAGGAGCTGGCCAGGTACTACACTCCCTACCAGCATGAGACGGATGACCGTTCAAAGTGTGTGAAGTTTGAGGCTGGACTCCGACCTGAGATCAAGCAGGCCATCAGCTACCAGGAGATCAGAGTCTTCCCTATTCTGGTCAACAAGTGCAGGATTTATGAAGATGCCAGCCAATTCAGGGTTGCTAGTTCCAAAGGGTCAGATAGCCAGAGTGGCAAGAGGACTGATCAGAGGGACAAGGGTAAGCAGAGGTATGCTCCGACCGGTAGAGATTTCAAGCAGAGTGGTAAGAAGCCACAGTTTCAGCAGGATGGGTTTAGAGGCGGGTTCTCTAACGTCTCTAGGCCTATGAGGTGTGGCAAGTGTGGTGCTACGGATCACTACTCGTCTCAGTGCAAGGAGACGCAAGTGATCTGCTTCAGATGCGGCAAGCCAGGACACATCAGCCGAGAGTGTGAAGGAGCCAAAGCCGAGCCTCCCAGTGCCGGCAAGAATCAGAAGTCCCAGGCCAATCGACTGAAGACCACTGGAAGAGTCTTTACTCTTAGTGGAGCTGAAGCCTCCGAGTCTGATGACTTGATTCAAGGTACATGTTTTATAGATGGAACTCGATTAACTGTGTTGTATGATTCGGGTGCTACTCACTCATTTATATCGCATGATAGGGTCAAGAGTCTTGAATTGCCTGTTGCTTTCCTTGAGTATGATTTGTTGGTTTCTACACCTACAAATAAACCTGTTACTACTTCTTATGCATGCAAGAACTGTCATATAGTTATAAATGATAGGACATTCATTGCTGATCTTGTATGCTTGCCTTTGAAAGACCTGGATATCATTCTGGGTATGGACTGGTTATCTTCCAACCATGTCCTCCTCAACTGTTTTGACAAAACCTTGATTTTTGGAACTCCAAAGGAGTCTAAGAATCCGGACCTTCTCTCTGCCAGCCAAGTTCAAGCTTCGATGAAAGACGAAGCCCAAGTATACATGATGTTAGCTTCCCTGGAAGTAGAGAGCAGCCCTCCTGATGTCGCCAGCTTGCCTGTTGTGCGAGAATTTCCTGAAGTATTCCCGGGGGATGTTTATAACTTACCCCCAGAGAGAGATGTTGAGTTTACCATAGACTTAGTGCCTGGCACCGGGCCAATCTCCATAGCACCCTATAAAATGTCTCCTCTAGAGCTAGCTAAGTTGAAAGAACAGTTAGAGGACCTGATGAAGAAGCAGTTCATTAGGCCGAGTGTGTCTCCGTGGGGAGCACCTGTGTTGTTGGTGAAGAAGAAGGATGGTAGTATGAGGTTGTGTGTCGACTTTCGACAACTCAACAAAGTGACCATAAAGAATCGGTATCCCCTCCCTAGGATTGATGATCTTATGGACCAGTTGATGGGCGCTTGCGTCTTTTCAAAGATAGACTTGAGATCAGGGTACCATCAGATTCGGGTTAAGTTTGAGGACATCCCGAAGACAGCATTTAGGACGCGATATGGTCACTATGAGTACTTGGTTATGCCTTTCGGTGTGACCAACGCTCCTGCGGTCTTCATGGACTACATGAACAAGACCTTTCACCCTTACTTGGATAAGTTTGTGGTAGTGTTTATAGATGACATCTTAGTGTACTCCAAGAGTAAGGAGGAACATGAGGAACACTTGAGGGTTGTTTTGCAGACCCTTAAGGAAAAGCAGTTGTATGCTAAGTTGTCTAATTGTGAGTTCTGGTTAGAGGAAGTGAGCTTCTTAGAACATGTCATCTCTAAGGGTGGCATAGCAGTGGGAGGCGCCAAAGTCTGTAACCGAGATTAGGAGTTTCTTGGGGTTAGCCGGGTACTATAGGCGGTTCATAGAAGGTTTCTCTAAGATAGCTTTACCCTTAACCCGTCTCACCAAAAAGGGACAGTTGTTTGTGTGGGACTCTAAGTGTGAAGAGAGTTTCCAAACCCTCAAGAATAGGTTGACATCAGCACCAGTGTTAGTTTTGCAAGATCCTAGTGAACCCTTCGTAGTTTTACTGCGATGCTTCTAAGCAAGGGTTAGGTGGTGTGCTGATGCAGAATGGTAAGGTAGTTGCTTATGCTTCTAGGCAGTTGAAAACCCATGAGAAGAACTACCCTACCCATGACCTAGAGTTAGGAGCTGTGGTATTTGCCTTAAAGATTTGGAGGCATTACCTGTATGGAGCAAGGTTTGAGGTCTTTAGCGATCATAAGAGTTTGAAGTATCTCTTTGATAAAAAAGAGTTGAACATGAGGCAGCGTAGGTGGATGGAGTTTTTAAAGGATTATGACTTCGAGCTGACCTATCACCCAGGAAAGGCCAATGTGGAGGCCGATGCCTTGAGTAGGAAAACCCTGCATGTCTCCGCTTTGATGGTTAGGGAGATGGATTTGATTGAGGAGTTTAGAGACCTTAGTCTAGCTTGTGAGTTTACCCCTAAGAGTATTAGGCTTGGTACCTTGAAGGTTACCAACAGTCTGATGGATCAGATTAGAGAGGGTCAGAAGTTAGATAAGTTTCTCTTAGACCAACGAGATTTGCTCGCTCAAGGTAGAGACCTAAGTTTTAAGGATGGCAGTGATGGTATTTTGAGGTTCAAAGATAGAGTTTGTGTGCCAGATGTTCTTGAGCTTAGGAAGTTGATCTTAGAAGAAGGTCATAGGAGTGGATTGAGTGTGCACCCAGGTGCCACTAAGATGTATCAGGACCTTAAGAGGATGTTTTGGTGGCCTAGGATGAAAAAGGATGTAGCAGAGTTTGTGTATGCGTGCCTAGTTTGTCAGAAGGCTAAGATAGAGCATCAAAGGCCTTCAGGTAAGTTGCAACCTTTGAGTATCCCGGAATGGAAATGGGATAGCATCTCCATGGATTTTGTGTCTGGACTCCCTAGGACTCCAGCTGGTTTTGAGGCTATATGGGTTGTTGTGGATAGACTGACTAAGTCTGCCCATTTCATTCCGATGAATATGGAGTATCCATTGGAGAAGTTAGCTAAGCTGTACATCAAGGAGATAGTTAGGCTTCATGGTGTACCCTCTAGCATAGTTTCAGATAGAGACCCGAGGTTTACCTCTAGGTTTTGGAATAGTTTGCAAGAGGCTTTAGGGACAAAGCTTAGGCTTAGTTCAGCTTACCACCCACAGACTGATGGGCAGTCTGAGCGGACCATCCAGTCCTTAGAGGACTTGTTGAGGGCTTGTGTGTTAGAACAGTCTGGAAGTTGGGACAAGTTTTTGCCCCTAATAGAGTTCACCTACAACAACAGCTTCCATTCCAGCATTGGGATGGCACCCTATGAAGCTCTGTATGGGAGGAGATGTAGGACACCCTTGTGTTGGAGTGAACCTAGTGATAGTGTGGTGCTAGGGCCAGAGATAGTCCAGGAAACAACAGAAAAGATCAGGTTAGTTCAGGAAAAGATGAGAGTTGCACAGAGTAGGCAGAAGAGCTACCATGATAAAAGGAGGAAAGCGCTCGAATTCCAGGAAGGTGATCATGTATTCTTGAGAGTTACCCCGACGACGGGGGTTGGTAGAGTGATGAAGGCGAGGAAACTTACTCCGAGGTTCATTGGTCCTTACCAAATCCTCAAAAGAGTCGGCGAAGTCGCCTACCAGATAGCCTTACCCACATTCTTGTCAAACCTCCACAACGTTTTTCATGTGTCTCAACTCAGGAAATACATTCATGACCCTAGTCACGTGATAGTTCCCGATACGATACAGTTAAAAGAGAACTTGACATTCGAGGTGTTACCCCTTCGAGTCGAGGATAGGAGGGTGAAGCAGCTAAGAGGCAAAGAGATTCCCTTGGTTAAAGTAGTTTGGAGCCGGGCAACTGAGGAAAGCGCTACCTGGGAGCTCGAGAGTCAGATGATGGAGGCGTATCCGCATCTTTTCGTTTGAGGTACGTAGAAATTTCGAGGACGAAATTTTTATAAGGGGGGTGGAATTGTAACACCCTGTTTTTCTTAAAATGTTTTATTAAGTTAATTTTATTTATTTAAAAACGTTGGTTAAGGGCTAAGTGGGATTTTAGCCTAAAAGTCCCCTTCTGGTACATGAGCACGCTCGTGCTCATCAGCCAGCAAGCCCGTGCTTAAAGTCAGAAGCGTGTCTCTGATTTTAAGTTGAGCACGACCGTGCTCAATAGTGATCACGCCCGTGCTCAATGCGTGGACCGCGTCTCGCTGACGCTAAGTGGAGCACGACCGTGCTCAATGCTAAGCACGACCGTGCTCAGGTCCGAACGTTATATACGTAAACAGACCCGAGGGTTTGACGTGAAACCCTGTTTTTGGTGCAGCTGCGGCCAGAACTCGTTCTTGCGCTACTTCTCCTTCGTTCATCGCCGTAGTGGAGTTTTGAGGACCGTTTAGGAGATTAGATTGATCTGCCTCGTTGTTAATAGGTAATGGTTTCGTCCCTTTTAGTTTCCTTTCGTGTTTTTGGGATTGGAGACTAACCGGTTATGTTCTTGTGTGCCCAAGGTTCATCATTGGAGTGAGCCGCTTTGGGAACGGTACCAGTTTACCAGTAGGAGCAGTGTTAGAGCTACCTTCAATCCAGGTATGGGGAGAAGGGCATTGTATTCATTAGGCTTTGGGGTAGTGTAAGGTGACGGGGTTTCCCATGACCCCGGAGTCGTTGTATGTCTACTTGATATTATGTCTGTTTGCCAACATGATTGTTAAGTTAATGCTGTTATGTCATAACATGTTTTAGTTGTTCTTGATGCTTGATGAATTATGCTCTTATTCATGATGTTATGATTGATGATTTGATCATGGTGATATTGAATGATTGGCTGAATACTGAGTTATTGATTTAAGATGGTAACTGGAAAGATTAGGTTTGAAAACGTGATAGATTAGTTGGTTAATTGATCCTTAAAATTTGGCTAATAATATGGTTTCTGTCCCTGCCCAGAACAGTGCAGTCGTGCATTGAGCACGACCGTGCTGAACAGGGAGCACGACCGTGCTCCCACTTAAATTCTGGAAATTCGTGCTCCCACTTAAATTCTGGAAAATGGCCGCGCTGCTCAGCACGGCCAAGCAGGTCAAACATCACGATCGTGCTGCTGAGCACGACCGTGCTGAGTGTGAAGCACGACCGTGCTGAGTGTGAAGCACGACCGTGCTTCACTTAAAAGGGCAGCACGCCCTCACGTGTCCAAGCACGATCGTGCTAAGGTCTAAGCACGACCGTGCTGACCTCCTGGACAGTGATACAATTAAAGGACTTAAGGGGTTTTTAACCCCATTCCCAATGATGATAAGTTGAGATAATTAATCAAAGATAAAGATTAGACAACTTGGTTATTAATTATATAAGATAATTAGAATAACAAGCTGTTAAGTCGGTATCCGTTGGGTTACCGCACGTTGATAAGTTGAAGTCTTGGGTGCTTATAGACCCAAGTATGTTGAGTTGAACCTTGGTGCTTATTGGCCAAGGGAGCCTTGACCCCACGGTTTGGGTCTAAGGCTACGTTGAGTTTGATGTTGAAAGTCTTGGGAGCTTCATGGCCCAAGCAAGGAGGTGGTTGAGATTGTTTGTCGTTGTGCCATTTGCATAAAGCATTGGAGTAGTTGATGGGGGAGATTCGACAAAGGGGAGATCGCCCGAGAGTACGGTGATCTGGCCATCCACGGTAGGTCACCCAAGGTTTGGTGACCGAGGCCCCCCGTGATGAGGCATCCACGGTTTGATGCGTTGGCTATCCATGGGGTTCACCCAAGGTTTGGTGAACTGCCGGTGTTGGTGCTTTTATGGCCAATACGGATATGTAACTCCAAAGTCGTTCATCCTGAGTTAGTTTGGATCCACATGCATAGTTGGAGTAGCGGAGTAGTTGATGCATTGCATAGCATAGCATATTGATTGTTATGATGTTGTTGGATGTTGATGTTTGCTTATGTGTATGTTTACCTTGCGTACTATTCCCCTGCTGTTTATATGATTACATGAATCTTACTCCCTGTATTGTTTGTGTTTGGCCTGATCGGCATTTGTAGAGGATGACGAGCAGCCCGGAGAGGAGTGACTCTGAGGAGCCGCCACTCATAGTAGGGTTGTTTAAGTTTAGATAGTTTGTTTCCAGTTGTATTCCGAGGATTTATTTCCGGAACGGTTATACCAGCTCTGAATTGTGACATCGAGGTTGGGTTATTTTATTTGATTATGTTTTTATTTGATTAAACTTATTTCGTTATTTTCCGCGTTGTAAACGAGTTCATGTGGGACTTTTCTACCCATGGACAACTGTTCTATTTAATTCAGTTAAATGCATGTTTTTCTTATTAATTGTGTTTTTTATTAATTGCCTTATAACATGCTGGGTAGAAGGGTGTCACAACTGGCAGTGGTTTGGTAAAGACATCAGCAACCTGATCTTCTGTTTTGCAGTAAACAATAGCAATATCTCCATCTTTCTGTACTTCCCTCAAGAAGAATAACTTAATGTTGAAGTGCTTAGTTTTCCTGTGAAGTACAGGATTTTGAGAAATTGCAATAGCAGCTTGGTTGTCAACAAGAATCTTTGTGCTTCCCTCCTGTTTCAAATTGAGATCAATCAAAATCTTTCTTAGCCACAAGGCTTGATTAACAGCAGCAGTTGCAGCAACAAATTCGGCCTCAGCAGTGGATTGAGCAACAATTTCTTGTTTTTTCGAGCTCCACGAGAAAACACCAGAACCAAGTGTGAAACAGTATCCTGAGGTGCTTTTCATATCATCAACAGAACCTCCCCAATCGCTGTCTAAAAAACCAACCAGCTTCAACTCATTGCTCCTGGTAAATTTAATGCCAAAATCACACGTGCCTTTCACATATCTAAGCACCCTCTTTGCAGCCTTGAGATGCCATTCACTTGCACAATGCATAAACCGAGACAAAATGCTTACAGCATTCAAAATGTCAGGTGTCAGGTCGAGTGGCTGTGAGATACATCAAGCAACCAATCAAACTTCTAAAATATGCTTGATCAATCTTCTCTGTTCCATCTTCTTTGCAAAGCTTCTCCTTTGAGTTCATTGGAGTACTCATTTCTTTGCATTCTTCAAGTCTAAACTTCTTTAAAATCTCCTTGGCATATTTCTTCTGACAGATGAAGACTTCATGTTCACTCTGTTTAATTTCCATTCCAAGAAAGAAAGTCATCAATCCGAGATCTGTCATCTCAAAAACCTCCATCATCTCTTGCTTAAACTTCTCCACAACACTTGCTTTATTTCCTGTCACAAGCAAATCATCCACATATAGTGAGATGATGAGAATGCCAACTTCATTGTGCTTGACATATAATGTAGATTCAGATACACTTTTAGCAAATCCCAAATTACGCAGGTGCTCATCAATCCTGCTATACCAAGCCCTTGGAGCTTGCTTCAAACCATAAAGTGCCTTTTTAAGAAGATAGACCTTGTCTTCTTCTCCTTCCTTCATGTAGCCTTCTGGTTGCTCTACATAAATCTCCTCTTGTAGAAAACCATTCAAAAATGCTGACTTGACATCTAACTGGAACACCTTCCAATTCTTTTGTGCTGCAACAGCAAGTAAGAGCCTGATGATGTCGAGTCTAGCAACTGGTGCGAAAGTGTCTGAGTAGTCCACACCTGGTATTTGAGCATATCCCTTGACCACGAGCCTAGCTTTATGCTTGTTGATTGTACCATCAGCATTAAGCTTGGTTCGGAACACCCACTTGACTCCAATTACTTTTCTGTTTTCGGGTCGACTAACAAGCTCCCATGTTTTATTTTTATCAATCATGAACAGCTCCTGCTCCATTGCATCTATCCAATTCTGATCAGTCTTGGCTTCTTCATAATTCGTTGGTTCACAAACAGCAATATTGCATCTTTGGTAAACATCAGAAAGCAGTCTTGTGCCCCTGACAGGAATGTCATCTACCATATCATTTTCCCAATCTTCAATGCTTTCATCTGCTTTGTCCAAAATAGGAAACTATAGTTTTGGCTCTTTTGAGGTTGGGCCCATCTCCTTTGCATCATCCCAGTTCCACTCTTCATCTTCCATAAAGTGCACATCCCTGCTTATAATAATTTTTCCATTTTGTGGTTGGAAAACTTTATAAGCTTTTGCAACAGAGCTATAACCAATAAAAATACCTGGAAGTGCTCTTTTATCTAGTTTATCTCTCTTGATCTGTGGAACATGAGTGAAGCACAAACATCCAAATACTTTAAGGAAATTCAGAGAGGGTTTGTAACCATACCAAGCCTCGAATGGTGTTTTATCCCTTACTGCTCTTGTGGGAAGTCTATTTTGCAAAAAAAACAGCAACGTTTGCTGCTTCCGCCCAAAATTGCTTCGGCAAGTTCTTCTCATGTAGCATACATCGGGTCATCTCCAATATAAATCTGTTTCGTCTCTCACTAACTCCATTTTGTTGTGGAGTGTATGGAACGGTCAACTGATGATGGATGCCTGCCCCGTGGCAAAATCGATCGAATGCTCAGAAGTGTACTCCTTGCCATTGTCTGATCTAAGAGTCTGAATTCTACAGCCACTTTCATTCTCAACTCTAGCTTTGAAGTTCCAAAAAACTTGAGCTACCTCTGACTTGTGCTTCAGAAAGAAGATCCAACACATACGAGTGAAATCATCTATAAATATAGCATAATAAAGACTACCATTCAAAGAAGGTGTTCTTTGTGGGCCTGCAATGTCAGTATGAATTAATTGCAGCTTCTTTGTTGCTCTCCATGTTGCCTTTGGGAATGGCCTCCTGCTTTGCTTTCCAAATTGACATGCCCTGGAGTTTGGAATATGGTCATCGAGTTCTGGAAAATCATTTGTCATCTCCTTGAGTTTCATTTGCAACAGCCCCTGATGATGATAGTGCCCGAGCCTTTTGTGCCACAACTCAGTGACATTTTCTTCGATTGGAAAAGCAATTTGCTCCTCCTCCAATGGATTTAGAGCAAAGCTTTTCCTTCTCATTTTTACTTTGAAAACGTCTTTGCCATCTGCATCTTTAATCAAACAGCTTTTGTTTTCGAACAGAACTTTATAACCTTTCTCAATTAGTTGTCCAACACTCAACAAATTTTGATCAATTTCAGGGACGTACAACACATCAGAAATGAACTTTGTACCTGAGTAGGTTGAGATTGCTACTGTTCCTTTTCCTTTGACATCAATGTAGTTGCCATTTCCAACTCGAACCTTCGACGAGCTTGCGTTGCTTAGTTCCTTGAATAATTCCTTGTTGTGTGTCATGTGGTTAGTACAACCACTGTCAATAAGCCAATTCTCACTCGATTCAATGCTATAAAAACATGTAGCAACGA
This sequence comes from Echinosophora koreensis, assembly GCA_035048595.1. NCBI lineage: Eukaryota > Viridiplantae > Streptophyta > Magnoliopsida > Fabales > Fabaceae > Echinosophora > Echinosophora koreensis. The sequence goes on along the minus strand of JAPCYP010000017.1, from coordinate 5,257,347 downwards.
ACAGGTGATCCTCCTCTTCCTCCTCTTCTTGATCAGCAGCCTTTGCCTCTTCACCGTGTTGTTGATTTCTGTTTTTACAGATAACAGCTTCATGCCCCATTTGATTACACTTAGTACACTTAGCATCAGGTCTTCTCCAGCATCTAAATAGAGGATGGCCTTTCTTTCCACAATGTTGGCAAGGCGGATATGATTTCTTCCGATTTTCATTTTTCTCTTTTGAATTTACTGATGTTGAACCTGCTCCAATTTCATCAAAATCCTTCTTCTTGTTTTGGCCCACGTTTTAATGTTTTGCTGCTAAAGCTCCTTCGATTTTTGTGTCCTCCCTCATCAGTCTTCTTTGTTCTTGTGCCTTCAATGCATTAAGCAATTCTGCCAAAGAAATTTTTGACAAATCCTTGGTATTCTCCAAGGTAGTGATGGTTGCTTCATATCTTTCAGGTACTGTTACAAGAATTTTTTCAACAATTCTTGAGTCAGTAAATTCTGATCCTAGAAGCCTCACATTGTTTGCGATACTGAGAAGCCTGTCGGAGTAATCTTTGATCGTCTCGGAGTCCTTCATTCTTTGAAGTTCAAATTCCCTGATCAAGTTCAAGACTTGCATGCCTTTAATTCTTTCATCTCCTTCATATTCTTTCTTGAGATAATCACATATCTCTTTTGCTGACTTCAGGGACATGATTCGAGTGAAAATGGTGGTTGAGACAGCAGCAAACAAACAAGCCTTTGCTTTTGATTTCTTTGTCTTCTTTTCCTTTTGCGCTTTTATTTGTGCCATGGTGGGATTGTTTGGAAGTACAGGAATTTCGTAGTCTTCCTCCACTGCTTCCCAAAGATCCAAAGCATCCAAATATGCCTCCATACGTACTGCCCAAAGATGGTAGTTGCTTCCGTCGAACACCGTCGGAGCGATTCCGGGGAGACTAGCTTCGGCTTCCATGACTCATCAACCTTGCACACAGATCCCTTAGGAAGGGGGCTCTGATACCAATTGTTGTTAATTGAACAGGAAGAGAAAACAGAGTTGCAAAGGATAAAAAACTGAACTACAATATTTGATCTGATAACTTAAAGTCTTTAACATTACAACCTTTTAACCATTATAAAAAAACTGTAAAGCATAATAACCACCTACTAGAATCATGGCCCTAAGATAATGCCACGATCACTAAACTGAACAGCAACTAAACAAATAAAAACACAACCAACTCCTAACAAAGAAAAACAATTGACTAAGCAACATTTTGACTCCACATCAGCAGGTCCTAAACACATCATTTAACAGAATCAAATCATTTAGACACGGGGCACGCCTCTCTACATTTGTCTACTTGTTATTTTGATCCTTTCTTTGCCTTTTCATCCTCAACCTTAATGTGGGCGCGTTTGGTCAGTGACTGATAGTGGCTTCTTTTCCCTTCATTGATAGGAAGGCATCAAACTTTTTGGTTGGTAATGCAACAATGGCCGTGGATCTTCAGCATCTGGTGTGGCAATATAGTCCAAAGTGCTGTTTTCCTATGGTCATTTGCTTTGTTTGTTCTGTTTCTTTGACTTTGGTAGTATGTTTGATGTTTTTTCTGGTCTTTATCAGTTACATTGTATTGTTTGGCCAACTTAGTTTCTAGCACGTCTTGTACTGTTGTTATGATGTGTCTCCCTTTAATGAATGTTTTTGCCTATAAAAAAGAAAAAAGGTTATGGAGTCAAAATATATATGTAAGCAGTAATCAAAATATATATCTCCTTGTTGATAATTAGCATATATAGAAAGAGTCCACCTTATCTTAAGCTTAGTTTATTTTAATTTTAATTTATTTAAATTTACAACTTTAAGTTATGGAATTATTTCCTTATTCTTCTATCTGTAGTTTTAGTTATTTTTTATTCTATCATACATATCTATATATTTTTAAATAAACCTGCTATTCACTTATGCTGAGTTTGACTTTACCACACTCACTTGAACTTTTACAATAGTATAAAGCTTTTATCATGACTAACACCCTTCCCCTCCTAGAATAAGAAAAATAAGCTCAAAATGACGTGGACTCTTGTGCATTTTCACTTAGGCAAAATAGGTAAATTGATCTTATATGTTTATTTTATTTTTCATATTGATCCTCTAAATTTTTTATTTTTCAAATTGGTCCTACACGTTACGTTCCAATTTCACATTAGTCCTTTCAGTCAATTTAACCTAACACCGCCAGTTTTGATCTGATGTGGCTATCACCTTAGTCCAACACGTGGCATTTGAGCTGACTCTGTTAGGTCAAAATTGACGGAAATGACTAATGTGAAAACGAAACGTAACGTATAGAACCAATTTGAAAAATAAAAACTTAAAGGACCAATATGAAAAACAAAATATTGGACCAATATACCTATTTTATTTATTTTGTCTTTCACTTAGGTGTATCTTATCTTGTATCCTTTCTTCTAGAGGTAGTGAAAAAAGGAATTGAAAAGAAAAAAAAAAAAAAAACTATTTTAACAATTGATGCACAAATGATATGATCTCTGTTTACTGAATTAAAATGGCTTGATCCACCTATTTGGACATTGACAGCCCATGGTCTATTAAACAACAAAAACTGGCTAAACTATATAACCATTAAGGTAGTTGTCCCCATCCACACCCTTTCCTGGTTATATTTAGTTTTTCCATAGATGTAACGGTTGGCGACTGCACCTAACAATGCCCTGCCGCTACTCTGCCTTAAAAATAAAACCCGGCACAGCATACAAATTGTAGCTATAGTTATTCAATTAATCATTGTTATACTCATTACTTTAAAGTTCAATGTCTTGAACTTCACCTCCACCGTTTCATCCATTTTCTACATGCACTTTAAAGTTCAATATATTCACTTTTTCCTTTTTGTTCATACACTGTTGTGTTCCCCTGTTGTGAGGGTAGACACCATCATATAACAGTAATATACATTATTTTGGTAAACCGAGTAACAATGATACTTTTTTTTTTGAGTTAGCAACGGTGATATTCAACATGTTTAGTTTAAATTTTGTTTAACTCAAAAGGCTGTTAGAACCCGCGTTATGTTGGAGTCCCACATTGGATAGTGATATGGCTTGAAGAGTGCTTATAAGTAAGTGGCAACCCTCACCTTACAAGCTAGCTTTTGGGGTTGAGTTAGGCCCAAACCCAAATTCTAAGATGGTATCAGAGCCTATCCTTGATCCGTTGGGCCACCCGCAGATATCCAGTCCTGCAAACTTCACGCTCCAGATGTCCAGTCCTGGGCGTGAAGGGGGTGTGTTGGAGTCCCACATCGGATAGTGATATGTAGGGATGTAAATGGGGCGGGGTGGGTATGGGTAGTAGCCCCCCACTCCCCACCTCGTTGGAAGAAATTCTTACCCGTCTCCGCCTCATATTCGTGCGGATATCCATCTTGCGGGTTCTAAACAAATTTAGCAATATTTGCGGATATCCATGGATATCCATGAATATTATAACATCTCACGAAATTGAGAGTAAGGGGGATTTTTGCTGGAGTGTGGTGCGAGAGTGAAAGAGGCTTTCTGAATTGGAGAGAAAGGGGCACACAAAATTGAGAGTAAAAATAGAGAGGAAAGGCATGATAGGTGATGTGCGGCTGCGAAAGTTAGAAATAAAACAAGGGTATATATGTGTGTGTGTTCACGCGTGCGTGCATGGTTGTGTACGTGAAATGGGTAGGTTCAGTAATAATATATTAGTGGATGCGGGTATCCGCGGGTATGGCTACTCTGGTACCCCTCCCCGCCCCATTAATAAATGGATAGATGAAATATCCATTTAATTTATCCGTGGGTACCCATTAAGATGTCCATTTTCTATCCGTTGCGGATATTATCCGCGGGTATCCACGGGTATGGATAAAATTTACATCCCTAGTGATATGGCCTGAAGAGTGCTTATAAGTAAGTGGCAACCCTCACCTTACAAGCTAACTTTTGGGGTTGAGTTAGGTCCAAACCCAAATTCTAAGACGTTAGAAGAAAGCTCCACTTTGGAGCTTTGGGAAAATGTAAATTTTGTGCCTTGGACGCGAAAAAAACATGTTGTCGTTGAATACAATCTAATCCAAACAGAGTGATTACTGAATTAGCTATAGCATTGATGCGCAAATCGAATATCGCAGCTGATGGCGAGGGCTCATCTTGCGGTTGTTCCACGTGTATAAATTTAGAGTATGTTCGGGAAAGTTGAAAAAAAATCGATTATAACCGCAATATGTTTTTGTTTGGATATGTTTGCTGAAAAGTAATTTTCAGATAATCTATTTCGTTTGGGTGGTGCAAAAAAAAATCATTTTTATACAGTAAATTACTGAAAAGGGTTTGAAGCTATTTGTTTAAAAGTTAGATTTGTATGGGTAAACATAGAAGAGAGTTTTGAGAATGAAAAATAATCAAATCACAACAATCTGAAGCTAAAACAAATTAGATGGCATAAAATAAATTTTTTCCTCAAAAAAGCTTGTGAGCATAATTAAACAAAAGGCTCCATTTTAAACTTGAAAATAAGCCAACATCTCAACATTAAACATAGATGTAGATATTATTTATTAATTTTCTGCGTAAAGCGATTAGACTATAACAATTTTTCAGATGGTGGGACAATTATTATTATTATTATTATTATTATTATTATTATTATTTTGATAAAGGTGGGACTATGATTAATTTTTTTTTTTTTTTGGTCCGGGATGAAACCCAGGGTATCTCCATAGCCGATAACTGTAGGATTAATCCCTCGAGCATGTAGAGTACCAGTTAAGGGGCAACTTCTCTACCCACAAATGCAACTATTTTCCCATCACCATGATTCAAACCCTAGACATATGATTAAAAGGCCCAAGCTACTAATCACTTGGACCACACTTCATGGGTGGGACTATGATTATTTATCTTTCCTATATCCGATCAAAATGATAATTGATAAACATATGATGTCACTATTAGAATGTCACTATTAGGGAGTTATAAGGTGGTTTGTGGGAGGGATATATGGATTGGATTGATAAAGAGATCATGGGTTCAACTCCCGCCACTAAAAGTTATTTTCAAATTTTTATTTCAAAATTTTTGAAAATAGAAAATGAAAATAGAAAACAGGAGGTTATTTTTCAAATTTTTTGAGATTGAGAAAAGAAAATAATTTTCAAAAAATAGAAATGACAAATGAAAACGAATATGACTGTACACCAAAATGCATTCAAGCGTAAAGATTGGTTCGGATCAAAATATTAGATCCAGCTACACATATACAATGGGTCAAGGCGGAAACTAATGAATGAGCAGAGACTCCATAAGTCATGGTCGGTCTAAAGGTGAAACTATTAAAACCCTAGCTTTAGGCTCATTGCAAAACAATTTTTTTACTCTTACATTTTATAAAGCAAAAAGACCATGTATGCTATCAAAAAGGCCCAACATGATTCAAGGAGACTATCTCACTTAAAATAAAAAGATATCACTCAAAGTTTACTTTAAATTTTACTCGCTCTTGGGCAGGCCCTAACACAAGCTTTATAATTATTCTTCCTCTAAAGGAAATTAATAACAGAAAAAGTTAGACCCTTACAAATATCAAGGACCAAGAAGATGTGGCTACGGGAGAGGGAAGGGTCAATTAGGAACTCCACAAATAGCGGGGGATTGTGCGTGAGTAAGACCTATTCAACTCCGAGACATCAATAACAACAGCCACATTTTTGAACAGGTTTGAAACTTGCAACTACATGCCACTCACCCAGGCTACCCAATCTAGGGTGGTCCATCTTCATATTTCTTTATGCATATAAATATATAATCATGTTACTTTGACACTTATAATACAACACATCCTTGCATTTTATTTGATTTTGGTGAAAATGGGAGGAAAGAAAATAAAAGTTCTAGAAAAATATAATAATTTAATAGTTTTTCTTAGGATTTAATTGTTATACATTGATAATGTAAAGCTTTTTTTACACTGTTAACCAATAGGAAATTGACACACAATTAAAAATGTTTGACTCTTTATCTAACTAACATAAAAGTCATCAATTCAATGATTTTTGATTGGTTGTCAGTGTAAAAATCTTTACACTGACAGTACATATAAATTAAACTCTTTTGTGGAGAGAAAATACAGAGAGATGAAAAAAAATTGACGACTCGTAAATTTTTTTCTCTCCATTTAAGAAAAGAAAAGGAAAAGTGATAAAATAATGTGAAATGTCAAATCTATAGCATGATTGTCTACTAAAAAAAACTCATTTTGACGTTTCTTTCAGACCATAAAAACTTTATAACATCAGTGTGTCTATGTATATATTATCTATTGGTATATTATAATTTTTATATTCATCTATATTTATATATTTTTATATAAACCAAAAGTATATAATTAAAAGAGTACATGCACTACACCAACCCATGTACATATAAAGATTATAAGGTATCTCATCCTAGCAACATTGTCAAATACAGTGAAATGACAAATGTCATACATTAATCTGAAAACTTAAATAACTTGTCAAGTGAGCAGAAAATTTAGATCAAGACCCTAAACGCTCATGAAAAAAAATCTATATTTATATCTATATATCATATTTATACAAAATGTTGTGTGGCATGTGTTCAATTATTATTTTTTTTAAAAAAAATCTTTTTATTCGTACACGTTAGTATATCTGGTGTTATTGGTTAGGACCATCCTAATCCTATGCATGCTAGGGTTACTGGTAATGCTGAAGTAGGGAAGGCATGCAGCACAATAGAGAAAATCTTGCATGCAGCTTTTATTACAACTATCAAGCATTTTCATTTTTCATAAAAGGAAATAATTCAAAAAAGGAAGAAAGGAGGGAAGTTGAATGGACATGAATAGGAAAGGAACACTCGTCGAAATTATCCATTGAATCACTTTTAAATTATATATATATATAAATTATAGAGTGTTAATTTTTGATTGATTGATAATGTAATATTTTTTTATACTGATAATACATACCAATTAAATCTTTCAAAAGGAAAACTGTGAAACAATATTAAAATTGTATAGCTTATCTTTACTTTAAATATATCTTTTTAATGATCAAATAGTTCAATAAGATGAGCAATCTTTGATAAAATTATGTATAATTCATATGAATTTTAATTACATTATTTTAGTTAGTAGTTAGTAGCTTTCTCTAAAATTTTAGTCAAGATCCGCCACTAAACTTGTTGATTCTTAAACATAGAAACTGATTATAATGGACTCAATTTTGTGTAGTCTCCTACTACAATATTAACTCCCCAGAAAATCACAAAGGCAATCATACGTACAAATTACAAAAGTATTTCACACATGATTTTTTATGTTATTCCACCCAACGAACAAATAAGTGGCTATAAGTGACATATAATTTTGTGGTGGTTAGAGTATTAATCAATTATTAATATTATAATCAATTAATATTTTCAGGAGATAATACATACTAATCAGTAATCACTGAACGCAAATGAAAATAAGATGTAAAAAATTATATGAATAGCATAATTGTAAGAAAAATTAAAAATATAAAATGAAAGTCACGTGGGGCGAACGAGGTACTCCTATTTCATAAGACAGAAAGAAATGGGAGGGAAAAAAAAGGTGAGGAGTGACAAATTACAAGAACAGTGGAAGTATCGTAAGGCGAGGGCTCCATGGATGCATGCGCAGAGTGCGTAATGCACGCACCCCAAAAGCATCATCAGATTCGGAGTAATAGTAATAGGGGAGTGACGTCATGGTTGTGTGTGTAGGGCAGAGTCAGAGAGTGAAATTTGGCAAGCGGCGGAGAAAGCTGCCCCTACCCCTTACAGGACCACCACCTTTTAACAGACAAAATTTTAAAGCTATGGTGGCCCCCCTCAACCCCCCACTCTCATTTCTCGCGCGTCTCATTCTCATTATGTATACCCTCTATTTTATTTTGTGTCTTTCATTTCCAAATTTCCAATATAGAAAAACATATCCACTTTCACCCCTAACTTGACCCCTAGTGAGAATAATATGAATAACCCAAGTAGAATATAAGGCAAGAAATGCTTACTACTGGTTTAGTATTCATGACCGTGGAAAGCTGTTTCTGAGATTATATAAGATTTTTTTTTGTCTTTAAATATAGGAGAATATACCTAGAGTGTGTTTAAGACATTGGTTCATGAATTAAAAGAGGCAAGTTAGTATGAAAAAGTAGTTTTTTTTTTTTTACAAGAAGAAAATAGTGTATTTATTATATTAAAAAGTGTTGAACTTTTATTATCAATACAATCTTTCTTTTTATTTATTCCTTAATCAATATCTTAGGACACTCATTAGTAAGACCCTTAAATATATAAGGAAAAAACTTAAGTACAATACTATAGGTATATTAGGTGTTGTTTTCCAATAAGTTTAAGATACGCATAACAGCTCATACACATGTTATGTTTTCATTGATTAACTGTTATATGTCATAATTTTATTGGAAAACAACACCTAATGTACATATGGAATTGTACTTAAGTTTTCTTCCACATATAATACCTTTTGGGTTATTTTAATTTTTCATTTTTGTTGAAGTTGTTTTAAAATATGGTTGAGTTTCAGTTAAATTCTTATGTGGTCAATGGAAGTTCATCTTACTAGTATTACATATTAATGGTTTCCATTGCTACGTAATTAAATACTTAATGGATGATCATTAACAACGGAGATAAAACTAGTAATCTATACTATATACATTTACGAATAAAACTCATTTAATGTCCTTCCAAGTGTCATCTCCTCGGACATTTTACATTTAATGCATTATTTCGTAGAAAGTATTTGTTCACCAGACGATTTGTTTTACATAATTATGGAAGGTTTTTATGTCCAGCTTCTAATTAGTGCAATCATGCGAATTCCCTATGGGTCAATGATTTTAGCATTAATATAACTTCAATAATTTGTATTCAAATTCATTGTAAAATTGAATGTTGAGATAAGTAGAATAGCAACGTATCGAGAGCAATGTCAAATGTTAAAAACAATGTGATAGATAAATATATTTTCTAAAAATGGTTAACTTGTACGGGAAAAAAACAGAAATAAATTAAATAGATTTTCAAGAGAGTATAAAAATAATAAGATAGATAAATATAATTTTATAAAAATGATTAACTTACACGGGAAAAGAGGAGAATTAAATCAAATAGATTTTCATATTTTTCGATAAAATCCTAAAAAGATAGCATATTTCCCGTGCATGGCACGGGTCAGTTACTCTAGTTAAAGAAACAAATTAAAACAAAAAAAAAATTTGGGAATTAGGATTAATGTTACTGAACTTCTTTATGCAATTGGATTTTTTTTTTTGAAATTCACATCTTAATAATCACGATTGATTAATACTCCCTCCGGTCTCTATTATAAGCAAAAATTAAATGGGACACACATATTAAGATAGTTAGTTGATCTCATTTAAAAGAGTCATTGAGAATAAAAAATTAGGTATGTTACCTAAATTACCCTTCCTCTTATTTACTAAGCTTGTGTTATTGAGAATAAAAGGAGTTATTGGAAAACAAAATTTGTATTAAATGAAAGGTATTTTGAGAATAACTTCATTAAATGAGAAGAAAGTAGTTGAAATTTGCTTATATTTTGAACAAAAAAATTAAAAAATTTTGTTTATATCGTGGACCGGAGGGACTAATTGATAGAGTAAGTATTAAGTACCATTATATACAGATTTCAGCTTGGCGCATTAGTAATGCAAATGCATGCGCGTGGAGATGGCATATTGGGATGATGAATAAATAAAAAGGAAGAAGCGGTCCCTCCCATGCAAAATGGAGAGAGGAGGATGGGTGGGGGTACTTTAATACACTAATTAATAAGAATTTGATGTGCAAACATAGACATAGGCCCACCCCATCTCAATATCTCATCTCACCCTTATTTTAGCAACAACATTTTACACAAACCGGGCCTCATCTATTCTTTAATTATTACTCTCTCTATCTATCTATCTATCTATCTATTTATTTATTTATTTATTTATTTATCTCTTTGCTGTGTGAAAACAGACCACGACTGAAGACTCTAATAGCCTTTGAAAATCTTAAGGGTTCAGAAGGAGACAGATCATATATATAGAGGGGCTAGATGAGGACCCACCAACTCATTCCTAACAACAGAACCATCCTCACTGAAAACCCATCTGAAAAAGCCTGTAAAAGACTCTACTTAGGAATGACTTCAATCTTGGGATTCGTTCCCCTACAAAGATCTCCTTATAGGATGATTATATAAATTCCTATATCCCCATTTTTTCAATTGATTATACCATATGAATAATAATAAAATAATTCATGGGCATTTTGGTTCCTACCCGAGGGGAGCGACCTATGAATCTACAATTTTTATGATGGTGGCATTATTGTGGTTTAGGTTTTGGGGTGCTAAAAGCAGAATTTGTGAAAAATCAACATTTTAGTATAATATCAGAAAAAACTCATGTGGCGGCTTGTAGTTTATGTGACAGGCAAAGGACGATCATAACTTTCTGTTGCTCCTAGACCCTCTTACATGTACTTTGTATACAGAGAAGGTGAGTTTATTTATTTTTTTCAAACACCTCTGTCTGAAAATATACCATCAACTTAGCCAATTATTTGTATTCAATTTTAATATATATATATATATATATATATATTCAAATGTTACTATATTATAAGTTGTTATATTCATTTTTCTCTTTTGTCCGAGTTTGGATCCTGAACCTCCAACACCTTCATCATCTTATACCTTTCGCTCAAACTAGTTGAACTGACCCACCCCCAATATTGATATATATTTAATATCATATACTTTTTGTGATTGTAGGAATTTTTTAACACTTAGTAAGAAATAATTGAGGAAATTTCCTTCCTTCCTTTTTTTTTTTTTTTTTTTTTTTTATCTTTGTAGGAATTCTATTTTGGTTGTATATATATTTTGGTCTTGGTGCATTGACCCACTTCTCTTGAGAGAGAGGGAAAGGCCAAAGGGGCACCCATATATCAAATATTGATGATCATAGCATGGAGAGAGAGATCATCATCACACACCTATCTGATCATATCCTTCTATTTCAGAGGAAGTATATCTCATCTTTCTGCCTATAGGTAGGGTTTTCATGGTACCATCATGTGTTGGCTTATTAAGAGAACAACACTAGGAAAAAAAGAGCTTCCACTTCCACTCCACTTCCACCACATATTCTTCTTTCCATTTTCTCAAAGTTTCTGAGTTATATATTGTTGCAACATAAGAATTGAAGCAACTAAGGTTAATTTCATCATGGCACGTCAAGTATGTGAAGACAAATCAAGGGACATGGCTTCTTCATCAATTGGATTTTGCTACTCAGATGTATCCTCAGCTAATCCAACAAATCAAACCCATCTAATGAACCAGATCCAAGGCTTTGTGTCAGACCCTGAGATGTTCAACCTCACCACAGGCATGGAGATGATAGGGTTTTCCAAGAATCTTCCACAAAGTGATCACAACAACACCATCATGTGGAAAAGTTTCTTCAACAAACATGGTCAACACCAAGGTCCTTCCTCTTCCAAAACCATGAATGAGTCTTCTACCAGTTTCTATCATCATGAGTATAATAATAAACCAGATTTCACATCAGGGATTTCTGAGACAAGTAGTGAGAATCTTATCTTGAGTGCTCATGATTCTGCTTCTGCCCCTTGGCAAGAGAATAATAGATCATTACTTGTTGATGATGATTCTCTAAGGTGTGTGTTCCCTTCTGAAGGTAACCAAAGATCAAGTCAAGGTCTTTCACTCTCTCTTAGTTCAACCAATCCTTCTAGTATTGGGTTGCAATCTTTTGAGATAAGACACACTAATAATCATCATCATCAACAACATCAACAACCTGATTTTGTTTCTTCATCAAGTTCTAGAGATGGGTTCTATGCAAAATCATCCAATGCTCAACAACAAGACATGCTGCAAGCTGCTAATGTTTATCAAGGACATTTCATAGTGAAGAATTCTAAGTTCTTGCTACCTGCCCAAGACCTTCTGAACGAGTTTTGTAGTCTAGGAACAAGGCAAAACGATGTAGTAAAACAAAAATCTCTTCAGAAGAACAAGCAGTCATGGGAAGAGGATAATGGTGGCGGTTCCTCAAGGAATAAGCATTCTCTTACCTCTCTAGAATTCGTGGAGTTGCAGAAGAGAAAGACAAAGCTGCTTTCGATGCTGGAAGAGGTATATATGTTTCAAATCTCATTTTTCACTTCATTTAAGAGTTTTTGTTTTTAAAAACTTTTTCAAGTATGTACTTAATTAATTGGCAAGCGAACAATTTTTATCATGACTTAAGTTTTTTCAGCACCCAATTCCATGCTTGGTAAAAAAATCCTTATTTTTATACTAGTGAAATTAAATGTTGTTATATATATTTTGTACATAAAATTAAAATAATTGTATGCATATAAATCCGTGTTCTTAACTTTTTGGTGGGGTGGGGGTAATGTGGTTGATGGGATTGGGGTCTTTCCACTTTGATTCTTGAACTAATTAAGCAGCATATCGCCTTTTCATAAATGCTCCCACTTCATGAAAAATTGAGGCTTTTTAACCTTCACAATCCAAGCCTCAAATGTTTCCTTTTCCTTTTCTTGGCATCTTTTGTGTATTCATTTTACTTCTAGTACTCTTTTAAAAACGGGTATAGGCACATTAATTTTAGGAAAATGATGCTTGAAAATAATTTTCTACCACCATTTTTTTACTCATAAACTCATTAGCAAAAATATAATATATGATTTACAGGACTAGTAATTGATTATCCATAAAGTGAAAATTTATATATTACATTTCTTTCACTTTTGTATGGCTTCTTTTCTTCTCAAGGTTGACAGAAGATACAGGCACTACAGAAATCAGATGAAGGCTGTGGTGTCTTCATTTGAAGCAGTGGCTGGCAATGGTGCTGCAGCAGTGTACTCAGTGTTGGCTTTGAAAGCCATGTCAAGACATTTTAGGTGTTTGAAGGATGGGATTTTGGATCAGATTCAGGCTACAAGGAAAGCCATGGGAGAAAAAGACACCGTTGCACCAGGCACAACAAAGGGTGAAACACCAAGGCTTAAAATCATTGACCAAGCACTGAGACAACAAAGAGCCTTCCAACAAATGAACATGATGGAAACACATCCATGGAGACCCCAACGTGGCCTTCCTGAGAGATCTGTCTCAGTTCTTCGTGCTTGGCTTTTTGAGCATTTTCTCCATCCGTAATTCCTCTATACCCTCTTCTTCTTTTATAGTTGCTAGCTAGCTAGAATGAAGTGCCGATATAAGTAGGAGAATTCTAACGAGTGCCCTTGGGACATTGGTTAATGAATAAATAAGGAAAGGTTTTATTGAAAGGTGGCGTATTCAAAATTTGATGAAGTGTTATTTTTAGTTTTTCAATGAAAGTTTGTTTTTATTAGAATCCTTAACCATGTCCTTAGGCACTCCATCCTTAGCAAGACTCATATACAAAATAGGTTTTCGTAAAGAATCAATGTTCTATCAAAAGATATAAGAAAACAACAAGTGGCAGTTGATATGGCATAGTAGCAAGTTTCTCGTGTAGAATCTCAATCATGGTTGGAAAAACTATGCTATATATTTTGGTAACTTGTGTGCATCACCATTCAGATTCCAACTTTTCGTATTCTCAACAACCACTTTTTTTTTTGGGTTTAATTCTTCTCTGTAGGACCCGTTCTCCACTATACAGTTATCTCTCTAATGATTAATCAATTATTAATTATTATGTATAATTGAAGATCAGATTGTTAATTAATTTCTCGGTGAAAACTTTTGCAGGTACCCAAGTGATGTTGATAAACATATTCTGGCCCGCCAAACTGGTCTCTCTAGAAGCCAGGCATGTCCATATCCTAATTCCTTTAACATACTCTTTTGATTTCTTATCAATTATTACAAATAGTATTTAACATTAAAAAATTATATTTTATTTATACTTTCTCTATTAGGCAAATAAATGATACAGGGTGAGTGTTGAAATATATATATTTTAATTATTTAAACAAAAAATGATATAAAAATATGTAATGAAAATAGTGCACAAGTATTATAGATGAATTATTTTGCATAATCTAATATAGGCACGACCTTCTTAGAATCAGTGGCAGATGTAGATCCTCTCCCGCAACTGGATGGTCCAGCAGTGATAAAAATAGACCTACTCCATGTTGATCAGTCGCCTAAAAGTTTCATCTTAATAATATTAAAAACTAAAATATCATTTTAACGGCTAGGTCTAATTATATTCATGTATACCTCTATTTTTGTTATTATTATATGCAAGCAATTTGAAAGTTGAAAAATCGTTTTTAAAAACCCGTGTTTCAAATGAAGCAGGTATCAAATTGGTTTATTAATGCAAGGGTGAGGCTATGGAAGCCAATGGTGGAGGAAATGTACATAGAAGAAGCGAAGGAGCATGAAAACAGCATGGCATCATCGGAATTAGGAGGCACCAATAATCACGACGAGGATATTAACCACAAAAATGTTCAAAACCCTCCTCCTTCAACACGACCTGAGGATAAAAAACCAGCTCGACTCCTTCGAATTGATTCAGAATGTGTGTCATCAATCATCAATAACCCTGATCATAAAGAAGACCCAAAAAGTAGTAAAACCATCCAAAACCACCACAACATGAATCCCCATGAACCATGTTTTGGTTCCATGGAGCTTGATTTTTCATCTTATACACACCACTATGATCACAATGCAAATCATCAGAGTTTCAACAACGGTAGCAGTAGTGGTGGTGGGGTTTCATTGACATTAGGGTTACAGCAGCACGGTGGAAGCGGGGTGAGTTTAGCGTTCCCACCAGCAACACAAAGCTCCATGTTCTACACAAGGGACCAGATTGTTGAAGAGTGTCAACCAATTCAGTACTCTCTTTTGGATGGAGAATCACAAAGCATGCCGTATAGGAATTTGATGGGAACACAGTTGCTTCATGACTTGGCTGGATAGAATATTGTATTCAAGTTGCTATACAATGAAAAGCTTATTCAATAATGAAGCTTCAGTCTGAAATGAATCATTGAATCATGGAGGGTATGGTTGAGAACTGAGATATCACATACTTACATGGTATGATATATTTTGGGGATTCAAAATTTAATATAGAAAGAGTAGTTATGATTTTAACTAGCTGATTAAGTACGTAATTATATACTCCATGATGCTTTCCGTGCATGAAGGTACATTTGCATAATTTCAGGGTTGAATGTGTATTCATGCCTCCTCTATTTTGGAATTGAGATTCCCAAAGGTTTTAAACTGTGATTGAGGTCACGATTGTGGTTGCGTTGCATTTATCGCAATTGAGGATAATTGTGGGAAAATACGATCGATGCTGTCGTAATTGTGATCGCATTTTGATTTTGATGACCTCCAAAACCAAAACATGCGACCCCAATTGCGGTTGTGGATCTTTGTTTAAAACCAGAGGGATTTCCAACTGATTGATGCAAGATTATACAGATTTTTGAATGGCTGATCTGGTTATGCTTAATTATCTATAATTAGTTTTTATTATATATACTGGCAAGTTCCTTCTTAGCTCAAGTGGAAAAAATATATATATCTTCTTTAGGATTGAAGATATTTATAGTTTACTTATGAGAAGACAATAATATTGTGAAAAAAGACAATAAATCATTTGGCTGACAGTTTTGGTTGGATGCTTAGAGGAACAAGAGTTACAAAAAATATCAAAGATATATAATTTGGTGGTGGTCCCTAATTCACCTCATGAAGACAACGTCTGGTTCCAATAAGAATTGGGTTGCTTTAATTAAAGATATGCCACTTTTATGATTGGTTTACCAGTGCCCCTTGTTTTCCACAATATGAAAAGATGCCTTTCCAATAAGTTTAGTGCTAGAGAGGCACTAGAGTTTAAAGACGAGATCCATGCTCTTTCAAGAATGCAACTTGTGTTAAAAGGTTGATCAACAGAATCCCACCCACCTACGAGAGATCAATTCTTTGTTCGTTTTTTTATAAATCAAAATTGTATTAAGAATAGTACCAGGGATACTCCAACTGATCATATACATCACTCACATTCTCCAAGTTCTATATACAGTAGTGCAACAGAGAAACAGGGATACTCCAACCCATATACATCACTCCCATTCTCCAGGTTCTATATACATTAGTGCAATAGACAAACAGCACCACACACTAAAATTGTATGACATAAACAAAACACCCCCCAATCAGAAAGCACAAAAATGAACCCCCAAAGAAGTTAGCCCGAAGCTAGATGCAGCAGAACAGAAGACCACGTACGAGAGATCAATTCGTATCTAAACACCTACATTGTTGTAAATTTGTAATGGCCTTGATTATTATTATTTTCTTGGTGTAACAAATTCCTCTGAGAATTTTAGGTTGAGTGGCCTTGCTTTAATTAAACCTGTATTATTTCACTCTTCAATATTTGGTATTGTTTATTCTATTTCTAGCATTTCTTTTTGGTGGAAGATTGTAGACGAAATAATTTTAGTTTTTTTATTATTTATTGTATGCAACAATTCATTCTTGTGTATACATTTTATTTTTCTTTTCAATAAGGGAGATTAAATAGAACTCCTTGAATGACATATCAGCTGGTTAAGCAGTGCATGCAACAAGTGCGTATATATCACATAGATTACCAACATATGGTTGGTCCGGGTGGTAACAAGCTCGGGCTCCTTAAACAAGTAGTCAGGAGTTCGACTCCCGACTCTTGTGTTTGGAGAAAAATTGGTTGGGAGGGGACAACTCTTAACTATCCATGTCCCCCAAAGGAGATTAGTCGCTATTTATGAATGTGTGAACTTAAGCATGCATAAGTCAATAAAGTATCACATATATGATTTTTTGGTCTTTGATCGGGTATTCCACGGGAACAGTTGCGAGAATAACCCTTGGAGGGGGGATGATGGTTTAGTAAAACCCTCCCAAAAGTGGAAACTCCAAGATTCGAACCATTGACCTATTTCCAGGTAACTTACGTCTGAGGGCGCAGTTCACTTCTACTGTTGGATAAAGTATATCACATATATTATTAATTGTGTAGGAATTAATACATAATTAATATCAAAACATAAATGTACAAACCATAGAAGGAGATCACCGTAGGCCACCGCCGTTGCAGGCCACCGGCCACCTCAGAACGGTAGACGTATAGAAGGTAACCACCATCGGCCATCGCCGTCGACGTCGGCCACCGCCCACCGACCGTCTTCGTCAGTTGCCAACCACCACCACCCGCCACTACCGCGGTCCGTAGCCGCCGTTAGTGATGGCCAACGATAGTGATTGGCGGGGGAGGCCAGTGGTGGTTACTTTCTATACATCTACCCTATTTCAATGCAAAATTATAAATACAGAACAAATACCATTTGACTATAACTACCTTTGAAAAGTCAAGCTTTTTTTGTACTCATACATATGACAAAATAATTGGCCTATAATCTATCATATGGCTGGTGCACCTTAGATGGCCCCCTATTTATGTATTGGATTTAGATTCGTTAGCCGTCACTTTGCTTCTGAATTTGATGCACAATGAACTGTGGCTCCGGGGCTTATGTGATGAAGAGCTTCCTATTCCGGATGAGGCCACAAGCTTTGATCTCTTGGGCCTAGATTACATGGACGAACGAATTCATAGTGATAGCCTGCTTCCCGACAGGCCCTAATATCCGTTTATTATACTTTTCATGCATTTGGATAGGGAATTGGGTGGGAACCCCAACAGGATTGAAATAAGTTTCTCTTGACGTCCTTCACTTGTGAATTAGTAGTTTGTAATAATAAGGTCATAAGGAAAACCTACTCTCACCTAAGACTTTTTTCTTTCTACACCAACAAAGTTAATATGTCCATTATTCAAACCTCGTAATATTATATATTGTTTCAATCACGATGTGATTCAATTGCTATTTTTTGCAACACACCGTAGTGTACTGTGCAAGGCAAGAAGAAACAGTAGCATCTTGTTGGTTTTTTTTTAATCATGATATAGATACGAAGTATCCACCCCACCATTAGCAGTGACTAATCTACTACGGGGAACCTGTTGGGCATATAAGATGAGTTCTCCCCTCCTAACTAGATTTTCTCCATACACAAGAGCCAGGATTCGAACCCCTGACCACTTGTTTAAGGTGTCCAATTCCCTTACCACTTGGACCAATCACATATTGGTTGTAGCATCTTGTTGGTGCTCATTTAATATTCAATATCATAATATATTCTGAAACTTTTGACCCTATTATTCTGCTATCGGCTAACAAAGCTTCGAACCTGTACCTTTGCCTATGATCAGAACGAAAACGAGAGGAAGTAGTAGTAATATTAATTTTGGAGCTATCTCTCCGGAAAATGTCGTTATTTTCTTATGTGAAATATATTTTTCAATGCCAAAAAAATAGACCTTACATGTGTGCCGAAGAAGGTGGGATAAGATTTACCCCAAAAGAGAAAAAAACAAAGCAGCATAAGAATATTTCCATGTTACTTTATGCTAGCGTGTCAATAGTAAGTAGTAACAAATTAGCCAAGATTAGCAAGTCCATAAGAACAACCATATCTGTTACGAGAAGAAAGCATAATTAAAGTATGTGAAAATTGTAGACTGACACATTAAGCATGTATCTATAGATTCTCTTCAGCAAAAATAAAAAAATAAAAAAATTAATAAATGAAACTTCTCCCTCTGTCATCCCATGTACATTTTGTTTAAAACTACGAATAGCTTTGTACAGTGGAACTTCTTACCCCACCCCCCAGGGCAAAACTACAAAATTTCACAACATGAGAGTGAGCCACCCAATAAATAAACAAATACAAGGAACTTCATAACCGAACATAATACATCAGTGACATGTTACAACTACGTTTCACTTACTTCACCTTCCCTACAGATACCCACATCAATCACCATGGTTCCTTTCTTATTCTTCGACTTCATTACTCTGCAACAATTTCTCCTTGGAGCCTGCCAAACATATATTCAAAAGAAACCCAAATCAATTTCCCAAAAAAGGATGCTAGTGCCTAGAAATTCTTGCATAAACTTAGTGCATCTAAATTGGGAATGCTTAGTCAATCACCTTATCAATTAAGATAATTAGGATTGGTTTATTAATTAAATACAATAGTTATCTATTAATGTTGTGATTATAGAAGAATTTCTTTGCCAGTACCAAACGATTAGATTTTGGAAGTTAAAACTTGAGCTCAAAACAGTCAAAACAGGTTAGCAGTTAATTGGTGAGCCAGCCCTATAGTTTCAGCTCTGACATTATGAGTTAACATTTTAGGGTGGAATTGTTAATAACATTCTCATATCAATGTGGTAGCATAATATTAGTGACAAGAACTTACTCTATCCCATAGATGCGGATCTGGCTTCTTATACACCACCACTTTATCAAGAGAAGAAGGATCAGCCATCTTCCACCGGCATTCCGGGTGAGGGACACGGTGCCTGTCGTATTCACTCACAATCTCTTGCATTGTAGAATTGAATTTTGCCTTTGCAAAGTAAAACACAAAAGGCTTCTGGCATGGGTTTCGGCTGACCGGACGCGTGTTGAATGCATATGCAGTGTAATCTGCTCTTCTATACCAATTCAAGAATGTTCTTGAAGGCATTTCCATCTCCCGGGGCGAAAACACACCGCGAAATATCTGAACAGCGAAACCCCATGAAACGGAAACTGTCCACTTGTTTGATTTGTCATAGCAGATGGATTGCTGCATGAGCCCTGCTGAGTCAAGCTTCATCGGTATAGTAAGCCGTTGAAGGGCTTCTACCCGAGTCACATTGGGGAAGATTGGCTCGACCACATCAAGGTGGTGCAGTGACACCAATGGAGTCACGGGATGAGCTGCAAGAAGACCGAACAGGTTTCCCATACACATCGTACTGTTTCAATAAACCAAGGGCTGTTAGTATGAAAGCTAAAAGAATTGCATACAGGACCACATTCCTTGTTTAATAAAATTAGCATGACTTTACCACTTTGGTTCAACAAATTGAAATAAAATATCTATAGATTCTCCTCTGGAAGATAACCAATAACAATGTCTATGGTCTTCAGAATAAAATATCAAGTTAGGGGGAAAAACAAAAGACCTTATAATCTAGTTGTGTAACTGCCTACACCACTTTGGACCAGGCAGTTTCAAAACATAGGTTGTTTATGGTCAAAATGTAAAATACCTAACATTGCACTCCACATGGAGCTCTTGCAATTATGACGGTGACATGAAGTCAAATTCTAGAAACCAATGTGAATGTCAATATAAAAGAAAAGGGCAGAAGCACCAAGTTTTCCACCACCACCCCTCTAAATGCACTAATCTAAACATGTTTTTAACTTTTTAAGTTTTCTAAATTTAAAATCTCTTAATAATTTGTAAAATTATATTTTAGTGCCTTTCAATTTTCAAACCCTTAATTATGTCTTTTAATATTTCAATTCTTTGATAGCCTAAGTTGTAATTGAAGAGTGCACCCCATTCTGCTATGCATTGTAGCCTAGGCTTGTTAGAAAATCTTAGAGAGCGGGCACACAATGACTTTATAGGGGGTTACTTATAGCCTAGAGAAAATTCTACCAAAAAAAAAAAAGGCTAGAGAAAAGAAAAAAGAATCATGTAAACTATTTGTAATTAATATCTTAAAATTTTTTTTTTTTAAAAAAATACTCTTATCTTTGTCCGGCAAGAACATAAAAAACAAAACAAAACATGTCAGCTGAATTTGATTCCGTATAAAAGAAGTCATATATGGGGAATCGTAAAACACAAACTCCGTATCTTTAATTTTTATTTATAAATAAAATTTATGATTCATATTTATTCTTTTTTTTTTTTTCAATAAACACCACACGGAACAGGAAGGCAAAGCTGGCAATTAAATTCCACTAGCTAGAAATTGAATGCGGAAGTGACTGATATCATATACAGCCAAAAAAGCAGAAAGAAAAATTAAATACAGAGACGACACCGACACCAGTGGCAATCTCCCTTCCCATTTTGAGGCCAAAATACCCGCAACTTAACTACTCCCCTTCAGCTTTCACCCCTGCCCACTGGGTCCCAAAGGGTCCACTCAGTAGTACATTACTGATTTACCCAAAATAAAGGGCCACTGGATTTGTAACAGCCCTAATCTCGGCCATTCCTCTCAACTCCTCCAACTATAAACACAACCAAGGGAAAAATTCCAAATTATTACGAAACAGTTAAAAAAAAAAAAAAAAACACTAAAAGTAGCGCATTTTAGGATGTCATTGGGAATTTTTTTTTGACACCTCCAAACCATAATTTAGAGCATCAAAATTGAGATTTTAGTTTTTATAACATGTTTGGTAAAATCTGTTTGTTAATAATTTGTAAGGGCTCTGTTTGGCAAGTCCAATAAGCTAGCTTATAACTTATTTGACTAACTTATAAGTTTGTTTTACTGAAATGATATATTTGGTAAACAAACTTATCTCATTAGCTTATCTTCATAAGCTAGTTTATTTAGCTTGTGACTTATAGCTTATAGTTTTTTTACTTTTCTCTCGTTTTTACCATATTCATTTAATGAAATTTCCACTTTACTATAGCTATAATAAATATGTCCTTTTATGTCATTTTACATTTATAAGCTAGTTCTAATTTTACCAAACACTTCAAATTCAATCAGCTAGTTTTTTTAGCTATCAGCTATAAGCTAAAAACTAGCTTATCACCTATAAGCTAGCTTAGTAGCTATTTTTGCCAAACAGAGCCTAAATGAATTTGGTTCTAAACCTTAATTAAATAAAAATAAAATTTTTCATATCTTTTATAACTCAAATTATAAGTATACAACTATTACTTGAGTATTGTAATATACTCCTACTAATCTTACATAATTAGATGATTTTAAATTTGATATACTATCCAGATAATTTTTTAATGATATATCAATTTATAATTTATAATTAATATAATGTAACTCACATTATGTAACAATTAAATCCAAATTAGATATATCTAAATCATATTTATCTAACCAAAATTACTTTTAAAAGGAAAATACCTAAACATAAATCACTTTAAACTAATAAGAAAAACTATATTCTACACAAGTTATAATCCAAACATTATAAATGCGGAATTCAACCCATTAATCATATATCAGACATATATCCAGTTCGAACAATATTTAGTTAAATCATGATATAATTAAAGTTTAATTACAAATTTAGTCTGTGAACCAATCAAACTATGAGTTTAGCAAGCTGAATCTCCGTCTCAATTCTAAAACATTGAGTAAAGAAAATAATATAATACTAGTACTAATGAAAAAGGCAGTCCTACTCCCACCAAACCAAAACAAATCAAAACAAAACAAAACCGACAAAACTGCAATAATCCCATCCCAACCCATGGACCCAAAAAAATACACAAAAAATAGAAATAAAAGTAAAATAGAAACAGCAAACAGGCATCATGAATATCACAGCAGTGAAAACTGAAATGACAATGACACATAAAAACATAATAATTGCGAATAATTAATAAGAGGTAGAAAGTAGAAACTAGAAAGAGAGAGAGAGAGAGAGAGGTGAGTGAGTGAGTTGTTAACCTGGTGAAAACCGATTTCTTTGGTGAGTGGAACACCGAGTTCAGCCATACAAGCTTGCATTCTATCATCAGAACCATACAATCCTGGATATCTCTGTATACACCGATCCTGCATTTTATAAAGCGCTTTTGCCAACGGGTAACTTATAGCAAAACCACCTCCACCATAAGCCATTCCATAAGAGAAGAAAATGTTCTGCAAGTGACTCTCCGAAAGGCTTCCTATGTAATAAAACCGGTTATGATCATACTTCCTTAAAATCCTCAAAAGGTTGTCGGTCACAAAAACGGTGTCGTCGTCACCCATCACGAACCACCTCACTTCTTTCATCCCCAATTCGAGCGTCTCCGATACGATCCGCGAGATCCGAATCGCCGACCGGTGACCCTGCCGGTTCGTGTACGCGAACCTCGACGTGTCGCTGGAGATTCTCACCGCCGGGAGACCCTCGTCGTCGCCGTCGCCGTCGGGTTTCACCTTCTCATCGAGCCACACCACGCCGCGCATGTTTTTCGGCTTGTACCATAGCTTGATGTAGTGCTTCCTCTGCTCCCACAGCTTCGCGGACGCGGCGATCCCGAACACCACGTGGCGGAGCTCCGTTTGGCCGTCGTGGGTTTCTCGAGATTCTCGGCGGAGAACGGTGGCATTGATGGTGGAGGTTATTAAGGGAAGGGTGTGGTGGGTGGAGATTGAGAATGGGGAATCTTTGCAGGCGCGTGAGGTGGAGATGAGTTTGAGCGTGTAGACAACATAGGTGAGAGAAACGAAGAGAATGAGTGAGACTAGAAACTTGGGTAAGGTTCTGGATTGTGCTGTTGCGGCCCCTGCAATGGGGGTGCCGGAAGTTGGGGTTCTCATCTGCTCCCAAATTAGCTTCTCTGAATCTTTCAGGGACACTTTCATTTCCAAGTTTGAAACTTTTTAACTATTTAATTTCTGGGTAATTGAAAAAATGGGGACTTTTGTATTGATTTGAAAAAGGCTTTAAAAGTAAAATTGGCAGATTTGAAAGAACTAGATCTTTCAGAATACGCACACTAGCATGAGGATTGAGGCAATTAAATTTTAAGAGAGTAATGTATAGGGTATATCACACAGGAAGTGAGTTGGGAAGAGTGGAATCAATTAAATGATGTGTGTGAAAGAAAAGAATGGAAAAGGGAAAGAGTTGTGGAAGGGTTTAAGGTGAGAGAAGAGGGCATGCATAGGAGCTGCCAGGCTTGCACTCTTCCGCAATGGAACTGGAAAGATGAGATGAGAATGAGAGAAGTATTTGAGTACGGCAATAGTGTATGGATGTAATTTCGTGATGACAGTGGTGTTATATTCAGGGTGGGTTTAATTTGGTATGTAGCATGGATTTGTATATAAATTTTTTTTTTTCATTTATTTTTTATATAATTTTTAATAATATTCCAAGTAAAGTATATATTGTAATACATTTTCTTTATTTTTCTTTACTTTTTTTTACGCTCTTTATTTTTCTTTATAAATAAGTGTGATATAAAATTGATGTAAATTTTTTCACTAGCGTTGCTCTTTTGTTATAAGAATATGGAGATTTCTAATGTTTGATGTTGGATTTCTGTAGGGCCCATGTGTAAGGGTAGAATTGAAGAAACTGAGCCGAGCAGGCAATTCAGCGAATCCAATGGAAAAAGATAAATGGTTATGAATGAAACAGGTGCATGATAAGGTAAAAAATAAACATTTTTAGCAAATTATAGTCCGTTGTTTTTTTTTATATTTCCTTTAATGGCATATTTTGGAAAGATTCATTTCTAAGAAATCAGATTTTTTTTTTTAAGATAGATTTAGTTTGATGCATTTGGTAAATTTGATTAGATATTAAAAATAGGAAAAAACAATTTAGATAAGTTAGAAGTGTAAAGTTTATTTCAAAAAAAAAATTTATTAGATTATTTTATAATCAATCAGATGTTCTGATTTCACCCATACAAAATAAATTATTAAATAAGTATTTTTAATCTAAATAAATAAGTTCATATATTTTTTTAGTAATTTACTATATAAAAATAATTTTTTAAATAACACAAATGAAGTACATTATTTTCTATAAAATTGATTCTATTATGATCAATTATAAAATATAATTAAGTATACGTAATTAATTATTGAAATAATATATTTTTTCAGCTAATCCAAACACGCTCAAAGTAGGTTAACAAATAGTTTTTTATTGCTCTTACAGTCACAGTAATGAACAAGGTTGATATCAAGCAAATAAGTCTTCTTCTAGATCTAGAACTACCAATACGAAGTTGTGTTAGGGTTTGCATCCCTTGGCAAGGCTTTGCTTCACAACTACCTTGGCCAATATCATATCGGCCAGGACCTTGGTTGGATCTCGACCAATACATCAACATATTAGGCACTGTAACATGTTTAAGTCACTTGAGCACAACTTGACATAAACATTAGATTGTGAACCATTGTCAGTTTGTCACTCACCCCGCTAAGTGCAAATCCTGACCTAAATGCATTTAAAGAGGATCTCAGTGTTTCTACATGGAATACATTGACAGTTGACATTACACCTTTACATATCAAAGCGTCAACCTAGATTAGAGGCAGTTACTCGATATCAATATCACAGGCCTAAGTCCAACACGAGCAACTTAGCAATGACCAGCCCAATCGCAGCTCCTAGTGGTTTTGGCCTTCATAACGAGTTGACCACATAATGAAAAAAAAAATGGTTTAATGAATACTTTTAGGTCTCTGGAAATAGGTCATTTTTGGTTTTCATCCCTATTTTTTGTTTGTTGTGTTGTGTACTTCTAACTTTTAAAATTTTACAATTGATCCCCGCCGTTCGTTTGATCAAGTTTGACAGTTAACTGCTGGCATGTCTAACGGTGGGTCCATCTCATCTATATCGCATGGCAAAAAAATAATATTTCAATGCGATGTGGTATTTTCGGAATTTTTTTTTATATTTTAAATAATTATTATTTTTTATATTTAAAATAATTACTTTTTTATTTTGTTATTATCTTCTTCTTCTATCCCTTTCTCCTGATTCTTCATCTCCCCCATTCTATTCTTCCTGCCATCTCCCCACCCTTTCTCTTCTACTCCACCCATCTTCCACACATTTCTCTTTTCTAGATTCCCGTGTGCCACCGCCTTTCCTCTTTCCTCATTCCTCTTCGCTGCCATCCAACCCTCCCACCACTTCCCCCCACACCGCCATCGACACCTCCACCCTCCTCTCCTCCTTCCTCTCCGCCACAATAACCAGGCCAGAGCCACCTTGGACCTCCAAATCGACATTGACACAGCCGCCACTTCCCCCCACATCAACATCGACACCACCATCACAGATTCAAGCAATTACGTTTCACAGATTCAACTTTAAAACAAACAGGCATTGTATAGTTTTAAATTGACTAATGGTGCTATGGCTGGTAATGGGAAGGCTGCGCGTGGAGGAGTCTTACGTAACCATTATGGTGAAGTCATATTTTCATATGCAAAAGATATTGGTACTTGCTCAGTGGCTGAGCTATGGGCAATTTACTTCGGATTAATTTACTTCGGATTAAAGGTGGCTTGGGAGAAAGGATTCAAAACTTTACTTGTGAAGTCTGATTCTCAGGTGGCTATCAATTTACTTAGAAAGGGATGTGATCCTTGCCATCCCGGGGCTTCTTTAGTTAGGAATATTATGGCATATTCGCTTGTTGGAGGGAGCTATTCTTGGTCCCATGTGCTTCGTGAAGCTAATCAAGCAGCAGATGCTTTGGCTAAGCATAGTTTATCCTTGGAGGTCCAGAGTAGAGTTTTTAACGTTTGTCCGGATTTCTTGTATTTCATTATTTTGGAAGATGCTTCTTCTAGCTTCTTCCCCCGTGGTTTCTAGGTGTTTTGTTGTTGGGGCTTAGGTACCCCTTTATTCACCCAAAAAAAATAAAGGTGTGTCTAGCTTGTACATTACCCCCTTCTCTTTTGTTGCAAAAGCTGCATAAGGAGATAACCGCCATTAGTCGTGTTTGTAGATGGGATTAGATAATACATCATCCTTAACTCCGAATAATAAGCCTTACACAATTTTTTAAATATATACATGTAAACTGTAAAAGCTTCACATAATTTTATTTCCTTACCCTGCTTTTCTAGCCTTATTTAACCCCTTTCTTTTCATTCCCTCTTTTTTAATTTTTATTTCAATGGAGTTTTTTCACTGTAATATTACTTCTTTTCAGAAAACGACGGTTTTTGAATGCACAAAATAAGTCAAATCCTTTTAGAAAAAGAGGGGGGAAACACTGTCAATTCATACTCATACTCTTACAAAACCTTTCACTTAGAACTTTCCTAAACTGTACTTGTTTTGAAATTGGAGTTTTTCAATATATGACGATTGGGTTTAGAGCTTTCCTAAACATCACTTGTTTTACAAGTCGATATTTTCAGTAAAAGTCAGGGTCTGTGTGGTAAGAAGTTTTTGTGTAAAGTTGTAAAATAATCTAAGAATATATGTTTTGCATCCCCTTCATATATTATTATATAATAAATAAAAGCAATTTTTCCAAATTTCTCTTGGGTAGCCATCAACAACTTGGTATATTACAATAATTGTATTATTATACCTTAATTCAAAGTTCAAACTTCAACCCATCCGGTCTGTCACTATGTTGCTATTCCCATTCGGGCTCTCTTTGTATTTGAAAGGTGATCATTGTATGGAACATTGGCCTTCGAGGCTGATGGCGGATATGGGCTACAGAAGCCTAAGTAGGTCTACCCAATCTATAGAACAGAATCAGTCCAGTTCACAAATTAAAAGCCCGAAAACCTTTCATATAAAACTAGAGCTACCTCATTAGTCATTAGTACCCATAGCCTCCTGGTTGGAATAATCGATTTACTACCCATATTAAGAGGACTGTTTGATTTTTTCACTTTGATTATTTTCCAATCTCATAATTTTCTTCCCCTTTTGCCTCCCAATGCCATACTAGTTTAGTGACATACTTTTTCTTCCCGGATGTTTTTTTCTCGTTCGGCCAACTCTGTTATACTCATCATCTCAGAAGCCTAAAACTTATAATGTTGGACTGTACAAGAGAGCTTGATTTTTCATTAAAAAAAAAAAGGTAACAATTTTCATTTAATTTTTAATAATCGAAAAAATTGATGACAAAATACAAAGGAAAAAAAAAACAGTTTAACAAGTTTTAATGTAAAAAAAAATCAAATATTTTTAATATAAATAAATAACTTTATACCATTTTTGTAATTCACTATGTAAAAGGGATTTTTTTTTTGTACCACCCAAATGAAATAGATTATCTTAAAATCGATTTTCAGCAAACATACCCAAACAAAAACAAATTATGATTATGATCGATTTTTATAATAATCGATTATACATATAATCGATTATCAGCGTAATCTATTTTTTTCGGTTTTTCCAAACACACTCTAAGACGTATGATAGAGGCCCAAAGAGATACGTATACAGAGAGATACGTATATTTTATTTTGAAAAATTGTGAAGGGTGGTACTATTATTGAAGTCGAGATCTATTTTGTTTATTAAATGAAGAAAGTTAAAAAGATAATTTATATATATATTATTATATTTTGAATACACTATTTTTTATTGAATGACCTCTAACATTTTTTCTTTATAAATGTCTGAGATATATTTGTCTAGCAAGTAGGACAAATCCTACTACAAAAAATATAGCAAGTCAACGTCAATAGCACAACTATACGAAAAATATCTGAAGTGGTGCTATCATGACAATCCACCTATATTGTTATCTACCTAACATCTACATCATATTGCAATACAAAGACAATTCAAGAGTTATTAGCAAAAACCACATGTAACTATACAAATAAAAATCCTAAAAGTAATGCAGCTCCCAATTAGCATTTAACATTATGTTGATTATATCATCTGCAACGTTCTTATAGGTGGAAAGAACAACACTAACATCACTTTTAATTGCTTCTTGGAAATTCTTGAGTTCCTCTCTTGCCAAATGAAATAGATATATGCCCTCCAGTCAAGTCTTAGTAAAGCAGAAATAAGAGATTTGCCTTTTGTACGCTTGATTGCCCAATCAAGCTCACCATTCCAGTTCAAGATATATAGTCTTGTTAAGGCCACACCAAATTAGGACGTGCTTCCAAACTTGCTTAGAGAAACTACATAAAAAAAAAAAGATGATTGTGATCCTCACAAGTGCTAGTTGACAAAGAACTCACTCTTGAGCAATAGGAATTCCCCACATGCAAGTCTGGAAAGAGTAGGAAGTTTATCAAGCAAGGTCATCCAGGTCAATAAAGAGTGTCTAGGGAAAGAGGGAGAGGACCACAACATGTTTGTCCAAGGAACACGATAGTAAGTATTCCTAATCTTTCTCCAAACAAGAGAAACTGGAAATTTACCACTGGATTGCTTCCATATTGGCAAACATCTCTCCATTCTATAAAAGATAATGCTAGTTCCTTGAGTTGAAGAAGCTTCCTCATATTCCAGCTATGACTTTGTTTAGCCTCCAGGCTCATGATGCTTGTTCCTTTCAGGACATATTCATGTATCCAAGACACCCAAAGAGAGCTTTGTTTAGAGAGAATGCACCACAAGTTCTTCATAATACAAGCCTTATTCCGGGTATTTAGGTCTTTAAGCCCAAGACCTCCCTCAGATTTAATAAACTTGCCTCCAACTTACTCTAGCTCCCTTGGGAGAAAAAGTGCCACCATTCCAAAAGAATCTAGTACAAAGGCTGTCAATTTTTTGAATTACAGCTTTGGGGAGGATGAAATGACGACACCAGTAGGATTACACCAATGATTTATCTGAAGAGTAATTTTTTTCAACAAGAGCTTGACAATCTTTAGCATTGAGTTTTCTAGATGTTAGTGGAACTCCTGGGTACCGAATAGGGAGATCTCCCACTTTGAAACCAGCTGTAAGCTCCTACATTAACTCCTGCTCCATTTGATTAACTCCACAGACAAAGATTTCACTCTTTGAACAATTTAACTGCAATCCTAAAAAAGTATAAAACAAATCCAGAATTATTTTTATACCATCCAAAGAGTCAGCTGAGCCTCTAACATCATATTTCAAGTATGATTTAGAAATAAGAGAAAATATAAAATGTGATCCAATAAAAAAAGAATATGTTGATTTTTTTAAAAAAATAATGTATTAAAAATGCATAAAAGAATGTGTCATTAATATTTTCTTACACATTAAATTAAATTGTTATGTTTTTGTCTCGTGACATGAGGTGTGTAAACGAGTCAAAGGAAAGGATTCAATGATTCATGTTCAATGATAATGACTATTTTTTAGTATTTTTTTTTTCATTTTTTTGGGAAAGAAAGGAGACCTTGGCAAAGCAATAATGATATTTAGACACAAATTTTGACACATATATAGACATCGTATGGCTGATGGGGTGGTATTGTGGGAGTGATGAAATATATGATGAAAGAGAAGAAAACAATAAATAAGTGATGATGAGTATTTTTATACGGTGTTGGATACCATTTTTTTGTCCAAATATCATTGTTCTTATAATAAAGGATTATATGAATATTGGATGTGTTTTTTTTTATTTGTATCATAGAAACAACAAATTTTAGACATCGTATGTGTTTATCTCTATCTCTTACTTATTTTTTATCTTCTTTCTATACATGCATATCAAAAATACATTCAAAAAAGCAAAGGATACCATATGATGTCCCATATCTAGATGTCCAAGAAACATTTCTCTTATTATAAAACAGATGCTGCTGCTATACACAGCATCACATGGTCAACGATTAATCTGGTTTCTTAGTGAGTTGGTGGACAATGGAAACAAAGACAGAAAAACATGACCACTTTGTTATCCGCTGACATATATCTTAATACATCTCTACAATTTTTTTTTTGGCTCTCTCATTCTTTAATTCTTTACTAGTATATATAAATCCACCATGTCATGTTGACATCCCGCTGACATGACCACCTTCCTTAATCTATAGATCACATTCTACATTCTGAAAATTCTATTTTTCAATGTTTCATTAATTAAACCATGAGTATCAGAAAGAAGTTGAATCCGCTCTATATATAGGTATATAGATTTAAAAAAAATAAAAATAAAAACGATTTATCAATCTGCATGTAATAATTTTATCTACAAACGTTTTCCCAGAAACAGATACATTCCATGCTTGAAATACTTAATGCCATCATAGTATTCAATAACCATCCGAGGCTAAAATTGTATGTTGAATGGATGGAACATTGAGACAGCAACGGGAAGAAGCATGGAGCCTGTACAATTGAATAGTAGAAGATAAAAAAAACTAGATAATGTAAGATACAATATACAAACAACAAAATCCTTATTCAGTCATATATGCTTCAAGTGATTAAGTTTTTCTTGGAAAATTCAGGCCAGTTGATGAGGCTCTGGAAATCACAGAGACGATGGTATGAAAAGCATTGGCCACTATCTTGGATTTTATCTGCCCTCTTTTTGAAGTGGCTTTGTAGCTTTGAACATATTCCTGCTGCTGGCAACTTCTGCAGCTGAAACATGATGGACAGTGCTACTCATTCTGTCACGCTAGCTTAAATGAAATCACTTAATACTAATTAATACCTTGAATAGGTAGCTGTGTTTGGATAAGATGGACTTAAGGAGGAGGACTTTATATAGATCTCTGATCCTGAATTATCTTATTAGAAATTTGGAATACCAGGGTTTGGTCTGTGGGCTGTACTGATTGCATATTTTTGTTTTGGTAAACTACTGATTGCATATTTAATATTAGGAGGTACAACTACTGTCTAACTAGTGGGGGTCAGACTTAGAGTGTTTGCTGGCCTATTATTAATAGGGTTGATAAATAAATGTCTTAGGAATTACAAGTTGTAGTTTCTAATAAAAAATTCTCATCTTTTGATTAATTTTTTTTAACTAATAGCCTAAAGACATTAATTAGTTATCATTTATATTTAATGTAATATAAAGTGTCTTATAGCTTAAGCAAAGTCAAAGTTGGAGAAATTATTTTTTTGATATAAAAAGTTGGAGAAATTCTAATATACTTCAGCATAATAAATACATGCATGTTTTAATTCACTATTTTTAAATAAAAATAAACAAATTTAATTTATTAATTTAAAATTAACAGTAGAGATCTATATTAAATTATTTATTTATTTAACTCCAACAATACGTAATAATTTTTGTGACAAATTGAGCTCCAATTGGATTGATTTAATATATTTTGATTTAGAGTTGTCAAAAGGAATCGTTATATCACATGCATGTATAGCTTCAGAGATGGTAGTGTGAATGATGAACTCGTGCGGGTGAAAGTGGTATGTTGAGGGTTTCTTGAGGAACTTGGTACTGGTTTCTGGTATCAGGAATGCTTCATTTGTGTTGTTTCTTGGGACCTTAATTTTCATATACCAGTTTGGTGGGATTCCGGGATCAACGTTGCCCAATTGTCCAATTGTCCTTGGTTTCAGGCGAAATGAGAAGGCTAGCTGGCAATATATATACATATATATATATATATATATATATATATATATATATATATATATATATATGAAAACCTATCTGTTAAGAATGAATATCTATACTCACATATGACGTTGATGCAAAATTACGTGGTCAAGAAACTTGTAACGCTTGTAGAGAATCAAAGACAGTATTGGTAAACCTCTGTATTCTATTTTACCTCTCTATATAGATACCTCTTGATGTTTTCATTAGAGGGTATTTATAAGCAGATGATGATACTTCAGAGATTCTAAATGATGCATGTTTAATTAGCCGTTCTGTCTCGATCGGTGTTTGCTTCAACCAATTGTATATTAATATTATGTTTGGTGATACAGGGTTGCCTCCTGTGTACCTTATACATATTTGGACATTATGTTAAAGATGATTTTTGTTTTTTGGGGTCTCTTGGTTAAAAATGAAATGAACATCTCAAAGGGATAGGAAAAAAATTGTTTGAAGGTCTCTTGGTTTAAAATGAAATGAACATCGGAGCACATTAGGCCTTAATTCATTATTTCGGCCTTTTGGGCCTTGCCGCTTTACGGTACTCTTTTGGATGGTAGTGTGTGTTTGAATTGATAGAAGACTGTATTCGGCCCCAAAGAGTACTAGACTGTATTATGGTATGGGCCTGGCCTTTTGATACTTTCTAGTCTCTAGATGAGCAGTTGACCAAAAACAATAAAAGATTAGTCCTTCCCTGGAGCTTGAAACAAATTTAATCTCTCACGTGGCATTTGGTACGGGTTTTAAAAAAATTATTCTAGAGAATATAAACATGAGAATAAAATTTTCTCATATTTGATACAAATTTTAAAAAATTATTTTTAGACATTAAAAATGCCCGAAAATAAAATTAGTGATAATAGTTAAAATGCTATTCCCAAGTTTGAATATAATTTACCTGGGAATAAAACATTCTATTAACCAAATGCTACCTTATAGTCATAGAAAGGTACTCATAAGTGGCAGATCTTTTAAGGACCCGGGGAGAGCCACTACTCCCCAAATATATTTTTCTTTAATTTTTTTAATATAAAAAATTATGTATAGCACCCTTAAAATAAATTGTACAATATATATTACATACAAAATTCACAAACTATCATATATTTTATTAGATTAAAGTAGAGTATGTACTGTCAGTGTAGAAAGTTTTATACTCATATTCACTAAGACATATGACATCTGTGCTCTTATTTTAATAACCAAGAGAGAAAAATAACAATAATGCTGATTTGTCAAGATATTATTGAATGTTAGTATAAAAATCTTTTACACCTATTGTAAATAGAATTAAACTCTATTTTATTTTGTAGAACATTATTATTAGACGCTATTGATTTGAAAATATTCAAATAGTTAAACAAAAATCATGTATGACGCCCTTAAAATAATTTGTATAATATATATTACATGCAAAACCCACAAACTATCATATATTTTTTGTGGAACATTATTATTAGACCTATTGAATTAAAAAAAAATAAAATTCAAATAGCTAAACAATTTCATCAAAATGAGTATTATTTCCAACTCGGCACTATTAGGGCACGCTAAAACTTTTTTTATTATCCTCCATACATCCGGTTCAAGCTTCTGATTCTCCTTTGCGTCAGTTGCGTGCATCACACCATTACAAGATGAGCAAACACTAACTTGGATTTCACAAATTAGATGTTTACTTAATTTATGTATTTGAAAGATAAAATCATGCATGGATAATTATAAATTTTAAATGAATTATTTTGACTAATGTCTAATGGCTATGCGATTTTTTTATTCAAGATCCGCCATTGATACTCATGCTAAAAACAAAAAGGAAAATGAATTTATTATCAATATATATGCATAGGTGAGCTTGCAACCATGTATATGCATGGCTCAATAACTAGTAGGCATGGCAACGAGACCCGAACCCACAGGTATCCACCCGAATCTGTCTCGACTTTGACGGGGAAAACCCGCTTTGGCTGGGGACGGGGCTGGGATGGGGATACTGATACCCGCTCCGCCCCGAACCCGCCCGATGTTTACGTAATTACAATAATACCCTCATATATCTATATAGGATATTTGATTTGTTTTGATTGAAAAGCTCCATTCTGTATAAAGGGATACTTAAAAAAAAATACAAAACATTTGATTGTGCTTTTATTCTAGTGTTTTGATGTTATTAGTGTTATTCGAACTGTAACGAAGTGCTTCTAAAGCACTAGTTTCCTTTTAATTTGTAGCTAAAAAAAACTAAGTTTCAGTATCTGATTGATTGTTTTAATTGTATGAAAGTTTTATTTTTTTTATATTTTGGAAGTGCAATCTTTGAATTGTTAATTTCAATTAAAACAAAATAAATTTTAAATTTGGTTACTTATTGACGGGGGCGAAGATGGGGAACCTCGACAAGGAGTGGGGGCGGGGTTGGGAAGGTAAAACCTGCCCGGTTGCCAACCCTAATAACTAGTATATGCTAACCAAGGAAAAGTTTCAAACTTTTTGCCCAAATTAATCAAGAAAATTTTAAATCGTTAGCCTATTTATTGTGTTGTGTCTATAAGGAATCACATTTGCGTAATAAATGTACATAGGATATACTCCCTCCGGACTCAATTATAAGCAAAAAAATACCTATATTTGGTGGACTCAAATATAAGCAAAATCCAATAAATCCAACTCTATCTAATGTCAGTGTTCCAGAAATACCCTTGGTTAATCTCATTTTACTTTTCCAATAGCAATGCACACTCCCTAAAATTAAATATGATGATTGTTATAAATAAGGATTGCTTAGTAATTGTAACTAATTTTTTTTAGATAAATCAAGATAATTAAACTAAATCAACTAATTTCCTTAATAAGTGTGAAGTTAGTTAATTTTGCTTATAATTGAGTCTAGTGGTGTATTTATTATTAAAGAAAGGAGCATGCAAATCATTGTTCATAGGATATTAGTTAAGAAATAAAAAAAAATTATATTGAAATATAGTGTATTTAATATAAGGGGAATGCTAACAAGTGCCCTTGTGACATCGTTTAAGAAACCAATAAAGGAAGTTTTGTATGAGAAATAGTGTATTTAGCATTTCGAAAAGTGTTACACTTCGTTTTTCAACACAAATTTTCCTTTTATAGGTTCCTTAACCAATGCCCTTAGGGCACTCGTTAACAATACCCTTAATATAATAAAAGTATGGATCATGCTAATGAGTGCCCTTAGGGTAAGGGCATCTTTAAGGAACAAAAAAAAAACAAGTTTTTATTGGAAAACTAAATATTTCACTTTTTTAAATGTTAAATACACCAATTCTCTAGGTAAACTTTATTTTCTTGGTTCCTTAAAGAGTGCCCTTAGGATACTCGTTAGCATTTTCCTAAAAGTATTACACTTTTTTTTTTTGACTAAAAAGGATATTCATTCATTCACATTGGTTAAATACATCGAAAACAACACAAATTCAACATCGATAAAAACCGAAAAGGAAGAATCTGCGAACAAACTCACAGCACCCAGGTTAATAGCATAACACGGCAAAATGCCTACGAATGTGACAAAAATCAAAGTGACCGGAATACTCATGCCTCCGGATCTGTAGCGTTGACGCCCAAGTTTTGATTGAATCTGCAATGGATTGAAGCTGATATGTCAATCTGAACCAAACGAACACCGCAACAAGACGGGAAACCAAACGGCGTCGCAACAAGACGACTAACAAAACACCGCTGCAACAAGACAACAAACAAAACACCACCGTACGCAGACGACGAAAACACGAAAAAACACGAAAGAAAAACCAAACCTATGTGGAACAACCACTTATTTAGATAAAAGGAGAGAAAAATGATGTAGAGGGGTCATTCCAGGCCAAAAGATAGTCCAAAACCATCCTCTTCTGGTGGATGAGAAATAAAGAAAAGAGGAGTAGAGGGAAAGTTGAGAGAGAGAGAGGCAACTCTAGGTTTTTAAGCTTTTAGTTTATTATCCTCTATTAAAAAGAAAAAGGTATCACACTAAACTTTCCAATAAAACATTTTCTTTTGTTTTTCTTAATTAGTGGACCTAGGGCATTGATTAGCTACACCAAGAATTAGTACTATTCCCACACCGATGCACGGGCTGTTGGTCAATGGGGCAGGACTTAGGCGACAGAGCATGATATAGAATATTCATGTGATCATAGAAGCATAAATTGTATATCTATAGAATAAGTAAATATAAAAATGTTTTTTTTTTTTTACAAAAAATAAAAAATATTAGAATGCATATTTGCTCTATTGATGCAATATGTTAATATGACCAATCATGAATCCATAAAAAAAAGAACTTTGAAATGTGCTTACAGTAATGCAAAATGAGTTATTGATATACAGAAATTATCTATTGAGAATGAGCCTATCATTGTCTTCATCAAGTCTATACGTTCATGCTTTGATCCTGGAATTACAACATCAATATAATTAGAATGTATAAGATTGAATCTTGGAAATTTATATGTGTATATTCAGGCATCATATATTATAATTTTTATCGTATCTTTTTGAGTGATTTATGGAACATCTCTTTGAAGATAATATTTTGTGGTGGTTATTATGGAACTCCCATTTGAATCGACCGTGAGAACCTTTAAACCGCTCTGCGTTCAAACCTTTGAAAAAAACACATAAATTCATCCATGACCGAAGCACTAGTACATGAAGAACTTTTTACATCAGTTAAAAATGCTATTTAACGTCTGAAAAAAGCCTATCATTATTCCAGTAGACATTAAACGAATATGACAATTACGGTTCTGTCACCGCCTCCTTTGAAACGTTTCATTTTTAGTTAACAGACGTGTACCCTTATCATTTATTGCATATTCTCCACTAGTGAAGGCTGGTTTTGTAGATATGATCCAACATGCGAAAAAGATTGACCTTGATTCTTATTTATTTATTTGTCGTCCTTGTGGTCCTACCTAACTTGAGAGATTACTCTCCATAGCTGCGAGCGGAGAATATACTAAGGGGAACAAATTCATGAATGATAATGAATGTTTTTGTTAGGCACACTTTAACAAAATCATTTCAATGTGTGAGAATTTATTTATTATTTATTAATTGAATGACCCTAACTAAACTAGAGTCAATTACGTTAAGGGAATGTAGGTCGATGACTCGTAATATGATGAGGTATGAAAATTACAACCAAGCGTAAACCAAAAAAAATAAAATTACAACCAAGCTTCTATCGATTTTATTCCTAATTAATAACTAGAAAATTTCTTTGGCCCTTGCAAATTGGGCTTAAAATTCCATGAATTAGTAGGTTGAGAATTCATTCCCCTTCTTTAAACTCCGATTCATTTTATTCATAGAGAAGTCTCGGATCCATAGTAGAACAAGATCCATTTTAAAGGATATTTAAGAGATTCCTTGATTTAGGCCAAAGAACACATTTGATATACATTTATTTATTTTAATCCTTAAAATTTTGTGACTGTTTGGGAATTTGAAATAATAGTAGACAAACAATATTTTAGTGATCATTAACTATTAGGGGAGGTAGTGTAATATTCTTTTAACTTTCCATTTTATTTTAAGGCAATCGGTCACATCCAATTTTGTTATAATAGATGTATGAGTTTAATTTTCATCTATTGCCAATGTAAATTCTTTTTATACTATTAATTAGTGACAAATCATCTTATGTACGACTTTTAAGTTAGTTAGAGCATCTCCATCCCAGCACCCAACATTTTTACTTTCAAGGGTTCTTAAGTTGGTCTCACCCTTAAACATGATTCATTTTACTTTTTACAACTTAAGCACCTTTACTTCTCCAACCCAGCACCTTTAAATTTTTTACTAAATGGGTCCCACAAGTTATCCCACATAATTATATTTGATCAACAATTTTATTAAATGGCCCCATCAATATATGTTTTAAAAGTACAAGAATGACCCCTATTGTCAAAAAAAAATAAAAAATGATCCACTTTATTTTTAAGCACTAGGTGTTACAAGCACCTCACAAAATTGGATACTTGATGAGAACCTCACTCCAATGATTGGTTCTTAATAAGAATGATGCTTAACAAGCAAAAGTGGCTTAAGTACCCCCTATTAGAGATGACCTTATTATATAGTTAAATACTTTTAATAATATGACGATTCATTGTTAGTTGATAGTATAAATTTTTTTATATTAATCATATATACCAATTAAATCCTTAATATATTGTAAGGGTTATCTTGTTGGCACATGATATCACATATTGGATTTCAAAAGTAGAAGCTTTCAAATGTTTCTTTTTCTCCTCTCTCTAAAAAAAGTAAATTTTTTGTGGTATATGTGAATCTCTTAATTTTAAAGGAGAATGCAAGGGTTATCTTTCTTTGTTAGCCCAAAGGTGACATTCTTGGAAAAGTTAACAACGATTTTTTATGAAGAAATTGAAGTTTGGCCCGTGAAGAATTGGCTTCAGCAATATCGACCACATGAGCATGATGGGAGTCGTGTGTGTCTCGTTTCAACAATTAGAAATATTCACGGGATGGCAATGGTAGGTAATGGGTACCCTTTCCGACAAAGTTCCGTGACAATGTGGACCCTCCTCCCCCAAAAAATAATGTTATATTCCACCCAATACCCATACTTACCTAAGGGAAACCACTAATATTACGCAAGCATAACAAAGTAACATGTCACAAGTGCACCATCATCCACACCTTTTTTGCATTCTACTTAAGAAATTGAGGATAATGGCAATGGTGGTATTGTGTCAGAATAATGGCCACCAATGAAATGGAGATGGTGGTGAATAGAAGAATATAAGTCATGAATGCATAATTTTATTTGGTGGAAGATAAGGCACTAGACCAATTGATGTCCATATACCACCTCGTGGAACTATTTGTGTAGTCTAAATGTAGACTAAATCAATTAATAATTAACACACTAATACTTTAATGTAAAATAATTATGTGACACAAGAATCTATGTAATTATTTAAATTATGAATAGTTAGTAACCCCAAGGTGCTGGTCTAGTGAAGCATGACTGAGTCTCGTATCTGACATGTTGCAGGTTCGAGCCCCCACTAGTCTCCTTGGAGTGATTTAAATGTAAATCCATTTGTAAGTACTCATAGAGTCCGAAGGTTTTCTCTGCCTTGGATTGGAGTACAATCCCCTCACCCTAAATTTTTTTTAATCAAAAAATAAAAAATAAAAATAATTGATGAATAGTTAGTTTACACAATTGCATAGACGTCAAGGTATAGTGAACCACTTAAAACTTCAAAGGAACAACATGCGTGACATTTGTCTGTGCATGCATGTTAGTGGAGGATTGGGGAAAGAGAACCACACATTCAAGAGGTAAACATTAATGGGTCGAATTATAAGGAAAGCCATAAAAGGTTATACTTAAAATAGTGAAAATGTCATTGTATAGACTATGTATACTTGCAGTGCAGTGCGCTCAACACTGTAATGATGGGATCATGTCTTCAAAGCTGTTCAGTTGAGAGTATCTTTTCAAATTCTACATACCACATTCATTATTTCCCTCAATCCTCAATATATACCTCAGAATCAGATGCTGAGTCAGACTCCTCAGTAATGGAACCACCTAATTTTTGTCAATGGCAGCTAATTAATGAAACTGTAATTGTAATTCTCCCACTAGATAATCTAAGTTTACACATGGACTCAAATCTTATTTAGTATTGCATTCTTGACTATCTGATGCAGCTGTGTCCTATTTGAGCTTAGACTTAACAAATTGCAACTAAGATGTAATAAGTTAATAAAGGGATCAAGTAATTCTCTTTTAATCTTTGTATCTGTTCTTTCACACGCCATCAAATCAAATACAAAAAATACAAAAAATACCCCAAAAAAAAAAATCAAACTAGACGGATTAGATTTGCTAACTTCACCTTACTAATCACGTTTCTGTTATCTGATGACAAATAAGAAATATGATTATTAGGGGTTGAGCACAAATTTAAAGCAAAAGAATAATGCTCAATAATACTGATATATATACCTGCCATGTCTTTTATGTAAACATAGTAACATACCATTAGGCAACAGCTCAACTCAACTTCTATTCTCCAAAAGAAAAAAAGAAAAAAAGGAAAAAAAACTCAGGTACAAGAACAATTTCCCTTCAATCTCTTCTTGCTTTCCTTGCTTTAAGTAGAGTACCTGCTTTTTCTAATGTTTCCTTTTGTTGTCTACTGTTGGATGCATCCTGAGAAAACCGGTTACTGTTCCCTCTTTTGGTATCTTCAGATACATAATGCATTATTTGAAATGTAAAATTTGACAGGTCTTGGTCATGGATGTA
The DNA here is from genome assembly GCA_035048595.1 of Echinosophora koreensis. NCBI lineage: Eukaryota > Viridiplantae > Streptophyta > Magnoliopsida > Fabales > Fabaceae > Echinosophora > Echinosophora koreensis. The sequence goes on along the minus strand of JAPCYP010000017.1, from coordinate 5,216,698 downwards.
TTATTATTATTATTACTAGCTCTTATGGTTGGTTTACCAAGCCTGAGTGTAGTGGAGAGCCGCAAAGCTCCAGTTCTGGATTACTTCCAGTACTGTGCTTTGAACTGCAGGGCTTACAGTGCATCACTGACTGAATTTGGAGGGGTTGGAGATGGAACAACTTTGAACACAAAAGTGTTTCAAACAGCCATAGATCATCTGAGCCAGTACTCATCAATTGGTGGTTCTCAACTTTATGTTCCTCCTGGAAGATGGTTAACTGGCAGCTTCAATCTCACTAGCCATTTCACTTTATTCCTACACAAGGATGCTGTAATTCTTGCCTCTCAGGTTTAACAGCTTAACTCTTGCAGGTCAATGTGTAAATGTTATTATTTACTTGGTGTAATTTAAATGTGTTTTTTAATATTATGTTTGTATTAAAACTATGGTATTAGGATGAAAATGACTGGCCAGTGATTGATCCCTTGCCATCTTATGGTAGAGGGAGAGACACACAAGGTGGAAGGTTTAGCAGTCTAATTTTTGGAACCAACCTCACAGATGTGGTCATAACTGGTAATGATACTAGTAACTAGTGCTTTTGTGTTTGCAAATCTAGTCCAACTTAAATTTTGCTTTTAATTATTGAATCCAAATTTATTATTTTAGGGGACAATGGCACAATAGATGGACAAGGTGATCTGTGGTGGCAAAAATTCCACAAGGGGGAGCTTAATTATACCCGGCCTTATCTGATTGAGATCATGTACTCAGAAAATGTTCAGATATCCAATCTCACTTTGGTTAATTCTCCATCCTGGAATGTCCATCCTGTTTACTGCAGGTTCAACTTTTTTTTGTCACTGCTATGTCTATTTTCAATTTTCAATCATTGACACTTCATTTAGTCATCAGGCTGCAGGCTGCAGGGAACATTCATTATAATTTTTCAAGTTTGTTAATATAAGAAATTAAATGCAGCAATGTTATTGTTCAAGGCATCACAATTCTTGCTCCTGTGAGATCTCCAAATACTGATGGGATCAACCCTGGTAAGTTCGTAAACATCTCCATATCCTTTCCCTGATTCTAAAGTATATACAAATTACAACCTTTATGTTGCTGAATAGAACATGGCAACAAATGGATATTACTTGAGCTAAGTGAGTAGATTTTAGTTAGGCAAGTATATCATGTACACTCAAGTTTTTATTTGACATGTACAGGATTATGTGGACCATGATAGAATTGTACCTGTTTTTAAAAATGCTTTAACACATGGTATACCATTTATGCTTGTGTTGCAGACTCTTGCACAAACACGCGAATTGAGGACTGTTATATTGTGTCCGGGGATGATTGTGTGGCTGTGAAGAGTGGTTGGGATGAGTATGGTATAGCTTATGGAATGCCAACCAAGCAGCTTGTAATCAGACGCCTCACATGTATTTCTCCAACCAGTGCTGTGATTGCATTAGGGAGTGAAATGTCTGGTGGGATTCAGGATGTGAGGGCTGAGGACATTCTAGCTATCAATTCAGAATCAGGTGTTAGGATCAAAACTGCTGTAGGAAGAGGAGGCTATGTTAAGGATATATATGTTAGAAGGATGACCATGAAAACCATGAAATGGGCATTTTGGATGACAGGAAATTATGGTTCTCATGCTGATAACAACTTTGATCCTAATGCACTGCCTGTGATTCAGAATATAAATTATCGCGATATGGTTGCTGAGAATGTGACTATTGCAGCAAATTTGGAGGGTATATCCAGTGCACCATTTACTGGAATATGCATATCCAATGTTACCATTGAGCTAGCAAAGAAGGCTAAAAAAGTTCCATGGACTTGCTCTGATGTTGCTGGGATTTCAAGTGGTGTGACTCCTGTGCCATGTGATCTGTTGCAAGACCAGGGACCAGAGAAGATAGAGGCATGTACCTTCCCAGAAGACAGTTTGCCCATTGATGATGTCAAGGTTCAAACGTGCACTTACAGAAGGAATTTATGACAGTCTAAAAGGAATGGCTCAGTTCATGGGAACAATACAAACAGCAGTGTACTTCAAAATATTATTTGTATTTAAAACATTGGAGACTTAAAAACAAGACTAAGTCAATAATAAATACACGTTTCTGCCATCTGCTTGTGAAATTCAATGTTTTTTTTACTAGTTAACCATGCAAAATACATAGAAAGGTAAAAGTAAGGAGCAGACAATTTTTTTCATATCTAATGCTGCCTTCTATATGCAGATAATTTCATTATTTTTGACTTATTACTGTTTGTCCTACTTTTAATGTTACTTCAACATATCACTTTGCCACAGTACACCAGTTCAGCCTTGAAACAAGAATCTAAACCAATCACCATACGTGAAAGCCAATCTTAAGCGTGTAACAAATGGTGCCGAATCTAAACATTAAAGGAGAATGCTAACTAGTGCCCTTAAGACTCAAAAAAGGAAAGTTTGCATGGGGAAATGATGTATTCTACATATTGAAAAGTGTTATATTTGCCCGGTTAGCAAGACACAACATTAAAACTGGACTAGCATTTAAAGATAATTGTTAGGCACTAAGGAAAAAGTTCCATGACAGACTCACAAATTTGTTATCATATTTTCTCCCGAGGCCTTGACATCCATCCTAAGGCAAACTACAGCATTATTAAACAGCTCTTTTTTTGGGGTACAACACAACAGCTTTTTTATTATTTGTATTAATGGCTGCAACATCCAACTGAATTTCTAATGATTACCCATTTTCCAGGAGATTTTTTTGTTTCATATCCTCGATGGTTTAGGACTAGATTACATGGAACATAACTTTCTGTCTCTAGCAAATCATCTAGTAAGATGATGGACAGCACTGTATTTAAGAGGAAAGAGGTTTATCTTGTTACATTTATACAAATAAGAAAGAATTACTGATGGGGTGGATCTGGATTGAACTTCACTGATTCCTTCCAGATGAGCTCCTTGATGTGCTCTTCAGTGCATGTTGGCTGCTCAAAATCAAAACTGAATGGCCTTGGACAGACTGGCTCATCATTGATCTTATGAAGTGGTGAAAGATATGGGTGACATAGTGCCTCATCAACTGCAAATAAACAACAATACTACATAAATATGAAATAAATGAGAGACATTATATTTAATAAGCAAGATATGAATCTGGGGAAATTATTACATGTTATTAAAGCAACAATAAATGCATACCCGACGAGGATCTCATGACAAAACTTAGGTGCAGTTCCATAATAAAACGACACCTAAAGTACTTATGGAACTGTACCTAAGTTTTGTTCTTGATTTTAAGCATGCATAACTCAATTTTAAAGAAATCAACTCAAATCAATAGTAGAGATTTTCTCCATGAGCATGCTAGAATTTCTCATAAACCTACGCTTGAAACTCAATTTCTACCAGAATACCTGTAATGCGTTTGTTTGGATCAAAGATAAGCATCTTTTCTAGCAGATCCAATGCCTCAGGGGGCACATTAGGAAATCTAGCCGAGAAGTTTTGCTTCCGGTATTGCGGAAGCTGTCTAATATATCTTCTAGCATTATCACTTCGGAGAAATCCAAGGCTGGCATCGTCAGGTGAACCTATTAACTTTTATACAAAAGGAAAACGCAACGCATGTATGGTGTTACAACTTTATAGACATCAATTTAAAGGGAAATATAAAATCAGCTTATATACACTCTTTACATTATGGATCATGATATTACTGCATGCTGTAGAAAGGGAAGCAATGTTGTAGAAAATTTTGAGAGACAAATCAAATTCTGATTGGGACACAAACACAAACTAACTACAAATCAGGCTAACAGTACACATGATGATGCTAAAGAGTAAAGACATTAGCTTACTATATTGTAACCAACTATTAGCTGCCATTCATCAACAATAGTAGATTAGTACTAGCTGGAATTGGAAGTGTCATGATTCGTGAACCAAATATCCCAAAAGCTTAAACTGTTATAGGTGAAGGAATATGAATGACTTTAGTATATTTCTAAGCCTCCTCAAACAAGGGTCCTTTGGACTTACAATGTAGACAATGCACAAGCAATTTTTTTTTTCTTTTCTGGATAAACGTCAAATTTATTCATCTAGCAAGTAGAACAAAGCATATTGCAAAAATACAGCTAGTCAATGTCAACAGCACAACTATACAAACAACATATCTCAGGTAGTGTTATCGGGACATCCCAGCTATGTTGGCACCTCCCTAGCACCTCATATGCTATACAAAGACAATTGAAGTGTTGTTAGCAAATAGTTGTCAAGTCACTCAAGTGTATCACATGTAACTATACAAACAAAAATCCTAAAAGTAATGCAGCTCCCAATTAGCACTTAATATTCTGTTGATTATATCATCCATAACATTCATAAAGCTGGAGACTACAATACTAACATCACATTTAATTCGAACATTTACCTTAAAAGATAAATTCAATTTTTAATTTAGAAGAATGGGACCACTTGGTCATAGATGCTCTGGTTCCATGTCATAACCAATTCTCCCAAAAGCTTAAGCTATTTGACAAAGGCAGAAAAATGACTTTATTATATCCCAAACAGGAAGGTAAACAAGAAAAGGAATAATCAGAACAACATGGCTTTCTACTTCAATGTTGTAAAGGGTGTCAGTTCTGGACAAATTTGAAAGTCATTCTATGTATTCAGAGTGTGAAAACCACACATTGAATCCAATTCCTGAAGTTAATATCGATAATGAGCAATGACCGAAGTAGGAATAAGCAAACAAGAGAAGAGTAACAAAATAAAAAGCAATGGCTTTTTGTTTCCAGTAGCTTCAGGTGGGGGTACTAAGCATGTTGGGAAGGTAAAAGGGAGTTACTTTTCTCTTGCAACAAAAAATCCCATCATTTTCAAGCAGACTTCACAAGAGTCGATCACCTTCTAAAGCAGGATGAGCACATTACACAGCAGAGATAGGTAACACAATGATTCAACAAAGTATCAGACCATAATGTCAAATGGAAGTACCAAAACTTTACCTCTGTTATAAGCCTTAGTTGGTGAACATAGTCTTTCCCAGGAAACAAGGGCTCTCTGGTCATAATTTCACCAAGTATGCAACCAACAGACCAAACATCAATTGCAGAAGTGTACTCAGAACAATTAAGGAGCAATTCTGGGGCTCGGTACAATCTTGTGACAACATATTCAGTCATGAAATCCGTCTCAGATGTTGTCCTTGCCAAACCAAAGTCCCCAATTTTAAGGTCACAGTTTGCATTCATAAGTAAATTACTCGGCTTAAGATCACGGTGCAAGACATTAGCTGAGTGCACATATTTCAGCCCCCTTAGCAGCTGGTATAAGAAGTACTGCACAAGTTTCATGAATTATCAATTCCATGCTTAATCTCAAACTCAATGTTAAAATGCATATGTCAAAACTAAACACTTCTTGAGGTGAGTTTTTGTGTGTATGAGACTCTTGTGCTGCCTTATCATAATAAAAGAAAATAGTTTCATACTGAAGATGATGTATTTATCTTATCCATGTCCTTCACATTTCAAAACTTGCTTAGAATGGGAATATATGTAAAAAAGATAAGGTTTGCTAAGTTACTTAGTGTAGGCAAATATTTGTCACACTGTAGTGGAATATAAAGTAAGCATTTTCAACACTTTAAAATTATATCATATAGAATATGAATGCTAAAAACCTACATATACTCTGTCTAGAGTTTAAGGTCTAATCCAATATTAAGGCATGTTCCCAATTTAAATGCTTTTATAACCTAAAACTGCCAACATCCAAGAACAGCAGAAGGGTTATATCTATTTTGTTAGTAACTAGAGGTAGATGTTGTTAGCAAAGATAATCAAGACAGATTTGCTATAAAAAAATTGAAAATGACATGCAATTAAGATCCAATAATATCATTAGAGCCAAACCTGACAGTGATCATCAGTGAGATGTTGGTCAGAATGAATTATATGTTGAAGATCAGTGTCCATCAATTCATAAACAATGTAAACATCATTAAAGGTCTCCTTTTTAGGTGGTCGTATGATATCCTTGATGGCAATGATCTGTGGAAGATGATAACAATTTTAAGTATTTAAACAGAAAGGTAATTATATATAGGGAACAAGTACAAGCTCCAGAAATATAGATGGGGACAAAAAGCGATTGAAATTAAAATGAAGATAAAGTAGATAAAACATATAGTCTATGAATGAATCTATCAAGTTTAATTAAAAGAACATCTAACATACATATTTTATAAAATTTGTAAAACCATGTCTTTTAATTTACCTTTAAGGGTTGGTCCGGGAATATATAAAAAATTAACTAAACAATGGATAGCTACTTACATTTTCATGGTCCATGTGACGAAGGAGCTTGACTTCTCTCAATGTCCTTTTAGCATCAACTATATTGTCAAATGCGTTACCTATCTTCTTGATGGCAACTTGCTCTTGTGTATCAGAATTAACAGCAGCACTGAATAGAAAATCATGTCCAAGAAAATCAACAAATAAATATCAAGTTTAGGCATCTAATTTGGTCCTATGAATTTATTTATTTTCTTTAAGTAGTTCATTTGGGAAATGCTTAAGACTTTAACCAATAAGTGACATTTTTATGCACATGCTAAGGCGAAAAAAGATGATCAACTCTTTACTAGAGTTACCTAGCACCTTCCTTTGAGTCCGATGAATTAGCTCAAATAAATATCAAATTACATGACAAAAACAAAATCAAATTACTTATGAAGAAGGATAGAAAACACTTACCAAACGGTGCCACAAGCACCTCTACCAATTGGGCGAATGGGCATGTACTTAGAAGACACCTCGAACAAGTTTCCATACACATTGTACTGTGCATATCTACCACCATGCGTGAGAACCCTTTTGATTTTAGTGTCCCCGGAAGCTGAAGCAGAAGCAGAAGCAGAAGCAGCAGAGCTTGATTCTTTTGTGGCCATGTTCAATGTTGAAACTTGAACAAAGGGTCTTCTAAGGCATCTATATTGACTATTTCTTCAATGTTACTAATTACCTTTTATGTAAGCAACTTATTCAACTGAGTCCATGACTATATGGAAAGCCACCAAATTAGTGTAACATACGAAGATACTTATGTTCTAAGAACAAACATTTGTTGCATGCTACACACACAACAAAAAAGTGGTTGTATGACATATCAAAAAGAAAGAAAAAAGAAGTAGTTGTAGTAAAGCCTAAACTGTAACGTGATCTCTAAAAAGCATTTTATCTAGATATATAACTGGTTTTAGGATTTGTCACGAGATGTTTGCTCATTTTCTTGCTTTTCTGAATCGTTAAGCCTCCAGAACTCACGCTTCTTTCTCTTTTTAGGTTGGTGTTCACCTTAGAACCATGTTCCATTCTGAGTTCACGAATTGCATATGATGATGGCTTGCGTATTAAATGTGGGGTGTGGTTGATAATTTACCACGTATTCATTTTATGATATGAAAAGATAAAAGGGAAAATAAAATATGGATGAACTGAACGTGAAACGAAAAAAGATTAGTTATAAGGAAAACCACCCTTCATTGATTTAGGCCAACACAATTAATGTACTTGAAGTGTGGACACGTATTCTGAGATAGTGTATATATCCAAGAGCCTTTTTCTTTTTCATCTTTATATGAAATCAACTCTTCTTTTATGTGAAATGTTATTTATAATAATATTTCTAGTCATTATATATGACTTTGGTGTATGAAAGGAATTGGATATCGTGGACACAAAGTGCAGGATTTGTATCTCAATCCGTGTATGAAATATGAATAACAAATGCAACTTTTGTTCGTTGAAAACTAAGTGCCCAGATATTGCTGGCAAAGCAAACGTGCCACCACTGCATTTGGCTTGTTTCATGTCGTCCATCAAATGCAGCTTAATACTCCTGCAAAGTTTAGACTCGAATGTAAGTTATTATTATGATTTACAATATATTGGGGAAAAATAACAGAGGATCTCTAAGCCAGTGATAGGTGTATAATGAAAATTAAAGACAAAATTAGTCTTTTTCTTCTTTTATCTTAATTATTTTATTCAACTTCGTCATCCTTAACTTTTATTTATGTGAATTAGTCATTATGTTGACAAATGTTAACGGTCGTAGGTCTTCGTGTGTGTTTGGATTAGCTTTTGACAAATGTGATTTTGAAATGAATTGATTTTATAGAATTGATTTTGGTTAAAAGTAAGTTAAAAGGAAAGTGATTTATGTTTGGATGCCTTTTTGGAAAAAGTGATTTTTATCAATTCTTGTTGTTTGGATAACTTGATCAAAATTGCTTTTGGGTGTGCAATTACCCAAATGGGTTTTAGTGTATATATATATATATATATATATAGACACACACATATGCTTCAACTAGATTTCTCTGTCATTTTAATAATTAATTATTATTATTATTATATATTAACAAATAAGATAAATATATTAAGATAATTATTTTAATTTACAGTCTAAAACATCCAAATTCATGTCCCCTGCACTTTAGCATGTAGACCCCTAATTGCAGCTGCAACACTTCTATAACTATTATGTACACCCAGGGCGACAAAAAAAGCACCCACACCACTTTGAACCACACGCATCACCAGCAATTACCAGGAAAACTAAGTGACATCCACATATCAGCAAACAGCACAGCAGCAGGAAACCAAGAAAGTGCAGCAAAAATGCAATCAAACTCACCATAATGACCTTTATCCTTAACTAGGCACACAGATTGTAGTAACCCATGTAACTTATCAAGCAATTCTTTTTACCAAATAAACAAATTTCTTCTCCATTCAAGAGACCACACCCTTGCAGGTCCCTTATGATTCATTCACTTGCTCTCATAATTTCCATTAAGGGAATGCACTTGATGAACCAGATAATCTGTTTAGATGGCAAATTATAAGGGAAAAGAAAAAGAAACTAAAAGAGAGGAAATGCAGCAGTAACTTCTATTATTCCTTCACAGGAAAACAATAGAATTATCAAATAAGAATTATATTAAGAAGTCAACACTCGAAAAAAATTGTTTACTCTTAAAGAGATATTTTATCAAACATTTTGAATACAATCTTTATTAAACTTTGGCAATGTCTGCAACAATGATCAGTGAACCGATGATTATATTGGCACCAGAAACTCAACCAGCAACTCTGAAAATGGGTTTGTGTGTTATGTGCTGGAGCTGTTAAGGATGAGATTGTAAGGTCTGAGAGACTTGTTAGCACAAAAGAAGCATTGACAAAGATTTTTTTTTTTTTTTATAAAAAACTAAGCTTCAAATGGCACAGATGCAACTAGAAGGAAGGTTTTTGTTGAACTAAGAAGGGCAAATAAGATAACACACCCCTCTCTCTGATTCAAAATCGATTCTCCATAACCCAGAAGCTACTATGTGCTGCTTCAACTCCTACGTGCTTTTGTTGTGGAGAAATCACGTTCCCACATGTAGCCAAACACCTGGGTCACAAGAGAGAAATCACGTCTAGCCCCTAGACGCACGTCTGATGTGGGGGAAAAGCAGAACCAAACACACACTTCATCTAACATCTTCACAACTTTCCTTAGAACTCAATAAAAATATATTCCTCTCTCTCTTTTCTCTCTTCCTTCTCCGGTTTTTAAAAGTTCCACCATTTTTCCGACAACAAAAGTTGAACCACCATTGCTCCTCTCTTTTTTCTCTCTTCTTATTTCTTTTCTTGCTTTTCATATTTCAATAATGCAACAAAAACAAAGCCATTAGAAATAGAGATAATCCCTTTGTTTCTCTCACAGCGACCGACGAAGACTCGAGGCAGAGCATAGACTACTTCCTCACACTCTTTGATTCCTTGCACTCTGCTTACGTCTCCGTTCTTGAAAACGATGTCAAATTGATCCATGAAGACAAGGTCCAAGTGGAACAATTTGTTTACTTGAAGGAAGTCTTTGATGAATTGTGCTCAAAGCTTGAAGGAAGTCGTTAATGGATTTTAGGGTTTAGAAAGAAAATGAGCGGTGAAGGGAGATTAAAAAATAATAATTATTATTGAATTTTAATGTAAGTTGTAACGGTTTTAGCAGAAACTGACGAAAAGGATTGTTAACACAAAAAGATGGAAAAAAAAAAGAAAATTTAACTTGACACACATAAAAGTTAGAAAAAGACCATGGTCCCTAAGAAAAATACTAGGGTTCATATTAGTCACAAAATTAAAATACCAAACTAGGCTCATTTTTGTTCCCCACAATTTAAACTAGGGACATGTTAGACCTTTTGTTTGATATTGTTAAACACCATCAGTTATCTTTGTGGATCGAGGTTCCACACTTGTTAATTTTAGGCAGAAATTAGAGTGGTGTCGATTAAGTCTTATTTTAGACATTTAAGTGTCTTATATTGTTCAAAATGGTGTTGTTTTTGGTATTTTGAGCATCTAAGTAAATGTTTAATAACTAATTTACTAAGTGGAAATTGTAAATATCATATAACAATATACCTAAGCAAGAAAACAAAACACGTCATTTACTTATCGGACCCAAACTAACAGGGGTTTGACGGAGAGATTAACATGTCTCTAGTTTAAAATTATGAGGGATTAATTTGGTACTTTAGCTTTATCAGGGACTAAAACGGACTACGATGTTTTTATCAGAGACCAAAATGGCCCCTTTTTTTTCCTCTAAAATTTAAGAGATCAGGATGTAAATAGAATTAATTAAAGGACGAAAAGACTAAATATGGAGTAAAATGAATATAATAGATGAGCCATCTAATGTTTTACTCTTGTTGGATGCTTTTTTTTTCTCCAAATAATATAATAATCACCTAAACCTGACGATTCATAATAGCCAATTCAACTCATTCAGGAGATTGTAGTGCAATTTGTGTCCAAAATTACTAAAGTAGTGCAATTTGAGAAAAAATTACACAACCAGTGTAAGTCGTATATGTTGGATACGAGAAACATATGCAAATCGTGAATGAGACTCACGACTCATTATTATACTCATTTGTGAAAAAAAATTAAATCAAAATACATGAAAGTCGTATATCGCAAAGGCAGCCCGCATGCACCATCTTTTTTAGCTTTTTTGCTTCTTTGCTTATACAACATAATTCATACAACCTTATAAATATAGAGTCAAGCTGTTGCTGCATAATAAATATACTCCTCATACTTGCTTCTTGAGATTTGAATCTCTAGCGACTTAAGAGGTAAGAAACTTGGAAGTCATACTGACTTCTTGAAACTGGAATCTCCTAGCAACGAAAATATCCTCTTTGCATGTGCTTTCAACTAGTTCAGTGGATATATATATATATATATAATTGGAACACTGCAGAAGAAAGAAACGCATGGAACACTTAAAATCTGTCTAGAGAAGGATTGTCTTATAATCTATCTGAAAAGGGTGAGCTTAGTTGTTGAGCATGTTTGTGAAAGGAGGTCTTATTGCTGTAGTTATCTTTCGATTTTCATTGAGGCAAACAACTCAAACTCTTTGATAATTTTATTTTGGTTTAGTTAGATACGGAGAACATGACTTGTAACCCATGCAAAATCGTATGTATGAATCACGACTTGCAATTTATTAAAAAAAAATATTAACACAAGTCGTAGCTGGGATGCACGACTCCAAAAATCTGTCATTATAATAAAGGAAAAAGGAAATCGTGTTTGTGATATACGACTTTCATGTATTTTGATTTATTTATTTTCATTAAACAATATAATAATAAGTCGTGAATCCCATTTATGATTTATATATAATTCTCGTACACAATATATACGACTTACACTAGATGTGTAATTTTTTTTCAAATTGCACTACTTTAGTAATTTGGGAACCAAATTGCACTACATAAGTAAAAAAGCCGGAGATTGTCCATAGCCCTAGCTCCTGAATATTGAAACAGTGAGCATTTATTTCAGTTATTATTATTAACAGTAAACCAATGTGTGTATTTTAGGCCCCACGTATGCTGCAAACGAAGAAATAATCACGATAGTTTATTAACATTAATAACATTAACATTAGAGTTATTAACATTAACTTTATCTAGCAAAAATAGCTGATAAGCTAACTTATAAACTAATTTTTAACCGATAACTGATAACTGATAGCTGAAATGCTAGCTGATTTAATTTGAAGTGTTTGGTAAAATTAGCGGTTGAACTAGCTTATAAATGTAAAATGACATAAAATGATATATTAATGATAAACATGGTAAAATGAGAATTTCATTAAATGAATAAAGGTAAAAACGAGAGAAAAGTCAATAAGCTATAAGCTATAAGTCATAAGCTAAATAAATTAAGCTTATTTACCAAACAACTCTATTTCAGTCAAACAAGCTTATAAGCTAGTCAAATAAGCTATAAGCTATCTTATTGAACTTGCCAACAGAGCCATTGACTCCCGAAACATTACCTCGAGTACGAATTTTATCACTTGGAAGCCGGGAGACTTTAGTGTTTGTTTGGATGGGGTATTTCAAAATTCCAAGGAATTTGAAATACAAGGCAATTGAATTGCTTCAATTGAATTGCTTTCATTTTGAAAATACTTTGTTTGAATAGAGTAATTCAAATACGTTGTATTTCAATTTTTTTGTTTGGATAAAACAATTTGATTACCTTCAAAGTGGCCGGGTCCGGGTAGCCTAGGGGCTGGGGCCGGGTGGTGCGGGGGGCGGTCCCCGGTGGTGCAGGGATCGGGTCCGGGGTTCGGCTCGGGTGGTGCGGGGTTGGCCCGGGTCCGGTGGTGCGGGGGCCAGGTCCGGGGGGTACAGGGACCGGTCTGGGTGGTGCAGGGGTCGGGTCTTAGTGGTGTTGGGGCCGGGTCAAGGTAGTCCGGCGGTGGGTTTCGGGTGGTCCAGGGGTCGGGCACGGGTGGTGCGAGGGTCCGGTGGCTGGGCCCGGGTTGTCCGGGGACCGGGTCTGGTGGTCCAGGGGCCGGCTACGGTGGTGGGTGGCACATGGGTAAGGAGATGAAATTTCAAAATACCACCTTTTTAGGTGATATTTCAAATTCCTCAAATTCACCTTGAACCAAATACCATCATAAAATCCCTTGATTTCTAAAATCATTCGTATTTAATACCCAAACAAAATATCTTAAATTGAAGTATTTTGATTACCATCTTAAAATACTTTATCCTCTCCAAATGTCGCATCCAAACACACCCACCTTAGAGCAAGAGGGACACTATTTAGTACAAACGAGCCCACTACGATTGACGTGGGATGACTTTGTTACTGTTTTAAATGAAATAAAAAATACAATATATGAAAAGAAAAGAAAAAAATCAAGATCAACGATAGTAGCTATTCATTAAATTTTTTTTTTCGTATTAATGTCTTCGAACCATCAATTAATCCTTTCCCTTAGAGAGGAGCAAGTATGGAATTATGAGAAATACATACACAAAACATGTTACGAATTTAAATGTGAATGAAATAAGTCTCACACATCAATAAAAAACAAAGAAATGAGGACTATACAAGTGATGAAGTGAACTTGACACCGATAATTAATTCGAGTAACAACAATCAATAAACCACAATACTAACGGATCTATGTATATGATGTTATTATAAAAAAAAAATGTTGTGTGCAATTATTATGAATGGGAAGGGAGAAAGGTATAATAGCCTCTTAATTGAATGAGTGGAAATTCTAATTTGGCTTCCAATTTTCATTCCTCATCTTTTTTTTACTTATGTTGCGTCTTTTATCCCCAGTCCTTCTATTTTTTCAATAGTGCAACATCCTTTGTCAAGTTGTCATCTCATTAGGGGCGGAGCTAGGAAATTTATGTGAGGGGGGCCAATATTAAATATACATAACATGAAATAACAAACAAATGAATTATAAAATAAGTTATATGAAACAAATTGATATATAATTAACAATTTAATATAATATAAATCATTCAAACTATATGAAACAATCCGTCAACCTACATTTTTATTGTAAACACATTGTTGCTAAAATAAAGAAACTAAAAAGATTATTAATATATTATTCAAATAAAAAAAAAATCAAACAGTTGCATGATTCAAATTAATAATAAAAAAAGGCCCATCATACAATCAGTAAAGTACAAATATATAAGTCAGCCACGTCCAATTGTTGATGTAAGGTGTAAGGAGGAATAAGCCAAGTTATGAGTAAAATGGTAAAAGGTATGCAGCAAAAAAAAAAAAAAACAGTAAAATGGTAAAAGGCTGCAATGTAGTTTTTCCCCTTGTTAGTTTGTCTCTTGCTAATTGGAACTTGTGTTTGGACTTCCAACTTCAGTCATATGAACATTAGACAAATAATCTATGTAGGTATTAAAACAGAAATATGAAAGTGGGGGGAAGGCCATGGCCTGTATAGGCCTCCCCCTCCCTCCGCCCGTGTCCCAAAAAACCAATAGAACTCGCTTAGTTGACAAACATTTTGTCACATGACACTCATGTAGCATGTTCAGTTGGCAACTTGATAATGCTAAAATAATAAAAACTAAATAATATAAAATAGTTATAGTAATATCGACCTAAGGTTGGCCAACGATGGTGAACGAACTAAGTCGGCAAGGTGGTCGGACTGAGGTCGGTTGATGGCGATGGTCGGTCATGGTGGCTGATCAGAGATCAGCCAAAGTCGGTGGTAGGTGAGGTGACGGACATAGGTAGGATTTGATATTTTTTTGTTATCATATATGCATGTTATCAGTGGGACATACGAAAATATGTGTACAACCTCAAACTTCTAATAGTTTTTGGATGGCAACCTGATAGGGTGACTGACGTTTGCAAATGAAAAATGGGGGTCAAATGAAAGGATAAAAAATGGAGTGAAGAAAATCAGATAACAAAAAATAGGGACAAAAATATAATTAAACCTTCTTAAAATAGCATTTAAATTCAAATACAAATTTCATATAAGTTAAATTCAAGTCCAAGACTTTGGTAGTTGGAATTCACATAGAACCAACTATAAATGTGAGACTCAATTACAAATTATTTACAAGTTTGAAAACTTAAATATAATTTTTTAGAATATTAAGATTTATCTAAAAATTCTCGAATAATTCAGGGATCTTCAACCATAAAAGTATCGAGTGTGCGATCCAACATATTCCCCCATAACGTATATGCTTTTCAAATTATTAATATGTTTTTCCTCATTGTTATAGTTTTAAAATAAAGAAAAAATACATTAAAAATAAATAAACATATGTCAAATTCATAACCGATACAAAATTTCTATTTAAAAAGCTATTATTGTTTTTTTTTTTTTTTTAAAAAAAACTTTTACAAGCGTCAAGAAAGAGAATTCTGGATGGATGGAAGGCCAGCGTGGCAAAATATAGAAACGAAAGCCAGAGCAGTATTGAGAAAAGTCGAGAACGTACCAAGGTTGGTTGTGTTATGGGAAATATGAAGAAACCACCAGAATCCTGTCCTGTCCTCTCTCTATAAAACAACAACTCGCACCCATTGCACCGCATCATCAGCACACATTATCATTTCTATCTGCCAAGCATAAGTCACTGTTGTTTTTGACTCTTCGCGTTTCTAAAACCACCTTGGTTGGAGTTTGATGGCGGATGTTCATATGGCTGCAGAGGCAGAGACCTTTGCATTTCAGGCTGAGATCAACCAACTCCTCAGCTTGATCATTAACACCTTCTACAGCAACAAGGAGATCTTCCTTCGTGAACTCATTAGCAATGCTTCTGATGTAATTTACCAATACCCACCTTTACTATATGTCATTCAACTATTTATACTATACTATTTGATTATCATTCTTCATTTATTAATTGTGTATATAATTTAATTGAATATTGCATGCAGGCATTAGACAAAATCCGATTTGAGAGCCTCACGGACAAGTCCAAGCTTGATGCTCAGCCAGAACTTTTCATCAGGATTGTTCCTGACAAGACCAATAAGACCCTCTCCATCATAGACAGTGGAGCTGGCATGACCAAAGCTGGTGCGTAACTATCTATTATGGATGCCCCATATACACATTGTTTTGAGTTTTTTAGTCTACTGGTACACTCTTCTATAATTTAAAGAGTTTAATGGATGCAACAACTTAATTAAGCGCTTATTGGAAAAAAATTATTGTAACAAGTTAAAATGAGCTTATACAGGGATCATATACTATTTTCATTTTGATATGTTTATCTTTAAGCTATGCTCAAGAGTAAGCTCTTTCAAATGCAGCAAATATGTTAAATTAACATCTCAATTTGTTCTTCTGTTTTCATTCAGTCATGTCATGGTAGAACTAGAACTTTAACTTATCATCACTCATGGTGATAACATATATTTGTTGATTACGAACAGATTTGGTGAATAATTTGGGGACTATTGCGAGGTCTGGTACTAAGGAGTTCATGGAGGCACTGCAGGCAGGAGCAGATGTTAGCATGATTGGCCAATTCGGTGTTGGTTTTTACTCTGCCTACCTTGTTGCCGAGAAGGTTATTGTAACCACCAAACACAATGATGACGATCAATACATTTGGGAATCTCAAGCTGGTGGTTCTTTCATTGTTTCAAGAGATGTGCATGGAGAACCATTGGGTAGAGGAACCAAGATAACACTCTTCCTCAAAGAAGATCAGGTCTGCAACCAACTCTCAATGTTTTTCTTTCTTATGCATTACTTCATTTTGTTGCTAATGTGTAAGTTAGTAACTTAATTCTGGAAATTATTTATAAAACTTGTATCAAGTTTGTTTATATTAGAATTAAATTGAAATACAAAAAGGACTTAGTTTATATGAGTTTTACGAATTTAAGAACTAACCAATACAAAGTGAAAAATAAACTTAGGGAAGTTGCTTATTTACTCTCATGTTAATAGTATAAATCTACAAATATGTAGCATATAGTTGGTGGCATAGTGTAATACCATTTTCTGAAAGAAAAATATGTATTCTTTTTTTTTTGCTTGCAGTTAGAATACTTGGAGGAAAGGAGAATAAAGGATCTTGTGAAGAAGCACTCTGAATTCATCAGCTATCCTATCTATTTGTGGACTGAGAAGACAACTGAGAAGGAGGTGAGTGATGATGAAGAAGAGGAGGCCACCAAGAAAGAAGAGGAAGGGGATGTGGAGGATGTTGATGAGAACAAAGATAATAATAAGAAGAAGAAGAAGAAGGTGAAGGAAGTGAGCCATGAGTGGCAGCAAATCAACAAGCAGAAACCCATTTGGCTGAGAAAGCCAGAAGAAGTCACCAAGGAAGAGTATGCAGCTTTCTACAAGAGCCTCACCAATGATTGGGAAGACCATCTAGCTGTAAAGCACTTCTCAGTGGAAGGACAGCTAGAATTCAAGGCCATTCTATTTGTTCCAAGAAGAGCACCCTTTGACCTCTTTGACACTAGGAAGAAGCTGAACAACATCAAGCTTTATGTGAGGAGGGTGTTCATCATGGACAACTGTGAAGAGCTTATTCCAGAATATCTTGGATTTGTGAAGGGTGTGGTGGATTCTGATGATCTTCCGCTCAACATTTCCCGTGAGACGTTGCAGCAGAACAAGATTCTGAAGGTGATCAGGAAGAATTTGGTGAAGAAATGCATTGAGATGTTCTTTGATATTGCAGAGAATAAAGAGGACTACAACAAATTCTATGATGCATTCTCCAAAAACATCAAGTTGGGTATTCATGAGGATAGCCAAAATAGAGCCAAACTAGCAGACCTGCTAAGATATCATTCTACAAAGAGTGGTGATGAGATGACCAGTTTGAAGGACTATGTGACAAGGATGAAGGAGGGTCAGAAAGACATATATTTCATCACTGGTGAAAGCAAAAAGGCTGTGGAGAACTCACCATTCCTTGAAAGGCTCAAGAAGAAGGGTTATGAAGTGCTCTTCATGGTGGATGCTATTGATGAATATGCTGTTACTCAACTGAAAGAGTATGATGGGAAAAAACTAGTGTCTGCCACCAAGGAAGGGCTAAAGCTGGATGATGAAACAGAAGAAGAGAAGAAGAAGAAGGAAGAAAAGAAGAAGTCATTTGAGAACCTGTGCAAGACTATCAAGGACATCCTAGGGGATAAGGTAGAGAAAGTTTTGGTCTCCGACAGAATTGTGGACTCTCCATGTTGCTTGGTCACAGGGGAGTATGGATGGACAGCAAACATGGAAAGGATTATGAAAGCACAAGCTTTAAGGGACAGCAGCATGAGCTCTTACATGACAAGCAAGAAGACTATGGAGATTAACCCTGAAAATGGCATTATGGAGGAGTTGAGGAAGAGAGCTGAGGTTGACAAGAATGACAAATCTGTGAAAGATTTGGTTTTGCTCCTCTATGAGACTGCCCTGTTGACATCTGGCTTCAGCCTTGAAGATCCTAATATGTTTGCTGCAAGAATCCACAGGATGCTCAAGTTGGGTTTGAACATAGATGAGGACGGGGCAGCTGGTGAAGATGCTGATATGCCACCACTCGAAGAGGAAGGAAATGAGGAGAGCAAGATGGAGGAAGTTGACTGAACATGCATTTAGCAAATATAGCTCGTTGCTAGAAGTTATCTTTAGTTTGTTATATACATGCATGGACTCTGCAACATCTGTATAATTTTAGAGTTTTTCATTACTTTTAGGGGGGAGATTGAATGTAGTTGTGTTCATTTGAGGTTTTGAATTGCGTTTTTGTAAACTAAAAATAATCTGGTGTACTAGTAAAAAGACTTCAATACAAGTATAGTATACATATGAAATGGTGATTCTGTTGAAGAGTAGTTAGTTTCTTCCATCATGCAAATTCGGTTTAACTTCACAGACTACAGAACTTCCATCACTACCCTTATCATCACCCTCCAGTTGCCCCTCTTGGTTTTTCCATTCCCTATCATAAGCCTACATATCAATTTGTCATACTTTCCCTTTGTTGCAAAAATCAAATCTCATACTTATATTTTCAGGCAACACTTGATCCAATGCGTAAACATGTTCATCTCACCTATATTTTACCGTAAGCTTCGGTCCATTTTCTTGATCTCAGATAAAGCAGCAACATTTTTAATCATCCCATGGGAATATAATTGGCAATTTCTCCCCCTCATCACACCACCTTATAGCAAGAAAATTGCAAACAAAATTGTGCAATAGCAGTAATGACGGATTGAGGAAGAAAATGACAATATACGCGGGATGCTGTTGCTTGAACACAACACTAGGGTTTAATTTGACAATTAAATGGTTTATGTCCCCTAACTTTATAACGACTAAGGTTCTCCACTATTGCATTTACTATTGTTGAACTGCATGTTGGCTAAATTTGTAAAAGAAGCGACCCAAAATGGTAAAATCGATTGTGATGGTGACCCAAATTTTCTAGCAGCAGATGAACCGCAATTCACATGATATAAACGAACAAACATTCAAAATCCTCATTGCATAAAACCGAAGACAATATAACTGTAAATCTCCGCATTACAAGTGTCAGATCGATCAAACAATTTATGGAAGAGGGCAATACAAACGACTAGTACGTCTGAGAAAAAACTAAAGCAGGGAACATTTAACTTATTCAATATTTGAGCTTGTTGGGGCCCCATAACCACCAGAACCACGTCCAAAGCCAGGCCTTCCACCAGGACCCTGCCAATATAGCAAACCAACAGATTCAGGAAAACTGACAAATTAAAACTAATGGGACATGTCTGTAACAAAAAGAACTACTGTATACAAGAGCCAGTTTCTAGCAAAAACGTTTATGAACATGTAAACCAGACTAAACAGCTTTGTGGACACTGCTAATAGAGTAGAATAGTATGACTGTATCATATTTTTGCTTAAACCATTCGAGTGATTTGCCATTCAAAATGAAAGTGAAAACTGATATAGAGCATGACTGCATGGCCTAAATTGGAAGGAAGCCTAGAGCTCGGAGCTAATAGGATGCAAAATTGGAAACAGGAAGCGGTCCAAATACTAGACTTGGTTTGAGACTTCTAGCAACTAAATTACATCTTCCACACAGGGAATCCTATCATTTGACAAAAAGATATGAAAAAGGACAATGAAAACACATTTTATTAAATCTGAAAACATGACATGCACAGGGTGGGAGTTAGCTAGCAGCTCATTGGAAGACTATGACCTAACCTATTTTTCACTTTATACATTTACTCACTTTAGAGAAACCTAATCCAGTTTTTATAGTAGGGGACTGAATTCCACTCCATTCTACTCTAAATCACTCCATTACTAATTAATCTAATGCATCTCCATCAAAATTCTCAAACATAGTTTTATCCAAAAGTCAAACTTAGCATGGTTCATTCCTACTCCTAACAAGGAAAAAAGTGCTTATTACCCCGAAAGAGGGTCTGTAGTCAGCAGGAGCTCCTCCCTTGTCTCCTCCAAATTCATCAGGTCCTCGAGGACCTCGGCGGTACGAATCCCGATCACCAAATCTACGTTCTCCTCCTTCAAAGCGAGGTGGACCCCTGTTCCAAAAACCACACATTAACAAAGTTCCAATCAACTAAATACCAAAAAATCACAAATTCAAAAAAACATGTAAATTCAACCTTGGTCGGTCACCGGGTGGGCCACCAAATGGTCTTCCAAGTGGCTTAGCTTGTTTCTTCAAAGTAGCAGGGACAATTTCGGAAGGAAGGTTAAGGTAAGTTCTCAGAAACTCGATTCCATCATTGGTGAGGAACCAATAATAGTGCATCCAAGCGAAAGTTTCCCTCACATATTCCCTAGACTTGAAGCTCTGCATCAGCTTAATCACCTGCAGATTGGGTACATCGATCTCTGGGTGTTTCGCTAAATTGAAGTCTTTCTTTGCATAGCAAACTCCCTCTTGAAAGAGGTACTTGCAGATCTCCTTACGGTTCTTTTCGGGAATGATCTGAAGATTCGTAAAATGAATGTAAATGAGTCACTGGAATTGTAAACAACAAATGAGAATTCCAGAAATACAATGAGATAGGGAACGTACCATGGTTACGAGGTGAAGGCGCCGAAACGAGGTGAAGCTGCTAACACAGTTAGGAATCCCTCTGTTGCAATAATATAAACCCTAAAATCCACTTACTTTATAGTTTATTTATACAGCATGAACGCTTGGACTAGATCTCATTTTGCAGCTTTCTTGGTTAATGGGCCTTTCATGGGCTCACAAATGGTCCAGTATTATTGGACCAGCATGTTCGTTCAATGCTGGGTAATTCTGAAAGCTTATACCTGTAGAATATAAATCAAGTTTGAGCAAGAATTGTCAATTGTATACTTTTGGAGCCCAACCGTGACATGAGATGAGATAGCTATCACTTAGATTTTATTTAATATAATAAACAGATCATATATTTTTTCTACCTAAAAAAATAATCTTAAACCTAATTTTTTTTTTTTTACATATATAATAAGATACATCGAGATTTTTTCTTTTTGTTTCTCAATTACATCAAGATTTTTCTTTTATGACAGCTACCCATATATTAAGAAGGAAAATGTTGCATAGTATAAATATAAAATTTATATGGTGTACATTGTTAATGCTATAAACGTTTGTGTAGAATTTTTTTTTTTTGTCAAAGTCGTGAAATATCACTTTTTTTAAGTCAAAACAAACAGGTTGTAAACATTTGAAATCGATAGTGTGTGATTAGGTTCAATACTAAGCTTATAGTATTTGTCAAAAAAAAAAAATACTAAGTAAATTAGTCAATTAAATTTACTAATCAAGATTAGCGTCTAATAACTCCTTGACTCCCAG
Source organism: Echinosophora koreensis (assembly GCA_035048595.1). Taxonomy (NCBI): domain Eukaryota; kingdom Viridiplantae; phylum Streptophyta; class Magnoliopsida; order Fabales; family Fabaceae; genus Echinosophora; species Echinosophora koreensis. The sequence goes on along the minus strand of JAPCYP010000017.1, from coordinate 5,194,919 downwards.
ATAATATATATGACAATCTTTTACTTTGCAAGAAACTTTGAAAGATTGGTACAATATTCCCATCATTGCAGCTCAAGATTAACTTTAGATTACGATATTACTGTTAAATTCTACTAAGTTAATACATATATTTATATTACAAAATTAATCATAATTATAGTTAACTTGTGAATGATTTAAGGAATTCATTTTTTCATTTATTCAATTATCTAATCAATGTCTTAATTTTATTGTTATCATAATATAATAGGGTTAAATATGGTTTTTAGTCCCTCACTTTTTACAAAAATTTGGTTTTAGTCCCTCGTTTGGAAAACATACTTTTTTAATCCCCGTTTTTTAAAATGTGTTAGAACTGGTCCCTACGCCATACATTTTTAGTCCCACGTTTTTTACAAACCACATATTTTTAGTTCATCGTTTTTGATAAAAAAAATCGGTTTTAGTCCCCCGTTTTTCAAACAGAAGTGTGGTATAGGGACCATTTCTGACATATTTTAAAAAATGAGGAACTAAAAAAAGTATATTTTCCAAACGAGGGCTAAAACTGAATTTTTGTCAAAAATGAGGGATTAGAAACATATTTAACCCAATATAATATATACAGCTCGAACTCGTTACCATTTCAACCAAAAAAAAAGATGATGTCGTATCCATTCAACTAGTGCCTTAGGAGGGCATTAGGTATCTAGAATCAAATTAAGGATAATAAATAACTTATTAATTACTATGACATTCTAGCTCAGATCAAAGGAAACTATTAAACTTAGTGCCTAACGTACTTTGAATAAAAATCCTATGTCCCCAAATGCATCTCTCACTCCCTATCCCATGAGTAAATGAGTTATCATGTAATTGTCCTCTTTTAAAATAAAAATATATATATATACTTGTCATATTTTAATTGGATGGGACGTGATTCATGGCTTTGTCAATAGAGATTGGAACCTCCTGGCCCAGCACACTTTGCGGGAAGGCAACCGAAGAATGCATGCATAGCCTTAGTTACAATCAAAAATTACAATTAATAAGGCATACCTATTTATATTAACCCCAGCACCATTCCATGAAGAATATGCATGCATAGCCTTAGTTACAATCTTTTTTCTCTAGCTTTTGTGTTTGGCATGTTTTATGGGACCTGGGTCAGGGGTTATGTAAGTCAATGCTTTTTCTCTTTTGGACTTTTTACAAGACACGGTTGTTGTATATAAAAAGCCATGGAAAGAGTAAAGGGCAGAAACCATTATTATCATTCAAAAACCACATGTACAGTCAAATATATATGTAGACAATTCAAGATGCTTTATACATCTTCAACATCAAACTTTGCTGCTAGTTGCAATCACCTTTATTGTTGTTGTTCCCTCTTCCGCATCAAAACATCCAAAAAACACTTCACACATGGTTATACATAATATATATCTTACCTTCCCTCACTTTTCACAATCTTTACAAATCAGCCATCAAAAGGGGTGAAGAAGAAAGAAAGAAAAAAGGTAAAAAAAAAAAAAAACAATCTCTGCAAAGTTTCTGAAAGCCTGGCCTGGATCATTAATGAAATCTCTTCCAAGTTAGAGAGGTCATCACCAAGATTTTAAATAAAGGTCCGTGTCTGTAATCTGAGTCGTAATGTTTAGGTTTTGGAGGTCTCCGAAACTAAAATACGGTCGTAATTACGATTACATCATCTACATTTTCCTGTATTCTCTCCGATTATGATAAACGCATGCGACCGCAATTTAAAACCTTGGTCATAACACATAAGAAGTGAGAGAGGGAGATAGACAGAGGGGGAAAAAAAAAGTGGGACAATCTTCACAATCATTGTCATCTCACAAAGAAGGAAGAGAAGGAAGTATATTATTTGTTCCCATATTTGATGAACTTGGTGCTAATTCTTCCCCACCAAGTTGTCCTTCAACGTTATTGTCCCAGAAGTAAAGGAAGTTGGAACATTGTTGTTGTTGTTGGGTTTCTACCCATTCATTCAACTCTTGCCTCTGCATGCACTCTAGTGCTACATCTCCTTGCTCATCCATACTACAAGATTGTACTTCAATTGTTGGCACCATGTTTTCCACATTCTCTGTCAAAGGTGGCAGATAATTTGTGGTGTCCAAGCCAACAGACACTGTAAAATTTGCTGTTGGAGGAGGAAGTGCGTGGACGTGATGATGGTGGCTCAAGTTCCATGTTTCAGAGCTCAAAACCACATCATGTTGGAAGAGTTCTGGTCTTACACTGTTGTCTAGTGAACTAGAGTCAAACATAAATAGGGGGCATGTGGAAGAAAACACGGTTTCTTGAACCGATGGTGGCTTTGTTGTTAGATTATCTTGCTTGCAATTGGCATAGTGATTTTGTTGATTGGAATTATAGTTGAACTGTGAATGATCAACACTTTGTGTAATATTGGTGGTTGAAGAGACCCAAGGCTTTGATCTTATTTTCTTTTTGATCCAAGAATTCCAATAATTCTTTATTTCATTGTCAGTTCTGCCAGGCAAGTGGCTTGCAATGTGAGCCCATCTGCATTTCCCAAATTCAAGAAACTTAATTTCTTAATTAAGATGCTTAGTAGAGGTTGTGTACATGATTTACAGAAAATCTTAATCTGGAAGCATTTATATATGTCATTGAGAAAAACGTGAGAGGAGAATAAAGAATAAGATAAACTTATTTTGGGGTATAGAATAAATAACATTTTAGTTGCTTTGAGAAAAAATTTAATGAAGTGCACACACACACTAAAAGAAGACAAGTAAATTTCAACTGACAGAATTGCCTGCTTAAGACTCAGGAGACTATATAGCTCCTTGGGATAGCCTTAAATAAATAGGAAATTGCTATATTATATTAACTAATGATTTGTTTTAACAAATAACACAGTTATCTACTACGTACTCATGATGACTTTAAGTTCATTTGTGTGTACTGCATATGGTTTATAACCTGAATGGAATAGCTCAAGTTAGATAGAGGATAATCCAGTAATTAAAGAAATTAAAGAGTGAGATTAAGAAATTTTTTAAATAAGACCAATTAAAAGGATTAAACTTAAATGACTTGTTAGAGGATTTGATTTTTAATAAAGCATAATAGAACCATTTGATTAATTTTTTCCACATAGGCTGCATATCTATATTCATGATCAATAGAAAACTAATCATCAATATAAGTGAAAATATAAGAACCAATATATAAAGTGAGTGTTTGGTTCAAACCTGTTACCCACGACACCATGAAGGCTTATAATTATCTTCTCCTCCTCAGGTGTAAACCTGCCTCTTCTAATATCAGGCCTCAAATAATTGATCCATCTCAAGCGACAGCTCTTGCCACACCTTTGAAGCCCTGAAAAGTTAAGCAACACACAGATGAGAAATATACTATTATATATACAAAAATTGAGGGCAATTCTATCATCAGGGAATGTAATAAAGAGAGGAGCTGATCAAATAATAATGACAACACACCAGCTTTCTGTGGAACTTCACTCCAACAGCCATAGCCATAAGTGGTAATGTATGTGATGAGTTTCTCATCTTCCTCGGGGGACCAAAGCCCTCTCTTAACCTTCTGTTGGTTACAGCAAGAATGGTGACCCATCTTTCTGGCTATGTCGCCTTCTACTCCCTTTGTGGCTTGTATTGCCAAGATCAAATTAATGTGGGGATTTGTGTTCGATCGATAGTTAAGGTCTCTCTTTCTTCTCCTTCCTTTTAAAAAGTGAGAGGGGAGTGTAGAAGCTTGAGAGCCGACATTCAGAACCTGATGGGGTCCATGGAAGGGACCCACATCTCCATCCAACCCTAAAATGACGTTCCATCAACTGTACTCTAGCTAGCTAGCCATTCATTAGTACTGTATCCAGTTTCTACGTACGTACGTACATGTGTGGTATTACCAAGTGTTATAAAACTCGGACCGGAACGGCTAGTTCGACCGGTTAGCTCGGGAACCGGTCACCAGGCCGGTCCGATTAGGATGTCGGACTGTTTGGCACATCGACCCGGATTGACCCGGTTGACCAGGCCGGGTTTTTGTGAAAACCGATTGACCCGGCCAGGAAAAAATCGGTTGACCCGGGTTTTTTTTTTTATGGATTGAATTTATATTTTAATGATACAATGATATATTGATTTCTGATACTGATAATATTCAAGTAATATATTGATAATTATTTAAACTGACATAATACTGACACTATACTATACTCAATATTACTCTCCATAATATTGAATTGTTTTTTAGTCAGATATGTCTTCTACTGAATCTGAACCACAATCTGAACTATTGAACATGATAAATTATGTTTGGCCTATGTATGAATATTTTTTAAAAAATTAATGTATATGAAGTCAACTCCTGCCAAATATTATATATATACATAAGTCAATCATAAGAATTTATATATTTAATATATACCGGTTCATCTGGTTTAACCAGTGACCTTGATTGATATTTGTTTAATTAGATACTTTTTTATGGTAATGATTTTAAATCTGGAGTATGGATATATTAAACTATACTGTCATATATTGAATATTTTAGAATTTTTTAATGTATACCGGTTTAAACCGAGTCAACCAGTGACCCCCGGTTGAACCAGTGACCCATTAATCCAGTGCCCTAACCGAGTCGATCACCGGTTCGATTTTAATAACATACTATTACATAAAGAGAAAAAAAAAATTGAACACCAAAATATTTTGGAATGCGTGTATACAAGAAAATAAAAATAAGTGAAAGATAGATATAAAAATATCAGAAATGATTTTCTGACACCAGCGGGCGACACCAGCCCGCGACACCAATTCACTGTAGCGCTACAGTGGCGCTACAGTGACGTACTGTAGCGCTACTGTAGCGCCTTTTTTTTTTTTTTTTTCAAATTTTGCTTTTTTTGTTTAAAAATAAAAAAAATTAGTTTTTTTGAATACTAATATTTTTGGTTAATTACGTGCAAATATCTTGTTAATTCAGTTTATTATATGGTTAATGGGTTTTTTTTTGGGACAAATTTCGATTTTTTTTAAAACCAAAACACGTGGTTAATCCTTTGAAAATGGTTGGTTAATTCAGTGTATTCTGTGGTTAATCGGTTATCCTGAAGCTTACAATCATTTTTCACAACTATGTAAATATTTGATTAATCACATGCAAATTTCTGGTTAATTCATTTTATTATATGGTTAATGGGTCTTTTTTTTTTTGGGACAAATTTCGACTTTTTTTTTAAAACAAAAACACGTGGTTAATCCTTTGAAAATGGTTGGTTAATTCAGTGTATTCTGTGGTTAATCGGTTATCCTGAAGCTTACAATCATTTTTCACAACCATGTAAATATTTGATTAATCACATACAAATTTCTGGTTAATTCATTTTATTATATGGTTAATGGGTCTTTTTTTTTTTAGACAAATTTCGACTTTTTTTTTAAAACAAAAATACGTGGTTAATCCTTTGAAAATGGTTGGTTAATTCAGTGTATTCTGTGGTTAATCGGTTATCCTGATGCTTCAACAATCATTTTTCACAACCATGTAAATATTTGATTAATCACATGCAAATTTCTGGTTAATTCAGTTTATTATATGGTTAATGGATCTTTTTTTTTTTGGACAAATTTCGACTTTTTTTTCAAACAAAAAACACGCGGTTAATCCTTTGAAAATGGTTGGTTAATTCAGTGTATTCTGTGGTTAATCGGTAACTCTGATGCTTCAACCATTCTATATGACTCAGTAACCATATAATGAATTGAATTAACCAGATATTTGCACTGGATTAAAAAAAATGTTAGTATTTAAAAAAACTATTATTTTTTTTTATAAAAAAAGTCAAAATTTGTATTAAAAAAAAAAAAAAAACACTCTACTGTAGCGCTACAGTAGCGCTACAGTACCCTGGTGTCACAATTTGGTGTCTACGGCTGGTGTCCGAATATCAGTGCTGTAAAAATATACGGTATCACATATGGTGTCCAAATAACATAACTGTTACTGAAACCATTGATCCAACTTCTTAGAACTTAAGCAGCCAAGAGGAACCCTAGCCTTGAGAGATGCGTCCTTCCTAGCCGCCGCCACCTCTCCCGCGCGACTCCGGTCACTGCGAAGGCGTCCTTATCGGACTGGTATCTCTGTCTCCGTCTCATGCGCATCTCCATTGCACTGTTCGGATCTCGCCCTGTTGCGACTGATTCTGGGTCGCAGCTCTTGACTCCGGCACGAATATGACGGCCCCTGTTCCGCCGCTCGACAGGACAGCCCTATGTGGCTCTGCTGTTACGCGCGACACCTGTTCCGCCGTCTCCTCTTTCGCGATTTCTTCGCCCCATTTCAGATCTTGTTCTGATCTTTTTTTTGGAACTTGATTGGGTCGACGGATATTGTGTTTAGATCATGCTTTGACTGTGTCTTGCGTGGATTGCTTCTCTAATTTGTGTGTTTGATGGCTTGTCCTTGGACGTTTCTCAACCTGGAATCTCCTCCTTCTCCATCGAATCCACAGTGAAAATCTTTTGCTCTGGCTTTGAATGGGTCGTTTGACATCTCGGTTAGTCAGCTTCCTCGGTCGTGCATAAATGGAGATTGTGTCTCTATCAAAATTTCTGAGGATGAATATCAAAAAGGGTTGGAATGTTGCAAAAACAACCTTCATGGTCGCTTGTTGTTATTGAAGGGTGATATCCCTGTAAAGATCTCCCACTGATCCAACTTCTTCACATGTACCCGCAGTACCAGAGCGGCAGAGCCCTTCCACACCCACGAAGTCCCAAAATAAAGAAGAGGGGCAGCAAAGAAATAGCAATGATATGGTATGGATATAGGCAGGGGTGGTAATGGGTAGCTAGGGTCTGGGTAGGGTACTACTCATCCCTATACCCACATGGGCAGCAATTTTAGTACCCTTACACGTATCATATGGATACCTCAAACCCGCAACCGTTACCTGCATTTTAACTAAGAAAAAGCAATAAAGAACATAAAAACATTATAACTCAATTAAAAAATCATTCAAATATCTTTCAAATATACCCATGAAACATTACAAACCAAAATATTAAACTAAATAAAAAATCTAAAACATCCAAAACAACAAATTCATGAACTAATTGTAAGTCCGGAAAGGGAAAAACACTAATAAGCCCTAAGTTTAGAACTTTTACATTAATTTTATTCTTAAAAATTGATATATAATTATAATTATATATACTGATCTAAATAAATAAATATAAATATATATGAGGGTGCGGGACAGGCTGGGTACTAGAGTACTCGTACTCGCACCCATACCCTCTCTTGTTTGCGGGTAATTATCCAGACCCGGACCCATACCCAAAAAATGGGTATTTACCCTACCCGTTATGGGTTTTTTTTTAGGGTATCCATCGGGTAGGATACAAATTGCCTTCCCTAAATATAGAAAACAACCAAAGAACAATTCACACTAGTCGCGGGAAGCAAGTTTGGGATAAGTGACCGCATATGGCTTCATTTTGAGGAGAAAGATATTAGGATTAAAGTAGATGCACAATCAAGTTTTATACTGACATCCATTGACTGATATTCCAACACACATGTGTTTTTATTTTAAATAACAAGAGGGAGAAACTATAATAATGTCAACTTATCAAAATATTATCGGTTGTCTATATAAAACTTCTTTACAATGACAGTGCATAGAAATTAAACTCAAAATATTATACAAACAATTATTTTTTAATTATAAAAGCTATTTTTAGCATAAACTGATATGTTTGGATTATTTGATTAAAGTTCAAAACAATTTTTTTTATTAGGAAACTATTTTTTAAAATTATCCATATTTTACAAATATTGAAATAATCAGATTTTCGCAGTTGATCCAAGGACACACTTTAATTACCTTTCAACTATAAATTACAATGTTATAAGTCTCTTATACATATGAGCCCGTTTGGATGAGCTTCTTTTGGATGGACTATTGAAAAAAAGCAAAAGCTGTAAAAAAAAAAAAATACATTTTGGTGCTTTTTTAAGAAGACACAATTCCTAGTTTCCAAAAAACAGAGAAGTAGTAGAAGAGAGAGTGAAGATCATTAATGTTTTATTGGACAATAATGTCCTTATAATAAATCTCTCAAAAGCTCTTTTTATAAAGTTCATCCAAATGCAAAATAGATTCAGTGTGCGTTTGGTTTCACGTTAGAAACCTCCAGAATTGATTCTGTCATCTGTCAAACGTGATGTTAGTAAAAATGAGATGTTTGGTTACTGACAGGTAAAATTGATTTTGCCTTTAGAAGCGATTCTTACTATAAGCTACAAAAAGTAGCTTTTGAGTTGAGTTGAAAAATTTACACTAAGTTTTACATCAAACTTGCTTTTAAAATAAAAAATCCAAAACATAAACCACTTCACTTCACTTCAAACTAAATTCTAACCAAATCAATTTTATAAAATCAATTATATTCAAAATCACTTTTATCAAATACTTATCCAAGCACACACTCAGTTTCTAATAATAGCTTTTGTTTCTACTTTTATATCAAGGAAACACTTTTTTTAAAAGCTCCTCCAAAGAGGCATAATGTCTAAGCAATTAAATGGTAAGTAACTAACTAATTAACAAATTGTTATGAAAAATGTGCAAAATATGGATGGATGTCCATTTAGTATTGTAACCTCCATGAACAAAAGTTTTTATCACAAGTTATTGTATTGTAAATGAATCATTATGTATAGGCATTCAATAGCTTGGTTGGTTACAAGTCTTGTATCCTATAAATAGGACTCATGTATCATTGTAAAGTTTGCATCTTGAAGAATATGATACAAAAACTCTCTCATTTTCTCTTCTATTCTCTCTTTCTCCTTTCTCTCTATTCTTTATAGTTTATATGTTCATTTCATAACATGTTATCAGCACGAGACTCTACCATAGGAGCAATGACTGGATCGGTTTGGAGATTGTATCAAAAAAAAAATTGTTTCTTCTCGCTCTTCTTGGGTGATTATATCCTTTTCTTATACTTTTGTTTTTCATGTTGTGTTCCATCGATATAAATTTTCTTGTGAATTTTACGACAATTATCTTGTTACTTATGATAAATTCTGGAAGAATTTGATATTCAAGCATCCCTGTAGAATTACACAAAACAATTATTTTTCCTAGTAATCATTTATAAGAATAATGGTAGCATGGTTAGTTACTGAAGAACTAAACCTTTTTTGTGTGCATTTTTTCTTTGTCCTAATTTTTTTTTCTTATCTCATTTTTCTTCTATTTATCATATTTTATCTTTATTGATATTGATTTTGTTACTCGTTATAGTTCATGGAAGAAATTGTTGTTCAACAATCCCCGAAGGATTAGCTAGATAATTTTTGGAAGAAATTATTGTTCAACAATCCCCGAATGATTAGCTAGACAAAACCAATGATTTTCCTTGGTAATTATTTATATGAATATTTATGGTATAGTTCCTGAAGAACTAGACCTTAGACCATAACTGAAGTCTAAAAGATCTATTTGATCTTATTGTGATTTAAAAAAAAAAAAAAAAAGGAAAGTAAGAGAAAGATCATCTACTTTCGTGTCACTCAAATATGTTCACGGAGTAACAAAATGAGAAAAAGATCATCTATTTTTGTTTCCCTCAGATATGCTCCCGGAGTAGCAAAAATGAGAAAATATTTTCAAAAATATTTTGAACTAAGTTTAAGGTTTATTGTGATTGAACACAAGAGAGTTATTGATGAAAAACGAGAAAGATCACCTAATAGATTGAACATCATTCCCAAAAGTGAATGTTTCATATTGTAATTTCAGGTACGACAAAGGTCGTGAATTTGATCATCTAAGAGAAATATTGAATGTGTTACATTTTAATCTATTCATTAGGCATTAAGGGTAATAAAGCGTCAATAGTATGATTTATGGTTATAAGTTATAACCTTTACTATTCCTAATAATAGTGTAGTAAGTCATACGCATTATGAGCTAGTGTAACTTCTCTCCCTAAAGGACATCATATTTTCATGAAGAAGAAATGAGAAAATTAGTGGTATGGTTACTTCCGGAAGAAGTACACCTTCTTGTGTTATTGTTTCCTTTGTCCTAATCTCTTCTTATCTTCTATTTACAACACATTCAAAGTATTTCATGATAACACTTGAAAAGAGTGAACATTATTTTTAGCAAATGAAATGCTTATTGATAAAGAAGCATTTGAGCTTTGGAAAGTTATTAGATGGTAGAATACTCTAATTATTATGAACTATCATTTTGTTTTATTGAATATGAGTTAGTGTTCAAATTTTGCTTACAAAAAATATGTCATCTGATCATGGTCTTATAAATAATACGCATTTGGATATGTCCGGTTTGTTAAATATTTTGAAGGAAAGTTTATTACATTTGACTGAAGATTTGAGTAATTAAATTATTTTCTTGGAATTCATATGATCCATTTCATTGTGTTTTTATGTGATTTTGTACATGTACATGTTTTCTTTTATTTTGTTTAGTTTAAAGGTTTTAAATAAAATATATGTATGATATTTCTAGAATTTTATTATTGAAGAAAATTGTGTGATCCAAAATCTTTATATATAAATGGCAAACTTTGATATATGGTAATACTGAAGGTACTATCGATAAGGATTTATTGGCTATAACTTTTAGTATACTTTATTCTTTTGTAACTACTGCACTTATTTTGTAACCATTGTACATGATAGTGTATTATATTGAAAGATGTAATCACTTTTCATATTGATGTTTGAAGTACTATACAAGGACATGAGCTCCCATAGAGAAATTGGAGAAAACTCCTCTTTTTTTATAAAAGGTAAATCAAGTCTCTAGAATACCAACTATATTATTTTATTTGGATAGCAAAATTTTATACATTTTGTTTATACATTAACAACTCAAATATATTTCAGTGCGGTTGAAAGATGTTTGATTGTAAACCAGAAGTTTGCAATGCAGTTTACAATGCATATGTAAATCAAAGTTCACTATACCATTGTAAACCAGAAGTTTATGGATCATAATAAGTTTGTTGTTTGACATGACCGGTTGGGTCATCCCGGGTCTATAATGATGCGAAAAATAATTGAAAATCATGTAGACATCCATTGAAGAACCAGGAGATTCTTCAATCTAATATGTACCACCTGTTCCCAAGGGAAGTTAACAATTTGGCAATCACCAACAAAAAAAATTGGGAGTGAATCTCTCTCATTTTTAAGAGCACATACAAAATGACATTGGCAGACCAATACAATCTCCGCATGGATCATTTAGATATTTTTATCGTTTTAATTGATGCATCAACTAGATGGCCATATGTTTGTCAACTCATAACAGAAGTTTGCGAGATTGATTGCCCAACAAAATCGACTAAAAGCTCATTTTTTCGATTATCCAATTAAGAAAATATGCATTGATAATGTTGGTGAATTTATATCTCAGGCCTTTTAATGAGTATTGTATGTTTATTCGAAATGATATTGAACATCTTGTAGCATATGTTCATACTTAAAAGGGACTTGAAAAATTATTCACTAAGCGTCTAAAGTTGATTGCAAGACCATTAGTTATGAGATCAAAACTTCCAAATTATACTTGGGGACATGCAATCTTGGATGCTATAATATTGATTCGCATCAGCCAACAAGTTATCTCATAACTCCTCCCTTTTACAATTGGTTTCTGGTAAGAAACCTAATATTTCACATATAAGAATTTTTGGATATATTGTATATGTTCCAATTGCTCCACCACAACGCACTAAGATGAGTCCCCAAAAGGTTGGGAATATATGTTGGATATAAATCTCCATCTATAATAAAATATAGTGAATAATCAATAGGAGATTTATTTATGGCTCGCTTTGCCGATTGTCATTTTGATGAATTAGTTTTTCCAATATTAGGGGGAGGAAGTAAGCAGTTGAAAATGAGATTAGTTGGAATGAATTATCATTTTTAATCTTGATCCTCATACGAAACAATATGAACTGGAAGTTCAAAAGATAATTCATTGATTATACCAACTGCTAGTGCTCCAATTAAAATTGATGTCCCCGTTGGACAATGTAATATTGCAAATGAGTCTCAAGCAAGCATGAAGCATGGCAGACTCGTCGGTTCCAATGATAAAAATCCTCAAACAAAAAAAGGAGCTAAAGAGTAAGATGGTCAAATTGAGGATCTGAAAACTCCAGAAGAGTCCTAAGACATAATTAATTTTTCAGTTCCAGAAGAAACTCAGGTACCTGAAATTTGTGAAAATAAAGAGATCTCAATAAATTATGTCAGAAATGAAATACGATGGAACCGGAAATGAAGTCAACGTTGACGATGTCTTTGCATATAATGTAGCACTAAATATAATAAATGATAATGAGGATCAAGAACCAAAGTCTATTGAGGATTATAGACAAAGAAATGTTTGGCAAAAATGGAAAGATGCAATTGCGGCAGAATTAAACTCATTTGTCAAGCGAAAAGTTTGGACCTGTAGTCCGTACACCTAAACTTGTAAAGCTAGTTGATCAATACAAATGAGATTTTGTGCAAAATCAAAATGAGATAATGGTGAAATTGTGAGATACAAAGCACAACTTGTTTCTCAAGGATTTTTCATAAAACACTGACATTGATTTTGAAGAGACATGTGCACTTGTGGTAGATGCAAGTACTTTTTCGATACTTAATTAGTCTGGTAGCACATGAAGGACTCAATTTACATATAATAGATATTGTCACAACCTATTTGTATGGATCACTTGAAAATGGCATTTATATGAAACCCCCTGAAGGATCCAAGGTGATGGAATGATATCCTCGAAGGATTCAAGATGCATAAAGCATATCCCTGAGAAGGATTTAAGTTATTTGAAATGTATAATTTAAAACATTGAAAGATGTATTCTTTCAATTTGTGCAATTTGAGGATTTTGAACAATAGTTCAAGTTTTAGACATTTTGAATGGACTTGAAGTCCAAAATCTACAGAATATAAAATATATTCATTAAAATAGTTGTTATTACATCTTATGGTTGACTCAAGAGTAATATCTACATGAAAAATCACGGAAGGATTAAATATATCTATATGTTTGGGTTTATAGTTTATATGCATATTTTTCATGCAATGACAGATAAATTTTTTTCAATTTCTTAACAAGATTTTTATTTATTTCAATTTCTTAACAAGATTTTTATTTTCTTAGATATCTACGTAAAGAAATTTGTAAATGCATTTGCTATAACTATTTTGAATTTTGATGATTCGAATATTATTGGAATAACTTGAAATTATACCAAACTATTGAAGATAGGAATGATTCTATTGGAATTGGAATTATAAAATATTTTAGAGGTCAAATTTTACTCGACCCGCGGATCGAGCATTTAGGAAATTGATTTTTGGTGCAACAAATTATAAATAACTAGTTCTTAAGGGACTCATGATAGATTATATCTATCGAGAACATTAGTATAGTTCGGTAGCTGGATGAGAAGAAGAAAACAAATATCTTGGTCCTAAATACCCTACCTTTGTGCTACAGAAGCACACACGGATACTGTTAAATATTGTATGGACTGGTGTGATATTTTTTTCATGATTCTTACCAGTAAGATATAGTTCTTCGGCAACCAAAATGCATTGAAAAAAGTGTAAGATATTTTGTTTGATCTAGATGAAGTCGTTAATACTTCTGATTAAAGTTACTATTCATCTCGTTCAAGAATCTTGTGATTCCAATCGAAGAAAATATTGTCATGCAAAGCTCAATTGAAAGGTGGATATTTCAAAGGTGTCAGAGAGAAGAATATTGATTCCGAATGCTTCAAGGGGAGAAGATTAGAATGTTGAATTTCATATTATTAAGTGATGCTTCTAACAGTGGGAGAAAACTGTACTCTTTTTTTCCTTAATCAAGCTTTTGCCCTACATGGTTTTCTTTGATAAGGTTTTTAATGAGGCAGTCCCATATAAAGGATATTGTGCTCTTTTTCTTTCACTAGGATTTTTTCCCACTGGGTTTTTTCCTAGTAAGGTTTTAACGAGGCATATCCTTAATGGACATCCAAGGGGGAGTGTTATGAAAAATGTGCAAAATATGGATGGATGTCCATTTAGTATTGTAACCTCCATGAACAAAAGTTTTTATCACAAGTTTTTGTATCGTAAATGAATCATTATGTATAGGCATTCAATAGCTGGGTTGGTTACAAGTCTTATATCCTATAAATAGGACTCATGTATCATTGTAAAGTTTGCACCTTGAAGAGCATGATACAAAGACTCTCTCATTTTTTCTTCTATTCTCTCTTTCTCATTTCTCTCTATTATTCTTAGTTTATATGTTGCTATTATTTTTGTTCATTTCATAACACAAATCATATTTAAACATCTGTTTGTTTATTTTATTATTTAAACCTCTCTTATACATAACTATAGAGGTTGTATTTAAACATTTTTTATTATTATTTAAAAAGTAAATGATGTAAGAATGGTTTAAAAATTTTGATGTGTGCAAATATTATTACTCCAAAAGAAAAGGAAGGAATATTGCTTGTTGTTCATGCACCCTCCTTCTTCCTGTGTGCAGCTATTCAGCAACCTTGCGACATCAAGACCAAGTGGATTAACTTCGTGAAAGTGACGTGGAGAATTATTTAAGACACTATCATCTAGTTAGGTTAATTACAGATATATTCGGAAAAAACCTAAGTCCCACATCGACCGGAGGTAGTCTCTAATTAGAGCTTATAAGTAATGGACAATTTTCATCCATTGAGCTAACTTTTGGAAATTGAGTTATGCAAAAATCTAATATGGTATATAAGCTATCATAGATTCATGACTGGGTTACCCACCATATTATCCACGCCACATCAAGCCAATAGTGCTGGCCATGAGGGGGTGTATTGGGAATAAAACTCGAGTTTCATATTGATCGGCAGGGATGGCAATTCGGACCCTGTCCACTGAGTACCCGCAAAAAATACTCACGATGGGTAGAGTAAATACCCGCTTTATGGGTATGGGTTTGGGTTTGTCTTTGGGTCTGGGTAATTACTCGCAAATTTGAATGAGTATGAGTGCGGGTACAGGTACTTTAGTAATTATAAATTTTTGGGAATGTAATTAATCTAAATGTACTAAACCTAAGATAGTTCATGTATTTTTTTTTTTAATGTATTTATTTGCTTTTTGTTTTTGGTTTTTCGTCTTGTTCTCTGTTTTAGATTGGTTTTTTATGGCTTTATTTTTTTTGGTTTTGGTTGTTTGAACCTTATGGCGAGCCTTGTCTTAGCATCTCTTATGTTACAGCTTGCCTTCTTTTCAATGAAATTTTTTAGCTCACAAAGAAAAATTAATCTCAGCCAACACTCATTGCTTAACCACGTCCATGGTTTTTTTTTTTTGTTTATAATTATTGTCAAATTGGTTTCTAAATTCATATTAGTTTCTTCTCTTTTTTTACCAAAATGCATTGAAAAAAGTGTAAGATATTTTGTTTGATCTAGATGAAGTCGTTAATACTTCTGATTAAAGTTACTATTCATCTCGTTCAAGAATCTTGTGATTCCAATCGAAGAAAATATTGTCATGCAAAGCTCAATTGAAAGGTGGATATTTCAAAGGTGTCAGAGAGAAGAATATTGATTCCGAATGCTTCAAGGGGAGAAGATTAGAATGTTGAATTTCATATTATTAAGTGATGCTTCTAACAGTGGGAGAAAACTGTACTCTTTTTTTCCTTAATCAAGCTTTTGCCCTACATGGTTTTCTTTGATAAGGTTTTTAATGAGGCAGTCCCATATAAAGGATATTGTGCTCTTTTTCTTTCACTAGGATTTTTTCCCACTGGGTTTTTTCCTAGTAAGGTTTTAACGAGGCATATCCTTAATGGACATCCAAGGGGGAGTGTTATGAAAAATGTGCAAAATATGGATGGATGTCCATTTAGTATTGTAACCTCCATGAACAAAAGTTTTTATCACAAGTTTTTGTATCGTAAATGAATCATTATGTATAGGCATTCAATAGCTGGGTTGGTTACAAGTCTTATATCCTATAAATAGGACTCATGTATCATTGTAAAGTTTGCACCTTGAAGAGCATGATACAAAGACTCTCTCATTTTTTCTTCTATTCTCTCTTTCTCATTTCTCTCTATTATTCTTAGTTTATATATTGCTATTATTTTTGTTCATTTCATAACACAAATCATATTTAAACATCTGTTTGTTTATTTTATTATTTAAACCTCTCTTATACATAACTATAGAGGTTGTATTTAAACATTTTTTATTATTATTTAAAAAGTAAATGATGTAAGAATGGTTTAAAAATTTTGATGTGTGCAAATATTATTACTCCAAAAGAAAAGGAAGGAATATTGCTTGTTGTTCATGCACCCTCCTTCTTCCTGTGTGCAGCTATTCAGCAACCTTGCGACATCAAGACCAAGTGGATTAACTTCGTGAAAGTGACGTGGAGAATTATTTAAGACACTATCATCTAGTTAGGTTAATTACAGATATATTCGGAAAAAACCTAAGTCCCACATCGACCGGAGGTAGTCTCTAATTAGAGCTTATAAGTAATGGACAATTTTCATCCATTGAGCTAACTTTTGAAATTGAGTTATGCAAAAATCTAATATGGTATATAAGCTATCATAGATTCATGACTGGGTTACCCACCATATTATCCACGCCACATCAAGCCAATAGTGCTGGCCATGAGGGGGTGTATTGGGGAAAAAAACTCGAGTTTCATATTGATCGGCAGGGATGGCAATTCGGACCCTGTCCACTGAGTACCCGCAAAAAATACTCACGATGGGTAGAGTAAATACCCGCTTTATGGGTATGGGTTTGGGTTTGTCTTTGGGTCTGGGTAATTACTCGCAAATTTGAATGAGTATGAGTGCGGGTACAGGTACTTTAGTAATTATAAATTTTTGGGAATGTAATTAATCTAAATGTACTAAACCTAAGATAGTTCATGTAATTTTTTTTTTTAATGTATTTATTTGCTTTTCGTTTTTGGTTTTTCGTCTTGTTCTCTGTTTTAGATTGGTTTTTTATGGCTTTATTTTTTTTTGGTTTTGGTTGTTTGAACCTTATGGCGAGCCTTGTCTTAGCATCTCTTATGTTACAGCTTGCCTTCTTTTCAATGAAATTTTTTAGCTCACAAAGAAAAATTAATCTCAGCCAACACTCATTGCTTAACCACGTCCATGGTTTTTTTTTTTTTTTTGTTTATAATTATTGTCAAATCGGTTTCTGAATTCATATTAGTTTCTTCTCTTTCTTTTTTTCATTTGTTCTTTTTTTTTTTGTTCATTTGTTACTTTTTTTTTGTTCTTATTTTTTATTTATTGCTTTTTCTTAGTTAAAATACGGTATGGGTGAGGGTGTGGGTGTGGGTGTGGGTGTGGGTACTTGGGTACCCACAGGGTACGGGTAAGGGTACTAAAGTTACTACCAATGCAGATATGGGTTTGGGTTCGGATATTTTTTTAAAACATGGGTATGGGGACGGGTACTATAGTACCCTACCCATTGCCATCCATATTGACCGGAGATAGTATCAAATTAAAGCTTATAAGTAATGGACAATCCTCATACCCTCGAGCTAGCTTTCGAAATTGAGTTAGACCCAAAATCTATTAGCTTCCATCTGCATAAATATTTACAGCACAATAAGAGCACAGAAGAAGCGTTTAGGATTATAGTCGTCTCCATAAATTTGTACAAAACAATGAGAAGATGGGTAAACGGTAAGGGATTAGTTCCTCTACTCACAATTTTTTTTTCCAGCGATGGACCTTTATTATAAGTCCTTAAGTTATATATACATATCAATATTTTCCTCCACCATTTCAATTTTCACACAGGAACAATTATTAGGTCTGTCTTGCAAATAGATTAATCCTGATAAAAAATATAAAGTAATATGCAACAAACCCATCACTTATATATTATTTATAAAGGCGTCGTTTTCCTAATTTCTATTTTTAATTTTTCATATGAAATACAAAGATATGTGGATCATTTGATGCAAATGAAAAGAAATGGTCGGTTGAACTTAGGTTAAATTACAAATTATCCATTTCAACTTCAACTTTAACTTCTGGCAAATTACTCCATGAAGTTTTAATTTAGCCAATTTACCTGCTTCAACTCTTTAAATATTTAAGTTGTTAAGTTAAATATTTACTTAAGTTAAGTTTTAATTATTTAACAATGATTATAATCATAACTTAAGTTTCATACAAATTTACTTCTCCATGCTAGGAAATATTTGGCCATGGAAAAAAAAATAAAGGTAGTGATGTTTTCCCCAAAATACTCTCAATCAATATACTTTTGCTTATCAAAAATTAAAATTTGACAAAAATAGTGAATTGCTAAATTCTTAAAACTCATGTGGTAATTTAATTATTGTATTTGATACTTATTATGGCATATGCACTTTAATTATTATTATTATTATTATTATTATTATTATTATTATTATATATGTATATATATATATATATATATATATATATATATATATATTGCATAATTTGAAAACTTAATCATTGTTACATTTTGAGCCCCCGTCACTTTTACTTAAATTGTCAACATCTTAATCAAATGAGCTAAATTAAGCTAATAAATTAATACTATATATTAAAAAGCAAGTTGTGATAAGTACCCAAAAAATCACTTGCTGTGATAAAAAAATTGAAATTCTTACAAATGAGTATAAATATTGATTGGGCTTGTGATTGAACTTTAAGTCCTTTCCAACAACCACAAGTTAAAGATTTTCTTTGTGGGTGTTGAGAAAAAACTAAAAGATAACTATCTTGTTTCCTTCAATTACTCATATATTTACTTGATGATTAATGTTCAGTACATTAAACATATATATGTTAATATTGTAGATTTTCATTGATGTTGTGGGAATAATCAACGTCTATAAGCAAGACGATTGACGACAGCTAAAGTTAGTACTCAATACCCTTAATAAGACCAATTTTTTTTTTTTTGACAAAGGCTTAATAAGACCTTTTAATTTCAGTTTGTACATTGATATTTTCACAAATTTGGGACTAACAATTAATTATGTATCCTATCCATAATCATTGTTGATCTTAGCATTTCGCAACAATTTCAACTCTAATAAGACCTGCACTCATGTTGCCTGGGCCTGTGGACCACTACCGCAGATATCTTGGTGACTGAAAGTGGAATTAGGGGTGTATCAATTAGATTGTGATTTTGATAAGTAGATGTGTAAGCTGATTGCCAGTTCCAATTAATCATTTATAACACACACACACACAATACACTCACATATTATTATTATTGTTGTTGTTGTTGTTGTTATTATTATTATTATTATTATTATTATGTAGAGTATTTCGGTCGAACCCAATGGGTGCAACTCAGTTGGCAGGCAGCGCTGAGTTGGTGGGAGAATTTCTTAGGATCAATTCATCGAATGCATCATTGGGGAAGGGGGTGGACCTTAAGCTGCTACTGGACCTCGACCGAAAATTAGTCCCATAGCGGGTCAAAAGGACCTAAGTCGTGAGGATATTTCGTGGACTCACTGGGGTGCCTAAGGCCCTAATTACGGTGAGCCCTGAATCAAAAAAAAAAGAAAAAAAAGAAGAGTATCTCAGTCAATAGTCGAAAATTAATACTTTTCAATACATAAAGATCGTCAAAGCAGGCTTTGTCTCTCCTTACAAAGTATTTTTCGTATGTATAGCAGAAATCGATCTCCTAACGACATGATTAAGGAACTCAATTATCGACCAAATGTGTTGAGATTATTTCTCTTAAAGGTTAAAAGTGGTTTTCCTTACTTTTTCTTTCACATTTTTTTTTATTAATTCGGGGATGGATTAATTGTCGTCAAAAACAATTTTTTTTTTAAGTGATACAAGGTTTAATATAATATGTGGTTAAGAGAAAAGCAGCACCACTTAAAAATCTGAATCTGGTAAGGTCACGAAGGCAGTAAGTTCAGGAAAGATATACTGTCGGCTTTGCCTAAAGCGGCCTAATATCGTGTTTCAATGATGCCTCCATCGAAAGGTCCCATTAGTTATGGAGGTATGATCACACAATGACATTAGCTCTTAAAACAATTCCATGCAATGAACTTCAGTACTCTTCTTAATGGTTATATCATCATCGAAATATTACATATAGATTAGTGAATTCGAAGATGATTTCTTTGTCATGATAATGATTGATAAGACGGTATGTCACAACCTTTTGAAATTAATTGAACCCATATGGTGACACAAATACACAATAGAAGTGAGCAATGTTTATCTATTTTTTTAGTAAATCTTTTAGGGAGAACGTAATTAATTTGTTTCACTCACTCCTCGCATGAATTGGTGACTGTGATAACTTTTCTTACACAATATGTTTGATAAAAAAAAGGTATTTTATTTTCAACTCATTTATATCTATATTTTTTTTGTCGGACTCGATTAAATGATGATATAGCCGAGCCCTAAACGAAAAATCGAACCAACCAAAATCAATAAAATAATACATTTGTTGATGAATGATTATATGTATTCTCGCAAAACATTTTTTTTTCATGTATATGTATTACTATTTTCTAATGGAAGGTAATTAAATATATCTCCTTGAAGAACGGAAATGTTTCTTGACATCAAATTTATAAATATTGTACTCCCTCTAGTCCTATATATAAGAGGCAAAATCCTAAAACACACAGACCAAGAAAATGTATTGAAATTAGTTATTTGTAATTAAATTCATATAAATTTACAAATTTAACCCTTCAATAATTAATGAACAAACCTACTTATATGAAAAGTTGATACTGTCTCATAAATATAAACACTATTATAAATAAGGGTAAAATTGGAAATGAGCATTTAATATTTGTCAAAATACATGCATGTCTCTTATATTTTGGACCAAATAAAAGTAGTCATTTGTCTCTTATAATAAGGACCGGAGGGAGTATATGACTATGTAGAGTGTCTTCTTGTAATATTGAAATTATGTAAGAAGTAAGAAAATAATAATAATTAGTGTGTAAAAGTATAAAAGTACAGTGTTGATATTTAATTTTATTGCACAAAATACAAATAATGAGACAATTGGAAGAAATAGGACGCAGCTTAGTGAAGAAAGAACGCCTCTATCAAACTCGTGATGCTTTGATTAGTTAAAACATATAACTAGCGAGGCAATTTTGTTTAATATGGAATTTAAATGTCTTGTATTTTTTTTTTTTTTTTGATAAACAAAAATGTATATATGAATGAGTATAAGGGGTACCCAACCCATATACAACGAATCGGAATTATACGAGAGTTACAAAGTAACAACAGATATTACAACATAATATAGTTAGAGCTAGGGA
The DNA here is from genome assembly GCA_035048595.1 of Echinosophora koreensis. Lineage (NCBI taxonomy): Eukaryota > Viridiplantae > Streptophyta > Magnoliopsida > Fabales > Fabaceae > Echinosophora > Echinosophora koreensis. The sequence continues at coordinate 5,173,474 of JAPCYP010000017.1, read as the reverse complement.
ATAGTGAAAAGAGGAGGAGGAGGAGCTGATTGAAGCGAATGAACAACCAAAATTGATGTGAAACAAGAGAAAATGACATTTGCTTGTATGAATAGCAAGCTAGAACTTTGGAAGTAATATATAAATTATTTCTTAAAGAGATTTTTTAGAATAATTGAAAAAGGGAAATTATTATGCTTAGCTTTAAGGAGGAGTAATGGAGTGGTATTTGGGCCTACCAGTTCGATTTTTTATTTTTTTAAACCAGTGATTAGCTGTGGTGGAAAAAAAATTCTCTAAGGACATTACCTTCACATGAATTGTTGGTTAAGTTATCAAGTCATGGATGAAATATCTCAACCATTGGCTGTTATTAGAACAATAATTTAACTCTACCTCAAAAGTTTTTTTTTTTTTTCAGGGAAAATGTGACTCAACTTTTTATAAATGTTTGTTTTGCTGATATTCATTCCAGTGTAGGATTTAATGCACTCCCCTCAAACTCAAAATTAGATATCTATCGCGTATAGTTTGCATGACTGAACATCAAAATTAGATCATAAGGTCTAATATTATATTAGAGTTACTGGACTTAATTCTATCCTAGAAATTAGCTCAAGAGAAGGGCTACCCATGTTATTATAGGATGCTTTGCCCATATTCTGATGGTAATGGCTAGCATGAAGCATTACACAATATGATCCATGGTAGACCATTTCTTAGAACCATATGATTAACCAATCTCACCATATGTTAAGGTGCACTGCCCACACTAGATTTTGATCTCTCTCACTCACCTGCTTCTCTCTCACTCACCTTCATCTTTCTCCTTCGAGCTGGCGGTAATGCCAAGACCGGAGGTCGAAGAAGAAGAACTGGGCATTGAGACCAGGGACAGACCCAGGAATTTTATGGTGTGGGGGCAAAACTCATATAAATTTCCAACATAAAAAATATAATATTTCATTTCTAAAAGTATACACATACATCATAATTGTTCTCTACGAGTTTTCATATTTTGGAAACATTGAATGATTTTCTCATTTTCAACATTCTCAAAAATATCTCTCTATATATAAGTAACAAAACAGTCATTCAACCATTCATCTCCCATACTATTTTGCATCCGATTCTTGACGATATGTATAGCAGAGAAAACTCTCTCAACGGTTGCAGTTGCCACTGGTAGTATCAAAGCTAACTCTAAAAGCAAATATACCAACGGATATACAACATGCTCTCTATTATAAAGTTTAAAAAGTCCAAGATCAAGTGGGCCATAAGGGGGGGGGACGCAAGTTTCCCAATGGAGAGTCAATATGCATGTTACTTTTTTATGTACTAAATTATTTATTTCAATAATGAAAACATATATGTATAATTTATTAAAAAAACAAAATTCACAACTAAGTGGGGGTATTTGCACCCACAGTCTTGGTCATGGGTCCGTCCCTGGTTGAGACGGTAGCAAGGGTTGTAACACCCTGTTTTTCAGAATTATTTTGATTAAGCTGGTTGTATTAAGTTGGATTTATTGTTTAAGGGTTTAGTGGGATTTTTGGCTAAAAGTCCCTTTCTGGTACATGAGCACACCTAGGGGTGTAACGGGTCGGTTTGGTTCGGTTTTCGACCAAAAAAATGTCCGAACCAATCAAATTTGATCGGTTCGGTTTGGTTCGGTTTTCTTCCTTTTTTAGCACATAACCCGAACCAAACCAAACCGATGGAGTTCGGTTTGGTTCGGTTCGGGTGGTCGGGTTACCTGCTTAATTACACCAGAAACAGATAGCAACAATGACAATAGCAACCTGTTCACAACAATTAACACCAAAAACCTACATGAATCAAACCAACACTAAAGACAATAGTTTTTAACAATGTTCATGTTCAAATAAGGAAAATGTTCAAGGTAAGGAAACTGTTCAATGTTCATGTTCAAATAAGAATAATGTTCAATGTTCATGTTCAGAGGAGAGAACAAGTGAGATTGTGTGTGAGAGAAAGGAGAGGGAGAAGGGGAAAAGGGAAAAGGGGAGAAGTGGGAAAAGGGAGAAGGGAAGAAGCATGACTCCCCAGTGGACAGCGGAGGCGCGGCCCCGCGGCGGTGAACCACGATCTCCGATCTGCTGCTTCGGTTCGCAAGCAAAGCACGATCTTCGGTGAAGCAAGACTCACGACGACGGTTAGGACGGCGAGATGCTCTGTTCACGACTCACGGCTCACAGCGGCTCTGCAACAGCGGACGACGGTGGCTAGGCGGTGCAAAACTGAGACGCAGCCACGGCACGCAGGGAAGAAGGGTTTGGAGAGGAGAGTCGAGTCGTTTGGGACTTTGGGTAGAATTCGAAAATTTAGGTCACAGTGCCACACACTCACACCGTCTCAGTTCTCACACTCACAGGTCACAGCATAATAGGTAAGCAAAGTAATTATTTTAAAAAAAAAAATTTAACTACCATCGGGTCGGGTCGTCGGGTCATTGGACCTGGAAGCCAAAATCCAATAACCGAACCAATGGTAATTGGTTTTCATTGGTTCGGTTCGGTTTTTTACCCGAACCAATTATGTTCGGTTTTTTCTGGGTTGGTTCGGTTCGGTTTGGTCGGGTTGGTCGGGTTGACCCGGTCCACTTACACCCCTAAGCACACCCGTGCTCATCAGCCAGCAAGCCGTGCTTAAAGTCAGAAGCGAGTTTCTGATTTTAAGTTGAGCACGCCCGTGCTCAATGCATGGACCGCGTCTCGTGACGCTAAGTGGAGCACGACCGTGCTCAAGGGTAAGCACGACCGTGCTCAGGTCCGAACGTTATATACGTGAATAGAACTCGAGGGTTTAACGTTTTAACCCTAATTGTGAGTGCAGCAGCCACCTTGAGTGCGGCCAGAACGAGTCTCCTTTCCCTTCCTCCTCCTTGAACAGTTTAAGTGAGTATTGGAGACCTTGGGAGACCGCTAGCATACCTGTGTTAATTATATAGGTAACCTTTCTTCCCTGTCTAAGTTTCCATTTCATTACTGTGATTAGGGAACTAACTGTTCGTTTTCTTATTTGTTTAAGGATCGTTTGAGGTCGAGCCGCCTTAGGGGAGGAACCGTTTGCTGTCAGGACTTGTTAGAGGGCTACCTTCAATCCAGGTATGGGGAGAAGGGTAGTATTTACGTAGGTTTGGGTTTAGGGTAAAGTAAAGGGGTTCCCATAACCCCGGTTGATGCATGTTACGTATGTATTAGTGTCTAAATGTTTTGTATGATAATCTGATAATTTCTGTTATGTGTTGTATACATATATGTGAATATGTTGATGTATTCATGAATAATATGATAGCTATCCTATGAGTTTGATATGATGATGATAATGGTTGTTGACATGTTGTTGATTGGTTGATGTAATTTTGGAGTTGTCGATGTATATCAATCCTTAAAACGCACTGTTAATGGACTTAGGATTAATAGGTGTAAAAACCTATAAATTGGACAAAGACTTAGTCTCTGTTCCTGCCCAGAACAGCACTGTCGCGCGATGAGCACGACCGTGCTGAACAGGGAGCACGACCGTGCTCCCAGTTGAATTCTGGGAAGATGGCCGCGCTGTTGAGCCCGGCCGTACAGGACAAAGAGCACGATCGTGCTGCTGAGCACGACCGTGCTCATTAAGAAGCACGACCGTGCTTCACTTACAGGGGAGCACGCCCTTCACGTGCTTAAGCACGACCGTGCTGGGTTACGAGCACGACCGTGCTCAACCCACTGTGACAGAATAGGATTAAAGGACTTAAGGGGTTTTAAACCCCACTTCCCTATGATGATAGCTGATTAGACAACTTGGTTAATGTTACTAAAGATAATTAAAGATGATGAGATGGTGAGATGTTAAGCCGATACCCTTTTGGGTGCCACAAGCGGATGAGTTGTGCCTTGGTGCTTTTTGGCCAAGGAGGCCTTGACCCCACGGTTTGGGTCTAAGGTGTTGTTGTTACGTACCTTGGTGGCCGAGAGTTTGCCCCAGGTACTGCGGTTGATTCCGCTTAAGTCCTCAGGTAGATTCCGCGAGGCAAGTTGGTGCGGTTGATCCCGCTGTTACCTTCGGTCGATCCCGTTGGAGTTATGGAGGTGGTGTTGCTGTTGTTGTTGTGTTGCATACGCATTGCATCGGAGTTGTTGTTTAGGGATGTTCGACGTTGGGGAGATCGTCCTAGAGTACGGCGATCCGGCCATCCACGGTTGGAGTAGATTCTCCTAGCGCCCCCGTGATGAGGCATTCGTTGGTTTGATGCGTTGGTTATCCAAGGAGTAGATTCTCCGGCGTTGAGTAGATTCTCAATGTGGATATGTAACTCCGAAGTCGTTCATCCCGAGTTTAGTGGATCCACATGCATTGATGGTTTAGCGGAGTAGGACTGCATTGCACTGCATAGCATAATGATGATGTTGATGTTTGATGTGATGCTGCTATGCTTGCTGTTTACTTTACTGCCTATCTCCATGCTAATATGTTTATATGATTCTTACTCCCTATATATGTTTGTTGTTTGTGTTTGGCCTGATTGGCACATTGCAGGGGATGACGAGCAGCCCGGAGAGGAGTGACTTTGAGGAGCCGCCACTCATAGTAGGGCTAGTTATGTTATCATAGTGGTTAGTTTCAGTTGTAATTCCGTGGACTTTGTTCCGGAACGGTTATACCAGCTCTGTATGTGACATCGGGGTTGGGTTATATTTATTGGTTGGTTATGTTTTTACTGTTTAAAACTTATTTCATTTCCACGTTGTAAACGGTTCATGTGGGACTTTTCTACCCATGGACAATTGTTTATTTTATTCAATAATTGCATGTTTTTCCCTTTAATTGTTTTTAATTTAAATGGCTTTAACATGCGGGGTAGAAGGGTGTCACAATTAGTGGTATCAGAGCAGTTCAACCTTGTTCGGACGTGGTATGAGTCTGTTGTGAGTCTGTTGTGTGACTCTTGTTTGAATTGTCTATACTTGGTATAGATAATGATGCCTAAGTTAGCTGCCTGTAGCTTTTACTCGCTAAGTTTTTGTATTAAAGGTTGTTTTGGGTATGTACAGGAACTAATGGCCAGTAGAGGACGTAACGATCGGGCAATTGCTGACGCATTGGCACTTCTAGCCAATGCTATCGGACAGGTCAACCCAAACAACGGTGGGCCAGCTAAGTTCCAGGGACTGGATAAGTTCCAGAGGAACAACCCTCCGTCGTTTAAGGGAGCGTATGACCCAGAGGGAGCATTGTTGTGGCTGAGGGAGACAGAGAAGATCTTCCGTGCGATGGACTGCAATGATCAGCAGAAGCTCATCTTCGCCACCTTTATGTTGACTGAAGAGGCGGAGCACTGGTGAGATAACTGCAGGCAGAGGATGCAGGCAGAGGGCACAGCGGTGACTTGGGCTGTGTTCAGACAGAGGTTTCTGGAGAAGTATTTTCCAGCAGATATCAGAGACAAGAAGGAGATGGAATTCTTGTCTTTGAGGCAAGGGTCGCTGTCAGTCGGTGACTATGCGGCTAAGTTCGAGGAGCTGGCTAGGTACTACACTCCTTACCAGCATGAGACAGACGATCGCTCCAAGTGTGTGAAGTTTGAAGCGGGAGTCAGGCTTGAGATCAAACAGGCCATCAGTTATCAGGAGATCCGAGTTTTTCCGATTCTAGTCAACAAGTGTCGGATTTACGAGGATGCTAGTCAGTTCAGAACTGCCAGTTCCAGAGGATCGGACAATCAGAGTGGCAAGAGGACTGATTAGAGGGATAAGGGCAAGCAGCGGTATGCCCCTTCGGGCAAGGACTTCAAGCAGAGTGGCAGGAAGCCCCAGTTTCAGCAGAGTAGCTTCAGGGGTGGGTTTTTCTGATGCCCCTAGAGCTATGAGGTGTGGGAAGTGTGGAGCACAGGACCACTATTCGTCCCAGTGCAAGGAAACACAGGTCATCTGCTTCAAGTGTGGCAAGCCAGGCCACATCAGTCGCGAGTGTGATGGAGCTAAGGCCGAGCCTCCCAGCGCTAGCAAGAATCAGAAGTCTCAGGCCAACAGACTGAAGACCACTGGAAGAGTCTTTACTCTTAGTGGAGCTGAAGCCTCCGAGTCTGATGACTTGATCCAAGGTACGTGTCTAATTGATGGAACTCGATTAACTGTATTGTATGATTCGGGTGCTACTCACTCGTTTATATCGCATGATAGGGTCAAGAGTCTAAAATTGCCTGTCACCTTCCTTGAGTTTGATTTGTTGGTTTCTACACCTACAAATAAACCTGTTCTACTTCTTATGCATGCAAGAACTGCCATATTGTTATAAATGATAAAACTTTCCTTGCGGATCTTGTATGCCTACCCTTGAAAGACCTAGACGTTATTCTGGGTATGGACTGGTTATCTTCCAACCATGTCCTTCTAAACTGTTTTGATAAAACCTTGATTTTTGGAACTCCAAAGGAGTCTAAGAATCCGGACCTTCTCTCTGCCAGCCAAGTACGAGCTTCGATGAGAGACGAAGCCCAAGTATACATGATGTTAGCTTCCCTGGATGTAGAGAGCAACCCTCCTGATGTCGCCAGCATGCCTGTTGTGCGAGAGTTTCCTGAAGTATTTTCGGGGGATGTTTATAACTTACCCCCAGAAAGAGATGTTGAGTTTACCATAGATTTAGTGCCTGGCACCGGGCCAATCTCTATAGCACCCTATGGAATGTCTCCTCTAGAGCTAGCTAAGTTGAAAGAACAGTTGGAGGACCTGATGGAGAAGCAGTTCATTAGGCCGAGTGTGTCTCCGTGGGGAGCACCTGTGTTGTTGGTGAAGAAGAAGGATGGTAGTATGAGGTTGTGTGTCGACTTTCGAAAACTCAACAAGGTGACCATAAAGAATCGGTATCCCCTCCCTAGGATTGATGATCTTATGGACCAGTTGATGGGCGCTTGCGTCTTTTCAAAGATAGATTTGAGGTCAGGGTACCATCAGATTCGGGTTAAGTCTGAGGACATCCCGAAGACAGCGTTTAGGACGCGATATGGTCACTATGAGTACTTGGTTATGCCCTTTGGTGTGACCAATGCTCCTGCGGTCTTCATGAACTACATGAACAAGACCTTTCACCCTTACTTGGATAAGTTCGTGGTGGTGTTTATAGATGACATCTTAGTGTACTCCAAGAGTAAGGAGGAACACGAGGAACACCTGAGGGTTGTCTTGCAGACCCTTAAGGAAAAGCAGTTGTATGCTAAGTTGTCTAAGTGTGAGTTCTGGTCAGAGGAAGTGAGCTTCTTAGGACATGTCATCTCTAAGGGTGGCATAGCAGTGGACCCAGCTAAAGTAGAGACGGTGCTCCAGTGGGAAGCGCCAAAGTCTGTAACCGAGATTAGGAGTTTCTTGGGGTTAGCCGGATACTATAGGCGGTTTATAGAAGGTTTCTCTAAGATGGCTTTACCCTTAACCCGTCTCACCAAGAAGGGACAGTTGTTTGTGTGGGACTCTAAGTGTGAAGAGAGTTTCCAAACCCTTAAGAATAGGTTGACGTCAGCACCAGTGTTAGTTTTGCCAGATCCTAGTGAACCCTTCGTAGTTTATTGTGATGCTTCTAAGCAAGGTTTAGGTGGTGTGTTGATGCAGAATGGTAAGGTAGTTGCTTACGCTTCTAGGCAGTTGAAAACCCATGAGAAGAACTACCCTACCCATGATCTAGAGTTAGGAGCTGTGGTATTTTACTTGAAGATCTGGAGGCATTACCTGTATGGAGCAAGGTTTGAGGTCTTTAGTGATCATAAGAGTTTGAAGTACCTCTTTGATAAAAAAGAGTTGAATATGAGGCAGCGTAGGTGGATGGAGTTTTTAAAGGATTATGACTTCGAGCTGACCTATCACCCGGGAAAGGCCAATGGTGGTCGATGCCTTGAGTAGGAAAACCCTGCATATCTCCGCTTTGATGGTTAGGGAGATGGATCTGATCGAGGAGTTTAGAGACCTTAGTCTAGCTTGTGAGTTTACCCCTAAGAGTATTAGGCTTGGTACCTTGAAGGTTACCAACAGTTTGATGGATCAGATTAGAGAGGGTCAGAAGTTAGATAAGTATCTCTTAGACCAGCGAGAGTTGCTCGCTCAGGGTAGAGACCTAAATTTTAAGGATGGCAGTAATGGTATTTTGAGGTTCAAGGATAGAGTTTGTGTGCCAGATGTTCCTGAACTTAGGAAGTTGATCTTAGAAGAAGGTCATAGGAGTGGATTGAGTGTGCACCCAGGTGCCACTAAGATGTATCAGGACCTTAAAAGAATGTTTTGGTGGCCTAGGATGAAAAAGGATGTAGCCGAGTTTGTGTATGCATGCCTAGTTTGTCAGAAGGCTAAGATCGAGCATCAGAGGCCTTCCGGTAAGTTGCAACCTTTGACTGCCCCAGAATGGAAATGTGATAGTATCTCCATGGATTTTGTGTCTGGACTCCCTAGGACTCCAGCTGGTTTTGAGGCAATTTGGGTTGTTGTGGATAGACTGACTAAGTCTGCTCATTTCATTCCGATGAACATGGAGTATCCTTTAGAGAAGTTGGCAAGGTTGTACATCAAGTTGATAGTTAGACTTCATGGTGTACCCTCTAGCATAGTTTCGGATAGAGACCCGAGGTTTACCTCTAGGTTTTGGAATAGTTTGCAAGAGGCTTTAGGGACAAAGCTTAGACTTAGTTCAGCTTACCACCCACAGACTGATGGGCAGTCTGAGCGGACCATCCAGTCCTTAGAGGACTTGTTGAGAGCTTGTGTGTTAGAACAGTCAGGAAGTTGGGACAAGTTTTTGCCCCTGATAGAGTTCACCTACAACAACAGTTTCCATTCCAGCATTGGGATGGCACCTTATGAGGCTCTGTATGGGAGAAGATGTAGGACACCTTTGTGTTGGAGTGAACCTAGTGATAGTGTGGTGCTAGGGCCAGAGATAGTCCAGGAAACAACAGAAAAGATTAAGTTAGTTCAGGAAAAGATGAGAGTTGCACAGAGTAGGCAGAAGAGCTACCACGATAAAAGGAGGAAGGCGCTCGAATTCCAGGAAGGAGATCATGTATTCTTGAGAGTTACCCCGACAACTGGGGTTGGTAGAGTGATGAAGGCGAGGAAACTTACTCCGAGGTTCATTGGCCCTTACCAAATCCTCAAAAGAGTCGGCGAAGTCGCCTACCAAATAGCCTTACCCACGTTCTTGTCCAATCTCCACAATGTTTTTCATGTGTCACAACTCAGGAAGTATGTTCATGACCCTAGTCACGTGATAGTACCCGACGCTATACAGTTGAAAGAGAACCTGACGTTTGAGGTGTTACCTCTTCGAGTCGAGGATAGGAGGGTGAAGCAGCTAAGAGGCAAGGAAATTCCTTTGGTTAAAGTGGTTTGGAGTGGGGCGACTGAGGAAAGTGCTACCTGGGAGCTGGAGAGCAAGATGATGGAAGCGTACCAGCATCTTTTCCCTTTGAGGTACGTGTAAATTTCGAGGACGAAATTTTATAAGGGGGGTGGAATTGTAACACCCTGTTTTTCAGAATTATTTTGATTAAGCTGGTTGTATTAAGTTGGATTTATTGTTTAAGGGTTTAGTGGGATTTTTGGCTAAAAGTCCCTTTCTGGTACATGAGCACACCCGTGCTCATCAGCCAGCAAGTCGTGCTTAAAGTCAGAAGCGAGTTTCTGATTTTAAGTTGAGCACGACCGTGCTCAACATTGAGCACGCCCGTGCTCAATGTGTGGACCGCGTCTCGTGACGCTTAGTGGAGCACGACCGTGCTCAAGGGTAAGCACGACCATGCTCAGGTCCGAACGTTATATACGTGAACAGAACTCGAGGGTTTAACGTTTTAACCCTAATTGTGAGTGCAGCAGCCACCTTGAGTGCGGCCAGAACGAGTCTCCTTTCCCTTCCTCCTCCTTGAACAGTTTAAGTGAGTATTGGAGACCTTGGGAGACCGCTAGCATACCTGTGTTAATTATATAGGTAACGTTTCTTCCCTGTCTAAGTTTCCTTTTCATTATTGTGATTAGGGAACTAACTGTTCGTGTTCTTATTTGTTTAAGGATCGTTTGAGGTCGAGCCGTCTTAGGGGAGGAACCGTTTGCTGTCAAGACTTGTTAGAGGGCTACCTTCAATCCAGGTATGGGGAGAAGGGTAGTATTTACGTAGGTTTGGGTTTAGGGTAAAGTAAAGGGGTTCCCATAACCCCGGTTGATGCATGTTACGTATGTATTAGTGTCTAAATGTTTTGTATGATAATCTGATAATTTCTGTTATGTGTTGTATACATATATGTGAATATGTTGATGTATTCATGAATAATATGATAGCTGTCCTATGAGTTTGATATGATGATGATAATGGTTGTTGACATGTTGTTGATTGGTTGATGTAATTTTGGAGTTGTTGATGTATATCAATCCTTAAAACGCACTGTTAATGGACTTAGGATTAATAGGTGTAAAAACCTATAAATTGGACAAAGACTTAGTCTCTGTTCCTGCCCAGAACAGCACTGATGCGCGATGAGCACGACCGTGCTGAACAGGGAGCACGACTGTGCTCCTAGTTGAATTCTGAGAAGATGGCCGCGCTGTTGAGCACGGCCGTACAGGACAAAGAGCACGATCGTGCTGCTGAGCACGACCGTGATCATTAAGAAGCACGACCGTGCTTCACTTATAGGGGAGCACGACCGTGCTGGGTTACGAGCACGACCGTGCTCAACCCACTGTGACAGAATAAGATTAAAGGACTTAAGGGGTTTTAAACCCCACTTCCCTATGATGATAACTGATCAGACAACTTGGTTAATGTTACTAAAGATAATTAAAGATGATGAGATGGTGAGATGTTAAGTCGATACCCTTTTGGGTGCCGCAAGCGGATGAGTTGTGCCTTGGTGCTTTTTGGCCAAGGAGGCCTTGACCCCACGGTTTGGGTCTAAGGTGTTGTTGTTACGTACCTTGGTGGCCGAGAGTTTGCCCCCGGTACTGCGGTTGACTCCGCTTAAGTCCTCAGGTAGATTCCGCGAGGCAAGTTGGTGCGGTTGATCCCGCTGTTACCTTTGGTCCATCCCGTTGGAGTTATGGAGGTGGTGTTGCTGTTGTTGTTGTGTTGCATACGCATTGCATCGGAGTTGTTGTTTAGGGATGTTCGACGTTGGGGAGATCGTCCTAGAGTACGGCGATCCGGCCATCCACGGTTGGAGTAGATTCTCCTAGCGCCCCCGTGATGAGGCATTCGTTGGTTTGATGCGTTGGCTATCCAAGGAGTAGATTCTCCGGCGTTGAGTAGATTCTCAATGTGGATATGTAACTCCGAAGTCGTTCATCCTGAGTTTAGTGGATCCACATGCATTGATGGTTTAGCGGAGTAGGACTGCATTGCACTGCATAGCATAATGATGATGTTGATGTTTGATGTGATGCTACTATGCTTGCTGTAACGCCCTTCGTTACATTAGTAACACAAATTAATTTTCATCAAAAACCTTTAAAACATTAAATTTAAATAGTCGAGACATAAAATTTTTCACAGTATATTTAAATCCGAAAGTATCTCGTATATTCAAAATAATTAAATAAAGTAATACTGCTAAATAAATCATAATATCCAAATAAAATAAAGTCTCATAAATATTAATTATTAAAAATCACTTAACTCTTTTACAATTGTTAAATAAAGTAATACTGCTAAATAAATCAAAACACGGGCGTCTAATAAACCAAAAGAAATAAATAAAAAGAAATAAACTAAAGCTAATATCTTCAAGACTCTCTCAAGACGCTGCATCATCTATCTCATCACCTGTAAACTCTGAAAGACAACACCACTAATGAGATTTATAATCCCAGTAAGTAAACACATTCCTAAAAGGTTTTCGAAAAGATGTTGCTTTCAGCCGGCGCGGTAACCGGAAAAACAACCATGGTAATCCGCCATTTTCAAAATAATTTAATTTCAAAGTATCTCAAATAATAACATCACTAAATCACAACACATATATTAATATCAACAACACAAACATATGAGTTCAATGACATCTCATCGCCTTCTCTTCGTAGGAGTCCCTTTGCCATTGCCTCGCATTAGGCCAATCTGCCATCGCTACGAGTTAGGCCCTTTGCCATCTCTACGAAGGAAGTATCCACAACCTTGCAATGTCCAACATTGCCTTCTCCATGTAGGAGGCCCTTTGCCATCGCCTCGCATTAGGCCAATATGTCATCGCTACGAGTTAGGCCCTTTGCCATCTCTACGAAGGAGGTATCTATACCCTTGCAATAATCATTGCCTTCTCCTTGAGGGAGGCCCTTTGCCATTGCCTCGTATTAGGCCAATCTGCCATCGCTACGAGTTAGGCCCTTTGCCATCTCCTCGAAGGAGGTATCTCAAACGATTATCTCTTCCCAAGGGAGATAATCAATCACACGCATTAACATTCGTCAAGTTTATATCACAACAACATTAAGGCATCACATATCATAAAAGACATACCAAATCATAATAATCATACCACTCATCATGTAAATAATCAGTCTAATTATAATTAATCACCAATAAAATATCAATTTCATTTTAAGGATAAAACCCCAAATAATTACTGATTAATTTCATATTCAAACTCTTTGAAATCTATACCATGGAAGTTTAAGAAAAAAAGGTATTTACTTCTCATAGACCATCAAAAATTACTAAGGGACAACCTTCTCAAAAATTCTCCTCCACCGGTTTGTAATCTCTTCCTGCTGTGACTCAGTATTCTTTCTTGTTCCTTAAAGCTATGCGGCGCGGTCCCTCCTATTTTGGATCCAGCCAAATGAAAAGAGGGTGCACATATATATACGTATAAAAACCTACGTGAAGTAGGTTTAATAATAACCTGTTTCTTTCTATTTTTTTTTATTTATTTATTTTTTCTTTTATAAAATTCTGACTGGATTTATGCGGAGGTTTACAACTCTAGTGAGTTGTATGGCTAGAAGCCCAATTCCACAATTAGGTAGGTTATGTTCTTTTTTTTATTCACTTATTTATTTATTTATTTTTATTTCTATTTTCTTTATTCAAATTTCGTATTTATTTTATGATTGTTAACCATTCTAATAAATTCTTATACTACCAAATTTCTTCACTAAACATTATAATAGCTTAATCTTTTATAAAAAGACTATTAAAATTTTTAGGATGTTACACTTGCTGTTTACTTTACTGCCTATCTCCATGCTAATATGTTTATACGATTCTTACTCCCTATATATGTTTTTTGTTTGTGTTTGGCCTGATTGGCACATTGCAGAGGATGACGAGCAGCCCGGAGAGGAGTGACTCTGAGGAGCCGCCACTCATAGTAGGGCTAGTTATGTTACCGTAGTTGTTAGTTTCAGTTGTAATTCCGTGGACTTTGTTCCGGAACGGTTTATACCAGCTCTGTATGTGACATCGGGGTTGGGTTATATTTATTGGTTGGTTATGTTTTTACTGTTTAAAACTTATTTCATTTCCGCGTTGTAAACGGTTCATGTGGGACTTTTCTACCCATGGACAATTGTTTATTTTATTCAATAATTGCATGTTTTTCCCTTTAATTGTTTTTAATTTAAATGGCTTTAACATGCGGGGTAGAAGGGTGTCACAAGGGTCACTTCTGTTGAAGTTGCCACTGAGCTGTTGCAACCGCCGTTGCAGCCTTCACCGTTTTCGCGACCATCGACTTCATGAAAAGTTGTTCGAAGAAAGGCCAAGTGAACTCTGATTCAGAAATCGAAAAGTAATGATTTGAGTTCTGAAAATTCACAACAGCAACCAACAGCGCCACTGCCGCCATCGCCTTCACCGTCTTCACCGCCGCAACTGGCTTCGCCAAAAGTTGTTCGAAGAAATGCCAAGTGAACATATCAATCGAAAACGATCGAGAAACTAGAAAGTAACGATTTGAATGCCGAGAATTAACAACTGAAACCTTCAACACCGCCACCATCTCCGTCATTGGAGAGAAATCTTGTTCACGGTAAGAAAAAAGAGGAATCACAACTAAAGAGTTCTTGACATCATTGAGAGGGAAGAAGAAGAAACATGTGGTGCGCAATCTGGGTAGAGAAGAGAGAGGCGGCACGAGGATAAATCTGGTGTGGAGGGTGTATGGTGTGATGGTAAGGATGAGATGAATCTAAAGGCTAAAACATATGGTCCACCACGAACCACATGGTGTAATACTTCACCTTAGACGCGACCTATTCTGATATGATATGTGAAACTTAAATACTCATCATACACAGTCGTGGTCCACATGTTTTGGGCCCCAACATATATGATATAATTTTTAATCATTTGAATTCTTACATTATATCTAGAATTTGTGTCAAAAAAAAAATCACATCTAGAATAAATATTCAAATTTGTTTGTAAGAATGAAGGCACATTACATCTAGGCACGTTACACTCTTATTATATAATAATAATAATAACAATAATAATAATAATAATAATAATTATTATTATTATTATTATATTATAGTCTTTATTATTATTATTATTATTATTATTATTATTATTATTATTATAGTCTTTACCCTATTATTATACAATAAATCTTTGAGAGTGTTGGATATAAAATGGGTTTGAAATAGATTCGTCCACTTTGTTGTGCCAGATGGGTCTGTGTTAAATTTGAGTTGCACAAACTTCATGGGTTTGAGCCCATCAAGTTTCTCTCATCATTTGTATTTGAACCGTGTCAAGTGTTGTTGTATCTTTAACGAAACCATTTAAGGGGCATTGTCATTATTCATTGGCCCAAAAAATGATCATTCTTTTTTTCCCCCTCTTGGGCTTCATTGGTTGTTTTCTCGTCAGCGATGAAAACTTCAATGTCTGGACTTGCTGGTAATTACAAAGAAATTTACGCTAGATGTTTTATGACTAAACTCAGATACAATACTATGTATGTACATAATTGATACTGTTCTAGACATAAAAATATAATTATTTTCATTAAATAAGCATATTTTTTTAGATAAATTACAATAATTATGGTATATTTTCAGTGAGGAACAGTAGGAACAATCGTTAAAGAACTGTTTCTAAGTTTTTCTTCCATGTTTTCATTGCTTCAACATGGTTAATCCTTCACAAGCAGCAAAATATTAGCGATAGAAAAAAAAAATAGCGATATTAGAAAGAAATATTAGTCAACACTCATTTTTTTTTTCTTGTACGCCATTGATTTGAGTGTTTAAGAATATTTTTTAAAAATGATAATTATATAGGTTTTATATTTTTAAAATTATTTGTAATCGCTAACTTTTATAACTTTAACCATAGAAAAGTTTTGAAAGTTAGTAAAATATCAAAGCTATGCTATAATATTTATATCCGTATTTAAATTTTCATTATAATCCAAAAATTCTATATATTTATAAATTTTATACAACTTTCATATTATTCTTAACTTCTAAAGTAATTAAGTAACTATTTACACCATGGTCTTGGCAAAAATATGGACATAATACATTAATGCCAAAAAAATTACCACAGTGTTGCTTCCTAGGAATTAATTTCCATTTTCCCTTTGGAAACCCGGTTTTTCCCAAATCAACTTCCCACCTATTTTATTTTATTTCATTTGTATAGGAGAAGAATTTAGACAATTTTGGATTTGAAAAAAGAGGTTTTTATCCTGTGCAATCTTACACATATTAAGGAATTTAAAAGATTAAAATCATACGAGAAACTGTATATTTTATACTTTTAAAAATGAAATGTTTAATTATTTAATGAAAATTATTGTTGATTGGTTTTTTAACCTATGTAAAATTGCACGAAATAAAAAAAAAACCCTTAAAAAAACTGTTGAAAGTCTGTTTCTTACTAACCGAAATTTCTTGTAGACTGTTGACCAATCACAAGCCGCAAAAAAGACATATAAGGGGAAATAATTCCCAAGCAGCTTATTCGTTTGCTACTATGTGAAGCACGAAGTAAACGTTTGCCGCTATGTGAAGCACGAAATTAAAAAAAAACCCTTAAAAAAACCTGTTGAAAGTCTGTTTCTTACAAACCGATTTTTCTTACAGGCTGTTGACCAATCACAAGCCACAAAAAGACATAGAGAGCTTGTTTGGGGAATATTAAAATTTTTCCCTTTTAAGCTATTTTTGGTTGTAATAAGTTGTTTTGGGAATAATTTGTTATGTTTGGGTAAGGAACTTATTTTTTAAAAAAGATTTTTTTCGAGATAAAAAATATTTTATGTTATCTAGTTTGTTTTAGCTTAAGATTGTTGTGATTTGGTTATTTGATTATTTTTCATTCTCAAAATCTTCTTCTCTGTTTACCCATACAGAACTAACTTCTAAACAAATATTATTAAATTATATAAATAACTTCATATCATTTTTTCGTAATTCACTGTATAAAAGTGATTTTTTTTCCACCAACCAAACGAAATAAATCATCTTAAAATCGTTTTTCAGCAAATAGACCAAAATAAAAATAGATTCTGATTATAATTGATCATCACAATAATCGATTATACAAAAATCGATTATCAACATAATCTTTTTTTTCCCCAGCTTTCCCACAGACAGAGAAAGGAAAATAATTCCCAAGCAGCAAACGAATATTGTATTTTATATGGTTCCCTAGTATAACTTATGAGGAAGACAACATCTAACATGGCTTTGGACACATGCTAACCAAAGAATAAACGTTAGTGTTCTTGTCACCTTGTCGTTGCCAACCTAGCAAACTTGATACAGACGAAGCTATAGTATTTAGCCAATCACAATTATCCGCATTCAACTTGACTGTGAGTCTATGACCCAATTATCTAGTTTCCCTAGACTCAGATTATCGGGGCAGATGAACATCACAATAAGAATCTGATAGTAGTGGTTTCTCTTTCTTCGTTCTCATTCATGTGACTATTTTTTGACTTTTTCTTCAAAACCGCGTCAATGGAGTCCTGACCTAGTCGCCTAGTCCTTTACAAATAACAATATTTGTTCTTTATTATTGTTTGTTGATCTTATATTTCTTCTTTTAGTTGAGTAATTAATCATGTTTACAATTGTTCAACGTATGACTTTATGAATTATTACACAATCATAGATTTGTTGGGTGCAAAGTATTTCGTGTTCCTTTTTCAGATTATTCGCTTCTAGTGACATTTGGCAAATGGATGAAATATGTTTTTAGTAATTAGTTGTAATTTGTGAGTTTGAATATATTTTTCCTCCCGCATACCCGTTCAAAAACAAAATGGACTAACAATTGCAAGTTACTTGTGGGTTCGATGGTGTGTCACATATATATTAAATTCATCCATTTCTTAAAAAAGTCTTATATGAAAGTTCAATTTTCATTAAAATTAAACCTTAATTTAATTTTCTACTTTCAAGACTCAATCAATTGTGTATCTCTTGTCATTCAAAAGTTTTTCATCTTCTTGTATAAGCACTTAAATAAATGATTTATTTAAACAGAATCTTACTAAGTAACTCAATGTACATATTTTACAAATTAATTTTGCAAAAAAAAAAAATGTTTTAAAGTTTTATGGTAAAAAAAAACTTTACTTGAATTAAGTTTTAAATGATTTTGATTAGAATAACTGTTGACTTTCTAAACTTCATCTTTTATAATAATTTTTTATTTCATGTTTTTTTTTATAGTTAAACTCATATGGAGTTATAATAATTATTATGAGAAATAAATATGTAGAATATCATATGTGTTATAATAATTTTTTATTTTTTTTTTTTTTGAGAATTAGTGGGGTTCAAAATTCAAATATTATAAAAAAAGAATAACTTTGTAAGCTTTTTGAGTGCATGTTTGTTTCAGATTACAGGCCCTCTTTTCTCTTTTCTCCTTTCTCCGTTGGGTTCAGTAAAATTCAGTTTGCAATCTCTGATGGTGTTTGGATAAAAAACAAAGTGAAAAAAATTGTGTTTCAAATGGGAGAAAACGGGGTTTTAAAAAAGCATGCCAGAGTAGCTTTCAAGTTGGTCTTTCCAAACGGAATTTGTCTTTTACAACATTGCCCATCGTTTATTTCTCTGAAAAAAGGTGGGAAGGAAAATCCATACAACTAATGCCCTTTTTAGTAATTTACCCTCAAAAGTGATTTTACTATATTCTATCCAAACAAAAACAATTTTTCTAAATTTACTTTTACAATATCATTAACAAACACAAATCAATTCTTTTAAAATCAATACTATTCAAATCTAAAACAAACGGACTCCGAATAGTTGAGTGAAGAAATTACAAATGACCATTGTCATTTAATTAATAAATATAATTGGACATTAAACAGAAAAGGAACAATTAAAAAGAACTTTATATATAGGCATTGGTAGTAATATTTTGTTGGGAATGGTTGGTGACTCAAATCAACCTCATGTTTTCTCCTCCACTTTGCCCAACGAAGGCTAGATTCTCAAGAGTGAATGATTGTAAAGAGAAAGACTTGAAATGGATAACTCAAATTTCAACCCTCCTTTGATGCCACAATTAACGCTTATGTGACACTAATTAATCTCTAATAAAGGGGAACGGTACCGTTCACCATACCTAAAAAAAAAAACACGAATCACCCTAAGTATAGGTCTGTTTTCTTATAAAGCTCTGTTTGACAAGTCCAATAAGCTAGCTTATACCTTATTTGACTAGCTTATAAGTTTGTTTAACTGAAATAGACGTATTTGGTAAACAAGCTTATCTCATTAGCTTATAGTTTTTCTTTATAAGCTAATTTATTTAACTTATGGCTAGTAGCTTATATCTTATTGATTTTTCTCTCGTTTTTACCCTATTCATTTAATGAAATTCCCACTTTATCATGTCTATCATAAATATGTCCTTTTATGTCATTTTATATTTATAAGCTTGTTCAACCGTTAATTTTACCAAATACATCAAAATCATTCAGCTAGCTTTTCAGCTATCAGTTATCAGCCATAAGCTGTCAGCTAAAAATTAGCTTATCAGCTATAAGCTAACTTATCAGCTATTTTTACCGAACATAGCCTAAATAAATAAAGAGTCATGCTAACGAGTGCCCTTAAAGTAAGTTTTCATTGGAAAACCAAGTAATTTACTCTTTCAAATATTAAATACATCAATTCCCGATGCAATATTTCTTTTATAAATAAAAGCTATAGGCCTGTTTGTTTTGTTTTTCAGTTTATTATTTGTATTTTTTGTTTTCATTAATAATTATAATATTAATTATCATATTATTTTATTTTTCTTTTTTTCTTAAAGATCTGTAAAGAAAGAGCACTAAAAAAAAATAAGATTTGTAAAAAAGGGAAAACAATTTGTTGTTTGTAACTTTGTAGGTACTATAAGGACATAATTTTTGTTATTTATATGGACTAAAAACGAATAAATTTTTAATGGAACTAAATTAAAAAATCATGATAAATATAAGTATCAAATACCTATTTAAACATATAATCTCCTCCTTATAAAGTTCACTTGTTGTCTTTTAAAAGTGCCCCGCCTCCTTAACATAATGAATAATGTTCATCGAGGAACCTGGATGACATTTAAGGATCGATTGTCCCCTGTCAATCGAGTCTTTTTTTCCATACACAAGAGCATACACAAAAGTCATGAGTAACAAATACATTGATTTTGATATTCCTTATATGAGTACAATATTTGGTTTCCTTAAAAATGCTTCCTTTTACAGTTGTTTTTCTTATGCTAATTATGGGAAAAAATGATTGGAAATGGTTAAGTTTCGAAATGCCACCTTAATGATAGTAAAAGACATGACTTATTAAGGCTGAATAATTTGAGACAAATATTATGTGAATTTTCCACATATACAAGTAATAAAGTCAGCTTTATTTGAGAATAAAACTATTGAAAATTCGAATTTAGGATAATCCTCCTATTGGATGTGGCTGAAGCCGTGAGCTATAGCTCTATCATGTTGTTGGTGTATTTTTTTTTTTTTATTCGTAAAATTCTAGTGTAATAGGAATATAGGATTTAGCCACTCATGTTTACCAAAAAAAATATATATATTGATTTTAATATAGATACTTTTTTTTTGACAAAATTAATTGATTTTAATATAGATAGTTATTCATTAGTATCAAAATTAATTGCATTTCTTTAATTACATTTAATGATTGACTTATATTATTGATTGAAAACAAATTTGGAATTTCACCCAAAAAATAAAATTTGTTGAATTATGTGAATATATTTTGTTTTCTTTCTAACCACATATATGTGACCCTTTCACTCTTAAATGATATCTCAGAGCAACTTTAATGAGAGTTGCTTGTTGAATATCTATGTAGTAAATAAGAAGCCATTGTTTAATAATTTTTTCATTGGAATTGATCTAACTGCCAGGTGTGAGTTGCATAAAATAAGGTACCGTTGTTTGTATAAGGAATCCCAAAGATGAGTTGCTTATGAATAAAAAATATATTTTGCCCAAAATGCGGGTGAGTTGATTATAGAATTTGATTTCAACAAAATGTATAATTATTCAGGTTTAATCAAATGATATTTAATTTTTATCTCACGAAATGATATGATTATAAGTATTACATACTTTACATATTATACTTTGGTTAGTCTGATACAATACTTTTACTCTCAAGTCTCACCCTTCATCATATGCTTGGGGTTGGTAGTTGTTCTATCATCGTGTAATTGTGGGACATACATGAAGGACATAATCAAGGGTAATACCTAATCAGCGTAGACCCAAACAAAAGGTAAACGAAATCAAAAAAGGAAAAGGAAGAGAAACGGTCTGGTCTGAGACAACCCTCCCCTGACCTTAAAAATCGCACCTTACATATAACTTCCAAAACTGACGCTTTATCTTTTACAACCTCTCCTTTTTTTCCTGTCTCCCGTGTTTTCTTTCTCCTCATCATTCCTTCTCTGATCATTCTCTCTCGTCATTTCCCAAAACAGCAAACATGCCTGCAACAACAGAGAACAACCAAGGCTCTTTTCTGGGCCGAATAAGCATTCGAAGGAACCAGGTCATGTCCATGGACGGAAACCACGATCAAGAGCTAGAAGACCTCGAGCTTTTCCAGAAGCACGTCAGCGACAGATTCTCCGATCTCTTATCTTCCACGACAGAGGACCCTTCAAGCGATCCTTTGCTCTCAATCTCTTGGCTCAGGAAGCTTCTAGACGAATTCCTCTGCTGCGAAGCCGAATTCAAAGCCGTTCTCTTGATGGGTCGCGACCCTTCTCAGATCTCGAAGCCACCGCTCGACAGGCTCATCCCGGAGTTCCTCGACCGAACCGTCAAGGCGCTCGACGTGTGCAATGCCGTTACGCTCGGCATCGACGCCGTTAAGAATCTTCAGAGGCTCGCTGAGATGGCTGTGTCTTCGCTTGAACAAGCACCCATTGGAGATGGACAGGTTCGACGCGCCAAGAAGGCGTTGAATTCACTCGTCACCGCAATGATGCATGATGATAAGGACGGTGGTATCACCAAAGGAACCGAGAGAAGCAGGTCCTTTGGAAGAAGAGGTGGCAACAATCCTGCTGCAAATAACAAAGGTCATTTTCTTCATCATATACCATTGTTATTGTTATTATTTTTAAAATTTAAGTTAAAATGATTTGATCTTATAGGTGATACATATGCTTCATTCATTTAGTCCCTATTTAAAAAAATTTTATTAAAATAATTCTGGTACGTGTAATCATTATCCATTTTTATTATGATGTCATCTCATCCCTAATTGAGTTATGTTATTTACACATAAAAGGTCACTTTTTTTTATCATATACCATTGTTGTTCTTAAAATTTATATAATCAATCAATCAATAAGAACAAAACTTTTTTCAAATTTACGATGTAATTCATTCCGTGAGTCAATTCATTTGGTTACGTCGTGGAACATGAATCTTGAGCGTGTTTTCGTCCCTTTCTCATTCTTGTATCATCTCTCTCCCTCTCCTTATTATAATAATTTTCAACTCATTAAACCATTTTTTTCATACTTTGATTTTTTAACCAGTGACTAAAATGTATGGTTAGCATTCTTCTTGAATTAATAGCCAAAGTTTATTTATACATGAATTTCACTCTTGACTAAATGTATGGTTAGCATTCTTCTTGAATTATTAATTAGACAAAGTTTATTTATACATGAATTTCTCCTAACAAAAGTGTGTGTGGAACAGGGAATTTTCGATCGCTGTCTTGGAACATGGCTAGGAACTGGTCTGCGGCGAAGCAACTCCATGCTATGTCATCCAATCTCGCTGCGCCACGTGGCGGCGAATCTACTGGTTTAGCCATGCCCGTGTACATGATGAGCAGTGTGTTGGTGTTTGTCATGTGGACTCTAGTGACCGCAATTCCTTGCCAAGAGAGGAACGGGTTGAACACCCATTCTCCATTCCCGAGGCAATTGGGTTGGGCCCAGCCCATGATTGGGCTGCAGGAGAAGATAGCAGAGGAGTGGAAGAAGAAAGAGAAGAAGGGTTCAGTGGGGCTGTTGGAAGAGATGCAGAAGATGGAGAAGTTGGGTCAGTCACTTATTGAGTTTGCTGAGTCATTTCAGTTTCCTGCTGAGGCTGAGAGGTTGGAAGAGGTGAAAGGGCAGGTGGAAGAGTTGGGAGAGATCTGCAAGAAGATGGAAGAAGGGTTGGAGCCTTTGCAGCAGCAGATTAGGGAGGTTTTTCATAGGGTTGTGAGGAGCAGGGCTGAGTTTCTCCTTGTGTTGGAACAAGCTGGGAAATTGCCGCCACCCCCTATGTAAAGTTGAAATACATTATACACCCCTTTCTTTCTTTCTTTGTTTTTTTTTTTTTTTCTCTTTTGCTTTTTTATCCCCCCTATTTGAGAAGGGCTCTTGACCAAATAGAAGTGGAAGGTTTTGGCCCTTTTGGGATTATTTTTATATTCTTTTTGAGGTATGGAAAGCCACTAAGGTGTTAAGCTTAATTTGTTTGTTAATGGGTTGTCTCCATTAAACAATATAGGGCTCTGCAATGTACATCATTAAAAAGGTTTTTGCTTCTTTTTCTTTTCTTTTTTCTTTTGGGGCAAGGAGGATGACTGCAATCACTAATTTGTGGTTACTGGGAAAGTTATTGTTTAATTTGATATATGATATATGAAGTCTTGTTTCTGGATTTTCTATTTCTCTCCTCAATGTTACCTACTGTTGTGTGTGAAAAAAAGAAGAATGATATAACTTGTAATATTAAGTAATTAGCATAATTTTTTTAATTATAATCTTTCTTTCTTTCTTTGTTTTTTTTTTTTTACTTAAGTCAAGCTCGAAAAGAAAAGGTTAGTGATTATGGATATTAGATCTCAAGTGAAAAATCAAAGTTTTATTGCTAGTGGTCAGTTGGGAGATGCATACATGCACAATTTAACCTTATGACTTATCATAAATTAGTAATTAGTAATGATTTACATTTAAGTTTAAGCAAAATTTACTAATTAATATTCTGTACACAACTTATTTAAAAAGTTCAAATAGCACCAATCTTTTGGTCAGTAAGGTTATCTATGGCTAAGCTGCTTTAATTTACATTAGTAGCTACAAAATGACAAGGATGTTTGATTTTGATAGTATATTATGTTTAAAAGAAACATTTTTTCAACATCAGATAACACAACTCTATGTTTAAAGGGAGGTCGATTTTGACAGTACCAAAGGCCAGAGGAATATTACTATCAATTCTATACATCCTTTTTTAACACAATGCCCTTTAATGGTCACGTATTAGATCTTCTTTAAAATATGATTTAAAATTAAAAAAGAGTATGAGATGAAATGTAATGAATATGATATATATATATATATATATATATAAAATAAAAGAGTAAAGATATTTAAGCATATAATTTGGATATCTTATATAGATACCGTAGAGCTTATGAGTGTCTTCGGAGTGATGAAATACAAGATAAAAGAGAAGAAAACAATAAATAAGTGAGGATGAGTACTTTCCTACGATGTTGGACATCATTTGTGTGTCCAAATAGCATTACTCTAATATTTTGATATAATGGATATAATTTATCGTATATAATAATAATTGTAAAAAACATGAGGAAAAATCAATAGCAACAAACAATAACATCTAATTAGTTGTATTTAGAGCCTTAAGCGACGAAAAATGATATTTGGACATCTATTCCCGACAATCAGTATGGGACATCATAGCTCGTGCAGTGTTTTTGGGTGAATAATGTTACCGGACCCGGTAAAAGAAGGTACATTTATATGGTGTCCGACAACAATTAGTTGTCCAAATATCAACTCTCTGAGCGACGGTTGAAATGTGACAAAGGTTTCCATAGCTCTGTTTCCAATTGTTGCCAAGATTTGCATTCTAAAAACACGTAACAGCAAGTTCCAGTATAATTAGGAAATAATTAAATAATTGGATGGAGTTTAATTCCAACCATGTATATAAAAAATTTTATTTTATTTTAAAAGATAAAATCACTTCAATAATTTTTATGATATCTCGAAAGAGATTAGCATCCGACGATCAGATGAGATTACCTTCTAAAAAAAAAAAAAAAAGCAGTCAACATATTTTTGTAATAAAAAAAGTAATTGTTCTAGCGCAAAATACTGGACTTCTCCACTTTTCCAAGTGAATACCTATTACCTAGTTTGTCAAGTTGGATATTTTATTTATACATATCAGCAATGCAAGACGTGCAAGACATCATTATTGAATAACACGAATAATAATAAAACTAACATGTACAGAGAAATATTTATTTGATAAAGTATAATACAAAAGCTCGGATGAGAATTTAGCAAACACAACGAATTCATTTTATTAAAAAAATGAAAAATTATTTAATCAAATCTAATATATGAATAAGATAGATTGAATGAAAATACACAAATTAATAAGTGGTATGATTGATACATAATACTAATACGTAATAAATTTATGGTTCATTAAGAAAAATTTAGATAATTAAAAATGAATTAAATTAATATATACTGTCAGTGTAAAAATTTTTACATTGACATTTACTAAGATTTGGACATGTGTGCTTTTATTTTAATAACTAATAAAAAAAATAATAGAAAAAATATCAATAATACTGATTTATCAAAATAATATTGAATGCCAGTGTAAAGTTACACTGGTTTTACAGCATAGAAATTAAACTCATTAAAAATAAGCAAGAAATGAAACTAGTCAACTAGATATTTTTAATTTGACGAAATACGGAAATAGTGTTTATTTCAGGTGAGGGAATGTACATTAGGTTATTGTGGGCTGCAAAATTGGGCTGTGTCCACTTGCTGCTTTGCAATTGCAACCATCAACAGGCCAGGCCAGGCCAGGCCCAAACTATTTTGAATACAAATGGCAATATGCCATCGTTGAAAACGACGTCGTAATACTAGTTATTGACAAGGACCGCGAGTGCCAGAAACATGGCAATGAGCTCCAATGGAGAAAACGTAACGCAACATAATGTTACGATCTATCGACGACATGCCCCTTCGACCTCTTCTAGAGCCACCTTAACACTCTCCCTTCAATAATCATTATTTATATTATTATTATTATAATAAACTTTGACTTATTAACGCATCCATGCCTTCTTCAGGTTCGTTCAGCTCATCTAGTTGTTTCCGCTCATCATCAGTGTTGTCACTTTCCATAACCGATTTCTGTTTTGTGTGCAAGTAACAGTTCGTAGATTCACAATGGCAGCGTTATCACTGAATCAGGGACTATCTCTTCGGTTTCCCCAAACAACGCCTCTGATTCGACCTCGTCGTTCTTCTTCCACTTCCCTCACCTTCAGAACCTTCCAGAGATGTTACGCTGCTTTCGCCAACGAGAATCGCGAGTAACTAACTGTCTTACTCTTACTTTCACTTTTTCAGTTACTTTCAGTTTCACTGTGAATTTTGGTATATTTATTTTTATGTTTGTGTAAGGTATGTGATTGTTGGAGGTGGAAATGCGGCGGGTTATGCTGCTCGCACCTTCGTGGAGCACGGTATGGCCGATGGACGCCTTTGCATTGTGACCAAAGAGGTGTTTTATAGCTTCACTCTAGTCTAGTGTGTGAATTTCTATTTCTGTAGCTGGAAATTGGAATAGAAACAAGTTATGGCATGTTTGTTTTGTTTTTCAGTTTTCATTTTATTTATTGTTTTTATTAATAACTGTAAAAAGGCCACATTGTTTTCATTATATTCCATGTTTCCGAAAATTTCTATAGGAAATAGTTATTTGCAATGTTCCCTGTACAAATATTTAAAAATAGGACACATAATGAAAATAAAATGACGTTTTTGTAATTATTTCTGTAAATAGGAAATAAAAATAGGATACCGAAGACAAATCAAACAGACTATTGTATTGTTCATTATGATTGATTTTCTGCTGAATTTGACAAACACAGGCATATGCACCTTATGAACGTCCTGCCCTCACAAAAGCCTATTTGTTTCCCACCTGATAAGAAACCGGCGCGCCTTCCTGTAAGATTTTGCTCCTTTTTCTTGCCATGTATGCTTCCTTGGAAGTTGTAACATGTCATCATGATCTCTTAATTCTTAGGGGTTTCACACTTGTGTTGGAACCGGTGGAGAAAGGCAGACTCCAGAATGGTATCAAGAGAAAGGGATAGAGGTAACTCTTTCTTTCACTGTTCAATCATTTTCTACATATATGTTTTGTACTTAGCGAAAGGATAAAAGGGGGGGGGTGGCCAATGCAGGAGGCTCCCACCTAGACCTAGTGGGATTTGGGGATGATAGAGTATGCAGCCTTACCCCCACAAGTGGAAAGACTGTGTTCAGGATTTGAACTTGTGACCTATAGCGCCAATGCTCACCCTATGTACTTAGCAAAAGAATAAACCCCAAAAAAGTGTAAAATTTGTCAAAATCGCTTTCACTGTGTGCATGTGATAAAATGGACATAATGTTGCTATTTGCTTGAAATGGCTGTATTCTAGAAGTCTTAATTTAATGTAACAATATATGGCAAGAAAAATTATTGCACTATTCAGTTCTTGTCCATCTAAGTTATTGAGATTTTAGATTTCATACTACTGGTTTTTCTGTCCAGATGTTGTATGAAGATCCAGTGAAAACTGTTGATATTGAAAAGCAAACTTTGACAACAAATTCCGGAAAACTTCTTAAGTATGGCTCACTTATTATTGCTACAGGATGTACAGCCTCAAGGTAGCAGTCCATTTATTTTTGGTGCATTTTCTTCTGTTTTAATAAAAATTGGTGCAGAAAATATGATTTAGCAACTATCTTGCTATCAGGTTTCCAGAGAAAATTGGGGGAAATCTACCTGGTGTTCATTATATCCGGGATGTTGCAGATGCAAATGCACTGATTTCATCATTGGTAATCTCTTCTCCAGTCTAATCCGACTTATTATTCCAATGATTTGATTGATTTTTTTCATTTAAGATGGTGAATTCTTTTGTTTTTAATTTATAGGAAAAAGCTAAAAAGGTTGTAGTTGTCGGAGGTGGTTATATCGGAATGGAAGTTGCTGCTGCAGCCGTTGGCTGGAAACTTGATACGACAGTATGTGTTTTTCATGCATCCTTATCTCAATATCTAATTTTCTCATTCAAAATGTAAATTTATGGGCTTAAACCTGTTAATGTATTCCACTATGCCAAAACATGTCCTCCATTTGGGCCCTATGCATAAAGCTTTGAAAAATCTTACCTTGAGCAAAATTTGTCTTATATGCTGAATAGATTCAATAAGTGTGAGACATTAAGTCTTCCTAGTCATTATTTTTGCAGAATTGCCCACCCCACGTCAGTGAGTGTCATGACAAAATGCCTTTACTATTTATACCTGTTCACGTTGCTTTACATGGGACTCTGATTATTATCATGCTTTTAGCCTCATCTCCTCTATTTTTTTGGTTCAAACCTTGACTAGCAAGTGGAAGGGGAGTTAAGACTTATGTATGACTATGAGAATCCATACATATTTGTCATTAAAGTTATACCTATACCTTAAATATTGATGGTCATTTTGTGAAGTTTTTGACCTACTGACTTAACTATTTATGTTCCCTTAAAAAAAATTAGATCATATTTCCAGAGGATCATCTTTTGCAAAGACTGTTCACTCCTTCTCTTTCCCGGAGATATGAAGAACTCTACCAAAAGAATGGCGTCAAAATCTTGAAGGTATCTCCTTTTCCATGTTTCTCTCTTTCTTCCCATTATAGCAACTAGTAATGGCTATGTTTGATATTGCTGACCAGTTGTTTCTCTAAACTTTTCCTAATTTCTTTCTTTTGAATATTATGCTCACTAGGGTGCCTCCATAAAAAATTTGGAAGCTGGCTCTAACGGACATGTAGCTGCTGTGACACTTGGAGATGGATCTATTGTAGAAGCAGATACAGTAATTATAATTATAATTTTTAATATACTTTAATATTTGGACTTCTTTCTTGTTAAAAATGTACTTTAGTCCATGAATTACTAGATAAATCGTAAAGGTATTACTTCTGCATTAGACCAGAAGTTCTTCAAGGAATTGGTTTCTTTTGGTTTGCAGGTAATTATAGGCATTGGAGCAAAACCTGCCGTGAGTCCCTTTGAGAAGGTGGGTCTGAATACAGATGTTGGTGGCATACAGGTGAGACCAATGGATAACAAAATAGTTGAGAGTATTTTGTTCCCTCCTTCCTTTTCATTTTTCCTTTTTAATGAGCACCAGTATTGTGTACTTCAGGTTGATGGTCAATTCCGGACTAGTATTCCTGGAATCTTTGCTATTGGTGATGTAGCAGCTTTCCCTTTAAAGGTATACTATTCATTTTCTTTTGCTCAGTTGAGCTTTCTTTGTCCCTGATCGGACATTTATGTTTCTGAAAATTTGGACAGATGTATAACCGTACCGCTCGAGTGGAACATGTAGATCATGCTCGTCGCTCAGCACAGCACTGTGTGAAAGCATTACTCAGTGCACATACTCACACGTATATTGGACCATCTATATCTGCAATTTAATTTCCGTATTTTTTTTTCAACCTGCTAATAGTTGATTTTCCATGATGATTTCAGCTATGATTATCTTCCTTACTTTTACTCAAGAGTGTTTGAGTACGAAGGGAGTCCTAGAAAAATATGGTGGCAGTTCTTTGGAGACAATGGTAAAAGATTATTTCAAAATAAATATCACTGCCTTCTTTTTTAATTTAAAATCAAATTTGTCTCCTATTGCTCTTACTGTGAATTTTAATTTGGACAGTTGGAGAAACAGTTGAAGTTGGAAGTTTTGATCCTAAAATAGCTACCTTTTGGATTGAATCTGGTAAAATTTTTTTTTAAATGTCATTCCCTCCCTGCGTTGTCTTGATCACTTGGTGTGTGGATTATCTCAATGATTGTACGGGGAGATGCGTGCATGCATGAATTCAAGTGTTTTTTGAGTACATTTATGTGCTTGTTTGATCTTTGATTTGCCCTTTACTAAGAACGTAATTACTTGATGCCTCACAGGTAGGCTGAAAGGAGTTCTCCTTGAAAGTGGGAGTCCTGAGGTACTTACTACTGTAATTTTCAACATTAACATTGTACTGGATATTAGAATTTAGAATTAGATATATACATAACAAAGTGACAAGTTCATGGAAAATTAGGTAATTTTTTTTTTTTTTTTTGTATTTTCAAATGCATTGAGAGCAGACAACACTCTGGGTCAGTATGTTAGCAGTTACTATTGTTAACTTGGCTCAATTAAGTCCTAGTTCTATAAAAGGTCACTCATAATCATAGATTTTATTTTATAATAAATGCGTCCTGCACCCATTTATATATTTTTTAATAGAAAATCCTGTTCAATGAATTTGAATTTTTTTTTTTAAAAAAAAAAAAAAAACTTTTTTGCCATTGTATGGCTCATCAAAACCGGAAATATATTGCTGAGTTTTTTATTTTTTTATCTCAGGAATTTCAGCTCCTGCCTAAACTTGCCAGTAGTCAGCCTCTTATTGATAAAATCAAGCTTCAAAAAGCAACTTCAGTGGAGGAGGCCCTAGACATTGCTCAGGGATCCTTGTAAGTTGAAGCCCCCGTCTAGTGCAGATCTTGGTATCTTCATTCTGTAATTTATCTTCTTTTACGGCTAGATTACCAGTTATCGTCTGAGTAGCAATTGCCCCTCCTAGAGAGAATAATTTGTATGGTATTCTCATCTAGTCATGTAGCATTAAGATTGGTTGGTTTTCTTATACTGGTTTATTGTTTCTCATGAGAACATAAGAGCATCTAAAGGCTTGCTTCAGTAACTTATGCATTGCCATCTTCCTTATAAACATTGTATGTCTTGTACATACAATGTTTTCTGGCCTCAAACGAAAGAAAACAACATTCTGTGAGGTTCCCTCAACATCTTATGAATATATAGGCAGGAATGATCAAGCTATAAATCGTATCATTGTCATGTGCATAGGAAAATAGATATTTTTTTTAAAAATAAAATAAAGACATTTAATTTTGGCAAACCACAGCTAGATGCATAATTATTTTTATTTTATTTTACTTTTCAAAACAATCTAGAGAAGAATGTAGAAACAGACCGAAATTTTTGTCTCTACTTAGATAGATATAAATTTCCATTTCCATCTCTCCTTTTTTTTCTCTTTTCTTTTTTTTACAAAAATTTAGGTGAGGGGATGATATTGATACCAGAGTCTAAGGTAGGAAAAACTTTCGGTCTATGAGCACTTCAAAGAGATTTCCATTTCCATCTCTAATATGAGATTTTGAGATGGAATTTAAGTCATCATGATTAGTGCAGCGTGATTCTAGGCCAATCAAGATTCGTCCAATTATAGATGTAAAATCATTCTGTTTCTAAATTCGATTTTTCTAGTTGTGAAAATGAAGGAAAATACTTTTATAATTAATTTTTTTTAGAAGTTAGTAAGTAAATTTGTTTTTATTCTCATTGTCTGTTTATGTCTGGAATTAATCATGAAATTGGGGCTTGAAATTAAAATTGATTTTGGAATTCTAATTTTCATGTTTGGAAGATCTAGAATTAGATTCATAATCTCAAGGACTAATTTTATGGAATTAATATATATATCTAACGCGAATCACTCTCAATTCTTAACCTTTAAACTAAGCATTGTTAATTTCTTACATTTCGAGAGACAACACAAGCATAATGACACAACGTCATTGGCACCACCACAACTACCGTCGCTATTGCCAATTTTACAAAATTGAATTTAGGATTATAATTCTACGTCCTAATTTTTTTTTACATGACCCAAATATAGAATTTATGGTTCTAAACAAATTCCAATTCTACAAAAATGTAATTGAAATTAAAATTCGAATTATGATTCCAATTCTATCATCCAAATAAACCCTTAAATTATTTAGTGGATTACAATTGGGGAGACTAATCCCTTGAGCCGGGTAGGATCACAAGGGTAACAAAGCTCTCTTTCAAGAGTTTTAACGCTGTTGCATTCCCATAGCTCTGAATCGAACTTGAGACCACTAAGACCGCGTTTGGGTAAACAACATAATTAAGAGCTTATCACATAAGACCTTATCGCATGAGAGCTTATGCCATAAGAGCTTATGAAGAAAGGGGCAGGAGAGGATTCGAAAGGGGGAAACACGGAGGGGTCATAAGCACTTGTTAAAATTCCATAAGCTTGTTCCAGTGACTTATGAAAATAAGTCAAAAACTCCTTATGGGATGACATAAGTTACTTTTATAAGCTCTGCCAAACATATTGCATAAGAGCTTATGTCATCAGATAAGTCAAAAGATGCTTAAATAAGCTCTTCCAAACGTCACCTAAATCTCTGTGCAATTTATCAAATTAAGAATGGATACACCGTTAATTGTTCACCTTAGAAATAAATTTACCATAGATTATTCTTATCCCAAAAATGAAATAAAGGTGTTTGCTTTTATTTTTTGGAAAATGCTAACGAGTGCCCTTAGAGCACTCTCTAAGGAACCAGGAAAAGAAAGTTTATATGAGGAATTATTGTATTTAATTTAATATTTGAAAAAGTGAAATATCTAGGACCTGTTTGCTTTGTTTCAAGTTTACTGTTTTCATTTCCTGTTTTTAGAAATAATTACAAAACCGCTACCTTATTTCCATTCTGTTTCCTGTTTCTAAAGAGTAAACTGTACAGATAACAGTGAAAACAAGAAAAGTTATTTTTAGTATTTCTTATACAAATCTTTGAAAACAGAAAATAGAATGAAAACAAAGTAGCAACTTTCTAATTACTTCTGAAAATAGGAAATGCAAACAGGAAATAGGAAACAAAGCAAAAAAACCCTTAGTTTTCCAATAAAAACTTATTTTCTTGATTCCTTCATGAGTGTCACACTCGTTAGCATGACCTTTTATTTTTTATCCAAAAAAATCCCCTAAGTAGAATGAGAATATGATATGAATTCTCTCCTGAATTATTTTGGTTCGTGCGAGGGGCCAGGGGATACAGTGCATGCTGCTGCATGGTGCCCAACTGGGCATGGCCCAAGAAGGGAAGGGAAATAATAAGGAGAAATTAAGCTAATTTTTTTCGGGTTTAACTTAATTATATATTTTTTATTTTAAACTTACATTTATTTCTCCTAAGCAGAGATTAGTTTAATTCTAATTATCATCCTTTTGAGGAAAATACGTTGATGGATCATGGATGGTGATATAAATTTTAAACTAAGTTGGTATAATTTTTGAAATAATAAAAATATCAAATATAACTAAACCAAATTTAATTTAATTTTTCCAAATAAAAATGTTGAAGGAGAAGTATTTGATTGTTCAAGTGAAGCCCTTACGTCATGAGGTTGATTGGTTCGTTGTTGCACAGTCCTTCTATTTAGACAAGTAAATTAACTATTAACTAACAAGGTATATTTGTTTTGACTAGTTTTGGAGTTATATTAAACATCCTCGTCACCAAGTTCCTCTATATTCCACACCTAGTCCAACAAGGACAACTTGCATTGCATCTTTCTCTGCTCCTTATCTAATCTCTAATACCTTCTTCCTTATTCGTCTGCATAACACTCTCCACCTCTCCAACTCTTGGTCAAAACTTGGGACACAAGTGAAAAAATGAAGGTGAGATTCCTTGCAATCAACTTCTCTCCATCCTTTGATGAATTTATGTCTTTTTCTCCTTAATTTCCCACCAGTTTCATTTTCATCCTAACAAAATATTACAAGCAGGGCTAGTTTAATGTCTCTTTTATCTCTTATTTAATATTTTGATATTTATTTATAAGATCTTGCTAACGAGTGTTCTAAGGGCATTGGTTAAGCAACACACAAAAGAAAAATTTGTATTGAAAAACTAAGTATTACACTTTTCGAAATGCTAAATACACCATTTTCCATACAAATTTTCCATTTCCCACTCTTCTTTTGTTTTCTTCAGTCTCTTTGATGAATTTCTGTCTCTCTCTGGCTCCCATGTTCTTACTTGTTTCATATTATTCAATTATTAAACCATGATTATCAGTGCTGGTTATGTTTCTTTCTCATATGCCTAGGGACTTATGTAACAATATAATTTGACATTATGCCATCTCTTCTTCCCGTGCCACTCTTTTTTTTTTTCCCCAAAAGAAACTAAACACATCATTCAAAAAAGAAAAGGCTAAACAATGTTTGATAGACGTTTAATTCTTAATCTCTGATTTTTATTTCTAGACTGCTTCTATCGTTTCTCTGTTTGTCCTACTTTGTTGGGTCATTCTCTGATTAAAGTCTCTAATTTAGTTTTACTTCTAATATAATGTCTCTTTGGTCCTTTTGTGGCAGAAAGTGGTGATGAAGTTGGACTTGCATGATGATAGAGCAAAGCAGAAAGCCATGAAAATGGTTTCTGGTTTTTCAGGTAATTGGATTTGACCAGTCTGCTGCAACTAAGGGTGGCAAACGAATGGATCGAAAGGATTTTGATTCGGATTATAATGGATCAGACCAAAATAATCCATCAATCCATTTCGATCCACTAAAAATATATTTAAAAAATTCAATCCATCTATGATTCATTGAATAAAAAACCATCCAATCCATCTATTAGTCATTTTTATATGGATGTATATCCAACCCATCCATTTAAAAATACATTTTACACAAAAATTTTATTTTTAATAATTTTTACATGGTAAGTATTTTCTCTTTCTAAAATTTTAAAGACCTTAATAAATACATGAACCTTTTATTTTATAATAATATTTTTTTGACACATTCACGATAATAATTAGAAATGCAGAGTATATGCTTAGATATATGATATTGATATAGTGATGACCTCAATCTCTCTCTCACTCACATTCCAACAGCGTCAAATTCAGCTATGTGGCAGCTTATTCGCTTTTTGATTTTATGAAGCGGAAAATTCGGGTTAGGCTGATGAGTGTGAGTGTGCTATGATGCCCTTTGCTTTCTACAGTTTTGACTATAGAAAGTAGAAACTGCTCTACTCAAAAAAATGCTTCACGCAAAGTAGTGTTTCAGCTCTAAGCCTTTAATAGTTTGCTACAGCTTAATACTATTATAGCTAGCCGCAGGTTAGAGAATGGTATTTCATCAAAACCAAAAGAAAAACCAACACGCAAAGTTGTTATTTTGAAACAACATTGTCTTTGTTGTATAATAGAAGCTATTATTAGAAGCAGAAGCCATTTTGTGTTCGGATGAACTTTAAAAAAATTACTTTTATGAGATTAGTTGCAGGGACACTATTGCCCAATAAAATATAATCAATACTCACTATCTCTCTTCTAGTGCATCTACTATTTTTAGAAGCTAAAAAGTGTAGCTTCTCAAAAAAGCATCAAAATGTGCTTTTTCACTGCTTTTGCTTTTTTTTCAAAAGCTCATCTAAATACTCATATTTTTTGGTAAAAACACTTTTATTTTAAAAATAAGTGCTTTTTCTAAAAAAATAAGCCCATCCAATATGGAGTTTTGTTTATGCTGAACAAATGAATTTAATTTTGAAATGGATAATAAATGATCCACTTCCTTTTTTTTATTTGATCCAATGGATTTGAAAAAATTATCGATGGATCATTAACCATCCATTAATTAGATCAATCCAATCCATCCAATCCATTTAGAAATTTTTTTAATTATTGGATGGATTTTGTTATGGATGGACCGGATGGATAATCGGTCTGTGGATCCTTTTGCCAACCCTAGCTGCAACCTTCATTTGATTAATTGATTAAAACACAATGGTATTTCGGTTTCTGTCAATATTGTTAACTCTGAAGTCTCATGCTTAGACATACTTCCTCCAGACTCAATTATAAGTAAAATTAACTAATTTCACACTTATTAAGAAAGTTAGTTGATTTAGTTTAATTATCTTGATTTATGTAAAAAGTGAGTTACAATTACTAAACTACCCTTACTTATAACAATCACCACATTTAATTCTTGGGAGTGGGCATTGCTCTTGGAAAAGTAAAAGGACATTAATTAACCAAGAGTATTTTTGGAACACTGACATTAAATAGAGTTGAATTGATTGGATTTTGCTTATATTTGAGGTACTTTTTTTCTTATAATTGAGTCCGGAGTAGTATATACTCAAATTAAAGGAATTGATATTTTGGCACAAATCAAAGATAAAATATGGAGTTTATTTAGTGCATAATGCATTTAATTGAGTATCTATGAAGTATTGGGACCATAGGAAGCATTCAATTTGATAAAAAAAAAAAAAGGTATGGAATGATTCTGCCTATTAATTTGTATGAGACTGGTTTTCAGTTAACAAAATTGGAAAAGAAAATGACAATCATAATCATGTGAACCAAAATTTACAATCACAATCCTTATCGCTTTCGTTTTGCTGAGTAATTATTAACTAAACAATTAAATTATATTATGTATTGTCCTGACATGGGCTTTGGAAGTCGGCGGCCGATAATTCCATGACGAAGAAGAGACATCCGACGTCCAAGCTAGTTGGTATTCAGTATCATGAGTGTCAGTAAGAGATGTTTGTACCTACAGACTATTCTCAATATATATAGACCGATGGTGGCTGTTATATAGCATTAATGAGTCATTATGAATGATTATGGAAGTTATTTGATGAGGACAATACAAGGTCTAAGGTCACTTACAAATTTCAGTAGTCACAATCTGACCGGCGACGGCTATGGGCCGAGGTCTAACTCGGGCCATGCCATAACATGTACCAAAAAAACAATTAAATTATATTTAGCCACAAGAATGGTTTAATTTTGATGATTCTTACACCCATGGACCTTAATTATTAAAATGAACAGCTTGCATAAATTTGTTTATTTGGACATCTACACTTATATAAATATGCAACTTGGCTGAGGTCATGATAAAATACATCAACATTAACAAATCTTGATATTGTTAAAATTTTCTTCCTTGTTTTTTTTTTTCAAGGATATTAATTTCTCACTTTTTTCCTCTAAAAGAATCCTTCAGAAGAGTCAATTTTTTTGTAAGCCAAATTTTCATGAGTTGTATTATGTTATATGTAGGCATTGATTCCATTGCTATGGACATGAAGGAGAAGAAACTGACTCTAGTGGGTGACATAAACCCGGTCTCAGTGGTGACCAAATTGAGAAAAGCTTGGCCCACAGAAATTTTAACAGTTGGGCCTGCAAAAGAGCCAGAAAAGAAGAAAGATGAAGGCAAGAAAGATGAGGGGAAGAAAGAAGATGAAAAGAAGAAAGAAGAACAAATTGGTGAGCTTGTCAAGCTCTACAGAGGAGGATTCAATCCCCACATGACTCCATATTATTATGTTCAAAGTGTAGAAGAGAACCCAAATGCTTGTGCTATTGTTTAAATTTGATGCTTGATTAGACTATTGGTGAATTCTATAGCATAGAGATGAACCCAAGGTCAGGAGTGCTTCCCTGTAAATTATAAATTGGCTTGACTGATTGAGATTTCCAGAGAATTAATGGTGTATAAAAATGGGCTCTAAATGTTTTGGATGCATAATTTAATGTGAGCACTTCTCCAGAACTTGTTCATTGTGCTGGGTGTATAAAATTCTATTATACTATACTAGAACTGATGCCCGTGCGATGCACGGGATATTACAATGTTTTGAGTTAATATTTTTCTTATTTTTTATTGTGTTTGCGAATTTATTTATGTAATAAAATGAATAAGAAGCTAGGTATTATATAATGGTTAACGATTTTGTAGAAAAAGAGTTTTTGAAGAAAGAAGTATCGGAGAAATTTAGAATTAGTAGTAGTTGTAGTTGAATAATTGAAACAATTATCGTGACATGAATTTTCAAAATCATACCGTTAAAAAGGAAAACCTTCTGGACAGTTTCTATTTGACATGTAACGTAGGTTTGCGAAGTCCCTGTAAGAGTGAAACCAAACTAATAAGATCGTATGATTTACACATAAAAACGAATAAATATAATAATTTTAGGGTAACTAACCTATATTAAATTCTGATAGTCTTCCTTATACACTACATTTGTAGTAGTGCTTGTATTTTGCCCTTCGTGGTTACATATTAGTATCTTCAATCCACTACGGAAGGTAACTCTTGACATTACGCATAGAGCTGTCCATGTGAAAATACTGATTGCGGAAGATAAATTCCGACGTGTTTGAGCGACTGCCCTTGACTTTTATCTATAGTCAGTGCAAAAGAAATAGCAATCGAGAATTGCCTCCGTTGAATTTTGAACGGTATCCTGTTATCAGAAGGTGTGAGTGTCAATCTTGGAATAAATACCTTTTGCCCACTGTTGCTTCCTGAAATGACTTTTCCTTCCAGAACATAGCTTCGCATTTGAGTAATTATAAGTCGAGTACCATTGCATAATCCCGAGGAT
The DNA here is from genome assembly GCA_035048595.1 of Echinosophora koreensis. Taxonomy (NCBI): domain Eukaryota; kingdom Viridiplantae; phylum Streptophyta; class Magnoliopsida; order Fabales; family Fabaceae; genus Echinosophora; species Echinosophora koreensis. The sequence goes on along the minus strand of JAPCYP010000017.1, from coordinate 5,135,603 downwards.
TGGTCTATATTTCTTAGCAACACTATTCGAACTCCAATTTTGAGCTTTAACCCATGTTTTGGAAGGTCGGATGAGTTAATTGTGTTAAGGAACTCAGTTGTATGAACATCATCCATTGTATCAATATCTCCATTCACGCTGCAAGTACTGTCAGAACTAAGATAAGTTTTATCATCTCCTGGAAGCAAGGACATCATGTAATCATTCAACATGTCAATCGTTTCATTTCTTGGTGCTAAAATTGCCCTATGTTAGAAGAATATTGTGTCACTCATGTTTTCCAATAACGATGGATAACTGATTTTTGCAATTGAAGCAAGTGGGTCACCTGTATTTTGTATGATGAGATCATCCGGTATTTCTATTTTTCCATCGTTGCCATCCTTTCAACCAATGTTTCCATCACCAATGCTTAACAACCACTCTGAGGATTTCTTGACGTCATCAACATTAGACTCTGAAATCCCGCTTTGCAATCTCATATTTTTAGTCAAGGTTAAGACTTGAGGTATCATGCATTAATGCTGGTGTGAATTTGTCTGAAATCACCACCAACAATGATCACCTTTACTCCAAATGGGAGATTCAAGCTCTCTGAATTGTTGAATCGGAGTATATCCCTGAAAGTTCTGTCAACCGCTTTGAAGCAATGCTTGTGAGTCATTAGAGCTTCATCCCATATAATAAGCTTGGCTTTAATTATCAATTGTGCCAATGGGCTGCCTTGCTTGATATTGCACGTTGAATCCTCGTTCACATTTATTGGAATGGCAAACCTCGAATGCACCGTCCTCCCACCATGGATTAGTAGTGTTGCTATTCCACTTGATACGACCGTCAGTACAATTTCTCATTTTGATCTTATAGCTGCCGCTATAGTCCTCCAAATGACTCAAAATTGCGTCTCATTTTTTATTAAGGTTGCTAGCATGAAATTAAATGGTAATTAAGACAATAAAGAAGACCAATCAAAATTACTAATGTATTGTGTTCAAAAAAAATTTTGCTAATGAATATTTAATTTATATCGTGAACCTTGGTAATGATTTAAAAAAAAAATTATCAATTTGTAATAATTTATCATTTTTTTTATTATTAAGGCTACTGGACTCTAGTATGGAACCAATTGTCAATTAAGAAAATAAAGAAGACTATAAAAAACATTTATGAAGGACTAATAAAATAGTAATTTCCTCGTCACAAATGCAGCTAGCCGCTAAACTTCCCCATCAGCATCAAGAATTTTATGTTTCTTATCTATTCTAGCCTTGATTTATATAAAGAATAATCATATTAGACTCTTGCAAGATATAGTAATAAAATAGCAATCAGAGGCCGTCATTTGTTTTTAAATCAGAAGATAAGATATATCTTTTCTCATTTGTGCATCTTTTAAGTCTTCAGCTTTACAAACAAACAAATGAAACTATTAATTAGGAAAATATATATATTTTCTAGGCTATAGAACGTATGGAACAGGTTTTAATTACAACTCTGGCACGATTAGGTACTCGCCCACATCATCTTGGAAACCATTGATTCAATCTTCCTCAGCCAAACACCCAGACCCTGTTGATTCCTCAATCCCACCAGATGGTTATTCGGTCTCCCATGCTTCTCCACACGATTATTCTGAATAAAATTTAAAAAAAGAAAAGTAAAATAAAAAAAGAAGTAAAAGAAAGAATTTACCTCAAGTGACATTAAGCTTGAGGTCAAATTTTCCCGAGTTTATGAAGTTGGCTAAGTACGATATAGACTTGGGTAATTTGCAAAGTTGAAAAAGTTATTGTTCTTTGGTGATTATAACTTCTAACAGTTAAAGAAATCAAAGGGGTTGGAAGCTCACATCAGCAAGAGCTTTGTGGTTGAGCTGATGACTAATGACAGTGTTTGGATAAATGGCGTTGTTGTCCCTCAGTACCTGCTCGGAACTCGGACGATTGATTGCTTCCTCTTTGCAACCATCATGAAAACGAAGAGATTTGAAGAGAAAGCAGCATCATTCCTTCTTTTCATGTGAAGAGGGTGAAGATTATGCAAATGAACTTGCCATATCCAAAAGGTACTCCAAAAACATACTATCATCTGATCTAAGGATCCAAAATCAGTATGCCTACATCCCATGCAATGCTTTCAGTATGAATTTATATAACATGTTTCATTACAAACAAATTGCGGTGAAAATTGACATTTTTTTTACCTTGTGAGATCATGGATCATCGCCATTGATCATATGAGTCCCTAAAAGCCCAAGGCTGCTATATTAAAAAAAAAAAAAAAATGGAAGTGTTACTATTCACTAACATCTCTATATCAATTTTCTTTTGTGAAAAATATGCTCTCTGCCAGTTGCCCTCTTCGCACAACACTGTGAAAAGATCAAATGTGTTTATTTTTTGCACTTTGAAAGATTGCAAAGTAATAAGAACCAAACTGCAGTGAAAGTCGGTATTTTTTTTTTCCTTGTGAGATGATGGATCATGATCCCCATTGATCCTAACAACCTCTGCTATTGCTTTCTTGAACTTTTCATGAGTCCCTAGAAGCGTAAGCCTGCAATATTAAAAAAATTGGAACTGTTACTATATCAATAGTACAAAGACAATGGTTTATTGTATGGTTTATATCTGTTCAACTATAATCTAATTCTATGCCTTTGGCCAATTCAAAATTATATCATAAGAGCAATGCCTTTGATGATGTCTCCATTAGATAAAGGTAAGCATACGGAGTATTCACCTTTTCTGAGTGTGTTGCTGAGACTCATTCTTTCCATCTGGACGTCTTTCAATGTGAGTGGTGGTGATATTGAACCTTTACTTTAACAATACACATATATGTGATATGTGATCAGTTACAATTCCTAACGTCAACTGATTACCAAATTGATAAATTCCTTAATTACCATAATTACCTTTAGTATGTTTAAAAAAATAGACCTTAGTAAATTAATTTCAGGTATTTTTTTAATTTTTTTTTACTCAAGGTAATTTTTTTAAAAAAAATAAGTGATTTCTAATAATTATTATTAAATCAGCCTTTTTTTTTTGCCTTTATTTCCGTTTCCTGAGTTAAAATAATAAATAACCATCTACCAAAAAAACAAAAAGAATAAATAACCAATGTCAAGGTACTCTCACTTCATCATTTTAAGTTTGTTTCTATAGATCATTATGTACAGCATATTAACGTTTAGAATGCCTTAATTGACAATTATGTATATAACTTTTTATTTGAGAATTTAAAGGGCACATTATGTGATGATTGAGTTTGTGTATAATTTAAAAGCCTAAATGGCCAAAAGGTTCATATTCTCAGTTTAATTCAAATAAAAAAGGTACCCGTGATTTATCCTAAGTTTTGTTATTTTAAAATTATAAATAATAATTAAAAGGTAATACAATCCCTAGGTTAATGAACATCCTTATGACATTTATTCAATAAACTCTAAATGTACCAAACTATCCTTATCTAAATGTACCAAACTATCCTTATGAAATTATTAAATTTACCAAATTATCCCAAATTAACCCTAAAGAAACCCTAGACCTTACTTCTTTTTATATATATAAAGATGCTAAAATAAATACTAAAAATTAGAATTAGAGTTAGAGTAATAATTCCAAAAACTAATTTCATTGTCTACTTAATCAGTTCAAGACTGAATGTACATTTATTCATCCACTTCGAAAATAAATTCACTTTAAAGGAATTTTATCTTTATATCCCGAAAATTTAAAATAGTGGTAAAAAAACCCCTATATAGAATGACTGAACAATGAACATGACACAAATTCTCTTCTTAACTATTTCGGCTTTCGTGGTCAGGGGATACAGTGCATGCTGCATTGTGGACAACTGGCCAACTGGGATGACAAAGACGGATTACTTCGTCTGGGACTTGCCCCTGATTCGCTAATTAAAATGACCCAAAAAGGGAAGGGAAATAAAGAGGAGAAATTAAGCAAAATTATTTTCTGGAGATGTTTTATAAACTTATATAACAAAGTGACATGATGATGAAATATGATTGGATGTTCATGTAAAACTTTTTTATACTGTCAGTGCATAGTTATTAAACTCTTGACTTAATTTTTTTTGATAGTTTTTATGTTTTAAAATTACATTTATTTCTCCTAAGCAGAGGTTAGATTAATTTTTCTTATCATCCTTGTGAGGAAATTGTGCTGATAATATAAATTTTAAAACAACTTGATATAGTCACCAAAAAAAAAAAAAATACTTGATATAAATTTTGAAAAAGGGAAAGTATCAAATATAATTAAACCAAATTTAATTTAATTTTTCCAAATAAAAATGTTAAAGGAGAAATATTTGATTGGTCAAGGGTAGCCTTTACGTCATTGGGTTGATTGGTTCGTTGTGGCACAGTCCCTCTTTGTAGACAACAAGTATAAATAACTAATAAGGAAAGATTTTTCTAATATGTACAATTTTACACATGTTAAATAATCATAAAATAGAAATATTGTATTGGAAAGAGTAACTTTTAGGTTTTCAAGAAATTGAATACATAACTTTTAACTCAATATTTTTTCTTTTGATTCCTTAATATGTGTAAAGTTGTACAGTTTAGAAAAATCGAATAAGATATATTTGTTTCTCTATCTTCCACACCTTGTCCAACAAGGCAAACTTGCATATTGCATTCTTTCTCTGCTCCTTCTCTAATCTCTAATACCTTATTCCTCTGCATAACACTCAGTGTTACACTCTCCACCTCTCCCTCTTCCTAAAATAATATTTCAAGTTTCAACAGTCTAACTCTTGGTCAAAACTTGGGACACAAGTGAAAATGAGGGTGAGATTCCTTGCTCTTAATGACAGCTAATTTTCTTTCTACCCTTTGATGAATTTATACCTTTGATGAATTTATGTATTCTTCTCCCTCTTAATTTCCCACCAGTTTCTTTTTCATCCTAACAAAATATTACAAGCAGGGCTAGTTTAATGTCTCTTTTATCTCTGATTTAATAGATTTTGATATTTATTTATTTATACTCCCCACCCTTCTTTTGTTTTCTTCAGTCTCTATGATGAATCTCTGGCTCTCTCTCTGGCTCTCATTTTCTTACTTGTTTCATATTATTCGATTATTATTAAACCATGATTATCAGTGCAGGTATGTTTCTTTCTTATATGCCAAGGGACTTATGTCACAATATAAATTGCTGATTTTTATTTCTAGACTGCTTCAATCGTTTCTCTAATTGTCCTACTTTGTTGGGTCATTCTCTGATTAAAGTCTCTGATTTAGTTTTGCTTATAATGTCTGTTGGTCCTTTTTGTTGCAGAAAGTGGTGCTGAAGTTGGACTTACATGATGATAGAGCGAAGCAGAAAGCCATGAAAATGGTTTCTGGTCTCTCAGGTAATTGGATTTGACTAGCCTGTCATTTCGGTTTCCATCAACATTGTTAACTCTGAAGTCTGAAGTCTGAAGTCCAAGTTTCATGCTTTGTCATATATATATTACTCAAATTAAAGGAATTGATATTTTGACACAAATCAAAGATAAAATATGGAGTTTATTTAGTTCATTTAATTGAGTATCTATAAAGTATTGGGATCAAAGGAAGCATTCAATTTGATAAATAAATAAAAAATGATATGGAATGATTCTGTCTATTAATTTGTATGAGACTGGTTTTCAGTGAACAAAACAAAATTGTAAAACAAAATGACAATCATAATCCCTGTGAACCAGAATCTACAATCACAATCCTTATCGCTTTCGTTTTGCTGAGTGACTATTAACTAAACAATTAAATTATATTTAGCCACAAGAATGGTTTAATTTTGTTGATACTTACTTACACCCATTTACCTTAATCATTAAGATGGACAGCTTGCAGAAATTTATTTATTTGAATATTTGGTCATCTGCACTTATATAAATATGCAAGTTAAGGTCATGATAAAATACATCAATGTTAACAAATCATGAGATTGTTAAAATTTACTTCCTTGATATATTTTTTTTGTCAAGGGCATTAACTATTAATTCCTCACTTTTGTCCTCTGAAGGTATCCTTGAGAGGAGTAAATTTTTTTGCAAGTCAAATTTTCATTGAGTTGTATTATGTTATATGTAGGCATTGATTCCATTGCTATGGACATGAAGGAGAAGAAACTGACTGTAGTGGGTGACATAGACCCTGTCTCAGTGGTGAGCAAATTGAGAAAAGCTTGGCACACAGAAATTTTAACAGTTGGGCCTGCAAAAGAGCCAGAGAAGAAGAAAGATGAAGGCAAGAAAGATGATGATAAGAAGAAAGAAGATGAAAAGAAGAAAGAAGAACAAATTGGTGAGCTTGTCAAGCTCTATAGAGGAGGATTCAATCCCCACATGACTCCATATTATTATGTTCAGAGTGCAGAAGAGAACCCAAATGCTTGTGCTATTGTTTAAATTTGATGCTTGATTAGACTATTGGTGATTATTAGTGAATTATATAGCATAGTGCTTCCCTGTAAATTATAAATTGGCTTGACTGATTGAGATTTCCAGAGGATTAATGGTGTGTAAAAATGGGATCTAAATGTTTTGGATGCATAAATTAATGTGGGCACTTTTCCAGAAATTTGGTTTTTTGGTAAGCAGTAAAATTATATTACAAAAAAGGAAAATAAACTACATGTTTACAAGCCCAAGCGGCATACTTCAGGAAAACAAAGAAACGCAGGCCATAAAAAACATAGGCATGCAAGCCCCAACTAAAACTAATTTATGCAACCATTAGGAGAAAAAGCACGCAGGTCAGTAAAGAAATAAAGGCATGCAAACTCCGGAACCAAAAACTGAAAGCCGAAACGAGGAGGCATGTAACTCTCTCTCGTTCTACCACCAACAATTTACACACACAACAAAAAAAAAAAAGAGGACCTATGAGATCCTGAATAATCCTAGTAACGGTGGCACAAACTTTTCGAGAACTTATTCATTGTGTTGTGTGTTTGAAATTCTGTTATACTATATGCTTAAAAAATAAAAATATGTTATAGTTGTCAACTAGGTCTTTTTTTGTATAATGTATATTCCTAATGAGAAACCCAACTCTAGTTTATGTATAGACCCAAGATGGCCATTGCATTATGAAGCTTACAGGTTATGAAAACGTCTCTCTTGGCCTCTTGGGATAAGATTGAATTGTTGGAGATGGGGTTTTATTTTATCATCATGAATCAAAATATGATAACGATGTCCATGATTTTTATATTTGTAACATTAAATAACTCGTGGGTTTAATTTTGTTCACAATATCGATGCTGAAAATGACCTTTAAAAACCTGTGGGCTAATAAAATATCCCAGAAGTAGATTGCAACTAGAAGCATGTCTTTTTGTACAATAAATTTTATGGGTAGGGTTGCCCAACAACCGAAGTGTAACTTGGAATATTAAGAATATAATTGTAAGTTAATTATGTGGTAGTTGCTTAAGGTAAGTTTGGATAAATAACTTAATTAAACATTTAGGCTTAATTGCACTTTTGATCCCCTAACTTTAGCTCACGTGCGATTTTGGTCCCTATTATTTTTTTCGAGTACATTTGGTCCCCCAATTTTTTGAAAGTTACAAAATTAGTCCCTCCATCCAATTTCCATCAATTTTTGTCCTACATGGCAAGTCTAGTGTTACATGTGTCCACCTAAATTTATAATATTAAATTATTATTATATTTTAAATTATAAAATAAAAAATATTAAAAAAGGGTCATCTTCTTCCTCCTTGATTTAGGAATTTTCAGTTCAAAAGCCTAGAGATGCAGAGGCACTTCTAGATTTTACACGCACTCTAGCAGGATCGGTGAAGTCTCTGGCTAATGATGGTATTACCTCTTATAGTTTTATTGCCTCTTTGCTCAAAAACTATGCCCTTGATGCTACCCAAACTTCAATCAACTGGAAAACGCTTGACATTGCTGTATCCCCGGCCCATTTTTATGAATGCTCATGGTTGTTCTACCATGTGAGTTATTTTTCTCCTCTCACATATATATTTTGCGTTTTCATTTTGCTTTGTGTTGCTTATTTTAAGGCTTGGTCCCAGGGAAAATGAGTTGAAGCAACGTAAAACAGGGTGCAGAGAAAACGAAGTAAACCAGGACGGGTGGGTTGAGTTGAGTTTTTGCGGTTAGAAGGGAATTGAAGCACTAACCCTAACCACTATAAAGGAGGAGAAACAGGGATGAAGAAGAAAACTTAGGACCTTTTTTTTAAATTTTTAAATTCTTTAATTTAAAATATAATAATTATTTAATATAATAAATTTAGGTGGACTTGTCATGTGGCATCAGATCTGCCATGTAGGTTACAAATTGATGGAGATTGGATGGAGGGACTAATTTTGTAACTTTCAAAAAATTGGGGGACCAAATGTGCTTGAAAAAAACAATACAATAGGGACCAAATCGCACGTAAGCTAAAGTTGGGGGACCAAAAGTGCAATTAAGCCAAATATTTATTCAATAAACTTTTTTCAAATAAGTTAAAAATCACTTATTTTCATAAGTTTTGTTTTACAAGCTTATTGAAATAAGTTTAAAAGTACTTATAGGAAAATCATAAACCATTTATATAAGTTTATTATAGGCTTAATTCCATTTTTGGTCTTCTTATTATTAGTCATGTGCGATTTTAGTCCCTATAGTTTTTTTGAGCACATTTGGTTCATCTATTTTTTTAGTGTTACAAATTCGATCCCTCTATTTTTTAATATTACAAATTCGGTCCTTTCATTTAATATTTGTTAATTTTTTCAATGATTAATAAAGAAGAATTACCATTCTAAGCACATAGAACCTCTGGTTTAGCTTCTATCTCTTATATTTTCTCGTTTCAACCTAATTCAATGGTTTCTTTATGTCATTTATCGATTTCGTCCCTCTTTTCAGGGACATTTTTTTTTTGTTCCAACGCATGGTTCTTTACCATTTAAGCTCTAATGGAGGTTTTATGTGCTTAAGTAGTGGTTTCTCTCTCTTGATCATTGAAAAATTGATGGACATTTGACAGAAGGATTGAATCTGTAACATTGAAAAACCAGGAAGACCAAATGTGCACAAAAAAACTGTAGGAACCAAAATCGCACATGACCAATAGTTGATGATCAAAAATGCAATTAAGCCATTATTTTAATAAATTATTCACATAAGTCCAACTAAGCTTTCCATAAGCTATTCCCAAACATAGTTGAAAAAAAATCTAGCTTTCTAAATATCCACTTGCTTAATTTTAAGTTTTCGATTTTATATTTCTATTTTTGTTAAAGATAATAAAATTGTCACATTATTTGTTATCGATACAGTTATTAATAAAAACAAAAAAAATTATAAGCAAACCAACCAAGGCCAAAGTTTTTGTCGTTGGTATATATTGAATGGCTTTGAATTGCTGCAGCACTGCAGCTGTATGTATGCTAAATGTAATCCTGTTGCTTGGGCCCATGTTAAGGAGGGATCACCAAACCAACCAAAAAGCTTAGCCTGTTCTGCTTGGTTAAAGCTTGAGCAATTTGTTTTGTTTGGCGCTAGTGCTACAGCTGCATTATACCCAACCGTTCCATTATTATTTTTCAAATGCATTTATTTAAAATATTTTTTATGCACATTTATTTAAAATATTTAACTATTGAGTGATGTCCCAAATCGGTCACTGAAAAATTTTGGGGAACCATTTTTAGTCCCTGAAAAAAATAATTACTCACTTGGTCCCTCAAATTTTCAAATGCGAGACACATTAGTCCCAAGATTTAGTTCTGACGTCCATTTACTTGCCTACTTATTCTATTAACCATCGTACTTAGCCCGTTAGTAGTCCTGCGTGACCTATGATGAATTTCTACCACGAAAAATTAATGAAAAGTAAAAAAGTACATAATTATCAGATATCTGAATTTTAAAATTGTTTACGCCTTTCACTTTTTATTTGTTTTCCAATGAGAAAATTCGTTATAATCCACGCAGGACCGCTAACGGACCAAGTAGGATGGTTAATGAGACAAGTAGACAAATAAATGGACGTCGGAACTAAACTTAGGGACCAATGTGTCTCGCGTTTGAAATTTTTAGGGACTAAATGATTAATTTATTTTTTTCAGGAACTAAAAGTGGATCCTCAAAAATTTTTCAGGGACTAATTTGGATCTTCACTCTTAACTATTTTATTTATATGTTATCCGTGAATCTAAAGTATAAGAGAAGTACTAGCATCATACTCTTTATCACACTCATCTTAACACACCCTTTATTATTGGGTGAATTTCATATGGGACCTTATGTTTTGGTGGGTCTCACATGACATTCATCCAATAATAGAAAGTGTGTTGAATAAGAGTGTGATAAAGAGTGTGTTACTAACATTTCTCAAATTGTAATGCATTATGCATTTAGAGTCTATCCGTGTCTGAGCATTCCAAGACAAGCAATTTTTATGGAAGAAAAATGAAAAATACAAGAAAACTGTGAACAATGCTAAAAGAAAAATAAAAATACAACAAAAAAGAAAGGGGAGGCTGCCTAAAATTATGAGGCTGCTTAGGCTTCTAACATGGTTTTCCTAAAATTACTTAAAATGACTCAAATAAAATTTCCTTTTATGAAAAAAGTAACCCATAATCTGTTCAGCATCATGTAGATACCCAAGCTATTGACTCTTCGGATGCATTAAGGAGCTCAGATGGTAAAGTGAAGTTGCATATAGTGTCACCTTGGACACTCTTTAATGTATATATCTAAGCATGAAAAGTACCCTTCTAATTTTTTTGGTCTGTCTTAATATACTAGACGTTGACAAACCACCGCCTCTTGGCATATACAATAAACAAATTGGTTAGGACTCCAAAAACAAATGTGTATGAGGGGTCCAATCAATTTCTTAGTGACAAGCATTATGATCATTTACCTTTTAGGCATAGACTTTTATATGCTGATTATTATTATGATAATAACAAGAAGTAAGACATTTTTTAAATCGCCTGCTTACGTAAAAGATCCTTGGAACATTTGTAACTAAAGCCCTTTTATTATTGAGATGTAGTAATCTGTGATGTGATCCTTGTAAAGTATATGCCATCCTTATTATAATCAGTAGTGATTTGATCCATTAACCCAAATTAATAGTGAGAATAGGCAACTTCCTAAAAGCAAAATTAGCTTAGGTCATCCCTTATATCAGATCATATCTAATGACATGGTTTGCTTCTAGTAATTCCCCAAAACCTGCCGGGGATACAAAGTGAAGTCATTTGTAATGTTAGTTTTGAACCAACATTAACTAATTTTTAGTTCTTTAAGCAAATTGTTCTTAATTCTAGCATCAAATCTTATCTTATCTTTTTTTTTTTTTGGGTCTTTGATCGAATATCCATAAAGACAAAGTTGTGAGACTAACTCTCGAGTCAAGAGTGGTAATTAGATAAAACCCTCCCCAAAATGATGATTCCAGGATTCGAATCCTGACCTTACAAATAAAAGTTTGTCTGAGAGTTCTCTTCAACTGCAACCACTTTGGGTATCAAATCTTATCCTATGAATTTGTGCTGTGCTATATGAGAGACTGTCAGTGGTTATCATGCAAACATCATAAGATTGACATGACCAAGATAAAAAATAAAATAAATTTGGTTGGGGGAAGCACGCCCCCTTGTAAAGCCAGAGAATATCACCAACATCAACGAGGATTTATAGTAGAATTTACATATTACCTACCAACAAGGGAGATCCAAGAATCGAACCTAAATCACAACTAGTGTGAGCGGAAGATTTGACTAGATATGCCAATCCTTGTTGGCAAAAATAAAATAAATTTGGTTCTCCAGCTACTACACTGTCTGATACAAGATTACCTCGAACAACCTTGATTTGGTGAAGGTCCCTTTTTCGCTGACCCAAATTCCAAGTATAAACAATAATCAAATTAACATTCTTCAGCAGGTAAAAGACTTCTTTAGAAAGAGGATAGTACATTCCTTAGAGGCCCCTACATCCCCACCATAAGAAGAAATTACTGTAATATTAAATGAGTAATGAATCATGTAGGTGAGGAGATAGATAGATATAGAGAAATCTTATCAATGAACTATAGTCAACAATTATGAAATTTCTTTTATAACCTTTGTGTCTATCTATCTCTCTTTTATATGATTACATGACAAGAAACACATGAGATCGTCCATTCACTGTTATACCATAGTGGTTTCACTCTTAATTTTTGTAACATTTTTTTTCTCTATACAAATTGAGTATGTCTTTTGTTTACTGTATGCTACATATAATAGTTGAGAAATTAAGGATATATATACCTATGACCGCATTCTAAATTTGTAGTCTTTAAAAGAATATGCTCCAGCCACGAAAGGCCTTATGCGTTGTTGGCAAGGCAAAGGAGAGTGGAGACGTGTTCTAATTTTTCATAATTTGATTTATGGAGACTCCAATTACCATTTATCAAGTAGTAATCTTTTTCCTCTCATACAGCATTTAAATATTAGAAGTCAAGAAGTAAGAAATCATGTTGGAGTGTTTGGTACAAAGTGGAAACATTCAATTAATCTCAATAGAAAGAGGAGAGGAAATAATCAAAGACCTTTATGACTAACAATTCATGAATTATTGACCTTACAATTTCAGTAGCAGAATAAGAATACAGATTTTCTGGACTCTTGTATACAAATAATCTTACAAACTCTATAAACTTCTTTCACCATGAATCCATGCAAGTGAAAAAAGAAAAAAATGCCCCCCCAAGATTGAAGGGACAAGCATGCATCAAGCAATACAAGTTCATCTACTTGACTAGCAGTGAATTATGATGTTGCTTACAAAAACAATATCAGGAATTCCATATTATTGTTGTCAAAAGAACAAAACCAACAGTTATGTGCCTTGCCAAAATAACTAATCAAAGAACCAATAATCAACCTTTCTATCAGTCATTTGTTCTAAATGCTGCAGAGAAATATGACACTTCAAGTTGAGGCTTTAACCAAAGGTGACTGATTCATGGGAGAGTGAGGTGACATCATGATTTCATCAAACCTTCTAGATTTGAAGCTAAGCCTCAATTCACTCTGCCAACAACGTTTCTTCTCAGATACCATAATCTCCTTATTTTGAACCACAAAGGTACGAATCCTTTGCAAAGAAACTTGCACTGCCTTATCATCCATGTTGGCATAGCATACCCTGAACCATCCTGGCTCAGAGCAATGAAAAGAAGAACCAGGTGACACATTGATCTTAACTTCATGAATAATCATTTTCCATAGTTCCATTTCAGCTTCAAAACTTGGCTTCTTGAGAAGATGCCGCAAATCCATCCACACAAACAAACCACCATTGCTTTGCAAGCAGTTTATGCCAGCTATTTTCACCCCCATAGTGAAAACTCTATACCTTTGTGCTAACCTCTTTGCACTTTCTGCAAGGAACCTTCCCACAAACTCATCATCTGATAGCATTGATGCTAAAAGATACTGTGTCTGTGTGGATACTAATCCAAAGCTTGACATTTTTCTAGCACAATGAACAACATCATCATTGTAGGAATATATGATGCCAACTCTAAAGCCAGGGAACCCCATATCCTTTGAAAGACTATAAACAATGTGAATGAGGTCACGGTCACATTCAATGTCTGTGTCATGTTCCATTATCTCAGCTATGCTTATGAAATCAGGATGGTTAAAAATTGTCGCAGCATATATTTCATCACATACTAGGTGGATACGTTTCTCATTGATGAAGCTAACCACGGTTCTTAATGTGTTTCTGTCCATGGTTGTGCCTAATGGATTTGATGGATTGGTAATAAGTAAACCCTTTACTCTGATGTTATCCTCTTTGGCTTTAGAAAAAGCTGCTTCCAATGCTTGCCTTGTCAACTTGAAATCGTTGGAACTTTCACAGATAACTGGGACAAGTTGAACTCCTGTTCTCCACCTCAAATCCCGATCAAAACTGCATTAACAATCCCAGATGCTTATTAGAGAGTAATTAAGATGTAGATGTTAATAAAATTAATATATATTATGGGTTAAATATCATATGGATAGTATAAAAAAAAATCATAGGGATAACCAAAATGTTCTTATTTTATTATTCTCTAATGTATAAGGGAAGAATATGTCCTAGTAGTGACCCCAAGTAAATTAAATAATGTTAATGGGGGACAAATTGCTACTTAATAGTTAATTGTGGTCTAATTGGGGTTTGACCATGTAATTTGATTTTTTTCATTGATCTGATCGTTGACTACTTGTTATGGCACTATAATGGAAAGTTAATTTAATAGGAAGGCAATTTAGCACAGGTCAATTCTATTTTAGTTGAAGAGCATCATGGCATACGTAAGCTTGTCCTTATTTTTGGTGATAGGACTAATAATTGCTCCCACGATTTTAGCATCACACTCTTTATCACACTCCTTGACAACACATTTTCTATTATTGGGTGGATTTCATGTGAGACCCACCAAAATACATGGTCTCACATAAAATTCACCAATAATAAAGGGTGTGTTAAGAGGAGTGTGATATTAGCATTGCTCAAGATAAGTTGGTCTTAATTTTTCTTCTAAACTAATGTCTCCTAAAAATTATTATTGATGATATATAATAAAGAAGAGGAGGGATCCGTTGTGTAAGTCATTTTTCACTTACATGTAATTTTAATTGTTGATTTTATATCGTTGGATGAAAATAAAATCAACAATAATTAAGTATAACATTGTAAGTGAAAAATAACTTATATCAGTGTATACCGTTCCCTCTTCAATTAAAAAAAATGAAAAAAGAGAGGAGGAAATTGAAATGAATATATTACCCTGCATAATAGGGAGTGGGCACCAAAAATGCATCACCAGGGTCTGCCAAACAAAAGGCAGTGACCTCATGTGCTCCAGTTGCTCCGCCGCTCATAACAATACGATCAGGGTCGAACGTGACTCTGTTTCCTCTTGTTTTTGACATGAATTTAGCCACAGCCTGTGCAAGTTCAATTTAAGTTATGTTAGTTATCATTATTCAAACTCAACTTATTCATGAATAGTAATAACGTGATTTTATCAAGCTAATAATTGCCACTCACATCTCTAAACTCCGGAAGACCATGATAATCCTGGAAGTTAGCTATGGCCTTGAAATCATGTACTCCTTCTAGAGTGCAAATTGAGGCCTCTGGATTACTCATTATCCAATCTTCAACCAAATCAGAAGTAAGCTGCAAATTTAAGATAATTGAAATAATTAGAACCAACATTAAAATATATATATATATATATATATATATATTATAAGGTAAAGTTATATGGATTTTTCTAACTTGTGCAACTTTGCACATGTTAAGGAATCTTAAACTAGAAATATTATATTGGAAAGAGTAGCTTTTAAGTTTTCAAGGAGTTGAATATATAACTTTCAATAAAATATTATTTTTTTTGGATTCCTTAACATGTGCAAAGTTGAACATGTTAGAAAAATCGAAGTTATATATCCTTCGGTCCAGAGGAAGGACCATCTATACATGAAATTGTGAGAAGTGAGACTAGAAGCTTTAAACTTCATTATATACCTGATTTTCTGCTAGACCCATTTGGATAACCCCATTAGGATTCATGGTGGGATGATAGGGGTTTTCATCATAAGCCTTCCATCCATCAAAGTATGGTGAGTCTTCACCGTGTCCATTGCCAGTGGCAATCTTAGACAACAATTGAGGTTGGTCAACGTTTAGCCCCATATGGTCTATGCTTATTGTTCTTCCAAACTCTAGTAGCAATGCAATGGAATTGGTGAAATCTAAGTCAGAGAAAGAAGCGAGGGCGAATTCAAGCCTTTTGGGTTGTCAGAAATGTTGGCCTTAGATGAATATTTTACAGGAGCAAATATTGTGTAGATGTGAAGTTCCACTCCGAGAGAAGTGCTTATTTATAGGCATGTTTAGCACAAATTTATGTTGATTTTTACTTGGAGAATCTCACTAGTCCAGATAAAGAATGAAAGTTCCCACGAAAGAGAGTATAGTAGACTATGGCATAAGCCATGAACGGTGATGCACCATCGGTTGAAAAAATTAGGCAAGACATGGTAGGCAGTCAATACCGACCAATTTATTATTGTCGTACCTTTACCAAGTGCCACCTGTACAGGTTTTTTGGTCAACAAGAGAAATATACGTACGTACTCACATGTTGCAACCATAGCTTAGGCGTATTTAAACCGATCGATATTAAATAATTAAATATTTGTGTTAAATGATTATTATATTGAATATTCAATTTTTTTTAATATTTTGAAATAATAATAATAATATATTAGTTATTCTTTAAAAAATTGTATATTAATAATATTTTGAAATAATAATAATAATAATAATAATATAATATTTTGCAGGAAAATTAAGGTGGTCCAAGGAACTGTGAGAAAGTTCAATATTGAAAATAAAGATTTTTATAATACAATTAAAATACAGTTTCATCTTCAATTAAAATTTTCACTGTATATAAAAAAAATTTAATTTTCACTTATATTTGAATGACCTAAATCAATTTAGGCATAAGGTTTTAACGTTTACATTCTTTAAGGGGATTAATTTTTTATTTTTTTTTTGAGGAAATTCTTTAAGGGGATTTTAGATAACAAAAAAAATGCAATTATATTATATTGTCGGTGTAAGTTTTTTATAATGTCAACTAGTTATGCATTATCATATTATTAAAAATATTCAATTGATAGTACAAATTTTTTATAATAACAATGCATCGAAATTAAACCCTAACAAAAATAAAGCCAAAAGTGATATAGAAATAAAATAATATGGAGAATCAAAAAGAATAACATGATAACCATAAAGTAACTGTTACATTTCTTTTATTTTGTTATGAAAAATTTAATTTTAATTTTCCGGAATTGAATACTACTTTTGGTAACTAAAATCAAAGGAGAAATAAATGTTGCTTCAATCCTCCAATCAAGCTCAGACCAAAAAAGAAAAACCCCTCTAATGAAGCAGAATATACAAGCATAAAAAAATTGTTTAACGACATTAAGAGAACTAAATACCACTACTTGAGAGATCAGTATCCTCTATCAAGTCACTCTTTGGTCCCCCCATTACCCATTTTTGGCGAAGATGCCTGTCAGCATTAAATCGAAAATGAAAGCGACAACTCATTCATTACAATGAGCCGTCTAGAAGTCAGAAGAGCCTTTTTTTTTTCATAAAGAAAAATATAGATCAGGGAAAGACACATTTCCTTATGTAAAATTAAGGAACATCATCAACATCAATCAAGATTTATATTTGAATTTACATATTAAGTATCAATCAATAGGATAAAATTGAGAATCAAACATAAGCCACGACAAGTATGAGTGAAAAACTTAACCAGATTTGTCAACTCTTATTAATTAGAGGAACTTATTTGAACTTAGAAAAATAATTTTCGAAAATAAACTTATAACAATAGCTATACATTCTTATAAGTCTCTTTAAAATTTATTTCAACAATATGTATTAGATAAATTTATGAAAATAAACTCTTATGATTTATTTTAAAAAAATTATTAAATAAATACTTAGCGCATTTTCAATGGGAGTTGCTTAGGAGTTGTATATAAAGCTAAGTAATCATTACTTACATAATTATATCATTGGAGTAAGCTTAGGTGAATATGAGTTGCTTACAAGAGTTACTTCTATAAGCAATCGTTTCTTATATAAGAACTCCCAATAAAAAAGGAGAGAAAAAAAAAATAGAGAATTATGTTTGCTGCCTTATTATAAAAATGACATAACAATAGATGTAAATAAAGATATATGATTGTGTGTAACTTATAGGATCTATTTAACAAATTTTATAAAATTGTACTGTTAAATTTGAGAGTTGCTTAAAGTACTATAATAAATAAATAAAAAAAGTGGCATGGTAAGATTCTTAAAAAAGCCCCAATAAATTATATCATTAGATTGATATGCTCTTAACCAAACTATTTATCCAAACACGAGTCTATCCCAATAAAAAGAGAAGTGGAAGTGTCTAACTCTAACCGTGTTAGCTGCAGCTCCACTCGTCAGTGTGGAACAAACGCCGTGTTGCTGGGCGACACAATGGAAGGAGCGAGGAGTGAAGACACCTAACAGAGTGAAGTCTGGGGACCACTCAAATAATTATATATTTTGTTTTTTTCAGTAAAAAGAACAACAAGATGATAATAAATAGCACAAAATTTAATTCGGCCCAGTTTCAATATTTTTTGCTATCCATTTCTCCTTAACGCCTCGGTTATGTAATTTTATAAATCAAAATTATTTTTTTATATTAAAACATACATCCTTAAAAAAAAATATTAAAACATACTGTATACATATTATGAAGGGACCCATACTGTCTTCAATTTCCGCAACGAAATTTTCCAAAGAAAAAATATATCATGGTTAACTTAATTTTTTTAAGGTACAATACATCACAGAAGTTTGAATAAGTAGTAATTCTAATTCATAACAGATGCCAAGTCTTATGTTCATATGTGATTAGAATTCTAATGATTTTTTTGTCAAAAAAAAAAAGAATTCTAATGATTTTGAAGGTACGTTACACATATCAACAATTTTTTTTATATATATCATGGTTAACTTAATTTTTTTAAGGTACAATACATCACAGAAGTTTGAATAATTAGTAATTATATTCTAATTCATAACAGATGCCAAGTCTTTGTTTAAAAAAAAAAAAAAAAAGATGCCAAGTCTTATGTTCATATGTGATTAGAATTCTAATGATTTTTTTGTCAAAAAAAAAAAAGGAATTCTAATGATTTTGAAGGTACTTTACAAATATCAACAATTTTTTATTTTTTATTTTATATGAAGGGGCTGTGATTAGAATTCTAATGATTTTGAAGGTACTTTACAGTTTACACATATCAACATTTTATTTAGACATTCGAAATACTTAAGATGTCTTTAACGTGAGAGGTCTTGTCCGAGTCCGACACACGAAATTTCTTTTAGATGGCTTAAATTTGCTATATAGTTAACCATTTATACAGATTGCAAGATTTAACCATTTATACTCGTGGCTACTTCAGTCTATTATTGTAAGTGAAATGATTTTTGTACACAAAATAGGAAAATGTCCTTTTTTATTTTTTGAGTATATTTTCGAGAAACATGTATATAAGGAAAATAAAAAGTAACTAAGAGATAAAATAAATATACACGATATCATATACGGTATCTAAAATTTGTGTTTAAATAACATAACTCTTATTTCAAAGACCAAACAACATAATTTCCAACCTTACTTTTGTGTGATGATCAACCGTGTCCGAGTTCTGCAAAAATAAAATAAAAAAATAAAAAAACCGTGTCCGAGTTTAAAACGTGATATCAGCTGACTGCGTGTTTTGTACTAAGGGATTTCAAAGCAAGAACAACAAGAAAAATGCATTGACACAGTTACATGTCACCTTCAAATTTAAGTCTCTCACGTCTATTCAAGTGAGATAATTATAATATGATAATACACAAAATAAAATGGGATTAATTATAATTAAAATATACAAATTATATAAATATAAAATAGCATATGAATAAGTATATATTTAATATAATTTGATTTTGATATATTATTGAATATATTGTTTTTTATCACCAACCAATCATTCATTATTACATATGCACGTAAGTTTTAAAATAGTTATTATAAAAGTTAAATAATTTTAATAATATAATATCATATTATAAATTAATAATATAAAAGACTTTCCTTACTACGTCAGATTCATGATTTAATAACGTTTATTTTTCGCTTTTTATAGTATTTTCGAGCTATTTTTCTCAGCGCCATTAAAAGAGTTAAACAACGATAGTGTTTCTGAAGGCTATTAAATTCACTTTAATATTGCTTCCTTAAAGAAGCACTATTTTTTTCCCTTTTTTTTAAAAAAAATATATAATTTCTTATACTCAGTGTTCAAACCTTTTTTTGGTTTCCCAGGGTATCATCCGCGCGCAACTATGGAGACTAATCCCTCTAGGTAATGGACGATATTGAAGGGTTGACATCTACCAACTAGGTTTTCTTCATATACAAGAGTCAGGGATCGAACTCCTGACTATTTGCTTAAGAGGCCCATACTCAATGTTCAGACCTGCATATTAAAAAAAATTTCAAAGTAAGAAAATAATATTCAACAAAGAACATATTCAAATTTTTGTGCAATTCCAAAACTAAAAAAAGAAATAATTCATACTTACCTTATTCAACAGATGAATAAAAATAGGGGGAAAATCATGATATGACTTCTTAGAAACCCCATATCTTGTGTAAGTATCAGTCCCCAGATCTTGTGTATCAGCTGGATTTACATACTAAATGAAAATTTGATTAATATCACAATTTAGAAACCAAAAAGGAAAGAACTCATACTTACCTTATTCAAATGGAGACGCGAAAGTGAAACAGAACCGCGACACTAATGCGCTTAGAAACCCCTTACCTTGCTTCGAAATTAAAAAAAATCCCTCGGTATCACGATTTGAAAATTAAAATGGAAAAAACTTATAATTACCATATTCAAACGGAGACATATGAATGAAAATAAATCGTGATATTGGGAACCCTGGACTTTGCGTCTCTAGATTTGGAAACTAAAAAGGAAAACTCATCAGGATCATGATTTTGAAACCAAAAAGGAAAGAATTCATACTTGCCTTCTTTAAATGAAGCCAAGGGACCAGTGTGGTGTTGATCTAGTGGAAGCAACTTGACCCTATTAGGAGGAGAATCTAGGGAACTCGGGTTCGAATCCTTGTGGAGTCACCCCCACTTAGAGGTTGAGAACCAAGGGATAAAACTTTGCTCAATCAGCTGAACCAGACATTAGTCTCATAGTTGGTGGACCCACTCGACCCAAAAAGCTAACTAGAGTTCCTTCCGAATAAAAAAACCAGCGGAGAATGCAAAAGGGGACTGCAAACATATAAATGAATACATGATCCATGTGGAACACATTTTCTAAAAGGAAAAGATAGCGCTTCCCCAAAGAAATGCTGTTAAAGGTATCCTCTTTTATAGGGCTTCCTTGAAGAAGCGCTCTTAAAGATGGAACACGTTTTTGTTTTTTTTTGTTGAAAAAAATTGGAAAAAGATATAACTTTTTCAAGAAGCGCTATTAAAGATAACTAGTATGGTGTTGGTCCAGTGGAAGCAACTTTCTCCCATATGGAGGAGAACCTGGGGAACCAAAGGTTCGAATCCTTGTGGAGTGACCCCTACTGGGAGGTTGAGAACCAAGGGATAAAACTCTGCTCAATCAGCTGAATCAGATATTAATCCCATGGCTGGTGGACCCACTCGACCCAAAAGGCTAATTAGTGTGGGTTCGAATAAAAAAAAACTAGCAGGGAATGTAAAAGGGGACTCCAAACATATAAATGAATACATGATCCATGTGGAGCACATTTTTTAAAAGGAAAATATAGCGATTTCTCAAAGAAGCGCTATTAAAGATATTTTAATAGCACTTCCAGAAAGCGTTGTTAAAGGTATCTTCTTTTATAGGGCTTCCTTGAAAAAGCATCATTAAAGATGGAACACGATTTTTTTTTTGGAAAAAAATTGGAAATAGATGTCACTTCTTTCAAGAAGTGCTATTAAATATATACAATAAGATAATACTTCTCTGTTAAAACGCTGTTAATGTTTGTATACATTTTTTTTAAAACAAGGTATGATGTAAAGATAACGTTTTTTCAGAGATATACTATTGAAAATATATCTTTTAACAGTGTTTTCTTGGAGAGACACTAGTAAAGGTCTCCGCACATTTTTTAAAAGCATTTCCATCTCAAACCGCTATTAAATGTAGGATATTAAAGGTCGAAGTGCCGTAGTTTGTCTATCACAATTAAATCCCATCTAATAGAGTTAGCAAAACAGTAGGAGAAATTAATTTGCACATGGGTGGCCTGAATATATGCAGAAGGGTATGACTCTGACAATTATGAGAATTAGATCTTCTGGTCAAGCCTTCAATGTTTGTGTTTGGATTTGGTTTTTCTATGCTAATTGCGAAATGGCCAAACTCTCCAAGTCCAAGGCTTTGATCTGTTCCGTAACCCCCCTTCTCTCGTGTATGGCTTTGCTCCCGATTTTAAACTTTATTTTTATTTTAAACTCCAAACAGGGTCTTTGGTCCAAAAGTCATGGGTTGAATTTGTAAGGCACGTGGAGTTTGTAGAGTCAAACTTTATTAATTATTATTTCTTAAGATAATTTGGAATCGAAAACATAATACTTCAGTTAAAAGTCGTAGTTATTTTATTTCAATTTGTTATTCCAGGAATAGGTTATTTATAAATTGAGTCCATGTATATCTTTCGTTTGCATTGATATATCAGATGTTGCAGACTATTGTTTATAAAATTGAAAAGCTAAACGAAAACTTAAAAAATGTGTTTAGATTTATGGATGTTGATTTCTATTTTGTACTGCGACAAAATAACATCATTCAAAGACTTAAGATAATTAGTATATAACCTTTTTCAGCAGAATATAGCCTTATATGAATCGGGTTAGAAGAATAACTTTTTTCCTATCTTATTGTCATATTTTTATTTCCCAAGTAAAACTTTATTTATAATAATTTTAAATGTAATAATATAAGAGATTTAAGATATGAAACTTCGCTGTTATGCATGAATGTAAAGACTTTTTTATCCTGTTAACCAATAGTAAATTATCATATCGTTAAAAATGTTTGATTTTTATAATAATTATTTTAAAATTATACACAAGATTTGTAATTGATAACAATAAAAAACTACATTACCAATATGTGGTTGATCCAAGTGGTAGAGACTTTGATATCTTAAGCAAGTGGTCAGGGATTCGAATCTTGACTCTTGTATATAGAGAAAACCTGGTTGGGAAGGGAGAACCCACCCTGTGTGCCCAACATGTTCCCCGATGGAGATTAATCACTACTAATGGTGGTGGATATTTTGTACCTATAATATAATTTTAAAAAAAATAAAAAAGTACGGTGTGCTAAAATCAAACTCTTAGATATTTATGTTAATTAAAACATGCATATTAAATATAAGAATCCGTAAAAAAAGCTAAAAAGGAAAGGGTGAAGAACAACACCAAAAACCCAACACATATTTTTTCAATTTATCTATCTTTTGTTGCATTCTTTTATAATTTTATCTTGGAAAATTTTAAACACAATTTATCAAATGAGCATATTTTAAATCGGATCCACCTCAAGAAACATAGTACATCTTCAATAGTACAGCTCGTTGGAATTGTACTTAGCTCCTCTTTTTATTGGTTCTATAGTATCACCTTGTCACTTTTTACTTTATATATCACTTTTAAGTATCTCTTTATTTCAATGGTAGGATTCTAAAAAGTTTATCAATGGGTCTCACAAGTCATCCACATTTGTACTCATATAGTTATATCTATTGTTATTTAAGCTTTCAAAATGTTTTTCTCTCTCCTAATTTTTTTGGATTATCATATTATTATATAAGAATAGAATATTTATAGAACTTATGTCAACCTGAGCTCACTCAAATGATGCAACCGAGCAAGGGACGAAGATTAACTCTATGAAATCCTTATAAGAACTCTAATTGGTGATACCTTTTTAACATATGCCTTGAAAAGAAAAGGACTGGGATAGTGAGACATGAAAACATTGCATTGGCTTTGACAATACATAGCAGACACTAGTCAACAAGAAAAGGTATTCAAAATTTCAAATTCTAAATTCTCAAATGCACATTTGACTGGATGGAAATATTTCAACCATTTTTTTTTTTTTTTTTTACGGATAAACAAATTCACTTAATGGACTACACAATTCAATTCATATTATGCAAAAGGTGTTTGAATATTTCATCCTTTGCAAACTCTTCACTGCTCTTGGTTGGTTCATCTGTGGCATGCCTATGACCACGTGTAGGAATTCCGATGGCGAAAACCCAAAACACAGGCTTCTGGAAATCCTGCCCAAATCCATAAAATAAAAGCAAATTCCAAATCTAATAAACAAAATTAAATTCCACTTCGTTCGTTAATATCGAGTATAATTTATTTATAACTAGTTAATTAATATTTTTACATTAAAAATAGTTTTTATAATTAAAAATTAAAAATTCATTTATAATTAGTTAATTGATATTTTTATATTTAAAACAGTCTTTATAGATTAATATTACATTCTTTTAACAAAATAAACTTGCTTTTTTAAAATTAAAATGAAGTACATAATTTGAAAATATTATAAAACAGTATTATTCATATAAATATTTGTTTTTTTAGCCTATTATACGTATTTGTTTTATTATAACAATTTTTTTTTTTTAAGTATACATGGAACAGATGATGCATATAAAATTTGTACCTATTATGTGAAAACAATTTTGTATTATTTTATTTCTTTTGAGTAAACTGTAAAATGCAATTTATCCCTTAATTTATTATCTTAGCTGCACTTTCCTCCCTTATATATTGAATTAACACTTTGTTTGGGTAAGAAGAGAAGTAGGGAAGAAAGAAATGGGGAAGAAAGAAGTAGGAGAGAAGAGAGATTGAGTATAAAATGGGTAGATTTTTTAGTTGTTTGGTTTGATAGAAATAGAAGAGAAATAGGGGAGAAAGAAAAGTTGAGTTTTCTCTCCACTCGTTTGGTTGGATAGAAAACTGAAAAGAAAGAAACTGAGTTTTTATTGAAAAGACAAATTTTCCCCTGACACTATATATATATATATATATATATATATATATATATTACATAAAAATAAAAAATAAAAAAATTACACAACCAATGCCACTTCAGTTCGGTGAATAGCTTAGGCGCAATGCATTTTGACAATACAAGACCAATAACCAAATACAGTGATGTGTAACAAAAGGAAGAAGAGCCATTCTTTGATTACATTTTCACTTATCTTCGTTGTCAAATGTGACCAAATTGCAAATCATACTAAGTTGAGAGTTTTGAAGACCCATTCTACTAAAACTAAAATCAGAAACAGAGAGAAGATGTTTTTGGGTTTTTTTTTTTTGGTTTTATGTTTATTGTTGCTCAATGAAAATAATCAAATCAGACAAACCCAGATTGCAAAATGCTCCAGACCCAGGGAAAAAGATGCAAACTTTATGCAAAATCATGATTATGTGTAATGAAATTGAAGGAAAAAAAGGTTGAAGGTGGTGGGAGGTTGGAGTTAACGTTGGGAGAAGGGTAGTGAGGTAAAATAGGTTTTCTCCTCTCTCATCCGTCAGTTTTCTTCTCATAGGAGAGAATAAAACTTTAGGCATGGGTCCCACGTGATTTTTTCTCCCTCTCTTTGTTTTCTATCGTGAACCAACCCACATAAAAGTGACTTTTCTCTTCAATCTCTCTCTTCTCTACTTCTTTCCACTCATTTTCTATCAATCCAAACACAGTGTAAGTATATCTAGCAGTGGTTGATCATACCCACGATAAATTGTGCCTCCAAACGAACTTTATCTGCAAAGTCAGGGATGTCAGTCCTGGAGTCATCATTTTGTAAAGGATTTTATTTAACTACCACCTCCAATCCAAGGGTTAGTCTCGCAGCCATGTCTATAAGATACTGATCAAATACCAAAAACAAATATTAAATTAGATATATTACACCCTTATTTAATTTATCTCATGGGTTTCCATTTCCACCCAATCTCTTGTTAACTTTAATGCTGAAAATTCCATTTAAAAGACAAAAGTGCCCCCTCTCCCTGTACCTCTAAAAGTTTAGTGTCGGAAGAGGGATTGAACTCTTCAATTTCACTATGCAGGAGCATCGCAGCCACACCACCAGCAAACAGAGCTTCTTGACCTTGGCAAAATTATTGCAATGCCTCCACCTACCTTGGACAACTGGGCAAGTCTCCCAACATTAGGGTCCATTTGGTTCAAAGGAATGGATGAGAGGGGACTAATTTTAATGGAGGGGAGGGTAGGACTCTTAGTAGAGGGAATGTGTTTTAAGTTTAACACAATTCATGTTTCGTTGGTTCATAAGGGGGTGAGGTGTGATTTTAAAACAAAATTACTTTTATATCCTTATAATTTTGGATTTCTAAATACATAGATAAGGATAATTTACTCATTTCATTTAAAATGTTTTAAATCTCCTCTCCTCTCGTCCTTTCCAAATTCCCTCAATATTGGACGAGAGCCAAAATTGATGGAGTGTAAGTGTTTTAACACAATGCATGTTCGGTTCATAAGGGAAGGGTGTCATTTTAAAACAAATTTACTTTTACACCCTTATAATTTTGGATTTCTAAATGCGCAAGTAAGGATATTTTAGTCATTTCATTTTTAAAATGTTTTAAATCCCCTCATCTCCTCTTCAAATCCACTCAATATTGGATGAGAACCATATTATAGGTACAAAGTACCACCATTAGCAGGTTTTCTCGATACACAAGAGTCAAGATTCGAACATCTGATCACTTGCTTAAGGTATCCAATTTCCTTACCGCTTGGATCAACCACATGTTGATATTAGAAATCATAATATAAATGCCCTTTAAGAAAATTAGGATAATATGTCAATTTCTAATTGATTAATGTTGTCCAAAAAGTTGTGATGTGCAAGTGTACACAGTCAAACAAGTAATAAAGTGTGAATAAAGATCGTTCCTACGAGGATTTAAATGAATTGAATATCACTTCTAGTTTTAACTTTTTCTACTTAGGTTAATAAAAATAGAACGTAACTTTAAGCATGTAAAGTAAATGGAGTAATTGGGTGACAGAACAGTAATTAATAAATGCAAGGAATCAATAAAAGAGATAAATGGGTGTTTTAGAACAGAGATGGAAACAGCTAGGATTCTAATCCTTTGTAATCTTAACTTCAGGGTAATCGTTGTTTCAGGATGCTATAACATTTAGTCCAGGAAATGAAGTTTGCTTTCCAGCAGTAAAACTGAGTTCATTAAACGCTTCTTATTCCTAAGTTCATATTAATTTCCCTCAGTTGTCAGATAAATACGTCCAGCTACTTAAAGACTTGAAGGCTATTCCTAGCTCATTCAACACAATTAATTTTTCAATTAATTGCTCTATCTTTATCTTCTAAACAAGTCCACTAACTTGGTTTTTCCAAACTTTGTCAGCTGATATTTCAGATCAGTTGATCAAGCTAATACCGAAATTAAACATTAAAGCAGAGAAGAAGAAAATGCATAACATCCATTGCATTGAATTACCCATCAGTTTAATTACAAATTCATAGAATCCTAACTTAAGAGGATTAGCTCATAATGAGCTTAAAGATAAAACAAGTCAGGAAAATGGAGAATAAAGACATAAAGTAAAAAATGGAATTACAGAGATGACAAAGGGCTGACGGCTGCTGCACAGTACAGGTTGCTACAGTCCCAGCTAACCTAAAAGCAAGGTCACACTCACTATTTGTACTACTCCCCCAAAAATAGGGCTACACACACACTCTCTCTCTCTCTCATGCCTTCCTTTTTGGGCTATTACATAATTCAAGTACCAAAATAATCCTTGGCCCAATTCTCAAGTACACTCAGCTGCTGCCTTACATTTTCTCTTTCCTCGTTTTGGGACAGCGCAGCAGGTTCTTTGTCCTGTAGTGAAGGTGTGCTGAGCTGACAATTCTTTTGTCTTGTAGTGATTCTCTTCCAAACGCTGCAACATTCCATAACCTTCCAGAGCAACTCCTGCAGTAATTTCACTTCTAAATTCTGCTCAAAACTCAAGCAAACCGTCAGCAAAGATAATTCAGTATTAACATCTTTTTCAGCATTTTAACAATTCAACACAGATATTTACTAATCGAGGCAAAACTTGAATTTCTTTTCCAAAATTGATCAAAACAAGAACAATGATAAAGCTAAAAGGATAGTAATAACTCATATTTCTATGAGTTATCGATTAATAGTATAAATAATTTTTATCCTTTCAATACATACCAATTAAATGTATAATATTTTGTCGCCCCATTTGAATACAAACCTCAACATTGGATAGAGAGTCCACTTAATACTTAATAATTATACAAAATCTTAAAGATCGCAGCTGCATAAGCAAGTCATGAATGTTTTTTTTTTTCTTTCCTTATTTTTTATACTAAAAAGGATATTTATTCATTCAAATTGGTAAAATACATCGAAAACAACACAAATTCAACATCGCTAAAAACCGAAAAGGATGAATCTGCAAACAAACTCACAGCACTCAGGTTAATAGCATAACACGGCAAAATGCCTACAAATGTGATAAAATCAAAGTGTCCGGAATACCCATGCCTCCGGATCTGTAACATTGACGCCCAGGTCTTGATTGAATCTGTAATGGATCGAAGCTGATCTGTCAATCTGAACCAAACGAACACTGAAACAAGACGAGAAACCAAAATACGCCACAACAAGAAGACGAACAAAACACCACCGCACGCAGATGATGAAAACACGGAAAAAAAAACGAAAGAAAAACCAGATCTAGGTGGAAAACCACTTATTTAGATAAAAGGATAGAACAAACGATGTAAATGGGTGATTACAGGTCAAAAAATAGCCTAAAATCACCCCCTCCGGTGGATGAGGAAAAAGGAAAAGAGGAGTAGAGGTAAGGCTGAGAGAGAGCGCGCCTTGAATCGCAAGTCATGAATGTTGTAAAAGGGAATTCATTGATTTGGTCAATTGGATCATATTCATTAATTAACTAAAATCTTCTAGTCAAACTGCCATCTCACAAGAGACTGAATAAGTCACACAAGCCGGAGAAAAAATTCTCAGATATTTTTAGAGTAAGAAACTTTTTTATATTTCATTTTTTTTTTTACAAATATATTTCATATTTATTAAAGTGTAAAGATTAGTTTTGTGTATTATTACTTACTTTTATTTTAATTAATTCTTTTTAATATTATAATTAGTACACGACCTGTTTAATAACAAATAATAAAAAAATAAGTATCTAAAGATTTATTACTTACTTTTTCTTTATATATTTTTTAATACTATAATTAAAATGTGTCCTGTTTAATAACAAAGAATAAGAACAAAAAGGATCCCTTTCTCCCCAGACCAAAATGCATATATAACAGCCAGATGAGCCTTTTTTTTACGTAAAAATACACTTTTTTCTTGGGAAAATTTTGGAATTATTTCATATAAAAGTTCCATTTTATTTCAACTTAAAAAATTGGTTTGATTCAAACTCAGTTTTAAATTTTAAATAAATAGTAATCTTTTATATATAAGAGGAAAGTAGATTTTGCTTTGACCTAGCTACCAAATCACTTCATTTTTTTCCCCGCTTACCGATCCAAATTGCGTGGATGCTATTGGAAGTCATCCCTTGATGTTATTGTTTTTCATTCCAAGTTGCAAGGCGTGAAAGCAATCTTGAGAAATTTCTTGTGAACAGAGCTTCTGGTGGCTTTGTTGGGGTTTTTTTTTTTTTTGCCAAACTGATCCACTTTTTAGAAATTATTTATCAAAATAACCTAGTTTTGAAACTATTTATTAAAGTAACCTAATTTTAATTAAAATAAAAAAAAATAAAAAAAAAAAGCTGTCAGACGCCACGTGTCACCTCCCGGTGCAGTGGTGCCACTCCTACATGCGCCAATAATGGCGCTAGTAGCAGCGGCGCCACTGCACCGGGAGGTGACACGTGGCGCCGGCCCCCCCACCCCAACCAACAAATTAAAACCCCCCCCACCCATTCGTTCCCCCATCCCCTCAGTATAAATCCCCCTCACCCGGTTCCCCCTCTCCCCACACACACACATCCTCACTTGCTATATTTTCTGTAACTTGTTTATTTTCTAACACTCTTTTAATTTTTTGTACACTTTATTGAAATCAAGTTTAGGTAAATGTTACATTGTTTCTGATATCATTATTTTAATTTTTTTAATTATATAGTCATTTACCAATATTCTGTTACTTTTTGTTTTTTACACTATTCTTTATCACTTATTATTCTGGAAGTGTTTAATTTAACGTTTATAATACCATATATTTGTATCATTTAATATGTTATTTATTTGTATTTTTTTATTTTACCCCTTCTACCGTCTCCCCCTTCCACCAACACATATCTTTTAATTCCTTTTATACTCTATTATAATAAATGTTAAATTTAATTAAATGTTGTATTATTTTATTAATTGTTTTATATTCATTTACTAACATTCTGCTACTTTTTTTTTTCGTTCATCATTGTCATTTATTTTTTTGAAAATGTTGAAGTTAATTTTTATAATATATTTTTTGATAGATCTGGTAATTTATTTATTTGTATTTTTTATTATGTCATTTTTTTTTGTATTCAGAATGTACCATTTTTTGTTTATTATATTTATTTTTGTTTTGTTTTCTTAGTTATTATTTAAGTTGTTGTTATTTAGTTTTTTTTTATGTTATTGTTATTATTATTGATGTTGTTTTTATTATTATTATTATTATTATTATTATTATTATTAGTATTATTATATTATTAATGTGCCAATTGACAACACAGTAATATCGGATTGTTAATTTTTTATTATGTTAATTATTAGTGTGGTTATAGAAATATTTTATGTTGTTGATATAAGGGAAGAACCAAATATACGCTAGATTTACTGCACACGTGAGAAGCGGATAAGTGTCGGCATAATATTTTGACTCCTTTACTAACCACATGAATGTCTTCATGTGCTTAGTAAAAGAATCTAAACATCCTAATAACGTACATCACAGCAAGTTGAGAATTGTAACCCCATCTTCGCCTGGGAGTTAACCGTAGTGCAAAACTGAATCCTGTGTGGCATTAGGCCCTTGCCATCAAGCACCACGTCCTTCATTAACTGTAAACATATTTCACAGGTAATGAAGGACGTGGTGCCTGATGGTAAGGGGCTAATGCCACACAGGATCCGGTTTTGCACTGCGGTTGGATACCAGGCTAAGATGGGGGTTACAATTCTCAACTTGCTGTGATGTACGTTATTAGGTTGTTTTGTGCAGTTGCTACTGGCCAGTAGCCTATCAAACAGATGTTTTGATGTATATAAAATATAAAATTTCTAATAAATCCGGTAATATACTGCCTTATTACCTTATTGTAAACATAATTCATTATTGTTAAATATCATTAGTAGTGGTAATTTATTCATTTATTATCGGGTTTTTTATTATTATTATTATTATTATTGTAGGCCGACAATATGAGTCAAGTTGTTATGGTTTTGTTTTACTGGAACGGGAGGGTATATGATGGAGATAATGGCCTTACTTTTGAAGGAAATACGAAATTCATGAAAATAAAACAAGGAATCAGGTATGAAGCGCTGAGATCAAGGATACATTCTAGGTTGCAACTTCAAACAAATCAGTGTATTTCAAAGATAACGGCCAAATATCTTGTACAAATAACACCTCCAGTTTTCACTGGTTACCAATTAACTGATGATGCGGATGTGAGTTGCATGTTGGACGCTTTTCTGCAAACGCCGGATCTGACAACACTTGAGATCTATGTGGACATTGATTTGGTTGGTAGCTCCATTATACCTGAGCAACCACTATACAGTAATCTTGAAGTACAACAATATGACTTGTCGGATTAATCAGTTAGCGATGATGAGGAATGGTATAGTGAAATGGAGTTCGTGTCAGATGCAGATGAAGACGGCGAGGAATTTACATATTATGATTCACATGAATCAGCTGATTCCGAAGATGAAGGTGAAGGTGGGTCCAATATAATAGTATCCGGGTTGGTTTCTCCGGTGTCATCGGTACCGCCTGGTGGTGGTGTTCCACAACAGTCAGGTATGTTTTTAATAACGTTATTCTATTATAATATTATTATAATCAATAACGTACATATATAAAATAAGTTAATCTATCACAGGTCAATCACATGGTCCATTCATCAATCCATCTCCACACTACATTTATATTAATTGGAATCATCCAGACGAAGAGACGGATTTCGCAGGCCTGGACGTTCCTGGATCTTGGCAGCTCGGCCAGGAGTTGTATGTGGGGTTGCGATTTGAGAGCAAACAGGCTGTTCAGGATGCGGTGAAGCGACATTCAATGAAAATTCACCAATCATTTGAAGTTGCAAAATCAACAAAGTCCCTATGGGATGTCCATTGTCCAAATTGTGCAGATGGTTGTCGTTGGAGGTTAAGGGCCATTTTGTCGAAGAAGTCAGACATGTGGGAAGTGTCGAAGTATGGTGGTCCTCACAACTGTGTCAATGCAATGTTGTCACAAGATCACGCAAAGATGGACTCCAACTTTGTATGCTCATGCATTCTAGGTATTACAGTTCATGTAGATTTTAAAAGCGGTCATTACAATAAATCATATATGATATGATCTTAAATTTATTTTATATGGTGTGTCAGACATGGTCCGCGAACAACCTGCTGTTACCGTTGGGCTTATACGGGAAAGAATCCAAAGTATGTTTGGATACAAAATTTCTTACCGGAAAGCATGGAAGGCAAAACAAAAGGCGACAGTGCATGTCTTCGGAGATTGGGATGAATCGTACGCGCTGTTGCCGAAATGGTTTGAGCACTTACAGTTGTATGCCCCCGGAGCCTATTATAAGATCGAGACAAATCCTGTCGTTGTTGGTAATCGGGTTGATATTCACAGTCGTAAGTTTCTCCGTGTTTTTTGGACATTCAAGCAATATGTTGATGCGTTCAATTACTGCAAGCCGATAATACAAGTTGATGGTACATTCTTGTATGGGAAGTATCATGGTACCCTGTTGATTGCAACTTCACAAGACGGGAATAGGAAACTCTTGCCGCTTGCATTCGCTATCGTTGAAGGAGAAACATTGGATGCCTGATCCTGGTTTTTGGCACTTATTCGTGAAAAGGTTACCAGTAGGACAGGTATATGTTTGATCTCTGACCGCCATCGAAGTATTATATCTGCTGTGGAAAATCCATACCTTGGTTGGCAACCACCGAATGCTTACCATGTATACTGCCTCAGACATATTGCCAGTAATTTCAATCTCAGATTTAAAAATGTCAAGTTGAAGAAATCTTTGATGACACTAGGTAATAATTTAATTTCAATTATCAAATGGATTCGGTGAATCATCTTTATATATCAAACCTGCTATGTTATTTCAGGATATACACCCTCTCGCGTTATCTTCGAGCGCAGGTTAGAAAGGTTTCAGGAAGCTAGCCCGGAGGTCGCACGGTGGATTGATGGCATTTCAAAGGAAAAGTGGAGTCTTGCTTATGACGATGAAGGTCGTAGGTATGGTCACATGACAACTAACTTGTCGGAGGCAGTAAATAGGGTATTCAAAGGTATTCGAAATTTGCCAATCACGGCGTTGGTGAAGTGTACATACCATAGACTGGTAGAATATTTTGTTGAGCGGGCTTCAAGAACCAGGGCAGAAATGAATTCTGGTCATAGACACTCCGAAAAATTCCGAGAAGCAATGATGGTGCAACAAGCAGAAGCATCATCCCATCATGTTCGGAGGTTTGACCATCAAGGTATGCGTTTTGAGGTCGAGGAGGCATTCAACCCAGCCACCCAGAGTGGGGGCCAGGTGTGGAGTGTTGATCTACCATCTCGATATTGCCAATGTGGAAGATTCCGTGCATTTCACTTCCCTTGCTCTCACGTAATTGCTGCATGTGCCCACGTTCATATTAGGTGCGATGACTATATCGACCCCAAATACAGGTTAGACTGCATCATGAATGCTTACTCCCAAGAATGGTTCCCCGTTGGAAATGAGGAAGGTGTACCTACAATGTATATGCCGTGGACCTTGGTACCGGATGAGACGATGCTACGTCCAAAGGGACGGCCTAAATCATCCCGGATAAGGAATGAGATGGATTGGAGGGAGTCCCAACCTAGCCAACTTTGCGGGTTATGTAGGTCTGAAGGGCACAACCGGCGTCATTGCCCTCAACGCGCCGGAGGATCGAGGAACGCTTAGCTGACTTGTAATTGAGTTTTTAAAGCATTTTGCTGTGTTTGATAATATTTAATGTAGATTTAGTTACATCCTATTTAATAGTTTTGTCAACACTGCATGATTCAATAATAATAATTAACTACGTAACTATCCAGTTACTATTAAGCGAACAAATAAGATATTAATGTTATGAATTGCAAATGTCATATATACAACAAGTATCATTACATCAAGGGTGTCGGTGTGGGTTTTGGTGTGGCTGCGTGGGTGACAAGATGCACTGATAACCTCGGTCTCTTGCTCGACGATGTGGGTTTCGCCTAATCTCTTGTTGTCCATCGTCATCTCCCACATCGTCACCAAAGTCCATGACATCCCCAAAATCGATATTCAGATCAATGCCGGGTTGACCAAACTCAGGAGAGCGCATGAGGGTGTTTTGGAGCTGCGTAATCCATCGTTCAGGTGCAGCAGGAGTGTAGCCAGCTGGCGTATATGGCTCCGACGTATAATACGTCTGGGAGGAATCTGGAGCCATACTCGAGCCCGCTGGTGAATAAGATGTCCCTTGATGGATTGTTGGACCTGTTCCTGTGTAAGATGGACCTGCATGCATACTCGAATCGGTTTGTGGATACTGTGGTTGCATGCTTGGGCCGGTCGATCCAGAAGGAGTCGGAAGGTCTGGAAAGAAATAAGTCCGTGGAGGCTGATATGGAGTATATGGAAATGGTGGAGGAACGTAGAATGTCCCCGGATCTCGCTCTGGGAACTGTGGTAGATAAAATGGTTGTGATTCAACAGGCACTCTGTTTCGGTCTCGACCAGCAGTTTCCCTGCTAGACCGATTACACAAGCTCATTGGTACCACTGGTTGCACCTGATGTTGCATATCAAGTGGAGCTCCGCTGATAGGACTTATGAGACGATTCTGGGACCCTAGTGCCATCATCATAAACTCGGTCTCACTCCTAATCTCTTCAAGCCTCATTTCTTGGCTCCCCTCTGGCATGACTAGATAGTTTACCCGTTCAAGCCCATTAACCTGTGCAGTATTAAATTAATCGGATATTAGTCAAGATAATGATAACTTAACAATGTTTAAAAATAAAACACACCCTTAAAAATATCCTTACCAAAATGCCATGCTGTGCATTTTTTCTACTGATCCACCGACGAGTGTGTGCCAAGTACCATCTCATATACTCTGATTGCCTGTTCATTTCCCCCTGTTGTGGTACGCCTGGCTGGACCCCTCCCACCCTATTATTCCATATGTCAATCAATGGTTGCATCGTTTCGATCCAATCTTGACCACTTTTGCCCCTAAGCGTTAACTTGTGGACCCATTTCGGCTGGGATGGTCTTTTTGGAACATGTTGGGCCATGCCAAACTGTCTCATCGTTCGATCAGGTTGATGAAACTCTCCAATATTAAAGCATATCAAGGGCACAACTGCCAACCAGATATGCATGTCTTCAATGCATATATACGACAAACTTGCCAACAGTAACTCGTTATATGGCTCCCACACAATCTACAAACAATCAACAACTATCATAAAAGAGAACTTGTTAAGAATTAATAAAATTGATGATGTATTACATCAACACCCTTACATCGCATGGTTCCATTGTATAAAAAACATCTCGATAATGAGACAGCTCGTGATAGTGTCTGGTAAAATTCCTCCCATGCTGCCACCTTATAGTCAAATTTAGGAATAAGTTAATAATACCAAAGCTAACGATATGTCAGAAGTCAATTTAAAAATCAATCTCACCTGGTTCCATATGGTGTCCCTGGTGGTCTATTCTCGTTTCTCAGTACGGGTGCCACCTTTGGAAACCGCACCCATGCCCACATCTGTACCAATGCAGTAAACTCTCCAATCTCTTTAGGGCTCGTTTGGTGGTCAGGATAGGATATGGGCGGATAGGATAAGAGAGTAGGATAGGATATGAGCATGATAAGCTGTTATCCTATCCGACGTTTGGTGTCCACCAGATAACCAACAGGATGGCATTGTAATTTTAGTATGAATTTTAAAATTTTCGTTTTTGTTCCGAATGTTTTCATATTTTATTAGATTTAAGTTTTTTCTATAATTTTCATTTTGTAAGTTTATATAAAAAGACAAAATTGTCCTTGTGATAAAATTACATATTATATTTTAAAATTTTAAAATATTGTTTTACTTAAATTAATATTTTTATAATTTTAAATATTCATTTTTAGTTTTTACTTTACATATAGTTAAATTATTAGAATATTTTTTATTTATTTTTTAGTTTTTTTACAATAATATACATTAATAAAATTAGCCTTGTGACAAAATAAAAATAATTTTTAAAATTAATTATTAATATTTTTATTATTTTATGTTTTATTATACCTTTTTTGCAATCATATTATATTTTATTATACTTTAATTATTTTATATATAAAATATTTTTATACTTTATTATACTCTAAATCACCTTATCCTATCCTGTTGAGTTCTAACTCAGCTCCCCCTCAGGATAAAATTGTAACTAGATGGACAAGATATGATAGGTGACAGGATAGACGTATCCTATCCTGCTGGCTCACCAAACAACAGTTTCAGACAAGATATGATAGCTTATCCCATCCTGTCTCTCTTATCCTGACCACCAAACGAGCCCTTATTGTAATAGTCAATGGCATTACATAGTTCACGATATAAATAACCCAATACTGCTGCTCCCCAACTAAGTTGTGCAGTAACATTAAAATCCTCTAACAAAGTTAGATATCTTAATGCGACCAATGCACCAGAACGGTCTGGGACCAACACGTCACCGAGTAACCTCAAAATATACGCTCGTGTATAACGGGCAACCACTATTGGATCAGACATATCGTGTTGGTTGAGATCTCCAAAATGTGTATTCAGCCATGACAGTCTCAAACGACTGTCATGAAAGGCTTCCGTTCCTGGGACCAATCCAAGCATTTGACCAACATACTGTGGCCAATTATTACAGGTTCGACCAACTACAGGCTGTGTGTCGATGCAAAGACCCGAAAGAACAGCAATATCCTGCAAAGTGATAGTGCATTCTCCAAATGGCATGTGGAATGTGTGGGTCTCCGGCCTCCATTGTTCAACCAATGCACTTACCAGTGCGTGGTCTAAGTGAAACAGTGATTGATAACTGAGCAGGACCAAGAAAGCCTGTCATCTCAAGAATATCTCTAATGGGTGGGGGAATGTTTTCACCTCCATCCTTAAATTGGAATGCCTTTCTAATATTGAGAATTCTATCATCCTCATTGTTCCACACATGTTGAGACACATGTGTCTTTTGCATGTGTAACAACTCTCGTCAATGGGGCCAGGATTGATTAATTGTGCCATATCACCTTCAAAAAAAAAAAAATCATACACGTAAACCATGAGTACAACAACAACAACAACAACAACAATAATAATAACAATAACAACAATAATATTAATAATAGTTACAACAATAATAACAATAATAACAAAAAAAATAATAATCACATTAATAATAACAACATCAACAACATAAAATATTTCAATAACCACACTAATAATTAACATAATAAAAAATTAACAAGTAATCTTAATAAATAACAAGAATAACAACTAAAAAAATAACAAATATAATACTAAGATCTATAAAAACAATAATAAAATTAACATAACCATAATATAATAAAAAATAATAAATAAAAAGATAAATAATATCAACACTGATATCCTATATGTCAACAAATAATTTTTATAAATTAAATAAAAATAGCAACTACCAAACATCATTATAATATTAATCGGATATTACTGTGTTATCAATTGCCACATTAATAATAATAATAATAATAATAATAATAATAATAATAATAATAATAATACTAATAACAACAACAATAATAATAATAATAAAAAATAAACCTGATAATAAATGAATAAATTACCACTACTGATGATATTTAACAATAATGAATTATGTTTACAACAAGGTAATAAGGCAGTATATTACCGGATTTATTGGAAATTTTATATTTTATATACATCAAAACATCTGTTTGTTAGGCTACTAGCCAGTAGCAACTGTACAAAACAACCTAATAAGGTACATCACAGCAGGTTGAGAATTGTAACCCCCATCTTCGCCTGGTAGCCAACCGTAGTGCAAAACCGGATCCTGTGTGGCATTAGCCCCTTACCATCAGGCACCACGTCCTTCATTACCTGTGAAATATGTTTACAGTTAATGAAGGACGTGGTGCTTGATGGCAAGGGCCTAATGCCACACATGATTCAGTTTTGCACTACGGTTGACTCTCAGGCGAAGATGGGGGTTATAATTCTCAACCTGCTGTGATGTACGTTATTAGGATGTTTAGATTCTTTTACTAAGCACATGAATACATTCATGTGGTTAGTAAAGGAGTCAAAATATTATGCCGACACTTACCCGCTTCTCACGCGTGCAGTAAATCTAGCATATATTTGGTTCTTCCCTTATATCAACAACAACATAAAATATTTATATAACCACACTAATAATTAACATAATAAAAAATTAACAATCCGATATTACTGTGTTGTCAATTGGCACATTAATAATAGAAATAACAATATTAATAATAATACTAATAATAAAAACAACATCAATAATAATAACAATAACATAAAAAAAACCTAAATAACAACAACTTAGATAATAACTAAGAAATCAAAACAAAATAAATATAATAAACAAAAAATGGTAAATTCTGAATACAAAAAAAAAAGGACATAATAAAAAATACAAATAAACAAATTACCAGATCTATCAAAAAATATATTATAAAAATTAACTTCAACATTTTCAGAAAAATAAATGACAATGATGAACGAAAAAAAAAAGTAGCAGAATGTTAGTAAATGAATATAAAACAATTAATAAAATAATACAACATTTAATTAAATTTAACATTTATTATAATAGAGTGTAAAAGGAATTAAAAGATATGTGTTGGTTGAAGGGGGAGACGGTAGAAGGGGTAAAATAAAAAATACAAATAAATAACATATTAAATGATACAAATATATGGTATTATAAACGTTAAATTAAACATTTCCAGAATAATAAGTGATAAAGAAGAGTGTAAAAAACAAAAAGTAACATAATATTGGTAAATGACTATATAATTAAAAAAATTAAAATAATGATATCAGAAACAATGTAACATTTACCTAAACTTGATTTCAATAGAGTGTACAAAAAATTAAAAGAGTGTTAGAAAATAAACAAGTTACAGAAAATATAGCAAGTGAGAGTGTGTGTGTGTGGGGAGGGGGAACCGGGTGGGGTATTTATAGGGAGGGGGATGGGGAAGGGACAAATGAGGGGGGGGGGGGGGGGGGGGGGCACGTGTCACCTCCCGGTGCAGTGGCGTCGCTGCTTCTAGCGCCATTAGTGGCGCATGTAGCAGTGGCGCCACTGCACCGGGAGGTGACACGTGTCGCCTGGCATTTTTTTTTAATTATTATTTTAATTAAAACTAGGTTACTTTGGTAAATAGTTTCAAAACTAGGTTATTTTGGTTAATAGCTTCTAAAAGTAGGTCAGTTTGGTCAAAAACCCGCTTTGTTGGTGATTTCTCTAACCTAGTATCTGTTATGGGTGCTATTATATTCTTTTTTCCTTCCCTATTTGTCATTTTGTCCTCAAGTGCTATGCCTATCATTCCTTGTAAACACAATCCATCATCATACAAAATAAAACAAGCCCAAATGTAAACAGAACAAGTGATGCAGGTTATAATAAGTGCCAAACCATACATACCAATTCCATTGATTAAGTGATGCAAATTACAATAGGTGACAAACCCAGGCATAAAAACTGACATTCCATAAAAAACCCTTATATAATCAGGATCTTGAAAGGTTGTTTTTTTGGTGATGATATTGTATAAACTAGGATGTACTTGGTTTAGATCCAGCTTTGAGCACATGATAGAGTTGATCATCTTCAACCCTTTCTAGAAGGTGAGAAGTGTGATATCTTATGATGCTTAAACGGGATATTTTGAATAATATGTCTACTTATCAAAAAATAAATAAATCAGGATCTCGATCACAATTACACCCATTCTTGCCATCACATTAGCATTTCAGTACAAAACATTCAAATCCCAAATGTTATTTCCCATGACATTTACACCCATTAAAATTTGTGGTTTTCATCTCTCACTAACTATATTCCTTTGTTGTTCCCCTAACTTTCGTTTGAATCACCTGTTAACAATCTTGGCATGCATGCACCATCATCCTCTAACATCATTCTATCAACCCCCTAAAAAAGTTGCACTTTTGCTTCATTCGAAAAAACAAACAACACGACGGTAAAGACTTCGGCCAAAAAAAAAAAACTTTTATACCTACACCACTCATAAAATGCTATCATATTCACACCCACATGCCTGATAGCTCATTGTTTGAATTCGATGCTGACCCAACTAATTTGCAGGTCATTATCA
Source organism: Echinosophora koreensis (assembly GCA_035048595.1). Lineage (NCBI taxonomy): Eukaryota > Viridiplantae > Streptophyta > Magnoliopsida > Fabales > Fabaceae > Echinosophora > Echinosophora koreensis. Next base: position 5,095,058 of record JAPCYP010000017.1, on the reverse strand, counting down.
TTTTCGTATCCCAGAGTCTCAGTTGCTCAAAGTTGCTTCTCATTAGCTAGGGCTTGGAGATGACAGTTTAATCTCATAGGAGAAAAATTAACGATGGAACACATGTTATTGCCATCCAAACTAACGCCCTCTTGTCACGGATGAGGATTTTCGTGTATTACATCCTATCCCCATCAATCATATAATTCATATATTTTAACTTTTTAAAATTACAAGAAATTTCAACTTATGCGATAAGATATAATTGTTGGGGACATAGTTTAATACACCAAAATGGAACAGAAGATCCTCATATTTTGTCACATCACTCCCACTTATATATATACCACCTAGTTTATGTAATAGTAATATAGTATGTTTATCACATCATCACTTAATAAAGTTCAAATGATAGTAGGAGCCTAAATCTATTTTTTAAAACTGTGGGATTCAAACCAGGTAATTTTTTTTTTTTACAAAGGAGAAAGGCAAGTATGGGCCGGAGCAGGTTTGAAGAGAATGATACGGGCTTGAGGGAAGTAGGCATGACATACCCAAGGAGGGTGAGGCCCAGTGGCGTTGTGACTGCGAAAGCCCTAAAACAAAAACCAGAGTAGTTGGGGTTTGTAACAGTAGAAGAAGAGAGCAATACAACAATCGCTACTTTGGTTTCCCTAACACGGCGGCATAACAAGCAGAAAGGAAGTAGGAGGAAGGAAAAGCGCATAGCATGGCGGCTCCTGAATCCCCTGTTTGCTACGTCGGTGTCGCCAGGCAATCTGCCGCTTTCCGCCTTATGAAGCAAATGGGATGGGAAGAAGGAGAAGGTCTCGGGAAAGACAAGCAGGGTATCAAAGGACACGTTCGAGTCCAAAACAAAAAGGACACTATCGGTCTCTCTCTCTTCAACAACCCTCACTTCTTCTTCTTCCATCTATCGATTCAACTCTATGATGCTTATTTATTATTATTTCTTCAATTTTTCAATAGGTATTGGGTTAGAGAAGCCTAACAACTGGGCATTTGATACTACGCAATTTGATAATATCCTAAAGAGGTTGAAAGTCGTATGTATTATCTCCTTCTCTCCTTTTCTCAACTCAATCATTTCTCTCATTCCTTTTGTTCACTTCACTGAATTCTTTCTTTCTATGTAATGATGCGTAGCAAGCTCCACATTCCAATGACACAGGTATAATCACACTCCTCTTTTCTTCCAAATTTGAGTCAATTCAATGTATCATGATGATTCACCTTTTTTTTTTTTTTTTTTTTTTATCTACTGTGAATTATAGACTTAGAGAAAAATACAGATAAGGTGGAAACCGAGACTAGTGTGACTGTTCCTGCTAATGATCATGACTCTGTCTCAAGATCTACCAGAGCACAAGGGAGGTCTGTCTCCCACTTTTTGTTAGGTTTTCTCCACTAATTTTTTAGCTAGACATGATTTTTTGCTTTGATTTATTTTCAGATACAAGAAAAGAGAGAGAGGGAAGCTTGTTTCTGGATATTCTTCCAAGGATCTTGAAGGAATTCTTGTAAGTTCTAAGCATTGATACACATTCATTGCACTTCTTAAACAAGCTCATTAATATGCTTATTATTTAGTAGAATTTGCAATATATATAATATATAATATATTGTGTGTGTGTGTGTGTGTGGATCTAATGATGTTGAGTTTCTTTTTTAGATAAAGTATCTAGTGGCTGTCGCAGTTTTATTTTCTAGATTCATGGAAGTAGTCATAGAAATGAAATGAATTATTATTCACATTTCTAGTCAGGTGCATGATTTTCCAAGAGTGAATGAATGACAAACTCAAATTGTTGAATGCGGCATTTGGTTCTGATATTTGCCTTTAGATTCTATCTTACAAAACAATGACCTATTATCATTTAGTTACCCGATTCTGTTCAATGAAGCTGATTCACTGTATTTGTTTTAATGAACTTAGAATACCTATGACTTTTACGTGGTTACTATCTTTATTTTAGAAGCTTTGTTTGCATTTGATGGGGTTTTGTTATCATCTTCATTGAGTTGAGCAAGATATGTTTGGTTATATATGTGTTCCAGCTCTTATGGTTGACATGTCTATTCTATTCTAATACTGGAGAGCCAGAGAATTCCCTAACTTCTGTCCCATTAAACTTTATTTGGGCAGTTATTAACCAGAGAGAGGAATCTACTCAATCTTCATTAAGGCATGAATCGATGAATGAATATCAGCTTCCCCTTGTGCTTCTTATATTTGAAAAATAGATGAATGTCCTGTTTCTTTTAGTATTAAAATGTGACTATTAAGCTGCTGTTGTTCTGTTTATACTATGTATGTGAAACTTTTTCTGTGGTTGATAACTGGCATTCCCTTTAGTCAAGCTTCTTAAATGTTTTTTCAGTTTTTTGTTCATAACTCATAAAATTTCAGTTTTATTTAATACAAAGTTGTTGCTGGTTGTTTACTTCTTGATGTTGGTAATAGGTTAAGAAGAGTGAAATATCTGGTGGTACCGGCATTCCTGATGGAGAACTGGACTTGTCAGAGACTCCTGAAATTCAAAATTTTGAAGATGAAGGTATAATCAAGAATTGAAACGGTGTTTTTGTGCTATTTATATAGATTATAACATTACATATGACATTTGGATTTTGGACTTCATTGCTATATTTTGCAGGTTCTGGTTAAAACCTCTTATGTCCTCTTTTTTTCTTCACAATGTTTTAATATAGTTAAATATGCATTGGAAATCTTGTAGCTCATCTATTCAGATAGAAAACTACTAGATGATCCTATCCCTCCAGAAATTAGTTGTCTACTTGCATTAGGATCATGTTAACAGTTAGGACATATCTGGTCATTCATTAACAGTTAGGTGTAATTTTTATAGGATACACGTAAAGGGGCATCCTTATTATATGGCATGGATCCTCCTCGACTTGTGTGTGATGCATTATCCCAACACTGTTCTATTTAAAAACCAAAAAACAATAAAATAAGATAAACTTCTGCATTCTTCCCTTGGTATTTATGAGCTTATCTATCTGCATACAGCATATAATAATATAGATAGACTCTAGTTTCGTCAAATCAGTTTATATTTCATTTGTTCAGGAAGCAAATATCCATGTATACATCCCGAGTGGTGGGGCTATAAGCATGGGTTTGTCTCTGGTGGATTTCTTGGAGCAGAATTAAAGAAGAAAAAATCCCTGATATTTGGAAGTGCCAAAAATAAGATGGAGAGAACTGCATTTTTTGAACAAGATCAAGAAAACCTCTACAATCTAGTCCAGGTATGTGATTTCTTGCCTTGCGAACTTTTTTATATGCTCTATATTATTTTATCAAATGATAATGGTAGTATGTTTATGTGTGATGTTCAAATATATGAAGGATGGTTGCTGGCAAGGCTCTACTGATATCTTAAATTTTAGCACTATGTGATATTAATTTCAAAGCCAAACATGAAGGATGTTAAAAAATACTATAATTGTAATGCCAGGAGAAATCAACAACCGGAAAGCAAGGACTAGGCATCAGGGACAGGACCAAGAAAGTAGCTGGCTGCTATTTTCAGGGTAAAAAGACATCATTTAATCATAGTGATGATGAAGATTCTGCTGACATCAATTGTCTGGTAAAACAAACACATGATGACTTGATTGAAGTAGAAAAGATTGTTCAATCCAAAGTGAATCTGAAAAAGTTGTGCAAACAACTTTTACGCAGGGTGAGACCTATTTTTTATCTTGCAATTTTTCCTCCTTAGTAGTGAATTCATGACTGATTACTGGCTTAATTACAGGCGCCTGGAGAATCATTGAAACTGAAACAGCTCAAAATTCTTATTGATGAACATTCATCTTCTGTTTTTTCTACTTTTTCTTCAAAAAGAGAGGCTGTTGCTTACTTGAAGCAAAAGGTATGGTTGCTTTAGCCACAGATCACAGTTGGAAAATACATTTTGAATATAATGGAATGAATCTGCTTTCATGCTGCTCTAATTTAAATTGATGCATCTGTTTCACAGAGTACCTATAATATGCAGCCAGGTTTTAATTGCATTGCATAATAAATTTTGTGGAAGGACTTTTGACCTTTTGTTTTTGTTGAGAACTATGCTGAATTTGAAAACATGATTTTTCATGGTGGAAATATTTAATGCTTCAAGTATTGGGGATTTGGGGTATACTTGACAACTGCCTGTGTATCTGGGACACGGGATCCATGCAATTATCATTTCATGCATCGTCTAAGTTGTGACATGAATTGGTCCTTTGATTGCAGCTGACTGGCAGTCGGAAGTTTTGTATTGAAGGGAAAAGAGTGCGATTGGCATCTTAAGAGAAGCTAGCTGAATATTTAGTTTCCTAGTTCATTATCATTCAGGGGAGAGGGTGTTTCTTTTTTCCTTTTGGGTTGGGTGGGGGGTGGGGGGGGGCGGATATTTCAGACAAGTGTGCGAATGTGTAGATTGCAGCTTGAGGTTTAGTCTAGATAAAATTCATTACTTAACTTTGTCAACCAGTGTTGTAGTAAATTAAATATCATTCTATGAAATTTAGCTTACATTTTATAGCTGAAAGTTAAAAAATTATTCTAGTGCCGTGTCGCCTGGATTGTGGATATTACAATGTTATCTTTGTATTGATAGGAATAATTGAATACGTGCATGATGCATCAAAGTTTGAAATTTCAACGTTGTCCTTTGTTTTTAGTAGTTTCTAAAGTTCCTTCTCACTCAAGCTTGGTATTATTGTTGATATATTATATTTATTCCTTGTTTTAGATAGGAAAGCATGGATAATAATGCTTCTCTTTTATTTGATTTCTCCTTTTTCCTTTTTCACTTACTAAAAATGCCTTTAGGTTTAGGAGATATTTGGATTTGGGGTAGCACCTATTGTAGAAAAAAAGATGGTTGAATCTCGAATTAGGTGGTTTGGGCGTGTATGGAAGAGATCTGTAGATTTCGTAGTTAGGAGAGTAGACCAGATGGAGGGCAATCCAATCGCTAGAGGCAGAGGTAGGGCAAGAAAAACTATAGGAAAAACTATTAAGTAAGACTTAGAGGTCAATGGTTTAACTATAAATATGATTCATGATAGAACACTATGACGTCGTTTGATCCATGTAATCGACTCCACCTAGTGGGGATAAGGCTTGGTATTGAATTGGATTGTTTAAAATGGGGTGAAATGGAATAGAATCTGTTGGAAAAGATTCTTTTCATTATTAAATATTCAAACATAATTTTCAAGGAATGCTTGGTTGGTAGGAGGAAGGGAAGAGAGATGATTTAGTATATTGGATGTAAAGGTGGCATTAATATGGTTCCCTTAAGATGGACACTCAAAAATAGTTGTTATGCTAAGTTTTAGGTATTCATGTAGCCCATTTTTTTTATTCGCAGTCCTAGTCCGGAATACTTTTATCTAATTTTTCAACACAAGTTTAACATTGAAGTCCCACCTCACCGCAAACATACCACCAAGGCCACCACCGTATGACCTCCATTACCAGACCGGCTAAATCAGAGCTCAATTCCACGAGACAATTCTCACCAAAATCCAGTGACATAAATGGTGAAGATTATGGTGTATCATCCAACAAAGTGATGTATCACCCGAATGACACAATCTGGATCATCCAGATTGCCACTTGGTTTATATGGTTAAAGTTTAACTAACCCAAGTGGTAATCTGGATGGTTCAGATTGTGCCACTTAGGTGGTGTACCATTACACCATTTTGGTGGGTGGTGTATTTTTAGACAGCACCTATACAAATAATAACTTTTGTCTCAAAATTCAAAAGATGAAATAAGCCTAAGCCATATCACAATTTTAACTCAAATTCAAGTTTAAATTCAATAATCGGCTTGATCAAAATCACAACTTAAACCTGTTAAACCAGCAAAAATAATAAATTCAACTCACTGATACTCAAACTTTCATCAACGGAGAAACATAATATCAAATCATCGAATTATGGGGAAAACCAAAAAGCCTTGTTCAAATAAGAAAAAAATAGCTTGAATCTGGTGTTCCTTAGATTTAAAATTCTTTCAGCTTCGTTTATTGTAGATCCGAGAGTGGGTTGTAGGGCCCCTCCACCTCCTCTGTCGACTTTCGCTACTCGCCACCCTTGACACCAACAGTGTAGGATACATGCAATGGCTATAAATAGAGAGTCGTCCATTTATGGTCCCAAACTCAAAGTTTCAACTTCACCGGATGTAATACATCATGACTTGGGGTAACTCAATTTGTTTGAACCAGGAGTTGAAGGACTTAGAGGTCCAAGGTTCAAACCTTTTTAAAGGAGGTAAAAAAATTAGTATTATAAATTGGAGAATGTTAACCTTTACAAGACCCTTATAAATTTATGTGTACAAGATAGTTCCACATAAGATAAAAAATGACCAATTAAATCAACGCTAACTAAAGAATTTCAATATTATGTAGGCGTTGATATAGATTTGCAAATCATAGCTGTATAACTTGGACAGGTTGAATTCCTGAGGAGCCAGTTTTCCGGTCTCACCAATTGTGCCGATCCAGTTTATGCGCAGTAAACTGGAAGTAACCTATTTGACAATTATTTAACTAAACACGTGAACGTCTTTTAGAACTAAACGACACGACCCACTTGTTGATCATTAGCTGGAAAAAGTGGAAGAAAATAATAAGAGAAAACCTATTTTTAATTGGTATTAAATCAAGGCTCAACTTGTGAAGAAAATATACATTGAATTTGAAAGATACGCTGTTTCCAGCACAAAGTAATTGGAATAAGCGAAACCAGGGGCTTGTATGCAAATCCCATTAGATATCTCTCTAGGTTCTAATTAGACTCTTGTGACTGACTAGGCAATATCTATGAATAACTCATAAAACTGTTTTATGCATTGAGTTATGATATTTGAATATAAATTTTGGACACCATATATGATACCGTATATTTTTATCTTTATCTCTCACTTACTTTTTATTTTCTTTGTATACACGCTTCTAAAAAATACACCCAAAAAACAAAGGGGACACCAAATAGTGTCCCATTTAGATGTACAAAAATCATTCCTCTTATGTATTTATGATGATGAAATGCTTTATATGGTTCCGAAGCTCTTAAGGGTCTCTTTTTCTAGTGAGAAATTGAGATGTCCATGTCCATTTCTAATGTTTCGAGATAATAAATACATGGAGAAATGAAGAGATAAAAAATGGAGATGAAATTTTTTTTTTTCCAAACTCTACGTAGTGGCTAGTTAGCTACACGGACCACGTTGATGGTAAAAGTCCACATTTCCATCGCATCACTTTCCCTCCATTTCACGAAACAAACAATTTTATATTATTTTCGTTTTACATAATAAAAATAAGAACACATACTTTCTTATGGAAAATCATATTTGATAATGAAATAAAAATAGTGTATCAATTTTGATGTAGATATATATCATTACTCATTAGCTAATTAACATTCAGTGGTCACTGGTGGAGTCCATACATGATACATTATCCCCCTTGAAGTGCATGGGAGAGGCATACGGATGACCCTGGCAAGTTTGGAGAAGATCTTTACTTTCTGAAATTGGCTATATATGTATATGTCCAAATATCATTATTGGTAAGTGTATATATATAGTTTAGCAGGCGGATTTAGCAAGCAATTTGGCAGTATATTGAACAAATTTGGTTAAATATAGTTGATTGCATATGTTAATTACCTTGTGATGAATGAACGAAACATCTTTACTCTTCAAATCTTAATTTTTACATATGGTTAAGGAGGGCGTTAAGAGATAAGTGATTATTAAGTTTTGTTTTTCTAGGGATATACGAGTGGTGGCTTTGCCAAATTGGTGGCCTTTGTACATAAACTGAGCACTGATCTAGTGCTCTTTATATTATTACACTTTTTGATTTATAATTTTTTTTTTTGTTTTTCTAGGCTCCTAGCTAGAATTGATAGCTAGTATATTTGGTACTGGTTGGCAATTGGCATACCCAAAGGACTGAAAGGAGAGGGTTGGGTATTGGAGCCAGCTACGCTGATAACCAAAGAGATTTTTATGCATGCATGAGAATTCGTATTCGTATATGTAAACATATACGGTATACGGTATGTATTGGGAAACACCCAAGTCCCACATTGACTAGAGATAGTCTCTAATAAGAGTTTATAAGTAATGGGCAATCCTCATCCTATGAGCTAGCTTTTGGGATTGAGTTAGGCCCAAAATCTAAGATGGTATCAGAGCCTATCCTTGATTCGTTGGGCCACCCGCAGATGTCCAGTCCTGCAAACTTCACGCTCCAGATGTCTAGTCCTGGGTGTGAGGGGGGTGTGTTGGAGTCCCACATTGGATAGTGATATGGCACTGATGAGTGCTTATAAGTAAGAGGCAACCCTCACCTTACAAGCTAGCTTTTGAGGTTGAGTTAGGCCCAAACCCAAATTCTAAGATGGTATCAGAGCTATCCTAGATCCATTATTGGGCCACCCACCATATTATCCACGCACCAAGCCCAATAGTGCTGGGCGTGAGGGGGTGTATTGGGAAACACCCAAGTCCCACATTGACTAGAGATAGTCTCTAATAAGAGTTTATAAGTAATGGGCAATCCTCATCCTATGAGCTAGCTTTTGGGATTGGGTTAGGCCCAAAATCTAATAGTATGTACCTAATTTTAAGCTGACTGCAACCAAAACGGCATGTGTTTTTGCTGAACTTTCTCCCCGGCCTCATCCCCCAAAAAACGAATCAGCGAATTAGTAAACCCTCAAGCTAAAATGCAATAAGACCCAAAGCATGTGATTTGGATAAAATTCTAACTAAACTCTCATGCATGTCGTCACAATGACGTACCAAGACTTAGATTTCTAGTTCCAACTTTTTAATTAAAAGAATAAAGACCCGTTTTGGATTTTCGGTTCATGAGAAAAATACTGTGGTCCGTTTTAGTATCTGACAAAATTAAAGTACTAAATTAGTCCCCCACAATTTTAAACCAGGGATACACATTAGTCCCTCCGCCAACCTCCCGTTAGTTTGGGTCTGTTAAGTCGATGACGTGTACTGTTTTCTTGCTTAAGTGAACTGTTGTATGATATTTACAATTTCCCACTGTGTAATTTGATTATTAAACATTTACTTAAATGCCCAAAACAACATCATTTTGAATACACATGGTAAAAAGAAACTAGCCCCTTAAGCAACCAAAAATGCCACTTAAATGTTCAAAATGAGACCTAATCGACGTCACTCCAATTTCTGTCCCAAATTAGCATTTGTGGGACCCTAATCCAAATAAATAATGGATGATGTCTAACGATATCAAATAGAGAGACTAACGTGTCCCTAGTTTGAAATTGTGAAGGACTAATTAATTTGGTACTTAGTTTTGTCACCCTGATATTTTTCTCAGGGACCAAAATATGTTTTTTTTTTTTTTAAATTAAAAACTGTTAAACCTATATATCATTTTCTACTGAATAATGCTATATAGATATAAAACGAATCAGGAAGTGAGGGGTTTGGATGCAGTTTAAAAGTTCAACCATAAATGAAAAAACAATGGTTTGACATATTATAAGATTTAAACATATATATGCATAACAAATCATATATATGTTACAATTTTTTATTTTTCATAAATAATTATGATTTTGCACTTTATTTTTTAAAATACATTTCCCACTTTAGAATAGTCATCAAATGCAGGAGGAACAATGTTATTTTTTTATTTTCGCTGTGAGAGCTAAACGGGGACGCAACCAAAGAAAGCAGAAGCTTAATCCATATGACTATATATCCATAATAATAAATTGCAAATTAATGGCCCCTTACGTGTAAGATGCTCCAACGAATTGTATTGGATTGGCTTAATTAAGAGCAAGTTGAGTCAATTTGTCTTATTCGCTGCCATGTTGTAGCCTATAATCCTGACCTTAACAAAGGGAAAGATGAACAATATATATATGTGTAAAAGATCAGCACCGAATTGCAGCAATAATATCTTGGTTTCCCACTTCCCCACTTGCTCCTATTTTGACTTTATAGTTAGTCAACTCAATTAATTGAAAAACTATTACTAGTTTGAAGTTTGAACTTGGAAGCAAAAAATGGATATTAAATTATTAATTCAAAGCACTATATATACACACAGGTTTCCATATCATGTACATAAATAAATATATATAAGCCACACATATTGGTTGACATTTCTCCAAAACCCTTCTCTTAATTTTCTTCGTGAACTCTCTTTTCTCGTTTGTTACCTTTCTTAGGTTCCATTTTTTTGATGGATGAGCTTGCGTGCTTCATGGACTGGGATTTGGAAGCTATTGTGAGAGGATGCAACGTTGAAGCCTCAGCTGCATCCACCATCAATTTGGACGAGCCACATCTTAGTTTTTCTCACTTCTTTTCTGAACAAGATGATATACTTTGCAGTTTCCCGGAATTCTCAGAAAACACAAAGGTTTTTGATGAATTGGAAGAGCTTTACAAGCCTTTCTACCCAGTTTTGCACCCTCTTTCCACACAGACCATCGTCACAAGTTCTCTATCTATCCCTAAAGAATCAGAAGATTTCAAAGTACTTAAAGCATCAGAGAAAGTAACTATACAAGATTTGCTAGTTCCCACAGTATCTAAATGTAAAAAAAGGTAGGGTGATTTTTTATATATATATTTTTTCTTGGTACAATAAACTTGTATGAGAATTTGTTGTCCCATTTTGGTGTACTATATCCTGTCTCCACCAATAACATCTATTTTCGTTAAATCACAATAAATTTCAATTAATGTGGCAAGATATTATTGGCGGGGAGTCGGGGACAAAGTCTGGTATACTAAAACGGGACATTAGACTTTCGTCCACAAAACTTAAGGTTAGGGTTAATGGTTCCAACTCAAGTGCCTTTAGGTCAATAACGAATCTTAATAAAGGAAATAAGAGTCGAACCATAACTAAATTATATGCATGTTGTTTTCACTTTTCAGCAAGAACAAGAACAAGAACAAGGTGGTGAAGCAGGTGACAGCAGCAGATGGTGTTTGTGATGCATGGGCATGGCGAAAATATGGACAGAAACCAATAAAGGGTTCACCCTATCCCCGCAGCTACTATAGGTGCAGCAGTTCCAAAGGATGCTTGGCTAGGAAACAGGTTGAAAGGACTCATTTGGACCCTTCAGTATTTTTGGTTACCTACACTGCAGAACATAACCATCCCTACCCAACTCGAAGAAGCTCACTGGCAGGTAGCACCAGGAAGAACAATTCCATAGTTGCACCTCCAAGAAGTACCAGTGGCCAAAACCCTTCTTCTTCTTCTTCAAGTTCTTCAGCAGTGGTGCAGTCCATTGAAGATGAGGTTGTGATGATGAAAAGTGTGCAACAAAGTAAGGGCTTGAAGAAAGAAGAGGATTTGTTTGAGTTGTTGGATGAGGTTGAAGGTGCTGATTCTGAATTATTAGGTGATGGTTGGTTTTCAAGCAGAGAGCTAGAGGAACTGATAGGACTTGACCAACAACTTGCATTAGATGGCTGTATGCTTCTTGATTGAACATAATTAATGTATGTTACGTTCTAGTTTTTATTATTAATTTTGAATTAGTAATTTAAAATTTATAGTTAGGTTTGGTAGATCGCATACATTAATTATGCTTTGAAAACATGTAATAATTTCTTGCAGTTTCATGGACCTGGTTTCTAACGCAGGAAGTGGAACAAGTTTGTAATTTACCATTTTCCTTGTATGGACAGTGAAGTTTAGATCCCTATCTCCCTAGTCCATCTTTTAATTATCTCTCCCACCCTCAGTCTCCTACTCTTCTTTTCAAACTTTCAATCTATTTTTTGTAATCACTCATGCCAACTTCAGTTGGTAAAAAAATTATCTTTAGTTTTGTATGTAGCTAGTGATTAGTGAGTCTTTTGTTCTTCAATCCTAAAACAAGAAATAAAACTTAATCAAAGATGATATTGGCATACCAAAATTCTTAAAATTAATTGTGGTTAAAAATGGTATTGGCATATTAACTTTTTTTTGTTTTGTTTTGTTACAATCATGCGATATCTGAGGTTTGAATCTATCACATTCTCCAAATTACTCAAATCCCTTATCATGGTAATCCAATTTTAATGCCTTTGAATCGAAAATCAATTTTCACGTATATTCACCACATTATAATCTGTCACTTACTGTTTGAATTAGTTATTAATCACTTGTTATTTCACTAATAATTTTTTTAGGATGGAGATAAATTTGAATCTTAAGAAAGTAATTCTTATTAAAATTAAAGATTGCATAAACGCATGCGCTCTGCTTATTAAAAAAAACGCATGCGCTCTAAATTAATCTTATAAATGATTTCAATAATCGAATATGTAAAAATACCTGGTAGTAGGGCTATGTTTTATATATATAAGAGAAATTAATTTATAAGTATTCTAAGAGCTTTGATAAAATAAAAAAGAAGTATTCTAAGAGCAAGAAATCGCACATGTCAACTCTTATTTAAGTCACAGACAGCAATGCTACTTGAAAATCTCTCCAATTTTTAATCCCCTCTGACGTGTTATAACTGGAGTTCTCGTTAAGAATTTTTGACATGCAAATGGGAAATCAATCCACCGACTGTCAATCTCAGCTGCCGACCCTTCCCAACTGTAAGAGAAAACGACTTTATGACTAAAAAAAGGAACAAGTCTCCACCAAACCGTATTCTAATCAAAGATGAGAAAGCTTTATTTAGCTACTTGATGAAATGACATATATTGTGAATTATAACCAAACCTTGAACTTATCAAAACTTAGCACCCCAACCCTCTCAGTCCTTCTAAATTATACTGGAGATTACTCTAGTAGTGAGTGGATAATTTCACTTCTAAGAACTGTCGTACGAGAAAATGCAAATTACTAAAAAGAAATGAATGAATAATAATTTCTATTTATAGGAAAAAGAGTGACACTTGCCCTTTACCTCGAGATTTGGATGAGTATTCTATTTCAATCCTCTCCTATGGTTGGTTGCAGTGTTATTAAAACTGGATTCGTCCAGCCGGTCGGATCGATCGGTTAGACCAGAAACTAGACCCATGGCCGGTCTAGTTAGTGAATCTAACGGATAAGCACTTGAATCGAAGTTAATATCATTAAACTGTGATCAAACAGGGTGACTCAGACCTGCTGTTGCACGCTATCCAAGACCTGCTGCTTGCTACATTGTCGCACACGTTCCAAGGTCACACGTGCCGGAAACACAAGGGGAATTATGGATATTTTAGCAAAATGCACAGGAGTGGACTCATGGCCGATCCGATTAGCGTATTTGACTAGTTAAGCACTTAAAGCAGAGTTAATATCATTGAACCGTGGTCGAACTAGGTGACTCGGACTCGCTGTTGTACACTGTCCAAGACTTGCTGCTTGTTGCATTGTCGCACGTGCCAGAAACACATGGGAAATTATGGATATTTTAGCATAATGCATATGAATGGACTTGAACCAATGCTATGAGACTCCCCAATGCTACTGCTGCCACTGCGCCAAGCCGCCAATGCCTTGTTCTATAGCACTGAAATAAATAGTATATAGAGAGATCTTTTTTACGAATTTGATACATTTCTATTCATCCGATTCAACCAATGACTCACTGGTTCGACCATTGACCCAATGCCCTGACAAGTCCGATTTTAATAACACTGATAGGGCATCATGTATCAAGCACATCCCTTAAAATCTGGGTGGTATGTGCTTTGATGGGAAACGTGGGGGTGACTTGGATTCCAGTACGAGGTTCGAGTCCATTTTTTGGTATACATGTCGGTTTGATATTTGGTATGGTATTGTTAAAATTGATTTTTATCAAAGATAGATTTCAAATCCAGTTCTCAATTTGAGAAGAGAATCTCTTCCCTCAAAAACTCTCAATTACATGGTGGTTTATTTAAAAATTAGAATGTCAATATTCAATTTCATCAGATAAATATATATATAGAAGTATAATATAGGTGAGAAATGACGACATAATATTATAGGAAAATGCTAACAAGTGCCCTTAGAACATCTCTATCAAGGGTTCCTTATTGAGTTCCTTTTCCTATGGAATTGTTCCTTAAGTTTTTTTAACCATTGGAGCACATCTAGGTGGCAAGTCAGGTTTCTTAAACAAAATCTGAGTTCCTTATCTAAGGAACCGTTCCATAGCGTAAAATATGTTTTTTGTTGTAACAAAAAGTACAAACCAACTCATCGCAAAAAAAAAGAAGGGGAAAAACTAACGGTACATTCAGCACATGAAGAAGAAGCACACAATATTTTGCAAAAATCCAGAACTCATCAAAAATAGAAGAACATATTCTCAAAAAATAAAATAAAGGCTTAATTGCACATTTGGTCCCTCAACTTTTTCAATTGTGCGATTTTGGTCCCTCAAATTTAATTGCACTTTTGGTCGCACTTTTGGTCCCTCAATTTTCAATTATGCGATTTTGGTCCCTAAAAAATTTTAATTGCATATTTCATCCCTCAACTTTTAAAATTATGCGATTTTGGTCCCTCAAAAATTTAATTGTACATTGAATAGTCATGGAAGGACTAATTTTGCACAATTCGACAAATTAGAGGACTAAATGTGCAATTAAATTTTTGATTGACCAAAATCACACAATTGAAAAAGTTGAGGGACGAAATGTGCAATTAAAATTTTTGAGGGACCAAGATCGTACAATTGAAAAAATTGAGGGACCAAAAGTGCAATTAAGCTTAAAATAAAATAGAAGAACATGTAGAACAAAATCCAGATCTCATAAATCATAAAATGGAGATTCAAAAAAAAAAATTTGAACTTGTAGGCGCATGACAGAGATCCAAAAATTGAAGAACTTGGAGATGGCAGACGCGGTGGCCGAATGCGAGATCTACAGGCGGAGGAGACGTGAGATCTGCAGGTGGTGAACGCAGAGCTGGTGGATGCAGCGGAAGGAGAACTTGGCCGCCTCAGGCGCCTACTTGTGAAGGAGAAAAAAAGGGTCTTGGGAATGAAACGAGGGTTTGGCTTTTCATTTTGCAGAGAGAGACCAAAACGGGGTTTGGCTTCTGGAATGAGAGATAAGACCCCAATTTAATGATACAAACAATTGAGATGAGGCCCAACGATAGAAATAATAATAATGAGATGAAATGAGCCCAACAGGTAGAAATTATAATGAGTGATGAGACTCAAAATTAATGATAGAAATTAATGAGACTATCAGATAGAAATTCATAAAATTAAGTAGAAACAAAATCAAGTGTAAATAAAAAAAAAAGTATAAAAATATGTGTTGCTTAAAGGTGTACCATTGGAGCAAATTATGGATGAGTTGCTTAAATGTGATATGACATAGTGGGAGCCACTTAATAGAAGATAAGGAACTCAAAGTTGTTTGCTTAAATTTCTACCATTAGAGATGCTCTTAGGATATTGTTTAAGGAACCAAAAGAGGATAAATTGTATGGGAAATGGTGAATTTAACATTTCGAAGAGTGTAACACTTAGTTTTTCAATACGAATTTTCCTTTTGTGGGTTTCTTAATCAATGTCTTTAAGGCACTCGTTAGCAAGAACCAATATTACAAGGGCAAAAATGAGTGTAAAACAATCTTGAAAAATAACAAAAGTATCGGAAACTTAACCGAAGTACAAGTACAGAATGTAGGAAAGATGCCAAGAATAATTAAAGCACCAAAACAAAAATTTAAAGCAATTGGTAAATAAACTAAACGAAAGCACTCAAAAAGAAAATGAAATGAAAACATTCAGAAAATAAACGAAATCAATGACATGAAACATAGAAATAAAGCATGTACAGGAATAAATTATATAAAATATGCAAAACAGTAAAATAGAGGAACTGAAATGAAAGGAAGCAAACTTGACTGAATTGAGAGAATAAAAGAAAGCAAGTATAAGAAATCAAATGATCCAATAGATCACTCAATCAAAAGTTGAAGAGAGAATGCGATGAAAATAAAGAAACTGAACTTAAACTTTCATTTAAATGTTGATGTCACAGAAAGAAAGCAGCATGAAAGATATACTTGACTAATCTCTGTGTATCTTTGTGCGTCAGAGTCCCTAATAGGATGCGTCCAAATGTTTCCAGCCTCTCTAAGAGCTCCCCCTTGGGTGTTTATAGGCAAGAAAACTAATTATCATGTTGATAGTAACTAATACTCAAATAAGCTACAAGAGATGTAACCAAAAAAGAAAAAAGAAAATGCTATTAAAAAAAAGTACTGTAAGAAAAACCAAAGTCCTGTACAAATTTGAAGAGAGAAAAAAGGCTTGAGAAAAATTCGGGAGAGATGTAATTTTCTCGAATGATACATTAAAAACAAAACGTAAAAGACCGCACATGCCTCTCTACTTACCAATTATTAAGGCAACCTTTCCCCCCTTATTCTTTGGGGACTTCCGGAAACTATTGGACTAAACCAATTTTGTGATTATTTGGTCCCCATCTATAAATTAGTTGCTAACAGTTCCTACACTGTAAGGCTCCCTTGTTCTTCCTTTTGACAGTATTGTTCCAGAAAGATAGCCAAATATATCTCGAGTGGCACTAACAAGTAAGACCACCCAATTTGGCTCTTGGTACCACCCAATAACGGTCCTTTTCTAAAAGGACTTCATAAAGAGCATCACTAAAAAACCGTCATCAATAGTGGAACTGAATCCATCTGCGCTGATCTCAATAAATCCTCACAAAGGCAACGTTGAATTGAAAGCGCTCGAAAGAGTAGTACCTCAACACAACCAACATCCAACAACCAAAGCCTTTCCCCACAAGCAGATAAAAAATCTTTCGTTGCCAGTACGAGCTGCTATACCTGCTTAAGGGTCGTTTGATGATATAGCCTCAATTAAAATTGTGAAATCACTGAGAATTTCCAGCTATAGTTACAGAGAATCAGCGTTTGTTGATGGTTATAATTGAAAAGTGCCCAGTTCATGGCTGTGCCTTGTAAGAAGTACTTTCCGCTCACCAACCCATTCTAGTCGATAAAAGAGGTCCAGATTATGAAGCAATTGCTTCAAACTGTCCACATGACTTGAATCCCTGACATTGTCCTACAAAAAGAAATACAGGTGGAGTATAAGGAGAAATAGATTTATGGTAACATAGATGACTTCATGACCCGCAATGAAAGATGGTGGAAAGTAGTGTCTTTCTTCATGTGCTGAGTTTAAATCTAATAATGAGTTTCCAACCTAGCAATTGAGTTTTACAACTACGGACCAATTCATAGTTCACACCACTCATTGCATCTTCCCCTCAGTTTCTGCTGAAGACCATGTTCCAGTTTCACTTACTAGAAACATATCTCGTATGATAGTATACTGACCAGAACTGAAATGAGTCAAATGACTAAACAATAGTTTTATGCCTGAAAAAAGACAAGACAATAAAACGAAATTACCTGAAAGTTCAACGGCTGGTCATTTTCCAAAATGTTGGCCATTATGCTTGACCTGGATGAATTAGGTGAGAATCCCTCCCAAGGAGGAACAAAGATTAGCTTGGTGCACTGGACAGGTACAAAGTTCCTGCTCAGTTTTTCCCACCAAACAGATCCCAGTGACCACCATCTAATCATTAGGCCATGTTCAGAAAAAGCAACCAGACCCTATCATTGAAAAATGTTGAAGGTGTAGAGGGAAAGGATAGTCAGATTGAGATTTTTGCAGAAAGCACCAACACCATGGCAAATAAATTCACAGAAAAGAAGAAACAAATATTTGGTAAAA
Organism: Echinosophora koreensis; assembly: GCA_035048595.1. Classification (NCBI taxonomy): domain Eukaryota; kingdom Viridiplantae; phylum Streptophyta; class Magnoliopsida; order Fabales; family Fabaceae; genus Echinosophora; species Echinosophora koreensis. Next base: position 5,077,265 of record JAPCYP010000017.1, on the reverse strand, counting down.
ATGGGGAGATGCAAAGAACTGTAGGGGATTCAGTTGATATAAATATTGAATGGCAACCAGGAAATATAAACAATTATAACTAAAACTTGGAATGGAAATTGCAGACAAGTTATTTTCAAACAAGATTCTGAACCAATTTCTTTTTAAAGGGGAATCATTGGGAGCGGAGAGTACAATTTAAGGAAGAGGAGTTCATCTGGTTCACATAACAGTTCTAGAAATGAGAAACAAGAAAAGGAATGGCACGCAAAAAGATTGTTTTAAATTGAGAAAATTCAAGATATATGAAATAAAGTTTTTCATCGGGTTTAAAATGGCCCAATCAAGCATGATGAATTAATATGGAAAGCTGAAGTCTCTCAATCATACAACATACAGTGAATAAAAACGGGAGGGAGCCATAAGTTGGGAAGAGCATTGACCCCATTGCTCCTCTGATGTTGTGAGTAATCACGTATAACTCAACACTCACATCATCATTGTCAATAACAGCACATTAATCAGTACTAAGGAACAAAGTCTAATTCCTGCAAGAGCTATTATTTAGGTCACAAAAGGATGGGAAGGGAATAAAACCAAATTTTCACATATCATTATTTGGTTGGCTAATCCAAAAACCTGCCAACTGAATCATATCAAGAAACACTACATAGCCAAGAATTTTACAACAGTTAATCGGTACCTCTCCATCTGGTGAAAAGCTCAGAGCTGAAATTGCAGTAGTTAACGCTGTTCCTGACGCCGGTGTGAGCAAACTTGGAAGTCCAGGAGGCCCACTTGCATCCAAAACTTTTATCATTGTCACACTGCATTGAAAATGAAGGTTCACCATTTTAGGAAATTATTATCTCTTTGGTTATCCCAGAGAGAAGAAATCTAAGCAGACAACAGTTTGAATCGGAAATTTCAAAAGGGGTGTATTATGAGGGTGGAGAGAGAGAGATAGTGGAAACTTCATAAATGCCATCATCATATGAACGGGGAAGTAGGTCAGGTCCACAATAAATTCTTAAATCTTGATTGAATTATCCTATCCTTAAGTTCTAAAAAATAATTTATCTATATCATCCATGGCCTATACCCATGGTATTCGATATACATTTTCAGGTGAAGAATAAACTATTATTCCATTTTCCTACAAAGCCATATTTAGTCACAAATTATTTGAAAATGGAATTTATGAGTTATGGATTTACAAATGCTTCCAGATGCATTTGGTCTTGTAACAGATTTTTTTTTCTTTCTCCGGACATGATATGACCTTAAAGAATACAATTATCAACAAAAAATTGACCATTCAGCTATTTAAGAGACAAACATGGATGAAACTAAGCAGTAAGTATAGGAACACCAAAACCTCAGTTTTAATGTTTTTATCTTGAATATCGTCAGTTTTGTTATTCCCCACCTCAAAAATTGTAATTCAAGTTCCATCCCATGAATTTTATTTCTTTTGCCAGTCCATTTTGCATATAACACATAAATGACAGAAAATCACAAGTTGAGTGCACTTCTCCTAAGTACATGCGTGAGGCAGAACTAAATAGCACGGTATTTAGACATTTTCAGCCTAATTTCATTATGAATTTAAATTTTACATTCTATCTTAATACCTTTGCATATCATAAACCCTAATGCTTGTGTTGTTAATTTCTCCAATCACATCCCCCACTGCCAGTTTGGTCCATGAATCATTGACAGCAACCATAGGGTATACACGTACAACCTCCTTGAAAGTTGTCATTGAACTCTGGAAGCATGTTTTCCGCATAACTGAGTTGCTAGGATCTATAGTCTGTAAAATGAAGTTGACCACCTGCAGATCTGACCCACTGTCACAAAAATTCATGCTTTTGTGTTTCAAAACACCTAAATAGTATGTCATATAAAACATAAGGGGCAGAGAAAACTACTTAGCAGATCCTATGCTGAGAATGATTCGGGACAAAAACAAGATAGCCCCTCAAAATAGAGAATCATTGTGCTCCCAAGTCCCAACCACCAGGAATAGAAAAAAGGCAACAAGTGAGAAGAGGTAACCATGAATGGGAATTTATTTATAAGAAAGCACTCAAACCCACACTAAAACACAATTACACCTAAAATGAACTGATATAGAGATAAAGAAAGGATTCAGTTTGCAAGACATAAATACTAAATAGTTCTTGCTGCCAACATCAGTATATTGCAAATAAACATCCGAGGTCAAAAGGTATAAAAATAATAATCATAGATTATAAAATTAAAAGGAAAAAGAATCAGATTTCAATAATGAAGTATCATCGCTTCACTTTAAAATCATTATAGTTCTCTCAAACAAAAATCATTTCCCTGAAGGAACTAGTATATAATAAGAAAAGCTAATATGTTTAAGATCAAGGATTCACAAGTAACAAATGGTAACTGAAATAAAAACTTAAACAAGAAAAGAAAAATATAAAAATGGATGTCTTGAAGTAGATCTTGAACCAAAAACATGAGGTGTGGTGAATAAATCAGCCTACAACTAGAAGCAGAAAGATGAATCTATCTTAAACATTGTCGAAGATCAAGTTAGTCCTAGTAACAAGTGGCTTTACAAACCTTGTCAAGGTACTGAGCCAAATTTCTCGGAGAACCACGCATAATCCTTATAAGAGTCAGGAGGGACACTAAGTGGACGGGTGAATCAGAAGCAGTGGACCAAATTTGGCTTTCTATCACAGTCAAAAAAGCTGGTATGTCAGCCATAGCTAAACTTGGAAGAAGAACCTCAACCAAAGTCTTTTGAATAGAAAAAGATGCAGCTGGAATTTCTTTCACTGGATTATTAGATGGGCCACTCAACTCTACTTGGAAAAAAATATCCCCAATCAAACGAGGCATCTCAGAGACAATGAATTCTTTCCATGTACTCTCCATGCCCTCTGCAAGGAGCTCAGCAGCAGTGGAGCTATATTTCTCATTCATGGCCATAGCCAACTTCATCAATGGATGAACAACTGATGGGGCAAGACTCGGCTTTACAAGACTAGGGTACCAGATAGCCAAAGCAGCAGCAACTATAATGTGAGATGTCATTGCATCTTGACTTGTTCCCCCAACACAAGAAATCCAATCTTGCACTTCAAATGATTCTAGCCAAGCAATTATCTTAGAGTCCTCATCTGGAGAAGATCCTTGTTTTTTTGCCTGAGGAAATATGCTTTCAACCGTTGTGTCTCCCAGTTGTTTGCCTCTACTTCCAGTTAGGGAGCTCGTATTAGTTGGCTCAGTAGGTTTTGGATTGCTTAGAGGAATTGGAATAGCATGAGAGGCAGCACAATGAAATATAGAACGTGCTGCCATACGTACATGTTCACTTTCCTCTTGCCAAAAAGCCACCAAAAGCTGTAAAAAGAGGATAACCTTCAGCACTTAATATCAAGTAATTGGCTAGTGATTGCACTCTTGCTAACTCATTAACATTGTCAACCACCCATAATACGACAAATTACAATACTCGTCCAGCATTGGAAGTGAACATTCCGGTAATATCATCTTATGGAACATTAAAATAGAAAATGCTTTATCATATGTTATGCTGCAGCAAAAACAATGATCTAGACTGCCAGATTTTAAGCTATCTCAGACACTCAAGAAACACAAAATGTACCAGTTTCAAACAGCCAATTATTTTTGGAATAATCATACTTCAATGTTGTTGGCATCCAAATTAATGTAATCATATCTTGGCCCAAAATAACTTTTTTCCTTTCAACAATTTCAAAACTCTACAGTTTTGGATTAGCTGCTCTTTTCCTCTTTGAGAAATGAAATTAAAATGATAAGCATTTCCTAAGCTGTGCAACACTACAGCAGAAAATTTGTCTTGCAATAAATGCAAATCGAATAAAAAAGCAAGTAATGAACAGATATCACAGAAGAAATAAATTATTAGATTTTAAGACACAGCAAAGAGGCTACTCGTACAATTAGGTGCAATTATGTACCTAGGCCCACGTAACATCAGCATGGAGACTAATCAGACTAAATAACAGCTATCATGTCAAATTACTAAAAATAATGCATAATTATAACACATAATTACACATCGTGAGCAAAAATTCATAAATAAGACCATTGACTAGTCACACTAGCAAGAACCAATTGTTATTATTAAAATTGTGGAGGTGGGGAAAATGCCATCAATGAAAAGTTCTGCTGAAAAAGAATGGAAGACAAAATCAGTAAGATGCATCCCAATTTGTCATATATTACCCACCTACAAAACATAAGTACATAAGCATTTTTACAGATTAAGACCTGTAATGAAGGTGGCTTCATATCAGGAAAGTTTTCCATGAAATTCCGGGTATAGAATGCTGCTAAAGCACTGCACATGATACAATAAATCATCAGCACATCTTTTTTACTTAATCCATTTTGTGAAAAGAAAGTAAGAAGAATTAATTTACAAATTCGTAAATAAAGGAGAAAAAGGATTTATGCATTCGGAGGCCACAAAGAAACAGCATTGCCCAAGCAAAAAAAAAAAGGTTTAATTAATCTGTTGGTCCCTAAACTATTTAGGAATTTTCAAATAGGTCCTTATACTTTAAACGTTTGTAATTGGATTCCTGAACACATAAAAAATTTGTAATTGGATCCCACATACAATTTTCTGTTAGGATTTCGTTAAAGTTCTAAAAAGTACAAGGACCTATTTGAGGTTTTCTAAAAAGTATAGGGACCTATTTGAATTTTTCCTAAAAGTTCAGGGACCCACAAGACGAGTATATGGATCACTTAATGGATACTTAACGAGACCCTAACGAAAAAGTATACGAGGGGCCCAATTACAATTTTTTGTGTTCAATGACCCAATTATAAACTTTTAAAGTACAAGGACCTACTTAAATATTCCCAAATAATTCAAGGGCCGATAGATTAATTAAACCAAAAAAAATTCACAAGAAAACAGTGAACAACAGGAAAGAATCTTTGCAAGCATCATGAGAACCAGACATGGAAGAGCTACTCTATTTCTTTGGTGTGCATATTCTAAATATTTTTATTCAGCAGATTTACTAAAACATCAAATTTAGTTGTCTCATTAACCAACTGGACAGATAGATGAATGTACGATACAAAATTTCCAGGTGGCCAAGCTAATCTGGTCATTTTTCTTTTTGTTCTTTTGGTTTTTTCCTATTTATGAAAGATTATTTATATGTTGCAAGAAGAACTTCAAGAGTCAACTAGGCTTCAATGAATTACAAGAACCCCACCTGCAAAACATAAAAGAAACTGAGCACTAAAGACATAACATCTAAAACTACAATAAGAAAAATAATGGCTTCCAGTTTGTGGAGAACCTCAAATACGATTTGAGGCTTGATAGCTTTTCAAAATTCTCTCATATGGTTTCTAAAGCTTCAATTTAAAGTATCTTTCCAATAAAAGATCAGTAAACAAATTATTTTTTGGGTTCTTCCATGGAAAACACTTAAAGCAGGATGTTATTAGAAGATTTTCTTTTAAACGCAAAGAAAATGTGGAACTATATAATTAACCTGATTTGTGCAGGTCTGTTTTTTTCTTACTTCGATTAATGTAACTACCACTATACCTGCTGGCTGCTGAACCAGAGTGAGACAAGCTAATTAAACGTTGGGCAAGGGATACCATCGTCAATGACCTCATTGCACAAAATTCAGATGATGATTTCCAGAGCTGAAATGTGGTTTTTAATGTCTCAGACACTATTGAAAGGAGACATATAAGAAAATTGATCCCAACATACAATCCAGATTACCTCAAGAGTAGCACCCAGACCAGGAAATGTCAATGTCAATGATCCTTTATCCCCCTGCAGACCTGAAGCTACTATAAAATTTTCTGGTCTCCTCAGCTTCATGTCACTTATCAGCAAATTATCGAGCTCACTGTCGAAACTCCACAAATGTAAAAAAGACAAGCTAAATCGAAGTAAGTATTCTTCAAATAGGCTAACCCAGTCATGCCCCTCTAAAGTTTCTGGATTATGGTAGCTGGGATTTTGCTCTTTAACTCCCTGCTGCTTCAAATTGATATTCACTGGCTTGCCTCCACCATTTTCCATGGACTCATTCTTTTGATAAGAGAACATCAATGATGCAAGATCAAAACTCAATGACACAATACCAGGGAATGGGCAAGAGCATTTGATAGGTAGCTTGTTACTCCAAAGACCAAACTGAGAAGATGGATTTTGTTTCACTGAATTTCGTTTCACTGCATTTATTTTCGAAGGATTTAGCTCAGTCATATTTGAAATACTTGGTGAAGACCTTGATGAAGTGAGTGAGTTCTCTGACAGACTGAAGGCAGAGTTAGAGAACCTTGCATCATCAACAATTGGAAGAAGTAATGAAGAGACTGAAGTATTTCCATTCAGCAATGTGCCAGATATGGAATTCATGCTGATGCTTTTGCAAAAATGATCAAACATTGAATGTGCAGCTGTCCCACGAAGGACTCTCTCGCGGGAACCTGTCTTTACATCCCAAATGTATAATACATCAGCAGCATCAGATGTTCCATAATGCGTTTGACAGAGACAGGCAATATAACCTCTTGCTCCATCCCATACAACTTTTGAAGGATAGTTTAAGTGTCCAGGAAACATTCTCTCCACCCGCAGCGTCCCAAGAGAAACAAGAGCAACACATGCATCCTCTCCAACTGAAAGGAGGCAGTCACTCCAAGGATGTCCAGTTAAAGAAGGGGCAAGAATAATTTGTCGCACTGGAGCCACGTGATGATGCATTACCATAATAAGACAGCCAGTGTCAAGATCCCATAAACGAATTGTGCAGTCCATACTTCCAGACACTAAAACCCGTTTAAAAGCCCAACCTTTGGCACTGCCCATCATTTGATGTGCTGCCAAACAAAGTACAGCACCTGTATGTCCTGAGAAGTACTGTTTGCATGCATTTGACATTCCATCTGGATTGGGACTTTCACCATCAAAGCAAATCCCTTGAAACAGATCAAATCTTACAACCTCTATGTCTCCACTTAAAAAACCATATACAACAGCATAAGGAGTAAAGAGGTTCTCAGAGATAATCATGGAAGAAGAAACTATCTGTCCCTTGTAAGCATAATAATTACTTACGCTATCCACATATGTGTCATCTATATCTTCAGAACTTGGACTTGTGTCCAAAATTGATCCAAATGTTGATTTAGTCTCTGGAGCATCTAGTCCCTTGAGCTGAGTAGACTCCTCAAACCAATTTGTGAAAGCTACACCATCAAACATCATTCTGCATTGACGGTACAATTTACCAGGTTTATCATCAAAATGATGCAATGACCAGATTGTTACATGCGGTCTCCATAGTAAAGGTTCCTCATAATGAAAGCAAACTGACTTGATGCAGACAAGATACTGATTTACTTGTAGGAAAAAAATAGATAATCTCATGTCAGACTGATAATGAGTAGCAGGAATCTCAAGATGGGGTTCACATAGGATAACATCATTCTGATAGGATATTTTATAGACAATTGCAGAACCTCTATTATTCCACAAAACCAGATATGCTGGAATCAAGTTACTACTACATTCATGGGAATCAAGCATATTCCCCAGGTCATCACTTTCAAGAAAAATGCCGCCCACAACATTTGCTTGAGTTGAATGCCCATCCGAACAGAACAGATTGTCCACGAAAGATACCTCTCCAATTGCAGCATCACTAGACAATAACCTAAATACACAGCGATTTTTCAATATAAAAGCAAGTATGTTCCTATAAGTTAAAACCGAAATAACTTGATCCCCGTCGCTCAATCCCTCAAAGCAAGAAGAAGAACTTTCCAAATGAGATGTATCTTTGTGTGAACTTGTCAAACTCTCGCCGCGATCATGGGGATCCTCCGATATCTTAACCATCTGGTGCTTACCAGCTGAATCAGCCACAAAAACAGAATGCCTATTTTCATCATTATCATCTAAAACTAGTGCCATAAACTTCATAGGACCAATGGACAGGTTTCCATGAAAGACAGTTTGTGTAATTGAAAGTGAATAAGTGTCCACAATAACAATAGTGCATTTAGAGGGCTTCCTGATCTGAATTTCCCTATCTTCATTTCCTTCCATGAAGGAACAAGCAATGCAAACATATCTTGCCCTGGAAGGCAAGGTTCGAATGATGCGCGGAGTGCCGACCCAAGGCGGTAATTTCCTCCGGCACCGGCAGTGTCCACTGCTTTTACTCCACACACACAAGAACCCATCAGAACATGCACTTATCAATGCACTAAAATTACTCGAAATAGAATTAACCGTGCTTTCTTCTTCTTCTTCTTCAGCTGCTGCAATGGGACTACAAATTCCAAGATCAGTGATGGGAGATGCATGACCACATAACATGCCTACAGCTTTAACTTGCTGCAAAATAATCAAGCTCTAATTCACTATTGAGCTCAAGATTTTAAATAACAATAGAGAGAGGAACTATGATTTTATATTTATTGAAATAATAGAGTTGAAATTGAAATTGGAATGGAAATTGAAAGAGAGATTGGAATGATTTATACCGGGGTGGAAGAGGAAGGGGAGTGAGAGAGGGTCCACCAGATGATGGAGCCATCGGATCCGGCGGTGAAGAAGGTGGTTGGCGGTGGTTCAGGGAAGGCGGCGACGGCGGTGACTTTGTGAGGAAAGGGGGTGCCTGACCATATACACGCCACGGATCGGCACTTCATTCTCAATGCTTCACTTCACTGCACTGCGCTGCATAGGGATGGCAATGGGTAGGGTTTGGGTAGGGTACTATAGTACCCGTCCCCGTACCCGCGTTTAAAAAAATTACCCGTACCCGGACTCATACCCTCGTGGGTAGCAATCTTAGTACCCTTACCCGTACCCTCTGGGTACCTAAGTACCCACACCCGCATCCATTACCCGCACTTTAACAAAGGAAAAAAAAAATGATCATAACTTAATTTAAATATCATCCAACGATGTTTTGAATGTATTCATCAAATATTACAAACCAGCGTATTATACCAAATAAAAATATGTAAAATATCCAAAACAAGTAAATAACAATAAGCCTCCAAAACAATAAATTTGTCAAGTAGTGATTCCTGAGTCGACATTGCCGATGTTCTCCAAAACTGTAAAATAAAATAAAAATACATTATATTAGTTATTAGTTATACGTTATAAACTTGCAAAGCAATAATTAGTAACAAATTGTTAGATTATCTCACCCCATCTTCTGAATCAGAGTCTTGAAAAGGCTGCAAGCGTTTGTCTTTCATGTGTAAAAATTGCTTTGGTCCAGTTATACCAATAGAAACTAGAACAAAAACAAAATTATATGGTTAGACTAAACACAAATTTTATTAAACAAATATATTAATGCAACATTTATTACCTTCCTTATCATGCTTTATCCAGCTTTGTGCACACATAAACTCCTCCAAAGTATTCTCATGAAGCCTAGAAAGATAAGGAGTCAACAATCTATCTCCTGTGCTAAAAGCAGATTCAGAAGCAACAGAAGAAATTGGGATGGCCAAAATATCCTTAGCAATCATTTGTAATGTTGGATACTTGATCCCATTTGTTTTCCACCATCCAAGTATATCAAATGTAGCACTCCTAGGCAATACCTTCTCTTCCAAATATAGATCCAACTCGGACTTTGATTGTATGTCATTGGTATCATTGCCAAAGGAGTCATAACCACTAAGAAAATTGTTACAAGTAAAATTATCCAAAGGAGGAAGGGACTGTGGTTGGAGGCGATGAAGATGAACAAGGAAGATGGGAGGAGACCTGGAGATGGAGCAGAACAAAGTGTGAAACGGCTGAGTAGTGATAGTGAGGTATTAGGGTTTCAAGTTTCTAATTTTGATCTCTAATAATTATATGTATTAATGTATTAATATAAATAAATATATAAATAAATATATATATATTTATACATGCGGGTATGGGGCGGGGTGGGTACCAAGGTACCCGTACCCGCCCCCATACCCTCTCAGATTTGCGGGTAATTACCCGTACCCGTACCCATACCCATAAAGCGGGTTTTTACCCTACCCACGACGGGTATTTTTGCGGGTACCCGGCGGGTAGGGTCCGGATTGCCATCCCTAGCGCTGCATTTCATTTCTTTCAATAATAATATTAATTAATATTATTATTATATTACAGCAATAGCAATAGAAAAGGAAGAGCGATATATGATTCAATTTCCATATTCCAAATGCGATTAACAAGTTTGGGTTGATCGAAAGGGCCTCAAGACAAGATTCAGACTCGGCCTTCATAAGTCACAATATTATATTATTATTATTATTATTTTGACAAAATATTATATTATTATTATTGCTTTGCGGTTTGTTTAATTATACATGATACATTGATACAATCATACAATAGTAAATGTAATTATAATTATGATGCAATTATAATTATGATGTCTGTCTTAAAGTTTGATTTTTTTTTTTTATATTAATTTAGGACAAATAGAAAATCTTGCGTGAGAATAATTTTATAAGAGGGTTAAATTATTAAATGACTGTATCCTTATTTAAATATTTATATAATATTGCATAAGGATTAAGATTTTAAATGAATTTTCATTAAATTTTTTTAAAAAAAATGAATTGACATATATTTATAAATATCTTTGCACTCTACAGGATGTAATGTGCACACTAGTATAGAATAATAATTGATTATGCCTCTTTGTTTTGAAAGGGATTATTATTCTCTGATTATCTATCGAAAAATATCATTAATGTACAATTAATTATGCCAAAAAAATAGAATACCTGATAAACAGCACACCGGATATTGATTAACGACTTTAATTCCATATTATATTTATATATTAATTATTAAGATAAAAGTGTTGTATAAATAGCTCAACTAAAAAAAGTGATCTACAAATGTTTCCTTTAGATCTTATATTTTAAGTGAAAGTCATTTGTGAATTATCAAACTCAAAATTAATAAGGAATTCAATAAAATATAAATACCAAGTATTGTGTAAATAAATTGAAAGATTGAGTTCCTAAACGATTGAGTTCCTAAACAAGTCTTGTAAAATGTTGGAAATGAGATTGTTTTGTGTATTCAATCACAAATATGTGTGGGTATGTAAGTTTTGTAAACATTAAGGAATCTTTCTTTATTAAGGAAATCTAATTATAAAGTACAATTTTTTGATAAATAAATAGTTAATTAAGGAAATATATTTTTAGACTAAGTCACTTATAAATTACAATTTAAACTAAAAATTTTGAATTCATGTTTTATTTATAAATTTAAGAATTCATTATTTTATTCTATTTTGTAGTTTATCAATCATGGAGTATACTTCTGTTCAAAGTTGTCCTCAACTGAACTAAAGCAACCAAAGAAATATTTACGTAGGCTAGCCATCTGAACCAAAGGTAGTCCATGAGAATGTAAAATCCCTTAAATAAGACTTAACCATATAACATAATATCTTGAGAAAATAGTATCAAATTCTCTTTAAACATAATGAACATTGCATTGAATAACTTTTCATGTCTTTGATTTTTCATTTTCATACATTATAAGATCTACACTAGGGTTTGGGCACAACAAGTCCAAGTTTAATGTCCCTTAAGATTTGTCTTGCTTCCTTAACAAAATAACTTATCATATATAACATGAATAATCAACATCTTAATCCTTAGGAAAGTGCTGAGAAGCTTTCAGCAAAATACCTATGATGACCAAATTGCACTTAACACAAAGGTCTCCAAGACTCGCTATAAATAAATAGTCTCGATAACCATGAAGGTATGGATCTTTATTCGCTCATTACACATCTCAAGTATCTTTGCTTACTTGAGTGTTCAGGTACTCAACCCCCTTTTTCCAATGCATCAAAATTCTAAGTAGGTTGCAACAGTAAGATCGTTCTACTCCCAGCACCCCGATAACTTAGGACACAACACCAGCATCATCTGCTTGAATACACTAAACTTCTATTTCTACTCCCTACCATGGCTAACACTCGCAAAAGAACAGTCACAAACCAAAAATAGTGACGAGATGGAGTGGAGTCCTTGGTAACTTTGAGTCAAGCTCCCAATAGGCCACCCTCCTTTTATAGCGTGACCATCCATCGAGTGGAAACTCTTGCTCAAGAACAATCTGTCCTCTCTCTATGGAATGAATCAGGAAGGAGTAGCTGAAAATGACACAAGAGTTTGTAATACTATAGATAATGGAGCACATGTTGAAAGATAGCTTTATGCTGATAGACAAGTCTGTCAACTGTGAGCCGTAAAGAACGGATTCCAATTCTCTACCGTTTGGGCGCCAAAAGTCAGGTGACTTTGGCTGCCTCTGGGCCGTTGGATCAATCCGACGGTCCTTAACGTGACACGTGGCATAAGTTTTTTTTTTTTTTTTTTAAAACTGAACAGAAATCGTGAAGGGATATCCAAAACCCACCGAAGCCTTTACCCCTTCACCATTGAGAACCCTCTCTCCGGCGCCCCTCCACCGCCACCGCCGCTCCACCGCCGGCGCCGCTCCAACGCCGCCACCGCTCCAACGCTGGCTCCACCTCGACGCCAAACCTACCCTCATTAAACCCGGTTGCTCCATTCTTCCCTCTTCTCCTTGCCGCGACGCCACACCGCCGCCGTCCGTCAGCCCATCGTCGCCTCCGCCGTCCCAGCCATCGAACAAGACCCGCGTCCCTCCCTTCCTTCCTCCTCCAGATCCGCGTCCCTCCCTCCCTTCCTCCTCCAGATCCGTCTCCTTCCCTCCTCCAGATCCGCCTCCCCCCTCCCTCCCCCATATCGAACACCCATATCTTCTTCATGAGCCTGAGATCTGGAATCATGTTGCTCTGGTTCTGCAAAGGCAACGTAGCATCGGGCCTCTGCCTTTGAAAATAGGACCTTGAAGCATCATCCCTCATTATGCTGGTGGGATTTGGATCTTTTCTGTGTGTGATGGTGTCAAGGAAAATTTGGCTGATGAAATTTTCAAGCTAATCAACAACATATGATGCTGATGTTCAATCTTGTGATAAGAACACTGCACAGTTTGATTTCACTAGAGAGATAACACAGGAAATTCCACACAAACATCTGGAATTCTTCACTGATAATTGCAGCTTGATTCCTGTTGAATTGGTTGACTTTAAAGCCACAGAAACTGTAAATCAACAAGGATATAAGGTGGGGATGAAGTTTTTATTCTAGATTGATATGCATGCTGATGCAGAAACTGAACCAGTTTTTGAGAATTGGCAGTTATGCAGAACCTTCGTTTCTTGGGATACTGTGACAGAATCTTCATTTCAGGAGAAATTTGTTCAGATTTGTAATGTAAAAGTGCTGCAAAATTGTAATTGTACTTGTACAGAATTGTAATGTAACAGAATTCTATTAATGAAATTCTATTTTTCTGATATTGTGCATTGTGAACAGTTTAAATAAGTAATAAACAGACTGCAGAATCTGATATTGTGCATTGTGAACAGTTTAAATAAGTAATAAACAGACTGCAGAATTTGGATGATATTGTGCTACAGAATTTTTCTGATATTGCTGCAGAATTTTTCTGATTACACTATAGTACCAAAAACCAATAAGTAAAAGTAATAACATACTATTTCCATACAAGTAATAACAGATTGTACCAATCAGTTTCAATTCCAAATAATTACACAAAAAAATGGTTGACTGTGGTAAATACACCAAAAAATATTGTATCAACCAAAACAATACTTTGATCAATCCACTTCAACTCCATCAACTCCATCAATCTCTAATGTTTGCAGTGTCTGCATCATTAAGGGGTGCCTACATAATAACTCAAACTAATCAACACCATGATGAGCAAATGAAATATTTATGATAATCCTTTTTTAAGACCAAATACATTACCATCAAAAATGCTGTGAAACTAAATTGTTCCTCTTGTGGTTGATGTGACTCATACGTTGGAGGTGCCGAACAAGATACTTCACCTGAGTGATGTTTGCTTAATTCTTTATCCTAAAATAATTATGTAAAGTTACTACAAGTGATAGTACAAGTAGTTAGTATAAGTAATACACATCGGCTAATATACCTGAGATGATTGACCATGTGCTTGTGCTCTTGGTGGAGGTCCTTTTCTCCTATTGTTTTGACACTCAACCCAACCCTTCTGTCGCTTATGTCTCTGTATGCCAGGTCTATGCTTGAATCCCTTCGGTTGCGTAACATCATAACTCACAAATGGGGGGTTATCATTGTTAGGACTTTCATTGCTTCTAACTTGCAAACGAAGTTCCATTATTTGCTTACACATGACATCTACATTGTTATCTACAATCTTGTGGTGTTCTTCACAGTTCGACACCTCGGCTGCCAATCTAATGAACTTAGAGACAAGTTGTCTAAATCTTCGTGTGTTAGCTAGTTTTGGATCTCCTTCAACCTCCTTTCCCTTCACATCTTGCACAACGCCGCAACGGGCTTCTCTTGTCCACCTTCTTAAAATATACTTCTCAGGAATGACCTTAACATCATGTGCTTCAAACACTTTCAGTGCATGTGAACAAAGTATGCCAAATGTCTCAAACTTTCTACAACTACAAGATATTGAGGTTGTAGCACGATCAAATGATACTCTCCAGGATCCTTCATGGTTGACCCTAGTGATGACATATTGACACAAAGAGGGAGACTCATTTCTCTCTGATATGCATGAAGCTAAGAACAACTTAAACTCATTCTGGAACAAATCAAATACAGTGTGTGTGTACACTTTTCCCATTTGTATTAGTATTGGTGACAACTCATATCTTAACATTGCAAGCTTATGTAAGGACTCATACTCACAAGTCAACTCGTTGTCTCTCTTCTCCTCAACAACCCGTTCAAAGTGTTTGAAGAATTGGATAATATCCACATTCGGTCTCATACAAGACTTAAAGTTAGAATTCAGGCTTTCACTAAGTTGTGTGCTTCGCATCCCAAGTGTGAATGCTTCCTTCATGTAACACGAAGCCCATTTTTCTTTTATAGCATAAACTGATTTGATCCAGTTATTTTCATGAACATTATATTCGTTGATCAGGTTAGTCCAAGCCATCTCAAAATCAGCCGCGGTGTCAAAGTCATACATGCATTTCTTCAAATCTCTTAAAAAATAACTCCCGCCCTTCATCAAGTTTCCAAGATGTTTAATTCCATTCTGTGACAAGTGCCAAGTGCATAAACCATGGCGAGTCTCTGGCATCACTTCATCAAGTGCCCTGGCCATTGCCCGGTCTTGGTCAGTAAAGATAGTTCGAGGTTTTTTGTTGTTGTGTGCTTGTAAGAATGTTTCGAACAACCATTTAAATGACTCAATTGTTTCGTCATACAATAGCGCTGCACCAAAAATAACTGAACCCCTATAGTGATTGAAACCAGAAAACAGAGCAAGTGGTCTATTGGCACGGTTGGTACAATAAGTAGTATCCAATGACACAACGTCACCAAAATACCCATAATCCAAAACCATTTTTGCATCACACCAGAATACATTTGTGATTTGTTCTTCCATATCCATTTGGTATGCATGAAAGAATGACGGATTCTCTAATAATTGCCGCTGAAAATATTGCGAAAGACATCCAGCCTCGCCACACACCATACTTCTTTGTCTTCTTGCCTTGAGGTAATTTCTTACATCCACCCGTGTATATCCAAGATTGGCTCTATTTCCTGCATGTGTGCTCATAAGTTGAAATGTTGACTTTTCCCTTAACCCAGAGTCTGCAGCCATATCAATCTCATATGCTTGGACTTGAGTTATCTTTCTGTGGGACGCAAGCATGTGTGTTGTCTCTGGAGGTTGTAGAGGATGGTTATGGTCCTCTATAAATTCATGGATGACAAACTTCTCATTCCTTAATACAAGTGAAATTTGTGCTTTGCAATCAGTTCTAGTCTCGGCTCTGTGTTTTTTAACAGTAGCATCTCTCTTGTCATTCTTTCGTACTCCTTCCTTGCAACAGGTAAACCTACATGATGATATAATACCGTCTTTTTTTCTCTTGTTCGAGTAACGTTTTCTAACTCCAAAGCCAACACGTACACTGTATGCAAGCCAAAATTCATAAGCTGCCTCTCTATTATCAAATTCCATACCAATCCTTGGTTTCCAATCAAGATTTGAAGATGTCATGTTTGATCAAAGAACCTAACAAGTGAACCAAGAATTAAATAATTAAAATGATAGACAAATTATTTAAACAATAAAACCATAGTTTCTAATTCCCTTTGAAGAACGATGAAAAAGCAGAGTATAAAGCAAAGTGTAGGTAAGTGAAGTCCAAAAAATAAAAAATAAAGAGCTTGAGCTTCCTACAATTACAACCATCACAAGGTAATTACTCAGTAAATATTGGTATGCATGAAACTATTCTATTTAATTATATATGCATAAGAAAAATCACTAGAAAGAACCAAAACAAAACTCAAAATGGTTCTATAATACGTGTATATCTATAATATGCTGCTAAGTTCTAACTGAACAATAAATAGGGTGGGCAAGCATAAAGCTTCAACCACCACCACCTCTAACCCCATCAAATTAAAGACCTTACACCCTGATTTTGTTCCATATTGGACCTATATATTTACTCCATGGCTTTGAAAAAATTCATAACCCATGAGGTTAGAACAAATTCATGAAGGAAAGAACAAGGTAATTGTTGGTTTTTACTAAAGGAAAGAACAAGGTAGAACAAATTCATGAAGGAAACAACTACAAAAATACAAAGATTCAGAGAAATAGTATAAAGAAAGCTCATTTTTTGAACCCAAAATATGTTACCTTTATACGGTGGTCCGAACGGCGGTGCGGTGCGGCGGCGCAGCGGTGGTGCGGCGGCGCAGCGACGGTGCGGCAGCGGAGCAGTGGCGACAGGAGGTGGAGCGTTGCTGTCACGTGCGTACGTCCGTCCCCAAGTTATTTCCTCTGTTTTAAGTTTTAACGTTTCTGTTCAGTTTTTTTTAAAAAAAAAAAAAAAAAAAAAGCTTATGCCACGTGTCACGTTAAGGACCGTCGGATTGATCCAACGGCCCAGAGGCAGCCAAAGTCACCTGACTTTTGGCGCCCAAACGGTAGAGAATTGGAATCCGTAAAGAACGCAAGAGCCTTTCGCTGCTCCAAACCCCTCATAACAGCAAGGGGCTTATATGTTCAGTCATTTCTTCAACTTCATCACGTGGGTCCTGCTCCTGCTGGCTAAGAGCTTCAAATCCCCCACGATCAAGGCATGTAATTGGTCTAAGGACCCCTAGGAGTTAGAATACCCCTGTACTCTTTTCAACATACTACATTGCTTATCCAAAAAAAAAGGACCCCTAAGAGTACCTGTCCATTGCCTCCATGCTGCTAGCCAAGGGATCCAACCTCGTTAGGTGTCGTACTTTCCCTTCTACCCTAAAGAAAGTCACGCAAAAGAGGTTTACCTCCCTGCTCTCTGTTCCATCCTTCGTTTTGATGAGTTAGCCCAAAGTCCTGACTTAGTCACTAGCAAAACCTAAACTAGAGAGCCACCCCTACCCTCTTTAGCATACAAGGTAGAGATGAAATCTGAAAGACTACATGCACAAATTTAATCAAATGTTCCTCAAGGTAAGATTCAAATCATATGACAATAAGACAATCATGCACGCGATCATGGGAGGGCTCAAGCACCGCCATGTAGTTGTAGTTAGGCTTAAAAGAGCCCGAACACCCTTAAGGATATAAAACATTACTCCAAAGTATATCAGCGAGGAGCTCCTTTAATTCCAAGCACAAAGATAGAGAGCAACCTTGAAGGAAGAGGAAAGAACCCAAACTCAGGTGTTTACGGCAGCGCCTAAGCACTATCATAAGAAAAGTACAATGAATACAACCCCAGAAGCTTCCTCAAAATGAAATTCTTGAGGCAAAAAAAAACTTGGCAACAAGAAATAGACAAATCCAAGTGTTGCACTACTACCATTGATGCAATTATGAAATAAAACTTTCTCAACACCATAACAAAATATTCAGGATTCTCTCTCATGAAGTTTGAATTTCCATTGTACATTATGTAAAGAAAAATGCTATTAGAAAGAAAGGGGAGGAGGGGAAGAAGAAACAAAGGGGAGGGGGTCAATCGAAGTTGCACAGTAACAAGTCCTTATCCCTTGTCACACTTGAGTTATCGTTGCCAACGAAAGAAGACGTCATAATTAGATCTTGTGATTTATGAAGCATGCCAGCCAGCAGAACGAAGATAAGCTTTTGACCTATTATGGAGAATGAAAGCTTCCATCCAGCTCACAGAACTTAAAGTTATAGCTCGAGAATGTCGATTAAACTTTCCCACCCTGAACAGAAAGGTAAGAGTCAGCAGTCAGCACAAATTAAATTCCAAAAGAGATATGTGGCACATGATTGGATGAAAGGAAGGCACCAAGCAAAATTTTCCAATATTTTCGAACTACAAAATTAAGAGATGTTAAAAGTAATTTCACATACAAAAATTAAATACCTAAAAAATTGAGTCAACCGTTGTACAAAAGGTGTCACCCCTCTCTCTTCACCTTTCTCTATTCATTTCTCTGCCTCTCATTGATTCAATGCTCACCGTGAATGACCCAAAAGTGTTTGGCCATAGTGGAAAATGGATTGTGCCCCCAGGCGAACTATACCTGCAAGGTCAGGGATTCGAATCCTAGAGTTGTCACCTTGGGGGAAGGCTTTTAACCAAACCACCACCCCTAACCCAATGGCTAGATGCTGCTCTAAACTCTTGAAGTTGGATAGCAATGCCAAAAAAAAAAGGTAGGATATTTGGTTCAAGAGACTAAAATGTAAGTTGTGTTTATGGGTAAAAGCCCTAGGAGATTTGAACTAATTGGGTTTTAACATTGGCTTAAATCATTGACACAGCTATGATAGGATCTCCCGGGTAATGTAGTATTCAAAGCTACTTTATCAATTAACAATTAATCAATGTTGAAAATGATACAAATACATCCGCACAAATTCATTCATATCATCATCTGTGCAACAACCAACTTACAATTATACAAATTGATCAAACATCATGTTTGCAAATATTAGCTCAAGTACTGATAGTTTTGCCTGTCTTGGTTGTAACTGTAACATGCCATATTTGCATTCAAACACACAAATACCCATGCAAATAGTAGCTAGAGTACTAATAGTTTTGCCTGTCTTGTTTGTACCTGCGAGATGCCATATTTGCATTCAAACACACAAATACTCGTGCGCAAGTGTTAATGAACAAATGCATGCATACGTAAAAATAACTCCCATTGAACCAAAAAAAAAAATTAATAACTCCAATTTTTTACCTTATGGGGTGGTGTTCCTGGTCTCGATGTGTTGTTGCCAAATCCAATTTTCCCTTTCTTTTCAGAAGATTTAAGTATCTGGAAAGAGCATGTCAAGCTGTCATCCACACTCATCATAGCACCAGCATTATCAAACTCACCACAATAATTTGGTGCAGAGAATATAGTCACAAGCTGACGCTTGGCAAAAAACTCATATCCATCTTCTACAACCTGAAATGCAAAGTCCAAAATTTTAAAAGGAAGTTCAGATTTACTAATTTTTTTTTAGGAAACAAGAATTAAGACTCATGAGCCATGCAGGAGTCCAGTACATCAGCATACACGGATAAAGTCACAACACAAAAACACAAGAATATCAAAATAGACAGGCAGCTAAAGAAAAGATCATCAATTAAACCAAAATAGAATGACCTGATATTTAGGTGATGCCACAGTTGGTACGGAAAGGATAGAGAAAAATCTTCACAAAAAACTATATTCAGTCACATACGTTAAACATAAGTTCTTTTTCTCCAGACTCACAAAAGTAATTTATATATGTGGTCAAAACTCAATTTTGTTAAATAGTTAGTCGTCCTACATCTGTCTTTTTTTTTCACTTTGATTATCCGACTCGCTCTTAATTTTTCATCATTATAAATCTATCTCAAAGCACGTACTTATTTCTCATATAACATTTAGAGTAATAATTATTTAATAGCAAACACCTTGTGTGTCCCACTCTAGTATACATGTATAGAAATAGAAGTACAAAAAACTAGCAAAAGTTACTATCTAAGCAATGGACAGTTAATCCAGAAGAGTGCTATAGAATCAATGACCTCTGAAAAAACCTCAGTTTTCTGTTACCTGGTGAGCTCTGCAAATCAGGTCAAGATCATGTTGTTCAAGAAATTCAACAACCTTGTCAGCCCCAAATGTAAATGACACACCTCGGTCATTTTCTCCCCAGCCATCAAGGTCCTTATCAGGGTCGGCCCATAGCAGGTCACAAAGAAGGCCATGATCTGGCACATCGATAGGGCGAGCAATACTCCTTATCTGATCCAAGTTTTTAAGATCAGGAGATAGTCCACCATGCATGCAAAGGATCTTCTCATCTATAAGAGCAGCAACGGGTAGACAATTGAAGCAGTCAGTAAATGTTTTCCAGAGGCGAACATTAAACCTCCTCTTGCACTCATCATAGAAACCATATATGCGATTGATGGAGGCACATTCATGGTTCCCCCTGAGAAGAAAGAAGTTCTCCTTGTATTTGATCTTGTATGCGAGGAGTAAACATATTGTTTCTATACTCTGCTTACCGCGATCAACATAATCTCCAAGAAATAAATAATTTGCTTCAGGAGGGTATCCTCCATATTCAAACAACCTCAAAAGATCTGAGTACTGACCATGAACATCTCCTGAAAATGAATTGTTTAAAACATAAGTCATCCATTATTTAACATTTACAAAAGCATGAGACTTTGAGGCTCTAGGTCTTTTAATGCCTTGAAGCAAAAAGCGCCAAAAAGTACACACCTGGCTGAAGTAAAGCACTAGAATTAGAAAGAAAGAAAAAAGAAAGTAAAAAGTTTAACTTTTTAGCATGAATTTCCATATAATCAACCACTCAGGCATAACATCCATATTAAAATAAAACTGTAAAAACGTTCAAGTGGGAAAGCATGATAATAAATTGACAACAGGCTCTAATGTCAAAATTTCACAAACAAGATAAATGTGCCGCCGCAACTGCAGCCCTAAAAATCAAAATTCATGACAAAGTTAGCAGACTGGTGAGTTTTTGCAGTTATTACAATTATTGGCCATTTAAAGTATCATAGTTATTTCACTAAGACAAGTACTCAACTGAACCAAAAAAACGCCATATATCACCTCTCATCAGGTGCGCATGCCTGACAAATGAAGCCTTGCCTAAAACACCAAAAGCACCGACCCCTTCTGTCGTCTAGCCTCAGTGCCTTATTCCCTTTCGGGGCTTTTAAATACACCGATGGATAAGCAATGAACTTATTGAAAATTGTTTTGTGCAAGTAGTAATGTGACTGTTGGAGTAGAAGCTGTTGATTCTATCCAACAATTTACCCAAACAACTTACTCATTTGTATATACTCCTTGACACACAATTCCACATAAATTAAGAGTTGATAATTCCACTCAAGTAGTTCATTATCTCAGAAGTAGTAGCAAATAACAATAATAAACTTCCCTCAGCTCACTCCCACTCTCCCACAGGTCCATTGAACCCAGAAAACTAAACAAAGATGCAACAGTCCTAACTTTGACGGGACCTACCTAAAGACACAGAGTGAATACGAAGTACCAAAGAAATTTTGAAAGAGGTATATATAACTAACACTTTGGTTGGTTAGTGTGAAAATAGGAGGAAACAAACGGAAGGAGAGAAAATAGAATGACTTTTGTAGTTTACCCATGCAAAAGAATTTCTCTGCACTTATGATAACAAAAGGGAAAGAGAGAGATAAAGGGATATGGAATGCCAAATTCATCTCTCATTTATCAGCAACCCCTCATCTAACAGGGGCATAATTATCTATTAAAAAAAACTCATCTTCTATCTGTCCACTTTCTTTCGTGCTACTCATACTAAACAACTCTTAAAATCGATTCTTTTTCTCACATCACCACTTTCTTTCTACCCACATTCTTTCTTTTAATCTTCTCTATGGAAATAAAAGCTCAAGTTTTTAACAAGAGTACAAGACCTAGTCATTCAAAAATAGTTCAAAAATTTAGGATTCTTACAAGCTTTTTCTTTTTTTCTTTTTGTTTGATAGGTAAATGTTTGTAGTTAGTTGTCATGTTAGTTTTTCCCTCATTTGCCAAGGTTTGAACATTGGACCTCCTATTCCTCCAACTCCTTACCCTTTAACTCAAAGCACTTGAGTTACCCAACCCCCCGATTCTTACAAGCTTTAATGATAGTCCATGTAAATAAGCACGACAAATATCTATCTACCTCAAAACCCAAACGCGGAGTAGGGCAAACAGCTCAACAGCTACATGTAAAATAAAATAAACAAAAATCACATGTGAATTTTCTCAACATTTCACATTCAATTCAATCACAGAATTCCACATCACAGTTCACACTTATTATTAGGGAAAAGGAACCAAACAAGCACAACAAATAATATCCAAAACCCTATAAACATAATCGAAGCACCGTTTAGCATAATTTGTTACCTGCAAAAGCACAGTTACAATTAATTCGAATTAATTACAATTACGAACAAAAAAATTACCACATATCTTGATAGGAGCTTCGAGCTCGAGAAGATTGGGTTGACTGAGAAAGATCTCCTTCGAGGTAGTACAAAGTTGGCGGATTTCGGCCTCCGTAAGCTGAACCTGCTTCGTGGTTCTACCGTTCTTCGCCGCAACGAGCCTCCGAATGATATCGTCGAGCACGTTCTCGTCCATCTCGCGGAGAAATTAAAAAAACTAAACGCTAACGATCCGATAAAAGAGAAACGTTTCGCTTTGCCTTTACGACAAAGAAAGATAGAGGTTCGAATTCAAAAGTAAATATAAAGAGAAAGAGAGTTTAATCCAAAACGCGAAACGGAAGGGGAAAACGACGAGTAGCGAATAGCGAATGTTGCTTAGCTATGACCGTCGTTTCCAGCTCGCAAAACGCAAATGACAAACGAAGTTGAGAGAACGAGAAAGAGAAGAGAATCAACCCTTTTGTTGTTACTTTGTGATGTTTTGGGTTTGGAAGAGAGTGGTGGCAACTGGGTACCCTTATAAAGGGGGGGCGCCCTATCTGGTTTGTTTGGTAACAAAGAAGATACATTTTCATATTGTGTATTTATATATATGGAAAATGCAAAATAATAATAATAATAAATAGCAAACTATAAATAAAATGGATCCCATACTTTACTACCTCCCTTGTATTCCCGAATCCTTATCTAAAAGTTGAAAAAAGAAATATCTAAAAATCTAAAAAAATAAGTGAGCAGAGTCACCTCACACGTGCGACGAGTCACTGGGTCAACCCATCCATCACTAATCAAACATTTTTACTGCAACCATATTATACTATCAAGTTCAACCATCATGATTTCATGATATGAGGACGATGATGGTCATGTTGAAGAGTGATAATTACAAGGATCTATCTTCGTCCTTTGTTTTTAACTTTAAAAAAAAAAAAAAAAAATTGCTTCTACACTCTTTTTTATATATATATATATATATATATATAAATAAATATTGGTCTTCTGTAGAAGCTTTACCTATAGTAAGGTTATTTTTTATAGCAATTGATTAAGTTTTTTCCAATATTTAAAAATAATACAACACGTATGAATGATTATGTATATTATTATGAGTTTAATTTTGATACATTCTCTATATAAAATTAACCCATAAAAAAAAATCATCTTAGAAATGACTTTTAAGGTCCTTATTTAAAGGGTCAAACATTTTTTTATGATGTGATAATTTATGAATGATTGATATTGTAAAAAAAAAAAATTTACTCTCAGTGCGTATCAGTTGAGTTCATTTTATAAAGATCATGCTATTTTATTATTAAAAAACGACATGATCTTTAGAAATGATGATATAATTGTCTAACAATTTTGTTTTTGTGCTCGCGAGTATTTCTGCGTGAAAATATTTTCATACACTTTCTTAAGTTGGAATGGGTCGTAATTTTTTTATACAAATAGTTGTAAACATAAAAAAATATTAATAATATTGAGGTTAAAATACTCTTTTGAGTTTGTCTTATTTTTTTAGTTTCACTTTCAGCCTTTAAGTTTAAATTAAAAAGATTCAGTTTTCTCTCTTACGTTTAAAAAAATTCAATTTGGTTCCTTGTTGTTAGGTCTCAGATATGGTAAATTGGTCCTTTCTATTAGATTTCTGTCATATTCTGGAAAATCTAGTTGAAAACTAAAAAACTTATTGAAAATTGAAAAAAGTGACCAGAAACCGAAAACCCTTCCCTATCTCTTTTCCCTCTCTTAATGATTTGGGACCTCAATTCCTCAGGGAGCTAGGAAATAAAAAAGGAGAGAGAATTCTTAA
Source organism: Echinosophora koreensis (assembly GCA_035048595.1). Classification (NCBI taxonomy): domain Eukaryota; kingdom Viridiplantae; phylum Streptophyta; class Magnoliopsida; order Fabales; family Fabaceae; genus Echinosophora; species Echinosophora koreensis. Next base: position 5,052,821 of record JAPCYP010000017.1, on the reverse strand, counting down.
TACATAAACCAAATTGTTATTACCAAAAACTACACATTTTATTGGTGAAATTTAAATTTGCATAATTTTTACCATTTAAATGGGAGAGAGAAAGAGGAAGAGAGGAAAATAAACAAGGAAGGGAAAGAGGGGAGGAGAGAGAGAGAGAGAGAGAGGGAACACGGAGGAATAGGGAAAGAATGAGTTTTCTAGTTTTCATGAGATTTTCTTGAATCCAACGAGAATTTGACTGAAAAGTCCGACTTAATGTAATTAAGATACAATAAGGGATCAAACTAAATCAATTTAAATATAAGGGGCCAAAATGAAACCAAAAAATAACATAAATGATCAAAACACTGTTAGCCTAATATTATATAATGCACACACATTATATTTAAGAAGAGTTAAAGAAACACAAAGCTTTTGGTCTTTGACCAGATATTCTCATAGACATAATTGTGAGACTAATTCTCAGGCCGAGTTAGGAGTTAGGTAAAGTTTTCCCTAAAGTAATGATTTCAGAATTTGAACTCCTGACATTGCAAGTAAAATTCATTTGGGGTTGCAGTCCACTTTCATTGTGATCAACCACTGGTAGGTAAAAAACACAAAACTTTGTTGGTACGTAAAATGTGGAGGGGAATTTCAAACTTAAAATCTCACGATCGAGATGTTTTTATCAATTGAATTAATTAGCACTTTGAATGATCGTTGTAATTGTACTCATTAAATTAATAAATGTTACAATTTAACCGTGTTTTTTTTTAATACACAATAGCGTAATTTAAATCAAATTAATAAATATTATAAATGTATAGCTTAGAAGATTTTGTTTAAATACATGCACGAGAACCTATATATATATAATGGATCAATCAATATTAATTAACTTTTTTATTACGATTGTATACTATAACAACAACAAATTATATCCAAGTTCATATACCAGAATATGTAATATGTTAAATATATATGTATCAAATAATAAGTTGTGAGTTAATCCTTTCAAAAAAAAAAAATTGCGAGTTAAAAAATTTAATGAATCGAATATAAATTAGGGTACGATGAATTTTTTAAGAGTATAGATCGAAATTCAAATGATTACTCAATATTCTCTATAAAAAAAATTGATTAGTCAAACACCCCAATTGAATGATTATTCAATATAATTGTTTCACAATTTTAATACATAACATATAGATAGATATAGATCAAATATTTTATATCTAAAATTCAATTACATTTATTATACAATTAAAAAATTATACTCACGAAATATACAGTTGCTATTCAATTAGATTTGACATAATTATGGCAACAAATATTTACTTTTCTGTTAACTTATTGATGATTGATGATCGAAATCTATACAATAATATTAGATACGATTTTGCTAACTTTTATTGTGTTCAATAGAAGGTAAGTAAATGTATCCAAATAATAAAATTAGAAATTATTGCATTTTTCCTTTTTTTTTAAAAAAAAAAGATCTATAAGATTTACATATAAATGTATTTTTTTTGTAGACAAATAATGCAATTTTAAATAAATGGTACTAACCAACCGAGGTTGGCACAAGTGACGGTGGACTTATGCCTCTTAACCAAGTGGCTGAGGTTCGAATCATAGCTCTTGCGTATGAAGCGAATTTCCCCCGGGAGGGGTTTCCCGCCTTCAGAAGATTAGTCCACGCTTCCGGCAGGGTATACTCCTGGTCAAGGAACAAAAACAAAAACAAAAAAGAAAATGGTACTAAAGTTTATAAGAAACTTCTTCATACGCAACTATTTACTCTAAAACTTTAGCATAGAACAATAAGCAACTGTGAATTGTTTTTAAAGAACTCGAAGCCTTTGTCGTTCGAGAAATTATTTTAGCAAAGATACTTTTGATACGTAGCACTTTACATTTATTGAGTTATGTCTACCATTATATATATTGTTGAAAGTGACTCAAAATCAAGTTTAAAAGTGCAGAATTTGATGATCAGTCAGCTGGTAATCGATTACAGGAAGTCCGTAATCGATTACGGACTTTCTGTCTGAGATCGGGACTGTGGACAGAAAGCTGGTAATTCAATTACCAGGATGTGGTAATCGATTACAACGCGTCAGTTTCTGATATTTAAAGCTCCGAGACAGCAGAAACGAATAAGTTTTGGGGGTTTCTTGGGTGCGTTTTTCAGAGCAAAAAAGAGGGAAAAACCTAGAGAATACTATCATCTTGTAATGCTTTGTTTCTATTGTGATTAGAGAGAAAAATCAAGAGAGGATTAGAGAGAGATCAAGGGTTGTGTGAAAATAGAGAGACGAAAGGCTTGGGTTCTCTTGTTTGTTCATCTTGAACATGGTGGAGTGAAGATCCAAGGGATCTCTATTGTAATCTTGATCAAAGTTCATAGTGGAGGAGGCTCTCTCCCGTGGATGTAGGCCACATTGGCTGAACCACACTAAACTGTGTGTGTGCTCTCTATCTCTTCTTCCTTTCTCTTTTCTTGTTGCTGTAATTGAATTACCTGATGTGGTAATTCAATTACCACATATTGCTGTGCTTGATTTGCATAATTTTGCGTTAGTTCTTGGTGGTTGTTTGCTATAGTATTTCTTCTACATAGTTGTATTGGGTATAGATTGTGGAAACTCTATTTCTTGGTACTGTGTAGTCTTTTGTGTATTTGTTTCAGGGATCTTCTTTGGGTTCTTTCATACACATCGAACCAACATATATTTATCACAAACCAAATCTTCAAAGGATACTCTAGAATGATTTGCCTACGTACCCTGATTTTAAAATATTTGAGATGACAATATTGGTCAATCGGTATAGTATGTTTGAAGAGTGTCATGGCTATAGGTCGTCGTGGATGAAGAGGTAGATGATGACACTAATAATGTGGTGCTTGCATTTCGTTTAATTATTCCATCGCCGATAGGTTATTGCCCCCTCTTGGTGTCAAGAATGTGGATTTAAATTTATGGTTTCAGTGACTGCAATTGCATACAATACAATTATCGCAATACAGAATATGACTATTTTAGTGCGTATTTTTATGGTTGAAATAATGCGGTCTAATGTTGTTTCATGTGATTCGATGCAGCACCATCACAATTGCAGAGTGTTATGGTTAAAATGGTGATCACAACCGCAATATTGTGACTGCATCAGATGATGCAATCTACAACTTTGGAATCTTGATGAGGAAGTAGAACTCCAAACTTCATGTGTGATCTAACTGACACTGGATTAGAGTTAGTAACCAAGTGTATGCAATGATCAATATCCCAATATGCATAAGTTGTAAAATTTTGAAATTCTCCTTGTGTAGTGCCTTCCTACAAGGAATGTACTGTTTGATGATAAAAAAAAGTAATCACATCCATTTAAATTAATTTACGCAAAGTATGGCATTTAATAACATTGGCAACCAAACCCCTTCTTGATGTAATATGACTTGACAAGTGTTCACGGTACGGATGTGCAAAACCGATCCCGGCCCTAGAACCCGCCCCAACCCGTGGTGTTCGGGCCGGGTCTGACCTTAAAGCACAGAAGAGAAGGGACGAACCAGTGTCTCACTTTGTGAACCGGCGCCAATTTAGGGACGAGTCTGGGTTGACCTTCGGGTTACCCAACCCGTCCCATATAATAAAAATCTACTTTTATTTCTCACTGGAATACCTTTCACGCGCGGTCACTAAGAAAGAAGTATGAGGTAAATTACTAAACTTGTACGAACATCTCACATCTCACACTAGCCCAATTGGTGGCTTTTAGGAAGCATTTTGTGGCTTTTATGACATCAAAAGAATCTTGTTTGATGAGAGTATTTTGTTTTTAACAATGTGGCTTTGCTAACATAGGCATTAAAGAAGCATCTAGCAAAATGATTTATTTGTTGAGATGTTGTAACATCTAATTTTGGATCAATTGGTGGCTTTTAGATAGTATCTTTTGCTTATATCTTGCCTTATAAAAAAAATTAACATTTTCCCACTCATAGAAATTTTGTTTACAAAGAATCTATTTAAATCCGGGTCAACCCAGTCCCGTCCCATTTAGACCTGGTCTTAAACCAACCAGCATATGACCGGGTTCCTTCGAGGCTAGGGATGGGTTCGGGTTCAAAGATTTGGCCCTGTCAATATTTAGGGCTGGGTAAGGGAGAAGCATAACCCATCCCAACCGGTCTCACGCTCACCCCTAGATCACGGTAAACTCCAAAGTCAAGTTTCTATAGTTTAAGTGTGTTACATCGAAAGTTTCAAGTTACTAAGTTCCCAAAATACCATATTGCACACATTCATATCCAAAAGAGTATGTTATTCTACCAATATAGGACATTATATTTTAGGTTGCAGTCCCATATTTTTTCCTACTATTTCTATCTTTTTCTTCTCCTTTCAATGCACAGTACCAAATGACCATCAACTATTTAGCGGGTGGTCGGTCATAGTGGGAGGGGTGGTGGGTCGCGAAGACCCTCCAACCATGGGCAAGCCCTTTTTACTCTTCATATCATTGCTGACAATCTCTTTTCTTTTTCCTCTTCCCACATAAAATGAACCAGCAAATTACTAGTAGTGAAAGAGATGATGAGTGACGAATCGACAAGTGGTGGGTCACGACGAAGGGTGTGGTGGTGGGTTGTGGTCACCCACCACTCCTCTCACTATCGACAACTCGTGTCACCGCCGGAAGATGGACATGGAAAAGAAGAGAGAAAGGGAGGAGGATAAAGAGAGAAGAATTTGAAAAAATGAACAACAAGAAAAGAAGAAAAGGACAAAATGTGGTTATATTGTTCACATTATGCGTTAAAAGATATTTCTATTTTCAAAATATAAAATCCAAGTCAGAAAACTACCCTGGACTTGTATTTGCATTTATGAAGTCTTGGTATTACATTTACATCCAATGAATTCCTTACTAGCAATGAAAACCTTAAGTGCCTTCACAAGTTCTTTGGTCACTAACAACTCCCCAGTATCGTGGCCTCAATAAACCTGTGAGTGCTTCCACTATCCATGAATGAGTGCACCACCTTTTCTTTACACATCCCTTGCAAGAGTGCAATTCCTCACTAATGCAGTAAAACCGATTTCATGTTTCAATTCCTAATTAGTGTGGCCCTGGATGGCAAACGAGTAGGCTTACATATGTAAGTTGTCCCCACTTCACCATTATTTTAAAATACTCTTCCAAATATTTTCCCCTATCAATGGCAGACGAGTAGGCTTACATATGTAAGTTGGAGTATTTTTTTCCACAATATTAAAACATAAACCTTGTTCTCTATTATACTTTAACCCACACATAACTCTATGCTTATGTTAATGTTAAAAGGGATCTTCATTTGCAACCATTAAAATCGTTTTTGAGAGAACCAAATCTAATTTCCAAGAGAATATATACTTTTTAATGATGTGATCAGATAGTATGTGGACTTATTTGCACTCATTTCGACTAATCTATATTCTTAATCCAAACAAATGCATTCCATCCATGGCAGTATGAGCTTTGATTACTTGGAATTAATTAAATTACAAAATTATTTTATTTATATGATAATACTAACCTTAATCCATCATTATCATCATTTAGGGTGTGCTAAAGTGATAAGCTATAAATAAATTTTAAAAATACACATTTAAAATTCTAATCAACATTATAAGAAATGATGTGATTCTTTTATCAATTTAATCTAATGCATAATATATATTCAATAAAATACAAAAATACATTATTGTTTGTATTAGGACTGGATATCCGAGCAGGAAAGCTAACTCTCGGAATCAGCATACCATATATGTAATAACCTGCCTTCAACCTATCAAGAATTCCTATTATATAGGCTCTTGGCCGTAACCGATGACTATGCCCTTTAGTGCTGAGAACCTTGATTCCTTCCTTGATTATCATGACCATGCAATGCATTCATCCTTCTTGCATCATGTTTCCTGAATCAATTGTCCTTCATCGTTATGTTCTGACAATGTCCACGCCCTTTATTATGATGAGCTGGCACTACAGTTATGGTTGCGTATTTCTCGATGATTTTTAAGTAACATAGGCTGGTAAGGCAAGGATTGATTATCTTATTTGGGTTGATTGTAACACCCCGTTTTCTCGCGCCTTAATCGATAATTATATTTTATATTATTACCGGGGATCTAGAAAATGATTTTTAGGAAAACAAAATCATATTTGAGATCTTCTATATTGAAGGAAGTTACGGTTAAATTTTTTGTTTAAAACTCAGACGGAAACCGGTCTGCATTTTTACTGACAGTATAATTTTGTACTGCCAGGAAACCCTAATTTCAGCCTGAAAGCGAAAAATTTCAAAATGTTGCCACTTGTTGGGGACAATATATATTTCAAGAATTTCTACTTAAAAATAAAATATGGTATTTTATCGGGTGAAATTTTATTGAAAAAGGGCAAAAAAACCTAGTCGGGTAAACCGACGGAGCTGTAAACGGATCTGCAGATGTATGCCAGAGGATAGGGGCGATGAGTAAGCATGGATGGCTCACCCCATGAGTCACATGGTGAGTCACCAAGTAATGATGACATTCCACAAAGTATCTAAGATATTTATACAAAATACCTAGTTTTCAAGCGAAATGACCAAATTACCCTTGGACTTCTTTGTTTATTCCTTTCATGTCCAACCAAATTTTGGACCAAAATGCCCTCCCTCTCTTAGTGATTTCGTGCATCCCCTCCACTAAATCAAACCCATTTCATTTTATTTTCATTCCATCATCTTTCTCTCAAAACCCTAATTGGGTAAACAACGAACCGGACATAAATGTGCAGAGATGCACCGGGAGACAGAACGGCGAGTCATCCATTGTGACTCAGAGAGGATAAGTCATGGTAGTGAGTCACCTCCATCATAAATGCCCATGAATGCTAGAATCAAAATATCTAGATATTTTGGACCTTAACCTAATCGATGCTTAGTTAACTTTAACCAAGGTTAGCCAACCATGATTTGCAACTAACATATATTCTTCCTTTTTGTGGTCCAAACTCAGCCACACCACCCTAATCACACCACCACCACATATTCATTTCATAGCCTAATGATTCCTAAGCCTAGCTATGTTATAATATAGTTTTTGTTAACCTAACCTAACCAAGCTTTGGTTAATACTCACCATGGTTACCATTTACCATTAAACAATCAATTTTTCTCCTCATTTTGGGCCAATTTCGTGGCTGACCTCACTCCCTATATAAGGCCATCTTCACTTCATTTTTTTGCTTTACACAAGTGTTCATCTTCTTGTTCTTCATTTTCCTACACAAAAACCCTAAGTTCTTTCTCTTGATTTTCAAAGGAACTCTAAGATCTACTTCATTTCTTGAAACTCCAATGGTATAGCCTTATGATCCATGATCATACCTTCATCTCTCTTCACAAAATTTCTTCCTATCTCAAGTTTTCTTCAAGATCCAATTTCTAGATCTAGTTTTTCAAATAACTCTAGAAAATCATAGAAAAATAATTTTAATGTGAGATAAATTTCTATGATCTCCATATGACTTCTATTTTCATCATCCAAGAGCTTGAAAAATTTAGAGATCTCTAACTATTTCTTTTTATCTTGGCCGAAACTATGTTCAAGTGTGCTAGGATGATTTTCTTCAATCTTTAACTTTTTTTTTTGTTGGTTGTTCATGGCTAGGTTTGTTGGTTCAAACCTTGAGGCTTAGGTGAACAACATCCTTCTATTACTTGACTTTCCAAGTGTCTACAAGAGGTATGGGGGAGATTATCACTATCCTACCTTAATGTAGATATGCTGATGGTTTATTTAGTGTCTATATATTCTTGTAATTTCTAAGTATGAAAGTTGTATATTTTATTGCATATGTGTGTGATTCTCTTGGAGGATTTGATTGATGCTTGGTTGTGATATATGTTGGTTTTAATCCTAATGATTTCTAAATGGAAACTTGGTTGTTGTATGATGGATTTGTTAAAAAATGCTTAACATGATTATTTAACGCCATTCAGCCATGACTGTTTTAATGGGTTCCATGATGATTTAATTTTGTTGGATAATTATTATAAGGATTGAATGAATTTATAAGAGTATAGAAATTGGTTTGGATTGATTTGGATGTGTATATTGAAAGATATGAATTTATGAGTTCTTAGGGACTAAAATGCAATTTCTGAGAATTTCAGTGACTGTATTGAAATTCATATTCTTGTGTGTTAAGATTGTATTCATTAATGAGACAAAACCATATAAATTGGTTTGGTGTTAATTGGATTAATACATAAAAAGTTATAAGCTTTTTTTTGTAAACAAGGACCTTTTTGCAATTATTGTAAAATATTTGGGCAGAAATATAATTTCTGGAAATTTGAGGATAACTGAAAAATATTTCTAAAGAAGTTGTTTTGGTGTGATTTGAAGTTATAAAGAAAAAGTTACAAGATTTTAAGTGAATAATGACCTTTTTGTAATTAATGAAAGTTTAGGGCCTAAACTGCAGTTTTCGAAAATAAATGTAATTGGACAGTTAGAAACTGTTTTTCATACCTATTTAACTGTTTTAAAACTCCAAAATGAGTTTTGAACTATTAGAGTTTAAAATCGTTGAAAAATGTTTTACGCGATTTACAAACTTAATGACGTTCGGTCAAATTTTTAGGAATTTCGTATAAATGGAGAGAAAGATGTAAAATCAGTGTTTTAACATTTTCATATGAGTATTATAACATGGGATAGTAACATATTTGAGGTGAAGAACCATATTTTCAAAAGTATAGCTTTTGGGCCTAAATTCAGTCAAAAGTGGCGGAACCATTGTTAAGCGTTTTTAAAGATTTTTCGAGAGAAAGGTTTTGAGAAATTGATACTTGTGTATTTTGAATGGAAATGGTTTTTAAATAATGATTTGATTTCATTTAAAGATTTTGGTTTTAAGATCAAAAGGGTTTTAGTCTTCAAAGACAAGTATTTATGGCAAAGAACAAAAACCTAAGTCATGAACGACTCAGTGAAAACACGAACATAATAATTTATGACGTAGGGTGTATCAAGACCTTAAGTCATAACGTATGGATAATTCATTATCCATATTCCATTAAATTTGATGGACTGAGAATGATTTGTTTTTCTTGGAAGGCAAAGAAAAAAGGCTCAATTAGAAAAGTACAGAGAAATAAATAATTGGACTTGTGTTCCAATCTCATAATGCGCTAGGACTTCTAATCAAGTGTTTTAATATATCTTTACACAAAGATGAAAGGTTACTTGAAAACTTCAGCTCGATGTGAGAACATCTAGCATCTGAGAAAGCACGTTGAAAGAATTCCAATGGAATCCAAATGTCATCCGATGGATAGACAAGAAGAACGCATTTTCTGACAATTTTGCCTAAACACATAGTGAAACTATGTTCAATAAGGCCGTTGTGCCTAGGAGAAGAGCTAACACTCTAATGCGGGTGCGAATTCCGTAGTGGTGTATCTTGCTTATTATAGGGGATGTCGGGGTATGAAATACTCACATAAACCCAGTTGGTAGCTCCTCTGTGGCGTGGTGATCTTGCAATGCACCGACATACTCGACTAGACACTACGTGTTTTCTGGTAGTGTAGGATGTTCCCGAAAAAGCCTATAACGTGCACGCCCTTTATTATTGACGCATTCTTTATTACCCTAGGCTGGTACCTCCGAAACAATCCTCCGAACCACTCTCTCCGACTGTTCGTAAAATCATGGTATAGGAATTCAGAGGTCATTCCTCAAGTCCTAGATGTCTTCTATCTTGGAAAAAGTTGTGCTTGGGTCATGTTTCTATGAGACATTATTGTTTTTATATGAGTGTAGATATGATTAATAATTGATAATTGTACATACCTGAGAGTCGTACCACTACATCTCTGCCTTATGTGTAAGATAAATGGAAATCTCACCTCCTTATTTTTATATTGCCTATGTCGGTTGGCTATGTGCCTTCTGTACTCTTTTGAGAAGATTGAAACGTCAAGATGTCGCTTGGCTGACGCATCGTAGAGGATGAGGTTCGAGCATCCGGACGATATGTTGAAGTTACTGGTGGACGTCTTCTATTTTGTCGATGGTTAGTGGACCATGTTTTTCTTCTTAGAAGAGGAAATGGCTTAGTCCGAGAGTTACTTTTGTAGTGACTCTAGTAATGTCTTTTGTGACGATGTCGGTAGTGGACTCAAATAGAGTTTCCACTAAATCTCTTCAGTTGGGTTTGTCTTTCTCACGATATACGAGAAATGATTGTCTTTTCTATTTTAGTTTGGCCGGTTGGGTATGTTTGGGAGTTAATGTTAACGCTTATGGAGCTGCGACTCCAAGTATTTTATATTTTAGGAGCTGCGTCTCCATATCTTTATACTGGATCTATATTCTTTTATGATTTCTGTGTATGAGTCGGGTTGGGTATTATGTAAATGATTTTCGAACTTATGATCCTAATTGTGATAATGAAAAATTTTATTGTCCATTCATTTAAATCAAAGTAGTAATATTTACAACTTATGAAAAAGAAAAAAAAAAATTTTACCCCATTATTTTATAGCCAATTTTAATTAATCTATTTTTTGGCATTAAAATGTTATTTACGATGTAGTGCCCGAAAAAGACGTTACATTGATTATGCTTGGGCCCATGTAGAAACAATTATAAATTAAAAAATAAAAATATTTCAATTAATTGTCACATATAACTCTTCTCAATAATTTTTTTTTATCTGAAATCTTCTTAATATTCACACAAATGGCTTAGCAGTATTATTTCATATGAAATATGTGTTTATTTATAAAAGACAACGAATAATCTAACATTATTTCTTAAATTCTTTTTTTGGTAGAACATTATTCCTTAAATTCAATTTCTCCTTCCGGCTTCACAATATATGAACTTGATATTTTTTTTTAAAAAAAAATTCATGAGATCTATAACGATCCGTTTGGATGGGTGGAACTTGGAAGTATGAAAGAGAGAAGTAGGGTAGAGGGAAGTGAGGAGAAAAAACCCATTTTCGATTGTTTGGGAGAAGAGAAAAAGTAGGAGAAAGGGACTAAAGTACAGTGGGACCCACATGTTTTATTTTTTTCACAATTGAGAAAAGATTTTGGAGAGAGCTTCATATTTTTCCTGATTCTTCCACATCTGCCCTTGGAAGTGTCACGTGCTGAATCGTGTTTGTAGTTCGGGAGGAATTGCCGCTATCATAGATGATTTTTGTCTTCCTTCCTCTATCTTTTTTTATTTATTTATTGTACAATTGCTTATTTAAATTTTAAGAAAAAAACTTTCAATTTTGGTTTTCTGTGGCTGAATTGTTTGGTTTGAACAATTAAAATAATTAGAAGATAATGTTTACTTGGGGGCAAATATGTCTTTACAAAAAATACTCGTTTTCTTTCTTTCCTATTTCTTTCAAACTAAACAACCTACAAATCTACTCATTTTCTACTCATTCTCTATTCTCTCTTACTTCTTTCCTTCTCACTTCTCCTCTCATCCAAACAAAGCATAAGAATCTCAATCATATTCATAAAAATATATTGTACCAAAATAAGAAGAATACTAACCAGTGTTTTAAGGAATAATAAAAAAAATTATGGAGACTTTGTATTTAGTATTTAGAAGAGTGATATACTTAGTTTTTAATGAAACAATATATATATATATATATCTTTAACCAGTACCAAGTGCCCTAGGCATTATTTAGCATGACAAAATAAAATAACGATCACAACTAGATATTATTGGGATTTGACTATCCAAGAGCGGTTGGATGAGATGACACGGATCTCTTCTAGCTTAACCAAAGGTCTCGAGTTCGAATCTTGGCCCTAGGAATGCAACATCGTTAAAACTCTTGAGGGAGAGCTTTGCCGCCTTTGTGGTCCTACCCGGCTCGAGGAATTAATCTCCGCAGTTGCGTGAGGAGGATACACAGAAAACCAAAAAAAATAAAATGGGATTTGACTCCTCTAAAGTGAGAAAGTAAGTAACTATCCAACCTTGATTTGATTAAATACATAGACATCAATACACTAAGGGTCTGTTTGGGAGTTTGGAGGGGAAGGAAAGTGAGGGGATCAAAGGGGAAGGAAAGGGGAGGGAGGGGAGGGGAAGGAGAGTATTATCCCTCCCCTTGTTTGTGAGTGCATATTATATGAGGGAAAGTAAATGGAGGATTTATAGCATACTTTTACAATTTTACATTTATTTTAGAAAATTAACATAAATAATATTTGTTAAATAATATTAATGCATTTCTGGAAAAAAAATTAATACTAATGCAAAAAAAAAATTATTCATTTTCCTCTAAAAATTGGGGTAAACCCCCCAAAAAACCCCAAATTGGGGTAAACCAAAAAATTGAGGTGAGGAGGGGTTTGGGGGGTTTTCTAAAATCCTAAAAAACTTCCCCTTCAAATTTTTGCACTCACAAACAAGGGTACTCATAAACCTTCCATTTTCCTTACTTCCCCTCCTAAATAAGACTCGCAAACAGACCCTAAATGACCTATGGGTAGATATCTCCTTATTTTATCACTTTGGAGGTTCTGCACTTTAGTTCTAGAGTTTTATTTACTTTAGAGGAGTCTTCTTCTTCTTCTTGTTCTTTTTTTTTTTTTTTTTTTTTTTCTTTTTAATCTCTCGGCCGGGGAAGAATTTTATTTGGATCCAGCGTATAAAAAAAAAAAAAAAAACTTTATTTGGATCCATGAGTTCGTGACATAGGGTGGGATCATTTTGAATCTGCACGTTCGTGAATATTTACTTTATTTAAATAATTTGACTAATCCACTATATATGTTAAAAATAATTCGACCAATGCTCACATGCCATGCTTGCTTCAAGATATGTGATATTGCGACCAACACGTCCTCCTCGTGATTTTTTATTTTTTTTTAAAACCATGATATAAGTACGAAATATCCATATCAGTTAGTGATGATTAATCTCCATTAGAAAATCTAATGGACATATAAGATGGATTCTCTCATCCCAACCGGATTTTTTTCCACACATAAGAGTTAAGTTCGAACCTCTAATCACTTATTTAAAATGTCCAAATCTCCTGGATGTCGGTCCTCCTCGTAATGCTATGACGTTACACCTCAGATCATTCGTCAAATTATCAATTATTTATTAATTGTTCATTTTAAAATAAATATTTTCTTTTTACAAGAAAAATAAATACTTAAAATAGTTAATAAGAAATAAAACATTCAATAGCTCATTTAGATGTTATACTCTGAGAAGAAAAATAAACACAAATTTTTTATGTTGTAAAAAAAAATTGTTTTGTATACATCAATTTACATCAAATTTATTCATTATTTCGATATATTATCAATAACTGTTTTTAAGCTAACGTCAAGTAATGTGTTGATAATTATTTAATGAATTTATTTATTTATTTTTTATTTTTGACCAAGTACTCGTATAATTTTGGATATAAAATGACAGTTAGATAAAATGTTTAAATAAGTTTTTGGTCCTTGCAAAATATAGCAATTTTGGTTTTAGGATTTCGTCCCTATACTTTCAAAAAATTTAGAAATAGTCCCTATTGTCGTCTCTTTCCGTTAACTGCTGACGTGGCAAATGGAATGCCACGTCAGCAGGGACCATTTCCAAATTTTTTGAAAATACAGGGACCAAATCCGAAGATAAAATTTACAGGGACTAAAACCAAAATTTGTGAACTTTGCAGGGACAAAAAACTTATTTAAACAAAAAAATTCTATATTCTAGCCAAACTTCAGAGCAAGTCGTATAGGGACAGTAAACTTCCAGATGAAGGGATTTGTCAATTTAAAACTTGTGGCTCTAATGTATGATTTCTTTCTATCTTGTAGCTAAATTTTGGAGTAAGTCGGACATGAAAAAGAAATTACATCGGTACCGTGAATACTAGATATCTAACAAAATGAAGGAATTTAGAAATTTTAACCATGTGGTCCATATTGTATGATTTTGTTTCTATTTTCTTGCCAATTTTCATAGCAAGTCGGACAGGAAAAGAAAATTACCTCGATACCTTTGAGTACTAAAAATCATACCAGATTAAGGACTTTGATAATTTTAACCTTGGTAAAATTTGGCTAGAATATATAGAGAAAATAGGGATGTTCATCAACCGATCCAAACAGTAAAAACCGAACCGAAAAAACAGTTTTTTTTACATTGGATTGTATCGAATTTTGGATCTCCTAGTGAAAACCAATCCAAACCACTTTTTGGATTGACAAATTGACAAATCCCTGCATCTGGAAGTTTCCTGTCCCTATATGACTTGCTCTGAAGTTTAGCTAGAAAATAGATTTTTTTTATTTAAATAAGTTTTTGGTCGCTGCAAAGCTTACAAATTTTAGTTTTAGTCCCTGTAAATTTTGTCTTAGGATTTCGTCCCTGTATTTTCAAAAATTTTGGAAATGGTCCCTGCTGACATGACATTCCATTTGCCACGTCAGCAGTTAACTAAGAGAGACGACGGTAGGGACTATATCCAAATTTTTTGAAAGTATAGGGACAAAATCCTAAGAATTTTTTTTTGCAGGAACTAAAACCAAAATTGCTGTATTTTGCAGGGACCAAAAGCTTATTTAAACCTAGATAAAATCATCTCTAGATCGATTATGATCCGAGAAGATGTCAACACAAGCTTGAATGATATTATTAATTTATTACAAAGGTTTGCACTTACAATATTAAAATTATAATCTTAATAAAATGAATAAATTGGTTGAATACTTTATTTATGTTTAATATTAGTTATTTTAAAATATAAAATATTATAGTTTTTGTTTTTTGTTACCATGACATAAGTACGAAATGAATAGATTCAATATAAATGAGGAATTTAATTTTAATATATCACCGGGGAAAAATGGATTTAGAGGGTGTTTGTTCTAGGTTATTTGATGACAAAAGCACTTTAAGTAAAAAAATCATTTGTAATGAGCTTAGTTGTGTTTGTTTAAGCTTTTCATAAAAATGATTTAAAGAAAAAAACATTTTCAAGGTTAAAATGAGAAGCTACTTTCATTAGCTTTCGGGGAAAATCATTTTTTTTATCACTAACTATCTTTTGAAAAGTGATTTTTATAATTGTAAACAACACGAAATATCTCCTGTTTTGTAAAAATCTCTAAAAAATAATCTCTAAATTATTGAATGTCAGAATCACTTATTTTATAATCTATAACAAACAGGCCCTTAATTGATATACAGTGTCAATGTAAATATTTTTTACACTATCAATCAATCAAAAATTGACACATCATTAAAAAGTTTGACTCTTATCCTAACTTCCTTAAAAGTCATTCATACCACAATTTCTGTTTAGTTGACAGTATAAAATATTTTAAACATTTTACACTAACAGTGCATATAGATTAAAGTAAAAAAAAAAAATTACACTTACATCAAATAATGTCACATTATTTAATAAAATTAGCTATATCATGTGTAATGGTAGTGAAAGTCATTAATGCCATAGCAAAAAAAGAAAGTCATAATTGATGAAGCAATATATTATCAAGTGGATTTAATTGATATGTATTGATAGTGTACAAATTTTTTATATTGTTAATCAATTGTTTCATTAAAAATCTTTGATTCTTATTTTAACTACCTTAAAAGTCATCTATATCTCAATTTTTGGTTGATTAATTAACTTTGTAAAGAAAATTACGATGACAATATATATCAATTAAACTTTTATCAAATATCCATTCTCCATGCAGTTTTTTCTTATTTTTGTTGTTTGGTGTTGGACAACCCTTTTCTTTCACTAAAAAATTATAAAAATATTTTACCTAAAAATACATCAAAGTCTAACTTTAAGTAAATTTTTGATGAGCAGTGTTTAAACAATATAGGGCACTTAATTTATATTAATGATCAGGATTGTTTCAAATAACTTAATGCTTGTTTGTGATAGATTTTGGATGGTCCAAAATCACTTTTAACTACGGTAAAAGTGATTTTGGGAAGTGTTTGTTTTTAATTAACGTCCAATAAAATCAATTATGGGTTGATAGATCTGATTTTAAAAGAAACATGAATTTCTAACTTTTTTTCACCGAGTAGAATTGATTCTAGGGTTGAGACCCACGATTTTTTTTTTAATATTTATACCTGAAAAGTAATTTATTTTACCATACAAACAAAACTAATTCTTCTAAATTCATTCTTAAAATATCATTACCAAATATAAATCAATTTAAAAATAATAATATTTTTAAAATCAATTTTACCGGATATGAAGGCTCTGTTTGGTAAAAACTAGCGGATGACTGATAAGCTAGCGGATAAACTAGCGGATAACGGATAACAGATAAGCTAGCTGATAGCGGATAGCTGATTAGCTAGCGGATTGGATTTGAAGTGTTTGGTAAAACTAGCGGTTGGACTAGCTGATAAATGTAAAATGACATAAAAGGATATGTTTGTATTTTTTTTATGTAAATTATATGTATATATATTATTTATATTATTTATTTTAAAATAATTATCACTTATAATAATTTATTTTATTCTAAATTATTTATCGTTTATCACGTCAAAAAAATTTATTTATCGTTTAAAAAATTCAATCATTAATTTTAAATTTAAATATTAATTTAGTTTTAATTATTTTTAATAAATAAAATGGAATAATAAAAATAAAATTATATATTGATTTGATTTTTATATAAGTTTTACTTTTTATAGATAAAAATATATTTTCCACTTTTTTATCTTAAATATAAATCTAAATAGCAAAATTAATTCTTATCTATATACTATGTTAAATGATTAGTATTTTATTTTATAATCAAGGATAAGTGAGGAATTTAATTAAGATGGTAGGGATAAAAATGGAAGAAAAAATGAAACGCTAAACGCTATAAGCTCAAACGCTACTTCAAGTAGCGTCTGGGAAAAACGTTATACGCTAGTGAAAAAATGCTATACGCTAATTTTAAAAACGACTATCAAACGGGGCTACTTTCCCATCCGCTATGCGCTATCCGCTAAACGCTAGCGGATTTGGCAAACCAAACAGTGCTGAAATAGCTAACTCTTGTTAACATAAAAAGCCTATAGAAATGAAAGATTCAAAGGAAAAAGTACTAGGCTTTATATAATTAATAAGAGTTTAATTTCTATGCACCGTTGATAAAAAGGATTTTTATACTGTCATTCAATAATATTTTGACAAATTAATATTTTTATTATTTCTCTTAGTATTTAAAATAAAAGCACACATATCAAAATATTAACGGACGTCGGTGTAAAACTTTTTAACGATAATACATACTCCTACTTTAATCAAAATAATAGTAAATCCTATTATTTATAACCAGATTTTATATGAGATTTCTGAAATTATTCAAAGATTATTATATCTGTAACAAAACATTGAAATGGAAGGCAGTAAAAAAAAAGCATTGAAATAGAAGAATTATTTATTTATTTTATGATTTTTATCCGCAATGTTGCTTGCAATAATAATCTGATAATTTAACGGATAAACCCGCATTGATCAAAATGGATAACGCCACGTCAAGACAAGAAGCACGAAAATACGAAAAACCCTGAAACAACAAACAGAAAAGAAAGGTCCCATTATTAAGTGGGAATGCCCTCACCGGAATATTCCTCACCGACGAAGTGAATCTCAACACATCACACTATTTCCCGAAAACTATATATAGCAATCATTCTCCCCCAAAATTTTGCCCTAGAATTTCTCTAACAGCCGCAACATGCTCTTCCTCTCTACCAAACACTCTCTTTCTCTTCTCTTCACTCGATTTCTCTGTTTGTTTAGGGTTTAGCTTTCTTTCTTTCTTCTCTCTTTCTCTTTCTCTCTATGGATGCTATCGAATTGCCTTTACCAGTTGACGTGGCGGCCGCACCCACCAAATTGATGGGATCCGAGGGTTTTCCAAGACCTTCCGTCGTCAAGGAGGTTGAGCCTCGAAACGACCGCGTTTCACTCATTGTTACCCATTCCAATTCAATTGACCGTTGCACCGAAAATGGTGACTCATTATTATCCTCTTTTAATCGTTTATGTATGCTATTCTTCAAAGTTATCATTTTATCGTTTCTTTTCTTCTTCTTTTTTTCAAGAATTGTTGTATGAGAATGTTTTATTATGTTTATGGTTTTGGTGTTTTGATCTGTGCTATTCTGTTGCTTGATTGGGGTAGATTGGGATCGTTTTGAAATTGATACATATTTTGAGGCTGGGAAAATGCAATTGCTATGAAAAATGGGTTTCACAATTACCTTTTTTTCTCTCTACCGATTTTTATATATAATTTGTGTTACTGAATAGCCTTTGACTAGCATATTCATAATTTCATAATCGGAATTGAAAGTGAAAACCTAGGAACGAGTGCTCCAACTGCAGCTAGAATAGAAGTTTTTTCCCCTTCGTTAATATCTATATGATAATTGAAGGTTGAACTTGATGTTGAATATGGAAACATCAAGCATCTCATTGTTGTTTTCCCAATTAATGGGATGGGAGTGTTTTGGAGCCTCTATGTGATTCACGATATGATGTTAGCTCAGTGTTGGGAGTTGGGCAACCACCACCAAGTGTTGTTGCCAAGTGGTGGTGGAGACTATTGTTCTCCCTGTTTGATGCTTGGGTTCGTGTCATTGCTAAGCGATGTGGTGGGATTAAACCTATGCACTTCTTCCCCGGCCGTTAACTTTAAATAGCCATTACAGTTACTGTCTTAAGTATATATCCAGTACTACCTGATAAGTGATAAGTCTTTGAGGTGGGCGCCACCTATAATTATCTGTTTTATGCATGTTGTATCAGTCTTGTCCCTTTCTAGATTTGGGTATAGCCTATTAATGTCAATCTTCTTAACTTTTGATATATTCATCATCATTTCGCCATTATATTCGTTATGACATGATTTGATCCAGTCAGTGTTGTTGCGTGAGATGTTGCAAACATGAATACTGAAGCCGAATTTTACTCTCATATTGTATTTCTAGAGACTCAACTCTGTAAGAATTCCAGCCAGCTGCCCCATCTTAAGGGTGAAGAGGTGTCCAAAAATATGTCAGCTGGTAACGGCAAAAATTGTCTTGTAATTAGTTCCACACAGGAAAGTGTGTCATTACAACGAAAAGCAGCAAAAGGTAACAAGAGTAACAGTTCATGTTCAAAAAGGGCAAGAATGTCCCAAACAGAAGATTGTATGGGCCCGAATGGAACTGAGGAGTCAAGGGATATATATGATAAGCTTGGATCACATCATTTAAAGTGTTCTTCAACAGGTATCCCCCTCTCCCTCTCCCCCACAAACATACCATAAATTGCTTTCTGTCTATATGCTCTTAATTTCATTTTCCCTTGATTTTCTGTTGGTATAGAGAAAAGTCAATTACCAAAGCAAAAGAGCAGTACTAGCAAGCGTGCCGATAAGAGGAACTTTAAAGTGCCTTCTGCTAAGGCTAAATTTGAGTCATCCTCTATGAAGATTGGGGCATCAATCTTTGGTTCTGCTTGTGGAGGGAATAACTTTTTTGGTATGTATTTATTAGGCCTATTGTTCTCTTTCTTCATAAATCTCCTGTAGTTTCCTTTTCTTCATATAACTTTTTTTATGTATTGATTTTACTGTGCTGTGTATATTGAAAAAACCCATCTGCAGTTCTGTAGTTGACTGTTGCTTTATAGACGTGCATCATGTATTATTTTTCAATAACTAATTAAGTTCTGAACAAATCCGAGGCTTTGTTTTTTTATAGTACTTTGGTTGTAATGATATTGAAGCCAGAAACAGGTCTATCTTGATGATGTGCCTTGGCAGCTTAAAATCAACCAAACATTATTTTATTGATGCTAATAGATATATCTGAACCCACAGACATGTTACGGACTTACGGTAATGCGTTGATGTCTCCAGAAGTTGCTCCTTATTACATTATTATTCTTGAATCTTGAAAACAATATCATTTTGGTTATATTTGTGGCACTTTGGAGTCATTGTTTATTGTTCAATTTTTTGCACTTGTAGGACTGTGGCGTGTTATTTATTTTTGTTTAAGTTTAAATTGCAATTATCATTTCTGATCGAGCTATTTCTGTGAGCATATCAAAGTTATGGTTTCTTAGTAAAATGATTCTTATGTATTACCTATAAATAATACCCGATTGTGAATCTAACCCACATGCAGCCACACATCAGCAAATGATATATGGAGTGATCTATCATCTTACCATTAATCTACAATTCCAAAGAACAAATATACTCTTTGTCTTATTGATGCTTAGGGTTTTAAGCTTAGCTTATTTACCAGAAATAGAAAATACTGTTTTTTTTTTTTTTTTTAATGATTTATAGTTTTCATTACTGAATGGAGCTTTAATAAATTTCAAATACAACTTTTGGAAACTGTTGCCAGGGTTATATGGTCTGAAACATGATTTTCATGATGTCACGAAGCTTATGGATGAGCCACCGTTAGACGAGCTCCTTAAGGGCACTTTTGATCGCCCCATTTTAAGCAAAGATAAAGTGAAGAAAGCATCAAATGTGAATGAAAGTTTTATGAATTCAGTTAGAAAGGCTTGCTCTATCCTTCAGTCCCCAAAATCTGTTCAGTCCCAAAATATGGCTGAGATGGATTGCTCCTCCAACAAGATGTCCCCTTGCCAATTGAGTTCAGTTTGTGCAGTAGAAAATGTTGGTACTGGGGGAAAGGACCAGTTTTGCACAACAGATATGCCTTCATGTCCGAAGGTAAGTATTATAGAGTTTCAAGCATGTCTTCAGTTTGGGCTTTAATAGAATAAAATTTGAATTTTAATGGACCACCTCATTTATGGTGCATAAAGGCTGCACCATCATATTTGACTTTTCTGGTCTCTAAAAGAAACTTTTTGATTGTGCTTGGTCATTTATGCCCATACTAATCTACTTTCACTGTTGATAAATTGGTATATAATAATGTTAATGTGATTTTGTACTGACAAGTGCTTGACGTCCAGGATCCTTGTAGTGAAACAGAAAGTACAGCTAGTCCACTTGACCTTCCATTATGTCAACCTAAGGATGTCTTGGAACGGATTGCACTCCATCCATTCCAAGATTTGGAGTCTTTGCTGCTTGATGTGTCCAAGCTTGCCATTACCACAAAGAGTAGTAATGACCTACGTTCAGGCAAGCAGGCCTCCCGTCGGCCAAGCTTGCCTTCCTTTCCATGGTCACATGCTTTTGGCGGCCATTCAAGAACTAATTATGACACAGTTAAGTTATCAACAAGTAGAAGCACATGCCAAGGTAAATGGGCGAGGATAGGTGTCATTGCCAGCTCTACAGATATTGACCGCAGTCACTTCACAAACCTTGATTCATTCAGTTATGATCAGAGCCTTGTTCCTTCAACTGGCAGTTCAGACAATAAACTTTTGATATCTTTATGTGCTAATATTCCTTCCGGTCAGTGGGATTCTTCGTCTCCTGTAACATGTAAAGATTATCAGGTTAATGCAGGTACAATTTTTATTTAGCCACCTGTATTACTGTTTATCTCAAATTTCTTTTTAGTTTCCCCCTTTTCTTTTTCTTTCTCTCGGAGACATCTGACCTATCTTTGTCGTCAAAATGCAGAATTTGGAGGCCAAGTAGATACTAAAGAAAATGGTATGATGTTATGGAGTACAACACATCTTTTGCATGTGTATACTTTTATGACTATTTCTGTACAAGTTTTTTTTGCCCAAGACCTCTTGCTCTGTCTCTCTGTTCACCCTGCTTAACTTTTTTGTTTGACAGGCGAGCGTTGTCCAAGAGTATTAGCTGCTGCACAAACTCTCTGTGAACTTGCAACTCAATCACGGAGGCAGAACCCAGATGGAATTTTGAGATGGCAAAGGAAGACTTCACATAAGGCTATGAAAACTTGCAACTTTAAAATAAATGATAAACTTGAAGAAATGCCTTCAACACCAATTTCAGTGATTGGATCTGACCTGGTGTCCAGAAATGTGGGGCAGACAATGCCCTCAAAGAAGCCAAGGCTTTCCATAGTCGAGAATAAGAGTAGCGGTCACTCCAATAATGTTAAGAAAGGACCCGGTGCATGGTCTACTTCAAAATCAAGTAGATCAATACCCAGTAAACCAGTTAGGGACTCAATTGTGGAAGGCAAACGTACAACTACCAGCATCCTTAAGCAACACTGTATGATGCCCCCACCTGCAAGGAATTTGGATAAGGCTTATGATGGTCAACAGCAGGTAGGAAAATTAGTATTGACAGATTGGAAAAGGGGAAGGGACAAGTAAACATTGATCAGTCATTGTTGATTGTGTAGATGCGGCTGATAGTTGTTTATTACCAAATGTTAGGTTAGTGAAAGGCTGCTATGTATATTTTATGTTGTGTCTGCAAGCCTGCGATGAGTTTCTTGCTAGTGTTCATGTTCAAGGGCAAATATGTTTCAAATGTTGTAACATTAAACACAGGTGTACAAAACAGCAGAATTCTTAGCTTATTGTAGAGCATGAAGCAATGGCGAGCTGAAGTTCTCTCTTTCTGTGTGTATCTTTGATGAACTGTACGCAACTGTCATTCTATAGCATGCTGCCTCTACTAGTATTTTCCTGAGGTGATTGCTAGTGCTGGGTTCAGGGCCAAGTACAGGTTGACTGAATCAGTGCCCAATGAATCGTTATAGAAATATGGTACAACGATAGAATTCTTTCCACATGCATTATGTGCATCTGGCATCTGGGCAATGCTTGTGGTATTTAACCATTACATATTGAATTTAAATCATTTTTCATTCTTTTAGGGGTTTACAGTGAGGATGCAGACTGATGATTTGAAGTGTTTCCATACTCACCTCAGTCACCCATTTGAAGGTAGCATTTGGTATGCGGATAGAATAGGATACTCTGTTTTGTTCTCTTTGATTTTATCTCTTTTAGTAGAATTCTACTTTTTAACTAAATTATCTCGTTCTGTAATAGGAGTATTTAAAATGTGTACCAAACATAAAACAGAATTCATATGTCCTGTTCTGCCCCATTCTCACATGTTTACCAAATGTTATAGTTTCCTTTTTATCCTTTATCTCTCCATGTTGATTTAAATTGCCTTTCACAATTAAAACATTATACAACATATAGAAACGATGAGTGTATTACTTCATATATTGGTAATGAAAAGTGTTATGAGAACATTTGATCTAGTAATAAAACGATTGCCATGGCAAAGTCAGGATCAAACCCGGGGTGAACAATTAATTGAAAAATCTCTATCCCGAAAGAGACATCTTTGCTATTAGCCTCCTTCCTCTTGATTTCAGCTACGACTCTTTTGGACTCATCCAACACCTGACATGTCCTATGTTCATAGGAACCTTCAACTGTAAACGCCGCATGTCGTTTGTATGAATCCGAGGTTACACGGTATATGTATGCCTGCACCTTGGGATTGCCGTTTAAAATATTCACACGCTTCTTTACACAACAAACTGGTCTCTCTCTTGACTTACACATGGTATTCATCCTCGTACGCTGGTTCCCCATTTCCCCTTTATGCACAAACCAGCTATCTACTAATCCAAGCTTCTAAAATCAAATCAAATCAAATATTGTCAACAATACATTTTTATAAAACCATAAATGTCATTTTACATAATTACAAACAAAATATTGGCCACAAGTTTTTATTTTCAATGAACTACCATAATTAGGACATTTGACTCCCCAATAGCCTTTTGGATAGGCTATGAGACTAATTCTCGGTCGGCTACTTAGAATAGGAAGAATTAACTCTTGGTTTTTGCAACCTCCCAACTAGAGTGATTAGCACTAGGATTCGAACTTGCGTTATACTCCTTACGGGGTCGACATACTTACCACTCGACTAACCCTTGCGTGGTTATATGCCACAAATTTTAATTAGTGCATATTGGAATAACGTTCCTAATCATTTTTCTTGTCAATGCATTCAGTTTTATTATTTTATATATAGGCTTAAGGAAGGCTATATATGTTCATTTAAGGCATAAAAGCAAAGAAAGAAAGATGAAGGGGATGCCACATATATATGTACCTTGCGACGTCGCATGGTGAGGACACAGTTTCCTGAAGCGTCCATGAGAATGAGCTCATCCGGGTGCATGATGTAATTGTCAACCCGATACACTAGATTTCCACATGAATCGATTACCGTGAATCCTTTGCAACTAAATACAAGTGATTTTCTCCAAACTGTTAGTGTTAGAGATCTGCCCATGTTTCCTTCTGTTATAGGGTACTTGTTTATCTGCTCACCATGTTGTTCCTCGTGCACTGCTCTTGACAGAGATTTGAACCTACAAAGCATCGTCATCAATCTCTCCTCTATCTGTTTCCTTAGGTCTGTGTCATGTGATCTTAAATAACACCGTCTTACTTTCTAGCTAGCTAGATTCTGTGTTTCAGCAAGCCATTCCAAGGGTTATATATTATATTAATCGCAACAATGTCTATGTGTTTTTTGTAACCTTCGGATTGAGGTGGTGGTTAGGTAAAGCTTTCCCCAAAACGATGATTCAAATATTCGAATATCTGATTGCAGGTAAAGTTCGTTTGAGAACACAGTCCACTCTCACTCTATCCAACCACAGTTAGAAGGTCTACGTGTTTATCCACTTATAGTTGGCATGTTTCCAGCGAATAAAAAATATGTTTTACAATTCTTCTGCTAGCGACAAGGGCACACTTGGACGAGAATGTTGATGTGCCTTGTCGAAAAATTCTACTGTCTAGGACTAGATGCATTGTTCTTCACTTCTTTGACCCCTTTCTTTTACTTATTTTAATTTTTTTCTTCTTGAAATTAAAAATGGAAACGTAATTCAATGTACAAGTTGGAGTGTGTGAACGCTTTATTAAACACTAAAAGAAAGTCTGTGTGCTAACTGCTTATGTACTGTATTATATAATTATAGAATAACCCTAGGTATAATTTAATTGCATTCATATAGGTTAATATTTAATGTGTACGGTTTTAAACATCATCGGAACTAAAGCACACCTACAGTCTAATAGTCGATGGAGGATAGGAGCTAGGGAATAGGGTAGTTTTCGGATCGGTTTCGAGGCAAAAAAAATCATTCGGTCAAAGATTAAAATAACAAGCGGTTCGATTTGGATTGCTTGTTTTAAAAAAAATAAAAAAAAATGATCCGATCAGATCCGATCCGATTAAATGTGGTTTGGATTGGATTGAATGGTTCAGCTTTTCTGCACACCATTATATATATATATATATATATATATATATATATATATATATATATTTATATATTATGCCAAAAAATATATATGAAAAAAATATTAAACATGTACATACACTTACTTTGTTTCATACATTCATGTAAATGTTTTTTTTTTTTTTGGAAAGGTATACATTAATGTAGATGTAACTATGTTTAATTCCATAACATACTAAAATCTGAACAAAATATGAATTGCAAAAGTGCAAAACGCAAAGAGGAGTGACATAAAACTCATGTAGCATAAGGTTTAATATAAAACTTCAGTTGGTTTGGTTCGGTTTTATAAACACATCCTAAAAAATCAAACTAATTGGTTTTTAGGAAAAGTTGGTCCAACAAAATCCAATGAAATTCGGTTTTGATTATTTTGAATCGGTTTACGGTTCTCTTTTGAATTGGTTTCCTTTTGGATCTGTTTGGATGGATAACATGGAATCAAATGTGTGAACCAAAAATTATTATATATTATGTCTAACAATTTTTTCTGCATTATTAGATGGATCGAAGAGTTATTTCGAGAGTTTCAAGGAAAAAATTGAAATCCTAAGTTGAAGGTGACGCGTGGGCCGGCTTGGAAGGTAGGTAGGTATCTTAAATCTTAAAACATAATAACAACCAAGTCACCGAGATGCTATTGTTCATTCTACAGTACCGCACACTTGTTACTTTCTGATTAGACTTACATTATTACAAGTTATTATACGATGCGACCTTGCTCACATGAGTTTATTTACAACCCAAAATACTCACTCGAAAGCGGAAAGCCTATCTACCAAGGTTGTCCATTGGAATGAATATTCATGGAGGGTTATGGACAATGGACTTATGGTAAGGGTAATTCGTCTCTGGTTTGTTCCAACTTTCATCCAACCTGATCAAACCATGTCAATGAAATTGGTTCTAATGGATGAGCATGTAAGTTGTAATTGGTTTTTCTACTGGGCTTGTGTTTAGTATAGTTTTTTTTGTCAAGGGTGACAAAATACAAGCAAGTATTCAAAAAGTTTAGGATATATTTGGTTTGTTTGTAGTTTCCTGTTTTCATTTCCTAATTTAAAGACAATTACAACTAAAATAATTATAAAAATGTCATCTTATTTTCATCATATTTCTTGTTTCCAAAGATTTGTATAGGAAACCGTGCAAACAAATAAAACGTTGTTTTCAATGTTTCCTGTACAAATCTTTGGAAACAATAAATAAAATAAAAATAATATAATACTTTTATAATTATTTTAGTAATAATTATCTTTGAAATTAATAAATGAAAACAGAAAACTGAATAAACTAAAGAGGCCCTTTGATTTCAAAGTTCAGGGCAATCATGCATGATTGGAAGTTATTCTTCCAATACAGAACTGTGGTGACCAGGAAAAATTCTGACCTTATCCCATATGGACTCTTTGGTCCCATTTGTGGATGGTCTGAAACACGAATGTGACCATGATTATTTTATTGGTAAAATGTTTTATTTTATTTTATTTAGTAATGATTAATGCATGCCGTTTGTTTTCTTTGTTGTAGATATCATAGGGCTTGCTTGTGAAAAATGTATCCACGGAGAGACATTATAACGGAATGGAAGGATGATCAAGATGGTTGTGAATTGTGATAGAGTTTGCTGATGGCATACATAAATAACTTTAGCTATTGTTTTTTATATTAATTTTATACGTTGTTGTCGTCGGAAATATTATGATTAATAAATATTATTCTGCCGTTTGATGTGTTTTATATTCAATAAAAAGTGCTTATCAAAAAAATTAATGCTTTTGTGACTAATAGATCTAGCAGTTCCTCCTTTGAGAATTGGGTAGTTGATTGGTTGAAGGTATGAAAGGTAGAAACACATTCTTATTCAAATAAGGGACAACTCGGCTTCTAAGTGGTACGACAGGGGTCGAATGCAAACTTGTCACAGCTGCCGTTATATGTTCTTTTAATTAGGGGTGAGCATCGGGCGGGTTCGGGCGGATTCGGGTTGGGATTGTCGGGTTGGGGCGGATTTGATGCAAGAAAACTGTTATCCATTTCCGCCCGTTACATGCCGCGGGTTGGTCGGGTGGCGGGTTGGCGGGTAGGCGGGTTCGTCGGGTGGATTCATACGGGTCCATATTTATTTTATTATTTTATTTATTATTTAAAAAAATTCAAAAAAATAAAAAGAAAAAATGCAAGAGCCAAGAATCGATATTCGTGAGAGAGAGCTTCACTGAGGATTGAGGGAACGCAAGTACGTAAACGCAACGGACCTGTCGAGTGTCAAGACCAGATTTGGGATGAGCCCGCCGCCACGCATCGCGCATCGGACCACCGCACCGGAGAAGAGAACGTGACCCAAGGTGTTGGCCGCATCTTACTGCATCGCGAATCGGACCGCCGCATCGGAGAAGAGAACGTGACCCAAGGTGTTGGCCGCATCTGATCGCATCGCGCATCGGACCGCCACATCGGTTCGCCGCTCCCTCCACCGAGTCCGCCCTCTCTCTTCGCTATCACTCCGCTTCGCCGCTCGACGAGAAGACAACGTGAGTTGCGATGCTGCGCTACCCCCTCTGCTGCGATGCGATGCGGTGCCACCCCCTCTGCTGACTGCTGCGATGTGAACGTGGGAGAAGAGAAAGAATATGAGAACTGATGAACTTTTAGGGTTTCACAAGTGTTGTCATATGTGTTGTGTGTGAACTGAGTCTGAGTCAATTGGGGTAGTGGGTTGGGTCTAGGACAGCATTTTAATTTTGGGCCAAGGCCCATGCATAACAAATATTGTTTCTGTGGCCTGTTTTATTTAGTAACATCGGGTCGGGTCGGGTACCGATGGATGAAGAAATCCAGACCCGAAACCGACCACACTTATCCATATGAACCCATTTTTTTCAACCGCCCAACCCGCTCACCCGATTCAAACCGACCGTTTCACCAAAATATATAGCGGATTGGTCGGTTTCGGGCGGGTCAGACATTTTTGATCACCCCTACTTTTAATGGCACAGGGGTTGATTTTGGGAGCTGATTCTTATTGCTTTTTGAGTCCTTGTTTTCTGCTTATAGCAGTGTTAATTTATAGTGGAGCTGTTTGGATTATTGGTTTTGGAGTTGTGGCACTGGATTTGAAGTTTGGTGGCTATTTGTATTCTTAGAGGCTGTACGTAATTCTTTTAATTTGAGTTGCTACTGTACTTAGAAGTATTAGGAATGAAAAGGTGCTAGCTGTTGGGGGGATAGTTTTGGTTGTTAATTGTTCCTGCCATATATGGTCCAAGGCCATAATCAAAGGCCCCAGCCCATTATAAGGATGGCCCATTTCATTTAGAGGCCAAATCAAGGAACTTGGATTGCGTCGAAACCAAGTTTTGTGAGCTAACTCGGACTCGACTCGAGTTCATAAGCACAGGCCCAGCTAGGAACAGGCACTCGGGTAGTGTCAGGGACAGGAGCAAAAGACGACAAAACAAGGAATTCTCTAGAAGTGCCACGTATGACAGGCATGCAAAGTGTGAATCCGCGAAATGCGCTAACGCACCGGAATGGGACCCACTGGCATAACAGAATCATCTTTCCCACACCTGGAGCTGCTCTATATAAAGGAAGTCAGGCCATGAAGAAGGGGGTTGAGCAATTCTGATAGAATAACAAGAGTGAGAGAGAGCTGAGGGATCTTTTCTCTGTAATTCTATTGTTCTTGTAAGAACATTAATGTATGGGTTGAAGACTTAGAGTACCGCTTATACTCTTATCAGTATATATATACTCTTTGCTTATAAAAATATATATTTCCAAGATGTGGATGCTTTGAGGAACGATGCTTTCAGAGATCGCAAGAGGCTTAAAAGCCAATGGTTTAGGACTTGCCATCAGATTTAGCTATTTCAAATGTCCTTTATGCATTAAAAAGTTATATAGATGCTTTCCAATCAGAACATACAGAAGCCTTCTCACTCCTGAACCCAACTGTGATCATTTTAGGAGAGTGTAGAGCCTAAACACTAATGCAGCTAGAAAAGAAAAATATGGAAGAAGCTAGCACCTCTATAAACCATTGCCCTTATCAACTGCTTCTGGCACCTTGTTTAAAATAGTTTTAAGAAGATTAGCATATAGTGGAAATTGTGCTGTCGCATAGATCATATATTTGATATGAGTGAGATTTTTCATCATAAGTCAACATAAATATAAATATCTTATATTATATGTTCTTATTCTTATTAGTTTTTTATTTTGACTGAGATGTTCTTATGAGTTACTACTTAGATAGCATTTTATTTGAATAATATCCATATATTCGATCACACGTAAAGCAGGGGCGCCTAAGCAATAAAGCAATTCCCAAAGCCCAGTGTTAAATATTTTTTGATAAGCCCAAAGCCCAGTGTTAATTAAAAATTAGGTTTATTTTATGTAGTAACTTATATCAGTTTCCCCAATTTTATGGAATAAAATAAATTTAAATAGTTTAACTCATTTTAAATAGATTTCATGTATAGATATTATGACTTCATTCTTGTAAGTATCTGTGACGTATGGGGAATACGGGTTTTCGATTTTGCTTGCCCTTGGTACACATTGGTAATTCCCATCAAGGGACAACGATGTGGTAATCGGCAGAAAATGACAAATTCAGTTTTTATATATATCTTTGACGGTGAAGGATATGGTGCACCACCCACCAAAGTGGTGCAGTGGTGCACCACCCACATGTCAGTTTATGGGCCAATTATTTTGCCACATAGATCAGTTGACAATTCAACTCATGTAGCATGTTGGAGCTGGTCAAAGTGTGTCTGTATTTTAGGAATGTATTTCCACCTGTATTTTCGTTTACATTATATAAAATACAACATATTAACTTCACAAAAATTAAAAGAGTTTTTTCACTCAAAACACTTTCGCCCTGTCTATGAAATATCGAACCCAACGTCTTCAACCTCTTGCTCGTCGGCGTCTACAACGATCAGCTCGTGGTCTTCTGCAAGGTTCAGATCAAGGCCGTCTCAAATCGGCTTGAGGTGGGTACGAACGCAGGGAACGACGGTTAGTACGTGGCGGCGCTACAGCAAACAGCGAAGGAAGCCGGCGGTCCGAGGCGGAACTCGCGGTGGACAGGGACGCGAGTCACGTGGTTGCTGGTGTGGTGGTTGGGGCTATTCGATCTACGTGGTGGAGCCGAGCAGACTATGGCGATGACGTCGGGGCGGAGCGTTGCTGGCACAGGCTCGCGGATCTGGTGAGAGGGAGGTGTGACTGGCTTGCTGTTGTGGAAATGGTGAGCCGAAGCTCACGGCGGCACGCGGTTGTGGCCCAATGATGGTTGGGCGGCGGCCTCTGGTTTCTCTCCCTTTCTCTTTGAGCAATTCTCTTCTCTCTCTGTATTTGTTTTTGGCTTTGAGAAGTTTTCAATCCCTCTGTGTTCATTGTTATTGATGGTTGGTACACCTCATTCTCCCACTTTGTTCCCTTGACATAAACCCTAAATCCCCAATTTCAGATATGTTGATTTCCCCCAAATTCCTCAGGTGTAGTTGGTTCAATGATGTTTTCCTCACTTATTATTGAAGTTGTACAACATTGACATGCGATTTCTCTGGTTTAAACCGCATCGCCGACGACTAGCTACGGTGCCGGCACCATAAAACCACAAAAATGAAGAAGGAGCGGTGCTTATCGGGGCAAAAAAAAAAAAAACGAAGAAGGAGCAGTGTGTTCGATATAATTCTACAAAGGAATAAATCCTTGGGGAGAAAATTGATCATAGAAAACAAATAATAAATGAACCATAAGAGTTTTTATGTAATTAAATTATAATCTCCTGAAAAAATTATTCGATATTTTTTGGTAACGTATTTCAAAGGCAAAATACTATACCCACATACTGTTTGACTACAAATCCAGTTGAAAAGTCAAAGAGAATTGCACTTATCCACTTGGCAAGGTAATTGGTCCACATTTTGCCATGTGGGTGGTGCACCACTGCTCCACTTTGGAGAGTGGTGCACCATAGATGCCTCCATCTTTGACGTTATGAGACCCGTGGAATAACAAAAGTCTTGGTGCATGGAACGAAATCCATAGGGAAATCCAATTTATTTTCCATGAAAAAGATACATGAATCCCATTGACTGCCACCACCCACCACCGTCCCACCGACCGCCACCACCGCCCCAGCACCACTGCACCGACCGCCACCACCCAAGCCAGAACCGTCGCGTCGAGAGCAAAAGCTGTCGCTGCTCCTGCGCTGTCGATAGCTCGCGTACAGATCCAGATCCGCCGCCCTACTCCTGTCTCAGTCGCGAAGCTCCGCTGGTGGCCCCGCCGCGCTGTCAGCCTCCACTTTGCGGCACTGCTTGTCACCGCCATCTCTCCGCCTTCCGTGCAGATTTTGTAACACCTCCTCCCCCTAACCTTCGAACAGAACCGGCGCCCCTTCTTCCTACCCTTCATCCCTACCCTCTCCCTCTTTTGAGGTGGTCATTGCAGATCAGCGTAGCGGGGAAGAGGTGCTGTCGGAGTCGGAGTGATGTCGGATCTGGGTTGAGCTTTGTGCATGGGTCCTGGTCCGATCGAGGCGTGCTGTGCAAAGATGTGGTGGTGGCTGGACGATGGTCGCGTTGTGATGCGCGGAGGCTGAGAACGGCGGTGGAATAGAGAGGCGGCAGATCTGTTTCTGGGTTTCAATGATGAGAGGATGATGGGTGCGGAGGGGTGGGGTGGTAGGCGGCAGATCTGCCACTTGCTTGGCAGGGGGTGGGGGTAGGATGAACCTGGTGGTGGTGGTAGCTGGCTGGACAGCTGTGAACAGTGGTTGGAAGGTAAAAGGGTGAAGGGCAAATGTGTCTTTTTCAATTTTATTTTTCATTTCAATTTTTTTTAGATTAATAGATCTGGACCATCCATTATTTAATTATTATATCCAATGATTAAAAATTATTCCTGATAAAAAAATTTTGGGGTATACCAGTATACCAGTAAAACTGGTACTTCATGCTAGAACCCACCTAATGATACTGCATTTGACTTTTCAACATGTTATGTAGTCAATGTTGTACTGTCTTGTACTTTGCCATAGGAATACGGAATACGTTATTTACTTATCTCACATATGGATTATTCATTGTAAAAAAAAAATGGATTATACATGAAATATTATTTAATTAAAAGAAAAGGAACTATGGTTCATTTATTGTTTTGGTTTGTCCGTTCGTTTTTTTTTCCCCCAATTAACAAGTGGATTTCTCCCCATCACCGCACCTTGGTCATTTGGGTGTTTTTTTCAAATCCAAATCTCTCAAGAAGGACCTCCACAGAATCATCAGATCTTTGGAATTGGACTATGGAATAGCCAGCGCCCACCTCTCTCTCATGGTCAGGACGCTTGCCATTCCTGGTGAGTCTTGACGAGGTTGAGGGATTTAGGTGGAGGAGGTGGTGGTTGCCGATGGGTTTTGAGGTTGAGGGATTTGGGAGGAGGTGGTGGTTGTCGATGGGTTTTGACAGGGGTAGACCTCCGTGGCGGCCGCCGTTATCGCTGTAAATCCCCCATTAAAAATGCCATCGCCGCCTCCTCCGCCGTCATCGCCTCTGTTCACTGCCGCATCACCAAGCTCTTCAAATTAGTACGCCTCACCACCCCTAACAAAAAAAAAAAAAAACTCCAGAAAACCACCACCCATTTCCCCCAACCTTGTTGCTTCCGATGTTGTTGTTGTCGTCATTGTTGTTCTCATTTGAGCTACCCATTTCGTGATTATTCTCTCCCTATGAAGATCGAAGCTTTTCTTCAAAATTTCAGTTTTGTTTCACAAACCCTAAAAATCGAGAACTTGATAGATAAAGAAAAAAAGGGGGAAAACGAAATGGGTTGCTTTGGAAGAAGACAGCCACGAGCTGGAGCTGGAGCTGAAGCTGCAAGACGAGATGCATTCAGGGTAGCTCTGGAAGAAGACGACGTGGTACAGGAACAGGGGACGAAAATGGCTGGGAACAGGGGAAGAAGATGATGTTGTTCAGGGACAGGGGAAGAAGTGATGTTGAATAATGAATAATGAATGTATTTGTATTTTTATCATGATATTAAACAATGTATTCTAAAAATTAATTATATTAACATTCCATACAGTATATGGAGAGGTTTGAATATAGTATATTGGGTTGCAAAGTAAAACTTGAGACATGGCAAAATGATTGGATAAGAATTGGACATGTGGGTGGTGCACCACTGCATCATTAAGGTGGGTGGTGCACCATAGACTCACCCATATATATATATATATATAGATATTGGTACGTGTCGGATATTGGTAGATATGTATCGATATCAATTTTTTATTATTATTACCATTTTTTTTTTGAGTATATGGATCAGGTGCAGTAATTGGTTTGTATATTTCGGATGCTTATTTCAAAATTATTTCGTTTTGGACTTGAAAATTAGGAATTTTCATTTTTTTTCTTCCTTGTCACACCGTGATATTAAGTCTAAAAATCACGTGATCAATCTCTCATCCTCGCATTTCAGCCGGTTTTGGGTCTCAACTTCTCATCAATCCCTAGATTCTCTTTCACCTGTTGGCTGCCGGTTGGGGAGTAAACGGATCCAATCCGATGGATTTGAACCGATTTTGACGGATTGGTTCGGATCATCGGATCGGATTTAAAAAGCTCTAATCCGAACAAGGTCGGTTCGAGTCTTGAATCCTACAAAACCGATCTGATTCGAACCGAACCCTATAAATATTTATTTTTAAAATAATTTTATATTCATATATATAATGTTAATATATTATTATATATATATTAAATATGTATATTTAATTTTTCTATTTTTTTATTTTTTTTATTAATTTCTAAAGTTTAAATTTAAAATAAAAAAAATGGGTAATTCGATGATTCGATCCGAACCGATCCGATTGTGGTTGGTTCGGTTCGGATCGGATTCGTAGTTAAAAAATGATCAAATCCAAACCGATCAAATTTGATCGGTTCGGCTGATGAAACCCCCAAACCCGATCCGAACCGATCCGATTACACCATTAGTTCCCGGTGGCCAGCTTATCTATATCTCTCTCTATTTACGCCGGTAATATAGATTTTTAAATTCATAGGCCTACCGATATGCAACATAGTGGAGCTACAAAAGCCTTAAGTACCTTCCTTTTTTAGGTTGCATATTTTGGTGCCTCAATAATGCTTTACGTGGTTCATTTTTAGCATAATGCGAATTAATTATTTTAAGTGCTCATTTCCACCCTTCCGTGTTTTTTTTTTTTTTTATAAGCAAAATTTTATTATTGAGAGTACTTAGGATATTCTAACCCATATACAAAAGACAAGAACCACAAAAAGACATGGAGAAGATGATAGTGCTCAACCAAGGGAAACAAAATAACGGGTTTCGAAATGAATGGTTCAAACTATTCTCCGCTTCTACCTCTCATCCAGAAATCTATATACACACATATGCATATTGAGCTTATAAACATTTTTTAAAAATTTATATTACATTTAACTCCAAAAGATATTAATAAAATGCAAGCACTTGTCAACGTAATTATTTTAATTTTTGAGGCCAAAATTACTCTTCTTAAAATAAGTCTTCTTAAAAATAAACTAACAAGTCAACTAAATATTTGTATTAAGACTTGTATAATTTGAGCTTTTTAAAAACTAGTTGACACAATCTTTAAATCAAAATAATTCAGGGTTGTAACCATACGGAGTAAACTCTAAAATTGGTTATTTGAAGGTGAGTCACCCTTCATGTTATGTTCTTGAAAGGGGGAAAAATCTCATTTTAATTATTAAAAGTATAAGAAACCCAAAGGACAACTTGATTAAATTTTAATATTTTATACACTAAAATGAAGTTTTCTTCTTTCAATAGTGAATACGAAGATTACATCATATCTTTCAAAAACAAAAATGAGAGTTTATTGAGAAAACTTCATATATAATACATTTTATGATAGTATAATCTATGCCATCATTCACTGCATGCTAAATTAACACACTAAAATAATCATTTAAGTGATAATTTAACTGATATGTATTATCAATATAAAGTTTCTTATATTATCATTCAATCTCTAGTGATTATACGAGTGACTTTTAAGATAATTAGGATATAGGTCAAATCGTTTTAATGATGTGACAATTTATGTTTGATATGTATTATTATTGTAAAGTTTCTTACATTATCAACCAATCATTAGTCATTATATGAGTGACCTTTAAGATAGTACAAAATATATATTCTACAATAGGAATCTACATCCATTGCTTTTTAACCAGTTTAAAAAGGAGATTGTGTCATTTTTGTAAATAGTTGGTGTGTTTTTTTAACATTCTACATTGATTGATAAGAATTTATGATTAGTTGATAGTACATTTTTTTAAAATTATTAGTACATATCAATTAAATCCTTAAATAATCTATATTTATGATTGGTTGATAGTACATTTTTTTTAAATTAGTAGTACATATCAATTAAATCCTTAAATAATCTATAACCTTATCAACTTGTGAGTTGTGAGAGATATAGGGAAGAGAATACATGTGCGGATAAATTAGCTTCTTTTGGAGTTTCCTCCAAATATTTTACTTGGTGGGATTCCATTCCTAGTTTCATTAGTGAGGACTACAACCGAAATAGGTTTAGTCTCCCTAATTTTAGACTTTCTTGATTTTACTCTTATGGGTTTTGACTTAATGCCTCTGCCCCCTAGGGGTGTTCGCGGATTGGATTGGATCGGTTTTGAGCTAAAAAGTCATCCGATCCAATGATGAAAACAATGTGCGGTTTGGATTGGATCGGTTTGCTACCTTGAAAAAATCCGATCCAATCCAATCCAATCAAATGCGGTTTGGATTGGATTGGATAATTCGGTTTTTGTCATATTTTATTTTTTCCTTATGTCAAGTGTCATTTCCACTTATTTAATAGTGGACAAAATATAATCTTCATTTAAGGGAGCTAGTCTAGAGTGTTAAATACTTATTTTAATATATCTCTATACTAGAACAGTAGAACCTTTATTAAAGCCGGCAACTATTTGTACCTTAATAACCGTTATTTGATTTGATGAAGACTGAGAAAACTGTTATAGAATTCTTGACAAAATATTGGGAGTTTCAGAAAAATAGATATTGATATTTTTTAACACGTTCTTTTATGTTAAATATTCTTTATGTTGATTTTCTATATCTACTCTCAGTTATCTTATTTTTTCCTTGAATCAGCTACAAATAAATTGTAGCTAATTATTTTTCAAATTACTTAATTTATTTCCTATTTTTCATATTTACTCAATCAAGTATATATATGTTATGCATCAAAACTTTTAGCAAAATATAACTTCAAGACATTAACATTTATTCTAAATAATCTCATATATGTCATTCCAACAAAAATATTAAAGAGAATGAGGGTCATAAAAGTATGAAAAACAATGTTTAAGTATGAGTAATACTATAATTTCAAAAATAATAGTATATGTCTATAGTAGTTCGGTTTGGATTGGATTGGATTGGATTGGATGTCACTAAGGGATCCAAAATCCGATCCAATCCAATGAAAAATTACGGTTTTTTCGGTTTTCGGTTTTTCGGTTTTCGGTTTTTCGGTTTTCGGTTTGTTCGGTCTTCGGTTTTTCGGTTCGGTTTTTGCTGTTTGAATCGGTTTGGATCGGTTGATGAACACCCCTACTGCCCCCACCCCATGTTTTTGTGTTTTTTTTATTAAATTAAGATAGGCTGCAGATGATTGGTAAGAATTGAGATGCCAACCTAGTTGGGATTTCCTTTCTTATTGTGATACATTTGTATGCCTTTTTGCTTAAAAAAAATAGCATAATGAAAACGTATTAAAAATTATGTAGCTACACAACATGGCCCAAATGGTATTTCTATTGAAATAATTACATTTTTATTTTTGTTCTGGCATGAGCCGAGTATATGCCGGCTTGGATGACCCAGTTTGAATTATCGGCCCACTACGATAAAGTAATAAATCCGAGTATACCTCGGTTAGAGAATATTCCCGGATTTATATGCTATTCAAGAGATATTAAGATGAGACGGCGGTAATGTAACAAGGAATAAAAGAGAATTAGAGCACAAGGGCAAACAAACGAGAAGTAAATGAAGGCTGTTGCTAAAGGAAAGTAATCTTAGATAGAATATAGGCTTTCATGTAAAAGTTAGCCTATAAATAAAAGTATTCTTCCATGTAAATGTAATACCCAGCTCACTTTGGAAATATACATACTCCAAGAATTTATCCGATATTTAGTTCTTGCACGAACAATTTTTATTTACAATTAGGATGAGTGTATATATGTAGTGTAGTTCTGAAAGCTTCAAATATATCTAATTTTTTATAAGGAAAAATTTACTAGTTCTTAGTTGCACGTGCTACCAAAAGAATCCAGAGGGCAATGGACAAACGGAAAGTTAGGGAAAATGATAGAGAGCCAATAAAAATGGTGGGTGCCAATGCAAACCACTTCAGCTTTACAGCACATTAATCTTTGAATATTGATTTTATTGATAATTAATTACACGAGGAAGTTATATGTAAGAAAATGTGAGAGAAGTTCACCCAAAAAAAAAAAAATGTGAAAGAGAAATAAAATTCGTGACATCAATAACAATTAAGTTAGTCAACAATGTTATAGAAAGTCTTAGGTTGTGTTTGGATGAGATATTTTCAAAATTTCAAGGAATTTGAAATATAAGGTAATTCAATTATTTCAATTAAATTACTTTCATTTCGAAAATATTTTGTTTGGATAGGGTAATTCAAATACCTTGTATTTTAAATTCTTTGTTTGGATAAAACATTACAATTATCTTCAATTACATTTTTTTTAAATATGCCTTTAAAAAATACTTTGTCCGGGGTCGACGCCCCCAGCCGGTGTTCGAGGCCGGCGATCCCATCAGGTGTCCAGGGGCTGGGCCCCCCCACCGGGTATCCGAGGGCTGGTGCCCCCGACCGGATGTCCGGGTGCCGATGCACCCCACCGGGTGTCCGGGGCCGGTGCCCCCCCATTGGTTTGATAGGGTCGGCGCCCCCACCGGGTGTCTGGGGACAGACGCACCCCACCGAGTGTCCGGGGGCCGGCGCCCCCCCACCGTTTGATAGGGGTCGGCTTCCGGGGGCCGATGCCCCCCACCTGAGTAATGAGAGGGAATTTCAAAATACCACCTCTTTAGGATGTATTTCAAATTCCTCAAATTTATCTTAAACAAAATACCCCCATAAAATCCCTTGATTTCTAAAATCCTTTATATTTAATACCCAAACAAAATATTTTAAAATAAAGTATTTTAATTACCCTCTTAAAATATTTCACCCTTTACAAATACCCCATCCAAACACATCATTAGTTTCTTTATGTCTACCAATAAGCAATTCTTCTACGAGGATAGGAGTTGGTGAGCTATTGACTTAGATGATTTTGGTGGGCCCTGGCTTCTCTGGGTTTTATAGTTTATACGAAAGGGTCTTCTAGAAGCCCACCTATCCACGAATCCCCACCTTTCTATCTCCTTTCTTACCTTCTTTTTTCCCCCTCTTTCTTATTATTTTTATTTTCTATAATAATTTTTTATTTTATTTTTTTTAAGCAAGATGGCAGGTCACCATAAATTTATTAAAAAAAGAAAAAAGAAAACAAGAACATGGATGGACAAAAACCAAAACTCATGCAAAATAAATGAGAATCAAGCATACCTAGAATTAGGTTTTTTATACAGTCTCAGGTTATACTTCTTCTGACATTTAGACGTAACCACCATGAAACCATCTTTAGCAACATTATTATTATTCTGCTCTCCTTCCTTAGAAGAACTTGCATCTTTTTGCATTTCCAACCAAGCAGATAAAACATTAAAATCATTCTGAACAACAGTTGAAAAATCGCTAAGATCTTGAACATTAATCTCAGGAGTCTCAAGATTCTTTCCACTATAATAAACTTATAAAAGGGCATGGTGCTAGGATTTGAGACTTAATATATACTCCCTCCGGTCAATATTATAAGCAAAATATCCTAAATTTTTTGGTTTAAAATATAAGCAAAATTTTCATACTTCCATCCAATTTAATGCTATTATTCCCAAAATACCCCCCACTTAATATAAATTATGTTTTCCAATACTCCTTGAAATTATTCCCAATTTAATGCTGAATATAAAGGGTTATCTTCCAATTTAATGCTGACATTATTTTCCAATACTCCTTGACATATAAAAGGTCAACTTCCCTCTCATCCTTATTGAAAGTGGGATCTATTTAATGTAGATGTATTTTAACGATGAAAATTGAAATTTTAGATGAAGGGTAATTTAAGTAATAAACCTAATTTTTTAACAAAATTAAATGAGATTTATTAATTTTCTTATATATGTGTGTTTTATTTTATTTTTCTTATAATAGTGATCGGAGGATGTATTTTTTTTCCATAGGGAGTTGAGAGATCACGAATTCTGATCCTAACTATAATGGAGAATGTATTTTTCATTTAATGAAGACAAAAGCAATTGATAATCAACAATTGAAATTAAGTAAATTAATGATAACTGTCATTAATTCTTTTCTCGATTGAAAAATTGTTTGTGACAACTTCTATATTGATTATTGAATTATTGATCATGCAAAAGAGTCTTGTATAATTTTTTTCTTTCGCTGTATGGTGCTGTATACGACTAGGCTTCATGTTTTGGTAACTCCTATTAGTTAAAACAACTTCAGACACAGTCTTTCGCAGCCGGCAGTACCGATATTGATATTGATATTTATATTTATATATTAATTAAAAATTGAGCTCGACCGATGGAAAAATAAAATAATATAATTTCACTACCAACAAGAAAATGGAAGCGGATTCTCTCCTGACCCCTTTAGTCCTGCGCCCCTCCTGCTAGAAGATCTGGACCGTCCGTCCAGATCGGACGGTCCAGATTAAAAGGCCTTTTAAAAAAAAAAAAAAAAACCCCAAATTTGAAATATGAAATCCGTCCCTCCTCGACACCTTACTTCCCTCCTCGACACCCTACGTCGCTCCGTTGACACCCTTCGTCGCCGCATCCACCACGCCGCCGCGCTTTCGCCGGAGCGCCGCCGCCGTTCAGGCCCACAACCACCGCAAGGTATTTCTCCATTTCTTTCAACAAATTTTGCTTCATTTATTCTCTTGCTTCTTCACTCTAATTTTCGTTTCTGTTCAGCAAGTGAGTGTTTTTCTTCCAACCCATTTTGTGTTTCCTTGTTGCCTTTCGTTTTTGTCTTCTGGGTATTCTTGTTTCGTTCTAAAATGGCTTTTTTATTTTTTGGGTAAAAATTGTTTTTGTTTTGTTTATAAGGTGAATATGGTGTGGAATTGTTTGTTTTGTTTATTGTTGATGGATCTGTTGTTGTCTTATTCTTTTCTTTTCTTTTTTAAATTGTTTTATTGTAGCTTTGACTGAATTGATGATTGTTGTTGTTGTCTTTTATTAGGATAGGAAGCAAGATGCAAGAAGATTGGAAACCAAAAGTGGGTATGATTTTTGATAGTTTTGAGGATGCTTGGAATTTCTGGGTTGATTACGGCGGAAGAGTTGGGTTTGGAGCGAGGAAACAATGGACACATAATAAAAAAGATGGTTCGTTTGCTTCTTGTAGGTTTGTTTGTTGTAAAGAAGGCTTGCGAAAGGCAGACAAACGGGACTCTAAAACAGTCAATGCAAGACCGGAGACCAGAACAGATTGTCCAGCAAGATTAGGACTTAAAAATATGAGTGGAAAATTACTAGTGCATGATTTTGTGGAGGAACATAACCACATTCTACATACAAAAGAAACAACTCATATGCTGTCATCTCAACGAAAGCTTTCAGAGGTTCAATGCCAACAAATTGATCTAGCAGATGATGCTGGCCTACAACAAAGAAAGTTGTTTGATTTGATGAGTAAAGAAGTGGGAGGTAGAACTAACTTGGGATATACCCGCCTTGATCAAAAGAATTATCTTTCCAAAAGAAGGCAAAGGAGTTTGGTACACGGGGAAGCCGGTTTTTTGTTGCAATACTTTCAAAGAAAACTGGTTGAAAATCCAACTTTCTACCATGCCTATCAAATTGATGCGGAAGAGCAAATCACTAATGTTTTCTGGGCAGATGCACGGATGGTCATTGATTATGAGTATTTTGGTGATGTGGTTTCTCTTGATTCAACATATTGCACAAATAATTCGCATAGACCACTGGCAGTATTCTCAGGTTTTAACCACCATCGAAGAGCAGTGATCTTTGGGGCCGCACTATTATATGACGAAACAACAGAGTCATACAAGTGGCTCTTTGAGACATTTCTAGAGGCGCATAAGCAGAAAATGCCTTAAACGGTTTTTACTGATCAAGACCAGGCAATGGCAAAAGCATTGCTTCAGGTTATGCCTGGAAGTTATCATGGCCTATGTACGTGGCATTTGATGCAAAATGGCATCAAGCACTTAGGCAATTTAATGAAGGGTGAATCACATTTTCTTACTGACTTTAAGAAGTGCATGTATGGCTATGAAGATGAAGCACAATTTGAAGATGGTTGGAGAGCCCTCCTTGTAAAGTATAATGTTACAGAAAATACTTGGTTGCAGAGAGCATACAGTTTGAAGGAGAAATGGGCATCTTGTTACATGAAGAAGGCTTACACATTAGGAATGCGAAGCACTCAACTTAGTGAAAGTGTGAATGCGGATATTAAAAACTTCATGAGTGTGGACTTGGATATTGTCAAGTTTTTTAAGCGTTTTGAGGATGTTGTGGAAGAAAAGAGATATAATGAATTGAAGTGTGAATATGAAGCACGCCAAAAGCTTCCAAGACTCAAGAACCCATATTCTAGTATCTTGCAACAAAT
Source organism: Echinosophora koreensis (assembly GCA_035048595.1). Lineage (NCBI taxonomy): Eukaryota > Viridiplantae > Streptophyta > Magnoliopsida > Fabales > Fabaceae > Echinosophora > Echinosophora koreensis. The sequence continues at coordinate 5,010,607 of JAPCYP010000017.1, read as the reverse complement.
AGCCGAACATTATACTCCAACTATTTTTGATCTATTCCAACAAGAGTATATCTTGTTCGAAGCATGTTGTGTGAAGAGCATGAACATACAAACATCATCAATTGATTTTGTTATTGCCATGGTAAGAGATTTGGGTGAGTGGCTAGTGTCCTTTGATTCGGAAAAAAACACAATTTGTTGCTCATGTCGTAAGTTTGAGAGTTGTGGCATACTTTGTTGTCATTGTATAAGAGTATTTATTCATATGGATGTCAAATCAGTGCCCGAGCAATATATCTTGAAGAGGTGGACAAAGTTAGCAAGAAGTGGGACTTTACCTAATGTTGGTGTTAGTCATGTAACTCAAGATGTTGATATGTCCCCAACACAACGCTACAAGAAGATATGTCCACGCCTTATTAGGATAGCCACCGAAGCATGTAGAAGTCAAGAAACATTCATGTTCGTTTGCAAAGTTACCGATGAGTTGGATAGGCAAATACTTGAGTTTCAAAATAAAGAAGTAAGTGTTGCTCAAGTGAATGAATTCCATAGCAAAGTTAAGGAGATTGCAAGCAACAATGTTGATTCAACACAAGTAAAGGGGTTCAAGAAAAAAGAAGGCAAAAAGGGTTCAAAACGTCAAAAAAGTTGGGTAGAGCGCCAACTGACAACAAAAAAGAAAAATGGTGGCTCAAGTTCTTCACAAACTCAAGAACATATTGTGGTATTATTAAATTTTTTTGTGTTCTTATTATATTTGCTCATATACTCAAATTCACTTTTTCTATTGTTTTTTTGTGATGTAGAACAATGAGGTGCCCAACACAAGTGCACCTACATGGCTCAATGATGCACACAATCAACCATCCATGGTAAATTAATAGCATTTAGAGTTTGTGAATGAACCATATGTTTAGTGATTAAATGATTTTACTTTTTGTGTAGGAAAGCAATGAAACTTTAAGCCAATTTGGTGGCACTAGTTTTTTTTAGTTTATTGATGGTAAGTTTCATTAAGTATTAATAATGAGGTGATTTCTTTTCAAATCTATATTTAAAATATTAACTTGTTTTTTCTATTTATAGGGACAATATGATGAGAATCTCACAACATCATCCAACCCGTAAAGACATGGAGCAAATCTTCTTTAGGGCTACACAACTTCTTTTGGATATAGTAGACATGTTTTGTTTTTTGGTATAGGCCTTTTGGGGATATATGCTGTAAATGGTTTTTTTTGGGTACATGACTTTTTGGGATACATTGTGATTTTTCTCCAAATTACATGAAAGATATGTACACACAAGGAATTGAAATATAAATATCATTTTATTGCAATTTTGTACTTTTGTTACATCATTTTACAACTATTGAAATTCAACGGTACTTATTCAACAAAGAATACATAAGTTCTATTCTAGATTTTCTTCAATTTTGAGCTTTGCTGCAAAAATATATCAGTCAGGAGCAGTAGACTATAAATCTACAACAATCTTATTACACCAAAAGAGTTCAGAATTGCACACAAATCCCTCGGGTTCCAACGAAAAGGGTAAGAAAAGTTGCTTAATTCTAACAGTGAATATGAAAAAAGCATCACATGAGAAAATGCAATGCGTATCTCCAAACTATCCTAGAGCTGGAATAGTTTCAAACAAGTAATCTGCAACAATATCAAAAAGGTGGAATACCCCTTGCAAAAATAGATTTCAGAACAGATGAAATGGATGGAGTTGAACAGATGGATTTCATAACAGATGAATTTCTTCCTTGATCTATTCCACTCCCTTCTTCTTGCATCTTGTTGCTTCCAATCCTAATAAAATAAATCATCAACAACAATCAACAATTCTGTCTTTGTGCAATAATCAACAAAAGCTGAAAAAAAAACCCCAAAAAACCCAAAAAGCAACCAAAGATGAAGTATCAGTAACAGAGGTGGTAACCAAAGAGGCAGGGGCGGCGTCGGACATGGTGGATGGCGCTGCGGTGGCGGTGGCGGCGGCGGGCTTCACTACTCAGCGGCCGAGCAATGGCAGAGTTAATACAGCAGCGTGGAGAATCGAAGGGAGAGATATGGGCGGGGTTGGACAGGGTTCGCCGGAACCGGAGGCGGATGGGCGGCGCGATGATGGTTGGTCGCGGCGGCGAATGGCAGTGCGGCGGAGATAGGTGGAGGGGGTGGGGGTGCGGACTCGCGTATGGGGAGGGAAGAGGGAACAGTCGAGGGATTTGGATTTTGGGGAAATCAGATTACAAATTTGGGTTTTTTTTTTTTAAAGGCCTTTTAATCTAGACCGTCCGATCTGGACGGACGGTCCAGATCTTCTAGCAGGAGGGGCGCAGGACTAAAGGGGGCAGGAGAGAATCCGCTTCCCAAGAAAATGGCATAGGTTCAGTCTTTAAACTAGGGGTGTACACAGGTCGGGTTGGGTCGGTTTTTGCCCAACCCGGAACCCGAACCAATCCAAACTCTCCGGGTTGGGTTGGTTCGGGTTCTGTTAATTTTACTCATCAAACCCGAATCAAACCAACCCGGCCAAATCTGGGTTGGTTCGGGTTGGGTCCATCGGGTCCCGTATGTATACATATATTTTCATCTCATTTTAAAAATCCATAAAATCCATAAAAAAACTCATAAGAATGCTGCAATTTTAATGTCATATAAACATGTTAAATCATTATATAAGATCATGGTCCAATCACACTTAGAAATATTATAGCAAATTATGTCTATAATAATTCTAAATACAATAGTCCACTAAGTCTAGCTCCAATCAGTGAGCAAAATCAGCAAATAAAACTAAGTCTAATATTACTAAATAGCTGCTCCAAAGTCCAAAACTCATTTCCATAGGCCATGATGTTCAAGTGTAGCAGCAGGAAGGCTCCTTCCAAGTTCCAAAAAATCTGTATCAGTATGTTTATCAACAAAAAAAATCTGCATAAAGTATCTGCATAAATCGGCATGCAGAAAGGGCCCTTCCATCCAAAATATCTGTATAATGTATCTACATAAATCAGTAAGCAGCAAGCAAAAAGTGTCCTTCCAAAATATCTGCATAAAGTACAATGGCCAATTCATTATTCAGTACTAATTCAACAACCAATTCAGTACTAATTCTATCAAATTGCATATTTAGTATACCTTAAGATAAGATTGTGTTAAGCCCAGCAATAGCAGCCCCATCATCAGTTAAAGCTAATCCAGATAACTCTAGAAATTTAAACACATCACAAACAAAAGCACACAATATTAATTGATATTATAAACAAATACAAAAAACAAATGAGAGTTAAAACCAAGTCTCCATACCTAGTTCAATCTTTTGCACTTCATCCAATTCAACTCTTATATCAGTTGTCTTAGGAGTTTTGAGCCAATTCTGGGTACAGATCAAGGCTTCAACAGTAGAGGGATTTAAGGAACTACGAAATGGATCAAGAACTCGACCCCCTGTACTGAATGCAGACTCAGATGATACTGTAGACACTGGAACAGCCAATATATCTCTAGCCATGCGGGAAAGAGCATGATACTTGTTTGTTTTCCCTTTCCACCAATTCAAAATGTCAAATCCAGGAGTCTTATCTTCAACATCATCCTCCAAATACCTTTCCAACTCATTCCTTTTATAATCACCTTGCTTTTTCTGTATCTTCAATCTAAACTCATCCTCCCAATCCTCATCATCTTCATCATCACCACCATTGTTGACATTAGATTGTGAGGCAATGTTTGAAGCTAAGGTACTTGATTGATTACTTTCAAGAGAAACTGGATACGCACCCATATAGTACTCAAACAATTTGTTGATAAGATCTTGACATTTTTTCAGCATCTCTTTGCCTTTCTCAACAGCATACATTCGCTTGAAACAAAATTCTATATATTCAAGCTTATAGCGGGGATCAAGAAAAACAGCCACAAGCAAGAGATAATTTATCCCACCACTTTCCCAATATTTGTTAAACTTTACCTGCATACTTGTTGCCATCTTTTGCAACACAACATCATTACTGTTCCTCCACTTAAAAAGGGATTTCTGAATATCAACCAACTGCTTGAAGAAAGTGTTAGCTGTAACATGCAATGACCCAGAAAAGCAAACAGTTGCATCATAGAAAATCTTCAAAAACTTCACAAAGAAACGAACACGACTCCAATCATCCTCATTAGGGCATCCTCCAGTTTCATTATCAAGAGTTATCATATATGCAGCCTCATCATATTGAAAGCGGTAAAATGCTTTCTCATATTTTTCAGCACTCTCTAGCATCAAATAAGTGGAATTCCACCTAGTTGGTACATCAAGTGAAAGCATTGCCTGAGTAGTTAAACCTACATTTTGTGCACACCTCTTAAAAGTAGTCAATCTACTTGGGGAAGATCTAACAAACTTACAAGCAGCCCTTATTTTACAAATTGAGGGATCAATTTCTTTCAATCCATCACTAACAATCAAGTTTAAGATGTGTGCACAACATCTCATATGCATGATCTCTCCATTTAATATAGTAGAACCATTCCAAACACTCATGCCTCTAAGTAAATACGAAATAGCCACATTGTTAGAACTTGCATTATCAACAGTCACACAACAAATCTTTGTAATCCCCCATTCTTTCATGCAATTCTCTAGAGTTATCCCTATGGTTTCACCTTTGTGGTCGGCAATCAAACAAAAACTCAATATTTCCTTCTTCAATTCCCACCCCTCATCGATATAATGAGCTGTCACACACATGTAATTCATATTTTGAATTGATGTCCAAGTATCAGTGGTAAGTGAAACCATGTGTTTATTTGCAGCCAACATGCATTTTAACTTCTCCTTTTCAACCCTAAACAATTCCAAGCAATCTCTAGCAACAGTGACTCGAGAAGGAACTTTAAATCTTAGTTGAGCATCACTAATGAACTTTCTGAACCCTTCATTTTCAACAAATTTAAAAGCAAGCTCATCTATGACTATCATTTTTGGAAGTGCTTTACGAGTTTGCTCTTGATTGAATTCAACAAGTCTCATACTACATGTAGTATTAGGGTCATCGTCACCCTTTTCAAGAGCAATAGTCTTTTGTTTCTTAAGAGATAACCTATATGGGTTTTTTAAACAAACCTTCAGATGCTTTAACATGTTAGTGGTTCCATGGCTAGAACTATTTGCTGCATAGGACTTTTTACAGTAGTTACACACAGCCCTATCACCTACCTTACTAAGATGATTCCAAGCATCAGAAGGGGCTCTACATGGTGGTTTTCTTTTTAATACCTGCCCGTCTGATGAAAGAGCTTCTTGTCCCTGCAGTTGCTGTGATGGGGCAGATTCTTGTCCTTGCACTTGTTGTGATGGAGCAGCAGCTTGTCCTTGCACTTGCTGTGATGGAGCAGCAGCTTGTCCTTGTTCTTGAGTGGGCACATTAACACTCCCAGTACCACTTTCCATTGGTCTCAAATCTCAACTGAGAACCTAGACAACAAATCAAAAGAACAAATCAGTGATGAAATCAGTAACAAATCATTCAAAGAATATATCAGTAACAAGAACAAAACATTCGAAGATCAAATCAGTGATAAATGAGATAAATGAGTGATAAATCAGCGAAAAAATCAGAGAAAATCAGCAACAAATCTGATAAAATATGAACATGCAGTAAGAAGAAACAAATCAGTGACAAATGAGTGACAAATCAGTGAACAAATCATTGAAAAAATATGTGAAAATCAGAAACAAAATTGTTCAAATATGAACATATAGTAACAAAGATGAAGGGGTAATCAGTAGCAAGAACAAGGATGAGCAAAGAAGAACACCATACCTAACTGGAGACGCCGCGACGGAGAAGCAACGGCGGAGAACGAACAACTTCGACATCGCGACGATGTCTGTCACGCGAAGCTCGAACGCCGTGAGATGTTAGACGGAGTGCGAGGAGGACGAGCGCGAGGCGGCCGGCGGCGGAGGAGCGTGAGGCGGCGGCGGCGGACGAGTGGGCTGAAGGGGACGATGGTGGTCACTCACACACTCACACGCACGAGACTAGAGGGAACAGAATGACCACACTCTATATTTCTAACTTAGTTAGGCGCCTTAAGTATCTGTTTTTTTTTTTTTTGAATTAAATATGCACCGTCGGGTCGGGCCTATGGGTTACGGGTTCAAATTCAATGAACCCGCTACCCGAACCAATGAACTTTGGGTTTCACCGGGTTGGACCCGAATCTCGAAAAAAACCGAACCTCGGTTTGGTTCGGGTTGCCGGGTTCAGCGGGTCGACCCGGACCCATGAACACCCCTACTTTAAATGCTACACTCGCTATTCAAATAAATATAATTTGACGTTGTCCAACATTTTTTTTATAAAAAAAATCTAAATCAACAAGGTATAACTAGGCAATGCATTTGTAGTTTATTGATAATACGTAAGTACAAAAACATCCAAACCAAACTGTTTATTAATCAAATAATAATTAAAATAAGTATAGAAAGAGGAAAAATTAAAATGAAAGAAAATCATGGTATTTTTTTCCGATAAGTAATCAATTTATTTATAATATCTAGCTCTAGCATCACAATTGATCACTTTCCCCACCTTCTAGGAAGGGTTGAAAAGGACAAAACAATCATTTGCTTGAAGCTAGAAGAAGAGAAGTGTTAAATATGATTGGATCTCATTTCTAAAAGCTAGCTCATAGGATGAGGGTGTCCAAACATATATAAGCATTGCACAGCCCATGAACCTTGGCAATATGGGACACAAATGCAACTTCAATACCCATCCTCACGTGCAGCGTGGGCCTGGGTTCAATTCCCACATTACCTGCAAAATCTGGCTTTGATACCATGTTAAATATGATTGGATCTCGCTCCTAAAAGCTAGCTCATAGAATGAGGGTGCCCAAACATATATAAGCATTGCACAGCCCAGGAACCTTGGCAATATGGGACACAAATGCAACTTCAATAAGAAGTACAAGAAAATCATGGTATGATAACTTAAACATGTCATCCTATTTTATTTTTAAAATATACTCCCTCTGGTCCTATATATAAGAGGCAAAACCCTAAAACACACAGACCAAGGAAATGCATTCAAATAAGCTATTTGTAATTAATATTCATATAAATTTACAAATTTAACCCTTCAATAATTAATGAACAAACCTACTTATATTGAAAGTTGCATTGTCTCGTAAATATAAACCCTATTATAAATAAGGGTAAAATTGGAAATAAGCATTTAATATTTGTCAAAATACATGCATGTCTCTTATATTTTGGACCAAAAAAAAAAGTAGTCATTTACCTCTTATAATAAAGACCGGAGGGAGTATTTATTTTTAACTCATGAATATTAAGTTATTTAATTAAGGATAGCTTTAGAACCTTAGGTATGGATTAGCTGGAGGATAAATTTTTCAAATACATACTCCCTCCGGTCAATATTATAAGCAAGAAACCCTAAATTTTTTTTGGTTTAAAATATAAGCAAATTTTTCGTACTTCCATCCAATTTAATGCTATTATTCTCAAAATACCCCCACTTAATATAAATTATGTTTTTCTAATACTCCTTGACATTATTCCTAATTTAATGCTGTATAAACGGTCATCTTCCAATTTAATGCTGACGTTATTTTCCAATACTCCTTGACATATAAAAGGTCATCTTCCCTCTCATCCTTATTGAAAGTGAGATCTATTTAATGCAGATGTATTTTAACGATGAAAATTAAAATTTTAGATGAAGGATAATTTAGATAATAAATCTAACTTTTTAACAAAATTAAATAAGATTTATTAACTTTCTTAATATGTTTATTTTATTTAATTTTTGTTTATAATAGTGACCGGAGGAAGTATAGCATATATGGTGCTGTTTTCTTCCATATTGTGTACTTTTCGGTGTCTGGTTTTTCTCGGGAATCCACTACGAGATGTCGGCAAATTTTTGCTTTAATTCAGTTTAAGTAAGACCATAATTTGGTTGTTCACACAAGCACAAAATACACGTATCCTTAACGGTGATTCACGTTCACCCCCTACCTTCTCAATCGTGCACTTGGGGTGTGGAAAGCTTCTTTTGCTTTGGATCACAGGTGTGAAAATCATTAACCCAACATGCTTGCAATCCAATTCTTGAATTACACATATCTATAGCCATAAGGAGACATGTTTACATTTTAAAAATGGAAAATACAATTTTTCCCTAATAACAATTTACTAGTTATATAAATCGATATTGTGCCGATGAATTATGATGTTTCTGTCTAAACGAATAAAGAAGAAGTAAATACCCAATTTGGTCCCTGAAATTACGAAGTAGTATCAATTTGGTCCTTGAAATTATCGAAATTCCAAAAGCGTCCCTGAATAATAAGTTAGTATCAATTTGGTCCCTCATTTTACTCACTTAATATCAATTAAGTCACTGATACTGCTAACTTGAAATCAACTTAGTCCATACGATTTTCAACGGAAGAGCTAAGTTGATTATCGTTTTACAATTTCAGAAACTAATTTAGAATTTCGATAATTTCAAGGATCAGGTCGATACCACTTCATAATTTTAGGGATCAAATTGGGTGTTTACTCAATAAGGAAGTAGTACACTCATGTTTATAGTGTTTTCCCCATGTATCTTCTCTTCCATATCATCATTCGTCGTTAACGTTTTCACTCTAGTATACTTAATTATACATGCTATTTGCGACCAACTTGTGGCCCATGTTTTGTGCTGCCACTGAAGTCATCAATTGCAAAAATTCCTGTCATCGTTCTTCAAATATGAATGCCCTTTTATCACAATAATAATAAATAGTTTGATCAGTTCGATCTGCAGAATTGACCAAAGACATTTCCAATTAAGAAAAAAAAAACTTCACTTTTCGATACCCTTCTTGCGTTGATCACATTATTATTGCTTCAGTGTGTTTTTGGTTCTACGTTGGGATCTCCAGAATTGATTCTGTCACTATCAAACGAGATTTTAATAAAAATGAGGTATTTGATTACTATTAGGTAAATTTGATTTTGCCTTCAAAAACGATTCTAACTAGAAGATACAAAAAAATAGTTCTTGCGTTGGATTGAAAAAATTACACTAAGTTTTACATCAAACTTGTTTTCAAAATAAAAACTTCCAAACATAAATCACTTCATTCAAACTCAAGTCTAACCAAATCAATTTTACACAATCAATTTTATTCAAAATCATTTTTATCAAACGTTTATCCAAACACATACTTGTATTTCAACGGAAATTCAAACTTTGGGCAACAATTTGTATGCCACATTTTAGGTAAGTGATCTCATCACATCGGATTTTAGAAATAAAATCCCTTTAAAATGAAAAAATGTATAATATAAAAAAGTAAAAATATATCTACTCTTAATTAACTAAAATATATTCTCGTCAAAAAAATTTAACTAAAATATATTAAAATCTTAACTCACTTTATCTAATCTTACTTCTCTACTTTATATTTTTTCTTATTTTAGGGAAGTATATGCATTCTAGGTGAGAGACCAAGTCATTGCATTTTGGATTCACAAAGCAACAAGTGAAAGCACCTTTGACACGTAGTCCACAGTTTCGCATAGCACCAAACCTCATCTCACGTGGCTTTAATTGTACTCTACCATTGTCTTTTTGGTCTCCACAGAGATTAATGTGAATTGAAATTCAGCAGGTTGGTGAACTCCCTGAAGTGATAGTGCTAGTTCCCCTAACCAAGCATAGAATGACCACATATAAATTCCAAATAAATTCCAATAGGAAAATATATCAAAGGCTTGCAAGTAAACCCTTTCTCACTTCAAGGTTCAAACTCGTACATAGTAAAAGTATATTGAAAGAGTTATAGTGGCAAAGTCCATAGTTAATATAATTAGGGGAAGTGCGTGTAGTTCATCAATTCTTCTAGTATTCGAAAAAATGGCACTCGTGTATTCAATGGCGTCAAAACAGCTGCAAATGGGACGGACCTTTTTTTGTTTAACTTGTTCACTTGTTATGGTTTTATGGTAAAGTGGTTGGTGGGTGTGATATTTGTCAAATGTGTTTCTTTTTTCTTCTTCTCTTTTCGCTTTTGTCTTTTCTTCTCTTCTTCTCATGTCCATATATGATTGACAGGTTTCTGTGCCCGGCATTGATTTCATGCATGAGAGTAATTAAGGGGATACCTTATGGTACAAGTTAGATGCTTTACTTGGTAGGAGTACATCTATAAGATGGTTTCATATTATTAAATTCAAAGTCAATAGGAAGTAAATATATCTAGCGAAAAGTTATTACATTTGTTTATTAATTTCTTTTGTAATATAAACTGACGAAATTTATCGATTCATACTCATCGTAATTTGGCTTCAAATATCATGCCATATTTCTCTTATTCGTATTGGTACATATTTACAATAAATGTTGGTAATAATGGAAGACGTCCTTTTATCCTTTCATGGTGTCGCTTTGACTCGATTCAGACTTTGGCTTATATATGTGACTGCCAAACGGGGAATTCATAATGATAACATTTGATAATAAATTTCGAAGAATTTTTTTTTTTTAAATCAAAACTGGGACATCGTTTGATTTTTGATGTATTTTCGAGATGCGTGTATATATCAATGATAAAAAAGTAAGTGAGAGATAGAAATAAACATATATAGTATTACATACAGTATCTATACTTTGATGTTCAAATATCACAACTCTAAGTTTTGATTTTAATGATTGAATTCCAAGCATTTAAGATATTAATAATAAATGCCCTAAAAAAAAAGATATTAATAATAAATAAAAAAAGAAGTGATAAAAAAAACTCAACTATATGGCAAAAGGTAACAAACAAGTACTTGAGAAAAAGAAAAAAATTACAACTTCTTAAGAAGTGATAAATTTTGATAAATTTTAAATTTTAAGTGTGATTGATATATGTATAGTGGTCGGGGTCCTTAATTTGGTCAGGCTCAGGCCGACCAAAAATGTTGGGCCAAAGTCGACCAATGTATCAAATCAAGTCCAATCAAATGTGTCAAATCAAGTTCAACCAAAAGTCTATTAGGTCAATGCGATAATGGAGGTAGGTCGAACAAGATAGACTTATCGCCCTCCATACCTTAGCAAGACAAACATTTTCGTCACTCTACCTTTGTAAGGATGGCTCACCAGTGATGTGACATATATGACAACAACTTCCCCACACGCAATAGGCTGAGCATGACATGACATGCATGAACTCCCTCATCCTTATAAATAGGACCTACATGCATGGAGTATGAAAGGGGAACCTAATTTGCTCCTCTACTATCTCATTATTCTTGATAGTTCTCTATTGAAATATAATACATACATACATACATACATACATCGAGGTGCCTTTGCAGGTACAACCCTCGTCGTTCACTAGAGCGGCCGACCACCAGGGAGATTCCTGAACCGACTTAAGGAGCTCAGTCAAAGCATAAACAAAAGGATCACTCCACCTTACCACAAGAGATAGCTGGACACTCTCTATCTACTTACGAACACCAGGTTTCCTTAGACTTTAGTACCTAGACCACTAATCGAAATTCCCCACGTTAAGCTACATGTATAAATTAGTGATATCAAAATTCACCTGAAATTGTTGAAAGCATACATGATACAAGAAAATGGTCTTCTTCACCATCCACGATCTTCATCAGTTAATGCAATTACACATAGGGTAAGCTTGAATAACTGCCTCTCGGCCTCGGAGACTAGTCTTCCCATGTTAGTATCTTCGTTATGGCTTTCGAATTAAACTCAATTATGATAGGATAAGATTCTTTTGGTCTACGAAGACTCTGCAATTTAGATTTCCTTATGTACCTATTGCTTGGTTCATAAACACATCACGTCCCCTTACCCTCTTTCATGTGCATCGTAGGTTAACTAAGACTTGATTAGTTTAGCATATTAATGATAAATATTGTGCAATCAAGTTGGATGTACTGGAATAATTAATGCATTAATATAAATAATTATCTTATTCAATTGATAGTTGTGAGTCTGGTTAGGGATAAACAGGATGTTTGGACAATTCAGGTGATTTCACAACAAAATCTGCTTACAAATTCTTCGTAAAAAAAAGGCATCTCTCAACCTGTAACTTCTTGGTACAGAGGCGGAGGTCTATAAAGTCTTTTGGAAATGCAAAGTACCAAATAAGATACTGGCTTTTTCGTGGCAGGCTTCTAGGGACAGAATTCCTACCATGGACAACTTGTTTAAAAGAGGTGTCTTAGTAGGTAGTAACAATCTTAATTGCATTTTTTGTAATAGCTGTTTGGAAGACACCCAACACGTGTTCATCCGTTATGAGTTTGCACCAAGTATTTGGGCAAAAGTTTATAGGCGGATTGGTGTGTCTGCTGTAAAACCTTCTAATTTGGTGGATCATTTTCTGCAACACAGAGGTCCTTTTATGGGTAAAAATATGAAAAAGAGAGGTAACTACATATGGCATGCAGTGGTTTGGACTTTGTGGGATGAAAGGAAAGCTTATATCTTCTATAACCAATCAATTGATTTTCTTAGGATCGTTTACTTAATTATTTGTCATTCCTGGTCTTGGTATTCAGCTTATACAGGTGGCTATTTTCAGTTCTCTGATTGGTTTTGTAGCCCTTTGGAATGTGTTAGACAAAGTTAGTTTTTACTGCAGTTGTTATGTATTGATGTCAAGGTAGTTTGTGGAAGATGTCCACAGTTGTTGCTAGTTTGTTTCTTGAGTGTTTGGTCTGCGTTTTGGTCTCTGTCTGGTTCTGCCTAAAGAAGTTATTCTGACATGGTTTTCTCTGTAGATGATAGCTTCTTGTTTTTCAGAGCAAATAAGAGGGAATGCAATGTTATGAAATCTATTCTTGCTACTTTTGAAGCTGCTTCTGGGCAGGCCATCAATTTTAGTAAGTCAGATTTTTTATAGTAAAACTGTGCCTGTTGATACCCGGGTTTCTTGTTCGGATTTGTTGGGGGTCCATGCTTGCCTTGGTACGGGTAAGTATTTGGGTCTTCCCTCTATGATTGGCAAGAAAAAGAGGGTCACTTTTAATTATTTGAAGGATCGGGTGTGGAGGAAAATAAATACCTGGAGTGGTAGACAGCTTTCTAAAGCTGGGAGAGAGGTGTTGGTAAAATCTGTTCTTCAAGCAATTCCAGCTTACTGTATGAGTGTTTTTCTTCTCCCTACCTCCCTGGCGAAGGAAATTGAGAGAATGATGAATTCGTTTTGGTGTGGTTCAAAGAAGGGAGGGACTTGTGGTATTAATTGGTTGAGATGGGACAAGATGACAGTTAGAAAGGAATTTGGAGGCTTGGGTTTTAGAAACCTGGAAGCCTTTAATTTGGCAATGCTAGGGAAGCAAGGTTGGAAATTTGTTGCCAACCTAGAAGCTATGGTATCAAGGATCTTCAAAGCTAAATATTTCCCAAGAGGTCAGTTATTGGACTCCGTTCTTGGTCATAATCCAAGTTTTATTTGGCGTAACATCTGGAATTCCTGAGTTTTGGTAAATGAAGGTTCTAGGTGGAAAATTGGTACAGGCCATAATATTAAAGTTTTCAACGAGCCTTGGCTTAGTGATGGTCAAATTATTGTTCCACAATTTAGTCAAAATATTTTTGTGCATGATTTGGTGGTTAGAGATTTATTCAAGCTAGGAGAAAAAGCTTGGAACACAATTGTTGTTCGAGGCTTACTCTCTCCAAGTGATGTTGAGAAGGTTCTAGCAACGCCTTTATTCAATGAAGTAAATGATGATACGAGAATCTGGAAATTTAGCAGGGACGGTTTGTACTCGGTTCACTCTTGTTATCGGTTTTGCATGGACACGCTGCAAGTCTCAGCAGATTTAAAGTTGGAGGGTGATTGGGGACCACCTTACCAAATCATGATTGGGAAGCTGGCTCTGCCTTGCATTTCTACTATTTTGAGCAACAGACCAACTAGCTAACATGTCTTTTTCACAACTTAAAACCCGCAGGGCATTCATATTATCATTACTCCAAATTTTATGGTTCCTAGCTTTCCAAATTCTCCATAAAACCATCACAAAAAGAGCTCTCTTGCTTGAGTCTAGCACATCATAAACCAAGGAAAACAGCTCAAAAAAAGAGCTCACCTGATTGATCAAAGGGTCTATAATATGCCATAAACCTGCTTGCACCCAAATGTCTTTGCTGAGCTCGCATTGCACCAAAATATGGCATTGGGTTTCAAGACCAGCCTCACAAACCGCGCATATGCTTGCACAATGGACACCACAGGACTGCAAATTCACTCTAAAACGTCCCTACATGCTCTCCAAACAAACGACTTAACTTTGGCAGGAGCTAGCACCTTCCAGACCTTGGTTTTTTGAAATGCAACATTGATGCTGCTTTTTTCGAGGACATTAATTTATCTGGTTTTGGTATGTGCATTCGTGATCATGAGGGAAATTTTGTCCAAGCTAAGACTGGATTGACACAACTGTGGAGGTGAAGGTGGGAGAAGCTTTGGGTTTGATGTATGCTATTTAGTGGATTATAGACTTGGGCTTCAACAATGTCCAGTTTGAGGTTGATAGTAAAGGTGTAGTGGATGAGCTCTATTCCAAGAAAAAGAATCTTACAGAATTTGGTACCATAGTGAGCCTGTGCAAAAGGCTAATCTCAACTTCTACGAACTTTTCAAGTAAGTTTATTAGGAGGCAAGCAAACAAAGTTGCCCATTCTCTTACTAGGCCATCTGTGGTATATGCTAGCTGTAACACCCCGCTTTTTGTTAAGTGCTTTCCTTAAGCCTGTTCTGTTAAGTTGGGATTGTTGGCTAAGGGCTTAGTGGGATTTTTGGCTTAAAAGTCCCTTTCTGGTACATGAGGCGTGCTCATTATCCAGCACGCCCGTGCTTAAAGTCATAAGCGTGTTTCTTATTTTAAGTTAAGCACGCCCGTGCTCAATAGTGAGCACGACCATGCTCACTATGCGGACCGCGTCACGTTGACGTTAAGTTGAGCACGACCGTGCTCAGGTCCAGGTTATATATAGATGCACAGAAACCAAGGGTTGCGATTTTAACCCTACTTTTGGTGGCTGCTAACCCTGTTACGGCTGACACTGTGTTCTTCCCTGTTTCCACTAAACCCAGCCAGTTCTTGGAGTTTTGGAAGCCGTTGGGGAGCCCTGTGCATCTGTTTTGGTTTAGAGGTAACGGTCCCTTTTCCCTTTTTAGTTTCTTTTGTTTTCTGGTTGGGAAAAGTGATGGTTGGTTATGTTCTGTTTGTCCAAGGTTCGTTTTGGGTGGGAGCTGCTTAAAGGGAAGGAACCGGTTCGCTGTTTAGAACGCTGATAGAGCTACCTTCAATCCGGGTATGGGAGGAAGGGTAGTGTAATCATAGGCTCGGGGTTAGAGTAAAGTAAATGGGTTCCCATAGCCCCGGTTGTTTGTATGAGTTTATGATTGATTTGTTGATTATTCTGATAACATGATAGTGATTGTTAACATGCTATTTATATGCCTATGTTCATAATAATTGGTTTGGGTTTATGTTGTTGTTGTGGTTATGAACATGATGATGTTATTGGGTTGATGCCAATGTTGAGTTGATGCTGATAATGATGATGAGTTTTAATCCTAAAACGTATAAATAACCGACTTAGGATGAATAACGGATTAATCCCTAAAATTGGTTAAAACTTGGTTACTGTCTCTGCCCAGAACAGTGTAGTCTGGCGATGAGCACAACCGTGTTGAACAGGGAGCACGATCGTGCTCCCAGTTGAATTCTGGAAAATGGTCGCGCTATTTAGCACGGCCGTGCAGGACAAAAAGCACGACCGTGCTACTGAGCACGACCGTGCTACTGAGCACGACCGTGCTCACTAGGAAGCACGATCGTGCTTCACTTAAGTGGCAGCATGCCCTTCACGTGTTAAGCACGACCGTGCTGGGGTTTAAGCACGACCATGCTCACCCCTCCTGCACATAAAACAGAATTAAAGGACTTAAGGGATTTTAAACCCCAATTCCCCTATGATGATGAGTTGATATACAGCTAATCAGAGATAAGGATTAGACAACTTGGCCAATGTTTACCAAAGATAATTAAGATGATGAGATGGTGAGGTGTTGAGTTGATAAGTCGGTACCCCTCTGGGTTACCGCAAGCTGATGAGTTATGCCTTGGTGCTTTTGACCAAGGAAGCCTTGACCCCATAGTTTGGGTCTAAGGTATTATTGTTGTACCTTGGTGGCCGAGAGTTTGCTCCAAGTGTGTGGTCGATTCCGCCAAAGTCCTCAGGTAGATTCCATGAGGCGAGTTGTTGCGGTCGATTCTGCTGTTATCTTCGGTCGATTCCATTGGAGTTATGGAGGTGACATTGCCGTTGTTGTTGTGTTGCATACGCATTGCATCGTAGTTGTTGTTTAGGGATGTTCGACATAGGGGAGGTCGTCCTAGAGTACGACGATCTGGCCATCCACGGTTGGAGTAGATTCTCCTTGCGCCCCCATGACGAGGCATTCGTTGGTTTGATGCGTTGGCTATCCAAGGAGTAGATTCTCCGGCGTTGAGTAGATTCTCAATGTGGATATTTAACTCCGAAGTCGTCCATCCCGAGTTTAGTGGATCCACATGCATTGTTGGTTTAGCGGAGTAGGACTGCATTGCACTACATAGCATGTTGAATGTTGATGACGTTGATGTATGTTTATACATGTTGTTGATGTATGCTTATGTTGGTGCCATGCCTGTGTGATTTACTTTACTTCCTACTTCCTTGCTATTATGATTACATGATTCTTACTCCCTATGTTTGTTTGTTTGTTGTTGGCCTGATTGGCACCTTGTAGAGGATGACGAGCAGCCCGGAGAGGAGTGACTCTGAGGAGCCGCCACTCATAGTTAGGGCTTGCTTTTATGTTTAGTTAGTTTATTTCAGTTGTATTCCAAGGATATGTTTTCCGGAACGGTTATACCAGCTTTGAGTTGTGACGTCGGGGTTGGGTTGTTTATTGGTTATGTTTTTATTTGTTTTTTTTTTTTAAAAAAAAGCTTATGTTATTTCCGCTTTTGTATTGCTGACATTATTTTGAATGAATTGCCTTAGTTTGGCTTTGATCAAAAGCATATATCTTAAAAATTTACTTTGTAATACAAAATTTTCAAATTATTTTTTGGTTCGGATCCCGAGTGGGTCCACCAGAATATCCCCACAATAAGTCTTTTAAGTCTGTTATGGGACTAATGGGTCTGTTTGTATTGGCTTTTAAACAACTTATATGAGCCTATCTACTAGCATAAACATTTGTCATAGTGTTTCAGAGAGCTTATGGAAACAACTTATGATATGTCCATAAACTGTTTTCAGCTTATTTCGATGAACCGTCCAATATAGCTTATGAAAACAGCTTATAGCTTATATGAAAATCGTTTGACTATATTTTCTTTTTGATAAGCGCTTAATTAAGTTGTTTACTCAAACATACCCAACATTTAATTCGGCTGATTGAGTAGATTTTTACCCGTTGGTTCTCAACCTCTCAATAAGGCGACTCCACGAGGACTCGAACTCGGGTTCCCCAAATCCTCCTCTTCGAGGAGGCAAATTGATTCTACTCGATCAACATCACATTGATATAATTTTTTATTTTTTAACTAATACCTCACATTTATCTGCAAGACCATTAAAATAAATTTAGCAAATAAAAGAAAGAAAATGTAAAAAGGTGAAAAAGAGTGACCGAGACAAATCGTGAGTGGGAGTTGACTTGGCAATCCCTGCCGTCGTCAATTCAGGAACTCTGTAATCACCGGTCCCGCTCGCGTGAAATAGAGATATTCTCCTTTGAAAAATTTCTCAAGTAAACCGGCAGCAAGAATAATTCTTCCTTCACGTAAATCTCCACCGTTCGATCCCCCTCGTTTGCGGGTCCCTGCAGTGGGCTCCACTCTAATTCAATGGTTGAGATATGCGTACAGGAATAATTTCTCTCTATACTGCATAATCTTCATTTTCTGACCCACCCACCACTCCGCCACACTCACAACACTCTCTATCTCCCTTTGCCACTTCCTCTAGAAGCCAAGCCTCTCCAACCGCGTCATCCCACACCACAACACACAACTCAAATAACAACATCTTCTAGTGGTCACACCTTTTTCTCTTTTTCTCTTTTTTTCCATTTCCTCTCTCTGCTGCTACATTCAGCTAGGGAATCCCACATTACCTACCTTTATAAAACCCAACCAGCATACTTTATTTTCCTAATTATATTATCCTAATACCATTCTATAAATCTTTGTTCCTCCTATAACTAATAATATAGGTCCCCCATTATCAATTACGCTTCTTGGCTTCATTTGATCTTTGCTGCAAAAACAAAGTACTAAAACCATTAATTGGTTGGTCCCTTTCAGTTTCACACTTCATTGTTTTCTCCCTCTTTCTCTTCTGAGAAAGCTCTCCACGCGTTCATGTTTGTCTCATAGAATCTGAACGCTTTCAATTCATTCCAATCCAACCTTTCTCCTCGTTAATTACTTATTCAACCACCACCACTGCACGTTAACAACGCACGCCGAATCGCATTATATAATAATTTTTCATTCCTTTATTCTGAAGAGAAAAAGAAAAAGAAAAAACTCTGAGTTGTTAAAAGAAGAGAGAGAGAGAGGAAGCATACATTCTTCTGTTTTGGTTTTTGAGTGATAAAATGAATGGTATTCCGAAGCACGAGCGGCGGTGGGCGTCGGACACCGTTCCCGGAAAAGCAACCGTCAGCGCCGGAACTTCGCCGGGAACTGAGTCCAACTCCACTGCCGAGGAGTTCGTTGAGGTAACTCTCGATCTACAAGATGATGACACAATCGTTCTTCGGAGCGTCGAGCCAGCCTCCGTGGTTAACATCGCCGACGAAGGAGTCGCCTGCGGTAGCGGTTACGAGACCCCGGCGTCCGTTACTAGGTCGCCGTCAACGATCCGGAGGACTTCTTCGAGAGGATTGAGGCAGTTCTCGCAGGAGCTGAAGGCGGAGGCGGTTGCTAAGGCCAGGCAGTTTTCGCAAGAGCTCAAGGCGGAGCTGCGGCGGTTCTCGTGGAGCCACAGCAACGCATCGCGTGCTTCTTCCTCGGCGCAGAACGGTACCGGAGGTGGCGCCGGCGGCGGATTTGAAACGGCGTTAGCTGCTAGAGCTCTCCGGAAGCAACGCGCTCAGCTCGATCGAACTCGCTCCGGTGCTATGAAAGCGCTGCGTGGTCTCAGATTCATAAGCAGTAAATCCAATGCCGTTGATGCGTGGAACGAGGTGCAGAGCAACTTCGATAGGCTTTCTAAGGACGGTTATCTCTATCGTGCTGATTTTGCTCAATGCATAGGTTCATTTCCTTTTTCAAATTTCGTTTCAGTTTCTTGCATTGTTCGTTTAATCGGTTTGTTTCGATTTCGTAACGGTTTTTCCCTCCATGTTTCATTGCAATAGATCTTGCTATCTCTTTCAGTTGCTACTGTTTCTTTTGTTCGCTTTAAAGAGTACTGTTATGCTTTTTTTGTGCAGGGATGAGAGATTCCAAGGAATTCGCACTGGAATTATTCGATTCTCTGAGTCGTAAACGAAGATTGAGGGTTGACAGGATCGGCCGGGATGAACTTTTCGAATTTTGGTCACAAATTACCGATCAAAGTTTTGACTCGCGGCTTCAGATCTTTTTCGACATGTAATCATTGAGTGATTATTGTTTTTGTTTAAGTTTAATTTAATTATGAGTAATAAATAATATTCTATGTTTTCTTGCATTTCTTTAATTGAAGCTTGCACTTCCTAACGTTATCATAAACAGGCATCGTTAAATGTCAGTCACCGTATATTTGCTTTAATACTTAATAAATACCCCGTCAAAGCCTTTGATGCTTTCTTCGCTTGTAATTCAATTATTATTGTCAAGTACTTACGTGCCTTATTATTTTTTTAAAATCAATCTTAATCATGTTGACAGGGTGGACAAGAACGAAGATGGAAGAATAACAGAAGAAGAAGTGAAAGAGGTAAAGGAAGAGTTTTATTCATGTGCCAAATCGAAACGTTATCGTTCATGTTTGTATTCAACTAAATTTGTTTAGTTTATTAAATTTATTTTTTAATACATTTAATCTTTGATTATTTTTTTATAGTAATTTAAATGCTCTTTTTTTTAATAAAAAAAATATTAAGCTCTTCTTGGTGTTATGTATGTTATTCCGAATAATTAAATTGTTAAAATATTATAAAAAAATATTGATTATAAACGAAAATTCAGAATAACATTTAATATAGAGAGTCCACTTGAGTTTTAATTAATCAACAGTAGGCAGGACTGGTTGAACTTAATTTAATGGTTAGTATTAAATTAACTACTTCCAATATCCATGGTTCCCACTCACGACTTTTCCATGTTGTAAAGCATAATATTATTAGTTGGTGATTCAAGAGTCAGGGGACTATATATGCATTACTTTTTCGGTTTGGGTCATACTCATACAGATGGCGCTTTCATTTTTCTGATTTTACCAAATCCTTGGAATTTATAGTGGAGACGTTTTCAGAGGAGTTATAGTGGAGACGTTTTCAGAGGAGTTGGTGGGGGCGTATTCGTCATTTCCGCTAAACCTTTTCTTTTGTCAAAATGTAGTTTTCTTCTTAAACACGTTATATTTAGTTAAAGTTTTTACACTAGTATTTTTGCATTAACCAATTATTTCTTGTTAAATCTCATTTGATTTCCAGATTATCATGTTAAGCGCTTCAGCAAATAAGTTATCCAGACTGAAGGAGCAGGCCGAAGAATATGCAGCTCTAATTATGGAAGAGTTAGACCCGGAAAGACTTGGATACATCGAGGTGGGAAATCCCCGTAATCCATTATATTCTGACTTTTTGTAGATGATGATTAGAGGATCAATTACTCAATTGATACTTGGATTTTATGAAATAAAATTCAAATAGATCCTTAAATTTTAAAAGTTTGTAATCAAGTTTCAAACGGAAACTGAACAAAACCTTTAATCAGAAATTAAATTACAATATTTTATGAGTTTAAGGATTTGATTACAAACTTTTAAACTTTATGAACTTATTTGAAATATTTAAAAGATTTAGAGAGAAACAGAATAATTAAACCATAATTATATTCTAACTTTATCAACACATGCATATACTCTAATTCCACAATTTATTAGTGTCATAATAAATAACTTTAGCATATAGGTTTTGGTAGGTGGCTAACATTATTGTTTATGTAACTAGTTGAATCACTTGTGCGTACAGGTGTGTAAAAATACATTAAATTGTTATTCTGAATTTTCGTTTTATAGATATATCATATACTTATAGATGTTGTATTATTAACATTTAAAATTTAAAATGACTATGTTAATAATAATATCATGATAGATTAATATACAAGGGAAAGCCACAGGCGTGAGGGAGGTAAAAGGAAAAGCAAAGATTGTAAAAGATAAAAATAAAAAGTTGATGAGTAGGTGTAGAACTTGGTGGGAGAAGAAAAAAGAAAAAGAAAAGTTTCGACGAGAGAAATTTTGGAAAAAGGAAAAGCAAAGAGTGCAAGGAAGGGAGGGACGGAACATGGTATGGATGACTTTTAAGATATTAGGATAAGAGTCAATCATTTTTAATTATTTGTCAGTTTTTAATTGGTTGACAGTATAAAAAAAAAATTATATGATTAGTGCATACCAATTAAATCCTGTATAATTTCCATAGGAAAACAAAAAAAAGAAAGATATAAATAAATTTGTTTAGCCGTATTTCTTGGGTTTATGTACCTTAATTTAGTCAGTGTTGGACTTGGACCACACTGTTCTTTATTTAGTCCTCAGCTGGGCCAAATTGGGTAATTTAGATAATCACACGACATTTCCATAGTTGTTGTTGGTGTCACACATTGGATAGAGATATGGTCTAATAATTGTTTATAAGTAAAGGACAATCCTTACCTTACAAGCTAGCTTTTGGGTTGAGTTAGGCCCAAACCCAAATTCTAATATGGTATCAGAGCCTATCCTATATCCGTTGGGCCACCCACAGATGTCCAGTCCTGCAAACTTCACGCTCCAGATGTCCAGTCCTGACCGTGAGGGGGGGGTGTTGGAGTCTCACATTGGATAGAGATATAACCTGATAAGTGTTTATAAGTAAAGGACAACCCTCACCTTACAAGTTAACTTTTGGGGTTGAGTTAAGCGCAAACCTAAATTTCAAGAGTTGTTCAACCGTGCAGTGAAAACAGAAAGACAAACAAAGCATGATAAATTATTAAAAATACCTGAACATAAAAAAATATTTGATGTCATAAACATCATTACATTATTAGTAATAGCGTCTACTCAATATACAATTTATTTATTCACCCTTTTGATACGTCAACAAATTTAACATAAACTCAAATAGAGACAACTGTCATTATGTATACGTGGTATGATATGGCTGCTATTTCAAATCATTCAGTTCCTTGTATGCAGTGATACACTGATAATATGAATTATTTATTGGTTAAAGTAATCTTTTGGTCCCTATATGTGATACTAATTTTTAATTTGGTCTTTATACGTAAAAAATTATTAATTTGGTCCCTATATATGACACTGGTTTTCAATTTGATCCTCACCGCAAATTGGTCCCTACATAAGAGGACCAAATTGCAAATTATTGTCATATGTAGGGACCAATTCAACAAAAAAAAATTGAAATCGGTCCCTACATGTGACAATTATTTTCAATTTGGTCCCTACATATGATAATAATTTGCAATTTGGTCCCTCTTATATGGGGACCAATTAGCGGTGAGGATCAAATTGAAAACCAGTGTCATGTATAGGGACCAAATTGATAACTTTTTACGTATAGGGACCAAATTGAAAATCAGTGTCACGTATAGGGACCAAAAGATTACTTTAACCTTATTTATTACAGTAACCTTGTTATTTCTTTTAGTTTTTTCTTTTTTGACTCAAACCTTGTTATTTCTTTGATCAATATGAAATCCATTATAAGTTTCTAAATAGTAGTGGTTCGTGTTTTTTGGCATCCGCAAAATGGTAAAAGTGAATGTGGACATTATGGTGACAGAAAAATCCATGGGTAGATGGTATTGGAGTTATTTCTTGCTGATCTCAGCTGGAGAATAGTTCATCAATTAATTTCACTTTTCTACCACTCCTTGCTCAATTGTTATGTAATTAAGTTCGTACCTGTTATGTGGGGTAAATTGGAAAGGGATCAATACCATCAGCCGTTGTAAGTTTATGTCTGGGATGAAAGTCGATAGGGAGAAGTGTTGTATTTTTTTTCTTCAGGCAAATGTTAGTTATTAGTTTTTGTTATGTTAGTAAGGGTGAGAAGAGTAATGATAGGTGAACACCTGAGTTTGACATCCAAAGTTGACACCTTGGTTAATCATATGCAAATTTTTGGTTAATTCAGTTCATTATATAGTTAATGGGTTATATGAACCTTATTTTCCATAATCATGTAAATATTTGGTTAATTACATGCAAATATCTAGTTAATTCAGTTTTTTATATGATTAATAGGTCATCATGAATTAATCAAATATTTACACGTTAATGAACTGAATTAATCAAATATTTACACGTTAATGAACTGAATTAATGAAATATTTGTATCAATTAACCAAGATATCAACTTTAGATGTTAACTTTGGATGTGTAACTACAGTATCATTACTCGGGTGGGAAATGTGTTGTATTGTCTTTGTGAATTCTCATTCCTGCTGAGCGCTGTTTTTGAGGTAGTACATGTTTCATCATGCTTCGGTTTCCAAGTGGCCTTTCTGCTTCTTCGCCGTTTAGGCGTACACTTTACTCTAAACGTATGCACGCGTGCTGCGTTCTCTTGCTCTTGTTATAATGCTAGCAATGCATATAATTGACATGCTGAAATATCTTTCTGATTGTTTTGCGGCATTTTGGATGGTCATTATGTCACGCAGCTATGGCAGTTGGAGACGCTTCTACTACAAAAGGACACGTACCTCAACTACAGCCAAGCTCTAAGCTACACAAGCCAAGCTTTGAGCCAGAACCTACAGGGACTAAGGATGAGAAGTCCTATACGTAGGATGAGCCGCAGATTGCTCTACTATTTGCAAGAGAATTGGAGGAGACTTTGGGTTTTGACATTGTGGGTTTGCATAATGATTGGGCTGTTCACGTGGAAGTTCATTCAGTACAAGCAAAAAGATGCTTTCCATATCATGGGTTACTGTCTTCTCACAGCCAAAGGTGCGGCTGAGACTCTAAAGTTCAACATGGCACTTATACTCTTGCCTGTGTGCAGAAACACCATAACTTGGCTCCGGTCTACTAAGCTGGGTTACGTTGTACCTTTCGATGACAACATCAACTTTCATAAGGTACGCACCAACACCACCAGGAAACCTCTTGAATTCATATACACTGATTGATAGTGGACTAAATCAACAATTTTATTCCAAATTGATTTTTGGTCTTGTCCCGTGATATATTTGTTCCCTTATGCTTTGTAAATTTAAAACACGTAGTGATCAGTAGTAAAAACGGTAAATTTAATGGATACCCTCAGCGGATTAAGTGATAAATGCTAACTATAACTAAAATAAATCATGGAAATGATATATAATAAAAGAGTTTTTCTATTTGCACAGGTTAAGAAATCCAAAAGCAGCAACTATTTATTGGAAAACTAAGCATTTCAGTTTTGAAAGTATAAAATATACAAGTTTCTATATAAATTTACTCTTTTAAGATTCTTAACCTGTACAAAATTTTGCACAAGATAGAAAATCCCATAATAAAAATCTGTTATTTCCTTTAGAAGTTAAACTTTGTCAAACCAATCATATCCTTCAATATTTGACGGTATTAACATTGTTTTCATTTTATACTAGCTTTAAATATTTGTGAGTGAAATGATGATACAAAAATGATGATAGTATACAACTTTTTTATAAACCTCAAGTGCACAAGGAAAAAATATTTTTCTGCCACAAAATAGAAAAAGATAACAGAAACATGAACAATACATTTATGTATACTTATAGGTACATATTAATACTTACAGACAATTGCTGCGGCCATCGTGATTGGTATTATACTTCATGCCGGGGATCACCTTGCTTGTGATTTTCCAAGACTTGTAAATTCGTCTGAAGATGTTTATGAAAGACATTTGAATGGTGTATTTGGTGATCATAAACCCAGTTATCGAGACCTTGTTAAAGGGGTCGAGGGAGTGACTGGAATTTTGATGGTGATTTTTATGGCAATAGCTTTCACGCTTGCAACCAAATGGTTCAGGAGAAGCATCATTAAGCTGCCTAAACCATTTAGTAGGCTCACTGGCTTCAATGCCTTCTGGTATTCACATCATCTGTTTGTCATTGTCTATGCCCTGCTCATCGTCCACGGTGAAAAGCTTTACCTCGTGCACAAATGGTACAAGAAAACGGTATATAATTTTTAAAATCAGATTTCAATTATTTAAGATATTTGTCAAATGCAATGTTCTGTCCGTGATTAGCTACTTGAAGCATTGATTTCTGTTTTCAGACATGGATGTATCTTGCGGTTCCAGTTTTACTTTATGTGGCAGAAAGAACGCTCAGATTCTTTCGTTCTGGTTTCTATACAGTCCGTCTTATAAAGGTGAGCAGCGAAAGTGAAACGATCAGCATTTAGGCGCTTCATAGTTCATACGGTTTTCAACTTCATTACAAATATGGCTTTATTATTTTTTATATTTTTATTTTAATGTTTTAAACTTACGTTACCTTTTATTTTTCTTCACATTGTGGAAAACATTTAGGTTGCCATATATCCTGGAAATGTTCTCACATTGCAAATGTCTAAGCCTCCTCAATTTCGTTACAAGAGTGGACAATACATGTTTGTACAATGTCCTGCTGTTTCTCCGTTTGAGTGGTAAGTTGCATACTTGCATGTTAGTTTTCTTTACATTATTTGGCATTAGCTATAGTGATTTTCTTGGTTCAAGTTGCGGTGTTAAAATTTACATTATGCTTGATATAACATCTGGGAGTTTATAGTGGATTGAAAAAAGTTAAAAGACGAGAGGTAGTGTTCCTCAGGGATATTGAAGAAGAAAAGAAAGGGAAGCTGAAGTGATACCGCATTTTACGAGTAGTTAGAAGTTTGATTTTGTTTAAGAGCGACAATTATGGCATCTTTGCTCAGTAATGTCGGTATCTAACAATAACATGGAACAATATATGTATGACAGGCATCCGTTTTCTATTACCTCAGCCCCTGACGATGATTACCTGAGTGTTCATATTCGGCAACTTGGTGATTGGACGCAGGAGCTCAAAAGGGTATTCTCTGAGGCCTGTGAGCCTCCTGTATCTGGGAAGAGTGGGCTTCTCAGGGCTGATGAAACGACTAAGAAAAGGTACATATTGCACTTCCATATTGTTTTGCCTTTCTTTACCAAAAACAAATATTGTTTTGCCTTTCAATTTTGGTCCTCTGTTGTTAGTCGGGACAAATAATTAATCCATACTAAAATTCCCACCTGCTTGTCGTTATTAACAATTGATACAGTTTGCCCAAGTTGAGGATAGACGGACCTTATGGAGCGCCAGCACAGGATTATAGAAAATATGATGTTTTGTTACTTGTCGGTCTCGGAATTGGAGCAACACCTTTCATCAGCATTTTAAAAGATCTTCTCAACAACATTATCAAAATGGAGGAGCAGGCGGTGAGTACTTGCCCTACATAGAGTTAAATATACGGATAACAAAGTATTTACCTTTCATATTATGGCTTGGGCTAAGTTGCCTTGCACAAAATTTATACCACCCATTACACCACCCACCACCATGTGACAAATTATTGGCCAATCAAATAGCTATATTGGTAGGTCAAATTTTCAAACCTTGACTAGTTAAAAAGTCAAATGTTCAGATGTCAAAATGATTGGTTCAGCACTTGCCACATGGATAGTGCACCATTGAATGAACCTTCATATATTATATAACAATCAACTATGATTAATTAAGTGTTGCATACGACTTGTCATACTTACCGTTATTTGCACCTGTATTTAAATTTTGAACGACTAAAGAGAACAATGTCACTTCTGTCCAGGATTCAGTCTCTGATACAAGTAGAGGTTCAGACCTTAGTGTTGGGAGTACAGATTCACCTTCTCTTAATAAAATTGCTCCAAAACGGAAGAAAACACTGAAAACTACGAATGCTTATTTCTATTGGGTTACAAGAGAGCAAGGTTCTTTTGATTGGTTTAAAGGAGTCATGAATGAAGTAGCTGAGCTTGATAAAAGGGTAATTACTTATTGCAGAAGGTTTATTTATCTCATTGATATTTCCTCATGACGAATTATTAGTATTCCTTTCCCCTGCTGCCAGATGAATAAGAATTATTTGCAATGGCTAACGTTGAACGTCAAATTGTGGACTTCAGGGTGTCATTGAGATGCACAACTATTTGACCAGCGTATACGAGGAAGGCGATGCTAGATCCGCCCTCATCACCATGGTGCAAGCACTCAATCACGCCAAAAATGGAGTTGATATTGTTTCTGGGACTAGGGTAAACCTTTTTGTTATTTATTCTGCTATTGTACACTACCCTTGGTGCCATTTCTATTTCTGATTCAAGAGTGAGCGAATTTAAAAACGACGATTTGCCTCTTTGAATTTCTATTATCAGGTTCGAACTCATTTTGCTAGGCCCAACTGGAAGAAGGTTTTTTCCAAAATGTGTTCCAAGCATTGTAATGGCCGAATAGGTCAGTCAATCTCCAATCTCCATCAAACATATGTTTGGTACTTGGCAGACTTTCTTTTTTTCTCTCGTTCTGACATATTGGTTATCTTAATTCAAATCAGGGGTATTTTATTGTGGTGCACCAGTTTTGGCCAAAGAACTTAGCAAGCTCTGCTACGAGTTCAATGAAAAAGGTCCCACAAAATTTGAGTTCCACAAAGAGCATTTCTAAGGATTTGACGGTGCTCTCCCATCTGTATCTAGCGTTAACACGGTCACATCACAACTTAAATTAACCCTCATTTTAGCAACTTGGCGTGGCCGGATTATATGATTATTATGTTCAATAAACTAAAACCATTTTGTATAGAATGTGAAGCATTGTACATACCGGCCAGCAAGATTGCTTGGCATTTCATCATACATGTGGCCCCAGATCAAAAGAGATACGCGCAGCTGATGTATCTGCACCATTACACCACCTAGAGTGCGGTACAGCTACGTTGGAGACTTTGACCTGATTGATATTCTGGAGAGCCACTTAGATTATTCATTATTGGCAGATAGATCCGCGCACTGAATTGGATATGGACAATTTTGACTGAGGAATGGGATTAGGGTGCCTTTTTAAGAGTAACATCCTCATTTCCTTCGAGTGGATTCCAAGAATTCTTCTAGAAAATTGAGGGTGACGGGGAGAGGGATCTATATATCTGTAAATGAAACTGGTATAGTGTTTTCCTTTTCTTTATTTTTTTCTTCCACGAAAGTGACTACTAGTTTTATCCTTTTATTTTTTATCATATACATTAGGGGAAACTAGGGAACACAAATTAAACCACATGAGCTGATGGAATGTTAATGTGCTCATTTGGTCGATGTCTACGTTAATATAGCAATAATTGTTTTGAATATCATTTTCTCTCCATCACACCGTGTGTATATATTCTGCCCCGAGATATCTGCACATGGTTTACAAACAAGATAAAGTGCATTGAGAATGAATGTTATTTGAAAATCAAGTTTTGATCATCATATTTAATGTTGTTTATCTCTTACTTATTTTTATCTTATTTGTATATATGCATTTCATTGAAACATACCTTTCTTGTCTCATTGTCACCAAGAAATATTGTCCACAATATATTCCATTGAGAATTGGGTTTCATACTGGCTTTCACAAGTCCCCTCAGCGTATTCTCACAATTAGGCACGGTTATAAAACGCTGCTCCATGAATGATGGTTCAGTAAGGAGTCAGTTGGTATTAGATTCTTTCTTCTTTATTTTCACTTTCTCTTTATTTTTTCTTTATTTTTTTTATTTTTTGCTTCCGGCAAAGACTTTGGATATGGTTAAAATATTATCAAAGCGATTTGAATCCGTGTTTGTAATTTGTAAAAGGATGTACATGGAGAAAAAGTCCAAACGCATTATTTCTTCTGTATAATGGAAGGTGGGTTAGTTAATTGACAACTAAAGTAAAGTAGTAAAGAACATAGTTGGATTATCATCAATGAGAATTTTATATTACAATTTACACACTTTTTAAAAATAATTTAAATTGATATCAATTAAATATAGTATACGATGATTGAATTAAAAAAAAAATACTAAAACCCACCTTATTCTTCTGTTTAGAGTTTAGTATCCAAGAATCTCTCTAGTCGGTATAAGAATTAAGAAAGTTACGGTTCGTGCCAATAAGCTACTCCCAGAAAAAGTGATTGGGCATCAAACAATAACCATTACCAACTTACGAAAAAAGGCGATGAAAAGGGTGACTAGGTCATTTTTATATATAAAAGTGAAAAAAAAAGAGTTCATTGTCATATACTATTTGCTTGTGTACTTTTACTATTATGTGATAGGTGGAGAAATGGAGAGTAGAGGGTGCGGGTACAAAATTGAACCTCGCTCCAGATAAAGAAAACAAGGACATTACACAAGGAACTGGACAGCTGAAAACACCTCTATGGATCTCGCATAAAAGACCAGCCCAACGGCCCAAAGTAGGTAGCTATTAAAGCAAACGAAAGGAGGGGCTCTATGAAGATCGAAATACCACGACTCTTTGACAAATTGACTAGAAAGGTAAGTCAACGGATATGGTAGTGGAAGTACTTTTCACTTGAATTTTCACTCCCTTTTCTCCCATCCACAGTGTCAACAAATTTTCCTTTCAAATGATGCCAAGCTAGGACTTTCATGATCAATTTTATGTTTGTTTATACGTATGACTTATTCGTTAATCTAATATATATTATGCAATATCATATTCATTCTAATGAGGCCGGGCGTGTCTTTTCCAGCACGACAATTTCAGTAATCATTCCAAATTCACATGGTTCAACTTATTAATTCCATTCTTAATGGATGATCTAAATGTATTTAATCCTTTTCCATCCTTCAAATCCAAGCACTACCCATTTTTTTAGTCAAAAGTCAAGCCGTGCCATTTGGTGTAAGCGCGTCTAAGAAAACATCTAACATGGACTGACTCCAAGGTTTCTAGATGCTTATCAAAAACTCACATCACTGAGCTATCAACGTATAAAATCAACCAATTTAAAAACATTAATATGGAAATGGACCTAAGTACTCAATGACTAAAAAAACCATTATCTTTATTCTATAGTACCAATAAATACCACTCTAAATATATTTCCCCACAACCAACACAAACAAAGTCAAATATGGCACGGAGCCCCGGGGAACAAATCAAGCCCTTAGCTCCAAACATATCATCATCCCCTACTCAATTCAACAACCAAGAACATCAAATTCAAACCTCCTCCGAGCATCAAATAATTCGCATAAAAAAGTTCATCACTTGGTGTGGTTGTGTCACTGCCCTTCTTTTGATATTTGTAGTCATAATCATAGTACTTGCCTTCACCATTTACAATGTAAAAGAGCCTAAAGTGAAGATGAATAGGTTGACCCTTCTCAATGGAACTTTCACCCAGGATGCTCCTTATAACATCACACTTGTTGCTGACGTTTCTGTGAAGAACACAAATTACTTCACCTTCAGGTTTGGAAACTCAACCACCAAAGTTTACTATGATGGCACAGGAATAGGTGAGGGTACCACCCCACCGGGTAAGGCCAAAGCTAGAAGGACGATGAGGTTCAACGTGAGCATGGCGATCATGGCGAACAAGGTTATGGATAACCCAAGTTTGAGGAACGATGTCAGTGATCTAGCTTTGAATTTCAGCACATATACGAGGATAGATGGCAAGGTGAAGGTGCTGAATCTGTTTAAGAGGAAGGTTGTCGTTGAGTTGAATTGTACAACTGAATACAATATCACCACCGGTACCGCACGTATAACTGATGGTGACAACTGTCTTACACGTGTTGACATTTAGGGTCCGTTTGCGAGTTGTGGGGAATGGATGGGGAAGGGAGGATGGTCCTCCAAAACTTCCAAAACCCTCATCGAGCTTATTTTTCCTCCGAAGTTAGAGGGTTTTAACTCTTTTGTTAAAGAAAAAAAAACCATACAAAGTAGGAGGTATCCTCCCTTCCTCCATCTCATCCCTCTCTCTCTTCTCCTCAAAATCTTCTCCTCTCTTCCCCTCCCAAATTCCCAAACAAGCGGTAGGAAAATTCCATCAAATCACTTTTGTATCATACCACTTTTTTACACCTAAATCATAATAGTCTATTGCCTACTCATTATTGCTTCTAAAACAAAAATGATTTGATCAGTAAGTACAAGGAGGGTAAAAATATCATGATTAAGTTAAGAATTCACTTCTTGCAATATTCTTGATGATTTTTATTTTTTTTATGCTCAACTGGGCTAAAAAGCTCAAAAAAATAAAATAAAATTACACAGAAGTAAAACGAGGTACGGACGCCCCAATTGAATCACTACGGTTTAAACCAATAAGATCCCCAAATAGATGAGGGATCTCATGAAAGCCAATTTGTTGTTTAATACTATAGCAATTTGCACAATATAGCTAAGGCACCGAGCCTTTCTGCCTTGAGGATGCTTTAAAGACCCAAAAATTAATGTAGAGTCTTGTTTTAACAAACATCTAAATAGATGTGGCAACAAGAGGTGGCAATTTGGGCCGCTTGGCTCGGCCCGACTAGACAAAGGGGCAGAACTGAGTTGGGTTAGGTCAGCTCGAATTGGGTTCTGGCCAGCATTTTAGCGGCTAGCATGCATAGGGGTCAAGGGAGAACATGCACAAAGGTTTGAGTCCATCTACTTCAAAATTCAAATTAAAGCCATACATAAATAAAATATAAATTCTTTTATATAATTTGTAGAAATATTATGTGGAAAATGTTTACTAAAGATACTTTGTGCGGCCAAAAAATGTGTCACAAAGTGACAAAGGTGGTGTTGAGTGTTGACAAGCCCGGTTGGATCAAATTCTCAATTCGATAATTTGATGAAGCCAATATTTCATTTTTGGACTCAATTTGATCACAGTCCAATTATTAGTGAGTGGGTAAACATTTGAATAATATATATAATTTTAAAAATATACAGTAAATTACAAAATTGTAATTGAGTAACGCCAAAAAATATAAAATGTTTTATAATATAATTTTAAAAAAATCATATCAATACAAAAAATTATTAAATTAAGTTACAAATATTATAATATTATTAATTTTTGTAAAATTATAGGTCTTAATATACTATATAATATCTAACCCGAGTGGGCTAACTTAAAACTTGGCGTAAACTTGTTTCAAAAGAAAAAACTTGGCCTAAACTTGATTACAAAAATCGTATTGAGCCTAATTTTAAAAACCAACACTACCAAATTGCACTCCTAAAGTGAGCTTATCACACACAAAGAAAAAAATGATATGGCTCCAGCATTTTGTCCTTCAAACACAAGGCCTCCCCATGCCCCTTCTCTTTCTTTACTTTACTAACTTGTTAAAAAATTTTTTTTTTACTTTTTCATAAAAAAAAATAGTTTAATTATATTTTTGTTTAAATTTAATTATGATATCATTATACTTACTCTTAAGAATTCTTACTCCCACTATAACATAAATATAAAGAGATATCTATATAATATAATTTTAAAACAATACTAGTGTGGAGTCAAACTAAATTGAAAAAGTTCCTTTAAAACCGAACTTAAGTATAAAGTGAGTAAACTAGCACCTATCCACCTTTCATTTGTTAAAATATAGTGAGATCTTAACTTGCTTTAATCAATCAAAGGTAGATATATTCTTAATTACTCATCTTAAACTCAAGCTAATTGAGAGAAGTCTTATCGAATTAAATCAAACTTTTGGAGAATTCAATATAATTTTTCGTAAAATAATTATTTTTTTCATTTAAAAAAAATGAAAATAGGAAGATCGAATGTTGAAATATATATTTTAATTTTATTACAAAATATAATATGATAAAAATCATGCACAAATAAAAAAATTAGAGGAATGTTAACAAGTGCTTTAAGGGTGATAGTTTATGAACTAAAAAGGCAAGTTTATGTGAGGAAATTGTGTAGTCAATGCATAGAAAAATGATATTTTCATTTTTTTCAATAAAATATTATCTTTTTCTTAATCCCTTTACTAGTATCCTAAGCTGGTTTTTTTGTCTTTAACCGGATATTCTACGAGCAAAGCTGTAGGACTAACCCTCAAACTAGAATAGTGGTTACGTAAAGCCCTTTCAAAGTAGTAACTCTCTGATTCGAACCCCTATATTGCAAGTTCACTTTTATTGCGACCAACCATTTTTTGGTTACTCATGAGAGTATCCCTAAATTAATTTAAATTACTAAATTAAAATCTATGAAATGTTAATTAGAAAAACACTAATAACTAATAAGATAAGAATGACAATGAATATGTACAGTTTAAAAAATATACAGTAAATTACAAAATTGTAATTGTCTAATAACGCCAAAAATATAAAATGTTTTATAATATAATTTTAAAACAATCATATCAATACAAAAATTTATTACATTTAAGTTAAAAATATTATAACATTATTAATTTTTGTAAAATTATAAGTCTTAATCTACTATATAATATCTAACCCGAGTGGACTAACTTGAAACTTGGCCTAAACTTGATTACAAAAATCGTCTTGAGCCTAATTTTAAAAACCCAACACGACCAAATTGCACTCCTAAAGTGAGCTTATCACACACAAAGAAAGAAACGACATGGCTCCAGCATTTTGTCCTTCAAACACAGGGCCTCCCCATGCCCCTTCTATTTCTTTACTTTACTAACTTGTTAAAAAAAAAAATTTCCTTTATTATTTGAACATTAAAATAAGGGAAAATTACATTGATTTTTGTTAAAAAATAGTTTAATTATATTTTTGTTTAAATTTAATTATGATATCATTATACTTACTCTTAAGAATTCTTACTCCCACTATAACATAAATATAAAGTGATTTCTATATAATTTAAAAACAATACTAGTGTGGAGTCAAACTAAATTGAAAAAGTACCTTTAAAATTGAACTTAAGTATAAGTGAGTAAACTAGCACCTATCCACCTTTCATTCATTTGTTAAAATATAGTGAGAACTTAACTTGCTTTAATCAATCAAGGGTGGATACATTCTTAATTACTCATCTTAAACTCATGTTAATTGAGAGAAGTTTTATCGAATTAAACCAAACTTTTGGAGAATTCAATATAATTTTTTGTAAAATAAATATTTTTACATTTTTTTAAAAAATGAAAATAGGAAGATAGAATGTTGAAATATATATTTTTATTTTATTACAAAAACAATATGATAATAATCATGCACAAATAAAAAAATAGAGGAATGTTAACAAGTGCTTCAAGGATAATAGTTTATGAACTAAAAAGGCAAGTTTATGTGAGGAAACGGTGTAGGCAATGCATAGAAAAATGAGATTTTTAATTTTTCAATAAAATGTTATCTTTTTCTTAATCCCTTTCTTAAGCTGGCTTTTTCGTCTTTGATCGGAATATTCTACGAGTAAAGCTGTGGAATTAACCCTCAAACTAGAACGGTGGTTATGTAAAATCCTTTCAAAATAACAACTCTATGATTCGAACCCCTGATATTGCAAGTCCACTTTTATTGCGACCAACCATTTTTTGGTTACTCACGAGAATGTCCATGAATTAATTTAAATTACAAATTAAAATCTATCAAATGTTAATTAGTAAAATACTAACAAGATAAGAATGACAATGAATATAAAAAGGAGTAACGACTCCCAAGACTCACTTGTTGCTTTAGTCAAAAACATTTTCCTTCTCTTCACCCAAAAGAAAATCATACTTTCACTGCTCATGTCCCCTATCTTTCCCACTTCTCAGACCGCATTTCCCGTCGCATCGAGCCAATTGAAACAAATACTTTTGGTTTTTCTCTCTTTTTGTTAATCAAAAAGCACTGAACAAGGTTCTCACGCCTAAATGGTGTGAAGAGACCTTGTATGAGAAAAAAGGAGAACCGATTTATTTAGACAAAATAAGGAATTAAGGCAGCCCAAATTCACGAGTAGGGGCACTGCTACTATAGCAATTTTTCACAAAAGGATGAGAAAGCTGTTGGTTCAAAATTGGCGCTACACATAAAAGATCTGATTCTTGTTTCACTTTCACTTACAATATACAGACATTCAGTACAAGAGCCACAGAGCTTCATTCATCTTAAAGTTTTACAGCTATTTTTCCTTTTTTTTTTTTTGCCCCCTTCTAAAATCTAATAATCTAATATCCTCCCCCTGAGTCTTTCTAAGTAGTAACATTTTCCATTTTAGTTTTTACAGAATGCACAAGTGACACATTTGAAAATAGAACTCGTTGCTTGCTTTTTCCCTCATTAGTTGATAATTCAGGGGGTATCTCATTCTCATGCAATGGATCGCTTGGCAGCTTAGAAGACTCGCTTTCTGTTTCAACACAAGAACAAAATCAAAGTAAAATTCTCCAACAACCATGAGTTAATTAATAATGAATCTTGCTAACAATGTATTTGAATTAAATAATCAAATATAATTTTTTTTACCCTAATGTAAAAAATATTTGTCCTAAGAGTAATATCAATTTAATCCTTCTTAACTAGTGCAGCCCATGTACCAAAAGAAAAAACACAGTGCCCCTCAACATTTATAATTAGCAAATGCCCAGTAATAATATTCAAAAGAATTAAATAAAATAAAATAAAAAATTGATCTACCCACAAGGAAAAAAATAAAATAAAAGTAAAAACCAATTTACCTGTGGAGGCATTGAAGGAGGTCTTGCAGTGCAAGATGGCACCTTGAATCCCATCATGTTGCTGCAGCAGCGAATCATCACGCCTCCTCGAAGAAACTAACTCCGCCGGAGCCGGAGCCGGAGCCGATTCCGCCATCGTTTCCGCCGCCGACCGGCTCTTCCCCAAATGCTTGCACACGACCCGAAGCCCTGCAGTCAATGCCAGATTCCTCTGTTTCTGACCCTTCACGGTGGCATTTCCAACAGAAACCTTCACCTTCTCATCCACCGCTTCCGACGCAGCAGGTTTCTGGGCCGCCGTAGCCGACGGCGACGAAGCAGAAGAGCTCAAGTTAAGCTGCCCAGAAAACCTTAGCTTCTCCGCATACCTTCGAGAAACCTTAACGTACAAAGGTTTGACCATTTTCAAATACTTGCGTAAACGCTTCTCATCAGAAGCAGAAGAAGGTGATTGTGTTCGTGACTCTTGTTCTGGGTTGTGTTTCTTGTTCTGTGCAGCGTCGTTAACCGAAGCACCACCACCTCCTCCTCCTTTGGAGATGTTATCTCTGGTGAACAAGGACATGATTGGAACTTCTTCCACTCTGAATTTCATTGTGAAAAGCTTTCTATGTTTTTTCAGATTTGGAGAAGCAACAGAGTCATGAGAGTCTTTGTCTTTATTATTATGCGATGATGTAACAATGTTTGACTTGGATTTCTTCAGAGCTGACATGAAAACACGTAACTTGGTTGCTGATTTCAACAATGATGAGGCATGGGAGCGAGGCTTGGAGTTAGGTTCGGATGAATTGAGTTCCAAATGTTGTAAAAGTTGGGAAGGAGAAAGCGAGGGGTTAGGGTCGGTTGGGTTTGAAGGAGAAAGCGCAAACTTGAACTCTTCCTCACACTCACACTCTGACTCGGACTCAGATTCAGAATCTTCATTATAATTATTATCATGATGGTCAACGTCGTCGTTTTGGGGAGGTAGAGTGAAGTGTAAGTCGAAGCAAGAGCCGTCGTCATCGCTCTCAGTGTTGGAGTCGGTTTCAGAATCATGATGAGGTGCGGCGGTGGTGGAGGGAGGTGGGCCGACGCCGTCGTGGCCGCCAACTCTCAAGTAATTGAGAAAGGTAAAAGCTTCGGTGGTTGGGAGAGCCAGCATGGATGGTTGTGAAAAACAGAAACAGAAAGAGAAACGGTGTGGATTTGGTTTGGTTAAGGGAGGAATGGATGCAGTAACTGTAGAGTAGAGTGGATGGGTCACAGACAGTAATGAGATCTTGCTCTTATGTTGTCTCTCAGTTACTACTTGCTACCTTGGTTGCAGGAGCAGGTGAGTCATGTGAGAGTGAGACCGTTCACATTAAAAATGAGGCAGAGATCCAACAAGGTAATTTTCTATTTAATAAAGATATTTCGACACATAATTTAAATATCTTATATAAAAATTATAGAACTCATGGGTATCTTGAAAAGGAGCACTTTAATATAGTAATAATATCATTCTTGTATCCAAATATCATTACTGATAATAATAATAAATTTTTTGAAAAAAAAGCTCATGAATTTAAAACGCTTATTGAAAGTTACTATATGATATCATGGGATGGGAGACGCCCTATCCTTTTTGGTTTCACAATCAACAGGTGAGACGATATTGATAGGAAATTGACAAAACATTTTCATATTGTTCTGTATCAACTATCAAACGATACAATTAGGTGCCATTTCCATGTCTGGCGGACCAAGGGGGATATGTAATTTCAGCTTCGGACCATGGAAAATATAATATTGTACCAAGATATTGACAATTCAGAAAAATAATAATAATTAGGAGATTGAACTTTTATTACGATGAATTAAATATATTTACTTTATTCAAAAATATTTTTACGATAGTTCTAAAAAATGTGTGTAATTTGTGTAAATTTATATCAACCTCACACTGAATTGATACTAGAATTTAGTTAAGAGATAACTCAAAGGGTTGGTCTAGTAGAGCATGATATGAGTCTCGTTTGGGTAAACAACTTAATTAAGAGCTTATCACATAAGACTTTATCGCATGAGAGCTTATGCCATAAGAGCTTATAAAGAAAGCGGCAGGAGAGGATTCGAAGGGGGAAAACACGGAAGGGTCATAAGCACTTGTTAAAATTTCATAAGCTTGTTCCAGTGACTTATGAAAATAAGTCAAAAACTCCTTATGGGATTACATAAGTTACTTTTAGAAGCTCTGTCAAACACACTACATAGGAGCTTATGTCATCAGATAAGTCAAAAGGAGCTTAGATAAGTTCTTCCAAACGCCACCATGGTCTCGTATCTAACATGTTGGACGTTCGAGCACCACTAGTCTCTTTGCGGAGATAAATGTAAATCCTTTGCAAATGTTTATAGAGCCCAAAAGTTTTCCCTATCCTGGACTGAGGCATCATTTTCTCACCTTACATTTTTTTATATAAAAAGAGAAATTAGTTAAGAGATTGAACTTGCATTGCATATTCAAAGTTTGACCGGGTTGAGTGATAAAATCCACTAAATTCGACCCGACCTAACTTATAGTCATCCCTAATTCAATCATACTTTTCTAAGCTTGACATGCTTCTGCAATCTGCCAATTACGCACAGTACCGGCCCAACTTAAAGTTTTCACTTTGATCAGCTCAAGGCATCATCCCTGAGTAGTCGTGGCTAATCATAAAGGCAATTCATTGTTACCTTTACTGTTACCTTTTACCAATGTATTTATTTCCATAACCACGTTGAATGCTCGTTATGCTATGGTCCCAAACAATTGCCCTATATATTAATTAAACCAACAAATAACTCCATTTGTTTATTAATTTAGATAACTTAAATCACCTTTATTTTATATGTACGTTTGTTTATATATGCTCATTCATTTCCCTAATAACCACGAAAGAGACAACGTAGCGGCCGCAAGTACTGTTAAACTGAAAATTTAAGAACTAGACAGCACGTGCCGCTCATATTGGTGGGTGGCCTAATGGCCTCGGCCCAAACCTCAAATTTATTCCAAACCCAAATGCCTTTTCCAATGAAGTTACTATGTCTCCATCCCCAAAGAAAAAACATTGCTTTGACCTTTGCTTTCTATTTCAAGTTTTCAATGCTGAATCGTGCAATCTAAACCATTGGCTAGTGTCAAGAAAAACAAGGATATGTCCAATATATGATACATAGATATCCAGAATAGGAAAAGGACTGATTGCATGCTTTTTGTTTTGGGGAAACTAATGAAGGGGGCCACTCACCATCTCATCTTAATGTTGATGATGGGATGGGGTCACCCAAGTATGCTTCATGTGAATTTCAATTTGATTCGCCACCAACTTGGCAACTACCCTTATAGCTTCAATGTTCAAAATAGAAAAAAGGGTGGTGCTAGCCAGTGCCGTGGTTAAAGATAACAAAAAAAATATATAGATATTAAAAACTAAGTTAATTAGTCTTGAGAATATAAAATGCACAAATCACAATGAATTTTTTTTAGATCTTTAGCCAGTGGTTTTAGGGCACGAGTTAACATTCTCCATAGAAAAAGATAATTACCCTTATATTATGTCTCCACATTTTCCTCGTATTATCATTTTAGTTTAACTTTTTATTTATTGGAAGATTATGATAATATTGTTCCGGGGATGATGACGATACTAGGGAAAACGGGACATATTGCCACTCTTAACTATATCTTTTTTAATATATATATATATATATAAAGAAATAAATACAGATATAAATTTGAACCCAGACAGAAAGGTTTAATATGTTTTAATTTAATTAATTTAGATATATCAATCTTGAGTTTAAAGAAATATTTTGCATTGCTTTCCACATCATGAGTTCTTTTTAAAGAATAAACTTCAATGGCCATCCCATTGATATGCAAAAGGGAGATGGTCCTGCATGCTTATGTCTCCTAACTCAACAAAAGTTTCTTACTATTTCAAAAGCAAGCCCCTTTTTCAATCTATCCTTTTTTAATCTCAGTTAATTATACTTTGAAAAGTGCTAGCAATACACTCTCTAACATACTCTTTCCAACATATATCCTCTTATTAGCTGAAATTTATGTGGGTCCTACTATTTTCAAAATGGATCCCACTAATTCAAGTGAGTCCCACTTGTATTTTGAAGGACCCACATAACTTTCAACCAACAAGAGGGGGTGTGTTAGAGAGTATGTTGCTAGCATTTCTCTTATATTTTATATTCCTTCCAGACTCAATTATAAGAAAAGCTAACTAATTTCAAATTTATTAAGGAAGTTAGTTAATTTTGTTTAATTTCTTCATTTATGTAAAAAAAAAAAATAGTTACAATTACTAATCTACCCATTAATTCCTCTAGGAGCGTGCAATACTCTTGAAAAAATAAATGGAGAATTGATTGGATTGATTAATTTTCTTAATTTTTGAAACACTGACATTAAAATAGAATTGAATTATTAGATTTTATTTATATTTGAGTCTAAAGAATATAAATACGTTTTTTTTTTTTTTGTGAGGGAGAGAGTACTTGACAACGTTAGTCAAACGCCCCACAGTAGTCTAGTCACCCTAAATTTTAATAGGCGTTGAGTGCACTAAAGTTGAACCAAAAACAGAGGCATGGTATGTAAAAAATTTCCAATTTGCATTATGAATAGTTCTATAAAAATCTAAATAATTTGTGTAAATTTATATCAACCTCAAACTGATTTTTTAATATATATATATATATATATATATATATATATATATATATATATTATGAAAGGTAATATAATTTTTAAGACAGACAAAAAGTCGTTTTTGTGATTAAATTTATATTAGCATATCATAGTACTCATCTTGAACTAAACAGCAATGATTTAGTTTTTATTTGGTTGTATAGTTTCAAATGCAATATTCATTATAAGTTTATTACAATAAAAAGCCTAGGTAATGATGTGTTCAAACCCAACAAAACCATAATGATTGGTCAAAGTGAAAGTGGACTACATCATCGGACTAACTTTATCTATAAGATCGACAATTTGAATTCTGTAGTCATCATTTTGGGGAGAGTTTTACATAACTACCACCTCCGAACTCCGGCTTCAAATTAATCTCATAATTATGGTTGTAGAAATACCCGTTTTAAGATTAAAAAAAAAAACCACACACACAACAACAACAAATTTTGGTTGTGTGTCATTGAAAGTGGATTGCAATCATATGCAAAATTTACCCGTAATTTCAGAAATAAAATACAAGTTATCACTATCCCCAAATCTCTTCCGAGCCTCTCATTTTACCCCCTCGCACATCAAATAATTTCTCAGCACAAGTGTTTATACGGCATAACAATTTATCTGTTAATGAATTGCTTCCACTCTATCATTTAATGTTCTTATCACTATTGATTTTCTTAGGTTCTTATTTAATAGATGATATCTAACATATCTCTTCACTATTGTAATATTAATTATAACTTAAAATATGAATAACTTGAAAATAACAAACTAACAATATCACAATAGTAATTTGGACAAATTCAAACATATTGCTAGCTACTATATGTTTCTTTTTGTATATTGATGAAAGAACGTTTAAGATGAGGGAGCTTCATAATATGTTAAGATTAGGAGAGCACAAGCATAGAGCATGCAGATCTTTCGTGAATGATGATATTTTTTCATGGATCGGATGAAGAACCATATAAGTGAATAGGGACGGAGCTATGTTTATAGCTGCCCGGGCCCTGCCCCGCCCTTCTTTTTTTTTTTTTTTTTTTTTTTTTTTTACATTTCATACTTTACTAACAGTCTAAAATTATTAATTCTGTGTTATTGGTTGGTAAAAAATTACAAAAGCAAAAGTAAACCTTCTTGTCCTAACTCTTATTCTTATACTTTCTTAAAGAGTAATCTTTTTCAACTATAAATATAGTCAATATTACACTTTGCAATAAAATGGAAGATGAATTTTTTAACTGACCGTCTGCTAATATACATTAAAAGATTTGCTGAAAAGTTTATTGTAGATTTAATTATAGATGATTTTTGTGACAAGCAGGAGATCCATTACGTGTTTTGATAGAATACTAATATAATTAATATTTTGAAATAAATAATTATGAATATTTTGTATGAAATTTGATATATATATATATTTGTTGGATGAATTTTAATTTTTATAATTGGCCCTCTCAAATATTTAAGTCTGGCTTCGTCCCTTATAAGTGAATTTAACAATATATTTTAACCCAAAATATTAAGGCATTGGTTTATGTGTCTTTTTCACTTATATTACTTTTTTTCAATGTAGGATTTCTTTTCATCTACGTCTTACTCACACCTAAGTTCCAACATTTTTCTTCTGTACGTTGATCTAAAGAACATTCAAAGTGATCGGACTTCATCGCCTCTTTTGTAGTTTGGTAATTTGCATTTTGGCAATGTACACCCTTTTCTTTTTTCTTTTTCTTGTTGTGGTTGAATACGATCTTACTTTTGTGGCCCAAAAACAGAAGTGTATCTCCCGTTGTGGTTTTAGCCATATATTGGGTCATTTTATCTGTTTGTGAGAAGAATGCGAATATGGCTCACTTCCACTGAGCTATATACATGGGCGGAAATGGGCCGGATTAGATTAGGCTTTGCCCAAATAAATCTATGCTTGTTTGCAATGTGTTGGGCTGATTCTAGCCTATTACATTCTCTTTTTTTTGACTTGATTTCGCTTCTTTACTAGAGCCACAAATCTATTTAAATATCAATTATATGAAGTTTTTGTTTATATAGGTTAAGAAAATTATTTTTTTAATAATTTTTTCCAATTTTTAAATAAATATAACCCTTAATATAATTATTATACTATATATAAAATAAGGGAAGGGATCTACTTACTCCAAGAGTAAGTTTAAAAGACTTACTTTAAATCTCCACCGTTTAGTTTATTCTAATCCAATGGAAGTTAGTTGGCTTCTTTAATGAATTAATATAGGTCATTAAATTAGAATAAATTGAAAGATGGAGATTTAGAGTATGTCTTTAAGTCTTTTAAATTTACTCTTGGAGTATGTGGATCCTCACTTATAAAATAAATATATCTTAGAAGTAGAACTTATCATTTGTATTTTTCATAACTAACAAAGGGTTTAATCAGGTAGGGCACTGTCAAAATTGAGCCCTTATTGTTTGTATCCATATCTTTTATTATTTCACGAGAAAAACACAGGTAAGGGTATAGCCACCGCATATTCGTTAAATGTCCCCTCTCAAATTGATGGCTAACAAGTTCAACCCCAAATTGACCATTATACCCGAATTCCAATCCAGCAATAATTTGCAAACCAAAGACAAATCCTCGTGGCATTTGTGTCAAGATGTACTCAAACACCATACAAGATCAAAGGTATATTCGACTTCGTGCATAAATAGATCCATCTAGGTTGTTCATCTATATAGACGACTGAACCAGTTAGCAGAATACCACACACACAGCACATAGACATATAAAAAATATGGTTTAGTAATTTGATCCCTTGGCTTCTCATGCCTGCGTGTGCTGCATTCTCTGCCTTTTGCGTCTACCCATTTGAGATTAAATAAGGTAATCCATTTCTACTCCACCATAACTCTACCTTTTCTTCCTTTAATTAACTTTGCTATACGAACTGCAGTGTATTGTAATTGAAAATTTCACCTCAGGCCAAATTTTATGGCCTTCTTTCATTTGCATGGATGTTCCAAAATGCACCTGTTTGTGGGGTTTTGCTCTTGGGGCTATCGTTGTGGTGTACTGAATTGCGAGTTAGACATTAATCTAGTGAAATGCCAACTAATTAATTGAAAGAAGTTGTATCTCTAAATTCTAGGTTTGTCTCTTGCCATAAATTTTTTTTTTGGGTAGATAAATGTTATTAGTTAGTGTATTATATTAGTGGGAGGAGTTGAATCCATGACCTTTTTATCACTTCAAATCCTATGTCACTCCTTCAAACCAGCTTGACCACCTTATAACTCCCCGTCTCCTGCCATCATTATATTATTTGTCTGTTATATTTGGCCCATATATTTTGTTCTCTTTCTTCCGTCTTAATTTTTTCCTGCTTGTCCTGCGTCTACTGCCATGTTCGATGTTGAAAAGCTAACTAATGTGTCAACTCATGTTTACATTCTTACTCTGAAAATGTTAATTTGTGTCTCTGTTTTTTGGAATCTACATAATCAAATCAAATCAAATCATTCATTTAATGTTTTATTAATTTTTTTGGATAATTCAATTGAATTGGAATGAATTTATCAAATTCTTAACTAAATATATGTTATGGTATTCTATTTGTTTTAAAACATACGTAAAAACGAATGTCACCCGTACGAATGCACGGGTACCATACTAGTT
Source organism: Echinosophora koreensis (assembly GCA_035048595.1). Taxonomy (NCBI): domain Eukaryota; kingdom Viridiplantae; phylum Streptophyta; class Magnoliopsida; order Fabales; family Fabaceae; genus Echinosophora; species Echinosophora koreensis. The sequence goes on along the minus strand of JAPCYP010000017.1, from coordinate 4,966,207 downwards.
ATTATTCTAAAATTCAACTGTGTTCCAAAACATAGGGTTGACCATTCATATTTGTCCAGCCCTATTTATAGTTGTTAGATTTAGACCCTCTCCAAGCAGGAGTAGGAATGAATTCGGAAAACATGAGAGGAGGGTCAAATATTATATATATAAAATATAATATTTCTGGCAAAATATTTTTTTAATAAAAATTACTATATATATATACATAATTAATTTTACAAAAATATATTGTTAAAGGGGTGAGGAGTACCTTGTACAGCGTATCTGTTATCAAACTTGCTCCAGTAAACTCACTAATTTGCTACCATTATTGCAAAAGCTTACAATGTTAGGAGAAAGGCCAACAAGGAATGTATATTTCTATCCGTCTAGTAGGGAGAGCCCTCACCCTCCAAAAAAAAGTGTAATCCACCCTATTTGTTTTACATGAGCAACACAGCATATATATCACATTACCTTTTCTCACATTTCTTCGTATCATGAATGATAGGCGGCAATATTTTAATTGTAGGTACAAAAAATATTGAGTGGGATTAGCACCAATCATATGATGAAACATGCATTGTAGATGTATAAAGAAATGTGAGTAGAAACGTGTCTACAAGCATTACTTGTTACATGTGATAAGATCAAAGGTCGGATGCCTGCGCGAGCATATTGTTGCTCAACAAATCAAATTAACTATGGCCTATGAATTCAATTAGGACTACTTTTCCACACGATGATTTGCCTAACATTGATGATTGTTGCATCATTTTCCTCTAATTTTTTTTTATTATTTTCGGGTCTAAAGTTTGTAAATTTCATTGCTGGCGTAGAAGCTTCTTTTTTAACATATATAGAGGTACGTGGATCATATTAGAACACATTTCAAAGATAGCAAGTATGCCTAAGGTATGAAATTCCTACCAAGACATTTCTCATGAAATGATTGTTTTGTGCTTTTGGTGCTTTGCTTTATCTTGCTTTTTGTCTACAATGCGTATTTCTTCTGGGATTACTTGTGCACGTTTGATCTTTTTCGTTGTGGTGCATGGTCTCTAATAAAAGTTGGTGTTGGGGTCATGAATTCCTTCAGGTTTGGGTAGGACTCGGTAAAGGTTGAGTCCAGATCTGAAGTTAGTTGGACACGTTGACCCTTAGTTTTTTATTTTGGTTACCATGACATAAGTACAAAGTATTCACCAGTTTCGCTGATGACTAACCTCCTGTTGGGAATTTGACTAGTCACCTTTAGTGTGGTCTCCCCTCCTAACCATATATTTTTTCATCCACAAGACTCAAATTCTAGACTTTTTTTAAGAAATCCAAACCCAGTTCCTATTGTACCAACATAATATTGGTGACCCTTTCCAAGTTTCATCATGTGTCTAAGTGTCTCTGTGTCTGATGGGGGAAAATAAAGCTTTCATTATGTGGGCTCGTCAGGGCCGTGTCAAGACATTTGGGGGCCTAAGGCGAAAAATTTAAAGAAACTTAATGCAATATAAATTATCAATATTTATATTAATTTTCTAGTCTTTTGAGCGGCGAAATCATTTATCAAAGTTTTGTAATCAAGTAATTCTAACATTTCACCCTCAATAGATAAGATGACTAATCCATTCAATCTATCTTATAACTTTGATATCAAATTTGATATCAAATTTCCACTTTGACACTTCACTTCAAGTCTTCAAAAGAATATGAAGATGAAGAAAAAATGAAAGGAATGACTGAATGAGAGAGTTAAAAAAAATTAGAATAAGAACATTACAATTTTATAAAATATATATAGAATAATATAACTGTTATAACCTTGAAATGATAACTAGCAATTAATTTACCACTTAAATTTCAATGGTTATGTGATGCTAATTGCTAAGTTAACCTTTTTTTTTTTGAAAATTGCCAAGTCAACGTTGAAAAGCTGGAATTGAAAAGTTAGTATTTATTCCATATGACCATATCATTATTCTTTATTATTTAAATGTTAAGTTGCCAGTGATACTTGAGTCACTTGATTCCTTGGTTTTCTAACGTATTCACTGGGACTTGCAATTAGTTTTCTTTCTTCAATATAATAATAAGTAATAACTATAGGATAAAAAAAAAACTAGATAGTAATAAACAAAAAAAAATATGGGGCCTAAGACTGTTGCCTCATTGGCTTTGCAGTCTCCACGGGCCTGGGGCTCGTATATATTGCTAATGAGTAATGATGGAACTTCTTTTCTTTAACATATTTGATAATTTATTCTAGAAGGATTGTTAGATAAGATCTAGGGTACAACCTTAGTTAGGATGTTATATCCTATAGTGATGCTTTTGCATACCATGTTTTTGCTTAAAAGAAAATTCTAGAAGGATTGTCCTTCTTTGTGTTTTTATTTATTTATTTATTTTGGTAATGAACAAGTTTAAGGGAAGGAAAATTCAAAAATTATAGTCTCATTTTTAGTTTAAACATGTCACAAATTTTGATTTTGATTTTTTTTTTTTTGTCAAAACAAGTTTAAGGGAATGAAAATTTAAATTTGTCTCATTCTAAGTTTAAACATGTTACATTTTTTTATATTTTAAAAAGTTTATAGTGGTATTTAATGAGCCAATGAAAGTCCACGGATATAGATTAAATTCAGGACTTTGTTAGCCACATCCTTTGATTATAGTATTAGTTAATTGTAAGAATTTTGGTTGTTAATTTGAGAAATACTAATAACATACTATTTAGCAATTTATCTTCAATATATTTATTATTATAAGGTGGATTTTATTTGAGATTAACTAAATTATATAGACTCAGGTGGATTTTATATAAAATCCACTGATAATAAAGAGCTTGTTCAAAGAAGTATGGTAAAATGTATTGCTTACACTGCTTTTCCTAACATTAATTTGCAATTTGCATGCGGATGTAAAATTGTTGATTTGTGTTTTTCGGGTCTGACATGCTGGTTTAAGGCATTTTTTAATCTCACCATCTTAAAAAAGTTCAAAGATTTAAAATGTGTTGCAATTAATTCGAAAATGAAAGCAGAAAACTTGCTCTTTAATAAATATAAGTAAGGGATAGAAAGTGAAAAAAAGGAATCTTGTTAAATTTTGCGTCAATTATGTGTCTGTGTAAAGTAATAACTGCTAAAAGCTACTCCATGTATTTACGTTATTCTTTAATTAATTATTAATTAATCATTACACAAAGACAAGGACAACGTTAAAAAAAAAGCTTTATTTTCAGTGAAATTTTGCCGGAAAAACCAATGAAAGTGGGGTCGGTGTGTTAGTACCAGTACATAGTACTACTTCCGGACCTAATTATAAGCAAAAAAAACTAAATTCACATATATTAAGAAAGTTAGTTAAGTTAGTTTAATTATCTTGATTTGTGTAAAAAAAAGAGTTAATTGTCTAGGAAATATGCAATGCTCCTGGAAAAGTAAATGGAGAATTAGTTTGATTGGTTAATTTTCTTGATTTTTGCAATACTAACATTTAATAGTGTTGACTTAATTATTTTTGCTGATATTTAAGTCCAAATAATGTAGCTATTTTGTTGCTTATATTTAGGTCCGGAGGGAGTAGTATAGTACACGCTTAAAAAAACATATATGCAATGTTATACAAAAAGAAAGAAAAAAAACAAGCAAAACCATATGCAACGAGGTGAGGTCTTCACCTCATTTGGTCACTGTTTTTTAAAAGTATGATAATTGTCTTACATGTTATTATTTCTTGTTAATTCAGCAATGTTTTTCATTTCATTTTGAAATGAAATCCAGACAACTCTACCGTTTCCTAATTTTTAAGTAAGTTTTAATTTTAAAATTTTAAATAAAGTCATATATTCAAATATATTTTTAATTAAATTCTCATTAATTATAAAAAATTTAATCAAATTCTTAAAACTTATATAGTAGAAACATATTTAATTTTTTAAAATACAAAACCTAGTTGAAAATTCTAGACTAAAAAAATTATTTAAGAATTTAATAAAACTATAAACATCAAAAATTAATGTCTGAAATCTGAATATAAAACTTTGTTTTCCACTTAAATGTCGTACGTCGGCCCAGTCCCTGCTTCATGTCAATAAATCAATGAATTGAATCACATCAAAGTGGGACACGTATCTGCACACCGGTCCCACTTTCTCACAGCCAGCACCGCGAGGACTCTGTTTTCTAACAGTTTATTTAGCAGAGCAAACCATGAAACCAAAATATACTAGAATCTTCTCTTTCATTTGTTGTGGCCTTAGGGGATTGGCACGAACCTTAACTCTCTTGACTTAAATTCTTTATTCAATTTTGGCACGTCACCGAATAATCCAAATCCCTTAAGAGCTAAGTTTACAAGTATATTTTATAGATAAAATTCAAAATTTTACATTTATTTTTTAGTGTACATAAAAATCTAATTTATAAGCGAAAATTAGTATCCCACTCCCCACACCCTAACGTGTTGGAGATCTGTGTGCTGCAACGATCCATGATATATTTTTTTATTTGAACCGTTGAGCTAAATGTGTGACTTTGAAGCACCGATGATCCTCTTCATTCCACGTGGCCAATTCGAAGTCATTTAAATTTAATTTAATTTAAAAAAAATGTATGGGCCCCTTGGCGCTTGCGAAAATGAAAACGACTTGCTTGCACCACACCATCCATTTGGGCTCGGATCATGAGTAATCGGGTGGGGCATCCATTTAGAATTCGGATCTGAACCACAAGATTTCGGGTGGGTCACAACACACGATAACACACTCTCGCTTCGCTATTTACTATTTAGCGTTACTTTTGCTTTGCACGCCACTTCAAAAGGGGAGTTTCTTATTCCTTCCAGACGTTTCGAATCGAGGATTTAGGGTTTTGAAGATCAGAGATTGTGAACCTGAGAATTTGTGAGAAAGATAGCGATGGCGGAACATCACGAACACGAGGAAGCGAAGGGTGATTCGTTGTTGGAGAAGATTTCAGAGAAGATCCACGACCATGATTCATCTTCTTCTTCCGATTCAGAGCACGAGAAGAAAAACAGTTCTTCTTCTCCTTCTTCCATCAAGGCCAAGGTTTTCAGGCTTTTCGGAAGGGAAAAGCCCGTTCACCACGTCCTCGGTGGCGGAAAACGTATGCGATTCCATTTTTATACTTTTTATTCTTATTATTATTAGCAATTATTAATTATTTTTTCTACTTTATTTTTCATTTTGTAGCTGTGTGTTCTGTCTGATATAAAGTAACCTATGCTATAATTTTGTTTACATCTTTTTCTTTGATTTTAATTTTGAATGATGAAATTTGTTTGTTTCTCTCAACTGATTCGAGTAGGGTTTATGAATTTCAAGTCAGATCTTGAACGATGTAAGGTTATGTCGTTCTGATCGTGTTTTTTTGTTTCGTTTGATTAATTGGTTCTATTTAAAAAATAATAATAATCGATTTGAGCAGATAACATTTGGATCTAGATCTGCACTTGCTAAAAGATCGAGTTTCCTAGCTGCAATCATCAGTGAAATTTGTGTTTGGATAAAGTTGCATTTTTACTGCATTTGATTTGTCAAATAGTTTCATGGGTTTTGAGTTATCAGATATTTTTTAGTTGTTTCACTTGATGTGTTTGTTTCTTACATTGATTTGCTTGTTGTGCAACAGAGGCTGATGTGTTTCTTTGGAGAAACAAGAAGATATCAGCAACGGTGCTCGGAGTTGCTACAGCTGTATGGGTTCTGTTTGAATTGTTTGAATACCACCTTCTTACTTTGGTTTGTCACCTCATGATACTTGCACTGGCGGTATTGTTCTTGTGGTCCAATGCTTCAGCTTTTATCAACAAGTAAAGTGCTAATACTGTGATTCGATTTGGCTTTCTGATGTTCTGTCTGCCGTTTCTGTTAATTGATTGAATTACTTGTTTTGATTTTGACTAGGAGTCCACCTAAGATCCCACAAGTGCACATTCCAGAGGAACCTGTTTTGCAGTTTGCCTCTGCTCTTAGACTTGACATCAATCGGGCTTTTGCTGTATTAAGGGATATTGCATCAGGAAGGGATCTCAAGAAGTTTCTCTCAGTATGTTGATTTTCTTATATCACGCTTTGTTTTGTAGTCATTTGTTGCATTTTCTTCATCCATTCAGAAATTGGTGGTGATTAAGGGACGGGAGGTCTGGTGTGTCTGATGTTGTTTACACTGTTGGTATCTTTGTTGTAGTATAACATTTGTGGTATTTTCTAATAGTGATTAGGGGGAGAACAACAGGCTATGTATCTTGCAACGTTGCAGATTGTTATGTTAATTTCTAACTTCTTCACTGATATTGAATATGATTTCTTGTTTTGTGATTAATTAGGTGATTGCTGGATTATGGGTGTTGCAGACTGATGTGTTAATTTTAGCTTCTTCACTGGTATTGAATATGGTTTCTTGTTTTGTGATTAATTAGGTGATTGCTGGATTATGGGTTTTCTCTATTCTGGGGAGTTGCTGCAACTTCTTGACATTGTTCTACATAGGTAATGAAGTGCATTTTTATCCATTGACATTCACTGTGTCGAAACTTTAATTATTGTTTTGAAATGTATATAATGTGATGTGATGTGATGTGTTTCCGTAATTTTGTGAAACAGCTTTTGTTTTGCTTCACACTGTACCCGTGCTTTATGAGAAATATGAAGATCAGGTGGACTCTTTTGCTGAGAAGGCAACTGCTGAGATTAAGAAGCAATATGCGGTATTTGATGCCAAGGTTTTGAGCAAGATTCCCAGAGGGCCTTTGAAAGATAAAAAGAAAGATTGAAGTGCTGACAAATATGTAGTAGTTGGGTTTTATCAATGTCCTGTTAATTTCGGATTCATCCTCAGCTAAAACCCTATCATGTTATAATTGTTTTTTTTAGGTCCCTTAGAACACATTGTGGAAGAAGTATCTTATTTTGTTTTGCTGCGTACATGTACGTCTCAATGAGTCCTACTATATGCTATGGATGACTTGTTTTGGTGTTGTATTTACGTCATGAATACATGCTGTGAATTTGGAAAAATTCTTGTTTCCGACTTTTCATTTTGTTGATTGTGTGGTGGTAATTATGTTTCGCAGCTGATGCAATCTCGAAGCTGTTTTTGGACAAGTTCCCTGTTCTCACTTCTCCCTTCCCCCTTCCAGGTACCTGACCTTCCCTGGCACCGGTCATTTCCCCTCGTATTTCTCTCCTGTCCCCCAGAGAAGTAGTTCTAGTTTAAAAAGAAAGGAATAAAAGGAGAAGAAAGTTTTCATTAAGAAACTGAATACATTATACATTATTTAATATATTAATTTTTTTATTTTTTAACTTTGTCCTTCGGACATTGGAAAATATTTGCTTTAAAAAAGAAAAATAACTTCTAGGACGATTTGTGTGTGGTCTATTTAATATTCAACATAAATAGATATAAATATTATTTTACATACGTAAAAATTTTGTTACTTTATCATCGATTATTTCATCGTTTTTTGTACATGATTATATACTGATTATCATTGACGGTCTATATGAGACGTCCGTTTCCATCCATCCACATTGAGATGATCGCCTTATGATACTGACGCGAGTAACTAGCCATCACCGTTTTTATGTAAAAACGTGATACCGCTGAAGACGCCAAGTTCATTACTTTTGTTGGGTTTTTTCCCCAACTGTTCTGTTCACAATTCCTACAAGTTGGTTTTGTTTATAAACTTCCACTTGTATACGTTTCTTTTATGTTTTTGTTAACTAGCTTGTCCCTCTATCTTTTTTCCCCACTTTGCTTCATAACAAATTCTAGCTCCGCCCCAATTGGCAGTTGCTATCTGTGTTGAATAATGAATTGCATCTTGCTAATTTTTTTTGATAAGCAAAGATTATATTAAGAGGAGTCCTAGTACTCCTACCCGTAAACAAGTAACCAAAAAGGACACCACCTAATGTAAATAAAAGACTACTCAAATAGAGGATATATTACTTTTACAGAAGCTAACATCCCAAAGCTAGAACTAAGCAGAAAAGAGAAAATAAAGGAGTACAGAAAGACATCTAAACAAATACACCGAGAGAATCAAAAGGAAAGAAACAAATACAGCCAGAAGCATCAACCACAGGAAGCCGAAGAGAGAAGATTAAAATAAAAAATAAAAAAATTTAAACCAATTCAGCCAAACGCAGACAACAACATAGCCCCAAACCAGAAGCAGGCCTGACGAAGAAGTAACACCAGAAAAGAGAAGGGGAGCCAAGACTTGATCCATCAAACAAAATAAGCAGTGAAGTTGTGAAATACATAACGTTTGTGTGGAGCTTAACCTAATTGCAATGCATAAAAGAACCCAGTTTTCATTTTAGTTTGTTCCACGTTCTGTCCATTGGTAGGTAAGGATTCTTCGTTATGAATGGCGTTACTCACATGAACAAAATGTGAAGCTTAATGAATAAAAAGGAAAACAATTGTCCATGGAACTAAGATCAGTAACTGGAGAGGAATGTTGAAGCTCCTGCTTCGTGAGAATTCAGTCTCTAACAACATAATGTCTTGTTTTTGTTCCTCTGTTGCAGAAATTGCTGTCCATTATATTGTATGGTCGTCGATCAAATATAGGTGATTTCCAATATGAAAAATACTAATCGTCGCCAAGTATTAGGGATAGAGATCACTTGTTCTATTTTGGTATACCATATCTTATTCTCATCAATAATATCTTGTCACATAAGTTAATATTTTTTGTAATATTAAAAATATAGAATATATTACAAGAAATTATTATGATAACAGGATGTGAAATACCAAAATAGGAACAGATGATCTGTATTCCTTCATTTTATTAGTATCCATAGTCCATCAAAATTCAACGTGTCATCCTTTACACCTGCAACTCTTTTACACAAATCGTGAATGGTCGTGGGTCACTTGGTCAGGCCAAATGTGAGTTTTCATTGAAAGATTGTAATGAAGTAGCCAAACTCTTCCATTATCATCAAAATTAAAGGTGCCAAGACAACACTGAATAATAACACGCGTCTCTTTCTTTTATTATACATGGATAAGTTTATTATATGATGCTTAATAAATAATGCCTCATTCTGCTTTTAGTGATCTATAGCAAACTTTGAACACACCACTTCATACATAAGCTACACTTTAGATAATTATAAGCAAATATCACTATAGCTTATTCGTTGGCTGAAGGAACTGGAAGCACCATGGCAAACTCTTGATTCCCTGATGTATGTTTGCTCAGTGGAAAATGTTCCCACACCTCATTTCTAAGAAGGGGAGACTTGAAGTTAGAAGAGAACAGCTACAGATTTCGTTTCTTCCCTTCTACCTCAGTAATTTTCATAGGAAGTAAGACAACTGCCGTTGTTTCCTTGAACCGCCTTCTCCATACAAATCGTTCCACTGCTTCAACTCACTCATTCCAGTCCCCTCGGCTGCAAAGCTTGCAGCAACCTGCAGTCCAAGAAAAAGAATAGGTCAGAGGATACATTAAGGTGGCCTGTTTGTTTTGTTTTCAGTTATATAATGAAAACAATGTGACAGTTTTGTAATTATTTTCTGAAAAGGAAACCGGAAACAAACAGATCCTAGACTTTTTACAATGTCACTTCATCAAACCAATTCTTACGTCATGGTATATAACCTCAAATGGCAATTACAAACATCATTCCTTTATTGGTTAGAGCAGTGTTACCTGATTCTTTGCCTCTTTGAAATCCTGCATATTCAATGGCCTAAGGGTAATAACTCTTTCCTGTTTAACTTCTTCTTCTGCATCCACAGCATTTTGGGTGTTTTCTACTGTGCATTGTTCTCCTTGTCCCTTGGCAGCTTTGGTTTTCTGCTTTTTATCCTGCCAAGAAAACCAAAACAGCATCCGAGGTCAGGCATGATCAATCCATAATCAGGATTATACAAGATCTTAAAAACAAATTGTACAGTTACCTCTCTTTTTAGCCTCTCTTGCTGAATTAACTCCCTAACAGGCCGATAAGCAGCAGTTGTGCACAAGTTCTGCATTAAAAGTTTGTGACAATGAACAAGTGGGATAGGCAGCAGAAGTGAAAATATAACAAGCACTTGTAACAAAATAGTTAAGTCCACAGTGAGAGTGAATAGTATCATAAATAAGTAATAACCTTCAGATCACTTCCAGTATATCCTTCTGTCATAGTTGCAAGTTGCTTAAAATCAATTTCCTCATCCACCTTCTCTTTTGCCAAAAGAGTCCTCAAAATCTTTTCCCTGTTCTCCACAGATGGTAGCCCAACCATAATTCTGCATTATAAATGACCAAAATATTACTCAGTCTCAGGGTAATTGTCATACACATATATTATAGACAGCTACAATATTGACATAAAAACACAATTCATAAACTAAAAATAAAGACATCAATGTTTCACAAGTCAGCTTTAATCGATATCGACACAATAAAATACTATCATGCATATAATCATGGTAAACTTTAACTGATCTAAAAATTCAAAAACCTAATTGAAGGATGTAAATTAGAAGTATCCGAAACCAATACCAGAATTGTAACTACTTTGAGGTATCGGTGCTTCATAGGTAGATAACTAGTGACAAGATAATAAATGAAGGAGAGGTCAAGAACTAGTAGAGGTACCTCCTTTCAAATCGCCTAATAATAGCTTCATCCAGGTCAAAGGGCCTATTGGTTGCAGCAAGAACAAGGATGCGCTCTCCTGGTTTTGTCATAAGGCCATCCCAATGAGACATAAATTCATTCTTTATTTTCCTCATGGCTTCATGCTCACCAACTCTGGTCCTTTGTCCAAGCATGCTATCAACCTCATCCACAAATATAATAGTTGGGGCAACCTTGGCAGCAAGTGTGAATAAAGCACGAACGTTCTTCTCATCTTCACCAAACCATTTAGAAGTGATGGTAGACATGGATACATTGATGAAACTTGCTCCAGCCTCCTTTGCAATTGCCTTTGCCAGCATTGTCTTCCCAGTACCAGGTGGCCCGAATAGCAATATTCCCCTGCAAGGCTTTAGAAGGCCTCCAGTGAAAAGGTCTGGTCTTCGAAGAGGAAGCATTACTAGTTCTTGAAGTGATTCTTTTGTCTCATCTAAGGCACCAATATCCGCGAATGTGACATTAATCTCATTTGCTGGTATTACCTCAGGCCTTATTCGCTTCTCAAACTCATTATCAGGAGGGACTTCCTGCAAGTGAGAGAGGGGTGTTCCGAAGATAAGAGGCCAACACCAACATCTAGTGCACCACTAAAATTAGAGATGAGACATTGGAGGGAGAGATAGCTGTGCCTGAATAAGCCTCTCACAGAAATATTTGCAATATTTTGAAAAGAAATTTTGTTTTAAAACAAAGGATGAGGCTTACAGCAGCTTTGGATGCTGGAATTGAATTTTCACTGTCTGCCTTTCCCACTGAAGTTGATATTTCTGCTTCAGCCTTTTTTACAGGAGCAGCATTTTCAGACTTTTCAGACTTTGCTTCTGGTTTCATAACAGTTCCTTCTCCTCTTGGCATCTTTATACGTCCAGATGGCAAGAGAGAGAAAGAGAGAAAGAACATTAAAAGCATATTAGTATCTGGTAGGCATTATTCTTAATGTACAAACATGACAAGTAGTGCAAACCTCAGATTTTGCTGCTTGATCTTCCAATTTTAATGTATCTCTTCCACTGAATTTCTCCTCGCGGAATATACTCAATGCATGGGACAAACTGTTTCACATACAGTAAAGTAAGTGCATCAAATTTAGATAGTTCATGCAATTAAGGTTGCAACAAGTCTCACCTATTGCCAGAAATAATAAGTTTCCCATTTCTGTATTCAAGATCTTTGTTTTTCATCAAATGATAAGAAATTGCAGACACAATAATCTCTTCTATATAGTTACTGAGAACCATTGTGTCATCCACACAGATGGAATCCAGGTCATCACAATCAAGATCATTGGCTGCAAGCACTTCCATGATATGGTTCCTGTTATCCTGAACTTGTATCCTTTTCATATCCTCTTCCAACTGAGACTTCCAGCTGACAAGATGTGATTTATCTTCTGGGGGCTTGATTTCTATGTTGTACGGAAAGAGCGAAGCAAGTCTCTCATCCATCTCTCCATAGTCATTACCAGAATCTAGAACTCGTGAACCAAGAATCAAAATTGGACCAGATAGTTTCTCCAACATTTTCCGGAACAAGTTGTATATCCTTTGTGATCTATATAATAACCTATCAACATCCCGCAGATATAGCACAATGGGATAGGTTTTTGTCACAAAAGCCAAAACCTGCAAGTGAAAATTCCACTTATCAAATCAATGTCTCTGTAGAGGAAATGATAATAAAGCTTTGTTGGGTTCCAAAAAATATTGAAATTCTCTGATGCTGAAACAACATAATCAAAGTAGCATTACCTTGTATAGAGACTGTATAAGAAGCTTTTCGTCAAAAGACCAACTGGTTGTGCGCTTCAGAGGAGCTGAAGGGGGATTAAAGGATATAAGAAATCATAAAGAAAACAACGGCCAAAAGAGAAATTTTACAGTTTTGCCTTCTCAATGAATATGAAAATGACTTAACTGTAACTCTTAATCTAATTCGCAGAACCAATTCTATAAATGATACAGATTTTAAGTCCAAATTAATGATTTATGTCTAAATTAACTAAGCAAAATGGGTTCAGTTTTGTAGCTGGGATTCAAGAAAACATGACGAAAATGTTTCCCTCTTCATTTTTGTCTTTTTGTCAAAATGATGCTTCTGGCATTTTTAGCAATCCTTAATTAGATCTCTACTCAAAAATAAATCTTCAGAAGATTGTAACAAGTAAATCAAGTAAAACCAATTATCATCATTAATCGTTTTACATAATTTCTTGAACTAACCTGAATTTATATTATTGCTTTGCAAACCAAGGCTGCTAATATTTGAAGAGGAAGAAGCATTTCTACGTATCTTTGGAGGATTATAGGATGCTTCAGTCCCCCTGCAAGCAGAAAGGCAAATACTCAGCAATATATAATATTAAATACCTAACATGAAAGTTTTCTTTGTTCTCAAAATCAGAACAGAACTCATCCACTCTACTTACATTGATTGAAGGTCCACTCCACTGCTTTGCCTGTGTATTTTGCCTGCAACCAAAAGTACTCCGGTCAGCGATGTGGTTCTCATGGTCCTTTTATCAGATTGTCTATTACAGACTATGCATTTAGACTGATGATGTCCCAAAAAATAGAGAAGTACAAGAGAATACACCACTAGCTATCATACTTGGCAAATATGAAACAGAAAACAGTTAAAGCTATTTGCATAACCATACTCAATCCAACCTTTAGCATGTCTTCATCAATTAAAAGTTGTCATTGTTATATCTTCCTCCACATTAAAAGTAAAACTTATTCTTGACACCAAAACAAGGATGCAAAACTTATAAATTTGGTTTTTCACCATAGATCAGAATATGTTAATCAGTTTGTACCTTTAGGTTCCTCCCTCTGTGGAAAGATTGAAAATGACCCAAATAGGTCTGATAATCGCTCCAAAGTTGTCTCCGAAGTGGATTTTTTGAAAGACTGAAATTGGAAACAAAGAAAAGAACACCGGATGCCAAATGTTAGGTCAAGAAAGAAGATCAGTTTTATGTAGATGCTTAGAGCAGAATACACAAGGTAAAAGCAACTAAAGACAAACTAGGAAAAGCTTACAGATTCTTTGTTGGAAGAACCATATTTACTCTGAATCTGCATAAATGACATACCAACCATTATGTACATAAGTAACTGGACAAAGTGGAAACACCACCAAAACTTCCCATACTTACCTTTAAGGAAAAATCAGTTAAATCTAACAGAAGCAACTTCGCCTCAAAGTAATGAGCTAAAGCCTTGGCAAGCATTTGTTGGTAAAGTTCTATTAAGACATGAAAATTTGGAGGGAGAGGGAAGATGTAGTTAGTTTGTTTGTTGGAAACATTAAAGCAATAAAGCATATCATTCACTTATCAGAAAAACAGCAGATTCCATGTGACTAAAACCTGCTGGCCCCGAAAGCAGAATAGTCTGGCTTGCAGGAGCAAGATTACGCGTATATTTAGAAACCTCAGCATGCTTTAAATGGACATAAGCAGCACTTGTAAGCAAGGCTCGTGTCTGCTCACTGTCATCACATAAAGGGTAGGAAGGGTTGTATCAGAACAGAGATTGAACTAATTTAAAACGGATAACACTTCAGATATATGGTCAAATCAAGCCTTCAAGCACATCAATTGAGGGCATGTATTAGTATCATATAAGCTCTTCTCTTTCAACCATCTATAGTAATACACATTCCTTAGATGAAAGTTTCAATTTACTTAACAAATTTATGTTTGACATATATTATCACCATACAAGATTATGCAACTTTAATCTGGAAAATCATCCCAGCCTGTCTGTGAGATACATGTAATTTGTTGACTAACAGAAAATAGATCGTTGCAATCAATCCAGAACAAGGAAGGAAAAAGAAAAAAAGAAATCACTAGCCATGATTTCAAAATTGAAAATTGAAAAAATTCATACTAACAAAATCATACTATAATCAGGAGAGTAAGATGTTCCAAAGTATAAACACAAATTACCCTAGTGGACTATTAAATTTCTTAGTTCTAACTGATTAATTTATTTAATTAATCATGCTATAATTTTCCATAATCACAGGAAAAGAAGCAAATTTGGATACAATACAGAAACACATACATGTATCATGTATGGTTAAGTATAAAATATGACCATGCTGATTTTGAGGGATAGAAATAGTGAAAATTAGGAAAAGAAAGAGCAAAACAAATAAAGGGTAAAGGTTAGTTGTAGGATACGATGCCTTAGGTAATAAGGGAATTTATCAAAAGTGATGTTGCTTTCTCTTCCATCCACAACTTGTCTCAACATTTCCTGCTCCATCTTCTCAGCAGTAATGGCGTTTGAAGAAGAAGTATTAGCACCCCATTTGGTAATGCTTTGTCCAGAAGCCAATCCAATCCCCACTCCCACTCCCACCCCAACACTCAGTGCTGATATCAGAATGCTTTTCTGTTCCATCACTTCACTTCACACTTAATAATGATAAAATAAAAACTGTCTTCTTCCCTTAACAAAAGGAGTTTAAAGGTTTGAACTTTTAACCCTTTTTCTTTACCCTTATGGAGATTTAACAGCAAAACTTAATCTTTATATGATTTGTGAATTCCCAATATGAGAAAACAGTGGTGGGATTGAAGAGTGAGGAAAGAGCAGATTCTGGAGGAGAAAAACTGAAATTTTAGGCCTAAGTAGTTAACTATTATAGTATTGTGTATGATGCACTATAAATGGATCTGGACACAGTGCAATATTGGTTGTTTGAGGCCTGAAGTGAAAGTGGTGGTTAACGGAGATGCAGAAGTTGGATTCAATGCATGGAAATGCTTTTTGTGATAGCTTCTTGGAATTGGAGTTTTGAGATTTTAAAGAGAGTGGTGAAAGGAAGAATGGTGACTCATGCGTGCACTGTGTTACGTGTCACTGTTTTGGCGGTTTATTTGACGGCTTGACAGTTTTATTTATTTTTTCTGGTTTTTGGATAAACTTCCTCTTTCTTTTCTTCACTTTCAAGTCTACTAGTCTAGTACTAAGGCTCAAGTTGTTGTACGAAATTTTCTTTTTGCACAACTTGTCCACACCTGATATATATTTTAAACTTTTTTCCTTAGAAACTTGTTTTTATTTTATTTTATAATATAGGTGGTAAATTAGAAAATAAGGAATAAGTAAAGGTTGCCATATTTTAGTGAATGTGCGTGGCTAAAAAATCTAGTTCACCAGAGCAGGATTTGCTATGTATACTTGCTTATAGGTAAATCAATGAAAATAGTAGACACCATGATTAGATGGAGGATTATTTTTATGTGCCTACAAGAAATTAATTTGATAGATAAAGACAAATATATGAATTAGACATCTTAAGTTTTAAACTTTGATATTGTCAAAAAAAAAAGGTTTTAAACTTCGTTATACCATTAAAGCAAAATTAACAAATGGGATAGGCATAATTTTAGACAAGTATAGGAAGAAAGATGTTGTAGAAATAAAAGGGTTTCATATATAGCTTTAAAGTTTGCAGTAGAATGTAACACATTTAATGTGATTAGTGCTTATAAACCTCATATAGGGTTAAAATTAAGAGCACCATAAGGTAAAATTATAGAAATATTTAGAAGGTATATAGTTCAGGAAATACCATTGAGTGAAAATATTTTCCTAGAAGGGGATCTAAAGGGTCACGTGGGAAGTGCATCTAGAGGATATATCGGTTTGCATGTGAGATATGACCTAGAGGAAGTAGATGCAGGAGGCTAATTACTATATGAGGTCTAAGAAAATGTTAGACAAATGAAGATAAAATACTTTAATCCCTATTTATAAAAGTAACAGAGACATATATAAAATTGCGCAAATTATATGAGAATTAAGCTCAAAAATCCTACTGAGCTATGGGAGCAGGTAATTGAGTGGAAGTTAAGACAAAATATTCACATAAGAGAGAACCAATTTGGTTTTATGCCAAGAAGGTCAACCATGGAAGCAATATACTTGCCATGGAGATTGGTTGAGAGATATCAGAGGAATAAAAAGGAATTACATATGAATTTCATCGATTTGGAAAGGGTGTAGTAGTAGGAATATTGAAGTTGCTTGGCATGCCCCTCCGGATAGTTGTACCAAAATAAATGTGGATGGGTCTTGCATTTCCAGCACAGGGAGTGCTGCCTGTGGTGGTCTTGCGAGGGACTCTCTGGGGTGCTTCATCAAAGGTTTCTACTGTAGAGTGGGAGCTTGCAATGCTACTTGGGCCGAGCTTTGGGGGCTTAGAAAAGGGATTAAGCTTGCTAGGGACCTTGGCCTCAATTGGGTTATCTTTGAGATGGACTCTAAAATCATTGTAGACATGGTTAATTTGGGAACAACTCATATCTCCTTCCTTCAAACTCTTCTCCAAGAGGTCATTTCTCTCCTCCATCTTCCAGATTGGACAACTTCAGTAACTCATATCTATCGGGAAGCCAATTATTGTGCGGACTTGCTGGCTAGAAGAGGGCACTCTTCCTCTTATGAGGGGGTACGGCTTGATAGTAGCTTTCCTATGCTGAATTTGCTTTTGTTGAATGATGTTAGAGGTGGCTCTTTACCTCGAGTAGTTTAGTTTTGTTTCTTTCCCTTGTTTTCATCCAAAAAAAAAAAAAGGTATTGTGGAAGGATCTGGAGGAGAAAATGGCAAAAATTAAAATTAGAGAAAGGCCAATAAAAATTATCAACTATTTAAATATAACTGATTGTTTATAAATATAATTTAGATCTTGCTAATGAGTATCAAGGTAAGGTGGGGGGGTGTTGTTTGGATGGAGAAAGGAGAATAGCCTTCCATCCCTCCTCTAGTTCATTTTTTTAGTTTCCCAAATTGAAGGGTTTTGAAGAGTTTTGAATCCTTCGTTAAAAATTAAACCCCATGCAAGGTGGGGAAGTATCCTCTCTTCTTCCCCCACCTCTTCCTCCTCAAAGCCCTCCCCTCCCAAACTCCCAAACAAGCCCTAAGTGTTTTTGTTATAACATAGTTTAATCTAGGGGGAGAGAAAAGTATTTGTCATACACAGAAACCAGAACAAAATCTCGGATGGAGCCTAGGAAGGGATGGTCAGAGCACAAAGTAATCAAATTGTGGGGTGGCCCAATTGGTAAGTGGGAGGACAATGCACCAGGCATCAGCTATCATGTTATTACACAAGAAGTGTGCATTGAAACTTGTGAAGTGGCAAAGTGGTTGCTAGTGTCCAATACGGGGTACATTTTCCTATGTGTATCAGACCATATATAGCAAATATCAGTGGCACAAACACAAATACAACATGAAGAAACATATACAAAATTTTCATACTAACCAACATTCCAAGACATTAATTAAGGAACTTAAAAAAAAAAAGTTTGTATTAAAAAATTAAGTATAACACTTTTCAAAATGTTAAATATATTATTTTCTCATGTAAAATTTTCTTTCTTGATTTCCTGAGAACACTCGTTAGCATTATCTTTTTTTTTATATTATTTTTTTTATCCGTGGTTAGTGGTCAATTCATCTATTATCTAATATACATAACTAGACATTATTAATCAAATATAAAAAATATTTAAGAAAAGACAACAATTTTTCAAACATATAATTTATTTCAGTTGGTGCCTGCTTTCTGTGCAGAGACACCACCTCTATATTGCACGTGACATGGAAAGCAGCAGCATGGCTGCAACTGCATGAGACGCATTCGTTGCCTGCCAATTACTACAGAACAGATTGCATATAACAATTTGATTCCACGTCACCAAATTTTTTTTTTATCCTATTATTGGTATGAAATATCCACTTTCGAAAATAGTGATTAGTATCTATCAAGAGACCTGGATGATATTTAATGATTGTCATCTCTTAACCATTTTTTTTTTCATATACAAAAGTTATGAGTCCAACCCATAGCCACTTATGTGAGGACCCAAACTGGTTATCATTCGGACTAGTGATATCTCTAATCTTTGCAGATAATTCTTCCTAAAGCAAATGGATCAACTGGCTTGAAAGTGAGAATTTCTTTGAGGAGTTGAATGAAATTTTATCCGCAAAAATTCTTTGATAAGACTCTTCTAATAGGTGCGGCTCCATCAAATTGGTGGCTTAAAGATAATATTTAATATGAGGTATTTATTATATTTGAATTTTAATGGATAACAACAAAAATATATAATATATACCCATTATGAAGTAGAAATTAAAAAATAAACATAAAGTTAGAACAAACATAACTTAATTTTCACTCTAAGGGTCGACTCGATTTGTTCCCGGGTTTGATTCCTGACAGTGTTAAAATAATGATTGGCCAGCGGAAGCCACGTCCCGCAAACAGTGATTAATCATTCGTTGACAGCGTTGGGATATACTGGGTTTAGAACCAAAACATAACTTAATTTTGGAAGTTGATATCGAAACAAGTCACTTCATGAGAGTGCTACAATTTTTTTTTGTGACCATATCATTGATATAAAGTATCCACCGTCGTAAATAGTAACTAATCTCCATCGAAGAACCTGGATGACATTTAACTCCAAATCAAGCATTCTTTATACACAAGTTCTAGGATCAAATCCCCGATCACTTGCTTTAGGGACCCGAGCTTCTTACCACTCGGACCAATCACATAGTGGTTTGGTTGTGAGTACTTCAATTTGATTGAATCTTTCTCAACAAAATATAAATTGATTTGAATGTGAGGGAAAAAACGAGAAAGAGAACAAAAATATGCAATTCAACAATTTTGTTGCTGCCGAATAAGAATGAACAAAATTTTATTGAGTCAAAATATGAAAGTTGCTAAATTGTGGTGCCGCATTGGAAAAGTGAGACATTTCTGAATAGAGATTTTCTGTTTAGGCACCTAACAATGATAGAGAATTTTCCATCAAGACTCCATATCACTACATGGGATTGTTACCTTGCGGAGATACCGTTGCTTCGAAGGGTGTGAACATGGTAGGAAATTGAGGATTAGAACTTTTTCGATCGTTACCAAACAATAGTATCTTGACTAAGAAATTAGATTCTAGTCAAAGTTGCAGTGGGGGCTTTGTTGCAAACTTGCAACGTTACAACAGAGAATTTCTTGTTAATAACGCGAGTAATGAAAAAAATAATAAATCTTCTGCACATGTTATGGAAAACATCTTCAATAACTGTAACTATTAGATACATTTTTATTTTTTCAGAAAAAAGGGCGAGCTCATTCAGAATATATAGTCCAACCGTCCTCCAACATCACGTTACCCAAATGAATTGTTTCAATTATACCTGTCAAATAATACCATGAATTCATCAAAGATATGGACACATAAGGGCACTGATCTCTACAATGTACAATTGTAAGATCCCATTAGCTCATGTTACAACTTACAACTTGCACAAGCACTTGGGCGGTGTACCTTAACCACGAGGCAATGTTCTAGAAAGCATTTGCTTCTGAACACGCAGATTCTCTAAAGTCAGAGGTGCCCATCTGAGAATAAAGTACAAGATCTTAACTGCTGAGAAGAAAATCAAGGATTTATGATTTCAAAAGGCATAACAAATTACACATGAGTGATAATCTACTCCCTTAATTTTCTCATCAAAGGTTAACATCCTGCACTTTACTCTCTAAAATGTACCCCTTATTTTAGAGAAGTCAAATCCGATCCGAAGAATACACCCGTATGCTTGTTGGCCTGCTTTGCTACTAAATAATTGGGTCCCTGCTTTCTAAAGTATAATGAATTTCAAGAAGCTATTTCATCAGGTCTAAGAAGACGAAGCCATTCCATAGACTATGCAATAACATTGATGGCAGTAAATTCCTTGACCGTGTGAATATGACACCCATCACCATCCCAAGAAATATAAGTGGCAGCATCCTCTGTATATTAAAATGTGCAAGTGCAAAGGCAATTGAACTCACCAGTATTGCACACCACACCGGCATGTATTTGGTAAGGGATGGAAGCAGGAAACCACGGAAAACTATCTCCTCCCATACAGGAGCACAGATTGATACTACTATTGCATACAACAACATTGCCACGGGATCCCTTGCCCTTATTGATTGCTCAACACTTGAAAGGGTGACAGGTGTAGAGGGCAGAAGAGGTAGCAGATCCAGGTTGAACTGTGAGAGGCGGTTTACAAGAGGAAACATGAGACATCCCATGATGACATCTAAATGCCAATTCCCTTTCAGGCTAAACTTGAACCAGTCAGGTGGAAGGGGACGAAATCGAGAAAGACAACGAAGAAGAATTGCAATTCCAGCGACTCCTTCGGTTACATCAGTAACAAGGCTAAATAGTGCTTGTCCTCTAAATGTCAAAGATTCCTTGCTAAAACCAGTTATATGGGCTGCAAAAGGAACCATCCAAGATCCTATAAACCAAAATGCCGTCGTCCAAAGAAGCATAACCTGCATCATACATGGGTTCACAATGTACAACGTAATGTTAACATTTAATTTTTAAAATTTTAACTCAAGCATCTGGGTCAATTTTTATTCTGTCTCCGTTCCTCTCAGTTCTGCTCATACTGATACCACATGTAATATAAATTTTCAACTTCAAGGAAGTTATAACTTACAACCAAAAAGAGAAATATTATTTAATCACATCTTGCTCAAATTTTGGAAAGCGCTTACTTGTAATATGGTCATTGCATTCCATGGTACAACCCATCGATAGCCAAATACCTTGAATACTTCATTTGCAGCCTGAAAGGAAATCAAGCCTTTCAGTGAACAGATTGACACAAGATAAAATAACATTTACAATACAAATCTTATTTCATGAAAAAATATGGCATAGTAATAGCCCTACTCTGTTGCCCATTGAGAAAGTGATGCATGTTTCCATCTTTAAAGATGCAAAGGAAATCAAAAGCTTGATGTATTTTAAATGGGAAACAAGATGATGCAGATGCACTATAAATCATCTCAAATATCAAATCATCTTAACATTTTACTATTTTAGTTCAATTTTGAACTTAGGCTCATTGAATAATTCCATAACTTTACATGTTCATAATTATTTTAGGGATATCTAATTTTAAAGTTTCAATCCTAGGGGTAATGAAGGAATTTTCATATCCCCCAGTCTTGGGTGGAATTTGGGGTCAGGTTTATGTTAACAGTTGCCACTGGTTTTGTTTTAATGTCAAAGTTTTGACTATGGGTTTAGTAATTGTAGAGTCTCAATCATTAGGGATTTGAATTTATTCCAATTTCTCGAAGAACGAGTTATAAGAGGTACATTTAATAGAATGATCATTTTTATGTACCATGGCAGTAAATTGCATTCTTCTTGGTTGTGATGCAACCAAACACTAGCTGTGATGCTTAGGTTTATTTTCTGTTCATCATCAGTGCTATCAAACATCATAAAAGGTTCACCACATCAAAATCCTAACCAATTCTTCCTTCAATATGCCCTAAAAGGCTAAAATCAAAACCAAAATCCTGATAATGCAGGAATCATTCACAGTACTCAAACAGGCACCAATGTGATCATAAAATCCCTCTGCAAATTGCCCTTATCCTCACATAAAGCCATTGAACCTTCAATCCATCTGTAATCTACCAGAAATCCACCTGAGAAAACCCTCGGTCTAACCTATTAAGTCTCAAATCCCCACCTCTATCCTATATCCCAAGAACACTTGAAACAAATAGAAGACATACATGAAGTATGTACAATCAAATATTAGGAGTGACGAGGAAACCACATTATCTTTTCTTTACATCAATTTGACAACAGACAAATAAAAGCACATATTAATATATTGTCCACCACAGAATTCCATTGCCAGCCACATCCTCAGATCAACTACAATTGCACTTGATTGACAGAGTATGGTCACAGACTTCCAATAACGCAAATACCCAATGATGGAGAAGTAATTCTTTTGATAGATGATAGGAACTGATATTTCTATAGAAATGGATAGGAAAATTCAGAGAACAGAACTCTTATTACAATGGGAAAGAACAGAAAGAAAGATAGGTGCAGACTAGTGAAAGAAAAGAAAAGAAAAATATCAGAGACAATGCCTTCTCTGCCCTTGGCCTCAGCCACACCAATTTTACCCAAATGATCTCCTGTTCCCTCCACCATCCCTCATTCCCCTCATATACACGTCCCTTTCCCCCATTCCAGCACCTTCTCTCCAATCCTCCTTTCTGCAATACACTCTCGTGGGAGGCCCATCAATAGACTGGATGAACTAAACTGCAGGCAAACCTATTTCAGCCTTCAGAATACTAAGGTTGATTAAGGGTCAAAATCTTATTGGCCCTATAATGAAATGCATTAGATACCATGAAATTACAAGAAAAATGCATTTTATTAGTTATCATCACCTCTCCAGAGGAGTAACCAACATATTCATATATTTAAGCATGTTTAATTAGCAACTCTCAGAATTTGAAGAATATGAAACGGAAATGTTATTCATTCTCAAAACAGATGGTACATCATTGGGCATATTATGAATAACTTGGTTCAGTGGCACATATTTCATTGTTATGAATGCCAGTCTTTAAAGTACTACAAGGTTATATCAGCATAGTTTTCCATTCGTTATAAAAGGCTAAAAATGGACATATTACCTTCTGGAGTCTTGAGATCCTATCACTTTTGGTGACACTGGAGTTATTGAATTCAGATTGTACCGACTCCTCAGAAAGATAGTGATCTACAATTTCAGGTTTGGGTGTTTCTGGAAAATGATGCTCATGCCTAAAGCACAAAATACTCAATTTCTGCAAAGCAAAAAAATGCAACCAATTACAACGAGTATATATGTATATATATACAATAAAAATACTAATTCACCACCACTTTCACTGATAATCACATACATAGAGTAATAAGAACTTAAATCTGAAATGCCTCGTTGAGTTATTTAAGTTATTTACTTCAAGAATGTAAACCCCCGACAAAACTGGAACAATAGGTCCCTATTGAGCTCAAGCCTAATGTTGCATGCCTGAGTTGCCATCACAAACCCTAAGGGCTTCATCTCCTCTATTTAAGCACAATTAGGAAAACACCCCAAGTATGTTCACTACTTTCTGCCTGCATTTCTATCCCTCGTTCACACTATAAGACTGACTCGAGCATCAGAGTGTCTTTGCAGATACCTCACCCCATCTCCCATTGAATTACAGCCATGGCCGGCACATGTGGAGAGCTCTTAACCTCATCAATTAGTCCAACCACCCCCTCAAGTACAGGCAGCAACAAAAACTATTGAATTATAGAGGTCTCATGCTCTCAGATTCATTTGGGAAAAAGGTTAAAACTTTTTAAAACCCATTTTTCAGTAATTGAAAAATAAAATAAAATTAAAAGCAATACATAACAAAATTTACTATAGCACAATAGCACAAGTATAACTAAAAGGGGATTAAAAAGAAGGAAAGTAACATAGACCAAGTAGTTCAACTAGTTGCACAAATTGCTTACGTTCTTTGGAGACCTAGGATGCGATTCCGAGATCCGAGAGCTCCGAGAAAAAGGGTATAGCGATGTGGGTCGGGCAGAACCCTTAATTAGAAGAAAGGGGCGAGCAAACACAGAGTAAGAAGAAGAGGTACTACTCAACATTGATATTCTGATAGGGGGCAATTCACGACGCTGCAAAATAGGGAGGGTTCAAATTAGTTCCTTACATGAATGAACAAAGGTTTAATTTTAATATTGGGAGGCGAAAACGAAACTGGGTAGGTGATGTGGCACAACCTAGGGCTAGGGTATGGCTTAGGTTAGGGTAGCTATCTATGCAAATGGGAAGGGAATGTTTATTGAAGATGCAATTCCAGTTTTTCTAGTTTGTTCCATCGAGAGAGGAAAGAGGACCAACCAATCGTGGGGTTTTTTGGTTACATATATATTAAAAAAAATATATGTATATTATATTACAAATTATCCCCAGAATGGATCTGCCATTGTGTATATTTTTCAATTCAATGAAGTCATAGCTAGGAAATGGAAATTGTTAGGGGTTTTGGAAAAATTGGACACCCTGCCCACCAGGTTTGATATATCATCTGACGAAAGGACATTCTGATTCTAATACTAACTAACGCTAAAGCACACATTAATTGTGTGCGCAAATTAACAAGAATGTGCTAAAATCTCTCTCTCTCTCTCTCTCTCTGGTGTAACATTATGAATATCTTTACATTTAAAGTGTGTAGTAGTTTAAATTTAGAATTTAAAATTTGTATGTATGAAAAATAAAGTAGGATCAGAAAGATAAAAAGAATGTTTTTAAAAATTTGAGTATCTAACATTATTCAATTAAAAATCTTAAAATGAATCATTCCAAGGGAAAAAAATTAAAATTAAAAGTATTAATTAAATAAAGTACATAATTTAACAGAATATGTATTCTATAGTTATTTTATATTTTGAATTTTTTATTTAAACTCATAACATTATATGTTTTATTAATATGCTAACTGAAATTTATAAAACTTTTGGAGCTTTTTGGGGGAAAAAATCAAAATGTACTTATAATACAGAAACATGATAGTTAAAGAAACATTATAGATTTTATAATACAGAACTAAAAAAATAGATTTTATAATTTCATTGATCAACCGGAACTCTATCCTTTCCAAAATCCATTTCTTCACTTTGTGAAATCCTAATATTCATTTTACGTAAGTTTAATTGATATTTCGAACTGATTGATCCATCCCCAATTTCGTATTTTCGTTAGTTACTTTTATAACTACAAGGGAATATTTCAACAAACAGCATGTTTGGGTTGCAGTAGAAAATCTGCAAACGTATGTTGGACTCAAAGTAACCATTATGTTCCTTTGGATCCAAAACGTATGTTTGTAATTGTAAACCAAACATGCTGATATCTATACATATGAACAGGGAAAAGATATAATCAATAACTATATAATTTCTGAATATATATCCCTCTACAGTAATCCCGCCAAATATTTTCTCTGTTTTCTGATATCTTCTATATTCATCTTTATGATATTTCCACCGCCCAAAAAGAAGGTTCCGGAACCTAAACAATAACATATGCATTTACTCATTTTCCCGCTCAAGCTTCTTCGTCACTCCAATTCCATACAGGTGCTTGCTTGAACTTAGTTGACACCGAGTCTCCAATGCCATTGATAATGACACGCCCACCTTCTAATTCTAATGCTCTTCCACTTCCACTTCCACTACTTCTTTCTCTCTCAACCCCTTATACACCTTCAAGGTATCATTTTCTTTTCACATCTTTTCCCATTTTTACTTGCTTTATCTGTCTACAACCTTATAGCTTTGAAAGAGAGGTTTTTCCTTTCTTTTTTCTTATACATTAATCAGAGTTAAATAAAAATAAAGCCAAGCTAGAACAATTGTTAAAAGTACGAGGGTTGAACCCAATGTGAAACTGGTGGAGTCAGTTTTTGTATAATTTGAACTGTACCTTTCATGATTTTTATGGGAAAAATTGTAATTTTGTCAATTAGGTTTTCTTTCCCAGCAATAATGAGACTTGAACTTGATGTGTGTTTAAGGATTCCTATGCGTTCTTTTTAAAAGAAGAAAGCTACTTAGAGCTGAGGTATGTCTTTGTGCTTGTGCCCTTGGTGTGTGTTTCGTTGAAGCCAACAGGAAGACATCTTTGACAAGATTCTTTTCATTTGGTTTAGAAGTTGGTTAACCACAACTTATACCAGAAAGAAAAATAGGGACAGACTGATAGTTCCCATTTTTATTGTGGTGTCATACTTTCATTTAGGATATTCTTCTCACCTTGCTTGCTGTCTTGCTCGATGGGATGATAGGTTAGTGTTGTCTACATGGTGTTACCAACTTATAAAATTTTCATTGTTTTTGCTGTTGATTTGCATGATTACTCTTTGCCTTTTAATTAGTATTTTACTTTTGTCTTTTCCTCTCGCAATTGTGCATACATACTTCATACAAAAGAAAAGCTGGTGTATCTAAATATACAGCTGAACTATCGATAACTAAACTGTTAAGCAAAGGGTGTGCTAGACAATACCTTTTATTTGGCTTTAGCTACAGCGCTAAGTTCTGGACCTGTTTTATTTATTTCAATTTGATGTATTTAGGTTGGAAGTACTTCTTGATCTGAGTAATTTTTTTTATTCTTCACATCTGGTGGTGCTATTGTCGTAGACCATGTTAGTCAATTTTTTTTTTTTAATGATAATTATAGAAGTTTCCGATCTTTATGAATATTTGAGTTTTTTACTTTTTATTGGGATCTAAATTCCTACTTTCTATCATGATCTAAATACATACTACAACCTTTGAAGGCACTTACATATTCTTCTTCAACCAACTCTGAAGTTTTGTGCAGATTGTATGAAATTATATTTGGTTTATTAGAGTTTTGTGCTTTCCTACTATCTTTAGAATATATGCTTATTTTTTAATATTTTATCAGCCTCATAAGCATGTTGATTACAATTTGTTTTAGCGTCAACCTATTCATTTCCAAAGCAAGCAGAGTTATGACAGGTACTGGATTTGGATTAGAACAGGAAGGTAACCACTTAATAATTAACTCTATATTATTCTTCATTTACTTTGAATTAGGAACTATAGGCTTTTTCATCACCAGAGACAAGCAAGGTCTTGCATGCATCCTTATTATTTGGCTCATGTTAACTGATTCAAAACTTATTAGGCACTTTGGAATATGACTTAACTAATGACTATTATATTCGTGAAAAGCATGTTGCGCTAAACATATTTTGCTTAAAGGGATGATGATGAAAATCATGTTGCACTAAACATATTCATGAGCATCTTGGTTGTAAATGATAGTGAATTAAAGCAGTGTGTCAGGGCTCTCCAAAAAGCCTTTTTTTGAGATCGAGCTCTGTGAGATAGTTAAGGAATACACAAATGGGAATGGTTCTATTGATAACTTAGCATAGGGACACTTTTGGGCCTCAATTCTTTGTCCTATTGATGTATTCCAATCTTAAATGCTAATGTCAAACAAGCAATTTTCACTTCCTTCTATCAGTATTGAAATTTTACTCCTGAAAAATAAAATAAAAAGGAATATATTTCGTAAGAAAAAATTTTAACTTGAAGTTCTAAAATGTGCATTAAATAAAACTATTAGCATTTCATATAAGAAATAGGGCAATAGTAAAAATGTCATTTAATGGTTTAGATGAAGAAATAGTTTAGACCTGTACCTAAATTTTGTGTCATACAGTGCATCTCTGATATTACTTTGAAATTTGTCTGAGTTAAAATAGAATGTTCTTTGTTTGGGAACTATGTGGACAAGCTGAATTATTTCCTTGCTCATAAATATGTTGTTAACCCAGTGGTTGTTATTCAGATTGTTATAGTGAAGACATTCAAAGGTAAATATCAATCGGTAATTGTGCCAATCAATTATCATAACAAGCATTTTTAAATGCTATCCTGATGTGTACTCTTGCCTGCCTTAATGCATGAACATGGCACAAATGCCAATCTATATGTGCCTTGGTTTTTGTAGAATCTGTTTTGAATGATGCGGCAAGTTTCTATTGCTATGATACATCTCTCCCTCTCTCTTTTTGTGAAGTGCATCTGTGGTGTAAATAGGAATGGTGCTATTGGTTGGTATTTTTTTATTTGTTTTTTCCTCTCTTAAATTCCTCATAACCTCTCTTGTGCACTATTGCAGATGTCTATTTCTTTGTACAGGTATCTGGACTTCTAAAGATTGTTATGTTTATATGTGAGTGACCTAAGTATCATTAAAGTCGACTATCTCCAACTTAAGAACTTACTTTGCCGGACATCAGTTAAAACTCATCCATTTGGGCAGGAAATTGTGGTGGTGGTGGTTAGATTTTGAGAATTTTGTTGGGTCAAAGTCTGCTGGTTGGTTTTAAAAATTTTACCTGGGGTTTTCTTTTTGTATTTTCAATTCAAATCTATTGCTATCTTTAAATTTAATTCTTTTTTCATATTTTTCGACTCATTTTTTTCCATCTGAAGGCATCCAGCCTAACATCTCAATGGCCCTCAATGCCCATCCAAAACTGTTAAATACTCCTTCTAGCAACTTCTTCACACCCTTATTTTTGTGTACTTCTAGGTGCTTAGATTAGAGTTGAAATGCATCATAAATATTATATATAATACTCTCAGGTGCTGAAGTTTTTTTATTCTATTTTAAAAGACAAAATGTTATATATACTGAGATTTATAGTTTCTTTGTTGAGAGGGATAGATATTTCCAATTTCCTTAATGCCTCTATAGATTAAGAAAGATCAATGTCTGATGAAGTCCTTTCTAATCCCAAATGTTGTTATACCAAATAAATTGGATCCTGTCAATACTACATACATACACTAGCATTAATTTATTGCTGATCTTTATTGCTATTATTAAGAAATATAGATTCCCACCTTTCCTAAAGGAGTTCGCCTATAAACATTATCATCATATCATTTCTTATGATTTTAGAAGCGGCTCATCTGAAGTACCTCAGAAGGTTTCTCCTCACTATACACCAACTCAGGACTACTGCTCTAAACACGGACTCTCTGCCTTCTTTAAGTCAAGCTAATAAGGTATTAAAGGAAAGAAGCCCCAAAGCACTGACGGTAGACCACCCAGACTTCAAGTTCCTGAGATAACGATTTTTTTACAATTAATATATCAATGAAAACACTTAGCTGGTAGCATACGTTGGATAGGCTTTTATCCATTCAGAGAGTATTTGTTTGCCATTTGGGAATGGGGGAAAAAAAAAAAAAAACTTTTGCCATTATATTGTAAGCATGAAATAAATTTGTAGAATCCATTTGCTATTAAATGCTTTTTTTTTAATATGTAAAACATGTTTTAATATGTCTTGACAATGATGGATGACTTACTAAATCAGGTCATGCTGCTTCTAGCCTTCTACTAAAGCATATGGAATTAAGGTTAGCGGATATATTTTCCTCTTAATAATGTAGTCTCTTTTTTATCCAAAAATAAAATAAAATTGTAGTCTCTTTATATTGTTTTAATTATTATTTTGTATCTATTAGTGCTTTATACTAAAAGAAATCTTCAATAGCTATGTCTGCCTTGCACATTTTTCTTTCTTTAGATTGCTACTTTTGATCATTTTAAAGATGATTAATTAGAGACTTCCATTGTTGAAAATAAATACTCCAGGGTTTTATGGCCTTATGCTTCACGTTTATCCTTATCCTTATGCTACAAATAGTTGAGTATGAGATGCTGCTGTAGCACTTTCAAAGGATTGTTTATATGTTCAATGATGAAAAAACTCTCCTTTTTAGCTTAAGTTCTCTGTATAGGTTCTTTATGTTGAAAAAGTTCTAATTTTCCTATTGTTAATAATTGCACTTTGATTGAATATTGTCTGTAGTTTTCAAAATTTCCCCTGCAACCTGAGTAGAAACATTTGCATTTGGTAGACCTTTTCTGCATAATAACACGTCATTTCTTTTTAATGCTATACATTAAAATATATATCTATATATTTCATCATACAAAAGAAATACTCCAATATAAAATAAGTCCTATAATGAATAATTTTCTAAAGTCTCCTACTTTCGTTGATAAAATTATTTCATTATTTTCTAAATTGAAATATTATAACTATTCATTTGTAATAATTATCTTTCATCTTCATTTTGACATCTTTATTCACACAAAAAATTATGTAAAATTATATTTTAAAAATATTAAATTATGTTTAATTTTTAAATAAATAATAATATTAAATAACTAGCAAATATAACAGCCCGTGCAATTGGTGATGAGAAGCAAATATCTGAGACAGATATAAGTAAAGGTTACAACTTACAATAGATATAGGATTTAATTGGTATACACTGATAGTGTAAAGTTCTTTTACACTGTCAACTAATCAGAAATGAACATGTCATTATAAATCTTTGATTCTTATCCTAATCATATTAAAAGTTATCAATTTCATGATTTCTGATTTATTGTCAGTATAAAAAATTTTATATTGATATTGTACAGAAATTAAACTTATAGATATATTATTCGTTTATGTACATGCACATCAGGACATGTATATGTATACGCATAGTACGATCTGGAAAGCTTTCAATGTGGAATGGATGGAATTTGAATCTACATATACGTAGATAAAATAAACGCATATACGAGAGAATTACTTGTCTCAGCTTATATACATCAGATTTAACCAAAACAGCATATTGATAAAATCTCGAAACTACTTTGATCTTTTTTTATGATATGTACAAAAAAAAAATCAAGTTTTTTTTTATTTTACTTTTAAAAAAAAAATAATAACAAGTTCAATGGTTTTAATGAAATAACTTTTTACTATGGATGTTGTCAGAGATTTTTTATACTGTTCAAGGACATTTCGTCGTATTAATTTTCAAATCATAAATATTGTAGTCAATCAAAATCAATTAAGATGCTACCAAATAGCATGTTGATATACATTGTGTTAGCCATCAACGAGTTAAATTAACATTACATCTTAATTCTTTTTATTTCTTTTTGACAGCATATTACACCTTAATTCTAGGTGCTCAATTTTTGTAATTTTATTTTTTGGTTGCTCAAAAGTTTAGGTGAGTTGGATCTCGAGGAGTTCACCAGGGTTAGGGCAAGCCTCACGGTTTATAGAACACTTACAAAAGTACTTACAGATTACCCACCAACGAGGTCCACACATCGGCAGTGAGATTTGAAATCACGATCTTATGGATCATGAACTGAATCCTTATCAACTGGATCAACCTCCATTGATCAATTTTTGTATCTTTTATCATGTTACCAAGTGCACATTTGATTATTTATGATGCATTACAGATTTTGCATATCAACAATCAAACTGACTTTAAATTTTTTATTTTTTTATTTGGTTTTGAGTATGATAATAGTTTAATTATATCTGAAGCATTATATCTTATGATTATGATTAAAAGGTCTTTTTCTTATAAGCACGGGTCTCTTTACTAGTGGGAGAATAACAGTGCATGCATTCTAGTATATTTCAAAATCATATTTTATATATGTGTATGCCTGCTTTTCAACTGGGGATTCGGGATAGGTATATTTGGGAGTATAGTCGTCGGGATACCATACCTGCACAAGCCGCAGGAAAAATTGTAAGATAATAGGACGAAAGGAGGAACTGCTCTTAAGTTTTTTAAGAGTTTAAAAGCAATGGCTTTCACAGGATGACTTTGAAATGCACGTATCACTGTAATACGGGGGTAGGGGGGTACAATAGAAAGGGCCCTAAAGAAGAACATGGCCTCAAGAAAAGAGAACGACCAAAAAAGTGATAACAGTGTCCAGCAGAGTAAGGCTCGCGAACAAATAATTAAAATTTGGTATGTAGTACTAAACCCAGCAAAGAGAACTAACTAGAAAGATGAATTTCACAGTAGCCAAAATTAATAAATAAGTAGAAGAACCAAAATTCATATCCACCATCTGGGTGCTGCTGGGACCGCAATAGTTCCTGTATGGTTCCGTTCTAAATACAGATGATTTCCTTGCCTCGCTGAGGAAGA
The DNA here is from genome assembly GCA_035048595.1 of Echinosophora koreensis. Classification (NCBI taxonomy): domain Eukaryota; kingdom Viridiplantae; phylum Streptophyta; class Magnoliopsida; order Fabales; family Fabaceae; genus Echinosophora; species Echinosophora koreensis. Next base: position 4,934,021 of record JAPCYP010000017.1, on the reverse strand, counting down.
TTACAAAAACGACCAAAAATTATTCCCTTACAAGTACGAAGGCAGCAGTAGATGCTTACATGCAAAGTATTTATCAAAACGAGAGCGAAGCCGTTAAGACAGACAAGACTCATAAGTGTAATTTTGGAAGCTCAAACTCAATAAACAGGTACAGCATCCCCCAAAAAACTCCTTACTAAACAACTTAGTAATAATTTACATACCTTGCCAGCGGCATCACAAAATCAGAACATCTTGACAATTTGATGCAGCTGTTTCTTCAAATATGCCAAGCAGGTATTCTTGAGTGACATACAATTAAGTTGAATCTGCCAAAGTAGCATAATCTTGCATGTCGAGGAAGCCAAAGGGGCATTCCATTCTAGATTTCATAAATTACATCCCAGGTCAAGATATTATCAGACTTTTGCTAGACATGGTAATTCATTCCTACCTTAATCAGACAAATCTGAGGAATGTTCAAGCCTACAGCAGGAGACCGACAATTCTTTCGGAGAAAAGAGTAGAGGTTGATGGCAAACTTCTTTAGGAATGATGAGTTCCACTTGGCCTTTACGTGAGAATGACCTATTACATATGCTGCTCCGGCACGCTTGGCTTCTACAAGTTCCATGAGCTCTTCCTTGACACGTGGATCTTTATATATTGTATTTAGCACCTCAAATCGAATCCTTCGTCTAGTGTTGACTTCAGGTGATTCCTGCTCATACATGGACTGCAGCTTCTTCAGTGTGGGAGATTTACTACTAGTAACAGTCAAAGCTCCAGGAAGACTCGTACTGCTGCCTTCTTCAAAGCCAGCAGATTCTGACATTAGTAATCTTGTTCCAAACTTACCAGACGTCCTAACCACAGCCATACGGCCATCCACTGAACCATCAAGGCTTCCAGAACAACCTTCTGCCTCCAATTGAATGAATTCTGCTATGCTCATCACGAGGTCATTTTCAAAATCATCTTCATGACTATAAACATCTTTATAGCCATTTCGAACGATGCATCGATACAATCGATACGATTTAGGACCAATTCTGCCAATGAGGTAACGTTCCTTGTGGGGCACACAAGGCACAGGTACAGTCTTCACACAAACAAAAACAACCACTTGGTAAAAAGCTGGCAAATTTGTCAAGAAATGAGTAAAACTGGCAGGGACTCCTGTAGCCAATTCAGTGTAGATAAGGCCCAGTCCTGGAACCCTAACAATCCCAAGACTAGGACCCAGTGTAAGGATCCACTTCATTGAAACTTTGTTATGCATGTCAAATAAATACTTTTTTCTAGAACCATAATGCCACACGTACATAACAAACATGAAGACTGCAGAGAGCACAAGCGGAACCCAGCCACCTTTTGGGATTTTCATGCAATAGGATGAAAGGAAGAGAACCTCCATCGAACCAAAGAATAAAACAAATGCTAGAGCAGCTATAAGACTTTGATGCCATACAAGGCTGATGACTAGTGATGTCAACCATGTGGTCACAAATGTCACAATCAGACATGCAATCCCTGCAGTTAACATGATGACATTAGCAATCATCAGCTGAAAAACAGTAGTGAATGATAAAGTGAGACAGAAGTATGTTTTCTACAACAAGCATTGAACTATCTATATAACACATAATCAACCATTTGAAAAGAGTTTAATTTTAATCCACTGCTAGTTTAGCTATTTACACTAGCAGCCAAGCATGTGTTGCCACAACATTGAAAGAGTGAGCAAACTCTTTCAATAATGTGGCGAAACATGATTGAATGGTGTTGTAAAAAAAAGTTTACACAAATAGTAGATCAAGGTTACACTACTTTTCACTTCTACTAATATATTTATTTTTTTAAATAGATGGCATGACATGGTTCAGTGATAATGTAAAACCTTTTACACTGTTATTGGATCAAAATTCAATCGTTTCAATATAACATCACATAATATACAGAAGAATGCAATTCTGTCTTAAAAATTTAAGTAAAATAGAAAGAAAAAAGCCTAACAGCTAAAACAAAAGGCATAGAGTCCTATGAACTCTTAATTAAAGATTTTGAAGATTGTTCTTCTAACACAACTTACCATATGCATATCCTATATGGTTTGTGTCTCCAAAACCAATTGTCACAGCCAGGCTGATTATCATAAGAATCCAGTTTATCTCTGGTATATACGTCTGCCCAGGGATCCACCTTCTAGAATGTACTGCCTTAACACGAGGGAAACATTCAAATGCATGGCATTGTTGGACAATTGAGAAAGTTGCAGCAATGACAGCCTGACTTGCAACTATAACTGCCAAAGCAGCCACCACAAATACTGGCCAAAATAGAATATCTACAAAATGAAAAGACATTCTGAAATAAATTAAAGAGACCCAAGAACTAGTAATTCATTCTCGTTGAAAACATACTGCAAGATATTGTTGCCAACTCAACTATTTTGCTTCATTTACTATTGAAGTAACATTCTTTTTTTTCTTTTTGATAATAAAAGAAATATTATTAGATGAGAAGAGAGAATAGTACAAGAAGAGGATAAGATATCCTCACAAAAACCAAAAGGAAACACCTAGAAACTAAGTAACAGAGCCATGCAACAAAACATGTCAGTTCATCTACATATCTACCAAAGTCACACCATTAAAAAGTTGATGTGCAAAACACCAAAGGAATGTCAAAAGAGTTACCCTATCCCAAACGAAATTTAGAGACGAAAAGGAGTCATTGAAAATTCTAGTGTTCCTCTCCAACCAAATACACCAAAGAACAGCAAAAACAGAGCATTGCCACAGAATTTTGGCAACTTCAAATGTGCCAAAACCTCCCGTTTTGGTAAGGAGAAAAGAATGCAATTCCATAGGGCAGATAGATCCCAGACTCTTCAAAAATCCCAAACAATCTATTCCAAAGTACTTTTGCTGCCTAACAGTGTAAAAAGAGAAAAGGCCACTTTCAGAATCTGAACTACATATTTTGCACATATTAGGAGACAAAGCAGTCAAAGATTTGCGCTTCTAGAGCATGTCATTGGTGTTAATTTGGTTAAGAACAGGGGTCCAGACAAAAGATTTAACCTTTGAGGGAGCCTTGGACTTCCAAACAGGTTTCTACAAGAGAAAACTGTTTGTATTATGAGAAAGAGTCAAAAACTGAAAGAAAAAAAAGAAAAAGAAAAAGAAAAAGAAAAAGAAAAAGAAAAAGAAAAAGAAAAAGAAAAAGGATTTACATGTGAATATTCCCGATGGGTCAAGGACCCAAGTTCTAGAGTCAGAAAAGGAAGAGAGATTAATAGAATCCATTAAAAACAAAAGAGACTGTAGCTCATCAACCTCTATCATGCAAACTTCTGAAGAAATGGAGGTTCCAAGAGCAGCTATCTTGAGAATAGAACTGACAAACATGGGCATTATGCAAAGAGGAAAGACGAAAAACTCTTGAAGAAGACTCAAAAGCGGTGCAGTGCCAACCCAAACATCTTCCGAAAATTTAATACAAGACCCATCCCCCAACTTCAAGGACAGGTGAGAGTTAAAAGAAAGGATAACCCTGAGAAATAAATTTCCATGGACCAGGATGAGGACTCCTCTCACTGAGTTAGTGTCCCACCCATTCTGATGCAAATAAACTTACTTTGAATGACTTGATGCTATAAAGAGGACGCTTGTGAATGAAATCAGCAAAGTCACTAAACTGCCAATGCCTTATTCTTGGACACTAAATTACCAAGGCCCAATCCCCCTCCTTTGCCTTACAACAAACCTCCCAACTAACAAGGTGGTACTGGTAACGCCTAGAATCACCAGCCACCAACCAAAGGAATCCTGCATAACTTTCTATATGAAGTAACATTTCTGGTATGCTAGTGAAAGTGACCCAAATACTAACAGGTGATGCTATTCCACTGAAGGCATATAACACACAGCAGCATGAAAAGTTGGCTAAAATCAAATATAGGGATTGTTTTGATGGAAAAAAAATGTTTAAAGAGTACAAGGACGGATGATAAGGTACAAAAATAACAATAACAACACCAACAACTAAACCCATTGGCTAGGCTTTAGCTCAAAACCTATGCCCATTGGAAGCAATCAATGAAGAAGCTATGGGGAAGGAGAGGAGTCCACTTCGGGTATTGGATGAAAAACTAGAGCTAAGTGCAGAAACAAAGAAAGTCCCAAAGGTGAGGCTGGAGACCAAGAAGAGGGCAGAGAAGATAGAGACATAGGAGGAAGATGGTGATGCATCAACAGATCCTAAAAATTCCATGATTCGGATCAGGTTGAGAGGAGGAGAGAAGCGGAAGAAAACCAGAAAATTCTGGTTACAGTGAGGGGGAACCAACCTCAATGTTGGTTAGGTCTCGGTGGTGGAGTAAGAGTGTACAGGTTGGTCCTTGCAGTGGGCATCGAAGAGGGACAACAATGGGACCTCGGTGCACATGTGAGTATGTCTATGACGGCAGGGTAATCGTGCTTCAGACAGTGGGACCCGGGAAAAATTGCTGTTCACCTTGAGGACCAGGTGAATGTTTAGGGGAGGAGTATTGTTAGGTAACCCCTGGGTTAGTTAGTTTTTTTTTTTTTTGATAAACAAAAGGTTAGTTAGTTAGATAGGGGTTAAGTGGTCTATGATGTGTATAAATAAGAGGAAGGGGATAGAGGGAGAGCAGCTAGTCATTTTGGTGAGAACTCGTGTAGGGTTTGGGAGAGACTGGACCTCTCGAAAATCCAGAATTGTAATCACTCATTCTTTTCAATAGAGAATTCTTCTTTTTCTTTCATTTCTGAACCAGTTTCTATCATAATGTTTGAGTACTTCACTAAATATAAGTAGCACTAATGAACTGGCCAAGTTACAGCCTAGATGATTCACAGTGGCATTCACTAGATACTTTTGCATCTTTTCAATGCAGATGAGTAGATCAATTTATTACATGCTTTTTAGAATTTTACAGGATGACCTATCATACATTTTTTTATTCTTAGCATTCACATCAGCTGACCTGGAATAGAAGCATAAAAGCTTATGGGCACTGCAGATAAATTCTTAGAAAGAAAAGCAGCCTGCCCCATGTATTGAAGAACTAGACATGGGAAAATGATACAACAAAATGCAACCTGCATGGTAACAAGGATACGATAACAACAGTTATATATAATCACAAATCGCTTTTCAACTGAAATATCCAAACATAAAACCGATATCATAATTGATTATTAAAAAAACATTTTGTATATAATCGTTTATTAAAATAATCTATTTTTCACAACTAACCGAAACTCACACCCAAGGCCTCAATATGCTATGCCAAGGAGCATGGATAAAGCTGAATTATGTGGCGTACACTCCCAAACTAGTGAATCAATTCAAAGATTGATTTCACATATTCCAATTTAATCTGAGAGTGCATGATAACACAAATCAGGAATCCCTCTGTAAAAGTCATTTTACCTACAGTCTAACTGTCCCTTTCCTCTTTTGCTTGTAATGATTTTGCATCAAATAATCTTAAACAAAGGTTTGACTTGATGGTACTAATATATCAGATCAATACAAATTAGTATGCATCATTGAATCAACTGCTCCCTCAAATTAATTGACTTATTCATGTTAACTTGTCATCTGAGATCCAGTTCTTTCATAGCATAATATCATCTACTGTTGTATATAATAGGCACATCCAAATTCCAATATGCCGGTCTGAAAAATTATATTGCGAATAGGTCCACATATTGACCGAAGGAAATTTTCATTACCCTAACAGAAACCTACAGTCAAATAATGCTAATCATTCTTGGGTATCTATTTGTAAGGTACACAGTCATGAACTGAACATTGCCAGTTAACCATGTCCACGAAGTTGAAAGCCTAAATATTTATTGGCTGCACATACCCTTAAAGGTGCTTGTCTGTAGTACCCAAGGTCTGTAAACATAGCTTCAGTCCCTGAAGTTTTACAAGAAAACCAGAATGAATGAATCTGGTAACAATAAGGTTTAAGCAGAACGTGAATTTTGAAAGAGACACTGACCTGTAACACACAGAAATAATCCTCCAAGATTAGCCCAACCATCTTTTCCTGTAACCCAAAAGAACTTGTATATATAATATGGAGAAAGAGCCTTATAGACTCTTGGATTCCACTTGATGACATTGTAAATGCCAACAATTGAAATAGACAGCAACCATAGGATCATTATGGGAGGAAACATGAAGGCGACCTTGTGGGAGCCACGGTGTTGCAGAACAAAGAGTCCAACCAGTAGAACACAAGAAATAAGAGGCACCATACCTGTTAATGATATGCATGTAAGTTTTGATAGCAAAAACTGATTTTTCAAGGAAGAAAATAGGACTAGTACCATATTCTGGAAAAAAAAAATGATTTTAAAAGTGACAGACTGAAAACTGTGAGGAAACTTTTAGTGTACAAAGTTTCACAACCCATTTCCCTAGTAATGTTTTTATACTGAAAAGCAAGCTTTATTCTACATTTATAAAACAACTGATGCACTACATAATGAGCTTGGGGTATAAGAGCAGGAAGTCATCTAGGTTAGGGACCTAACAATAGTCATCCTTAGTGAAAATCACATTTTCTCAAAGTTAACTTCGTGATATCTTACAATTGAATTTACCTTCTTTCTCTGTAGTCTATATTAATTTACTAATTCATTAATTCGTTTTGTTTAGATTAATTAAGCTTTGAGTATTAGAAACAGGTTGGAGGGAGATTAGCATTTTCCCACTTACTATTGTTTGTAATCTTCGCCTTGATTTTCAGCCCTTCAACAGAAGAATGAACTGCAAGAAAGAATTCTGATCAACAAGGATACTTATGGAATAATTGGTAAAGAAAAAATACAAGGTAAAACATCGACTAGACATCAACTATATAAGTTCTACCAGACACACTAACAGATTTATGAGGGGAAAGAAAGTTCCCATACCTGAAATGGAAGGCATGAGTGCACCAACACAAATTATCATGCAAGCACCCAGTAAAACTAAAATAAGCAAAGCAGTTTTTGTTTTCTTGTGTTTCTCAATGAATCTTTTCAAAGGTGATGGTGGTGTATTTCTATTTGAGGAACCAGGTTTGTGATATGTAGAAAGCTCCTCATCAGATGCTTGGTGATTAGGAAGCAAACAAAATTTTGCATTTCTACAAAGGTGTGAATACAAAGCAACAATTCCCCCTGCACAAGTTGAATGTATCAGTACTACCACACTCAATAGTTATAAACTTAAAAGGGACAAAAAAAAAATAGCCCTTACCTTCACCATTATCATCTGCATTCAACGTGATAATGGCATATTTCAACAAAGAAATAAGAGACAGAGTCCAAAAAATCAAAGAAAATGCACCAAATATTGCATCCTCGTTTTGAACATGTTTCAGTCTTCCAGAAAATATACTTTGATAGACATAAAGAGGGGATATGCTCAGGTCACCAAACAGAAAGCCTAAACTCTGGTACGCCAAAAAAAGAAGTGCTTTATGTTGAGATTTGCGATCCACCTGTTTATAGAGAAAAAACCAGACATTAGTTACAAATATAAGAAAGGTCTACAAGTTCATTAAAACATGCTTCAGATCAAAAAGGAAAGCAAAATAAACAATTAACTGAAAACCATAAATAATAGTATAGAGTTATTTGATTGCTTCTTTCTGTCTTCCTTCTTTCTTAGCAGACGTACAACTCCTAACCCCAAGAGGTTGGTCTAGTGGAGCATGACAGGGTCTCGTATCTTACAGGTTGTAGGTTCAAGCCCCCACTAGTCTCCTTGAGAGAGGTAAATGTAAATCCCTTTGTAAGTACTCATAGAGACCAGAGGTTTTCACTGCCTTGGACTAGGTCACCATCCCCTCGTCCTAAACTTTATTCACCAAAAAAAAAAGACATACAACTCCTATAAGCCCCAAGTTTATGTTCACAACTTCACATTGTTCAGGGAACAGTTCCTTAAATTTTCTAAGTTTTTACTTTCTGCCATATGTTCGCCACACAACAACTTGCATTTCAATTCCAGAAGCTATTCTTGTTCAGAAACCTAGGTTCTAAATACATTACATGCTGCCAGTGATCGTTTCCATCCATAACTTGTAAAGTTCCCATGATCAAAGTTTACTTTGAGGATCGAGTTTGAAACAACGGATCTCATTTTTGTTTTTCGCCTATTCTATTTTTGCGGTAAAATTCGAGAAAATGTTGCTTATTCAATAATTACTATCTTGATCGATGCTCAGGAAATCGAAAAACAAGTGCAGAAAAGCCATAGAAGGTTCCGGAAGCATTATAATACAATTTGCAATCAAAATTGCGGTTAATTTAGGGTTTGAATTGTGGCAAACAAAAGAGAGAAAAAAAAATAGTGATGGATTAGAGAAGTGAGAAACGTACGATGATTGTTGATGCACTTCGTTCTCTATCAACATCGTGTGAGCTCATAGCGAAGAAGCCAGAAGAACGGAACGGAAGAGAACAGAGCAAGAGAGGTCTTTTGGTTTTTGCGAGAGAGCGTAGCGTTGAATCAGTCTAACGTCGTTGTGCTCTTTTGGGAAGGAAAAATGGATACCAACATAAATATTAGACCGCGAAATTGCCTTTAACTCTTAACTCACACTTTGGGTTGATTTGGAATGTGTTTTTGGTTAGTTACTCCTCTACCTAAGTGGCGTTGAAGAAATGCTGTTGGAAATTTTAACAAATGAAAATTAGTAATATATTTTTTCATTTATATCCCCACCCACCGTGTGTTTGAGAGATTAATTTCTTGAGTTACCGATTACGATTAGCATTGGAATTTCTCCAATTGATCTTTTTTTTACAGGCTATCTCATAATGTGTAATTGTGAGACTAATCCTCTAATATAGAGGTTTAGCCTAGGATCGTGATCCAATCTCGCCACTACCTATCACTATTAAGTCCAACAACACATAAAAATCCTAAATCAACTTGAAATTGCATGATCTAAAAGTGACCAGAATTGTAAAATAAGACAATTTTTGATTAGTTAGAGTGTAATAAAATCTCATTTTATTTTAATTAATCAAGAAAAAATAACACTTATTCACTTTACACTCAAACTCACTTTAAAAAAGTTCTCCATTTAATTATATGAAAAAAATAAAGTTCTCCATTTAAGAAATTCAAGTCTCTTCCACCAGAATCAGTAATTAACAACATTTTCATTATTGCATTCTAATTTCTAAAATGTATTTTTTTTAAAATGTTACATTAAGTGAAAATTTGGATTTTTTTGTAATAATATTATTGTCATTTGACTCTAACATCCGGAAGTGGAGGGTTCAGTCAAAAAAAAAAACATCTGGAGGGTTGATCCGGATGTTACGGGTATTAATTTGTTTATTATTCTTTCATATTCATGTTGAAGCTGTAAATTTGTATATTTTTTGTAGCCTTTTATGTCTTTTGGAATTGGATGGGTTTCGTATCTTCTTCTAATTTTAGGCTTCTATTAACATTAGAGAAATATTATACACGAATCATATATATAATATAAGAATTTGTACGAAAACTTCATAAAGAAAATATAGCTTTATTTTAACCTTAAGACCAGCTGAATCGTAATGCACATACATACGCACCATCCGTGGAATTTTTACAAGATAAAAATGATGACATTGTTGTCGCTGCATTTTTTCCCATTTTATCCAGAAGCTTACAGCTTGGCGCACCTTGTGACCCCCCACAGACCATGGTTGCGAAAACAAAGAGTGCGTTTTTCCCGTTGACAAATTACTCCTTACAGCAAGTATATATTTTTCAAAGAAATCTGTAAATAGACATTTTCGCTAAAAACATCACTGAATAATATTAGTACACATAAAACTATATGGACTTAACATAGTTGACAAAAGAATTTCTAATCATTTCCTTCTTCAAAATAACAAACATCTTATCATTTTCATTACGCCACGCGCAACACACACTGCCCTAAAAAAATATTGAATAAAAAAAAAAACCTTCAAATAATTTATCATCTTTAAGGGTTATAAGAGAAAATACTGAACATAAAATTATAGAATAGACAGCACAATCTTATGACAGTCTGATAACTACAGAAATTGCCAAATGGAAGTAACCACAGCCAGGTAGCCGCCTGCCAAGCTTTTGCCAAGAGTAGCCATGAGTAATGACACATACGATCCCAGTAAGGCTTTATTATAAATAAATAGAATACATGGCACACTGAGACCTTACATGTGGCAACCTGCTAGACGTTTTATCAGAGACATAATATTTACGGAGGAAGAAGTAATTGGAAAAAAAAAAAAAAAAACCACCACCAACTACCTAATCAGAATACAATGTTCCTACCTTGATATCCCATCCATGAGATTGTCAAACGCCTTAAGCACTCTGCCACTCTCATTATTTCATCGAATGACAGAGAATAACTTTAGCAGTCAACAATCTAACATTGAAGGGAGAACATGACAACAACAACAACAACAACAACAACAACTATAACTAGCCTTAAATCCAACGCTGGGGCATCATATATCCTTTAATTGGCTCAGATGGATCACTAACCAGACCTCTCCCACTGCTTGTCCCGAGGCCAGAACTCCCTGCCAGCATTGCCATCAGACTTCCCCCATGCACCCTGCCTTCAGGAACAGTAACTGGCATTGGCAGGTTATCACCTTCCTCAGCTGAGACATGAGCAGCAATGCCACCGCTAATCCCCATTTTCATCATATCCATATCCACGTATTTGTCAACGAGTACCTGTTTTAGTGCATCTGGTTTACTAGAATGTGGATTCTGAACAACAGATCCCAAGGAGACGCCTCCATGAACTCTCTTATCATGCACTAGTCCACTGTGAAGTGCACAAAGACCTGTTTTCCCCCTTGCAAATGAATTACAGGGACCACCAGGTTCGGTGCTATACTCTGACCCAGGATGGCCCCAAGAGCATCTCTTGCCTCCCCCATGTGCCTTGCAAAAGTCAGTGCTGCCTTGTGCACTCTTTCCACACCCTTCAAACTTGCATCTCTTGCCTCCCCCATGGCGGACACAATAATCAGTCCGTCCTCTAGCACTCTTTGTGCAGCCAGGTACAGCACACCTTTTTCCACCCCCATGTGCCACACAGAAATTGGTACCTCCATGGACACTCTTAGTGCAAATTCCACCACCCTGGTATGTACAGCGTTTTCCTCCACCATGGCCCTTGCAAAAAGGGGTGCTCCCCTCAGCGCCCTTGGTGCACCCTGGTGCTGTACATCGTTTTCCCCCACCATGTGCTTTGCAAAACATTGTGCTCCCCTGTGCCCCTTTTGTGCATCCAGGAGCTTGGCATCGACGCCCTCCACCATGTGAGATACAAAGACCTGATAGGCCTTCTGCACTCTTGGTACAATTTTCTCTCTGACATCTTTTGCCACCTCCATGCCGAATACACAATCCAGATTTCCCTCTGGCAGCTCGGGTGCAACCTTCATAGCTGCATCTTCGGCCACCACCATGGGCAATACAGAAATCTGTACGTCCTTCTGCACTCTTTGTGCAGCCAAGATATTCACATCGCCTGCCACCTCCATGGGCCTTGCAGTACACTGTACGACCCTCAGCTCCTTTGTGGCAACCAGGTTTCTGACACCTCCTACCACCACCATGAGATATACATCGTCCAGAAGCACCTCTAGCTCCTTTCCCACATCCCTCAACTTGACATATCTTAGAATTATTGGGGCGATGTAGTGGCTGCTGCAGCTGTGTTAGCTCAGAAGTACAGGTGACTGAACTTTTTGGTATGGTTGACGAGAGGTCCTGAACAATGGGACTATGATCGAACTGCTTTGAAGTCTGGTTTAAAAGAAAATTATTGCCTTTATCTGATGAAGATGATGGCAAAACAATTCCTGGCTTCCAACTACATGATGTTGATCCTTCATCTGTATTTTGTATCCCCCTAAATGCTAATGGCATCTCCATATTCAATTGAAGAGGAGACGGACTTAGATGAACGCTTGTAATATCTGACTCACAAGGCCTCGTAGAAAGGCTCAACTCCAAATCAAACTTGGGCTGCAACTCCAATGTCTTCAAATTAGAACTAGCAGGTTTCTTCAGACTCTGTACCTTCTCACAGCCAAGATGGAGTGTGAAGTCTAGTTCAATATCGAGAGATGATTCTTCATCGGTATCTTTGGCTGAAGACATGGCAGTGCAAGCAATAGCGGAACTTCCCTTGCTGTCAGAGGAACTTGTTGAACGCCCAAGCCCAAGAGACAAAGAAGAACCAACTCTCTGACCCATGCATCCATCAATTGAATCCCACTTCCTTTTTGTTCCCTTATTAGAGGAGGGCATAAGGGAGGGAATTGAAGAACCAGGAGAATCAAGTCGTAAGCTGGTATCTGTACCATAATAATCAGCTCCACTTCCTTCAGTTTGAATAGAATTGCCCAAAATCTTGAATGCATTTGCAGAATGATTACCAGCAAATCCCAAGTTCAGGAACCTCACGTCCATGAAACAATTGCAGAAACAATATCTAATCCTATCTATGAATTACAATTGACAGTCTGCCTGACTTCTAGGTAAAAAAGATATATATATCTACAAAGTTAGGGTTAGATGCATCTACAAGAGTATAATGCACCCCCGCTGACAAATCCTGAAGTATCGCGTCGATCCATCTAATAAATAGAGGGTTAAACTAAGGCTGTGTTTAACAGTTGTAGCACATGCAAATTAACCCAACAAGATCTGACACCTTCCAGAACCCAAGATGAAAGCAATCATCCTGTACACAACAGACCACATGGTTAGAACTGGACCTTCTGCCAGAGAGACGTGGCTATAGACACATTTTGACATTATTCAGCATCAATTTTAATAAAAATGAGCAACTTTTATCATAATGGTATCAGAAAACAAAATAAAACATTTCCAGAAACTGATTATTGTCAAGCACCAAATATTTAATGGCCTGAATTAAGCAATTCAATATAAATTTAATAAAAAAAGATATTTTTGTCCAAAATGTAAAACCAGGTTAAAACATAAAGAACAAGGAATAAGCTATTCATACAAGAATAAAATATATACATCGATCTCCATGGCGTAAGGGAATCACAAGCCAGAAAAATAAAGTGTAGTTTAGTTATATATCAAAGAGAAAGGAATAGAATTTGATACCAGCACTTCCAAATTTTATTTTAGGGTAACTATGGAAGCAAAGATCATACGAGAACATCACAAGTTTTGGGTTCAGATAGCAAAATAGTTGCATAAGCATGTCACAACACAACCCAAATCCCAAAGGATGAAATTTTACAAAAACTAATATGCTAATAAATAATAAAGGAAAAATCTCTCTCTCTCTCTGTGTCACTTGGGCAATGAACAAGACTGGTAAACAGTTACACAGTAACATACTTAGCAACGAGCATTGGTGAAGAAGAAACAACTAGTAAGAAACTTGTTTCTTCTATCTTTTTCTATTTATCATCTTATATCACTGAATCAGAGTAAAACAGAACAAAAAAAAAAAAAAAAAAACTAGCACGACCAACACTTAACTCCAATAATACGAAAAACATCTTTACAAAATAAAAACCTTTCAAATATATATACCACAGCACGAATCAATCAAAACAAGCATAAAGCTAACATGAAACATGATATTTCCAAGACGTTGTTCAAGGTGGCTAGTGTCAGAAACCGAAAAGGGAGAAAACAAAAGGGAAGGATAGAAGTACATAAGTTGAATTCAGCTGAATTTGATCTCATATCAGTAAAATTGAAGTTAATTAAATAAGAATCAGATTAAATTAAACAAAAATTATCGGAATTTGCTTATTGATTGCGAAATCCATATTCCAGTCCGCTGAATACAATTCGAGAAAAATTGAAATGAAAAATGATTAGTTGAAGGTGGAAATTGGATTGGAGGAAATAAGAGAACAGGAAGTTGAGATTGAATATCGGAGATCTAGAGGAGATTGATTACCTACCTAGTCGCTCGATTGGATTCGATTTGTAATTTGGAGATTGGGATTAGAGAAGCGGCGCCTAGGGTTTTGTAAAGCGGGGAAGAGAGATAAGAGATAGAAGCATGGAGGCCGACAGGCACAGTAGAGAAAACGGTGAAAGAGTGAGGACCGTATGACACAGCATTCAAGCAAATAAGAATAGGGAGGCGCGTGTTCACTCCGTGGGCGCACGCTACAATCTAATAAAATAGTACTACCTTCTAGTTCTAGGGTTACGTTTTTAAGTTTCAAACAATTTTTGATTTACCATTTTTCGTCTTTAAGAAGGTAAAAAAACTTCAGAAATGTTTTTTTAGACAACTTTCAGTGGACATCATACCGTGACAATCTTATGTATGTCCACTGTAGCTAGAGGTGTCAATTTTGGCCGGGCCGACCAGCCCGCATTTTAGGTCAGGCTGGGCACAAACAATATAGGCCCGAAAAAAACTAGGCCATTTTGGCCAGGCCTGATCGGGTCATTGGGTTCGGGCCGGCCTGGCCCGATACTAGTAATAAGGCCAAAAAATGTGAAGTTTATATAAGTTTCCTTCATTTTTTTTACTGTTTTGGCCCGATGGCCTGGCCCGGTTTGGCCCGCATTTTAGGCCAGGCGGGGCTACAAAATCGTAGCCCGGTAGAAAATCGGCCCGACCCGGCCCGTTTATGCATTCTGGCCCGCTGGTCTGGGCCGGGCCGGCCCGTTTGACACCTCTGACTGTAGCGCCACTGTAGCACTACAGCAGCGCTACTTTTTCTTTTTTAAAAAAATTTTGACTTTTTGTTAAAAAAAATTTTATATAAAAAAAAATTAAATATTTAGTTTTCTTGACAGATAAAATTTTTTGTTAAGTATGTGGAAATATCTAGTTAATCATGTACAAATATCTGGTTAATTCGTTCATTATCTGATTAATGGATTTTTTGGTTAAGTATGTACAAATATTTGGTTAATCAGGTACAAATATCTGGTGAATTCAGTTCATTATTTGGTTAATGGGTTTTTTTGAGAAATAAATTTTTGGTTAAGTATGTGCAAATATCTGGTTAATCAGGTACAAATATCTGGTTAATTAATTATCTGGTTAATGGGTTTTTTTGAATAAAATTTTTGGTTAAGTATGTGCAAATATCTGGTTAATTAGGTACAAATATCTAGTTAATTCAGTTCATTATCTGGTTAATGGGTTTTTTTTATAAATAAAATTTTGGTTAAGTATGTGCAAATATCTGGTTAATCAGATACAAATATCTGGTTAATTGAGTTCATTATCTGGTTAATAGGTGTTTTTGATAAATAAAATTTTGGTTAAGTATGTGCAAATATATGGTTAATCAGGTACAAATATCTGATTTATTCAGTTCATTATCTGGTTAATGGCTTTTTTTGAGAAATAAAATTTTGGTTAAGTATGTATAAATATCTGGTTAATCAGGTACAAATATCTGGTTAATTCAGTTCATTATCTGGTTAATGGCTTTTTTTGAGAAATAAAATTTTGGTTATGTATGTACAAATATCTGGTTAATCACATACAAATATCTGGTTAATGGGTTTTTTTTAGAAATAATTTTTTTATTTTTTTTAAAAAAAGTCAAAAATTGAAAGAAAAAAAAAATTTTGACGCTAGTAGCGCTACAGTAACGAGTTGTCCGGATAGTTATCCCATGGGAGTTGTTCAAATAACAGCTCTGAAAAAACTTATTGAATAATTTTCGAGAATGATAAAGGAGGGACATACTAATCACTCTTCTTGACTCCATGCTGAAACATTGTTCGAGTATTGATGTGTAGCTTTAGTGTGTCCAAGCATCCGTTAAACTCGTCCATGTGACCTGCTATGGTGAATCTCGTGCATGTGATGTGTTGCTTGTAACCAATAGGCACTAATTTGTCCCAAGATAGAAATTATCAAGGACTAAATTATGTTACTCAAATAATAGTTGGGGCTTTATTGGATTAATGCATAATTACTCTCATTGTCTATCATGCATGCAGGGATTGTTGTATGGCACCTCGACACACTAACGACACAATCAACACTCTAATGGCATGTTCAGGACAGAGACAAATGAAAGGGCTAAATGATATGATATGAATATGATATGTAGCCCCTTATGAGCGGGATATGAGTTATGAGAAAAGAAAGTAGTGCAAGTGATTTTACAAGTACTCTCTTGAGGGACAAGATGTCCATATAATAATATATTTTTTTGGTTTGTGAGAGCAATTGCATATGTAAAGATGTTTGTGATGTGTAGAAGAAAAATAATTATCTATTTATTTGATTTAGTGCTTGCATGATTGTGTGACTTTATTTCACAATTGACTTTGTGTGGTCGCATGTGTTTGAGGGAAATTCCCACACTGAGTCAGTGGACTCACCCCACGTATGACATTTCATCTGTGGGTATTTGCGACGCCGCTAGGAGCCTTGGATGCCACGTGGATATCTTGAGAGATCATGCCATTATGTTTTTTTTACGAAGGACTTTGTAAATTTATTTTTTTGTTAGTCACTCTGATGTATTATATTCATTATGTTGTAATTAATGAATGTAATATTTTTACTTTGGATGAGACGAATTTGTGTATGCTTGTGATGCTGCGAAGGGGAAAGGTTAGGCTTTTCCTTTTGGCCGGTCATGGCTACGTAATTCGGGTCATGACACCGAAGTGTCCCTGTTTTGCCATTCTCAAGGACTATTTGATGAGTTTTTTTTTTAAGAGACGGAAAATTGAACGTAAAAAATTGTTAAGAACTTAAACGGGCCTTTATTCTTTTTTTCTTTTTTTTTTTTAGTGGCAAATGTCACGACACTGGTTGAGGAGTTAGAAATAAATTTTTTTTTATTGAAAAGTGATGTATTTTATACAATGAAAATTAAAAATTTACATTTTTCAAATAACATTCTTCTATTTTTAAATCCTTAAATAATGTTCTTAAGGTACTGGTTAGCAAGACTTTATATATATATATATATATATAATATAAGAATACTAGTTAGTGCTTTAAGCATACCAGTTAATATAGAATTATTATTTTCATTAATTAGTGATTTTGACTCTATTCAATGAAAACTAGTTGATGGCGAATAAGTTAACTTATAGCGGATAAACTAGCCAATTGGATTTAAACAATTTGGTAAAATTAGTGACTAAATTAGTTAATATATGTAAAATGATATAAAAATACACGTTTATATATTTTTCTATATAAATTATATAAACATGTGTGTGTGTGATATTTATTTATTTTTTAAAAAAATTGAGATCCTTAAAAGGATCCGCGGATAGGAGAAAAATAGGGATGGATGAGAAAAACTCTAGATGGTGGCATGGTGGCTTCTAGCATGAAGTGGTTGGTTTATGGGTATATCAGTATACCACTAAATCACTTATTTTTTTCAATTGAAAAGTCCATTCTACCTTTATCTTCCTCCTCCAGTTCAACCTCCAACTCCCAGAGTAAACTTCTGCAACGCCACTCCAGGCAACTGGACCGCTGTCACCTGCCACCCCACCTTTGTCGTCGTCACCATCACCGCCATCAACCTCTCCAAACACCAACGACCCCTTCCCCACCTCGTCCTGTCATTACCACCAACAATCCATCATCAGTGATGAAGCCGTCAAGGGTTTCGATTTGGGGTTAGGAGGTTCAAACCAATCCGTGGGTTACGAAATTTGAGAGGAATTAAAACTAGTCACATGGAATTGTAACAGTGTAAATTACAGAAACTTTTCTTCTCTCCGAAATAGGGGGAATCGAACAAAAACTGGAAAAATCTAGAAACGGAGAATAAAAAAAAAGTGGAGAAAGATTCATGAAGATTCAACCATGATGCCAGGGGAGGAGCTCGCGGCTGAGACCATGGGAGGAGCTCGCGGCTGGTTGTCGTCCTCGTCTTGGCTTGGTCCACATGTCTCTTCGTCAACCGCGTCCTCTGCCGTGATCACCGCCAACCGCATTGGCCATCGCCCTCGCGAGTTCCTCCCAGCCGCACGCGTCCCCTTCGACCCAGCCAGTGTCCATTCCTTGTTCATGTCCATTCTTTTGGATGCTAGTTCTTCTTTTGGATCGATGCTAGACAATGTGGGATGAGATCTTTCATGACAGCGGCGGCTCTGATGCTGTGGCGGCGTTCAATGACATTGACGGTGTGGCAGTTGTGGCCACCGGGTAGGGATGAAGTGGTGGTGGCTGCTGGTATTTTAGGGTTTCATAGGTAGGTGGGAGCCTGGGAGGGAAAAGGCAAAGTGGTAGTTGTCATTTTTTTTTTTGGATTAATAAATCTAGACCGTTTATTATTTAACTATTATATCCAACGGTTCAAAATGATTCATGATGAAAAAAATTGGAGGTATACCAATATACCCATAAATTGCCCATTTCATACTAGAAGCCACCTGGTGGCATCCCTAGTTATATCTTTATGTGATACACATTCCATACATTAGATGTATTCTTTGTGATTTTCTTCACATAATATGTTTGATTCAAAGCAAAACTTATACTATGCTTTCTCTCTTTAATGCTAGAAATAGTATCTTCCTCCCAAGAATCATTTTAAATTTTGAAAACGTCTATTATATTTGTCCCATAATTAACATATCATCAACAAATTAACAAATAAAATAATAACACAACAATGTCATGTGGGTTTAGAATAAATATACGTATCTATATTGTTATGTTTGAGATGGACTGCAAAATGGTGGTGGACTGTGTGAATAAAGATGCAGTGGATCTTACGATATTTGGAGCTATCATTTCTTATTGCAAGCAGATATTTTCTACGTTTCCTAACTCTAGAGTCGAGTTTTTTAGGAGATAAGTAACTTCTTCACCTTCTCCATACATCTTTTCATTTATTTCCTCTTGTATTGGTGACACTATTTTTATTGCAATGAAGTGTCTGTTTGGTTAAAGCAAAAATTACGTTTGCTTCCAATATAATCAAGTTAGAAATATAGAATTTTGTTTGGTTAAGATTCATGACGGAAAACGTGTGTTTAGATATGTGTAGAATTGATTTTAAGAGAAGCAAGAATTTCTAACCTTTTCATTGTAAAAAATTGTTTCTAGGTATGAGACTCACAAAATCCCTTATATATATACTCCAAAAGTGATTTTACTTTATCATCTAAACAAAATCAATTCTTCTAAACTTACTTTTGAAATATCATTACCAAACATAAATCAATTTTTTCAACATCAATTTTGTCAAAATCAATTCTTTCAAAATCAACTCTATCAAAATCTAAACCGAACAGACCAGAAATAGTTTGATCCCAGTAAAAAAAAAAAAAAAATAGTACAAATTACAGAGTTAAACTTTGCATCCAATTGTTTTGGTTCTTATTTCAAATCATATAAAGATTTTATATTTATGAATTTTCTAGGAACGTCTGAATAACTATTTTATCTTGATAGTAGTTAATTTATTTTTTTTTAAAGATAGTAGTTAAAATATAATAAATTAAAACCAAAAATATGAAAACACTTAAACACACCAGCTTATATAACGCACCTATTGCTTTTCTTTTTTCCTCGATTTGTATAACGTTTTATGAAAAGCGTAATATGATCGTCATGTGACATGAGAGCATCTTTTCCAATATATATTACACTTATATTATTTAAACACCTGAATTTGACAACCCATGTGACACCCCACTCACAATTACATACTATATATATATTCTATCTTAAAATATTATACTCATCCACACTCACATCAATGCATGGTATCTATACGAGGTGTCAAATTCAGGTGTGCAAATAACACAACTATATATATTATAAGTTATAACCATAAAAAAAGAGGTTAAATGGAATCGATTCTCTTATCTTCTACTTCTCGCAGCCGTTGGATATTTACCTGTAATCTCGCGATACAGTGTGTGCACCGCTGAATGAAATCATCTGCTTGAGCGCGGTCGTGGACACTCATCCACCCTTTTGTCCAAAAACCAAAAGGTGTTCTAATATTTTGCAAAAGTAATAATTAAGTAAGCCCGATGGTTTCATAAAAAATAAAATACAAAAAAGTAAGCCAGATGGATTAAATAAAGGCATATGTATCTATTTTTATGAATTAAAATAATATGTATTCTCAGTACAAAAAGTTTTATACTAATATTTGCTAATATTTTGATATACATGTTTTTATTTTAATAATTAAGAGAGAAAAATAACAATAATACTGATTTGTCAATATATTATTTGATGTCAGTATAAAAATCATTTACACTAACAATATATAAAAATTAAACTCCTATTTTATTGGTGGGATTGTATTCAAATATTATAATATATATATTAGTTAAACAATAATAAATGCATTCTCATTTATTTATTTTGTGTATTCAAACTCTATCTATTCTTCTTACTACAAATGGTAGCCATTCACAATCATCAGTGGTGATTAGGGAATTCACGATTTGGGGTTTGTTTGATTTGTTTTCAATTTCCTGTTTTCATTTTTTTTAAGAAATAATTACAAAATTGTTACCTTGTTTTCATTATATTTATGGTTTTCAAATATTTGTACAGGAAATAGTTAAAATAATAAAAATGTTGTTTCAAATGTTTCCTGCACAGTTTTTTGAGAACAAGAAATAAAATGAAAATAATGTGTTAGTTTTACAATTATTTCTGAAAACAAAAAATATTTATATAAAATACCTATTTAATTTATATGATATTATTTATATTAACTTTGAATAAAAAATTTATTTATATTTTGCACGTGTCACTTTGGATTTGCACACTCTCCAAAAATTAAGTACATCTAATAATGCAACTTATTGGAATGAGTTGCTTAACTCATTCTCACACCATCATCTTTTTTTACTTTACATTACTTTAAACAACTATTTACTTTCAGGCAAATTCTATGGTGAGCGAGGCTCCCATATCTCTCACCGTGAGCAACTATATACAACCGTAGATCAAATAGTTTTACACGATATTACGATACACCTGCCCACACCATATCATTTTTCATGTCATTCTCTCCCCCTCTCTCACTCTCGACGGTACCGTCTCTGTCACGAAGGCACCAAAAGTATTGTTTTCTCTAGAGCGAAGGTTCGAGTCGGTGGTCGACCACCCCAGATGGAACGAAAAGCCAGCATCATCCACCCCTAACCTTTGGCGCCGTTTCCAACCCTCACCTGCTTAGCATCAAATATCGCACTCCCCAAATCCTCCATGTCGATCTCAAAGGCCATGTCGTTTTGGAGATCCCTTACGTTCTCATCCTCCTCCTTCTCTTCATCGATGTCGCTCTCTCCTTCTACCTCCCTGGCGCCGCTCCACGAGATTTCCAGAAGGTCACCTTAATTTGTCGTTTTTCCCCCATTCTTTCAATTTCTCATTTATTTTTCCATTCGTGTTTTCGAACTTCTCAATCTGTGTTTAAATCTACGATCTGTGATGATCTGATGGATGTGACTAATTTGTGAGATTGAAGTTTAAATCTACGATTTCGTTTTGTATTCTGAGATTGGAGTTATGATTTCTGGTAATCATTTTTGTGTTTTCTTAATTAACAATGGTTAATTTCGATGCATGTTTGATTTCTTATATGGTATGGTATGGTATGGTGATGTGCCCGTGGAACTTACTGGCGGGTCTGTGGGATTCACAGCCCCACCAAGTTGTTGTCGGAGGAGAATGAAGGTGGCTCTTGCAGATAGGGGTGGCTGCAAGAAGAGGTTAGATATGTGAGGCGGTGATTGATGGTGGTGTTCCGACGCGCGTGAACGTGACTGAGACAAAGAAGTGGGAAGTGAGAGACAGGGCATGCTGAGGCAGGAAGAGGGAAAGAGATCAGGTGTTGACGGTGTATCATAAGATCTATGGAACTTCACTTGATCAACGGTCTTATGTAGTTGCTCATGGTGAGCGACATGAGAAGGTCGCTCACCGTAGAATCCGCCTTACTTTCATGATGCAACTCTAAAATGTTAGAAAACTTCAACTTTAGAGACTAAAGGCCGGTTTGGGTAAACGACTTAATTAAGCGCTTATAGGACAAGTGCTTATTATATAAGTGCTTGTGTATAAGTTATTTTTATAATCAAATAGAAAATACAGTCAAACTGTTTTCATATAAGCTATAATATGTTTTCATAAGCTTTCCTGGAGAGCTTATCAAAATAAGCTGAAAACAGCTTATGGACAGGTCATAAGCTGTTTCCATAAGCTCTCCCAAACACTCAGACAAGTCCTTATGCCAATAAATAAGCCCAGATAAGTTGTCTATAAGTTAATTCAAACAGGCTCTAAGATCTACATGTAAAAAAAGATAGAGAGACTAAAGATCTATAGATGACTCAAACTTCAAGGTAATACATTGCATTTTCCACAGATTACATGGTTTTTGAAAACAAAACCTGAAATTGATTTAATCCAATTGATTTTTAAAAGAGTAAAGTTATCTTTTATAATTTTAATTTAATTACAATTTTTGTATTTGTATTTTATTAAAATTGGATTTGAACACCTTTAGTATTATCATAAAAAAATGTCGCCAGACACATTTTTATTAATGAGTAGATTTCATATGAAACTCATTAAACCCATGATTTTTTATTTTTTATTTTGCTTAATGAATTCCATTTAAACATAACCGAATAACACAACAAAGAATTTTTTTTTTTTTTTTGAAACAAAGAGACCCATGGCATTAAATAGCAAAAGCTGCAAGGTTACAAACAGAAAAACACTGAGATACAAAAGACCTAGAGTAATGAATAGAATTCCTAGCTAGCTGGTGAGCATCAGTATTCACACTTCTACTAGCATACTGCACTTTACAGTTAGGCAAAGAAAGCAATAAGGACTTGCAATGGGCAATAAGAGAGCCATATTCATCAACATAGGGCAATGTGGAATGAATGCTGTCTACAACACTCTTGCTATCAGACTCAAAGATAACATATTGTAGACCCATTTCTGTAATCCATTGTAGGGCAACTAAAAGAGCAAAAGCTTCTCCTTCCTTAACTGATAACACAGTATCTCTCCAGTGAGATTTGGCCTTCAGAAATTGACCCGCATCATTCCTTAGACATATGCCAATACCCATCTGGTAACTCCTTTGAAAAAATGCAGCATCCACATTGCACTTTACATAACCCAACGGAGGACGTTGCCACTGCTGCTGCACTCCCTGGATAACGCCTGCAGAGTGGTTCGAAGGAGCTGTACGAGCCCGTTTCCAATCATCCAAGACACTGAGAGCTCGAAAAGATACCTCAGCCACAGATTCATCAAGTTGGTTCCACAGTTTATTGTTCCTCCGCTTCCAAATACTCCAAAGGAGCATCACAAGGGTAGTCATTTGATCCTTATTCAGCAGGTTGCAAAGAGAGAAAAATAACTCAGAGAACGACTGTGCAGTCATCAATAGAGGCTCAATGAAAGACCAAAGGCCACTAATTTGCCAACAGGGGACACTGAGATCACAAGTAAAGAATAAGTGCCATGCATGCTCTAGCTCCCTGGAACAGAGGACACACCACGTTGGGCATTGGACCCCCTTATCGCATAGACGAGTTCTGGTAGGCAGGCATGATCTACAAACCTTTCAGATAAAAACCTTGATCTTTTGTGGCACTGGGAGTTTCCATATCACCCTCCACGAGCCTTCAACTTGTAAGGAATCCGCATCTGCAAATGTAGACATATACAAATGGTATGCAGTTCGTACCGTGTAGTCCCCGTGCACACTAAGGCTCCAAATGCATCTATCATGCATGACTGAGTCCAATAGGGGTGTAGAGAGAATCTGCTTAGCTTGATCAGACGTAAAGAAGGCATGAATAATGTAGGGGTCCCACTCTTTTGTCCCATGTGCCATAAGGTCATGCACCGTAACCTCCTCAGCAAAAGCATTTGTTGGGGCACCTGTGAGTTTTAATTGCCCACCCCTTAACCAAGCAGAGTCCCATATATGAATCCGTGATCCATCACCTATAGCCCATCTATGCCCCTCAGCAAGCAACAATTTGGAACTCCAGATACTATGCCAGACATAGCTTGGATTAGAACCTCTATTTGCCTCCAAGAACTCATTCCTAGGAAAATATTTAGCTTTGAAGAACCTTGTCACCATAGCATCTGGTTGTGAAATAAATTTCCATCCTTGCTTACCAAGCATGGCTAGATTAAACCCATGAAGATCACGAAAACCTAGCCCTCCATCATCCTTTCTAGTAGACAGCCGCTTCCAAGACATCCATCGAATGCCCTTTCCTTTCGCTCCCCACCAATAAGAGTTCATCATGCGCTCTATCTCTTCACACAAAGACTTTGGAAGGAGATAAGCACTCATACAATAAGATGGAATTGCTTGGAGAACTGACTTTATCACCACCTCTCGACCAGCAGAAGAAAGAAACTTGCCACCCAATGAATTCAACTTCTTCCACACCCTATCTTTAATGTATTTAAATGTAGCGGCCTTGCTTCTGCCAATAATCGAAGGTAGACCCAAGTATTTGCCACCCCCAAGCCTAGCATTGACACCTAGAATATCACACAACTCCTCCCGCATAGAATTATTAACATTGCCACTGAAGAAAACTTCTGATTTTTGGAGATTAACAGATTGACCAGATGCAGTTTCATACACATGAAGAATATGCAAAATATGTTCCACCTCCTCTCTATTAGCTCAGAAAAACATGAAGCAATCATCAGCAAATAACAAATGATGAATAGTTGGGGCACCCCTGCATATGTTAACACCATGAATCAAACCATCCTCTTGAGCTTGATGAAGCAAAGCACTCAAACCTTCAGAACATAGAAGAAAAAGGTAAGGAGACAATGGATCTCCCTGCCTAAGACCTCTCTCAGGAACAATAGGGCCAACCCCCTCATAATTTACCATAACTGAATAATGAACAGACTGGACACACATCATAATCCAAGCTATCCATTGCTCATCAAATCCTATCTTGCTCATAATAGCTCGAAGATATCCCCACTCCACTCTGTCATATGCCTTACTAATATCCACTTTCAAAGCCATTTCTCCTCGATGACCCCTACGCTTGTTCTTTATATGATGGATAATTTCCGAGGCTATTAGAACATTATCCAATAGACCTGCCAGCAATGAAAGCGGATTGCTCCTCTGCTATATAATTAGGAAGGACGCCTGTCAATCTATTAGCAAGCACTTTAGACACCAATTTATAAATGACATTGCACAGAGAAATCGGTCTATAATCCTTCATAGAAGTAGGATGATCAATCTTGGGAATCAAAACAATATTTGTATCATTTAAATGATGAGGAAAACAACCATCATGGAGCCAAGAAATACAAGCATCATAAATCTCACCTCCACATAACTCCCAAAACCTTTGATAAAAGGCAGCATTCAAACCATCCGGACCTGGGGATTTGTCAGGGTGCATTTGAAAGAGAGCCCATCTAAATTCCTCCAAAGAGAACTCCTTTGTCAACTTGGAATTATCTTCCAAAGACACTCTTGGTTGGACCACATCCAAAACCACATCATAGGAACACTGACCTCTAGCAAAAAGAGTGTGAAAATAGTCCATGGCAACCCCACACATGCCTTCCTGGTCATTCACTATAGAACCATCAACACATTTAAGACTCTGAATTGCATTTCTGCTCCTCCTTTGGGATGCCATAGCATGAAAAAAATTTGTATTTCTATCTCCATCTTTCAACCAGTGAGCTTTTGCTCTTTGACGCCAGAAATTTTCCTCTTGCATGAGAAGGACACCAAGGCGATGCTTAGCTGCCCCAAGAGCCTGTTCAGACTCCTGATCATGAAGGTATAGCAATCTATCAATCTCACCTTTGCACCATTTAATTTCTCTAGTAAATCTGGATCTCAAAGCACGTCCCCAACGCTCCAAATCATGCGCACAGTACTGGACTTTGTCCAACACATCACCATAAGCTCCCTTAGCCCAAATCTTCAACACCACTGAGTCGAGACCATCTTCCAAAAGCCACGAATTCTCGAAACGAAACTGACGCCTACGGTTAACCACAATACGGTCACACAATGTCAAGCTAATTGGAGAATGATCCGACATTGAAGCAACCATATTGGTAAGATGAGCGCTTGGGAAAAGGGTAATCCAACTAGCTGTGCTCATTGCTCTATCAATGCGCTCCTCTACTGCACCAACCTTGCCTCTTCGACGATTCCAAGTATAAGGATATCCCTCCAGCTTCATATCAATAAGTTGGCACTCTGAGACGGCATTACGAAACCCATCTAACAACCAAGGAGGATGTTCTATCTGACCACATTTATCATCTGCCGAAAGGAGATCATTGAAGTCCCCAATAATACACCAAGGGATAGGAGATAAAGAGGATAAATGTTGTAATAGTCTCCATGAATCACGCCTTCTTTCCCTCTCCGGATAACCATAAAAACCTGTCAATCTCCAAACACCTTTACTATCATTTATCACCTCCATATCTATATAGTTTGAAGAATAAGAAGTGATACCACAGTTAAAACTCTCTTTCCACAACACAGCTACACCACCTCCTCTACCCACCCTATCCACCGTGAAGCAACCATGAAAATTAATTTTCCTCTTCACCTCTTCTACTTTGTTGGCATGAGCTAAAGTTTCAAATAAAAAGACGACATCAGCTTGGGAAGACCTAACCAGGTCTTTAATATTTGGAACTGCCTTCCGGTTTCCCAGGCCACGACAGTTCCAACTCAAGATACTCATTGATCCCGGCGGGCCTAGGAGCCAGGACCCACCGATAAAAAATGATCATTTGAATTTTCTTGAACACTCTGAGTAGCTTGAACTTCCATATTCTCCTCTTCAGATATTACGATCTGTTTCCCAGTGAGAGCCTCAATCCTACGTTTTTTCTCCACGTGAATAGCATGCATATTGTCAGTGGGCTGCATGAGTGACTTAACATACTCCACGTAACTAGGGGTTGGCATAACCACCTCATGCATTATTTTCTCCACTTTATCATGTACCGTGACTACCTGGCCCACCACTGCAGAATCAGTTTGAGAAACATGGTTATTTGTGGCCCCACTCCCACTATTCTCTCCTGAAACCGTTTCACTCTCCTTGCTGTAACTGTCACCATGATCCGCGGGAAACACGGGCTTCTCCCTCAGCCACTTCGAAAATTCACCTGCACCACCCCCTCGCCGCAAGTCTGCCCTCAGCTCCACCCCCCATTTCCGGCTGCCATCATCCTTGTCCAACATGAAGAGTTTGTCACAAAACTGGTCTGTATGACCCAAAATACCACAGAGAAAACAAAAGTTGCCAAGCTTTTCGTATTTGAACTTGACAACCCTCCATTCTCCCCCTGGTTTCCGGATTTTCTTCTCCCTCTTCAAAGGCAAGCGGACATCAACACTGACCCTCAAGCGCATATACGACCTCCATACTCCATCATCATTGTGGGTATCATACTCCAGAAAAGTTCCCACATAGTTCCCCAAGTGTCGTCCTACTAGTTCAGTCATGAATCCCACTGGAACATCATGCACCTGCACCCAGAAGCTAACATGGTACAAGGGAATTTCAGCCAGAATGTCTCCTGCCTGGACTGCTCCCAGGACCAATGTGTGATTATCGAACGTCCAGGGTCCTCCATTCAGCACTCGCATCATATCTAGCTTGTGAAAAAATTGAAACAGATACCTTCCTTGTCCAAGTTCCTTGACAAAAACTCCTTTACCAGGTCTCCATATCGTAGACATTCTCCCTCTCATAGCCGTAAACCTAAGCACCCTATTAGTAAGGAATCTTCCTACCAAACTGAGATCATAGTTTGCTTCAGTTGTCGGCCCCTTCTCCACATCGATCTCAAAACCCACTTCATCTTCGTCTCCCAATGATAAGTTCTCCAAAGTTGCCTCCATAGTTAATGCTGCGAATACACTACACAACCCTCTCACTCGAAGAGGAAAACCAAACTCTCACAGTGAAACCAGAGAGAAAAACTAGGAAAGCCGAAATAGTTAAGAAATTTCAAATTATTTTTTTTTTTTAAAAAAAAACAAATTGTAACACAACAAAGAATATTAAAAATGTTAAAAATAGTCCATCACAATCTTTTCGCCATTTTGGTCGGATATGGATACTCTACTTTTCCAACATCGCTTTAATGTGAAGAAATATATTACATGATATTTAGGATGGATTTTTCTGGTTATATACATACATTTTTTTTCCTATTATATATATATATATATATATATATATCATTTCATTTATTATTTTCTAATTATAGTTTATTTTTATTTATTTTTTATACACCTCGAGCACATATTATAAGTGTGCAAAACTAATGTAAAGGAGCTCAATCCCTTTTAAAAGTTATTTTACACCAAACAATTATTTAATTAATAGAATGTTAATCATCATCTTTAGGATATTGATTAAAAAATAAAAAAATGCATAAAAAAGTATATATTTAATTTATTTGACTTTTAGATGTTTTTGTTAGAAAAAAACTTTTTAAAAAAAATCTGTTTGTTTGGGTCTTTTGATGTATCTGTAAAAAAAAGCTTTTATTTTATAAAAAAATGCTGTTTTTCAACCATCTTAAACATTAGACTGTTTAGATGGATTGTTTTGATTATAATCTCACTTGCACC
Organism: Echinosophora koreensis; assembly: GCA_035048595.1. NCBI lineage: Eukaryota > Viridiplantae > Streptophyta > Magnoliopsida > Fabales > Fabaceae > Echinosophora > Echinosophora koreensis. Next base: position 4,905,345 of record JAPCYP010000017.1, on the reverse strand, counting down.
AATTTTGTTCTACAACTTTATGTAAAAGTGATTTTTTTTGTGTCACCTACACGAAATATATTATCTTAAAATCACTTTTAATAAATATACCCAAACAAAAACAGATTCTGATTATAATCGATTATTGTATAATCGATTATAAGCATAATCTATTTTTCCCAGCTTTCCCAAACACACTCCAAGTGGAAAGATGGTGTTGTTTTTTTTTTTTTTGCTAACCATGTTATAGGTACGAAGTATCCACCACCATTAACAGTGACTAATCTCCGTCAGGGAACCTGTTGGGCATACAAGGTGGATTCTTCCCTCCCACAAGTTTTTCTCCATATACAAGAGTCAAGATTTGAATCCCAGACCACTTGTTTAAGGTATCCAAGTTCCTTACCAGTTGGACCAACCATATGTTGGTGGAAAGATGGTGTTGTTTTCCATGGGTTTTTGAAGAAGGGAAATGCTAACGAGTGCCCTAGGAATCAAGAAAAGAAAGTTTGTATTGAGAAATATTGTATTTAATATATGGATAAAGACTCATTTTGGTCCATGGCAAAAAACGTGGTGCCCATTTCAGTCCCTGACCAAAAAAATACCTCGTTAGTCCCTGACAATTACTACGTGAGACAAGTTAGTCCCTACGTGACTTCCGTTAGTTAGCGTCCGTTACTAAAATGTCCTACGATACTAATTGTCAGGGATTAATTAGTCTCACTTTAAATATTGTTAGGGACTATAACGTCCCAAAGTAATTGTCAAGGACTAACTTGCCTCACGTTAGTAATTGCCAGGGACTAACGGGGTAGTTTTTTTTTTTTTTTTTTGTCAGGGACAGAAATGGGCATCGCATTTTTTGTCGGGGACCAAAATGGGCCTTTATCCTTAATATATTATATTTAATATTTGAAGAAGTGAAATACTTAATTTTCCTCATATCAAAAAAAAAAAATCTACTTAGTATTCCAATAAAAATTTGTTTTTTTATGATTTTTAGGATACTCATTAGTATGATCCATGAAAAATATACGCTATGTTCCTAGAATGCACGTGCCATGTTTCAGGGCACTGAGTCATCTACGCAATAACCATGATACTAATCACCAACTCAAAGGTGATAATATTAAGGAAAATGCTAATAATTGACTTTAAAAGGAATTTTTATACGAAAATTTAATGTATTTAATATAATAAAAATATAATATTTAATTCATCAATACAACATTTTTTTTATTAAATCCTTAATCACTATTCTAAGGCCAATAAAAACGAATGGAGAAAGAAAAGAAGAAACAAAAGAAAGTAAAAGAGACAACCAAGAAAAGGGGCATCGCGGATCTCGAGTATGGGCTTCGAGCATGTGCTTGTTTGCCCCACGAGATTCTGAATCCTGCATTGCCACTTGCCTCTCAGCATTCACTTTTACGCCATCCGTTATTTTTCCTTTATAAACGAAAAAAAATAAATAAATAGTGAGAATTGATTAACTGCTTTGTTTAACATTCTAGACAATGAAGCAAAAGTTATTTTAAGAATTTGGAGGTGTTTGTTTACAAAATTGCATCCAAAAAAATGAATTATAGATTAGGTAGGATTGTTTTTAAGAGAAACAATAATTTTTAGCTTTTTCATTGAAAATATTTGATTTTAGGTGTAGGATCCACAAAATTCTTTATATTTATACCTCAATTATTTTTTATTTATTTTATCATTTAAACAAAACAAATTCTTATAAACTCACTTTTAAAATATAATTACTAAACACAAATAAATATTTTTTAACTGGATATATATTTTTTTAAATCAAATCCTTCAAAATCCTAAAAAGAAAACGAGTTAACGTAATAAATTTACATTTTTTTAGCAAAATCTTTTTTCAATTTTTCAAAGATACATATTTTTTTGCAATTTGATATGGAGGTAAGGTTTTCTTTACGAGATTAATTTTTATATATTATCAGTAAATTTTTTTTTTTTTACATAATCAACAAATTGCACATTATCAAATATATGACTTTCAAGATAGTTGTTTCAATAATCAAACATTCTTGATAATGTAATAATGAATGATGAATTAACAATAAAAAAATCAACTAGCATATAGAAGCAATAGTTGCTCAATAATATTTTTAACATTACTCTCTGAATTTAAAATCGATGCACTATGTTGTATTTCATCATTTGTTCTTTTCTTTTAAAAAATTGAGTTAATAGTTTTCTTCTTAAACATTAGTCTGACTCAACTAGTCAACCTAAAACTAAAATATATTTATTAGGGTATATAAAAGAAAAAATGGAAAATTTGGGAGATCATGATAAACTTGGGCCTCCCTCCCCTCCGCCAATGATTGCTAGCATTTCTCATAAATGATTGGTGTAATTTTTCTTTACACCGACACTATATCATAGTTAGATCATTTATTTATTCATTTAGTCTCTAAAACTTGTCATTTCCAATTATTTCATCTTTTCATTTATTTAAGTTTAATATTGTTATCTTTATTTCAAAATATAAATGAACTATGACTGAAAATTAACTAGGTACTTTTTATTTTACACAAATCAAACCATTTCATTTCATTGCAAATAATGTTCCTATTATGAAAAATATTTCGAAGAGTGTAATTGATAGACGTTTTAGCTAGGCCATGAGCATATCATTTGTTTATTGCCCAGCAAAAACAACTTTGTACTAATGGTTATACATTCCTCTAGTTAACTAGGTACTTTAGAAAAATTATAGAAAATGTAGACTATTAACTTTGCCCTGCATTTTTTCTAGTTAAGTATTTTTTGTAGCATTTAATAAATGAAAAAAATGGAATAATAATATATAGATGAACCGTACAAAGACAAACGTGGAAAAGAAAAATCAAGTGGAGATAAAGGTGATGTATCAGTGTCAGTGATGTTTGTCCATCCCCAATTCTCCACAAACAACCACAATCGCCCCTCTCACCACTTTTTTATTCTTCCAATTCGGAGACCTTGCGAATATGGGAGAGCCACTGCCACCTCTGCCAATTTCCCCAAGTTTTCACATGCATGTGTTTAACAATTATCAGAAAATCTTGCCTCAATGAAAGCATATAAATATATTCACGGGCTCATTATAAAGAATTTCTTGTTATACTTGTGTGTCCTTACAAATATAAAAGGGTTGATATTTAGTCCTTTTTTTTTTTATGGTGACCTCTAACACAGTTTCAATTACGGTTACAACAATAAAAACCAAGTGATTGAGTGCAAGTGGTTAACACACTGCTACTTAAGGACGAATCGTTCGGGCTCTGCCGAATTCGATCCTTGGGTATGTAACACCCCTTGGCCAGACTTTACTAACCGCGTGACTGACTCAGAGATTAGTCTCATAGCGGGTCCAAAGAATCTAAGTCGTGGGGATACTTCAAGTGTTCACTCGATCCAAAGGACTAATTAGGGTGAGTACCAAACCAAAAGGTTACAACAATAAAGACAACCAAGGGAACCCCTCCAATATGTGAACGAGCTTTCTCATATTTTTCACATGATAACAAGGTTATCTCAAAACAAATATATAAGCATCTTAATGGTCTGTTTACTTTGTTTACAGTTTCCTGTTTTTGTTTCTCATTTTCAAAAATAATTATAAAACTGCAATCTTATTTTCATTATGTTTTTAAAGATTTTTTACAAGAAATGATGAAAATAGGAAAAAAAAAGTATAAAAAAAATTGTTTCCGGTATTTCATGCATAAATTTATGAAAACAGGAAATAGAATGAAAATAAGATGATAATTTTATATTTATTTCTGAAAACAGGAAATTGGAAATAAAACCTGTAAAAAATTTCGAAGTCGTATTCATCATAATGTTTGTGGTTATCTCTTTTTTCGCACGTAGAAGATTCTTTCACATCAATATCCTTCAAAAAGGAGTAAGAATTAACAAGAACGTATATAGATCTTATCGCTGCATAAGGTATATTCCAAGACAAATACACAAGTTCAGTTTCATGCTTCGCCCATAGTGCACTATCTACAGAATATAAAGCGCGATCAGAAGAGAATCAACATATTCTTATGCTTATAATAATTAATAATAGCCATCCCAACCTGGGAAATTTCATTCGGTCTTGTATTGTCTGGTTGAAAGAACATGTTCTTTACCAATAATGAATGACCCCTTTAGAGGAACGTCAACCATGATGTCGCTGCTGTTCATAGCGACCATGTAGATTTGATACTAGATTTCTTTGGCTGAAAATTGTACACAAAAGAAGTATTCCACCAGCCAGATTCCACACGTAACACTCATTCAATAAAAGCATTTTGTAGATCATCAGAATCGGGTCTCGATTTTCTTTGGTCCTTAGAATCAGGTTTCTTTTCTATAAGCCGTCATGTAAACTTTTCGCCGCATTTTTATTTTGGGGGCTTCCATGGGCTGAAGATATAATTCCGAATCCATGTTAGCCCATTTAAAATCACCCTCGATTTGTACGGCCAACTATTAAATACTAGGCCCAAACGAAAACCTGCGCTATATTTTTCACCTTTTCTATTTTATCGTCACTTCTTTTTGAGTTTTTTTTTCCCTAGGAATATTGAGAATTCTAAATTCTCATATTTGGTACATTAAAAAAAAAAAATATATATTTCTAAGGAACAAACATTTCAAGGATGTTGGCCATGTTTTTTTCCAAAAACATTCCCATTAAGGGGGTGAAAATCCTAATTATTCGTAGACATGATAAAATTTACTTTTTGAAAAGACTATCAATACCGTAGTTTTTTTTATGAACAATATTAATACTATTTTAAAATATACTTTTGTTTGAGAGAAATCAAGATATGAACAAATATTGTCATGCACTAATTTTTAAATTATTTTATTTTTATAATATTTTTTAATTTTTAATTTATCTATATTCAAAGGTAATAAAATAATAATGCTATATATTATTTTACATTTTAAATCCTGTAAGTTAATGATTGTACTTGTAAGATTGAGAAGAGAGAAATGCACTTATTTTCTTAAAAAATAAAATATATATGAAAAGATAGAAAAGTGCTGTAAGTACCTCTGTAAGAGCTCTTTAAGCCGTGAAGTCTGCCCTGACCTTGTGAGCCCCCGGAACCCAACTCACCTAAACTTTTTCATATGAAAAAAAGATAGAAAAGTGTGTTGTATGATTGATTAATGGCATTTCAAACTTCAAACCAAAGAAGAATATTACATTCGTACATTATGTAATGATAATGATATTTATACATTATATTTAATAATATATTATTATATTTTTTATTTTTTATATCAAATTGAATTAAATTCTAACAAATCCTCTTAAATTTAATGAAATTTATTTTATCAAAAAAAAAATTAATGAAATTTATAAATCAAAATATATTAGTTAAATCATATAATTATTATTTTTTTGGTTAGGAATCCACTCCAATTAGTCCTTTGGACCGAGTGGGTTCATCAGAGTATCTCACGGCTTAGACCATTTGGCCCCGTTATGGGACTAATTTCAGGGTTTTAGAAATCATAGAATTTTATGAAGGCAAATTGCTTTCGCTCGACTAACACTCCCATTGATAAATCATAGAATTTTAGAAATCAAATCATTGCTTATATTCTTTAACATCCCAAACACAAAAACAAATCAATTGTTTTTTCTTTCAGTCCAAAGACACTATAATAGAATCCCACAACAAAAGTATCCCTCAATCGCTTGTAATCCACATGATGAATACTCGTCAAAAGAAGAAAATGACAAATCACAATTTCAGCAAAACATGGAAAAACAAAAAGCTTCTCAAAACTCAAAAGTAGCTAGAAAATCAAGTCGAAGACTCGGATAAGAAAACTAGGATACTAACAAATCAACATCATGTGGCTAAAATTAGTAATAAATAATCACCAACACTCGTATAACTTAATGTCCACACGAAGCCTGAAATAAACCTCACCCTCAAATGCATCAGTCATCAGAGTGGCAATGCCTCTTGCCATGAAGAAGTCACCAGTGCCACCCACCACAGATATATCTCTAGTTTTGTTCATCAAAGGGTCAGCCCCAGCAAAGTTTAAGCTTCCCTTATAGTGGTTAGTGGAGTTGAACACAAAAGAGAATCCAAGCCATGCAGTAAATATGTCTTTCTTATCATAAATGTAAAACCCCTGAGCCCTACCAATAGGGGTTGAGTGCAAGTTCTTGTCCAATGTAATGGGGTCATCAAAAACCACCAAGTCACCAAAATGGCTTTGTCCTGCCAATTTTACCCTGTTGCCCCAAGAAGGTGCACCTACTATGGCTGAAGTTGCATTCTTGCCATTTTTGCCATTGTAGATTATGTCATGGAAGTAAAACACCAACCTCTTACATGGGCTGCTATTGCGAGTTTGGATTCTTTTGCCATGGGTGGTGGTTGAGGAAGAGATTAGGAGGATGATCAAAAGGAAAGGAACTGATTTGAGTTGCAAAGTGAACATGATTCCTCGATCACTCGATTGTTTCAAGGACTTCAATTTGTGTGTACTTGAAACATCTAGAGGTGTGACGAATGGGACTTTATCTGCATATTTTTGTGGCTGCTAATTGAGGCCAATACTTCAGTTTTACTATACATTGTGCTCATGTCTTCCCTTCCACGCTATGGTGTGAGCAAACCAGCTCATACAAAGAGGGAAGAACCTTTTTCCTCATTTGGATCGTGTCCTTTTCCTGATTACTTCAAGCTTACGATTAACCTAAACATAGCATGTGCGTAAAAAAAAACTAATCATAGATGCACTTTATGTCGTGATTATATACCCAAAAAACAGTTAATTATATATTCCCTGTAAAATTTTATTTACAATTGTTACCAAAGAGTAAGAGAATGTCTGGACGCGAGAAAGAAAATTGATTCAGCTTCACTAAATACTTATATTGGATCCCAATACTAACCAAACATCATTCATTAGTCCCGAATCTCCCAATACTCCTACGGGTGTATTTGGATGGGGTATTTATAGAGGGTGAAGTATTTTAAAAGGGTAATTAAAATACTTCACTCTGAGTATTAAATATAAAGGATTTTAGAAATCAAGGGATTTTATGGGGTATTTTATTTAAGGTGAATTTGAAGAATTTGAAATATCTCCTAAAGAGGTGGTATTTTGAAATTCTCTCTCCTTACTCAGGTGGGGGGGCATCGGCCCCCAGACACCTGGTGGGGGCGCTGACCCCTATCGGACCGGTGGGGGGGCGCCGACCCCTATCAAACCGGTGGTGGTGGTGGTGGTGGTGGTGGTGGTGGTGGGGGGGGGGGGGGGGGGGGGGGGGGGGGCGTCCCCTATCAAACCGGTGTTTGGGGGGGGGGGGGGGGGGGGGCAGCTCGGGGGCACCTGATGGGGGCGCCGACCCCGGACATCGGTGGGGGTGTCGGCCCCGGACAAAGTATTTTTTAAAAGAATATTTTAAAAAAATGTAATTGAAGGTAATTTAAATGTTTTATCCAAACAAAGAATTTAAAATACAAGGTATTTGAATTACCTTGTATTTCAAATTCCTTGGAATTTTGAAAATACCCCATCCAAACACATCCCAAAGGTTATCCGAAATCACTCAAGGGCCAAGACGAATGTTCGGGAAAGTAATACTTTCAACCACTTTTAGAAAAGTAATACCCGAACTTCTATCACTTAGGCCAATTTGCCCCAAAGGGGGAAGGTAAGTCGAGTTTCCCTTTTTTTTATCTGAATTATTTCAGTTGGATTGAATGTTGAATCCTATTGTGATCCCTTTGCACCTTAACTAGTCTTTATAAAAAAAAAAAATGTTGAATCATAATATGTCTTCTGTGTATTATTGTGTTTGGTGAGAAAACAGAAACAGAGTTAGAAACAGGGCTTGTGGCAGCACTGTCAGTAAACCCATTTCTTTGGCTTCAATCCCTCCTCATGATATTTCAGTCTTAGGTAGATATATTTACTATGTCATTTTTAAATAATCTACTCAACAGTTAATATGTATAAATAATCCATTCATTTTATATTTTCTTAAAACCTTGGGGAGAAGCAGGGAGAGATCTTCACTCCTTCATTCAAACGCGGTTGAGATTTATCATTTATGCAACTCAAATTCCTTTTATACGCTAACAGTAAAATAAACAGAACAAAAGTTATTCTTAGAATTTGGAATATATAAATAAGGGTCATATAACTTTACACATACCAGTAAAAGAAAAAACTTTACACATATTTAGTATTGGATAGAGTATTTATCGTAGCTAGGCAGTATCTATCTCAAAAACTACTTACTTTAGTAATGCTTGCATAATAAATATAAGAGTAAATACCCAATTTGGTCCCTGAAATTGTGAAGTAGTATCAATTTGGTCCTTGAAATTATTGAAATTCCAAAAGCATCCCTGAATGATAAGTTAGTATCAATTTAATCCCTCATTTTACTCACTTAATATCAATTAAGTCCCTGACACTGCAAACTTAATATTAACTTAGTCCATATGATTTTTAACAGAGGGACTAAGTTGATCACCGTTTTACAATTTCAGGGACTAATTTGGAATTTCGATAATTTCAGGGACCATATTGATACTACTTAACAATTCCAGGGACCAAATTGGGTGTTTACTCTAAATATAACTTTGTTTTGAAAATATCCAATCACAAATGAAGTAATAAATTGAAAGTAAAAACAAATATGCAAACTCTAACCTTTCTGGAACAAATTTCAAAACATGAAAATGTTCATAGTGAAGCATTATTTAATTTTGACTAAGGAGGATAACATAAGTGGCGACATCGACCGCTAGCTTAAGGTGTGGAGCCACCATATCCAAAAGTTTGAATTGCCAAGTATGACACACAAGACCTACCTCAATGCTCAATACATTCCAAAAGAAGATGGGGAAAAAGAAGTAATAGATGAAAGAACAAATTAAAATAAACCATAAAGCAAGATTCTTTTCTAGCCAATTAATTACCAACATTCAAACAATTTAATATCCACACGAAGCCTGAAATAAACTTCACCCTCAAAAGCATCCGTTGAGAGAGTAGCCACTCCCCTAGTCATGAAGAAATCACCAGTCCCACCAATAACCGAAATGTCTCTAGTCTTGTTCATCAAAGGGTCAGCACCTGCAAAGTTTATGCTTCCCTTGTGTTGAGTAGAATTGAACACAAATGAAAAACCAAGCCAAGCAGTGAAAATGTCTTTCTTATCATATATGTAAAATCCTTGAGCACGTCCAATAGGGTGTGAGTGTAAATTATTGTCCAAGGTAACGGGGTCATCAAAAACAACCAAATCACCAAAATGGTTCTTTCCAGCTAGTATGGTCCTATTGCCCCATGAGGGTGCACCTATAATAGCCGCAGTGGCATTCTTGGCATTGTGACCATTGTAAATAATGTCATGAAAATAAAACACCAACCTCTTGCATGGCTCACGAACCCTTTTTCTCATCCGGTTGGTTGGTACTGCAGAGGATCCCCCTATAATTAGGAGCAAGAGAAGAAGAGTTGAAATTTTGAGCCTCATAGGTTCCATTATTGTTACTTAGCTAGCTAGCTCAATGGAAAATATACATTGGGTCATGACTCAATATGGAGTTGGAAATTTATAAGCAGTGTGGATCACGGGATGCATAAAGCAAGTTGCAATTAAATAATTAATTAATTAAATTATTCATGTGAAGACTATCAATATATATTTGCTTTAAGTTTATTCTTAAGGTGTTGAAGCCAAGCTTGGCTTTAAAGGTATGATTTATTATTACCCAAGAAGAGAGAACTTATTTTTGTATAGCTTTATGTCTACGACTATGGAAATCATTGGATGCATATAGGCCTCCAGCTACAGGGAACACAATTGGATAAACCTTTTTCACTTTTTCTGGTGCAGCCAGAACTGGACCACGTTTGCGGTTGGTGCTATGTCAAAGAGGCATCCAACAAGAGCAAACATCTTCACCCCAAGTCTCAAATTGATCTTTTAGTTTATTTTCATTCATGTGCTAATTACCGACGAAGGAAGAATAATATTTCAGCTATTTTGGTGGGTGACTCTTGGGTAGAAGGTTTTCCGAATGTTAGACTCGCGGTAGCGTTTGGTATCTAGAATGTTTTGTTTTATTTCCAAACAAACTACATTTCTGGGAATAAAATTTTCCCTTCTTTACACATGGGAATAGAGTTTTCCCAAGTTTATAACTATCATTCACTAATTTTATTCCCGAGAATCTTTTATGCTTGAGAATAAATTTTTAAAACTTGTAACAAACATGGGGAAACTTTATTCCCATGCCTACATTCCCGGGAATACTTTTTTAAAACTTATACCAAACGCTACCGAAGTGAAAAAATATTTTGAGGAGTTGTACTCAGACGTCACTTGGTGTAGGCCTACTTTGGATGGTATTATGTTTAAAATTGATCTTTTAGTTTATTTTTAACAAAATCAGTGTTCCTCATGTTAAGTATTGAAATAATTAAGATTTTCCTACATTTTAATTAAGTTTAGTATGCAGTTAAAAACTAATAAATGTTTAATTAATTTTTGGTTTAAATAAGTCTTTAGTCCCTGCAAAATTCACTGATTTTGGTTTTAGTCCTTATAAAAAAATTTCTTATGAATTCATCCTTATAATTTCAAAAGTTTTGTAAATAGTCCCTATGATTACCTCTGAGTACTAGAAATCATACCAGATAAAAAAGTTTGTCAATTCTAACCATGTGGCTCTAATGTATGATTTTTTTCCCTATTATCTAGCAAAATTTTGGTGCAAATCGGACAGAAACAAAAATTAACTCGTTATCCCTAAGTACTAGATATCATACAAAATGAAGGAATTTAGCAATTTTAAACTGAGGTCTCTAATGTATGAATTTATTTTTATTTTTTGGCAAATTTTATAGCTAGTCGGACAGTAAAATAAAACAACTTTGGTACCCTTGAGTACTAGATAAGGAAAAAGACGATGGTAGGTACTATTTACAAAAAAATTGAGATTACAGGACTAAATACTAAGTAAATTTTTTACAGGAACTAAAACCAAAATTGGTGAACTTTGCAGGGACAAAAAACTTATTTAAACCTTAATTTTTTGATTTAGAATTTCAAATTAGAAAGAGAGGGTTCATTTAAGTTTTCAAGTACAGTATTTTAGTCAAGGGTGTTTTGTTATAGTGGTTGCTCCTACTTACTAATTACTAATTATTAACAAATCAAATTTGGTTGACACTCGGTGTTAAGTCATCCCAACATGCAAATGGAGTGGTTGTGCCATATCTGCTCCATTTATAGTAAGAGGTTATAAGAAATCACCAATCCAAAAGTCATATTCAAATTATATGATTAGTTCAATTTAGGGATGGCAATAGGTAGGGTTTGGGTAGGGTACTATAGTACCCGTCCCCATACCCGCGTTTGAAAAAATTACCGGTACCCGGACCCGTACTCTCATGGGTATTAACTTTAGTACCCTTACCCGTACCCTCTGGGTACCTCAGTACCCGTACCCGTACCCGCACTTTAACAGTGAAAAAGTAAAAAATAACAAAAGAAAGTTATAACAATTAAAAAACGATTCAAAAGTCTTTTAAATCTACTAATACATATTACAAATCAAAATATTTAAATAAATAAAAACACCCAAAAAGGAATTATGGATGCAACTAGGTTTAGAAAGTTAAGAATCTTTAGATTAATTTTGGTTTTATAATTTGTATTATAGTTAAAATTATATATATTAGTAATATAAATAAATAAATAAATAAATATATATATATACGTATATATATATATATATGCGGGTATGGGGCGGGGTGGGTACCATAGTACCCGTACCCGCATCCGTACCCATTCATTTTTGCGGGTAATTACCCGTACCCGGACCCTTACCCATTATGTGGGTAATTACCCTATCCATTGTGGGTAATTTTTGCGGGTACCCTATGGATAGGTACAAATTGCCATCCTTAGTTCAATTGTATCATCCTTCCTATTCTTGGCTAAACGATTTGTAATTGAAATGGGCTACCATCATTACTGAAAGCGGTACAATATGGCAACCTTTTTTTTCAGGAATGTTTTTGAACAGAAATCCCCTTTGTTTTTTCATGTATTTTCGAGAAGCTTGTATATAAGGATGATAAGAAATAAGCGAGAGATAGAAAGAAACATATACGGTGTCTCAAATTTGTGTTCAAATAACACAACTCTTTTTTTGTGACAAACATTAATTTAGGCGCACAAAGAGGATAAGTTTTCAATGTATTTTGACATGAAAAAATATAAACAACCTAAATAAATATCCATCACAATTAATTTGCTTAAACCTCTATTACTTTTTTTAGACGAAGGAGATTAAAATACAAATAAAGCAATGAGGTTAAAATTTGATTTTAAAATTAAGCATTGTTCAAAAACAAAAATATTTTTTATTTGTACACGTAAAATTGATATTTAAATAATATTTTCATTCACATTTCTATATTTCATCTTGAAATATAATATGCATTAATACTCACTACGGTATATCCCATTTCAGGTGTTATATCGAACATACACCCTACTTGTATTTTTATTTTTTTTTGCCATAAATGATATGAAGAAAAACAGATTAAAGCATTAATTAAGATTTATTACTTGAAACTTGATTAACAAATAACCGTCCAAAGTTGAGATTCTAAAAGAAATATGGTCCCTCAATGGGATGTAGATCATCTGTTCCAAAATGGTGTCTCATCCTCTATCTCATCCATATAGATTGTGTCACGTCATTTAAAATGATATATTTATAATAAATAATGTAACTAACTTTTCAAGTGATATAATCTAAGTGGGTGAGACAGGAGATGATACACCATTTTAGCTTCGATGATCTCCATTCCATCCCCGTCAAAGATGTTCTTTTTTTCTTCATCAACATCCCAAAATGACAAAAAGAGGCAAGAGCAGTTATGAATGGGTTGGTTATACTTATACCATTGAAGTCTTGATCTTCACGCAGCCAGTACTGGTGCCATATGTATGTATTATTTTTATTTTATTTGAAGGACTAAAATTATAAAGATCAAGACTTGAGGGGTTAAAAATATAACAAATGTAGTTCCTATAAAATTCAGTTATTCGTAGAAAGGTCCTTGGGTTAATCTGTAGTTGGAGACCTGTCATTGACTCACAAGGCCCAAAAGCAGCCCAAGTACAGAAAAGTGGGATCTAGTTTTATGGGTCGAAATGATAAGAACAGACTGGGCCAGCGGGATTTGAAAAGTGCTAAGGATATTATATTGATGAAGGAATTTTTTTTTTTTACAAAAAAATATATATTTATTTAAAATTAAATTTTAATGTATTTATATTTTCCATTGAGAAATATTGATGGAGTTGACCATTCTTTTTATGTCTGTGTCGTGTTCTCACAAGTTGAGTTTATTAAAATTGGCCGCAACCCAATCAAAGTTGAGTAGGTTGGTCAGGACAGGTTTTGGGGGAATTGAAACCCGAACATTGAGTTGGTTCAAGTCGGATGATCGGGTCCCCTAATTAAAATTAAAAACAAAAATTAAAAAATATAAAAAATATTACAAAACATTAAAACCAAATAATTATAAAACATTAAAACCCAGTAGCCAACCCAACCCAACCCAATCCTAATCCTTTTATCCTCTCTCAATCTCTGGGTCTCTCCGCTGCTCTGGTCACACACACCCACACTCGCTACTTCACTAGTCACAAACTCTGGGTGTGTTTGGTTCAAAAAGGAAGGGAGGGGAAATAACACTTTCATGTTTAGTTCAGGAGTAGAGGGGGGATTTTAAAACAAATTTACTTTTAAATCCTTATAATTATTTATTTCAAAATGACAAGTAGGGATATTTTTTGCAATAAATGTTAAATGTTTTAAAACCCCTCACTCCAAATCCCTCAATATTGGAGGGGAGACAAAACTCACTTAAAGAGGGATTTTGCTCCCCTCCCATCTCTTCAAGAGTTGAACCAAACATAAAAGTTTTTTAAAAAAAATCCCCTCTCCAACCAAACATTACCTTAATCTTTCTTCTTCTTCTTCTTCCTCGTGCTTTTTATTTGCCTATCTTTCTTATTCTTCTTCCTCAAGCAGCACGAAGGCTAGTTGGAGATAAGCACTGCCACCGACTAGTTGGAGTAGAGATGAGCTTTGCTGTCGTTGGTTGAGACAAATGCATTATTGTATGCAAAACGTCCTTTTTCTTCTCCTCCTTCGGGTTGCTTGGGTTGCATTTCTCCAACCTGGCACCCGAGTCGAATCCCTCGGGTTCTTCCTTCTACAAATTGAACAGACTACTCGACCACCCAAACTAGGATTTTTCTATTTGGTTTTGTTCAGATCATATATATATATAAAGCTAATTTCTGTTATAATAAATGAACAGAATTCACCAAGCACTGATAGGTAAGTTGTATTTCAGAAATATCACCAAACAGTATTTATGTGTGGTTTTCATTTGAAGGGAAACTCATATGTTCAGATATAAAGCTTAAATATTTGTATATATTTACCACACCAGTTAGAAGAGGGGATTGAGGACATAAAAAGCGCATATACTTCCAAATGCTGGTTAGGACAGATAATAGATAGGTATTTGATGCCCTGTGGTTAGATTATTAAATAGAAACACTGTAATAGCTCATGCACCTATTTGAGTGTGAACAACTAATGTTTTTAGCTTTAGATCAGTATTTTATTTACATCTGATTGTAAGATGGTGTTTCTATGTAAATGGGTTACAGTAGGACGAGTACTCTTTTAATATAATTCGGTGTTTATAAAAAAAAAAGTTGAAAGTTTTGAAGGCATTGTATTGATCTGTCCGGGTGCACTATTAATTTGTTTAGGAACCTTTTTATGTAGCCATTTGACTTTTTTTTTTATAAGCAAAACAGTATATAAAAATAAGTACAAGGGATACTCAACCCATATACAAAGAGAACAAGAATTCATAAAACAGAGCAAAACAACTACAGATAATACATCAACCTAAAGCAAATAAAGCTATAAGATTGAGATATAGCTATAGTCCCATCCCACGACAAAACCAACCAATTCCTAACACTACTAAAAACCTTCTAATTACCTGCGGATTTTCCTGCGGATTTTGCTCAAAAATTCGCAGGTAACATGTTTCCTGCAAATTTCATACGAATTTCTGTCCATAGGTAATATCTTCGTGGGTAATTTTTTCCTACGAATTTTAAAATCCGCAGGAAATTTCCTACAGATTTTATTGTGAAAATATCCGCAAGTAATTTTCCTGGAAAATAAACTGTAGGTAATTTCACATAAAATTTTGCAGGTAAATTCGCAACAACAAATTCGCAAGTAAATCCGCAAGAAATTTTGCAAGAAAATTCGCAAGAAAATTTCTTGTGGACTTTTTCCTAGGAAAATTCGCAGGAAAAATCAAGAAAAATTTATTTTAAAATTATTTTGTAAAATAAAATCTAAAAAAATTTTAATAGTGATATTTTGTTACTATTATATAAATATAAACATTTTATTTAGTTTATAAAATACTAACAAAATTATAGATTATATTATTTATTTTTATTTAAGAGACTTGTTGCCTGCAACCACTTATGCATCTAATATAAGCTTAGAAAAAATATACAAATTTTATCCTTAGTGAATGATTTCGGATAAAAGAAGGAAGCAACATAGTAAGATCATTCTACTATCATCAAGCATGATTATCAATTAGTTGCTCTAATCAACTGTCTGATGTGATAAAATTAACCAGTCTCACAAAAAAAAAAAAAAATCATACCAAGAATATTTAGTTTCAGGTGCTACAAAAGAATATTGTTGTATAGAAAGCCCACATCTGGATAGTAATTGACAGTTGCTACAGAGGATTCAATCAATCATTGATTATAGAACTATTATTTATTAAAGAAGTTACATTAAAATTTACATTTCACAGCATTCAACAATGTCACAAGCTAATTTTGGCCGGTTATTGGGTCTCGTTGCGACATTCTCAATCTTCCTTACAACTAGAAGACCAACTCCAAGCACTCTCTGCATGAAGGGAAGACAAATAAATGTAAAATATATCCACAGTTCGTATAAAGAAAGATGCAGTGAAATTTCAAATAAGGCCAAATTCAAGGATGAATATGGAATATTTTGAGGCAAGTGAATAATAATAAATACATGCAACGGAAGACAATAAAGCATGCCCCAAGTTATGAAGAACTGTGAGAAAGAAAAGAATATTCATCAGTAGAAATAGAGCTTTACCATTTGAGAAAATGTTAGAGGAAGGGAGTGACCATTAAAAAAGTCATTTGACAATCATTGGTATTCTGTTCGCTATTTGCCTGCAGATTAGACAAACTGGTCTTAAGCCTTTCTTTATATTGCAATAAGTAAAAGCATAATTTAGCCATACAAACTGAATCAACTGATGGCACAATTGGTTTAGCAAAAGAAAATAAACATGATTCCAAAGTGTTCAGGAAGCATATAGTTGAACATAAATTTGACATACAAACTGAATCAATTGATGGTCTTAACTCTTAAGTTAACCTGCAATTGGATGTAAGCAACAAAAAAAGTTAACCTGCTTGGACATATCTTGCTAGATTTATGTATATGTGTACACTCAATTAGTGCACTAAGCAAGAATCTATTTCAAAAATTGATTACTATTGCAATTAATTAGCATTATTTTAAAAGGTTAAACTAATGTTTTGGTCCCTATACGTGACACTGATTTTCAATTTGGTCCTTATACGTAAAAAGTTATCAATTTGGTCCCTATACGTGACACTGGTTTTCAATTTGGTCCCTATACGTAAAAAGTTATCAATTTGGTCCCTATACGTGACACTGATTTTCAATTTGGTCCTCACCGCTAATTGGTCCCGATATAAGAGGACCAAATTACAAATTATTGTCACATGTAGGGACCGATTCAACAAAAAAAAAATTGAAATCGGTCCCTACATGTGACAATTATTTTCAATTTGATCCCTACATGTGATAATAATTTGCAATTTGGTCACTCTTATATAGGGACCAATTAGCGGTGAGGACCAAATTGAAAACCAGTGTCACGTATAGGGACCAAATTGATAATCAATGTCACGTATAGGGACTAAATTGATAACTTTTTACGTATAGGGACCAAATTGAAAATCAGTGT
This sequence comes from Echinosophora koreensis, assembly GCA_035048595.1. Taxonomy (NCBI): domain Eukaryota; kingdom Viridiplantae; phylum Streptophyta; class Magnoliopsida; order Fabales; family Fabaceae; genus Echinosophora; species Echinosophora koreensis. Next base: position 4,888,170 of record JAPCYP010000017.1, on the reverse strand, counting down.
CACGTATAAGAACCAAATTGATAACTTTTTACGTATAGGGACCAAATTGAAAATCAGTGTCACGTATAGGGACCAAAACATTACTTTAACCATTTTAAAAATAATACAGAGGAACTATATATGGCATATAGTTGAACGTAACTTTGCAAGAAGGAAGCTAGATGCTGGATAAATCAACATATTAAGTGTAATAATAAAATAAAAGCAATGTACAAGAAATATAATAATATCTAATACACGGTAAAAAGAATTTAAGCAATAAGAGTATACCTCGTGGGAATAAGGTTTAAGGAGTTGAGGAAAATTAGCAAAGGATGTCAAACATAGTAAGTGATTCTATTTGTTTGCGCCCTGCATAGAAAACAAGGTACAAGTTCAACCAAGAGTAGAATTCACAACAAGGTTGAACACATAACTTGAGATCCAACAAAGCCAGAAAAAAGGAACAAACAAAAGCACTATATTATAAAGAAACAACACTGAAGAAAAAAAAGAAAATAAAAACAACAAAAAAGTGTATAAATAAAGAACCACTTGAAACCACTAGCAGCTCCAAGGTATAGAAGATAAAGCCAATAAAAAGTGACCGCATATATAGATGTAATGATCCAAAAGCAGCTTGCTGACCCAAACTAGCACTCTGAGAAGTAATTGGAGACTAAACCACAACAATGCACCTTCATGATTGAAAAGATAGGAAATCCCAAATTAGAATGGTGTCACGCACAGCTCAAACAATAGGCAGAGAATTACTTTGAGAATGGCATCATAGTCTAAATTCTAAACTCATGCAGCGCCACAACAAAAAGAAAGCCACATAGTGCCACCTTCACTTTTCAGCGAATCACACTACAAACAGAATAAACTCCAAAAAAGCAAATAGATCCTAACAAATTAAAATGACACCTAGAAGAGACCAATCATTAGCTAGAACAAGTGGAATAGGAACCAGCACAAGCATTTCTTGGTTCATACATTATATCAAACAAGTTGTAAGCATTCTTTTTTGAAGACATAGTAGACACATGTTGAATATGAACTTAGAAAATTAATTTCACCAGAAAAGGAAGACAAAACAAGTCTAAAATTATGTTGATGAACATGATCTGGTAGTTAATCAGGTATAAAATACAAGACAATGTAGTGAAGGCTTTGGATACAACAAATTGAATTAAGAAAGTGAGATTTAGTGAAGCAAAAGGAATCAAAAGGAAAGGCGCAATGATATGCTTAACGAATTCAGAAATCAAAATCACAACTCAAGAATTTGAACTCAAAAATCTCAAATGTATACTTTGATTACTAAAAAACATGTTAGGTTTCCGTTCAAACCTTGTTGAGGCGCTTGAAAATCTGATCTTCGTTGAAGCTACGGCTTGGAAGAAACGAAATAGAAGAGGAAGCTAAATCAAAATTTGTTCGAAGAAACGAGAAGAAGAAGAATGAGAAGAAAAGAGAGAAGGAGAAGAAGAAAACCTGAGAGATGCTCAACTCACTGACTCAGTATGAAAAATTTGCAGAACTGGTTCAATCGTTTTGTTCAGAGCGGCACGCGACTTCTTTTTTGTGCGGTAACTTCGTTCTTTTTTTTCTTCAGTTGCTTCATTTAATTTTAAACTTTTGTTATATTAAAAAATGATTTTAATTTCCACACAGTAAGTTCAAACTGCATATTTGAATTTGTAGGAATTTCTGTAGGAAAATTCAAAATTTCCTACAGATTTTCTTGCTAATTAAATTCTGCTAGCAAAGTTTATATGGTATATGGATTTATAATAAAATTTGTAGGTAATTTCCCAACAAATAAATTTGAAGAAAAATTCGCAACAAAATTACCTGTAAAATTTCCTGCAAATTTCAACTAACATGTTTTGCTACGATATTTCTTGCGAATTTTTTGTGCAAATTTGATTCATAGAAAAATCCGTAGGAAACAACCAAACATTTATTGCAAATTTAAATCATAGGAAAATTCGTAGGAAATATCAAAAGTTCCTACAAATTTTCCTACGAATTTAAATTTATAGAAAAAAAATCTTATTTTTGAAAAATTTGTAGCAAAATTCGTAGGAAAATCTTGCGAAAAAGATTCATAGGAAAATTTGTAGGAAAATCATAAATTTCTAGTAGTGTAAGAACCCAAATTGAGAAAACCAAAGCCAGACCAGTCAAACTGAAACAGCCATCCAAAGCCAAAGATAACACCTTTGACGTACCTAATTTAAACATTGACATTGATTAAGCTGCAAATGGTGAATAGTAAGAGGGGATACGTTGACGACTAAAAAGCTAGACCAAAGAAAAAAGACATAAAATTGATATATTGCCAATGTTTGACATGCGCAATTCCATCCTATAACATATTAACCAATTCTTGCCAAGGAAAATCAACAACTATACATGTAAGAATAAATGTTGAACAAATTAATAGCCATAAAAGTGAACCTCGATGGAGATCAATGCAATTACTTTATAATAGGTCACTGATTTACCAGTTAGTCAATTACATATCCATTTTTTGTCGATCAATAGCCATATATAGAGCATTCATAGCACTCCGCGCGCGCAGATTTTAATAAACATTTGAATAAAATGGTGCACTACGAATTATTTTAGGTGATATGAAAAAACAAAAGTTTATACTTATTGACCAATTAATTAGCACACTTCAAAATTCATATGATAAAATGCTCTCCGCGATGAAAAACATACATCTAGATCTACTTCAGAACACTCGATAAGTGAATACTTAAGTAAATCCCCCATAATAATATTATGTCTACACTTCATTATATACACTTTTACTTTACACATACCTTTATGAAAATAAGGAAGAGAAAGAAATTTAATAATTTTCTCTTCTCCTTTGTTTCTTTCCCATAAGAAGTAAGTGTAGAGATAGTAAGTGTAATAAATGAGATGTACCAATATAACTTTTTTTATTTATTCACTAGCTACGACTTTTTATATCACCAACACTCGAAGAACTTCACATCAACACAAAGCCGAAAATAAACTTCGCCTTCAAATGCATCAGTGGAAATGGTGGCAATTCCTCTATGCATAAAGAAGTCTCCAGTGCCACCAGTCACAGAGATATCTCTTGTCTTCTTCAAAATGGGGTCAGCTCCAGCAAACGTGATGGTTCCCTCATGATCTGTGCTATTAAGAACAAACGTGAATCCAAGCCAAGAAGTGAAAGTGTTCTTTGTATCATAAATGTAGAACCCTTGTGCCCTTCCAACGGGTTTTGAGTGAAAGTTGTTATCCAAGGTAATGGGGTCATCAAAAACTGCTATGTTCCCAAAGTGGAACTGACCTGCCAATTTGGTTAGATTGGCACCTTCTGGAGCTGCTACTATTGCTGAAGTTGCATTAGCTGCATTCATTCCGTTATAGATGACATCATGAAAGTAGAGGACCAAGTTTTTGCATGGTGTAAATTGCCTCTTCTTGCCAGGGAAGGCTGAACATAAAGCAAGGAACATAAACAAAGCAAAGAGGAAAACTTTGGCACCCATTACTTTATTGACTTTTGTTTGGAATGAGAAAACAATAGAAAAGGGTTTTGAAACTAGGAGGAGGAACAGCAACCAATTATACGTTGGAGGACTCAGCTTAGCTTACTTCTGGGTCAAGTGTCCTTTTATAAGGACTGATGGTTCTACTGGAAACAGTGTTATTAAGAAGAAATTTAATGAACAACCATGATAGTTAAACGTTATTTACTTTAATAATTAAAACAGGAAATGCTAATTAATTTTAAGAATATATATTTTCATTAACTCACTATTATACTCTCTCTTTTTTAAATTTTGAATACACCCTAAAATCTAAATAGCCTTTTGGGTCGAGTAGATCCACCACCAGAGCCCAGTCCGTGGGAAACAGCGCACACTAGTAACCTACGGTCTAACCCGTGGGAAAACAAGCAGGAATGTTTGGTGCCTCTGTTTCCTAGGGAGCAACCAAAGGGAAATCTAGCGAGAGATTTGCAAGGGTCTTGACCGTAGGAAATGTCAAAATTTCCCAGGGATTTATTTCCCCGGGTAAAAAGCCCTGGGAAATAGCTTAATTTATTGTAGTGAGTATTCCCATGGCTTAGGCTCTTTGAGCCCGTTATGGGACCAATCTCTGATTCGGTTGATTGGGCAAGATTTTACCCCTTGATTGTTAGCCTTTCAATGGGGGTGACTCCAAAGGATTCTAACCCGGGTTCCATATGTTCTCTTTTTTATGGGGGCAAGTTGCTTCCACTCGACTAACACCTCGTTAGTAACTCACTATTATACCTATAATATCACCTTATATACTTATATTTTTATCAACTGATTATATTTGAACCCATCGATCATTTTTTATACACTTACATTTTTATTCAGCCACACGTAAGCAATAGTGAGAAACATGCACGTTCATTTTTATTTTTTTTGACGGACACATTCATTTTGTTTATACAGGTATATTCATAAGGATATTTCATATGCTTATTATACTCTTCTTTCATGGAGCATTTCTAGCAGTTGTACACTTGTACGTGTGTGTGTGTGTGTGAGAGAGAGAGAGAGAGAGAGAGAGAGAGAGAGAGAGAGAGAGAGAGAGAGAGAGAGAGAGAGAGAGAGAGAGAGATTTCTTGTGCAGTGTTTTTCTTACTCCTGGAGAATGTAAGTATTAATTTCCATTTTCATGTTAGACTTTTAGTCATGCTAAATAGAAATATACAAAAAATTACAATAAAATACACGTCATTAAATGTCTATAAAATCACATCAATATTTTTTGTATAAGTTTACATAAAAGGACTAAAGTAGTATACACTATTAATGTAAAAAGTTTTATACTGACATTTATTAACATTTTGACATGTGTGATTTTATTTTAATAACTAAGAGAATGAAATAACAATTAATAATATTGATTTGGTAAGATATTATTGGATGTATGTATAAAAATCATTTATATTGATAGTGTATAGAAACTAAATTCTACAATTTTTTTGATAAATAGCATAACATTAAGCTTTTTTATATCTATATAAACTTTTGTTAATGTTAACCTTAAGAAAAATCGTAAATAAACAAGAAAAACACCAATTTGTTCAAATTTTCATTGGTGCCGCTCCACCACCAACTATAACTACGTGGTCTACAATCACGCCATATAACAGAATATTTAGAAATTAATCAGTCATTGTTTTATTGATGATATTCAAAGGCCAATTCTGGTCAAAACCTAAAAAAGTAAAAGAGAAAGACAGCTATTTGCACGAAACGATGTATAATGGATTAAAGCTATATATTGCATTAATATATCAGGGTCATCAATGCCGGTGCTGAGGCTCCTAATCATCTAAGGTTTCCAATTTTTTTAATATTAATATTTTTAATAAATTTGACTTAATTATTATTTTAAAATATTAGGTGATAAGTTTTATTATAATAAATTTTTATTAATGCATTTATGTTTTTATGCCACTTTAAAATAAATTGTGTTGTGAGCATAATAATTACCATTAATTTTCAATTTTATATCTAAGTTATTTTATTATAAATTTTCTTTGAAATATAAAAGTTTAGATTGAGGGAAAACACGCCTCCTTGTAAAGCAAGGGAATACCACCGACCTCAACGATGATTTATTGTGAAATTTACATATTACCTACCAACATGGAAGATATATGAATCGAACCCAAGTCACGGATAGTGTGAGCGAAAGACTTGACCAGATATATCAACCCCTGTTAGCTATTATGAATTTTCTAATAATTCTATCTATTAATAATTGTATTAACTTTTTTATATTATTTATTTCAAAACTTTATTAACTACCTAATACTCCCTCCGGTCCTTATTATAAGAGGCAAATGACTACCTTTTTTGGGTCCAAAATATAAGAGACATGCATGTATTTTGACAAATATTAAATGCTCATTTCCAATTTTACCCTTATTTATAATAGGGTTTATATTTACGAGACAGTACAACTTTTAATGCAAGTAGGTTTGTTCATTAATTATTGAAGGGTTAAATTTGTAAATTTATATGAATATTAATTACAAATAACTTATTTCAATGTATTTCCTTGGTCTATGTATTTTAAGGTTTTGCCTCTTATATATAGGACATGAGTGAGTATTTAATTACACCTTCTCTCTCTTCTCTTCTCTTCCACCATTTTATTTATTAATTCTAATAATATTCTCCTCCTTCATATTTCAGTCCACCCACCCACCCACCCACAGGCCACTAGCTATTACTTGATTAAAATATTGATAAATAGTTTTGCGACTCAGAAAGCCAGAAGGGTAAAACTAGAATTGATGAGTTATTTTAGACTAGATTTGAACATATATTTTATCTAAAGCCTTGGGATTTCTAGACACGATCGATAAGTATAAATGTAAGTATAAATTATTAAAAAACCGATTTTAGTACTCATGTTTAATCCTTTTGTTATTTTTTAACATTAATTGCTTTCCCTTCTACCATACTATTCTGTTCTCGATCCCTTCTCATTTTTATAGCATACATTGCGCTCATTTTCTTGAGCACCTTTATAATGTAAACCAAAAATTTCTTCAATTCAGTCATCATATACAAGACATAAAATGGTGCTTAAAAAGGTAGTCACAATAGTGCTTATTATTCTACATATCTCTTCCTAATGTTTTTTTAAGTTCATCTGGAATTTTAAATGCAGATGGCTGAAAAAAGGACTATAGAAAGTAATTATTAATTAGTTCGTATAAACAAAAGGGACAGAATATGCGATGCTGTGATGGTTTTGCTCCCAAACTTGCATATAATTGGCTACTTATTGTTGTTTTACTCGTTATTTTTTAGTGATTTCATTCATCTTGATATATCTCATTTCCTTTTTAAATTCTTTTCTTGTCATAAATGTTGGCAACCAGTTCTGGTGGGAGGTTGGTATTGTTAGGTAAATCTTGTTTTCAGTGGCAAAAAATGGAGACTTTTTCTGTTCCATTTAGCAACATAGGGTTGGTGTCTTGGTGAATGGTGCTTGACTATCCCTTCCCGCCCAGTTGCAAATTCCACAAGTGCACACGACAACATTAAATAAATTGCCGTTGCTTTAATCTCTTTTTGCTGATTTGGGTTTAGATTTGGCTTCATTTCCCATCAATTAGGTTGAAGAATCTAAAGGCGGCATAGTAGAATCGGGGACCAGTTGTACTCTATTCCATTATTTTCCACCGATTACTAGCTAATGTTCCTGAACGCTTAATATCATTTGACCCACATGAATTAGTGAGACTCGTTTCCAAAATAATTGAATCCACATGAATTTCAACACATAGGAGAGAGTATGTTGAAAAAAAAGTGTTAGAGCGTGTGTTACTTCTCTAATCTTAAATTCTCAAATGGCATATATGTTGTCGTTTTCGTTTTCAGTTGTTTTAAGAGTAGGGGTATAAATGAATCAAGTCGAACCGAGAACTTGAAATTTGAGCTTGACTTGTGGGGGGGAAAAAAATTAGATTGCTCAAACGGTTGAGATTGCAGTCACATGTGAATGATGTGAGATGCCTATAAGTGATTGCAATTTCAACCGTTGATATCGTATCTACACGAACCTTATTTCAGTAGCAGAATTAGTTGATTTATTTTAAAACTAATTTAGGATCACTTGTTAGTTGTTACGGATAAAAAATAAAATTCCATATTCGATAATTTAAAAAATATATTTCTGAGTTTTTTTTCATTAAAATAAAATAAAAATTTTGTTTGTTTACGATCATAAAAATCATTTTTGAACACTCACCTTTCTGCAATCAAATTTTATTGAAAATCTAAAAAAATAGTTTCAGGTTTTTTCAAAAAATTTTTTCCAGATTCTCGTTTATTTCAAAAGCTGAAAAACAAATAACTTGTTTCAAAAAATAAATAATGATTTTTTAAAAAATAATTTTTCACAAAAAAACTGAAGCAAGCAAACTCTTAAGATCTTAGGCTATGTTAGGGAGGATGGGGTGTGATGGTTAGTAATGGAATGAAGTGGTGTAAATTCATTAACCTATTGTTTGTGAGTTTTTTCATTAATGGAGTGTGATGGTTTAGGATGGTAACCCAAACCGCTCCACTTCATCCAAACCCCTCATTTTTATACTCTCCAAATTGGGGGGTTTGAGATTTTTTTCTATATCTCTCATCAAACTTCCAAACAATAGAGTGTGATGCTTTTACTTTTCCAATCTACTTTATTACTAACCACTCCATTATTAATCATTCCACTCCATCCGCATAAAAACTTCCAAACATAGCTTTAAGTGTGGATTCCATTCTTAATGCTGAAAAATGCCACCTACAGTAATTATTACCAATTCCAAAAATAATTTTTTCTTATTAAATTATTGAATTTTAGTTGATGAGTGAAGAAATGGAAAAGAAGATCTGAGCCCTACAACTCTAAACAACTAGTTAAATATTTTAAAATTAAATAACTGGTTATGTTTTATAAGAAAAAAAATATGTTATTAGTAATTGTTAATATCATGATTAATAAAACATAATTAAAAAGATTTAGTTTTACGACATGAAAATATATAATTTGAAAAGGAGCACGGAATGGAAAGAAAAAGGGGGAACCAAATCATGAGAGTCATTTACTCCCAACTTATCTAAAGACGGAACTGAATTCTCTCATGTCATGTGTCTCCAACTCCTCTCTAGCAACTAGATCTGGACTGTCCATCCAGATCTAACAGTCCAGAAAAATCAAAATTTTAATATTTTTTTTAATATAAGTAAAAAAAAAGCCCAAACTTTGTATTCTCTCCCATCGTGTAGCCCGCCCCGCCACGCCTCGCCACACCCCTGTTCCTTACTCCCCTCTTGCAACCCGATTTGTTGTCGTCATCCCGCCGCTGTGGACGGTCAGTCACTATCGTTCATGGCCAGTCATCAGTATGGCAGATTGGCAGAAAAGGGATGAAAAAGGGAGAGTTGTTATTTGTGTTCAAAAAGGTGATGGAGGGAAGACAATTTTCTACCAAAGTAAGGATTTTGTTGATTGGAAAGTAGATCCATATCCTTTTTATGCAACACTCGAGTATGTGAGTGCCCATGAAGCTTGTTACCCAAAGAAACTCTTTTTAATGAACCCGTGTCTTTCAAGTATTTAAGGTAAACTCCTATTCATCTTATATGTCAATAAAAAAGGTTGCATTTGATGCAACGGTTCCGAAGTGCCCCGCAAAATTATCTGAACCTGGACTTGGACAAAAATATCTCCGATTTCCATCCCTTCTCTGCCAAACAGGTGTTAACAACACGGCGGGAAAGGCATAGGCGGCGTTGCAACACGAGCATCCCAGGGAGAGAGAACGAGACTTGGGAGAGGGTGAGTGACGTGGCAGGGTGGTTGGCCATGAACAACGGCGACTGACCGTCCATGGCGACCAATCGGGTTGTAGACAAGGTGAGGAACATGGGTGGGGAGGGGCGGGCTACATGTTGGGAGTGAATACAAAATTTGGGTTTTATTTTTAAACTTATTCAATTTTTCAATGTTATAAAATCCCCATTTTTGGACTGTTAGATCTGGATGGACAATCCAGATATGATTGCTGGAGATGAGTTGGATACACACGGCAGGAGAGAATCCGTAGTCATTTTTAATCTGTAACGAATGAGCCCTCAACTTATTCAAACTTATCAAAGATTCATTTTTGTGGTGTTTAACCTTCAATTAGGTTCTTGGTTCTCTATGACCAAGGTATAAGCTTCTATACTTAGGTATGTCTATCAATTTATTTATGGGCTTTGGTGCTGAATCCCTCATGGGCTATCACATAGGGATTGAAGTTGAAGGAACTAGGAAGCATCGGCACATGCAAATGTATTATTAGGTGTAAGGCTAAGCTTCTCAATTCTATTTCATGGATACTTAAGCATGACGATCAATTTTTTTATTATGGGCTTTGATGCGGCATGTCTCATGGGCCATCACATAGAGATGGAAGGAACTAGGAACTAGGAAGCATTGGCACATGCAAATGTATTATTAGGTGACAACAACATACATGAGTCATGACAACTCCAAGTACAAACTACAAAGCACGGTTCGTTCTCTCCTCCTAGTAACACTCATACAACTTAATGTCCATCTTGAGGCGAAAGTATTTGAAACCCTCGACTTCAAGGGTCTCTAATGTGGCAATCCCCCTTGTCATGAAGAAGTCACCAGTTCCACCAACAACCGAGAGATCCCTAGTCTTCTCCCCCATTAAGTCAGCACCCATTATGTTTAGGGTACCCTTGTGCTCGCTTGTGTTGAAGACCAAAGAGTATGCAAACCAAGCATTATAAGAATCTTTCTTGTCGTAGAAATAGAAACCTTGAGCTCTTGCAACCGGTGGAGAAAGAAGGTGTTGGTCCTTTGTCACGGGGTCATTAAAAACAACAAGCATTCCAAACTCAAAGTCACCACCAAGCTTACTTGCATTAGATGCCCTTGCAGATGTGGCGTTGGCAAAATTTGTGCCATCGAAAAGGATATCGTGGTAATAAAGCACAAGGCGCTTGCATGGTTTCTTTGGTGTATGTAACTTTTTGGAAGACACGTTAATAGATTGGAATGATAGGAGTAGGGAAAAAATTAGAAGGCAGACACATTTTTCCCAGAGGTTTCTCATTGTTGTTATTGTTACTCACTTGCTACTTAGTGCTTGAGATGGTTGATTACTTGATTGATTGTGATGAACATGAAATGTTGGGATTTATAAGTTTGATTCTTGATGTGCCAAAGAAAAGGTTAGATTTTTGGGCTGCCTCCTTAGGGTCCTTGTCAAACATTATGGCCAAAGCCCAACAACTCTAACGACTTTTTTGGATCATCTAATGGAACCATTTATTGTTTTTTCCTCTATTTTCCTAGGCCGAACGGTCTAATTAAAAACGAGGAGTAGAAAAATAAATACAAACTTATTTCATTAATAGAGCTCCCCTCAAAATTTATAACTTTATTTTTATATCTTTTATATATATCACTTTCGATTTAGATATTCTGTTTACAGGAAACAGGATACAATCCTGTTAGAAAGAGAAAGAACCAAAGTTTCTAAAATGTAACTAGTGAACCCTACTTAATCATGATAGATTGATAATAAGTTCTCGTAGGTTGAAAGTTGTATTTAAATCTCTTTAACATAACTATCATGTTATAGGAGACAATTCATTTCCTATCACTTTCATCTTCATAACCTTTCATGCGAAAATTCACACATGAAGGCTATTATAATAGGTTAAAGCAATAGCGGATTGGCTTTAACAGAGGGAACTTCCCTCAATTGTAACTTTCTGTCAATAAAATCATAACTATAAGATCTAATAATTTTGTTGGTTCATGAACTATTTAGGGATTTTTAAAGTAGGTTTCTGAACTTTAAAAGTTTGTAATTAGATCACTAAACATATAAGAATTTCTAACTGAGTCCCTTGTACACATCTCCATTAGGGTTCTCAAAAAATATAGGGATCTATTTGATATTTTGTTCATAAAAAGTATAAAAACTTATTTGAAATTTTCATGAAATTCACAAAACCCACAAATACACAAGTGAATAGATCACTTAAGGAACGTTAACGAAAACTTAATAAACCGTGACGAAGATGTGCATGCGAGATTCAACTGTAAATTTTCTGAAGTTCAAGGACCCAAATGCAAACTACCTAAGTTCATAAACTTATTTGAAAATTCTCAAATAGATGAAGCACCGAAACCAAATTATAATTGTGAAATCAAGAATTCTAGATGGGGGCTATAAGTGAACAATAAGATCCACATACGATTCTCCGGCATCAGAAACTTTCTTTGATGATTATAGGTTCACATTTATGCAATCACAGGGAACAAATTTGTCTTAATTCTAACGGCAGACTCTTATTCAGTTCCTTTCAACTGAAAACCTATTTATTCTTATTGCTTTTGAATGTTTATGTCAGTTATTAACCAGTAAACTATTGAAAACTAAATGACATTGCTGATCTATTCACCAATTTCACTACCTAACACAAAACGCGGGGTGATAGCTTGACACAAACTTCACCGAATTGTGGTACTGCTGCATCACCATGTGTCTTATTCCGTATCAAATTTTATTGGCACCCCATTGTGGTACTGTTGCATCACTAAAACCGTTGCTATTGTAGGGCAATCTTGTGATACCAACAAACTACCAACAGGTCCCAGTTCTGGGTACTCACTTCTTTTAAGAGCATAGGCCACTTCGCCTTCTGGCTTTAGACCCACAAGAAACAGATTGCAATGTTTAAACTCATGGATAACAGCAACTGTTTCTGCAGCATCTTTCACTGCTTTCTCTTCATAGACGATAGAGTCATCATTGGCTATTTTCTGCTTGAATTCAGCAAGGACCTCCTCATCCCCTGAGATTAATCTGGTGCTGGAGGATTCGTCCACATCAACTCTCACAATCTCTCCTGCAATCCTTGGTTCCAAAACAAAGCGAAGAACCACTAATCTTATGCCAGGGTGCTCAGCCATACGGGCTCCATAAGCAAGGGCCTCACGGTCATCACGACCACCAAAGAAAAGAACTGTAATGCAATAAGAAACATTACTTGCAGATACATGGGATGAACCACCAAGCCCGCGATCAACAAGAATTCCAACTGAGCATGGAGCATGCTCAAGTACCCTTCTGTTCACCAATCGAAAGTCATTTCGTGTAGTCTCTAAAGAACCATTCAATCTTTGATGCTTATGAAATGGAAGAATAATGACTGCAGCTCTCTTTCTCTCAGCGGTTGCACAAATGTCTTCGTGCATGTTTGTCATGGATGAGATTGCTGTCATTGGCCGGATAGACACTTGGCTTAGTTGCCGATAAGCCTCAAATGCCACAACAACATGGTTAGAATCTGCACGCTGATATTTATTAAAGAATGGCAACCCATTTTTTCTCGCCTTATGTACCATTAGTATTGATGATGATCTCTCAGAAAATTCTTTAAGGTGCATTGCATACACACAAAGTGCATCACGAATCTGGGTCCCTCTTGAAGCCTCAAACAAATTTATCATTGATGGAATATTTCTTGCGCTATGGAAACAGGCAAGAATCGTCAGCTGGCTGTTTGTATTTTTCCTTTCAATTGTTCTGTATTTGTAAACAGCTAATTTTGCCTTCCTTGCAGGCTTATACACAGCCATGACAAGAGGAGTGGTAATGAAGGTGGTAAAGAGAGCCATGAGAACCATAATGGCAAAAGTCTGATCATTCAAAACCTGCAAATGCATATAGTAAATTAATATCCATTGCTTAGATTGATAGGGACGTGCACTGTGTTAAACTCATTAGTGAATACTGATAGCTAGAAAGTTTAATACCTTTCTGTCTTTACCAATGTTGAGGACAATTAGCTCAACCAAGCCTTTACTATTCATTAGGAATCCCAGTACCAAAGCCTCGTTCAAAGGTACTTTAAAGAAAAGAGATACCCCAATAGTCCCAACAATCTTCCCAAAACAGGCAGTAAAAATAACTAAAGCCAGAAGACCCCATGATTGCAGCCCCTGAATGGTGGCTACATCAGTCTTCAATCCACTTGACACAAAATAGAGGGGAAGGAAAAGACCTGACACAAGATCCTCTACTTTCTCTACTAGAGCACTGGAAAATGGTCCATCTTTTGGAACCAAAACTCCAACAACAAAAGAACCAAACATGGCATGGATTCCAATAGCATCTGTAACAAACCCAGCAGCCAGAACAGCAACTAATGTAGCACATATGTATATCTCTCTGACTGGCTCGCCTTCATGGCATCGCTGGGTTAACCATTTGAAAATTGGACGGAAAATGAGGATTGAACAGATGACAAAACCACACCCACTTAAGAAGACCCACAGTGAGACAAGCGGAGATTGGCTATTGCCTGATAAGGCAACAGCCAGAGCAAGCAGAATCCAGGCAGCAATATCATTAACTGCTGCTGCTGACATAGCCATTCTGCCAATATTGGTGGTTAGGAGTTTCAATTCAGCCAGAATACGGGCTAATACGGGAAAAGCTGTTACGGAAAGAGCAACACCCATAAAAACAAGAAATGCAGCACTATCTACACCTTTGGCAATTGTTTCTCGAAGAACAAATGATGAACCAATTCCTAATGCAAAGGGAAGGGTTATTCCAGCAACAGCAATGCCAAGGGCCTGCTTTCCAGTTTTACGCAAAGATTTAGGGTCTAACTCTAGGCCTGCTAGGAATAGGAAGAGTAAAAGGCCAAGGTTTGCTAGAGTATCTAACACTGTAAGACTCCTGGGTGGGAAAACCGCATGCAAATAGCTTTTATTCCGTCCAAGTGCTGATGGCCCAAGTAATATTCCTCCCTGTCAATAAGAAGTAATATCAAACAGTTAAAATAATAGAGTAATGTCTCTTATTTTTTCATATTTAAGCTCACCTCTAGCTAAAGTTACAAACATCCTAGTGCTTTTTTTCAAAGCAAATTGTAAAACCAGAAATGGCTTTAACTTGGAGCAAAAAATTTAGTTCCAATATACACATGTTTTGGCATGTATGTATCACAAACAAATATTCCTGATCTCTGAGTCTATTTAGAGCTATATTGCGTTCTACATCTTAAATTTTGGATCAAATATTAGATTAAGTTAGACTAGAAAAACAAAGTGAAAGCTAAGAAAATTTTATTAAAAAAGAAAGACTAAAAGCTCTTTGCAAATCAGTCCTGTTACCCAGTTGCACCCAGTTTTTGGAAGCACCTGATTTCTGGTTCAGTCCCTAGTGAATCTCAGTACACACTCATAGCCTTATTTATAAAAGAATAAAATATAACCTAAATTCATCAGATTAAGCAAATATTTGAAGGGGAAAAAATTGAACTTACAACAATCTCTGCAACAACTCGTGGCTGCCTTAAAGGTTTTAGAAGATATGCCAGTCCCCTTGTGACTACAACAACAAGGCATATCTGTAAAATAGCTAGGGGAAGTGCATAATCAAGAGGGTTATCCCCCTGAAACCCCCCATTTGATGTTGGTTTCATTGGTGGCGGGCAAGTATTTCCAGATATAGCATTGGAAGCCATTTCAAAAGTCCACAGCTAACAGTAGAGTCACCAAAGTTCTGCAAAAATAGGGATCTCATCATAAATACTCATCAGTAACATAATCCAAATTAAGATAACATCTCTTTTGCAAAACTAGAATCCCTCTCATGCAAGCACACAGGCACAAACATAAACAGCTAGATCTCTGTCCTGCAACACCATTGAATTGGAAATGCATCTTTTTTCTCTAGAATTTTCTTTGACCTCAAGCCTTTGAATAATCATATAATAAACTCTTTCAAACAATAAACACTGAGGACTATGTGTGCACAAGAGCAATAAACCTATGTTGATCCAAAACTTCTTGATTTAACCCTATATTCTAATTACAAATTATAATTAAAATATGCATTGTAATATCAAATTCAATCATCATGCTAAAATTCTTCTACCTCACAGAAACTATCACATGATTGGTACGACTAATATTAGGATCATAAACAATTCAAAATCGAACAAAATATTTAAACAAGATGGAGTATTATAGATACCATTATGCATATGAATCTAAGGACGCATGAAACATAAAAAGGTTCGAACAGTTTTCGCCATAAATACAAAGAGTGAGTTTAAAACAGAGAAAGCGAAGGAAGAAAAAAAAGAGAGAGAATGTAGATACACTCACAGGTTTAGAGAAGAGAAGAGAGTGTTGAATGAAAGAAGAAGAAGAGGTTTTGGATTCAGAGAAGGAGTCAGCTATAATAGAGAAATCTTGTTTCTGAATAAAAAAAGTCAGACTCGGAGCAATGAATTTTACCAAAAAAAAAAAAAGTCAGAGCAATGAAGAGAGAAGGAGACTTTCCCGTATGACGGTATGAGTGTGTGACTTCATTTATACAGCTACCGTTTCAATTGTGTGCTGATTTATTTATTTACAATCTATATAATAAATATATTGTCGCATAATTTTATATATTTAATTTGTTAATGATTAATTTAAAAATTAGATATAAAATAACGTGTGATTGATTGATGGTATAATTTTTTTTATATTAACATTGTCTAAAATGAAACTTTATTTTCATATCTTATGTATATAAAAATAATTTTTTAAAAACAATTAAAATGCTGTAATTTTTTTTTTGTGTCAAAGCTCCATATGATATGAGTTAGGTTTAATGTTCTCTAAATATATGTTAGGCTTATGCCTCAGAAAAAAAAAAATATTAGGCTTAATTGCATACTTGGTCTCCTTGGTTGAAGTTCTCCCTCCTTTGTCTCTCCAATTCAACATGATTTAATGGTTTCTCCCTAATATTTACTGGTTTTTTCCTCTTTCGAGTACCTTTTTTTGGTTCCACCACAAACTCTGTATCATATAAGCTCAACTAGAGGTTCTATATGCTTAGAACAGTGGTTTTTGTTTGTTAATTATCGAAAATTTGACGGACATTGTATGGAAAGATCGAATTTGTAGCATTGAATAAATAGTGGGACCAAACATGAACAAAAAAAATTTAGGGATCAAAATCGTACATGAGAAAAATTAAAAAGAATATGGGCATAATTAAATTTAAAATTTAAACTTAAAAAATGAGAATTTTTTTTTGGTACATAAGAGAAAGAAAAACAAAGACTAATATCTCCTAAAGAGAGTTCCTGTAGCATCAGCTCACGAGAAAGAATACAAGCCTCCTGGAGGAGACATCAACAAGCACACCCAACACAGAGCCACCATCCACTCCCTGCTTTCCAAAAATTAAGAATGGTATTGGACATTTTATAAAAAGATATTAGCCAAAAGGCTTAATTACACTTTTAGTCCCCTAATTTTTGAGTATGTGCGATTTTAGTCCTTATACTTTTTTTTGAGCACATTCGGTCCCATAATTTTTTTCAAAGTTGCAATTATAGTCCCTCCGTCCACATCAAGTTAATTTACTAACGGACGTTAGACTACGTGGCACTGTGGGATCTGCAGTTCAGGCCCACTTGGATAAAAATATAATTAATTTTTTATTTTTATAATATTCCACTTCAGGTCCACACTTCAGGTCCACCTTCTTCCTCTTCTTGCATTCAAATTGGATATCCATCCTTTATTATCCTTCATCACTTCCCCAATATAGCCGCCACCCCTCCGGTACCATGGCATACAGCCCTTCGCAAAGGTCATCGATCTCTGTCTGCGGCGTCGGGTCCTTCCCGGAGTGCCAAGCATTCACCAGTGGATTCGACGACTGCTCCGCCAACTCGTGCCCTATCATGCTCACCATCCCATCCACGCTGACGTCCCCATTCGGCGATGACAGCTTCCCCGGACCGTCGCCTCCCATGTACCCCGGCACGGCGAACAGGTACGCGCACACCTCCGGGCTCTGCTTCCCCGAATTCCCTACCCACGTGTACGGGATCTGTAGCCCACCATCAATGGGAACGTGAAGAAGCGGAACCCGCAGACGGCGCGGCAGAAGTCCTCCACCATCACGTCATCGGTGGTGAGGATCGGGTAGATCCCGTTGCGGTGGTCGACCGGGAAGGGCTTTGACATCACATCGTCGGTGGTGGCGATGATCGGGATCAGGTAGATCAAGTTGCACGGAGAGGCGCGTGAGGTGGGTGCCGTGGGAGTATACGACGTCTGGATTACTCGTCGGTGACGGTGATGGTGCGAGAGATGTTGGCGCCGGTCTAGTCGGTGTAGAGGGAGATGGTGCGCCACTCGTCGGAGACGGAGGGGGAGGGTGCGGCGCAGTGGTTGGAGGTGGGGATGGAGAGGAGGAAGTCTTTGATGAGAAGCTTGTGTTGTTGTCGCTAGTGACCGTACCAGGTGAGGTAGATCTTGATCAGAGAAGAGAGGATTATATTTTTCTGATTCTTTTATATTTAAAAAATAAAAAATTTTATTATAAAATAATTATTTAATAATATTTTTATCCATGTGGACCTTAAGTGGGGTCCCACACTGCCATGTAATCAATGTCTGTTAGTAAATTAATGGGAGATAGGCGGAGGGACTATAATTGCAACTTTAAAAAAGTTGTGGGACCAAATGTGCTCAAAAAAAAGTATAGGGACCAAAATCGCACATCACCAAAAGTTGGGGGACCAAAAGTGCAATTAAGCTTAGCCTAAAATATATAATCACACTCATAAAAGTCTACTTTAATTTAATATATATATATATATATATATAGAGGTTTAGATATTTTCTTTTTATAAATTTTTATCCTTAATAAAAAGAACTAAATGGCAATAAATTAATGATCAATAGATTTAATAATAATAATTTTTTTAATAATAAGATTCGATAATTATTATTATTATTAATTAGAATACCTGCAAATGTATCAAAAAAAAAAAAAGGAGAAGAATTAAATAAAATAAGTAAATGATAAATTCGATAATATTAACTATTTTTTTTATAAGCAAATGTTAATATGTTAATTGTTAATTTTTCTCCTTTAACAAGGTTTGAACCTTGGACGTCCAACACCATAAACCCTTAGTTCTTACCACTTGAGCTACCCACCCCCTCTATAATATTAACTATTAATTAGTATATCAAAAAAATGAAAAAAAAAATGCTTATTATGTAGAGCATTATTCATAATTAAGAGTGATGGTTCTAATTTAATGTATAAAGATTGATATATTATACACTATAAATAAAATATGATTTAAGAAAATAAGACAACTATAAGAAGAGTTTAATTAATTTTAACGTGAAATAATAGGTGAGTCAAAAAAAAAAGAAGTGAAATAATAGGTTAAGCTTCTCTACAATGGTGCATCTAATGTGCACCAAACATGAGTGGAATGTAATTTACACCCCATTTTTTTTACTGGTTGTAGTAAGTTGGTAGATCTAATTACTTAATTTTTATATTATTTTAATTTCAATAAATTTAAAATTATTAATAAAAATTATTATAAAATTATGACTTTAATAATTTTTTATATTAAATTTTTTCAAGAACCCTAATCCCCTTTTTCCTATATTTCCCCCTTCCCTGAGGTGTCGGCCACCCACCCCCAAGCCTCTCTCCCATGTGCTTCTGCACCTTCGAGCCCCTCTCGCCGCCGCCGCCGCCGCCACCACCACCACAGGCTCATCCATATCGACCTTCTTCTTGTACCTAACCCTGCATTTGAAGTTCATTACATCTCCCAGCAATAAGACATAAATCATATCACCCTCAACCCTTCACATCCATATTCTTTAATTTTCATGCCCCTCAAGTCCAACGAGCCCCTCATGGTCCCTAGAAGGCAAAACATTTAATCAAGTGGCATCAGAATCCAACTTCACAGCAGATGCAAAATGAAACCTCTCTGACCAAAAAGGTGTGTACTTTGTTATAGAGATAGCGAATCTTGAGAAGGGGAGACGGCGGTTGAGCCCGACAGTAGCGACGGCCCAGGTGTCGACGAGGGTCGAGGAGGCTTCCGCGCAGACGGGGAGGGGAGAGGGTGGGTGACTGCTGGTGTCAGGGAATGGGGGAAGTCTTGAAAATTGGGAAGTCTTGCCGAGCTCGACCACCCTCACGCCGCCCTCGCCATCTCAAGAAGGAAGAAGAAGGGTGAAAAGGGGGTCAAATTAGCCATATTATCATTAAAATTTGAAAAACTTAATAATATAAACAAACAGTAAAAAAGAAAACAATTTTTATTTTTCAGATAAAAAATATTTAAATCAGTTAGCCAAACAAAAAAAAACTTTAATCAGTTCATATAATAGTGGATTACTAAATAAATAACTGAAGGTTTAAGGATTAGTTTGTAAATAACCAAAACAACATCATGACTTGCTGCACAAGTTTCCAATTCTCATACAGCCCCAATATCTGAAATCCAACGGTCAGGATTCAATCTACAAACAAGGAGCAACTTACACTCGGTAAACGAGGGGTGCATTGAAGACGCTCCCTCTCTACAAGCCACGTTTCTAAACTCCGACCATTATCCTCGCAAATAACGAAGTTCGGTTGCCCAAAAGCTTGAAAATGATACTTTTTCTAGTAATAAATGATAGTTAATTTTTTTTCTTGGTAGAGGAAAATGATAGTTGTTTTGCCTAAAAAATAAATAAATAAAGGGTCTTGCTAAACAGTGCCTTAATGATATTAGTTAAGAAATATATTAAAAGCAAGTTTTCATTGAAAATGTGAAGATAACATTTATCGAAATTCTGAATACATCACTTCTAATGAAACTTTTCTTTTTTTGATTCTTTAACCAATATCCTTAGGACATTGGTTAGCATTCTCCATAAATAAATAGTAGTCATTTTTGTTTATGTATTTAATTAAAAACGTTATTAAACAATATTGATGTTAAGAAGAAATAATCATGCTTAATAAGATTATCTTTCTTTTTATATATATATATATATATTTCTTTTTGAAATTTAAGAATGTTGGTCAATTCAATAACTTTTTTTTCTAGCTTTTCAATTTATGTTTGATAAGGGAAAAAAAACAATATTAATACTCTTAGCTGAGAAATCAAATATATGTTTCAAGAGATAATTGCTGCTTGCTTGAGGTGCATGTTCCAATCTCACCGCATCAAGCCTCAAAACCATATGTTTTTCCAACTTCTTTTAAAAGATTTTATAAATGAGTGTCCTAAGGATGTTAATTAAAAAGTCATAAAAAAAAAATTTATATTAAAAACTTAAATAAAATATTTTTTAATATGTTAAATACACAATTTTTATACATTTTTTTTATTCTTTAAACAATCTTAAAGGTAATTATTAACATTTTGTGTTTTGAAATTATTTCGGATGGTTCCAACTTCCAATCACCGCCGTCTCATCCTCGCACTTTACTATGTTATGAAGGGCGGCTTCTACCGTGAGCGAGTGAAGCATATCGCTCACGGTGAGACATCTATTCTAACCGGCTATAAGCAGTATAAACGGTAGAGTTTTTTGGTAAAGTTTCTTACTTTTTTTTTTGGGTAAATTTATAAAGGTTGATTAACAATAATTCATTATTATTTTTATAGAGATAGAACCCAATTACTGTTCATTGTTCATCGTCTCGAGTCTCGACCCACCTCTTCTCACAGTTTCAAGCTTGAGAAAATCAAAGCCAGAGTATGAACCCCATAATCGGTACCCCAAGTATGATACCTTGATTCCAGTTTTATAACCAGTTGTACCACAATAAGTCAAGAATTCAATCTATGCGTCTAAAAGAAGTTCAGAAATGAACGTTTAAATCAACAATCGCTTAAATGTTTAATTCAATTTAATCTGCATATATACAAAAAAAGAAGAAGTACAACAATAACAATTACAGACCATGCTTATATTGTGGACCAGAGTGGTATGCATTAATTTAAAATTTAAGTTATATTGATTTCTAATTTTCTTTTAGTAAGATTGAATTTATTTTTGAATCCTCACAATTTCACTAATTTTTTAATTAGAATTTTTAAATTCAAAAGTTTTTAACTAAGTTCTTATATTTTTTAAAATATTTAAATAGATTCTTATATTTGAATAAATTTTATTAAATGTCCACCAATTATACAATTTTTATAATCAAGTTTCTAAAATTTGTGGTAGTAAAAACTATTTAAAATTTGTTTCCATGCATAAGAACTTAATTATAAATTTTTAAATTATAACAACTTATTTAAAATTTTAATGAGACTGTGAGAATTAAAAGACTAAACTAATCCTTTAGTAATTTTGTTCGTATAAAAAACTATAAAGCTCGAGGTGCGACTACAATGCTCTTAGCTGAGTGGCTATGAAAAGTGAACTTGCTTAGGGCTAGCCCCTAGGTCTAGATTTTATAGTGGGTGATACAGATGGCCTAATAGTGTCCTAATTAAGCCGATAACGTGATTCAATGCAGATGTCATGGAGGTGATGCAACGACAAGGTCTACATGTGCTTATAACGATTGATAGCTCTTCGGAGGATCCAGGATTTGGTTCCCTATCTGGTTTATGCCATGTGCTTAATTATCCACTCGAATGTCATTGGCCCAACGTCAAGGACATTATCCAAGGACCACTCGGTCTAGTGTTAAGAATATGGCCCGAATACTTTTCGACCCATATATGAACAAATTTTATATCTAAAAGTGATCGTTTTTAATACCAAATAAACAAAAATCACTCCAAATCAAATTTTTAAAATATTATTTCAAACACGAATTAATTCTTTTAATACTATTTTTAAAAGAATAAATAAATAAATTCAACCAAAATCTAAACTGCTCTGACTCGACAACAATGCCCCCCTTCAAACGTTATAAAATTCATATAACTCCAATTGTTTCTTTAATACCAACTAGAAAACAGTGAGGCTCAGTAGGCCCTTTATATTATTAACTATCTAGTGACACCAATATACAATATCATTAGTCAGTTTTGATAGTTCTTTAAAAGTTAAAGCAATGGTCGGTAAGCAAAACAGGCCCTAGCTAGAACTATGATGTTACATAGTCCATTCAATCCAACTTTTCACTATACATATTTTGTGAACCATTCGATGTGGTGGGTTGGATGCAATTGCGTGATGAACACAAATATTCCATAACGTGGGTGGCTTGCAAGCCAAACCACTTCCAGTTTAGGCTAATGCTAATTAATATAATGGTAAAAGAATGAACACTAGAAAAGAAAGAGTCCTGCTCATGCCTCATAATGATGTGAAAAGTTGATTCCTTTTGTTGGATCCAAAAACATATTTAAAACAACAAAGTTTATGTTATTTGATATTTTATAATGAGTAAAACATATGGAATGGTATATAATAAAATAAAACAAAATATAAAAGATTGAAATTGAATAAAGTTATCATGTCATTATTTAAATATTCAGGGTTAATGTTGTTTTGGTCCCCTTGTTATTGGTCATGTGCGTTTATGATTTTTATGGTTTTTTTTTAGGATATTAGGTTACCTTAATTTTTTTTTTTTTTAAAATTTGTTCGTTATGTCCAATCTCTGTCAAGCTTTCATTGATCAATTTAGAAAATAATAAGTTTTCAATGCCCTTATACTTTAAGTGTATAGAAGATTTGTTTGAGTTTGTGATAAAGGACTTTATCAACCCGTGTGCGAGACTTTCTTTTTCAAATGACAACAGCACTTGACAAATTATAAAATATTTACACTAAATTATTATTTTTTGTTATATATATTAATATCTTTTTATATTATTGATGTTATTTTTTGTTGACATTTTTTTTTGACTGAATTTTTGTTGTTGTTGACATTAATAATATGCGTCATGATATTGTTGTTGGATATTCCCACTTCTTCATTAAATTATTTTTCATTCTCTTACCCATTTTACCCCTAACCCTCTCTCACCCATTCACTTATTATACCTCTCACCCTATCCTTCCACCTCCCCTTCTTCGTATTTTCATTCTCAACTCGTCCTTCTCACTAGGGGTGGGAATAGGCTAGGCCGCTCGTCAGGGGCCTAAGGCCTGACCTATTTAAGGTCTAGTCTGTTTAATAAAAAGGCCAAACCTAAGCTTTTTACAAAGCCTTTTTTAGTTAAATAGGTCAGACTTAGACTTATAAAAAAGCCTTTTAAGCCTAGTAGGACGGCTTACTTATAAATAATAATAATAAATAGTAAAGTTATTTTTTTATAAAATGAAATATGTATATGTAATATGTAATATGTAATAATATATAATATAATATAATATAATATAATATATAATATATGAGCATACTTGGATTAATTTTATAAAAGATGCAATTTGCTCTTTATTTATAGAATATTGGTTTGCTTCACATTTATACTTTAAGAGATGTTGGACTAACAGAGGCAATTGCCAACTCAGGAAGAGCCCTCAATGCATAAGTGTCTTTTTTGGTGTTATAGGCGGTCTGGAATGGCTTTTTTATAGCTAGTTTATGCAGGTGCTACAACTTTTGGATATCATACTGGGTGCTCTCCATAATGGAGAATCTTGTATCTATGCAAATAGTGTAAACACACGAGTACTATTGGTGCTTCTATACATATAAATATAGTTATAGTTGTGATTATCAAAAAAAAAAAAAAATTGTAAAAAGGATCCACAACTTTGACGTTTCTAGACCTTGGTTTACGCTCATCAAAGATGAAACCAATATCATATTCTTTATGGTTGAAATCGTTGATTGTGGTTTGGTTCCTTCACTTGCTTGGCCCCATAGTTGCGTAACTGGCCTTATCAGATATAGGAGTTAGTCTCACATTGCTAAAAGTATACATGTGAAGCAGACCATCATTCTATAAATAGAGAGCAAGTATATGGTCAAAGTATTGGGTGAGTAATTAAGACGGCTCATTGGATGCCTTATTAAGAAATTATGAAATAGGCTTTTAAATAGGCTAACAGGCCAAGCCAGACTTTTAAAAATAAGCTTTTGACAGGTAACAGGTCAGGTTTAGGCTTTCAATTTTTCAAACAGGCCAGGCCTATTTAATCAAAGCATGGCCTAACCTGACCTATTCCCACCCGTACTTCTCACCCCTAAACCCCTCATATTGTATATATTTTTTTTGCTAAATGAAATATTAGTAGAATACATCTTATTTGGGCTTTTAATGTCTGTTGATTGAACATGGCAATACAATCCTAAAAAACAATTCACGGAGGTGTCTCTAAGCAAGAGCTTCAGACTTATGTACGGCCATATGTCCAAAACACCTCAAGCCATCATCACCATTTTATACATCCCACGGTCCATCCAACAATGGACTGAGTCATTCACTCAATATATATAAATAATACGGTGGGGATTCATGATCTGGGAGACAGATTCAAGAAATGCAGATTCCCCTTCGCCAAGTAGCAATGATTCCTGGGCTTCGCAAATAATCTCCTCAATGACAGATTCATATTGTTCAAATTTTCCCTACACATAATGCTTCTAATGGCATAGGGAGTGAGACCTCTCTCAACCCCTTTCTTCAACAACATTGGCGCAGTGTTCATGCACACTCAAGCGTAACATCCCACCCATAATATTTCAGAAGTTCTAAACATTTACAATGACCCCATTTTCAAATGCTTGGATGATCTAATATATAGGCTACAATTTCTCTTAAAGCTCGATCTCCCACTTTTGTCCCTCGTTTCAAGCCTTCACCAATTGGTCGAAACCAATAGTGGAAAAAAATTGAGATTTTCCAAGTGGTATAAAAAAAATAGAATTTTCGTAAGTGGTGGAAATTTTTTCCGCAATGGTAAGTGTAAATTTTTTACACTTACGGAAATTAGTATTTTTGGTAAGTATTAAAAACTGATAGTAGTTTTCGTAAGCGTAAAATTTGTTTACATTTATGGAACTAGTTTCCGTATAGAGTTGGAGTTAAGGGTATTTATGGAATAAAGTAGAAGTGAACCCAAATGGGGAGGTGGGAATAGTATTTTGTAGGGTGGGAAAATCAATTCCCTGATAATATTAGAGTTGGCAAAGTAAATCAGCTTGGCCCATCATGACCCTAGCATACGTAAGCTAGAGGTTCGTGGGCTAGAACTTAAAATCTTACTTGAGCACCAAAAAATGATAAAAATAAAATAAAAACTATTTGTTAAATGGGCTTCTAAAATAACGGCCCTAACTCACTCCCCTCTACTCTATCTCTGTGTGACCAACTGTTCATACAAATTCAAATTAAGAGTGGCCTTAACTAAAGTTCTTAACAAAGTGACAAGTTCGGGAAAATACAATATGAAGTTGATACAATATAAGTTGGATTAAATTAGTATACCTAGTCAGTTTTAAAAAAGTTTTCCACTAAGATTCACTAACATTTTGACATGTGTGTATGTTTGGATTACCGTTTGACAACCGTAAAAACAAGATAGTGACCACAAACTTACTTTTGTCTTTTTTTTTTTTTTTTTTGATGATGTTTGGTTTCAGTTAAAATAATTAATTTTGGGGCTAAACTTGAGTTTGAGAAAAAAAAATGTTGCTTTTGTGTTTATCAAAACTCAGTTTGGGTTTTTCAACTAATAGTTTTACCACACTACCCTTAAAAAGTAATCACTTTTCATACTCATAAAAAAGTTGAAGAATACTTTAGTAATTATACATTCAAAAGTCAGTTTTAATGTCACGATCCAAACAATATATATTTTACCAAAATTACTTTTAACAATAAAGTATCCAAACATAAACCAATTATTGCAAACTCACTTTTAATCAAAACCAGATTTGCGAAAATCAGTTCATCAAAACTCAATTTTGCAAACGTTAAACCAAACACACCAGAAAATGTTCCTTTTTAAATCCTATAGAAAGTTTATGAAACATCGCTTGATTTGTACACCAGAAATTGCACACTATTTTCATACCGGTTAATGACATACGAAATTACAGTTAACACAGATTGCTAACAAACTATACACGTTATGTTAATAAAAAATGATGCAAGTAAAATGGCTTAAAAGGATAATTTTCTTTTTAAAAGAAAACGCACAAGTTTATATCTGAATTTATCATCATCATTTGCCTCTTACAAGATACTGAAATTATTTATTCAGCATGTACATACTAATACTAATAATTCCATCATGTACATATCCTTGTATCTTTTGGGTGAAGATTTGCCATCTCATTTGTATTATATCCTGTCTATATCAATAATATTTTATCATGAAGTTAAAATTTCATGTAATGATAAAAAGTATATTATATAGGTATTTATTGATAGAAATAGGATATGATACTGCAAAATGAGCCAGCAAATTCTGATTACTATCTTCAAAGTTGGACAGGACAGGAGAAGGAGAACTAGGAGTTGGTCTCCAAATCTTCCTCCGAATATGCATCCACCTTGATTGCCAACCCGGGCTTCACAATTCTCTGCCCATGATGATACTGCTGCACAACCAACACTGAAGCTGAGGTTGGGAATTCCGAAAAGGTCAGCATGTTGCACAAAGACCCCAATTCCAGGCACTCACATTTAACATGACCATCCAAAACTACTGCCACTTCTCCCTCAGGTTTTCTACCAACCAAAAGCAAGTTGCACCCACTACACTCTCGAACCACCTCAACTATTCCTCTATAGTTACTCACACCTCTCTCTTCCAACTTTATTGACTTGTTATTCATTATCTTCTGTTTCACTTCAGAAAGGAACATGTCATCTTCTGATAATGATCCAACTTTCATCTCTGATGGGTCATTGTTTATATGGACACTAACAATCTCTCCAACATCCTCAGAGCTAGCACTTGCTAGGAACCGTACTATAGTTAGACTGATACCAGGATGTTCAGCCATTCTCAAAGCATAGGCTAGGGCCTCTTGATCATCACGGCCCCCAAAGAATAACATGGTTATTCTAGATGAGACATTACTTGCAGCTACATGGGTGCTTCCACCAAGTCCCCGGTCTACCAAGATCCCCACTGAGCATGGTGCATGTTCAAGAACTTGCTTATTGACCCACCTAAAGTCAGCTCTAGTGTTTTCCCATGTTCCATCAACTCTTTGATGTTTATGAAATGGGAGAATGATCATTGCAGCCCTTTTCCTCTCAGCAGATGTGCATATGTCTTCATGAATGTTTGACATAGGTGAGATTGCTGTTGTAGGATGAATGGTCACTCGGCTTAGCTGCTCAAAAGCCTCAAAGGCAATTACCATTTGATTTGCATCAGAATGATGGCGCATCTTATTCCAAAAGGGTAGTCCATTCTTTTTGGCCCTGTGGACCATTAATATAGCAGATGGTCTCTCTGTCAGTTCCATGAGGTGCAATGCATATAGACGCAGCCCTTCCCTCTTTCCAATGCCGCGTGAAGCTTCAATGAGATTGAGCATCGAGGGGATGTTCTTTGTGCTGTGGAAACACATCAAAAGCCGAAGCTGAGCATTCAGGTCTTTCCTCTTAACTGTCCTATGTTTATAATCAGCTTTAGCCATTCTTTTGGCTGGTTTATATACTGCCATCACTAAAGGCGTTGTGATGAAAGTTGTGAAGACAGCCATCAACACCATAATTGCAAATGTTTGGTCGTTTAATACCTACAAAAGTATATGTAGCCAAACTAAATCAGATTATATATATGTGAACAATGAACATAAGGTGATGCACTAATGCTATGTATGCATGAGATGAAGATATGTTATCTCATTTTGGTGGGTCACACTCTGTCCCCACCAATAATATATTGCCACATAAGTTAAAATTTCATGTAATTTAAAAAAAGAGTAGAATACTTGGCAAGATATTATTGGTGGGAAAATGATATGATACACCAAAATAAGATAGCATATCCTCATCCATATGCATACTACTTTTGTTTATATACAAGACTAATTCTACATAATGTATACTAGTCCAATGAATTAAGTACTTACCTTTCTATCTTTACCAATGTTGAGGACTATGAGTTCCACTAATCCCTTGGTATTCATGAGAAAACCGAGAGCCAGAGTCTCCTGTAAAGGTATCCTACAGAGGAGGGAAACGACAATGGTGCCAAAAATCTTTCCAAAGCAAGCATTAAATATGACTAAAACAAGAAGCCCCCAGGACTTAAGCCCTCGAATAGTGGCTATGTTTGTCTTCAGTCCACTGGATACGAAGTATAATGGGAGGAAGAGACCAGATACAAGATCCTCAACCTTCTCCACAAGAGCACCTGCAAAAGGCCCTTCCTTTGGAACAAGAACTCCAACCACAAATGCACCAAAGAGGGCATGAATTCCAATAGTATCAGTCACAAAACCAGCTGCCAACACTGTAACTAGAGTGGCACACACGTACAACTCATTCACCGGTTCACCTTCATGGCAACGCTGAGCCATCCAATTAAAGAATAGAGGAAGAAAGAGTATGCAACAAAGTACAAAACCAGTTCCACACAAGAGAACCCAAAGAGCAACAAGGGGAGAACGTCCAGTGCCAGAAAGTGCAATAGCAAGAGCAAGTAGAATCCATGCTGCCACGTCATTCACTGCAGCTGCTGACATGGCCATTCGTCCAACATCAGTGGTAAGAAGCTTGAGCTCAGCTAAGATACGAGCTAGCACAGGGAATGCAGTGATAGAGAGTGCAACGCCCATAAATACAAGGAAAGGAGCTTTGCTGACACTTCCTGATATTGTTGCACGAAGAACAAAAGATGTACCAATTCCTAACGCAAATGGGAGGGTGATTCCTGCAAGGGCAATGTAAAGAGCTTTCTTTCCAGTCTGGCGAAGAGACTTTGGATCAAGCTCAAGGCCTATGAGGAACAAAAAGAAAAGTAGACCAATGTTGGCCAAAGTATCCAAAACTGTTAGGCTTTTGGAAGGGAATACAGCATTCAAGTAGCTTTTGTTGCGCCCCAGAGCAGATGGACCAAGTAATATTCCACCCTACACCAATGCAGCAAAAATGTCAGCCCCCTTCTAAATTTTTCAACTACACCAATGCAAGGTAACGCAAATTATCAGGGATAATTAGATAAAATGAAAAGGGATTCACATAAATTTTTATTACATAAATTACCATATTAAGCAATGAAGGAAAGCATGTAACAAAGAAGAAGAAAAAAAAGAGACAAGGAAGTGAAGGAACATCCTTCACAGAGGCGTTGGTTGAAAATAAATACACGACAATAAAGCAAGATTTCAATATATTTCACTTAGTGCGGAGAAAGCAAGAAAAATTATCCTGGTAATTAACAATGCAAGAGGTATATCCGTATATGTAATGTATAATGAGTCATGCAACTGATGCAAGTGTATCTATAAAATGCTAATAGACAAGCCAATTTAACAATTTTGTGTGTGTGTGTGTGTTTTTTTTTTCCTTCCTTTTTGAATTTGATCAGAGATACAAACAATAAAGAGGTGATTGGTTTGTGTCCTGTTTTCATTTTTGCTTTCATTATTTCTTTTAAAAAACTTTAAAATGAAAAGACATAATAAAATAAAGTGATATTTTTCTAATTATAAATAAAAAATATATCACTTAAAATTAATAACAGAAAATAAAACAACCACCACTAAAATTGTTTCAAGCTTCTAAAATTAGTCCAAGACTACTGTTGAATAGACAGTGCTAAAAGCCTAAAAGACTGCCTGTGCCTAAAATCATAATAAATTAAGACAACTTAAGTAAAAATTAGAATTAAATTTTGGTTTATTGTTGATATAAAATCTTTTGATGTATTATTATTTAATTATGTATTGCCATGTTATTACATAAATTTAAATATTATAACAACTATCCATAAAATTAATTTCTTTTTAATTATCAATAGCATATGATTAGATACTACGTTAAAATTAAACTCTAAAATTTATCTCCATCAGAATTTAATTTTCACATGACAAATCCAACCATTTCAAGTTCCAGCAGTTTTCAGAGATAACTCTAGTTTATTATTTTTCTTCCAATCATTCCCGTGGAGCAGCCACAGATACCTCATTTCGTAAGTTTAGCATTCTATAAGCTGATATAGTCAACGGTATTTTGAAATTTTTTTTAGTGAAAGATAGTCAACTACTAAAAGTATAGATTCTCAATCAATCATATGTGGGGTATATTTATCGTTGAGCTTAGCAATTACTAGTAACATAAAAAACAGGGGAATTACAGTGCAAAAAACTTTACACTTACAATGTATAATAATTAAAATTTTAAAATATAATAAACAGAAAAGATATAGTAATTAATTGTAATGGACATAACCGACCGTGTTACAAACCAAACTATTGAATCATGAACTGATAATATTTTTAATTCAAATCACTACAAGAATTTAAGCTATTTCCCAGGGCATATTACCCAGGGCAAAAAATCCCTAGAAAATTTTGGCATTTCCCAAGGTTAAAGCCCTGGGAAACTTCTCGATGTGGTTCCCACGGGTTGAGCCTTGGGTAACAGAGGCACCAACTGCTCCCGCTCATTTTCCCACGGACAGGGCCCAAGGAATAGGATTTCGCTGTTTCCCACGGGTTAGCCTAGGGAAAAGATGTCCCGTTTCCCACGGACTAGGCCGTAAGAAAATAACACGGCATTTCCCACGGATTGTGCCTTGGGAAAATACTGCCGTTTCCCACGAAAGGCGCCCTGGGAAAAAATACTCGCCGTTTCCCACGGATAGAGCCCTGGGAAACTACACGCACGCCGTTTCCCACGGATAGAACCCTGGGAAAATACACGCCGTTTCCCACGGGCTAAGCCCTGGGAAAAATGCAAATAGAAATCACCTTCTTCCTTCCTTCACTTGAGCGTCGATCACAGACCTTGTAGTGCAGCCCCCTGCTCCTTTGCGCCGTCCAGCTCCTTCGCGCAGTCCCACCTCCTTCGCGCCTCCCTCATCCTTCTCCGGCCACCGTGAGGTAAGCTTCTTTCCCTCTTTCTCTCTTCTTCTTCTCCTAATTAATATCACAGTTCCCTTGTTCCCTTTCCCATTCTAAACTCAACGAATTCTTTGAGTAGCCTTTAGAGAGAACATGTTCTTCATCTACTTTGACATACTTTGTATTAATTTTCTTATCTTTTTTTGGTTTGGGGGTGGGGTTCACAACTGTTAGTATGTAGTAAATAATAGATTGTTCACATAACTAACTGTAAAGCTAACATTTAATCATATTTTAATTAAAAAAATTTAGAAGCCTAAAATATTAATTTGAGCTTTGTTATATATTAGATGATGGGATTTTAGAATGGTGGTACATTTTTAGGTATGTAGCAGAATGTGGTTGCCTTGACTTATGAAGCTATAATTTTTTTTTTTTAAAAAAAACATAGGTTTCCCAGGGTTAATGCCCTGAGAAAAGTTTCCCAGGGATTATCCGTGGGAAACTTTTCCCAGGGATTTTTCTGTGGGAAATTTCCCAAGGGCCTGACCGCGGGGTATTTCCCAGGGCTTAACCGTGGGAAATGTTTCCGACCCCCCGAAAACCGACGGATCTGAATCCGTGGGTCATCCGTGGGAAATGTGCATTTTCCCACGGATTTTCTGGATTTCCCAGGGCCAAGAGCGAAAATTCTTGTAGTGAATAATATCCATTTTAACCACAGTTTAATTATAGTTCAATCACAAAGGAAATGATAAATTAAAGGGACGAGAACTTACAACAATCTCTGCAATTACACGAGGTTGCCTCAGTGGCTTGAGCAGAAAAGCGAGAACACGCGTGACAACAACCACCAAGCAAATTTGTAAGATTATAAGAGGAAGTGAGAAATCAAGGGGACTATCACCTTGAAAGACCCCATTCGACGTAGCTTTCATGGGTGATGGACAATGACTTGCAACTGTAGAATTCGTAGCCATTCTGCATTACCAAAATCATATATTAAAATCTTATTAATTCTTAATTAATTGCTAACTTTCCGCATGATGATGTGATGATCACGTGAGTGAATAATTCAGAATCTAGCTTACTCTAAAAGAATACATGCATATAAAAATCAAAACTCAAAAGTGGAAAGCAGCAAAATTGTCTGCATGTGGGTCAAGATGTTAATTTCCCTATAAGAAACAAAAACATAAAGCTTTTTGCACATGGCGTCTACAAGGGGGAAGCGACCTAGCTTTGCTATGTGTATCACAAATAGCTAAAGTCACAGGATTTGACATATATCACAGTTTAATTATATTTCCCTCAACTTTCAATTTATTTATCTGTTTAAAAATCAATATAAAACATATATCATCGTAGGAAAAGAATGAATTCAAAGGTCTAACCTAGAACTTAAGAAAATACTTCAGAAATAATTACGTATTATAATAATTTATTGACAATAACATGGGTGATTAGACTAAACTTAAACAATGTGTGAACTCTATGGTCTTAGTTTCAGCCTTTTGGGTCATTTATGTCAGCTATGATACATATAACAACAATCAACAACTATATTTAAAAAGAAAAAGTCCACAGGATAGTCATACACGACACGAGTTAAATTGAATTATTAGAAAGAGAAAATTCTCGCCACCGTCCAGTCCCGTGCTGTGAAGAAAGAAGTGAAATCGCCATCAAAATTTACTTTAGGAAAAACCTTAGAAAAACCCATTAATTTAAGAAAATTAGTCTTTTAATTAAAAAGAAAAATGAGATTGAAGTTAAGGAGTCGATTATAAATAGGGAAAATATTAACATCCTACCTTGCCCGTTTAAAACAATACATCTTCTAATTAGAAAATGTTTGTTAGATTATTTTTAATTTTTATGAAAAAGATTTTTTTTTTTTTTGAGAGGATTTTATTTAAATGAAGAGCTGGAAAATTTTTATTTTGTTTTATTAAAAAAGGAATCTTTTTATTTTTATGTTTTGTATTTTTTCTTCTTGTTTTTTCTGAAAAAGCATCCGTGCCCCTTGCTTTTTAGAAAAAAGACAGACACTCTAAAAATAATGGACTCAAGAAGGCTAGCGAGCCCACACTCAGTGACCAAGACCCCTTAAAACAAAAAATGCAAGAGAAAGAGAAACAACAAAAATAAACTTAACAAAGGAACATTAAAAGCTTTCATTCACTCACGAAACGGAAGAGGAAAACGGACGTTGACGGTGTGGTGGACGGCGGCGCGGAGGTGCGGCGGGTTGGACCTGGCGGCGGCGCGGTTTACGGCACTCAGGGATGATCCGATAACTGACCTGGTTCCGAGATGGTCTTTGCAATGGTGGTGCAGCTTGGAAATTATACTCTGCTACTTTTTTTCTTGTTTTTTTTTTGTGTGAGGGTGTGACGATGGAGGCTACTCTGTTGTGTGTTTGTGGAAAGAAGAGGTTGTTATGGTGATAGTGAAGATAGACACAACAGATCAGAGGTAATATGGAATGGGGGAAAATGGAAGAGAAGGGACCAATGATTCTGAAAGAAGTAAAAGACCCCTCTGCTCCCCAATTTATAGAGCAAAATGTAACATAATTCCATTATCAAATGTCATCCTCACATTAGAACCACCTTAATACAATCAAGGATAAAGGGATTTTTATGCAAAGTAGTTAGCTTTTTTGTTTTTCTTCTTTTCTTTGGGCCTTTGGCCCTCTTTATGTACCAAAATTATATGGATTTGAATGCAAACAGAAATAAGTCAAATAATAACTACAACAACATTTAATCTTTCTTTTTTTTATGTACAAAAAAGTGACAACAACAATTAATCTTTAACGTGATTATCATTTTTATCTTATCTTCATCACGTTTTATCTTTTGTTCTTTTTTTGACAGAATCTTTTATTCTTTTGAAAATGTCAAACTAATTTGTATTATTTTTATTTTATTTTTAATATTTATTTTTTAATATATATTTTTAATATCAATTAATTACAAATCAGTCCAGACAAAATTGGATGTTTACAACAAATAATGGCACGCTTAACAAACCTCAAATTTGTTACTAAAAGAATATTGCTATACAGTAATTTCGAAAGAATTAAACGGAAATGTAGCTATTAATACTCAATTATTTAGATAAAGATTGTTAATAAAAATCGAATATATTACTCCCTCCGTTCCTATTCTATGGTAATTTTAGTTTTTTGTTTTTGTTCCAAAACAATGGATCTTTTATAAACCCAAGGTATATTTAACAATTTTTTTCCCATATATACCCTTATCATAAAATTAAATTGAAATACATTGAAAACACACTAAGCATTCCCTACTTAAATTCAACCATAAATACACTACACATATCAATGAATAAGGGTAATTTGTTACAAATGTAAACAAATTAATGCTTTCTTAATCTATGTGTAGAAATTTTAAATTACCATAGAAAAGGAACGGAGGGAATAATAAACTCATCTTTTAAAAATAGTTGTTAAATAGAATAAGAAAATAAATATCACACTAAACCGTCATCCAACATGCAAACTGAATATTTGATAAATGCATAATAAATGATACAGCAGAAGCATAATAAATGTAGTAATGTTATTTATACAACTGGATTTTGATAACTGAGGCGATAATTGTGATATCTGGTTAATGCAGTTTAAGGCACTGTTTGGTTTGCCAAATCCGCTAGCGTTTAGCAGATAGCGTATAGCGGATAGAAAAGTAGCCTCGTTTGGTAGTCGTTTTTAAAATTAGCATATAACGTTTTTTCACTAGCGTATAGCATTTTTCCGAGACGCTACTTGAAGTAGCGTTTGAGCTTATAGCGTATAGCGTTTCATTTTTTCTTCCATTTTTATCCATATCATCTTAATTAAATTCCTCACTTATCCTTGATTATAAAATAAAATACTAATCATTTAACATAGTATATAAATAAGAATTAATTTCACTATTTAGATTTATATTTAAGATAAAAAAATGGAAAATATATTTTTATCTATAAAAAATATAACTTATATAAAAATCAAATCAATATATAAATTTTTTTTGACGTGATAAACGATAAATAATTTTGAATAAAATAATTTATTATAAGTGATGATTATTTTAAAATAAATAATATAAATAATATATATACATATAATTTACATAAAAAAATACAAACATATCCTTTTATGTCATTTTACATTTATCAGCTAGTCCAACCGCTAGTTTTACCAAACACTTCAAATCCAATCCGCTAGTTAATCCGCTATCCGCTATTAGCTAGCTTATCCGCTATCCGCTAGTTTATCCGCTACCGCTATCCGCTAGCTTATCCGCTAGTTTTTACCAAACAGAGCCTAAATATGTGATTTATTACGTTCAATAATTGGCTAATGAGTTGTGATACATTGTTACATCCATTAATCACCCATTGAACGTGATTAACCACATATTTAAACTACATTAATCAAGATTTTTAGGTGTTCTAATATACATGACCCCATATATATTCGAACACTATATTTAAACACCTGAAAATCGTGGTTAATACAGTTCAAATTAATTTTAAGGAGAAATATTTAATATTAATTAATTTAAGAGTCATGCTAACCGGTATGGCAGTATCCTTAGGGTATTGGTTAAGAAAATAAAAAAAAAGTAAAGATTCATGGGAAAACTAAGTTCAACACTATTTAAAATATAAAATACACCAAATCCTGATACAAAATTTTTTATTTTAGATTCTTAACCAATATCCTAACCCACAGGGGGACCTAAAGAGATGGTAGGGGATGAGAATAGAAAATTGGGCAAACGCAATCAGGGGGATCTAAGGAACTATAATTTATGTAACCATAAATGTGGTGTTGAGCTGGTGAAAGTATGACTAAAAATCATGGGGTAAATCCTCTAGTGGAATTACTTGGCTCAAATGATTAATTAATGTGGGTTTCGAACAAAAAAATTATGTATGCTCGTCCCAGTGATTGTAAGGCGTGCTCTGAGATGCTCTAGGAGTCGACTAATATACAATTAAATTAAATAGTATTAAATGGAAATGAGAAAATAAAATTGGAAATAATTAAAAATAAAAAATCAGTCAAAAAAATTAAAATAAATAAAATATAGGAAATTAATACTAAGATTTTATTCTAGGCATAATTAAGATACATTAAATGAAAATATATAAAATTAAATAATATACAATTAATTTTTTTTTTGAAGAGAGTATGCAATTAAATTAAATAGTCTTAAATGGAAATGAGAAAATAAAATTGAAAATAATTAAAATAAAAACTATTAATAATAAGCGAAAAGGATATAGAATTTTTTCACAATATCTTCTTGTAGTAATATTTATCCTGAAAATAAAAAATAAATAAGTAATATTTTAAATAATTAATATAATTTATATTAAAAATCATTAAAAAAAAGATGTACAATTATTTCATGACCTTAACTAAAGGAGGGGAGGGGAGGGATTTTAATGAAGGGGAGGGATTTTAACTAGCTATTGTATTTGGTTGGGAGGAGGGGAGGGGAAGGGAGGGAAAACAACACTTTCATGTTTGGTTCAGGAGGGGAGGAGAGGGATTTTAAAACAAATTTACTCTTAAACCTTTATAATTATTTATTTTAAAATACATAAGTAGGGATATTTCAGTCAATACATATGTTATGTTTTAAAATCCCTCCCCTCCCCTCCAAATCCCCCCATTATTGGAGGGGACGCAAAACTCACTTAAGGAGAGATTTTGCTCCCCTCCCATTTCCTATAAAAATTGAACCAAACATAAAAGTTTTAAAAAAAATCTCTCCCCTCCCCTCCCCTCCAACCCCCAAAACTATGATATATAAAGTTGCACATGATAGAAAAACTCAATTTTAAAATATTATTAATATAATTTTTAACCAATCACACATCGTGATTATTTGATGAAAAGGTATCATAATTATATTTTATTTATTGTGCTGTCTAATAAACAGTTATAATTTCAGTCAAAATAAAATAAAATAAACAGTCATAATTCCGTAGAAAAAAATAAACAGTAATAATTAGATTCTATTTATTGTGCTATCTAATAAACAGTTCTAGAGGGGGGAGACTACGATTTCACATTTCGTTACCAAAATTTAGCACAAGCTGCAAACAAAACGGAAGAACTGAATAGAATATATAATTTTATAATTGGAGTTATTTGACTGCAGTCCCACTTGTTGCTGCGTATGCGTATCTTACTTATAAGTTTGAAAAACATTGGCCTTCCATCGTGGCGGCAAAGAAAAGTCGCTCTTTTTGATTTTCTTTTTTCATAATTCGCTTTTCAGATATTAAGAAAAGTACAAAAATGCTTCGAACGAGATCAGAAATGTGTGGAGGTGCAATTACGTGGTTTTGGGGAACCCCGTTCTTCGGAATTGAAGGAATTGTGTAACAACTAACAGACACAATAAAAAAATATAAATTGCTTTGGTTGCAAAGAAAATGGCGATAGAGTCATAGAGCAAGTAAAGGAGTACCTGGTGCTGTTTCTGTTATGTTGTATTGTCCAGCGTGGGTGGGCACGCCAATTATGAGGTGGTAACAGAATCTGTAAGGGAGGATTCACTCATTGAAATTGAAAGCATCGCAGTGAAGAGAAGAGAGGAGATAATTATGATTGGAAGAATAGCTGGGAAAGAAGAAGTGAGGCCGCTGGTCGAGAACTCTTAACAAATTAAGTGACACAACAACGTATTTATAAAACGGCATCAAAACTAAATTGGCAAATTTCTTATTTTAATTTTTCTTTTTTTTATTTATGCTTCACATTGATTAATCATTAATTTTATAAGATAAAAAGTTAAACAATGTTTAGTTAATAAGGAATATAAATAAGCAATGGAGATTGGAGAATGTTGTTCTTGCAGTGGAAGTGGGTTTAGGGTAGTTTTAGTGTGTGTTTGGTTTCATGTTGGAAACCCCCCGAATTGATTCCAAGGCCGTGTACACTGCAAGGCCAGTGAGGCCACTGCCTTAGGCCCCCACCCCTTCTATTTTACTTTATACTATATAGTATATATGTGAATAAAAATTGTTTTGGCAAGTGGTAGAGTAATAAGGCCTAATATCGCTTATAGTGTATATGTTATTGAGATTAAAAAAAAAAAAAAAAATCAATCACATATAGTGCAATCACACACTCAGCTGAAGAATACTTTCGTATTGAATATTTTCTATATATAATAGATCAATCTATTTTTTCTATTAAGATATGATTTGAACAATTTTTACAATATGAACATTCTGATAATAATGGTCTTGAATTTTTTTCAAAATTAAAAGCATTGAGAGAAGTGTTAAGAGGGGGAAAAATGAATACTCCAATAAAAATATTAAATTATATCAAAATAAAATAATTTAAATAATTTTACAACTCAAAATGCTAGAAGATTAATATAAAAATTAATAATTTATATAACATTAAGCCTCATTTTGCTTCAGGCCCCAAAATTCCTCTACACGGCCCTGATTGATTCTATCATATGTTAAACATGTTTTTATAAAAAATGAGATGTTTGATTACCAGTAGTTTCTGACTCCAAAAGTGATTCTGACTAAAAGCTACAAAAAGTAGCTTTTGAGTTTAGTTGAAAAATTTAGTAGACTAAGAGTGTGTTTGGTTTGCCAAATCTGTTAGCGTATAGTGGATAGCTTATAGCGGATGGAAAAATAGCCTCGTTTGGTAACAGTTTTTAAAATTAGCATCTAGCTTTGTTTACTAGCTTATATTGTTTTTTCCAGACGCTACTTGAAGTAGCATTTGAGTTTATATCGTATAGCTTATCATTTTTTTTCTTATATTTTTATCCCTACTATCTTAATTAAATTCCTCATTTATCCTTAGCAAATAAAATAAAACACTAATCATTTAATATATTATATAAATAAGAATTAATTTCACTATTTATATTTATATTTAAGATAAAAAAAATAGAATATATATTTTTATTTTTAAAAAATAAAAATTATATAAAAATCATATCAGCATATAATTAATGTTTGGCTAGAATCACATCATCAAAAGTTTTACATCAAACTTGCTTTGAAAATCAAAACATCCAAACACAAATCACTTCACGTCAAACTCAATTCTAACCAAATAAATTTTACAAAATCAATTACATTCAATATCACTTTTATTAAATGCTCATTCAAACATACACTTAGAAGGCTAAGTACAATAGTATGGGTAGAGGACTGAATATGGTCTAACTTGATCACCTCACTGATGACCTACTCCTTATATGCCCTTCGTTGGAATCTTTCCATTACGCCATGCGGGTCCCCTACAAGTCGTTAGCGGATTTTCAAGGTGATGAGATCATTTGGGGATTCTGCTCCACTCCTCTCGTGTTATGTGTCCCTTCTAGAAGAAGTTTGTTATCACGTCATGTGTGTGTCTATGTTGTATAGTTTCCGGCATTTCGAGATATCTTAGTATGCTCGGTCAAGTCCTAAAGGTCGACAAGAGTGTGGCTACCCACATGAGTGGGTGAGGCGTTCTCGAGGTGCATGGAATTCGACCGAGATATATGTGTAAGTGTTGATCGTCCTAGATGTTAGTAAGGTCAAGCTTTGCTATGGCCCCTATGTAACGAGTCCGGGAGTCTCGGTCTCCATTTCGGGTGGGCCGAATGCCTATGCTTAAAATTGGATTAAGTACATAGGTCACCTCCTCAGGTGTCCACGACATGTAAGCATATGTCCTTAAAGCGGATCGAGTAGAGTCCCGACCTTGACGGGAATAGGAGCCCCCTAGCCATGAGTTGTGTACAGCGAAAAGGCTATACTCTTGTCATGTAGTCAGTTATTTGTCATACTCGAACCTTGCTTTACCTGACCACTATGTTTTTCTTCTCCCATGACCTATTAATGATATAAGTTGGGACTTTGTTTGTATCACCATACTTGTATTCTCATTCTCAATCGGACTCTACTAACATGCTTGATGTGACGACTGTCAATCCATCTCCTCATCTACTTTGCATGTTTTCTCATGCATCTTTTCATAATCCCAAGGCAACTCTTTGCCTGCTCTGCATTAAATGATACCCATTCGTCCATGTCTGTTGGATTCCACTCACACCCTTTTATCAATGGTTGTGTGAAGGGTTTCTTTTATTTTAAGCTACATTGTTCCATCTGCTTCCTATTTCGTTTTCTCCCTTGTCTTCCCTTCTACTTTTCCTTCATCGTGCCTCCTTCCTTTGTGCTGTTTCTTCTTAACATCAAGGTATGTCCCCTTCTCCTCTTATTCTTTCGGTGTACGTTTCTTGTTTTCTTTCGCATTCCTTCTTCTGGGATTCTCCCGAGGGCTTCACTTATTTGGAGTTTTGTTTCTTTGGGATTTTCGTTCCCTTCTTTCCATTATGTTCTCTAAAATTCCACCTTCTAAAAGTATACCCGTCGCTGGTTTTGATTCCAGCGAGGTGAACCCTCCGCCTAATGACAGAGACGACGGCGCCCCTCCCGAGGCCGCCGGCACGGACGGGTTGTACGACTAGATAGACCCCGAAATGTTGTGTATCCGGTCTAGATACCAAACTGTAGAATCCCTTAAATAATTGAAAGTGTGGGTTGTGGATTATGAGGGTTTGGACAAGGTCGCGTGCCTCCATTCGCCTTCATTTCTCGGATTTTGAGTGCCGGATCCTTCTGTGCCTTAACGTGGCACCCTCCCAGTTACACCCGAATAGTTGGTCTTTTGTAAAGGTGTTTGAGATCCTTTGCGATATTTTGGGGATAACCACTATTATACCGAAATTCATCTTTTTCTTTTATGTTAAGCACAAGGGTCCAATCGGGTGGATAGCGATCAGTTCTATTCACCGACGAAAGATCCTCGAGTCTCATTCATCCTATTGGAAGGGGTTCAAACCGGAGTTTTTCAAAATTACCCACAAAGATGCATCTCGAATGCTACTTTAGTTAGCCTCTAGAAGAAATGTTATAAGCTAATGAAAAAATGATACAAACTACTTTGAAAAATAGTTACCATGTTGGGTTTTTCATGAGATAATCCTCTTTTAAAATCATATATCAAGGCGGAAGAAAACTATCCGCATGGATCGCGTATTACAAAACATGAATCACATAAGGGCTATTTGTGTTTACCTCTTGAAGTGTGCTTTCAGTATGATCACAAAGCCACGAAGGAGCAGCAGCTCTACTCAGTCCACGCGAGCAAATGGGCGTCGGAGCTATGCGTCTTGTGCTAGCTGAAGGCTACGGGGAGGCACTGTTAGCAAGCCTTGGTTAGAGGGGAGAGCACTGGCCTATTTATAAGCTGGCAGCTCTCTTTGACCTAACTACTTACCATATTGGGCTTTGTACACTACAAACCCAATTGTCATTATATTAATTAAATCATATTTAATTAATATAACTTCTTCGTATTTGCTCTATGCGTGTGACCCTATAGGCTCCCACTAAATTGGCAATAATATTAAATATTATAATAATATCAAATATTAATTATAATATTAAATATTATAAATAATGAGCGGCATCTAGCAATGCATCATTACTACCCAATTAGCGAGAGTATCGGTGATCCGATTTTAGCCTTACCGCGACCAAAACTTACCGTGCATTAAATGTCCCTTCGTCCATATGTCTTAATTAAACACAAGGCATGAGAGTGTCATCCTTGTTATGTTCAATTATTTGTTTCTCGATCCTCAAGTAGACATGTAATCACAAATGGGCCCAATATCACATATTGGCCCACTTCCGCGTGGCCACGCATATTTCATGTCTCACTCTATCAAGAGGCCCAAGACATTACCCCTGTTATGTAAGAGGGATGAATCATGTCTACATCACTCACACTCCTCAACATGATTTATTGTAGGCCCAATAACTACCTTTATGATCACCCTGTTACGTGTAACGTTTGATAGCATTAAAGCCACAACTCCTCATGTAGGAATCGTAGTGACTTCAAGTCGAAGGACTACTTCACAATGGTCGTCATGAGAATACTTATGACACTAAGATAACTATTAGAAGTATTCTCATAGTGGGTAATTCGGTATAAGGAGTAATAATATTTATACCTGTGTGCCGACTTGATATCACATATCCATGACTCGTGAGATGTGGTCATCGGTCTACTCACATAATAGTCTCTATGTATTATTGTCGTCCCAATTAACAATAATACTCGACTACGGATATTTAAGAATAGCATTCTATTATTCAATGAGGTCTCATGAATAAGTCACATACTTAATATCTCATTGAATGAACTACATATTCTAAGTACTTTATTATGCTATAAATAATAACATAATAAATGAATGCCTTATTCATATATCAAATATATGGTCGAACTACTGATACAAATGATGATTTATTCAAAATAGATTGGCCACTAGGGCTTACACGAACATACCAAACGTGAATACTTTTTCATTCACTATAAGCTAACAGATTGATTTTGCCAATCAGACCAAAAAAAAAAAAAAAAGAAGAAGAAAGAATTATATAACTATGGGGTAGAATTCCCCATAACATCAAATAATAAAGTACAAGCAACTTGTATAGATGAGTTATCATGAATCGCCAATTGATTTACAAGTAGCTAATGCTTTATTATATGATTTACAACAATCAATTGGTGATTCATGATAACCCGTCGATACAAGTAGGTAGTGTTTATTATTTGATGTTATAGGGAATTTTACCCAATGGTTAATTATCTTGTTATTTTATCATTTTGGGCTTAGTCCCCTTCTATTATATATATAAAAAAATTCTTAAATTCTTACATTG
Organism: Echinosophora koreensis; assembly: GCA_035048595.1. Classification (NCBI taxonomy): domain Eukaryota; kingdom Viridiplantae; phylum Streptophyta; class Magnoliopsida; order Fabales; family Fabaceae; genus Echinosophora; species Echinosophora koreensis. The sequence goes on along the minus strand of JAPCYP010000017.1, from coordinate 4,845,014 downwards.
AATGAACAATATGACAATAGTAGTTTGACTTTAGCTATTATATTTATCTTAATTGTTTTGGTTTTGAAACAATGACCAAAATAACAGCTAAACATATTTAGCATTTTCTGATGATATTTCTGAATTTCTTTTTTATATTATTTGTTTTTTTCCCTTTGATTTCTGTTGATATTAAAATGTATTTGTTAATTTAAACTCACATACTTTTTATATATTATCAAATGATGCTCTAATTTGTATTATATGTTTTATTAATGTCTTACCAATCCAATTAAGCATCAAATGATGAATTATGCTATTTCTTAAGTGTATCTCTAATATTTGTTTAATGAGTCAGATTGCCAAGGGGTGGGAATAAGTTAGGTCAGGTTAGACTCTAACATAAAAAGATTCTACATATATTTTAATCTCAATATCTGAGACTAACTTATTAGCCTAATATATACAAATTTTTAAAGGTGTATTTTTAACAAGGTCTTTAAATAGTCATCCACCTATAAATAAGTCACAGGTCTTTACTTATAAATAGACTTGTAGGCGTTTAATGATAAAGAGTCGTTAGGCCTATACTGATAAATAAACCATTAGGCCTTTAAAAATAAATAAACAAGTATGGCTCTACATTTAAATAGGTCAATAAGCTTTTATTTTCAAATATTATAAATAATATATTATAATATATTAACTTATATTATATATATACATATACATATATGTTAAATAGACCGATTTGATAGGCATAATAGGTTTTTTAAAAGAAAATTTAGTTTTGCCTCTTTAACTATATCGACTTTCTAAAAATTTTAATTTAACATTTTTGTTAAATAGACTAGGTCGGGCCATATGCTTACATACACCTTGGATTTTATTTGAATAATTGCATTTCATTTAAATAATCAACATTACAAGTTAAACTTATATCTTTTTCACACAATAAGTCAGAATATATTAGAAACCGTGAGAGAGAATTCAAATGACAATATTACATTTAAAATTATAGAATATTTTTCACTAAATTGTTTTTATTGTCAAATATATTGATATTATTTTATATTAATAATGTTTTTTGGCTTGACATTAATAATATTAAGAGTTTGCAAAGTAAAACAGCTTGGCCCATTATGATCCAAGCCTACGTAAACTTGAGTTTAGTAAGCTAGAACTCAAAAGCTTACTTGTTAAATGGGCTACTAAAATAACACCCGGCCCTCCCCCCTCTCTCTGTTTTTGACCAACTGCTCATACAAATTCAAATTAAGAGTAGCGTTGATTAAAGTTCTTCCCAAAGTGACTATTTGAAGAAACTAAAACATGAAGTAGATAGAAAATGAAGTTTTTCTTTAAATCTTATAGAAGGTTTCTGAAAAACAACGTTGTTACAATATCCATGTAACATTTTCAACTTTGGGTTTATGAAAAATACAAAATGAAGTTGCTCTTCAAATCCTATAAAACATTTATGAAACATCGCTTGATTTGTACACCAGAAATTGCACACTATTTTCATATACGAAATTACTTTTAACAACTAGATAGCTAACAAACGATACACGCTATGTTAATCAAAATTTTGTACTTATTAATCACTGTAATATTGATGTAAGTATTAAATGGCTTAAAAACATCATTTTCTTTTGAAAAGAAACGCATAATTGGAAGTTTATACTTTATATCTGAATTTATCGATCGTCATCATTTGCCTTTTAATTACAAAATACTAGAATTATTTATTCAGCATGTACATTACTATACTAATAAATCCAACATGTACATACCCTCAGAAGAACTAGGAGTTAGTCTCCAAATCTTCCTCTGCATATACATCCACCTTGATTGACGACCCGGGCTTCACAATTCTCTTGCCATGATGATATTGCTGCACAACCAACACTGACGCTGAGGTTGAGAATTCCATAAAGGTCAGCATGTTGCACAAAGACCCCAATTCCGGGCACTCACATTTAACATGACCATCCAAAGCTACTGCCACTTGTCCTTCTTGTTTTCTACCAACCAAAAACAAGTTGCACCCACTACGATACTCTCGAACCACCTCAACTATTCCTCTATAGTTACTCACACCTCTCTCTTCCAACTTTATTGAGTTGTTATTCATTATTATCTTCTGTTTCACTTCAGAAAGCAACATCTCATCACCTTCTGATGATCCAATTTTCACCTCTGATGGGTTGTCGTTTATATTAACACTAACAATCTCTCCAACATCCTCGGAGCTAACAGTTTTTACTAGGAACCGTACTATACTTAGATTGATACCAGGATGTTCAGCCATTCTCAAAGCATAGGCTAAGGCCTCTTGATCATCACGACCCCCAAAGAACAACATGGTTATTCTAGAAGAGACATTACTGGCAGCTACATGGGTGCTTCCACCTAGTCCCCGATCCACCAAGATCCCCACTGAGCACGGTGCATGTTCAAGAACTCGCTTGTTGACCCACCTAAACTCAGTTCGAGTGCTTTCCCATGTTCCATCAACTCTTCGGTGTTTATGAAATGGGAGAATTATCATTGCAGCCCTTTTCCTTTCAGCAGATGTGCATATATCTTCATGAATGTTTGAAATAGGTGAGATTGCTGTCATAGGACGGATCGACACTCGGCTTAGCTGCTCATAAGCCTCGAAGGCAATTACTATTTGATTAGCATCAGAATAATGGCGCCTCTTATTCCAAAAGGGAAGTCCATTCTTTCTGGCTTTGTGGACCATTAATATAGCAGATGGTCTCTCTGTCAGTTCCATGAGGTGCAATCCATATAGGCACAACCCTTCCCTCTTTCCAATGCCACGTGAAGCTTCAACTAGATTAAGCATCGAGGGGATGTTCCTTGTGCTGTGGAAACACACCAGAAGCCGAAGTTGAGCATTCGGGTCTTTCCTCTTAACGGTTCTGTGTTTATAATCACCTTTAGCCATTCTTTGGGCTGGTTTATATACTGCCATCACTAAAGGCGTTGTGATGAAAGTTGTGAAGATAGCCATCAGCACCATAATTGCAAATGTTTGGTCGTTCAATACCTACAAAAGTATATATATCGGCACAAACTTAATCAGACTTATATATAATATGTGGTGATGCAGTAATGCTTATGCATATGCTACTTTTATGGATGAGTAATGTTATTTTGAAACCCAAATTGGACACCATGGAAGACATCCTAGTGTTTTAGGGACCCGGATTCGCTCCAACGGCAGGAGCATCCTGCCGCAGCGCTGGGCCGTCGGATCGTCCCTTTGGGAGTAGGAGCAACTGGTCCCACCCTCCACTTTGCAGCTGGACCGTCGGATCTCGCAGGAGCGGCGCTGGAAGTAGAGCTGTCAAAGTGAGCCAACCCGGCTCACCCGGGTTGGCTCACCATGGGTTGAACGAAAAAAGTGGGCCGAGCCGGGTTGGCTCACTTTTTCAGTGAGCCAAGAAATAGCCAACCCGGCTCGACCCACCACGGGTTGGTGGGTTACACGGGTTGGCTCACTTAGAATTAAGAAAATTAAAAAAAAAGCAAAAAAGCAAAAAAAAAAAAAAAAAACAGAATTCAACAGGAGCAATTTAATAGGAGCAATAAGGGGGCCAAGGAGAATAGTGGAAGTAGCAGCGGTGCGGTGGAGGCGAGCAACATAGATAGCGATGAGGCAGAGGACGCGAACGACAACTTATTTTGCTATCAGTGACTAAGTTAGGGACTTACGGTTGGGTGAGTTGAGAAAGGGTTGGGGAAAGAAAGGTTGAGAAAGTAGGTTGGGCTGCAACTTACTTGGGCTTCAACTTCTGTATTATTTTGGACTTTGGTTGTATGGTAAAAATATTTATAAAAAAAAAAAAAAAAAAAAAAAAAACGTGCGGCTCGCGGGTCAGCCCGGCTCACCGCGGGTTCAACCCGGCTAACCCGCGGGTTAAGTGAGCCGGGCCAAAATGACCCGGGATCTAAACGAGCCTGTTTTTTTACAACCCAACCCACCAGTGAGCCGGGTTGAGCCGGGCTGGCTCACGGGTTACAACCCATATTGACAGCTCTAGCTGGAAGGGAGCAGCAGCAGGAGGAGCCAATCCGTTTTGGTGTTTCAGTAGGCTATGAATCACTTTACTCTTTCTCTCTCTTAATTTCATTGGTTCATAGCCTACTAAAACACTAGGGTATCCCCATGGTGTCTAATTTGGGTGTCAAAATAACATTACTCTTTATGGATTTTGCTAACGAGTGTCCTAAGGACATTAGTCAAGGATTCTAATGAAAACAAATTTTTATGGGAAAACTAAAGATCACAGTTTTCAAAATATTGAATACATCACTTCCCAATAAAAACTTTAATCTTTTATTGATTCCTTAGTCAATGTCCTTACGACACTTGCTAGCATTCTCCTACTTTTATTTATATATATAAAACTAATTCTGCATAATGTATACTAGTCCAATGAATTAAGTACTTACCTTCCTATCTTTACCAATGTTGAGCACTATGAGTTCCACTAATCCCTTAGTATTCATGAGAAAGCCCAGAGCCAGAGACTCTTGTAAAGGTATCCTAGAGAGGAGGGAAACGACAATGGTGCCAAGAATCTTTCCAAAGCAAGCATTAAATATGACTAAAACGAGAAGCCCCCAGGACTTAAGCCCTCGAATAGTGGCTACATTTGTCTTCAGTCCACTGGATACGAAGTATAATGGCAGGAGTAGGCCAGATACAAGATCTTCAACCTTCTCCACAAGAGCACCTGCAAAAGGCCCTTCGTGTGGAACAAGAACTCCAACCACAAATGCACCAAAGAGAGCATGAATTCCAATAGTATCCGTCACAAAACCAGCTGCCAACACTGTAACTAGAGTGGCACACACGTACAACTCATTCACGGGTTCACCTTCAGGGCAACGCTGAGCCATCCAACTAAAGATTGGAGGAAGAACGAGTATGCAACAAAGTACAAAACCAGTTCCACACAAGAGAACCCAAAGAGCAACAAGGGGAGAACGTCCAGTGCCAGAGAGTGCAATAGCAAGAGCAAGTAGAATCCATGCTGCCACGTCATTCACTGCAGCTGCTGACATGGCCATTCGTCCAACATCAGTGGTAAGAAGCTTGAGCTCAGCCAAGATACGAGCTAGCACTGGGAATGCAGTGATAGAGAGTGCAACTCCCATAAATACAAGGAACGGTGCTTTGCTGACACCTTGTGATATCGTTGCACGAAGAACAAATGATGTACCAATTCCTAACACAAACGGGAGGGTGATTCCTGCAAGGGCAATGCCGAGAGCTTTCTTCCCGGTCCGGCGAAGAGACTTTGGATCAAGCTCAAGGCCTACGAGGAACAAAAAGAAAAGTAAACCGATGTTGGCGAAGGTGTCCAACACTGTTAGGCTTTTGGAAGGGAATACAGCATCCAAATAGGTTTTGTTGCGCCCCAGAACAGATGGACCAAGTAATATTCCACCCTACATCAATGCAGCAAAAAATGTCAGCCCCTTCTAAATTGAAGCAAATCATCAATATGCAAGCTATATTAAACAATGAAGGAAAGGATGTAACCAAACACAAGGGTGCTAAGCAGAAAACTGATAAAGTAAGAGAAATTATCCCGGTAATTAACAATGCAAGATGGGTTTTGGATATCTAAAATGTATGATAAGACATGCAAGTGTATCTATAAATGCCAATAGACAAGCAAATTTATCAATTTTGTGTTTATTTTTCTTCTTGAATTTGACCAGAGATACAAACAATAAAAGGTGGTTGGTTTGTGTTGTGTTTTATTTTTTCCTTGTGATTATAAATAAAAATATATCACTTAAAATTAATAACAGAAAATAAACCAACCACCGTTAAAATTGTTTCAAGTTTCTCAAATTAGTCTAAGACCACTTTTACTGAAAGATCTCCACATTGACCATCCAAAACCCCCGTTGTCCTCTACTGTGATAATCAAGCTGCCCTTCACATGTGTTCCACGAGCGTACTAAACATATCGAAATGGATTGTCATGTGGTGGGGGACAAAGTTCAATCAGGAATTTGGCAGACATTCTCACCAAGCCCTTACATGTTGGTCCCTTCAGCAATCTGCAATCCAAGCTAGGAATGCTCGATATACACATTTCTTTTCAGTTACTTGTACAACAAGTTGTTAGTTAGTTGAGTAGCTTGTTAGAGTAGCTTGTTAGCTATATATATCTGACTCTCTTTGTGAATTAACTTGAGTTTTTTTATAATGAGAATTTATGAGCACAATGCTCTTTCTCTCTGCCAAACTCATACTTTTTACATGTTAAATGAGGAGAGAGTGAGAGAGAAATAGATACAAAGACCATAAAAAAATTACAGTTTAATTATATAATATTTTTAATTCAAATAATATCCATTTTTAACCACAGTTTAATTATAGTTGAATCACAACCAACAAAGGAACTGAAGGCTGACGGGTAGTAAATTAAAGGAACGAGAACTTACAACAATCTCTGCAATTACACGAGGTTGCCTCAGTGGCTTGAGCAGAAAAGCGAGAACGCGCGTGACAACAACCACCAAGCAGATTTGTAAGATTATAAGAGGAAGCGAAAAATCAAGGGGACTATCACCTTGAAAGACCCCATTGGACGTAGCTTTCATGGGTGATGGACATTGACTTGTATTCATAGCCATTCTGCACCAAAATGATTCAAAACTCACCAAAATGATTCAAAACTGACTAATTTTTTTTTTTTTATACAAAAGTTTAGATTGGGGGAAGACACGCCCCTTGTAAGGTCAGAGAATTCCAACAACTTTAATGAGGATTTATATTGGAATTTACATATTACCTACTAATAAGGGAAATCTAGGAATCAAACACAAATCACAGCTAGTATGAGCGGAAGGCTTGACCAGATGTACCAGTCCGTATCGGCAAAACTGACTATTTCTTAATTGCTAATTTGCTGCATGCATGATGTGATGATCACGTAAGTGACTCATTCCGGATCTAGCTTACTGTAAAAGAATACATGCATATATAAATCAAAAGTAAGAAGCTACAAAATTGTTTGCATGTGGGTCACGAATAAAATAGTATGATATAAAATTAGTTTGGTTGAGTGGGTTTCCAAGATCACAATTGATTATTTAACTTTGCTAAGATAACGACCACCATAGGTCTATTTGGCAAAAATATTTGATAAAATTATAGGTTAGCTTATAGCTAATAAAATAATTTTTAACTAAATTAAATTTTAAGTGTTTGGTAAATAAGTTGTTGAAGTAGCTTATTAATGTAAAATAACATAAAATGATATATTTATATTTTTTTTATGTGCTTTTATTAAAATTCTAATTAAAGCTTTAAAAATACAATATTATTTTTTATTTTATTTTTAAATATTTTTATTGAACAATTAATATAACTAAAATTAATTTTTTATACAATCTTTTATATAAATTTTATTTTATGAGAGTCAAGACAAAATAGAAATGTCATTATATTAATAAGGAAAGAATAGGGAAAAATTAATAAGATATAAATTATCAGCCATAAGCTAAATAAATTAACTTATGAAGACAAATTATAACCTAAATGAGATAAGCTTGTTTATCAAACACTTTTATATATTAGTTAGACAAACTTATAAGCTAGTCAAATAAACCATAAGCTAGCTTATTCAACATGTCAAATAGAGTCATTATCAACACTTTGCCCAATCAAGTTCCTAAGCGGATCAAGAAGGCGCTATGGTAGTTTAGTTATACTTAGGCACTGTTTGGTTTGCCAAATCCGTTAGCGTTTAGCGGATTGCGTATAGTGGATGGAAAAGTAGCCCCGTTTGGTAGTCGTTTTTAAAATTAGCGTATAGCGTTTTTTCACTAGCGTATAGTGTTTTTCCTAGATGCTACTTCAAGTAGCGTTTGGGCCTATAGCGTATAGCTTATCATTTTTTCTTCCATTTTTATCACTTACCCTTAATTATAAAATAAAATATTAATCATTTAACATAGTATATAAATAAGAATTAATTTCACTATTTATATTTATATTTAAGATAAAAAAGTAGAAAATATATTTTTATCTATAAAAAAATAAACTTTATATAAAAATCAAATCAGTATATAATTTTATTTTTATTATTCCATTTTATTTATTAAAAATAATTAAAACTAAATTAATATTTAAATTTTTTAAATGATAAATAATTTAAAATAAATTAAATTATTAAAAGTGATAATTATTTTAAAATAAATAATATAAATAATATATATATATATATATACATATACATATAATTTATATAAAAAAATGCTAACATATCCTTTTATGTCATTTTACATTTATCAGCTAGTTCAACCGCTAGTTTTACCAAACACTTCAAATCCAATCCGCTAGTTAATCAGCTATCATCTAGCTTATTCGCTATTCGCTATCAGCTAGCTTATCCGCTATCCGCTAGTTTTTACCAAACAAAGCCTTAATATGAATATTTTTTTTTCTTGGTACAAATTAAAATATTGATTTTTTTTTTTGTGCTTTCAAAATGTTGTTTTTAATACATGGCTATTTTTCCTCCTTAACAATTAGTTGTTATTATTATTAGTTAACAAAACTTAGGAACTGTATGCTTTGTTTCCAGATTTCTGTTTTCATTTCCTGTTTTCAGAAATAATTACAAAACCGTTACCTTGTTTTCATTATATTTCCTGTTTCCAGAGATTTATACAGGAAATAGTGAAAACAGAAAAAAGTTATTTTCAGTGTTTCCTATACGAATTTCTGAAAACATGAAATAAAATGAAAACAATGTGCTAGTATTGTAATTATTTTTGAAAACAGGAAATGAAAATAAGAAACTGGAAACAAAGCAAACAGGCCCTTATGTTCTCTCTCTTTTTTTTTCTTCAACCCATATTTATATGGATATCAAGATGTTAATTTCCTTGTAAGAAACAAAAACATAAAGCTTGTGGCAGACATATCTAGTGAGGGGGAAGCGACCTAGCTTGACTCATATATCACAAGTACGTAGTTAATTAAAGACAGGATTTGATATCAAATCTTAGATTTTATCAGCTAATAAAAAACTAGCCAGTCATTTCCCCTAACTTTTAATTTACTTATCAGTTCAAAAAACAATATAAAACATATATCATTGTAGGGAAAGAATGAATTATACAAAGGTCAAACCGGGGGTGGGGTAGCTCAAGTGGTAAGAGCTAAGGGTTTAAGATATTGAAGGTGCGGGAGGTCCAAGGTTCAAACGTTAACAAATGAGAAATTAACAACTAACATACTAACATTTGCCTATCAAAAAACTAAAAATAAAAATACAAAGGTCAAACCTAGAACTTAAGAAAATACTTCATATATAATTACGTATTCTAATAATTCTTGCATGTACAAGAGATTGTATCTTAACATTATTAATGTCTTTAGCATTCTGTAACATATAATTATGCATGTGTGTATATATATTTATTGGATAAACTTAATTTTTATTTTTGTACCTCTCTATTATTTAATCGTGGCTCCGTCCTCGGTGTTGTCTAACAAACAGCTACAAGGGGAAAAATTATATATCATTTTTTGTTATCAAATTTTAGCACAAGTTGCGAACAAAACAGAAGAACATAATAGAATTTTATAATGAATTTAATTTTTATATATCGTCAGTGTAAAAGATCTTTACAGTAGACATCTAAAATGTGACGGTGTATACCAGCACTCCCACTTCTTGTGTATGTCACTTAAGTTAGAAAAACTTTGGCCTTCCATCGTGGTGGCAAAGAAAAGTCGCTCTCTCTGTATTTCTTTTTTCGTAATTCGCTTTTCAGATATATATATATATATATATATATATATATATAAGAAAAAGCAGAAAATTTAAATCAAAAAATGCTTCCTTTGTATTCAGACTAACGAGATCGTGATATATGTGGAGGTGCAATTCCATGGTTTCCGGGAACCCGGTTCTGCGGAATTCAAAGAATTGTGTAACAACTAGCAAACACAAATACACAATAGAAATATATTTTATAAGCATGATATATATAAATTGTTCTGATTGCAAAGAAAAATGACGATAGAGTCATAGAGTAAGTAATATTTTCGAAAAGAAAGTACCTGCTGCTGTTTCTGTTAGATTGTTTTGTTCAGCGATCTGAGAGTGAGTAATTGGGTGGGAGCGCGTATCAGGTAGTAACAGAATTTTTAAGGGAGGATTGGCTCATTGAAATTGAAAGAGAAAAGAAGGGAAGAGATTTATGATACTATACGATAGGACGAGTATGAGGGAAAGGAGCGAGCGAGAGGCTGGTCGAAAACTATGTAAGACAATACAAGGTATTTATAGAACCGCCTTCAAACCAAATTCCTTAATTTAAATTTTCTTATTATAAAAAAAAAAAAAACAAACAAATTGGGGCTGAATATTTATGAAGGAGTTGATAAGGAAATCTCTATTGAGGGAGTCCATCGAAATTCTAAATTATTTATTTACACTTTTTATTTATACTTTATATTATTGATTAATGATAATTTTATAAAAGAAAAGGTTAAAATAATACTCCCTCTGGTCCTATATATAAGAGGCAAAACCCTAAAACACACAGACCAAGGAAATGCATTGAAATAAGCTATTTGTAATTAATATTCATATAAATTTACAAATTTAACCCTTCAATAATTAATGAACAAACCTACTTGTATTGAAAGTTACACTGTCTCGTAAATATAAACCCTATTATAAATAAGGGTAAAATTGGAAATGAGCATTTAATATTTGTCAAAATACATGCATGTCTCTTATATTTTGGACCAAAAAAAAGTAGTCATTTGCCTCTTATAATAAGGACCGGAGGGAGTAATTGATTAATAAGAAGTATAAACAGGCGATTTGGATTATCGACGACATTGCTCCTTTATTGATATTGATATTGTGTTTTAAGGTGGACGGTTTCGTAAAGTGATTTTCAGTTATTAGTTTTTCATAATTAATATATTTACAAGTCTATCGAATATAAAGCTGAAATCAAACCCAAAAAAAAAAAAGAAGAAGAAGGGTATATCGAATATAAAGAAAAGATACCGATACAAATCCACAGTTAAACGTGTTTGATTTGGAGTAGTGTTAGGATGGGTGACCTCCTAGAAAATTTTCCCAGGAAACGTGTGAGTGAGAACAAAACACGCTAAAAAGATCTGTGTTAGTTCGTGAGGACAGTCGTCAATCCGTAGAGCAGTTAGAGATGTATCAGGTCTTGTAGATTTGTTTTGTTGTTTGGGCTTTGCTCCCGTCTATTCACCAAAAAATAAAATAAAATAAAATAAGAGTCAAACATTGTTAATTAAAAGATATGTCAATTTTTTAATTGGTTGACGGTGTAAAAAATCTTTATATTGTTAGTACTCCCTCCAGACTCAGTTATAAGCGAAAATAACTAATTTCATACTTATTAAGGAAATTAGTTAATTTAGTTTAATTGTCTTGATTTATGTAAAAAAAAAAAAAGAGTTATAATTAATAAGCTACCCTTTAATTGTCTCGGGAATGTGTAATGATCTTGGAAAAGTAAAGGGATAATTGGTTTGATTGGTTAATTTTCTTGATTTTTGGAGTACACACATTAAATAAAGTTGAGTTTGTTTGATTTTGCTTATATTTGAGTTCACAAAATATAGGTACTTTTTTGCTTATAATTGATTCCAGAGGGAGTATATACTAATTAAATCCTATATTAATTGATGTATTATCAACTAAAGTTACCCTCGACAGGATTATTTACTAACCCTACAGCCGCCTCTCTCTCTCAACCTTCCTTCTACTCCTCTTTTCCTTCTTCCTCATCCACTGGAAGGGGTGGTTTTGGGCCATCTTTTGGCCTAGAATCACCCATTTACATCGTTTTTTTTTTTCTCTTTTATCTAAATAAGTGGTTGTTCCACATAGATCTGGTTTTTCTTTGGTGTTTTTCCCTGTTTTCGTCGTCTGCATGTGGCGGTGTTTTGTTCGTCGTCTTGTTGCGGCGTCGTTTGGTTTCCCGTCTTGTTGCGGTGTTTGTTTGGTTCAGATTGACAGATTAGCTTCGATCCATTACCGGTTCAATCAAGACTTGGGCGTCATCGTTACAAATCCGGAGGCATGGGTATTCCGGTCACTTTGATTTTGTCCATTTGTCACTACAAGAAAAAAGGCATTTAGCGACCGAATACAGTTAGTCGCTATTAGCAACCGAAATTGCGACCGAAATTTTATTTTCAAAAATTGGTCAATTTTTTCAATCAATGACCGATTTAGCGACCGAATATTTAGTCGCAAAATATTCAGTCACAAAATCAGTCGCTAAAATGAAAAATGAGTAGTCAAACAAATTTTCTTGGTCAGCAACCGATTTAGCGACCGATTATTATTATTTGCGACCGATTTATTTTCGGTCGCTGATTAATTAAATTTTGAAAATCAAATTTTTTCCCTTGTGTCCATCGTGGCTAGGTCAATAGAGAGGTCATTTTCCTTCTATTCACTGTCTCTCACACTCACCTTGCGCCGCTCCTGGACTCGCATGACCACAGACTCGCTTCTCCGCCGCTCCTGGACTCGCGTCTCTGCCGAGCCATCTCCTCCTTCGCCTTACGCCGCCGCGAGCTCTCCCGCTGCTGCTTCCTGCTTCGCCTGATGCAGCGCCACGCCGCTAGCTGCTCCTGGTTTGCTGCTTCGTGAGCCCCTGCGGAGGCTGACCGACGGTGTGTTGCTTCGTCTTCACCTTGCGCCGCCGCCTCGTGCCTCCTAGGTAACTGCTTCGTCTCCACCTCTGATCATAATCTTCATCTCTGCCTCTCCATTTTTCTGCTTTGTCCCTTTAAAAATCTGATTCAGTGGTTGTAAGGATATCAATTAATTTGTGGTATTGTCCCCATTTTTCTGTTTTGTATGAATACATATGGAGGGTGTAAGTTGAATGTTTAAGTTGGTTGATAATGTAAGAATATGCTACTAGTTTGTGTACTTTGCTTACTTGCACACCATGTGTTTGATGTAAGACTTGAGAGATGATTCTTCTTTGAGAAATGATTTCTCATTTGATGTCTCCACCCCACCATGTGGCTGGTCACAGGAGCACTTGCCTCCACCACTGCAGCTGCTGCTACTCTTACTTCTAGCTAGTTCTTTGATTGCATTCTCAGACTTTGTGAAGAGCCACTCAAGGGTATGTACTCTTGCAAAGTCTGTTTAATTAACTTACTCTCCTAAATGATAATTAATCTATGTACTCTTGCAAAGTCTGTTTAAGGTTTGTCATCAAGGAAATGAAAATTTTGAATGACTATGGCATGAAGTTTGTTAACTATTCTTGGGACTTAACATGTTAAGCTGAGAAATCTACTTGTGTTTCATGTGATCAAGCCAAGGAAAATGAGTCTATAATACTATTGAGACTTGAGGTACATTTATAATGGCAGCTACGTCTCTCATCTTTCTAATTGGTCTTTTTTTCATTCTTATTTTTATCTTATTTTATTTTCTTAAAAAAACACTTTGATAATATGCTAGTAGGTTGTGCATTCAATTAAAAGATAAGTGATCCAAGAGTCTTAATTTGTGTCTTAATTTGTTTGTCCTATTTGTTAATGGTTAACATAAATATTTTAAAATTTATTAAGTGTTTGCACAATTAATATGGGTAACCGTTTTTGTTAATGGGTGTACTAGGGGTGCAGTGGGGTTAAAATGGGATGAGAACATGCAAGTCCTAGTTTCAAGATCCTCTCTACCTCTTCCTTTTGTTTTTGGTTAAAATAAGCAAGGATTGAGGCATGGTCATGGGGTTTATAGGTTCTATACTGGGGACTCTTATGCTGGGCAATGGTGTAATGGATAGTAGAGGCATGATTTTGGAGTGCAGAGTTGCTCTAATACTAGCTCTTATATGTTGGGGAGTTTAATTTTTTAGATCAGTTTCATTTATTCATGGTAACAAGTGTTGGGTTTCTAGAATTTAGACTATGTTGTTTTTGCTTTTAAGGTGATGATAGATCAGTGGATTTCGTTGTTAATTTTTGTTTATTGATTTCTTTAATGATTTTCTGATATAATGTGATTGAATCTTTGCTAGTTAATTTGTCATGGTAATTGCCTTTAAAAGGGTTCCTTATCAACATTACATTTCTTCTTCATATGGTTTGTTGCAGTTATTGAAAAGATGTTGCTTCTTGTTGTCACTAGATGTGTGAATTGAACAAAGGTGGTGATGCATTATTCTGGCTATTCATGCTTCTTTTGCATTCAAGACTTGTTGTCAATTTGCTGGTTTTGTTAAAATTCCTGAAAGTAAGTACACTTACAAGTGCTTCATATCTTTATCAGTCTCTTGAGTTCCATGGGATTTCATTTTAGTTATTGGATTTTATTCCATAAGTTGCATTTTTGGAAGAAACTTAAATTTTATAACTGTTATTAACTTACTATATTTCTTGGTTTTGTTTAGTTATTTTTAAAAAGTTGTAATCTTCTTGAGTTAATTCCATATGTAATTGTCTTTGGTCTCTACTTTTCATATTCAATTTATATGTTTGGCGCAAGTAATGTACATGTTAGGCTAATGTTTTTATACTTTATAAAGTTTGGGTGTAGTTTAGGCAAAACACAATAATAACGTGCACCAATAATAATCAACATAGAACACACAAATATAGGCTGTTCAGAATTGAGGTGCAGCAGAGTGGCTTTGACTTCAAATAGATCTTGGTATTGATCAACAGTCCCATAAATTCTAGAATTGCATCCACTTGAACAATAGGATCTTATCGTTCTATTAAAACTAGTTTCACTTAATTTAGATATCTATGGTGCAAGTTGTACAACAAAAATTACAAGCTGTTAGGGTCAAGTTCTGCACAAATTCAGTTGTGTTCATGTTGTAGCTGAGAGCAATTATTGCATCTAAAATTTCTAAGACTTTTACCAGATCTAGATGAGGATTTTAGCTTTAATTCAGGATTGGTTTCATTGAATTTGGACAAGTACAAAGAAAGATATGTATCCTAGATAGTAAGGCGAGACAAAAGCAAATTTAGCCAATAAAAAGTAATTTAATCCTTTGAACTAAAATGTGGTTTACCTTCTATTAAGTTGTGAATTCTCTAGAATAATCCAAACTGCAGCAAGATTAATCTTTAGGTGAAAACCCATTTGTGTTTTAATCAATCTTTGAGTTGTCAGAATGATACTAAGATTTCAAAGGCTAATCAACACTATACAATGTCATTTCTCAAGGAACAAGAGTTACATAATTCTGATTTGGAAAAAAGGAGAATGACTCCAATATATGCAGAAAGTTAGAGACTGTAGTTTCTAAGGCTCAATAAATATTCCTCTAATTAGGTTCTTTGAAACTTTATAGCACCCAAACATAATCTAGTAACAAGAGGTGATTTGTGGTAAGGTTGTTGAAAGATGAAATCAAATAACCTTAAGGAAGTCTATGTTTGTTTTCCAATACTACGATCACCTATTTGATCTTGCTACAGTTTATAGCTGAGTCTAAATACAACTTTGATAATTGGTTAGCTCTCACAGATTACCTAATGGAGTAATGGTTCATAATTTAAAAATTTTTGAAGTCTAGTATGAGTGCCTTAAGAATCCAGCAATAAACTTATTTTCTTGTTTTGAATATAGCAGCATTACTTTCATGCAAGTAATTGAAGGGGTAAAACATTGGAGAGCTAGCACAAAAAATAAACAAGCCAAACATTTATAAAGAGAGACAAATGATACCATTGTTTAGCATATTATATTCATTATTCTCTTTTATTGCATCTTGGAGTCCTTGTGTTATATGTGCATGTAGTTGAAGCTATACATTGACGATTATGCTTGTGATGTGTATGTTTCAGGTTTCTGTATTCTGTCCCACACTTCGAAGTTCGTAATCCCCTTCTTAGTTTAAGTCTCGGTGAGGTAAGTCAATAGTCCCCTTCCTATGTTATGAACTTCTTATTGTTTTGCATTACTTGTAATGTGTTATGTGAATTGTTTTGTTGTTTGTTGGTGGAGAGCAAAGCTCAATAGGTTGTTGGATGTGTGCTGATAAATGCCAATCAAATGATTGCTATTTGTCTCATTTATGTTTTCTTTTGTTAGTGGAGAGCGGAGCTCAATAGGTTTGATATTGTTTGAGATGCATGACTGCTTGTATGCTGATAATCTAGAAACCATGCATGTGTTTGTCAACTTGATTTGTTATTTGTTTGTAGGGAGCGGAGCTCAATAGGTTGTGATGTTGTTTGAGATGCATGACTGATTGTGTGCTGATAATTTGGAAAAGTTGTATGTGTTTGTCTATTTGATTTGTTGTTTGATAGTAGAGAGCGGAGCTCAATAGGTTGTTTGTCAATTACTTAATGTTAAGTGCACATGACCACTAAAGTAGTATCTTCCCTGTTAACTTGAATTGTTGTTTGTTAGTAGAGGAAGATAAGGCTAACGTTTTAATATTTTTAATGTTAATAATTTAGCAAAGCCTTAGTTTCTTGACAAAGTTAACGGTTATTCTTTGCATTCTCGTATCTTACACTTGATTGAATTTTGGTCTTTTACATTTCCTATTGTTCTCCGGATGCATATTTGATTGTGGTAGATGTCACTGCGTTCAATTCGTGTATACCGGAGACATCAATGGGAAATGCTGCCAAAATTTCGTTAGGTATGAGGCATGAGAATTAAGGAATAACTCTTAACGGAGTGTTCGAAATGTTTGTTCTCGAATGGGATAGGGCCATACCCTGCGACAATAAGAAGATGAGTGTTACTCGACTAAGTATTGTTGTTCTGGTTAACAGTCATGGAAGCTCCTGAGCATCGGATGTGGATGGATAGAAGGAAGGAACAAGGTGGAGTGATCGATGAGTTCATTGAGGGAGTGAATGAATTCATGGAGTTTGCTCGCAACTCTGACGAATATCTTAGACAAGAAAAACCAAAGATGAGGTGTCCTTGTAAGAGATGTAAGTGCAAACGGTATCATTATGGGGACGACGTGATGGCACATCTCTATGAGAAGGGGTTCATGCCTAATTACTACTACTGGACCAGCCACGGTGAGAGATTGCCCCCGTTTCCGCCGGTTGTGGTGGACGACTCATACTATGGGGCTGGTGAGCATAGAGAAGACTACAATCCATTCGAGCAGATGATTATGGATCATGCTGGCCCCGAAGTTGGTAGGGGCATTCAACTAGACGGTGTGATGGGGTCTCAACACATAGAGGAGGATCCTAACCCAGAGTCACAAAGATTTTTTGACATGTTGAGAGCCGCACAAGCACCTCTGTGGGATGGTTGTCAGGATTATTCCGAACTATCGGCTTCTGTAGTTGCTCTTAGCCTCAAGTCTGAAGGCAATATGACTGAACATGATTTTGATCGGTGGGTTCAATTTATGGGTGGGGCAATGCCGAGCGACAATCGCATGCCTAGAAATTTCTATCAAGCTAAGAAATCAGTGGCAAACTTGGGTCTGGGTGTTGAGAAGATTGAGTGTTTCCCGAATGGTTGCATGTTGTATCGTAATGAATATTTGGATGAGAGAGTTGATACTTGTAGATTTTGTGGTGCTGATCGTTACAAGATAAGAACTGATAGAAAGGGAGTTGTTAAAAAAACCCCCCTAAAAAAGATGCGGTACTTCCCGATTACTCCTAGACTCCAAAGAATGTATTCTTCGATGGCCACTGCAGCTCACATGCGATGGCATGGTAACAATCAGAGGGATTCTAGTGTGTTGTGTCATCCATCAGATGGAGAAGCATGGAAACATTTTGATAGGATGTATCCGGAGTTTTCCATAGAATCTCGGAATGTCAGATTGGGGTTATGTACAGATGGTTTTAATCCGTTCGGTCAATATGCTAAAGCTTACTCATGTTGGCCAGTTATTCTAACTCCATATAACCTTCCACCTGGGATGTGCATGAAGAGGGAATTTATGTTCCTTACAATAATAATTCCAGGACCTTCGAATCCGAAAAGTAAGGTTGATGTGTACATGCAACCTCTCATAGAGGAGTTGACCCATTTGTGGAATGTTGGAGTCTTAACATATGATGTGTCATTGAGGCAGAATTTTATACTGAAGGCAGCTTTGATGTGGACAATCAATGACTTTCCGGCATATGGGATGTTGTCGGGTTGGATGACAGCAGGTAGGATTGGTTGTCCTTGTTGTATGGGGCAGTCGAAGGCATTCACTCTTACCCACAGTCGCAAGACTTCTTATTTTGATTGTCATCGTCAATTCCTTCCCCAAGACCATCCTTATAGGAGGAATAGAAATGCATTCAAAAAGGGTGGTGTTGAGAAAACTCCTCCACCCCGACATTTAACTGGAGAAGAGATTTGGCAGATGATTAGGACATTCTCATTCATTCATGAATCTGGAGGAGTACAAATACCTGGTTATGGCACAGAACATAATTGGACAAAAAAAAGTATTTTTTGGAGCTTGCCCTATTGGAAAACACATCTCATCCGACATAACATCGATGTGATGCACACTAAGCGAAATGTATTTATGAATGTGTTTGACACGGTGATGGATGTCAATGGTAAGACAAAGGATACATATAAGGCTCGATTAGATATAGCGGACATATGTAAAAGAAAAGAGCTTGAGTTGATGGACATTGGTGGTGGTAAGATGCAAAAACCGAAGGCAAAATATGTGTTGAGTAAACCCCAAAGGGTAGCTGTTTGTGATTGGGTTAAACAACTGAAGTTACCAGACGGGTATGCTTCGAATGAAAAGTCATGACTGTCACGTATTCATGCAACGATTGCTTCCGATTGCATTCTCATCTTTGCCGAATGATATTTGGAAGCCGCTTGTTGAGCTCAGTCAGTTTTTCAGAGTCTTGACATCCACAACATTAAAGGTTGAACAACTAAAGGCTATGGAACGTGATATCCCTGTTTTATTATGTAAGTTGGAACAAATATTTCCTCCGAGCTTCTTTGATGCGATGGAACATCTTCCCATCCATTTACCATACGAGGCAAAAGTAGGTGGCCCGGTTCAATATCGTTGGATGTATCCATTTGAGAGGTATATACATATTTTTTTAAACTATAATCATAATGTTATTTAAATATTTATATATAATCATAAAATCTTTTAACATATCCTAGGTTCTTACGTTCGTTGAAAGATAAGGTAAAAAACAAGGCTCGGATAGAAGGTTCTATTTGTGAAGCGTATTTAGTTGAGGAGGCCTCCACGTTTGCTTCTTTTTATTATCCATCTGACATAGAAACAAGGAGGACTAGAATCCCGCGTAATGTCGACGGTGGTGAAGGTTGTTCATATAGTCCTCAGCTATCAATTTTTAATTATCCTGGCCGTGCGTGTGGTGCATACAAAACATGTTGGTTGGATGAACGCGATGAAAAAGTTGCTGAGTTATACGTGCTTCAGAATTGTGAAGAGGTCGAGCCATATATAGAGTAAGTCATTTATATATTGCATGACCACATTTTTTTATTAATATATATCCTTGTACGTAATTTGATGACATACTTTCTTAACCCCATGAATGCAGAATATATAGCAATTTGCTAAGAGAGCTCAATGCCGACATTTCAGAGTTGCAAATTCATCAGGAGATTGCCAACCATTTTCCAAAGTGGTTCAAAAAATACGTAAATTAATTACTAACTTATCAACATTTTAATTTATCTTCATAACATGCTTTTTATATCTACAACTCTATGTGTTATTCATCATGTAGGTTCTAGATCAAGCTAACCAAATTAATGACCCCCTCTTGATAGCTTTGGCATGGGGTCCAAAAATAAGGGTTCGAACATGCGAAATCTATATTATAAACGGGTATAAGTTCCACACAAGGTCACGAGGTCAAGGGATGAAATCTTCTAACTCTGGTGTTTGTGTGCGTGCGATCAACGGTGGATTAGAGGACGACTTTTATGGAATTTTGACTGACATTATTGAATTAGAATATTATGGTCATCCTCACAAAACGTTAGTGTTGTTTAAATGTGAATGGTTCGATAATACTCCTGATAGGGGTACAAAAGTAGACAACAAATATGGAATTGTTGAGGTCAGGCAATCACGGAGATATCAAGTGTATGACCCGTTCATCTTTGCACAGCAAGCGGAGCAAGTTTATTACACATCGTATCCTGAGGGACATCAAGATTGGTTGGGTGTTATTAAGATAAAGGCAAGAAGTGCAATCACAGATAATGTAGTTAGTCAGGGAGAGACAGAGACTCCATATCAAGATGTTCATGAAATTAATGGAATTCAGATAAACTTGCAGTTTGAGCCGCAAGATTTTAATGATCTTGCGGATCCTGGGGGTGTTGATGAGGTAGTTGACACTGTATTACTGGATCAATATGAATTGAATGAATCTAGCGAGGATATTGAATATATATCATCTGATGATGAGGAGAGTGAAAGTGAATTTCGTGATCGTGACTCCAGCTAGGTAAGTTGTATATAAAAATACCATATTTGTGTTATTTGTTATTTAATTTGTTATTTGTTGTATAATGTACCATTTAATTAATTGCTATTATTCTGGTTGTTATTGTAAACAGATGATGAACGACACGGGTCGAGGACGTGGCTGTCGTGGTTCTGGCACCTCTCGTGGTGGTCGTGTGAGGGGTCGTGGTGGGAGAGGTGCTTCCACCCGCCCATCAACTTCGGATCAGGCACCGACGAGTGTTGTTGGCTCTCATGGGTCACATGCTGATGATATTCCGCCTTCAGCAGCAGCAGCCTCACCAGCTACATAGCCCTCACCCACGAGCCACCCTACATCATCCACACGACCTACACCATCCTCACGGGCCACAGCATCCACGCCCGCCACACCGGCCACACCGGCCACACCAGCCACACAAGGGTCTGCTGCCGAGTCCGGGATTCACAGTTGGGCCGGGACAAGAGATCCCACGGATGGGAGGGTATGGCTTCGCCCTGCGGCGAAGTTAGAGTAAGTTATTTATTAATTGTTATTTTCTATCATTATAATTATACTTGTACATATTTATTAAATATGTTTATTGATAAAATTTATGCATTATTTGTTGTTAATAGCTTTTACCCTGCATACGGGCCTCAGAAGCAGATCTCTCAGTGTATCAAGGGAAAGTATATTGAGGCCTGGCCATCGTGGAAGAAGATTGATAAGGATGTGCGTGATATGTGGTTTAGGGATGACTTCGGGGTAACGAATAAATTTATTATTGTGTTAAGTATATGTCTACAATATTATTATTTATTAATTTTGTTTCTTGATAATTTACTCTCTCTTGTTAGGCACACTATAAATGGTTGCCAGTGGATGCAGATCAGATACGTAAGGCCTTTGAGTCGAGAGGCGCAAAGCTGGTTAAGTGGGCAATTGGTAGGATTAGGGATGGTTCAGATGATGGGAGTTGGCTTCGACCTGATGTGCTGGAACGCCTCCGTCAATATTGGGCTAGTGATGAGAAGTTCTTGATAAAGAGCGAGATCGGAAAGCAGAATCGGGCTTCTGACACTGGCGCTCCACTATACACCGGTGGCTCAATAACCATTCATGAACATTTTGATAGGATGGTAATAAGTCAACATGAATTTTATTGTTTTTTAATTTGTTCCTTACAATATATGTCCTTATTAATAAAAATTGTATTTTTTTTGCTTTTATATATGTAGTCGAAAGAGCAGCAGAGGAAACTCACTGCAATTGAGATCGTGCACAAGACCAAGAAGACCAAGCGTGGGGAGTGGGTTAGCCCGAAGGTTCGGGACCTTGTTGTAAGTACTCTTAACTCACCAATTCATTTTAAAAATATTAATTACTTTCATTCTTTTTAATATATAATTACAAATGATAATGTCTGACATATTTTGCAGGACGAATTCCACCGCCTCAAAGATGATGCCAGTAGTCAGGGGCAGGAGCCGTCTCCTGAGTCTGACAATGCCCTTTACTTAAAGGTGGTTGGCGGGAAAAATAAGAAGGGCCATGTATTTGGCCTTGGTCAGCTTGGGGATCAGTTCGTGGCCATATCAGTGCCATGTGAACATTCTGGCCCTGATCCCAACCCAGATGTCAGAGAGGCCATCATGAACATGAATGCTGAACTTGCGGCGAAGGATAACGAGATACATGAGTTGCGGGAGCATGCACGACAGCAAGACAATCGCATACGAGAGCAGGATAATCGCATGGAGGAGCTGTTTAGATACTTGGGATTCCGACCTAGCAGTTCCGGATCTGGCGGCGCCCACATTGAGGCTACTACTGCGGATGCCGCTGCTGCTGATGCCGCCGCTGTTACCGATGCTGCTGCTATTGATGACGCTACTGCTGCTGTCGCTGCCGCTGCCTCTGATCACCCTTGCATCAGCCCACTCCCTTCACCCCCTCGTCACATAGATTAGTTTTCCCATCTTTGTATGACACATTGACTATTACACTTGTATTTCTCCCGGTCTTTTTATATATTTTGCGTGAATATTTATCGAATTATCTGCTTTAATATGATTGATATTTAATTATATTTGCTTTAAGTTTATGTTTGCTAATTTTAATTTAATTAATTACATTTTATTTTAATATTTTGCGGTTTCAAAAAAAAATAAAGTAAATATATATATATATATATATATATATATATATATATATATATATATATATATATATATATCAGCGACCGAAATTATTTGGTCGCTAATTTAAATATTACCGTTGATTTTAGCGACCGATTATTAGCGACCGAAATTATTTGGTCGCTAATTTAAATATTTCCGTTAATTTTAGCGACCGAATTACCGACCGAATTTCTAAAATTAGCGACCGAATTAGCGATCGATTTTTCGGATGCAATATTTAAATATAGCGACGGATAATTCGGTCGCAAAAATTAAAAAATCGGTCGCTAATTCGGTCATTTTTAATTGGGGACGACCAATTGAAACGACCAAATTATGAGTACTCTGCGACCGAATTTTCGGTCGCTGACTAGCGACCGAAAATAATTCGGTCGCTAAATAATTAGCGACCAAGGTTTTGGCAACCGTTTGTAATCTGTCGCTAATTCGGTCGCTAAATGATTTAGAGACCGAAAATCATTAAATAGCGACCGAAAAATTCGGTCACTAAATGCCTTTTTTTTTGTAGTGTGTAGGCATTTTGCCATGTTATGCTATTTACCTTGGTGCTGTGAGTTTGTTCGCAGATTCATCATTTTCGGTTTTTAGCGATGTTGAATTTGTGTTGTTTTAGATGTATTTTACCAAATTGAATGAATGAATATCCTTTTTAGTAATATATATATATATATATATATATAACTAAAGTTACTCTCCACTTTCAATTTAGTCATTAAATTTATTTATTTTTCGAGCTTGTCTCTGAATTTGTAAAACTTAGATCAATCCAGTCTTTTTTTCCCTACCTTTATTTTAATCCTTAAAAAAGACAAATTTCATGCGAGTTTTAAAAATTTAGAGACCAATACACACAATAGTTAAATTTAAGAATTAATTACAGAGCACAAAAAAAAAAAAAAGAATTAAAAACTTTGGAAGAAAAGAATTAAAAAAAAGTTAATTATATGGCCCAGTTTTTCTTCTCTCATGTATACCTTATTCTAACACATAGTTATCCGATTTTCTCATTTGACATCATTTTATTTTTTACATAATCAACAAAATTTGGACGAAAATTGCATGGACTTATTTAATTATATAATTTAATATAAAAAGTTTTAGATCGAAGAAAGCTCGTGAATGAGGGTATTACTATTACATGTGTAAAGGAGATGTATATAGGCCGTGTTTGATACGTATTAATACATATGACAGCACAGGACAAGCAGGACAGCACAGTACAACCCATTGAGTCACATGATAATATTTTGTCATGTACATCGTTTGATAGATAATGAACAACATAAGTAAAATAATATTAATTTTACTATGATACCCTTTATAATATATATTATTAATATATTAATATAATATATAATATTATTAATATATTATTAATATATGTAAGTATTAGACACCAACTGAGGTTGGTGTGAGTGGTTAAAGGCCTCTCACCCCTTAACCAAGGTCTCGGGTTCGAGCCTTGGATATGGACAAAACCTCAGCTGGGAGGGATGTCACCCATCGAGGTGCCGAACAAACTCCCGCGGGAGATTTAGGAATGGCAACGGGCACGGGCGGGCACGGATACCATCCTACCCGCCCCCGCCCGCCGCGGGCAAATCTAAGCCCGTCCCCGCCCGCCACCCGCGCGGGTATCTGGCGGGCGGGTATCTGACGGGTTTCGTGGGTATTTGCGGGTTTTCGCGGGTACCCATGGATATTACCAGACTGAACTTCCCCCCTTCTGCAGATCTGAACAGAGACGAAAAAAACCAGTGAAGTTCTCTTCTTTTTCTTTCTCTATCAACCACCATACCTTCCACTTTCTTCATCCCTATAACCAATTAAACATCACAGCAGCAATATCAAAAACCCTCAGTCCACAAAAAAAAATCCAAACATAAGTAGAGAATAGAAGGGGAGAGGAGAAAAGAACCACTGACCACTATAACCACCATGGCCCAAAGCTGCTACCGCGCCACCGCCCTTCCCCGCCGTGTCCCCTCTGCCCGGCACCGCGTCCTCTAGCTTCTCCGCCATGTCGTCTTCTCCGCCTCGCTGAACCAAGTAGATCCGAACCACCACCACTCCAACTCGCCTAGAAGCCACCGTTTCACACCCCACTCGGTCTCATCGCAGTCACGGAGCTCCAACGTCCACCGTCGCCGCTGCTTGTGCTTCGCCGCATCCCCAGCCGCGTCCCGCTCAGATCCACGCGGTTCAGGTCCGCTTCTCAGCCACCACAGGCCGCCACCACCACCGTGGCATCTCCTTCCTTGACTCTGTTGGTAACGTTGGAAAGGCCATCTCCACTGTCGACGCAGGCAGCCAGGCACGCAGCTAAGCAAGGAGATTGGGGATGAGATTGGAGATGAGATGAGATTGGAGTTCGGTTGAGAAACAAAACGGCGCAAGCAACTTTTGTTTCATTTGTGACTCAGACCAAAGTTATACTAAGGGTAGTTAAGTAAATAAGTAATACCTAGCGGGCACGGGTACCCGCGGGTACGGGTATCTTGGTACCGTCCCCGCCCGTGAATAAACGGGTAGTGTAAAATACCCGTTTATTTAATCCGCGGATACCCATTTAATGTCCCCGCCCGTGCCCGTCGCGGATATTACCCGCGGGTACCCGCGGGTGCGGATAAAATTGCCATCC
Source organism: Echinosophora koreensis (assembly GCA_035048595.1). Classification (NCBI taxonomy): domain Eukaryota; kingdom Viridiplantae; phylum Streptophyta; class Magnoliopsida; order Fabales; family Fabaceae; genus Echinosophora; species Echinosophora koreensis. The sequence goes on along the minus strand of JAPCYP010000017.1, from coordinate 4,819,705 downwards.
CTAGGGAGATTAGTCCCCGTCGGTTAGCGGTGGGATACTCCTTGAAGTAGATCGAAAAAAAAATATGTAAGTATTAGACATTATATAATATATTTTATAATATATAATATATATATGATAATATATTATTATTACCATAATAATACCATATATATTAGAGAGAGAGGAGAGAAGAGAGAGGGGAGAGAGAGGTAAGGATAATTTTGTCTTTTTTTGGTAGTCTGTCCATGGGACAAAAAGTTGTCCCATGGTTTGGTGGAGGATAAAGTTTTGGGTTTTTGTCCTGTCCCTTACCCATTTTTGTCCTGTCTCCTGACCACCTCTCAAATCAAACAGGAGGCAAAAATTTTTGTGTTATCCAGTCCCCAACATTTTTACAAATCAAATGCACCCATAATAGTGATTAAAAGAAAAGTGAAATGGATCGAAAGGGAGAGGTTAATTATAATTACAAATTTTTTTCAGAATTTAGGAAGGAAAAAAAAAACACCTGGAGATTTATTTATTTTTGTGAACACAAGCACCTGGAGATGTTGATTTGTGTAAAACAAAACAAAAAAAAAAATGAAAATACTGATGACTAGATTTTTTTTTTTTTGACTGGCTAATGACTAGATAAAGGCAACGTTATCAACTCAATAATATCGGGGGGATAAATAAGATAAGATGATAAGTCGATTACAATTATACGGCTCTCTACTTTTCCAAATTGAATCTAAATAAATAGCTAAAGTCAACGCTATCTACCCACATACAATTGATCCAAGTAGTAACGAGTTTGGATTTAAACAAGTGGTCAGGGGTTCGATCCTTAACTCTTACGAATGGAGAAGACCTGTTTGGGAGAGGTCAATCCTTTAATATCGTCCAATATCTCAATGAATTAATCTCTACAGTTATATATAGGGGATATCCTGAGAAAAAAAGTCAACGCTATCTACTTAATAATATTGTGGGAAAAAATAAGATGATAACAATTATACGGAATATTGAATCAAGAATATACGGCCAGTTGGATAATGTATTATATATATCGAGTTAGACCCGACTTTTTCTTAAGGTAAAGAGACATGTTTTATTGATTAATAATGGTCTCTTAATATATAAAATACCTTCGTGCATTGAGGAGGGATAAAAACAGAATCATGTATCGATAGCTAATTTGATGCCATATTATCTATCAGGTTTAAATTGATATTATATACAGGACCGGCCCCAAGAGCAAGTGAGGCCCAAAACAAATTTTTAGTGTGAGACCTTTTATTATTTTAAGTAAGAGAGTCTACTTGGATCAGACTTTGTTTTATGATGGGCCTTTTTATTAGCATGTGTGACCTTTTTTATTTATAAAAATTAAGAATAATTAAATTTTTTTTGCTGGTGGACCTAACGCTACGTCTTTAGTAGATTAACCCTTGGGCCGACCATGATTATATGGACAACTTAATCCATAACAAGCTATCCATATTAAAGCCCAATATAATACTACATTCGGTCAATATTATAAGAAACAAATGAGTCCATTTTTTTGTCCAAAATATTAGAAACATGCAGCAATTTTCACATATATTAAATGTTAATTTTTAATATAACCCTTATTTATAATAAGATTTATGTTTACGAGAGATACATACAAATTTTCCATACAAGTGAGTTGGTTCATCAATTAGAAGGAATATTTTTGGAAATCTATATAAGTATTAATTACAATTAGCTCATTTCAAGACTTTTCCTTAGTCTGTATGATTTAGGGTTTTATCTCTTATAATATGGACCGAAGGTAGTATCCACTAACTTAGTAACTTGTCATGTGCTATAATTAAATAATTCCATAACTTTTTTATAATTAATATTATTAATAATCTCATAGACAATTATAAATAATTGATTAATGCTAATGCATAATTTTTTTTTTAAACAAAATGGTATGCAAAAGCATCACAATAGAAACAGACATCTCAACTATGTTGGCACTCCTGCAACTATCAATCATCTGCAGCACATCAAAATTAAATTAAATAAATGAAAGAATACAAAAAAGCATTAGATAATTATCAAAAATAAAAGAATTATTATAACTAGAAATATCAGCTATGTGGTCAAAGCACATACTAACCAACAATTCAAATATATAAAGCCTTAGCATTGCAAAAAATTGTATCCCCGATAGGAATCAATATCATACATGATAATATGCTCACATTTTATATAAAATAATCTTGGATATGAAAAAACACAGATTTATAACTAGTTTACCGGCCCCATCATTATTTTTTTGATCAGGTTACCCCATCATTATTTGTGTATTCTTTCTTTTATTGTCACCTAATATAGTACATAGATTAATAGACGTACTTGTGTCAAACTGTCAATTGATGTACTCGGGTCAATCTAAGTGCTTACATTCCACGCACTTTATAGTAACCATAAATGAGAAGGTTACCGAATTATTTATCCTCAATCATTAAGTTTTATTTAAAAATATTGTCTTTTCCATTCACAATTGTTTATATCTCTCAGAACTCTAAAAATTCAATGGGCGGCGATGAGTCATTTTATTTGGGGAATCAAAATGTATACCTTTGACTTCTTTGGGAAATATTTTTTAAATAAATATTTTTTTATTGGAAAAATTATTTAGAATGACAAACTTGATTAAATCATTAAAGTATCAAAAATAGTTTTTGTTTTCAACAAATTGGTTTTAGAATAAGTTTGAAAATTGTAGTTTATTTGTAAAAAGTTGTTTGGAGTTTTTTTTTTTACTGAAATTATTTCATTTCAATAGCAATTGTTGCAGCAATACAATGAAGAACACATAATAAAATATACAGGAGCTAGCCAGAGATGTAGCCACCTTTGCCAGAGTGTGGACAATTACATTTCCTTGCCTCCTAATGAAGTTTCCCTTAAAGTTTAAACTAGCACTAAGTGCTTGGACACAATTTTGTGACAAAACACCAAACTCAACACCTACCTCAAGGTGACCTACCCTTGGAATCCCAAAAATAACCTCCTCAGCCCAAACTAGATAGTAGATAACAAAAGATAACAACCTCAAAAAAATAGGGTAGCAAAGTAAAAAAGTAAGAAAGTAACAACCCTTAACTAAATAAACCCCCTTGGCTACATCCTTAGCTGGATATTCTTCTGCTCCATACTCCTATATTTCCTCGCCCTCCAGACGTGGGGCTTAGTATTCTGAGTCAGGGGTCTAACATTTTGCAGGATTTACCATTTTATCTTGGCATCTTGTATAACATAGACTAGTACGGTATCCGTGCATTCGCACGAGTCACCTTGGATTTTACACATGTTCATGAAAAAGGCCTGTATATATATTAATAAGCTGGTAAATGATATAAATTATTTTTTACCACCCATTTTGAAATCTAAATAATAATGAAACTTTACTAACCAAATTGTTTAACATAGAACTAAAAGATATAAAATTATGTTTGGTGTAATAATGCATCTTATAACCGGTATTTGGGACAGCTTAATGTCAAAATTATTAAACTCTCAAATGTCAACTCACAACAAAATTAACTTTAGAATTTCCTGGATAGGACAATTTAGACCAGATATATGTATGCATACATGGTGTAAAACATCATGTGTTTATACTACCTAGTCCTTTTTCACTACATATTTCCTTAGCAATCATAAAAGTAATTTGAATAGAAGAGAAAAATAAATCCCTTGGTCAAAGCTTCTGTTTTATAGTATTTAAAATGCCCTAATTTTGAGCAAATTTTTTAATTGAAATTCAGCTCTCATCCTTACCTTTTCTTGTAGCAATATTCAATACATGAGTCTAAACTAACATTATAGTTTGATTTGATTTATTTTGGAAAAGCAAAAGAAACTTCGTACAATGATATTGATGACTTCGAAGATTGGATACCAAACTACCTGAAAGGAACCAAAGCAATCACATATATGTTATGTACAATACGCATATATTAATTTTGTTTTTCCAATTCACCAATTTGTAATTATGCAATACTTCTCAACATATGGTTAGACCTTCATGTAGAGTAAAAGTTGTCTTAATGGCCAACACATCAAGTGCACTAAGCAGTAAAAGTATGAAATGCAACATTTCTGAACATATGAAAGCAATGTGATCTCATAGATATATTAGTGTGGGAATAGAAGCTTCCTTCATTTCACTTCACAAATTCCTAGTCCACTATACAAATAAATAACATCTAAAGACAATAATATAGTGAATACCGATCCTCTCCACTATAAAAATAGGATCTATTTTTTTTATCCATCCTTTAATGAATATTCAATGGATATATTATGAGCCATGTGCCATTGAAAATATATATAGTAATTTAGCAAAATGTTGCACATTAAACTAAGTTATACATTTCTAGCATTTACCTTGACATAAGTCACTATATTCGTCTTTGATAGATACTCATTTAAAATGTCTCTGCACCACAACCATTCTTAAACGCACAAAAAAATAGCTCATTCAGCAAGTCCATAAACTGTGAGACATAAAGATGTTATATTATGATTTTTTTCCCTTTCAAATTAACAATGCAAAGAAACCAAAAGCTTAAAATAATAAATAAAGAAAAAACAAAAATATGAGAGTTTGTCACAGTTATTCAAAGTTATTCAAATTTTTCATACTATCTAGCTGGCAAAAAGCATTTGCATCCTTATAATGAAAGTTAGATAATTC